>OU744299.1:5000-4805000 GCA_916610205.1 Griposia aprilina
TAAAAATAGGAAATCAAATCAATAAAGTATATATAGAACAAATAAATGACAAGGAAAATTTAGACAACACAATTGGAAAATACATAGAAATAATAACCGAAGCATGTAATGAATCAATACCAAAAAAGAAAGAAAACCAAACACTTACTATGCCGTGGTGGTCCGAAGAACTCGAAGCAATGAAGCACGACGTCGCTACCAGGAAGAGAAGAATCCGATGCGCTGCTCCGTCACGTAGGGAAGGTGTGGTCGCGTTGTACCTGCAAGAAAAAGAAAAATATGAACTGGAGGTTAAGAAACGTTCCACCGAGAGTTGGAAGGGATTTTGCGAGAAACAAACCAGGGAGGGGGTTTGGGAGGGAATTTACAGGGTAATAAAGAGCACGGAACGAAGGCAAGAAGATCTGCCGCTGGTATGGAATGGGAGGGAAGTAGGGCAGGAAGAATCTGCGAGATTACTGGCAGAAACGTTCTACCCGGAAGATATAGAGGAGGAGGATAGCTCAGACCATCGTCGGATCAGGGCTCTTGCTGACCGCGTAAACGACTGGAGCCATCATGAGACCCATGATCCAGAGTTTACGACGGAGGAGCTCAGATTCGCGACGGAGAGCTTCAATCCGAAGAAGGCACCCGGAGTAGACGGCTTCACAGCCGACATCTGCCAGCGTGTAATACTGCAGGATATGGAGTTGCACCTGGCCATATTCAATAAGTGCTGGCATCTGACGCACTTCCCCACAGCGTGGAAAGAGGCCACCGTGGTGGTGCTGAGGAAGCCTGGGAAGGACAATTACTCCAGTCCCAAGTCCTATAGGCCTATTGGACTGTTGCCAGTGATGGGTAAAATGCTGGAGAAGATGATGGTCAGAAGGCTGGTTTGGTACTTGGCACCCCGAATTAGTCCTCGCCAGTATGGCTTCATGCCACAGCGAAGCACGGAAGACTCCCTCTATGACCTGATAGCCCACGTGAGAGGCAAACTCCAAGAGAGGAAGCTCATCACGATGGTCTCATTGGATATAGAGGGAGCCTTCGACAGTGCTTGGTGGCCAGCCATAAAGGTCAGACTGGCGGAGGAAAAGTGCCCGGCGAACCTCATGAGGATGTTAGCCAGCTACCTGAGTGACCGCAAGGTCCGGGTACGGTATGCAGGCCATGAGTTCGCGAAAAGCACTAATAAAGGGTGTGTCCAGGGATCAATAGGCGGTCCCATTATGTGGAATCTCCTGCTGAACCCATTGCTGGTGAGTCTCACGGAACGAGGCGACTATTGCCAGGCTTTTGCTGACGATGTGGTGCTCGTTTTTTCGGGGGAGACAGCCCTGGAAATCGAGGGACAGGCCAATGCCGCTCTCGAACATGTTCGGAAGTGGGGTGTCATGAATAAGCTCAGGTTCGCGCCACACAAAACCTGTGCCATGGTAGTCACCAGAAAGCTTAAGTATGACACGCCACGGCTGACCATGGGAGGGATCGACATTGGAATGTCCTCGGAAATGAAGATCCTGGGTCTCACAGTAGACTCCAAGTTGACCTTCAATAGCCATACGGCTAACGTATGTAAAAAGGCACTTGGTGTCTACAAACAGCTGTCGAGAGCCGCCAGGGTCAGTTGGGGTCTCCACCCGGAAATAGTCCGCATCATATACACCGCTACGGTGGAGCCCATAATTACATACGCAGCCAGCGCCTGGTCCTCAGCATCAAAAAAGTTGGGAGTCCAACGCCACCTCAATGCTGTCCAGAGAGGCTTTGCCCAAAAACTGTGTGGAGCATACCGCACGGCCTCTCTTCACTCAGCGCTGGTACTGGCTGGAATATTGCCACTTGACCTCCGCATACAAGAGGCAGCCGCCCTGTATGAGGCGAGGAGAGGGGCATCCCGGCCGGAGCTAGTAGATAGAGAGGTCGAGCGGAGAGCTCCATACTCCTGCACACCTCATCCGGGGAAGCATACTGCGATCGAGTTCGTGAGTCTGGTAAACCAGGAGTCGGTAGATAGCCATAACAACCAGGCTATCCGGATATTTACCGACGGCAGCCGGATTGAGGGAAAGGTTGGAGCTGCACTATCCCTATGGGATAGCGTAGCGGAGGTGAAGACCCTTAAACTCAAGCTGGCCCCATACTGCACGGTATACCAGGCGGAACTCCTCGCGGTATGCAGAGCCACCGAGGAAATTAAACGGAGAAGCGAGGCGAGCTATGGGATCTACAGCGACTGTAGATCAGCCCTGGAGACCATAGCGAACCTCAGTACAACCCATCCTCTGGCAGTAGACACCCGCGAGAACCTAAGGGCCATTGAAAACCAGAATAAAACTGTGTCTTTGTTCTGGATCAAGGCCCACGCGGGTCTTGCGGGAAATGAGAGGGCGGACGAACTGGCGAAGGATGCTGCTCTGCACTTAAAGACAAAACCCCACTATGACCTGTGCCCAGTCTCATTCATCAAACGACAGATCCGTAAGGGGTCGATTGATGAATGGAACAAAAGATATAAAGAGGGGACCACGGCAAGCGTAACAAAACTGTTTTTTCCCGAGGTGATTACCACCTACAAAATAGTTCGGCAAATGATCCCAACAAAGATTACCACCCAAGTGCTGACGGGGCACGGTGGGTTCTCGGAGTACTTGAACCGATTCAAGTGCAAAGAGAACTCATCGTGCATCTGCCAGCCCGGGACCCCCGAAACGGTTGAACATATTTTAATTGACTGCCCGGTTTACGCCCTAAAGAGACTTGAGGTCGAGAACGAACTGGAATGCGAAATCATAATAGATAACTTCCCAGAACTAATGTTAGGCAGTAGAAAGCGTAGGGAGAGGTTTATTAAATACTTTAAAGATATCGCTGAGCAGGTTATAGATAGAAATAAGTAAATAGAACAATAAATTTATGTTATAAATATATTACTATAAATATATTGATTAGCATATAAGAAATAAATGTGTAAATAAATTAAAAATAAGGTGTTTAAAAGTAAGTTATGTATAATTATAAGAACATGCATAGAACATAAGGATGTCATATTGATTAGCATATAAGAAATAAATGTGTAAACAAACTAAAAATAAGGTGTTTAAAAGTAAGTTATGTATAATTATAAGAACATGCATAGAACATTAAGATGTCATCTTGATTAGCATATAAGTAATAAATGTGTAAGCAAATTAAAAATAAGGTGTTTAATAAGAACGTGTATTCCCATCTGGCAAAAAAAAGGAATAGAATATAAGATAGGTATGTAAGCAAACCCTGTTTATCCCATCAGGATAGAATATTTATATACAATGTATAATTATAAGAAAATGCATTGAACATTAACATAAGCTATTTGTATCGAGGCACAATGTATGAGAAGATAAAATAAAGATAAACAGACGAAATAAAGAATAAACCCGTAGATACATCCCACTACGTAGATAATTAAGGACTCTAATAATGTTAGAGGTAGCTCGCGGGCCGGGCCTTGCGCCCGGACAGGATATTAAAAAAAAAAAAAAAAAAAAAAAAAAAAAAAAAAAAACCTAACCTAACCTAACCTAACCTAACCTAACCTAACCTAACCTAACCTAACCTAACCTAACCTAACCTAACCTAACCTAACCTAACCTAACCTAACCTAACCTAACCTAACCTAACCTAACCTAACCTAACCTAACCTAACCTAACCTAACCTAACCTAACCTAACCTAACCTAACCTAACCTAACCTAACCTAACCTAACCTAACCTAACCTAACCTAACCTAACCTAACCTAACCTAACCTAACCTAACCTAACCTAACCTAACCTAACCTAACCTAACCTAACCTAACCTAACCTAACCTAACCTAACCTAACCTAACCTAACCTAACCTAACCTAACCTAACCTAACCTAACCTAACCTAACCTTACCTAACCTAACCTAACCTAACCTAACCTAACCTAACCTAACCGGTTATAACTTTGCATCCAGGTGACGCATTTTCAAGCTGTTTTCAGCCATTTTGATTTTAAATAGGCTCCGTCCTACTATCCGACTACTTTAAATTGACAAAAACGTGAAAAATTTTTTTCACTCATCGACTTAGAAAAATCTTCAATATTTTTCTAAAGCAAACTAAGTAACATTTTTATTTCAAAATCTATCTGCAAAATCCGCTTAGTCATAATTTTAATAGATACATACCTGCCTTACCTGTGTTCTGGTGCGCGATCCGCGTGCTCGAGTCCCGTTTGGTAGCCGCAATTTCAGGTTTTTACACGTTTTTCAGCCGAAAAACACGTTTTTCGACCAAATTTCAAAATTTTTCTTCAGCGTAAATTCCAGTCACTCTATAGGTCGCTAGCCCGCGCGGAGACGCGTCTTTTGACACCTCGCACGTGCGCCTAGCATACATAGAAATTCAAAAACTATTTCAACAAATAAATTCATATAACCACGAAATCCACCTTAGTGAGGTAGCAATTTCGTAAAATCGTTATAACTTTGCATCCAGGTGACGCATTTTCAAGCTGTTTTCAGCCATTTTGATTTTAAATAGGCTCCGTCCTACTATCCGACTACTTTAAATTGACAAAAACGTGAAAAATTTTTTTCACTCATCGACTTAGAAAAATCTTCAATATTTTTCTAAAGCAAACTAAGTAACATTTTTATTTCAAAATCTATCTGCAAAATCCGCTTAGTCATAATTTTAATAGATACATACCTGCCTTACCTGTGTTCTGGTGCGCGATCCGCGTGCTCGAGTCCCGTTTGGTAGCCGCAATTTCAGGTTTTTACACGTTTTTCAGCCGAAAAACACGTTTTTCGACCAAATTTCAAAATTTTTCTTCAGCGTAAATTCCAGTCACTCTATAGGTCGCTAGCCCGCGCGGAGACGCGTCTTTTGACACCTCGCTCGTGCGTCTAGCGTATATAGAAATTCAAAAAATTGCCCCCCCACACCCTCCCTGTCTTCACAGGCCAGGTAAACTTTTCATTTTTAGTCAAAAACTTAGTTTATGTTTTTAGCTCTTCCAGCTACATATTTACTATTTAGCATTAGAAAGTTAGGAAAATAAACGTTTTTCAAGACCCATTAGCGTACCTCGAGGCATATAAAAATTAACTTAATAATTATTATTTGACCTGACTGAGTCCTCGTTACAGGGCTCGTATTTTATAACTATTTTTACTCTCCACTGATCCCCCCTTTACAGGGATTCAGTAACAGACACAAGTGTCCACTGACAAACTTCGTCGATCTGCAGTACCCAACCCGTCCAATCAAAATGTTTGGTATACGGACACCAGTGAATAAGGCAAAGGTCACGGAGGAAAATTCGGATACGGGGAGGCCACGATTAGCACAGGCTGGGCCGTCGGTGAGGCGTAGTGTCGGGGAGTGGGAGGCTGATAAACCGAGATCTGGACAGCTTCTTAAAACTCCAACGCCGCCGAAGAAGGCCCCACTGACTACTCCCCCCAAAATTAAATCCAACTCAACGCTCGCACACCAGAGTAAGCTTGATGGGCCGAAACAGCCTCAGGGGTCTGAGGAGAGCTCGCCACGAGAAGCGCAACCCGTGAGGTACCTAAACAGAACCACGGAAGCAAAGGCTTGTCTCCAAAAGGCAAAAATACAATTACTCAGCTCCAGAAACCTCAAAAAAGAAATAAAGGATGAGATTACGAAAGCGGTCGAAAGACTTTACCAGCTGGTAAAGGAGGCAGAAAGTGAAAAAGGAAGAAGAGCTGAAGTGGGAGAAAAAGTGGAAACCCAAAAGGGGCCTCAGCCAACCACAGAAGAACCGACAGAGCTAATGAAGAGCCTTGTGGAAGGCCTGCAACAGCACAAGCAGGTGATGCAAGAGTGCAAACAGCATACCCAGGCTCTGTCGGAGCAACTGCAGCAGGCCCCTCGTAACGTCGCAAGCCAAGGTCCGTCTTTCGCGGAAGTCGCCGCCGGCCCGAAGCAAAACATCCGAGAGCCTCTTCACTCAGTGGTCGTATCATCTGTGAATGATCAGGACACGAGTGAAGAGGTTATTGAGAAGCTCAGGACGGCGGTCGATGCCCGAAATGAGGGCACTAGGGTGGAACGGCTGCGCAAGGCGAGGGACCAAAAGGTGGTGGTCGGTTTTAGAACCAAGGAAGAGCTGACCAAGGTGACTGCACGCATAAGAAAAGCCGGCAATCTGGTGGCAGAAGAGGTGAAGAACAAAGACCCGCTCATCATCGTCAGGGACGTCCTCTCCTGCCACTCAGACGTAGAGATCACACAAGCCCTGCAGAGGCAAAACACCCACCTGATGGGGGACATACCTGCGGAGGATTTGAGGTTGGGGGTGAAGTATCGTCGTAGAACGAGGAACCCCCACATGTGCCACGTCATCCTGCAGGTGTCCCCTACAGTATGGCAGAGGCTGACTATAGCGGGTCGCGTGCACATTGACCTACAGCGAGTGCGAGTGCAGGATCAGTCACCACTGGTGCAGTGCACTCGCTGTCTGTGCTTCGGTCATAGCCGGAAACTGTGCACGCAGCCCGCCGACCTCTGCATCCACTGCGGTGACCCACACATGCAAGCAGACTGCCCGTCACGGCTGGCGGCGGAGCCACCTAAGTGTCACAACTGCCTATCGGCCAAGGTGCACAGGACTGACCACAACGCCTTCAGCGGTGAGTGCCCGATACGCGTTAAATGGGACGCATTGGCGCGCCTGTCGGTTGCGTACTGCTGAGGTGCAATTAGCCACATCCGGAAGTAAGAACCAGTGCAGCAAGACCCTAATTGACCCCTACGCCCGCGCAAACTATGAGAAGAATACGAAAGGAATCACGAGTTCGGACAACGTCTTCAAAATTAAAGCACGAAAAGCCAAAATGACAATAACCATTCGAGTCAAAAGAATTTACATCATGAGAATAGTTGCGAATTGGGGCCAACTTCGTGAGAAATTGGCACAATTAAATGCGGATACATATTTAAATTCCATAGTGTTCAACAAAACCAACGAGCTCGTTGATATAAAGAGAGAGGTCAACACCAGGAGACGCAGCATTCGATGCCCTGCACCTATCCGAAGTGCGCAAGTTTACGAGGCGTACTTGTCCCAACAAGAAGCAAAAGCCAAGAGCCGCAAATGCCAGAATAAGAAACAGGACACATTACAAATTATAAATGTGTTAAGAATAACATCTCTGAGTCTGCCAGGAATAATTAAAACTAAACAACGACAAAATTGTACAGAATTTGTAGTTAAATCGTGTAGGATAAGAAATAAGCATAAAAGCGTAAGTAGAATAAGAAAATATGTCTATGTGATATATTGTATATATATTAGGATAGCCATAGCATAAATATAGTATATATTAAGTGATAGATAAAAATATTATTGGAATTAGCTTAAGTAGACTCAAAAATGAAAAACTAAAATACAAAAAGGATATTGAGAATAAATAAATTAGTTATCAGTTATAAGATGTTATCGTTCCAAAAAAAAAAAAAAAAATTATAATAATATGCTATTTGAAACATAATAAAAGCATAATACCTATATAGGAAAACGTGAAGAATTGAGGTGACCGCCTTCAGGAATTCTTTCTTCCTAAAACGGGACTGCTCAAACCTAAAAATAAAAATCGGCAAAATATAAGAACAATTGTCTAATAAGGTCTCTGATCATGTCAGAGGGACACTGAGCAAAGGCAGGAGTGTGGTTTTAGCCGGTAAGAGTCCGGCACTGCCCAGACTGGCTCACAAGTGAGGTAGTCTGGGCGTCCATGAGGATTTCCCACTCCTGCCAAAAAAAAAAAAAAAAAAAAAAAAAAAAAAAAAAAAAAAAAAAAAAAAACCTAACCTAACCTAACCTAACCTAACCTAACCTTTTTTTTTTTTTTTTTTTTTTTGATCCGGGGTGGAAAATCCTCATGGATGTCCCCCGCCCTGGGGGGGCGGAGGGGTCTGTCAGACTCTTACTGACTAAAAACCACCCCGGTGTTCCATCTCACACCTGCGTCGGGGGTCGCGGGAACATACGAATCTTCCGCAACCCCCGACTGGTGCCGGCCCGCCTCTGCGGGCCCCGTCCGGTCGAGCGGGGGGAGTGAGGTGTTTGACTCCCCCCGCGACGTCTAAGAGGGGCGCGCGTGGAACACTACGCGCCGCCGCCTCGGGTCCTGATGTATGGGGGGCGACGGACGTCCCCAAGTCCGTCGTCCCTGGACCCATTTAGGGGGGCTGGAAGAGGGCGTTGTCCGCCCTCCGCCGACGCCCGGTGCGCCTGCTGCGGGCCGGGTGAGAGGATGAGATCTCTCGCTCCCTTTCCGCAGCCTCCTTCTGCGAGATAACTGTTTCGCAAAAGGATACCACCGCGTCCCAGGACTCGTCGCCGCCGACCATAGCATTCACTACGGCCGGCAGCGACAGGTCACTGCCTACTCCTGAGATGAGGGCACGGCGCGGCTCCTCCCAAGCGGCACACTCTGCCAGCGTATGCCGCGCCGTGTCCTCCTGACAGTCGACGCAGTGGTGACACCGGGCGTCCGGCTCCCTGTTTATGCGACACAGGTACTTCCCAAAGCAACCATGCCCCGAGAGCACCTGCGTCACCCGAAACGACAGGGAGCCGTGCCTCCTCCCGAGCCAGAGGTCGAGCACCGGCCGGACCGCCTCGATGGTGACGAGGCCGGCGGTAGGGCGTGAGAGCCTGTCCCGCCATTCCGCCACCAGGACCTCGCGGAGCTGCGACCGACGCTGCTCCATATGTTGCTGCATCGGTCGCTCGCCCCGCGCCCGCCATTCCTCGCGCCACCGGTACAGTGACGCGAGCACCTTTGCCTCCAGGTCCCAGGGCGGGGATCCGGCCAGTGCACAAGCCGCCTCGTAGGAGATCGTGCGGTACCCCCTTATGACTCTGACGGCCATCGCTCTCTGCGGCTTTCGCAGAACAGCAATGCTGCCGGCCGTCAGGTCAGCCGCCCAGATCGGGGCCCCGTAAAGGGCCATCGATCAACCTAACCTAACCTAACCTAACCTAACCTAACCTAACCTAACCTAACCTAACCTAACCTAACCTAACCTAACCTAACCTAACCTAACCTAACCTAACCTAACCTAACCTAACCTAACCTAACCTAACCTAACCTAACCTAACCTAACCTAACCTAACCTAACCTAACCTAACCTAACCTAACCTAACCTAACCTAACCTAACCTAACCTAACCTAACCTAACCTAACCTAACCTAACCTAACCTAACCTAACCTAACCTAACCTAACCTAACCTAACCTAACCTAACCTAACCTAACCTAACCTAACCAATTGTTTATTGTTATTATTGTCTCTTACCTGTTGCCCATGTCACTTGCTCACTTAGGAAAAAATAAATTGTTAATAAATAATTATTTCAAAAAATTTCACCAGCCGGGAATCGAACCTGGGGCCAAAGAAATATAAAAACGCTTTTATCTTGGGAACGGAGCAAGCTAGCCCGTTTTTGATGCCAGCCAGCGTATCTATACTAAGTATAGATACACTGAAACACTCTCCTGGCCGCCCCCTTTTTGATACCCAAATTTGTTTTTAAATAAATTGTTTACACCATTTAATTATTGCACATCTCCTCCATTCCTACAAACATTTTCCGTGGGCCATCATTGCCCATCACTGCCCATCACTTGCTGTTACTGTATCTAAGTATCTATTTACCTCAATCCCCCCCCCCCCCCTGTCGTGCCATTACCACCTACCCCTCAAGCCATTTCTATTAGTATATCTTATAGAAATAAATACTTATTTTTATTTACTTCCATTTACTTTCGTACCATTTATCATTTACCAATCGGATACCATACATTTATTACCCCAATATCTCGGAAACGGCTGGGAATATCAAAATTTTAATCAAATTTGCCCCCCCCCCCCCTAGTAACCTCCTCCCAGCTGGAACCTAGTTTAAGATAAGCCCCCTAGACCCCCTTTTTGACCCCCTCCGTTACTGACCCCCAAAATAAAATTGCAGTGTATTTATGTATTAAAGCCTTTTATTCACCCACATTTATTTATACCCCCCACCCCCGTGACCCCCTGTGACACCGTGGGACCCCTGGGATCTCCCAGGACAGCCTGCGGGTAACCCCCCGACCCCCACTACCCCCCCCCCCCCCCAAGACCCCATATACCCCCTTTCCCCCCCCCCCGCTCTGCCCCTTCAGGGCTACCTCACCCCCCCTGGGGCTAACTTCGTAACCGGTGGTCCTAGACCCCCCATGTTTGGGGTCTCTGAATTTGGAAAAACGAGACCTACCTTTTGGCTCTGACCATTATCTTATATAAAATCTTTTTGAACCTTAACTTTAGAATCTATTGCAAAATTAGTAAACACAAGAAAAATTTCCGGCCGCAAATTAAATTGTTTCTTTTCGTTCCGTAAGGTAAAATAGTTCTAGAAAATCGTCATAGTGTAGGTGTGTTATGTTTATATTTGTTTATATTTTGTTATATATTGTCCATCATCTTGTTAACTGTTGCCCAGGTATTTCTACTCGCATATTAAAGAAATTGTAAATTAATTATTATTTAAATTATTCGATTTTTCACCAACCGGGAATCGAACCTGGGACTTTTTAAACCTAAAAACGCTCATATCTCGGGAACGGAGCGAGTTAGCCCGTTTTTAAGGCAAAACTCTCCTGGCCAGTCTTCTTCGATCCCCCCTATCTATTTATATAAATTGTTATTTCATCAAATATCCCCCCACCCTACAAACATCTTCCGTGGGTCATTACCAGTACACTGTACTTATATTATGTATAAAAATATGTTATAATTGTATCACCTCATACCCCCCCCCCCTCGAGTCATAACCCCCTCCCCCTCAAGCTACACCCCTCCCGTCCCCTCGCCGCTCGCATGACGTAGATACTGTCAGTGGTCCCCAGGTCGCCCATTTTTACCCCAACCGCTCCCTTCCCTGGAATTGGTTCTCCCCCAAATATTTCGGAAACGGCTGGGAATATCAAAATTCTGAGCAATTTCCCCCCCCCCCCCTTGACCCCAAAAAACAAAGTAGCAGTATATTATTTATGTATTAAATCCCTATAGTCATACCACATACACACCACACTCACACCACCACTTATATTTATAACCCCCCTCCCCCCTCCCCCCAGTGACACCCCGTACCACTTATCGTATGTACCGAAACCCCCCCCCGCGACCCCCTTGACTACTCTCTGGTGACCCCCCCTGGAGCCCCCAGGTCCCATAGACCCCTTTTACACCTCCCCCTCCGCCCCTACAGGGCTACCTCACCCCCCTGGGCCTAACTTACGAACCAGAGGTCCTAGACCCACCGAGTTTGGGGTCTCTGAAACCAGGAGAAAGAGACCTGTCTTCTGGCTCAGACCAATTGAATTAAATTAGATATATACTGTATCATATTGACCAGCATTTTGACCCGACTAAGTCCAGGACACGGCTAAATAAGTACCCGTCACCAATTTTCCGGCCAAGACTCCGACCGAGACGTGACTTGACACAGAGACAGCACACATTGACTTTAACTCAACCCGCGTAATTTTTTGACTACCTGTGTGTTTGCAGGCTGGACTGGTTGCCGCATATTACGGTGAACCAGCTTCAAAAATATTGAGTAGGTTGATAGTTCCTATCAATTTAAAATACTAGATAATATTAAATAAAAATAAAAAATAATCTGACAGACATTTATCCAATTCTTGTAATCTTTATACAATTTTTTTACAATTATTTATCTTAATTATTTACTTTTGACTTTATTCTTATAATTTTAATTTTATTTTAATAGTTACTCGATTTTACAACTTATACAAATTTAATCGAGATTTTATTTTATTTTATTTTATTTTTACAAATTCTTTTTACAACTTATACAAATTTAACTCGAGATTTTTAAGGCGCCCTCGGACAGCATAAATATGTTTAGAACGCCATCTAAGGAAATAACGGACAATAAGGATCCCGCCACATCGCCGACGGTGGGTAACAAGACCTTCATCAAAAGTACACCACCGAAGGAAGGACCAAAAACCCATTCAGTAGTCAGGAGGAGCATTGGAGAGTGGGAGGCTGGGAAGTCAGAGACTCAAGTCCCAAAGAAGCCTGACACCACTCCCAAGGAGGCCTCGTCTTCATCTTCTTCTCCGTTGGCAGACTCCAAAAAACCCAAAGTTATGCCAACAAAGTCACAAGAGGCAATAAGGGCTTTACAGAGACCATCGATGGAGTCAGAGGGAAACCTCCCTGGAGAAGCAGAGAAAACATCTAAATTTGCAAACAGGATCGCAGAAGCACGAGCCTGCCTCATTAAAGCAAAAATGCATATGGGCAGTTCTCGAAATACGAAGACGGAGATTAAGACAGAGGTCATCCAGGCACTAGAAAGACTTTTTCAGCTCCTGAAGGAGGCAGAGGCCGATAAAGGGAAATGTAAAGAACCACCAAGAGACACACAGAGCGAACGGAAGGCGGTACAGAGCAGAGAAACAGAAAGAAAGGAAGAAAAAAGTAGAGATATAGTGGATCTTGTTGAAAAACTGAAGGAGCACTCTGACCTCATCAAAGAAAATACCGAGAGCATGGGAAAACTGAAGGAACAGATAGAAAAAATGGAAAAACGGTCTTACGCCGGTGTAGCCGCGACTCCTATTGGAAAGCGGCTCCCGACGCAGACTGCCCTACACTCTTTTGCAGTAACCGCGAATGACGACCAACAAACTGGAGAAGAGGTCATGAACAAGATCAGAAAAGCTGTAAATGCAAAAGAAGGAGGATTCGAAGTAGAGAAAATAAGGAAAGCAAAAGACAGAAAAATAATAGTTGACTGTAAAACCGATGAGGAAAGAGAAAGAGTCAAAAACAGGATCAAAGAATCCGGCGAAAGTCTTAACGTAGAAAACGTCCAAAACAGGGACCCTCTCGTTATCTTAAAGGACGTACTCAGTTGCAACAGTGACGGGGACATTCTAACTGCTTTGAGAAATCAAAACAGAAGATTGTTTATGGAGCTGAAGGAGTAAGAAGACAGACTCGAAATAGCATACAAAAAACGCACTAGGAACCCCCACACGAGTCATATCGTGATGAGGGTGTCCCCCAAAATGTGGCAGAGACTGACAGACGCCGAGTCGGTCCTCATTGACCTACAGAGGATAAGAGTGGCCGACCAATCTCCTATAGTACAGTGCTCGCTTTGCCTGGGCTATGGGCATGGCAGACGCTTTTGCCAGGAGACCCAGGCAAAGTGCAGTCATTGCGGGGGACCCCACATGAGGGCAGAATGCTCCGACTGGATTGGGGGGGCAGCCCCGTCATGCTGTAACTGCGTCCGTTCAAAATTAGACAAGACCGATCACAATGCGTTTAGTCAGGAATGCCCCATTAGGGTTAAATGGGATGCGATAGCCAGATCTAGGGTGGCATATTGCTAAGGGCGTCCCCGGCGAAAACTCTGCCCCCCAAAAAAGGCCATACCTCGTGGCACAAGCTAATCTGCGAAAAAAGGCCTTGGCCACAAACGAGATCATGCTTGAGGCTCACAAAAAGGGGGTGGCCTTTGCACTACTCCAGGAGCCGTACATCGGCAGTCTGGGTAGAATGAAAAACTACCGCGGTGCTAGAATATACCAGCATACTGGCGATGGAGACGGCGTCATCAAGACTGCAATCGCAGTCTTTGATGGCGATATAGACGTCATTCAGTGTCCGAACTTCACCACGCCCAACATCACAGTGGTGAAGATGAGGACAAGCGCCTGGGAGATCGTGGTGGTCTCATTCTACCTGGAACCAAAACCAGCACCGATAGGGCCATACCTGGAGCAACTAATTAAGATAGAGAGGAGTTTTGGCCGGAGAATTATCCTGGGTGGAGACGCAAACGCCAAGAACTCCTGGTGGGGTAGCCAAAAAATTGATCGAAGAGGTATTGAAATGGCCGGTGCCCTGGAGGAGATGGGATTGCAGGTGCTCAACATGGGCGACACACCGACATTCCACACAGTGAGGGGAACCACACTGTACAGCAGCTTTGTGGACGTTACGGCATGTACGGCGGACTTGCTCGACCTGGTTGAGGACTGGAGGGTGGACGAAGGCATGACGAGCTCAGACCACAACACCATTATTTTTCAAGTCAAACTGGAAAGAGCAAAAGGCCTAGATATATGTAGAACTACCAGAATATTTAATAGTAAAAAGCAAACTGGGAGCAATTTCGTGAGAAACTGAGCCAGATGCTACAAGAAAACCATATAAGTAAAATAGAACTTGACAAAATTAACAATAAAACTGAATTAGAACTTAAAATAGAATCTTATATTAACGTAATAGTAGAAGCATGCAACATTAGTATACCAAAATTAAAGCCAAATAGCAAAATTAACTTACCTTGGTGGTCCAGTGAGCTCGATATGCTAAAGAAGGTGGTCGCCACTAAAAAGCGCAGAGTCCGTTGTGCAGCGCCTATCCGGAGAGCAAAGGTCGTCGGGGAGTACCTGGAAAAGAAAGAGGAATACGAGCTAAAGGAAAGAACGGCTCAAACAGAAAGCTGGAAAAGCTTCTGTTCTAAACAGGATAGAGAGGGTCTCTGGGAGGGTATTTATAGGGTCATAGGTAGAACGATGAAAAGACAGGAGGATCTCCCCCTGACTAAGGAAGGGAAGGTATTGAACCACCTCGAATCTGCCACATTGCTGGCAGAAACATTCTACCCCGAGGACAGGAAGGAAGACGATAATGAGGAGCACAAGCGTACCAGGACGGTAGCTGAAAAAGTAAACGAGATGGGCCATGGTGAAGAACATGACCCACCGTTTACCCAGGAAGAGCTGAACTCCACTATACGTGGCTTCAACCCTAAAAAAGCCCCGGGGGCAGATGGCCTTACAGCCGATATCTGCCAGCAATCAATAAACCACGATCCGGAGCTCTTCCTATCACTGGCAAACAAATGCCTAGAGCTGGGCTACTTCCCGAGGATCTGGAAAGAAGCAACAGTCGTAGTCCTGAGAAAACCCGGCAAGGAGAACTACACAGCTCCAAAATCATATAGGCCAATAGGATTGTTGCCAGTGATGGGAAAGGTCCTGGAGAAAATGCTAATTGGCAGAGTAAAATGGCGCATTATACCCGGACTCAGCACACGCCAGTATGGGTTCATGCCACAAAAAAGCACCGAAGACTCCCTCTATGACCTGCTAGACCTTATACGGAAGAAATTAAAAGACAAAAAACTGCTAGTCATGATATCGCTGGACATAGAGGGAGCCTTTGACAGTGCATGGTGGCCGGCCATAAAAACCGGGCTGGCGAAGGCGAATTGTCCGGTAAACGTAAGAAGAGTGGTGGACAGTTACCTGAAACACAGGAAGGTCAGGGTAAGATACGCGGGAGAGGAGGTGACCAGGGAAACCAATAAAGGTTGTGTACAAGGATCGATAGGGGGCCCGATTCTTTGGAATCTCCTACTTGATCCCCTACTTAAAGGCCTGGTACAAAGAGGAGACTACTGCCAAGCCTTCGCTGACGACGTAGTTTTGTTATTCGACGGGGACACCGCGATGGAGATCCAGCGACGCGCCAATGGCGCTCTCGATTATGTTCACCAGTGGGGAGTCAGCAATAAGTTAAGCTTCGCACCACACAAGACTAAAGCAATGGTCATAACACGAAAACTCAAATATGACTTCCCACTGCTGAGCATGGGCGGGGTCGATATTGGCGTGTCGCAGGAAATCAAAGTCCTGGGACTGACCATCGACAACAAGCTGACATTTAATGCCCATGCATCTAATGTATGCAAAAAGGCATTGAATCTATTTAAGCAGTTGTCGAGGGCAGCCAGGATCAGCTGGGGACTCAATCCGGATGTCATACGCACCATCTACACGGCAGTAGTCGAACCCACCATTTTGTATGCGGCAAGTGCTTGGGCACCAGCAGTTGAAAAGGCGATGATACGCAAACAATTAAATGCGGTCCAAAGGGGATTTGCACAGAAACTGTGCAAGTCTTATCGCACAGTCTCTTTAAACTCGGCACTGGTGCTGGCTGGGATACTACCCCTCGACCTCCGAATAAAGGAGGCAGCGGCCCTATATGGGGCAAGGAGGGGGGTACCTCAGCCAGCGCTAGGAGACAAAGAGATCGAGCGACGTACCGCGTTCGAAAAAATCCCCCACCCGGCCAAACATATAAGCCTGCAGTTCATATGCCTGGCAGACCAGGAGCAAGTGAACAACCACTGCACTCAAGCAGTACGGATTTACACGGATGGCAGTAAAATCGAGGGCAAGGTTGGGGCATCATTGTCTCACTGGAGCAATGATGGTGAAACAAAAAGCCAGAAACTGAAGCTGTCACCCCACTGTACCGTCTACCAGGCGGAACTGCTGGCTATATGCAAGGCCACAAGGGAAATTTTGCGAAGTCCACTAAGTAGTTTCGGCATCTACAGTGACTCCAGGTCGTCACTAGAAACGGTCGCTAACCACCGCTCTCTCCATCCCCTCGCAGTCGAAACACGAGAAAACCTGCGACAATGTAAGGACAGATCGAAAAAAGTCGAACTTTTTTGGATCAAAGCTCACGCGGGACTGCAGGGTAACGAGAGAGCAGACCAGCTGGCTAAGGACGCTGCTCTAAAAACCAAAACAAGGCCGGACTATGACCAATGCCCGATTTCATTCGTCAAGCGGCAGATTCGTTCTGACACGCTTGAGGAATGGAATCGGAGATACAGATCCGAGGACACAGCCGGCACAACAAAAATATTTTTCCCGGATGCCATTCACGCATTCAGACATATAAAAAGACTGAAACCGACAGGAGTACTGACACAAATACTAACAGGACACGGTGGGTTTTCCGAATACCTGAACAGGTTCAAATGTAAGGAAAACCCATCGTGCATATGTGACCCTGACCAACATGAAACTGTAATACATATACTGACTGACTGCCCCGTCTATTGCCTAGAGAGATATGAGATTGAGCAAGAACTAGGAGCTCAAATAACTAGGGAAGCAGTGAGTGAGTTAATCACAAGTAAGGAAACGGGAGAAAGGTTCATAGATTTTTGTATAAAACTGGCTAACAAGGCCATAGTGAGGAACAAGTAAATAAAAACAATGCTAAGTATTCATATTTGTGTATAATATTTAACAGTAGCATTGCACAGAATGTTGAAAATATCCGGAACTGAAAGAGAAACAAAAACCTATCACCTATCAAAGTTATATGTGTTACTAAGAAACTGTCGAAATCCTGTACGAAAGTTGTTTATAAAGGTATCATAAGATGTATTGCTGTTATTTGTCTTTATTGTGTTAAGCACAATATGTTTTCAATAGATATAAGGATATGTAAATGTAAATTTATGAATGGTAAAATGTTAATGTAATATATAATAAATGGATTGTAAAAATATAAATGTTCACTCTAAGGAAAAATATATAGAAACGGATTGTAAAAATGTAAGTGTCCACTATAAGGATAAACAAATGAGGAACAGAACGACCAATGTAAAAATACAAAATGTAATAGACTTAAGATCATATATTAAATAAATTAAATGACTAACAAAAAAGTAGCAAAGAAGGTCTCTGATCACGTCAGAGGAAATACGAAACGCCCTGTGATGACGGGTGAATATAAAAAAAAAAAAAAAAAAAAAACCTAACCTAACCTAACCTAACCTTTTTTTTTTTTTTTTTGTTCCGGGGTGGAAAATCCTCATGGATGTCCCCCGCCCTGGGGGGGCGGAGGGGTCTGTCAGACTCTTACTGACTAAAAACCACCCGGTGTTCCATCTCACACCATCGTCGGGGGTCGCGGGAACATACGAATCTTCCGCAACCCCCGACTGGTGCCGGCCCGCCTCTGCGGGCCCCGTCCGGTCGAGCGGGGGGAGTGAGGTGTTTGACTCCCCCCGCGACGTCTAAGAGGGGCGCGCGTGGAACACTACGCGCCGCCGCCTCGGGTCCTGATGTATGGGGGGCGACGGACGTCCCCAAGTCCGTCGTCCCTGGACCCATTTAGGGGGGCTGGAAGAGGGCGTTGTCCGCCCTCCGCCGACGCCCGGTGCGCCTGCTGCGGGCCGGGTGAGAGGATGACATCTGTCGCTCCCTTTCCGCAGCCTCCTTCTGCGAGATAACTGTTTCGCAGAAGGATACCACCGCGTCCCAGGACTCGTCGCCGCCGACCATAGCATTCACTACGGCCGGCAGCGACAGGTCACTGCCTACTCCTGAGATGAGGGCACGGCGCGGCTCCTCCCAAGCGGCACACTCTGCCAGCGTATGCCGCGCCGTGTCCTCCCGACAGTCGACGCAGTGGTGACACCGGGCGTCCGGCTCCCTGTTTATGCGACACAGGTACTTCCCGAAACAACCATGCCCCGAGAGCACCTGCGTCACCCGAAACGACAGGGAGCCGTGCCTCCTCCCGAGCCAGAGGTCGAGCACCGGCCGGACCGCCTCGATGGTGACGAGGCCGGCGGTAGGGCGTGAGAGCCTGTCCCGCCATTCCGCCACCAGGACCTCGCGGAGCTGCGACCGACGCTGCTCCATATGTCGCTGCATCGGTCGCTCGCCCCGCGCCCGCCATTCCTCGCGCCACCGGTACAGTGACGCGAGCACCTTCGCCTCCAGGTCCCAGGGCGGGGATCCGGCCAGTGCACAAGCCGCCTCGTAGGAGATCGTGCGGTACCCCCTTATGACTCTGACGGCCATCGCTCTCTGCGGCTTTCGCAGAACAGCAATGCTGCCGGCCGTCAGGTCAGCCGCCCAGATCGGGGCCCCGTAAAGGGCCATCGATCGCACGATCCCTACGTAGAGCCGCCTACAAGCGGCGCTCGGGCCCCCAAGATTGGGAAGCAGCGTTGACAGCGCCCCAGCCGCGCCCAACAACTTGGGCGCCAGCCGCCGGAAGTGGGGGCCGAAATCCCACCTACTGTCGAGCACCAAGCCCAGGTACTTCATGGTGGGCTCGACAGCGATTCGTACCCCCCCCACCACAATGTGGGATCCCGACGGTGGCGCCCGCCGGGGACCATGAAACACCATGGCCTCCGACTTGTTGAGGGGCACCTCCAGGCCGAGGCGCCGTATGCGGCTCACCGTCTGTGAAACCGCAGCCGTCGCCAGCAACGCTGCCTCCCTGTGCGAACTCCCCCGGGCCGTGACCAGCGTGTCGTCCGCGTAGCACGTCAGGTCGACGCCCGGTTGGAGTTCGCCTCTCAGCACCCAGTCGTACCCGATGTTCCACAGGAGCGGGCCCAGGACCGAGCCCTGTGGAACACCGCACGACATGTGGCGCTGGTTAACGCCATCGCGTCCCATGTAGGTGACACACCTCTCCGCCAAATAAGCCCCAACGAGGCGGCGGAGGTAGAGAGGCACCCGATGATACCGCAGTGCCTCCCGAATACAACTCCAGGGCAGGGTGTTGAAGGCGTTGGAGATGTCCAAGGACACCGCCACCACCACCCCACCCCGGGACACCGTTTCCTCCGCCAGGACTCTCACCCGCGATATCGCGTGGATGGTGGAGCGCCCATGCCGAAAGCCGAACTGGCTCTCGTCCAGGTCCGGCCCTTCTCTGCACAAGTGGCCGACGAGGCGGGCTGCGAGTATCCGCTCCAGCAGCTTCCCCACCTCGTCTAGCAGCACTATGGGCCGGTACGCGGACGGCGAGTCCGCAGGGCGCCCCACCTTCCTGAGCAGGACCAGACGACCAGTCTTCCACAAAGTGGGAAACTGGCCCCGCTCAAGGCACGCTGTGTAGAGTCCTCTCAGCTGGGGCTCCAGCTCCTTCAGAGCGAGGGCTAATGCTCGGCCGTGGATCCCGTCGGGCCCCGGAGCCACGTTCTTGGCCCGGAGCCGCATCACGGCCGCCCTCATCTCTGCCTGTGTCACCTCTGGGACGCTAATGGCGTTCTCCTCTGTAGACTCTGCGGCTGTGGGCAAAGCCATCGGCGGCGGAGTATGCTCCGCTCTTGCCGGGAAGAGGGCTGCGACTACCTCCTCCAGCAGCTCGGGCTGAAGACTCTCCGTAAGTGGAGGCGCTGCGGCTCGAAGTTTCCCTCGAACCGCTCGATAAGGGCGCCCCCACGGATTCCCGTCTAGAGTCTCCAGCATCTCCTCCCTGGCTCGCGTCTTCGCCTCGCCGATGGCCAGCCACAGAGTCTCCTTAGCCGCGCGGTACACCTCATACAGCGCGGCTTCTTCGTCAGGGACCCGACGACTTCTCCTACGGTAACGGGTGTACTGGCGTCTCACCGCCACGCACGCGATGCGTAACTGCGCGATCGCGGCGGACCACCAGTACACCTGGCGCCTTGCTGACTGTGTGTGGACGCGGGGCATGGACGCGTCGCAGATTTGCGTCATCGCCCCGCGGAACCACAGCGCCTCCTGTTCGACGTCGACGGGTCCACTCATTGCCGACTCCCGGATCCAGGCCTGGACAATAGCGGCCTCCTCGAGAAGCTCCCTGTCGATGCGCTTGAGCGCCCAGCGCGGGCCGTCCGTTCGCGGGCCCGATGAACTGCGGCCGCCGGCGGTCTGGGCGGAGACGTCGAAACGGATGTATCGGTGATCCGACAACGTCTCCACCTCCGCGGCAACACGCCAGTCGCGAACACGACTCGCAACAGCAGGGCTAGCGAACGAGACGTCCACTATTGACCCGCCCCGCTGCCGCACGCACGTGTGGACCGAGCCCACGTTCAGGACGACCAGGCCAGTCGTGACCGCCCACTCCTCCAGTGCCTCACCCCTAGCATCGGTCACCGGAGATCCCCACGCCGCGGACTTGGCGTTGAGATCCCCTAGCAACAGCACGGGGCGAGGGTGGAGTCGGCCCACGACGGCACCCAACTCGACAAGGAAGCTTTCGAAGTCGGCGAGACTCTTGTTGGGCGAAAAATACGCCCCAACCACGCCAATGCCGTCCGCAAGGGCGGCCACCCAGCCGTGTCCTCGGGACGGGTTGACGAGAGCCCCGCCGATGATGGCCACCAAGCCATCCAGGTCCCCCACCCAGTTATCCCGGGGGGGGACAAAGTACGGCTCGGCGACCACAGCCACGCGAATCAACCACTCCGCCATGCTCTGGAGCAAGAGATCCTGAGCTCTGGCACAGTGGTTGAGATTGCCCTGGAGGAAATGGTAGAGCGCCATTATGCGCAATCCATTCCCTCCGCACCATTCCTAGGCCGGGAGTCGGCCGAAGGGCAGCCAGGCTGAGGGGGGGGTAAAGAGCCCCCCGCAGCCTTGGCACCCCTTCTCCTCTTGCTGGCGGGGGCGCCACAGGCTTTTCCGCCCGCTCTGTGCCCGGCGGGCCTCCCTGCAGCTGTACAGAGGCTACAGTTTGGTGCCGCAGAGCACTGGGCCGCCTTGTGGCCGGGCTGGCCGCAGCGGTAGCACTGCTCGCTGCGGTCCACTTCGGCGGTGCACCGTGCCTTAACATGCCCAATGTCAAGGCACCGGTAGCACCGCATGGCCCTGGGCTGCAGCAGCTTGACGCTCGCTGCAACCCATCCCACCAACAGACGCCCACCGTCAGCGACCTTGTTCGCCGCCACCACCGGGCACCGTACCCAAATCGTGCCGAGCCCGGAAGCGTCAGCGCGAATCTCGCCCGTCCGCACGTCGTAGGGCGGACATCCACCGACTCGGGCGACGGCCGCCGCGACCTCGGCCGTGGTCGTCGAGTCGTCCAGGCCACCGACGCGCAGCTCAGCGGTCTTCATTGGCCTGGACACCCGGACGTCCTCCGGGTTGAGGACCTCACGTAGCTTGGCGGCCAGGATATCCGCCTTCTCGCCGCTAGAGGCACCCGACACCTCGAGCAGCCGCGCCCCCGTAATCGCCGGCTTCATTCTGAAGCCGGACGGTGTGCCAAGGTCGGGGAACGCGACTTTGGCTTTTGCCTCAGTCAGGACCGCCTTGTAGGTGATGCCCCTTTCGACGGCTCCGGGCTGCAGCGTAATCACTACAGCCGCGGAGCGTGGGGCTCTGACCCTAGGTGGTCCCTGGGCCTTCTTGGCTGCCGGTGCCGGAGCTCCAGCGGGTGCCGGTGGCGCCGTCTTCTTCCCGTGACGGCGGCCCTTTTTGACCACCGTCGTCCAGGCCTCCGAGGTAGGGCCCGGCGCGGCCGCCACCGGTGCAGCCGCCCCGGAAGTGGACACGGACGTACCCTCGGTGGGCTTTTTAGTCCCCTTCCCGGACCGGCTTGTCTCTGCCGTCGCGGCCGTTACCGGCCCCCGCTTAGCAGGCCCCTCCTTCCTCCGCCTGTCCGCAGCGAGCGGTAAGCGGAGGGTTTCCGCTGGCAGGAGCCTTGCCTCTATGGCCTCCATGCGGGCACCCACCATCGTCCCACACTGCATCATGCAGATGCGCGCGATCTTCTCAATCTCGGCATCCGCAAGTGCAGGGGCCGACGACGGGACCGGCAATGGAACCGATGACTGGACCGCGACGGAAGACGAGCCCGTGTCCGCGGGTGCTACCTTCAGGGCGGCAAACTGCCGCTTGAGGTCCTCCAACTCGGATCGGAGACGGCCATTCTCCTCCCATAGCTTCGCCGTCTCCTCCGTGCTAGTGCGGTTAACGAGGACCTCTACCGCCTCCTTAATTCCGTCAGCCGCCTCTTTCAGGGCACGGGTGAATGTGCCCTTCAGGTTGCCCGATTTGGTGGCAACCTTCAGAACGACATCCACGCCGTCCAAAACTTGGCGACTGAGTGCTACCGCTGTGATGCCCCCCCCGGCAGCCATCCGAGAAGAGCGCCGCTCACGGGCCTGTCGGGCCAACTCACTGACTTCGTCAGCCGCAACAGTTTTTCGCTGCGCCCGTTTTGCAGCATTCGCCTCCGCTTTATTAGATCCCAGCAGGGACACGGTGGAGCCCCCGCTTAGGTCCGCCTCCATGGGCTCGGGGCCGCTCTCCGCACTTTCCACGCGCTCTACTGGAGCTGGCGTAGTGCTCCTGCGTATCAGTGCAGAGCGACCCCGCCCGTCACGCTCCGTCACCCGAGCGGAGACTCCGCCCGCCACCGCACGACCTCGCCCTCTCTGTGCCGTTGGCACCTTCGCAGCCGACAGGTTCTCTTCACTAGAGGAGAGACTGCGCTTCCTCCTAGAGTCCTCTCTGTCGGACCGGTCCCTTTCAGGACTTGAGCCTCCTCGGCTCTTGTTGCTGTCGGAGACAATAATCGGCGTGACCACGACGCGCAGGGGCTTCAGGAACTTGTCAAGCTCCTTCTCTCGCTGGCCGGTGGTGTCGGCATTAAAATTAAAACTGATCAAGTCCTCGAATGTTCGAGAACCTGATGGAAGACATTGGTTGCCCCCCCCAGAATACGATTGGGGGCTTGACGTTCCTGAAGAGAACGTGACGGATTCTCCGGCTGCTGAGCAGCCGGTACCGCCCTGGGGTAGTTTATTTCCCTCTGTCTTTTTGTCCATTTTTTTTTTTTTTTGTTCCTTTGAAGGGTATGGTCCCTATTCTCCCCGATGAACCCCCCCAGCGCTAGCGACCGGAACCTCTCCGGCCATCCATCCCCTCGGCACGCTCGACCTTGGGATTGAGGTAATTTTTTACAGAGGTTTTCTTCCTCTCCTTCTCCCAATATACGCCTACGACCAACCCTCTGCAACCAGAGGGGGTGTAGACGTCTGTTGGCCACCAGGCCTTACCGGCCATTCATCCCCTAAGCAGAGATTGAGGTAATTTTTTTAAAGAGGTTGTCTTCCTCTCCCTCTCCCACTATACGCCTACGACCTACCCTCTGCAACCAGAGGAGGTGTAGACGTTAGATGACCCCCATGATGGACAAGCCGTCCCGCCCCTAGCCCGGTTCCCATCACCGACCAACAAGGATGATGGGTGATTGGAACCATGACCCTTCCCCGTCTGTTAAAGATTAGCCGCCAGCCCCAATTGTCCACCACCAAGAGCAGGTGGGCAATTGGACCTGACGTTGCCCAGGGTGCGCCACGAGGAGGCTCTTCAACTTGCACCCCAACCTAACCTAACCTTTTTTTTTTTTTTTTTGATCCGGGGTGGAAAATCCTCATGGATGTCCCCCGCCCTGGGGGGGCGGAGGGGTCTGTCAGACTCTTACTGACTAAAAACCACCCCGGTGTTCCATCTCACACCTGCGTCGGGGGTCGCGGGAACGTACGAATCTTCCGCAACCCCCGACTGGTGCCGGCCCGCCTCTGCGGGCCCCTTCCGGTCGAGCGGGGGGAGTGAGGTGTTTGACTCCCCCCGCGACATCTAAGAGGGGCGCGCGTGGAACACTACGCGCCGCCGCCTCGGGTCCTGATGTATGGGGGGCGACGGACGTCCCCAAGTCCGTCGTCCCTGGACCCATTTAGGGGGGCTGGAAGAGGGCGTTGTCCGCCCTCCGCCGACGCCCGGTGCGCCTGCTGCGGGCCGGGTGAGAGGATGAGATCTCTCGCTCCCTTTCCGCAGCCTCCTTCTGCGAGATAACTGTTTCGCAGAAGGATACCACCGCGTCCCAGGACTCGTCGCCGCCGACCATAGCATTCACTACGGCCGGCAGCGACAGGTCACTGCCTACTCCTGAGATGAGGGCACGGCGCGGCTCCTCCCAAGCGGCACACTCTGCCAGCGTATGCCGCGCCGTGTCCTCCCGACAGTCGACGCAGTGGTGACACCGGGCGTCCGGCTCCCTGTTTATGCGACACAGGTACTTCCCGAAACAACCATGCCCCGAGAGCACCTGCGTCACCCGAAACGACAGGGAGCCGTGCCTCCTCCCGAGCCAGAGGTCGAGCACCGGCCGGACCGCCTCGATAGTGACGAGGCCGGCGGTAGGGCGTGAGAGCCTGTCCCGCCATTCCGCCACCAGGACCTCGCGGAGCTGCGACCGACGCTGCTCCATATGTCGCTGCATCGGTCGCTCGCCCCGCGCCCGCCATTCCTCGCGCCACCGGTACAGTGACGCGAGCACCTTCGCCTCCAGGTCCCAGGGCGGGGATCCGGCCAGTGCACAAGCCGCCTCGTAGGAGATCGTGCGGTACCCCCTTATGACTCTGACGGCCATCGCTCTCTGCGGCTTTCGCAGAACAGCAATGCTGCCGGCCGTCAGGTCAGCCGCCCAGATCGGGGCCCCGTAAAGGGCCATCGATCGCACGATCCCCACGTAGAGCCGCCTACAAGCGGCGCTCGGGCCCCCCAGATTGGGAAGCAGCGTTGACAGCGCCCCAGCCGCGCCCAACAACTTGGGCGCCAGCCGCCGGAAGTGGGGGCCGAAATCCCACCGACTGTCGAGCACCAAGCCCAGGTACTTCATGGTGGGCTCGACAGCGATTCGTACCCCACCCACCACAATGTGGGATGCGGACGGTGGCGCCCGCCGGGGACCATGAAACACCATGGCCTCCGACTTGTTGAGGGCCACCTCCAGGCCGAGGCGCCGTATGCGGCTCACCGTCTGTGAAACCGCAGCCGTCGCCAGCAACGCTGCCTCCCTGTGCGAACTCCCCCGGGCCGTGACCAGCGTGTCATCCGCGTAGCACGTCAGGTCGACGCCCGGTTGGAGTTCGCCTCTCAGCACCCAGTCGTACCCGATGTTCCACAGGAGCGGGCCCAGGACCGAGCCCTGTGGAACACCGCACGACATGTGGCGCTGGTTAACGCCATCGCGTCCCATGTAGGTGACACACCTCTCCGCCAAATAAGCCCCAACGATGCGGCGGAGGTAGAGAGGCACCCGATGATACCGCAGTGCCTCCCGAATACAACTCCAGGGCAGGGTGTTGAAGGCATTGGAGATGTCCAAGGACACCGCCACCACCACCCCACCCCGGGACACCGTTTCCTCCGCCAGGACTCTCACCCGCGATATCGCGTGGATGGTGGAGCGCCCATGCCGAAAGCCGAACTGGCTCTCGTCCAGGTCCGGCCCTTCTCTGCACAAGTGGCCGACGAGGCGGGCTGCGAGTATCCGCTCCAGCAGCTTCCCCACCTCGTCTAGCAGCACTATGGGCCGGTACGCGGACGGCGAGTCCGCAGGGCGCCCCACCTTCCTGAGCAGGACCAGACGACCAGTCTTCCACAAAGTGGGAAACTGGCCCCGCTCAAGGCACGCTGTGTAGAGTCCTCTCAGCTGGGGCTCCAGCTCCTTCAGAGCGAGGGCTAATGCTCGGCCGTGGATCCCGTCGGGCCCCGGAGCCACGTTCTTGGCCCGGAGCCGCATCACGGCCGCCCTCATCTCTGCCTGTGTCACCTCTGGGACGCTAATGGCGTTCTCCTCTGTAGACTCTGCGGCTGTGGGCAAAGCCATCGGCGGCGGAGTATGCTCCGCTCTTGCCGGGAAGAGGGCTGCGACTACCTCCTCCAGCAGCTCGGGCTGAAGACTCTCCGTAAGTGGAGGCGCTGCGGCTCGAAGTTTCCCTCGAACCGCTCGATAAGGGCGCCCCCACGGATTCCCGTCTAGAGTCTCCAGCATCTCCTCCCTGGCTCGCGTCTTCGCCTCGCCGATGGCCAGCCACAGAGTCTCCTTAGCCGCGCGGTACACCTCATACAGCGCGGCTTCTTCGTCAGGGACCCGACGACGTCTCCTACGGTAACGGGTGTACTGGCGTCTCACCGCCACGCACGCGATGCGTAACTGCGCGATCGCGGCGGACCACCAGTACACCTGGCGCCTTGCTGACTGTGTGTGGACGCGGGGCATGGACGCGTCGCAGATTTGCGTCATCGCCCCGCGGAACCACAGCGCCTCCTGTTCGACGTCGACGGGTCCACTCATTGCCGACTCCCGGATCCAGGCCTGGACAATAGCGGCCTCCTCGAGAAGCTCCCTGTCGATGCGCTTGAGCGCCCAGCGCGGGCCGTCCGTTCGCGGGCCCGATGAACTGCGGCTGCCGGCGGTCTGGGCGGAGACGTCGAAACGGATGTATCGGTGATCCGACAACGTCTCCACCTCCGCGGCAACACGCCAGTCGCGAACACGACTCGCAACAGCAGGGCTAGCGAACGAGACGTCCACTATTGACCCGCCCCGCTGCCGCACGCACGTGTGGACCGAGCCCACATTCAGGACGACCAGGCCAGTCGTGACCGCCCACTCCTCCAGCGCCTCACCCCTAGCATCGGTCACCGGAGATCCCCACGCCGCAGACTTGGCGTTGAGATCCCCTAGCAACAGCACGGGGCGAGGGTGGAGTCGGCCCACGACGGCACCCAACTCGACAAGGAAGCTTTCGAAGTCGGCGAGACTCTTGTTGGGCGAAAAATACGCCCCAACCACGCCAATGCCGTCCGCGAGGGCGGCCACCCAGCCGTGTCCTCGGGACGGGTTGACGAGAGCCCCGCCGATGATGGCCACCAAGCCGTCCAGGTCCCCCACCCAGTTATCCCGGGAGGGGACAAAGTACGGCTCGGCGACCACAGCCACGCGAATCAACCACTCCGCCATGCTCTGGAGCAAGAGGTCCTGAGCTCTGGCAGAGTGGTTGAGATTGCCCTGGAGGAAATGGTAGAGCGCCATTATGCGCAATCCATTCCCTCCGCACCATTCCTAGGCCGGGAGTCGGCCGAAGGGCAGCCAGGCTGAGGGGGGGGTAAAGAGCCCCCCGCAGCCTTGGCACCCCTTCTCCTCTTGCTGGCGGGGGCGCCACAGGCTTTTCCGCCCGCTCTGTGCCCGGCGGGCCTCCCTGCAGCTGTACAGAGGCTACAGTTTGGTGCCGCAGAGCACTGGGCCGCCTTGTGGCCGGGCTGGCCGCAGCGGTAGCACTGCTCGCTGCGGTCCACTTCGGCGGTGCACCGTGCCTTAACATGCCCAATGTCAAGGCACCGGTAGCACCGCATGGCCCTGGGCTGCAGCAGCTTGACGCTCGCTGCAACCCAACCCACCAACAGACGCCCACCGTCAGCGACCTTGTTCGCCGCCACCACCGGGCACCGTACCCAAATCGTGCCGAGCCCGGAAGCGTCAGCGCGAATCTCGCCCGTCCGCACGTCGTCGGGCGGACATCCACCGACTCGGGCGACGGCCGCCGCGACCTCGACCGTGGTCGTCGAGTCGTCCAGGCCACCGACGCGCAGCTCAGCGGTCTTCATTGGCCTGGACACCCGGACGTCCTCCGGGTTGAGGACCTCACGTAGCTTGGCGGCCAGGATATCCGCCTTCTCGCCGCTAGAGGCACCCGACACCTCGAGCAGCCGCGCCCCCGTAATCGCCGGCTTCATTCTGAAGCCGGACGGTGTGCCAAGGTCGGGGAACGCGACTTTGGCTTTTGCCTCAGTCAGGACCGCCTTGTAGGTGATGCCCCTTTCGACGGCTCCGGGCTGCAGCGTAATCACTACAGCCGCGGAGCGTGGGGCTCTGACCCTAGGCGGTCCCTGGGCCTTCTTGGCTGCCGGTGCCGGAGCTCCAGCGGGTGCCGGTGGCGCCGTCTTCTTGCCGTGACGGCGGCCCTTTTTGACTACCGTCGTCCAGGCCTCCGAGGTAGGGCCCGGCGCGGCCGCCACCGGTGCAGCCGCCCCGGAAGTGGACACGGACGTACCCTCGGTGGGTTTTTTAGTCCCCTTCCCAGACCGGCTTGTCTCTGCCGTCGCGGCCGTTACCGGCCCCCGCTTAGCAGGCCCCTCCTTCCTCCGCCTGTCCGCAGCGAGCGGTAAGCGGAGGGTTTCCGCTGGCAGGAGCCTTGCCTCTATGGCCTCCATGCGGGCACCCACCATCGTCCCACACTGCATCATGCAGATGCGCGCGATCTTCTCAATCTCGGCATCCGCAAGTGCAGGGGCCGACGACGGGACCGGCAATGGAACCGATGACTGGACCGCGACGGAAGACGAGCCCGTGTCCGCGGGTGCTACCTTCAGGGTGGCAAACTGCCGCTTGAGGTCCTCCAACTCGGATCGGAGACGGCCATTCTCCTCCCATAGCTTCGCCGTCTCCTCCGTGCTAGTGCGGTTAACGAGGACCTCTACCGCCTCCTTAATTCCGTCAGCCGCCTCTTTCAGGGCACGGGTGAATGTGCCCTTCAGGTTGCCCGATTTGGTGGCAACCTTCAGAACGACATCCACGCCGTCCAAAACTTGGCGACTGAGTGCTACCGCTGTGATGCCCCCCCCGGCAGCCATCCGAGCAGAGCGCCGCTCACGGGCCTGTCGGGCCAACTCACTGACTTCGTCAGCCGCAACAGTTTTTCGCTGCGCCCGTTTTGCAGCATTCGCCTCCGCTTTATTAGATCCCAGCAGGGACACGGTGGAGCCCCCGCTCAGGTCCGCCTCCATGGGCTCGGGGCCGCTCTCCGCACTTTCCACGCGCTCCACTGGAGCTGGCGTAGTGCTCCTGCGTATCAGTGCAGAGCGACCCCGCCCGTCACGCTCCGTCACCCGAGCGGAGACTCCGCCCGCCACCGCACGACCTCGCCCTCTCTGTGCCGTTGGCACCTTCGCAGCCGACAGGTTCTCCTCACTAGAGGAGAGACTGCGCTTCCTCCTAGAGTCCTCTCTGTCGGACCGGTCCCTTTCAGGACTTGAGCCTCCTCGGCTCTTGTTGCTGTCGGAGACAACAATCGGCGTGACCACGACGCGCAGGGGCTTCAGGAACTTCTTAAGCTCCTTCTCTCGCTGGCCGGTGGTGTCGGCATTAAAATTAAAACTGATCAAGTCCTCGAATGTTCGAGAACCTGATGGAAGACATTGGTTGCCCCCCCCAGAATACGATTGGGGGCTTGACGTTCCTGAAGAGAACGTGACGGATTCTCCGGCTGCTGAGCAGCCGGTACCGCCCTGGGGTAGTTTATTTCCCTCTGTCTTTTTGTCCATTTTGTTTTGTTCCTTTGAAGGGTATGGTCCCTATTCTCCCCGATGAACCCCCCCAGCGCTAGCGACCGGAACCTCTCCGGCCATCCATCCCCTCGGCACGCTCGACCTTGGGATTGAGGTAATTTTTTACAGAGGTTTTCTTCCTCTCCTTCTCCCAATATACGCCTACGACCAACCCTCTGCAACCAGAGGGGGTGTAGACGTCTGTTGGCCACCAGGCCTTACCGGCCATTCATCCCCTAAGCAGGGATTGAGGTAATTTTTTTAAAGAGGTTGTCTTCCTCTCCCTCTCCCACTATACGCCTACGACCTACCCTCTGCAACCAGAGGAGGTGTAGACGTTAGATGACCCCTATGACGGACAAGCCGTCCCGCCCCTAGCCCGGTTCCCATCACCGACCAACAAGGATGATGGGTGATTGGAACCATGACCCTTCCCCGTCTGTTAAAGATTAGCCGCCAGCCCCAATTGTCCACCACCAAGAGCAGGTGGGCAATTGGACCTGACGTTGCCCAGGGTGCGCCACGAGGAGGCTCTTCAACTTGCACCCCAACCTAACCTAACCTAACCTAACCTTTTTTTTTTTTTTTTTTTTTTTTTTTGATCCGGGGTGGAAAATCCTCATGGATGTCCCCCGCCCTGGGGGGGCGGAGGGGTCTGTCAGACTCTTACTGACTAAAAACCACCCCGGTGTTCCATCTCACACCTGCGCCGGGGGTCGCGGGAACGTACGAATCTTCCGCAACCCCCGACTGGTGCCGGCCTGCCCCTGCGGGCCCCGTCCGGTCGAACGGGGGGAGTGAGGTGTTTGACTCCCCCTGCGACGTCTAAGAGGGGCGCGCGTGGAACACTACGCGCCGCCGCCTCGGGTCCTTATGTATGGGGGGCGACGGACGTCCCCAAGTCCGTCGTCCCTGGACCCATTTAGGGGGGCTGGAAGAGGGCGTTGTCCGCCCTCCGCCGACGCCCGGTGCGCCTGCTGCGGGCCGGGTGAGAGGATAAGATCTCTCGCTCCCTTTCCGCAGCCTCCTTCTGCGAGATAACTGTTTCGCAGAAGGATACCACCGCGTCCCAGGACTCGTCGCCGCCGACCATAGCATTCACTACGGCCGGCAGCGACAGGTCACTGCCTACTCCTGAGATGAGGGCACGGCGCGGCTCCTCCCAAGCGGCACACTCTGCCAGCGTATGCCGCGCCGTGTCCTCCCGACAGTCGACGCAGTGGTGACACCGGGCGTCCGGCTCCCTGTTTATGCGACACAGGTACTTCCCGAAACAACCATGCCCCGAGAGCACCTGCGTCACCCGAAACGACAGGGAGCCGTGCCTCCTCCCGAGCCAGAGGTCGAGCACCGGCCGGACCGCCTCGATGGTGACGAGGCCGGCGGTAGGGCGTGAGAGCCTGTCCCGCCATTCCGCCACCAGGACCTCGCGGAGCTGCGACCGACGCTGCTCCATATGTCGCTGCATCGGTCGCTCGCCCCGCGCCCGCCATTCCTCGCGCCACCGGTACAGTGACGCGAGCACCTTCGCCTCCAGGTCCCAGGGCGGGGATCCGGCCAGTGCACAAGCCGCCTCGTAGGAGATCGTGCGGTACCCCCTTATGACTCTGACGGCCATCGCTCTCTGCGGCTTTCGCAGAACAGCAATGCTGCCGGCCGTCAGGTCAGCCGCCCAGATCGGGGCCCCGTAAAGGGCCATCGATCGCACGATCCCCACGTAGAGCCGCCTACAAGCGGCGCTCGGGCCCCCCAGATTGGGAAGCAGCGTTGACAGCGCCCCAGCCGCGCCCAACAACTTGGGCGCCAGCCGGAAGCCGGAAGTGGGGGCCGAAATCCCACCGACTGTCGAGCACCAAGCCCAGGTACTTCATGGTGGGCTCGACAGCGATTCGTACCCCACCCACCACAATGTGGGATGCGGACGGTGGCGCCCGCCGGGGACCATGAAACACCATGGCCTCCGACTTGTTGAGGGCCACCTCCAGGCCGAGGCGCCGTATGCGGCTCACCGTCTGTGAAACCGCAGCCGTCGCCAGCAACGCTGCCTCCCTGTGCGAACTCCCCCGGGCCGTGACCAGCGTGTCGTCCGCGTAGCACGTCAGGTCGACGCCCGGTTGGAGTTCGCCTCTCAGCACCCAGTCGTACCCGATGTTCCACAGGAGCGGGCCCAGGACCGAGCCCTGTGGAACACCGCACGACATGTGGCGCTGGTTAACGCCATCGCGTCCCATGTAGGTGACACACCTCTCCGCCAAATAAGCCCCAACGATGCGGCGGAGGTAGAGAGGCACCCGATGATACCGCAGTGCCTCCCGAATACAACTCCAGGGCAGGGTGTTGAAGGCATTGGAGATGTCCAAGGACACCGCCACCACCACCCCACCCCGGGACACCGTTTCCTCCGCCAGGACTCTCACCCGCGATATCGCGTGGATGGTGGAGCGCCCATGCCGAAAGCCGAACTGGCTCTCGTCCAGGTCCGGCCCTTCTCTGCACAAGTGGCCGACGAGGCGGGCTGCGAGTATCCGCTCCAGCAGCTTCCCCACCTCGTCTAGCAGCACTATGGGCCGGTACGCGGACGGCGAGTCCGCAGGGCGCCCCACCTTCCTGAGCAGGACCAGACGACCAGTCTTCCACAAAGTGGGAAACTGGCCCCGCTCAAGGCACGCTGTGTAGAGTCCTCTCAGCTGGGGCTCCAGCTCCTTCAGAGCGAGGGCTAATGCTCGGCCGTGGATCCCGTCGGGCCCCGGAGCCACGTTCTTGGCCCGGAGCCGCATCACGGCCGCCCTCATCTCTGCCTGTGTCACCTCTGGGACGCTAATGGCGTTCTCCTCTGTAGACTCTGCGGCTGTGGGCAAAGCCATCGGCGGCGGAGTATGCTCCGCTCTTGCCGGGAAGAGGGCTGCGACTACCTCCTCCAGCAGCTCGGGCTGAAGACTCTCCGTAAGTGGAGGCGCTGCGGCTCGAAGTTTCCCTCGAACCGCTCGATAAGGGCGCCCCCACGGATTCCCGTCTAGAGTCTCCAGCATCTCCTCCCTGGCTCGCGTCTTCGCCTCGCCGATGGCCAGCCACAGAGTCTCCTTAGCCGCGCGGTACACCTCATACAGCGCGGCTTCTTCGTCAGGGACCCGACGACGTCTCCTACGGTAACGGGTGTACTGGCGTCTCACCGCCACGCACGCGATGCGTAACTGCGCGATCGCGGCGGACCACCAGTACACCTGGCGCCTTGCTGACTGTGTGTGGACGCGGGGCATGGACGCGTCGCAGATTTGCGTCATCGCCCCGCGGAACCACAGCGCCTCCTGTTCGACGTCGACGGGTCCACTCATTGCCGACTCCCGGATCCAGGCCTGGACAATAGCGGCCTCCTCGAGAAGCTCCCTGTCGATGCGCTTGAGCGCCCAGCGCGGGCCGTCCGTTCGCGGGCCCGATGAACTGCGGCCGCCGGCGGTCTGGGCGGAGACGTCGAAACGGATGTATCGGTGATCCGACAACGTCTCCACCTCCGCGGCAACACGCCAGTCGCGAACACGACTCGCAACAGCAGGGCTAGCGAACGAGACGTCCACTATTGACCCGCCCCGCTGCCGCACGCACGTGTGGACCGAGCCCACATTCAGGACGACCAGGCCAGTCGTGACCGCCCACTCCTCCAGCGCCTCACCCCTAGCATCGGTCACCGGAGATCCCCACGCCGCAGACTTGGCGTTGAGATCCCCTAGCAACAGCACGGGGCGAGGGTGGAGTCGGCCCACGACGGCACCCAACTCGACAAGGAAGCTTTCGAAGTCGGCGAGACTCTTGTTGGGCGAAAAATACGCCCCAACCACGCCAATGCCGTCCGCGAGGGCGGCCACCCAGCCGTGTCCTCGGGACGGGTTGACGAGAGCCCCGCCGATGATGGCCACCAAGCCGTCCAGGTCCCCCACCCAGTTATCCCGGGAGGGGACAAAGTACGGCTCGGCGACCACAGCCACGCGAATCAACCACTCCGCCATGCTCTGGAGCAAGAGGTCCTGAGCTCTGGCAGAGTGGTTGAGATTGCCCTGGAGGAAATGGTAGAGCGCCATTATGCGCAATCCATTCCCTCCGCACCATTCCTAGGCCGGGAGTCGGCCGAAGGGCAGCCAGGCTGAGGGGGGGGTAAAGAGCCCCCCGCAGCCTTGGCACCCCTTCTCCTCTTGCTGGCGGGGGCGCCACAGGCTTTTCCGCCCGCTCTGTGCCCGGCGGGCCTCCCTGCAGCTGTACAGAGGCTACAGTTTGGTGCCGCAGAGCACTGGGCCGCCTTGTGGCCGGGCTGGCCGCAGCGGTAGCACTGCTCGCTGCGGTCCACTTCGGCGGTGCACCGTGCCTTAACATGCCCAATGTCAAGGCACCGGTAGCACCGCATGGCCCTGGGCTGCAGCAGCTTGACGCTCGCTGCAACCCAACCCACCAACAGACGCCCACCGTCAGCGACCTTGTTCGCCGCCACCACCGGGCACCGTACCCAAATCGTGCCGAGCCCGGAAGCGTCAGCGCGAATCTCGCCCGTCCGCACGTCGTCGGGCGGACATCCACCGACTCGGGCGACGGCCGCCGCGACCTCGACCGTGGTCGTCGAATCGTCCAGGCCACCGACGCGCAGCTCAGCGGTCTTCATTGGCCTGGACACCCGGACGTCCTCCGGGTTGAGGACCTCACGTAGCTTGGCGGCCAGGATATCCGCCTTCTCGCCGCTAGAGGCACCCGACACCTCGAGCAGCCGCGCCCCCGTAATCGCCGGCTTCATTCTGAAGCCGGACGGTGTGCCAAGGTCGGGGAACGCGACTTTGGCTTTTGCCTCAGTCAGGACCGCCTTGTAGGTGATGCCCCTTTCGACGGCTCCGGGCTGCAGCGTAATCACTACAGCCGCGGAGCGTGGGGCTCTGACCCTAGGCGGTCCCTGGGCCTTCTTGGCTGCCGGTGCCGGAGCTCCAGCGGGTGCCGGTGGCGCCGTCTTCTTGCCGTGACGGCGGCCCTTTTTGACTACCGTCGTCCAGGCCTCCGAGGTAGGGCCCGGCGCGGCCGCCACCGGTGCAGCCGCCCCGGAAGTGGACACGGACGTACCCTCGGTGGGTTTTTTAGTCCCCTTCCCAGACCGGCTTGTCTCTGCCGTCGCGGCCGTTACCGGCCCCCGCTTAGCAGGCCCCTCCTTCCTCCGCCTGTCCGCAGCGAGCGGTAAGCGGAGGGTTTCCGCTGGCAGGAGCCTTGCCTCTATGGCCTCCATGCGGGCACCCACCATCGTCCCACACTGCATCATGCAGATGCGCGCGATCTTCTCAATCTCGGCATCCGCAAGTGCAGGGGCCGACGACGGGACCGGCAATGGAACCGATGACTGGACCGCGACGGAAGACGAGCCCGTGTCCGCGGGTGCTACCTTCAGGGCGGCAAACTGCCGCTTGAGGTCCTCCAACTCGGATCGGAGACGGCCATTCTCCTCCCATAGCTTCGCCGTCTCCTCCGTGCTAGTGCGGTTAACGAGGACCTCTACCGCCTCCTTAATTCCGTCAGCCGCCTCTTTCAGGGCACGGGTGAATGTGCCCTTCAGGTTGCCCGATTTGGTGGCAACCTTCAGAACGACATCCACGCCGTCCAAAACTTGGCGACTGAGTGCTACCGCTGTGATGCCCCCCCCGGCAGCCATCCGAGCAGAGCGCCGCTCACGGGCCTGTCGGGCCAACTCACTGACTTCGTCAGCCGCAACAGTTTTTCGCTGCGCCCGTTTTGCAGCATTCGCCTCCGCTTTATTAGATCCCAGCAGGGACACGGTGGAGCCCCCGCTCAGGTCCGCCTCCTATGCTCGGGGCCGCTCTCCGCACTTTCCACGCGCTCCACTGGAGCTGGCGTAGTGCTCCTGCGTATCAGTGCAGAGCGACCCCGCCCGTCACGCTCCGTCACCCGAGCGGAGACTCCGCCCGCCACCGCACGACCTCGCCCTCTCTGTGCCGTTGGCACCTTCGCAGCCGACAGGTTCTCCTCACTAGAGGAGAGACTGCGCTTCCTCCTAGAGTCCTCTCTGTCGGACCGGTCCCTTTCAGGACTTGAGCCTCCTCGGCTCTTGTTGCTGTCGGAGACAACAATCGGCGTGACCACGACGCGCAGGGGCTTCAGGAACTTCTTAAGCTCCTTCTCTCGCTGGCCGGTGGTGTCGGCATTAAAATTAAAACTGATCAAGTCCTCGAATGTTCGAGAACCTGATGGAAGACATTGGTTGCCCCCCCCAGAATACGATTGGGGGCTTGACGTTCCTGAAGAGAACGTGACGGATTCTCCGGCTGCTGAGCAGCCGGTACCGCCCTGGGGTAGTTTATTTCCCTCTGTCTTTTTGTCCATTTTGTTTTGTTCCTTTGAAGGGTATGGTCCCTATTCTCCCCGATGAACCCCCCCAGCGCTAGCGACCGGAACCTCTCCGGCCATCCATTCCCTCGGCACGCTCGACCTTGGGATTGAGGTAATTTTTTACAGAGGTTTTCTTCCTCTCCTTCTCCCAATATACGCCTACGACCAACCCTCTGCAACCAGAGGGGGTGTAGACGTCTGTTGGCCACCAGGCCTTACCGGCCATTCATCCCCTAAGCAGGGATTGAGGTAATTTTTTAAAGAGGTTGTCTTCCTCTCCCTCTCCCACTATACGCCTACGACCTACCCTCTGCAACCAGAGGAGGTGTAGACGTTAGATGACCCCTATGACGGACAAGCCGTCCCGCCCCTAGCCCGGTTCCCATCACCGACCAACAAGGATGATGGGTGATTGGAACCATGACCCTTCCCCGTCTGTTAAAGATTAGCCGCCAGCCCCAATTGTCCACCACCAAGAGCAGGTGGGCAATTGGACCTGACGTTGCCCAGGGTGCGCCACGAGGAGGCTCTTCAACTTGCACCCCAACCTAACCTAACCTAACCTAACCCAGAGTAACCGATAATACATCGCACTGTTAACATCACCTCCGCGTAAAAAATTCGCCAAAATTACACGCGTCGAGTTACGTGCACGAAAAAGTTATCAGTGGAATTGTGCAGTGTCAAATCACCAGGATACGTGTGGGCAAGTGTCTATCTCCACGGGTTGCGGAGCAGGACTTGCGGAACTTCAGCGGTGAATAACTCATCAAAGGTCAGTGGAGTCGTTTTGCAAACAATACACCCAAGAAACGCGGCAGAGGCCTATCCAGCGACACCTAGATCTGGAAAATCGGAGCAGGGGTTTGTGAGTAATTAAGGTGCAAAAAAGGGCCAAAAACACGTGGTTTTTTGTGAATTTAACCTCACTTGTGACCCACGTGTTTCTAAAGACACGAGGCGTGACGTACAGCCAGCAATCACAGCCCTTACTGGAGACTCCGAAGCCGGCCGAGGAATCTGCCTGCAGACCATCCACCAGCGTGACGACTCTACGGCTCACCACCAAGTAAGCCCCGAGGGAACTCCTCAACCCTTAGTCCCACCCCCCCCGAGTTTGGGCTCATCCGGCTTGGGACTTCAGGACCTTGCCTAAGACACCAAGGGTCCCCTCACCCCAGACAGCCCCCAACCCCCCCTCCACCCTCCTCCACCCCCCCCTCCAAAAGTATCCCCACCACCATCTGAGACCCGAAAAAGGGTACCCCACTCCTCCAACCCTTTACCCCTCACCCCCACTAACCCTCTTCACCCCCCCTCCCCCCAATCTTCGACCCACGAAACCCCCTCCCCCCTCCCCCTTACCTCACCCCCCCTCGATAGTCTCCCCACGAAACCTCCCCCCCCTCCCCCTCACCCCTCTGGGCTACCTCACCCCCCCGCGGTCTAACTACGCACCCGTTGGAGCTAGGAAACCGAGTTTGGGCTCATTTAAAAGGGCGCAAAACGCTCTACAACTTGGCCCCAACAGAAACCTTAAATTCGGTACCAGACACACGCAACGATCCAACGTACCTGCAGAATACCACTGAGGACCACCACCAGCGTGCACACACGGCTCAAAACATCGAGCCACATCAATTGTCGGGCTCCTCATCGGACAGCAGAAGCAGACCACCAGCAGAGCATCCGTGAGTCCATCCAAATTAGCATAGAACACAAGCATAGCATAGTAAGTAACAATAGCTTTAAGTTAAGAGTCAGAAATCATCATTTTATATATTCCACTTAACCTCCCCTCCCATTAAAACAGTAAAAAAAAAAAAAAAAAAAACAAACAAAACCATGTCTTCCAAACAGCCCACCACCTCCCGCAAAGCTTCCACGGAGTCTGTTAAAGCCCCTAAATCCCTCAGGGAAAAAGTCCTAAAAAATACGGCAAAATCAGTGGTCTCGGACAAGGCGGCGCATCCATCACAGAAGCCACAGGCGCCGAGGGCAGCGTCGGAGCCGAACGTAACGAGCAGGCTACTGCCACTGCCATCGGTGCCTGGGTCGCCTCTGACGCCTCAGACGGAGCAGCGCACGAGAGTCGCTGAGATAGTCATTGACTGGGAGCAGTGTGGCATTTCCCCCCCCCACCAGATCATCTCGGATGAGGAAAGCTCGGTGGCCTCCACAGCGAGCACGACCGACCGTCCCCAGAGCGGACGGCCGAGCCTCCTATACAGAACTCCGAGAAGGGGCACAGGGGTGGAGATGGACCTGGCCACGAGGGAAGCAAATGACCTGCTTCAGAAAGGGAAAGACGCACTGGAAGCAGCCGGAAATATGAAGCGTGAGTGCAAAGCTACGGTCCACGAGTGCCTACAGGGCCTGTACGAGACGTCCCTGTCATTAGCAGACTCGAGAGCGCGCCACAAGCACAACCTCGAGAAGGAGCGCTCTCGACACGCACAAGAGCTTGTGCGGGTCGAGAGAGCTCACACTCGAGAGCTTATGGCGATGAAAGTGGAGCTCTCCATGATGCGGACAGACGTCTCTGAGACAAAGAAAGAGGCAAAAGGGATCCGGGAATGGCTCGGCCACGAAACCCTTGACGCCTTCAAGGGCATCAAGGAGGTGAAAGATGAGGTCATATCTGCGAGCCTCAAGAACCAAAAGGAGCACGAGAAGACCAGGCAGGAAGGCGCAAGAGCCCCAGGGGATCCCAAGTGGGAGACAATGGGGGCTGGCCTTCTACGCCTGGACACTAACATGACCAGCATATCCAACCAGCTGGACGTGCTCCGGAAGGCCCTAGAAAGGCTCAAGGAAGATCTCAACCGGCCGAGGGAAACAGAAACGGACCCGATTAGCCGGGAGACAGGCCTACTCACGATGGCGAAATTTGAGGAGGACATGGAGAGATTTCACCTCCAATTACAGGCCATCGCCAACAAGCCTGTAGCCTCCCCCCCACCACCACAACCACACGTTAACATCCAACAACACCTCAAACCCATCTCCGAGAGGCTGAAGATCGTCTCGGCAGACCTCCGCGTACTGCGCGACAAAGAGCCGCCAATCCAGGCGCCCCCTGCGCTGAATCTGGAAGCGGAAATCGCAGTCGGGGAGGTAAAAAAGACCCTCCGGAACATCGAGAAGGGGGTAGCAGACCTGGGCAAAGCGGACAGACCGCTCCATCAGCAGCAGGGCCCCAAAACCTTTGCCCAGGTCGCCAGCACACCTAAGCCCCCCAAACCACCCACACAGCCCAACCACACCCTGATCGTCTCGTCAACGAACCCCCAGCACACTGGAGACAACGTAATCGAGAGGATCAGGACCGCCCTGGACCTCAAAACAAGTGGAGCCCGAGTCGACACAGTCCGGAAAGCGCGCAACCAGAAAGTGGTCCTAAGGTGCGCGAGCAAGACGGACCTAAATAAAATAAAGGACCAGTTCCAGTTGCACGCAGGGCTCAAGGTCCAGGAGCCGAAAGCACAAAACCCACTCGTCTGCATCAAGGGAGTGCTGTCCAGTTACAGCGACGGGGAGATTGTCGATCTCCTAAAGGCGCAGAACAAACACCTACTGCAGAACGTCGCTGTGGATGGACGGACCCTAAAGGTGCGCTATAGGAAGCGCGCGAGGAACCCCCATGAGTGCCACCCTGTTCTGGAGCTCTCGCCGGAGCTCTGGAAATGCTACACGTCGGTGCAGAAAGTCCATGTGGGCATCAAGCGATGCTCGATTGAGGACCAGTCCCCTCTCGTACAGTGCACAAAGTGCCTTGGATACGGACACAACAAGTCCCTATGCAAGGCCGCAAAAGAAGCCTGCAGTTTCTGCAGCGGAGCGCACAACGCAGGGGACTGCCTCACTCGAGCTGACGGCAAACAACCCACATGCATAAACTGCAAAGTAGCACACAGGACGGGCAGCGACCTGGCACACACAGCGTTCAGCGAAGACTGCCAGGAACGCCAAAAATGGGATGGCATAGCAAGGTCGCGCGTTTCCTATTGCTAAGGGCGACCAAGACAACACACCAACCAGCCAACCTGCCACCCCTCAAAACGCAACAAGACCGACAGCAAGATTGAAATTCATCCAAGTCAATCTTCAGCGCTCCAAGCTGGCCACAGAAGAACTCCACTTGGCGGCTCAGGCAAGGGGAGTTTCAGTAGCACTTGTTCAAGAGCCCTATGTAGGAAGAACAGGTGTGATGAAACAAAGTCCCGGCACACAAGTCATCCAGTGCAGCCTCAACCGCCAAAAACCAGTAAAAGCGGCGATCGTTGTTTTCGGGAACCATCTGGAGGTCGTCCACGACCCCCAGCTGGTGACCGAGAACATCGCCGCCGTCCTGCTGAAAGTGGGCCAGCTCAGTTTTGGGGTGCTATCGGTCTATTTTGAGGGTGACCAGGACATCGAACCGTACCTCTCGGAAACGCACAACACAACACGCAAACTACACACAACCAACATCCTGGTGGGAGGAGACATAAACGCCTGGAGTCAGTGGTGGGGAAGTGTTTCCGAAAACCATCGCGGGGCGGCGTACAGTTCGTTCCTCAACGAGCGGGATCTCCACATCCTAAATACGGGCCAAACACCGACGTTCGAGACCTACAGAGGAGACAGGTGGTGCACAAGCGTCGTCGATGTGACGGCATGCAGCTTGTCGCTGCTAGGCAAGGTTGAAGAGTGGCGTGTAGAAAGAAGTCTAATAACTTCAGACCACAACGCAATAACCTTCTCGATGCGCTTAGAAAAGGCCTTGGAACCCTTAAGGCCAGTCTCGACGCGCATCTACAACACCAAGAAGGCAAAGTGGTCCGACTTCGGCACGCACTTCAAGACCAGCCCGGCGGACAGAGACATTACACCAGTCAGAGTCTCGGACGTCTCGAACCCTGAGGATCTGGAGAAAATCATAACACAATATACACAAGACATCCACCGCGCATGCGAGAAAGCGATCCCAAAACTGGGGTCGCCAAAACACGACGCCAAGCCCCCATGGTGGACCCCTTCTCTAGATCGTCTTAAAAAAGAAGCCATGACGAAGAAGAGAAGGATCCGGAATGCAGCCGCAAGCCGGAGACACTTCACCATCCAAGAATACGTGCTGGCAAAACAAACCTACACCACAGCAGCAACGGATGCAGCCACAGCCAACTGGAAGGAGTTCTGCTCGAAGCAGGACCGAGAGAGCATGTGGGACGGCATCTACAGGGTTTTAAGGAAGACAGCCAGAAGACAGGACGACGCGCTCCTAAGAAACGCCGCAGGCGAGACGCTCAGTCCGGAGCAATCTGCTGAGCTTCTGGCACAAACCTTCTACCCTGACGACTCAATGGATGCCGAACAGCCATACCACACAGCTCTGAGGAGGCTAGCGGAGGAGAAGAACCCCCAAGGTCTGTCTGCCGTCGATCCACCATTTACAACCGCGGAGCTGGAAATGGTTCTCCAGAACCAAAATCCGAAAAAAGCCCCCGGCCCCGATGGATTAACGGCAGACATCTGTACAGCGGCAATAAACTGCAATAGGGAAGTGTTCTTAGCGATAGCCAACAGGTGCTTGTCGCTGTCCCACTTCCCGAAGCAGTGGAAGGTCGCCCACGTGTGCATTCTCCGCAAGCCAGGTAAGGACGACTATACCAGCCCAAAGTCGTACAGACCAATAGGTCTGCTCTCGGTCCTAGGAAAAATCGTAGAGAAGCTCCTAGTAGGCAGACTCCAGTGGCACTTCCTCCCAACACTCAACGCGAACCAATACGGTTTCATGCCACAGCGCGGAACCGAGGACGCCCTCTATGCTCTAATGGGCCACTTACGAGCCGAAATCAAAGCCAAAAAGATCGTGCTTTTGATATCATTGGACATAGAGGGGGCCTTCGACAACGCGTGGTGGCCAGCACTCAAAAAACAGATGGTAGTCAAGAACTGTCCTACCAACATCTACGCTCTCGTCGCCTCATACCTGGAAGACCGGAACATCAGGGTCAACTACGCCAGAGCGACTAGCGAAAAGGGTACCACGAAAGGATGCGTCCAGGGCTCAATTGCCGGACCGACGTTTTGGAACCTTATCCTAGATCCGCTCCTACACAAGATGGCTAGTATGGGGGTATATTGTCAAGCCTTCGCAGACGACGTTGTCCTAGTCTTCTCGGACTTTACAGCCGGTCCCCTGCAGCAATCAGCCAACGATACGCTAGACATAGTATCGGAATGGGGCGTCCAAAATAAGCTACGTTTCGCCGCGCACAAGACCAACGCGATGGTGTTAACGAGAAAGCTGAAGTACGACGTTCCGGTACTCCACATGTCGGGCACGCGGCTGAACCTGGTCGAACAGGTCAAACTGCTAGGTCTCACAATAGACTCCAAACTCACCTTCAACGCGCACGTGTCTGCGACCTGTAAAAAGGCTGCAGACATCTATAAGCAGCTGGCATGCGCGGCAAGGGTGACTTGGGGTCTCAACAGAGAGATAATTAGGACAATATATGTGTCGGTGATAGAGCCCATCGTGATGTATGCAGCGAGCGCGTGGGCCCCCGCAGCTGAGAAACTGATGACAAGGAACCAGTTTGACTCACTGCAAAGAGGCTTTACGCAGAAGATCTGCAAAGCATACCGCACGGTGTCTCTGACATCGGCACTTATCCTGTCAGGCCAACTCCCCCTGGACCTCCGGGTAATCGAGGCCGCAACCCTTTTCAAGATCAGAAAGGGTCATTCCCAACAGTTCATACCGCTGGGCCGCGAGCTGGAGTGCAACGTGCACCACTCTCAGATTCCCCACCCAGCGCAACTCACAGCAACTGAGTACACACGCCTAGAGGACTTGACTCCCGAAACCCTGGAAACTCATCAAGTAATCGGTCCCCAAATATACACCGATGGCAGCAAGATTGAGGGGAAAGTCGGAGCTGCCCTAACTTGGTGGGAAAACGGAAAGGAGTCAAAGTCCAGGACCTTTGGCCTGGAGCCTCACAACACAGTCTTCCAATCGGAAATGTACGCTCTCTTCAGAGCTGTCAAGATGGTGAGAGAATCCAGGGCGGCCTCCGTAAGCATTTTAAGTGACTCAAGATCGTCACTTGACCTGCTGAGGAGACCATCTGTCACTCACCACCTGGCACTCCACATCAAGAGAAGCGTCCGAGAGACCAGAGAGGAGGGCAGAGAAGTGAGGCTCTTTTGGCTCAAGGCCCACGTGGGAACCGCCGGGAATGAGAGAGCGGACGAGCTGGCCAAGGAGGCAGCCCTAAAAAACACGACAGCAGACTATAACAAGGTCCCCGTATCGTTCGTGAGGAGGAAGATACGGGAGGAGACTATAAAGAAGTGGCAAGCGCGATACGAGTCCTCGAGTACAGGAGCGGTCACAAAAGTGTTCTTCCCAGACGTCCTAGCGGCGAAAAGGACACTCAGAGACTCAGTTCTCACACCGGTCCATGTACAAGTCCTTACAGGACACGGAGGATTCTCAGCGTATCTCCACCGCTTTCATCTTAAAGATAGTCCCTCGTGCGTCTGTGACCCCAGTTGCGAAGAAACAGTTTGGCACCTGCTCTTCGAATGCCCAAGGTTCAGTCACGACAGAATGGAGCTGGAAGCAAAGATTGAGACCCAGCTAAGCCAGTCCACACTCCACACCATCATGGGGAGACCGGCTACCAGCAAACCATTCTTGGCATTCGCGAGCAAAGTCGCCACTGTCGCAGCAGGGGCTAATAAAACGGATGCAACCTTGCACAGTCGAAACCGACTACCATCAACGACCACAACAACAATCACAACAATAACCACACAAACGACAATAACACCAACAACACGAAACCCAACACGCATGCGTTTCAACATAACACAACCCACACACTCAAATACCAACCAACATCCAACACAACCAGTCACGACCACACCGACAACTACGACAATTACTACACAATCAACAACAACAACACGAAACCTGACACCCACAGCAGTCACCCTAACACAAACCACACACACAAATACCAACCAACAGCCCACACAAGCGGTAGCAGCAGCAGCAACACCAGCAGAAGCCAGCCTACAACCAGCCCCTAGCACCATGCCCATCACGCAATTCCTGGCATGCGGAGGAGACGGAGTCCCAGGCGTCAGACTGCGAAGCGTCGCCCTTTTCATGAACAGAGAAGGAGAAAAGTTAGGCATAAGCTTCTGCATAGGCTCAAGCCGAGCTGCGGCCCGTATACCCATCTCTCCAGGCCTTGCCGCCTTGATCAACGGAAGTACTACCAAAACGAGGATGAAAGGCAGCAAATATGCTGCACTGCCGCAAGTGGAAGTTGCCACTCACCGTTTCCGTCTACTGCGATCCAAAGGGAAGACGATCGCACTATTCGAGTGGGGATTGGAGACTCCATTTGCTCAGGCAAGCTCGTTCCTTCAGAAGATCAGGGAGGCAGGGGAGTACATGGCGGTGACAGCCCGTACTATAAGCATCGACGCGATGATGATCGAGGGGGAGAGAGGAGACGTCGCAGACCGCTTTGGCTGTTTAAAAGCCTCGGAACATCATGAGGTAGTTGTCTATGAGGACAGAGGGGAAACTCTGAGTTTCCTCAAAGCCCCCAGACACCCAACAGCCGGCGCGACGAGCCCCACAACAAACCCGACCACTCAAAGCGGATCAGAGAGGGCCCAGCAGAAGGCAGCCGCCGAAAAAGCTGCAAGGGAGCAGAGCAAAACCACTAGCCCGGAGGACCGGGCCCGGTCGAGGAGTCGCCTGAAAGCCTTCGGCACTTTCCTCAGTGCACTGCTCCCAAGCACCAGCCGCACATCACCATCCCAGAAACAGGAAGCAGCGGTGGAGAGGTTCTTCAAGAGAAAACCAAAAGAACCAATCCAGCAGAAGCCTACGCCTACAAGAGCCGACAAAGGGCAAGTCAACCCGCCGACCCTCGCAGTGAACTCGGGCACCACAGACCACGTGAAGAGCGCCTTCCTCGAGTACGTAGCAATTGTGAGAGCGACCAGAGAGGTCAATCTCATGACATGCAGGAAGATCCTGCAGACCTTCCAGAGAGAAACAGAAGGTCTGCTAAGGGTACTACTCGAGGAAGCAGAGGCAGCAGTGTACGACAACGTCAGATCTCTAGTCATCAGAGGAGAAATGACGGGGTCGTACATGGCAGCCTTTAGCGCGAAGAGCGGATTCGTGGCCCTGGACGAGGAGGAAACGGAGCGCTCAGGCAAACTAAAATTCACAGCACCTGACGACGACCCGATACTGGTTACCGCCAAATGTACCAAAATCATGTTGGACGACAAGATCCTTAAAATGGCGCAATCCATTTTGGGGACTACAGACAGTCCAGCATCGCAGGAAAGTTGGGCGGTGCCCAGTATCAGGTGGGTAAACGGAGTCCCGGGTTGCGGCAAGACTACCTGGGTGGTGAAGCAGTTCGATGAGGAGAAGGACGTCGTGGCAACCACGACGACCGAAGCTGCCAAAGATCTCAGGGAGAAGCTGGCGCACCGCTTAGGAGATCGAGTAAAAACAAAGGTGCGCACTATGGCCTCAATCTTAGCCAACGGGTTCAAGAAAGGAGAGAAATGCTACCGCCTCACGGTAGACGAGGCTCTTATGAACCATTTTGGGGCCATAGTCATGGCAGTAAAGTTGTCTGGAGCAAGCGAGATTGTCCTCATCGGAGATGTAAACCAGCTTCCATTTTTGGACAGAGAGAACCTATTCGAGTTAAGGTATACCCGTCCAAACCTGGTGGCTGGCATCACCCAGGAGCTGCTTTGCACACACCGCAATCCCATGGACGTGGCGTTTGCACTGAGCGAGATATACTCCGGTATATACTCCTCCAAATCGTCGCTGTCGCGGGTCCATTCCCTGGAGGTGAAAGGTTACACAGGAGCGAAAATACCGAGCACCGCCCTGTACACCCTGTTCCTGGTTCACACGCAAGAGGAGAAAGCTTCTCTTGGGAGCCAGGGATATGGGTCCGGCGAAGGATCGCGCCGGTTGACCATACACGAGGCCCAGGGTTTGACCTACGACAGCGTCATCATCATCAACACGAGGTCCAGGAGGATCCAAGTTCACGACAGCGTCTCCCACGCGGTAGTGGCGGTATCCAGACATACAGTCAGTTGCGTCTACTACACCGACGACGCCGATGACGCCACGGGCCGCTTCGCAAAGAGGGCGATGGATGCGCCGACTAAAACGGTCGTCGACTACAACCTAAAGACGGCCATGCAGCATCGAGACGCCACTGTCGTGGAAGCCCTGCTAGGGCTAGCGAAATCCCTGGTCAGCAGACCCCACTTAAACCAAACCTAATACGTCCCATCCAAACTCCACTAAGTCAAACAAAAAAAAAAAAAAAAAACCCTAACCTAATCAATGTAAAACCTGTGCAAATTAAATAAAAAAAAAAAAAAAAATAACAACAACATGTAAAACTACATGGCAGAGTGAGTCAGTCATACTCACGTAAATGTCCTGCCGATGGTGGCGCTGCACGTCCGGTCGTTGAGTTCCCTACAAAATGGTTGAGCTAAGCGGAGCGGAGGTGTACGTCATGTCCGTGAACGGACGCCGTCGGTCGGGGCTGGTCGACTCTCACTGCCACGTGGTTATCCCTTAGAATAGTGTTTTAATAATCAAGTAATTATAAGTTAGTTAAGATATTTTAAATACAACATATTAATACAGCAATTCTTTCTTAAATTCTCCATACTTTGTAATGCCTGTGTATTGTAGTTACTTAAAAAAAAAAAAAAAAAAAAAAAACAAAAAAAAATTTAAAACAAAAAAAAAAAAAAAAAATATATATGTATATAATATCTGCATGTCTATTCGCATGAGTATGTTTATTTAACAATAATAAAAAAAAAAAAAAAAAAATACAAAAAAAAAAAATAAAAAAAAAAATATATACTAATAAGATGGACTCACGTAGACTTAAGTTAGTTAAGTAAGCATAAAGTAATGTTGTCCGGCGTAGGAGTAAGACTATTGTGTAAGAAAAAACAAAAAAGAAACCTATAAACCATAATTAAAGTAAATAAGGGCGCGGACTACCATGTCCGCGGAAAGTAGTTATTCATTTAAAAAAAAAAAAAAAAAAAAAAAAACCTAACCTAACCTTTTTTTTTTTTTTTTTTTTTGATCCGGGGTGGAAAATCCTCATGGATGTCCCCCGCCCTGGGGGGGCGGAGGGGTCTGTCAGACTCTTACTGACTAAAAACCACCCCGGTGTTCCATCTCACACCTGCGTCGGGGGTCGCGGGAACATACGAATCTTCCGCAACCCCCGACTGGTGCCGGCCCGCCTCTGCGGGCCCCGTCCGGTCGAGCGGGGGGAGTGAGGTGTTTGACTCCCCCCGCGACGTCTAAGAGGGGCGCGCGTGGAACACTACGCGCCGCCGCCTCGGGTCCTGATGTATGGGGGGCGACGGACGTCCCCAAGTCCGTCGTCCCTGGACCCATTTAGGGGGGCTGGAAGAGGGCGTTGTCCGCCCTCCGCCGACGCCCGGTGCGCCTGCTGCGGGCCGGGTGAGAGGATGAGATCTCTCGCTCCCTTTCCGCAGCCTCCTTCTGCGAGATAACTGTTTCGCAAAAGGATACCACCGCGTCCCAGGACTCGTCGCCGCCGACCATAGCATTCACTACGGCCGGCAGCGACAGGTCACTGCCTACTCCTGAGATGAGGGCACGGCGCGGCTCCTCCCAAGCGGCACACTCTGCCAGCGTATGCCGCGCCGTGTCCTCCTGACAGTCGACGCAGTGGTGACACCGGGCGTCCGGCTCCCTGTTTATGCGACACAGGTACTTCCCAAAGCAACCATGCCCCGAGAGCACCTGCGTCACCCGAAACGACAGGGAGCCGTGCCTCCTCCCGAGCCAGAGGTCGAGCACCGGCCGGACCGCCTCGATGGTGACGAGGCCGGCGGTAGGGCGTGAGAGCCTGTCCCGCCATTCCGCCACCAGGACCTCGCGGAGCTGCGACCGACGCTGCTCCATATGTTGCTGCATCGGTCGCTCGCCCCGCGCCCGCCATTCCTCGCGCCACCGGTACAGTGACGCGAGCACCTTTGCCTCCAGGTCCCAGGGCGGGGATCCGGCCAGTGCACAAGCCGCCTCGTAGGAGATCGTGCGGTACCCCCTTATGACTCTGACGGCCATCGCTCTCTGCGGCTTTCGCAGAACAGCAATGCTGCCGGCCGTCAGGTCAGCCGCCCAGATCGGGGCCCCGTAAAGGGCCATCGATCGCACGATCCCCACGTAGAGCCGCCTACAAGCGGCGCTCGGGCCCCCCAGATTGGGAAGCAGCGTTGACAGCGCCCCAGCCGCGCCCAACAACTTGGGCGCCAGCCGCCGGAAGTGGGGGCCGAAATCCCACCGACTGTCGAGCACCAAGCCCAGGTACTTCATGGTGGGCTCGACAGCGATTCGTACCCCCCCCACCACAATGTGGGATCCGGACGGTGGCGCCCGCCGGGGACCATGAAACACCATGGCCTCCGACTTGTTGAGGGCCACCTCCAGGCCGAGGCGCCGTATGCGGCTCACCGTCTGTGAAACCGCAGCCGTCGCCAGCAACGCTGCCTCCCTGTGCGAACTCCCCCGGGCCGTGACCAGCGTGTCGTCCGCGTAGCACGTCAGGTCGACGCCCGGTTGGAGTTCGCCTCTCAGCACCCAGTCGTACCCGATGTTCCACAGGAGCGGGCCCAGGACCGAGCCCTGTGGAACACCGCACGACATGTGGCGCTGGCTAACGCCATCGCGTCCCATGTAGGTGACACACCTCTCCGCCAAATAAGCCCCAACGATGCGGCGGAGGTAGAGAGGCACCCGATGATACCGCAGTGCCTCCCGAATACAACTCCAGGGCAGGGTGTTGAAGGCGTTGGAGATGTCCAAGGACACTGCCACCACCACCCCACCCCGGGACACCGTTTCCTCCGCCAGGACTCTCACCCGCGATATCGCGTGGATGGTGGAGCGCCCATGCCGAAAGCCGAACTGGCTCTCGTCCAGGTCCGGCCCTTCTCTGCACAAGTGGCCGACGAGGCGGGCTGCGAGTATCCGCTCCAGCAGCTTCCCCACCTCGTCTAGCAGCACTATGGGCCGGTACGCGGACGGCGAGTCCGCAGGGCGCCCCACCTTCCTGAGCAGGACCAGACGACCAGTCTTCCACAAAGTGGGAAACTGGCCCCGCTCAAGGCACGCTGTGTAGAGTCCTCTCAGCTGGGGCTCCAGCTCCTTCAGAGCGAGGGCTAACGCTCGGCCGTGGATCCCGTCGGGCCCCGGAGCCACTTTCTTGGCCCGGAGCCTCATCACGGCCGCCCTCATCTCTGCCTGTGTCACCTCTGGGACGGTAATGGCGTTCTCCTCTGTAGACTCTGCAGCTGTGGGCAAAGCCATCGGCGGCGGAGTATGCTCCGCTCTTGCCGGGAAGAGGGCTGCAACTACCTCCTCCAGCAGCTCGGGCTGAAGACTCTCCGTAAGTGGAGGCGCTGCGGCTCGAAGTTTCCCTCGAACCGCTCGATAAGGGCGCCCCCACGGATTCCCGTCCAGAGTCTCCAGCATCTCCTCCCTGGCTCGCGTTTTCGCCTCGCCGACGGCCAGCCACAGAGTCTCTTTAGCCGCGCGGTACACCTCATACAGCGCGGCTTCTTCGTCAGGGACCCGACGACGTCTCCTCCGGTAACGGGTGTACTGGCGTCTCACCGTCACACACGCGATGCGTAATTGCGCAATCGCGGCGGACCACCAGTACACCTGGCGCCTTGCTGACTGTGTGTGGACGCGGGGCATGGACGCGTCGCTGATTTGCGTCATCGCCCCGCGGAACCACAGCGCCTCCTGTTCGACGTCGATGGGTCCGCTCATTGCCGACTCCCGGATCCAGGCCTGGACAATAGCGGCCTCCTCGAGAAGCTCCCTGTCGATGCGCTTGAGCGCCCAGCGCGGGCCATCCGTTCGCAGGCCCGATGAACTGCGGCCGCCGGCGGTCTGGGCGGAGACGTCGAAACGGATGTATCGGTGATCCGACAACGTCTCCACCTCCGCGGCAACACGCCAGCCGCGAACACGGCTCGCAACAGCAGGGCTAGCGAACGAGACGTCCACTATTGACCCGCCCCGCTGCCGCACGCACGTGTGGACCGAGCCCACGTTCAGGACGACCAGGCCAGTCGTGACCGCCCACTCCTCCAGCGCCTCACCCCTTGCATCGGTCACCGGAGATCCCCACGCCGCAGACTTGGCGTTGAGATCCCCTAGCAACAGCACGGGGCGAGGGTGGAGTCGGCCCACGACGGCACCCAACTCGACAAGGAAGCTTTCGAAGTCGGCGAGACTCTTGTTGGGCGAAAAATACGCCCCAACCACGCCAATGCCGTCCGCGAGGGCGGCCACCCAGCCGTGTCCTCGGGACGGGTTGACGAGAGCCCCGCCGATGATGGCCACCAAGCCGTCCAGGTCCCCCACCCAGTTATCCCGGGGGGGGACAAAGTACGGCTCAGCGACCACAGCCACGCGAATCAACCACTCCGCCATGCTCTGGAGCAAGAGATCCTGAGCTCTGGCACAGTGGTTGAGATTGCCCTGGAGGAAATGGTAGAGCGCCATTAGGCGCAATCCATTCCCTCCGCACCATTCCTAGGCCGGGAGTCGACCGAAGGGCAGCCAGGCTGAGGGGGGGGTAAAGAGCCCCCCGCAGCCTTGGCACCCCTTTTCCTCTTGCTGGCGGGGGCGCCACAGGCTTTTCCGCCCGCTCTGTGCCCGGCGGGCCTCCCTGCAGCTGTACAGAGGCTGCAGTTTGGCGCCGCGGAGCACTGGGCCGCCTTGTGGCCGGGCTGGCCGCAGCGATAGCACTGCTCGCTGCGGTCCACTTCGGCGGTGCACCGTGCCTTAACATGCCCAATGTCAAGGCACCGGTAGCACCGCATGGCCCTGGGCTGCAGCAGCTTGACACTCGCTGCAACCCATCCCACCAACAAACGCCCACCGTCAGCGACCTTGTTCGCCGCCACCACCGGGCACCGTACCCAAATCGTGCCGAGCCCGGAAGCGTCAGCGCGAATCTCGCCCGTCCGCACGTCGTCGGGCGGACATCCACCGACTCTGGCGACGGCCGCCACGACCTCGGCCGTGGTTGTCGAGTCGTCCAGGCCACCGACGCGCAGCTCAGCGGTCTTCATTGGCCTGGACACCCGGACATCCTCCGGGTTGAGGACCTCACGTAGCTTGGCAGCCAGGATATCCGCCTTCTCGCCGCTAGAGGCACCCGACACCTCGAGCAGCCGCGCCCCCGTAATCGCCGGCTTCATTCTGAAGCCGGACGGTGTGCCAAGGTCGGGGAACGCGACTTTGGCTTTTGCCTCAGTCAGGACCGCCTTGTAGGTGATGCCCCTTTCGACGGCTCCGGGCTGCAGCGTAATCACTACAGCCGCGGAGCGTGGGGCTCTGACCCTAGGCGGTCCCTGGGCCTTCTTGGCTGCCGGTGCCGGAGCTCCAGCGGGTGCCGGTGGCGCCGTCTTCTTCCCGTGACGGCGGCCCTTTTTGACTACCGTCGTCCAGGCCTCCGAGGTAGGGCCCGGCGCGGCCGCCGCCGGTACAGCCGCCCCGGAAGTGGACGCGGACGTACCCTCGGTGGGCTTTTTAGTCCCCTTCCCGGACCAGCTTGCCTCTGCCGTCGCGGCCGTTACCGGCCCCCGCTTAGCAGGCCCCTCCTTCCTCCGCCTGTCCGCAGCGAGCGGTAAGCGGAGGGTTTCCGCCGGCAGGAGCCTTGCCTCTATGGCCTCCATGCGGGCACCCACCATCGTCCCACACTGCATCATGCAGATGCGCGCGATCTTCTCAATCTCGGCATCCGCAAGTGCAGGGGCCGACGACGGGACCGGCAACGGAACCGATGACTGGACCGCGACGGAAGACGAGCCCGTGTCCGCGGGTGCTGCCTTCAGGGCGGCAAACTGCCGCTTGAGGTCCTCCAACTCGGATCGGAGACGGCCATTCTCCTCCCATAGCTTCGCCGTCTCCTCCGTGCTAGTGCGGTTAACGAGGACCTCAACCGCCTCCTTAATTCCGTCAGCCGCCTCTTTCAGGGCACGGGTGAATGTGCCCTTCAGGTTGCCCGATTTGGTGGCAACCTTCAGGACGACATCCACGCCGTCCAAAACTTGACGACTGAGTGCTACCGCTGTGATGCCCCCCCCGGCAGCCATCCGAGCAGAGCGCCGCTCACGGGCCTGTCGGGCCAACTCGCTGACTTCGTCAGCCGCAACAGTTTTTCGCTGCGCCCGTTTTGCAGCATTCGCCTCCGCTTTATTAGATCCCAGCAGGGACATGGTGGAGCCCCCGCTCAGGTCCGCCTCCATGGGCTCGGGGCCGCTCTCCGCACTTTCCACGCGCTCCACTGGAGCTGGCGTAGTGCTCCTGCGTGTCAGTGCAGAGCGACCCCGCCCGTCACGCTCCGTCACCCGAGCGGGGACTCCGCCCGCCACCGCACGACCTCGCCCTCTCTGTGCCGTTGGCACCTTCGCAGCCGACAGGTTCTCCTCACTAGAGGAGAGACTGCGCTTCCTCCTAGAGTCCTCTCTGTCGGACCGGTCCCTTTCAGGACTTGAGCCTCCTCGGCTCTTGTTGCTGTCGGAGACAACAATCGGCGTGACCACGACGCGCAGGGGCTTCAGGAACTTCTTAAGCTCCTTCTCTCGCTGGCCGGTGGTGTCGGCATTAAAATTAAAACTAATCAAGTCCTCGAATGTTCGAGAACCTGATGGAAGACATTGGTTGCCCCCCCCAGAATACGATTGGGGGCTTGACGTTCCTGAAGAGAACGTGACGGATTCTCCGGCTGCTGAGCAGCCGGTACCGCCCTGGGGTAGTTTATTTCCCTCTGTCTGTTTGTCCATTTTTTTATTTTGTTCCTTTGAAGGGTATGGTCCCTATTCTCCCCGATGAACCCCCCCAGCGCTAGCGACCGGAACCTCTCCGGCCATCCATCTCCTCGGCACGCTCGACCTTGGGATTGAGGTAATTTTTTACAGAGGTTGTCTTCCTCTCCTTCTCCCAATATACGCCTACGACCAACCCTCTGCAACCAGAGGGGGTGTAGACGTCTGTTGGCCACCAGGCCTTACCGGCCATTCATCCCCTAAGCAGGGATTGAGGTAATTTTTTAAAGAGGTTGTCTTCCTCTCCCTCTCCCACTATACGCCTACGACCTACCCTCTGCAACCAGAGGAGGTGTAGACGTTAGATGACCCCTATGACGGACAAGCCGTCCCGCCCCTAGCCCGGTTCCCATCACCGACCAACAACGATGATGGGTGATTGGAACCATGACCCTTCCCCGTCTGTTAAAGATTAGCCGCCAGCCCCAATTGTCCACCACCAAGAGCAGGTGGGCAATTGGACCTGACGTTGCCCAGGGTGCGCCACGAGGAGGCTCTTCAACATGCACCCCACCTAACCTAACCTAACCTTTTTTTTTTTTTTTTTTGTTCCGGGGTGGAAAATCCTCATGGATGTCCTCCGTCCTGGGGGGCGGAGGGGTCTGTCAGACTCTTACTGACTAAAAACCACCCCGGTGTTCCCTTCCCACACTTGCACCGGGGATCATGGGAACTTGTGCGCCTTCCACGATCCCCGGCTAGTGCCGGCCCGCCTCTGCGGGCCTCCTCAAGTCCGCGGGGGGAGTGAGGTGTAAAACTCCCCCCGCGACGTCGAATAGGGGCGCGCGTGGAACACTACGCGCCGCCGCCTCGGGTCCTGTTATATGAGGGGCGGCGGACATCCCCAGGTCCGCCGTCCCTCTGGACCCGTTTATGGGGGCTGGAAGAGGGCGTTGTCCGCCCTCCGCCGACGCCCGGTACGTCTGCTGCGGATCGGGAGAGTGGCCTCGACCTCTCTCAACCTTTCCGCAGCCTCCTTCTGTGAAATGACGGTTTCACAGAAGGAGATCACCGCATCCCACGACTCGCCGCTCCCGACCATCGAACAAGCGACGGCCGGAAGTGACAAGTCGGCTCCAACTACTGACACGAGGGCACGGCGCGGTTCCTCCCATGCGGCACACTCTGCCAGCGTATGCCACGCCGTGTCCTCCGGACAGTTGACGCAGTGATGACACCGAGCGTCCGGCTCCCTGTTTATGCGACTCAGGTACTTCCCAAAGCAACCATGCCCCGAGAGCACCTGAGTCACCCTAAACGACAGGGAGCCGTGCCTCCTCCCGAGCCATTCGTTGAGCACCGGCCGGACCGCCTCGATGGTGACGAGACCGGCGGTAGGGCGTGAGAGCCTGTCCCGCCACTCCGTCACCAGGACCTCGCGGAGCTGCGACCGACGCAGCTCGATCTCTCGCTGCATCGGTCCACCAGCCCGCGACCGCACCTCCTCGCGCCACCGGTACAGAGACGCGAGGGCTCTCGCCTCTAGGTCCCAAGGCGGAGATCCGGCTAGTGCACAAGCCGCCTCGTAGGAGATCGTGCGATACCCCCTGATAGCCCTGACGGCCGTCGCCCTCTGTGGTTTTCGCAGCACTGCGATGCTGCCGGCCGTCAGGTCAGAGGCCCACACCGGGGCCCCGTACAGGGCCATGGATCGCACGACCCCGAGGTATAACCTCCTACAGGCGGTGCTCGGGCCCCCCAGATTGGGAAGCAGCGTTGCGAGCGCGCCCGCCGCGCCCATCAACTTGGGCGCCAGTCGCTGAAAGTGGGGGCCGAAGTCCCACCGGCTGTCGAGCACCAGTCCTAGGTACTTCATGGTAGACTCGACAGCAATTTGTGCCCCCCCGAACCTAACCTAACCTAACCTAACCTAACCTTTTTTTTTTTTTTTTTTTTTTTTTTGATCCGGGGTGGAAAATCCTCATGGATGTCCCCCGCCCTGGGGGGGCGGAGGGGTCTGTCAGACTCTTACTGACTAAAAACCACCCCGGTGTTCCATCTCACACCTGCGCCGGGGGTCGCGGGAACATACGAATCTTCCGCAACCCCCGACTGGTGCCGGCCCGCCTCTGCGGGCCCCGTTCGGTCGAGCGGGGGGAGTGAGGTGTTTGACTCCCCCCGCGACGTCTAAGAGGGGCGCGCGTGGAACACTACGCGCCGCCGCCTCGGGTCCTGATGTATGGGGGGCGACGGACGTCCCCAAGTCCGTCGTCCCTGGACCCATTTAGGGGGGCTGGAAGAGGGCGTTGTCCGCCCTCCGCCGACGCCCGGTGCGCCTGCTGCGGGCCGGGTGAGAGGATGAGATCTCTCGCTCCCTTTCCGCAGCCTCCTTCTGCGAGATAACTGTTTCGCAGAAGGATACCACCGCGTCCCAGGACTCGTCGCCGCCGACCATAGCATTCACTACGGCCGGCAGCGACAGGTCACTGCCTACTCCTGAGATGAGGGCACGGCGCGGCTCCTCCCAAGCGGCACACTCTGCCAGCGTATGCCGCGCCGTGTCCTCCCGACAGTCGACGCAGTGGTGACACCGGGCGTCCGGCTCCCTGTTTATGCGACACAGGTACTTCCCGAAACAACCATGCCCCGAGAGCACCTGCGTCACCCGAAACGACAGGGAGCCGTGCCTCCTCCCGAGCCAGAGGTCGAGCACCGGCCGGACCGCCTCGATGGTGACGAGGCCGGCGGTAGGGCGTGAGAGCCTGTCCCGCCATTCCGCCACCAGGACCTCGCGGAGCTGCGACCGACGCTGCTCCATATGTCGCTGCATCGGTCGCTCGCCCCGCGCTCGCCATTCCTCGCGCCACTGGTACAGTGACGCGAGCACCTTCGCCTCCAGGTCCCAGGGCGGGGATCCGGCCAGTGCACAAGCCGCCTCGTAGGAGATCGTGCGGTACCCCCTTATGACTCTGACGGCCATCGCTCTCTGCGGCTTTCGCAGAACAGCAATGCTGCCGGCCGTCAGGTCAGCCGCCCAGATCGGGGCCCCGTAAAGGGCCATCGATCGCACGATCCCTACGTAGAGCCGCCTACAAGCGGCGCTCGGGCCCCCCAGATTGGGAAGCAGCGTTGACAGCGCCCCAGCCGCGCCCAACAACTTGGGCGCCAGCCGCCGGAAGTGGGGGCCGAAATCCCACCGACTGTCGAGCACCAAGCCCAGGTACTTCATGGTGGGCTCGACAGCGATTCGTACCCCCCCCACCACAATGTGGGATCCGGACGGTGGCGCCCGCCGGGGACCATGAAACACCATGGCCTCCGACTTGTTGAGGGCCACCTCCAGGCCGAGGCGCCGTATGCGGCTCACCGTCTGTGAAACCGCAGCCGTCGCCAGCAACGCTGCCTCCCTGTGCGAACTCCCCCGGGCCGTGACCAGCGTGTCGTCCGCGTAGCACGTCAGGTCGACGCCCGGTTGGAGTTCGCCTCTCAGCACCCAGTCGTACCCGATGTTCCACAGGAGCGGGCCTAGGACCGAGCCCTGTGGAACACCGCACGACATGTGGCGCTGGCTAACGCCATCGCGTCCCATGTAGGTGACACACCTCTCCGCCAAATAAGCCCCAACGATGCGGCGGAGGTAGAGAGGCACCCGATGATACCGCAGTGCCTCCCGAATACAACTCCAGGGCAGGGTGTTGAAGGCGTTGGAGATGTCCAAGGACACCGCCACCACCACCCCACCCCGGGACACCGTTTCCTCCGCCAGGACTCTCACCCGCGATATCGCGTGGATGGTGGAGCGCCCATGCCGAAAGCCGAACTGGCTCTCGTCCAGGTCCGGCCCTTCTCTGCACAAGTGGCCGACGAGGCGGGCTGCGAGTATCCGCTCCAGCAGCTTCCCCACCTCGTCTAGCAGCACTATGGGCCGGTACGCGGACGGCGAGTCCGCAGGGCGCCCCACCTTCCTGAGCAGGACCAGACGACCAGTCTTCCACAAAGTGGGAAACTGGCCCCGCTCAAGGCACGCTGTGTAGAGTCCTCTCAGCTGGGGCTCCAGCTCCTTCAGAGCGAGGGCTAACGCTCGGCCGTGGATCCCGTCGGGCCCCGGAGCCACGTTCTTGGCCCGGAGCCGCATCACGGCCGCCCTCATCTCTGCCTGTGTCACCTCTGGGACGCTAATGGCGTTCTCCTCTGTAGACTCTGCAGCTGTGGGCAAAGCCATCGGCGGCGGAGTATGCTCCGCTCTTGCCGGGAAGAGGGCTGCGACTACCTCCTCCAGCAGCTGGGGCTGAAGACTCTCCGTAAGTGGAGGCGCTGCGGCTCGAAGTTTCCCTCGAACCGCTCGATAAGGGCGCCCCCACGGATTCCCGTCTAGAGTCTCCAGCATCTCCTCCCTGGCTCGCGTTTTCGCCTCGCCGACGGCCAGCCACAGAGTCTCTTTAGCCGCGCGGTACACCTCATACAGCGCGGCTTCTTCGTCAGGGACCCGACGACGTCTCCTCCGGTAACGGGTGTACTGGCGTCTCACCGTCACACACGCGATGCGTAATTGCGCAATCGCGGCGGACCACCAGTACACCTGGCGCTTTGCTGACTGTGTGTGGACGCGGGGCATGGACGCGTCGCTGATTTGCGTCATCGCCCCGCGGAACCGCAGCGCCTCCTGTTCGACGTCGATGGGTCCGCTCATTGCCGACTCCCGGATCCAGGCCTGGACAATAGCGGCCTCCTCGAGAAGCTCCCTGTCGATGCGCTTGAGCGCCCAGCGCGGGTCATCCGTTCGCAGGCCCGATGAACTGCGGCCGCCGGCGGTCTGGGCGGAGACGTCGAAACGGATGTATCGGTGATCCGACAACGTCTCCACCTCTGCGGCAACACGCCAGTCGCGAACACGGCTCGCAACAGCAGGGCTAGCGAACGAGACGTCCACTATTGACCCGCCCCGCTGCCGCACGCACGTGTGGACCGAGCCCACGTTCAGGACGACCAGGCCAGTCGTGACCGCCCACTCCTCCAGCGCCTCACCCCTAGCATCGGTCACCGGAGATCCCCACGCCGCAGACTTGGCGTTGAGATCCCCTAGCAACAGCACGGGGCGAGGATGGAGTCGGCCCACGACGGCACCCAACTCGACAAGGAAGCTTTCGAAGTCGGCGAGACTCTTGTTGGGCGAAAAATACGCCCCAACCACGCCAATGCCGTCCGCAAGGGCGGCCACCCAGCCGTGTCCTCGGGACGGGTTGACGAGAGCCCCGCCGATGATGGCCACCAAGCCATCCAGGTCCCCCACCCAGTTATCCCGGGGGGGGGACAAAGTACGGCTCGGCGACCACAGCCACGTGAATCAACCACTCCGCCATGCTCTGGAGCAAGAGATCCTGAGCTCTGGCACAGTGGTTGAGATTGCCCTGGAGGAAATGGTAGAGCGCCATTAGGCGCAATCCATTCCCTCCGCACCATTCCTAGGCCGGGAGTCGGCCGAAGGGCAGCCAGGCTGAGGGGGGGGTAAAGAGCCCCCCGCAGTCTTGGCACCCCTTTTTCTCTTGCTGGCGGGGGCGCCACAGGCTTTTCCGCCCGCTCTGTGCCCGGCGGGCCTCCCTGCAGCTGTACAGAGGCTGCAGTTTGGCGCCGCGGAGCACTGGGCCGCCTTGTGGCCGGGCTGGCCGCAGCGATAGCACTGCTCGCTGCGGTCAACTTCGGCGGTGCACCGTGCCCTAACATGCCCAATGTCAAGGCACCGGTAGCACCGCATGGCCCTGGGCTGCAGCAGCTTGACACTCGCTGCAACCCATCCCACCAACAAACGCCCACCGCCAGCGACCTTGTTCGCCGCCGCCACCGGGCACCGCACCCAAATCGTGCCGAGCCCAGAAGCATCGGCGCGAAACTCGCCCGCCCGCACGTCGTCGGGCGGACATCCACCGACTCGGGCGACGGCCGCCACAACTTCGGCCGGAGTCGTCGAGTCGTCCAAGCCTCCAACGCGCAGCTCAGCGGTCTTCATCGGCCTGGACACCTTGACGTCCTCCGGGTTGAGGACCTCTCTCAGTTTGGCGGCCAGGATATCCGCCTTTTCGCCGCTAGAGGCACCCGACACCTCGAGCAGCCGCGCCCCCGTAATCGCCGGCTTCAGTCTGAAGCCGGACGGTGTGCCAAGGTCGGGGAACGCGACTTTGGCTTTTGCCTCCATAAGGACCGCCTTGTAGGTGACACCCCTTTCGATGGCTCCGGGCTGCAGCGTAATAACTACAGCTGCGGAGCCCACGCTCCGCAGCAGGCCCAGAGACCGCCTAAGGTCAGAGCCCCACGGCTCTGACCTTAGGCGGTCTCTGGGCCTTCTTCACTGCCGGTGCCGGTGCTTCAGCGGGTGCCGGTGGCGCCTTCTTGCCCCCGTGACGGCGGCCCCTCTTGACAACCGTTGTCCAGGCCTCCGTTGTAGGATCGGGCGCGGCCGCCGGTGGCGCAGCCGCCCGGGAAGTGGAAACGGACGTACCCTTTGCAGGCTTTTTATTCCCCTTCTCGGTTCGGCTAGACTCTGCCGTCAACGCTATTACTGGCCCCTGCTTAGCGGCCGCCTCCTTCCTCCGTTTGTCCGCAGCGAGCGGTGGGCGGGGGGTTTCCGCCGGCGGGAGCCTTGCCTCTATGGCCTCCAAGCGGGCGCCCACCATCGTCCCACACTGCATCATGCAGATGCGGGCGATCTTTTCGATCTCCGCATCCGCAAGTGCAGGGATCGAACACGGGAGTGGCGCTGGAGTTGACGACGGGGCCGCGGTGGAAGAAGAGCCGGTGGCCGCGGGAGCAGCCCTCTGGGCAGCGAACTGCCGCTTGAGGTCTTCTAGTTCAGCTTGGAGACGGCTGTTTTCCTCCCATAGCTTCGCCGTCTCCTCCGTGCTAGTGCGGGTTAGGAGGACCTCAACCGCCTCCTTAATGCCGTCAGCCGCCTCTTTCAGGGCACGGGTGAATGTGCCCTTCAGGTTGCCCGATTTGGTGGCAACCTTCAGGACGACATCCACGCCGTCCAAAACTTGGCGGCTGAGCGCCACCGCTGTAGTGCTCTCCCCTGCAGCCATCCGGGTAGAGCGCCGCTCACGGACCTGTCGGGCCAACTCGCTGACCTCGTCAGCCGCGACAGTTTTCCGCTGCGCCCGCTTTGCAGCATTTGCCTCCGCTTTGTTGGACCCAAGCAGGGACACAGTGGAGCCCCCGCTTTGGTCCGCCTCCATGGCCTCCAGGCCGCTCTCCGCGCTCTCCACGCTCTCCACGGGAGCTGGCGCAGCGATCCGGCGTATCGGCATGAAGCGACCCCGCCTGTCACGCTCCGGCACCCGAGCGGGCAATCCGCCCGCCCCTGCACCACCTCGCCCTCTCTGTGCCTTTGGCACCTTCGCGGCCAACAGGTTCTCCTCGCTAGAGGAGAGGCTGCGTTTTCTTCTAGATTCCTCCAGGTCGTACGAACTATCCCTGTCGGAACTTGAGCCTCCTCGGCTCTTGTTGCCGTCGGCGACGGCAAGCGGTGTGACCACCACGCGCAGGGGCTTCAGATTCTTCTGAAGCTCCTTTTCTCGCTGTTCGGTGGTGTTGGCGGTGTGTATGGAGCCTCCTCGGCTCTTGTTGCCATCGGCAAGCGGTTGACAAATATTGCCCCCCCCAGAATACGAATGGGGGCTTGACGTTCTGGAAGAGAACGTGGCGGATTCTCCGACTGCTGAGCAGCCGGTACCGCCCTGGGATAGGTTATTTTTATTTGTCTTGTCCATTTTTTATGTTTTCCTTTCGAAGGGTGTGGTCCCTTTTTTCCCCCTGTTAACCCCCCCAGCGCTAGCGACCGGATCCCCTCCGGCCATTCATCCCCTCGGCACGCTCGACCTTGGGATTGGGTTCATTTTTTTAAAGAGGTTGTCTTCCTCTCCCCCTCCCAATCTACGCCTACGACCTGCCCTCTGCAATCAGAGGCGGTGTAGATTGCTACCAGGCGTTAGATGGCTACCAGGCCTACCCCAATGACGGACTGGCCGTCTCGCCCCTAGCCCGGTTCCCTTCACCTATCAACAAGGATGATAGGTGATTGGAACCATGACCCTTCCCCGTTTGTTGAAGATTAGCCGCCAGCCCCAATTGTCCACCACGAAAAGCAGGTGGGCAATTGGAGCTGACGTTGCCCAGGGTGCGCCACGAGGAGGCTCTTCAACATGCCCACCAACCTTTTTTTTTTTTTTTTTGATCCGGGGTGGAAAATCCTCATGGATGTCCCCCGCCCTGGGGGGGCGGAGGGGTCTGTCAGACTCTTACTGACTAAAAACCACCCCGGTGTTCCATCTCACACCTGCGTCGGGGGTCGCGGGAACATATGAATCTTCCGCAACCCCCGACTGGTGCCGGCCCGCCTCTGCGGGCCCCGTCCGGTCGAGCGGGGGGAGTGAGGTGTTTGACTCCCCCCGCGACGTCTAAGAGGGGCGCGCGTGGAACACTACGCGCCGCCGCCTCGGGTCCTGATGTATGGGGGGCGACGGATGTCCCCAAGTCCGTCGTCCCTGGACCCATTTAGGGGGGCTGGAAGAGGGCGTTGTCCGCCCTCCGCCGACGCCCGGTGCGCCTGCTGCGGGCCGGGTGAGAGGATGAGATCTCTCGCTCCCTTTCCGCAGCCTCCTTCTGCGAGATAACTGTTTCGCAGAAGGATACCACCGCGTCCCAGGACTCGTCGCCGCCGACCATAGCATTCACTACGGCCGGCAGCGACAGGTCACTGCCTACTCCTGAGATGAGGGCACGGCGCGGCTCCTCCCAAGCGGCACACTCTGCCAGCGTATGCCGCGCCGTGTCCTCCCGACAGTCGACGCAGTGGTGACACCGGGCGTCCGGCTCCCTGTTTATGCGACACAGGTACTTCCCGAAACAACCATGCCCCGAGAGCACCTGCGTCACCCGAAACGACAGGGAGCCGTGCCTCCTCCCGAGCCAGAGGTCGAGCACCGGCCGGACCGCCTCGATAGTGACGAGGCCGGCGGTAGGGCGTGAGAGCCTGTCCCGCCATTCCGCCACCAGGACCTCGCGGAGCTGCGACCGACGCTGCTCCATATGTCGCTGCATCGGTCGCTCGCCCCGCGCCCGCCATTCCTCGCGCCACCAGTACAGTGACGCGAGCACCTTCGCCTCCAGGTCCCAGGGCGGGGATCCGGCCAGTGCACAAGCCGCCTCGTAGGAGATCGTGCGGTACCCCCTTATGACTCTGACGGCCATCGCTCTCTGCGGCTTTCGCAGAACAGCAATGCTGCCGGCCGTCAGGTCAGCCGCCCAGATCGGGGCCCCGTAAAGGGCCATCGATCGCACGATCCCTACGTAGAGCCGCCTACAAGCGGCGCTCGGGCCCCCCAGATTGGGAAGCAGCGTTGACAGCGCCCCAGCCACGCCCAACAACTTGGGCGCCAGCCGCCGGAAGTGGGGGCCGAAATCCCACCGACTGTCGAGCACCAAGCCCAGGTACTTCATGGTGGGCTCGACAGCGATTCGTACCCCTCCCACCACAATGTGGGATCCGGACGGTGGCGCCCGCCGGGGACCATGAAACACCATGGCCTCCGACTTGTTGAGGGCCACCTCCAGGCCGAGGCGCCGTATGCGGCTCACCGTCTGTGAAACCGCAGCCGTCGCCAGCAACGCTGCCTCCCTGTGCGAACTCCCCCGGGCCGTGACCAGCGTGTCGTCCGCGTAGCACGTCAGGTCGACGCCCGGTTGGAGTTCGCCTCTCAGCACCCAGTCGTACCCGATGTTCCACAGGAGCGGGCCCAGGACCGAGCCCTGTGGAACACCGCACGACATGTGGCGCTGGCTAACGCCATCGCGTCCCATGTAGGTGACACACCTCTCCGCCAAATAAGCCCCAACGATGCGGCGGAGGTAGAGAGGCACCCGATGATACCGCAGTGCCTCCCGAATACAACTCCAGGGCAGGGTGTTGAATGCGTTGGAGATGTCCAAGGACACCGCCACCACCACCCCACCCCGGGACACCGTTTCCTCCGCCAGGACTCTCACCCGCGATATCGCGTGGATGGTGGAGCGCCCATGCCGAAAGCCGAACTGGCTCTCGTCCAGGTCCGGCCCTTCTCTGCACAAGTGGCCGACGAGGCGGGCTGCGAGTATCCGCTCCAGCAGCTTCCCCACCTCGTCTAGCAGCACTATGGGCCGGTACGCGGACGGCGAGTCCGCAGGGCGCCCCACCTTCCTGAGCAGGACCAGACGACCAGTCTTCCACAAAGTGGGAAACTGGCCCCGCTCAAGGCACGCTGTGTAGAGTCCTCTCAGCTGGGGCTCCAGCTCCTTCAGAGCGAGGGCTAACGCTCGGCCGTGGATCCCGTCGGGCCCCGGAGCCACGTTCTTGGCCCGGAGCCGCATCACGGCCGCCCTCATCTCTGCCTGTGTCACCTCTGGGACGCTAATGGCGTTCTCCTCTGTAGACTCTGCAGCTGTGGGCAAAGCCATCGGCGGCGGAGTATGCTCCGCTCTTGCCGGGAAGAGGGCTGCAACTACCTCCTCCAGCAGCTCGGGCTGAAGACTCTCCGTAAGTGGAGGCGCTGCGGCTCGAAGTTTCCCTCGAACCGCTCGATAAGGGCGCCCCCATGGATTCCCGTCTAGAGTCTCCAGCATCTCCTCCCTGGCTCGCGTTTTCGCCTCGCCGACGGCCAGCCACAGAGTCTCTTTAGCCGCGCGGTACACCTCATACAGCGCGGCTTCTTCGTCAGGGACCCGACGACGTCTCCTCCGGTAACGGGTGTACTGGCGTCTCACCGTCACACACGCGATGCGTAATTGCGCAATCGCGGCGGACCACCAGTACACCTGGCGCCTTGCTGACTGTGTGTGGACGCGGGGCATGGACGCGTCGCTGATTTGCGTCATCGCCCCGCGGAACCACAGCGCCTCCTGTTCGACGTCGATGGGTCCGCTCATTGCCGACTCCCGGATCCAGGCCTGGACAATAGCGGCCTCCTCGAGAAGCTCCCTGTCGATGCGCTTGAGCGCCCAGCGCGGGTCATCCGTTCGCAGGCCCGATGAACTGCGGCCGCCGGCGGTCTGGGCGGAGACGTCGAAACGGATGTATCGGTGATCCGACAACGTCTCCACCTCCGCGGCAACACGCCAGTCGCGAACACGGCTCGCAACAGCAGGGCTAGCGAACGAGACGTCCACTATTGACCCGCCCCGCTGCCGCACGCACGTGTGGACCGAGCCCACGTTCAGGACGACCAGGCCAGTCGTGACCGCCCACTCCTCCAGCGCCTCACCCCTAGCATCGGTCACCGGAGATCCCCACGCCGCAGACTTGGCGTTGAGATCCCCTAGCAACAGCACGGGGCGAGGATGGAGTCGGCCCACGACGGCACCCAACTCGACAAGGAAGCTTTCGAAGTCGGCGAGACTCTTGTTGGGCGAAAAATACGCCCCAACCACGCCAATGCCGTCCGCAAGGGCGGCCACCCAGCCGTGTCCTCGGGACGGGTTGACGAGAGCCCCGCCGATGATGGCCACCAAGCCATCCAGGTCCCCCACCCAGTTATCCCGGGGGGGGACAAAGTACGGCTCGGCGACCACAGCCACGCGAATCAACCACTCCGCCATGCTCTGGAGCAAGAGATCCTGAGCTCTGGCACAGTGGTTGAGATTGCCCTGGAGGAAATGGTAGAGCGCCATTAGGCGCAATCCATTCCCTCCGCACCATTCCTAGGCCGGGAGTCGGCCGAAGGGCAGCCAGGCTGAGGGGGGGGTAAAGAGCCCCCCGCAGTCTTGGCACCCCTTTTTCTCTTGCTGGCGGGGGCGCCACAGGCTTTTCCGCCCGCTCTGTGCCCGGCGGGCCTCCCTGCAGCTGTACAGAGGCTGCAGTTTGGCGCCGCGGAGCACTGGGCCGCCTTGTGGCCGGGCTGGCCGCAGCGATAGCACTGCTCGCTGCGGTCAACTTCGGCGGTGCACCGTGCCCTAACATGCCCAATGTCAAGGCACCGGTAGCACCGCATGGCCCTGGGCTGCAGCAGCTTGACACTCGCTGCAACCCATCCCACCAACAAACGCCCACCGCCAGCGACCTTGTTCGCCGCCGCCACCGGGCACCGCACCCAAATCGTGCCGAGCCCGGAAGCATCGGCGCGAAACTCGCCCGCCCGCACGTCGTCGGGCGGACATCCACCGACTCGGGCGACGGCCGCCACAACTTCGGCCGGAGTCGTCGAGTCGTCCAAGCCTCCAACGCGCAGCTCAGCGGTCTTCATCGGCCTGGACACCTTGACGTCCTCCGGGTTGAGGACCTCTCTCAGTTTGGCGGCCAGGATATCCGCCTTTTCGCCGCTAGAGGCACCCGACACCTCGAGCAGCCGCGCCCCCGTAATCGCCGGCTTCAGTCTGAAGCCGGACGGTGTGCCAAGGTCGGGGAACGCGACTTTGGCTTTTGCCTCCATAAGGACCGCCTTGTAGGTGACGCCTCTTTCGACGGCTCCGGGCTGCAGCGTAATAACTACAGCCGCGGAGCGTGGGGCTCTGATCTTAGGCGGTCCCTGGGCCTTCTTTGGTGCCGGTGTCGGTGCCCCTGCCGGTGCCGGTGGTGCCATCTTCCTCCCGTTACGGTGGCCCTTCTTGACGACCGTCGTCCAGGCCTCCGTGGTAGGCCCAGGCGCGGCCGCCGGTGGCGCAGCCGCCCGGGAAGTGGGCACGGACGAACCCTCTGCGGGCTTTTCGCTCCCCCTCCCGGACTGGCTCGACTCTGCCGCCGTGGTTATTAGTGGCCCCTGATTAGCCGGCCCCTCTTTTCTCCGCTTGTCCGCAGCGAGCGGTGGGCGGAGGGTTTCCGCTGGCAGGAGCCTTGCCTCTATGGCCTCCAAGCGGGCACCCACCATCGTCCCACACTGCATCATGCAGATGCGGGCGATCTTTTCGATCTCCGCATCCGCAAGTGCAGGGGTCGAACACGGGACCGGCGCTGGAGTCGACGACGGCGCCGCGACGGAAGAAGAGCCGGTGGCCGCGGGAGCAGCCCTCTGGGCAGCGAACTGCCGCTTGAGGTCCTCCAGCTCAGCTCGGAGACGGCCGTTCTCCTCCCATAGCTTCGCCGTCTCCTCTGTGCTAGTGCGGGTTAGGAGGACCTCAACCGCCTCCTTAATTCCGTTAGCCGCCTCTTTCAGATGCCCACCAACCTAACCTAACCTAACCTAACCTTTTTTTTTTTTTTTTTTTTTTTTCGCTGAGAAATGCTTTATGCATTCCCGCTCGTGGGGGGACGAGACGGGATATGTGGGACTCCTGTCGGAATGACAGTATACCCACTAAAACTCAGCGGTGTTCCCACATCGCCGTGATGGGAAGGCCATGGGAATCCGGCTCAGCCTTTGCATCCACAACCCTCCCGGCGCGTGCCCGCCTAGCTGGCGGGCCCCGCATTCCCCCCAGCTTGGGGGGCTACGGGAATGGCCGGGAACACCTGGCCATTCCCGTCCGACACTGGTGGAGGCCTGTGCAATACAGGCAAGGGCGCCCCCGCACCCGCTGCCTGCTGGCCTCCACCTGGGAGGAGTCGGAGATGACTATCAAACTGACGTCTTCTTCGACCCCTCCTCCGCCTTCGGAGCGACGCCGCGTGAGGATCGTCCTCCCGCGCGCGCTCAGCCGCCTCCTTCTGGGACATGACGTGTTCGCAGAAGGAGGCGACTGCCGCCCAGGACCTCTCATCCTGCAGCATGGCATTAACCAAGCCGGGAAGTGAGAGGTCCGGTCCGATCACCGCGATGAGACTGCGGCGCGTCTCGGACCACGACGGGCACACCTCGAGGGTGTGCTGCGCCGTGTCGTCCACCGCGCCACAGTCGTGGCACGACGGCGTCTCCTCCCGTCCTATCCGGTGCAGGTACGATCCGAAGCAACCGTGTCCGGACAGCACCTGCACCAGACGGAACGAGAGGAACCCATGCGACCGCTCGAGCCAGTCTCGCAACACTGGCCCAATCGCGTCTAGGGTTCGGCGGCCAAAAGCTGCGGTGGCGAGCTCCCCCGTCCAATGGAGGACGATGGCATCCCTCGCCTCCCGCCGGACGGCCTCCCGCTCTTCCGGGGCTGGGCGTTCTCCTCCCGCTCTCCGCCCCGCCGTCCATTCATATACTCTGGCGAGCACCCACGCCTCGAGTTCCCAAGGAGGGGTGCCGGCCAGAGCACATGCTGCCGCGAAGCCCACTGTGCGGTAGGCCCGCGCCGCCCGCTGGGCTATGGCCCTTTGGGGCGCCCGCAAGGCGGCGGCGTTCTCCCTCCTTTGGAGGGAGTCCTCCCAGATAGGAGCCCCGTAAAGGGCCATACTCCTCAAGATGCCGGCGTAAAGTTGCCGGCATCGCGCGCTGGGCCTCCCCAAGTTGGGTAGCAGCCACGAGAGCGCGCCTGCGGCCTTCAGCAGGCGCGACGACAGCCCGCTAAAATGCGGACCGAAGCGCCACCTGCTGTCGAGTACAAGGCCCAGATATTTCATCTGGGCCTTCACGTCAATTCTGATGCCCTCCACGAAAATGTGGGCATCAGGTGGGGGGCGCCGCCGAGGCCCGTGGAAGAACACGGCCTCGGTCTTGTGCAGCGCCACCGTTAAACCTAGGCGGCGAATCCTCCCCGCGACCAAGGATCCACCCGCCGAGGCCAGATTGGCCGCCTCCCTAAAACTCCCCCCCCGGGCGGTGAGGAGAGTGTCATCCGCATAGCAGATGACACTCGTGCCCCGAAGGAGAGTTCCCCGCAAGAGCCAATCATAGGCGATGTTCCAGAGGACAGGTCCTATGACAGACCCCTGCGGAACGCCGGCTTCGACGGCGTACCGCCGGACTTGGCCAGCCCTATTAACGAGGACGATCGTCCGATCCTCTAGGTAGCTGGCCAGCAGACGACGCATGTATAGGGGCACTCCGTGGAATCGGAGTGCCTCTAGGATGGCGGAGTGGGGAACGGAGTACACCTGGCGCCTTGCTGACTGTGTGTGGACGCGGGGCATGGACGCGTCGCTGATTTGCGTCATCGCCCCGCGGAACCACAGCGCCTCCTGTTCGACGTCGATGGGTCCGCTCATTGCCGACTCCCGGATCCAGGCCTGGACAATAGCGGCCTCCTCGAGAAGCTCCCTGTCGATGCGCTTGAGCGCCCAGCGCGGGTCATCCGTTCGCAGGCCCGATGAACTGCGGCCGCCGGCGGTCTGGGCGGAGACGTCGAAACGGATGTATCGGTGATCCGACAACGTCTCCACCTCTGCGGCAACACGCCAGTCGCGAACACGGCTCGCAACAGCAGGGCTAGCGAACGAGACGTCCACTATTGACCCGCCCCGCTGCCGCACGCACGTGTGGACCGAGCCCACGTTCAGGACGACCAGGCCAGTCGTGACCGCCCACTCCTCCAGCGCCTCACCCCTAGCATCGGTCACCGGAGATCCCCACGCCGCAGACTTGGCGTTGAGATCCCCTAGCAACAGCACGGGGCGAGGATGGAGTCGGCCCACGACGGCACCCAACTCGACAAGGAAGCTTTCGAAGTCGGCGAGACTCTTGTTGGGCGAAAAATACGCCCCAACCACGCCAATGCCGTCCGCAAGGGCGGCCACCCAGCCGTGTCCTCGGGACGGGTTGACGAGAGCCCCGCCGATGATGGCCACCAAGCCATCCAGGTCCCCCACCCAGTTATCCCGGGGGGGGGACAAAGTACGGCTCGGCGACCACAGCCACGTGAATCAACCACTCCGCCATGCTCTGGAGCAAGAGATCCTGAGCTCTGGCACAGTGGTTGAGATTGCCCTGGAGGAAATGGTAGAGCGCCATTAGGCGCAATCCATTCCCTCCGCACCATTCCTAGGCCGGGAGTCGGCCGAAGGGCAGCCAGGCTGAGGGGGGGGTAAAGAGCCCCCCACAGTCTTGGCACCCCTTTTTCTCTTGCTGGCGGGGGCGCCACAGGCTTTTCCGCCCGCTCTGTGCCCGGCGGGCCTCCCTGCAGCTGTACAGAGGCTGCAGTTTGGCGCCGCGGAGCACTGGGCCGCCTTGTGGCCGGGCTGGCCGCAGCGATAGCACTGCTCGCTGCGGTCAACTTCGGCGGTGCACCGTGCCCTAACATGCCCAATGTCAAGGCACCGGTAGCACCGCATGGCCCTGGGCTGCAGCAGCTTGACACTCGCTGCAACCCATCCCACCAACAAACGCCCACCGCCAGCGACCTTGTTCGCCGCCGCCACCGGGCACCGCACCCAAATCGTGCCGAGCCCAGAAGCATCGGCGCGAAACTCGCCCGCCCGCACGTCGTCGGGCGGACATCCACCGACTCGGGCGACGGCCGCCACAACTTCGGCCGGAGTCGTCGAGTCGTCCAAGCCTCCAACGCGCAGCTCAGCGGTCTTCATCGGCCTGGACACCTTGACGTCCTCCGGGTTGAGGACCTCTCTCAGTTTGGCGGCCAGGATATCCGCCTTTTCGCCGCTAGAGGCACCCGACACCTCGAGCAGCCGCGCCCCCGTAATCGCCGGCTTCAGTCTGAAGCCGGACGGTGTGCCAAGGTCGGGGAACGCGACTTTGGCTTTTGCCTCCATAAGGACCGCCTTGTAGGTGACGCCCCTTTCGATGACTCCGGGCTGCAGCGTAATAACTACAGCCGCGGAGCGTGGGGCTCTGACCTTAGGCGGTCTCTGGGCCTTCTTCGCTGCCGGTGCCGGTGCTTCAGCGGGTGCCGGTGGCGCCTTCTTGCCCCCGTGACGGCGGCCCCTCTTGACAACCGTTGTCCAGGCCTCCGTTGTAGGATCGGGCGCGGCCGCCGGTGGCGCAGCCGCCCGGGAAGTGGAAACGGACGTACCCTTTGCGGGCTTTTTATTCCCCTTCTCGGTTCGGCTAGACTCTGCCGTCAACGCTATTACTAGCCCCTGCTTAGCGGGCGCCTCCTTCCTCCGTTTGTCCGCAGCGAGCGGTGGGCGGGGGGTTTCCGCCGGCGGGAGCCTTGCCTCTATGGCCTCCAAGCGGGCGCCCACCATCGTCCCACACTGCATCATGCAGATGCGGGCGATCTTTTCGATCTCCGCATCCGCAAGTGCAGGGATCGGACACGGGAGTGGCGCTGGAGTTGACGACGGGGCCGCGGCGGAAGAAGAGCCGGTGGCCGCGGGAGCAGCCCTCTGGGCAGCGAACTGCCGCTTGAGGTCTTCTAGTTCAGCTTGGAGACGGCTGTTTTCCTCCCATAGCTTCGCCGTCTCCTCCGTGCTAGTGCGGGTTAGGAGGACCTCAACCGCCTCCTTAATGCCGTCAGCCGCCTCTTTCAGGGCACGGGTGAATGTGCCCTTCAGGTTGCCCGATTTGGTGGCAACCTTCAGGACGACATCCACGCCGTCCAAAACTTGGCGGCTGAGCGCCACCGCTGTAGTGCTCTCCCCTGCAGCCATCCGGGTAGAGCGCCGCTCACGGACCTGTCGGGCCAACTCGCTGACCTCGTCAGCCGCGACAGTTTTCCGCTGCGCCCGCTTTGCAGCATTTGCCTCCGCTTTGTTGGACCCAAGCAGGGACACAGTGGAGCCCCCGCTTTGGTCCGCCTCCATGGCCTCCAGGCCGCTCTCCGCGCTCTCCACGCTCTCCACGGGAGCTGGCGCAGCGATCCGGCGTATCGGCATGAAGCGACCCCGCCTGTCACGCTCCGGCACCCGAGCGGGCAATCCGCCCGCCCCTGCACCACCTCGCCCTCTCTGTGCCTTTGGCACCTTCGCGGCCAACAGGTTCTCCTCGCTAGAGGAGAGGCTGCGTTTTCTCCTAGATTCCTCCAGGTCGTACGAACTGTCCCTGTCGGAACTTGAGCCTCCTCGGCTCTTGTTGCCGTCGGCGACGGCAAGCGGTGTGACCACCACGCGCAGGGGCTTCAGATTCGTCTGAAGCTCCTTTTCTCGCTGTTCGGTGGTGTCGGCGGTGTGTATGGAGCCTCCTCGGCTCTTGTTGCCATCGGCAAGTGGTTGACAAATATTGCCCCCCCCAGAATACGAATGGGGGCTTGACGTTCTCGAAGAGAACGTGACGGATTCTCCGACTGCTGAGCAGCCGGTACCGCCCTGGGGTAGTTTATTTTTATTTGTCTGATCCATTTTTTTGTTTTTTCCTTTGAAGGGTGCGGTCCCTTTTTCCCCTGTTAACCCCCCCCTGCGCTAGTGACCGGATCCCCTCCGGCCATTCATCCCCTCGGCACGCACGACCTTGGGATTGGGTTAATTTTTTATAGAGGTTGTCTTCCTCTTCCCCTCCCAATCTACGCCTACGACCTGCCCTCTGCAATCAGAGGGGGTGTAGACGTTAGATGGCCACCAGGCCTACCCCAATAACGGACTGGCCGTCTCGCCCCTAGCCCGGTTCCCATCACCGATCAACTAGGATGATAGGTGATTGGAACCATGACCCTTCCCCGTTTGTTGAAGATTAGCCGCCAGCCCCAATTGTCCACCACCAAAAGCAGGTGGGCAATTGGAGCTGACGTTGCCCAGAGCGCGCCACGAGGAGGCTCTTCAACATGCACCCCTGGCTAACCTTTTTTTTTTTTTTTTTTTTTTTTTTTTTTTTTTTTTTTTTTTTTTTTTTTTTTAACCTAACCTAACCTAACCTCTTTCCAAATTTTTTGGCAGTTGTTTGAATACAATAAAATGTGAAAAAATAAATGTCTTTGTAACTTTTATCATTATTATCGATACCTTGATATCTAAATGGTAACATCACTACCACAGGATATTTTAATAAAGAAGAACGGGCACAATGGCAATGTTGTAGCACTTTCTTACCCGTCTTAAAATGAAGATCTGAATAAGCTCAACATTTTATTCTATTGCAGTATTGCTCTAATGAATCAAATAATAAAGTTACAGTGGTAAATGATAAATGATTTTATTTCTGTAAGTAGGTTTGTACAAACACTTTTACACGTCAATCATATTTTTAAAACTAGATGAGGTCGGCGTTTCATAACTGACTACTCTAAGAAGAAAGGCCGACACAAACTCAGAGGTCACAGTCTCTTTTAAAGTCCAGACATAATCTTGGTCAGACCATGTAGATTTGTGTCTGAAATGGTAATGGTATTAAAAAAAAAAAAAAAAAAAAAAAAAAAAAAAAAAAAAAAAAAAAAAAAAAAAAAACAATTCAGTATGCAAAAATTGGAGCAACTCCTTTTTGCCCTCAATATAATCCTTAACGGTATAAAAGGCTTTCTGGCACATCTTACGTTTAATTAATGATTTGAATTTATTAAGAAAGATGAATGAAAAAAATTATGAATTTATTAAGTCTAGTGGTCGCAAGCGCTACTGCTGAGCATGAGGTCCTGGGTTTGATCCCCGGGTCTGGCAAAGTGTTATCGGGTTTTTCCATCTGGAATTTCTCGGTAGCAGCCCGGAGTCTGGATTAGTGCCCGGTTGATGGCAATAGGCTCGCCCCCTATTACATGGGACTTAAACATAACTGGCGAAATGTGGGTGTGCTATTGTGCTATAGGTAGGTACACCTCTGCCTAACCCTTCGGGGCATACAGGCGTGATATTATGTTATGTTATCTAGAACGTGGCTTGGAAGTCTATTATAAAAGCGTATACCTGAACGAGCCACCAATTTTTTGAGCCTTGTTGTAGGTACAACAAATTTGTGTTTATTCCTACTATTTATATTATGGATATCACTGTATTTTTAAACAATTCTATATTTTTATGAGCATGTAAAAGATTTATATAAATATATTGAGAAGGCACAGTCATTACATTAATCTCCTTAAATTTCTCTCTGAGAGATTGTCTCGGACTTAATTTACAAATTGATCGAACAGCTCTTTTCTGCCAAATAAAAATAGTCTGAATGTCGGCGGCATTTCCCAATAACAGAATACCGTACTACATACACTATGAAAATAGCTAAGGTACACTAAACGGGCTGTCTCTGTGTCGGTTAAATTAAGATTTTTTCTAACAGCGTATGCTGCGAAGCTTAAAAAAGTCTAAAAGTTCAAGTTCAAAAGTCCAATAATTACCGTTACAAATGCTAATATTATGACCTAACGATGCCAATAAATAATGTTTATACATTTTCATTGTTTAATGAATTATTAATAGCTTATGTGAACTATTAGAAATAGACAAAAAAAAGGAACACTCAGGATTGAGCAGGACAGAACACGCACTGGTATTGTTGAAACCCGGTCAGCGCGAGTGCAGGTAGCGATCTTTATCGATAGTACAGGAGCGAGCGGGACATATTCACATAAGTAGGATTCATATAAAAGGGAAAAATGCATTCCAACTGGCAATGTGTAGATCACGGCACGCAAACTTAGAACAAAAAATTTCAACCGTATACTCTATGGCTGGAAGAATAGAGCAAGACAGGTCTCCTCGTCCCCTTCTCTCATTCATCACCCCTCTTACGCCCAGTGCCAAAACCATAGACAATTTACAAATTTTATTGTCAAATGTAGGTAGTTTTCAAACTTTTACAAGTTTTGTTGTTGATCAAGTGAATTCTGCGTTGATTAATTTCCGTAGTTATTAAACCTCTCAGTGATTAAACTGTTATATTTTGCATCGGTAGTGCAAGATGTACAACAAGTGTTGTATCGGACATTGCGGGAAATAAACGAAAGGACGGTAAAATGCATCAGTTTCCTGTTAGTAAAATAAGACTCAAAAAGTGGCTTCTGAGCAGTGATTATTTTCACAGCTTAAGCGCCCAAGAACTTCAAAAACTCTGCGTGCCCAAAAGACTTAGAAAAAACGTTCATCAGTGAGAAGTATTGGACCAAACTTGGTTCTCATCCATCATTGTTTTCGGCCGATGAAATCATCTCTGGAATACCCACAAAAGTTGATGAAGGTTCGTAGGTAATAAAAAAATTAAAAATGGAAAATATCTTCAGAGACTGCAACTTAAGGCATTTAATAAATATAAAATAAAAACTTGAATAAGTATTTATTGTGTTTCATTTACATATTTCTCAGTAGTTCCCTGTAATTAATAAGTTACCGATGAGCTCATTTAAGACCTCATTGGATTTTAGCTGCCAACAACAAAAAATAAATTGAGATTTGAATACAATAGAACGGGGTAATTGAGGCTTTCTGTGTGAGCCTTTGCCAAATTCAATAACTTAATTTTAAAAAAAGAACTTTCATGTTCTAAACTTCCAACTTTTGACAATCTATAAGTAACCATTTTCTCTTTAACGGAGTGGGTCGTCTGATACTATGTAGTCTGTGGTGTAGATATAATAATTGTACCTACATGTTGCCAGTCGGAATGCATAATTATATGCATCTTGAGGCCATAATACGAGTATTAGCATTTATTTGTAACGGTAATTATTGGACTTTAGGAACCGCTGTAACTTTTTTATTTGATTCATTAGAGTAATGCTGCCATAGAATAAAATGTTAAGCATATTCGGATTTTCATTTTTCATCTACAACACTGGGCTCACGATCCATATAAGATTGCCCATTGTTCTTTAATTCGTATGTTTGCTATTCAACGCTAGATGGTGTTACTGACGCTCGAGATCAAAGTTTGTATGAAAATGTTCCCAGTATGATTTATGATTTATGATTTATTAATAATCAAGTACATTATACATAGTATTATGAACGGTGATCCCCAAACTAGACGTTAGTCTGTATCTTGGGGATCAGAGTTGTACATTTTCGTTATAACCAAAAATATTGTACAGGTGATTATTAACAATATCAAACTAAAAGTTAGGTTAATGAATTAAAGCAAAATAACGAAAAATATAATTGAAAAGTGAATGTAAAAAAAAAAAAATATACAAAAAAAAAAAAAATGTAGCCGCTCTAATTTTGCTATATTATGCTAGATGGCATCACTGACACGTGGGATCACAGTTTTTCTATGATATTTATTCGCATAGCCTCTCTATTGTATCTATCTAAAATCTCTTTGATTTCTGGTAATTTTGACAAATGCGGAAACTGCGAATATTGTTTTCTGCCTGAATTTTGTTTATAAAGGATTAGTTTACCCACGAAGGCCGATATTATTGATTTTGTTTTAATCAAGCTAAGATCGTTACCCTGCAGCTGCAAATTAACTTTGTTGAACATTCCAAAGATATCAGTCAACTAATAAATATCTGTTTTACAATTGTTCAGATTTTCTTTCAAATTCGGATCTTTTTCTTGTAAAAACTCCAACACAGATTCAAAAATGGCTGAAAATCATTCTAAGCAAGAGCCCCTTGATAGCCAGCGAACTTCAGTGTGCAGAAGTAATCGAGTAAAGACTTCGTCGTCTTCCTCACATAGCTGAGCAAATAACCAAGAGTTCAAATAATTGCTTCGAATCTTGTTGATAGCATTTATTACATATTGTAAAGACTTATGCAATCTAGGACTCAGCTTTTTGCTACTAAATGCTGCCTGTGAATCACGCAGTGAATGACCAGTACATCAGGCAGTTGTCGCTTTAAGTGAGCTATAAAACCACGATGACGACCAACCATAGACGGTGCACCATCAGTCGCAACAGAAACAATGTTCTTCCATGGTGTTGACGACCACTACGCCATCTACTGGTGACAAATAACACCAATCGATGGGAAGAAGGCGGCGCGCAGGGAGGGAGTAAGTACAACGGCGCGACACTAGTGACACCTTGTGGATTTTCACTGTCTTGGTGACACGCCAACGAACTCACGCAAATATAAACCGCTCAAGTGAATTATTGTGAAAAAACTATCCACACCCTGTAAGAAACGATATTACATGTTATCATAAGGAGCCTTGTGTCTGATTCAATCCAACGACCCTGACACAATGACGACCTGACGCAGAAACCCCAACACATGGAATAGCTTTGTCAGTAAAAAAATGTTCCACGGCCTGAAAAATCGATTCTCCTCTGGTATCAGTCTCTAAATATGTAGCAAAAAGCAGTTATTGGCACATATTTTCATCTTTGATATATCGAACATATCCTAACAACACAGCTTCATTGCCGGGTAATGTAGACTCGTCCAACTGGAGAGAGAATCTGTTGGTCTGTAAGAACTTGCATAAAATGTTTTCCACATCGCGTCCCATCTCGTCTATGCGTCTCTGAACGGTGTTATTGCTCAAAGGTATTCTGTATAAAATATCATGTGCGGGTTTGTGCAATACATTGTTAAGGACCTCCGCAATAGCTGGTAAGATAAGCTGCTCTCCAATTGTGTGGGGTTTCCCCGACTTCGCTATTAGTAAAGATATATTATAGAAGGCTCGTAAACCATCATCGTCTTTAATAGATGATGACGCAAACTTCGATCTTATGTTCTTCGACCTTTTGTCTAGTTTATCTTTAAGTGCTTGAAAAAATGACAAGGGCTTACTTTTTTGTCAGCATGTACTCTTGATAAGTGGTTATCCATTTTTGAAGGCTTCATGGCATCGTTACTGAATACTTTTTCACATATGAGACACATCGGCAAGTGTTGATTTGATGGAGATGCAATAAATCCGAACTTCAAATAGTCCAAACTGTATTGTCTGCATTTTTTTTTCGTGTCCGCCATCATAAATTCTTAGTAATCCTGCAAATACAAAAATAAGAAACTACCTAAATAAAAAACAATAATAAACTGTTAAATTTACTGGATTTTTTTTACAATTGAAACAACTGAGGCTACTGCAAACTGTTGCAAACAATCTACAGATAGCTCAACTGATCACTATCACACAGTGGGGCAATCCTGATACGCTGTGCCGGATAAAAACTGTTTAGTACTTACCCTGTTAATTTTTCATAAACTGCAGATATTGTATGGTTACGCTATTAACTCGCGTAGGAAGCTCAGCATTTTGTAAATTCTTTTTCAGTCACTTAAATTCACTTAATTTAGCTATGTAATAACTTTGTAATCTCTTGAAATAACTGAGTACTTATATGAGTTATTATCGTTCAAGCTCCAACGAATTTCAAAACGCAAATGAACTTTCAACCTAAGTGCAAGCTCGTTAAATAGTAAAATATCAGGAACATGTTTGGACTTGCAACTTGATCATGAATTCGTTCGTGTTAAATCGCGTAAGCGTCAAATAGAGAGCAAGTCAAAACGCGCCTGAAAGATGTACGCTCGAACTCATTATCTTGCACAAACTTGTCCACACTGACTTACAGAGTTTTTCATCTTGTACGAATTTGAGACTTTACATTACTACAACAATGCTATTTCCTACAAAAATATTAATTATTCTTAGTACACGTAACACAACATAAACGATACAGTACCTACCTACCTATCTTGAAAGTTTTAAATAAGAACTTGTGTTAATTTAATAGGGGTCGATTTTTAGACCTCCTCGACCCCCACAATCAGTTTTCGTTTATGTCGACCCCTAGGAAACTTATATCGACCCCAAGGCGTCGATATCGACCACTTTGGGAACCCCTGCGTTAGAGCATTGTCTTAATATTTTGATCAATTCATAATATTGCTAATATACTTACGTGTTTCTATCATTTCATCTCTACAGGCCACTAACTAATCCAATCCGCTAGCTATCAACCATTTCGTTACCTCGCCTAGAACTTTATGGTGCCCTACTTCTTTCAAAATTAATGAAGCAAGTTGGACAATCAATGAGGATACCGACAACACGAATGTACGCATGGACTGACTCTTCAATTGTAATCGTAAGGCTTAATGGTGCATCTAACAGGTGGAAACCCTTTGTCGCAAACCATGTAGTCGAAATTGTTGAAAACATTAATAACAAGCACTGGTTCCATGTTCAGTCACACGAAAATCCCGCTGATTTGGCATCTAGAGGAATGTTGTTATCCGACTTGAAGAAAAGTAACTTATAGTGGCACGGAGCGGGCTGGCTGAAACAAAAATAAATATTAAACATGAAATAATAGAAACAGACTTGGAAATGAAGAAAACTAAAATCAATACTTACACTTACCTGAACGTAGAACGGATTGAAGAACCTGAAACAACTTTATTATCACAATTTGATCATTTTGAAACATTAACAGATTTAATAAAAGTGATTACTTACTGTAGAAGATTTTTGAACTATTAGAAGAATATAAACAGTGAAAATCAAAAGTTATCAACGGAAGAATTTGAAGATACTCTACAGATCTGTATTAAAAAGGCTCAAGAGGAAGAATTTGAAGAAGACATAAATAGATTAAAAATAGGAAAACAAGTTAAGAAAAAAAGTCAGCTACGATGTCTAAATCCATACCTAGACAAATAAAATGTACTCAGGGTGGGCGGTCCATTAAGACATGCCAACTTACCTCATGATAAGAAGAATCCTGTGATCCTGGGAAATAAAAACGAACTGATTCAGCTAATCATTGCCGATGTACATGGCAAAAAACTTCATGGAGGGGTACAATTGATACTATGTCACTTACGTTTTAAATACTGGGTTATGAGCTAAATCGCTGGTGAAAAAACATATTCACAAATGCATGAAGTGTGCTCGAATGAATGCCACAATGAAAGGATAAATAATGGGAGACTTACCGGTGGAAAGAATAACACCAACGAGATCGTTTCTGCATAGCGGAGTAGATTTCGCAGGACCGTTTCAAACACTGGTATCTAAAGGAAGAGGCAACAAAACTAAAAACATATGTGGCAATTTTCATAAGCCTGTCCACCAAAGCAATCCACATTGTACTAGTTGGAGACGTCACGTGAGAGGCATTTATAGCAGCCTTTAGACGTTTTGTTGCCAGAAGAGGTAAATGTGGCCACCTGTGGTGTGATAATGGTAAAAACTTCGTGGGTGCAAATAGAGAACTTCATGACTTGTGGAATGAAGCACAGATGACAGGAGAAGTTACATCCACGCTAGCAACAGATGGCACACAGTTTCACTTCATCCCAGTATATAGTCCAAACTCTGGAGGATTATGGGAAGCAGGCGTGAAGTCGATTAAGTACCACATAAAACGTATTATTGCAACTCACCTGACTTTCGAGGAAATGACTACAATATTATGCCAGAAAGAAGCTTGTCTGAATTCACGCCCGTTGTGCCCAATAGATAACACCGACCCAGAAAACTTAAATCCATTAACTCCTGGCCATTTTTTTATTGGAGAACCACCGATCGTGGTACCCTCACCTGATCTACAATCTGTGAAGGTTCATAATTTATCACGCTGGCAACATACACAAAAGATTCTTCATGACTTTTGGCGACGCTGGCAAGAGGAATATTTGACCAGGCTTCAGCAGCGTCCTAAATGGATGAAGAAAGTGAAGGAATTTGCAATAGGGGATATTGTATTGATCAAGACTGGCCCTTAGGACGAATTACAGATTGGGCACGCCACAATAGCGGCGGTAAGTCCCCTGTTTGAGGAGTGGCTTGAGAGGCGCCACGGCATCCTCACCCTCCGCCTGACGCAGGTTCTCACCGGACATGGCTGTTTCGGGAGGTTCCTGTTTCGGATAAGGCGGGAGGAAACGCCCGGGTGTGGTCATTGTGTGGATCGACCGGAGGACATGGTGGAGTATACGGTGGAGGTCTGCCCGGCTTGGGCGGAGCACCCCCGTGTCCTAGTGGCGGCGAACGGCGGCGGCGATCTCTCGCGTCCGGCCCTGGTTCAGGCCATGGTACGGAGCGAAAGGGAATGGGAAGCAGTCACCTCCTTCTGCGACGCAGTAATGCTCGCGAAGGAGGAGGCGGAGTGCGTGAGGGAGCGGCAATCATTGCGCCCTCACGCCCCTAGTCACCGCAGGAGGAGACACCCTGTCCCGGGGTGGGGTGCTGGTGGCGGTGTCCTTAGACATCTCCAACGCCTTCAACACCCTGCCCTGGAGTTGTATTCAGGAGGCACTGCGGTATCATCGGGTGCTTCTCTACCTCCGCCACATCGTTAGGGCTTATTTGGTGGAGAGGTGTGTCACCTACATGAGACGCGATGGCGTAAACCAGCGCCACATGTCGTGCGGTGTTCCACAGGGCTCAGTCTTGGGCCCGCTCCTGTGGGTACGACTGGGTGCTGAGGGGCGAACTCCAGCCGGGCGTCGACCTGACGTGCTACGCGGATGACACGCTGGTCACGGCCCGGGGGAGTTCGCACAGGAAGGCAGCGTTTCATGGTCCCCGGCGGGCGCCACCATCCGGACCCCACATTGTGGTGGGGGGGGGTTCGAATCGCTGTCGAGCCCACCATGAGGTACCTGGGTTGGGTGCTCGACAGTCGTTGGGATTCCCCCCCAATCTGGGGGGCCCGAGCGCCGCTAGTAGGCGGCTATACGTGGGGATCGTGCGATCGATGGCCCTTTACGGGGCCCCGATCTGGGCGGCTAACCTGACGGCCGGCAGCATTGCTGTCCTGCGAAAGCCGCAGAGAGCGATGGCCGTCAGAGTCATCAGAGGTTATCGCACGATCTCTTACGAGGCGGCTTGTGCACTGCCCGGATCCCCGCCCTGGGGCCTGGAGGCGAAGCTGCTCGCGTCACTGTATCGGTGGCGCGAGGAATGGCGGGCGCGGGGCGAGCGACCGATGCAGCGATTTATGGAGCAGCGTCGGTCGCAGCTCCGCGAGGTCTTGGTGGCGGAATGGCGTGACAGGCTCTCACGCCGTACCGCCGGCCTCGTTACAATCGAGGCGGTCCGGCCGGTGCTCGACCTCTGGGTCGGTAGGAGGCTCTGCTCCCTGTCGTTTCGGGTGACGCAGGTGCTCTCGGGGCATGGTTGCTTCGGGAAGTACCTGTGTCGCATAAACAGGGAGCCGGACGCCTGGTGTCACCACTGCGTCGACTGTCGGGAGGACACGGCGCGGCATACGCTGGCAGAGTGTGCCGCTTGGGAGGAGCCGCGCCGTGCCCTCATCTCAGGAGTAGGCAGTGACCTGTCGCTGCCGGCCGTAGTGAATGCTATGGTCGGCGGCGACGAGTCCTGGGACGTGGTGGTATCCTTCTGCGAAACAGTGATATCGCAGAAGGAGGCTGCGGAAAGGGAGCGAGAGATCTCATCCTCTCACCCGGCCCGCAGCAGGCGCACTGGGCGTCGGCGGAGGGCGGACAACGCCCTATTCCAGCCACCCTAAATGGGTCCAGGGACGACGGACTTGGGGATGTCTTTCGCCCCCCATAAATCAGGACCCGAGGCGGCGGCGCGTAGTGTTCCACGCGCGCCCCTCTTAGACGTCGCAGGGGGAGTCAAACACCTCACTCCCCCCGTTCGACCGGACGGGGCCCGCAGGGGCAGGCCGGCACCAGTCGGGGTTTGCGGAAGATTAGCACGTTCCCTTGACCCCCGGCGCAGGTATGAGATAGAACACCGGGGTGGTTTTTAGTCAGTAAGAGTCTGTCAGACCCCTCCGCCCCACCAGGGCGGGGGACATCCATGAGGATTTTCCAACCCGGATCAAAAAAAAAAAAAAGAGACACCCTGGGCGTCGGGAGTCGATAGCCGACTCCCGGCCACCGTAGGCGCTGGCCTGCGAATGGCGAGCAATGGGCAGCTCGCCGTCCGTTATGGACCAGGCCTGGGTCGACGGCGCATTGTGTTCCACGCGCGTGTTAGATTAATACCGACGTAATTAATATATAACAACGTATTTCGTGTTGTAATAAAAAAAAAAAAAAAAAAAAAAAAAAAAAAAAAAAAAAAAAAAAAAAAATATATAGTAAATAACATCATTGTTCGCTACCCACACCGCCATCTATCGTAACCTTACGATAACTCGTGGGATGCTCAACACTCCTCGGTGTAGGCGGCGACGGCGAGCAACAGTGGCGACACCTCGACGCAGAACAACCTGCGAGCGCGACCGGATCGCGAACGAAAATTTTCGTTTTTTATGAATGTCGGGTCTCCACTCATATGTACATTCGATCTTTTGTCCTTGGAGTAAACGCATTAAGTTGAGAGAATATTTTCTTTTATTTTTTACCAAAAATCCAAGTAGACGCTCAAACATATGGTCCTTCTGAGCCAAATTATTAAGAACAACGAAGAGGAGTTTTATACGTGGTGGAGTTTCAAGCATTCGTCGCATTATTATGAAGAAGAAGTTCACCCGCCATTACAAGAACACGTGCAACGAGTACCTACCTACCTTCAGAACTTCGAGTGGACTAGAGGAGTGGCAGGTCTGACTTTCCTACCAATTACCCATCCTATCTCGGTCTGTGTTTAATATTCGTTTTGTGTTCCTAGTTGTTGAGCGGCGGTGCCCAACCGGGGTGATAACCTGACGCCGTGAGTTGTAATCTCGCGGGTCTGAGTGGGCGGTACGGGGCACAAGTCCATATCATACAGGAAGGATTACAGTGAGTACTCTTGTGTTCTTATTTTCCCTTAAAATGAGTGAAGCTAAGATGTCGGAACTTCTTAAGAAAAGAGCAGTAGCCAAAGGTCGGTTAACTTTATTAGAAAATTATATTAGAAGATGTAAATGCCCATTAGATGACCAACAAATATTAGAGTTACAGTTACGCGTAGATAACAGTTCGAGTTTATTAGATAATTACACCCAGTTACAAAGTTTAATTGAAGAAAATACGGACGAGCTTGATCTTCCAAAACAGTTGGAAGACCGAGACCGTTTCGAAGATCAGTACTTTAGGACAGTAGCTTCTGCCAAACTCTTGCTGCAGTAGGAGGTACCTGTAAATAATAATAATGTAGTCATGAAAAGTAAAATGTGGGTTAAGTTTGACGGTTCGTACGATAGCTGGTTGGAGTTTAAGAATTCTTATTGTACTATGATCCATGAGCGGGAGGATTTAGACAGTATACAAAAATTCCATTATTTACGATCGTCGTTAACGAATAGTGCATCGCAAGTTATTGGTGCATTGGAGTTTACGGCCGACAATTACTCTCACGCATGGGAGCTACTAGAGACTCGTTACAACAACCTACGGCTATTGCAACATAACCACGTCAAGTCCCTGTATACGATTCCTTCTTTACATAAAGAATCGGCTTCACAGTTAAGGAAGCTTATAGACACTGTGCTAAGAAACCTACGTGCGCTTTCCTCACTGGGGGAACAAACGCATGCGTGGGACACGTTAATTATTTATTTGGTTGTTTCGAAGTTGGATCCCAGTACTGAACGTGAATGGGAACAGTATCAAGGTACACTTTATAATGCGAACACTAAGCCGCCATTCGTAAAGTTTACTTAAGTTTCTCAAAGACAGGGCGGATATGTTAGATATTATTAAGGTAAACCACAGTAAACATTCACACGACAACAAAAGTAGTGAACAAACACAAAACAAAAAACAATCTACTCATAGTTACGTCGCTACGAACGCTGGTGATAAAAATAATAATAAGAATAACACTTCGAAAACGAACAAGCGTGGTCCGCGCGTGTGTGTGATGTGCAAAGGTAATCATTCACTTTATACGTGTTCAAAGTTTATTAATTTACCTGTTCAAGATAGGATTAACTTTGTAAACACAACAAATATCTGTAAGAATTGTTTACGTTCAGGTCATGCGGTGCAAGAGTGTACATTCGGCCCGTGTAGGCTGTGTCACCTTGAAAAGCATAATAGTTTGATTCATGTCAACAGCGGAGACAACGTGAACGCGGTAGGTGCGAATAATACGCAGTCGCAGCCGATAACCACTAACGTTCCTAACAATGTGGCAACTTCGTTACATTCATCAGCTGATAGTACTGACTCGTTATGTAAACAAACGCATTCCGTGTTACCTACCGTACTGCTGTCCACGGCGCTGGTGGATATTGCAGTTAATAATAATGATTATCACACCGCACGCGTGCTCCTTGATAATGGTAGCCAACAGTGTTTTATTAGAAAATCTTTATGCGATAGGCTAAATGCAAGTATAATACAGTCCACTTGTCAAGTTACGGGTGTAGGTCATTCGATCGCGAAGTCTACCCACACTTGTAAAATATTATTACGATCGAAAGATAAGCGTTATCATACTAATATTGAATGTTTAGTGTTGCCGTGTATTACTAATAGGTTACCGGCATTTTCTATAAATGTAAATAATATTAGTATCCCAGACAATATTCAACTGGCTGATCCCACCTTTCATTCGCCGTCGGATATTGATATCCTGATAGGTGCAGATAAGTTTTGGGATTTGTTGATTAATGGTAAAATTAGGTTGAAAAATGGACCTTATTTGCAAAATTCTAAGCTAGGGTGGATAATGTCTGGACCTTTGTATAACAATAATATTGGCCTGCGCATTAATCAGGTTCAGTGTAACTATTCGCAAACATTAGATACACAATTAAAACAATTTTGGGAACTCGAAGAGATTCCCAACGCTGGGAATATCCTTAGTGCCGACGAGCAAAAATGCGAGAATATTTTCGTTGAAACGACAACACGTACTCAAGAAGGTAAGTTCTCTGTGTGTATTCCTTTTAAGGAATCGCCTGCAGTTCTCGGAGAAAGTTGCAGTGCGGCTGAAAAACGATTGTTGTCACTTGAACGGAAGTTCACTCGTTTCCCCGAATTTAGGGAAAAATATATTAATTTCATGAGTGAATACGAAAGTCTCGGTCACATGAGTCGCGTAGATACATATGGTCACCTCACTATTTCTTACCACACCACGGCGTAATAAATGAAAACAGTAGTACCACTAAATTGCGCACGGTGTTCGATGCTAGCGCAGTGCCATCTACAGGCAAGTCGTTGAACAGTATACAGTTTATTGGGCCACCGCTACAAAACGACATTTTTTCCATATTATTACGTTTTAGGCAGTATAAATTCGTTGCATGTGCCGACGTGGAAAAAATGTACCGTCAAATTTTAGTACAGCCAGATCAACGTGACTTACAACTGATTCTGTGGCGTAAAAATCCTTCGGACCCAATAGGTATCTATCGCCTTAACACCGTGACGTACGGCACGGCATCAGCGCCTTATCTGAGCATGAGGTGTCTGAACCAACTGGCGCGTGAATGTGACGATGAACAGGTAGCTACTGTGATTAGGGATGACTTTTACGTAGATGATGTCTTGGTAGGTAATGATGACTTAAATAGTTTATTTGACATGTGTGATAAGGTCACTAATACGTTAAAATCGGCGTGTCTTCCATTACGTAAATGGATATTCAATTTGGACATCACTGCCCATGACATATCAAAAAGATTGGCATTAGGAGATCAGTGTCAAAACAAAACTTTAGGTATGGGATGGTTCAATAAAAATGATGAATTACATTTCACATCACAAGTAAATAATAATAATACGTACCCACTAACTAAACGTAGCATGTTGTCAGTGATAGCGCAGGTGTACGACCCGCTAGGTATGTTGTCACCGGCAATAATAATAGCAAAAATTGTTATGCAAAAGTTATGGTTGTGTAAAATAAATTGGGACGACCCAGTTCCTAATGATGTTGTATTATCTTGGGATAAATTCATTAGTACCCTACAATGCTTACATACATTACGCATTCCGCGTTGTGTAATGAGTTCGCACTCACAATACATAGAATTACATATTTTTAGTGACGCGTCTCAGTGTGCATACGGCGCATGCACGTACGTACGTACATACTCAGATAACTCAGCTGTTACTTGTAAGTTACTCTGTGCCAAAAGTAAGGTCGCGCCTTTAAAACCAACTAGTATACCTCGTCTAGAATTATGCGGGACGTTGATCGGCGCACGTTTATACAGAAAAAATATTAGTTCGTTACGGTTGACCTTTCATAAAACTTTCTTTTGGACAGATTCAACCATTGTCCTTGGATGGCTTCAAATGTCGCCTCACTCGTTGAAAACCTTCGTTCAAAATAGAATAGTAGAAATAAATGAGCTTACGAGTAATGCTATATGGTCGCATGTAGGTACTAAAAATAATCCAGCGGACTTGGTCTCACGCGGTGTCAGCTTGGACACACTCGGTGAATGTAGTCTGTGGTGGAACGGTCCACCATTCTTACAGTCTCATGAGTTGATGGAGTCGCAGCAGGGCACAGTCTCGCAATCTGATTACTCTACTGACCTACCGGAGCTAAAACCACATACTACATCAATGGTCTGTGACGTCACACAAAATAGAGTTATTAATTTTGAACGGTTTTCTTCATATAATCGCATAAGGCGTACATGTGCATATGTTTTGCGTTTCATCCACAATTCACGCACACAACGACACGAGCGCATTATAGGGCCGTTATCAGTGAATGAGTTGCGGGCGTCAACACAACTGGTAACGCGACTCGCACAACGGGAATCTTTTCCTAGTGAATTTATTAAATTGAAGGGTAGCTTACCATTGCAAACTACCAGTGCAATTTCTAGTCTTAACATATTCTTAGACAACCATGATATAATAAGAGTAGGCGGACGCTTATCCAACTCGCCTAACTTCGAGTATGATAAAAAACACCCTAGTTTATTATGCTGTAAACATCGTTTCACTTTCTTACTGTTTCAGCATTTCCATGATAAACTTCTCCATGCTGGTCCCCAACTACTACTTGCTACTGTGCGTGAGAGTTGGTGGCCATTAGGGGGGAGAAATCTGGCCAGAAAGGTGGTTCATCATTGCGTCCGCTGCACGCGACTTAAGGGAAGGACCGTTTCCCCAATCATGGGCAATTTGCCTAAGGAACGGTTGGAACCGGGTTTTCCTTTTATTCGATGTGGGGTCGACTGTGCTGGACCCATATCTGTACTGAACCGCAAAGGTAGGGGGGCTAAACTTGAAAAGGGGTACATATGCCTATTTGTTTGTTTCATAACGCGAGCCATGCACCTGGAATTAGTCAGTACCCTTTCTGCACAAGGGTACATATTAGCATTGAAAAGGTTTATATCCCGTCGCGGTAAGCCGGCTCAAATTTTCTCGGATAACGGGACAAATTTTGTTGGAGCCATGAAATAAGTTAAATTAATGTTTAATGAGCATTCACGTCAACTTATTGATAATTTAAGTAATGATGATATAGAGTTTAAATTTATACCACCGTACGCTCCTCATTTTGGGGGATTATGGGAGGCAGGAGTTAAATCCTGTAAACACCACCTGAGGCGGGTCATGGGTACCGCTAATTTAACGTACGAGGAATTCGGCACGGTGTTGGCACAGATCGAAGCCGTCCTGAATTCCCGTCCAATGTTTCCTATGTCCGCAGACCCACATGACCTTCTTCCACTTAGCCCGGCACACTTCCTGATCGGCCGGCCGCTCCTCTCACCAGCCTGCACAGACCTGACGGAAGAGCCAATTAATCGCCTGACGCGATTCCAGAGGGTGGAACAAATGAGGCAGCAGTTCTGGAAGCGGTGGTCAACCGACTACATTTCAGAGCTCCAGACCAGGACTAAGTGGAAGACTCACACTCAGGACTTAGCTTTGCACACCCTTGCCGTCATTAAAGAGAACAACTTACCACCTCTAAAATGGCGCATGGGCAGAATTGTAAAGGTGTTCACAGGAACCGATGGTGTGAGCCGCGTAGCTGAACTCCAAACGGCGACGGGCTCTGTGCAGCGAGCCTTCTCTAAAATCTGCCCACTTCCGGTGCCATCGACGACAAGTGGTCGCCAGGACAACAGCGGAGTCGAGGCCGCCGGCGACGCAGAAATTTAGTTTTGAAACCAGAGGATTCCAAGGCGGCCGGCATGTTCGCTACCCACACCGCCATCTATCGTAACCTTACGATAACTCGTGGGATGCTCAACACTCCTCGGTGTAGGCGGCGACGGCGAGCAACAGTGGCGACACCTCGACGCAGAACAACCTGCGAGCGCGACCGGATCGCGAACGAAAATGTTCGTTTTTTATGAATGTCGGGTCTCCACTCATATGTACATTCGATCTTTTGTCCTTGGAGTAAACGCATTAAGTTGAGAGAATATTTTCTTTTATTTTTTACCAAAAATCCAAGTAGACGCTCAAACATCATTGTTAATAGAATAAGGTGTGTTTAAATTTTGAATAGCAAATAAGTATGAATCATGTTTCTGGTCATCGTTTATGGAAACATGAATCATACTTGTTTGTCGCCGCTTATAAAAGCGAGTGTTCCGACTTCATTGGATTACCCCCCCGACCCTTGCTCGACGACGCGCCAGCCCGCGCCGTAGCTGAGCCTGTAGTTTTAAATTCCCCAGTTAATAATAATATAATTTAGATCCAGCCTGTCCCATCTTGCTGCCCTCCCCTCAGTGACGCCCTAAGCCGAGGTTCGTACCCCACAGGAGGTGCCCTTAGCGTGCGGTCACCTAATTTTTAAGTATTTTTCGCCCCTGGCTGGAGGCTTTAAGTTAGTAGCTTAAGGCACCCACAGGTTTGCCCGGTTAAGTAGCCAGGACCTTAGTGGTCACAACTACGAGCTGCCAATTAGGGAAAAAAAAAAAAAAAAAAACATTGGATTACTTTTGGCTTGAAACGTTGACCAGTACGGAGCTCCCGAAGAAAATAATAGATAAGTATAACTATGAAAGACTATTCTTAATCAATAAATGTGTAATTATATGTATATTATTATATACCTAGATGTTATGAAATATTAAATTAAAATATATGTTTCCTGAACAAAGTACTTTCATTTCACTATTCTGTTCTAAAATAATACCTAATATTCTTTGAAGTATATAAGTATGTGTATTTAATGTAGAGCTAATTAATTGCCCATTAATGTTGCTTTTATCCCTTTATTCTAACATCAGAAGTGGGATCATCACCTAATTTGCCCATAATAACATGTGTGTGTTTATGTACAGGTCATGGAGCCGTCCCAACTACTGGAAGGTCTGGTGAAAGCCATTCAGGAAGCAATAACCTCAAATCGGCGCTCCGATGACATCACTTTGCCTATCTTCGACCAAGAGAAAAACGATAATGGTGCTGAAGGTTGGTGTCGGAGCATAGAGAAACTTGGCGCTGAATTCAAGTGGACCAGCACCCAGCAAGCTGCCACAGCCGGTAAGGCCCTACGGGGTTCCGCATTAAAATGGTTCGAAACATGGGAACCAGATACCGAACGGTCTTGGGAAGCTTTGCGTAAGGATATAATAGATTTATATTCAGCAAAGAAGAATTTAACCGAAAAGATGTCAAAGGCCATTTTATATACATCTGAACTTACCGACACATATTGTGAATATGCTAGGGAGAAAGTCAGGCTATTACGAGGCACAAAAGTAGCTTTTACGGAATCGCAGTTGATTGAACTTATTTGTGGTGGCATTAGCGAAGTTAACGTAAGAATGGCAAGCCTAAATAGTTCGATAGGTTCCGTACCAGACTTAATAACTCTATTCTCTACCTATGAAAAAGCCCCCAAGAAGAGATCTTTGGAGATAGCTACAAACTCCGGACAAAACGGTACTAAACGTTTTAAACGTAACATTGAGGTCGGGCACAAAGAAGCAAAAACATGTTACTCATGTGGAAATAGTGGGCATCTGATGGCTCGTTGTCCAAAGCTTGAAGCCCACTCCAGTAACAAAGAGTCAAATCCTTCAAGAACTTTGCGAGCCATTAAAATTACTTGTTCTTTTTGTAAGAAAGAGGGTCATTCCTTTGAAAAATGCTTTCATCGAGTAGCTTGCGCAGTTTGTAACAAGATGGGTCATTCACCCGACAGGTGTTTTCATAAAATTGGGCAAAATAAAAACATTAATACTGCAGAAACCAAATGACTATCTAGCAAATTTACTAAAATTCACATAAACGGTATCGAAATTCATTGTTTGTTAGACACTGGGGCTTACTGTAGTTTAATAAGAGAATGTGTAGCAAGGCGCCTACGATGTAACTTAGTACCATGTTCATTATATTTAGACGGCATAGGTCATGGTAAACTTCATGTTTTTGCGAAAATAAACGTTCCAGTTCAATACCGAGACTTGTGTATTGATATAGAATTTTATGTAGCAGCAGATAAAGATTTCAATTACGATTGTATAATCGGCCGTAACGCTGTTAAACACCCCAATGTAGCAATTGTATTAGATTCCTTAAGTACGAAGTTAGTTAACGTTAATACTTATACGCCTCAATTGGTAATTGGATCACTTCAAACGCAGATAAATTCTGGTATAGATATAAACTCTCTCACGATTGCTCTTGCCCATCTAGATACATCCTTACAAAATAGTATAATTAATATCTTTCAAAAGTATCCTCATATTTTACCAACAGACAACAAATTAAGTACAGTAACAACGGGTCAGCTTAAAATTCGATTAAAGACTAATAAAATTATAAACTACCGCCCGTATCGTTTGGCCCCGCTTGAGATGGAGAAGGTTAAACAAATAATTGACGATTTACTTGAAAAAAGAATCTTAGAGGAAAGTGAATCTGAATATGCGAGCCCTATCCTGCTTGTAAAAAAGAAGGATGGAAGTGACAGGCTTTGCATAGATTATAGAGCATTAAATCAAATTATTGAAAAAGAACGATATCCCCTCCCTCTCATCGAAGACCAAATATATCGACTAGGGAAGGCTAAATATTACATTGCTATCGATATGAAAAATGGGTTTTATCAGATTGCCATTGAGCCACAATCCACAAAATACACGGCTTTTGTTACACCTGAAGGACATTTTGAATTTTTGAAAATGCCTTTTGGTATATGTAATGGTCCCTCAGTTTTTCAAAAGGCTATTACCAAAGCAGTTAAGCACCTTAAATTCATATTAGTTTATATTGATGACCTGCTAATCCCTTTTAGCACAATACCAGAAGGGCTCGATTATTTAGATCAAACCCTTAACGCTTTAACTAATGCCGGATTTACTATTAATCTTAGCAAATGTAACTTTTTCGAAACCACCATTGAATACCTAGGCCGTATTATCTTGCAGGAAGGAGTAAAACCCAGTCATAGAAAAGTATCTGCTTTAGTAAACTCTCCAATCCCAACCAACGTAAGACAGGTTAGACAATTTATGGGACTTGCTAGTTATTTTAGGCGGTTTATACCAGAATTTGCTTCCCGGACTGCTTCTATTACAAAACTTGTTAGTAATAACCAAAAATGGGAATGGGGACCAGAACAAGAAATGGCTCGTGATTATGTTTTGAATCATTTGACAGGGGAACCATTACTATCAATCTTTAACCCAGACTTACAAACAGAATTACATACAGATGCTAGTGCTATAGGGTTTGGTGCTATACTATTACAAAAAAATGATTCATTAAATCGGGTAGTCGCATATTATAGTAAGAGAACAAGTCCCTGCGAATCCCGTTACCATTCCTATGAATTGGAGACGCTTGCTGTTTATAATGCATTAAAACATTTTCGTGTTTACTTATTGGGTATTAACTTTAAGATAATTACTGATTGTAATGCTATAAAGTTCACAGTAACTAAAAAGGACATTTCATCTCGAGTAGCACGATGGTGGACCTATAGGCAAGACTTTTCTTTTGAAATTATATATAGGAAAGGCCAATACGTTGGTCACGTAGATTACCTTAGTAGAAACCCAGAACCAAGCTTAAGTTCTTCCCAAGATGTAGCTGTTTTATCCAACCCTCCCCAAAATGTATCAATCAACCCAATAAACTTGCCACGATCTTGGTTAGAGGTAGCTCAAGATAGGGATTCTGAAACTCATACCCTTATAGAAAAGGTTCGGACGGGCGACTTGGATTGTAATCAATATATAGTTTAAAATAATTTATTATATTACAAAAGCGACTCAATGTTTGCGACTAAGTTGTTTGTACCAAAAGGGAGTAGGCTCGACATTCTTCGTTTATTCCATGATGAGAATTGCCATGTGGGTTTTGGGAAAACATACCATAAATTATCAGAATACTTTTGGTTTCCTGGTATGTCAAAATTTATCAAAAAATACATAGCACATTGCCTAGTTTGTGTCAAAAAGAAAACTCATCATGGACCAAAACAAGGAATGCTGCATCCAATAGAAAAAACGCTAGTACCTTTTCATACAGTACATTTGGACTGTACAGGCCCTTTTCCGCAGTCTAACAATGGTCATAAACATTTGCTCATCATAATTGACGGGTTTACAAAATTTTGTATATTAAAACCTTTGAAAACAATGGGTGCTGAGGAACTAGTCGAAATTTTACGAAGTTCTCTTACGGACTACGGCACACCATCCTTAATAACAACCGATCGTGGAACAAATTTTTGTTCAAGAGAGTTACGACAATTATTTGATGAGTGGCAAACCAGGCATCACATGATAGCAACCGGTACCCCGCGGGGCAACGGCCAAGTCGAACGGTACGTATCCACAATAACAAACATGATAAGCACTTCTTGTACTGATGTGTCAGACTGGCCGAGCGTTTTGTGGAAAGTCCAATTGTCCTTAAACACTACTGTACAGCAATCAACTGGCTTTCCACCTATTAGGCTGCTTATTGGCAGAAACTCTAACATCCCGTGTATACAAGCTCGATTAGATGAGGTACAAGATGATAATATAATTATTGACGTAACGGCCGATCGTCAGTTAGCACATCAACGTCTTAAAATTGTTGCTGATAAATTCAAAGACCGCTTTGACCAAACGCGTAGAGATAACATAAGTTATAGCGTAGGTGACACTGTTTATGTAAATCAAGACCATAGGCGACATGACAAACTAACAGCAAAATTTAAGGGACCTTACGAAATTATGAACATATTAGATAATGACAGATTCTCATTAAGGGGTATTTGAAATTTAAGAAATATAATAGTTGCAAAAGAAAAAATTCGCCTATGGCCTGGAGAGTGGACTGAACAAAACGCTGTAGTAGAAGGTTTATTATAATATTAGTTTAAGACATGATTGTATTATTATGGATGGATTAAAACCTTAGCTGTGGTATGACATTCACTGGCTGCGGGTGATTAAACTTCACTGACTGCGGGTGTTTGGTCTGCCCAGTAAGGTCTGATTATTGATTATAGCATGATAATTATGAAACGATTACTGATATTATGTAAACAAAATGTACCTATATGTAATAAGAATATTGTGTTTGTACTTCGAGAGCGAAGTACTTGTCAGTATGGCCGTGTTAGATTTATACCGACGTAATTAATATATAACAACATATTTCGTGTTGTAATAAAAAGTAATAATTAATTTCTAATTAAATATAGTAAATAACATCATTGTTAATAGAATAAGGTGTGTTTAAATTTTGAATAGCAAATAAGTATGAATCATGTTTCTGGTCATCGTTTATGGAAACATGAATCATACTTGTTTGTCGCCGCTTATAAAAGCGAATGTTCCGACTTCATTGGATTCCCCCCCCGACCCTTGCTCGACGACGCGCCAGCCCGCGCCGTAGCTGAGCCTGTAGTTTTAAATTCCCCAGTTAATAATAATATAATTTAGATCCAGCCTGTCCCATCTTGCTGCCCTCCCCTCAGTGACGCCCTAAGCCGAGGTTCGTACCCCACAGGGGGTGCCCTTAGCGTGCGGTCACCTAATTTTTAAGTATTTTTCGCCCCTGGCTGGAGGCTTTAAGTTAGTAGCTTAAGGCACCCACAGGTTTGCCCGGTTAAATAGCCAGGACCTTAGTGGTCACAACTACGAGTTGCCAATTAGGAAAAAAAATAAAAAAATCATTGGATTACTTTTGGCTTGAAACGTTGACCAGTACGGAGCTCCCGAAGAAAATAATAGATAAGTATAACTATGAAAGGCTATTCTTAATCAATAAATGTGTAATTATATGTATATTATTATATACCTAGATGTTATGAAATATTAAATTATAATATATGTTTCCTGAACAAAGTACTTTCATTTCATTATTCTGTTCTAAAATAATAATATTCTTTGAAGTATATAAGTATGTGTATTTAATGTAGAGCTAATTAATTGCCCATTAATGTTGCTTTTATCCCTTTATTCTAACACGCGCCTCAAAGAGATATCAGCATAATTGACGGGGTCCGATAGGGCCGATGCCTGCCGGGGTCGCGGATTGTTCGAAAGAGTTACCGTGGCCCTGGCGCACAGGCAACTGAAGGAACACGGGTGGGTTTTAGTTAGTAAGAGTCTGACACGCCCTTCCGCTCCGCCCAGAGCGGGAGAGGTCATTTAATGACCACCCAAAAAAAAAACAAAAAAGGACGATTTACAGATAAATACCCAGGCATGGATGGTAACACGAGAGTGTATAGTGTGAGAAGTGGAGGTTCTATAACTAAGAGAACGATTACTAAGTTATGTGCATTGCCTGTTGATTCTACTTAGCTACTCTTGAATTATTCAGATATTGTGAATTATTTAGTACCTATGTAGGTACCTATAGTTAGAATTTTATTCATGTTTTATTTACTGTTGTAATATTTTGCGCGTTAGACGGATAATTTGGAGTTAGGTAAGTCATTTTCTATAGTATAATTTGTCAGAACTTAATTGTGAATATAAAAGAACCTATAGTCGTGTTGGTGGGCGGTATGTTAGATTAAGAACTGTCTTTGTAGCTACACAAGTCACATATTCACATACCTAGCTATATATTTATATCATGTCGTCTTTAAAGGCTTGCAATATTATAGTATTAAGCAGTCGCCAATATACTTGCATTCAAACAACACGTATTTAATGTATCAAAATCCTAAACAGACAAAAGTGAACCTTATTAGAAACACCACCGTGTAATGGAACGTTACCGTCTCGTCCGATCGCGATAGGTAACAAATAAATTTTGACACATGAAACGGAACTCTATAGAAGTGATTGTGACGGATGCGGATGAACGACAGACTGACAGTTAGCAGCGTTCCGAAACGATGTCTGCTCCGATTTTGGCGCGATATTTATCTTTTCGTCGCGTCGGTATTGATGTGAGCGGAAGCGGAGTGAGCGTGACAACGATACATTGTGGGTTGTTTGTGGACAAAATTATCGCGAACTGGAACGTTTGACATTTTTTGATGAAAAGTGAGTTCGCGCGTTTTGTTTGTATTTCGTTCACGGCCATTTGAATTTTGTACCGTAAAACGGGGTGAATAGCAACGCAAGGGTGAATCGCAACGAAACTTTAAAAGGGATTTTAACATTGAAATATTATAGTCTGTCGCCAAAAAGGAATGTAACGTGTATACTGTATTATAATTAACGATTACGTGTCCCTGTTGGCAACAAATTATATTATTTAAATGATAAAATTCCTTTTAAAGTTTCGTTACGATTCACCCCTGCCGTTCCTATTCACCCCGTTTTACCGGTATGTAACTATTAACGTGCTATTTTACCTATTCCCGTTTCGTTATCATCACATCACAATGGATTCTAACAGCAACGAGGAAAATGATAGCAGAGGAGAAGGAACACGCGAGTCAAAGATCCGAAACTCCACCTCGTAAAATTAGAAACCGGCACTATTACCAAAAATATTTGAAAACGTGGGAGAAAGAAAAGGACGAGGAGACAGTTGTTTAATAAAAATATGTACACACGGCTACATATCAAGCTATAGTACAGTTCCAGTATAAGCTGATCTTGTATAGTATAGGATTTCCGTACAATGATTGGTCAGCTTATACTGGAAGCGTATAGCTTGATATGTAGCCGTGTGTACAAACATCACCAATAAAAGAATAAAACCTCTTTAGAACAGAAAACCTTTTTATTTATTCCAGTAATTATTTCTGAACATGTACTGAAATTAGGGTGGTAGATCTACCAATTTTTCATTTAAAATCTACCTATTTCTACCTATTTTTGACATGCCATCTACCGTTTTTCTAAAATCAGGTGTGACAACACTGGTCTGTGCGCTAGGTAATCCGTATTATGGTATTCTGCTGTGGGTTCAGTGATGCCAGACTGGGGGAAATCCCCCCAAATTTCGAGGTATTTTATAGTTATGGGGGCCAATTGGGAGGACACTATTTTTGGGGGGATTTTTGGAGGGAATAATTTAGGTTTGGAGGGAATTGGGGGATTTATCATTTCCAAAACTATAGTCCGGGAAAAGCCGCCGCTAACCGTGATGATTAAATCGGTGGTTTCAAAAGACATTTTGCGCAGCGTAATCAATTACGTTTTTACAGCTTCCGGCTGTTTCTAATGTATGATTTTGATCCATGACACGAAAGAAAATATTACCAACACAAGTTATTAAAATCTTCAGGCATCCAATTAAATAAATAAATATTCTAAAAGCTTTAACGAAAATACACAGTAACGGAAGCTATTGCTGAAAGAGTATAAAATTGTATTTCATATACAAATATTCGAAAGCTTTAATAAATATGAAGCTAAATAAAGCGTATTAAAATACACAGTAATGTATAGGGATCCGCAAAAAATCAAAAGTATCGATACCTACTCGATACCGGTATCGCAGAAGAAAGTATCGATACCGATAAAAGTATCGAACCAAAAGTATCGATACTACTCAGTATCGAGTACTTTTTTGATCACCTTAGAAATTATATTATTATCCCAAAAAAAACAGTAATAAACAAGTACATACTTCAGAAATTATTTATTTATTTATTTAAAAAAATACATAATTATTTTTATATTAAGTTCAATGAAATTACTCTTTCTGTCGGACTGCAGCACTGCAGAGAAAAGTGTCGGTAGATACTTGTAAAATTAAAATTAATGTTAAGTATTAAAATTCAGTAATTTTTTTAAACTCCAGTCTTCGATGCAGTCAGACATAAAAAGTAATTTGTCTATACGTGACCCAGTGAGCCGGTTCCGCGCCGCTGTCACCGTCGCCCCAGCTTTTGAAAAAAGTCTTTCAGATGGAACGGAACTGCCCGGTATTATTAAATACCTAGTTGCCAAACAATATAATTTTAGAAAAACTGATAATTTTGGAAAAAACTGCTTTCATCTCCACCCAATGTTTAATTGGAGTAGCAAAAGTATCGAGTATGTGAAAAGTATCGATACCTAGTAAAGAATCGGAACTAAAGTATCGAGTACAAAAATACTAGGTATCGAAGAGAAAGTATCGATACTACTCATGTATCGATACTTTTTGGGGATCCCTAGTAATGGAAGCTATTGCTGAAATATATAAAATTGTATTTCTTAAATAAATAAATATTTAGCTATTTGTGGGGGATTTTTTCTTCAAAACCTGAATTTTAGGGGATTTCGGCGAAAGTTTGAGGAGTAAACTGTTGCTGAAATAGTATAAGATTGTATTTCATTCATATATTATATATAATTTCATATATTATATTATTCATATATATTAATACGTTGCCATTTGTGGGGGATCTTTTCTTCAAAACTTAAATTTTGTGGGGATTTTGGGGAAGGTTTGGGGAGAAGGCGAGACGGTCATCTGGCAACACTGTGTGGGTCTGTGTCACTGACACAAGTGACTGTTACTGTTGGTCCTAGGTTATGTTATTGTTTTTTACTTAGTTTTGTTAGTTATCAAGTTGACTAAAAATTATGCTTCATGCAAAATAGTATAAATTCTGTACTCATGGTGTTTTTAGAGTGAATCTCTTCAGTTTAACAACGACATGTAAGTAATCAGTCTATCACTTATCGGCCTTTTGGAAAGGCATGCCGCAAGCGCATTAATATTATTATTTCAAAATGTAGTTATCTAACAATGTGTTATATTTTTTAGGTCTCCGAGTCCTAACTCTAGTCTTGTGCAACACACGATTGATCTTAATTACGCGAATAAGAAGCGAACGAGCTCGCTCAAATGGATCGTCGTCAACATAGTGTTGTTCTTGTTGTTTGCGTACGACTTGTAAGTTAAACACATTTGTCATTTAACGTGGTACTAATCCCTATCCATACTAATATTATAAATGCGAAAGTAATTCTGTTTGTCCGTTACCTCTCACGTCGAAACCACTACCAATCGTTATGAAATTGAACAGAAAGGTAGCCTGGGACCTGGAGAACGATATCGGTTCCTGGGTGTTTGTTAAACATTGTGAAAATAATACATGCAGACGAAGTTGCAAGCAACAGCTTCCATTCAAATTTAGTATTAATGGGAAAGTAACTGTCCATCTGTCTCTTTTCACATCTTAACAGCTGAATGGATTTACATCAAATTCGGCATACAGGTAGATCATGACCTGGGTACTTAGGAATACTTTTTATCCCAGTAGTATGTATCCAAATTGTTGCCTGTAAAAAAATGCGCCATTTGAGCTGTTAGAATGTACGTAAGTTATGTACCTATTGTTCATTGTTACAGTGTAGTAGGGGAACCACTGTACTTTACCGGCAGGCTTTTTGACTATGTCTGAACGGAAAACGGAACAACCTGGGAGGGAAATTCGTACATTATCTTTACTAAAATGTCAATTTTATTATGTAAACAAGCATCTGCCCGCAACTTCGTCCGTGCGCAATTTTTTGTTCCCCAGACCCACCTCATCGCATCGCCTGCCTGTGCTATTACTTTGGTTTCGCTTTGCGTCCTTTCTGACTCTTTTTCTTTTTGCTCGGCTCCTAAGGGTCCTAGCGAGCTGGCAATAAAGTACAGTGGACCGGGTACACAACATAAACGATTGCTCATTGCTGAGGAGTGCTTAGTTAGTGATAGGCCCTTACCTTAACCTTGAACATGTCATAAAATTATTGGTTCACTTAAGTATTTCCGCTTTTTCACTATAAAAAAAAGCCATTTAAAGCAAAATATTAACTGAAAAGTGATAAATAATAAAAACTGTTTAGTTTAACCTTAGCTCAAAATTAGTTACTGGAGGACTGTCCTCGACAGCCTTCCGTCTTCATCACCCTGCCCTCGATGACAGGCACACCCAGGAGCAATGGGTACCTCACCGTCCGATAATGACCAGGCCCGGGGTCGACGGCGCGTTGTGTTCCACTCACGCCTCAAAGAGATGTCAGCAATAATTGACGGATTAACGGGGTCCGATACGGCCGATGCCTGCCGGGGTGGCGGATTGCTCGATGGAGTTACCGTGGCCCTGGCGCACAGGCAACTGAAGGAACACGGGTGGGTTTTAGTCAGTAAAAGTGACACGAAGATCGGGCGAAATTAAGTGATGTTTTCCCACACAAAAAAAATAAGGTCTAAAGTTCTCCTTAAGCCCAGACACAGTGAAGTAGTAAACTGTTGAAGAGCTCCCTCGCCTGTCTTCCATCCCCGGCAGATCAACTCCAGCTCTCCATTATGTTGGAGTGTCATCAAAACCACATCATGCAAGAACAATATGCCAAGTTTCAAGAATCTGTTCCCTAGTGAAAATTTAGTAGGTGAAAAAATTATCAACCCCGATTTTACTACCCTCAGATAAGGGTAGTTATTTTTTTCAATTTCAAATGGGTCCAAGTTAGAGAAAATAAAAAAGAAATGTAAAAATCGGACCAAACAGGCAGTAAGTATACTGGAAGATATTTCTGTAGGAATAACTATCATCTTTGTACATATTTTCGCCTTATATAATGCTTTAGTTAAAAGTAAATTAGAATGTAACACAGTTCTTTGGGATCCACACGCATCTAAATATAGGCTCATGCTGGAGAGAGTACAAAACAAGTTTGTGAGGTACTTGTACTTGCGCTTGTATGGTGTGTACCCATTTTATCCGCTTATGTACCCAACTTTATTTATTTTGGGTTTTATTTATTTCGTACATATTCAAAGTGCGTACGTTCCCTCTAAAGGAAAGGTACATAATGCGGATATTTTAGGGCACATAGGTGTGTGTGTTCCGGACAGTTACGTGTGGCAACGACGAAAGCCACGGCTGCGGGCTGCTGGTGGAACAGCCGCGCGCGAGCACCAATGTTATGTGAGGCACCAGTGACTCGGACCTGTTCTGTTGCTCTCTGAGTGAGTTCACAACGACGAAAGCCACGGCTGCGGGCTGCTGGCGGAACAGCCGCGCGCGAGCACCAATGTTATGTGAGGCACCAGTGACTCGGACCTGTTCTGTTGCTCTCTGAGTGAGTTCACAACGACGAAAGCCACGGCTGCGGGCTGCTGGCGGAACAGCCGCGCGCGAGCACCAATGTTATGTGAGGCACCAGTGACTCGGACCTGTTCTGTTGCTCTCTGAGTGAGTTCACAACGACGAAAGCCACGGCTGCGGGCTGCTGGCGGAACAGCCGCGCGCGAGCACCAATGTTATGTGAGGCACCAGTGACTCGGAGCTGTTCTGTTGCTCTCTGAGTGAGTTCACAAAGAATGCATTGTTTGTAATAAGTTACATTTAATTATAATAATAATAAGTTAGGATTAGAGTTTAGATAATTACAGTATCGCATAAGTTTGCCCTGTAATGATAGACGATAGGTCAATCTCTCAGAAGGTCTCAAAAGGACAATCTCTCAGAGTGAAATTTAAGGAGATTAATGTGATGACTGTGCCTTCTCAATATATTTATGAAAATCTTTTATAAGCCCATAAAAATATAAAATTGATAAAAAAATAGTGATATCCATAATATAAATACTAGGAACAAACACAAATTTGTTGTACCTACAACAAGGCTCAAGAAAATAGGTGGCTCGTTCAGGTGTCAATGTATACGCTTTTATAATAAACTTCCAAGCCACATTCAAAATCTAAGCCTTAATAAATTCAAATCATTAATTAAACGTATGTTGTGCCAGAAATCCTTTTAAATCGTTAAAGATTATAATTATTGAGGACAAAAAGGCTTGGGATTGAGTTGCTCCAATTTTTGCATACTGAATGTTTATTTAACATAAACTTTGCTATATGATAATTATTATCTAAGTATACAATGTCATGACAATTTACTTTGTGAAGTATAGTATTATTATTTAATTATTGTGAATGTGAGCACTATGTGGCAATTATTATATAAGTATACAATGTCATGACAATTTACTTTGTGAAGTATAGTATTATTATTTAATTATTGTGAATGTGAGCACTATGTGTGAGCATATGTCACTTTTATTTTCTTTTTACTTTTTCACTTTCTCTGGTAGTTTTAATGATAATCTGGCAGATTGAGTGCTTTATGCGGCCTACCAAAAGTTCTTTCTTTGGTATTGTTCGTCGAGTGGTTGAGCTCCTTAAGTTCTGAGTTGAGCTCCACGATTAGTGACAAATGCGTGCACTGAGTGGACAGGTCCACTCATTCTGTATGGTTTTTCCTCAAAAGACCATTTCAGACACAAATCTACATGGTCTTCACATGATCTGACCAAGATTATGTCTGGACTTTAAAAGAGACCGTGACCTCGTGAGTTTGTTTTGGCCTTTCTTCTCAGGGTAGTCAGTTATGAAACGCCGACCTCGTCTAGTTTTATTTAAAATATGATTGACGTGTAAAAGTGTTTGTACAAACCTACTTTCAGAAATAAAATCATTTATCATATACGGTGGAAAAAAAAAACTCCTTCATTTCTGTTTATATGTATATATTACTAGCGACCCGCCCCGGCTTCGCACGGGTGCAATGCTGATACTAAATAAATATAGGTACTACAGAATGTCTTAATATACAACGTTCACAGCTTTTATGTCATTAGAGAATACAAACATGGTTTCTTTAGAGGTTACTCTCCCGCAACCGCTATGTCCTTGCATTTTATCTGTTAATATCTTCGATAATATTCATTTAAATTACATGCTGTAAAGGTCCATATTGATCTATATTAAATGCACAAGATACTTAATTGGATAAGGATTAATGCTGTATTGCTTAAAATCGCTTCTTAAATGAGCCGTTATTTCTCGTAAAAAGTAAAGGATAAAAAATGGTTATTGTGGGTTATCCCTAAGAGATAGACATATACCATCACGGACTTTTTTGTAGACCTTTTTAAGGTGTACAATACTGTAGTACATTATTTTATCTATCTCCTAGGGTTCAGCCAGCGTATGCAATGTAAGCGCAAAAAAATGTGTTTATTTACGACATCACATTAGAAACCTCTATGATTATCAGTGTTTCTCTACTATATTATACATATAAACCTTCCTCTTGAATCATTCTATCTACTAAAGAAAACCGCATCTAAATCTATTGCGGAGTTTTAAAGAGCTAAGCATACATAGGGACAGACAGACAGCGGGAACCGACTTTGTTTTAAAGTATGTAGTGATGTGTGTTTACAGCAAGCTGGAATCAATCATAGTTTTTTGAATATGTTCTTATTTATACTTGACAATTAAAGGTAATTATTAATTAAATCTCAGCAACAAGAGTACCAGGTTTAAACACCACTGCCTAATGGTGGTGTAGCAAAAGGAAACCTATCACCTAATAAAATCAGTCCCCTTTAGCTGTATCCGCTCAGCAGACACTGTGGTGTGCTATAGTTGTTGTTCTATTTGACACAGCAAAGGTCTGTCCGCCGCGGAGTGTGAAAAGATAACCCAACGGATGGCATGCATGCAGGTGCTGTAAGTGTCCGGGCTACACGTCGGCGCTGCACTACGTGGAGATGTGCGCGGCCGGCGTGCTCGCCGCCAACGTGCTGCAGCACGGCGCGCGCCTGGCCGCGCCGCGCCGCGTGCGCGCGCCCTCCTCGCCGCGCGCGCGCGCCCGCCCGGCCGCGCCCGCGCCGCCCGATCCCGACGCGTCGCTGTCGCCGCGCCGCGTGTGGCGCGCCGACGCGTCGCCGCCGCCCTCGCCGCCGTCGCCAGCGTCCCCGCGCGCGGACCGCGCCGCGCCCGACCAGTTCATCGCCGACGCGCACAGCCTGGCCGCTTACCTGCGCGGCCAGACGGAGCGCGCGCGCGCTGAGCCGGCGGCGGGCTGGGCGCCGGGCGCGGGCGCGGGCGCGGCGCACTACCAGCTGTCGGCGCCAGCGGCGGCCGCGGGTGCGGACGACGCGCCGGCCGCGCGCTCGCCGCAGGTGTGGCGGCGCCTGCACCTGGACCCGCAGCGCCTGGAGCAGTGGAACCTGAACCTGCGCCTGTGGCTGCACGTCACCATCCTGCAGCGGCTGGTGCGCGAGCTGGAGGTGGCGGACGCGGCGCTGGCGGCCAGCGGGCTGGAGGCGCGCGTGGGCGCGGCCAGCGCGGAGCGGCTGCGCGGCGCGGCGGCGGCGGGCGCCAGCGGGCTGCTGCGGTCGCTGCCCGCGCTGCTGGCGTACCTGGAGCCCTTCGCCGACCAGCGCTACGTCGTGCAGCGCATCCGAGGTATGCCGCGGCACCGTGGCCTTCTGTATTCAGTCGAGTCTCATTAGTCGAGACTCGGCAGTCGACAGGTCGTCACTGATTCTATAACCCTTCCGCCGTGTCGATGGAGAACTGTACCTATAGTACAGAATAATGTTCGAGGAGATAGGTATCCAAGTGATATGCCTTCACTCTATATTTGCTCAAGTTTAAGTGTCGCCACCTTTTCCCCACTCCTGAAACTCACACATAAACAAAAGCACACAAGAAAACATGCGTAACACTTTTGTGCTATCTTATTGCACATTTGCACATAAATATGTTCAAAAGGGGCGGGCACTAGACAGTATAGATACTGAATGCTTACATGCAACTCTACCATCAACTTGGGAAGACTGGAAGAGATGATGGTATAAATATTTGATCGATGAAAACCGACTGCAAAAAAGAGGTGTTAGATGTATTTTGTTTCGTTTATTTTTTCTGCTTTTCGATGTGGAATATTATAAACACCAATAAAAATAAATCAAGTAAAAATATAATATTTTCGTTTGCAAATGACATTTAAGTAAATCAGTTTCTTTAGTGTCTCTCTTACTTAAAATTTTATTAAAACTGTTCAGATATCGCACATACAAAAACAATTCAAATAGGTACTTATTGAACATAACTATATCTGATGCTTTCATAATTTAGGTGTTACATTCATAACCAAAAAATGTAAGCTAAAATCAATATTTTATTCCATCACACATTTTGTCACTTGGATAATATGATTATCCATTGGGTCTTGCTCAAACTGGTGAAAATCAGTTGATGAGAAAATATTTGTATAAACAAAGTATCAAAGAGCTTTTACAACCAGCAACGTCTTAATGAGCTTTGAAGTCACTTGTAATTTGTTTGAAGGAAACCAATTATTTTCCTTGCCTTTTGCATCTATCCATTTATGTTTAATTTCAGGATTTTTCGAAACTGAAATAAAATGCATTAATTCTGGTAAAACAGGTTCTTAATATAATTTCTTATTAGAGCAACTAACAATTATCGATATCCATATCTCAACGCTGCGCACCACTAATGCATCGTTTTGACATGCGTCAGTCATTAGCAGTGATCGGAGTAGGTAGATTGAACTGGGGTCATTGATCCGAAACGTATATAATTATTACTATGGACATTCCTCCGGAATTGGTGGATTATTAAAAAAAAACCGGAACTTATGTAGGAATTGTATTCTGCCAGAGTGGAAGGAGTCATTTGATGATTTGCCATCCTCAAAAAAAAGGTAGGAATTGTAATAAAATGAGCAATTTTATTCTTTATTATTCTTCCTATTTTTTTTTTTGTCACGATTTGACAAAACCCAACGACCAATCAGAACAAAGGATCATGGGTGGTACAATAACCGGTTATCAGAACAATGCGTACGCCCGCCGGAAATACTAAATCCGGAAATACCGGAATTACTTTCCGGAAAAATGGCTTATCCATGTTATTCTTTCTGTGTGCATTTATGATACAAGTACTAAAAATCAATCTACCTACTCCGATCACTGGTCATTAGGTAATAGGCTGTCGCATGTCAAAAATATGTCACAACTAGATAATTTGTAAAATCACCACATGACGCTGGCAGATAGTCGACATCGGCTCAGTTGCCAAAGAGGAGGAATTAAAATATGGAAAATAATAATTACCGGTGGCAAGACAAGCCACTCGTCCTAAGGCTTGTTGTAATTGTGATATTTTTGCAAATAAGGACGGAACAATTCGGCATTTTGTAAAAATACAAAATGACACTACACATTCCGATGCAAATATATGACTAAATGGTGCTCACGGCCGTCACGCATATTTACGGTCAGTCTGACCGAACGGAGGCCACATGTGCCCACCTCCGAGCCATATCCCTCGAAGTCCGTGTTCGAGGAGGTCTAGCATCCGATAGGGAGGAAACGCTCACGCGTCACGGCAGGCCAAATCTCACAGAACGGTGCGTGTCGTCCCGCAGAGCTGGCGCACGGCGGCTGCCTGAGCGGCTACCGGTGGAACGGCGGCGGCTCGGACTGGGACGAGGCCAAGCCCACGGACGCGGAGATCGTGTTGCACCTGCTGGCCACGTACCTGGACGCGACGCTGCCGCCCGCGGCCGGCGCGCGCCCCTTCAGCAGCGCGCACGTGTCGGCCGCGCCGGGCGCGCCGCCGCGCGGGCCGCGCGCGCTGGCCGTGCACCGCGTGGGCGCGCGCCCGCCGCACTACGCGCTGGTGCTGGGCGCCGAGACCGTGGAGCTGGCGCGCGGCCGCAACAACCTGCTGCACACGCTGCTGCTGTTCCTGGCGGCCGCGGCGCGCGGCGAGCCGCCCGCGCTGTGCCGCCTGCACCTGGGCCGCGCCGGCCTCAACATGCTGTGGATCATCGGCCGCTGACGCTGCATATCGTCCGCTTGTTTTGTTTATCTGTTGGCCTAAAAGTTTTTGTATTGTGAGTGTAAATAAAACAGTCGTTTCAAATTCTTGTTCTTATATTTCTTCTAATATGTACGAACTGTGTACCGCTTCAGAAACTGGCAGGGCGGCGCACGTCCGTCGGGCGCAGCGCCCGAGTACCTCGGGGCTAGTAGGTAGGTAGGAGAATATGTATCCCATGTCACAGAGAGCGCCGACTTCCTCAAGCAGAAAATAATTAATGGCCCACTATAGGGCAAAGGCGTTTAAACATGGCGCCGGGAGCAGAGTGCAAGAGGGTGCACTTGCACCCCCCTGGCTTCAAACATGGCGCCGGGAGCAGAGTGCAAGAGGGTGCACTTGCACCCCCCTGGCTTCAAACATGGCGCCGGGAGCAGAGTGCAAGAGGGTGCACTTGCACCCCCCTGGCTTCAAAATAAATGAAAAAAGATTCAGAACTAAAAAAATATCCGAAAACGCCTTTAAGTAGAATAAGGGTAGTATTTAAACGCAAATAAAAAATATACTGTTTGTATCCAAAAATAATCCGAATTCCAATCAAAATGACTGATTTTACGGCAAAATTCTCAACTCAAAATATAACAGAGTAAATAAGCAACAATGTATATTCGTGGCGCACGCTGTTTATCGTAAAGTAAGATCCGCGATTCTCCAAAGATCATTGACCTTGACCTCAGGGTCATTAACCTTGAGGTCGAGAAGCCCAAGACGCTGTAGGAATCTTTTGTGACCTCTCCAAGGCATTTGATTGCGTCGACCACGAAACCCTAATCTTGAAACTTGAGCATTACGGACTTGGAAAACTTGCTCTCAGTTTAGTAGAATCTTATTTAAATGATAGACAACAGCAAGTTCAAATAAATGGTGTCAATTCACTCGGTTTAAAAGTAAAAATGGGTGTACCACAAGGCTCGATATTGGGTCCTTTCCTCTTTTTAGTATATATTAATGATCTACCCCATTTGTTAAAAACCCTACCACAAATGGTGTTATTTGCTGACGATACTTCTTTAATTTTTAAAATTAATAGACGTGCATCAAATCTTGACGACGTAAATAACGCCCTACTGCAGATCCAAAATTGGTTCACTGCTAATAATTTAGTATTAAATGGGAATAAAACTAAGTGTATTAGATTTTCCTTACCAAATGTCAAAAGTACAAATGGTGAGATAGTATTAAATCAAGAGAAACTAGAATTCGTCGATAAAACTGTTTTCCTGGGCATCACGCTTGACTCAAGGCTTCAATGGGGTCCTCATTTAACATCCCTTGCAGGACGGCTAAGTTCAGCAGCATATGCTGTGAGAAAAATCCGTCAATTTACTGATGTAGGTACCGCGAGGCTAGTCTATTTTAGTTACTTCCATAGTATTATGTCGTACGGTATTTTACTATGGGGACGGGCTGCAGACGTCGAGTCTATTTTTATTCTGCAGAAAAGAGCCATCCGAGCCATATATGGCCTCCGCAGGCGCGACTCTCTAAGGGAACGGTTTAAAGATATTAACATCATGACGGTACCTTGTCAATATATCTATGAAAACATCATGTACGTAAGGAAAAATCTAACTCTTTTTAGTAAAAGAGGTGAAGACACAATTATATCACTAGAAATAGGGATCAATTAGTTCAACCAGGTTTCAGGCTGGCTAAAGTAGACTCATCTTTCATGGGGTACTGTTTAAAATGTTTCAATAAAATACCTCCCCATATTCTTCAACTGAATGAAACTAAATTCAAATCTTGTATAAAACGCACACTATGCAGCCAGGCATATTATAAGTTGGGGGATTACATCGCTGATAAAAATGCTTGGCTCAACGCTGGTCCTGCTCCACAAGGGCGCATAAAATAATTGATTAGCATTTGAAACTACTGTTGGAGCTGCTGAAGATTTTAAAAACTTATCTTTGCATTGTATAAATTCAATGTTTTAGTATTGTATAATTGCATAGCACAGGTGTGAGTACTATGCACCTACTATAAAGCTACCATTTAATAGGTTTTTCTTTCATTGACTTGAATGTGCCCTGGCGGCTGAGAGTTTGTCATGCTCACTCTAATGTCTCGCTGGTGGTGGCGTGTGTGTTGGATCATTAAGTTCCCTTCAAAATGGTTGAGCTGAATGGTGCTGATCCATGCGTCATGTTCGTGAACGGGCGCCGTCAGTGGGGACTGGTCATTTCTTGGCTGCCACGGCTTATTTTAATTTAATTTAATATTTGAATTGCTTTTGTCTTTTTATAACGGACGCTTTTAACGTTCTGCATCGTTCTCACATGCATAATTTCAACATGAACGATGTAATCAATATTTTGTAACCATTTTTTGATTTAAAAGAGTGTCCATGGAGTTTCTTGCCCGTTCTTCTCCATAGGTACCTACTACGCTTTGGAATGGGTAACTAGCTTCATCTTTCTGACTGACCGACCCCTTGACAATTCAAAAGTGCCTGTAATTGGTTTATTTGAAATAAATGCTTTGAGTTTGAGTTTGAGTTTGAGATCAAAATTCCGAAAGTCAAGATCACGATTTTCAGGAGCAGTAACCGGTCAATATTCATGGTTAGGAACCTTGAGGTCAACGTCAAGTGGCTGAGGTTTAGGTCAAGTGTCCTTGGAGGTCATGGTCAAGTGACCTTAGGAGTGTCTGGAATTCCAGTTCCCTGACACTACATAAGTACCTGCACTACTAGGCGAGGCCTCCTATTTCTGAACGGCAATAATAATAATAAAGCGTAGTCAACGGAGCACCGCTTCGCGGGGTTACTACTTCTGGGTGGATTAATAAAAAATAACCACTATGTTAAATACCGAACACCGGGAATCACAGTAGTTAAATGTATACGTCTCTAAAAGGAACAACAGGGTTTTTGTTACATATTGTATAAATGATAAATGATTTTATTTCTGTAAGTAGGTTTATACAAACACTTACACGTCAATCATATTTTTAAAACTAGGTGAGGTGTTTCCTATCTGACTACTCTGAGAAAAAAGGCCGAAACAAACTCAGAGGTCACAGTCTCTTTTAAAGTCCAGACATAATCTTGGTCAGATCATGTGAAGACCATGTAGATTTATGTCTGAAATGGTCTTTTGAGGAAAAACCACACAGAATGAGTGGACCTGTCCAGTCAGTGCACGCATTTGTCACTAATCGTGGAGCTCAACTCAGAACTTAAGGAGCTCAACCACTCGACGAACAATACCAAAGAAAGGACATTTGGGTAGGCCGCATAAAGCACTCAAACTGCCAGATTATCATTGAAACTACCTGAGAAAGTGAAAAAAATAAAAGTTACCTACATAGTCCTCACATTCACAATTAATAAATAATAATACTATACTTCACAAAGTAAATTGTCATGAAATCGTATATATAATAATTATGAAAAGTCATTAATATAAATAAGAAACCAGAAAGGACCAAGAATTGAGCCCTGCGGGACTCCCATTGTCACTATAGATCCGGGAGATCTTTTTCCATTAACGTCAACGCTCTGAATCCTATTACTCAAGTATGAAGTAAGAAGATCCAGAGCAGTGTTCCGGATCCCGTAGTGGCGGAGTTTCCTGATTAACGTTTCATGAAAAACGCAATCGAATGCCTTGGACAAGTCACAAAAGATGCCCAAGGCATCGCATTTATCTTCCCATGCATTATAAATATGTCCTAAAAGTTCAACACCGGCATCAGTAGTTGAACGACCCCTAGTAAAACCAAACTGTTTGCTATGTAATAATTTATGTTTATTAAAAAATCTTTGCAATTGGTCCAAAATCATTTTTTCAATTTTTTACTAAAAGTAGGTAGTACTGAAATAGGTATATAGTTTGTGGGGTCTGAAGTACTACCTGATTTAAACAAAGGTATATTTTTACTTTTTTTCATAAGGGCAGGAAACTTCCCACAGTCGATACAATTATTAAAGATAAGAGCTAAAGTAGGTGCTACAATGTCAATAATAGACTTAGCAACTTCTACAGAATTACCCCACAGATCTGCAGTCTTTTTTACATTTAAAGTGTGAAAGGTCTTAATTATATTTTATTTTTATTCTTCCCCCTTCCCCCCGGACCGCCATATGGTGCAGACGTGTAGAAGACCGTAATCGTTTTAAAATACAAATAAAATTCAAAATTGAGCCAATTAAATTAAAGTGAAAAAATAGGACAGCATATGCACGGAGGAGGTGTTTGTACGCAAGAAGTTACGTGAGTACAATACACACATCCATAGTAATTATTTCTGCTACCAAATATCGGAGAGCTAAACTCACTCCTAATTAACCTGCTGTCCTGGTACCTGACTACGGCTCTCAACAAATCAGTGCACGCGCTCACGCACACCGTCGCCTCATGACTACAAGGACATCCCTGTCGCATGCGCGTCACCACCTTTCACTTGCGCTATTCGTCATCTGACCTGAGTCCGTGCCCTTGGGGTATCTTAAATCTACGCCCACTTCGTTACCGTTGAACAAAATAGGTCGCTTAGTCCCTCCTACCTGCCCCGGCGCATCTTTAGCTAATTAGCTTAACAATCATCGACACCCATTATATCCTAGTAACTTGGAACTACGTAGTACTAAGATGAACAAATCTATTTCTGACGGAAACATTTGTGAAATGGGCACCGATGTTACTCCTCCAAACTACGTTTCTCAGCGCTGCAAAAGGCTGAGGGAAGAAGACTACCCTCGGAATTTTGCAAATTTAAGGAAGAAATGAAAGAGCTGTTCCAGTCCTCCATAAATACCAGCAAACCGAATTAAAAAACATCACTGCCAACCTTAAGGGGATTCATCTAACAAATAACATCATAGAAACATCTGTCGCGTTTTTGACTAAACAAAATGAGGAGTTCCAAAATAAGATAACTCAGTTAGAATTGCAGGCGAAGAAAGACAAACATTATATTACTGTGTTGGAGGGTAGAATTGAGGACTTGCAACGGTGCTCGCGCAAGAATAATATAGAAATAAATAATGTCCCTCGGAAAAACCAGGAAACCAGAGAGGATTTAATAAATATGGTACTTAATCTGGCTAAGAATGTTAATCTTGATATGAGTAAGCGAGACATCAAGGACATCTTTCGATCGCAGGGGAGGAATGAAGGGGTGAATAGCCCCCCTATAATTGTGGAACTGGACTCTGCAATTCTAAAACAGGATTTATTGAAAAGCATTATATCGTACAACATAAAAAACAAGACGAAAATTCAAACGAAGCACCTTGCTATCACTAGTAACGGAGACGTTCCTGTATTCGTTTCAGAACAACTTACTCCCAAGAACGCCCGCCTATTTTTCTTAGCCCGGGACTTAGCTAAATCGAAACAGTATAAATTCTGTTGGACTGCTTTTGGTCGAGTTTTACTAAAAAAGGACGAGAATGCTAAAGGTGACCCTCGTAAAGAGTGAATCACAGGCTTGCTTCAAAGTGCATGACTTATTCTAGATATTCCATTTGTTTATTTACTTTTGTTATCTTTATTACTGGCCTTTATTTTGTATGGATTAAGTTATAATATCTATGGTTTGTTAAAATTATTAAGATATAACTTTCACATAAACATTTTAACTGTAAAGCACGCTAATCAAATATCAACACTAATAAAACACACCACGTACAAATTTTCCACGCAACACTCATCAAATAACATTCAAATTAAAACAATCTCTCGCTTACATCACATCCACTCATAAACCCATAGTACCCTTCTTTGAACTAAAACTTCAACAGCATATTTATGTAGTTGGGCATTTTCACAAAAATGTGTAGGTCTTAGAAAAGTAATGATATATTTTCAACTTAATTTTTTGTACGATATTTTATTTTTATACAATGCTCTAAACTATATATTTTACGAATCTCGGCTTTATATCTATAATTTATTAATAAGCACCTAAAAATAAAATAAAATTTGGGGTAGTTCAAGAAAATGTCGTCAGTTTTGTTACTTGTATAATATTTGATCATAAATTAAACAAAGAATACAATCAAATTTTATTTAATACACAAATTAAGAACACAGTTTGTGTTAAATAAATCACTCTGAAAAAATACGATATCTTAAAATGGCACCAAGAAAATCGCACTCAGTTACAATTTTGTTACCAGTGGTGACAAACTACACAAATTTTGTTTTTGAGGCTAAGATACCAAGTTGCTTTCAATATGACTATAATGTTTATATTGTAGTTATAATTTGCTATATAATTAACATCGTATTAAGTTATTAGTGCTTTAGTATAAAAAAAGAAAAAGGATTTTAATTTGAAAATTAGTGGGACAGTAACAAATCTGACAGTAACAAAATTGTAAAGGGCCATTTACATCTGTCTGTTCACCGTATACTAAAAACTACTCTGTTGGTTTAAATAAAAATGAAACTCTTCATTTTTAAAACGAACACAATTAAAGATTTTTATTAGGTTAGGTATCATGTACAAGACACTGAAAAAAAAACTTTTTTATAAATAATTAAATAAAAATCTATTTTAATTATAAAATTGACGAATCTATTTACCTATCAATACTGCCTATTAAGAAATAAAACGTTAAATCTAAAATACATAAATACTTACTCATTTTTTATCTCTTTGTATCGTACAAAAAGCATTACCTACTTTTGTCAAAGTTGGTATAAACAGCATCATGTGAGAAATCTTCTTTACAGTCAGTTTTGTTACTTTGCATGTCAGGCCTGTATGTTACCACACAAAACTGACGTAACGTTACCTCACCTTTGTGGATTTTATATATTTTAAAATAAGTATGATTGCAGTGGGATGTCAATAACTATTTAAAAATGATGCAAGATGTTGAACGTTTCAGAAACAACCGGAATAATATTATTTATATATCAACATATATAATAGTTTTGATAACTTACCTTGACAAAAAGTTTGCTACCTAGCAATGAATGAGTCACGCACTACATCACACGGTGAAATGGCACTTGCAACTGACGATTTTTACAAAATGACGATGTCTTAATGCTGTCAGTATTGCTATAGATAAACTTTTTCTATCAAAATATTGGTAAGTATTGAAAAAAATTAAGTAACAAACCTGACTCGTCAGGGTTTTTCAAATCTCAGTAATATAATTAAATTACCATAATTTAATAGAGTAAAGCCGTAATATTTTAATTTTGTTGTAAAATGGTTACCACAGTCTCCTTAAAAATTAAATACGATATCGACAGTAAATTCTAAAGATAAAACGAGAATAATGTACACTGTAGGAAGATATGTAGTGTAGGCCTGTAATACGAACACGCGCCCGCGCCTCCCGCGCCCCTGTGGCGCGATCGCCCGCACCCCGCTCCGCGTCAGGCAGTCTAGCTCGCATCACGCTCGCGAACGGCACGATGATTTGCACTGTCTCGAAATCCCGGTGTCCACTCGAATTCCCTCACTAAATATCTCTGTTTTGTATTGTGTGTTTGTGTTTAGATTATATTGTGTTTTATATGCCGCAAAAACTTTGTTTCTTTCATTCACCCTACAACACTTAAATATCTCTCGACTGTCGAGGGACAACGCAAACTGACAGCTCTCTATTACTTATTTATTATTTAATTTAAAATATATATATATCTGGGGGTAGTAATTCATTCATAAAATAATAGCTGGATGTCATAAAAACCTTACGTAATATTTTTTTCATGATACGGGTAGTATTTTAAAAATAAAAACAATAATCTTTTGAGGGACAGGTCTAAACTCACAACTACACATTTTTGTGAAAATGCCCAGTTGTCAAACCATATCGTATTTAATTTAACAATTTTAGTACCTATTTTGTAACTAGATGGCGTTGGCGTCGAGTTACATCTCGCTATGGTTTGGTTACCGTGCAAACTACAAGTAGCTTAGAAGTTTTATAATTTGTTGTTGATATTCTGTATTCTGGGTGAACTGTAATATACTGTGTTATATCGCATAGTACGAGTTTAATTGAGGACCTTGGGTTGGAGATTTTACAGTAGTAATTCTGATTAATATTTTTTCTCCTCAGTGTCTATTTTCAGCCATACACCTTGAGTTATGGTTTATAGACTTCTTTAAAAAAAATGGATAGTAACTTAAATTCACTTGATGAATTAGACCAAACTGAAATTGCAAACTCGGCTTTAGTTAATACGAGTATTGAACATATTTCTACGTCTTTAGCATTCGACAATACCTACTTGACGGTAGTGACTCAGAACATGAGAAGTATTTACAGTAATTTTGACGACTTGCAGATGAATGTGGCTCTGATGAAATTCGACGTGGATGTTCTTATTCTTACTGAGTGTAGACTAAATAGTAAGAAACAAATACCACTACTGCATAACTACACGTCTTATTTTACCTCAATCCAGCTAAACCAAAACGATGGCGTGGTAGCCTACGTAAGAAACAAACATTTGCCTCTAGTAACAGAACTAACTGTAACACATGCATCTGCTCTTAAAATCTCCGTGTCTAATTTTACTATAATAGGTATATACCGTTCCCTGTCCATTGCTTCTGGCGACAACTTCATTAGCTCATTAAACAGCCATCTTGAATCTTGTGGTAGGCACAAGAATATTATTGTCATGGGTGACATTAATATTAATATAATAGAAAAACCCACAGAAATATCACAACAAAGATCAAATAGGCTAAATTACCTAAATATGTTATCTGTTCACGGGCTCGTTCCAGGACATTGCCTACCCACTAGAGAACAGAATTGCCTTGATCACACCTTCCTGAAGCGTGATAAAAATAAAACCTCTGCCTTTGTGGCAGTGCTTAATGCAACGATCACGGATCATGCTATGGTTCTCTTACATATAACTAGCTCAAATAAAACGCAAACAACTTGTTCAAAAACCAAAACCGTCATAGATTTTGAAAATGCTTATAAAACCCTTGTTAGCATGGATATATCAATTTTTCATAAGTGCACGCGCCCTGATGACTTTGCCACTAAACTGGTGGAGATAATCAGGTCGTCCCTCCTATGCAACTCAAAAATCAAATCCGTTTCTTGTGCTAAAAGAACTTTGAAGCCCTGGATTACTGCGGGAGTACTGCGGTGCATAAGACTTAGAAATAAAATGCAACATCAAACAAGATTAGATCCCTTCAACATAGTCTTAATAATAACTTATAAACGCTTCCGTAACTTTTGTTCCAACTTGATAAAAAAAATAAAGAGACAATACTATAAAAAACAAATAGAGGATTCAACCAAAAGTCCAAGACATCTTTGGTCAACAATAAATGAAATCACACAGTTTAAAACACCAAAAACTTCAAATACCCACCTTCTCAATATTACCACAAACCCGCTAAACTCACTAAATAGGGTCAACTGGTTCTTCATCACCGTAGGCAAATCTTTAGCAGAAAGTATCGTTACTCAGACTGGGATGCCGATAGTGATCAGCTCCTGTAGTAACTCTTGGGCTTCCTCGTTCGTGTTGTTGGAGACCGATCCACTGGAGGTGGACGGTATTCTAATGAGTCTTGACTCTGAAAGTGCACCAGGGTGGGACGGCATACCGACAAAATATTTAAAAATGTCCCGGGATTTTGTGGTTCCCCTGATAAGCCAGCTTGCTAATTTGTGCCTCAAAACGGGAATTTTCCCGAAAGATTTAAAGCGTTCCGTGGTTACTCCTGTGCACAAGGGTGGGGACTTAAACGACATTAACAATTATCGCCCCATATCTGTGCTGCCATCAATGTCAAAAATATTAGAAAAAATAATAAACAAGAGATTAACTAACTACTTACAGAAATACAATATTCTATCAAATGCATAATTTGGGTTTAGAAGAGGACGTTCAACTCAGGACGCTATTACTGCTTTGACATCTGAGATTGTTAATAAAGTAGATAACGGTCATAAATGCTTAACAGTGTTCTTAGATCTCAAGAAAGCTTTTGATACCGTTTCCGTCTCGATCCTTCTGCACAGGTTAGAAAGCATAGGTATAAGAGGTACGGCTCTCTCCCTTTTTGAAAGTTATCTTAAAGATAGACGGCAAATGGTTAAACTCAATAACTTATGCAGTGTCGAAGAGGACGTCTACGACGGTGTCCCACAGGGGAGCGTTTTGGGTCCACCGCTCTTTTTAATTTATATTAACAGCCTATGCAATATGCAGATCAATGGAGGGCAAATCTTCTCATACGCAGACGACACTGCGGTTGTTTTCTCAGAAACGTCATGGAAACATGTAAAAGTTGTTGCTGAAGAGAGTCTGACTGCGATAGCTGGCTGGCTTAAGGCAAACCTTTTAACCCTTAATGCTACTAAAACTAATTTTATTTGCTTTTCCCCAAAACAGAGGTCACAGCCTGGATCTGACTTTAGCATTGCAATTCATATTTGCCAAAATAATGCCGTCCGTAACCGTAATTGTGACTGTCAAATCATTCAACAAGTCAGCTCCACAAAATATTTAGGCATAATTGTTGATCAAAGACTGTCATGGCACCCTCACATCGAGATCCTTATGAAAAGGATAAGGAAGCTCATTTGGGTGTTTAAAACCTTACGACATGTCATGTCCGCGCCACTTATAAACAAGATCTACATAGCTCTGGTGCAATCTGTAATAACTTACTGCATTCCAACTTGGGGTGGAGCTACCAAAGTTAAATTCCTCGATCTGGAAAGAGCTCAGCGATCACTTATAAAGGTGATGTATTTTAAGTCATTTAGGTTCCCTACAATAGACCTCTATAAAGTTAGCAACTTGCTTTCAATTAGAAAACTTTATATTCTATCCGTGTCCTTAAACCTGCATAAGAGTCCTTTTGACTCAGCATCTCAGAGCAGAAGGCGCAGAGATATAGTGGCCCACTGCCTAGGGGTTCGAACTGTCTTTGCGAGACGTCAATATGTTACCCAATCCACCTACATCTTTATTAAACTAAACCGTAAGTTAGATATATATCCCGTGTTGTTATACGATTGCAAAAAAATAATAACCGAATGGTTGGCACCCCTAACTTATGAAGAAACAGAAAACATTATAACCAGGATAAGCTAAAAAAAATAAAAAAATATTAAATAAAATAAAAAAGGAAGCGCCCACACGCATATACACCCACACACATACATATGATGGTGAAGGTACATCTCTCACGTTACTATCAGCCATATGTTAACTACCGTACTGTGGGCGTACTATGGGTAATGTTGGTTTTTGTGCAATAGAAAAACCGTTTGCAGTTCAAATCAAATTATGATGTACGATCAGATTAGATCAAATTAATCACACTAGCGAATCACAACCTGTAGGTACACGACACAACTATACGGAACGCGCGACAGTTTCTAAGCGTCTTCACTGCTTACCCGTCCACAACAAACCCTGCTGTGTTCTGGTCAAGCCTGAGCGTTATGGACTCTGTCCAGCGCCACCTGGTGGCACCGGCGTCCCGTTTAGTCAAGTCAGACGATTAATTTAACGTATCTCCGACACATACACATACATACATACATACACACACATACACACACGTACACACTGAGAGCTGCTATATTAATGTTTTATTTCATTTTATTTTTACTTTTTACTTCTCTATTTACTTACTTACATAATAATTATTAGCCTTATCATTGTTAAGTTACCACTTAAGGGAAGAGCGAGACAGCTCCGACACAAGTACTTTTTGTAACTTACTGGGGCTGCCTCAATTTATGTATGACACAATGTTTTAGGTTGAAATAAATATTTTTGTATTTGTATATCTCTACAGGTAATATGTTGGAAATGAAATTCCGAATCGCAAACATGAACATTTTCTTTAAGCAAAGACTCAGCAGCAGAAGGTGATGAGTTTAGGGATTTAGTAGTTGAAACAGGAATGTCCGAAAATAAATTTTCAAAGGCAGCGGCGACTTGTGAGTCTGATTGTCTAGGGCTAGACCTTATACTTGGTGTGTCAGGTAAGTGTGCGGAGCTGAAAACAAACTCGGTATGCCAAAATACTATTGTTTTAATTACTTTTAAAATTACAGTAATGATTTTTCTTTATATGCAGAATGAATATAATACTAGGTGTCGTACGCGTTGCTCGCGTTCTAAATGATCCGGCGCACTCGTATTTATAGGCTCGGGGTCGCGGAGTAGGGCCGAGCAGATCCCCCGTGCATCGCAGGGCTAGGCGTTAACATCCTCCCCCCTTGAAGGAAGCTCCTTCAAACAGATGTCTTTGTTGAGCAAAGGGCACAAGCGATTTACTGCACGACGAACGGTACCATTCGCTGTCCGCACGTCTGCTACTCTGGCCACTTCATCATTGCCCATGTGCAAGGTCTGTATTCGTCCTATTTTCCATTTTAAGGGAGGCGAGTTGTTATCCTTGATAATGACCATATCTCCAATTTGTAATTTTATGTCCGCCTTACGCCATTTGGTACGATGCTGGAGCTCAGTGACGTAATCATGCTGCCATCTCACCCAAAAACATTGTCTCATCTGTTCTAATTGTTCGTATCTGTGGAGTCGATTGTAATTAATATTTAACAAGTCAGGAGAGGGAAGAGCTATCAGTGGTTTACCAACGAGAAAATGCCCAGGAGTCAGGGGTTGGAAATCATTAGGATCGGATGACATGGGAAATAAAGGTCTGGAATTCAATATGGCTTCCACTTGAACAAATAATGTGGAAAGTTCTTCATATGTCAAATGCCTGTTTCCTAAAACTTTTTTTACATGAAATTTGGGCGATTTTACCCCTGTTTCCCATAAGCCTCCATAATTTGGGGTATATGGTGGTATGAAGGCGAATTTCATACCTTCATCTGAACAAAAATTATTTATGTCTCCTTTATTTACTAACAAAAATTTATTAAGTTCATTACTAGCATCTAAAAAGTTTGTCGCATTATCGCAATATAGTGTGTTAGGTTTAGAACGCCGCGAAATAAATCTCCTGAGCGCCAATAAAAATGATTCAGTACTTAAGTCACTGACAACTTCTAAATGGATAGCCTTGGTAGTAAAACAAATAAATAAACACATGTAACATTTACTGATCTTACAACCGCGACCCTTTCTATCAGTTATGAGATAAGGACCAGCTAAGTCGACTCCAGAAGTTTCAAAAGGTGTCCCTGGATTCAAACGCTGCATAGGTAAGTTCCCCACAATGGGCACTATTGACATAAACCTAAATCGCTTACATACTATACAACTATTAGCTACACTCCTAGCTATTTTACGAGCATTAATGACCCAATATTTTTCACGAACAGTGATACCATTAATTGACATCCACCGTGAAATAACCTAATGTGTTCATTCTCAAAAATAAGCCTTGACAATCGGTGATTGGAATCCAAAAGAAAGGGATGCTTTTTATCATAGGGAAGAGGTGAATTACGGATACGACCTCCTACCCGCATTAACTTAAGTTCAGAATCCAAAAACGGACTAAGAGATAATAATTTACTTTTATTACTAAGAGGCTTATTTGTTAATAGCTGATGATACTCATTACTAAATGAATCTAACTGCGACAATTTAACTAAATAAAACATGCTATCATTTAGTTCATCAACAGTTAAACAACTACAAGTAAGTCTATATTCACTATTCTTAATTCTACAATTCTTAACAAATCTAAGTACGTAGGCTATTGTATTTTGTAATCTCTTTAGCTTTAAATAACGTTCAAATTCTATTAGAGCATTTTTCATATTTACATTTGCTACCAACGTGCCTACGAGTTTTACTTCTGGTAATTGTACACTTTTTAATTTATTATTATCTACCTTTGGCCAATAAGTCTGTGATAACCATAGAAAGGATGGGCCACTCCACCATAATTTCTGCACGGAATCATTCATTTGATCTACTCCTCGTGAAATGTAATCAGCTGGGCTTACATCGGTTGATACGTATCGCCATTCACTATCTTTCGTTATTTTTTTTAATTTTAATGACTGTTTGCAACAAACACCTTTAATTGTTTTGAAACTGCACGATCAGTACGCAACCATCCGAGCACGATCATCGAGTCTGTCCAGTAAACACAACGAACCACATTACAACGCAAGGAGTGAGTCACCCTTTTTCCCAACTCGGCGGACAATAACGCGCCGCACAACTCGAGTTTAGGTATAGTTAGACTTTTTAATGGAGCGACCCTTGATTTAGCGCAGAGTAATTGTACATGAATATCTCCGTTCTGGTTGATTGAGCGCACATAAGCACACGTCCCCTATGCACACATAGAAGCATCAGAAAAAATATGAATTTCGATGTGTACGGCATCTGCACACATAACATGCCTAGGTACTTCAACACAGATAAGAGAATTCATGTTTTAATAAAGTTATGCCACAAAGTTTGTATTTCTTCAGTTACGGGTTCGTCCCACCCATATTTACATAACCACAACTTCTGTAACATTAATTTAGCCTTAATCACAAATATACTTATAAGACCTAAAGGATCGAAAATCTTTGCAATAGAAGATAATATACTTCGCTTGGTAATTTTTTGATGGTTATCCATTTGTACACAAAATTTGAATACATCAGACTGAGGGGACCAAGTTAAACCTAAAGTGCTAGTTACCGTTTTGAATTCAGTGATTGATTGCACTTCATTCGACTTGTTTTCACAAAATAACTTAGTAGCGTTTGATCTAAACTTTCGTAAACTAAATCCGGCTGAACTTAAGGTTTTAGTAATAATTCCACAAATTCGATTTAACCCTTCCTCAGTCTGATGTCCGGTAATTAAATCGTCCATGAAAAAATCACGCTTAATTATTTCCTTAATTTCTAAATCATCACACTCATTTGATAACTGCAAAAGACAACGAGTACTTAAAAACGGGGCAGACGCGGTTCCGTAGGTAACCGTATTTAACCTCAAATACTTAAATGGGTCGTGCTCATTATCTCTCCATGTTATCATTTGCAAATGTCTTTGACTTTCAGATATTAATATTTGCCTATACATTTTTTCAATGTCTGACGTCATGACAAATTTATGTTGCCTCAACCTGAGCAATATACTGAACAAATCATCTTGAATCACTGGACCTACCATTTGTATATCATTTAACGAATATCCACTACTTGATTTCTGTGACGCGTTAAACACTACACGAAGTTTTGTTGTTTCACGTTTTCGCGAATGACTGGATGATGCGGTAAATAATATGCAAAAGCAGGCTTACAAGTCTCAGACAAGTGATTTAATCGTTCATATTCCTTTATAAAATCCGTATAGGAACTTTTTACACTACGTTGTTTTTTAAACCTTTTTTCTAAATTAATTAAACGTGATTTTGCTGTTCCTAACGAATCGCCTAATACGGACGGAGATGTATGAAATGGCATCTTCACACAAAACCTACCATCACTCGTTCTACAGGTATTTTCTACAAAATGTTTTTCACAAAATTCTTCTTCAGTGCTATACTGTACCACTCATAGTTCTAGTTAAATTACATTTTACTTCATATCGTGGAGCATTCCTACTATACACAGGACCAGTGACAATCCAACCTAACTAAGAATTCTGCAGTGTGGGTAGACCCTTACCTAACTTTACTTGTTGACCGGTCACTAAATCCCAAAACAAATCAGCCCCTATCAATATATCTACGTCGGCAGGTTCATAAAATCTACTATCCGCCAAATCCACGAATATATCACCCGGAATATTCAATTCATTTACATTTACCTTTACATTGGGTAACCTATTCGTAATTTTTGGCAAGATCATGCAGTTAACTTCTACCGAAAAATCGTTATGCATTGAGTTTATTACTAACTTACAGCTGTTTGCTAATTGTATCTTACTATTTCCTATACCATAAATATTAACATTTTGATTAGTTCCTGTGCGCGACAATCCTAACTTATTATAAAAATCTACAGTTACTATCGATATTTGGCTACCAGAATCTAACAATAAACGTGCTACATAATGGTTATTATCTATTTTGCTAAATACTTTAACTAGCGCGTTTGAAAGAAGTACGAGTTTAGCGGCGATCGTTGATAAGGAAACCGGTTCCGCTGCGAGCTGCGCCGGCGCGGACGCATGTTGCTTAGGCGCAGTGATCGACTCGGCGGGCATTGAAGTCGTTGCCGGTTCGATTATCGCCTGATGCACACCGCTATTCGAGTTTACATTAATATCTGCTGTTTGAGACTTACTTCTATGCAACAGAGAATTATGTTTATACTTGCATGTTTGACAGCCAGATGACTTACAATTATATGCGCGATGACCCGTTTTAAAACAATTAAGACACAATTTTTTTTTTTAAACAACTTCGTTTCTTTCTGCCAAACACATAGAAATAAACCTCGTGCATTCAAACAAGCGATGATCTTGATTACAAACGACACAATTCAAGGGACAATTACTACTAGTTTGAGCGGACGCAACCAAATTCGTGGTCTTTTCATTTTTACTATTTCCACTTATTTTACACGACCTGCTAGATTCGATTACGTCAGCTCGATCACGTAAAAATTTAAAGAACTCTTCGAGGGTAGGTACATCTCCTAAGGAACTTTTATATTCCTCCCACTTTCTAGAAGTTACATTATCTAGTTTAGTTACGGCTAAATAGATTATTATGGTATCCCAGTGTTCAACCGGTTGTTCCAAAGTCTTTAGGCCTCTTAAATTCTTTTTTACATTGTCAATCATAAAACGCAATGATTTTTCAGACTCTCTTGTAACACCTTCTATACTAAATAATGCTTTCATATAATTACTTATTAAAAGTCTTTTATTGTTAAATAGTTGACACAGTAAGTCATAGGCAACGAAATAATTATCTGAACAAAACGACAATGAGTTAATTATTAATGCATCACTACCCTCTAATGATGATCGCAAGTAATGAAATTTATTTACCTATTGTATCAATATTTTCGTTTTTATGAATTAATGCCTCCTATTTATCTCTATATTCTAACCATTTACTATAAGTCCCATCAAACGTAGGTAACTTAATAGTGGGTAATTTTATAGAACTAGTAAATGCATCGGCACTTTCGAAACTTCCAGATTGTCTATAAGATTGGTGGGCTATACTTTTTCGTTTAGCATGAACTTCTAATTTATCTAAAATGCATTGACCTTGAGAAATCAAAGAATAAAATTGACCTTCAATCTCGGAACGAATCTTCATTTGTTCGCTCGGATCTTCAGATTCAATTTCAATCTCAGACTGTAAATCATCGAAAGTTGAAAAACATGTTTCTAATTTAGTTAGTCTTAATCGTAGCTCTGAAATTTGCTGATCTGATAGTTTTTCTAAATCGTTAATATCTTCTAAATACGATTTAAAAATTGTCAATCTACGCTTTATGTAACTGCGCCGTTTTATTGGCTCTGCACTTTTTCTGGCCGCTAAAGACATTGTATAATACGACAAATTTTACGTTGTGTAATTAAAATATACAATACCCAGGTTCTACACAAACAAACCCCAGAATATCAGAAACTTTTTTCAAAATTCTAATAATATCGGCACTAGGAAAACGTATGTAGGTAGTCAGGGATAAAAAGGAATGGGCTCACCAGTTGTTAGCGTACAAATGTCCCTTTGGTCTACTCGCTCTTCCCTTTATCCTTTAATCTCCTTAAATCCTTGGCTTTGTCCTTCAAATGGTTCCTTTTTGATTTCCACAATTTCCAATATCCTGATATCCTGGTCACGGCACCAAAATGTCTAGGGCTAGACCTTATACTTGGTGTGTCAGGTAAGTGTGCGGAGCTGAAAATAAACTCGGTATGCCAAAATACTATTGTTTTAATTACTTTTAAAATTACAGTAATGATTTTTCTTTATATGCAGAATGAATATAATACTAGGTGTCGTTCGCGTTTCTTGCGTTCTAAATGTTTTTTTTTTTTTCCTAATTGGCAGCTCGTAGTTGTGACCACTAAGGTCGTGGCTACTTAACCGGGCAAACCTGTGGGTGCCTTAAGCTACTAACTTAAAGCCAGGGGCGAAATATACTTAAAAATTAGGTGACCGCACGCTAAGGGCACCCCCTGTGGGGTACGAACCTCGGCTTAGGGCGTCACTGAGGGGAGGGCAGCAAGATGGGACAGGCTGGATCTAAATTATATTATTATTAACTGGGGAATTTAAAACTACAGGCTCAGCTACGGCGCGGGCTGGCGCGTCGTCGAGCAAGGGTCGGGGGGGGGGACAATTACGTCGGGGGCGTCGCGTAGGACCTCGGCGGCGAGGTCGGAACGATGGCGGTCTGTGTTTGTGTACTGTACTGGTGGCCCTACTGCTCTCCTGGAGGAGGGTTATGGGGTCATCGGGGTCGGACAGGGCATGCCTTGGACGGCGGGTACGACTAATGCGGGAGGGGGCATATCTGGCAGCCTCGACAACCAGAGGGTTGCGATGTGAGGCCGCGGAGTCGAAGAAGCGCTTGGAAATGCGCTTCATGAACTGACGGATAGTGGGGATTTTAAGATCGAGATGGAGGATCTCGTTTCGAACGAACCAGGGGGAGCCGGTTGCCCTACGGAGGAACCGGTTTTGGAGGGTCTGCATGCTATGGATGTGGTGGGGTTTCGAGTGTGCGAAAACCACGCTCGCGTAGGTCATGATTGGCCGAATGCACGCTGTGTAAATGCGCAATTTGCACTTGAGTGACAATTTGCTGCGTGCATTCAATATGGAGTGGAGTCTACCGAGAGCGAAAGCGGCGCGCGAACGCGCCTGCTTTATGTGCTCACCGAAAGAGAGTCTATGGTCTAGGGTGACACCCAAGTATTTGGCTCGCTTCTCCCAAGGGATAGGCTTGCCGAACATGGTGATCGGACGGGGAGGGATGGGGTTGAGTCTCGGTTTCGAAAATAGAACCGCTTGACTCTTATCGGGATTGACTTCAATTCTCCACTTCCTAAACCAGTCACCGAGTTGGTTGACTGTGGTTTGGAGAGTGCGAGATATCGCGTCGGGGCTTACGCCGGTGTAGTAAATGGCCGTATCGTCTGCGAACAGAGCCAATTGAGCCCTTTTACTTTTGGGGATATCGCTGGTGAAAAGCGTGAAAATGAGAGGGGCGAGCACGGAGCCCTGAGGGACTCCGGCGCGAATGGGACGGGGGGAGGATAGCGCTCCTTCGATGCGGAATCGGAAGGTGCGGTTCGACAAAAAGTCTCGCAGGATGAGCACGAGACGATCTGGCACTTTAAGTTGGTATAGCTTATATAATAAGCCATTGTGCCAGACTTTGTCGAACGCTTTCGCTATATCGAAGAAAACAGCACCCGTCAACGAACCACGTTGGAAGCCAACGCTTATGTGTTCGACGATACGGTGGACCTGTTGGACGCACGAGTGTTGGGTTCGGAAACCGAACTGCTCGTTGGGAATGAGACCTTTCGTCTCGGCATAGTCTCTGAGACGCTTATAAATAAGCCTTTCATAGATCTTGCCGATGACATTGAGGAGACTGATGGGGCGGTAGCTGGAGGGAGCGGATTTAGGCTTGCCCAGCTTGGGAATGCCGATGACAGTGGCCTGTTTCCACGCTTGGGGGAAGATGTTATTGCTCATGGCACCATTGAAGATGGTGGTCATTAGCATGATCAGGTGGGCAGGGAAAAGTTCGAACACCTTATTGGTCATTCCATCAGAACCGGGGGCTTTACGGGGCTTAAGGCCCTTTATGAGCTCTTGCACTTTGTCGGGGGTGACGGGAGGCAGAGGGCACTCGGGGTCTTCTACGGGGGGGAGGGAGGCTCTCCTTTCGACTTCGGCGTCGACCTCAGAGAGGTGAGCTTGGTCTACAGGTTGAGAGCTGGGCGAACATTGGGCCTCAAGACTGTCGGCTAGGCACTCGGCCTTGTCGACATCATCGAAAGCGATGGTATTGTCTGGGCGGATCAAGGGGGGCATAGGGGCTACTTCTCGGGATTTGAGTTTCCTCTGAAGCTCCCAGAATGCTAGGTGGGTAGGCTCTAGTTCGCTCAGTAACTTATCCCAGCCCGTTTCCCGATGCTCCGCTACACGTGTCCTTACAGCTCGCTGTAAGTAGCGCATATGGGCTCGGTTCGCGTCGCAGGGAAAGTTGCTGTACGCACGGACAGCCGCGTTCTTCTCAGTCATCAGTTCACGTATATCGTCCGGCAACTTCCAGCGACGGTCGTCCGTCGCTGGAACTTCCCTTGAACAATCGTTCAGGACTGATTGTACGTGTCCAGTGAATAAGTCGATCGCAGCCGTCGTGTCAGCGATAGAGTCGAAGAGGTCGGGGATGGAGTCTAGGTGGGGGGACGTGTTGGATTTCAGGCGTTCGCTTACTTTTCTCCAGTCCGTTACCACTTTTGTGGAGGGGGGTTGGTCGGGGTCGGGGAGGCCTACGCGAGGGGCTAGCTTAAGCACGACTGGTCGGTGGTCAGATGATAGTTCGTGTATCACCTCTATAGAATCCAACCGTAGGTTGATATTCTTTAAAAGTGATACATCGAGCACGTCAGGGGTATGGTCAACCGAGTGGGGGAAATGAGTGGGAGTCATCGGGGCGATGACATCGAAATTTAGAGGGGTACAGAGGTCGAACAAGTGTCTCCTTCGGGTAGAGATTCTGGTACTATTCCAGGCGTGATGTTTGGCGTTGAGATCCCCCGCTATGATAACGGAGTCACTCAGGCCGAGGAGTAAGGTCAGGTCGTCAGTCAAGAGTTGGCAGTTCTCTGATTGGTTCGTAGGGGGGAGGTAGACCGATACCAAGGTGATCGGTTGGTGGCCTGTCATACCTAGCCGGCAAATGGAGACTTCTAGACGTGAGAGGGGGGGCGGGTCCAAGGGGATGCAGTAGAGGGATTTTCTGTAGTAAATGAGGGTGCCACCCTTGTGACACCGAGTCCTGTCGTTTCGAACAACCCGATAGTTCGCTATCGACGGCGTTCGCATGTGGGGTTTTAGAAATGTCTCCTGTACGAGGAGGACATCGATCTGGTGGTCGCGGAGGAAGGTACCGATTTCGTCGCGCTGACCTTGGATGCCATTGGCATTGAAATAACCTAACTTTAGGGATCGGGGTTTTAGACGCGAGAGGATTCCGTTATCCATTAGTGGGATTGGGGGAGTTTACAAATGACTGGAGCGCGTGCGTAATATCCGGGTACGCGTTATATATGCATTGAATGGCATAAAGGTTACCGGCATTTCTGGCGGCAACGATTTCATTGGCCATTTGACGGGCCCGAGGGGTGAGGAAGGCAGTGAATGTGCCTGAGATCACGTTGAACGGATCCATGGGGTTGGGGCCTACAGCCACGGGTGTGGTTGAGGAAGAAACGGGCGCGACTGGGGCGGGGGTAGTGGCTTTAGGAGCCTGGGGGTTAGTAGCGAGGGGCGCGGGTGCGGGCGCGGCCGCGAGCGCGTGTGCGCGAATGCGGGGATCCATCTGATGAGCGATGAGGGGTGGAGGGGGGGGTTGGTTGCGTACCAGGGGCGGGAAGGCCTGTTGGTGCTGGGATAAATTCCAAGCGTTGGGTCTCTGGGGACTCAGGCGCTCGGGAAGTTGGGTGGAGGGGGCTTCCCTTCCCTGACGAGCGTCCGTACGCTTCGCCAGTTTGGGATTTGTTGCCTTAGGGGCTTTGGGGCAGCCACGGTAATTGGCTGGATGCCCGGAGAGGCCACACAGCACACAGCTGGGTGGTTTCGTGCAGAGGGTACGGTCCTTGGGACGGGAGCACTCGGAAGTGCCATGCCCACCCAGGCACTTGACGCACCTGGGTGTGGCATGGCAATTCTTTTGGGAGTGGCCGTATAGTTGGCAGCGGTGACACTGGCCGACGATTCCAGTCTTGCGGGGCTTCTGGATATCGAATCCAGTGAGATGGCAGAGGGACTTTATCTTGAAGATCGGGTGGTGTCCTTCGACGGGGGGGCATACAACAAGGACCATGTTGTATGGCTCGCCGCCTCGGGCACGGTGCATGCGGTGCACCTCGGCTACTGGGATGCCTTGTGACACAAGGTCTTCTTTAAGGTCGGAGGTAGCGATCTCCTTAGGGATCCTATTTATTACTACGCGGGTCTGGCGGTCCTCGGGGAGGGAGTAGGTGTGAAAGGACACACCTCGTGCTCTGAGGAGCTTTGTGAGTTCCCTATAGTCGTTAGACTTAGGGACCTGGACCTTTATGCCCTGCTCGGTTGAACGGGCACTGGTGAAGCCGATCCTAAGATCGACGCACCATTTGGACACTTCAGTCCATTTGGATTTGTCTTGGATGAAGACAGGGGGGGGGGGTGGGGGTCTTTTTGGGGTTGCTTTCTAGGAAAGCATTGAGAGCCGGGGGGGGGGCGGTCGTGATGGCGACGACGAGGGTCGGAGTCGCAAGGGTGGGCGGGGGAGTGACCGATTGGTCCCTTAGTTTATTTGCCTGTGAAGAGGCGAAGTTCTTTTTCCTTTTGGAGGACGAGGTGACGGTCTGGAAACCGTCATCCTCGGAGGAGGAGTTAGTGAGGGTTTCCGAGCCGGAGGAGTACGGGGAGACGGGGCATCTAGTCGTTGTCCGTTGGTCGGTTTCCATCGGTACGGGGGGGAGGGGGGCGGTTTGCACCGGGGGGGGGGGGGGCTCTAGTGCATCGCTAAAGTTATGGCGGCAGAGTTGTCGGGAGGAGTTCTAAATGATCCGGCGCACTCGTATTTATAGGCTCGGGGTCGCGGAGTAGGGCCGAGCAGATCCCCCGCGCATCGCAGGGCTAGGCGTTAACACTGATTTTATTATATTGTCATTAATAGACAGGCTGTAGTCAGAATTTCGGTTCGTAGACCTTCCCGTTTCACTATTAATAATATTCCAAGTCGTTTTAATTACATTACTACTGTCTTTAATCTTCGAACTCAAACAACGCGACTTGGCCATACAACAAACTTTTTTAAATAATTTTGAATAATTTCTAACATAAAAATTTAATTCAGTAGTGTTTACAGAAGTCCTTTCATTGTAGGTACAGCTCATAAAGCCGTGTTCTACTTTTTAACCGACTTCACAAAAAGGAGGAGGTTCTCAATTCGTCTGTATGTTTTTTTTTTTTTTTTTTTTTTTTTTTTTTATGTGTGTTAGCTCATAACTTTTTTCTGGTTGAACCGATTTGGAAGATTCTTTTTGTATTTGGTAGCTGGTGCTTCACATGTGGTCCCATTTAAATTTGATCAAGGTCTGACCAGTAGTTTTTGAGTTATCCTTAATACTGCATATTTTTGCCACTTAGTTTATATGGATGATGTGCTAATAATTTCCTGTCACTGTTATTTACACACCAAGTAGTGGTATACGAATTTTTGTGGGGTAGGTACCGCAACTAAAAAGTGAAAAATAAAAACTTTTTTACAAAAAAACAACCGACTTCCAACAAAAACACTAAAAGATGTGAAAAATAACTTTAATATCGGAAGTCGGTGGCCAAAAGCGAAAATACAAAACCAAAGACACCGAATTCCGAAATTAAAGTTATTTTTCACATCTTTTAGTGTTTTTGTTGGAAGTCGGTTGTTTTTTTGTAAAAAAGTTTTATGAATACCAATGGTAGCCCAATCGCTGAAAGATGCGTTACTATTAACCGAGATAGTCTGGGTATAAATGTAGAATCAAATTGTTTACAGTATAAATTAAAGAAATCATCTTAAAGATGATTAGGATCAGCATGAAAAGACAAAACTGATAATTGATTAATGATTTTAACTTTAAAAACTTCCAAGCGACTTGCAGTTTTGGGGCTAACAATAATATCCTTTTTAGCCACTTTGATGTTTTGGTTTTGGATAGTAATCCTTTGCCCGCAATGATCAGAATCTAGTAAATTTATAATTTCTTTGTGGCTTGGTATAACATCTGTATAAATATTATCTGGGCATGTTGCAATAATAGGGGTTATTCTTGTAGGCTCCAAAAATAGGTTTACAAGATTGTAGGACTGAAAGAACTTAATATTTTACTACACGAACCCGAGTTTTATAATAAATTAACATTAAAATCACCGCAAGTGATAAAGGACTTGTTCGAGTTACAAATCTTGTTTAACGCTTTATCCATTACCTTTTCAAAGCAGTCATACACTCCTGAGGGGGGTCTGTACACACTTAATACAATAAACTGCTCCAATTCTATACAGGCTATCTCTACTGTTCGCTCAACAGATAGGCTCACAATATCCTTACGTTCTTTATATTTAAGCTGGTTACTTACTAAAATTAAAGAGCCACCATGTATAGCATTTACTCTGCTGAACGAACTACCAACTTGGTGATTATTAAAATTGAACAAGAACTGGTGGCTTTTAAGCCAATGTTCTGATAAACAAAGAATATCAATACTGTTAAAATTCATAAATAATTCTACTTCTAAATCTTTGTTCATTATTAATTGTTACCTTTGGACATTGACTCAGCACTCGGCCCGGCTCACGCGCGGCCCAGTTAAAATATTGATTTGGTTGCATCTCACACGTATGGAACACAAAGATTTTATATAATAGTGTGTGTCAAGAAATCGTAGTATATAAGCTGTAACATATTGTTAATAAAGCAGATTTGAATTTTATATTCTTGTCTCATTACCCCTCACTGTGGCCAAGACACCTTTAGCCATCTCTGATCAGTCTCGTGAGTCTCCGGGACTGGCAGTGAGTGTACCCTTCCCGAACCTGGAATTCCTGTCTACTATCCGTCTGTAACCTTAGGTCGCATGGTGCAGACATCCTGAACTTATTTATATATTTATCTATCACACTAGGTATATGATAGGTTAGGGCTGTAGGGCTTATAGGACTTAGAGTCGTAGGGACTGTTAGGCTTGTAGGTCTTAGCAACTTCCTTAACTTATCATATATTTTACATGTATCGTCACACCCTTAACAGTATTGCGACCTTACGTGACGTTTGTTGAGGGTGGATGTACATTTTGGTCCTTCGAGCATTTGAATCACGCGGTCCCCTTGCCCACTGTAGGGATTGATTTTGACAGACTGACACTTCAGAGAACTAGGGGCTGGTGTACTCAACAAAGCATCAGTTTTTCAGTAATCTGAAGTACATTGTACTAGGGTATTCTATCGGAGAGCCTCTCGTTACGGATCGGTCACTGGCCTCCCACAAGCGGGTTTAACCAGTTGATTGAGAAGTCGCACAGATATAACAAGAGCGCAGATACCACTAGTACAGACTTAACTACTAGGGTAGGGCCGTTAGGGAAGAAGAAAGAAAAACACTATGGAGATACAAGAAGTTAATGAACTAATCAGGAGCCAGGACGCGGATTACAACGAGATCAGAAGGGTATTAGCAAACATTAAAAAGGACTCGCCCACAAGGAAAACAGAAAAATACATCTACGAAAGGAAAATAACGTTTGACCACGTTTTTCAGAGCGTTCAAGAAAACCACTTAAGACTACAAGAACAGGAGGTGCTGTCGACTCATAAATATATTACTACAAACTACTTTGGCAGCATAAGAAAATGTTACGACGAAGGAATCGACTACCTTAAAAAGTGCGAAGAAAGACTACAAAATGTAGAAAGTGTTTATGAACCACGACTTTTAGATGAAGAGGAGGACAAAGACGTGGTCAGTAGCCCAAAACTATTTATACAACTATTCGGAATGTCGCAGATATCTAAAAAAAATATCTCAGGCTAAGGAATCCATTACTCAAGACAAGCCAATATGGCACTTACAAACACTATTACAAACTTTACAAAAACAATGGTTAGAAATCGAAGAAACGCACATCGGACTACTGATGGCCGAAAGTACATTGGACAATAGCTACTTCAGAGATAATTGTTTAGAAAATACACAGAAAGATTATGATATTACTACGGAGTTATTGGAAGAAAGAATATTTCAGAACTTGAATGAAAACGGTGTTTCGTCAAAATCCTCAGGGAAACTTCCACGAATAAATATTCCCTTATTCGCGGTGGACTATGACTCTTGGAACACATTTCTAGATTTATTTAGAAAAATAATTCACGAAGATAAATCAATTTATTCTACAGAAAAAATGCAGTATCTTAAAACACACGTAAAAGGCGACGCAGCAAGATTAATACGTCACCAAACAATAAGCGAAATAAATTATGAAACAGCTTGGAAATTGCTTGCGCAGAGATATGAAGACGAGCGCAAGATTGCCACTAAGTTTGTTGACAAGTTATTAGATTTACCAAAAATGCAACGAGCAAACGCGGCACAATTACGAGACATGCATGACACTATAAATTAATGTCTTAAGGCACTAAAAAATCAACGAATAAACACATCCTCTTGGGGCCCACTATTGATAACAATAATCAGTAGAAAATGGGACGAAGAAACAAATACGAAGTATGAAGACCAACTGCAAAACCGAAATAAAATACAATCCTTTGACGAGATGATGAAATTCATGGAGAACCGTTTCAATTGCCTTAAGTCTTTTGACGGGTCTACGCAATACACTAACAGTCAACTATCACGTAATCAACAAACATCAGAAAAATATAAACGCTGTTGGTATTGTCAAAAGAATGATCATATTATTAATTATTGCCCTAGTTTCAAGGCATTAAACGTTAACGACCGATACAAGGCCGTCGCGCAAAAAAGAATGTGCAAACCATGCTTAAATCATGACGATCAGAGAAATTGTGTGAGTACAGTTCATAAACAATGTGAAATTTGTCAACATAAGGGTCATAACGCATTACTGCATCAATATAAGCCGTTTCAAAATAATGATAACGCTATAAAGTACATACCAAGAAATACAGGGACAGAGAGGTCTCAAAATATAGCGACATCAAACTTACCAGCAACTAACTCCGATGCTAAAAATACAACTTTACTAGCTACTGCCATAGTAAGAACCACTTCGTATGATGGGATGCCGCAGTTGTTGAGAGTATTATGTGATCAAGGATCAGAAGCGTCATTTTGCACTGAAGAAGTAGCACAATTATTGTCTTACCCACGACAAAAAATCCAAGCCGAAATAAAAGGTATCGGAGATGAAAAACCACAAACTACAAATTATATAATCAACATTACCTCACAACCAAGACTTTCTAGCGATTACAAACTGCCAGTAACGCTAATAGTACTACCGAAACTAACAAGTACATTACCAAGGAATGATTTACAAAAATTACAAGAAAAAAACTTGGATAATGCAATTATAGCAGACCCAACTTATTATAAAAAGGGGCCAGTTGAAATAATACTAGCTGCCCAAGAATATAGCAGAATATTATTACAGGGTTTCGAAAGACTACAGGACGGAATAATCGCCCAAAACACAGTACTTGGGTGGATTTTATCCGGGTTTTATCCCAATGATACGAAGAATGGAGTTAAAATCCTGAGTATGGTGGCTTGCACCGAAGATGTACGACAACTTACAAAATTTTGGGAATTAGAAGAAATTCCACAAAACTACAAACTTACAAATGATGACCAGACCTGTGAAAACTTCTACAAAGAAACAACAATAAGAAACTCAGACGAGACGTACACGGTACGACTTCCTTTTAAGGATTCGAACGTAAACTTAAACTTAAACGGCGAAGCACGCAGAAAAGCCGCTGCACAACTATCACAACTAGAACGACAGTTCGCAAAAAACGGAAATTTGCGACTGCAATAATAATAATAAATAATAATCTATGGCGTCTGTCAAAGTCACAATGAAAAAATTTTGCTCTACAATTTTTACTTAAAATCAACATAAAATCATAAATTTCACATTCCGGATTAAACATTAACAGTTAAAAAAAAACCCCTGCAATAAGACCAAATGAAAATTAAGATGAAAAACAAGATAAATTCGGACTCGATACATATACAAAAAAATAGACAATGACTGTGACTTGTAAGTAAATTATGCAGACCAGAGCCAGAGTACTACAAAAGACACACCCACCATCTCCGGACTTGTCGCTCAGCTCCGCCTCGCAGCCGCCGGTAAGCGCCTCAACCATGAACGCCGTGTCACCGGTCGCTGCAGTTGCGTCGAGCTCGAGCGACGAGTTTTTCTCCCCACCGTCGTCATCTACACCACCACGACAGCGAGGAAGAGGACGGCCACCAGCGGGCTTGGGATCTCGAGGCTAACAGGCCTCAAACGGGGTCCCCGCTGCCGGTGGAAATGTGTCGCGCATGTGTTGGACCCAGTCCATAAATGAAAATGTGATGCGCGCATATTATGGGGCTACAGAGGGAGGGATTAACCTTACGGCGTACCGAGGACGGATGCTCTCTCTGTTTCAGGTGCTTGAACCAGCCGTAAACGTCTCGGCCCAACGATTGTCGGATCAGGTGCGCGTCATTCGACACAATCATAGGTTGGATGACGCTACACTTGATCGGCTGCGCTTGGAAATGCAGAGTAGCTCTACTAGTAACCCTTCCCCTTCCCACAATTTCGTGCATGCGGCTGCCGAGGTTCCACTGCGGACAAACCAGCATGACGAGGAGGAGGACACTAGGACTATATCTGCAGATAACCTGTACAATGTGGAATTAAGGAGTATTCTGGAGGATGCGATCCGTGAGTACCGGTTCACATCACCTGATGTTAGACCACGGCTACCACGTTTGCCCATGAATAAAAAAAAATAGAGCACTGGTGTGTGCCCTGGATGCGCTGTTACCAAATTTTATTGAAAACAGTGCAGGCCTTTGCGATACACACTCAATCTTGTATTGCACGGCTGTTGCGGCATGTCGTATAGCTCGTGTCAAATTTCCAAATACTGACCGAACTGGACGGCTGAAACCTGCCGCACCAGCCTAGCAGTGCAGGATTGAGCGTCGTATTAATGAGACCAGGGTACTCATCGGGAAGCTCATCTGCTTTAGGGACGACAGGTTCGTAGATCCCGGAAGGATTTGTCGACATGTTGGATAGATTATAAGAAGGCTTATGACTCGATGCCACATACATGGCTCATTAGGGTGCTGGAGTTGTACAAAATAGACGCAACTCTACGCACCTTCTTGATTTCTTGTATGGGGCAGTGGAGGACGATCCTTCTCTATCCAGGATGTCAACAGATCCAGAGGACCGATGAACCGATCAGGATTGAGCGAGGAATATTCCAGGGCGATAGTTTGAGTCCGCTATGGTTCTGCTTAGCCTTGAATCCTCTAAGCACACTGCTGGAGGATTCTGGTCTAGGCTATCGGTTACGAAGAGGTGGTCAGGTGATATCACACCTCCTCTACATGGATGATTTGAAACTCTTTGCCCCCAACAATTTGCGACTGATGGAGCTACTGAAGGTAACGCAAACGTTCAGTAGTGCCATCAGGATGGAGTTTGGTGTGGACAAATGTGCAGTCATGCATGTAAAGCGAGGGGGGATTATGGAATCCGTGGGAACCCAACTTTCGGATTCTATACACCTTAGATCCCTCTCCTCAACCGAAACCTACAAGTACTTGGGTATGTCTGAAGCACTAGGCATCAATGCTGCCGACATGAAACAATCGTTGAGGGAACGCTTCTTTGGCCGCCTGAATAAAGTGTTAATTAGTCTTTTATCAGGCGGAAACAAGGTGCGTGCTTTTAACGGTTGGGTCATGCCGGTTTTGATGTATACTTTCGGCATACTCAAATGGACTCAGACGGAACTTAATGCTCTGGATAGGAAGGTCCGTACATTGCTGACGGCATATAGGATGCATCACCCACGATCATCAGTGATGAGACTGTACATCCCGCGGAAGTGTGGGGGTCGAGGATTCTTAAATGCTAAAATCCTCCACAACCGCGAGATTTGCAGTCTCAGGGAATATTTCCTTCAAACTGACGTGGGGATGCACCGAGATGTGGTCGCAGTGGACAAGGGCCTCACTCCGCTCTCCTTGGCAAAAGAGAACTGGCGCAAACCTGCAGTACTAGATACTAACGATCGTAAGGAAGTATGGCAAGGCAAGGAGCTTCACGGACGCTTTTTCCAGGCCCTACATGAGCCTGATGTAGACTTTTTGGCGTCTGTATCCTGGCTGCGTTTCGGCGACCTCTTCGGGGAAACCGAAGGTTTTGTCTGTGCGATTATGGATGAAGTTATCATGACGAATAATTATCGGAAATACATTGTCAAGGACGGCACGGTTGACATCTGTCGGGCATGCCACCGTCCCGGTGAATCAATCCGACATATAGTTTCCGGTTGTTCTCGTCTTGCTAACGGTGAGTACTTGCACAGACACAATCTAGTGGCTAGGATTATCCACCAGCAACTTGCCTTGCAGTTAAATCTTGTGGAATCCGAAGTACCATACTACAGGTATGTGCCCGACCCAGTTCTTGAAAATGGTCATACCACATTGTACTGGGATCGATCTATCATCACTGACAGGACTATTGTAGCCAATAAACCTGATATTGTGGTGATAGATCGACGAGAGCGCCGTGCAATGATTGTTGATATCGCTGTCCCTCATGACGAGAATCTCGTGAAAGCTGAGAAAGATAAAAAAATCAAGTATTTTGATTTAGCACACGAGGTTGTCGACATGTGGGGCGTGGACTCTGCAATCATTGTACCGATAATCGTTTCAGTAAATGGCCTAATAGCGGAGAGCCTCGACCAACACCTCAGGAGGCTCTCATTGCGCAGCTGGGTCAAGAGCTTGATTCAGAGAGCAGTACTTCTGGATACGGCACGCATAGTGAGGAGGTTCCTCTCTCTAGAGCCCTGACCACCGGCAGCTTGGACCCTGTTTTTGATGCCGATGGGCTACTATTTTTTATATTTTTAAATGTTTTTATATCTTTTTGTAAAAGTATTTAAAAATGTAATTAATATGCATACAAATGAATAAAAGAAAATAATAATAATAATTATTATTTTATTGTCAGGCAACTTAGGCCCATAGATAAAATACACAAATTACAAAATAACAAACTAATACATAATAAAACTAAAACTAGTGTTAATAAATATTGCTTAAAACTATGGTAGTAGCACTTCACTTCACTAGCTAAGTGTCCAATACAAATACAAACAATACATACAATACATTGAGTAGTTGAGTTTATGAATGAATACTTACATATGGATCATATGAGAAAAGTAGATACAAAGAACTACAACTTAGGAAAATACTACATACCGCATCAGGCAGTAATTAAGGAAGACTCAGTCACTACAAAATTACGCGTGGTTTTTGATGCAAGCAGTAAAAGCAACACAAAAATAAGCCTTAATAACAACATGTATAAAGGTCCACGATTACAACAAGACTTATCCACTATACTAATATGATGGCGAAAACATAAGTTTGCCTTTATGGCGGATATAATGAAAATGTACCCTTTTATAAAAATTAATGAATTAGACGTCGCACATCTAAGAATATTATGGAGATTTTCTACCAAACACGCAATTAGTGAATATGAAATTACAACAGTTACCTACGGCACAACTAGGGCCCCCTATCTGGCGGTACGAACATTGCAACAGCTTGCTATAGACGAACAAAACAATTACCCAATCGCGAGTCAAGCTACATTACAAGATTTCTAAGTTGATGATATTTTATCTGGAGAGTCACAGGAAAGTGCAGCTAAAGTATTGCAGAGTCAGCTAATATCCATGTTAAACAAAGGCGGTTTTAAACTACGAAAATGGTCGTCAAATAGTACAGAGCTGCTGGAAAATATACCAGCGGAAGATAAAGACGATCAACAGCTCAAACTACCTTTAGACGAGTCCAGGAAGTCATTAGGCATAACATGGTCACCACGGGAAGACAGTGTTTATGTCCAAATAACTCTAACGGAAAATAAAACACCAACAAAAAGATGGATTATGTCAGAAGTTGCGAAAATATTCGACCCCCTGGGTTGGTTAGCACCAATTATAATTAAAATGAAGCTGCTTATACAAGAACTCTGGACGAACGACATAGGATGGGATCAACCTGTTGATCACGTACTCCAGAAAAAGTGGCTTGAATTACAAAACCAGCTCAAAAGTATAGAAAAAATTAAAGTTCCACGGTGGTGTCACATAACAGACAGCACAGAGATTGAGCTATATGGTTTCAGCGACGCTTCCGAAAAAGCTTACGGAGCAGTGGTATACAGCCGTGTAAAAATCAATAACATCTACTACATTACATTATTACAAGCAAAATTGAAAGTGGCACCAAAGAAACAAAAAACTACTCTACCTCGACTTGAGTTATGCGCTGCACTATTACTAGCCGGTCTGATGGAAAAAGTTAAGGAATCGCTTAACTGCAAGAACATTACAATATTATCTTGTTGGACGGATTCTATGATCACCTTAGGCTGCATAAGAGGCGAGCGTGAACGATGGCAAACGTTCGTAGCCAATAGGGTGTCACAAATTCAACAACTGTTACCGAATGCAGAATGGAACCATGTAATTTCGGCGGATAACCCGGCAGATGTCTTTTCAAGAGGTCTAGAGCCGGTAAAATTATTAAACTATTCTTTATGGTGGAACGGTCCACAATGGTTAAAAACCGATCAGATTCCTATTACGAGACGTATGCCGCAGCCGAAAGAAGAAATCAAACTGTGTCATACAACTACAACTGAGATTGAGAAGAATGATCTCTGGAATAGATTTTCCAGTTCAGATAAAATGATAAGGGTGTTGTCTTATTGCTACAGATTTGCAAACAAACAAAGAACAAATAAACCAATTACTAGTATTGAACTAAAAATTACGACAAAACGAATACTTCTGAAACTACAACAACAAGAATTCGAAGATGAATTGAAAACTATACTAAGTGGACAACCATTGAAGAAAAATAAAAAACTATCTACTTTAGATCCATTTATAGACGAGGATGGATTGCTAAGAGTTGGAGGAAGGTTACAAAACTCCGAATTGCCTTACAATCAGAAACATCCAATACTTTTACCATATAACCATCATGTAACGTCATTAATTATACAAGATGCACATTTAAAAACATTGCATGGAGGCAACAAATTGACTTTAGCTTATTTACGACAAACATACTGGATCATTAGTGGAAAAAGGAAGGTTAAGAGTATAATTAACAAATGTGTGAAGTGTATACGATACAAAGCAGACACAAACTCACAAAAAATGGGAATACTACCAAAAGCACGAGTAACGCAATCGTACTCATTCAGTTATACTGGAGTGGATTATGCGGGACCAATACATACAAGAACTATGAAAGGGAGAGGTCATAAGTCATACAAATCATACATTGCTATTTTTGTATGTTTAGCAACAAAAGCAATACACCTAGAATTGGTGGGAGATCTAACAACAGAAACATTTATCGCGGCGCTACGCAGATTTATGGCACGAAGAGGTCACGTTTCACACATGTATAGTGACAATGCAACAAACTTCGTAGAAGCAGCCAACTTCTTACATCAAGAAATATTACAAATCACGCAATCGCCGCAATTTCAAAACGCAATAACAAACATAGGAACCCAGTGGCATTTTATTCCGCCGGCATCACCACATTTCGGTGGCATCTGGGAAGCTGGCGTAAAGTCAGTGAAACATCATTTACGTCAAGTAGTCGGAGACTCAAAACTAACATACGAGGAAATGACCACCTTCCTCCACCAAATTGAAGCCTGTCTGAACTCAAGACCATTATTTGCGCAAACCGAAGATGTTAATGACAACACAGTACTAACTCCAAGCCATTTTCTTATTGGCCGAGAAGCAGTAGGGATACCAGATCCGATGGAAAACATCAACACTGACCTACTAAACACATGGAAACAGATTCAAAAAATGAAAAAAGATTTTTGGAACAGTTTGACAAAAGACTATCTACATCAACTTCAGCAAAGATACAAATGGAAACAAGTACATAAAAATGCTAAAATAGGAACTGTAGTACTAATAAAAGATGACAATATAAGTCCAAGCAAATGGCCGTTGGCAAAAATCACAGAAATTCACCCGGGTGATGAGTTAGAGTGGTAACTCTAAAAAATCAACAGGCGCTTGTCAGAAAAGATCAATTAATACATTGATCCCGCTCCCTGTGAACGAAAACAAAGAAAATTGTACAACGAGTAAAGACAGACAAACTTTTACGCTCTGTAACATATCAACAGCCACAATAAACAAAAAAGGTATACGATCACCGAAAAATTGGATAAAGGCTTTACTATTACATACAATAATTACACTATTAATTGGCACCGTGTCGAGTACATACACATTAAAAATAATAAATCCAGGACTATATGTTGAATAGGAACCACAACTATTAATCGAGGAACGTTTAGAATTGAAATAGATTACGAGAGACAAAACTTGGAACTAGACCAAAAAAGGATTGAAAAAATTACATCACAATTTCAACAACTTTGCAAGGATATTCAAGACATGATGATGGAGACGCATTGTAATGAATTTTATCACCATTTAAACGAAGAAAAATCAAAGTTTGAGAAAACAAAGGAATACCTAACAGAGAAAAAGAGTGTTAGGAAGAAATGAGGTGTCTTGGGAGAATTCTTAACATCGGTGTTTGGAGTTAATGATGAAGTATACAGAGACATAGATACATTAAATAACAATCAGCAGAAACTTATAGACGCAGCCAATCATCAAACAAAGATAATGATATCTACTATCACAGGTGTAAACCAAACAGAAGGGCAAATCCAGAAAAAGTTAGAGAAGTTCCAAGCAAAATTAAATGAAGCAATTTCGTTCATGAATGGAAACAATGTTTGATAAAAAACAATTGACAAAAATCATATTAAGATACAAGTAATGCAAGCCTACGAGTTAGCAAACAATTATATAAATGAAAATATGGACTACTACACAGGGTTACTTGAAATTGATGTACAAAAAGCAACTGTCTATAGTATATTAACACCACGACACATCAGCAACATCATAAAAATGGCTAATCAAAAGCTTCCATCAAACTTAAACATTATTCAGGGTCAAATAATACAGACTGAGATGAACGTTAATACTACGCACATAAGAGTGTACGCTTACTTCCCAATACACGAGGTCACAAAATATACTCTGATATACGTCACGCCGATTCCAGAGAGAAAAACAGATGGATCATACGAGTGCTTGACCATTCAGCAGACATTCATGGGTTTTGATTACAACAACGAACGTTACTTTGAACTAAGTCAAGAAGAATTTAAAGACTGTCTTCGTAGTAACACAGAGTTTGTCTGTTATCCTGTCGCTGTCAAGAACATGCAATTAAATAAAAATTACATAGTTGAACAACTCTTTAGAACTGAGAACTACACCCATACCCAATGCACATCAAAGACCTACAAAATATCGACAGATGTTGTATGAAAACAATTATACATGCAAAACACTTGGCTCTTCATTACAACAAAATCGGTAGCCATATCAATTGTGTGAATTTGTGTGTGACGGTCAAAGAAAAGAAATTACTATTCAAGATGTCGGAGTTCTACATATCTCCGAGAATTGCGTCATTAAAACACTTAATAACATACTTGCCGCAAAAAGAACATCTATGACAGTCCTAGCTTCTTATTCTAAAACAACTAACTTCTCCCTTAATACGCAGATTGTACCAACAAACGTAAAAGATATATCCAAAGAAGAATTAGTATTAGACAGGTCAAAAGGAGTTTTCGACCATTTAGTCACATCCGAAACAAACTTACAAACTCAGTTATATAACACAATTTGGAAACAATTAAAGTCTAACACATACATAGCTAGCATCAGTACTTCACTTGTAATCATAACTTTAGCATTTCTTGTAATTTACTTCGATCCACAGCTTTTGAATCAACTTCGAGCCATCATTGCAGCAAGAAGAAACACTGCGCCAACTGTGCGACAGCCAACGATCATCAGCAGCACACCACACACGCAGCGAACACAGCAGCCGTACGGCATACCGCGCAGCGTGCCCACTCAGGCACAACAACCTGAACACGGCCCGGCCAGACCATACGAGACCATCGAGCTGTACAAATAGGGTCCTGTTCCTGAGAGTCGCCAGAATGTTCAATGTTACCTTTGGACATTGACTCAGCACTCGGCCCGGCTCACGCGCGGCCTAGTTAATATATTGATTTGGTTACATCTCACACGTATGGAACACAAAGATTTTATATAATAGTGTGTGTCAAGAAATTGTAGTATATAAGCTGTAACATATTGTTAATAAACCAGATTTTAATTTTATATTCTTGTCTCATTACCCCTCACTGTGGCCAAGACACCTTTAGCCATCTCTGATCAGTCTCGTGAGTCTGCGGGACTGGCAGTGAGTGTACCCTTCCCGAACCTGGAATTCCTGTCTACTATCCGTCTGTAACCTTAGGTCGCATGGTGCAGACATCCTGAACTTATTTATATATTTATCTATCACACTAGGTATATGATAGGTTAGGGCTGTAGGGCTTATAGGACTTAGAGTCGTAGGGACCGTTAGGCTTGTAGGTCTTAGCAACTTCCTTAACTTATCATATATTTTACATGTATTGTGACACCCTTAACAGTATTGCGACCTTACGTGACGTTTGTTGAGGGTGGATGTACATTCATAAATCCATAGAAGTAATAGGCTTAGAACCGCAGTAGTCGCAATTAAAGTGAAGCCATTTCAAGTTAGCCTTTTAAGGCTACTTACGAATTTCGGCGCGTCAGTACTCAAGATCATGTATTGCTGTAAAGAGCTCGCGCAATTTCACAAAAAAATGTCGTACTGGGCAGTGAAAGGGTAATGCATCACATAATCATGACAAAAAAAATAAAGATCTCATTTCACGGGTATTTTTTTTTTTTTTCCTAATTGGCAGCTCGTAGTTTTGACCACTGAGCTCTTGGCTACTTAACCGGGCAAGCCTGTGGGTGCCTTAAGCTACTAACTTAAAGCCTCCAGCCAGGGGCGAAATTCTTAAAAACTAGGTGACCGCACGCTAAGGGCACCCCCTGTGGGGTACGAACCTCGGCTACTACAGGCTCAGCTACGGCGCGGGCTGGCGCGTCGTCGAGCAGGGGTCGGGGGGGGGGGGGGGGGTTTCACGGGTAAATACTGCCTAGCATCTTATATTTTTTTTAAAAACTTTCATCAAAACCAAATAATAAATCGTAAATTTGACAGATGCCATTACAATGAAAATGTTGCTAGGCATAGGAAAATATTTTAACCTAGTTTTTGTTATTATAATTGTGTTACTGCCTATAATCCCAATCCACTTATAAGTAGGTATTTTTATATTCTAAATATTATTAGGGTACCCACTCGCCACGAAAAAAAAAAATTGATTTTATTTTGTTTTGATGAAGTGAAGATGTTTTTACCATTTTTTGGTGTCTACCCTACCAGGGTCATACACAGCTGGACCCAAAAGAGTGCAAAAAATGGGGGCGCCAGTAGCCATACATTATAGTTGTGCCAGAAAGCTTTTTATAACGTTAAGTATTATATTGAGGACAAAAAGGCTTGGTATTGAGTTGCTCCAATTTTTGCATACTGAATGTTGTTTTTTTTTTATTATTTTGTATTTTTGCTAATTTTATTTTACATAAATTTTGACATTTTGATAATTATTATATACACAATTTCATGACAATTTACTTTGTGAAGTATAGTATTATTATTTATTTATTGTGAATGTGAGGACTATGTAGGTAACTTTTATTTTTTATTTTAATTTTTCACTTTCTCAGGTATTTTCAATGATAATCTGGCAGTTTGAGTGCTTTATGCGGCCTACCCAAATGTCCTTTCTTTGGTATTGTTCGTCGAGTGGTTGAGCTCCTTAAGTTCTGAGTTGAGCTCCACGATTAGTGACAAATGCGTGCACTGACTGGACAGGCCCACTCACTCTGTGTGGTTTTTCCTCAAAAGACCATTTCAGACATAAATCTACATGGTCTTCACATGATCTGACCAAGATTATGTCTGGACTTTAAAAGAGACTGTGAACTCTGAGTTTGTTTCGGCCTTTCTTCTCAGAGTAGTCAGATAGGAAACGCCGACCTCATCTAGTTTTAAAAATATGATTGACGTGTAAAAGTGTTTGTATAAACCTACTTACAGAAATAAAATCATTTATCATTTATCATTTATAAAATTTTAACTTTAAAAACCATTTTTCGGGCAGAATTCTAAATAGTCTTATTAATTTTAAATCAATCTAATCGTTTTCATGCACATTAATTGCCTGATAAAACACGGATTGAAACAATACTGACAAAGAAACAAATAAAGAAAAATTGTATATTCCTCTAAACCTCCTGTTGTTGTTTTGTTTTTCTTGTTTTTTGTTTTTCAAAGATTACAAATTAGTTCCGTTTTTAGACGGTTTTGCCGGACTGCACTAATTAGTTAAGATAAATGTGTAACTATGTGTACCTACACTGTGCAATTAATAAATAAATAAAATTAAATAAACAAATAAAATAAATAATTCTAAACGCAAGGTTGGCAAAATTGGAACAATTCCATTTTCCCCACTTTTTGGGGAAAATGTCATTCACTTGCAACATTACTCGTTGCTTATTTGCGTGTCGGCAAATGTAAATACGTGCCGCATATGCACACATTCATTGTGTTGTTGCTTCAACTTTGAACGGAATTTTGAATGAAACTATCACTCTAAGTCTAATTACTCTAAGCATAAATCCTTGAATGTTTTGATGCACCAGGTTGATACTATTTACTGATTTTAAACTGTTATTTTATTTTGATTTATTTCTACAATTCTGTACATTATTGCTAGAGGTTGCCTCTATTGTCTTAACTTCTAATTTAAATTATTATCAACGTCAATTTTTGATACCAAATTATTGGCTGAATTACCTAAATAACAATTCATAGCTTTGCTCAATAGGAGCAATTTGTTTAGCCAACTTCTTGGCTGTAATAGAAAAGTAATATGATAGCGACACAGCTATCTGTCTTTTAAGATAGGTAGTTAGAAAGATAGTACATAAAAATATTATATCTCTCTTTTGTCAAATACAAATTATTACCAACATAATTGTTAGTATCAATTAATTGGAATAAATTATTATTAAATGTCAAATTATGCAAGGTCATATTAATTTCAAATCTTAAGTTATTTTCTTCCTGTGGCAAACTGTTACTGTATGGGAATGTAAAAAAAAAATGTTTTTCTTATACTAAGATTACACAATGTCCTTTAATATTGGAGTAATTCTCTTTTGTTCACATTTCCCCTATTACCCATAAAAATCAATAATGTGTCCTGGTTGAAGTTACATTTAATAATTTGTCTCATAATGTCAAATAAGGAACAACCAGGCATACAGTAATTTATTATGGAGTGTCCCGGGTATTCATCCGTCAACAAGTGGCCTAAGTCCTTTCCAATCTCATCACAAAATAACGCTAAGTATATCATTATTTACAATTTCTTTACATTGTTTAGTGCAACTAATAATAGAAGAACTTGTCAAATCAACACAAGGATGCAGTAAGGTGGTATTGCATGTTGACAATGAAAGGTCTGGTGGAGGTACATTGGGTGGTGTTTGACAGTGCTCACAGCTGTTCTTTTGTGAGTTGACCAGCTCATTCATTGCCAACACATATTCCCTCATTAGATTTTCAGAGGTATTATATTTGTTATTCATTGCGCTAAGTTCCTCTTGCAGATGATCAAGTTGAGATTGCAAGTCCTGTGTGTCATTGTTGTACCTCCTAGTACTTTGCTCCAAATTAAAAGAACACATATCCAGTTGTTTCAGTAAATTTAACCTTTCTCTATTAAGTTTAACATTTTTGATAAGAACCTTTGTCTTTTTACCATTTTCTGTGTTTTAACAATGAATTTATTAATTTTTATGGATTTTTAAGTTTGTTTTTACTGCTGACTACTTTCACTGAATTACATGATTTTGATTCATCATCACCTGTCAAATCAATAGTGTAAGAGGGGTTTATGGCAGAAACCATTGACGGGGCAATTGGCACCAATTCATTGAATAGACTTTGATTCAGCGAGGCGGTGATGTTATGATTAGTAGTCTCAAGTTGTGTAATCTGACTGAGCGGTTTAGGAACATTTAATAAAAAGTGAGTAAATAAGACAGAAGAGGTAGGTAAGTAGGTAGGGTACGTAGGTAGTCTTGTGCCGCGTCGCTTCGCGGGCGCGTAGTAGCGTCGCGCCAGTGTGGAAGGTGTTGCGACGCGATATCGCCGCGACGCCGCGCGCCGTCGCGCTAGCTACGCGACGCAGCGCATAGCGGCTGGCTTGCGGCAGCTTCAAAAAGGTACTTTCCTTTGACGGCACCGCGCGCCGCCAAAACCATTGGTAGGTCATTGCAATGTAACTCTTATATCACTGCAATAAGATACAAATTAGAATGATTGTTTAATGATATACGTAAAGATAAACGTCATGTAGAATGATTGTTTGTTTAGAAGGTTTGAAGTTAATTTCATCAAACATCCTAATTTATACCTTAAAACAATGAGATAAGAGTCACATTTCAATGACTTACTATTTTGCTTATGATTTTCTTTTATTTTGGAATAAAACGGTAAATAAACCTTAGGTTAGGCTGGCTTATGTCGACCGACCGGAGAATCGAACCTAGGAGTCTATGACCCTACGCTCAGCAAACATGCAGAGACCTACCTTCGTGCTCTGACGAAGATCGTCTACTAAACTGAGCTCAGCTCGACGCTTGACGTCTTCTCTGCGGCCCCGTAGGGGGCGCGAGGAATCGGTTTTGGGGCTTTTTGGCCCCTTGCCCGAGGCTGCGGTCTCCCGGTCCCCAAACTTGGGGACCCGTCCTTGGATTTCCCTCCCCCTCCCGCAGGAGGGGGTGGGGGTGCTTTATTGCACACCTAGTCACTGAGGGGTATACCTCCCCTCAGCGGTCTGTAGTGTGTTTCTGGGGGTGTAACTGTGGGAGCGCCCGAAGTGCTTCACGACGCCCGTGCGACCAGGCCCCTGCCGGGTGAGATCCCTAGCTCCCTAGGGAAGGCCCAGCAAGAGCCGATCAAGCAGCGAGGGCGTCGGTTTTGGTTGGCGCTCGTCCACAGTGGCGGCTGTCCCCGCTCCCTACAACGAAACCAGATCTAGCCGGTAGCGTTGCAGGGCTGAGCTCAGCTTGGATGGCACCGCCATTTATACTTTCTTGCGTCGCGCCGCGCGACGTAGAGTCGCGGGTGCGGCGTAGCGTCGCGCCAGTGTGAAAGGTGTTGCGACGCGATTACATCGCAGAATCGCGACGCGACACGTCGCGCCAGTGTGTACGAGCCTTAAAGGAGTCCATTTCGGAGTGGTAATCTCCATCACCTCTCTTTGCATCAAATATTAATGTAGCATCCGTTAAAAACCCTTCAGTTGATCCTGTGAAATAAAATTAATACAGGTATATAATAATATATATAATTTCCGCCTATATAATTTCACTGCTGGAAATAGGTATTATATACATACTATAACAAAGTAGCAAACACATTTTATAACTTTTAGTTATGTCCGTGACTACCGCAGGGCCACCAACGCCAATCGCTTCCATTTTTGGTAAATAATTAGTACCCAATTGGTACTAATTAGTACTCAAACAACAAAATTGGTACCTTAGTAGTTTTCGAGAAAATCGTATTTGAAGGTGGTCCTGCGGTAGTCACGCTCACTTCAGCAGGACCACCACCGGCGCCGAAACAGGGGGCATACTACAGCTATTCAAAGTATACAAATAATAATTAGTATACAAATAATAGTTAGTAATAAATAATTAGTACCCATAAATGTGATTCATTTCGTAAAAAAAACAGTTCTGAAACATTTGTATTTACCGAGAAATCCGCGATGATAACTTTCGCGCGCTATTTCAGCAGGACCACGACTTTGAATGTTGATTCCAGGTTTCAGGAGCTTGTCGCTTCCCTCAAACCTACATAGAAAATTAGTACCCTGCAAGATAAAATTAGTACCCAAAATTCAAAATTAGTACTCCAGTAGTTTACGAGATATACCATGGCATTGGTGGGGTGGCGGTAGTCACGGTGTTAATTTTTTTTTTCAAGATTTCCCTATTAAAAACTCTGTGTTTTCTTCCCAATTTTATACAAAAATTAGTACTCCTAAAGAAGTTATAGTGACCAAAAATTCAGATTCCTAAGCGGTGTATTTTAAGAGTGGTGTATTTGAAATTAGCTTTTATTACTTTTCCATACTAAATCTCCGCGTATAATCCGACCAAATCAAGTTATCAATCTTATTGAGCTGTTTAGGAGATGTACATTCGTGCACATAAATTTTTGGATGTCGGAATAGTATTAATAACAATTCAATATCTATAATTTTTATACCAACTGTAAGTACATATTAAGAAAAAAATAAAACCTATCGTTATCCATGGCCTGTGATACCTTTGTTAATGACGTGGGTAGGTAGGGTAATCAAATAATTGTTTTCTAAGTTTCTGTATTGTAAGTACCTACCTTCTGTGTTGTTAGGTGAATATCATTAAAGAGCGATAGGTATTTCTTATTTATTTCTTTCCTACTAATTTACCGTTGCTGCAAGCAGTACCTAAGTATTAATAAACCTAATTTACTGCAGTAACAATATGTTGCTAATAACGTGAGTATAAAAGGATTAAATAAGTAATAGGCATTATCTGTGGAGCTTGGGTGTATCTTTATTTACCTATTCAATACCTATTTTGTTAAAGCTAGGTTATGAAGTAGTAGGTGTATTTTTAATCGAAAACAAGCATAAATCGTATGTTTTATTAATTATAGATCGAATCGTCGTTTATTCCGATCCAGCCTGTCCCTTGCTGCCCTCTCCCAGCGACGTCCCAAGCCAAGGCTCCTACCCCGCAGGGGGTGCCCTTAGCGTGTTGTACAGTTTGATAAACCTAGGTATTGGGAAAATCAAAATTCGTTCAGTACAAGATTAATGCCGTATGATAACCGGACACCGAAATCGGTTAAACATGAATGTAGGCATTATGAAGGGTAACTTTTAATTAGTTATTATCAGAAGACAATGATCAATCAGTCAGTGATCAATGAGTGATGATGATGAGGTGATGATGATTGATGATGTGATTTTGTTATCAAGAATGATAACAAAAGATGCAATTAGATTTTGAACAACTATCTCAAAAGTAACTTTTTAAATTGTCTACTAAATTAATATTATCTAGGTACGTCGCTGTTACGTTGTCACCGCTCTGCCACCGTCACCCCGCGGCGCACCCTCCGCTACTCTTCCCGGCGGTGCGGCGCGCGTATTCAATTATCTATACCTATACCTACCTGAACAGACAATGAACCAAAAAAGGTTGCTAGAATGAAACGGATGAAATGGGATAGTTGTTTGTTATCTTTAGCACATGCATACTTCGCGCGTTCACGAAGTGTGTCGTGGAACATCGAGTTCATTAATACGTTTTTTAATACGCTTTTATTAGCTTCATACGTGTGTTAGTATGTTAGTATGTAACGGAATCTTCGAACATGAATTTGACCCCCTTCAAAACGTCGGATTAACTCGAAATTTGGCATACTTATTAAGGACCGATGACAATTCAATATTTTAAACAGTTTGACCCGTTATCCTTACTAGGATAATCAGGATTAGCGATTTTTTGTTTTCCTGATACCTGGAGTGTCTGCGTCAAGACCAATAAAGGAAACTACTTGGCGCGCCGATCACCTATTTCTCGGATAAGTTACCGACTGTGATTAAGATAAAATTTTCGGAGAGGGAACCTGAGAACAGGCTATCTCATCCAAAGAAGGCAGTAGGCACTCAATTTACCCATTTATCGGATAAGTTACAGACTTAGAATAAACATCAATGACGGCTCAATTTTATTGAAAATCATTGATTTTCATAGTAGGATATCGAAAATATTGTGTTCGTCAACTCGCTATATCGAGTATATATTCTAAAAGCAGCCAATATATACTTAAATTCTTTTAGTAGTAAATTGATGTAATGAAAATCAAACTCACTTTAGTAGTAAATTATTGTAATGAAAAAAAAAAATTGAGTCACATTTAGAGACATACATGACCTATTTATTGAGACAAACATATGACTACTCGTCAGAAAAGTCACGTAATTTCGTACGTTTCAAGAGTTCTGATATAAAACAATATTTATCGATTTTATTTCGACTGCAGCCAATAATTATTCAAAATCTACTTTAATAGTAAATTGATGTAATTACTATCAAGTTTTTTTTACATTTGATATAAAATTTCTTTCATACGTCGACAAAGTAGGTAACGTAGATTTTTCTTGATGATAAATTCACACACACATTCACATTCTCTTCTCTGTCAGACCTATTGTAACGCTACATGAAATGTATGATGATGAGACACCGCTTCATGTTGCTATTGGTAACGGACGTGTCGAAGTTGTTGAAGTTCCTGTTCAACATGGTGCGGATGTCAATTTATTTAGTCCAAAATGGGAAAATGGGTTCACCCCATTAGACCAAACTATTTTGAATAACGAGAAAGAAATTACAAGGATACTAATATCTGGAGATACTAATATTAATACTGACACCGGGATGACACCAATTCATTACGCTGCTTTGGAGGATAGTGGTGAAAGAATCAAAATTTTGCTATATAATGGAGTCTACGTTGATACTTTAGATCAGAATGGCAGAACTCCTCTAAATATTGCCATCAATGCAAACAATTTACAATCTGCAGAATGGGTTTTAAAATGCTGCCCTAATCTAAAGTGACAAAATAATAATGACATATTTGATACCATTGCTTTTATACTAAATATGAATCCAAAAAAAGTGATAGCGATGCTTTTTAAATATGGTATTATAATTGAACATCAACATGTCAATAATAAGATATTAATACGTACAGCGGTTGAAGTAGGCTTTGTTAATATTGTAGAAGAGCTGTTAAAATAGGGAGCTAATCCCAACACTGTTTTAAGGCGACAATAAGTCCCAGCGACCTTGAGCGAGTGGGAGGAGCATGCGAAACTTTTAAGCGAATCAAATTGCACAGAGCGTTAGCGTCTACCCGGACATTGGTTAGCGATGCACTGCCGCCCGTCGTCCGCAAAAGCCCCCGCTTCAACGCGCATCAAGTTTTTCCGCAAAAACAACCCCCCTTGATTTATCAAACACAATACAAATAAAAGCTGTATACAAAAATTTGGGTAATTAAATTGTCTTTTAGATAGTGCAGATTTCATGAAAATACGCTCAATAGTTTTTGCGTCATTATCGTTTTTGTGTTCGCGTTAGACATTATTTTACAAATTAATTACACTATGTTATAAAAATATAATTTCAAATATTCACATATCAAATTACGAAGAAAATAGTCTAGTTTATCATATATTATTTTCAAACAAATAAGTCTATTCGTTTAGACGTAATGTTCAATTTGAAATCATTAAAAGTCGTATATCTGCGCATTAAGTAACGATTTTAACTATTGCATGCTACACATAGTCTGCCGTCATCATCAGCGTAAAATTATTAATTTATTAATAAATAAAGGAGCATATGACAATTATTTTGCAGAGACCGTCTAAATGAAACACCGCAATAGCTAATAGAGATGTAAATATCATAAAGCTACTGCTAAATAATCACTAAAATATTAAAAATAAATAATAGTTTATAAAAACTAAAAAATACGCTTTTATAGAAAATCCAACAAAAAAATAGAAAATAATTTTTAATAAATCTGATTTCATAAAATTGTGTAAGAAAAAAATATTTTATTGTAAAAAAAGCGTGGGGTGCTTTTCAGGATATTATCAAAATAACCCTTCTACTCATATCTGTTCATAAAATATTTATAACTATTGATACCATGCACCCCATCCTCCATCCACCACACCCATCCTCGTAAACTACTGGAGTACTAATTTTGAATTTTGGGTACTAATTTTATCTTGCAGGGTACTAATTTTCTATGTAGGTTTGATGGAAGCGACAAGCTCCTGAAACTTGGAATCAACATTCAAAGTCGTGGTCCTGCTGAAATAGCGCGCGAAAGTTATCATCGCTGATTTCTCGGTAAATACAAATGTTTCAGAACTGTTTTTTTTACGAAATGAATCACATTTATGGGTACTAATTATTTATGTATGCCCCCTGTTTGGCGCCGGTGGTGGTCCTACTGAAGTGAGCGTGACTACCGCAGGACCACCTTCAAATACGATTTTCTCGAAAACTACTAAGGTACCAATTTTGTTGTTTGAGTAATAATTAGTACCAATTGGGTACTAATTATTTACCAAATATGGAAGCGATTGGCGTTGGTGGTCCTGCGGTAGTCACGGACATCTTTTAGTTTACTTTGCATGTGTTAATTTATAATACTCGTACTGTTGTGAATCAGAAGCACTCACTAAACCAATGCGTATATAAGAAAGCGCTGTCACACAGCGCCTCCCCAGCCAATTATCGTGGCTGCCCCAAAGCCCCTAAGGCAACAAACCCGAAACTGATGAAGCGTGCAGACGCTCGTCAGGGAAGGGAAGTCCCCTCCTCCCAACTTCCCGAGCGCCTGAGTCCCGAAAGACCCAGTCCTTGGAATTACTCCCAGCACCAACAGGCCTTCCCGGCCCTGGAGCGTAACCAACCCGCCACCCTCCTTCCATCCCTCCTCTGATGGACCCCCGTATTCGCGCAGATGTGCTCGCGGCCGCGCCCGCTACCGCGCTCGCGCCCGCGCGCGCACCCGCGCCCCTCGCTTACAACCCCCCGGCTCCTAAAGCCACTACCTCCACCCCAGTCGCGCCCATTCCTTCCACAACCATACCCGTGGCTGTCGGTCCCAACCCCATGGATCCGTTCAACGTGATCTCAGGCACCTTCACTGCCTTCCTCACCCCCCGCGCCCGAAAAATGGCTAACGAAATCGTTGCCGCCAGATATGCCAGCAACCTTTACGCAATCCAGTGCATTTATAACGCGTACCCGGATATTACGCACGCGCTCCAGTCATTCGTGAACTCTCCTAATCCCACTAATGGATAACGGAATCATCACGCGTCTAAAACCCCGATCCCTAAAGTTTATTTTAATGCCAATGGCATTCAAGGTCAGCGCGAGGAAATCACTACATTCCTCCGTGACCATCAAATCGATGTCCTCCTCTTACAGGAGACGTTCCTAAAACCCCACAGTCGAACGCCGTCGATAGCGAACTATCGGGTTGTTCGAAACGATAGGACTCGGTGTCACAAGGGTGGCACCCTCATCTATTATAAAAAATCGCTACTGCATCCCCTTCGACCCGCCCCCCCTCTCGCGACTAGAAGTCTCCATTTGTCGGCTAGGCATGACAGGACACCAACCGATCACCTTGTTATCGGTTTATCTCCCCCCCACTAACCGCTCAGAGAACTTCCAACTCTTGACTGACGACCTGAACATCCTTCTCGGCTTGAGTGACTCCGTTATCATAGCGGGGGATCTCAATGCCAAACATCACGCCTGGAATAGTACCAGAATCTCTACCCGAGGAAGACACTTGTTCGACCTCTGTCCCGTTCTAAATTTCGATGTCATCGCCCCGATGACTCCTACCCACTTCCCCCTCGCGGTTGACCATACCCCTGACGTGCTCGATGTGTCACTTCTAAAGAATATCAATCTACGGTTGGATTCTATAGAAGTGATACACGAACTTTCATCTGACCACCGACTAGTCGTGCTAAAACTAGCCCTTCGCGTAGGTCTCCTCTCCCCGATCCCGACCAACCCCCCTCGACCAAAATGGTAACGGACTGGAGGAAAGTTAGCGAACGCCTGAAATCCAACACGTCCCCCCGCTTAGACTCCATCCCCGATCACTGCGACTCTATCGCTGACACGTCGGCCGCGATTGACTCATTCACTGGACACGTACAATCAGTCCTGAACGATTGTTCAAGGGAAGTTCCAGCGACGGACGACCGTCGCTGGAAGTTGCCGGACGATGTACGTGAACTGATGACTGAGAAGAACGCGGCTGTCCGTGCGTACAGCAACTTTCCCTGCAACGCGAACCGAGCCCATATGCGCTACTTACAGCGAGCTGTTAGGACACGTGTAGCGGAGCATCGGGAAACGGGCTGGGATAAGATGTTGAGCGAGCTAGAGCCTACCCACCAAGTATTCTGGGAGCTTCAGAGGAAACTCAAATTCCGAGAAGTAGTCAGTAGTGTATAATTGGGGGTTCTGGATCACTTGCTCTCGCTTCGCTCGAGCGCATGATCCAGAACTCCCCAATCATACATTACTATCGTGATCTGCGATATAGTTCATAATATTGATTGAGTATTGTGTTTCATTCACAGTGGAGCGCTTGATACAGGATCTCCAATTGTTTTTAATGGTCCGAGCGGTTGTCGTGTGTATTCATAAACTGGCATGGTATCGAACTGTTATAGCGAAGCAAAATTATCGCGTGAACTTAAAAATAATAAACAACAATATCATGTTCGATCGCCGCGCAGCGCTGCATTGAAACGATGTAGTGCATATTTTTTTGTATTGATGGATACAAAAACCATATTGAGAGGTCAGCTGTTACTGGAAATTGTAACTTAATGTGTAGCCGTGTGTAAAAGTAACTGTATTATGGAGATAGAGTAATTGATTATAATATAAAAGAACGTAAAAAAAAAGTCATAAAAACCAAAACCAAACCGGAACAAATACTCATTTGTTCCGTGCGAGAATCGAACCCGCAACACTTTGGCACATTAATTGAAACATCTATTTTAAACCTACTATTTACATTGTGGACTGCGACACAGTAAATACAAGTTTTTTGTTTTTCGTTGTTTTCATTACCCTGAGATTCAATCACAATGTCGGTAAGTAATAGTTTTAACACATTAAATTATTATTGTTATTATTGTTTTTTATTAATTATTATAATGTAGGCATTGAATGTAATCATATTCAAAACACAATTTATTTCTGTTTTCAGGACAATGAGGATCTTTTTAATTTTATCCCAAACAAGCAGCTCAAAGAATCTGTTACATCACGACTCAATTTGAAGAGAAAAAATGACGCGACAGGTCCTCCACAGAAACTTGAACGACAGCAAAACTACTCGTACATCAAAACCAGGGCGTCCAATACATCTTCAAGGACATGCATGATCAAAATTGAGATATACGAGAGTGATAATTTACCAGAAAAATCTTGCGAGTGCAGTGCAAATAAGTGTGTGCAATTTATAACTGAAAATGTTGTCACAAGTGATATATACTTAGATTTAGAAAACATTATTAGTAAAATTCGTGAGAATATATAATTGAAATTATTTTATATGTTTATTAAGTATAGAGAGAGATATTCAATGTAATCATTATGTTAGTACCAACGTTTGTTTTTGTATTTTATAATTAGCATAATAAAATAGCATTTAATAATATACTTAAGTAGTACAACTAATATTGTTGATTGTATCGCATAAAAACATTAAAAAAAACTTATTATTTCATACACGTTGATGTTAGATTAGGTAAGGAATCTGTTATTTCTTAGAAGATTAATTAGGTACTCTTTTAATGAATATATTTAAAAATAAAAATTCTGTTTGTTTTCATTTTCCAATATTAATTTTCATTTCAATAAAAAATAAAAAAAACAACTCGTAATAAGGTATTACAGAATATTAGGTCGGGTGAATAATGAATGTTGAAATGAAAAAAACAGAATATTAATTTTAAAACATACTCATTATAAGAATTCATTCTAAGAAATATCAGGTTCCTTACCAAATAGTAAGGAAAAAAGGTGCTTATTATAATTATACACATTGATGTTAGATTAGGTAAAGAATCTGTTATTTATTACAAGATTAATTACTCCTTTTATGAATATATTTAAAAATTAAAATTCTATTTGTTTCATTTCCCAACATTCAATCACCCAGCCTAATTCTGTAATATCTTATTACGAGTTCTATAACAAAAAATCACTTAGAAATCTATTGCCACCTCTTTCCATTTACATTAAAATGAGCAGGATAGCTAACACAGCCTTTACGACTTGAGAGTTTAAAGAATAAGGCGACATTTCTGTAGGTATACATGCAGAGGCGGATTAAGTGTCGTGAGCGCCACAGGCAAGCACCTCTCAAGCACCCTCAAGCCCCTGTAACGGCCATATATTAAGTGTCGTGAGCGCCCTAGGCAAGCACCTCTCAAGCACCCTCAAGCCCCTGTAACGGCCATATATTAAGTGTCGTGAGCGCCCTAGGCAAGCACCTCTCAAGCACCCTCAAGCCCCTGTAACGGCCATATATTAAGTGTCGTGAGCGCCCTAGGCAAGCACCTCTCAAGCACCCTCAAGCCCCTGTAACGGCCATATATTAAGTGTCGTGAGCGCCCTAGGCAAGCACCTCTCAAGCACCCTCAAGCCCCTGTAACGGCCATATATTATTTTTAACTAGTACTTATACAATAATTAGCTGCGCCATACGGTTTCACCCGATATAAAGTTCTATGGTATTTTTCTGCAATTTAAAAAAAAAAACCGTCTATTCTTTCACGTCCACCGTTACTTACTCATTTATTTGTTTCTTTTATTTTTTCTTCTAAGTAAATTAGATGTGTTTTGTGGTAGACACGGCCAATTAAAGAACTTAAAGAATTAATGATTACTCATCGAAAACTGCTTAGTTGTACTGTCGGAAATGGGAACACCCAAATACTCCGAAATATTTTATTCCGAATTTCGATGTTCCGATTTTCAAAAGTCCGAATTTCATAATACCTAAGAATTATAATGTCTATTATTAAAAATCACGAAATTTATTTTACCGAAAGTCGTAAATGCGACTTGTTTGTTTTCCGATTTTCATACGTTCGAAGAATCAAATGCTCGATGGGTTCTCGGTACGAAAAACGACATTCCGATTTTCAATATTTCGAATAAACTGCTAAAATTAGGATTCTGATTCAATTAGTATAATATTCAGAAATTCAAAATCTGTAACGTTTAATGTAATTTAAAAACGTTTATTTTGTCATTAGATAATATTTGTGTATTAATCATTTTCAAAGTCAGTATGTGATATTATCAATCTTATGATTCAAAAACATAAAGCAATTAAAGTCAATTTTGAATTATTTGTGTCATACATTTTGCCAAAAAATAATGAAAGCTCTAAGAAATCTTTCAACACCCAATATGAGATAGCAGTTCCGAATACAAATGTTTATAATATGTATTTTAAATTCTCTGAAAAATTAATATCTAAATGTTTATAAATCATAAATCATAAATTTAATTTCTCAAAAAACATAATAATATTTTACAGAAAACAGTTTGGCAGTATTTGTTTCTAATAAAATGGATGTAGCCACTGCAACCGAACTAGGCAATGCGTGTATTTCGGTTTTCAGTGCCTTTTCCCTACAATATTTTAAGATTAAAATGCCAACAAAGCAAATATGTTTGGTTGTCCTATTAATTAATTTTGAAAGACTAGTAATAACTAACTTAAGTGTTACATTATAAAAAAAAAAATATTACCTATAATAATATAATAAGTAGTTATCTAAACGTGGGTGAAGTGTTTATGAGTATGTGTGGACTAGTAGGTGGTTTATGTGAAGTTTGAGTGATGTGGGTGTGTTGGTGTACGAGGGTGTGTGAGGGTGAGTGTGTGGGTGTGCGGGCGAGTGTTTATGATTGTGAGTGCATGTGCATAGTTTTATCTAAGGTTATTTTAACTAGTTAAAACCTAACATTCAATTACTGTACTAAATTTAGCAATAACTCCGTTTCCTCATAATTAAGTTGTTGCAAATATTCACTTACTATTTGTTTACATTTAAATTTAGTAAGAGGGTAAATATTTAATTCTTTATTAATTCTGCTATAAAGAAACGGACCAAGAAATTCAATAAATCTTTCGCTAAATTTGGTTTTAGAAGGGATTCGTTCAATACATACTTTTTTATTTTGATGTTTTTGCGCGAGTGGGTCATAAGGTAGCTTTGTATGTTGTTTCAAAATAATATTGAGGATGAAAAGTTGTCTTACGGTCAGAACTCCACAAATCTGATATAGGGAGACAATAGGAAAAAGGATAGGCTTAAAAATACACACCTTGAGAATTGCGCGCTGAGCGATTTCAATGGGCTTCATAGTGGTTTTACAAGTACCCCCCCCCCCAAGATGAAATACAATAATTTAATAGTGACTGACCTAGTGCATAATAAATTTGTTTTAGAAGATAAGGCTCAGCAGCGTGCCGCAAATTTTTAAACACGTATATGAGTTTGCGCACTCGTGCACCAAGCAGCTTGATATGGTCTTTGAAATTGAGATTTCTGTCTATAGTAACACCTAAGTAAGTGATGGTGTGAACACGTTCCAGCGATGAACACGAGCAGTTAGCTTTCAGGGTACACTCATGAGAGATAATTTTATGGCTGTTACTGAGACAAGAATAATTCTTGATGCTGAACGAGATATATTTTGTTTTTTCCACGTTTAAAGTCAGAATGTTCGCCTGAAGCCAGCCTCTAGTGATATTATAGCCCTGCTGAGCAGCATCAAATACCTCATCCCAGGTATTGGCGGCAAAAACTAAAGCAGTATCGTCTGCAAAGGAGATGATTTCGCCTTGTGTGAGTTTAAGACTCGTGAGTTCGTTGATATACACAAGAAATAAGGTGGGTCCTAAGATGCTGCCCTGTGGCACGCCATGCGTAACTGGTAGGTAGGTACTCTTGTATTTACTCACACGGACACTCTGATGTCGCCCAGATAAGTAACTCTTAAATAGTTCTAACTGGTTTCCTCTGATTCCTATCTTCTCGAGTTTAGCCAATAAGAGGGAAACAGAAATCGTATCAAATGCCTTGGCGAGACCGAGAAATATTGAAAGACATTTTTTACCTTTATCCAAGTTTGTGCTAACAAAGCTGGTCAGTTTGTTCACTGCTTGTTCTGTGGACTTACCATGCCGAAAACCATATTGATTCTTAGACAGTAGACTATTCTTTTCCAGATAATTTACCAAGCGAGTGTTTATTATTTTTTCCAATATTTTCGATATCACCGGTAGGATGGATATTGGCCTATAATTATTGATTCGATTTCCGCCCCCGCTCTTATAGATTGGGCAGACTTCCGACCTTTTCAGACAATCAGGGAATAAGCCCGACTGTAAGCTATCGTTGATAATTTTCGTAATAGGTGGTACTAGAATATTTTTATGCAATTTTAGAAATTTACTGCTAATCTTATCACATCCCGATGCACAATCTGTTTTTAGACCATTTATAATTTGTTCAACTTCTTGCTCATCCGTGTCCATCAAAATAAATGAATTACTATGTTGGTTACACTCTTCTATATGAGATTGAGAATGTGCATCAGGTGTGTTTGTTTTTTGGTAAATTTTATCAGCCAGTGAGGCTCCAACATTAATGAAATAACTATTTATTTCATTTAAGGATTACCCTGGAGAAGTAGAGAATGTTAGGAGTTCTTTTGTGCGTTGTATAGGTTTTGTTGTATTAGAGATGTTTCGAATAGCTTTCCATAATTTTTTTCTATCTGTTTGTGCATTTTTAATTAGGTTTTTATCGTACTCTCTCTTTATTTTTCGTAACAGAGCGTTACAAAAATTCCTGTAACGTACAGACGTTACAGGAATACTTAAACGAAAACTTTCAAATCACTTACAGAAGTGATTTGAAAGTTTTCGTTTTTCGGTGATAATTTAGCTTTTCTGTGTAACTTATCCCTGTTTCGCATGCACCTTAGTAAACCTAGAGTTATCCACGGCTTTATTATTTTTGACCGTCGTGGTAAAGTTTTTGTTTGTGTATTTTTTTCAATAATATTTTGAAGGGACTGCATCAAATAATTTAATGTAAGGTTAGGATCTGCCGACTGATGAATTGGATCCAGATCAAGTTGTAATAGGTCTTCTACCATTCCTTCATTGTTAACTCTAGTTACAGTTGTAGTTGTATAATGCCATGTTTTTTTTAGCTTTATGCATAATAAAACTGGATAATGGTCTGTTAACGTTGAAAATGGGACTATTGCAGTGGCAGTACTCAAAGTCTTTATTAAGGCGTGATCCAAGCAAGTTTCACTGTCACTACGAGTTATGGGCTATGTGCTGGAAGTAAACCACGTGTAGCAACTAAAGTTAAGTATCGTTCCCCGTGTATGTCTATTTTGTTTGAATTTATTGGTATATTTATGTCACCCATTAACACATTGTGTTTATAGATCGATACTAGTTGAAGTATTTTGTCTAGAGAAGAGAGGAATGGATCTATGTTGGTATATGATGGCGATCTGTATAAACCTACAATAGCAACTTGTTCTTCTACAATAGCCACCAGACAATTACAGTCCAGAAAGTCTGGTTCCTCAATGCGGACATTAAGATTTTCTTTATAATAAATAACTACACCATCATTTTGTTTGTTGTTATTTTTAGTTGCTACATGACAATATCCGTCTAGTTTCGGAATTACCGACGTACAAGAGAGCCAACACTCTGTCAGTATTAGAATGTCACATTCTAGTTTTAATCTACTTAATAGAATCTCAAAGCCTGACATATTACAATTTATACTACGGATGTTCTGTGTTAATATAAGTATTTGATTAGAAGTACTAGTGATGATAGTGTGACAATCTTCCACGTCAGCAGTTTGCGAGTGGGATACAGACAAGCTATCAATGTTAGCAGTAAGGTCGATTATATCACCAAATTTTTGTAAAAAAATTAATTTTGTAATGAATTTTTATCGGGGATTGTACGTTATTATAGAGAGCACTTATAAGAGTAGCCAAGTAAATTGTTTCCATAATGTGTATTGTATTTGTGAGGAAGTGTTTGTATAGTATGTTTATATGTATGTTTGTGTGTATATTGATTTGTAGTATGTTTTTATGTATTTGAGTTATTTTACAACTACAACTAAAAATATGATGAGAGAGGTGTGTAAATAAGTTAAATGTATAACGTGAGTGTGTACAGTATGTATAGTAATAGCTTAATTGTATAAAAGAGAAAAAAACATGCAATATAAAAGCAGACAACATTTTCAAATCGACAGCATATACAAAAGATAGTCATATGGCGTTTCTTAATTTGTCCAGGTCGGTATCGTTATTTATGCGAACGTGAGCTGACTCTTCGGTGTTTTTAAGATATACAATCCCATTTGATGTCCAGCAGAAGTTATACCCGTGACTATTTTTAAATTGTCTCGCCAAAAAGTACAGCCTCTGGGTTTTGTGAGTAAGCGTTTCCGCTATATACAGCGGTTTTAACTGGTATCCAGGGTTCAGATGCGTAGTATTTAGCTTTTCTCCCTTAACTTTTGTTTTGTTGAAGCTCTTGACGGCCCTGAGAACTTTGTCTTTCATTATTACAGTAGTCAGTTCTACGACGACTGGGTTTGACTTGTCCTTTGATTTCAGACGATAAACGTCTTTTATGTTGTTGCTGTCAAAATTAACATTTAGGGTCTTTCCTAGCTGCATAACTTCGCTACATAGGGTTTCCTTTGTCTCACCATTTTGTTTCGGCAAATTTCTAATTTCTAATTTAGAGTTTGAACTTGCCGAATCTGGTTGGGCTATTAATTCTATAAACCATTTGGAAATAAACATAAACAAGTGCAATCCTTTAAGAGCTGGAACATACTTAGAGTTGCCTACGGTTATAATAAACACAGTCATGTTTGAATATACGCAGCAATGACAATCATTGTTTTTTGTGGTGTATTATTGCCCAGATGTTTCCAAAAAGATTGAATGCTAATAGAACGCAATCGTACCCACACTATACGTTGCTTTTATAAATAAATGATATGTCTTTTCCGCCAAGTTTCGATGATATTAAAATATTTGAGAAAAATAATCCTTGTATAAGTGTGAATGTTTATGGTCTTGAAGCTAATAATCATGTAACTGGTCCTCTATATTTGACGCGTGAACGAAAGCTTACATGTCAATTTGTTGTACATAACTAAAGATGATAAAGCCCATTTTTGTTTAATGTTATAAGATCTAAAAATCATCAAGTTTTTACACAAAAATTAAATAAACTCATACTTTATAGTGATGACGTTAAAAGGCAGAGAACTGAAGGTTGTTTCAACACTTTGCCTTGGGGGCATTATAGTTCAATACTTTAATACTTGTAGGATTACTGTATTCGTTCTACTGTGCTAAAACTATAGTTTAAGTTAAAAAAGCTAATTACAAATGATTTAAATGTGTAAAAAGTATGTAATCGCATAAAAAAATGTAATAAATGAATGTTACTATAATCAATAAATGTATAATCGATAGGTATGTATTTTCTTTTCTTTTCCTTTTCCGAAATATTTTCCCTCTTATAAACACTGTGTATAGATTATGTCATGGTTAATGTTAATATTAGGTCTTTACCTATGAAATTGCCGTTCTGCAGTACTGGCCATTTCAAATCAAAATAATTTTTGTTTGGCTAAGAATTCTAATTTCAAATTAATTTTATTTTAAAAACATGGATTTTTTTTTCTAAAAGTAGTCATTTCTTTATTGATTAGTGTTACATTTTCATCGCATTTCAATCTTTTTCGTCATCATGGATACGTTAAAAATTCGAGTAATTATGGAATATGAGTACCGTCGTGGCAGCAACGCGGCACAAGCGGCACGCAACATCAACGACGTTTACGGAGCTAACACTACAAACCAACGCACCACCTGTTATTGGTTTGCTCGCTTCCGTTCTGGAAATTTCGACCTGAAAAATGAACCTCGCGGTCGTCCGAAGACTTTGGTCGACAATGACGAATTAAAGGCGATTGTGGAAGCTGATGATACACAATCTACGGCTGAATTAGCAGCAGCTTTCGACGTTAGCGTCAAAACAATATTGGTCCATTTGCGTCAAATTGGCAAGGTAAAAAAGCTTGACAAATGGGTGCCCCACGAACTCAATGATCGCCAGCGCGAAGTACGCGTCGAGACGTGCCTTGCACTGCTCAACAGACACACAAATGAAGGAATTTTGAACCGCTTTGTTACCTGCGATGAAAAATGGATTCTGTTTGATAACCGTAAGCGCTCAGCAAGTTGGTTGGATCCTGGTTCAGCACCTAAACAATGCCCTAAACGAAAACTTACCCCTAGAAAAGTGATGGTCACTGTTTGGTGGTCTAGCGCCGGTGTGATTCATCACAGCTTCTTACCAAACGGGGTGAGCATTACTGCAGATGTGTACTGTGAAGAACTGAACACAATGATCGAGAAGCTGGCGCATCTCCAACCAGCATTGGTCAATCGCTCGTCTCCGCTGCTCCTGCACGACAACGCGCGACCTCATACTGCACAGCAGACGGTCTCCAAGTTGCAAGAACTGGGGTTGGAAGCTCTTCGTCATCCGCCCTACTCACCAGACCTTGCGCCTACAGACTACTACTTTTTCCAGAATTTGGATAACTTCTTGGCGGGAAAAAAATTTAATACCCGAGAGGCAGTACAAAATGCCTTTGAAGAATTTGTTGCCTCCCGTCCAGCTGATTTCTTTAAGAAGGGCATCAATAAACTGCCACTGCGATGGCAAAGATGCATTGATTGCATGGGTGATTACTTCGATTAATACAAATAAAAAATTCATGAAAAAAATTCGTTTAAATTTTTTCATACAAAACGGCAATTTCATAGGTAAAGACCTATTATATAGCTTGTCATAACTATAAGCAGTGTTTATTATTAAGAGGTATCATACAGGATCAAATTAAATTAGCTAGAGAAACTCCTCAGATGTGATGCGTATCGATACCTAAACATGATAAAACAAAAGAAAATAGATTTTCTCAACTCATACTTCAAGTATCAGCACAACCAGCGGTCGTGGACACCAAATAAAAAATAAAAAATATCTTCTTTTTTTTTGTTGGGTTTAGATATCGATACCCATCACATCACGTCTGTGGAGTTTCGTTAGTTAATTTAATTTGACCCTGTATACTAACTTATTAGGTGAATAATAAAAAAAACATTATGTAGAATCAATTTTAATTTTATTGTTTCGCCTTCAATTAAATAAACTCGACCAATAATAATAACCAGTGATCGGAGTAGGTAGATTGATTTTTAGTACTTGTATCATAAATGCACACAGAAAGAATAACATGGATAAGCCATTTTTCCGGAAAGTAATTCCGGTATTTCCGGATTTAGTATTTCCGGCGGGCGTACGCATTGTTCTGATAACCGGTTATTGTACCACCCATGATCCTTTGTTCTGATTGGTCGTTGGGTTTTGTCAAATCGTGACAAAAAAAAAAATAGGAAGAATAATAAAGAATAAAATTACTCATTTTATTACAATTCCTACCTTTTTTTTGAGGATGGCAAATCATCAAATGACTCCTTCCACTCTGGCAGAATACAATTCCTACATAAGTTCCGTTTTTTTTTTATAATCCACCAATTCCGGAGGAATGTCCATAGTAATATATACGTTTCGGATCAATGACCCCAGTTCAATCTACCTACTCCGATCACTGATAATAACTAATAAACAATAACTTATAAACTGCATTTAAGGTCTGCATGTGGGTGAACTTAATTTTTTAACTATTTTACCGACGGGATATTCTGCTTCATCCATAATTTCATCGTAATTGTCCTTGACTAAATACTGAACATTCACACAAGCACAATCACTATCACTGCGATCAACACGATTTATTAAATTATTGTCATTTAAATCACAAATAGATATTTTTATTAAATGGTGTGCTTTTCCTGGATCCTTGCGAATTACGTAAGATGTAGACGGTGTATCCAATAGTTTGGGCAGGGTAATTTTAGAAGTTAATTTCGACTTCTTGTTTTTTCTTTTTATTGGTCTTTCTTGAGTATCCTTGACTTTATCCTGCTGATTTTCCTGGAACTCAGTTTGTTCAACATTGTCCCCAGCAAATTCTTGAGTAAAATAGAATGACTTAATAACATCATCAACAATATCAAGGCCTTCCATTTTCTGAAAAAAAAAATATATAAAATTATTTTCCATTTTCTTTCATATTAAATTAACATTATTTTTATTATTAGACTTGACAAATTTATTAGTTACTTACAATCTTAAATAGATGAATTGACGATTAAAGATAATTTAATAATAATTAAAAAAAAACTCGTCCACTACTAACACTGTGACGGACACTGTCGCTGTGTAACTCAGTCGAGGACAAGACTCTTAATACCGGCCCAGGTCCAAACCCGTTGCTAGAATACTGTGCTCACAAGTCACATATTCATATGTAAGAAATGAAAATAAATAATAGGCAAGATAAAGTTGATCAAACAACCCATATCCTTGAACGTGAATAATATCAATTTCAATGACTCAGCTCGTCAGATTAGACATAGTGCTTTATTGCCTAATACAATTCGCTGCATAATATGTGGACCCTCGAACTGTGGTAAAACAAACGTTATGATCAGTTTACTGCTGCATGAAAATGGGCTTAAATTTAAAAATCTTTATCTTTACTCAAAAACTACTTTCCAACCAAAATTCCAGCTTTTTAAGTGAAGTATTAAGAAGAGTACCTCAGATACAGATCAATGAGTTCAATGACGACAAAGATGTATAGCTCCGAATGAAGCTTTAACTAATTCTGTATTTATTTTTGATGATGTTGTGTGTGAAAAGCAAATAAACATTCGTAATTATTTCTCTATGGGAAGACATAATCAAATTGACTGCTTTTATTTATCACAAACCTACTCAAAAATTCCGAAACAGTTGCTACGTGATAATGCTAATTTTCTTATAATATTTAAACAAGATGATGTGAATTTAAAGCATATCTATGAAGAACATGTAAATTCTGATCTGCTGTGGAATCAGTTTAAAGAAGTTTGTAAAACTGTTTTGAGTAACCCTAATAATTTTCTACTTATTAATAAAGAGTCGGCATTAAACAATGGGAGGTACAGACAGAATTTTGATATTTTTTTAAACTTTGAATGAAGGTACATACTTATAAATGAATTACATGCATAAATGCTGTTAGTATTATTCCTTGTTTAGCTGAATACAGTTGTTATTTATTGTAAGATGGACAAAAATATTAAAATGGAATTAGTGAACTGTCGACTCCATAAAGAATAAAATAAAACAAATGAAAAATCAGGAACATAAAATGAACTTGTCACTTGATAAAATGCTAAAACCTGTCACAAATCCTCTAAAAACTCTTGTTGAATCTAATAGATGTGCAGAAAAAATTAAAATAAATGAAAATCCAACTTTAAATAATTTTGAAGGAATTGAATTCGATGAAAAGAATACTAGCTCATCTACAAAGCTCAATGACTGTTACGACCCAAAACTAAATTCTACCCAATTCGTCAAACAAAATGCTAAAAAGGAATCGATAGATAATTTAGAAATGTCATAGAGGATGATGATATCTTTGGTATTTATGACGGTGTTAGTGTACCGTTTGGAATTAGAAGTGAAAATAAAACTCTATTGATGGGTAATTCAGCAGTATAATTTTCTAAAATTGATAGTTTGAATAACGATACAATCATTTTAATTAAAATCGGTGACAAAGCTTACAATTTAACAGTTGGTCTAAAAGAACTTTTACTCCGAAGAAAACCTGATTTAAAGTTAATATCGAGCGAAGATAAACTTGTCTATAAGGATATGTTACACTATACAAATGCACATAAAAGAGATTTGAATCCTAAAGGTCAAATAAGAGGTGACAAAGGTACAAAATATTGTAAAATAATAAAACCTCTATTTTCCGAATTGTCAAACGATGTTATACATGCTCACACTAAACTTGGAGGAAAATTACCAACGTTAAAAAAATACAAAAACAACACCGACTTGGTATATTGGGATGATCCTAACGAATTAGTCGAGAGATTGAAACTATTAGTAGCTTCAAGAGATGCTGGCAATACAAACCATGATAATGAAATTTTATCGATAATTGAAGAATTAAAAGAAGCTGACATAATTAAAGAATAAATAGTCGTAATAATATGCTTTACATTCAGTATTATACATGGATTCAAGACAAATGTACTGAATTCTGAACATGAGCAAAGCCGATGTGGTAAACGAAATTCATAAAAATGCAAGGGTAAACTTTCCCCGAAGACATGTTATTATGAAAGATATAGACGACCTGTGGCAAGCAGATTTAATTGATATGCAATCAATTTCAAAAGAAAATAAAAATTACAGATTTATTCTTACCGTTATCGATACATTTTCGAAATATGCTTGGGCCTTTCTTCTGAAAATTAAAACCAAAGATGATGTATGTAACTCATTCAAAGTTTTGTTGGCTACAGGGCGTGTTTCAAAAAACCTCCAAACAGATAATGGAACAGAATTTTATAATAATAAATTTCAAAAGCTTATGAAATCGAATCATATTAACCACTATTCAACCTTTTCACCAAAAAAGGCTTCAATTGTTGAAAGATTTAGCAGAACTTTGAAATCTAAACTGTATAAGGAATTCAGTTTAAAAGGCAGCTATAATTGGGTAGATAGTACCCTTAATGATGTTATATATAAATACAATCACACTTACCATCGGACAATTCATGAAATTCCTGCTAATGTGGATAACATTAATAAAAAACGTATATTAGAAAGGTATTTAAGGTCGGTAAAAAATGAAAGAATAAAAAGCAAGTATAAAGTGGGTGATTATGTACGTATCAGTAAATACAAAGGAACATTTGAAAAAGGATATACCCCCAACTGGTCGACAGAAATATTTAAAATTCGAAAAATACAAAATACAACTCCTATTACCTACTTAACTGAAGATACAATCAGAGGTCAACCTATTTTAGGAGCGTTTTACTTACAAGAGCATCAAAAGACAAAATATCCTAATGTATATCTAGTCGAGAAAGTTCTTAGAAGAAAAGGAAACAGGGTTTTAGTAAAATGGTTAGGTTTATCTTCTGCTGAAAACAGTTGGATTGATAAATCGAATGTAGTAATATAAATAAAAATAACTTTACTAACCGTATAAGTATTTATTAAAGTGTTCAATCCAGATTCATTAGTCTTATGATGTGTATTGGAGAGAGTAGTCTTCTCAATTGGCTTATAAACAATTTACCATTTGAATTACACTTACCAGGATACAATTATTGTGGTCCTGGTACAAAATTAATTAAAAGGCTTACACGCGGAGACGAAGGTATTAATAAATTAGACGAACATTGCAAAGAACAGGACATTGGTGCCGATTCTCTTGTCACAAAATTCTCTTAACTAGACTAAAAATCACTAAAAGTTTGTTTAGTCCTGTCAAAAGACGATTTCTCATTCTGAAATAGACTATAGTGACACAACTTAACTATATTTTAGTTTGACAGCACTAAGATGGTACTGATTAATTAGTTTAGTGAAAATGGCAATTTTGCTATTCTGAATTTGACGTTTTTAACCTAAAATTATGGTTGTCTTAACTAAATGTGGCTGTTTTTAATCGCGATTAAAAAGGTGTGGAATAAAATTTGTTGTCATGAACTAAGATTCACCACAACACCTCGACTTCAGGGGCAAAAACAGTACTGTATTTTTTATTTTATTTTGCTTATATCTCGAAAACGGTGTGTCCTATCGCAAAAATAATGAAAATTTCGACCCCCTTTTATGAACCCCTTAAACCCATATAACTGTACATGTAGTTTTTTTTTATATTTTCCGTACAAAAAGTGAAAAATTCCATATAAAACACGCCGAGGCTGCCACCAATGCGCGCCTCCGGCTCTAAAAAAAATTCACGTGGTAGGGCAAACAAGTAGGTACCATGTGGAGTCGCGATTGTCAAATTAAATTGTAGTTGCGTCAAAATGATTTTTAAATTTAGAGATATTTTATTGCAGAATAGCTCTAAGATTCTCATAGCCAAAAGAAAGGAATTTTAGTGATAGTTTTGTTAGTTTAGTTCGGTGTACAAGAGAATCGGCACCAATATCTACAAAAATTAAAACTGGTTCCGGCCTAAAATAAAATAGAAAAAAGTGCTTTCAAAAACTTACACCTGGAAAAGGGTTAAAAAACAAATTTAAAAATGTTATCACTAAAACGAAAAGACATGAAAAAACTAAAACCAAAATGCAAAAAAGTGGCAATTGAATTAGCTATGGCCGCAGCCAGAGAATTTTCTGATGATTCATCCATTAAACTTCCTCGTGTTATTCCTATACCAAAAACTGGTGGTGTATTACCTTTGATTCCTATTTTTGCTGGATTATCAGCAGTGGGAGCAATAGCAGGCGGTGCAGCAGGTATTACCAAAACCATAAATGAATTCAAGACGGCTAAAAAGCTGTTGGCTGAATCGAAGAGACACAATGAAAAAATGGAAGCTCTCTGCATTGGGAAAGGACTACACCTTAAACCACATAAAAACGGGCTTGGAATTTATGTATCGAATGAAAAAAACTAAGATATCGGCTACCCAAACGAGCCTTAACTAACTTTGACATTTTGAAGTATGGAAATAATATTCCATATTTTAGAGGAGTCTTTATGAGAGATGAACTTCCTAAATGCCCGTTTAAAAAAGAATGTGGAGTTATTAATTTAGATAGTTCAAAAGATCCTGGCTCTCATTGGGTAGCCTATGCAAAATACAATGATTATATTGAGTACTTTGACAGTTACGGAAATCTTAAGCCTCCAAAAGAATTTATAAAATACGGAGGTACTAAAGTTCACTATAATTATGAAAATATACAACGCGATCATCCTTTCAATTGCGAACATCTGTGTTTAATTTTTTTTAAGGAATTTTTGGAGTAGTCTAGGGATAAAATAAACAGGAACTTCTGAAACAGTCCAGTATGCAAGCATGTCTACCACAGTTACCATCTCTGGAAATAAATCTGATTTGGTGTCATACTTTCAACCTCCACTGCATTTATCCGATCAATACGAGTGCGGTTTGTTATACTTTTCAGTGTTAAATTCAAGATCAAATGTGTCCATCAATAGCAGCAGTCTATCTGTAATCAAAATTGAATGTGATCTTGTACACAGTTCGTACTGCAGCGGATTACCAACTCATTTTATTCATGAATTTGTATTTTATACTGCTCCGGGTCATCAGTGCATAGAAATACCACGAAACGTTATTTACTTTCCAGTGAACAAAAATATAATTTCATCTATATCTGTTAGGATTGTTGATCAATTTGGTTATTGTATTAACTTTGGTGACGACTTCAATATTCGACTACGTCTTCATTTAAGAAAAACAAAATGATACTATATTATAAAAACACTCCTGTGAAAATAAAACGTATTATTCCTTCAACGACCACTAAGGTGAATAGAAGTAAGAAAAAAGTTAAGAAATTGACTGAAGCAAATAAAGGTTTTCTTAGAGCCCTAGGTTTTAAAGTATGAATATACTCCAGATTACTGAATTACCGCACTTCGATAGTTCGATCGAAAGTTATGAAATCCATTCATATAATCCCTACAATAACAGCTTTAGAGAAAACGATGAAATCAGAATCCCCCATACATCAGCAAGACATATACGTGCTACCATCAGCCAGTTCAATTTACATCGAAGGCCAAGCAAAGCTGTTCGGTAAAGATGGGAATCCGATCAAGAAAACTGTTACGTTCACTAATAACCCTGTTATGTCTTTGTTTCAAGACATCAGGTACGAAATGAATGGTATTGAAATAGATCGTAGTTATAAAAAAATCTGGAATAACGTCAACAATAAGATCATACATCTCATTAAATGAAGCTGAAAATAAAGTTGCTGCGTTATGGGGTTGGAATTTAAAAGGATTCCAAAGTGATGGGCATTTTAGTTTAGTGATACCGTTAAATAAGATTTTAGGGTTTGCAGAGGATTACAATAAAATCGTTATAAATTGTAAACACGAACTTATATTGAATAGAAGTAACTCTAACTTAAACAGCGTTATTCTTACTGATGATGTTGCTCTTTTTCAAATAAATATGCAGAGTTCAATGGAGGGTGCCACACATAAAAGTGTCAGATCGAGAACGATTAACACTTTTAAAGCATTTAGGAAGAGATAAACCCATTCAGATGGCTTTTAGAAATTGGGATTTATATGAATATCCTTTACTACCTAAAACCACAAAACATTCTTGGTCAGTTAAGACTGCTTCACAATTGGAAAAGCCTAGATATGCTTACAAACTAACAGAAAAAATAATAAAACTAAAGACATGTCTCTATTCGATCATTGCGAGGTGACAAACGTTACGCTCTTCTTAAATTCTCAATATTATCCATAAGAGCCTTTGGGTTTAAAGTTTTCTGACAACAAATACAGTATATTATACGAAATGTATGTGAAATTTCGTCAGTTGTATTACAACTGTCCAGTAGACCCGTTGCTCGATCTAAAGGACTTCAAAGAAAAAGCTCCCCTGTTTATCTTAGACTGCTCAAGGCAAAACGATAGTCTAAAATCAGGTCCAGTAGACGTACGCATAGAAATTGAATGTTCAACGCCAATACCAGATAAGACTACTGCATATTGTTTGATTATAAACGATCGACTTGTGGAATACAAACCTCTCAGCAACATTGTGCGCAGGTTATCATGATTGCTATTGTGGATATTCAAGGCTTTAAAACAGAAACAAATGAATTTATAATAAAAGAAATCGCTATATTGTATAATAAAACATTACAAGTGTTTTTATTTAAGCCTCCATTTCCATTTGAAAAATTAACGAAACAAGAAAAAAAACAAGTTAGTTGGATTGAACGTAACAGAAAGATATATTGGCGTGAAGGATTTATTCCATATTCCAAATTACCAGAATTGTATTGCTGATATTTTAAGAGATAAATGTGTCTATGTTAAAGGATCAGAAAAAATCTTGTGGTTAAAAAATATATTAGAAATCTGTAATAGTAACATATTTAATTTAGCAGACAAAGGTTGTTCTAGTTTGTTAAGTCTGCACCATCAATATAAATATTCTCAAGATTTGTATAGTTGTATTTATCATGACTCTGTATGTGCTTTAAAAAATGTATTGTGTTTAAATAAATGGTGCTATGATAATAAAATTAAAAAAAAAAAAAAAAAAATTGTTTAATTTCTTTATTTTTGGTAAACCGTTTCCTATCCCTTCCAATCTCTTCAACGTCGTCAAAGCGTTATAAGCTGCTGACTGTAACTAGACGGTGTCATTATGCAGTTATCTGTAAAACGGGGAAGCATGTCTCATAATAAATACAAACCTCGATATGACATGTATAATACTTATAAAATGCGTCAATTTTCATTTAACTATTACTGGGCAACGGCTGATTCAAAGAAAAGATTAGTGATGGAAATGGCTGACGCTAGATTCTTTTACTGTGAAAATAGTATAAATGATAAAGCAGCATGTTTTTCATGTGGAGGTGTTATAGAAGATTGGGAGATTTATGACGATCCTTGGATGCAACATGCTATAAATTTTCCTCAATGTTTTTATTTGAACGCTGTGAAAGGAACAGAGTATATATATCTGCATCGCAGCATTAGACTCCTTAGCGTTGAAGTATATAACTAAGTAATAAATAACACAAATATTTACTGCACCACGAGAGATACAATTATTGATATTACCTATCTACATCATGTTTCACTCAGAGAAATTTGATTTGGAAGGCATTTCTAAACTTATTTTCAAGAATACTAGGGGTGAGATAATATATATTCAAGATATGCACCCTAGAAAAAAGAAATCGAACTCATGTGAATTAAAACATCAGAATAGTGATATAACCCGAAAAGAAGATTTATTTTACCAGAAGTTGAAAGATTCAGAGAAATCTAACTTGAAAAATACTCAGTACCTTATACTTAAAAGCGAACCTGGTGAGGATCTTCGCACATTCGTTAAAGTTAGCAACAAACAGACTGATCATGAAAAATCGATTGTGAGTTCGTCAAAGACCAGTGGGAGTAAGTAGTATATCGTCAGCAACTGCAGATCTATTCCATCAGGAGAGTGATACAGCACATGAGTTAGTTTTACACAAATTATAAACCGAACTCAGATTCATAAAAACCTCAGGTCAGCGATTCAAGAAAGAAGATTTCATTACTTATTACTTTAAGTACACATCGCACCGCTGATTGGGGTGTTCTGCATAACGCGCTCGAGCGAAGCGTGAGCAACTCAATCAATATTATTAACTATATCGCAGATCACGATATTAGTGTATGATTGGGGAATTCTGGATCATGCGCTCGAGCGAAGCGAGAGCAAGTGATCCAGAACCCCCAATTATACACTACTGTAGTCCCCATGCCCCCCTTGATCCGCCCAGACAATAGCATCGCTTTCGATGATGCCGACAAGGCCGAGTGCCTTGCCGACAGTCTTGAGGCCCAATGTTCGCCCAGCTCTCAACCTGTATACCAAGCTCACCTCTCTGAGGTCGAAGCCGAAGTCGAAAGGAGAGTCTCCGTCCCCCCCGTAGAAGACCCCGAGTTCCCTCTGCCCCCCGTCACCCCTGACGAAGTGCACGAACTCATTAAGGGCCTTAAGCCCCGCAAAGCCCCCGGTTCTGATGGAATCACCAATAAGGTGTTCCAGCTTTTCCCTGCCCACATGATCATGCTAATGACCACCATCTTCAATAGAGCCATGAGCAATAACATCTTCCCCCAAGCGTGGAAACAGGCCACTGTCATCGGTATTCCCAAGCCGGGCAAGCCTAAATCCGCTCCCTCCAGCTACCGCCCCATCAGTCTACTCAATGTCCTCAAAATCTATGAGAGACTTATTTATAAGCGACTCAGAGACTATGCCGAGACAAAGGGTGTCATCCCCGACGAGCAGTTCGGTTTTCGAACCTAACACTCGTGCGTGCAACAGGTCCACCGTATCACCGAACACATAAGCGTTGGTTTCCAACGTGGTTTGATGACAGGTGCTGTTTTCTTCGATATAGCGAAAGCGTTCGACAAAGTCTGGCACAATGGCTTATTATATAAGCTATACGAACTTAAAGTGCCAGAGCGTCTCGTGCTCATCTTACGAGACTTTTTGTTGAATCGCACCTTCCGCTTTCGTATCGAAGGAGCGCTATCCTCCCCCCGTCCCATCCGCGCCGGAGTCCCTCAGGCCTCCGTGCTCGCCCCTCTCATTTTCACGCTATTCACCAGCGATATCCCGAAAAGTAAAAAGGCTCAGTTGGCTCTGTTCGCAGACGATACGGCCATTTACTATACCGGCCTCAGCCAGGATGCGATATCTCGCACTCTCCAAACCTCGGTCAACCAACTCGGTGACTGGTTTAGAAAGTAGAGAATCGAAGTCAATCCCGACAAGAGTCAAGTGGTTCTCTTTTCGAAACCGCGACTCAGCCCCCCCCCCCCTCCCCCTCACATCCGGTTTCCACCAAATTTTGATTTCTCCTAATGACGCACCCAAAACTGCATTTTCTGTACCTCAAGGTAACTTCCAATTTACACGAATGCCATTCGGATTAAAAAATGCACCTTCCACCTTTCAAAGACTAATGAATAATTGCCTTACTGGCCTACAAGGCACAAGATGTTTTGTGTACTTAGATGACATCGTAATCTACTCATACGACCTGATCTCACATGTTGATAACCTGAAAGCCGTATTCGACAGACTCCGTAGATTTAACTTAAAGTTACAGCCAGAAAAGTGCGAATTTCTCCGCAAAGAAGTCGCTTACTTAGGACACATCATCAACGAAAACGGCGTCCAACCGAATCCTGAAAAGGTTCGTGTGGTGACGGAATATCCAGTACCTCAATCTCCGAAAGACATAGTCTTTTCTGGGTCTAGTCTCCTATTATAGAAGGTTTATACCCGACTTTGCCAAATTGGCGAAACCTTTAACCTCCTTGCTAAAAAAGGACGTTACCTTCGAGTGGCAGAACGAGCAACAACTTGCTTTTGAATCCTTAAAATCCAAACTAGTTTCCGCCCCAGTTCTCGCATATCCAAACTTCACACAACCTTTCCTTCTAACCTGTGACTCCTCAAATTATGCGATATCCGCAATATTATCCCAGGGCCCAGTAGGACAAGACCGTCCTATTGCATATGCGTCTCGCACGCTTAATAAAGCAGAATGCAATTATAGCGTCACAGAAAAAGAATGTCTCGCCATTATCTTCGGCACCAAAACATTCAGACCGTATCTCTACGGTCATCAGTTTACAATCCTTACAGACCATAAACCATTACAATGGCTTTTTAACTGTAAAGATCCTGGATCTAGACTTGTCCGCTGGCGTTTAAAATTAGAGGAATTTGAATACAACATCCAGTATAAAAAGGGAAAGGTTAACGCCAACGCTGACGCCTTATCTCGTTTTCCAGTAAATCCTATCCAACAAACTGATCCTGTAACGTCCAACCCTCTTGGTGAAGAAGAATCTCCTCAAGAGCTAGATAGAGACCTAATGGATTTACTGATAGATCCACCTTCGTTCAACCCTGACGCAGATATTCAAACTTCTCCGAATCTTCTCGATCCAACCGAAGATCTCTTGCCGTTACCCGATATAAACTTACTTTCTAATGTCCCAGATATCCTCAGAAATGAAATCGAGAATGAAACAATCACATTACCTAATCCTGTATTGGACGAATCAACAGCTTCCAATCCCCAAATTGTCCATAGTCCCAGACCGTCCACAAGTGCAAGTCCAAATGCCCCATTTAATGTCGATGATTATCCCACGTTCCTGAAATCTGTGGCTAATAAAGACAAATTATTTAGCACTGAAATTGTAGAACACAATGAAAGCCTTTTAAAATGTCTTGCAAAAGTAATTCTAGTTCCCACGTCTATTGATCTGGACGAATCTAACCTGTATATCCAAGATATATTAACTGACCTCGAAATCAGCACCAGAATACATAATTCCGAGAAAGAGCTTTTCTCGTCCTTGAAGATAGAAGTTAATAATAAAATATATTACCTGTTGTTTAACAAAGTACATCACTTTGACGAAGCCTCCTATCCGGAAATTTTCGAAACCCTGAAAAGAATAAGAAATGAATTAATAATATTCGGAGATGTCAATGAAATCGGCATATCCGATTTTAAAAATCCGTTTGAAAAACATTCCTTTATTAAAGTTTATAATATCCTTACTTATCTTTTCCACGATACGCGAATCAAGGTCAATGTATATCATAACAACATTATCTATCCTGCTCCAATCGAAATTAAAAAGATCCTGCATGACAATCATGACATCCCAATAGCAGGTCACCTAGGCTCATCACGAATGTATAACAGAATAAAACAAACGTATTATTGGAAGGGTATGCGTAGTGACATCGAATCATACGTGAAAAAATGTAAGTCTTGCCAAGAAAATAAAGCACTTAGGAAAATCAATCGCGCTCCTATGCAAATTACCAGTACTTCCACTGAACCATGTCAACGAATTGCTCTGGACATCGTAGGTCCGCTCCCCGAAGCAGGTCCTGCAAAATTAAAATTTATATTAACAATCCAAGATGATCTCACTAAGTTCTCTTTCGCATATCCCATTCGTAGCACTACAGCAGAAGAAACAAGCGAATGTCTGCTCCACTATATATCTATATTTGGCATCCCCAAAATGATTCTTACCGACCAGGGCACCAACTTCACGTCAGATCTCTTCAAGAAAACATGCGATTTCCTTAAAATAAAAAATCTGTGGTCTTCACCCTATCATCCACAAACCAGGGCGCCCTGGAACGAAGCCATTCAACCCTTAAGGAGTACCTTAAGTCTTATACTAACGAAGAACAATTAAACTGGCCTCGTTACGTATATACAGCTATGTTTGCTTATAATACTGCCGTTCATTCCACAACTCACTTTACACCCTATGAGCTAATGTTCGGTAGTAAACCGTTCATCCCTAATTCTATATACGACGAATCCCCAGGGGCTACTTACCCCGAGTATGTCCGTATGCTACAGAACCGACTAAAATACTCGCGTGAAAAAGCATTAGACTTCATGAGGAAATCCAAGGAATCCTCAAAATTATACTACGATAACCACACTCGCTCAGTAAGTTATAAAGTCGGTGAGTTCGTGTATCTCAAAAATCATTTGAGACTACGTAAGGCTCTCTCCCCTCTCTGGAAAGGTCCTTATAAAATATTAAAAGTTAATAGTAATAACACACTTACCTTGCTTATAGGCGTCATGTACTACTACACACATGTATTACTTTGATGAGGTGAAGTCAGCTGATGTCGGAAGTAACCCGTAGTATCTTAAATAGTTATAGGTATAAGCTTAAATATTAATACATAGAGTAGGTATAGTTACTATGTAAGTACTTATATTATTATACTTAATGTAGCTATTGATTTACAGAACTCCGAATCAGGCTCGAAGTCAGCAGGACAACTATGTCCAGCAGATAAAATCGAGCCCTGGCCTATATTTCGATTACCTCGGCTCACTGAAAATCAGCAGTGGACAACTGAACGTCTTGATGCCCTTAGATATCTCACATATTGGCCCGCATATTCAAAATATAAACTCCGCCCTTAATACTACTAAATATCTATGTAAAAGAATTGGTCTAATAGAAAATAGTTGTAATAACATAATAGAACCATTAAATGCCCGCTACAATGACATGTACAAAGAGTTTTCATCTATTTCACATTTGTTAGAAAAACGATCAAAACGCGCTTGGGTAGGAGGACTAGGTACTCTGATTAAGCAGATATTTGGTAATCTGGACGAAAACGATGGTCTCAGGTTTAATGATGCTATAAACGTACCTACTACTAAATAATGAGAAGAAGTTGGTTTCATTAATGAAGGAAAATACTTTAGTGACCACATCAACAATTTCATCGTTTAATAACTCAATTAATAACATTAGAATGAATGAAATTAACCTAAACGAAGCTATCGACAAACTCTCGACCAATTTAAAAAACGTACATAACCAATGAAACGAATGAATTATTGCTACGATTAGAAATTGTACATATACTTAATAATCTAGAAGTGTCAATCTTAACTATGTCATTCCAACTCGAAGACATAACAAACGCTATCCTTTTCAGTAATCAAGATATTCTACACCCATCAATGATTACGATACAACAATTGTTCCGTGAGCTTGCCGATAACTATCAATACTTACCTAATGATTTGAAACTACCTGTTAATTTAGATTTAAGTTCTATTCATTTAATCTTGAATGTATCTAGAGTAGTTAGTTATTATACTAGTAATAAGATATTTTTCATGTTACAAATACCTTTATTGTCTATAAAAGAATATGTATTATTTCATAACATTGCTCTGCCTACTCCTCACAATTTAAGTAAACCTAATACTTTTAGTTTAATTTTACCTAGTTCCAAATACATTGCAATGACCAAAGACAAAACCAAGTACAGCACTTTAAACAATTTTGAAAGTTGCAAAATCATCACAGCAGGAAAATATGTGTGCGATATAACAACCGTGTATGCGTCAGACATCAGACCTATTTGTGAAAGTGAATATATGTCAAAAGTGATCAGTGAAACCCCAAAATATTGTGAAACTAAATTTATTTATGGTAACTTAGATATGTGGAAACCCATAGAAAATAATAAATGGATTTACATACAGTCAGTGTCTAATAGAGTTTCAATAGAATGCCGGAATTCAAAATTATTAGAAATTAATGTTTTAGGTACCGGAATACTTACAATCCCTAAAAACTGCATGGGTTACTGTAAGGGTATCACTTTGATCCCAAAATATACTGCATTAAACATATCTACACCCATTGCCTTTCCTGACTTTAATTTATTAAATGACACTTGCTGTAATGTAATGAGATTAAACCAATCAATTAATAATGTATCCCCTATTAAACTACTAAACACTGATTTAGATGATCTGAAGTTCAATAAACATATCTTTCTAAAACAATTAAGTAATATAGACAATTTCCTTGACAATCAACCATACATCTTAAAGTATGGGATGCATTATTCTATTATCACTATGTTAATTATTATCCTTATAATATCTTATATCTGTTTTAAAGTTTATAAATGTATACGACCCGGCAGCAGAACCCCAGTTAAAATATCCTTCTCATCGAAACCGGAACCGACTTGTAAAATTAATACAAAAATAGTCATTCCTATGATGAGGAAACCTCCCTTCCAGCTATTAGAACTAGAGTTTAAAATACTTCATCGCTTTGATTTTACACATAAATAATTACGTCATAACTCCGTAGTAACCCCGAAGTTATTTCTTAAAGGGGGAGGTGTTATACCCTAACTCTGTAAGGGTTAATGCTAGATCAGCGCCTCGTCGGCGCTGCCAGCTCTTAGTCTACCTGACGGCTGGAGACGTCATCTTTTCTCTGGCAGTTGATAATCAACCTCCGTAGCGGACGGGTCTGCCCATGGGTCTCACGTGTTATTTGAAAGTGATTATATCCCGAATTATAATATCCCGAAATATACATCCTGAAGTAATTAATTCTTTTTTTAAAAAGCCTAACGCGTGGTGACCTATAACAGTACGGAATCCTTCGTGCGCGAGTCCGACTCGCACTTGGCCGGTTTTTATAGATAATGATACGGAATCCTTCGTGCGCGAGCCCGACTCGCACTTGGCCGGTTTTTATAGATAATGATACGGAACCCTTCGTGCGCGAGTCCGACTCGCACTTGGCCGGCTTTTTTTTAATTTTGTGTACGAAATCATAATGTTACTGAATGCTGGAGGTCATACACTGCTTGGTGCATAAAAACTGTTAAGAATTAGAATATTATTAGAAACACTGTACCTACCTACCTATATTTAAGTCTCCATAGGACGATCTCCTGCTTGATCAAATTTTAATTTAAGATCGCAATGTACCATATACTTGGAAATAAAATTATTATCGGGAACGGTCTTTTTTCTCAGCTTATAGGCTGGTTTTCGCTACATTTACGGGCCAAAGCCAAGTAAATGCAGCGTGTGGTGAATTTTATGGTGAGAGTGTACTTTCGTCTAACTGCATGAACTTCCTAACGATTCTGCATGTGTTTAGGATGGCTGCTTTCTGCAGATTAATGTAAAGGGATTCTTCTACGTCTATTAATTTTAGGCTTCGGAGGAGATGGTTGGGACACCTGTCGTAGAGAGAACGACAGGAACAACATAAACTTTATCTTGTCTCCAAATTCTTGTAACTTCTTCTTTGAGGTCAACGTATTTGCTTATTTTTTCAGCGATTGTTTTTTGTAGGTTATGGGTGTTGGGAACTGCAATGGCTATGAAGTAAGTGGTTTTTCTTATTTTATCCTGTAGGGTTATGTCTGGTCTATTAAAGTGGATGGTCCTATCTGTAAGTATGGCGCGATCGTAATACAGTTTATGTGTGTCATTTTCTAGGATAGTTTGTGGCGTGTACTTATAATAGGGAGTGTTAGTGTTTTGAATGAGACAAGCAGTCGAATGCCGTCATAGACGACTTCACTTTTTCTGCTCAGTTTGATAGGTATAAGTGAACTTTAATATTTCTTTAATTATTATATACAGACTGCTTCTGGGCAGACTGCATCCAAGGTGGGCATCTCATTAATAAAGAAGAAGTACCTAATGAACTTTCATGTGTATTCCACTATAAATGTGAATGTGATATCATCAAAATCATCATATTTCATGTGCTTCCGTTGGCGGGGGGGATTGCAGGCGACCTTCTGTGTTGTACTCTTTGAGTATATTGTACACAGTAGCCCGAGAAGCGCTTATAAATAAGAAAATATACCTATGTTTTATCACAGTGCATGTTACTTTCAAATATTTTTATAGGTAGTAAGTAATAATTTTATGAATCATCATTACAGGCAACTTCTGCGGTTTTCTTTATCATCTCAGTCTTATAACAAGGAGTGAGTACCTGCAGGCCATTACTCCCTAAAACTGCTTAAAAATATTTATAACAGTTTGCTTTTCTACAGCACGAAGTGGAGTTTGCTTCATTCTCTTTTTCTTGCGAGAACTTATTAGGTCGTCGTAGTCAACTTTAGGAGCACTTTTTTTTTGCCGTTGGTTTTGGTCAGACTCAGACCATTATGTTGTAAGCCACTCGGGCCCACACCGGGATCACCCATAGCGCAACAAAACTTAACGTTTTGTATAAAATAACCAAATAACAACACTAATAATGATAACAAAACAATAACAAAGGAAACAGTAACAAATAACAACTGGTACAAACAATATACAACGTCCCGACATCAACCGACGCGACGGGCAGGTACCCACCAGTGCCCACCAGACACAACACACGTCTGGTCGGAGGATCCTCCCTTTTCCATAGACTATGAGTGAGCTTTAGATCCTGTTCCTAATGCCTCTATAAACTAAACCACGAAAATTCGCCAATAACAAAAACCACGGTAAAAGTGAAACTTTTTTTCACATTATAGACTGTAAGATATTGCAGGTGCAGGGTGGATGGTGGTAAATTAACAAGACGTGACGAAGTTATAAAACACACTATATTCTTGAAATACACTTTACACTGAATTACTATTGAAGATAGAACTGATTAGAGACTAAACTGTAATTGTCGAACCATGTCGATCAACCAGGCAAATATTAACGGAAGTGCATTTCTAAAATACACATTTTAATACACACAATAATACAATAAGCTCAGATCACCCTCCATTACTACTAGTTATACTGAAGAACACAAGAAAAACACTGACTGTAGCAAATGGGGAAATCGCGACGCTACCGTTAGGGGGCGTGGCGAGCGGTGCCAGGGCGTTATGCCCCTCGGCCGCGGCGTCACCTTTGGGACCCGTAGATACGGGCCCCTCATTGTATCGGCTTCAATGGCCTACGGCAGATTAGGTACGCGTCGCAACGCGTACCCATGTGAGTGACTGCTATTTGTTTTCTGTAGGCGCGCCACGACGCTAATACATAGCGCCGCTTTCTTCACGACACCTCGGCGGTCAGTCCCCGCCAGGTGAGACCCCTGGTTACCCAGGGCAGGCCCAGCGAGGACGACCAGCGGCAGAGGTGCCGACTGGACGCTCCTACAGAATTAGGTGTTCGACCCCCGCCCGCCCCGCTTCCAGAGCTAGCCGGTTACGGTCCGGGCTAAGGAGTCGTCGTGAGTGTGCGAGCGGTATTGTAGTGTGTGTAACACCGCACAGTGTCTACGCGAGTCGCCGCCCGCGCGGCGCCTACGCGTGTGAGTATGGTCGCATGTATAGACGTGAGTGTCTGTAGTACGCTGACGTAACGTGCCTATATTAACTTAGACCACGCTACGCAACGGATGCATGTAGGTAATGTAGAGTTCAGTTGAGTCGAGTAAGCCGCGTGTAACCTGTATGCAGCTCACTCGGGAGTCCAGTCCGGTGAATGGGGTCAGTTGTCCGCTAACAGGTCGCGGGGCGGGGGTCTCGCGTCGGGGGGGCGCGCATGCCAGGGCGCTATCTGCTTGACGTGGGGCCAAGCAGATGCGTCGGCACGCGCGAACATTCCCGTCGCGAGGCGCCGCACGAACTCCTCCAGGCTCTCAATCCCGAGGTCCCGGGCAATGACATCGCTTCTCACGAAGCGAGGAGCATCTACGATGGACAGCAGCGCAAGATTTGTTGCGCGCGGAGCAGCTTTCGGCTCCACTCGTTCGTGAGGGCGAACCATGCCGGGGCGGCGTACGTCAAGATTGGGCGCACGTACGCTTTGTACAGGCCCAACTTAACGCGCGCCGGAATGCGGGACGAGAGCACTAGGCGGAGCAGGTTGCGGGCGACCCCGCCCTGCGCGGCGATCTTGCGGACATGTGGCCCCATCGTGAGCCGACGGTCGATGGTCACACCCAAGTACTTGACCCGGGGCGACCAATCGATGTCGGCTCCTAGTAGCTTCAAGGGTGGTGGGAGGGGCGCAAACCCGGTAACCATCGTCCTGCGTCTTACCCACGTTCACCGACAGCCGCCACTTCGCCAGCCAGTCGGGAAGGAGATCGAGGGCGCGCTGCATTTTGACGGCCGCGTACTTCGCATTGAGCGAGGTAGTAATGTACGCGGCATCGTCAGCGTACAGCGCGAGCGTCGACTCGGGGGTAGTGGGGATGTCGTCGGTGTAACGCGAGTAACACGCCGGCGACACGCAGCTACCTTGCGGCACCGCTAGCACCGGGCGGGCGCTTGATAGCGCTCCGTCGACCACCACCCTGAATGTCCTGTCAGAGAGAAAAGTAGAGACCACTTTAACAACGCGACGGGGCGCGTCGGATATGGCCATCTTGTATATGAGGTCGTCGTGCCACACACGGTCGAAGGCCTTCTCCATGTCGAGGAATACTGCCACCGAGTACTCCTTCTTGTTTAGCGCGGCTGCGAGGTGGTGCAGTACCCTCGACAGCTGGAGCGTCGTGCTATGCTCCGCCCGGAACCCGAACTGCTATGGGCGCACCGCGATGTGTGGAAGTATGTCGCAGCAGGAGTGCTTCGAACACCTTGGAGACCGTCGGCAGCAGAGTGATCGGCGGATAGCTCTCCGGCTTCAGGATGTTCTTTCCCGCCTTGGGCAGCATAATGACGCGCCCTTCCTTCCATGAAGCAGGGAAGATCCCCGTGCGCAGTATTCCCGTAAACAGGCGCGCCAGTGCCGCAACCATACGGTACGGCAGGTGGCGCAGCGCTGTATTAGTGATACCGTCAGCACCGGGGGCCTTCCTGGGCTTCGTCTTAAGGATGGCGCGTCTAACTGCGCCCGGTGAGAAATAGACAGCATCTTCATCGGGAGCTATCGGCGTTGCGAAGTAGTCTCCCAGGTGTTTCTCGACTGCTGCGACATGTTCAACGTCGTGAGTCGGGTTGGGGCGGAACTGACGCTCCAGGTGCTCGGCGAAGACCTCCGCCCGGTCCTCCGCTACATATTTGAGCGCCCCGTCGCTTTTGAGCAGCGGACGCACCGGGGCTGGGGTATTCATGAGCTGGCCGCAGAGTTTGTGTACTGACGGCCAGCTGTCCGTGGTGGCATCAATCCGTTCCTCCCAGCCCGAGGCGGTATGTGCCTGTAACTCGGCCTTTAGCTTCTCTGCGAGACGGTTTAATTGCCGTTTTATTGTAGGGCATCTTAATTGTTGCCACTGCTTGCGAACTCGCCTCTTCACGGCGATCATTGCGCTAATATGAGCCGGCAGGGGCGGCAATAGCACTCTCCCCTGCGGCTGCGTGCTAGTCGCCGTTTCACAGGCGCTTTGTATGCAAGCAGTGACATCTCTCGCCGCTTGCTCCACGTCCGCGGAGGTGGCGATGGGCCGAGTCGGCGTGGTGGTCTCTACTTCTTCTCTGAACTTGTTCCAGTCCGTGACTCGACGTGGCCCTATTGGCTTCAGTCAGGCCGGCATTCCCGATATGACGACGAGTACAGGCAGGTGGTCCGATTGTAACTCGTCGTCTATCACTTGCTGCGTGATCTGGCAGTGTAGCCCTCGGTGGACTACGATGTCCAGCACGTCTGGTATGTACCTTGTTGGGTCCGGGTAATGAGTAGGCGTCTCCGGGCCGGACACCGTATACCCGAAGGCTTCCGCGTCCGCGAAGAGCCGCCTTCCCTCGGTGTTCGTGGTTGCTGAATTCCACGCTGGGTGCTTGGAGTTCAAGTCACCGGCGAGGATGGTGGCGCCTGGTGAATTGTTTAATAAGGCCCGCAGCTTCGTTGTGTCCAGGTGAGTCACGGGCGGCTTATAACAAGCATAGATGTTGATATCCTCGCCGGCTATGTGTAGCTGAACACCCAGCGCGTAAAACGAGTTGTGTGACGGCAAGGGGTGCTTTTGTTGGACGACTCTTCGCCTCACTAGTACCACCAGACCACGGTACCGCATGTGAGCCGACCTTTCATCCTTCTTGTAAGCGAGATATTCCGGGAACCTAATCCTATCCTTGGGTCCCAGGAACGTCTCGCTTATGAGCGCCACGTCGATATTTTGTTCCAGAAGGAGATGGCGGAGGGGGGCGACCTTGTCCCTAAGGCCGCGGGCGTTCAATGGACCCTTAATGGCCTAGCCATGGTACAAGGTAAGTAACGTGGCCAGGCCATCCAGGATGACCGTCTCTATATCTTGTCCCTGCCTTATCGCCTTGATTAGGTCCATTAGTAGTTTAATGGCGCAGGTTGTGAACTCTTGTTTGTTCATTCGGGTCTGATTAGTTATGGTAGGTACCGCTAGCGACACCTCTTGTCGGAATGCGGAACTTTTCTGAACTTAGTTCCGCAATCCGTCGCGGCGCTATGCCGGCGCTAGCGGTAACAGTGCCCGCATTTTTCTCCTTATCAACAACCTGCGCCTTGTTTAAGGCAGGGGCGGCCGTTGGGACCTCTTCCTAGGTCGCGCGGGGGGGGGGGGGGGGTTGGGCTTCTTCCCCTTCCCTTTCCCCCCTCTTCCCTTCTTCCTCCGCTTCGAGGAGGAGGCTTGTGTGCGCTCAGAGGGCCCGTTTGCCGCCTCCATAAGCGTCGAGCTAGGGGCCTCTTCCGTCCCTACTTGCAGCCTCTCGGTAGCGGGGTAATGGTGGCGGTCCCCGCTCGCTTGCTTCTGGTCTCCGCCAGAAGCACGGTGCACTTGTTGTTGCACGCGGGGTGCGGGCCACCGCAGTTTGCACAGGTGGCCGGCTCCTCCCGCGGGCGTGGGCAGTCGCGTGCCGCGTGCTCGCCTCCGCATCGCACGCAAGCGAGCGGGCGGTGGCACTGGTGCGAGCTGTGCCTGAACCGCTGGCACCGGTGGCACTGTGCGGGCCCCCGTTTCCCTCACCAAGCCTCGATCTTGACACCACGCATGTACATAAACACGGTGGTGTCATAGATCGCTCGAACGTCGGGGGTTTTCTTCAAGATGGCGTGAAATACACAGCCGGGTCGTCCTTGTGCGCCCTTGATGTGACGCACGTACTCCGGTTGGTATCCCAACGCCCGGAGTTCCTCCTCGATCTCCTTGGGGTCCGTGTCCGCAGGCAACCCCCTGATGGCGATCTTCAGATTTTTGTCCGCCGGCAGCGAGTAAGCAAACCAAGACACGCCGCTGTCCTTCTCAAGGCCAATCAGGTATCGCTGGACCAGCCTATACTCTTCCTCGCTGTCTGGGGTGAAGCGAACTCCATCCCCGTATGGACGAGCGTTAGGAGGCCGGCCCAGCTTGGCACTGATGGCCCGGAAATGCGCGGCCCAGTTTGGCAGCTTCTCAACCACCAGCGGAGGGTAACGCAGCTTCTTCTTCCCCGGCGGTTGCTTCGATGTCGTCGAGGCGCAGGGGGTGCGGTAATAGCAGGGGGCAGGGGGTACAGAACTGGTACTTACCCTTGCGGTTGTCGGTATCGGTGAGGCGGGGGGCGAGCGGCGCGCCGCGTTCGCGAAAGTAGGCGACGCTGGCGTACCCCGACCCCGCGGCGCGCTGTCGCGCTGTAGCCGCGCCGGGTCAGGGAAAGGCCGCTTCGTCTCCTCCTCGGCCGTCTCGTCTGAGCTCCTCTTGCGGCACTGCCGCTGGGGTCTGGGCTCGAGCCGGAACTCGTACTCGAACCCCAGCGTCGGCGTCGGCCTCAGCTCCTCCCTCGGTGGGCCATCGCCCGGGTCGCGGTGTCGTGTCCACCGACACGTCTCCGCGACCGGACGCGGCCGAGCCCGCAGATGCCAGCGACATGCTCGACCCTAGGCGTGAGGAGCATGCCGACAGCATGGCGGGCGAGTCGAAGGCGGGGGCCCGGGGGGGCGCCGGTGACTCGGGCACCTGTGACATTCTTCGTGCCGGGTATGTATGTGCCCCAGTACTCGCTGGCCGCTCACGCTCCGCCATGGCCAGTCCCGCCAGCGAGAGGCGGGGTCCGGGTGCAGCGGCGCGCGAAGCTGGCACAGCTTGTGTGCGCTTGGGTGTCAACATGGCCGCCGCCCCGGAGGGCGCGGGCAGGGACACGAAGCGCGGTGGCGGCGCGGCGGTGCGCGCGGGGGGTGCGCGGTGAGGCGCGGATGTTGTCGGTGGGGTGCGCGTCGATGGCGCGGGGCGTGGCTGCGGCGCGGCGGCGCGCACGGCGGGCGCAGCGGTGCGCACGGACGCGGGCGGTGCCGCAGCGGGCGCAGCGGAGCGCACGGCCGCAGGCGCCGCCGCGGCGCGCGCAAGCGGTGCGCGGGTAGCACTCGCGGCGGGCCCCGGGGCCTGAATCGGCACCGGGCGGAACGCGGCAGGGCGGTTGGGTACGGCGTGTTGTCGGCTCGACGACGACGTCGGCGCAACACGCGCAGGCGCCGATGACGTCGATGGGCCGTCAGTTTCCGCGGCACTCAGTCCCCCCCTCTCCCTTCTTCCCTCTTCTTCTTTTTTCCCTTGCTGGTGGAGCCGGCCGGCGGCGCACCGGACGACGCGTCGCCGATGTTCGGCAGCGACATCGCCCGGTCCAACACCGGACGGGACTCCGGGGCCCCGGCATCGCGGCCCAACGACCCCCGCGTTCCGGGTTTCGGCATCTTGTTTCCTGAGTGGCCGCCGCGACCGCTGCGGTGAGAAACTCACCGGGCAGCGCGGTGGTGGCTCCCCCTGTGTTCACACTAGTGCCGGCTGGAACTAGGGTAAACACATGGACAGTGATTTAAAATTTGCGATCCGCACGGTACAAGGCACTCTCTTGCACACTAAGACGACTGCTCCTGGTGACCACTGGCTGATCCTGACTGTAGCCGCATTTGGTCCCCATATTTATAACAAAAACCCTATGGCACAAGTAGTGGATGGCCCTCTATATCGAGTGGAATATTTTAGAGGGCTCACCCAATACGACTCAAATGCGGCGCGGACACTTTGGTCAAGCAGAAACTTGTACTCCGACAAGTTCAAACCTGCTCCCCGGCGTCCGTAATCTGTCCCTGTGTGCGTCTACGAACGTTTCAGTTATTGCTACTCGCCACCAGGTGCGATATAATTTTTTGTGGTTCTCAACATAGACATTTAACTAAAAACCTCCTTCCTTTCACTTTATCCCTACTCCGCGGCCGACCATCCCGCGACATGCAACACACAGACGAAAAAGTTTGAGACGCTGTAATAAAAGTTTCACTTTAAAAACCAAGGCAAAGTATTCAAATTACTCATAGTAATCCAAATAGGGATACATTGAAGGTGGTTTATTTTGCTCTAAGCCAATCGATCTTAGCTTATTGTATTCCAATCTGAGGTGGTGGTACTGAAAACCATTTCATCCGACTTGAATGAGCACAAAGAGCTGTTCTGAAGGTTCTGCTCTCTCGGTCGCTTAGATTTTCCACAGTACAGTTAACTGACAGAAAACTGTATGTCCTTCAGTCAATGCTCCGTAAACACCCTACTCGTCCGTCCTCCGAGCCAACAGGCAGAATTACAAACACGGTTTTTCCTCAAGAGCCGCATAGAACCTTGTTTGCCATGAGACACTATTATTTTACCAGCACAAAACTTTATAACCAGCTTAATAAAGTAGGTACCTGCTAAACATTTATCCCTATTCTAAATATCAGTTCAAATCTAAGCTACCTACAGAAATATCTTCTAAAACTAACTTATCGCAATACGGAGGATCTTCTGTTGTGAAATTTAGGAAATATAAATAAATATTTAAGGGTTTCAGTTTTCTTGTAAAAGAAATGTTATGCTCTCGCATACGCTCGCACTCATTCATACTTCACTCACAGTCACACACACTCTTTCACAAACATACACACACCCTGAAACACCCACACACACCTAACTTCAGACAAACACATTAGAGACATACACAACACTCATTTTTTTTTCCGTTTTGTATCTCTTGGATTTGCCCTAATAGATTATTGTGTATAATGTGTGTCCTATTTTCTATATGCACATCACTATGAAGGGACACTGGCTTCTAAGATACAGGTACATAAACCTAGTTTAGAAGTCAGGGTTTATCACTCTGGAGCACTAAGTTAAACCATTTTTAGATAAGAATAATGTAAATGGATTTATGGAGAAATAAAGATTTATAATAGAAAAAAATATTTATTTTCTGACATTGCCGAAATATTGGAGGGAATATACAAAAGAAAATATTAAGTAGGTTAAAAAATATTCTGTTAGAGAAAGTCTATTACAGGCACAGCACCAACAAACTTCTGACTGATAAATTAATCTGACTGGTGTGAATTATCTAGATTTTTAATTACATTGACATTCACTTGACTAATTTTATTATACATTTCTATGATGATTTGATGACATTATGCTGTAGTACATTTCCATTTTTAAGTTCTAATTTGGATGGTTAATTGCTTTGAATAATGGATAAATTTTATAATTATTTGATTTCTGCCTAATTATATCTGTATGCTGTTGAGGCAAACCGTGACCCATATAATTTAATGCAGCATCTTGCATCCATGTGTGTGTAGTGTATTCTCATGTTTTGGACAAATAAGTGAGTAAACTCCACTAAAACCTGCTTAAATTGGCCTTATAAAAAATAAAATAATGGAGAAGATAGGTTTAATTTCAGAATGAAATCTATACAGGCACCTTTTAATATCATCAACGCTAAGGGCTTAGACAGGCGTAGGCGTAGCGGCGTCATCCAGGTCGGCGGCGTCCGCCAAGTGGTCGCGCAGCGCCGCGCCCAGCGCGTCCACGAAGCGCAGCAGCGTCGGCGCCGCCTCGCGCACGTGCAGCGCGCTCGCCAGGAACGGCAGGCGACGCAGCGCGCGCCCCGACACACTCGCGCCCGCCGCCTCGCGCGCCACGCCCCATAAGCGCAAGCTGGCGCGCGACGGTTCGCTCTCCGCGAAGCGCGTGCCCTCCAGCACGCGCAGCTCGAACACAGGCTCGCGCGGCACCACCAGGCCGCGCGCCATGAGCTCGCTGCAGCAGCCGCGCAGGATCTCGTAGGCGGCACGCGCCGAGGGCGGGCCCACGCGCCGCTTGATGTCAGCGCGGTCCACGAAGGCCACGTCGATGGCGCCGGTCACGTTGGATGTGGTGAGCACGAGCGCGTTGGGCCGACGCCGCAGCCGGTCTAGCTGCGTGAGTAGCGCGTTTACGGCGCGGATGGAGTCGGACGGCTCGAGGCCGGACAGCGCGGCGCGTCTCGCGTGCGCCAGCGACTCCACCTCGTCCACCAGCACGCACGCCAACAGGCGCCTGTCCGCCACGATCTCCTCGAGCCGCTCGAACAGCCGCGCCACGAGCTTACCGCTTTCGGCGAACCACTTTGAGAAGAGGCCGTGCGCGTTGATCTCGACTAGACGCGCACGCGGGAAGCGGTCTGCGAGGCGCACCGACAATTTTTGAGCAAGCGCGCGGCACAAGCTCGTCTTGCCGGTCCCGGGAGGGCCGTGCAACAGCACCACTCGGTTCCAACCGATCACATTTGGATCAACGCCTCGATCAGCGAACTCGAAGGCGGTTTCCACGAATCGAACAGTATCCTCTTTTAATTTGGTATCGTAAATAAGGCTCTCCCATAGCCCGTGAAACTCTAGGCTGGGCAATGCCCACACGTCGGCTGCAGCAAACTCTTCCCCGGTGCTCGTATCTGTCATCGTGTCAGTTTCGGCACCGAAAGCGTCCAGTTTATAAATGTGATAGACAAGTTCTGTTTCTGTCACTAAAACTTCAGTATCATGTTCAATGTCACAAAAAGTTATCATTTGCACATGTTCTTTTAACTCGAGGTTTTCTTCTAGATCAGTTTCAGATAAAATTACACCAGGACTTAAGGATACAAAATTCACCAGAAATGTTCGTACAAGTTCCGTAACATAGTCCTTAGTTGCTCGGCTTTGAGATCTTTGAACAACTTCAACGTGAAGCGCAGGATTCATTGTAACGGTAATTAACAACGCTTTAGTTAATAGATCACTCTAATCTTACAACAAAGTACCACTGCAATACACTATTCTAAATTATGTACGATGGGATAGTAGGCGCTGTTGAAGTGTTGACTGTTATTCTTTCATAACTCAATGAACTCAATCAAAAATAACTGACAAAAGTGACAACTGACAAGTCTGACAACTGTTTAAGTTTAAACCACAGATTAATAATATGTAGCAAGCTACAGATGTGACAGCCTAATTTGCTTAGTTCCTACACTAACAGATATGGTGCTGTTGTCGCTTCATGTTTGGCTTATGCGGTGCGACATGACACACACATACAAAATATATGTTGCCAAAGAAAAACATAGTGCTATCAATCTAATATATTCAATGGCTGCTATCGATATTTTTTTGTGTATTGTAGTGATGTACCCGATATCGAAAAAACCTGCTAGGGGTTTAGGGTTTTTATCTTTAATTCTATTAAGTAAATACATAAATAAAACAAATTATCATACATTTTATAGTCATCTAATGGTTTTCTTTTGATTATGGGTTTTATATTTATAACCTAACCTAACCCAATTAATAGAAGGTATCTGGTGCTCGCCTTCGCGCGTTAATGATCACTGTTCTAACCTAACCTAAGGATTCAATAACAGTCGATGGTACCCGACGCATAGGAAAAGAAGAAATCACTTTTTTTTTTATAAAACACAAATATTAATAACAAAGTAGACATTTTTAAATTACATTAAACGTTACAGATTTAGAATTTCTGTAAATTATACTAATTGATTCAGACTCAGAATCCAATTTTTTGCAGTTAGTCGAAGTATTGAAAATCAGAATGTCGTTTTTCGGACCGAGAACCCATCGAGCATTTGATTCTTCGAATGTATGAAAATCGGAAAACAAACAAATCGCATTTACGACTTTCGGTAAACGAAATTTCGTGATTTTTAATAATGGACATTAATATTCTTAGGTATTATGAAATTCGGAGTTTTGATAATCGGAACATCGAAATACGGAATAAAATATTTCGGAGTATTTGGGTGTTCCCATTTTGAATTCATACTTCTCTTCTATTTTTACGCTTACTATTTTGTTTATTATATTGCACCAATAATGGCATTACAGGCGAATGATGAGTGTTAAGTAATACACAAGTAAGTACACAAGTACTAACATAAGATAACACCAACATTGGTGCCGATTCTGTTGTCACAAAATTCTCTAAACTATACTCGAAAGGTTTAGGTAGTTAAATAAACGTAAACAAAAAAAAACACGTGACACATAGGTGACCTTTTCTTTCAAATGTTAAAATCATATTATTTTGAGTCCCATAATAATAGGCTCTATTCAGAATCTGAATTTGAGGAACTATCTGTCACATTAATAATAAAGCGTACAGTGGTATCATCAATTATTTTGTCTAATTTAAACATTTTCTGTTCTTCTTTTATTACATGACCCTCGCAACTTTTCCAATTCTCAGCAGTCACATTAGCTAAAGCCTCTGGCAAAAGAATGTTTAGGTCAGACATTTTAAAAGTTTTATTTATCTCGGCTACAAACCCTTTAACTTGATCCCATATTAACTCAATTGAATTGCGCTCACAGTGGTATGGTGGCAGCCGCAATACAGTGACACCATTTAATTTTTTTTGTAATTCATCCACAACATATAAGCAATCTGGTTAACCGACTAAACGTAATACCTGCTACTTCAGTTGCCATACTAGGTACGTCACAGGCGTACTCTTCAATTTAGCAACGTTATCTAATTCGTTGTATTTTCTAAAAAGGTCTAGGGAACCTGTCTTTTTAGGCTCTTTACAATAGACAGATTACAAAATATTATACTATTTTATAAATCTAACAAAAAAAATGTGCTCAAGCAATTACATGTACGAAGAGAATAGTTTACGAATAAATCATAAAGTTTAACATACATTATTATAAGAGGAAACTATCGTATAAATCGCAAATAACTTTAATCTTGTTGTAACGTATTTTTAAACAAGAAAGTGTCAACTATAACAAACCTTTTTACGATTTGTTTACCTTTATTTAACTACCTAAACCTTTCGAGTATAGACAAAAATTCTCAAATATTTCGTTTATTCCTGTCAAACGACGATTTCTCATTCTGAAATTGACTAAAGTGACACAACTTAACTATATTTTAGTTTGACAGCACTAAGATGGCACTGAATTATTAGTTTAGTGCAAATGCCCATTTTGCTATTCTGAATTTGACGTTTTTCACCCAAAATTTTGGTTTTCTAACTAAATCTGGCTATTTTTAATCGCGATTAAAAAGGTGTGGAATAAAATAAGTTGTCATGGTCTAAAATTCACCACAACACCGCGACTTCAGGTGCAAAAACAGTACTGTATTTTTTTATAATTTTATTTTGCTTATATCTCGAAAATGGTGTGTCCTATCACAAAAATAATGAAAATTTCGACCCCCTTTAAGAACCTCTTGAACTCCTAAAACTCTACATGTGGGTAACATCTTTTTCATTATTTTCCATAAAAAAGTGAAAAATTCCATATAAAACACGTCGAGGCTGCCCACAAAGCGTGCATCCGGCTCTAAAAAAAATCACGGGGTAGGGCAAACAAGTAAAACGTGGAGTCGCGATTGTCAAATTAAATTTTAGTTGCGTCAAAATTATTTTAAAGTTTAAAGATATTTTTTGACAGAATAGCTCTAAGATTCTCATAGCCAAAAGTAAGGAATTTTAGTGATAGTTTAGTTAGTTTAGTTCGGTATACAAGAGAATCAGCACCATTGTAACACTTAGTTCGCAATAAACGTTTTGACTTAAACCTATTTAATTACATCTTTAATATGCTTTTTGCAGCCCAACCGCGCGCGCGTGTCGCGTTTGGCAATCAGCCGTTTTAGTTTTTTGAAACATTATTTTTGTAACTACAACATTTAAAAAATCGTGAATAAATTGAGAATTTTCTCTGTACAGCCCACAGAACATATATACCCTAAAGGGTACAGCCACAGTAGTTTACCGATTGGGTAAGCAAGTTTTTTTGTTTTTTATTCTTTTATATTCTCTATGTTGTATGAGTTCATGGATCCCCTGGATTTCTTTTTGTCGTATAAGTTTTTGTATAAGAATAACATCTTTTTGTTTTTTGTTTTAATTGTAAACTTATACTGACAGTCAAGACTCAGTGTAGCCAACCCGTACGATAATTATCGGGCCAAGCGTATGTCTAAATATACAAATACTTGTACGATAGTTTTGAATCTATTTTTTTTATAAATAAAAATGAATCGCCGAAATGTATGTACGCGCATAACTTCAGAAAGAATGCAATAAATAGGGAAGATGCAAATATAATATTTATGAAAATTTTATTATTAAAACGTTAAAAAAATGTAAAAGAAGGGCCACTGCAACATTTTTATTTTACACTTAATGTTGTTTTTTAACAATAATCAGGAATTAAAAATGACTTGAAACAAAATGTATTCTAAAACACGTTATGACAACTTATTTGAGCTTAAGGTTATAAAAGTGAATATTACTAAATGGGAATACTACTTGTGTTTTTTTTTAATAAAAATGGAAGTTGGGTTTATCAAAGCAGACTCTAGGAATTTACCAAGAGTTAGGGTTGACATAGTTGTAACTTTTTTTGTCGAAAGTGCAGAGTTTTCAATTATTTTTTTTGTGGTTTTCATCACTCTGAAGTTGGATCTGATACATGAAAGACATAAGAATATAGTTCTTCATTAAAAAGCATTATCCTTATATTATTATAAATTTGAAAGTTTGTTTGTTTGTCTCTAGTGTAAAATTAAAAATATGAAGACAGGTGTTGTAAGTAATAGGTACGTTACTAACGCGTTTTTACGTACCAGCAGATTAACTAAGCAATAACAAGTATATTCGCCGGCTTATGTCAAAGAGATCTTCACAGCATCGAATAATGGTCTTTGGAGAATAAGTAATTGTCATTTTTCTTCGCAGCTTGAAACCACTTTATTCTCAGTTTTGGGTCAGAAGGTCCAGTCAAAAACAATTTATTTGGGAACTTTGTTGAAGTAGATGGACACATTGGCACAAAACATGAGTCAACAAATCAACACGGCTTTTTTTCGGAATATTAGTGGTATTGTTATAATCACCCGATGTTGATGGATAGTCCATTTAATTTTTTTTTACAAAAATTTATCTGCTAGGCGAAAAAATATGCAAAAATAAGAAAGCCGACGAACAAGTACGACCAGTGACAGACAGGAGTTACTTAATCGGAACCATAGGTCCGTTTTCGCCCGAAAATTTAAACTGTCAATTTAAAACCGCATTTTTTCCGATAAATTACAATGTTTTAATTTTTTAATATATTTGTGGTCTATTCTACCTGGAATTCTTCAAAATGAAAACAAAAATAAAAATATTGCATGTTCCCTATTGGATGGGTGCGTCTCATAACGTATAAACTCATTTAGTCTAATTTCATTTTATTATCGTTCATAAGATATAATCAACGTGAGATATACCAACTGTTGATATAATTTCTTTACATATGTCTCAAATGTTATATAACATTTATTTATTCTAAAACTTAATTAGTATAACGTTGTTTGATATAACGTTTATGTAATCGAAAATCATTTGGTCTAACGTTTAATATGTATATTGTTTATTTAATCGAAAATCATTAAGTCTAACGTTTAATATATATAAAAAACGTCATTATGGTTAACACCCCGACTCAGAGTACCCCGACTCGGATAGGTTAGGTTAGAAGGCTAAGACGGGAGCAAAGTGGAGCGGAGCTCCCGCCATAGCCTTCGTGGTTATTTTTTTTTAAACCACCCAGGGATAGGAGCCCTGCGAAGCGAAGCGGGGCTCCGTCGACCTATCATAACGCAGGAGGTAATCAGTTACTAGTAATGTTTAATATCTACTTATGTTACTATTACCTATAACTATGATAGAACTTACAAAGAATAAAACAAAGAAAAAATACTTTTAAATATTTCTTAAACAAAATACAAAGTTTTTGTTTTTTTAAGCTTAACATAAAAATAATACTAAATAAACTAACCCGTGTCTATGCAATTTTGCTTTGTGTTTTTAAGTAGGCGTTTTTATCATATTAGACCAAATAAGTTTTATATCTTTTGAGTGGTATGTCAAACGATTTTATATTTAATGTATGTTATGTCAAACGATATTATATTTAATGTATGTTACGCTTATAAAAATTAGTTATTTCTAAATTATATCAATCGTTCATTATATTATCTAATCGCTATATTAAATAAAATTATAGGTTCCGTTGTTATATGTTGTTAATATTAGAGATTTTGTTGTTATTACTTACCCCTATTGGATAATTTTTTTTTTGTGTTCGTTGGTCAGGAAAAAAAAAGGTAAAAAGGTAGGTAGGTAGGTAGGGTAGGTAGGTAGGGTAGGGTAGGTAGGTAGGGTATGTGTTAGATACTTAATGCTCCCTGTGCGAAGCCGGGCCGGGTAAAGCCATGCTTGAATAAAATTTGCTAAAATGAGATTTTCTTAAATAATAGGTCTTTACCTATGAAATTGCCGTTTTGTATGAAAAAATTTAAACGAATTTTTTTCATGATTTTTTTATTTGTATTAATCGAAGTAATCACCCATGCAATCAATGCATCTTTGCCATCGCAGTGGCAGTTTATTGATGCCCTTCTTAAAGAAATCAGCTGGACGGGAGGCAACAAATTCTTCAAAGGCATTTTGTACTGCCTCTCGGGTATTAAATTTTTTTCCCGCCAAGAAGTTATCCAAATTCTGGAAAAAGTAGTAGTCTGTAGGCGCAAGGTCTGGTGAGTAGGGCGGATGACGGAGAGCTTCCAACCCCAGTTCTTGCAACTTGGAGACCGTCTGCTGTGCAGTATGAGGTCGCGCGTTGTCGTGCAGGAGCAGCGGAGACGAGCGATTGACCAATGCTGGTTGGAGATGCGCCAGCTTCTCCATCATTGTGTTCAGTTCTTCACAGTACACATCTGCAGTAATGCTCACCCCGTTTGGTAAGAAGCTGTGATGAATCACACCGGCGCTAGACCACCAAACAGTGACCATCACTTTTCTAGGGGTAAGTTTTCGTTTAGGGCATTGTTTAGGTGCTGAACCAGGATCCAACCAACTTGCTGAGCGCTTACGGTTATCAAACAGAATCCATTTTTCATCGCAGGTAACAATGCGGTTCAAAATTCCTTCATTTGTGTGTCTGTTGAGCAGTGCAAGGCACGTCTCGACGCGTACTTCGCGCTGGCGATCATTGAGTTCGTGGGGCACCCATTTGTCAAGCTTTTTTACCTTGCCAATTTGACGCAAATGGACCAATATTGTTTTGACGCTAACGTCGAAAGCTGCTGCTAATTCAGCCGTAGATTGTGTATCATCAGCTTCCACAATCGCCTTTAATTCGTCATTGTCGACCAAAGTCTTCGGACGACCGCGAGGTTCATTTTTCAGGTCGAAATTTCCAGAACGGAAGCGAGCAAACCAATAACAGGTGGTGCGTTAGTTTGTAGTGTTAGCTCCGTAAACGTCGTTGATGTTGCGTGCCGCTTGTGCCGCGTTGCTGCCACGACGGTACTCATATTCCATAATTACTCGAATTTTTAACGTATCCATGATGACGAAAAAGATTGAAATGCGATGAAAATGTAACACTAATCAATAAAGAAATGACTACTTTTAGAAAAAAAAATCCATGTTTTTAAAATAAAATTAATTTGAAATTAGAATTCTTAGCCAAACAAAAATTATTTTGATTTGAAATGGCCAGTACTGTAGAACGGCAATTTCATAGGTAAAGACCTAATATCTAACTTCTTGCTGTGTTGCTTTAAGATAAATAGAAGACTAGTACTAATAATTAATAACAAAGAGCGTGTGTAAGTGAGTCTATGAATGTCCCCACTATGTCGTAAACTCGTGACGGGGGATATTGTCCTGTTCAAATCAAATTGTCGTGGCATGGCATGCACTGTTCACTTACAAATACTGCTGCACGATAATAGGCTTCGGGAATAATTCAAAACAGTGCAATTTTTTTTTAACCTACTGTGTTTTTTGATATCTTTGTCACCAACAAAACTGTCACTACTCAAAGCTATGAGAAAACGTTGTATATGTACGGTTTGTTCTGTTAGAGCCACTAGCATTGACTATAGTATACAATGGTGCCGATTCTCTTTTACACCGAACTAAACTAACTAAACTATCACTAAAATTCCTTACTTTTGACTATGAGAATCTTAAAGCTATTCTGCAAAAAAATATCTCTAAATTATAAAATATTTTTGACGCAACTAAAATTGAATTTGTCAATCGCGACTGCGTGGTACTTGTTTGCCCTACCACGTGATTTTTTTTTTAGAGCCGGAGGCACGCACATGCATGCTCTGTGGGCACGCATGGGAGTTGCCTCGACGTGTTTTATATGGAATTTTTCACATTTTTTATGGAAAATATGAAAAAAAATTACCTACATGTAGAGTTTTAGGCGTTTCATAAAGGGGGTCGAAATATCATTATTTTTGCGATAGGACACACCATTTTCGAGATATAAGCAAAATAAAATTTAAAAAGATACAGTACTGTTTTTGCACCTGAAGTCGAGGTCTTGTCGTGAATTTTAGTTGCATGACCACTAATTTTATTCCACACCTTTTAATCGCGATTAAAAATAGCCAGATTTTAGGTGAAAAACGTCAAATTCAGAATAGCAAAATTGGCATTTTCACTAAACTAATAATTCAGTGCCATCTTAGTGCTGTCAAACTAAAATATAGTTAAGTTGTGTCACTTTAGTCAATTGCAGAATGAGAAATCGTCGTTTGACAGGAATATACAAAATTTTAGTAATTTTTAGTCCAGTTTAGAGAATTTTGTGACAAGAGAATCGGGACCAATGTTATTTTTATAATCAATCTGTTAGGTATTATAATCAAGACGTGCGATGTCTGGTGTGTTTATATGAACATAAAGTGACCATTTTTTTTATTATATCCAATTTTACGATAATTTGGTCGTAGAAACGATAACTTCGAAGAGGAAATTCGATACTTAATTTAAACTTTTGGAGTTGGCACCACTGGTCAAATTCTGATCAAGGAAGAAAGTTCTTCTTGGCAATGTAGTATCTTCACTAAGTTAACTCCAGTTAGAGACCTACCCACAGAAATATATGTATTAGGTTGGGGAAAAGTCTTTTCGCATTATAATATGTATGAACTCGTAATAAAATCTCTTTGGCTATACTATTTGTATCTGGCTGGTTTTGGTATCATTGAAAGTTTAAATTATAGAGAACATAATTCCAAATTCAAATTAGGAAAAATGTGTGATTTTCATTTGTTTTTCGTACTGTCAAGATGAGTGAATCTAATGAAAAAATTGGATACATTTTAAAATTTTACTACAAAAAAGGTAAAAATGCAATGCAAGCCGCGAAAAAAATTTGCGATGTTTATGGACGTAGTGCAGTGTCTGTGAGAGTAGCACAAATTTGGTTTAAGCGTTTTCAATCCGAAAATTTTGATGTCATACATGCACGTCGCTTTGGTCGCCCTATTACGGATAAAATGGATGCCATTTTTGAAAAAGTGGAGCAATATCGGCATATCAGTAGTTACGACGTAGCTGAAGAACTGGGAATTGACCACAAAACAGTTTTGGCACATTTGAAAAAAACTGGGTACACAAAAAAGCTCGATATTTGGGTACCTCACGAGCTCACTGAAAGAAATCTAATGAACCGTGTACTCATTTGTGATTCTTTATTACGACGTAATGAAACCGAACCATTTTTGAAGAAGCTGATAACTGGTGATGAAAAGTGGATCACGTACGACAAGAACGTGCAAAAAAGGTCGTGGTCAAAGGCCGGTCAGGCTTCACAGACTGTGGCGAAACCCTGGTTAACTCGCAACAAGGTGATGCTGTGTGTGTGGTGGGATTGGAAGGGCATTATTCATTATGAGCTGTTACCACCAGGCAGGACCATCGATTCTGAACTCTACTGCGAACAACTGATGAGATAAAAGCAAGAAGTTGAGAGAAAGCGGCCGGAATTAATCAACAGAAGGGGTGTGGTTTTTCATCATGATAACGGTAGACCTCACACATCTTTAGCCACTCAGCAAAAATTAAGAGAGTTTGGCTGGGTGGTGTTAATGCATCCGCCGTATAGTCCTGACCTTGCACCTTCAGATTTCCACCTGTTTCGGTCTCTTCAGAATTCTTTAGGCAGTGTCAGGTTAACATCACGAGAGGACTGCCAAAACCACTTGTCGCGGTATTTTGATCAGAAGTCCCAAAATTTCTATAGCAATGGGATCATGTCCCTACCTACAAGATGGCAAAAAGTTATCGAACAAAATGGTAAGGTATGGTGGTGGTGGTGGTGGTATTCAACTTTAGTTAAATGTAAATAAACTATATTAAAAAATGTTTTGAATTTTCTTAAAAAATGCTAAGGAACTTTTTCCCCAACCTATTATATGCTTTTGTCCCTCCAAGCCATTATATTACCTACATATTAGTTCCAAGATCCTGTCCTTCGTCGCGTACTTACTTCCGATTATTTGGTTTAGTTGGTAGGACTTTCCTTATAATGACATGACATCACCATGACATTGACAGTTGTTTGATAGACGAAGTTTGGTATTGATTCTGTAGGAAAACCAAAAACCCTACTGTACCATGAACTTATTTTAGAGTATATTAGCTTAAAACGGTGTGTTCTTATTTATTAACATTAACATATGGTTCACGATATAAATCCAAACAGAGCCAATCATTAAAGGTGGCGCAGTGTGGGGAGTGACGCGTAGTACGAACGGCCGCAGGGCGTGCTAGAAGTGGACGCAGCGATAGAATGTGGTTTTAGAGGCTCGCTCGAGGCAGCTGAGTGGCGTGATGGCGGCCGACACCGCGGTGACGGCCAGCCCCGAGGAGACGCTCGAGTCGCTGCTGCGCGAGGCTGAGGCGCTCAAGCAGAAGCTGGAGGAGGAGCGCCAGAAGCTCAACGACGTGACACGTGAGTCCCACGGTACATGCGCGCTCGAAGCTTATCAGTCGATTCACTACTAACGTTATGTTCCTCTGTCAAACACCAATAAAACAAAGAGCCTGTACATTATGTTTTTCACCATGATACTATTGTGTGTACAGATAATGCTTTAGCTGTCAATATATCACTGATGAAACAGGTGTGAGTACACAAATTATTAGTATCATACAATGAGGTGGTGTATGTGAGGGCAAGTATTGATAAAATTACAACTTTAAGTCTACAACACAACGGCAATAAATTAATCTAACAATGTTTGTTGAATGAAGGCACATCTCTTAAATGATGGCAGCTTCATATCAGGTTGTGAATCTTAATACTTTTTTCTGTGTTAATTTTGCTTAGGGTAATTTATTTTAGCCGAATTGCCTCATGTCTAAATAGCAGATTGTCCTTTTGTCCATGCAAGTGTATTCTGTGTTTCAATGTTGTATTGTCAAAGCATCCAATAATCTAATCACCAAATTGATAAATGTAGTGTTTGTATGTCCAACTATCCTAATTAAGGTTGTGGCTCACTGTGTGTGTGTTACAGTGAAGACCGTGGGGGAGAAGCTGGAGACCATCACAGTGCCCACGCTGAAGATGCGGCGCATGCTCAAGGGTGCTCAGTCCAAGGTGCTCTGCACTGACTGGTCACCCGACAAACGTCACATTGTTTCTTCCTCGCAAGTAAATTTAATCATTTTATGTTTTTATAATTTACTTCTTAATATTCCTCTTACCTTAAACTTCTAAACTTGAATTAAAGAAACATGATTTGTATAGAAATTGGCCAGGATTGAGTTGAGTGGGAGAAAGAAGGAAGGCCATTGCCCTGCAGTAGGACAACACAATTGCTGAATTATTAAATATTATTTTAATATGTAAAAATCACGCCACACTCTAATCTCCGAAACCACCCAACAAATTTTAATGATATTTTGTGAATGTGTATGGTTGGCTCCAGCTTGAAAGTTAGGATAGTTTTGTACCCGATAGGTGGTGTTCCGCGTCAAGCATGGGCGGATCATTCGTATTATTATATGTTGTCATTATTTTGGTGGGCGGGTGCAAATTAGACCACAATTTATGGCAAAACATTTGTAAATGTATGCAACATGCTCCACATCCCATGGGTGATGTAACTGGCATGCTGTGTGTGCAGGATGGCAAGGTGCTGGTGTGGGACGCGTTCACAGCCACCAAGGAGCTGACCATCGCCATGCCGAGCACGTGGGTGATGGCGTGCGCGTACGCGCCCTCCGGCAACCTGGTCGCCGCTGGGTACGTACTGCTAATATTGTTTCCACTGCTGTTGTATGGAAACTATCAATCTCTGTGAGTCTAGGTTACCAAACGCCTGATTGCTCCTGACATGTCTGGCTTTTTGGCCACCCTTACTGACTTCATTTTTCCGGACTCGAAAGAATCAATAGGGATTAGGGGATATTTTATTTAGTACAGAGGTTATGGGAGGAGAAAAAGAAGTGGTTACACATCAAAGAAACAATTACTGAACCTTCTTTATTTCCTTTATTTATTGGAAAGTGGTTCCAGCTTATGGGTGGTCCCATATAAGCCAGTAATTTTAATTCTATTCCAGATTTGCAGCCACCAATTGCATCAGACTGCATGAAAACTGAGCTTGTTTTGAACTTATTAATTGTAGTCAGGTTTTTTTGATTTTGACAATTTACTTTTATTTTCAACCTTTTAGTGTATTATATTTCTGGAATCGTCTCCTCAAGCCCTTCATTTTAATACCCCAAATGGACATAGAGAAAAAAAACTTGGCATTACTTATTGACGTCTAAAATCTACCATTTAGATTTAATGAAAACAAAACCTAGCCCATAACCATGGCGCGATCCAAAAAGTCGATAGATATCTCAAGTATTAATGTCCATCAGCCGTTAGGATGCTTCGAGGGTATAAAGAATCCCACAAAGAAAGACATAGATACGTGTGAAAAACATAACCTGTCTTTGCTGCCACGCAGTCGGGTAAAACTTTTTTAAGTGCTCGTTCGATCACGCACTGTGAAGGTTCCGTAGTTAGGGTGAACATTTACACATGCACAGTATTGTTTTTGTTTTTATCGACCGCAAAATAAGGTTACATTCAATTGTATCTTTCCAAAAAGCAATGGGTGCTAATTAAGGCAGCTTCTTTAAAATGTCATTCTCGTCTTCAAATATATTTAGTTCTTTAATGAATTAATAGGTCAGCGACGAACTTTTAGCGTCTAAAAAATGGTTCCATGCGACCATATTGTAAAACGAGCTACTGTTAATATGACGCAGCATGGTGATAATTCTTAAGCAACGTTATGGACCAAGTAATAAATAGGGGCATTATTCATAATGCCCGCGCTCTAACTAACTAACTCTAACTCTAACTCGGTTGTGTGGGGTGGGAGAGATGAAACACAAATAAAAACTTACTACGATCTATGTAATAATGCTTTTCGAGCCATTGATTTTTCCATCGAATTCACGGAATGCAGTCGTGGGTCATGCAGCTTGGATGACCACAAAATTATATTGGATAACTTTTATAATAATATTGTGGAAACCCTGAGTAGCGCCGCTGTTGGGTCTAGCGGGAAGCGGGACACTAAATTAACCAAAAGTAGGCACTTATGTGGCTGGAACAAACATGTCCGTGAAGCTCATAGAGTGGCCAGGCTTAGATTCGAAACGTGGATAGCATGCAACCGGCCCACTTCTGGCATTATTTATGATGAAATGCTCGAGTCGCGTAAAGTATTCAAAAGTCGCTTGAAGTGGTGCCGGAATAATCAAGAGCAGTTAAAGATGGACATCCTGGCTAAACACAGGTCGGCAAAGGACTTCTCTAGTTTCTGGAAAGAGACTGGAAAGCATAAAGTTAGGCCTGGCCTCCCGGAGAGTGTGAATGGGAAAAGCGAACCAGTCCATATTGCGAATATGTTCAGGGAACATTTTAAGGTGCGTTTCCCGCTGGGCGCTTCAGCGTCATTTATTACGTCTGAGCCCGGATATGAAGGGGAGGAGCCGTCTGTACATTTTACGGCTAGTTAAGTAAGATGCGTTTTAAAGAGAATGACTGGCGGTAAATCTCCCGGTCATGATGGGCTTAGTGTGGAGCATCTGCGGCATGCGGGTGTTCACCTACCGAGGGTCCTGGCCATGTTTTTCACGATGCGCATGAGTCACTCATACTTGCCACATGACTTAATGAAAACCATAGTAGTGCCTATTGTGAAGAACAGGACTGGGGATATCTCGGAGAAGGGGAATTACCGGCCCATATCTCTAGCAAAGATAATTGCTAAAGTGCTGGACGGTGTGCTTGATTCCTACCTAGATAAGTATATTAAACAACATGACGCGCAGTTTGGGTTTAGACCCGGGCTATCCACGGAAGCTGCCATCGTAGGTCTCAAGCATACTGTCCAATACTATACGGACCGCAGGACACCGGTATATGCGTGTTTCCTTGACCTCTCCAAAGTCTTTGATCTTGTCTCATATGATGTGCTCTGGGGAAAGTTGGGGAATGCGGGTGTACTGGTGGGGGTGCTCAATGTGCTTAAGTATTGGTATTCTTACCAAACCAATTTTGTGAGGTGGAATAATACACTCTCTGAGGCATATACGTTGGAAAGCGGGGTGAGACAGGGAGGTTTGACGTCGCCCAAGCTTTTCAACTTATACATAAATGACCTCATCGTCGAGCTCAGTAGCAAGCGTGTCGGTTGCTCGATAGATGGCGTCTGAGTCAACAACATTAGCTACGCGGACGACATGGTGCTGCTGAGCCCGACGGTGAGAGGTCTAGGAGAGTTATTAAAAGTGTGTGAGGCCTACTCTGGTGCACATGGCCTTGTATACAATGTCCAAAAAACGGAATTATATGGTCTTTAAGGCCGCCGGTGGATGCCCCGAGTATTCACATTTAAATATTACCCTAAATGGCTTGTGCATAAATCGTGGCACGAAATTTAAATACCAGGGGCATTTAATTACCGAAGGTCTTGAAGACGATCAGGATATTGAAAGGGAGCGCAGGGCTTTAGCGATCAGAGGTAACATGCTGGCCCGCAGATTCTCCCGCTGCTCAGAGCAAGTAAAGATAACCTTGTTTAAGGCGTATTGTCAAAGCTTTTATACGGGAAATCTGTGGGTCAGTCACACCAAAAGATCGCTGGATGTCCTGCGCGTCCAGTATAATAACATCTTCAGGATGATGTTGGGGCTGCCCCGCTTCTGTAGTGCATCGGGGATGTTTGTGCTGTATCGAACTGATGGCTTTCATGCCGTCATCCGCATGAAAACTGTATCCCTGATCTGCAGAATGCGTGGCAACTGCAACGGAATTCTGAGGACTGTAGCAGATAGGATCTCTTCTCCGCTATGGAGATCCTTGGCTAAGCGGGTAATATGAAGATATGAAGCTATGTTAATAATATTTTAATTTTAATTTAATTTAGTTTTGTAATGCATGATCAATTTATTTTATTTTAATAGTCTAGTGGCTAGAATTTGGCCCATCAGTTATGTTTCTTAAAGTGTGTTAATATGGACTGTTATAATTGTCTGAAATATAAGTTATATATATATAATATGGTGAGATTATATATAATATCTTCTAACCTAACCTGTCCGAGTCGGGGTACCCTAAGTCCCGAGCTCGCTTAGTAGCTCACTTACAACATTACTCGCTGAGTTATCAATTTAGAAGTAGGTAAATATATTTATCGGTAGCTCTGAGTTATATTAATTTACGTTCGTAAATTGACGCTTGCAGCGTGGTCTTAACATATGTGTGCGGGCGTCCCCTTAAGTGAGGCGACGCGACAGGAGAAGACACCCCCGCTCGCGCCCTCGCGCCCCCGCCAACGACCAGTGGACTAACGGACGCGAGTGCATACGCCACGCTCGCGAAAGCTCGTGATAGTTTTAAATTGTTTACTCCATTACCTGTTTGTGACTTGTACACTGTGTTCTGATTGTAATAATACACCTTTTCGTTCTAAACTTGCGTCAGAACTCATTTAATTGACCCGACATACACCCTGAAGAGAACTATACCATACAGTTGACGCCCAACTAGCGGCCAAGTTATCAGTGAAAAACTCGTAAAATACATAACAGTGACAGTAAATGCAAAATTCTACCGTGCTAACACATACTGTGGACCCATTCCGATGTGATTCCGATAGTGCATTTCCGAAAATAGCTCCAAACAGTGCAAAAAAACAATCGGCAAATCTTTGGGCGAGTCCATTCTTCCCGCCAAAATTGTAACCGACGCGCACGCTGTTGAGTATACCACGTGGCGTTTTGGCGCGGGAATAAAAAAATCAAGGGTTCGTCCCGAGCAACGAACCACCCATATAACCATCACCCGTGTTGTTCGTGCGAGTAACAGCAGAGTGAGTGCCCTGTTACCATGCCGCCGAAATCAACAAAAAAACGTACCGGAAGAGATGGTGGGTCGGGATCGGAATCCGACACGGACGCAGAGCTGGCTAGGACGGTGGTCGCTTCGGTATCGTCATCACCAAACATCACTATGTCTGAGGAGATGCTTCAGGCCCTTGTGTGCAATATCACCAAGAACCAAGCCGAAGCGAATCGCGTTCTCATCGAAAGTATACTGGCAAATAGAGACGATACATGCACCCCATCACCACGAATTCCCGATACGCGTGATACCGCGCGGCGGTCGGGCAACTTTGCGAACTGCACGGCGCGCTTTGACGGGTCATCGAAGAACGCGGAAGAGCTCGAGGCATTCATCGATGCTATCGTAGTGTACCGCGACTGCACCGACATCAGCGACGAGCACGCACTGCGGGGGCTGCCTATGCTGCTGGTCGGCGAGGCCGCCGTCTGGTGGCAAGGCGTGAAGTCGTCGATAGCGTCGTGGTCCGACGCGTTGTAACGGCTTCGAGGGATGCACGGAGTGCCGCGACCCGGTTATAAAATATTTCGAGACATTTTCGGTACCGAACAAAATAGTGAGCGGGCCGACGTGTTTATAAGCAAAGTGCGCGCTTTAATATCAAAGTTACCGTATGATGTGCCGGAAGTGATGATGCTAGATATAGTTTACGGATTGTTAGATCGTAGGATAAGGAAACGAGTGTCTCGCGACGCGGTGTATGAGCTGGATCAGTTGATAGCGAAGGCCAGGTTAGTCGAGGAGTCGTTGGCGGAGGTAAGTGCTTCCACCCATTATAATAATAATAGCGACAATGTAAACAATAACCCTTCCGTCGCCGCGCAGGAGCGTTCGAACACATACGTTAACCCTACGAATGCCGTTGGTGACTCGCGCAAGTCGAGTACTAATCAAAGTGTCGTTAGGCCGTCCGACTCGCACGAGCTAAACGTGAAAAATAATAACAATAGTGATGGGCAAAGGCGAGTTAGACCAAAGTGCACTTATTGCAAGTTTTTCGGGCATACGATAGACGAGTGCCGTAATAAGGATAAGAAGGACGGAAAGGTCACTGACCCTTCTAATAAGTCGAGCAAAAGTACCGAGTTACCTACGTTGTTACGGATGTGGTCAGCTGGGAGTAGTGCGTTAAAAATGCAGTAACTGCAAACGCGCGTCGACTTCAAGCAAGTCGGATTTTTGTAGTGCTCAGGTAGCCGATAGCGATGATGCGCGGCCGCTGGTGGAAATCCAGGTCGTGAATCGTGAGGGAGTAGCTATTTTAGATACAGGAGCCACACATTCCATCGCGGGCTCCATGCTATACGACTTACTTCTTAGAGCTGGCGTAGTTTTCAGGAATTCGTTACGTACTATAGGGCTTGCAGTCGGATCGCAACAAGTAGGCACTGTACTTGAGTGTGATATTGACGTAATGTTGGAAAACCATGTTATACCTACCACATTACTAGTTTCACCGGATGCGCGAACTCGGACATTGCTAGGTAGAGACTTTATCATGAAAGCAAGTATCCTGTTGGACTTACCACAGAGCAGCTGGCGTTTTAACGACGAACCGGAACAATGGCACCCGTTTATCACCAGTTTTAACTTACCTGCTGGCGACCAGATGGAGCTAATGAAGGTAGAAGCATCAAACCTTGTGCTAAGAGATGATGAAGGCAACAGGTTAACAGCAGATCAGAGGCTCCAACTGAACGCGTTGCTGTTGAAGAGGTCTGACTGCTTCGAAAAGGGCGGGCCACCAACCGAATACGCCACGCACCGGTTAAAGCTCGACCCGCGTCAGGAACCCATCGCCTCACCGCCTTACCGGATGTCTCCCAATAAGAGAGCGATGCTGGAACAAGAGTTGCAGAAATTACTGGACACTGACGTGATCGAAGAATGCGAATCTCCTTGGGCCGCCAACGTGGTCCTCGTGACGAAGAAGGATGGAGGGGTTCGTCTATGTGTGGATTACAGGAAGCTGAATGCTGTTACCGAGCCTGATCGCTACCCACTTCCACGCATCGAAGACGTTCTCCACGCGGCCAAGAACACCAGTTTTATGACAACCTGCGACCTCCGGTCTGGCTACTTTCAAATTTCTGTGGAACCGGCTGACCGCGACAAAACTGCGTTTGTGAGCCCACTCGGTTGTTTTAGATTTAAAAGGATGCCAATGGGATTGAGGAATTCAGGCGCGACCTTCCAGCGGCTTATGGATCGATTCAGGTCCGGCAAGGAACTAGCCAAAGTCTGCGTGCTAACATATTTAGATGACGTCATTATCCTATCGGAGTCGTTCCCCAAGCACCTGGAAGATTTGAACGCTGTTTTTGACCGACTTGAGATGTACAACCTGAGAGTAAACCGAGAAAAGAGTTGCTTTGCTCGCGAGTCAGTTAAGTTTTTAGGCCACGTGATAGTACCAGGCGGGGTGACGGCAGATCCCGACAAGACGGCAGCTGTTGCAAATATGACCCCTCCTGAGAACGCGCAACACTTGAAGACCTTTTTGCAAACGTCAAGTTGGTTCCGGCGCTTCATTCCCAATTACGCCGACGTTGCTAAACCCCTGACGGATCTTCTCAAAAGGGACAGCAAATGGACCTGGACCTCGAAGCAGAAGGACGCCTTCGACTGTATTAAGGCAAGGTTGATCACCGCTCCGATACTGCGCCAAGCTGACGAATCAATGCCGTTCACATTGAGGACCGACAGCAGCGGTTATTGTCTTGGACCAGTACTGATGCAGGGGGAGGGCCCCGAAGAAAGACCAGTAGAATACGCTAGCCGTTTGCTGAATAGTGCAGAGAAAAACTATAACACAACGGAAAGAGAAGCGTTGGCAGTCGTGTGGGCTGTTACCAAGTTTCGCGCCTACATCGAAGGATCGGAGGTCGTGATAAAGAGTGACCACCAACTTTTGAGATGGCTGATGACTGTAAAGTCACCAAGCGGCCGCTTAGCAAGGTGGGCCCTTACGCTCCAGGAGTACAATCTCCGTATAGAATATACACCTGGCAGAGCGAACGTCATCGCTGATACGCTTTCACGACCCCCTTGCGCAGAAGAAACAGATTATGACATTCGCTACGCCGAGGTCGATTTCCCGTCAAGGAGCCCCAAGGATGTCCGTGAGAACCAACTGAAATACCCTGACGTACGAAAGATCGTTGAGGACCTCGAATCAGCCGACGATCCGTTTAGGGGGAGGAATTGGTCTAACCGTGGCTTCGTTATGTCGGACGGCATTTTATACAGATATGGACCTGACGAGTGTGAAGAAGAGACAGGGCGTCTCGTTATACCGGAGCACGAGCGCGATAAAGTCATGGCAGAATATCACGACGCACCGACAGCTGGACATTGCGGAGTAGAGCGCACACTAGATCGAGTGAAGACGAAGTATTACTGTCCTGGTATGCGGCAATACATCGTTGAATACCTGAAGAAGTGTGTAGAATGTCAGAGGTACAAAGCCGGTAACAGGAAACCAGCCGGGCTACTGCAGACTCCTGCAACTAATCGCCGCTTTGAAGTCGTCGCCGTGGACCTTTTTGGCCCATTGCCGGAGACCGCCGATAAGAACAAGTGGATCCTTATCTTAGAGGACACGTGCTCTCGATGGGTGGAGTTATTTGATCTACAAGATGCTACTAGCTTAAACTGTTCCAAGATCTTGATCACAGAGGTTTTCCTGAGATATGGAGTACCTAGACGGATCTTGAGTGATACTGGTGTACAGTTCATAAGCGAAATAATGCAGCAGGCTTGCCATTCGTTTGGCATTACTCAGTCGCTGTCGCCTGTATACCATCCGCAAGCAAACCCGGTAGAGAGGAAAAACCGTGATCTAAAACCGCAACTTGCTATCTTGGTGGGGAAGGATCACAACACCTGGGACGCTCACTTACCCGCGATACGTTTCGCAATGAACTCTGCAGTGACCAGCAGCACCGGATTTTCACCTGCTTACCTGACGTTTGGACGAGAGGTGCGTGCGCCGGCCGATGTCATCACTGACATGCGTACCATTGTAGAGAATGACAACGTCGTGACGAGCCTAACCCCTTACCTTCGGAGAATGTCAACCGTGCTATTTGAAGCTAGGGAAGTACATGAAAAGGTTCAAGCGAATCAGAAACGTTATGCCGACGGGGGTCGCAGCCCTGCACCTGATTATTCAATCGGCGATTTGATCCTTTTGAAGACCCAAGGGAGCAACGACACAGCCCGCGGACAAACCCCGAAGTTCATACCGCGACGGGACGGACCTTACCGTATTAAGGAACTAGCGAGCTCGACCACTTATGTATTGGGGAAGATTAGCAGCGGGGAAACGTTAGGTAGGTACCATGTCTCTCAGCTGACTCCATTCATAGGCGACGTACCGCCGGCCCCGGTCAACGAAAAGCGGAAGCGCGGTAGACCGAAGCGTTATCTTGACTGACTCAGACGCGTCGGCGCATGTTTGGGTCAGAGGGTAGAATGTAGCGTGGTCTTAACGTATGTGTGCGGGCGTCCCCTTAAGTGAGGCGACGCGACAGGAGAAGACACCCCCGCTCGCGCCCTCGCGCCCCCGCCAACGACCAGTGGACTAACGGACGCGAGTGCATACGCCACGCTCGCGAAAGCTCGTGATAGTTTTAAATTGTTTACTCCATTACCTGTTTGTGACTTGTACACTGTGTTCTGATTGTAATAATACACCTTTTCGCTGTAAACTTGCGTCAGAACTCATTTAATTGACCCGACATACACCCTGAACAGAACTATACCATACACGCTGGTTTTTTGATATTCCGTTGGAATAGTAAAGATGATAAATTAATATAATTGAAGCTGTTCTATTAACTCGTTGCCTACATACGAAAAAAGACGTTAGGTTGCAGGTGCTAAAGAAAACTTTTGTTGCTGCACTCATAATTTCCCAAAAACAATGAAAAACAAAGTTATATCTACTAAATATATCTTATTTATTTATTTATTTTGGATCGCCAACAGAGGCTACACAATAACATGCATGTTAACCAACACAGTGACAAATAACAGTGTGCGCCTCCAATTACAGGAGACCACATCATTCACTTAATAACTAGGTTGGTACAAAAAGTTTTACACGGTAAAACATTAAAATACAATCATACAAAAAAAATATACAAATTACATAGCAACAAATTCAAAAATACAAATTCAAAAGATTAAAAAAATAATTCAAAAATATTAAATGAAATAAAAAATACCATAGATGTCAAAGGAAATCAATAACAAAATATTATGCCTTGGATATTATAACTCGTATGGCCTTTTTAAACTTTGCTATTTTGCATGTAATATCTAATTCTTTATGTTTCGATACTTCGTTATACTGCCTACAGAGCCTTGGCAAAACGGCGTATCTTATGACTTATACACCAAAGTTCTAAGTGATTAATTAATTAAGTATCTTTGTCATTATGGGATCCAACAATACCCCACACGCTTACTTGCCGCTCGATCCTCTCTGCCTACCCCGGGAAACTGTACAGTTGTAGTAGAACATGTATGTAGTTTTCATTATAAAATGTTTATTTTTAACATGTTACAATAACATTACAAAGTTATAATGCACCAGCGGGGTAATGACGTCGCAAACTGTGTTGTGTAAATCTTTATTAGTGAGGCTGGAGGTGTCATTTTAATTTTGGTGTGAATTGAAGATAGAACTTATGGCAGAGGTTGTACTTCTTTTTTACATCAAAGCCTGTTCCGGTACTATACGGATAGGTAAACACCTGTTAATGCGTGCTTCTTAGATTTGTCCAAGGATTTCGACCTCGTGTCTTGTGACCTTCTGTGGGGCAAGCTAAGCAATGAGAAAGAAGTAGAAACCGAGGTTACCTCTCTACTAAAATTTTGGTATGAAAACCAAATAAATAATGTTACGAGGGTGACACTGAAAGTTCTTAGAAAATCAAAAACTGAACAAACTAGCAAGTTATTAGTATTATTATATCTTTTCAAAATATTGTCCTTTTGCATCAATACATCGCTGCATCCGATGGAACCACTGAGAAAAGCACTTTGCTCACTCGTCCTTAGGGCTCTTTTCGACGGCATTTTGAAACGCAGCCACTGCTTCCTCGTCGTCCATAAAATATTTTCCTCGAAGTTTTTCTTTTATTTTCGGAAATAAATAAAAATCGCAAGGTGCGAGGTCGGGGCTATATATAGGGCGGGTGCCCCAGTAATTCCACGTCTGACGTCGCCAAGTAGTCGATTGTTGGCTTGGCGGTGTGCGACGAGGCGTTGTCGCGGTGAAGGAAGATCCTACTCCGAGGTCGTTTCTCCCGAACTTTTTCCAAGACAAGTGGCAAACAATTGTTAGTGTACCACTCCGCAGTAACCGTTTTTCGATCCTCTAAAACAATTGTTGCGTAATGACCTGTCTTTCCGAAGAACGACGCCAGCATTTTTTTTCCCACGCTTCGACCTCTCTTCACTTTAGTTGGCAACTCCTCGGAAGGAAACACGCAGACAGCAGACTGTCTCTTAGTTTCAGGATCATAACAATAAATCCAGCTTTAGACACCCGTAAGTATGTCGAACACAGCATTTGAGTCACCTCCGTTAAATCTTTGAACCATTTCACGACACCAATCAACACGACGGAGTTTTTGCGCCTCTGTCAAATTATGAGGTATCCACCGAGCACAAAGCTTCCTGACCGCTAAATGTTCATGGAGGATTTTGTGCACTTGACTCATACCGATGCCTAAGCTTGTCCGAATCTGCTGATAAGTCACTCTTTTGTCAGTCTCTATCATACGCCGCACAACATTGATGTTATCTGTAGTCGTCGCCGTAGAACGCCGCCCCTCACGCAGATCATCAGTGAGATTAATGCGACCACGTTTAAACTCATTAAACCTGTTGTAAACAGTGGCACGAGATGGGGCTTCATCGTGAAAGGCCAATCGAAGTCTATCATAACTTTCTTCTTGACTTAAATGACATCGAAAGTCATAAAAAACATTGTACGAAAATTTTCTCGCGTTAAATTCATGCTGACGTGACACAGACAATTTTAAATTTGTCGCCAAATCGTAAACAAATGATAAACTAATACAATACTCGTATATACACAACAATATTGGCTCCCATTTTCAAAATTTGAACTTATTTTTGTATTATATCGTTTACAAGTGGCCAGTTCTAAAAACTTTCAGTGTCGCCGTCGTAATGGGCCCCCGAAAACGGTCGCTAGCACATAGTGTCGTAGCGACAAAGGGGCAACATGTCGCACCTTAATTTCGAAACCGTTACTAAACGAAATTTTCACGAAATTGAAAATATTTAATAACATGACTACACACCTTAAAAAGAAACCAATAATTTAACAAAAAGAAACCAATAATTTAACAAATAATCTCAGGAATATCTGATGAGTTCATCAGATATTTAATAAGAGGTAAATAATAATGCAAATATCGTAAATTATTTCTCTTGTAAAATTTAGTTTTTTTGTTTAATAACGGTTTCGAAATGAAGGTGCGATGTGCTGAGGTGCTTTTGGGGAGTGGAGAGGTAAACCACGGCTATCAGGACAATCCCGGAAGTACGGTCAAGATCCCTACCAGCATCTTACTGGAATACTTCCTTCCTCCGAGCACGTTTGCTCTTGCGAATCTCCACTCCAGCCGGCCAATAATCTCAAGCCAGAGGTGAGAAACATCACTTCTCCCGGGAGATAGGTTCCTTGGGGTCGATTATTATTGGTCCATTAGGGCAATAAACACCAGACTAAATAATAATTAATCGTTCTTTCGTTCTGATATTCTTTTAAGAGAGAGACCTACTTAGCTACCTACCTACCGTACTCACCCCAAATGACCGACCCTAAATGTTAAAGTAGCGACAAGTGAAAAGCTTATGTGAATGGTTGATTCAATGAATGACAGTATAAAATACATACCTTTGCAGAATCAATTTCTAATAAAATCTGAATGTTTTTTAAAAATATTCAAGTAGCCTATGTAGCTAGGCATTTTCATAATGTGTGACCTACACATTGTGAAAATGCCTAGCTAACTTATTATTTATTCATTTAACCATTAATTTGAGGTCGGCGCAGCACACGGAGTATAGAACTACGTGGCGCAGCACGTCTTCTTCATCGACTTTATCTTTATGTCTAATAGCCGTCAAACTCAAACTCAAAGCATTTATTTATAATAAACCAATTACAGGTACTTTTGATTTGTCAAGGGGTTGGTCAGTGAGAAAGATGAAGCTAGTTGGCCATTCCAAAGCGTAGTAGGTACCTACCTATGGAGAAGAACGGGCAAGAAACTCTATGGACACTCTTTTAAATCAAAATATGATTACAAAATATTGGTTACATCGTTTATCTTAGAAGTCACTCCATTTCCAGTAATATCATCTTTCAGCTTAGAAGTCACTCCATTGCCAGTAATATCATCGTTCATCTTAGAAGTCACTCCATTGCCAGTAATATCATATTTCATATTAGAAGTCACTCCATTGCCAGTAATATCACCTTTCATCTTAGAAGTCACTCCATTGCCAGTAATATCATCGTTCATCTTAGAAGTCACGCCATTGCCAGTAATATCATCGTTCATCTTAGAAGCCACTCCTTTGCCAGTAATATCATCGTTCATCTTAGAAGCCACTCCATTGCCAGTAATATCATCGTTCATCTTAGAAGCCACGCCATTGCCAGTAATATCATCGTTCATCTTAGAAGCCACTCCATTGCCAGTAATATCATCGTTCATCTTAGAAGTCACTCCATTGCCAGTAATATCATCTTTCACATAATCCATCCATTGTTTTTTGGTATTCCCCTACGCGTAAAGCTATCGTCATTCATTCACAAAACTTTCTTTATTACATGTTTGGCATGTTCCTCATGTTCTGCCTCAAAATCAAAAATCTCTTGCGATCTGACACTAATTCTTCGAACTTTTTTGCTAATTGCCGGTTTTATGGCAGGTTTTTTTTAATTTCGACATTGTATATGATACGAGTTGCTCTTGTCAACTTATCACCCAGAACTAAACGAGGTAGCCCAGTTTTAAAATGCGATAGCAACTTGATGTGTGTGGCGGTATAGCAGAGCTATGATAATGTGATGCAGGGGGCTGGACAACAAGGTGACGGTGTTCCCGCTGTCGGGCGCGGGCGATGAAGAGCCGGCCGCGCGCAAGCGTACCGTGGCCACGCACACGTCCTACATGTCATGCTGCCTGTTCCCCAATACCGACCGGCAGATCCTCACGGGCAGCGGCGATGGCACGTGCGCGCTGTGGGACGTGGAGTCGGGCCAGCTGCTGCAAAGCTTCCAGGCGCACGCGGCCGACGTCATGGCGCTGGACCTGGCGCCTTCTGACATGGGCGACACGTTCGTGTCGGGCGGCTGCGACCGCGCCGTGCTGGTGTGGGACATGCGCACGGGGCAGGCCGTACAGGCCTTCGACACGCACGACTCGGATGTCAACAGCGTGCGCTACCACCCGTCCGGCGACTCGCTCGTTACTGGCTCTGACGACTCCTGCTGCCGCCTCTTCGACCTGCGCGCCGACCGCGAGGTAACTATCACCTCTGAGTACAATTAGCTCTCATAGATGCCGTTCGCTCTCTTCCTAATTCAGCACTGACCTTGAGTTTGTTGTGTCCACTATTTGGGGGATATTTTTACGTTTGTATCTGGTTGTATGTTGATCAAATATAACTTCAGGGCATTGATTACAATGCATCAGAACGTGTATTAAAACCCTTAGGTAACGTTTGCTAACATAAATCGATATACAATGAACACACACGTACTCATCACACCATCACCTCCACTCTCACTCACATACATAAATCGATATACAATGAACACACACGTACTCATCACACCATCACCTACACTCTCACTCACATACATAAATCGATATACTATGAACACACACGTACTCATCACAACATCACCTACACTCTCACTCACATACATAAATCGATATACAGTGAACACACACATACTCATCACACCATCACCTACACTCTCACTCACATACATAAATCGATATACAATGAACACTCACGTACTCATCACACCATCACCTACACTCTCACTCACATACACACACATACCCCTAAATCAATATTAAGCCACTTGTCACAAAATTGTTTTACTTCAGTTTTTTTTCCATTTTGTTTTACTTTTGTTATTATTAGTTTGTAATAGTGTTTTATTATGTACAACCTGTATGTTCATAATATATAGTATACAGTCTTAGGTCATAAGTGAATGGTCTGATGGAAGGTCAGCCTGGTGATCTGTAATACAGGTTTTACCTACCTCAGACACCAGCCTCTATTAAGTGTCACCTTGACTTTGTACTGTGTTGTGATTATGAGAGAACAATATAGAACATTATAACGACTCCAAGCCCTAAGCTATATTTGAACTACATTATCAAAATAACTTTCTAAGTCTTAGCAAGTTGAATTGTTAAAATATTTATCTTGATCCCAATCTTATAGAGTTGGATTGATAATTTTAATATCATTATTCTGTAAATAAATATTCGTAGCCCTCGCGAATCCTAATCGTGTTGATCGACGTTAACCTTACACGACGCGGTGCACAGGTGGCGCGCTACTGCCGGGAGAGCATCATTTTCGGCGTGAATTCGGTGGAGTGGTCGCTGAGCGGCCGCCTGGTGTTCGCGGGCTACAGCGACTACACTGCATGCGCCTGGGACGCGCTGCGGGCCGTGCGCGTGTGCGTCCTGTGCGGCCACGAGCACCGCGTCACGCGCGTGCAGCTGTCGCCCGACGGCACCGCGCTCTCCACCGCCTCCTGGGACGCCACGATACGGGTACGTGCACACTCACAGTACACACGAGCACCGCGTCACGCGCGTGCAGCTGTCGCCCGACGGCACCGCGCTCTCCACCGCCTCCTGGGACGCCACGATACGGGTACGTGCACACTCACAGTACACACGAGCACCGCGTCACGCGCGTGCAGCTGTCGCCCGACGGCACCGCGCTCTCCACCGCCTCCTGGGACGCCACGATACGGGTGCGTGAACACTCACAGTACACACTGCTGACAGCTCGCTCTGTTACAGATCTGGGCGTAAAGCGGCAGCGGCGAGGCGCGGCTCCGGTGGCTAGCCTGCATGTTCGCGCCGCTAGTCCGATTTGAAGAGAATAGGTTGGGCAGTTGTGGCACTAAGCCGAGCGCAGTATATGTTGCATCGTCCGGTCGCCGCGGCGGCTCCGGTCGCGCTGAGGTTGTCGCGCGACTCTATATCGATCCACACGCGCATATCGCAGGCGAGGGACTTACTGTGGATAATAGGCGCATTTCTTTGATTTAAAGTTTAGTACGATTCCGAATACCTTGTGCGTAGTTTTAGTCGAGTATACCTTTACTAGCACTAGTCGATGATAGTATGATAATAATAAAATACATATAATTTATAAAGATCTAAGTAATGTATGTAAATATTGGTTATCGAGCATGTTGAAAGGTGGTGTTCATTTTTGCGAGTATTTATTTTTAGACTTAGTCGTCCCGAGTATTGTAAGAATGAAAGGGCGACTCGACGCCGTTCGTCCGACAGCTCAGTGTAGTCTCCTACTATTATCAATAAATTTAAATGTTATACCTATTTCTGTTTCATTTCTTTTTTCTATCATTAAAACAAACCATACCGAAAATCGGTTTCTGCCGTGTGGAGGTAATGGGAAACGATAAAAATAACGTTGAAATTATCCCCCTGGAAACTACTGCCCGGAAAAGCCATCCTGTACCTCCGGCTGCACCCAGGAGCTTGCGCAGACATTCTGTACCTCCGGCTGCACCCAGGAGCTTGCGCAGACATTCTGTACCTCCGGCTGCACCCAGGAGCTTGCGCAGACATTCTGTACCTCCGGCTGCAACCAGGAGCTTGCGCAGATATTCTGTACCTCCGGCTGCAACCAGGAGCTTGCGCAGACATTCTGTACCTCCGGCTGCAACCAGGAGCTTGCGCAGACATTCTGTACCTCCGGCTGCACCCAGGAGCTTGCGCAGACAGTTGGTGCATACATAAAATAAAACATACAGTGTGGTGTGGCGTCCACGTCCTCATCATCGCATACCGTTTTTCCGGTAAACCTATACCGTTTTGGGCCGAGATGCGATCAAATATAGTACACACTACTATGGGGTATGATTGATTCATCAAATATCCAAAATCACAAACAGGTATTACATTTTTATAATATACACACATCAAGTGTATTAATATTTTTATAATAAACACACAAAAGGTATTCAAAAAAGAAATAGCACTTTAGAAATTAAATAAAATGTTGTTTCGAGCCGCCACGATACATGGAATAAGCTCTTTCCCTCGCTTGGCTGTTGCGAGGAAGGCGCGGACGGCGGAGGCCATGTGTGCCAGTCAGCTGCCCACACGCTTACTGCGTAGACGCATATTCGATAGTATTACCATTTTAGAGTCTTCCAGAAAGCCATAAAATAGTAATTTACCCCTAAGTTAACCTAACCTATTTAACCTTAAGTTTAACACAATTGTGTTTAAACTGTTAATCTTTGTTTTTACATTACCATTATACAGTATTAAGTACTGAAAAGGTGGTTTCCCTACGATAACCTCCCTCATACTTAGATTAGATATTTAGATTGTGATAAAAATAAAAGTTATTAAAGGTTTTTATTGCGTAAAATAAACAAGTAAGTATTAGTCTAGTCTTTTTTCCGCCGTTAACGCGTATAACACAATCGCAGCGATTCGGCATACTGAATATGAGTTCATCCAAATAACGTTGCGGAATGGCCGCCCACGTCCGTTGTAACAGGTGAAAAAGATTTTCTGGTGTGTGTACGGTATCCATATTTGGCAGAGCTCTTATTGGAAGCATATCCCATGCGTGCTGGCGTATTTCTAATCTATAGGAACGAGGCTAGAACGCAGCCATAGGAAACTGCTTGCGAATACATTGGAAATCACTTTTTTACTGAGGTCTTCCAATCTATACAAGAGTAGGTAGTACGCAAATACTCGCGTATACTTCGTTGTGAACGAATTAACTAAGTACCTTATTCCATAGTATATAGTGCCAGTACGCATACGGACTAATCATGTATAGATCGGAATAAGCGCGCGATTCCAATCTATACGCGAGCAGTTGAATGCTCGCCATTTTGATTTGTTGACCTCTCTTTCTATTCCATGGATTTTGTAAGGAATTATCGGCCGTTTGTCGTAAAAATTGTGTCGAAAGGATCGGTGTGTAAGTGTTGTATGATACAACACTTGTTGCGGCATACACATCTACGAACAAGGAACCCTTAGTTATGATCGTAGATAGCGGAAATTAATCATATTATTACAAAACTCACAATACCAGTTAAATTAACGGTAAAACTGTATACAATGTGTAGTTTTGGATCTGCAAAACATTTTAGGAGATAATTATGTTAGTGATTTTCGACCCGAATCAACAATAAAATGGGCAGGTTTTTTTTTTTCTTTTTATTCTTATTTACGGAAATCTGTAAAAATGAACTCCCCTTTTTAAAACGCGGCCAATCTGTAAGTGTCCTTAAACTGCGCTTTCACATACACAAACAAACACAACCAATATTTCTTTCATAGATCCAAAGCACCAACCACCACCCGTTCTCTCTCCCACTAGCCACGCCCCCGCGGCCATCGCAACTCACAATTGATGACGCCGGCGTGTGCATACGCTTGCAAATTCCGCCCCTCAAGTGCGCCTTGGATTAACGTCGCGATAGGTACCTAATATCTAGTTATAATGATGACGGACCAATACTCCAATGTAGAGTTTGTGGATATGGTCCGCTTGTATGCCATCAGTGGAGACAATGTATCTCGAGCCATCGAAATGTTCGCGGAGTTATTCCCCAATCGGCAACGTCCCTCACGCAGGGTAATGCTGGCTGCTACGCAGAGACTGCGCGATCATCGGCATTTCGACGTTCCCCAGCGTGCTGAAGGTCGCGGCAACGAAGGCCTGCCTGTCGCCTTGCAGGAAGGTATCCTGGAATTGTTCCGGCGAGAGAAAAGTGATCAGTGCTTTCGACACAATAAAAATGAATGTGTTTGTGTTACGTAAGCTGAAGGAAAATCAGCAATGTCGTGCTAGACTGTGCCTGGAGTGTGACGGTGGAAACTTTGAACAATACCTCCAGGTAACAAGTAGGTAATTTATTTATTTGTACATAGACAATAATTTGTAAATTCGATGTTAGCTAAATCAACTTGATTAGTGTAAATAAGTTGATTTCAAAATTTTAACTACGGAAAAAATACCTATCAGACAAAATGAATCACTTAAAATCCCTAACACATGGGTCTCTTGGTCATCTTGAGGTATTTTTGTCGGTCCTCAGCCCGTTAAAATGACACTATGGTTACTATAGTGTTCAGGATTATATAATGGAAGATGTAAGGACATATTGATGTAACCAGTGCACCAATTTTTTATAATTATTATTTAATACTTTGACATTTATTTACAGATATATCTTGACATTCTCATTCAACACATGACATTTTGAATTTTAATTAAACTATTTGACATTTTTTTTTTGTAGGTATACCTAGTGTTGTTACTGTGACCTTTATCCACAATTGTATCTTACATTTTTAAATATTAGAACATAAAAAATATAAAAACATTTAAAAATATAAAAAATAGTAACCCACCGGTATCGGGAACAGGGTCCAAGCTACCGGCGGTCAGGGCACCAGAGAGAGGAACCTCCTAACAATGCGAGCCGTGTCTAGAAGTACCGCTTTCTGAATCAAGCCTTTGATCCAGCTGCCCAACGAGAGCCTCCTCAGGTGTTGGTCGAGGCTCTTGGCTATTAAGCCATTGGCTGTCACGACTATCGGCACAATGATCGCTGAGTCCACTTCCCACATGTCGACAACCTCGCGAGCCAAGTCAAGATACTTGATTTGTTTATCTTTCTCGGCTTTCACGAGGTTCCCGTCATGAGGGACCGTTATGTCAACAATCATTGCGCGCCGCTCTAATCGATCCACCACCACTATTATATATCAGATTTATTGGCAAGAATAGTCAAATTCAAATTCAAATGTTTATTGCTCAACACAGTACATAATCATACATTTCTAGATGTCAAACGAATGCGCAGTCCACTGTGTTGCACCAATTCAGGCATGCAAAATTATTATTAAAATTAAAAGCACCAATAAAGTTATACCATTTTTTTTAATTCACATTAATAAGTACCTTATAGTTATACACTTCCAAAATAATACCATACACAATGCCATAAATTCAAATCAATAAGCATGCAATGTCAGAATATACAGGGTGGAATTTTGTAATGCCACCTGGAGGGAAAGTACTCTTAATACTGCAGATAGAAAATTTTACTCAAAGGAAACATTCCTTTATTTTTGAATAGAAAGCAAACTACATTCAAATATTTTCGAAAATTCTCTTCTCCCACACCCGGGAATCGAACCGGCTAAAATCTGAAAAAATTATACCCTGTACTTTTATTGCATCGATCGTTAGAGTCAATTATAAGGATGAAATCTCTCTAACAAACATGATAAATTTCAATGAAAGGAAAACCAGGAAATCTGAAGTTACAAATTCAATGAGTCAAGTTAAACTCATTAACTAACATCCATCTTTTGTAATGCAGACTCCTTTGCGACATACTCGTAGCTGCGTGTATGAGGTAATTTAAATATGGAATGTTAGATTAAAAATTGAAAATTAGATTGTCATAGTTGTTATTCACATTTGATTGTTTTTACAACTCATTTCACATTTTGTCTCACGGTGAAAATGGCTTATCAAGAACAGTTTGATTTAATGGAAGCTTATTTTTTAAATAACAAAAACGTGAATCTAGCTCTGCGGTGGTATGGAGAGAGATATCAAGACCGACAGGCACCAACTCGGTTCCTATTGAAAAGAATGGTAGAAAATTTAAAGAATACGGGTGGTTTCAAGAAGAGACGGCAAACTATTCAGCAAAACTATTTCGATTTTGAACTAGATGTTTTAACATACTTTGAATCATTTCCAAAGGCTTCAAGTAGAGATGCTGCCAATGAATTAGGAACAACCCACACTCGCGTACTTAAAGTGCTGAAAAAGTATAAGTATAAATGCTATCGTGAAGGTCGGTTGGTGCAAAAATTGCATATTGGGGATCGTGACAGACGATTACAATTTTGTGAAAACATGCTTGGAGAAATTGACCGAAACCCTAATTTTTTGAGTAACATTGTATGGTCTGACGAAACCAACTTCAGCAATAATGGCATATACAATCGCCGCAATAACCATTATTGGTCTCGAGTGAATCCTGTTCGTGTTCATGAAACTAACAATCAAGTAAGATTTCCTTTCAACGTTTGGTGCGGAATTATGAGAAATAATGTAGTGTTAGTCCACGTGTACGAAGGTCATTTAAACACTGTCAAGTATATTGAAATACTGGATCTCTTAAGAAACGAGTTAAATGGTTTCCCCGAGGAAGAGCGAAACCAAATAATTCTACAGCAAGATGGTGCTCCAGCACATAACAGCAGAATCACTACTGCCTACATTAATAACCATTTTAATACCTGGATTGGTACAAACGGCACAATCAGATGGCCTGCGAGATCGCCAGATCTCACCCCATTAGATTTTTTTTTGTGGGGTTATGTAAAAAATCAAATTTACATGAAATCTTATGCGAATGACAACGAGTTGAGAGTTGAAGTTCAGAATACGATTTATAATATTCACCACAACACTTTATTAAAGGTTACTAGAAATGAATTCGTTAAAAGAATAAATTTGTGTATCCAAGAGAATGGAGCCCATTTCGAGCAACTAATTAGTTAGTTTACCATTTTTTGTAAATAATTAAATTAATTTAAGATTTCCTGGTTTTCATTTAATTTATCATGTTTGTTAGAGAGATTTCATCCTTATAATTGACCCTAACGATCGATGCAATAAAAGTACAGGGTATAATTTTTTCAAATTTTAGCCGGTTCGATTCCCGGGTGTGGGAGAAGAGAATTTTCGAAAATCTTTAAATGCAGTTTGCTTTCTATTCAAAAATAAAGGAATGTTTCCTTTGAGTAAAACTTTCTATCTGCAGTATTAAGAGTACTTTCCCTCCAGGTGGCATTACAAAATTCCACCCTGTATAATGTCATAATAAGTAAGTAATGTCTAATACAGTCAACACATAATTGGCAATACAAATAAGATAATTTTAATAAAAAAAAAAAAAAAACGGACTCCAGTATTCAGCCTAATTATATTATATTATCATTATGCACCCAAATTTCTATCCGACAGGTATTCATTAATTGTGTAGTATGTCTTACTTATCAATAGATTATTGAGTTGCTTCTTAAATAAATGGATATCTCTAATACTTAACAAAGCATTAGGTAATTTATTATAAATATGTGGTGCCATTCCTAGGAGGTTTTTATGGAATACTGCTTTTTTGTGTTGCCTGCTGCTTATTTTATTTCTATGCCGCAAACTGTGTAGTTTTCCAAACAGGTGGGAGTTTGTTTTGACAAATACGGCCACCTCATATATGTATAGGCATGGTACCGTTAATATACGGAAATTCAAAAAGAACGGTTTGCAGCTTTCCGTGCCTTGAATACCGCATATTGCCCTCACACACCTCTTTTGCGCTCTAAATGCTGTCTCCTTGTTGATGGAGTTACCCCAATATATAATCCCGTATCTTAATGCAGACGTAACATATGCATGATACGCTGTAAGCAAAACTTTTTGATTTACCTCCTTTGCGAGATTACGTAAAGCATACGAATGTTGACTCAGGCGTTTACATAAACTGTCAGTATGAGTTTTCCACGACATGTCTCTATCCAGATCAAGCCCTAAAAATTTTGTAGTTGTCGTTTCTGAAATAGTCTTGTCTCCATATTTTATGTCAGGTTTTTTATGATTCGTCCTATGTTCAAAAGTCATTATTTTAGTTTTGTCAATATTAATTTTTAAATTATTGTCGCCCATCCATTCTACTAATACTTGGAGACAGTGGTTAATTTCTCCCTCAAGTGTCGTCGCATCATTTTCACCACTAAAAACGACCGTGCTATCATCAGCAAATAAAACCATCGGATGATGTGTTTCTCTGGGCATGTCATTAATGTAAATAATAAATAATAAAGATCCTAAAATACTTCCTTGGGGTACACCGTAGTTATTAGCCCTCTGACTCGATACATACGTACGCTCGGTTTTTGAGGTAATGCAGACTTTATCCATTTTGGTAACTTGTTTTCTGTCGGACAAGTACGATTTCATAAGGTTCAAAGCACTGCCCCTAACTCCATACCTTTCCAACTTATTTAATAGTACTGTTCTATCCACAAAATCAAATGCCTTGCTCATGTCCATGAATAATGCCGCTACCGGACTTCTGCTATCAATGCCAGTTATAATTTTTTGAAAGAGATTGAAAATTGCCATATTAATATTCTTTTTTCTTCTAAAACCGTATTGTTCATCAGCAAAAAGATTTTTATGTTCAAAGTATACGTATAATGTATTGTACATCACCAGACATCCACCACACACCACACCACCACATTGTCAGTGATAATGGATCGATCCCAGTATAATGTGATATGTCCATTTTCGAGAACTGGGTCGGGCACATACTTGTAGTACGGCACTTCCGATTCTACAAGGCTGTATTTCAGAGCAAGTTGCTGATGGATAATCCTGGCTACAAGGTTGTGTCTATGCAAGTACTCTTCGTTAGCTAGACGAGAACATCCGGAGATAATATGTCTGATGGACTCACCCGGACGATGGCATGCCCGACACACGTCAACCGTCCCGTCCTTCATAATATGTCTCCGGTAGTTATTCGTTAAGATAACTTCGTCCATAATTGCACAGACAAAACCTTCGGTTTCTCCAAAGAGGTCACCGAAACGCAGCCAGGCTACGGACGCTAGTTGGTCTACATCGGGCCCATGTAGAGCCCGAAAAAAGCGTCCGTGAAGCTCCTTACTCTGCCATACTTCCATGCGATCATTAGTGTCAAGCACCACACACACCAGTGTTTGCGCCAGTTCTCTTTAGCTAAGGAGAGCGGGGTGAGGCCCTTGTCCACTATGACCACATCTCGATGCATCCCCACGTCGGCTTCTAAGAAATATTCCCTGAGACTGCATATCTCGCGATTGTGGAGGGTCTTAGCATTTAAAAAGCCTCGACCTCCACACTTTCGCGGGAGATGCATTCGATTTGCAGTCAGCAGTGTACGTACCTTCCTATCCAGGGCGTCGAGTTCGGTCTGAGTCCATTTGAGTATGCCGAAAGAGTACATCAAATCTGGCATGACCCAACCGTTAAAGGCGCGCACCTTGTTTCCGCCTGATAAAAGACCATTAAATACTTTTTTCAGGCGACCAAAAAAGCGTTCCTTTAACGACTGCTTCATGTCAGTACCATTGATGCCCAACGCTTCCGACATACCCAAATACTTATAGGTTTCGGATGCGGAGAGGGCTCTAAGATTTATGGAATCCGAGAGTTGTGTTCCGACGGATTCCACAATCTCCCCTCGCTTTACATGCATGACCGCACATTTATCCACACCAAATTCCATCCTGATGGCGCTACTGAAAGTTTCAGTTACTTTCAGTAGCTCCATTAGTTGCAAATTGTTGGGGGCAAAGAGTTTTAGGTCATCCATGTAGAGGAGGTGAGATATAACCTGACCACCTCTCCTCAGCCGATAGCCTAGACCTGAATCCCCAACAGTGTGCTTAGAGGATTCAAGGCTAAGCAGAACCAAAGCGGACTCAAACTATCACCCTGAAATATTCCTCGCTCGATCCTTATTGGTTCGTTATTCCTCTGGACATTTCGACATCCTGGATAGTGAAGGACCGTTCTCCATTGCCCCATACATGACTTCAGGAAGGTGCGCAGAGTTGCATCTACTTTATACAACTCCAGCACCCTCACAAGCCATGTATGTGGCACCGAGTCATAGGCCTTCTTGTAATCTATCCAACATGTCGACAGATCCTTTCGGGAACGACGAACCTGTTGGCTAATGGCCATATCAATGAGGAGTAGCTCCTTAGTACCACGGGACCCATTCCTACATCCATTTTGAAAAGGAGACATGATGGAGTTGGTGTCTATATGTTTGTTAATTTTAGCTCTCAAAATGGATGTAAGAACTTTATAGACCGTCGGTAAACACGTGATCGGCCTATAATTTCTGGGTTCCGCAGTGCTACCTGATATATGGAGCAGGTGGGTAACTCCTGTTGTTAGGAACTGGGGTAGCGAACCAGATTCCAAGGCAACCTGGTACTGAGCCGCCAAGCGAGCGTGCGACCTACGGAACCATTTGATCAAGAAGTTGTGCAGTCCGTCCGGCCCTGGAGACTTCCAGTTAGGCAGCGGACGTACTGCACGAGTTACATCTTGGGGGCAGATGGAAATAGTCCCCATTTCTGGTATTGGATCGCAGGCTCGCTCGACTTCCCGAGCCCAATCACCTTCGGTGTGACTGACAGGCACCGACCAGATATTGCGCCAGAAAGAACACATGGCATCATCATCCGGCAGGCATGTGTCAGCCAGACCTTGATACGGTCGCTCCCAACACCTATAAACCCACCTTTCATCGCGCTGGAAGGTGCGATTCTGAGTGTACCGCTCCACTCGCCGCTTATACCTACGAAGAATTAAATTATTATTAAGAATTATTATTATTATTATCTTTTATTCATTTGTATGCATATTAATTACATTTTTAAATACTTTTACAAAAACATATAAAAACATTTAAAAATATAAAAAATAGTTGCCCATCGGCATCAAAAACAGGGTCCAAGCTGCCGGTGGTCAGGGCTCTAGAGAGAGGAACCTCCTCACTATGCGTGCCGTATCCAGAAGTACTGCTCTCTGAATCAAGCTCTTGACCCAGCTGCGCAATGAGATCCTCCTGAGGTGTTGGTCGAGGCACTCCGCTATTAGGCCATTTACTGAAACGATTATCGGTATCGGCAATGATTGCAGAGTCCACGCCCCACATGTCGACGACCTCGTGTGCTAAATCAAGATACTTGATTTTTTTATCTTTCTCAGCTTTCACGAGATTCTCGTCATGAGGGACAGCGATATCAACAATCATTGCACGGCGCTCTCGTCGATCTATCACCACAATATCAGGTTTATTGGCTACAATAGTCCTGTCAGTGATGATAGATCGATCCCAGTACAATGTGGTATGACCATTTTCAAGAACTGGGTCGGGCACATACCTGTAGTATGGTATTTCGGATTCCACAAGATTGTACTGCAAGGCGTTGCTGGTGGATAATCCTAGCCACTAGATTGTGTCTGTGCAAGTACTCACCGTTAGCAAGACGAGAACAACCGGAAACTATATGTCGGATTGATTCACCGGGACGGTGGCATGCCCGACAGATGTCAACCGTGCCGTCCTTGACAATGTATATCCGATAATTATTCGTCATGATAACTTCATCCATAATCGCACAGACAAAACCTTCGGTTTCCCCGAAGAGGTCGCCGAAACACAGCCAGGATACAGACGCCAAAAAGTCTACATCAGGCCCATGTAGGGCCCGGAAAAAGCGTATTATTATTATTATTTCCTTTATTTCTTTATATACATATAAATTATATTTTTAAATATTAAAATATAAAGAATATAAAAACATTTAAAAATAAAAAAAATAGTAGCCCACCGATATCGGGAACAGGGTTCAAGCTACCGGTGGTCAGGGCTCCGGAGAGAGGAATCTTCTAACAATGCGAGCCGTGTCTAGAAGCACCGCCTTCTGCATCAAGCCCTTGATCCAGCTGCCCAACGAGAGCCTCCTCAGGTGTTGGTAGAGGCTCTTGGCTATTAAGCCATTGGCAGTCACGACTATCCGCACAATGATCGCTGAGTCCACGTCCCACATGTCGACAACCTCGTGAGCCAAGTCAAGATACTTGATTTGTTTATCTTTCTCGGCTTTCACGAGGTTCACGTCATGCGGGATCGTTATGTCAACGATCATTGCGCGCCGCTCTCTTCGATCCATCACCACTATATCAGGCTTATTGGCAACAATAGTCCTGTCAGTGATGATGGATCGATCCCAGTACAATGTGATATTTCCATTTTCGAGAACTGGATCGGGCACATACCTGTAGTACGGCACTTCCGATTCCACAAACCTGTATTTCAAAGCAAGTTGCTGATGGATAATCCTGGCTACAAGGTTGTGTCTATGCAAGTATTCTTCGTTAGCTAGACGAGAACACCCAGAGATAATATGTCTATTTGATTCCCCCGGACGGTGGCATGCCCGACAGATGTCAACCGTACCGTCTTTCACAATAAATTTCCAGTAATTGTTCGTCATCATAACTTCGTCCATAATTGCACAGACAAAACCTTCGGTTTCCCCAAAGAGGTCGCCGAAACACAGCCAGGATACAGACGCCAAAAAGTCTACATCAGGCCCATGTAGGGCCCGGAAAAAGCGTATTATTATTATTATTTCCTTTATTTCTTTATATACATATAAATTATATTTTTAAATATTAAAATATAAAGAATATAAAAACATTTAAAAATAAAAAAAATTGTAGCCCACCGATATCGGGAACAGGGTTCAAGCTACCGGTGGTCAGGGCTCCGGAGAGAGGAATCTTCTAACAATGCGAGCCGTGTCTAGAAGCACCGCCTTCTGCATCAAGCCCTTGATCCAGCTGCCCAACGAGAGCCTCCTCAGGTGTTGGTAGAGGCTCTTGGCTATTAAGCCATTGGCAGTCACGACTATCCGCACAATGATCGCTGAGTCCACGTCCCACATGTCGACAACCTCGTGAGCCAAGTCAAGATACTTGATTTGTTTATCTTTCTCGGCTTTCACGAGGTTCACGTCATGCGGGATCGTTATGTCAACGATCATTGCGCGCCGCTCTCTTCGATCCATCACCACTATATCAGGCTTATTGGCAACAATAGTCCTGTCAGTGATGATGGATCGATCCCAGTACAATGTGATATTTCCATTTTCGAGAACTGGATCGGGCACATACCTGTAGTACGGCACTTCCGATTCCACAAACCTGTATTTCAAAGCAAGTTGCTGATGGATAATCCTGGCTACAAGGTTGTGTCTATGCAAGTATTCTTCGTTAGCTAGACGAGAACACCCAGAGATAATATGTCTATTTGATTCCCCCGGACGGTGGCATGCCCGACAGATGTCAACCGTACCGTCTTTCACAATAAATTTCCAGTAATTGTTCGTCATCATAACTTCGTCCATAATTGCACAGACAAAACCTTCGGTTTCCCCAAAGAGGTCTCCGAAACGTAGCCAGGCTACGGACGCTTGTAGATCTACATCGGGTCCATGTAGGGCCGGGAAAAAAGCGTCCATGAAGCTCCTTACTCTGCCATACCTCCATGCGATCATAAGTGTCAAGCACTACTGGTTTGCGCCAGTTCTCTTTAGCCAAGGAGAGCGGGGTGAGGCCCTTGTCCACCGCGACCACATCTCGATGCATCCCCACGTCGGTTTCTAGGAAATATTCCCTGAGACTGCATATCTCGCGATTGTGGAGGGTCTTAGCATTTAAAAAGCCTCGACCTCCACACTTTCGCGGAATATACAGCCTCATTACCGATGACCGTGGGTGATGCATTCGATTTGCAGTCAGCAGCGTCCGGACCCTCCTATCCAGGGTGTCGAGTTCGGTCCGAGTCCATTTGAGTATGCCGAAAGAGTACATCAGAACCGGCATGACCCAACCGTTGAAGGCGCGCACCTTGTTTCCACCTGATAGAAGACTATTAAATACTTTCTTCAGGCGGCCAAAGAAGCGCTCCTTCAACGATTGCTTCATGTCAGTATCATTGATGCCTAACGCTTCCGACATACTGTTATATACCTACCTCTATGGTTGTGTCATTTGTCATTGGTTATATTCTACGTCAATAAATAGACTCTTATATGATGATATTAATTTATTTCATTGGCGACGAGGATTAAGTAGCCAAAATGAATGCGGAACAATTTAAAGAATTTATACAATTACAACGGGAGCAACAACAGCAAATTTCAGACGTTTTGCAACAACTTGTGTTACAACAGCAGCGACCGACAGCGGCGGTTCCCACACCAGCAACACCTGGTACGGAGTCTACCAACTCGGCGAACACCAGCAACAACTGTAACAAACTAACAATAATAAAAAGTTTCAATTGCGATACGTTTAACCCTGCTACTACGTCAGTAGAATATTTTTTAGATTTTTTTGAAAAAAAATGCGATATCTGGGACGTAAGCGAAGACGACATCAGGAAAGAACTCTTATTCTCTTGCTTAACTCCAGAAGTCTTCCACGATCTGAAAGTAGCACTCATACACACGCCAAATTAGCACGCCAAGTCTTAGTTCCCTATATCACGTACATCTGCAATTTTGCAATGTCCACAGGTGTTTTCCCAGATGCTTTCAAAACGGCTTTAGTTCACCCTATTCACAAGGGGGGGGACAGAGGCAGTGTCGGTAACTATAGACCCATTTCTATACTACCTACTATCTCAAAAATTTTAGAGAAAATATTGAACAATCGTCTGTTGTCTTACCTCCAAGCGCATAACCTTTTATCCGAAAACCAATACGGCTTCAGAGCTGGAATCGCTACAGAAGATGCGGTTATTGCGTTCTCTGAAAAGGTGACAAAACTTATGGATAGCAAACGGAGATGCCTTGGTATATTCCTAGATATATCGAAAGCGTTCGACACTGTCTCTGTGCCCATACTCTTGTCAAAACTGGAACACATGGGGATACGTGGTATTGCACTGGATATTTTCTCAAGTTATCTAGAAAATCGACACCAGCATGTTAAAATAGGTGAGGTAATAAGTGACAAGGCTAAAATTGAATATGGTGTTCCACAAGGAAGCATTCTAGGCCCAACCTTATTCCTCATCTATATAAACGACCTGTGTTCGCTTTCACTAACTAACTGCTCGGTGTTTACCTACGCTGATGATACTGCTCTACTTATTGACGGTAAGGATTGGAGTGAAACAGAAAAACATGCTCAGATGGCACTAGACGCTGTTATGGATTGGCTAACTAAAAACCTGTTGACCCTAAATGCAGAGAAAACTAAATTGGTCTCATTCTCTTTAAGAAACCAATCTCAGCCAAGCACATCACTCACTATTCAAGCCCATACCAGTCATGGGCGCCAAATGCATTCATCTTTTATGTGTCCTCCTTTAACAATCACACCTAACATAAAATACCTAGGAGTGCTGATTGACAAACATCTCAATTGGTATAGCCACATTGATAACCTGATAGCCCGAACGCGAAAACTCATATCTATTTTCAAAAAACTTCGCTGCTCAGCAGACACAGATACACTAAAGTTGGTGTATTTTTCACTTTCCCAATCTCTCCTCTTATATTGTTTGCCAGCTTGGGGCGGCGCTTGCAAATCACACTTTCTAAAATTAGAAAGGGCCCAGAGGGCTGTTCTCAAAGTTATGTTTTGCAAGTCCTTCAGATACTCAACAATGGAACTTTATAGGGATAGCAAAGTATTGTCAGTGAGAGGATTATATGTGTTACAGTGTGTACTAAGGAGACATCGACTGCCATTACAAATAAGTACCAAACGTCGTGCAGATATTTTTATCCCACCAGTAAGACATAAGACCACCTTTGCAAAACGGCAATTTAACTACCTCAGTTATAGTTTATATAATCAAATTAATAAATTTCTCCAGGTGCACAAATTGAATTATCATCAATGTAAAAATACGGTAAAGGAATGGCTGATGGAACAATCTTATGATGAAACAGAAACATTGCTTCTCACCCAATCCTAAACAACTTGAGACACTTATATATACGCCACTATTCGCACACACCCACTCACACACACACACACACACGCGCATGAACACACACACACACACACACACGCGCGCATGAACACACACACACACAAATTTCTTTTCTCTTATATTTTCCAAATGCTTTTGTACAATAGTTACTAAGTAACCATAAATAATTAATCTATTGTGTATCGACGTAGTTTATGCTAGCATATGTTTTTGGAATTACTGACTCCCAAGTCACAGGCAATAAACCTAGTTTGGGAGCCAGGAGATTAATTAGTCTCACATCTCTGTATCAAATTATTGTACAATTGTTTTTTGTCACCAAGTTACAAATAAATAAATAAATTATTATTATTATACCTGTTTTTGAAAACAGTCTATATAAAGACGTAAAGTTTAAACTACTCGACTTACATCGACCTAAAACAGCAAAATTCAAAGCTTTAACCGAATTTTGGAATTGCGTAAGAGACTGCAATGAGACTATGGAACACTACGCTAACAGGCTCAAGAAACTCTCCACCGACTATGGCTACAAGGACGACTTGTTCGAACGTCTACTGCGTGATCGATTTGCGACCGGTTTAAACCACCCGCAACTAGAAATGGATCTGAAACAGAAATGGCCCGACCTACAAGAACATTACGATGGAAAGACTGTGGAAGTTACATTTGCCAAATTCTTTGCAGTAGCTCAGTCTAGAGAGCTTGCTGAGGGCGATATTCACGTCGGTTTACCTGCTGCCACAAACAAAGTCAGAACAAAAATCAACATGGCGCATCACAACAAACAGAGTACGTCTTTACGCAGGATTGGTCCAGATCAGTGCCGTCGATGCGGTGCATATGATAGGCATAAAGTGGGCGATTGTAAGGCAAAAGACCATACTTGCAAGGAATGTCAAACGCAAGGGCATTTTGAAGATTGCTGTATCAAGACTAGGAGAGCATACTTGATGAACACCAAGTCAGGAAAGAAACGAGCAATAAAAAACGAAAAGAAATTACATAAAATTAGGAACACTGCCAGCGACGAGTGTTTATCAGAACCTTCTACAAGCTCATACGATAGTGACGATATCTTCAAGATTGAGCGCAAAAGGAACAAAGACAGCAAGCGCATTGACGTCACACTCAACGGTGTCAGATGTACGTTGGACTGGGACCCGGGATCAGTATACTCCATCATTAGCACAGAATTTTGGAAACGTATTGGAACACCCCCTTTAACAAAGGCACCGAAACTACGTGCCTATGGGAACCTCAAACTCAAACCAAAAGGACTTACAGACGTAACGGTTGAAATCCTTGGAAGACAGAAAATTTTGCCTGTTGTAGTTATGGAAGACGCCAACCCCATGCTTTTTGGTCTCCAGTGGAGCGAGATGTACGACATCACGTTTCCAGAACCCGTGTATTCGGTTAAGCCTACTCAACGAGATTCCAGAACACTTAAACAGGTATTAGACACATTCTGATCTCTTTTTGACAACAAACAAGGAAAAATTAAAAATTACGCCGTTAACATCCATATTAAACATGGTACCGTACCTAAACACGTCCCTGCCCGACCCGTTAAGTTCGCTATGTGCAAAAACATAGAAAGAGAACTTCAGCGTTTAGTGGACGAGGGAATAGTTACCAAAGTTGATCCAAATATGACCCCCTTGGAATGGGCAACACCCACAGTCAACGTGGTCAAAACAAATGGCCAAATCAGAATTTGCGGTGATTTTCGCAGCACTATTAACCCTGCCATGGTAACACATGCTCATCCAGTCCCGCTATTTGACCAATTACGACAAAACCTTGCAAACGGAGTTAAGTTTTCGAAAATCGACTTAAAAGACCAAATGACATTAGACAAGTAAGAAAAACAAATGTATTTATTAATAAATTGAAACAATTTCTGGAATCTAAGTCATACTACTCAGTAAAGGAGTTTTTAGATGACAAATCTATTGCAAACTAAAAAATAAAAATCTCTCTCTTATTCACCAAACATTATAAAATATATAGGTATAATATAATAAGAATATAGAAAATCAAACATAAATATGAAAATATGAATACATAAATAATAGCATAATTTAATAATAATAAATATAAGTACTACTAAGAATTTCACAATAATTACCTACATTATTATTGTGCAATACATAAAATAAAATAAAAATAACTAATATACTATACACAAACCTATTAATATATAAATATACATAATTATAAACCCAATTAAACTCATCTAATAGTTTTTAATAATATTGAATTGCTTGAATTGCTGCTTAGCTCTCTTCCTCTCTCCTAATGTTGCTGTGCCCGACAGGGTCCATATTGATCTTTTACTTTTTTAGACCATCTATGTAATACATATGGAATGCAATAAAGAATTGAGTATTGAGTATTGAAGATGCGTACTTGCAATTCGAGATCGCTCCAGAGTCAAAAAAGTACCTGACAATATCTACACACAAAGGATATTACCAATACAATAGGATGCCCTTTGGAATATCAACAGCACCCTCTATTTTTCAACACTACCTTGAAGAAGTACTTGGTGGTTTAACAAACGTAGCGATTTATTTTGATGATATCGCCTTAACAGGGAAGGATGACGCTGAACATCTCGAAACACTTTCTACTGTGTTTAACAAATTACAACGGGCTGGCTTAAAAGTCAACTTAACAAAATGTTCATTCTTTCAAAGAGATATCGAGTACCTAGGACACACAATCAGCAAGGAAGGAATACGACCAACCAAATCGAAGATTGAAGCAATATCAAAAGCGACACCGCCTACTAACGCTCAAGAACTACGGTCATTCCTTGGCCCCGTAAATTTCTACATTATGAGAAATTCATACCTCACCTGCACAGCTTTTGCGCGGACCTGCATGCACTAACTGGCGCGCGCCAAAAGTGGCGATGGACAGATAAAGAAAATACAGCGTTTGAAAATACTAAAATGCTGATTTGTGAATCAAAACCACTTGTGGCCTTTGACGAGAAGCGTCCGTTGTTTTTAGCGTGTGACGCCACAGAAAAGGGTGCCGTATTATTTCATAAAGCGAATGATCAAATTCAATCTATCGCTTTTGCGTCAAGAAAGCTGAGATCAGCGGAGACTAAATATTCAGTTATTGATCGAGAAGCATTAGCCATATTTTTCGGCATCCAAAAGTTTGACCAATACTTACGTGGCACAAAATTCACACTTGTTACTGATCATAAACCCTTGATTTACGTATTAGGCCCACAGCGCAATTTACCGAAGCTTGTTAATAATCGCTTAATACGTTGGGCTTTGATCATTGGTAGCTATGATTATGACATCGTCTTCACAAAAGGACAACTTAATTTTATAGCTGATTTCCTTTCCAGGATGTCCAATCCTGATGAGAGCCCGTCCCGTGTAGAATTGACAGTACACAGAATAATAGCTGAACTAAAACATAACAGTGTTTCAGATATAGCGTTGACAGAAGAAATGATAAGGGATGCGTCAAGAAATGATCCTATTTTCAAACAAATATCGGAGAACATTAAGTCAGGTTGGCGGGAAAATTCATATTCCGACATCTTAAAACCTTATGCTCGGAAATGTAACGAGTTGTCCATCGAAAATAAGATTTTGATGTGGCAGGGTCGATTAATCATTCCGAATACACTCAGGAAGGTTACTTTGAAATACCTGCACACAGGGCACCCAGGAACTTGTGCAATGAAAGCACTCGCACGTTTTCACGTATGGTGGCCATCGATCGACGATGATATTGAAGAGTACATCAAATACTGTCGTAAATGCCAAGAAAACCGGCCAAATAACCCTGAATTGCCTGTGTATTCCTGGTCCGTTCCTGACAACCCATGGGAAAGACTCCATGTCGATTTTGCGGGACCATTTGAAGGAAAATTCTGGTTTGTTCTAGCAGATGCACTCTCAAAATGGATTGAGATCAAGCCCATGAACCAAATAACTACAAACAAACTGTGTGAAGAGTTAGACTCTATATTTACAACGTTTGGTCTTCCACAATTCTTGGTGTCGGATAACGGGACACAGTTTACCTCCCGGGAATTCCAAAATTATTGCAGAGACAAGGGTATCTTACATATTAAGTCATCTCCATATCACCCGAGGACTAATGGCTTGGCAGAACGCCTGGTTCATACTTTCAAAACTAGAATGTCATCAAGTGCGAGCGATGGCATGACCTTGAGAAGGAGGCTAGAAAACTTCTTATTTCCCTACCGTATAACACCTCATAGTACCACCGGTAAGAACCCAGGTGAAATTTTGTTTGGGCGTCGGTAGCATTGTGCTCTGGACAACGCGCGGCCTAACCTTAAAAGAACTCTGCAACACAAACAGATACAGGCAAACATTGAGTCTGAGAAACTAACCCCATCTTTTAAAACAGGAGATAGCGTTTTTGTTCGCACCCGAGATGGATCCCGATGGGTACCTGCTACAATATCAAGGCGTACGCACAGATATTCTTACGCTGTGTGTGCGTGTGTGCGTTTCCGTTTAACAGACCAAATCAGTCCAGCTGATACTGATCTTCCTCCATTACCTTCGTCAACGCCTTTTGGACACCCACTAACACCTCAGTCCACACCTCATTCTCGCCCTTTGCCTCCATTCACACCTGCGCCTAATCCACTAGCTTTTTCCACACCTATCAGACAGCGGTCACCATTATCCACACTTAGCAATCAGCCAGAGTCACCTCACCCAACGCCTCAACTAACCCAACCATCAATTTGGTCCTCCTGTCAGACTACTCAAGACTCGCCTGATATTAATCCAAATGTGATGGAGCACATCGTTCCAAGTTCATCAGGCATACAGAATCAAGCGGGCACTCCACAAGCCAGTGCTGAGACACCTAGTCTCCCACTGTCCACGGTTGTCTTGCAGGGAGCGCCAGCAAGACGCAGTGGGCGCACCACCACGAAGCCACGACGACTTATCGAGGAGATGTCGTAGCTTATTAGGATGTGGACGAATGTTATATACCTACCTCTATGGTTGTGTCATTTGTCATTGGTTATATTCTACGTCAATAAATAGACTCTTATATGATGATATTAATTTATTTCACATACCCAAATTCTTATAGGTTTCGGATGCGGAGAGGGCTCTAAGGTTCATGGAATCCGAGAGTTGGGTTCCCACGGATTCCACAATCTCCCCTCGCTTTACATGCATGACCACACATTTGTCCACACCAAATTCCATCCTGATGGCGCTACTGAAAGTTTCAGTTACTTTCAGCAGCTCCATCAGTTGCAAATTGTTGGGGGCAAAGAGTTTTAGGTCATCCATGTAGAGGAGGTGAGATATAACCTGACCACCTCTCCTCAACCGATAGCCTAGACCTGAATCCTCCAGCAGTGTGCTTAGAGGATTCAAGGCTAAGCAAAACCAAAGCGGACTCAAACTATCACCCTGAAATATGCCTCGCTTGATCCTTATCGGCTCGCTATTCCTCTGGGTATTTCGACATGCTGGATAGCGAAAGACCGTCCTCCATTGCCCCATACACGACATCAGGAAGGTGCGCAGAGTTGCATCTATTTTATACAACTCCAGCAGGCTTAGCCAAGTTGACAATCTACATTCGACAACGCTAATAGAAAACTAATCAAATGTATAGGAATGACATCATGTCAACGATAAATCACGTGGTCAGAACAAACGAATAGAAAATTCGTAGCCAAGTTTACAACTTATCAGATCGTTCAAAATGTTAGAATGAAATGTGATCGTTTCTACAACGTTGATCGCTACATCCCATACATATGGTAGCCAAGTTACAGTTTTGACAAGCGCTAACGAAACGATATCGAAGTTTTTGAACGATAGCTAAGCGATCGCCGAGACCCAAGAGTTAACGATAATTAAATGGCGTCTATATGATACAGCTGTGTTGAAACCGAGAAGTGTTTTGTTTATTTACCATTATTTTGGACTTTATTTACCATTTAGCATTTAAAATGCGTATTTTAAACATGTTGTCGTACGGTATTCTGTTGAGGGGAAATGGCGCCGATATTCAGACTATTTTTGTTTTACAAAAAAGAGCAATTCGTTCAATTAATATATACCAGACACTCCCTTAGAGATAAATTTTAGGACATTAATTTAATGACTGTGTATATTGATTAAGTAAAGGGTCAAACACAATTGTTCTGTTTGTTTCGTAAGTGGCGATATTAGTTCATGACGCTTATCACGTCATTGTTTATGTTTCAAACTTTCAAGTGCGAAGAGTATGATAGACTTTTATATAACAAAGGTTAGTTTGACGTTTGTAGGAACGCTCACCATAGACTAAAGTATAGGTTTATTCTAATGACATTGTAGAACGAGCGATCGAGTCAGTCGCGTCAACTTGGCTACCAACTTATCGTTTTCTAAAATTGCTTACGCCAAAGCGTTAACGATTGTAGAAAGAGATTCGATACGAAACGTTTGTAACTTGGCTAGGCCTACAGCACCCTCATGAGCCATGTATGTGGCACTGAGTCATAGGCTTTCTTGTAATCTATCCAACATGTCGACAGATCCTTTCGGGAACGACGAACCTGTTGGCTAATGCTCATATCAATGAGGAGTAGCTCCTTAGTACCGCGGGATCCGTTCTTACATCCATTTTGAGAGGCAGACATGATGGAGTTGGTGTATATATGTTTGTTAATTTTAGCTCTCAAAATGGATGTAAGAACTTTATAGACCGTTGGTAAACACGTGATCGGTCTATAATTTTTGGGTTCCGCGGTGCTACCTGATTTATGGAGCAGGTGGGTAACTCCTGTCGTTAGGAACTGGGGTAGCAAACCAGACTCTAAAGCAACCTGGAACTGAGCCGCCAAGCGAGCGTGTGACCTTAAAACCATTTTATCCAAAAGTTGTGCAGCCCGTCCGGCCCTGGAGACTTCCAGTTAGGCAACGGACGGACGGCACGAGTCACGTCTTGGGGGCAGATGGTAATAGCCCCCATTTCTGGTAATGGTTCGCATGCGCGCTCGACTTCCCGAATCCAATCACCTTCGGAGTGACTGACAGGCACCGACCAGATATTGCGCCAGAAAGAACACATGGCATCATCTGGTAGGTACGTGTCAGCCACACCTTGATCTGGTCGCTCCCAATCCCTATAAACCCACCTTTCATCGCGCTGGAAGGTGCGATTCTGAGTGTATCGCTCCACTCGCCGCTTATACCTACGGATACGGTTCGCCCATGCATACACTTTTTGCTTCAGGAAGTCGATGCGCTCTGTGACACAGGACATATAGTCCTGAGGACTGATATCAGTCCCTGCGAATGCACGTCTCACAAAGCGCATCACTCTAGGGCGAGTATTGCCCTTCCTGAAGCAGATTAGTTTGCCGATGAGCGCTCTGGCCCCACCAATACGACGCTCAATTCTGCACTGCCAAGCTGGTTCGACTGGTTTCGGTCGTGTAGCTCTAGAATCATTAGCAAATTTGACGTAAGCTACACGACATGCCGCTACAGCCGCGCAGTACAGAATCGAATGTGTATCGGTGAGGTCTACGCAGTCATCAAAATAATTTGACAACTGCGCATCCAGCGCCACCACCAGCGCCCTATTTCTGTTGTGTTGTTTCTGTTATGTAAACGAGGTAAGCGTGGTCTAAGTTCGGGCGTTAAGAACCGATATTCTCGAATCGCATCTTCCAAAGCACTCCTCAATTCATCATTGCACTGGGTACTTACGTTTGTAGCCCTATCATCACTCTCCTCGTCTGCTTGACTTGTGTTAGACTGTGGTAGTACTACCACAGTCTGCGACGGGGGGGCGATGACATGACTACTCTGCATTTCATTTCGCAGGCGATCAAGTACAGTGTCATCCAACATATGATTACGTTGGATGACCCGCACCTGATCCGACAGTCGTTGTGCCGACACGTTGACAGCTGGCTCAAGCACCTGAAAAGAGAGAGCATCCGAACACGGTACGCGGTCAGATTGCTTCCCCCCTCTGTAGCCCCATAGTATGAGCGCATGACGTTTTCGTTGATGGATAGCGTCCATCTCATGCGCTGCACACTTCTGCCGGGAGCTGGGACCCTATCAGAGGCCGGTGGGCCTCGAGATCCTAAACCGTCCGGCGGCCGGTGTCTTCCACGTCGACGAGCAGGTGGTGGCGTCGTGGGCGGGGAGAAATACTCGTCGCTCGAGCTCGACGCAACTACCGCGGCCGGTGTCGTCACAGCGCTCACAGTGGGGCTGGATACCGGCGGCAGCGAGGTGGAGCTGAGCGACAAGTCCGGAGGTGGTGGGCGTGCTCGACGTGCGGCTGATCTTGTCAACATTTCTTCAGTTCCAAGTTTCTTATTTTGTTTGTTTTATCGGAGGTGACATCTGTCATGATCGCTTCGCTGTTTCTTGCACACTGTCAAAAGCGTGGTAAGGTAACTGGTTCAGTGGTATGTGGTAACTGGTACGGTGGTATGAGGTAACTGGTTCGGTGGTGTGTGGTAACTGGTTTTCTGGTGACTGTGTGACAGGTACTGTGTCACTACGAACTCTATAACAAAAATCCTGCTTACAAGGGGATAAGGCTGATGCCTAAATTGACCAAAAGACATGTCGTCCCAAACAAAATTTCAAAGATGAAAGTTAAATGTGCCACGCAGGTTTTCAGTCGCTCTGTGGCAGCAATTATGGGATATCTTGCAAGTAAGTAATAAACATTATAAAATTTATATTTCTCATTTAAGTACATTTAGAACTGTGTAGAACATTTAGTACTTTACAGTCTTAAATAACAATACTACATGATTCCTTCTTAACAAATTTTGAACTGAAATTATTAAAATTATATATTGGTGCCGATTCTCTTGTCACAAAATTCTCTAAACTAGACTAAAAATCACTAAAATTTTGTTTAGTCCTGTCAAAAGACGATTTCTCATTCTGAAACAGACTAAAGTGACACAACTTCTATATTTTAGTTTGACAGCACTAAGATGGTACTGAATAATTAGTTTTGCAATTTTGCTATTTTGCTATTTTGCTATTCTGAATTTGACGTTTTTAATCTAAAATTTTGGTTGTCTTAACTAAATCTGGCTATTTTTAATCGCGATTAAAAAGGTGTGGAATAAAATTAGTTGTCATGAACTAAGATTCACCACAACACATCGACTTCAGGGGCAAAAACAGTACTGTTTTTTTTTTAATTCTGGTTATATCTCGAAAACGGTGTGTCCTATCGCAAAAATAATGAAAATTTCGACCCCCTTTATGAAACCCTTAAACCCATATAACTCTACACGAAGGTATTTTTTTTTTAAATATTTTCCGTACAAAAGTGAAAAATTCCATATAAAACACGCCGAGGCTGCCACCCATGCGCGCATCCGGCTCTAAAAAAAAATCACGTGGTAGGGCAAACAAGTAGGTACCATGTGGAGTCGCGATTGTCAAATTAAATTTTAGTTGCGTCAAACTGATTTTTAAATTTAGAGATATTTTATTGCAGAATAGTCTAAGATTCTCATAGCCAAAAGTAAGGAATTTTAGTGATAGTTTAGTTAGTTTAGTTCGGTGTACAAGAGAATCGGCACCAATGTCAATTAAATTCACATAGTCTAATAATTATAGATAACTAATTTATAAATGGTAATCAAAAATAATGGACCTAATTATAATTTATCAAATTGGTTGATTAAGTTAATGATATAATGTATTTATCTTTCTTTTCCAGGTATGGGAATTCTCCCACAGGAATGCCAAGAAACAGCAGATTCACTTTTATTTTTTGACAATTTGTTCGACTCCGGTAACGTAAACGTAAAAAAAGTATGGGCTGAAGCAAAAAAAATATAAGGTCGATGAAATTTTGCGGCAATCGTAACTCTGGTGTAGTACCTTCAATTACAAATGGTTACAGACAATTGAAAATATTGAATATCTTGTCGGTGTTTTAGCTAAACAGTATAACCTGACGTCTCTATGGATGAGGCATTTCAACCAGGACCCCCTAGAATTTTTTTTTGGCTGCATTCGAAGCCATGGATATCGTAATACGACGCCCTCGTATGTTGGCTTTGAAGCAGCCTACGCTTCCTTACTAATTAAAAAATTTAGTAATACCGACTTATCCGTAGAACAGAGTCCGATGTGATCATAGAGCAAAAACGAGTTAAATAGCTAGACGAGATAAGGAATATGAACTCTACAGACGTACGTTTTTAGAATTTTTGTATCTTATTTAATTTCGGAAATATAGAATCGAATAACGTTCTATCTGACATTTCCTCCACATAAAAACGCACGGAGTGATCAAGAGACGGCGCGCGGGGAGCGGGGGCGGCGCGGGCGCCCCGTCCGTTCGTCAGTCCGGCCGCTGTTCGTTGGAGGGAAGGCGTTTTTGTGTTATGCGCTTAGTTTTTTTTTGTTTAGATGAAAAAAAAATATATCAAGTGTTTTGCATGAAATAACATATTTTTAGAGATGTCACGATCACGGAAAATGTTGGATATGCTTAAAGAAGATGCAGAAAGGCCTGAGCTTAGTTCATCATTTTCAAATGTTCCTGCTGTTTATATGAAGGAAAGTGTAAATGCTGGTAAGTTGACGATTTCAGTTGCATTATTTCGTGATACACACTATTAAGTTCATAAATTATTAAACATTATGTCTATATTGCTTTTTTGTCTCAGTAAACCGTTGTAGGCGATCGATTTTTATATCGGACGTTTTTTGACGGAGAGGTATAGAAACGCATTTTTAGAGCGAAAATACGATTGCCGTAATGCACATTCACAGCGTTATCATTCTTTCTGTAATAATAAACAGTAAAAAGTAGAAGTCTTATAAAATATTAGGACGATTTTATGCGAACATTATTGAACTTCTAAGCGTTTCATGTGAATATAGGACGTTTTTCTATGGAATATGTGATACGATTTGTAGGTCCGATATTAAGATGGGACGTTGTTACTGGGATAAAAAAATCAGTTAGGACGTTGTTTATTTAAAAATATCGTCAATTATAAAGATTGTTTATTTAAAATTTGTTAAATTAATTGCTAGGTACCTTGCAATAATATACATAATATTAGAAATAGTATTTTACGAATACCTATAATATTATAGGTTTTTTTTTTTACTTTCAGTTGCTAAAGTTGATGACAACGGCATGGCGCAACAAACGTCACCTTTGCCTTCTGGTGCAGAAGAAATCAGTCAGGAACTAGCTGATATATGGGAAGAGGTTCTGCATGAAGACGGTGGGACCAAAGAAATTACCTGCGACAGCTTAATACCGAATGTTATGTCTGATCCTTCTGCCGAGGATGTTTACAGCAATCAACCTAGTACATTTTCTTTGGAAGTGCCTTCTAGTTTTGAAAATTCACCATTAATACAGCTTGAAGACCTGTTAGAAGATTCTCACCACAGATCTACCCCGGTTAATTTGGAACTGTCAGTGCCAACTCCTATGCCGTCTCCTACTAATGTCCATTCGATCTGCGATAGCACATTCTGCCCTAATCATGTAGACAGTTTCTCTGTGACTTCTTCGTCGTCATTTAGCACCACGAATTCGCCTGCTACTTCGCATTCAAGCGATCACACCGTGACACCTAAAACGACTAGAAAACGACAGAGGCACCCAAAAGAATGGACAGACCTTAAACGCAAATGCCTTAAGAACTTAAGTAAGAAATATGTAACAAAAAAGGGAAAAGCCGTAGACGAAAAAACGATGGGGCCATCATGCAAATGCCGTTACAAATGCCTTGATAAAATATCTCACCAACAGCGGTTGGACTGCTTCTCAAAATTTTGGCAACTGGGAGATCGAGCTATGCAGTGGAATTTCATCATTAAATATTCCGATAAAATGAAGAAGAAAAGATGCCTGAATCAAGATACTCCTAATAATAGGAAACATACTTTTAAGTATTATCTGCCGCTGATCACAGGTTCTAGCGAATCTCACTGCGAGAAAACTGAAGTATGCCAAACTATGTTTATTAATACTCTTGCCGTTTCAACACGTATCTTAAAGACTGCGTGGAGGAAATACGACGGAAGTGCTATTTTAGAGGAGGACAGACGGGGTCGCCACAACAATCATAAGATCGTTATAGATGAAGCAATGAAACAAAGTGTTTGTGACCATGTTCGGGCATTTGTCCCTGTTGAATCGCATTATATACGCAAGAATAGCCAAAAGCTCTACCTACAAGGAGACTTAAGTATTGCCAAAATATTCAAATTGTATCTTGAATGGTTCGACCCCGAGAAATACACCTCTAAGACTACTAAAGAACGCCAGTATCGTGACATTGTCAACTCAAACTTCAATCTAGCTTTCCATATTCCCAAAAAGGATCAGTGCGACGAATGTCACGTTTTCCGATTGAAAAAGAATCCAACGGACCAAGAAAAAGAAACTTTTCAACAACACCAGACTAATAAGAAGGTCGCAAGGGATTTAAAGAGCAAAGATAAACAAGACGCTGAGGAATCAAATGGAAACATGGTTACTGCTGTGTTTGATTTTGAAAAAGTATTGCAGTGTCCTCATGGCAATATAAACATATTTTACTATAAGAGAAAGCTATCTTCTTTTAACTTCACGGTTTTTGACATGGGTAAAAGGAAGGCCGTTTGCTATATGTGGGATGAATCTGTGGCAAAACGTGGCGCAAATGAGGTTAGCAGTTGCCTCTTAGATTTTATCCAGGCTAATGTTGACCAAGGGACCAAAGAGTTTCGCTTTTGGTCAGACAATTGTGCTGGCCAAAATCGTAATCGCTTTGTATTTTCATTGTACGTTTACGCCGCAAAAAAGTACAACATTTGCATAACACACCGGTTTTTACAGAAGGGACACACCCAAAATGAGGGGGACAGTGTCCACTCTGTCATCGAGAGAGCTTCTCAAACCAAAACTATCTATACTCCTCATGAATGGCGTTTATTAGTAAGATGGGCCAAGAATGAAGGAGAACCCTATGTTGTCCGCAACGTAACCCAGAATGACGTGTTTGACTTTAAATGTCTTGTTAATAATAAGGTTTGGATGAAAGACATTAAGGGCAAGAAGATTAACTGGACTAACATTCGAGAAGTTCATGCAGACGGTAGTGATCCCAACAAATTGTTTTTTAAATATGACCTGGCTCAACCTGATTATAATATTTTAGTGATCCGCGGTAACACGAGGAACTCTGTACAAACTGAACTAAAACCTGCATATTCTGAACCTATTATGGTTCCTGCTGCTAAATATAAAGACTTAATGGATATGTGCCGTTCAGAAGTAATTCCCTTAGAGTATCATCCATACTTTAACTCTTTGCCACATCACACCACTGTTGATGTTTCTGAAGAATCAGATGATAACCTATCAGAATAAGTTTTTATTTTCTTTTTTGCTGCTTCTTTTTATAACTGAATTCTTCCTACTGAGTTAGCGAAACAATGTTAATTATAATAAGTACTCAACTAAGTAATTTAATGTTTATCTACATACAATTTTATTGCGAATAAGTATGTGCACCCATGTCTAGGTCACGATGTAAGACTGATTGATAAAATATTATGAAGGCTGGTTGTTATATGATTTATTTTGAATTAAATACCTAGTGCGAAGTTTAAATATTTTCACGTATTTTCCGTTGCTAAGATAAATATTTACGTACATTTATAAGTTTAAGACTGCTAATTTAAGTCCGTGCCATAGTCGTATAGGTTACCGAGTTACCATGCTGTGATAAGATATGCAATTTAATTACTATTATAAGTTATTATTTTAGTTATTATTATGTTATTACGCCACCAAGGCAGTTTTAGGTATACGTACAGTTTAATTGTGGTTAAGTACACAACCTTGTCAAGGTGACGATGCTTCTGATTGGTAAAATTATAAAGACTGAAAGTTATTTTAAAAAATATGTTATTGTTGATTTTATAACTAATGCTTAGTTTAAATTTCTTCATGGGCGTCTCCTGCATTTTTCTAATAGGTACATAGATCTGTAAGTTTAAGACTGTGCTAATTATAAGTCCGTACCTAACTGTGATTGCTGTTCAAAATGATGCCATCTAATGGTTTTGCTATCTATTTTGAGTTCTTTTTTTAAATAAACGTTTTAATTTTTTTTTTTTTTTAAATTAGTTATATGGGAGGGTAAGCAAAATATGGCTAACATTATGTTTAAATATTTTAAGGTGGTTATTCACAAAGGACTCATATGGAATGGGTAATTCCAACAAAAAATGACCCATGTTAATATAGAACGTCACTTAATTCAGACGTCTCCGTAAAACAACGTATAATGTTCACTACGGACTCCGGCTCTTCCACCATAAAATGTCCTATGTTGATATGGAACTCACTATCTCGTGAAATAAAAGGATAATAAATATACACTGCAAAGCATTTAACTAGGCTGGGGCATTGTTACAACATACCAAAGAATCAAAATGTCAAGTCTCACCGTTTAAGAATTACACAAGTCAACAACTTCTCTAACCTCTACTGAAAACTATCAACCCTACAGATCGGACTTTATTCTACGGATGAGTCGAACGCATTCACCGGGGTCCAACTGTGAAGTTGATAAATGTTTAAATTTTAAATCCCTCAATAACCTATTTTTTAAGAAACCTGAGGCGCCAAGGGAAGTTGATTTTGATGATGTGAACAGTGACAACATCTTTGTAGATCTTGAAACAAAGAGACAAGACCCAAAGATAAAAGCACAATTAGAGTATGTGACAGGATACGTATTGCGGAAAAAAATTGCAAAAATCTTATAATGAGAATAAAAAAATTGTTCTCTTCATTTTAGAGATTATTTTAATAATAATACATGCCTTACGTATCCTTCCATCTCGCCTATGAAATACTTCTCAAATATACAAGATATCACTAGTATATTAAAAAATATATTGTAAAAAGAAAAACGTCCGACAATACTTATATGAACAATATTTTCAGATATATTAGATTATAGTTTTATTAAATGCAACAACCACAAAATGCCAATAATTAAAAAAAAAAAAGATTTTCTTGTGTCTTAATTTTAATTAGTGTAAAGATACGAATAAATTATTATGTGGATCACGTAAAGATTATGATGTAAAAGACAAAATTCCGGAGAAGGGCTTCAATTATTGTAAAAAACGATTGAAATAAAGTACTTGACATTGTGTTTTATTTTGAGTTAGAAAATAGGCTTATCTGTAGATTTGATTTTAGCTATACGTATATGGCTCAGTGTTGCCAGATGACGGTCTCGCGTTCTCCCCAAACCTTCCTCAAAATCCCCCCAAAATTTAGGTTTTGGAGAAAAAATCCCCCACAGATGGCAAAATATTAATTTATTAATGAAATACAATTTTATACTTTTTCGACAACAACTCACTTCCCAAACTTTCACCAAAATCCCCCCAAAATTCGGGTATTGAAAAAAAAATCCCCTTGAAATGGCAAAATATTTATTTCTTAATAAATACAATTTTATACTATTTCAGCAATAGCTTCCATTACTGGGTTTTTTTTTAAAGCTTTTAGAATATTTATTTATTTATGGATGCCTGAAGATTTTAATAACGTGCGTTGGTAATATTTTCTTTCGTGTCATGGATCAAAATCATAGATTAGAAACAACCGGAAGCTGATAACGGTGCGCAAAATGTCTTATGAAACTATGCTTCAAAGCTGCCCGCGAAATTTAAATTCTCTTACGTTTTTTGCAATTTGCAGGTCAGTATCAGGTTGTATGGTGATCTAAATAGGATTTGCGACCGTGTCAAATATGGCTTTACAGAATTACAATCATTAGAATCAGCAATACAACTCCTGAAGTTAGAATTGCCCTCAAATGTCATGATTTCATGAAATAGTCATTCAATAGGGTAATATGAACTTATAGAGATGTATTGCTGATTCTAATGATTATAATTCTGTAAAGCCATATTTGTTACGGTCGCGAATCATATTTTAATCAAAATACAACCTGACAGTGACCTGCAGAAAACGTAAGAGAATTTAAATTTCGCGGGCTACCCAGAAGGTTCCGCCTTAATCATCACGGCTGGCCGCGACTTTTCCCGGATTACACTTTTGGTAATAAAAATCCCCCAATTCCCGCCAAACCCAAATTTTTCCCTCCAAATATCCCCCCAAAAATATTGTCCCCCCAATTATCCCCCCACAACTATAAAAAAAAAAAACCAAATTTGGGGGGAATCCCCCCAGTCTGGCATCACTGATATGGCTTCATGGAATGTTGCTTTTACTTGATGCTTGAGGGCGCCATGAAATGTTCCAGTGACGTCTCTATCTCCTTAGATAAAATGTACTCTGTGGTAGAGATGAAGCGTATATACTAGAACAGATCCAGAGACTAGGTATTTAATGAGACTAGGTTGCACTTAGTCCAACTTTAAAAATACTCGATCCACTTAGTCTCTATCTCTAGTCTCACTGTTCCTACCACAGAGTACTCTAAACTATACTAGTATACTGAAAGTGCCTACGCGGCGCACGGCACGGCATCCCGCGACCCCGCGCCCCCCTCGATGCCCCCTCGAGTCGAAGTACCGGCGCGGAGAAGCGAGATAGCAAGTCTACTTTGCCACTCACTCGTGTATGTCTACTAAATTATTCGTATGTCAGTCATTTGAATTTGAATCATATTTCAATGGTCATAAAAGTAACGCGACGCGCACTAGTGTTTGCCTATTTTGTACACTAGGTACTTGTAAATACTCGATGCGAATGAAGACTTTATACTGAGATGCAATGCAGTCGAGAATCAAGTACGGACTCATGCGAATGTGATCTCGGTGGCCGCGGACTCGCCGTACTGATACCTACTGGACGTCACAATCGGATACGCGTATTGGACTTATTTTGGAATCGGTTTTTGTTTCAATGTTTGGTGTGGTAGAATTTTAGATTTAATTTTTTATTAAGACAATAAAATGTTTATTGTTTTAAAAAATGGCTACCAAGGCCCTAGTGTCGCTTGGGATCATTTTACGGACAAATGCCAACAAAAATGGCTGAGTGTAACATTTGTAAAATACAACTGAGTTTTAAAAGTTCTGTATTTTGATACAGAACTCAGGTTTGCCTGACAAAGCACTTATAACATAAACATCCATTCGTAAGTTTAGTTAGAAGAAACGATCCAGCTCCAGTGATAGTAGCCCAGATTAACCAGCAACCGCCACCATCTGACCAGGCGCAATCACCATCCAGCAGTCAACCTGCTCACACCCCTGCTCACCCACTCAACAACCTGAAGGTGAACAACGGCCGTCCACTAACTTGGTGCGATCAGTAGTAAAGATTATTTTCCTCCTGCGGATTATTACTAAATGACAGGAGAACGAGGCTGGGGGACCCGAAAAGTCCAACAATTAATGTTCTGAAATCAAAATTCTTAAGATTGATGTCTTCGTGCATATAAAACAAAAACAATGATTGTAGATAGGTGATTAAAAAAAAAAACTAACAAATAGAACCAAAAAACATTTAAAAAAAACTGATCACTGAAAAAAAAAATGAATAAAATCATATAAATACGCCAACAATCTACAATGTAGTTATGTAAGCCCCGACGCGATATCTCGCACTCTCCAAACCACAGTCAACCAACTCGGTGACTGGTTTAGGAAGTGGAGAATCGAAGTCAATCCCGATAAGAGTCAAGCGGTTCTATTTTCGAAACCGAGACTCAACCCCACCCCTCCCCGTCCGATCACCATGTTCGGCAAGCCTATCCCTTGGGAGAAGCGAGCCAAATACTTGGGTGTCACTCTGGACCATAGACTCTCTTTCGGCGAGCACATAAAGCAGGCGCGTTCGCGCGCCGCTTTCGCTCTCGGTAGACTCCACTCCCTATTGAATGCACGCAGCAAATTGTCACTCAAGTGCAAATTGCGCATTTACACAGCGTGCATTCGTCCCATCATGACCTACGCGAGTGTGGTTTTCGCACACTCGAAACCCCACCACATCCATAGGATGCAGACCCTCCAAAACCGGTTCCTCCGTAGGGCAACCGGCTCCCCTTGGTTCGTTCGGAACGAGATCCTCCATCTCGACCTTAAAATCCCCACTATCCGTCAGTTCATGAAGCGCATTTCCAAGCGCTTCTTCGACTCCGCGGCCTCACATCGCAACCCTCTGGTTGTCGAGGCTGCCAGATATGCCCCCTCCCGCATTAGTCGTACCCGCCGTCCAAGGCATGCCCTGTCCGACCCCGATGACCCCATAACCCTCCTCCAGGAGAGCAGTAGGGCCACCAGTACAGTATACAAACACAGACCGCCATCGTTCCGACCTCGCCGCCGAGGTCCTACGCGACGCCCCCGACGTAATTGTCCCCCCCCCCGACCCTTGCTCGACGACGCGCCAGCCCGCGCCGTAGCTGAGCCTGTAGTTTTAAATTCCCCAGTATAATAATAATATAATTTAGATCCAGCCTGTCCCATCTTGCTGCCCTCCCCTCAGTGACGCCCTAAGCCGAGGTTCGTACCCCACAGGGGGTGCCCTTAGCGCGCGGTCACCTAAATTTTAAGTATTGTTCGCCCCTGGCTGGAGGCTTTAAGTTAGTAGCTTAAGGCACCCACAGGTTTGCCCGGTTAAGTAGCCAGGACCTTAGTGGTCACAACTACGAGCTGCCAAATAGAAAAAAAAAAAAAAAAAAAAAAAAAAAACAAACAATGTAGTTATATCTTTGCGTTGACAGTCCTGCTAAGCCTGTGTAAAGTATGAAGGGAAGATTATAATTCATTACTGCGTACGTTGTAGGTACCGTGTACTTACATGTACCGGTGGTACGCAAAGACTAAGCTTACTTTAAAGTCCGCGTACTTCGTGGACTAGGTAGAACAGGTATTTGGATCGAGTATTTGTACGGAATTGGACTAGGTGCACCTAGTACAAAATTTACCTAGTACGACTCATCTCTACTCTGTGGCATAGCTGATCCGGTGGTGGTGGCGCTGTCAGTAAACTAAAAATGACAGACCTTGTCACTATGCTTAATGATTTCTAGTCATTGAGATAGGAAAATAGTTCCGTTTGTGGCGTTTGTGGCACTTTGTAAAGTAGTCTGTGCTTTGAACTGCTTTGCCATTTAAAATACCACAGATTATAAATAGAGCACCGCCTTAATTTTTTTGTGTTTATTCTTTATACTATAGGTACTTATAAAATAAGGAATTATATATTATTATAAAAATAAATAGGCTAATAAACGACATTTGTATCATCAAGTTACGTTTTATACGATTTTTCTAGTCCAAGCATATCTGGAGATTGGCCTTATTCTCTAATAAAATATATCGCACTGATATTACAATACTGTTGTAACTCAAAATGTGACTTTTTTACAGAATCGACGAAAAAATGATTATTCACTTCATTATTTCTTTTAATATAATGTTATCTCAAATTTTACATATTTTGAGTTACAGCAGTATTGTGTTATCAGTGCGATATTTTCATACAATTTCTAACTAAGTAATTTGAGGTACCTTCGCAATCGCTTCGAATATTCGCCCCTCGTCTTTTTGTTGTAAAACATCTCTATCCGCGGGTAAAACCGATTGTTGACGTGGCGACGCATGCCGTGGCAACACGTCGCCACGTTATACGATGGTATATTTCAATTCTGCCAGGCGTCCCGTGACGGCTCAATTTTTTAGAGAAAGAGCCACTAGACGTGTTTTGAAACGCACCCGTACCTGTATACAGCAAGATGGAGGTCATTATTGAATATTCATTGTACGCATGTGTACGCATTATTTTTTTGAGTTCGTTTGTGCGTATATAGAAGTTTGTGGTTTGTCCCAAGCGCTAAGGGTGTGGAGACGACTAGAAATGCAAACTAAAAATTAAATTCTAGACTGCATTTTGGTAAGTGGCAACATTGGTGTGCTAATAACTTCGCTGTGCGCCATTTTCCTTTTTCCACCATTGTTCTACTAGTGTGCAATCAAGGAAGTCGCATCGATCTTCTGCAATTTAGTTTAAAGACCGTGCCTTAGCTGTATGTCCATCAAGTCGTCTACTGTTTTATACGGTGTGATCAATTAAGTCACCATGCGGCGACAACTCGTTTTGCCTCTGGCTCTGCTATTTATAGCGCTCGGAGTTCCCTCAAACGCACAAAGTAAGTGTAAAATTTGTATTGCCACTATGTTATAGTTCAACTCGACTTCAAAATTACTGTTCAAATAGCCATATTTTGATGGATAAGATAAGGTTGGCTTAGTGGCGGGTTGTGAGTCACGCAACTTATCCTGGCACTGGCTCCATGCACAACGCAGGTAGTCGATACCGTCGTAGGATGGGCGACCGCTGCTTGCATGATGTCACTGGATGAGTAATTACTTCGTCGACCTAATTACGTTTAATGAAAACATTAAAATAACGTGTATCATTGCGGGCGCAGTGCGACAGCACCTACGCACGACGTGTTGATCAAATATTATTTGTATTTAGACCAAGGACAGTTACAGTAGACAAGGAAAGTTGTAATCGAGAAGTACTGCTAGCAATGTTTCTGTCAGTGAATTCATGACAGTTCCCAATGACAATATTGTATTCGTAGTTGATCATCTAGCGGAATGCGCTCGTTCTCCACGCTAAAAGAGAACCTACTTTAAACTAGGCCTCCATGAAGTAACATACTTTTATGCTCAAAATTAAGATCATTCACTTTCATCTAGTTAGTTTTGAAAAGCCCCAGCATGGATATAATAGAAATTATTTTATTTTTTATTACATTCATTTCATTTTGTTGGAAAAATCATAAAAAACCAACAACATATTGGTGTGATAGAACACAGGCAGACATGGTTATTAGATAAGCAAATTTCATTTAAAACTCCTAATCACAATGAATATTAAAATGTTGAGTTCACCTAACAGTGCTATTAACTGTAGATAAGTTTCCCTGTTCTTTGTGTTGTTTGTTTCTCATCTTAACTTTATCAGTTAAATTGAACAAACGCACATGTAATCTTACTGTTTCTTTAATCATAAAACATTTACATGTTGTTGATTTAGTAGACTTAGTAAGTGCAGACCTTATAAATAGAATGTCATGAATAGAAGTGCTCACAGATCACGTAGCTAGGTTCCGTGCAGCGAATAGAAGTGCTCAAAGATCACGTAGCTAGGTTCCGTGCAGCGTAATAGAAGTGCTCACAGATCACATAGCTAGGTTCCGTGCAGCGTAATAGAAGTGCTCCCAGATCACATAGCTAGGTTCCGTGCAGCGTAATAGAAGTGCTCACAGATCACATAGCTAGGTTCCGTGCAACGTACAGATGCTAGAGCCCATATACTTCTGCATGTAGATGGGTAAGATGAGGCTCTTAGTTGTGGCTAAGTAGTCCACATCTAAACTAAATCTTGTAATTATTAGTTAGTGAATAGTGTTACCGTTTTCCATGACAGAAAAGCATTGGAATATTATGAATAAGTTACAAAAAGGTATTATATATAATTTTAAATAATTCAATAATATAAACCATCATTTTTGCATTTCCCAAAGAAAGCTCTATCCATGATTTGTTGTGTGTGCTTTTTTTTGAATATTCTTTTTATACATCAGCAGGAACATTTGCGAGAAACAAAACATGAAAAGTAAACAAATATACAGGGTGTTAGGTTAATCGGGGAGCACTTATGGGCATGAAAATGAACAATGTTTAGGTAGGTACTATAGGACCAACATAGAAGTATGAAAAAAAAGGCTTTTTTCAACATTTTGTTGGCATGGGTTTTGCATCCTGTAGAAAACAGTAGATTATTTTTTTCCTCATGTTTCTGGGTATCACTAAAAGTAATTATTGTGTAAGTACTAGTTGTATTAATTCACATAACATCACACCTGTAATCCCTGAAGGGTTAGGCAGAGGTGTACTATTAGTACACTCACATTTCCCCCCTATTACATGGGACTTTAGCATAACTGGTGAAATGTGGGTTTATTAATTCTCTGGATAAAAACTACAGGTTCTATAGTGTGGTCCAAGTATCTGATGAAAATGTATACAAGTAGATCAGAACACATACTTGTGAAGCCCAGTTTGTAGGGCCGCTTACAAAATAATTGAGTGCTTTGATTTGATTTTTTGAATACATAAAAACGAAATTCTAATTTATGAATCACTATTAGATGTTTTTCATTTGTCAACTCAGGTTAATGTTATAACCAAAATTTTCGTAGATGATTTTTCAATTACCATGTTTTTGTTTGTTTTGACTAATGTTAATTACAATTTTTTTGTTATCCCAACAATAATTTTTGGAAAAAATGGTGAGATATAAAGTTGAAACCTAAATACAGATGAATGTGTTACTAATTACTTTTAGTGAGAGACTGCTTCAGAATTATATCTGAACAGGGTTTGTTTACACTTTCATCAGATACTTTTGGAGCAGACCATAGCTGTTACTTGGTAAAATAATATGGCGCTATTTGATTATAGTTTATGTCCATTACACAAGCAGCATTACATTTTGCTGTCTCCTATTGTTAGTGAAATTACACTTATTGGGATGTTTATTTTACGTAATATAAATCAATCAAATTAACTAAACAAGCACTATAATAATATTACAATCATAAATTATTATACACTGTGACAGCATGTGTAAGATTTTTCCAGTGAATTAAAATGCAAGTACCTATACTTACAAATAAAATGACACCCTTGCAAAAGTTTTAAGATTTTCTCATTCCCAATGGCCTTTGTTTTATACCTGTTTTAATGAAACCAATATGATTCACATTAACTGTACTGTTAAAGTTTGTAAATCTGCATTGTATACATGCGGATGATAATCAAATCTATTCACGTAGAATGTTTAATGTTATAGACAGAAAGCCCATAGAATAGGTAGGTCAAACACGACATGACTCGAGGCACCTCGTCACCCGTCACCCGTGTTACTATGGTGGCAATGGAGAGCGAGGCGACATTCGCTCGCATTTAGGAGTCGCGTAGTGACGCGTGGCGTGCGCAGACGCAGACGTGACGGTGGAGGAGGGCGCGCCGCTCACGGTGGAGTGCGCGCTGCGCGTGGAGGAGCGTGCCGAGTGGCGGCTGGACGGAGCCGCGCCGCCCGCCGACCTGCGGCCCGCCGGCGAGGTCGCGGCCGCCGGTCGGCTCACGGCGCGCCTGCACGCGCCCGCCGCGCGCCCGCAGCACGCTGGCGTGTACACGTGCGCGCGCCAGCCCGCCCAGCGCGTGCGCGTGCACGTGCACCCCGCCGCTGCCCCCGGTACCACACGTAGTGCTCGCATGCCGCTCGACGACCCGCTCCGAGCGCCGTGTCCGCGCTAATACGCGATCCTAGTGTTAATTTGTTCGGATACCCCGAACGCGTCGTCGTGCCGACAGAAGGCACATTCGGGTCTTCCGAACAGATGATTGACAAAATATGATCATGACGATCGCGTATTCGCGCGACCATCGCTTATATTAGGACACGGCCGGATGCTCCGCACCCTCGTTTCGGCTGTAACACTCCTAGTGAGCACCGACGTGGTGACGCGACGCCGGCGTCGAGGCGGTTTGCAAACACCGTTCGGGGTTGCAAATTTCGGTTTAATCATTAAGGAAATCAACTTTACGTTATTGCAAATTAAAAAGTTATTGTTCTTTCATACAAATTAATTAAGTCGTTTTGCATCGAAAAATGAAGAACAACTAGGCTAAAACTTTATAGTCAGTAACTACTAACAGGATACCTCCTTTCCGTCCAATACCTATGTAGGTACAACTAGATATGAACCCTACGAGATCTATGATGAGCCTAATGTTAATAAGACTATAAAAATAGGACTTCTTTGATGGGCAGAACATGTCGTAAGAATGGACAAGACCAGAGAAAACGGATACTACCTATAGCAGATGGCTGGAGAAAAAAGAGTTCCGCCCAAGCTCAGGTTGTTCGATGGCGTAGACCAAGATTTAAGAACGAAGCTGAGTTAAAAATTGTATAGAAAAATCTGGAAATAAATCACAATAGATAATAAAAATACTCGATCAGGGAGGCCCGACCGCGGCTGTAAAGCCTTAGAACATAGGCTCCCAACCTTTTATGGACAACCGCCCCCGATACAAGAAACAAAAGGCCAACGCACCCCATTACTTAATAGCTATACAAATTTTGTTGATTATATAATTTGATTTCGAGCACCCAACAACTTCTATGCCTTTGTTTGCGGTGCCCAGGTGCACTTGCCCTGCAGACAGGTTGTTACAAGTTGCCGTATTTTTCTCGAAACATGCTTGATTGCGTCAAGGCTCCTACAAACAGGCGCGACACGCGAAGCGAATCACGTGCGACTCAAAGGCACCGCTCGTAGCGCGACACGCGGTGCCTTTATGTCGCGCTGTCGCGTCGCGTCTGTTTGAGGGAGGCTTAAATCACGTCTTTGCTAACCAACTTGCATAGACTTGTTACCGACAGTCCTAAACCGAATCAAATAGTTCGTTTTTTTATACTGCTTATTAAAAATGTTTAATGTTTATTTACGCCATCATAATAAGATAAACATCTTAGACGGCTAGATAAAATGTTTTTTCATGAAAACAAATGTATTTTCAAAGTATTTTATTATATTAAAATCATATTTTGATCAACAAACAATTTGTTAGTGGGTTGTAAATTGCAAAAAACGTTAGAAAATTTGAATTTCGCGGGCTACCTTTTAACGCTTTCCCATATAGGAGGCCCATATCATAAGTGAAATCATAAAAACAAAATCAAAAGTCTTTGCTGAGAATCAGCACTTTTTTGAACGTGAAAATTCTCAAGTAATTCTTTACCACTTCCTAGTGCTTTAACCCATTGAAGAACACTGAACGAGACACAATCTCAGCTGGAAAGAAGTGGCGCAAAAACGCCCCGCAGCACAACTGTCTGTTAAGTTAGAAGAACTTGATTCTATACAAATTATGCAAAGCAACATTACAAAACAAAGAAACACAAAACATTAAATCAATTTATTTCCCGCTCTGGGCCCGCGTGGTGGATTACAGCCCACTCCCTCTCAAAAAGAGAGGCCTGTGTCCCAACAGTGGGAACATTATAGGCTGATTATGCATATCAGCTAGCACGCGCTATACTCAAGCAGAAATAACAACAAAAAATAATCTTTTAAAACAATGGAAAAGGTGTATTGGTCGACATTTCTATTGATGTTTTAAAATACAGTAAAAGTTAAAACGGACGTTGGGGAAGAAATTGTTGATTAAAGATGTTCCAGAAATGTATGGAGCCAGGGCTAGCACCATGTACACTATATGTAAATATCGCTATACAATATATTAACCGTTTTTTAATGTTAATTTTCTATTAGTCTACTTCGTTTCAATGTATATTCAAATTAACTTTGTCAAGGAGAGCAACACAACATAAATATGGTGGATCAGTAATAGGCGAAATGTAATTTTGACAATGACATTTGATTGACGTGTCTGTAATATCTGCGATAAAAAAAACAACACGAATTCATAAAATAATTGGGTTTCGTTATAATAATAAAATAAGACTACAGGATATTCTACTCGATTGCGGCAGCAATAATAAAATAAGTGCAACCGTAGTGCAACTTGTTATTTAGAATACAATATACACGACGAAACCCAAATCACAGCTGAATCAGAAACCATATAACAAAGCTGGAGTCAACAGAGAAGCAATCAATTAAGGTCCTAAAATGTTAGTAGTAAACTTGGTCGCAAAACAATAGCAAAAAACTCCGAAACACGACCAATTCAAAGTCAAAGCAAAGAAAGACGTCACTTCACGAAACTTAAAACTGTCAAAGTCGTCAAACGTCATGTCTAACAATTGTAATGGCTAACCTAAAAAAAGGGTTATCATATTAAAAAACTTCCCAAATGATCATATTGTACGCCTGCTGTACTCTTCTTCAAATTAATTTGTAAGTATTTTTATGAAATTCCCTTATTTTTTTCCTATGTATCTATATACTGTACATAGTGGTAGCTCAAAATCAAACATCTCCTTTAATGTATTTGCGTCGGTGATAGACTCTGTAGTTACTGACTGTAAACTTATTGTAAGGCCGGCCTTCTTCCTTTATTGACATCGATCGCGTATGGAAAGCAAGCAAGTCACGCGCCGCGCTGCTGATATCAGTGTCGTCTTGGTCGCAACTCGCAATGCTGTTCTTGAGTTCTTCGTAGGACACAAAGTGTGTTGCTACGTCGGAACGGTACGACTGAAAGACGCGATCGACATGCGAAACCTAACACCGCAGCTTGGCTGTTCTGCGAAGTTCCAAGAAAAACGATTTAATACATTGTCTTTTTCCATACTATGAAAACAGGAACAAAAATGTTATGAATCGTAGAACAATATCTGATTCCTTCATACAATTATTGACCGGCGGGTCGTCTCGCGGTAGTGATGCGCGCGTCATAATATATTCGTTGGTATGTACTGTTGGCGCCGGAGCGGGGCAGCTTACAGGAGTGCTGCGCTCGGCGGAGGCCGCGGGCTGTGCGGTATCCCAGCAGCACTACGATAAGCTATGGACTCTTTCAGATCCACAGTATTTATTGCAAATTATTGCCCATAAATGCGTCTCTTATATAGATACGCATCGCGTAGTCTCGCGCGCGTGGTATCTTACGAAGCAGTCCACAGCGCTGAGGGCCCGCGGCGGCTCCACTCGGCGGCCATGCTAATTAGCTAATTAGCTTCGCTCAACGTACACGTCCGTAGTTTGATTTATTATTACATATACGAAGCTATTGGTTCTTCTTTCCAACAGTAAACTTTTTTATTTCTGTGTATGTCGTTACGTTTTACGTTTAGATATTACAATACAGTAGTTATAAAAAAATATTTTGGCTTATAAGTGGCATATGGACTATGTAATCACATTCAGTACACACAGGCGCGGGCGCGGGCGATGCTCAGCACTTTAGCAGCGACCACTCAGTGGTAACAGTACCGCCACAACCACAATAGGCCGAAATGTAGCTAATGACGTATTGCGTATTCTGTATGCTTGTAGTTAAGCCTTAGTTTCTGTAGGTGTTAATAATAATTGTAGTACGCCGTTGACTTATCGCCAGTAGAATCTACCTACCTACTTTATTTAATTAGATAAGGTTGTAGTAACGTTATCTGTGTAGAGATAAGTACATTTGATTTAAGTAGCATAATTACGTACGAGATAAAGAAACCGTGTGCGAATCAAGGATACCTAACTAACGTCCTCAACTATTGGTCATGTGACTGACTGGATGCTATTCCTCTTTTCAATTAAGGTGCGGTAAGAAGCATTTTTTTTTGGTAATTGACAATTTAGCGCATCGCGGCAACAAATAAGGTTCAGAACTGCGTTTGATGTTAGTTTAATCGAACAACCACCAAAAAATAAAAGTAGCTTTGCAAGTTTTAATTAAATTAAAAAATAAATGCACGGCTCAGTGGAATAATTTTTAGGTATTTATTTAGTTGATTTAATTCCCTTTATTATCATCTATTTTATTTTTATGAAATATGTTTGAATAAGTCTTTTCTTTGAACATTTGACAATACACTCGTTTTTTTTCTGGCTTGTTATATATGTACCAATGCCTAACTGTGCGACAAAAAACTGAACGTTTTCTGGTGTCCTACATTTGGGCAGCACCATAATTATTTTATAACCTACTTTTTTACTTATTTTTTTTTGTTTTTTTGCGGCGTATCACTTTAACAATTCTGGAATGTTCTCTTATTGCACCCGCTATCGCGTTCTACCGTTTTGAATTTTGAATTTCAATCTTACTGTTTATTTTTTAATTTTAATTTTGATTCTAATAATAATTTTGATTCCAATTTTGATTGTTTTTTTTTTTTACTTAATGTTTTGTTCTTGTTTCTAATTAATTTTTCTATCCTCACTACGAGTAAAAAATCTTGTTAAAACATATATTTAAGATGCTATTTTTTTATGTAAGTGCTGTGTACGCCTGTAAGTGACTAATTCACCATAACTCAATGAATGTTATTTTTTATTATATTAATGTTCTAGTGAATAAGTCGTTGGTGTACTTATCAAATAAAATAAAAATTAAATTAAATTCCAAGTACTGTCTCGAGCACTAATATGTCAACACTTGTCAACTTTCAATAACGTTTTTTTCGTGAAATAACAAATGCAACGTTGAAATACGACATATTATATTACATAAACCTATGGGTTCGAAAATACTATGTTCGTAATAACATAAAATTTCATTAAAAAATTAAGAAGAAAATCGCTTTTGAATTTAGCCAAGTGTATACATATTTATGCTCGTGACTGTACATAATCAGGAATCCAGGACATTTAACTTTCACGCCGCAAGCGGTAGCGGGCCAGCTCCCCCAGAAACTAAGATATACCTATTGGCAATCATTTATTTCAATTAAAACCAAAAGGTACTATGTATTTTTTTTCTACCGTCGCATATACATCCTGGGGGAGCCGCATGCGCGCGCAGTCACACATTTTTATTATTTTGTTTTTATTTTTTTCAAATACCGTCAGCCCATTGGTTAGATAGTTCACCTTCGTAGGGAAGGTCCTAGAAGCTTAATTTTATTTTTCTAAAATATTCAATGTATCAAAAAGTAAGCACACAAAAAATTGATTTTTTTTAAGATGGGACTTAAGAGCGATAACCGAAAACCGCAAAGTTGCTCGATTAATATAATGCATAATATTACCCAGTGCCTTATATTTATACAGGAACGCTCATCATCAAAAGAGAGCGGGTTCGAATGGGTTCGATTCCTGCACCCTAATTGCGTAACACACTTTCAATCACAATCCGAAGGTTTTGAAGGGAATTCCACAATTCATTACATCATAGGTTTGAAAAAAAAATGTCAAAAAAATTGTGCCAGGTTGCCCTTAAACTACGTTTTATTTGTAAACGTTACAGTCGTCATTCTGAAGCCCCATCTAGAAAATGCCCATTAATTAAGAAGAAAAAAAAGGCAACGGATTTTAAGCGTACTATGTGCCTGTATATCGCCGGAAGAAGAAAATAAGGACCTTTATTGATAACTTGATTTGCTTTCGGGGTACTAGGTGACACGGAACAATAAATGTGCATGTACGACTCACGCTTGCCTTGTTTTCAAAGAATGTTTGTGGTGTCGGGTGTACCGTGCACCAGTAAAGTGTACGTGTGGTTGCAGGCGAGGCGCCCACGCCGGCCGAGGCGAGCGCGACGGGCGCGGCGCAGGCGCAGACGCTGACGTACTACGACGTCGGCCGCTTCTTCTCGTTCAACTGCACCGTGCCGCGCACCGCGGACGCCGGCAACTACGTCTGGTCAGTCACCACATTATCATCACTATCAATTATTACTTGTTGAACCCATTATTACCTGCATAATAAACGTGGTGATAGTATCAAAGAATCTGTAAATTGAAAAGTTTGACAAGACTCAGCACATCTAGATATACATTCAGAACTTCTATCCGTTTATTACCGCATTACGTTTAAAAGCGCATACACGGGTCCACTAGCGCCACTCCTTTAAAAAAATATTATCTCGTGACTGAGAAGGAATTTTGAAAAACGGCTCAATAAGCGACCTCGGTAAGTGTGTCTAGAATTTTCTAATACCTTTTATAAACTTTCATATTGAGACACGAAGCAACAAAATTCGATCTAAACAAAAGCGGACACATTCATTTAGATCGTATTTCGTTGCTTCGTGTCTCAATATGAAAGTTTATAAAAGGTATTAGAAAATTCTAGACACACTTACCGAGGTCGCTTATTGAGCCGTTTTTCAAAATTCCTTCTCAGTCACGAGATAATATATTTTTAAAGGAGTGGCGCTAGTGCACCCGTGTATGCGCTCTTAAGCGAACTTAAACACATCTGCTGCCCTAATGTAAAGTGAAAAATTGCACGCCTCATAATTTCATTCAGTTCTATAAAAAATATACAACAAACGAATGTCCAGTCGTATTTTTATATTACTAATTACAATTAAACTACATTAAATTAGACCGTGCTTTTCGAAAGGACTTAGTTTTCGATAATATAGATACGTTTAAAAAAAAATGGACTCAATTAGTTTTTATTTTCGGGAGTTATCGTGACCACGCCAGGATCCATACATCCAGTTGTTCATTACATATTAACACGGACGTCCACAGAATATTTTTTTTAACCAGTTTTTTCATTTTTTAAATAGCAAAATGTCTTTTGAAAATAACATGAGTGTTGAAACTAGTATTTTTCTTGACGTTAGTGTGTGTGAATATTATTCTGCAAGTGCGATATGAAGTAAATAGAGACATTTTTAGCTCAAGGAATTACTTGTTCTTTGTAAGGCGAGAGCAGAGCACTACCTCACGCGCTTTGCTTATGAGGCGTGCAAAACTGAGGCAAGCTTGAATCGGTCGAGTAGATCCTGAGATACAAAGTTGACCTAAGTGACTGCAATGAGTCACTGTTGTAAGCGATATGTAGCACGCTTGCAATGGCATATTGTTATGTACTTTTAATTAATGATGCACAATGTATTCTAATTTTATTTATACTTTTGTAATTGTATTGTAATTGTATATAATTTTAATTGTGTTCTTGTTAGTCCAATTATTAGATGTTACTTGAATTAAAATGATTAGAATTTTAATGAGTGTCCTGTGTCGCAGGAGGAAGAACGGTACGTTGGTGGAGGAGCTGTGGGATCTGCGCGACCGCTACAAGGTGGAGGAGTCGGTTTTCCGCATGACGGTGCGCACCAACGAGGACGACTTCGGCAACTACTCGTGCGCGCTCGGCGGGGCCGCGCCCGCGCTCGCCTGGGAGCTGCGCGGCCGCCCGCACGCCAAGCTGCCGCCCAACACCAACGTCGTCGAGGGCCAGAAGCTCAAGCTGGTGTGCAAGGTACGAGCCGGCCGACCCCTCCCTCCCCCCCCCCCCCGCAACCCGCGCCCCTCTCACTCACCGCTCGTTCTTTCCCGCAGGTGGTGGGCAAGCCGTACCCCGACGTCAAGTGGCTAGTGTCCAATTCGTCGGACGAGGGCAACCTGACGGACGTAACTGCGGCGCTCGGTGCGCGCGCGCAGCTGTCGCGCTCGGAGCAGGGCGTGGACAACGGCGAGCTGGTGGTGGAGTCGGCCTTGCGCGCCGACGCGGGCGTGTACACGTGCGCGCCCAGTGAGGGCCTGTCCGCGCCCACCGTGCTGCGCGTCAAGGACATGTACGCGGCGCTGTGGCCCTTCCTGGGCATCTGCGCAGAGGTGTTCGTGCTGTGCGCCATCATCCTGGTGTACGAGAAGCGCCGCACCAAGCCCGAGCTGGAGGACTCGGACACCGACAACCACGAGCAGTGAGTGCGCCCGGCCCGCCCCCCGCCCCCCGCCGCCCCGCGCGCGCTAACGCGCTCTGCTTGTGTGTTGCAGGAAGAAGTCGTAAGCGTCGAGGCGCGCGGCGGGTAGCGGGCCGCAGCCAGCCGCCTTGTTGACTTTGTGACGTTGTTATGTTTCGTTCGCAATAGATTTATATGTATCTCCCCCCGCTGACGACGGCGTCGTCCCGCGCGGCCGGCCGCCCGCACGATGTCTCGCTCGCTGCTCTCTTCGAGTCAGTTCGTTGAGCGCCTGCTACGCCTGTCGGTTGCCGTGGAACGAGCCGCTAACTTAACAATATATTATTAATGAATCCGAGAAAAAAGTACAATAACGAGAGGCACGCTCTACAGCGTTAATTTTTGTCTAAACCCTACAATGCAATGACTAAACATTTATGATACTGTTTGTACCATAGCTTTGTAATATATTATGCGCTGACTTTGTGTACTTATAATTTTATAATTTTGTAGATATTGTTATTAATCGATTATAAATAATGCTCCTCTAATGCTATTTTAAAGCCGGGCGGCGATGATATTAATTGAGATAAACAAGCGGGTCGACTGGACTGCTATAGTTAAAAATGTAACATTAGGTACATAGGTGCATTCGGGCCAGAAGATAGGTAAAAGTTCTACAAGTCGTATACAATATACATGTCGCACTCCCTCACCTGTTTCCTTAATAATTTTCACACAGCCGCTCGACGCCGACCATAATTATGTATTTAAAAAGCTAAATAGTAGATATTATTGTAATAAATTATTATGTTGATATCATTGTTTTATTTTAGATAAACTACATTCCAAGATTACTCCATTTTCAGAACAGGCCTACGTGGCAGATTGGTTACAAACTCTAATTAGTGATAAAACAAACTTACCTGTTAGGCCAGTTACCACTACGCCAGACCGGCAGATTTACCGGCATGGCAATACTGCAGGAACACCTAGTGTAATATTATTCGCCAGCTGTGCAGCTGAGAGCCCAGGAAGCGTCTATCTTCTTCCACATCGTCAAAAATAGACAACCAACGCCATCTACTGGCATTGAAAGTAACTAGTATAACAGCAGCCATCAGGATCTAACAATTTATTACGGACTGATGCAATTTATTTAACAGACTTACTAGCGCCATCTATTACTTCATAGAGACACTAATTAATTTTGTGGTCATTTTAAATATTAATACCTCGTCTAAATTCCCTGAGCATTCATTTTATTATCTTCAAAATAGTAATGTAAATCCTATTCAATTATTACAGCTTACATTATTATGATTTTTGTTTTAACCTTTTAACCGCCCGACTTTATGTCAGTTGTCGTGCCCCCAGAGCCCGACACATTGAATCGAAAAATAAATACCTAGTTACAACAAAGAGGGATGTGCAATACTAAAATTTTTCGATGTCGATATTTCGTTTTATATATATATATTTCGTTTTATTTATATATATATTTACTCAGTTGTTATTACAACTGAGTAAATATTTTCATATTTGTTTTATTTAACATTATCTCTAGTAAGAAATACCAGTGTAAATAAGTACCAAAGAAACAAAAACATAACTCCTGGTCTATGGTTTTCTTCCTTCTATTTTTGTCTACTCCCGTGTTTCTCTAACTACTTCAGTCAACGTTTTTTACCGTAGGTATCTAAACGGCAGAAGTTTTCACTGTATTTAATGTGTTTTACGCCGTGTTTTTTTTAAAATGGAAAGTAAATATGTAGGTACTTATTTATAATAGAAACTTGAGTATAATAAAATAATACAACAGTCTGAAATCACAATTTAGTTTTATTCACTGGTTTTATGAAATACAAACAAAGTCTTTAAAAATAAATATTTAACGAGTGGTCATGATAAATTTCAATACACATTTATCGACACACAAACGTAAAACTGATAGAAAACACACAACACTGACGGAAAATTCCAGAAGTCGGCACTCGTTTATGACGTACGAAGCGGTCGTCTTTATCAGACAGTGGCGTTGGGCGTACTAACTAAGTAAGATTCGGAACATGTAGGCTAGGGATGGGACCATCAACTCAGTTGCTGACATTTCACAAGTAAATTTACTTAATTTCAAAGGAATTAAATGAAATACTCACAAATATTTGTAAAAAAAATGTTTTATTAACAATTGCTGTATTTGTTTTATAGTTAATTATTCAGTATAAACAGAAATATTTTGATTTATGTTTATTTTTGTATCGGTAAATCTTGGCATATGTCCCGTCCCTAATGTCGGAATTTGCCGTCATGGGCGTTGTACATCAATACAATTTTCTAAAAATAATATTAGTAATTCATTTAACTTTGGACATTATTGTTAGGACTTCTGAATAAGAGACTAAAGTGTATTCAATTGTAAATGATTACTTAATTAACTATTTACCTAATATAAACATTTATTTGGGTAGAATACAGCGTAATTAAATAAAAAAGTACATTAAACGAGCTGTGGTATTTTGGTCGTATATATACGACCCTGGCGAAAGGGGCCCCGAAATTTTTTTGTCGGATGAATGTCGCATTCATCCGACAAATATTTTCGGGGTAAGCGGTTAAAAGTTTAAGTATGTCAATTTATGTAACAACGCAAAATTGTGATAATTAATAGAAGAACAAAGCTATCTTCTCCTATGTAAACTCATTTAGTTAATAGGACATTACCGAGAAAATGGTTAAAGCCAATATTAATGGGATATTTTTTAGTTCCAAAATACGGTACTTCAACACTTCGAGAAAAATTGTTGTAGTTGTCTTTGAATACGTGGCTAATAATATCAGTCAAAATAGAGAATCAAAGATAAAAATAAATCCTTTGACGAAACAAATAATTCTGAGTCAAATTATGTAAAAGAGTGAATTTCGTAAAAAAAGTGCAGTTGACTCTTTCTACTTTGCTGCCGTCGTCGTACTATTTACAGCACGGAACGTCATTTTTGTACTCTACTCTTCCGTCGACAAAACGGTGCTCGTGCTAAGCCTGCTGGATGAAATCCAGATTGGAATGGATTCAGCAAACTGTTCTTACAAAGAAATTCACTAAGCTGATTGTGGACAAGGGGTTCTAGGACTTTGCAGAGGAAAGGCAAGATGGAGATAGAACGGTATTCTGAAAAGGAAGCAGGATTTGTTTTTTTGGGTAAAGGGGCGATTTTGGCCCCTTTTCATATCGAAGGAAAGACACCATGGGATATAATTATGGTATTTTAGGATATAGCATAGAATATGAAGGATTTCGTCGAGGACAGGGAGTACCATTTTCCGACTGACACAATCACTGCCAACTGCGTTAGACGAGATTGAAACTACGCTGTTCTTAACATCTCAATCCGAGAATTGACTAAAATAAATCGGGTATAATCCCAGAGTTGGAATGTTTGAAATGTAAGGAAAAGTTTTTTTGCGATTTCTGAATTTTCTAGTACCTACTCAAACCTCAGTTGGTCCAATAGAGGTTTTTGAGCCTTATATGTAACATGATCATTTGGCATAAAAGTTTTTGTGAAACTTGCCCTTTTTTCTGCTGACTGTACATTTTTTTCAAAATCTGTGAATGCAAATGAAAATTTCTCAAAAAGTTAAGGAAAGTCTCCTAAGACCATTTTCCTGTAGCTACAACGGTTAAGGTTAAGGCCCTTGCTGACCCATATCAAAAATCCAGCCTGTATATTATAGGCAAGAGAAGCGATACCTACAGTATGCAACATATGAAATATGAGGCTGAAAATGGAGTGGAGCGCTTGACAGACGCTAGATGGAGAACTTCAAAAGTTGTGGGAGCTAGTGAAAGGACTATAACAAGAATTCTCGAAAGAAAAAGCGAAATGTGGTGCAACTGGCACACGAATGAGTTCACCGCTTACAAACAAAAATCCTCGCAAATGTTTAAAACGTGACATTGATGAATTTGACAAGGGGTTTGGACAAGGGGGCAAGGGGGTAATAAGGCAAACTGTCAGTAAATTCCTATATAGCACGAACAATATCCAACATTAAAAGCTCTGAAAAGGGTGTTTACTGAAAATATATTTTTTTACGGATGTTTGGAGACATTACGGCGTATACTTCTTGATTTAGGATATGAGTGGAACACTACTGAAGACCATCGTCAACCGCTTGTTTTAAAACATGACGTGTAGTTGCTCCCCTATAAACATTTAAAACAATTGAAGAAATATAGAGAAGAAGGGAGGAATATTATTTATACTGATGAAAGCTACATTATAATAATATCTAATAATAATGTAATTTATATGTATATAATGGAATAAAGGAAATAATAATAATAATAAGTACCTAAGTAGCCAGTGCAACGCCCGATTGAGGAGCGCACTGGAGGATGCATTCCGTGAGTACAGATCCACTCCGACCGAAATTAGACCCCGATTACCACGCCTGCCTATGCACAAAAAAATAGGGCGCTGGTGTGTGCCCTGGACTCGCATCTTAAGAATGTGTTTGAGAGCAGCGACAATCTCGTTGATACACATTCGATGCTGTATTGCGCGGCTGTTGCGGCATGTCGTTTAGCGAACGTAAAGTTCTCAAACTGTGACGGGGCTACTCGACCAAAACCTGCCATACCAGCCTGGCAGTGCAGGATCGAGCGTCGCATCGATGAGGCCAGGGTACTCATCGGCAAACTATACTGCTTCAGGGAGGGCAATACACGACCACGAGTGATGCGCTTTGTGAGGCGGGCATTCTCGGGGACTGAAATCAGCCCTCAGGAATACATGTCCCGTGTCACAGAGCGCATCGACTTCCTGAAGCAGAAAGTTTGTGCAAGGGCGTGCCGTATTCGGCGGTATAAGCGGCGGGTTGATCGGTACACACAGAATGGCATGTTCCAGAGTGATGAGAGATGGGTATATAGAGCGTGGGAGCGACCTGAACAAAATGTGACAGATGAGTGCCGCCCGGATGATGCCACCACGATTACATTCTGGCGCAACATCTGGTCAGTGCCCGTCTGTCACGTTGAGGCTGACTGGATACGGGATGTCGAGCGGGTGTGTGAAACTGTACCAGAAATGGAAGCGGTACTGATTACGCCATTAGACGTCACCAAAGCAGTCCGTCCGTTATCGAATTGGAAATCACCGGGATCGGACGGATTGCACAACTTTTGGTTGAAATGGCTAATTAGTTCACACACCTGGCATCTCAGTTCCAAGCATCCTTAGAGTCCGGGTCACTTCCGCAGTATCTGCTCCATAAGTCAGGTAGTTCCACGGATCCCAAGAATTATAGACCGATTACGTGTTTGTCAACGATCTATAAACTTCTTACATCCATTTTGAGAGCGAAAATTAACACGCACATTGATAATAACTCGATTATGTCAGCCTCTCAAAATGGATGTAGGAACGGATCCCGTGGTACTAAGGAGCTACTCCTCATCGATATGGCCATAAGCCAACAGGTTCGTCGATCCTGCAAGGATTTGTCGACATGCAGGATAGATTATAAGAAGGCCTACGACTCAGTGCCACATACGTGGCTCATGAGCGTGCTGGAGTTGTACAAGATAGATACAACTCTACGCACCTTCCTTGGGTCGTGTATGGGGCAATGGAGGACGGTTCTTCGCTATCCAGGGTGTCAATAGATCCAGGGGAATGATGAGCCTGTATGGATTAAACGGGGAATATTTCAGGGCGACAGTTTGAGTCCACTTTGGTTCTGCTTAGCCCTGAATCCTCTAAGTACACTACTGGAGGATTCAGGTCTAGGTTATCGGTTGAGGAGAGGTGGTCAGGTCATATCTCACCTCCTCTACATGGATGACTTGAAACTCTTTGCCCCCAACAAATTGCAACTGATGAAACTACTGAAGGTAACTGAAACTTTCAGTAGCGCCATCAGGATGGAATTGGGTGTGGACAAATGTGCAGTAATGCATGTAAAGCAAGGTGAGATTATGGAATCCGAAGGAATTCAACTTTCGGATTCTATACACCTTAGATCCCTCTCCTCATCCGAAAGCTATAAGTATTTGGGTATGTTCGAGGCTTTTTAAATGCAAAGACCCTCCACAACCGCGAAGTGTGCAGTCTCAGGGAATATTTTTTAAAAGCCGAAATGGGTATGCACCGTGATGTGGTAGCAGTGGACAAGGGCCTCACCCCGCTCTCCATGGCTAAAGAGATCTGGCGCAAACCTGTGGTACTTACTACCGATGACCGCAAGGAGGTATGGCAAAGCAAGGAGCTATACGGACGCTTTTATCGGGCTCTTCACGAGCCCGGTGTAGATTTCTTAGCGTCCGTATCCTGGCTAAGTCTTGGTGACCTTTTCGGGGAAACCAAAGGTTTCGTCTGTGCAATTATGGACGAAGTTATCTTGACGAATAACTACCGGAGACATATTATGAAAGACGGGACGGTTGACGTGTGTCGGGCATGCCATCGTCCGGGTGAGTCCATCAGACATATTGTCTCTGGTTGTTCTCGTCTGGCTAACGGCGAGTACTTGCACAGGCATAATCAAGTAGCCAGGATTATTCACCAACAACTTGCTTTGAAATATAAACTAGTGGATTCTGAGGTACCGTATTACAAGTATGTGCCCGACCCAGTTCTCGAAAATGACCATATTACGTTGTACTGGGATCGGTCTATCATTACTGACAGGACTATTGTCGCCAAAAAGCCTGATATAGTGGTGATAGATCGATTAGCGCGCCGCACAATGATTATCGATATTACCATTCCGCATGACGAGAACCTCGTGAAAGCTGAGAAAGAGAAACACATTAAATATCTCGACTTAGCACACGAGGTTGTTGACATGTGGAATGTGAGCTCGGCTGTCATTGTGCCGATTGTCATATCGGCGAATGGCCTGATGGCCGAAAGCCTCGATCAACATCTCTCGAGGCTTTCGTTAGGCGGTTGGGTCAAGGGCCTGATCCAGAAGGCAGTTCTCCTCGATACGGCTCGCATCGTGAGGAAGTTCCTGTCTCTGGAGCCCTAACCACCGGTAGCTTGGACCCTGCTCCCGATACCGGCGGACCACTATTTTTTATATTTTTAAATGTTTTTATATTTTTTATATTCTAATATTTAAAAATGTAATTTATATGTATATAATGGAATAAAGGAAATAATAATACACTCGAGAGCAATGAATCCGGGTCACTTAAAGAATGTTAAAAATCTCGGAAACTAAAAATGATAGGTTAATGCAATAAATTGTATTTAATAGACAATGTAATACTCCTTAAATGAAAGTAAAAAAAATATGAGTCACCATACATTTTATTAACACAAAATTACATAAAGAAAAAAACTGCTGATCTCTCCTTAAAACAAAAATAGGAAACATGAAATTTTTGAACTTTATTACGATTTTCCTGAATTTTAATACTTCGTATTGCCTCCTCGTGCTTCCATTACTGCGTTTACGCGGTTTGGCATGCTGTACACCAAGTTCCTTATACGATTTTGGGGAATATTCTCCCATTCCTCTGTGAGAGCAATTTTGAACTCATGAAGCGTGATTGGGGGAGGGTTTCGTTGTTTTACGCATCTGCCTAGCTCGTCCCAAGCATGCTCGATCGGGTTGATATCCGGGCTGCGCGCTGGCCACTCCATACGAGTAATGTTCATCTCTTGAAGGTAGTCATTCACAATCCTACCTGTATGAGGTCGGGCATTGTCATGCATAAATATAGCATCCTCACCTAAATTGACCATAAATGGACCAACGTGATCATTGAGGATTTCTTCCACATATCTTACGCTAGTTAAAGAGCCGTTTTCTATGATCACCAGCTCTGTGCGACTTTCAGAAGAAATTCCGGCCCACACAAATACAGACCCACCACCGTAGGCTACTTTTTCTTCGATGCATGCTTGCTTGAATCTTTCCCCTGGTCTTCGATACACTCTGTGTCTTCCATCGTGCTTGTAGAGCATAAATTTTGATTCGTCGGAGAACATAACTTTTGACCAATCTTCAATACTCCAATTTACGTGGCTCTGGGCATATCTTAGTCTTGAAATACGATGCCCACGCTCCAGTTTAGGGCCGTTTGCAGGTCTAAGGGGTTTTAAGTTAGATTCAGCAAGCCGACGTCTTACTGTCCATGCACTTGGGTTACTTCCTCCGAGGCGTCGAAACTGATTTGTGAGTTCAGTTCCTGTGAGAAAGCGATTTCGAAGCATGGTGTTCACCAAGTATCGGTCTTCTCGTGCTGTGGTACACCTGGTTCTGCCCGTTCCTGGTCTGCGTAGGTTAGAACCAGTTTCTTCGTAACGTCGGAGAACTCTTTGTACTGTTGACAGCGACACACCGACAGTCCTGGCTGTATCGCGCTGACTCCGGCCGGTTTCCAGCATTGTAAGTATTCTGGTGCATTCTTCAGGCGTAAGCGACATAATTTCAGCTTGAATAATGAATATAGAGCACTATCAACATGGTTTATGTACCCACATAAATGACAGATTACAAACAAAAGCAAAACCAAATGCTGTAATTTCGTAGTTCCATCTTCGAAAGTGGCCCTTTTTCAAATTTGATTTTTTTATGATTTAACTTTACAATAACTAAGAAGTTTTAATACCTTCATTTAAGGAGTATTACATTGTCTATTAAATACAATTTATTGCATTAACCTAGCATTTTTAGTTTCCGAGATTTTTAGGATTCTTTAAGTGACCCGGATTCATTGCTCTCGAGTGTAATAACCCCACCGCCGCCGTATCTCTACGTTGACGACGTGGTGGGGCTTGCGCGCTCCTGAACTCTAGGTCTGTACCGGTAGAGTTTACTTTGCCCAAATAGGTCTAGGGTGAGGAACAGAAACCCGCAGGGCAGCATGTGGCGAGCTGTTGGGCAGTAGCGACCCCACGGACCCTATCTCCTGGGAGAAGTATTGTTCCTCACCTCTGGCTTGCCTGTATTGGCCGGCTGGAGTGATCAATGACGAGGAACAGAGCTCCCACCTCTTTCTTGCCTTTATTGGCCGGCTTGAGTGGAAATTCACAAGAGCAAAAATGCTCGGAGGAAGGAAGTATTCCAATAAGATGCTGGTAGGGATCTTGACCGTACTTCCGGGATTGTCTTGATAGCTGTGGGATACCTCTCCACTTCTCATAAGCACCTCAGGACATGTTGCCTCCTTGCCGCTACGACACTATATGCTATCGACCGTTTTCGGGGGCCCATTATTGAGTGTGCAAGTCATCCCCTGCCATTTTATCTGTGTATTTTATATAAAACATTGGTCAGGCAGGGGCCATAGTCTTTCCATAGTCCTAGATAACCAGTCCACTTAAGCTACCTAAATCAGTAGTCCAATAACTTTGTTTCCATATCCTGCAATAGTCCGACACCAACCGGGGGTTGTCCTTGGATGCACTTGCACAGTTCATACAGGGATAATCGTAGGTTGGTGCCTCATTCCATTTAAAAATTTCTAAGGGGCCTCTGCGAGTTGGCTTCGGCCCCTCGTACGCCTTCCAAAGGTCCGGGACCCGAGATATTTTAACATAAAAATAATAATAATAAATAAGCTGGCAACACCAACGTCAACATGCCAACAAATAATTGTCACCAAATAATTTTCAGTTTTAATTATTCTAGACGCACTTTTTATCTTTTATCAGAAACGCTACAACAACCCGAAATCCAAATAATCACCACACAATTCAAGAAAAATAAAATAAACCATAGTATAAAAGACTTCATCAAAAAACTAGCGAATCGTGACATCTGTCATGCCATCTCCGATAAAAATTAAATAGAAGACTATGAAAATTAAAACATGTTGACGAGATCAGCAAGAACATGAGCACGCCCACCACCTCCGGACTCTTCGCTCAGCTCCGCCTCGCCGCCGCCAGTATCCAGCCCCACTGTGAGCGCTGTGACGACACCGGCCGCGGTAGTTGCGTAGAGCTCGAGCGACGAGTATTTTTCTCCGCCGACGTCGCCAACACCTGTACGTCGGCAGAGGAGAGGCCGGCCACCGCCGAGGAACTTGGGACTTAGGGGCCATCCGGCCCCGAGCCGGGTCCCCGCTGCCGGTGGTTGTGTGCAGCGCATGAAATGGACTCAGTCTATGAACGAGAACGTCATGCACGCATATTACAGGTCTACAGAGGGGGGAACTAACCTCACTGCGTACCGTGATAGGATGCTGTCTCTGTTTCAGGAACTGGAACCAACCGTCAACGTCTCGGCCCAACGACTGTCGGATCAGGTGCGTGTCATCCAACGCAGCCATAGGTTGGACGATGCTGCACTTGATAGGCTGCGCACAGAACTGAGCAACCATATTATCTCGACTTCGGCACAAACCGCGGTACAAGCATCAACCATTGATGAAAAACAGCCGCGGTCTAATCATGCTGTAGAAGTGGAAGATGATAGGGTTGCTTCAGTAAGTAGCCAGTGCAATGCCCGATTGAGGAGCGCACTGGAGGATGCATTCCGTGAGTACAGATCCACTCCGACCGAAATTAGACCCCGATTACCACGCCTGCCTATGCACAAAAAAAATAGGGCGCTGGTGTGTGCCCTGGACTCGCATCTTAAGAATGTGTTTGAGAGCAGCGACAATCTCGTTGATACACATTCGATCCTGTATTGCGCGGCTGTTGCGGCATGTCGTTTAGCGAACGTCAAGTTCCCAAACTGTGACGGGGCTACTCGACCAAAACTTGCCGTACCAGCCTGGCAGTGCAGGATCGAGCGTCGTATCGATGAGGCCAAGGTACTCATCGGCAAACTATACTGCTTCAGGGAGGGCAATACACGACCACGAGTGATGCGCTTTGTAAGGCGGGCATTCTCGGGGACTGGAATCAGCCCTCGAGAATACAAGTCCCATGCCACAGAGCGCATCGACTTCCTGAAGCAGAAAGTTTGTGCATGGGCGAGTCGTATTCGGCGGGTTGATCGGTACACGCAGAATCGCATGTTCCAGAGCGATGAGAGATGGGTGTATAGAGCTTGGGAGCGACCTGAACAAAATGTGACGGACGAGTGCCGCCCGGATGACGCTACGAGTACATTCTGGCGCAGCATCTGGTCAGTGCCCGTCTGTCACGTTGAAGCTGACTGGATACGGGATGTCGGGCGGGCGTGTAAAACTGTACCAGAAATGGATGCAGTCCTAATTACGCCATTAGACGTCGCCAGAGCGTCCGTTACCGAATTGGAAATCACCGGGACCGGACGGATTGCACAACTTTTGGTTGAAATGGCTAATTAGTTCACACGCCTGACTGGCATCTCAGTACCAGTCATCTTTAGAGTCTGGGTCGCTACCGCAGTTTCTAACAACAGGCGTTACCCACCTGCTCCATAAGTCAGGTAGTCCCACGGATCCCAAGAATTATAGACCGATCACTTGTTTGTCGACGGTCTATAAACTTCTTACATCCATTTTGAGAGCGAAAATTAATACGCGCATTGAAAGTAACTCGATTATGTCGGCCTCTCAAAATGGATGTAGGAACGGGTCCCGTGGTACTAAGGAGCTACTCCTCATCGATATGGCCATAAGCCAACAGGTTCGTCGATCCCGCAAGGATCTGTCGACATGCTGGATAGATTATAAAAAGGCCTACGACTCGGTGCCACATACATGGCTCATGAGGGTGCTGGAGTTGTACAAGATAGATACAACTCTACGCACCTTCCTTAGATCGTGTATGGGGCAATGGAGAACGGTTCTTCGCTATCCAGGGTGTCGACAGATCCAGGCGAATGATGAGTCTGTATGGATTAAACGGGGAATATTTTAGGGCGACAGTTTGAGTCCACTTTGGTTCTGCTTAGCCCTGAATCCTCTAAGCACACTACTGGAGGATTCAGGTCTAGGCTATCGGTTGAGGAGAGGTGGTCAGGTCATATCTCATCTCCCCTACATGGATGACTTGAAACTCTTTGCCCCCAACAAATTGCAACTGACGGAGCTACTGAAGGTAACTGAAACTTTCAGTAGCACCATCAGGATGGAATTTGGTGTGGACAAATGTGCAGTCATGCATGTAAAGCGAGGTGAGATTATGGAACCCGAGGGAATTCAACATTCGGATTCCATACACCTTAGATCCCTCTCTTCATCCAAAAGCTATAAGTATTTGGGTATCTCGGAAGCTTTAGGCATCAATGTTGCTGACATGAAGCAATCGCTGAAGGAGCGGTTCTTTGGTTGCCTGAAGAAGGTATTAATTAGTCTTCTTTCAGGCGGAAACTATTGGAGGTCGTATATGTATATACACTGGCCTGTATGAATAATCATATTTACACCTGTCTGTCACCGATTTTAAATTAGCATAGTTACGGTTCTGTTTATATCTGTACATTGTAACTTAAAAAAAAAAAAAAAATATATTGACCACGAATATATATAATAACCATAAGGCCACTGCTGCTGTTATTATTGCTGCTATTTTCCAATAGGTTATGGGCCCAGATTATGGCTCAATAAGTTGAGTGGTATAAATATTAATTGTGTGCTTGTAAATCTAAACTTACGAAATCTCAATTATGTCAGCTGAAATTGGCATAAGTGGAATTAAGAAGCTGAAAGGATCGTCCGACTACCCAGATTGGAAATTCTTAGTGTGAAATTACTTAGAGAATAAAAACTGGTGGGGAGTAATTTCAACAGCTGTAGTAAATGCTGACGCAGACCGGCAGGCACGAACGACAATTTGCTTGTTGTTAGAACCAGAGTGCTTTACCCACGTCTACAATGCGAAGACTGCGAAAGAAGCCTGGAACAGCTTACAGAAAGCGTATGAAGATAAAGGTTGGGGATGACGTATACATATTCAGCGAGAGCTTTTCAACTGTAAATTAGAGAATTTCGAGTCTATGGAAAGCTACATATCCAAAATTACATTCCTGACACAACAATTGTCAGATATTGATGCTCAAATCCCTGACGATTGGATCATATCAATTTTGCTGGGTGGATTGACCGCTGAGTACAGCCCTCTGATCATGGCTGTAGATAATAGTGGACAAGAGATCACGTTAGAGCAAATCAAAATGAAATTGTTACAAGAAGGAAGTAGACAGAGTAAGTTGAACAGAGAGTACGAACAAGCCTTAATTACACGTAAAGTACAGAACGATGCAAGATCTAACATTAAAACTAACGATCGTAAGCTGAAGTTCGTCTACAAGTGTTTTAAGTGCCACAAGCAAGGACACAAGGCGTCTGAATGCAAGGAGCGGATCAAAACCGCGAATATCTGCCTGAATACGAAAGAGGCGATAAACAAAGATAAGTGGTATTTAGACAGTGGGTGCTCAAATCATATAAGATATAACCCACGATAAAAGCAAGTTGTTGTCTTATAGACCTGAAAAGAGCAACATGAAGATCGCAGTAGCAAACGGCGAGAAATTATTGGTGAAAGGACGAGGAAATGCTGAACCACGAGTCAGCGAAAACGAAAAATTAATTTTAGAAAACGTTTTACATGTTCCTGATTTATCCATGAACCTAATTTCGGTGAGCGATTTGACCAAGAAGAATTATTGCATGAATTTTGACAAAGAAGGTTGCATGATTCAAAATAAGAATCAAATTGTTGCAAGATGTCAAGAAGTCGACGGAATTTATGAGTTGACAGAAATTAAAAATAACGTCGTGAATTTGACACTGTCAAAACAAAATGAAAATATTTCGAACATTTGGCATAAAAGATTAGCTCATTTATCGCGTAATTATATGAATAAAATGAAAGTTTTAGTAAGCGCTATGGAATTTAAGAGTACCGATTTATGCGAGCCGTGTATTCCATGTATCGAAGGAAAGACATGCAAAAGTCCCTTCAAAAACCAAGGTACGAGAGCGAACGAGGTCTTACAGTTGGTTTTTAGTGATGTTTGTGGACCAATCGAGGAGCCGTCCTTTGGTGGTTCGAGGTATGTTCTTCTATTTATTGACGATTATACTCGGAAGACTCATGTTTATTTTTTTAAGAACAAAAGTGAAACTTTCGACAAGTTCCGTGAATACAAAGCGGAAGTTGAAAATGAGACGAGTAGATCTATTAAGTGTCTGAGGTCTGATAACGGTGCAGAGTACTGTAATGGTAAATTTAAATCTTTTTTGAAGTCTGCAGTTAGAAAACACCAGACGACTGTACCGTACACGCCGGAACAAAATTCTGTCGCAGAAAGAGCGAATCGGACTATAATAGAAAAGGCAAGAACATTACTGTCAGAATCGAACCTAAGCAAGAAGTATTGGGCCGAGGCTGTAAATACTGTTGTTTATCTAAAAAACAGAAGCCCCACGAAAGCATTGAACAATACGGTACCAGAGAGGCTTTGGACTGGAAAAGATGTTGATGTCAGTCATCTAAAAATCTTTGGTTGTTTGGCGTATAGATTGATACCAAAACAAAAGAGACGCAAACTGGACATGAAGACGGAACCGATGATCTTTATTGGATATCCAGATAATCAGAAGGGTTATCGTCTGATGAATCCTAAGACAGGTGAAGTGACAACTGCAAGAGATGTCAAATTCCTGGAAAACGTCTTTCTCCAAAAAGAGAATGTGGAAAAGTCGGAAGTAATTATAAACCTGAATACAGATTCTGTTCCTTCCAGTTTACCCAACGGATCGACAAGCAGATCTGAACCCTTGGAGGCTCACGATGATGTGGACCGTGATGCTGTAGATGAGAACGTGAAAGTATCGGAGGAGATAGAACCTGAACCTGTAGTACTAGAGCAAGTACCTGATGACGTATTGACTGAAGAGGAAGTGGCGGTGCCTGAATCAGAAAGAAGGTATCCTGTAAGAGAACGAAGACAAGTCGATCGGTACGGATGCAATGTTATGTATGCCAAGGAGAGCAATCTTGATGGTGATCCATTGACTATTAATGAAGCGTTGGCGAGATCCGATGGTGACTTATGGCAAAAAGCGATAGATGATGAACTGATGTCACTAAAGGAGAACCAGACTTGGACGTTGGTGGATCTTCCAGCTGATAAGAAGCCTATCCAGTGCAAATGGGTGTTCAAAATCAAAAGAGATAGCGACGGCAAGGTAACGAAGTACAAGGCTATACTAGTAGCAAAAGGCTTCACACAGGTATGTGGTATAGACTATACTGAGACTTATTCTCCTGTAGTTCGAAGCTCTACTCTACGATTGTTGTTCTCGCTAGCTGTTGAATACGGTTGGTTTATTGACCAGTGGGATGTCACAACTGCCTTTTTATATGGCAAGATTAAAGAGGACATCTACATGCTCCAGCCGAAAGGAGCAGTAGTCAAAGGTCAAGAGACCAAAGTAGCTGCAGCGTTCTTTGTATGGATTGAAACAAGCTTGGAATGCTAGGTTCAAGGAATTGGACAAAGAGATGTTGAGCTTAGGCTTTTTAAAATCAAAAATAGAACCTTGTTTGTATCAGAAGCAGGTTAAAACTAATAAGAAATTAATTGTCGTTATTTACGTAGATGACCTTTTCATTTTTGGAAGTTGTGAACAAGAAAAGCAAAAATTAAAAACCGGTTTGCTTGACAAGTTTAAAGTGAAAGATTTAGGCGCGGCTAGGCATGTTTTAGGTATGAGACTGAGGAGAGATAAAGATATTATTTGTCTAGATCAGCAACAATTCATTACGGACATTTTGAATGAATTTAATATGACAGACGCTAAGCCAGTTTTGACCCCAATGGAAGTCGGTATGAAATTAGAAAGATCGACAAATTCTCATAGCGATCTGCCATATCAAAGTTTAATAGGGTGTCTAAACTATTTGGCCTGTAATACGCGACCAGACATAGCACATGCGGTGAGTGTGCTTTCACAATTTAATTCATGTTATGTTGAAATACACTTTAAATGTGCGAAACGGGTCTTAAGGTATTTAAAGGGTACGTCTAACCTTTGTCTTACTTTTAGGAAGTCAGGAGATTTAGACTAACGAGGCTACGTTGATGCAGATTGGGGAGGGGCACTTGATAGAAAGTCTTTTACAGGATTAATTTTCAAGTTAGGTAAAAATATAGTGTCATGGGAGAGTAGGAAGCAAGCGACAGTATCCTTGTCCTCCACAGAGGCAGAGTACGTAGGATTGAGTCAAGCTTCGAAGGAAGCGCTCTATTTACGTAGTTTACTAAACAGTTTGACAGCTGTGGATAGTAAAGCGGTAGTCATTTATAATGACAATCAGTCGGCACATAAAATTGCAGCTAACAAAATGATGCATAATAGGACAAAGCACATAGATATCAAGTATCATTTTATTCGTGAGTGTGTACTGGCTAACAAAGTTGAATTAAGGTACATGTCAACTGATAAGATGATAGCGGACATCTTAACTAAAAGTGTTCACAGCCCGAAACTTAGAGATTTTTTAAAGGATTTATCCCCGTCAAATTATTCTATTAAGGGGCGGATAAGTAGTTGGATGTTTTGATGTTTTACGTTTTTTCTTTTTAAGTGTGTTGTGTAATAGATAATTTTCTCTTAATGCATGCTTTATTTTGTTAGATTTCTTCTGTTTTTGTACTCTATGTTTGGGTACAGCCTAGTACAGTCGGACACAGAAGTGTTAGTAATTTATTTAGTTTTATGTACCGAGTACTGACAAGTACAGAAGTGATCATACGCATGTGTAATAGATTAAGGGGGCGTATTGGAGGTCGTATATGTATATACACTGGCCTGTATGAATAATCATATTTACACCTGTCTGTCACCGATTTTAAATTAGCATAGTTACGGTTCTGTTTATGTCTGTACATTGTCACTTGTGTGAAAAATATTGACCACGAATATATATAATAACTATAAGGCCACTGCTGCTGTTATTATTGCTGCTATTTTCCAATAGAAACAAGGTGCGCGCCTTCAACGGTTGGGTCATGCCAGTATTGATGTACTCTTTCGGCATACTCAAATGGACTCAGACCGAACTCGACGCCCTGGATAGGAGGGTCCGTACACTGCTGACCGCAAACCGGATGCATCACTCACGATCATCGGTGATGAGACTGTACATACCGCGGAAGTGCGGGGGTCGAGGCTTTTTAAATGCAAAAATCCTCCACAACCGCGAAGTGTGCAGTCTCAGGGAATATTTTTTAAAAGCCGAAGTGGGTATGCACCGTGATGTGGCAGCAATGGACAAGGGCCTCACCCCGCTCTCCATGGCTAAAGAGAACTGGCGCAAACCTGTGGTACTTACTACCGATGACCGCAAGGAGGTATGGCAAAGCAAGGAGCTACACGGACGCTTTTATCGGGCTCTTAACGAGCCCGGTATAGATTTCTTAGCGTCCGTATCCTGGCTCCGTTTGGGTGATCTTTTCGGGGAAACTGAAGGTTACGTCTGTGCAATTATGGACGAAGTTATCTTGACGAATAACTACCGGAGACATATTATGAAAGACGGGACGGTTGACATGTGTCGGGCATGCCATCGTCCGGGTGAGTCCATCAGACATATTGTCTCTGGTTGTTCTCGTCTGGCTAACGGCAAGTACTTGCACAGGCATAATCAAGTAGCCAGGATTATTCACCAGCAACTTGCTTTGAAATATAAACTAGTGGATTCTGAGGCACCGTATTACAAGTATGTGCCCGACCCAGTTCTCGAAAATGACCATATTACGTTGTACTGGGATCGGTCTATCATTACTGACAGGACTATTGTCGCCAATAAGCCTGATATAGTGGTGATAGATCGATTAGCGCGCCGCACAATGATTATCGATATTACCATTCCGCATGACGAGAACCTCGTGAAAGCTGAGAAAGAGAAACAAATTAAATATCTCGACTTAGCACACGAGGTTGTTGACATGTGGAATGTGAGCTCGGCTGTCATTGTGCCGATTGTCGTATCGGCCAATGGCCTGATAGCCGGAAGCCTCGATCAACATCTCTCGAGGCTTTCGTTAGGCGGTTGGGTCAAGGGCCTGATCCAGAAGGCAGTTCTCCTCGATACGGCTCGCATCGTGAGGAGGTTCCTGTCTCTGGAGCCCTAACCACCGGTAGCTTGGACCCTGCTCCCGATACTGGCGGACCACTATTTTTTATATTTTTAAATGTTTTTTCTATGTTTTTATAAAAATGTATATAAATAAATAAACGATAATAATAATAATCTTTATTGAAATAAGGTAAGAGTTACAAAAACCTATGAAGCCACTGACACCCAACCTAGGTAAAAATCTGTAGGTATGTCAGATTTCAGCGCCTTCTCCCAATTCATTACATTATAATATTTTATATACCAATTAAGATTTTTAATAAACATGATAATTTTGAGCATGCAGAAATTACAAGGGTATTGAAATGTAGTGTGAAAGTAGTGTGTGGATGTGGAGTGTGGGTGTATGTGTGGGTGTGTGTTCACTTTACAGAATAAAATATTTTTCCGTTTCTTCGTAGTTATGAGTAAGAAGCCAGTTCTTAACCTTATACTTGCATTCATGAAAAGAGAGCGGGTAAATGTTTAAGATTTTATTAATTTGATTGTACCTAAGTATGCACAGAAAGAAAACGCCTTTGACGTCTGACTAATGCAGTAAGAGTTCTTACGGAGTCAAATACATTAGTAATAGTAGGTTTGCTGCTTAATTTATCAGGATCATAATGAGTACACACATGCAGTTTGATAATAACCTGATAAACAAAAAGCTGCATTCATACCACACATGTACAAAATAAGTCACGGGGAACTAAACAAGGAACTATAGCAAAGAAAATTAATCTAAAGGGTGACGCATAATAATTTTTCACACTGGTGGGAGAAATAGTTTTGACCAATGCTTCTTTAATTTACAAGACCAGTTCGAAGACGGGCGAGTACGACGACTACATGAACCACGACAATTACAAGAAGTGGTTCATCATAACACAACTGCTGCTTATCATACCAGAAAAGTCTGTAATTGTTATGGATAAAGCCTCCTACCACAACACATTTACAGAAAAAGATCCCACCTCCAACAGCAACAAAGCAGCCATGAAAGATTGGCTGGTGAATAAACACATCGACTTCGAGGAAGACTTAAAGAACTCTATGACATAATTTAAAAAAAAATAAGATAATTCTGGAAATTACGCCATAGAAGGCGAAGCAAAGAAATATATAATTGCGATATTTTAAAACTTCCTCATATCATCCCGACCACAGAGCATGTAACTTTGTCCCGACTTAAACCCGATTGAGAAAGTTTGTGGAGTGTTCGAAAACTACGTAGAAAACAAAAATGTAGTCCAAAACTCCACATCCATCATGAAATTACTTCATGAGCGTCTAGACATGATCCATTGCACGATGTGGGCCAAACACTAGCAGATATGTGGAGGAGACGGAATCCAAATACTGGAAAAACTACGACGACGAGCAAGAGTTTATTACGTACATGTAGGAGGATCCGATTTTGAAAATGACATCAATCTTCCATGACAACGAAGACCAAAATTTAAGTTCCAGTGCCAATAGAGATCATTAAGATTATAAAATTTTATATAATAATATATTTATTATTATTATTTATTACGTTTATTTCTCTTAATACATATTAAATATATTTGACGGATGTTCGAGCGGCTGAAACACCACGTGTCGCTGCTGATCCGTCACCTGCTGGTCCTTCATCATGCGCGTGTACGTGCAGGTGTTTGGAAAATAATACTCGCAAAATAACGCACTTAATGTACTTTCAAATATCGCAACGAGACTTAACTATAAACTTTAATGATTACAATGATCACAATACTTGTTAAACTTGCATTTAGAGCCAATGGATTTGTGCGTGTGCACCGCGTGACGATCCCAACACAATGTGCTCGCCAACGCCGCCATGAAACTCACGACCCCATTCGGTGTTACTCGCTCTAAGTTAAAAATACCATTAAAGAAGTAAATTATAAACCACAGAGTAAAAATAATCAAATACAACGTTTTAAAAGTGTTACAATAAATCGACTAAATAATCGCGCGCCGTCATATTTTTAAATATTTTTACAAAAACAAATAATAATAATATTTTATTTATTTAGACAACAATGATCCATATTATGTTAGTTGGTTAGTTACAAAACTTAAAAAAACTATGTTAGCGTGTTACATAACTAATTACTGAGCTCACAGAAAAACAATATTTACATATATTCACCAGATAAAATTAATCACTCCTGCCTAACCAACACCTGCATGAAGTGATTCATTATCGGCGAGTTCAAAAATGCCATTAGGACTTGACCGCGTTCTCTCCAGTAGCGACGCGGTTTTTCTCCTCACCATGGCGTGGAAGTCATGGGCACGCGCTTGAGCGAACATGCTAGAAGCACTACAAAATCGCGGCAGCCCCAACAGCATTTTGAAGCTGTTATTGTATTGGACCCTAAGGGCTTCCCTTGTTTTGCCCGTGTAGCTGGCCCACAGGCTGCTTGAGTAGAAGGTCTGGCAGTAAGCCTTAAACAACGTAATTTTAACCTCCTAACCACAACACGCAAACCTGCGAACCAGCATATTGCTTCTCACAGCAAGAGCCCTGCGATCGCGTTCGATATCTTCATGATCTGTAAGGTCCTCCGTTATGTAATGGCCTAGGTATTTAGTTTGTTTCACCCTTTGTAAGGGCTCGCCATTGAGGTTGATAATACGCTCGTATGACTGCTTCCTGCCGGGGGCCTTAAAGATCATGAAAATGCTCTTTTTACAATTGTAAAATAGACTGTGGCTAGCATCGTACCTTTCACAACATTCCAAAAGCTCCCTTATGGAGCCGGCCGTGGGACCCAGCAGCTCCATATGATCTGCATAACTGAGGTTATTGACGCAAACGTTGTCAACCCAACATCCAATCTGTTTGCTGCTGAGTCCAGCGATCAGCTCATTGACGTAAAGATTGAAAAGCTTGGGCGATGTAAGCCCCCCCTGCCTCACCCCACAATCCAACCCATACGCACCAGAGAGTGAATTATTCCATTTTACATAGTTCACTTGATTACCATACCAGTACTGGAAAACACGTATAATTTCAGCTGGTACGCATGATTCGCCGAGCTTTTTCCATAATGTGTCATAGGAGACGAGGTCGAAAGCTTTAGAGAGGTCGAGGAATACGCGTACACAGGCTAGCTTCTGTCAGTATAATATTGGACAGACTGTTTAAGACTCAAAATTGCGCTTTCAGTGGAAAGTCCAGGCCTAAACCTGAACTATGCGTCGTTTAATATCACCCATTTGTTGAGTCTTATCTAACAGGCTGTCCAATACTTTTGCCAGTACAGTGGCAAGTGATAAGGGTCTGTAGTTACTTACGTCGGAGACGTAACCAGTTCTATTCTTTATGATTGGAACAACTAAAGTGTGCATTAACTCGGTAGGAAGATAAGAGTGATTTAAACACAGAGAATAAAACATGGATAACACTCTCGGACAGTGTACACCCGCGTGTTTCATGTACTCGATACTGAGACTGTCATGCCCTGGAGACTTGCCTCTGGCTATTTTCTGTATTCCAGACGATACTTGCTTAGCAGTAAAACTATTAGAGATTACAATGTGGCATCACTATTGTGATTACTAGTCTGTGGTTTTAAGTAATAGACGAGTAATGGCGGCACGAACAAGAGGCTGCGTCATGTAGTGAAGTGAGTCCAATAAACAGATCCTTTCCCCGATTCAAGCTTTATTTTCTCTGGTGTCCCACATATATTCTAACAGGTTATGGGCCCAGACATAAAAGATTGAGAGAACCTATTTGCGAGTTTGATTCGATTAAGTCGCGGTGTAGCAAAGGTTGGAGCCCTGCGTAGCCCGTGGTTCGAACAAGCAAACAAGAAGTTTAATGGCGGAGGTGTTTTGCGCGGCAATTCTATTGGTGTTAGATTGCATGCACAAAAATGTCGAGTTTGGAGAATAATAGTAAGACGATCGTTCTTAATGGTCGCAATTGGCAAGCGTGGCGTTTTCAGACAACAGTAGTTCTCCGTTCAAAGAAGTTATTGGATATCGTGACAGACACTGAAATGAGGCCTGCGGAAGTTGGTAAAACACAAGAATTGTGGGATGAGCGGGATAATAAAGCCCAAGAGGTGATTGTTACAAGAGTCGAGGAGACAGTGATGACGTATTTGATTTCGTGTTCCAGCAGTCTTGAAATGTGGCAGAAGTTATGTACCTTATACGAACCGGCAACCAGAGTCGGGGTGCATTTGTTGCAACAGACATTTTTTAATTTAAAGTATGAGGATCCCATAGCTGTATTCATAACGAAGGTTGAGGAGTGTGTTAACCAGTTGGCAACAGCAGGAGAAAAGGTATCTGAAAATATGATAATAACAAAGATACTTATGTCATTACCTGACAAATATAAACATTTTGCCTCACCTTGGGAAAGTATTCCAGAAGAGAAACAAAAGTTACAGGAACTGACAGGCAGGTTGCTAGTTGAGGAGGAGCGCTGTGGTAATGGTGCCATTTCCAGTGCCAGTAGCAGCGGACAACAAAATTCTGCATTGGTGGTTGGTGCGCAGCGTACTATAAAGTGTTTTGAGTGTGGTAAAATAGGCCATAAAAGGAATGAGTGTAGAAATAGAAAATGCATTAACTGTCACAAGTCGGGTCATTTAATAAAAGACTGTAAGTTGCTAAAAAATAATATTGAGAAAAATAAGAACACCTATTATAAAACTTCATTTGTAACAAGAGAGATTCAGGGTAATTTATTAAATTCAAACAATTTTGTGCTAGACTCAGGAGCAAGTGACCATATTATGTGTTATATTAAAGAGATGTATTCAGAGTTTTGTGAAATAAAACATAAAAGATTTGTTACAATTGGTGATGGTAAGAATTTAGAAGTTTTAGGTATTGGAAAAGTTAATGTGTATGCCTATAATGGTTCAGAGTATACTCTCTGTACTTTACATGAGGTGTTATATGTTCCTAAATTGAATGTGAATTTGTTTTCTCTAGGGTCAGCCATTAATAAAGGTCACAAGATGGTTTCAGATTCTAATGGATGTAAGTTTTATCAAAATGGTTCCATAACAAGTGTAGCTGACAAATATGATAAAATGTATGTGATGAGATTTAAATTTAGTGATGTAGCTTTGTTAACTTTGTCAGATTGGCATAGTAAGATGGCACACCAAAATTATCAGTATGTAAAAGAGTTTTTAGATTTAAAAGGCATAAAATATGAAGGGCAGACTGATCAGTGCTTACCGTGTATCCAGGGTAAACAGCAGAGGTTACCTTTTCATCAGAGTAGTAGTAGGTTGATTGAACCAGGTGAACTCATACACATGGATCTATGCGGTCCAATGGAGAAAGTATCAGTAGGGGGCTCTTCATATTTTCTTTTATTGAAGGATGACTATAGTAGTTACAGGTTTGTTTATTTTATCAAGAATAAGTATGAAACTAAAGAGAAAATTGAGCAATTTATAGAACAGTTTGAAAATGAGTTTAGGTGTAAAATAAAAAGATTTCAGTCAGATAATGGAACAGAGTTTGTGAACAGAGCAGTAGAGAATTTATTTAAGAAAAAAGGTATAGTACATGAGTTAACAGTTAGTTATACTCCAGAGCAAAATGGTAGAATTGAGCGCGAGATGCGTACAATAGTTGAGTCTGCGAGAACAATGATTATTCAGTCAGGTTTAGGGAAAGAACTTTGGGCTGAAGCAGTAAATACAGCAGTATTTACCATAAATAGAACAGGTAAAAGTATGGTGAGTGGGAAGACACCATATGAGTTGCTGTATAATCAGAGTTTTGATGTTACTTTATTAACAGATTTCGGTACTAACGTATGTACACATGTACCTAAACAGCTTAGATTGAAGTGGGATTCCAAGAGTAAATTAGGAGTTTTTGTGGGTTATGGTGATTGTACAAAAGGATACAGGGTATGGTATTCTAACACAAGAAGAGTAGAAATTTATAGAGATGTAATATTTATCAAAAAGAAGAAAGAAGTAGTAAAGAAGAATAAATGTTCAAGTATTTTATTAACAGATGAAGAAGATGTTATGTTACAAGAACAAGAAACTCCACTTAACAGTCAGAACAGGGAACAGAATCAAGAAGATAAAGAAGTTGAATTACAGGAAGAAAATACAGAGATTGAGATAGAAGACTGCAAAGAAGTTGAGCAGCAAGAAGACGAAATAAAAAGTATTGTAGAAGATGAGAGATCAAGTGAAGTTGACATGAAGGAAGAGTACTTAGATGAAGAATTTGTTGATACAGAAGAAGAGACATCTAAAGGAAAGAAAATACCTAGAAGTAGAAGACAACTGAAGAAGCCTGTATGGACAAAATATTATGAGATGGCTTTGATAACACAAGGAGAAGAAAAATTAACTTATCAAGAAGCTATTAGTGGAGAACATAAAGAAGAATGGCTAAAAGCAATAGAGGCAGAGTTAGAAGCACTAAATAAAAATAAAACGTGGAGAGAAGTAAGTTTACCTGAAGGGAAGAAATTAATTGATACTAAGTGGGTATTTAAGATTAAGAAAGAAGGAAATAAAGATCTTTATAAAGCTAGATTGGTTGTAAGAGGCTTTAAGCAAGAAGATGAGTTTGATCACTCAGAGATTTATGCTCCAGTAGCTAAACTACCTACACTGCGGATTTTATTAGCAATTGCTAGTAAATATAACATGGATATTCAGCAGATGGATGTCAGAAGTGCATTTTTATATGGAAACATAGAAGAGGAGGTGTTTGTGGAGAAACCATAAGGTATGAAGAAAGATGGCAAAGTATTGAAATTGCAACGGTCTTTGTATGGATTGAAGAAATCTCCAAGATATTGGAATGACGAATTTAATCAATTTATGATTCAGGAAGAGTTCTTAAGAAACCAGTCTGATTACTGTTTATATTATAAGAAGGATAAGAAGTTCTATATCTTACTATATGTTGATGATTTAATTTTACTTTCTGAAGATAAACATGACATAAAAATATTTAAAGAAGCATTACGAGAAAAATTTGATATGAAAGACTTAGGCCCGGATTCCTCTGTCGCTGACGTCGGTCGCGTACCGTCAGTCGCGTAGCGCGCTGACCATCAGCGCCAATGAAAACATCCGTAGTGCGATACTGACCGCTCCACGGTACAGGCTTCTCCAAGTGGATTTGTTGTGGATTTGTGAAGCGGAGTTTGAATTTGGGATATTATTATGAACCCGTTTATAAATTGTTTAGTTGCTGCAGCATACTTACGCAAGCGGAGACGGCGTCAATATAGAAAAAAAAGATATCACATTCACCCAATTGTTGCTGATAGGGTGACGAATGGTGTATTTTCTACTTTATTTGAAAAGCTACGTCAGGACGAGGAAAAGTTTTTTAATTATTTTAGAATGAAAGTAAAAACTTTTGATGAACTGTTATCAAAGTTAGAAAATCACTGGAACGACTTGCTGTTACATTGAGGTGAGTTACATAATATCAATCTATTATTGGAACATAATAATAAGAAAGAAAATAATACATTTTTGTATTAGTTTTTTATTATTTTTTGCAAAAAAGAATAAAATTGTTATTTATTTAGTTGAAGGACACATTTTACTTGTCCTCGTTGGCTTTCCTAGTAATGCCATGGATGGTTTGGTATCCTTGAAAAAATAATTTGGGATCCGGAGTTTAATGTATAAGAAGTAGTGGGACGTACATCGTACATCACACATTCTTGTGAAACGGTATTTGACATATCAGGGAATGTTTCATATTCATGTACGTTGATCGGATCTTGACTGCGTAAAATCGATTCAGCCTGTTGAGAAAAATAAGAATCTGAAGAATTCGGTCTACTGGTTATGTCATATGGATTGTGCATATTACTAATTTCCATTGCTTTTTTGAGCATTCTGTACGGAAAATCAGTTTTTGATGCGTTGTAAACTTTTCTGTTATTGGCAGGAGAGACATGAAACAATTCATGTCATCATTTTTAAAAAGTTTTGCATTATCTTTGAACATCTTTAGCATCTCTTTATCGAATTCATCAGTGTCCGTCTGTTTTCTTTTTCGCTGATTTTTATTAGAATGTTTATTACGAAAATTAGAGTCTGTAGAATTTTCTTGAGCAACACTTTTCTGTAATTCTGTATTTACTTCAAGTCCTGTGCTCCTTGGTATGTCCTGACTGGACGTACCTGGCACGTCTTGATTAGATATGCTTGGGATATCCTGATTAATTGCGCTCGGTGTAACCTGATTACTTTCGATGGAGTCCTCAACTTCAGCTTGGTGTTTTTTATCAAGAAATTTCATATCTTCAAAATATATGTACACCTTTTTTTTTACTTCCTCCTGATCCGGAGGGAGTATTTTTTAAGACATTTTTGCAACGCATATATGCATCTCTTGCAGTCTTCCATCGTTGCTGCACATTTTTTTCTGAAACAATAAAAAATAAGAAAAAAGAGTAAATTTAATACATATTATTACACTTTACAGATTCCTTGCGACCTGCAATACCTACATAGATCTACATTACCACTATCGGCTTGGAGAATCAACTATTGGCAAAATCGTTACAGAAGTGTGTACAAAAATTTGGGATGTTCTGCACGACGAAACTTTAAGACTGCCTTCGTCACATGAAGATTGGCTGAGAATCGCTGAGGGTTTCGAATCACGAGCAAATTTTCCGAATTGTGTTGGAGCGATAGATGGCAAGCACGTCCGTATTATTTGCCCTGCATTCAGTGGAAGTTTATTCAGTAATTATAAAAAATATTATTCAATCGTTCTGTTGGCTATGTGTGACGCTAATTACTGTTTTAAGTATATTAATGTGGGTGCTTGTGGAACAGATTCTGACTCAATAATATTTAGGGACAGTAACTTGTATGCAAAATTACAAAGCGGCGAAATTAACCTACCAGAACCAAGACAAGTAGATAACAGCCAGACACCGTTTCCTTACATGATTGTAGGGGATGCAGCGTTTGGAATATCACGTCATATTTTAAGACCATACGCTCGTAGTAATATGACTCACAAGAAAAAAATATTCAACTACCGTCTTAGTAGGGCAAGACGCTACATAGAATCTACTTTTGGTATTATGTCTAATAAATTTGAAGTATTTCACAGGCCTATGAGGACTTCATTGATTAACAGCATCAAAATAGTCAAAGCGTGTTGTGTATTACATAACTTTATAAGAGTTCGTGATGGATATGATGTTATTGATACTATGTCAATTGTTGGTTTAGAAAATGTTCCTCTAAACAGCTATAACATTATGAATCGGACAGGCGATACTTTAAGAGACTTATTCGCTAACTACTTTATTTCACCGGAAGGTTCTTTGCCATGGCAAAACAAGTATATTTACTAAGAAATAGCATCTACACATCCCACGCTAATTGCGCATTCCCGCCAACGACGTGGAACGGACAACGACTGATTTTATTGTAATTCGTGTGGTCTCTTGTTTTAAATTGTCGTTTCTACATAAAACTTTTGTGTATGGACATTATTAAACGTGTAGGTACAATTAGTGTTTGTGTGTATTTTTCATCACCATCCAATAATTAATAAACATAAACTATGTGCAACACTCATCATCTCATCATCATCCTGACCATAATAATGAGAACAACAATCTACCTCTTTGTTTAATGTTATTTAGCATTAATTAAAAACTTCGTAGAACTACTCGTAAATCATCAAACATTCTGGTTGTTTATATTTTTACTAATACCTAGGTAGGTACTAATATTATTATCTCCTAAACGCGTGAACCACTTTACATGATTCAAACGCATAAAATGGTTTTAGACCTAGACCTTTCATTTGACACCAAAATCGTTAAGATATCTCAACAAACAAAAAATCACACATTCAAGTTGCTCTCGTAATTATCTATCACGTCGCCCAACCCCCCGCAAGATCCCCGCGTTGCTCCACGAAAGTACATTCGAGTTGAAGTGCATCATAGGTAATACAGTTCTTAATCTTAGAATAGAATAGAATATACTTTATGGTAACTGAATAGTGGTCCCGTCATTTTGATATCAAAACAGCGGGACCAATTTCCTGGAAATCCGATGCAGTTAGGTTTATAATATGCCATGCTTTGTTCTGAAATTGACAGCATGTTATTCCATTAGACTAGATTATTGTAAACACATAGATTATAATAACAGATAGATTATTTTAAAATTATTATAAACACAATTATCTTTTACTTACCGATCTCCTTTTTTTTATCATCGCCCTCATTATTGAATTCGGGAAAAAGTGCTTCATAAACTTGTAACCAAAATTTTGCTCTGGCATCGCGATCTTTGTAAAGTTCATTCGATAAATCCCACAATGCAGGACGTTGGCGCACCTCGGCAATCACACGTTCGGTATCAATGTTCATGGTGGCGGGCGACTGTACGCGCGTACCGACGGTCGGGAACAGAGTGAGGACGCTCATAGCGTTCTATAGCGCGTCAGTCGACCGACGAACGCGGCGCTGACGAGCGAGACCGACGCGCGTCATCAGCGGCGCATAGCAACTCGCGCGCCGCTGATGTCAGCTTTACAGTGTGGTGCTTCATAGAACACAACGTGTATTCGTACGCGCGACCGACATCAGCGACAGAGGAATTCGGGCCTTAGGGTGTAATAATCTAAAATATCTAGGAATAAATATAATTAAGAAAAATGATGTAATTGAGTTAGACCAAGAGCAGTACTTAAAAACTTTATTGAAGAAGTATAATATGGAAGGATGTAAATCTATAGCAACACCCATAGAACAAGGTTTAGTGTTAGAAGAAGAAGTAGCTACAGATAAAGAATTGATAAAAAGATGCAGACAGTTAATAGGAAGTCTCATGTATGCCATGTTGGGAACGCGTCCTGATTTGTGTTATGCATTGAGTTATTTAAGTCGTTTTCAAAGTTGTGCTAATGAGAGCTTATGGAAAGCATTGAAAAGGATTTTAAGATATATTAAGGGTACTATAGGATTAAAATTAATTTATGGAAAAGAAGGAGATGTGCAGTTAGAAGGGTATACAGATGCTGATTGGGCAGATCAAGGAGATAGGAAATCTACATCAGGGTATATAATGAAAGTTTTTGGTAATACAGTGTCATGGTCAAGTAATAAACAGCAGTGTATATCATTATCAAGTACAGAATCAGAATATGTAGCATTAGGAAAGGGAATTGCAGAGGGTTGCTAGATAAGGAATTTGTTAAGAGAAATAGGAGTTGATTGTAAAAGTTTTATTATAAATATTGATAATCAGTCTGCAATTCATGTTGCCAAAAATCCAGAATATCATAAGCGCCTTAAACATATTGATATTAAGTATCATTTTGTGAGACAAAGTTGAAGCTAAAATTGTATGTTTGAAGTATGTACCTTCAGGAGATCAACTTGCTGATATATGTACTAAAGGGTTATGTAAAGTTACCTTTGTTAAGTTGAGAGACATGTTGTTTGCTTAGGATATTAAAAATAAGTTTCGAGTTTTATGTAGAGTCAGTTGTGAAGTAAGTACCTACCTAATAAAGGTATTTGTATTGTAATATAGTGAAAGTTAAGTTTTAAGATTGTGAGTGATGTTCACATTGAGGAAGGGTATTAGAGATTACAATGTGGCATCACTATTGTGATTACTAGTCTGTGGTTTTAAGTAATAGACGAGTAATTGCGGCACGAACAAGAGGCTGCGTCATGTAGTGAAGTGAGTCCAATAAACAGATCCTTTCCCCGATTCAAGCTTTATTTTCTCTGGTGTCCCACATATATTCTAACAAAAACGAATGAGATTTTTAATGTCCGCCTTGTATGTTCCGCCTTTGCATACTATTGTGTGCGAGAAGTTTTAATAATTACCTAAATAAATAATGTGACAGATCTCAGCATCGACCATTGATTTAGAAGGTCCAAGCGGCGGAAACGCGAAAGTGTGTTAGGAAAGTGTTCGCTATTTCCTCTGGTGTACAGCCCGCCACTGTCACCAGCAAAGCTGGCTTAAGATCAAGCCGGTTTTTTTTATTTTGATCACCTCCACGCTCATGCCGTTTTACCTTGTCTGGCACTAACGTATGCAAATTGCACTCTATAGCCAGGGGAAGGTGATCAGACCAGAAGACATCATACTGAATGTTAACGCTCAGCACAGAGTGCCAGGCTCTTTGAGTAACAAAACAATGGTCCAACCAACGCTTGCTACCATTCATGTCGCTCACATACGTATGATTGTCTGAACCTAAGCCTAGTTTCTCCGCATCAGCGCATATCCAGTTTTGATCCAAACAGAATTTACACAGTTCAGTCCAGAAAGGTTGATGCGAACATGTAAACTGCTTCAATGTCGTTAGCCTCAATTATGGCACTTACTTCCCTCAAGCACTCTGTAAATTCAAGGTTTTCAGTCGCATATGTGGGCATGTAAACACTAAACACAAAAATTACACGATCCACTACGCAAGCTTTTATGGCCGAAATTCGAACACTATTGCACTGCACCACACATACTGACTTGAAGAGCCCCTTACGCCACAGTAATGCTACTCCTCCATAAGGTGGTCCTATGAGCATTCCTGCCGAACTGTCTACTGCTGAATTTCCTGTATATTCGAAATCCTTATGAACAGTGCCAAGAAATAGGTCATGCGACAGGATCCAAGTTTCTTGCAGTGCTAGTATGTCAGCTGTATCACATAACTGTCTTACGCTTTCCATTGAGCGCTTCAACGACTTACAGTTAAACGTAATTATCTTATTAGTGTTATAATAACTCATATGTCGGTTTGAGTCCTTTATGAGATGTATCATTACTGCTTATTACTTTGTCATGAAACTGTACAAAGCGTCTAAAAAATATGCCATCTGGCCACATAATACGAGGGTGAATCAAAAATTCTTGGAATCAATATTAAAAAATGCAAAGATTTAAACAATTTTTTTTTATTTTTCTACATAATCTCCCTCCAATGCAATGCATTTAGAATAACGCGTTTCTAACTTCCTTATTCCTTGTGAAAAAAAATGTTTTTCTTGACTCTCGAAAAACTGCTCTACGGCAGCCATAACCGCGTCATTATCGTAAATTTTTGTTCCACGAATGTCCTCTTTTAATTTTGGGAATAAATGAAAATTACTTGGGGCTAAGTCCGGAGAATATGGTGGGTGGTCAAGGAGATTGAAGCCAGCACAGCGGATTGCGTTCAGCGCAACTTCCGATCGATGAGCAGGAGCGTTATCTTGAACAAACAACACGCCCAACGACAGTTTTCCACGACGTTTTTCTGTAATCGCTTCACGCACTTTCGGGATTTAATTTGCATAATAGGGTCCAGTAATCGTCTGGCCTTTTGGCATGTAATCAATAAAAAGGATTCCTTCACTATCCCAGAACACTGAGGCCATAACTTTGCCAGCGGTAGGAGCAACTCGAAATTTCTTAATGGATGGAGACGATGGTCGTTTCCAAGACATGCTTTGTCTCTTAGTTTCAGGATCGAAATGGTGGACCCACGTTTCATCCATAGTAACAAGGCGACGGCAAAAATTATCCGAATCTCGCTGGAACATTTCGAGATTACACTTAGAAATTTCCAAACGTCGCTTTTTGTTTTCGTCGGTTAAAATTCGTGGCACCCATCTTGCCGACACTTTTTTGAACCCCAGTGAATCAATTAAAATGGATTGAATGCTACCAAATGATATCTTTAGGATCGCAGCTATATATTTTATAGTTATTCTTCTGTCTTCCAAAACCAGATTCTCAACCTTTTTGACATTTTCTTTCGTAACGGAGGTTGAAGGCCGCCCAAAACGCGGGTCATCTTTACAGCTTGATCTACCCCTTTTAAATTCAGCGACCCAATACGCAACCGTAGAATAGGGTACAGCATCATCCCCTAATGTCTGCTGTATGTCCGAAAAATTTTCCTTCGTAGACATTTTTTTAAAACTGAGATATTTTATCACCGCACGTAACTCACTTTGATCCATAATTTTGGGTTTTTAGCAACTCGTTGCCCAACACAATTTACTAGGTGCGAACGAACTGACTGTCTGACTGAACTGTCATTTATTTTTATAAATGACAGTTTGCATAAATATTGTGTGATTGACACTCTTTAATATGAACATCGAACTTCTCCCAAAAAGGTTTTATATGCAATTCTAAGAACTTTTTGATTCACCCTCGTATAATTTAAAAATAACCTTAACTTCTGCCTAGAAATAGCATATAAATGAGTTGTAATCTTTTTATTTTTTCATTTTAATCTTGTCAATAGTAACATTGTCTTGTGTTTTATTCCAAATATACCTATATTCTATTATGTCCTCTTCCTGTGATTGTTTACAAACGTTTGATATACGGTATACGAGTATAATGGTATTCTATAGATTAGTGCTGCCTTATTTTTTTTTTATTAAATTCGTTATTTGCTTTTCCTGTATGGCTAATAAACCTATATCTATATGACTTTTTATATTGTACTTTTATTCATTCATCCGTGTCCCCTACTTTTTGCTTACATTCACTACTCGCTTTTAGTACGTCAGCCATAGTCGGCCTCGAACCTACCTCGGTTTGCTTGGTTATATAATTCACGCCCGTACTCGGTGTATTAATTAATGAGTGAGAAGTAGCATTAGTAGCGAGCTCTGCTAGCGCGCATACGGAAACCAGTTCTGTGTTTGGAACCGCGGTCGGGGCCTCAACGCTCCTGTGTGCGGTCGCTTCATCGGCCTCGCTCACACAGGCAGGTTTTAAGTTACGCTCCGTCGGAACCGCAGTGTGGGCCTGCTCGCGTTGGCCAGCTGTTAACGATGAACTTATATACGTAAGCGGTGTGATTTTTGCGACCTTTTCCGATATTAGACAAGATGTTTGGGATAGGTCTCTGTTTGCAACACAGACATTTTCATGCTTGGTTGGTGGTGATACGGTGATGTGACTTAAACCCATAGGCCCACTCTCACACTCGAAATTATCCAATAAATGCCCGCCTCGCTTGCGATTTACCGGATCAAAATTAAACTCATTCAGTGACTGTGTTCGCATAGCAATTTGAAATTCATCCAGTTGTTCCCTCGTGATATAGTCGGTTTTTATGTGTTTTATTTCTTGTTGTAGCAATAAAATAGCTTTAAGCAATCTTGTTGCATCCAAATGATCGAAAGTTACAGGAGGTAGTCGGTGTAATTCTTTGGCAACAAAAGTTGGAAGCCTCTCTGGGTCGGTGGCCTCGGTGTGCTTAATTAATTCTATGATATCTTGTAAATCTCTGTTCGACTTACCTGCCTGTCTTCTTGTTTTCATTTTTTTGGTCGGCACGCTTCAAATAACAATTTCTTATCAGCTAAAATCTCTTTTTCAGAAAAAGCTGTATCACATATCTGTATTAAGCCGGGTCCAGACGGGTGTAACGTGTAATGTAACACGAATTCTACGTGTAGACGGCACTACGAGCGTTACATGTAACGCTCGCGCCGGCGCTCGGGCTGACCCATCGGCTGTCGGTTTTTTGCGCGAACACAAAGGCGCTCGCAGTGCTCGTTTGGACGGCGTTCATGACGGTTGTGTCGTGTGTACGTTCATGATGTGGAGTGACGAACAATCGCTTGAACTTATTAGTTTGTATAAAGAAAAACCTGTTATTTGGGTTCCAAAAAATCCGGATCACTTTAAAAAACAATTGAAATTCGATGCTTGGAGTGATATTGCTCATTCATTGGGAATGGATGTAGAAGAATGCAAGAACAAAATTATTAGTTTGCTGGCTTCACATCGAAGAGAAAAATTAAAAGTAAAGAGGAGTCATAGTTCTGGAAAAGGTATGTTTTGATAATTATTTTTAGTGCATTACATATTACATACTTTTATTTATTAATTTAGTTATTACTTACGTATTATCACTTACTTGCTCTTAGTACAATTATTACTTCTATCGTATGGTCTTCCATCCTTGTCATTCGTTTTTTACCACGTTTTTATTAAGTCACTTTCTTGTCTGTCTGACTGTCTGCCGTTCCGGTAAAAATCTTACAACTCAAATTTCGACCACTTCCGGATAAGCTATCCGGCTAAAACTTTCAGGGTAACTCACAACTCGACGACAATGCATTCTAAATATATTTGCTTCATTCTAAATCTATGCAATGCCGACCTAACCTCAAAAAACAAAAAACAACGTAGATTAAAATAAAAACTTTTTTACAAAAAAAAAACCGACTTCCAAAAAAAAACACTAAAAGACGTGAAAAATAACTTTAATTTCGGAATTCGGTGTCTTTGGTTTTGTATTTTCGTATTTGGCCACCGACTTCCGAAATTAAAGTTATTTTTAGTGTTTTTTTTGGACGTCGGTTTTTTTTTGTAAAAAAGTTTTTATTTTTCACTTTTTAGTTGCGGTACCTACCCCACACAAATCGTATACCAATACTTGGTATGTAAATAACAGTGAAAGGAAATTATTAACCCATCATCCATATAAACTAAGTGGAAAAATATGCAGTATTAAGGATAACTCAAAAACTACTGGTCAGACCATGATCAAACTTAAATGGGACCACATGTGAAGGCACCACCTATCAAATAAAAAAAGAATCACCCAAATCGGTTCACCCATAAAAAAGTTATGAGCTAACACACATAAAAAAATAAAAAATAACATACAGACGAATTGAGAACCTCCTCCTTTTTGTGAAGTCGGTTAGAAATATATAAATTTAATTTAAAAACGTGGTTTTCAGTATTTTTTTTTATCTACCTTTCCTTTTTTCTAAACTGGTTTTTATTGTAATTTATTTTACAGGTGGAGATGAAACGTACAAAAGTACATGGTTTGCTTACGAGGCGCTGGCAATTTTTAACCGACAAAAAAAAAGGAGGAGGTTCTCAAGTCGACCCGTATATATATATATATATATATATTTTATGTATGACCACGCATAACTTTTTACAGAGTACTTAGTCCGATTTTAATTATTATTTTTTTAATGGAAAGAGTATACCCCAAAGTTGGTCCCATTTAAAATTGAAAAACGAAATCCACCCCTGAGGGTATAAAAATAGGGGTTAACTGATTTTTCACCTACAGAATGTTCCCTTGTGAACCGATTCTGTTGAAACTTGGATGCTTTAACAAAAAAGAGACCTGAAGATCATCTGATGATGGAGACGGAAGACAGTCGAGAGGGCTCCTCGACAGCTTACAGCAGTTAGATCGTGTTTGGGCTTATTTCATTCATCTTGATGAGAACTTTAAGCTTAGCTGGAGTATGACGTTCATGGAGGGTGTGATGTTGGGTGCGGAAGGCAGTCGAGGGAAGTTCTAAATATTAGCAGTGAGAGCATACTCAAAACATCCAAAAGCTTATAAATTAATAAAGGTAATATTTATTACAGCTATAAACAGCAAATCCTTAATTTCTGGCATATTCCCTATAAAATGGAAAGTGGCAAAGATGGTGACTATACATAAATGGGATAACAATTTCAGCATAAAAACTATAGGCCCAACTCAATTTGAGAGCGAAGCCGATAGTAGGATTCAGCTGGGATGGGCAGCATTTGGTAAACTTCATTAGGTCTTCTCGTTGTCTATACCGCAGTGCCCAAAGACGACAGTCTTCAACGCGTGTGTCCTACTGGCTACGACTTACGGAGTAGAAACGTCGACACTCATGGTGAGACTGGTCAATAAGTTTAAAGTCACTCAGCGAGCTATGGAGAGAGCTATGCTTGGAGTCTCTCTGAAGGATAAAATCCAAAACGACGTTATCCGCCAGAGAACCAAGGTAATCGACATAGCCCAAAGACTAAGCAAGCTGAAGCTGCAATGGGCTGGTCTCATCTCTCGTAGAAGTTCAAGAGTGGAGAACGCGTTTAGGCAAACGTAGTGTGGGGCGCCCGCCGGCCAGGTGGACTGATGACTTGCGAAATGCGGCTGGCAGAGACTGGATGACGAGAGCCGAGGATCGGGCTCAATGGCGTTCATTAGGAGAGGCTTACGTCCAGTAGTGGGCGAATATAGGCTGATGATGATGATGATGAATGGTGCAAAAATAAAGAAATGTATTTGAATTCAATGAAGTGTTACAACGTTAAATATACAAGAACAAATAATCTTATAATTAAAGGCAAAGTAATAATAATAATAATATTAAAACAGACTATACACATAGACACAATCAGGTAGCAAAAGTCATCCATCAAAAACTAGCACTCAAATATAAACTCATACAAGATATGAGCACTCCTTATTACAAGTACGTACCACAAACAGTTCTAGAAAATATCACACACAAACTCTACTACGATCGCGGCATACTAACCGACAGGACCGTTCACTATAATAGACCAGATATAACCCTTCAAAGTAAAGTTAATAAAGTCACATACCTGATAGATATTGCAGTCCCTAATACATACAATTTACAAAAAACAATAGCTGAGAAGATCAGAAATTACGCTGAACTAAAAGAAGAAGTGACCAGGATTTGGAGGCAGGAAAAAGTATACGTAGTAATCGAATAGACTTGAAAGACTCAGTTTACATAATACTCCAAAAAGCTGCAATTTTAAACACCTGCAATATAGTAAGGCAGTTCATGCAAATTGAGGAAAATCAAATGACTCCTCATAACATTAATTCTAGGTCCTTAAAAAAAACACCACACACGCTACATTGTCTTGGCTTGGGCCCGTTAATGTACGAGTAGCTTAAACTAGCCAAAGAACTAAGAAACTAATTTCTTTACCAAAATAATAATTTATTTAATGCCATAAAAACTGGTTATAGAAAATGTGAGGCCCTGGATTCAGAAATTCTCACTGGCTCCTGAAATACAGGTACTTTACCTAGGTAGAGTACCTGTATTTCAGGACCCAGTGAGAGTATTACATTAATGACGACAAAGTTACTTGGACAGACACTGTACGTGACCTTGGAGTTCTATTTGACCAAAAATTTATATTTGCACCATACCTTCACCACATAACTAAAAAAGGGCTACAATTTAAATGCTCACCAAAAAAAATTTTTGACTCTAAGACTAAGTACCAAGTAAAATATGTTAACTTCAAATAAAATAAACCCTCTCTATACCGAGGTGCCTAAAGAACAACGCCTTAAGTTCCAAAATAATTATACAATCATCAGAATAATTGTACGTGTAGTATTTATATTCTTATTGCCTACCAAAATGGATAAATGCTTACCAAATCTAACCATAGACGGTCGACATCAGGGGCACCCCGAGGTTCGGTTGGTTAGGTTCCTATTAAACCCTTTAGACAGAAATAGGAGCCCCGCGAAGCGGGGCTCCGTCGTCCTGCTTATTAACCCTAACCCACGCAGGTCGACGTCAGGGGCACCCTGAGGTTTGGTTGGTTACAGAAATAGGAGCCACGCTAAGCGGGGCTCCGTCGAGCTATCTTGGCAGGTAGTAAGAAATTAAAAGACGTTTATAAATCTTTATGGCATAGAATATAAAGGAAAATAGGTTAATTTCTACAATACTTTATGAAACACAATTTGGTGAGCATTTATCCATTCTGGCAGGTCTTCGAATTGGTTGGTAGTAAAATAGGCACTTTTCTGGTAGGCGTTTAAATACAAGCCCCAAAAAAGCGTCCAAAATGCTGGGTTTTTGTCATAAGACAGAGTACTTTACACTTCGTAGTTGATATGTAGCAGAAACTGTAATATGATGTGGCGGCCGCACTATGCTACGAATAGTTTGCGTCTAGAACACGTTCAAAAACGCTCTGATTGGCATCTAGCTGTTTCTGTTGGCATAGCTAAAAAAACATCTTCTAATAAAAATAGATTGAATTTCTTCAACACTTTAGAAGAACGAAGATATTTAACCGACGCAATGTTTGTATGTAAATTTCTTAAAGGAATTATCGACTAGCCTCCACTGCTCGCACTCAATATCTTGCGTGCTCCGTCCGTCATGAATTCCGTGTTGACCTATTACTACTCTTTGTCATCCACAGAGAAAAACGGTATAGCATATAACTGTCTATATGCTAGGTTTTGCAAGGTTTTACTATGTAATAGCGATCTAATCGATTTACACTTTGATTCCCTAAGCTGAAATCTAAAATTCTTGTCTGTTTGTTCTATTTGTTATGAAACTTTATGATGACTTTTGTATCTAGCATATTTTGCCCCTGGTATTAAGATTGCTTGAAAACTTGTCATGTACCCAAGCTGTCAATTAATATAATTTAATTTTGGTAATGTGAGGTGAGGTGTGTGTCCTTAAAGTAATTAATCCATTGTACCAAGTTTTTTTTTCTTTTTTTTTAAAGATATCTGTAGTGTAATCCATTGTTGGTAGCCCTAAATAAATAAATAAGTTCATTTAATTGAAAAGGAAACTGAAAAGCGAAAAATAAAAAAACTTTTTTACAAAAAATTAAACCGACGAAAAAAGAAACTGAAAAGCAAAAAATAAAACTTTCAGTCTAACTAAGCTCTTAAATTAATGTAAATTACAAATTTTGAGTCGGCGCCAAACATACAAGGCGCTAAGAAAACTTATGGCAGCTTGATTGATCGTCGTTACTCGATCTGCGTTGATTGTTTGGCGCCGACTCAAAATTTGTAATTTACATTAATTTAAGAGCTTAGTTAGACTGAAAGTTTTATTTTTTGCTTTTCAGTTTCTTTTTTCGTCGGTTTAATTTTTTGTAAAAAAGTTTTTTTAGGAAATCGAAATAATCCAAGGAAACGACTCAACACAGAGGTAACTGCATTCAACTAGTTTCCTTGATACTAAAAACCTCAACAATACGTATTCTGCCAAGAAACTTCACCCTCGTTCACCTCGTTCATAAAATAGTCATTAAACTCATCTCTAAATTATTTTTCTGTTAAGGCAGCCCTTCTAGGTACATTATTCAATGGAGGTAAATGTGACATATCAGTATCTCTCCGCCTACTACCTTCACATAATCTTCCATTTTGGTCACTGTCAAGTGATCCAGACTAACACCACTGTCAAGTGATTTTTAGAGAAACACGGCAACATCTAAAATCTTGTATGAACCCCGCATACAAGGTTTTAGATGTTGCCGTGTTTCTCGAAAAATTATGCAAGTGTGCAATAGCCATGACTACAGTCTCCACGGTTTCGGGCTGAAGAAGCATAGATTTTCGTAAACCTCTGAACACAGATGCTGAGATACCAAATACGTTTTCTACAATCCTGCGAGCTCTACTTAGCTGGTTAATTAAAAATTCTTCGCGGCGATCCCTTGTTATATTCTCCTGGATAAGGTTTCATAATATTGTTTTGTAAAGGGAAGGCAGAGTCTCCTACAAGAACATATGGTACTAAGTTATTTCTACCTTGCAGTGCTTCAAATGCAGGCAATCTTAACGAATTATTTTCTAGTTTTATATATAATTCAGTTTCTTTAGAAATTCCACCATCTGAAATTCGGCCTTGACATCCGACATCCAGAAATGTATAATTATATTTCGCGTCTACTAAAGCAAACATCACTATACTGAAATTAGATTTGTAGTTACGATATTCTGTGCCACTATGTATCGGAGCCTCAAGAATCACATGTTTGCCGTCCATGGCTCCGGCACAATGGGGAAAATTCCACAATTCATCAAATCTGTTTGAGATATGGATCCACCATTCTGACTCTGTTTTTGGAAGATGAAACAATGAGTTTCTTTTTTATTACAGATTACAGAAAAACCGAAACAGAGAGCATTTACAAGTGCAGAAAATAATAACAGTTCAGAATTTACATCACCGACTGGTCTGGCCACCAAAAAAAAATAAATCAGACGAAAATAATAAAATGAGTATGCTTTCAAAATCTCTTGGCGTGCTTAAGAGTGTTGCTTCTACTCCTACTCCCGAACCCCGAAACACAAATCCAAATAGTTTTGACAATGAAACCCTTTTTCTTTTCAAATTTTATATGCAGCAAGATGCAACAATATAACAGAAGTACAAAAAATGCCGTGCAGTGAGCAATAATGGACATAATATTCAAAGCCGATGAAGGATGCACTAACTTTTCTCAACATTATAATCCATCGGCATTCAATTCTCAATTCAATTACAGCGGGTATACAACAGGCTCGATTCCTTCATCAAAATATTGCAATGAACCACCTTTTTTACCTAATCGCTCAGAACCATATACTTCAGGGTATACAACAGGTCAGATTCAGACAAGTTACGCTACTGCTCCATATACTTCACCTGTTCCCTCAGAATCATCCCAAACTTCATATGAAGATGTAGATTTTATGGGTGACATGATTTGCCTATCTGACGGACAGGGCAGTCATCTACCCCGGTCACCAGGGAGAATGGAACCGGCGAGAGATGTCGTGCGGTGTCCCACAGGGATCGGTCTTGGGGCCGCATCTGTGGGACATCGGGCACGACTGGCTGTCAGCGCCGTTTGTTACGCTGACGACACGCTGGTCCTGGCGCAGGGGAGCTCGCACCAGGCGGCGGCCGAAATAATGACGCGCAGGGTTGCGACAGTCATTGAGAGGATCCGGCAATTGGGACTCGAGGTGGCCCTGCACAAGTCCAAGGCCATGTGTATTCATGGACCTCGGAACGCGCCACTCTCGGGTTCCCAAATAATGGCGGGAGGGGTTCATATCGGCGTCGAGTCGACGATGAAGTACCTGGGACTCGTCCTCGACAGCCGGTGGAACTTCGTCGAGCATTTCCGACGTTTAGCTCCCAGACTGGACCGGGCCGGGGCTGCCTTGAAGCGGCTCCTGCCCAATCTAGGGGGTCCAAACGCCTCCTGCCGGAGGCTCTAGGCGGGGTTGTGCAGTTCATGGCCCTTTACGGGGCACCGGTGTGGGCGCGTTCATTGAGGCTCCGACCAGCACGCCGGTTGAACGCGTCCGGGGATACCGCACGGTCTCCTGCGAGGCGGCGAGCTTCCTTGCCGGATTGGCGCCATGGGATCTGGAGGCAAAAGTCCTCGCGCAAATTTGGGAGTGGCGCGAGGAGGAGAAACGCCGGGGCGTTACTCCGCAGCCGCGAGAAATCGCGGCACAGCGACAGAGCTCCGGCGGGATCTCATGGTGGCATGGAGAGTGCGACTGTCGCAACCCAGCGCTGGGCACGCCACAATTGCGGCGGTAAGTCCCCTCTTTGAGGAGTGGCTTGAGAGGCGCCACTGCGTCCTCACCTTCCGCCTGACGCAGGTCCTCACCGGACATGGCTGTTTCGGGAGGTTCTTGTTTCGGATAAGACGGGAGGAAACGCCCGGGTGTTGGCATTGTGTGGATCGACCGAAGGACACGGTGGAGGTCTGCCCAGCTTGGGCGGAGCACCGCCGTGTCCTCGTGGTGGCGATCGGCGGCGGCGATCTCTCGCGTCCGGCCCTGGTTCAGGCCATGGTACGGAGCGAGAGGGAATGGGAAGCAGTCACCTCCTGCGAAGCAGTAATGCTCGCGAAGGAGGAGGCGGAGCGCGTGAGGGAGAGGCAATCGTTGCGCCCTCACGCCCCTAGTCGGCGCAGCAGGAGACACCCTGGGCGTCGGGAGTCGATAGCCGACTCCCGGCCACCGTAGGCGCGGGCCTGCGGACGGCGAGCAATGGGCAGCTCGCCGTCCGGTAAGGACCAGGCCCGGGGCGACGGCGCGTTGTTTTCCACGCGCGCCTCAAAGAGGTAAATAAATAAATAATAAATGTTTATTGCATCAACTTAAATAACTTATTCTAATTACAATGAGGAGGATCCTCTTAAGCAAATAGTTTGCTTGTGTTAGGATGCTCCGCCCTTCCCCAGGTTATATAATCGCTATTTAGTTATTGAGCCTGTTCAAGATATATAAAACTTATACAAATAAAAACAAAATTAAATGGAAAAAAGAAAACAATATTTTTATGAAAAGCAAAAAGAACGCGCTAGAATGTATGTGTTATGTGTGTAGAAGATGGTGTGAGGGTGAATGTATATGCGAGTAGTGGGTGTGAGTAAGTGTGGGGTTGAGGTTTTTTAGCTACACAATATACATGGTGGAGATTATCTACTGATATTTGAGATAAAATAAAATGCGGATAAATTTCTGCTGGCTAACCCTACGACTAGTCTTGGGGTCGGAAAATAATGTAGGACATTATCTTCCATTAACTGCAAAAATAAGATAGCGTAATATATTATGCGTATAATTATAGTCTCATCGATTGCACCATATTTTCCACTTCATCATAAGACTTTGACTTAAGCCATTTAGATAAAGCGTTTTTACATTCGCGGTAGGTTAGTAGGTATATGTCAAGTTCTTTATTAAGAAGATTGTATAAATGGAGATGATGGATGATGGGATGGAGATGTCAGCATAATTGACGGGGTCCGATAGGGCCGATGCCTGCCGGGGTCGCGGATTGTTCGAAAGAGTTACCGTGGCCCTGGCGCACAGGCAACTGAAGGAACACGGGTGGGTTTTAGTCAGTAAGAGTCTGACATGCCCTTCCGCTCCGTCCAGAGCGGGAGAGGCCATTTGATGATTTCCCATCCAAAAAAAATGGGTGAACTGATTTGAATAATTTTTATTTTGTACTACATAATTTGAAGATGCAGACTATTTGGATGACTTGATTTAACTTTCTAATTCTAATTTTAGTTTTTTTTTTTTTTTTAATACTTACATACTTCAATACCTTATTTTGTTTTGTTAATAAATAAATAAAAATATGTAAAACTCACCTTAATGTTTTCTTTCAATGCTTCTATAATCGCTTCACAAAGTTCTGGCACAATGCAAGAGATTGACTGTTTTGAAATTTTGAAGGTGTATTGAAGGCTTGTAAATGAATCTCCTGTTGCCAAAAATCTTAGTGTTAGAGCCAGTCTATCTTGCTGCGAAATTGCAGATCTCATTATAGTATCTTGTCTTGACATTTTAGGCGCAATTATTGTTAACAAATATTCAAAATCAGTAGGCGACATCCGTGTAAAGTTTTTATATTGGCCACTTATTTACTGAGATTTTAACTCTACAAGTAAAGAAGATCTTCTTTTATACAAATTAGTTTTCCACCATCGACGACGCTTCAAACGTTTCCGGTCTTCAGTTAGTAAATACATACAAATAAAAGCAGCACCAGTTACCCCCTCCCCCCCCTCCCTCCTCCCCTCCTCTTAGTTAGACCTTCCTATTCGGCATTTTCCTAGCAACTGACTGGAAACAGGTATTGAAATAGATTCGCGTACACAATTCGCTTTGAGTTCGTGCACCGTCCACACGTTTGACGTTACATTACACGTAATCTTACATTACACCCGTCTGGACCCGGCTTTAGGGAATCTCATCCATCAAACAAATCTTATTATGCATAAATGCGAGCACTTCATTTATCTCAACATTGCACGAACTGCATTTCACTACGTTCGAGGTCATTGTCGAACGGGTGCGCGCGCGCATCTATGATATATATGTCGGAAATACGTTAAATCAATCGTTTGAGTTCGACGTATCGGAGCGCCAGCGCCACCAGGCGGCGCTCGACAGACTCTATAACATAACGCTTGCCCAGACTTACAGCAGAGTTTGTTGTTGGCGGTTAAGCAGTGAACACGTTTAGGAACTGTCGTGCGTTCCGTATAGTTGTGTCGTGTACCTACAGTGTGTGATTCATTTGTTCGTAAAATTATGATTAGATTTGAACTGCAAACACTTTTTCTATTGCGCAATAACTAACATTACCCATAGTACGCCCCAGCAATTAAAATATGGCTTTTAGTAACGAGAGAGACGTACCTTTTCCGTCATATATGTTGTGCGGCAAGTGATTAATGAGGGTATTATTAATAATGCCCGGGCAGTATGAATAATGCCCTTATTATTGCTTGGACCATTACATATATTATATACATTTTTATAATAATTATGCTTACGTATTTTTGGAAATGATTTTGATGTCCTAGTAACTAAAAACAAATGTGTTACAAATACATTATAAAGGTTTCATTTTATTGAAAACATTAAATATGCAAAATATTAGAGTAAATTAAATATCCATATTTGAACAGAATAAAATTTATTCATACTTATTGTGCAATCAGTACTCGTAATACCTCACTTATTCCCAGATTTGTTGGTCAACTAATGATAACTAGCCGACCGCGCCAGACAACACACGTGGCATGTCAATACAGTACGTCAGTGCAGCGCCATATTAATAATAATAATGAGCGATTAGGTGCCGCTAGTCCAGCAACAATTTTGTTTCACGGCCGTCTACTGAGACGGCGTCTACTGAGACGGCGTCTACTGAGACGGCGTCTACTGAGACGGCGTCTACTAAGATGGCGTCTACTTAGACGGCCGTCAAACAAAAATAAATCGCCACCAAGTCTTGGTGGCGCTTTTTAAATATGTACTTTCAAACGTTTTGAATTTTGGAGGGGCGGGCCATGTTATCGTAGTTAATCTAGGTATAACATGTTTGTTACGCATATCTCCGACGACTTTAGTAAACTATTTTTTTATTGTTTTTTCATTAGATAAATAATATTTTTCTAAAAAATACAGCACACGTTTAAGCAAACCATTTTAATTGAACTACCCAACTTTTCCTATATACAATGTGGCGTTTTGCATCCTCGTCAAATTTCAGGAGGCTGTTATGAAAGACATAAATAATATAATAAAATTACGATACCTGCTCAATAATTAATACATATTTGTTTTTTTAGTCATTTAAGTTTGACAGTATTTCAGAGAACAGAATCGCCCCGTTGCGTATGCGGTAGGCATTGTCGCACGACTATGTCGCTGTGTGCGTGCGTGCCGCGTGTCGCCCACCGGCAGGCCCCGCCCACCGACAGGCCCCGCCCACCGGCTGGCCCCGCCCACCGACAGGCCCCGCCCACCGGCAGGCCCCGCCCACCTCACAGCAGCGCGTGCGGCTAGCAATAGCCTAGTTCGAGTTTGAAAATCACCTACCTACATGACATAAACTCTTGATAATTACCTAGATCATATTTTCAAAGCTTAATTAGAATGGTACCTATTGGGCATCACAGCTGTAAGGCCACGCGGCTGTGAAACGATAATAGCTCTATGGTCGGGCGTTTTAGGCTCAGTTTAGCACGCAGCGGTCGCTGACATGAAGAATGCTATTATCGCGATAGGTATAGGTTATTTTATAAGGAGTAATGTATAGCTGTTAAAACTTAAATAATCTGTGACGTAGCTATCAGCTGATTTAATAAAATGTTAGTTTTGCTTTCTTTCTTTTAATTTAATTCCTGGTAATCGGACAGTAAATAATCCTAAAATTGTAAATTTATCTTAGTAATAAAAACGTGTAGGTACGAAACAGGAGCGCATGGCGCGGGCCCGCGCGTATTTTAGATACCTATGTAGGTAATAATAGAAACCTGTAAGAGTAGGTAGGTACGTAGTTATCAGCTGATTAATAACATGTTAGTTTTGCAATACGTACACAACTTATTTTATTTTTGATAAACAGACTACAGTAAATAATGAACACATAACATAAACATAACATCACGCCTGTATTCCCCGAAGGGTTAGGCAGAGGTGTACCTATAGCACACCCACAATTCGCCAGTTATGTTTAAGTCCCATGTAATAGGGGGCGAGCCTATTGCCATCAACCGGGCACAAATCCAGACTCCGGGCTGCTACCGAGAAATTCCAGATGGAAAAACCCAATAACACTTTGCCCGACCCGGGAATCGAACCCAGGACCTCATGCTCAGCAGTAGCGCTTGCGACCACTAGACCAACGAGGCAGTAAATAATGAAATAGTAATAAAAACGTGTAGGTACGAAATACGAGCGCACGCGCGGGCGCCGCGCGTATTTTAGATACCTAAGTACCTAGGTAATAATACAAACTTTTAAGAGTAGGTAGGTACGTAGTTATCAGCTGATTAATAACATGTTAGTTTTGCATTACGTGCACAATTTATTTTATTTTTGATAAACAGACTACAGTAAATAATGAAATTGTAAATCTTAGATCTTAAAAAATGAGTAGGTATCCACAAAAACGAACGCATAGCGCCTTCGCCGCATGTTGTTTTGATACATAATAAAAGTAAGTAGGTACTTGATAAAAACCAGGTAAATCTAGGTATTTTTGGCTCAGTCAAACATTTGAAATCTACCTAATTAGGTACACCAATTGATTTAAATAACTAAGTACGCATTTACAAATTATTGTTTAAGTAAAAATAAATTAATTACCTACGCTAGCCGGAGGTATTGTTCGAAGTGTCCACCTTCACATTCTAGACACAGTCTAGCACGACGTCGCTGGTTTTCTTTCAGCTTTCGCAACACAAACACATTCGTTTTTAGTGTCGAAAGCACTTACCACTTTTTCACTTAATTCTGTAACACTTGTTATTTCATCTGTGTACACTAGTCTTTTAATGTCTTCCCACAAATAAAAGTCCAGGGGCGTTAAGTCCGGAGAACGCGGAGGCCAGGCCACAGGTCCACCGCGGCCAATCCACTGGTTGCCGAAACTTTCGGTCAAGGGCTCGCGTACTTGACGACCGTAGTGAGGAGGGGCACCGTTCTGCTGGTAGTACAGGTTGCGATAGATTGCCAGGGGAACGTCATTGAGCATCTCCTGGACGACTTGTTAGTAGCTCGAGGTAAGTAGTGCTGGTAAGGTAACCCTCGATGAAATAGGGTCCAAGCACGCGGTCCCCTATTTTGCCAGCTCACACATTTAAATCAGTCAGGCACTATGCGCCATTGAACGCGGACGCGTAAATATCGTTATTCGGTGACTCATAAGTGAGGTTGAAAAATGTCTTCGGATATAGTGAAGTGTGCGAACTGTAATGTCGTAATAAATGAACTTTTGGCGTTTCTAAGCAACGTTATGGATTTCATGGATGAAGAGAGTATACATCAGCTGTGTACCACTTCTTTCTCTGATGCAGAAATTGTGAAGGCCAAAACTTTGCTTGCTGACTCGGTGCCAAATGTGAAAAAGATGCCTACACGTTGAAAACAGGGGAAGAAGAAAATGTCTAGAGATCTAGATGACATTATTTGCCTGATGAAAAGTGCTGATCCAGAGATTTACCCGGTTTTCGTAGCAAAGGAACTTCATAAACTCCCACCGGTCACCTTTGACCATGTGGATGTGACACGGCTTTTGAGGGATATCCTGTACCTTAAAAATCAAGTGTGTGTTCTTGAAGAGAGAATAGTGTCGCCTGAGGAGTTTAATCAACTGAAATCTGAGGTTGAGCATATGAAGAATGCATCGATCATCGATGATTTCGCATCAAGTGCAAATGTGAATAAAAAGCGAGGTGCTTGCCTACGAAATAGCTTTGAGTTTGATAGTGGACCCATAGGTCTTAATTATGTGCCGCAATATGTACCTATAAAATCAGCTGTTTCAAAGGTTAACGGACGGGCTTCACTTGCGAGGCATTCGTCACCTACAGCGCAGTCGAAAGGAAACGATGATCCTGCTGTCTCTTTCGCTCGAGTACGAAACAAAACGACGGACGCAGTAACACACGTGGAGGCGCCTTTAAATACTGTGCTTTCGAAAGGTGCAAGTGAGACCGAATGTCAGGCGAACCTAACGTTTGGCAGTAGTGCAGGAGTAAGTGAGACGGAGCATCCGGAGGTACGTGTGGCGGCCGCAGCGAGCAGCGTGGTTTTGCCGTCACCTGCGTTGTGGAGGCAGCAGAGCTGCGCTAACGCATTAGGTTTTGCCGTCACCTGCGTTGTGGAGGCAGCAGAGCTGCGCTAACGCATTAGGTTTTGCCGTCACCTGCGTTGTGGAGGCAGCAGAGCTGCGCTAACGCATTAGGTTTTGCCGTCACCTGCGTTGTGGAGGCAGCAGAGCTGCGCTAACGCATTAGGTTTTGCCGTCACCTGCGTTGTGGAGGCAGCAGAGCTGCGCTAACGCATTAGGTTTTGCCGTCACCTGCGTTGTGGAGGCAGCAGAGCTGCGCTAACGCATTAGGTTTTGCCGTCACCTGCGTTGTGGAGGCAGCAGAGCTGCGCTAACGCATTAGGTTTTGCCGTCACCTGCGTTGTGGAGGCAGCAGAGCTGCGCTAACGCATTAGGTTTTGCCGTCACCTGCGTTGTGGAGGCAGCAGAGCTGCGCTAACGCATTAGGTTTTGCCGTCACCTGCGTTGTGGAGGCAGCAGAGCTGCGCTAACGCATTAGGTTTTGCCGTCACCTGCGTTGTGGAGGCAGCAGAGCTGCGCTAACGCATTAGGTTTTGCCGTCACCTGCGTTGTGGAGGCAGCAGAGCTGCGCTAACGCATTAGGTTTTGCCGTCACCTGCGTTGTGGAGGCAGCAGAGCTGCGCTAACGCATTAGGTTTTGCCGTCACCTGCGTTGTGGAGGCAGCAGAGCTGCGCTAACGCATTAGGTTTTGCCGTCACCTGCGTTGTGGAGGCAGCAGAGCTGCGCTAACGCATTAGGTTTTGCCGTCACCTGCGTTGTGGAGGCAGCAGAGCTGCGCTAACGCATTAGGTTTTGCCGTCACCTGCGTTGTGGAGGCAGCAGAGCTGCGCTAACGCATTAGGTTTTGCCGTCACCTGCGTTGTGGAGGCAGCAGAGCTGCGCTAACGCATTAGGTTTTGCCGTCACCTGCGTTGTGGAGGCAGCAGAGCTGCGCTAACGCATTAGGTTTTGCCGTCACCTGCGTTGTGGAGGCAGCAGAGCTGCGCTAACGCATTAGGTTTTGCCGTCACCTGCGTTGTGGAGGCAGCAGGGCTGCGCTAACGCATTAGACCGGTCCGCCACTAATGATGTTCGTTCGCCAGTTTTAAAGGAAACAATCTCGATCGCGACCACTCAACAACTCAGTGCTTGCAATAATAGTTTACCCACGCCGCGGGTGAGTGAGAAAAATAAACAAGTGGTTAGGGACAGTGGCTCAGAATGGCAAATACTCGTAGTAAGAAACAAAACGTCTAAACGTAGTTATAAGCTTATAGGGCAGAGAGGTTGTGCTGCTGCGCCTGAAGGTAAATTTAGAGCGGCTGATATAAAAGTCCCACTGTTTATCTCGAACGTTAGTAAAGAAACGTCTGAAAATGACGTTATTGATTATATAAAGGGTAAAACAAATGATATTGTATCTATAAAAAAGATAAACATGAAGCTGAGTAAAAAGTATAATGCTTATAAAGTGTAGGTCTCCAAATGTAATTTAGAACTATTCTTAAATGATAATTTCTGGCCTAACGGAATAACATTCAGGCGTTTCGTGCAATTTATGTACAAAACAAAACCAGATGCAAGTTAGTTAGTGTATCAGAGGGCCTAGACAAAGTAACATTCGATTAGCGATGACGCTAGTAGAAAAGTTAAAATGTATGGGGTTGACATAAGCTATCGAAATGTCACGTGATCATAGGTTAACGAATAAAAATTAGCTAGACAATGTTAACAACATTCGATTATGAAATGAATCCTCTCGATTCATTTCATAATCGAATGTTGTTAAAAGATTAGGTACTTCCACAGAGATGCATAGCCAAGGGACACTTTTTGACGAGCGTTATCACTAGTTTTTGGAATCATTAGCGAAAGCGATAGCGATTGTAGAAATAGAATCGCTCCGAAGCGAATGCTATTTGTCTAGGCCCTCAGTATGGATTTAAATCTCAAACAATATTTTAATTTAATTAGCTTTAATTAAATCTGGATATTTTCCTGATTCCCTCAAGATAGCTAAAGTGAGCCCAATTTTTAAGTCTGGAAATAAATCTGACCCGGGTAATTATCGCCCTATCTCGGTATTACCAGTGATTTCTAAAATTTTCGAAAAAATTATCTATAATCGTTTGGAAAGATATTTGAGCTCTAATAACTTCTTGTACCATAAACAGTATGGCTTCCGCTCCAAATCAAATACATTATCTGCCTGTATAGACCTTGTAACTAACCTGAAATGTAAAATAGACAAAAAACAAATAGCTCTTGGTATATTTATAGATTTAAAAAAGGCGTTCGACACGATAAGCCATAAACTTCTGCTTCAAAAACTACATGATATTGGCATTAAGGAATCTGCACATAAAATAATTGAATCATACCTCTCTAATAGATACCAGATAGTTAAAATTGGTGAGGTCAAAAGCATCCCTGAACTAATAACTTACGGGGTTCCACAAGGTTCCCTTCTTGGGCCCTTGCTTTTCTTAATATACATTAATAATATAAAAGACCTAAACTTAGCTGCAGATGTAACGCTATATGCTGATGATACCTGTCTCTTTTACTTTGGCAATAAAATTCAAGCAATCTTTAGTCGAGCCCAAGAAGACCTTAATACCTTATTTACCTGGTTTCAATTTAATTTGCTAACCATCAATGTGACTAAGACCAACTTTATGATATTTAGTGCTAAAAATAAAAATGTTCCAAATTTTCAATAATTACACGTTAATAATGAACCGTTAACTAAAGTAGAATCAGTAAAATACCTTGGTCTAATCTTAAATAAACACCTTACCTGGAAGCCACACTTGGACAAAATGCGTTCGAAATTGTCATCATTGATGGGAACACTACGAGGTACCGTCCGTTGCTTTCCCAAAGCAGTAAAGTACATAATTTATAATTCCCTTATAAAATCCCACCTGACCTACTTAATTGAAGTCTGGGGCTATGCAGCTAAAACTAACTTACAAAATTTACAAATCGCTCAAAATAAAATCATTAAATTACTTTTTCATCTTAATTACTTAACGCCAACCGAAACAGTTTTTCATAAAACCAAATTAATGACAATTGCTCAAATACATAAATTCCATACCTGCATCCTTATACGGAGGATACTGACAAAAGATACACATTCGCAAATAGTTTTTACTAAAAAAGCGCAAATTCAGACCCGGTTACTGAGAAATGCTAGCGATATCTGCCTTTACAGTAGACCACGAACCAACTACGGTACGAGAAATATTAAGTATGAGGGTGCCAAAATGTATAACGAATTGCCGAAAGATATTAAGGAAATACAATCTTTTCCCCTATTTAAAAAGAAGTTAAAATTCCACATCATGAAAAGTTTCTAATTATCTTAGTGTGAGTATTTCGAATATTTACATAAACTTTAATATTAATAATAAAACCTACCTATATAGTTACGTGTGCAGAACAAATACAATAACGAATACTTAATGTAAAATTAAAACTAAGTCTAAATAAAAAACCTTAAAAAGTTAACTATTATGCTTTCAATAGCAATTATGCTATCATAGTTGCTATTGAAAGCAATTGTGTTCGGATACGTAATAGGGACCCAATGGTCTCAATATTTTTTGCAGATTACCTACAAGTAAAAATATTAAAAAAAAATACCTTCTAAACTCAATCTCTTATAGCATAGTTTTTTTTTCTTTTACTAACATAATAATAAGTTTTTGACTAACAATATTGTTCCTACATCTAACTTCAAACATACCGTTCCAATACTCGTTCCAAAGAACGTTTATATGCATGTAACCAGTGTTTCTCATTTTAAGTGAATAATTGTATTCTGTTTTGAGAAATAAATGTCTTAAACCATAATTGCAAATCGGTCAAGAGATCTATTGACAATATAAGAGACATTTGTGAAATGGCTGATCTAGTAGCACTCCAGGAGACGTGGTTGCTTCCCCATGACATACCAGTATTGGGAACTATTTCTGCTAAGTTTGAATACACAGGTAAGTCTGCTGTAGATACTACTGTGGGGAGACCTCATGGGGGAGTTGCCATACTCTGGAGAAAAGGTATGTTTGATAGTGTTACTATAGTGCCGTGTGCAAGCACTAGACTGACAGCTACACGAGCGGATGTTGACGGCTGCTCCATTATTGTTTTTTCTGCATATATGCCGACTGACTCACCGGAAAACCTACCAATTATGACAGAGGTTTTGGGTGAAATAAGTGCAATAGTAGCTAGTGAGAATATTGCAACCATGTTTATTTTAGGTGATTTTAATGCTCACCGGCACGAATTATTTTGTAATGAAATGATAAACTTTTGTTCGGATCAGTCCTGGACTTGTATTGACTTGGAAACGTTAGGCACACAGACTAATACTTACACCCTTATTAGCGAGGCTCATGGCTGCAGGAGATGGCTGGACCACTGTGTCCTGTCATTATCGGCCTGGCAAACTGTAGTCGGGGTACGTGTTATAGAAGATGTTTACTTGTCGGATCATTTACCTTTACTTGTTAGTTGTGACATAACTGTGGTAAGACCTAGGTTGGTGACGCGCGACGTGCGGCGTGACTCGGTTGTGTGGGGTGGGAGAGATGAAACACAAATAAAAACTTACTACGATCTATGTAATAATGCTTTTCGAGCCATTGATTTTCCCATCGAATTCACGGAATGCAGTCGTGGGTCATGCAGCTTGGATGACCACAAAATTATATTGGATAACTTTTATAATAATATTGTGGAAACCTTGAGTAGCGCCGCTGTTGGGTCTAGCGGGAAGCGGGACACTAAATTAACCAAAAGTAGGCACTTATGTGGCTGGAACAAACATGTCCGTGAAGCTCATAGAGTGGCCAGGCTTAGATTCGAAACGTGGATAGCATGCAACCGGCCCACTTCTGGCATTATTTATGATGAAATGCTCGAGTCGCGTAAAGTATTCAAAAGTCGCTTGAAGTGGTGCCGGAATAATCAAGAGCAGTTAAAGATGGACATCCTGGCTAAACACAGGTCGGCAAAGGACTTCTCTAGTTTCTGGAAAGAGACTGGAAAGCATAAAGTTAGGCCTGGCCTCCCGGAGAGTGTGAATGGGAAAAGCGAACCAGTCCATATTACGAATATGTTCAGGGAACATTTTAAGGTGCGTTTCCCGCTGGGCCCTTCAGCGTCATTTATTACGTCTGAGCCCGGATATGAAGGGGAGGAGCCGTCTGTACATTTTACGGCTAGTTAAGTAAGATGCGTTTTAAAGAGAATGACTGGCGGTAAATCTCCCGGTCATGATGGGCTTAGTGTGGAGCATCTGCGGCATGCGGGTGTTCACCTACCGAGGGTCCTGGCCATGTTTTTCACGATGCGCATGAGTCACTCATACTTGCCACATGACTTAATGAAAACCATAGTAGTGCCTATTGTGAAGAACAGGACTGGGGATATCTCGGAGAAGGGGAATTACCGGCCCATATCTCTAGCAACGATAATTGCTAAAGTGCTGGACGGTGTGCTTGATTCCTACCTAGATAAGTATATTAAACAACATGACGCGCAGTTTGGGTTTAGACCCGGGCTATCCACGGAAGCTGCCATCGTAGGTCTCAAGCATACTGTCCAATACTATACGGACCGCAGGACACCGGTATATGCGTGTTTCCTTGACCTCTCCAAAGTCTTTGATCTTGTCTCATATGATGTGCTCTGGGGAAAGTTGGGGAATGCGGGTGTACTGGTGGGGGTGCTCAATGTGCTTAAGTATTGGTATTCTTACCAAACCAATTTTGTGAGGTGGAATAATACACTCTCTGAGGCATATACGTTGGAAAGCGGGGTGAGACAGGGAGGTTTGACGTCGCCCAAGCTTTTCAACTTATACATAAATGACCTCATCGTCGAGCTCAGTAGCAAGCGTGTCGGTTGCTCGATAGATGGCGTCTGAGTCAACAACATTAGCTACGCGGACGACATGGTGCTGCTGAGCCCGACGGTGAGAGGTCTAGGAGAGTTATTAAAAGTGTGTGAGGCCTACTCTGGTGCACATGGCCTTGTATACAATGTCCAAAAAACGGAATTATATGGTCTTTAAGGCCGCCGGTGGATGCCCCGAGTATTCACATTTAAATATTACCCTAAATGGCTTGTGCATAAATCGTGGCACGAAATTTAAATACCAGGGGCATTTAATTACCGAAGGTCTTGAAGACGATCAGGATATTGAAAGGGAGCGCAGGGCTTTAGCGATCAGAGGTAACATGCTGGCCCGCAGATTCTCCCGCTGCTCAGAGCAAGTAAAGATAACCTTGTTTAAGGCGTATTGTCAAAGCTTTTATACGGGAAATCTGTGGGTCAGTCACACCAAAAGATCGCTGGATGTCCTGCGCGTCCAGTATAATAACATCTTCAGGATGATGTTGGGGCTGCCCCGCTTCTGTAGTGCATCGGGGATGTTTGTGCTGTATCGAACTGATGGCTTTCATGCCGTCATCCGCATGAAAACTGTATCCCTGATCTGCAGAATGCGTGGCAACTGCAACGGAATTCTGAGGACTGTAGCAGATAGGATCTCTTCTCCGCTATGGAGATCCTTGGCTAAGCGGGTAATATGAAGCTATGTTAATAATATTTTAATTTTAATTTAATTTAGTCTTGTAATGCATGATCAATTTATTTTATTTTAATAGTCTAGTGGCTAGAATTTGGCTCATCAGTTATGTTTCTTAAAGTGTATTAATATGGACTGTTATAATTGTTTGAAATAAAAGTTATATTATTATTTAAGGAAAACCGCACTTGGAACGAATCCCGTATGGCCACGTGCGGGTTATGGTCCCGCTGAGTCGACCAGTGTTCATTATGAACATTGTAGATGCCAACTCGAGTAAATAAGCACTCGTCCGACCACAGGATGTTGGCGTCTTGATGTTCCAGTAAACACCGACAAAACGTAATGTGTCACTCGTCAAACTCCACCCCTAAGAAGACCCACTGACCGGACCATCTCCACCAACTCAACATTGGAATAGTTTTCCGTCATCGTGCCGTATTTAAAACGAATGAAAGGAGCGCGGGACGCGAATCGCGAAAGACGCACTCACGGCGGCGACATCAGTCACACTAAGTAGTCGATGTGTGAGTGTGAGCGAGCGGGGCCGGGGTGCAGGGATAGGAGAGGAGTGCGTGCGCGCGGGGTAGGCAAAACTATCATCGTATAAACTGTTTGAGTAAAAGGGCAGTTACAGTGCGGTATCACACAGGCCGCGTTTTAACATGCGTGTCCAATACTTACCGATTTCAGAAAATTAGAAAAAAAAAGAAAATACCTATTTATTTTATTATTGATTCGTGTCGAGAATCATTAGCATAGTTACCTCCTTGAATTTGACGAGGATGCAAAACGCCACATTGTATAAAACAAACTTTTATAACTTATAAAACATAAAATTGACCAAAGATTCATAATGTTTACTTATTCTTATTAGGATCCGCCGCATGTAGTTTTGAAGTTAATATAATTAGTGTTTAAGCCCACAAAATCATGTCGCTAAGACAATGTAGCGCAACTTTCGTGTAAAATGAATGGGGCTTTAGAGAGTATAACAATAACAAACTAATGTACTTTTTCATGATTGTAAACTTATATTAGAAGTAGGTCGCTAAACTGTTCACGTGAGATGAGCGTTTCAGTAGCTCGTTCGTTACGAGCGCGCTCGCATCGTACACGACACAGCGGAGTCGAGACGTGCGACACGACGCGGCACTGCACGCAGCCCGCAGCGACGTGCGACACGACGCCGCACTGCACGCAGCCCGCAGCGACGTGCGACACGACGCGGCACTGCACGCAGCCCGCAGCGACGTGCGACACGACGCCGCACTGCACGCAGCCCGCAGCGACGTGCGACACGACGCCGCACTGCACGCAGCCCGCAGCGACGTGTGACACGACGCGGCACTGCACGCAGCCCGCAGCGACGTGCGACACGACGCGGCACTACACGCGGTACAGGTGCAGGTCCACGCCCCAGCCCGTGCCGGCCACCCAGTCGGGCAGCGCGCGCAGCAGGGCCGCGTGCGCCGGCGCGCGCGCCTGCGCCCCGAACAGCGCGTGCGCGCCCAGCGACACGTCGGCCCAGTGCGGCGGCGCCAGCCCCGGCGCGTGCGTCAGCAGCAGCGACACGCGCCACGCGCCGCCGCCCGCGCCTGCGTCGTGCAGCGCCACGAAGTACGTGCGGCGCGCGCCCCACGCCGCGCCCTCCTGCAGGCGCGCCAGCGCGCTGCACGCGGCCACGCGCGCGCCCGCGGCCGGCGCCAGCAGCAGCACGGCGTGCGGCGCGCCCGCCAGGCGCACGCGCAGGCGCAGCGCCGTGGCGTTGAGGCGCGCCAGGCGCAGCGCCGCGGCCAGGCGCGGCAGCGGCGCGGCGGGCGCGGGCGCGGCGTGCGAGCGCGCCACCAGCGACAGCACGGGCAGGTAGTAGGGCGCGCCGCAGTACAGCAGGCGAGCGCACTCCGCGCCGCTCAGGGGCCGCGCGCGGCTCATCTCCGGCACTGCGGGGCGTACGAGTTTCAGTAGACGGTGTTCGCTCTTCGACATAATGGACGGGAGCCGGTCTGTATACATAATCTGTATGTCGGAGACGGTCGTTAGTTTGGACACTAAACGACGCTCAGCACGAGTTCCGGGAGGTGGCAGCACCGTCGCGATGACGTGCATACTCGGCTAACTTCAGGCTATGACAGAGCCTGGGTAATGGAGGAGCGCTGATGGAACGAGTAGACACTTACCATTCTGCCTTCGAAGAGCTCAGTACCTCCACCCTAGTAACTGTCGCGCGTTCCGTAGAGTTGTGTCGTGTACCTACAGTGTGTGATTAGTTTGTTCATAAATTATAATTTGATTTGAACGTCAAACCGTTTTTCTATTGCGCAATAACCAACAGTACCCATAGTACACAGTAGTTAAAATATGACTGATGGAAACGAGAGACAGACGTACCTTCTCCGTCATGTATATGTCGGAAACACGTTAAATCAATCGTTTGACTTGACTAATCGGGACGCCAGTGCCACCAGGTGGCGCTGGACAGAGTCTTTAACGCTCACGCTTGAGCAGAGCAGAGGAGAGTTTGTTGTTGACAGGTAAGCAGTGAATACGTTTAGAAACTATCACGCGTTCCATAATGTTTTGTCGTGTACCTACTAAGGGCGACTAACAAAAGGCAGATGTGAGTGGAAAGGCCGGGAGGGGACGCCCTAGGAAGACATATAGTGACCTTATTGGTGATGTTCTTCAGAAAGGTCAGGTGCGTAATTCTCACAACCGGCGTGCGTGTGACCAGATGTATGAACGTAAACGAGGCAAAAGGAGTATGTAAAGATCGTAGCAGGTGGTGTTCTGTAGTTTCTGCCTACCCCCATGGGAAGAAGGCATGAGTTTATGTATGTATGTATGTAGTGAAGAACTAAAATGTTGGCTTGACTTCTCCTATCAATATAGGCAGATAATATTTTAAGAAGCTAAGCGACTGTTACTTGTAAAAACTTGTATATTCCATAATCAGTACAATGCGTCGAGACTTGTCGTTGCCGCGTCGGCCGCCGCCGCACAGTGGTCTGAAAATCAAGCTCCATACTCATAGAAACTTAATGTCAGAAATTAATAAATAAAAATATGTTTTGTGTTTAGTATACCTCCCTTTGTTTTACTAATATAGTATGAAGAGTATGAGTAGGTCCATGCGTGAGTTTTTTTTTTTTGTTTGTGTGGAATAAAGCACTTAAAGTGTTTTTTTTTTCAAAACTGAATAGAACTGATGGGCTGGTACTCACATGAGCTATTGCACCATACACGGCGATCAAGATGACATACAATTCTTGTGCCTTTCGGTGCCGCTTTGCATGTAGCAAGCTTTGGAAATTTTGAATTTACAGTTGGTGATCTTTCAAATCTTTGACATAATTAAATGAAGTAACCAACCACATAACTGATATTGTCGTTAGTTAATAACCTGCTAATGACTTTTATAATGAAAATATTAAAAAAACGATGTAAATTATTTACATTTTACTACAAAATTCATTTCACGAAATAACTCATGTTTTAATCACCGTCATTATTGTTGAATTTTAATTTAATAAGCATTATGGGACAGCGAGCGTTAATGAGGGTAGTTTTAATATAAATAGGACATTTAAACTAACTTCACTCAGTAGCTCTTTGCACTTGTGCGCGCTTACTATACTTATTACGTTCGATTTGTTTTCGTGTTATGATGGAAGGTTTTAGTACCATTTTGGATATTTTTATGTTTATGGCTAACAATAGCTGTTTCTCACAGCCCAGTGTATTATATGATGTTTTTGTCAATGCCGTTGATTTGTCAGAAAACGAAAAGAATTGAAACAATTCTGTCAGACTCATGTGTGTTCGTTGAGGAACAAATGGATCTCGTGTAATCGCACGAGACATACTTTCATAAAAAAGTATGAGACATGGCTGCAAGAAGACATAAAATGGCCTGAGTTCATGAAGGACAAGGTGACACCTTCTTTAGTGTTAGAAGAGCAGCAACCATGTTCCAGTTTTGACTTCGGTGTAAATGAGGGTGCATCAACATCATACAAACCGGAGACGTGCAGTGTTGGAACATCAACTGTTGTGAATCCAAGAAAAGTGTTCTCGGAGCTAAGCCCGCTACAGAAGAGAAGAAGAGTGAAAGAGCTCCTCACGCATAGCACTGAAAGCCTTGCTTATGCAACTGGTTTAAGTGCAGATAACAAAAATGTAGCAGATATAATAAAATTGATCACAGAGCATCCCGAAGAGGCTACAAAGATAAAGGAATTGTTGAAGTCCAAGAAAGCTATGCCCATATATTCCGCTGATAAAGCTTTAGGAATTCTGACTTCATTGAAGCTTTCGAAAGGGCAGTATACAACATTAAGAGCTTGTGCAAAAGAAGAAGGAATACTACTATATCCTTCATATACTGCTATCTTAGAGGCGAAGAAGGACTGTTACCCACCAAAAGACACCATAGAAATCACTGAAAGAGGGGTCCAAGTAAAGCTTCAAGCGATTTTGGACAAAACTGTTGCTAGATTTGGGAAATTCCTACGTTTGGAATCTTCGCTAGATGGCAAAGAGCTAACATTGATATGCAAGTGGGGCTTTGATGGTGCTTCAGGGCAAAGTTTGTACAAACAAACTATGGCGGGTGAAGATGATTTAAGCAGTTTTATGTGTTCTTTTGTGCCTCTGCGCTTAGTTTGTGGTGAAGAAAAGTTATGGGAGAATCCCAAGCCATCTTCCACAATGTTCTGCAGACCGCTCTATTTTAAATTTGCAAATGAAAACCAATTAAATATTAAGGAAGAACAGGTTTTGATTGAAGCTGAGATTGCAGCACTGGAGCCGTCTATTATGGGAATTCATACTGTTAAGCACTCAATGCTTATGACCATGATAGATGGTAAAATCACTTCGCAACTGTCAAATACTTCAACGCAGACTTGTGACATCTGTAAAGCTACCCCTTCGGAAATGAATAAGTTAGAGAAGATCTCAGAGTAAGTTTTGAATAATTTGATATATTTCAGATTACCGTAATGCTGTGTATCTTTTTATTAATGAATTCACATTCTTTCCAGAAAACCTGTTTCAACAGATATATATCAGTATGGTTTATCTACACTTCATGCTTGGATTAGATGTATGGAGTGCCTACTCCATATTTCGTATAGACTAGACTTCAAAACATGGCAAGCCAGAGATGCAGACAGCAAAGAGTCATTGAAGAGTAGAAAACAAACCATACAGCAGAAGTTCCGTGATGAAATGGGCCTTCTAGTAGACATCGTTAAACAAGGTGAGTTATGATAACAGTCGTTGTTCTTAAATCTTATTTTTTTCAAATAACGTTAGTTCTATTCATTCTTTACAAAGTTGTGGATTAGTTTTGATTCATTTATAATTTTTGTTTCAGGTTCCGGAACCACAAACGATGGAAACACAGCGAGGATTTTTTTTGGTAATCCTGCCAATACTGCAGCTATTACAGACTTGGATGCTAGTTTGATCCAAAGATTTGCAACACTTTTGCGTGTGATGACCTGTGGAGAGCCCATAAATGTTGAGGCGTTTAAAAACTTTGCGCGCCAAACAGCAGAATTGTATGTGGAGCTCTATGGCTGGTATTACATGCCTTCGAGTGTCCACAAACTTTTACTGCACGGTGCTGAAGTTATTAAACACTTCAATATTATGCCCATTGGCAAATTATCTGAAGAGGCATCGGAAGCCAGAAACAAAGACTTCAAGAAAATCCGAAAACAGCATTCGCGCAAATTTTGTCGAAAAGCGACAAACGAAGACATTTTCAATGGTCTCCTTGTCTCGTCAGATCCCTACCTGTCCAGCCTAAGACCTATGCTGAGAAAATCAGTAAATACAACTATTACTGATGATATGAAATCTCTTCTCATTGGTGACGATGCAGATCTAGACAAAGAGAATGTTGAATTTATTGATATTAACGCGTCAATGCTGGACTCGGATTTAGAGGACTGACGACAGCAAAGATACTCTCTGCTAATCGTTTTTGTCTATGTAGTTATAGCAAATAATTATAATAAAATAATAATAAGAATATAATTAAATTAATAAATAAATAAATAATATAATTAATTAGTAATATTTAATATATCATAGTTATAGGAGCTGTAAATAGTTGTTGTAGATGTACAATTTTGACGTTACTTTTATTGTTATTGCCTTTCTTGCACATAATTTTTGTTGTAATGTATTAGTATTAACTATTTCATTAACAGTTCCCCCAAACGTATTTTACATTAACTATTTAATACATGTTTTTATCTTTCTTCACTTTTAACCATATATTTAAAAATAAAAATGTAAAAACATCCTTAGTACATATTTATTCCTTACTAGCTGCACCCCGCGGTTTCACCCGCATAAGTCTCGATTCCGTGGGAATATCGAGATAAAAGTATCCTATGTGTTATTCCAGGTTATAAACTATATGTGTGCTAAATTTCATCCAAATCCGTTCAGCCGTTTGAGCGTGAAGAAGAGACAAACATACACACACACACACAAAGTTTCGCCTTTATAATCACACTAATATTATAAAGGCGAAAGTTTGTGAGTGTGTGGGGGTGTGTGTGTGTGTATGTTTGTCTTTTCTTGTATGAGTATTAGTTTACATACTATTTTCATATTCAAAGCGATATGTAACTTCAGAAAATACCATCAAAGATTTGAAAGGTCACCAACTGTAAATTCAAAATTTCCAAAACTTGCTACATGCAAAGCGGCACCGAAAGGCACAAGAATTGTATGTCATCTTGATCGCCGTGTATGGTGCAATAGCTCATGTGAGTACCAGCCCATCAGTTCTATTCAGTTTTGAAAAAAAGCACCTTAAGTGTTTTATTCCATACAAAAAATATTAAAATATTTTTTTTCTCACGCATGGAGCTACTCATACCCTTCATACTATATTAGTAAAACAAAGGGAGGTATACTAAACACAAAACATATTTTTATTTATTAATTTCTGACATTAAGTTTCTATGAGTATGAAGCTTGATTTTCAGACCACTGTGCGCCGCCGCCGTCCCGTCCGCGACGCTTGTTCAGACGTGCAAATTAATACGACTTGTGGCCTATGTGCTTGCAGTCTTGCATGAACGTGTTTGATTCTTCACCAATATAAATACGAATGTCAAGGATAAACTTTACTTATTTGTTTCCGGAATTTCATAAAGAAAAGTGAATCGATATTAGTGTTGGACAGTGACGGAATTTGTTTCCAGACTTTCGAAAAGAAAAGTAAAGTTAATCGATAATAGTGATTGCCAGTGTTGGAACAGTAAGTACCTACCTGCCTATTTGTTATATGCATAAAGTTTTATTTTATATATTATTTATTTTACAATTTATTTTTAACAAAAAATGGAAATTAAATGGAGAGAAATCTCTTCCAACCAACCTGCTATATGAGATAGGTGTATTTATAATATATTATTTTATGGAAGTATGTAAGTAAGTTCAGTATTTAATTTTTACTACGTACCTACTACACGCAAACATTACAAATACATTACTTATTACAATATAAATTTTATATTGTAATAAGGATATGTATGACGGCGCGCGATTATTTACTCGAATTATTGTAACACTTTTTAAAAGTTGTAGTCGATTATTTTTACTCTGTGTTTTAGAATTTATTTCTTTAGTGGTATTTTTAACTTAGAGCGGGTAACACCGAATGGGGTCCAGAGTGTCATGACGGCGTTGGCGAGCACATTGTGTTGCGATCGTCACGCGGTGCACACGCACAAATCCATTGGCTCTAAATGCAAGTTTAACAATTATTGTGATAATCATTGTAATCATTAAAGTTTATAGTTAAGTCTCGTTGCGATATTTGAAAGTAAATTAAGGGCGTTATTTTGCGAGTATTATTTTCAAAACACCTGCACGTACACGCCCATGATGAAGGACCAACAGATGACGGATCAGCAGCGACAAGTGGCGTCTCAGCCGCTCGAACATCCGTCATGCATAATACTGAACTTACTTACATACGTTACGTACATTCGATAAAAGAACAGAAAGCCGAGAAAGATTGAACTTATTGTCCCTACTTTATTTTTATTACCTATCTAATTCATTTAAATATTGCGGAGTTTTGATACCAAAATATTGTTTAAAAGTTTCTATAGAATCTAAGAAATATATTAAAATATAATAAATGAAATAATAATTTTATATCACATTAAAATAAGTTCAGCCGTTTTCATAAAACTTTATTATGGATCTTAGCGATTTATTGCTTTTAATAATTAGAAACTGTTTGCCGCCGGAACTTTGTTTATTTCATAATATCGCGTGCTAAAAGGGCGCATACCAATTGATTTGCCCTTTTAGCTTTGCAAAGGTAAAAGGGCGCATAATATTTTTTTTGCCGCTCGACTCGTTGAATTCTAAGCCAAAAAAAATCCTAAAGCTAAAAGGGCGTATTTCCTTAATTATGTGCCCTTTTAGCTTTGAAATTTGTAAATGTTGTAATCTAAAGGTAGACCTATATTTTTATTTTGATCAATCCACTAAAAAGCATATTCTTAGCCTAAAAATGTAAAAAAAAACTTGCTGCAGTCAAAGGTGCGTATTTTAACTATAGGAGAGGGAGGGGCACGATGGGCCCCTTAAGAAAAAAATGCTCATAATCCTAGTTTTTCTCACTCATTTTACTTTTTTTTAGTCCCTAGATACGTATTTGGTATTGATATGCTGCGGCCGTTGGTCCATTAAAAATAAAAATATGAAAAAGTGGGGGCAAGAGAATAAAATCTTAAATAAAAAATATTATTTTAGTTTATTTCACGCGTTTAAAAAAAAATGCGCCCTTTTAGCATGGATCCCTACTAACCTGTAGCTATGCGCCCTTTTACCTTTTGGCACGCGATATATATAATAATTGATTAATCATATTCTGTTAAAATAGCCATATCCTGTTAAGTTAGATCGCCTTAAGATTACTAAAACAATGTTTTTTATTTATTTATTTACAGGTAGGTAATTGTTACGAAACATGGCCGAATCTAAGGAGTGTCAGTACAGTGTTGAATATTTAAAATTTGGTTTTCTTCCATCAAAGGCAGACAAAAGATTTCCCACGTGCCTTTTATACAACAAAGTTTTGAGCAATGACTCTATGAAACCATCAAAGCTGGAAGATCATCTAAGAAGGTGTCATCCTGATAAAATAGGTAAAGATTTGAAATATTTCCAAACATTAAAGGAAAAATATGAAAAGAGACCCACCGTGCAAAGTATGTTCGCTTGAGCGTCTGAAAGCAACGATGATGGCTTGCGGGCATCTTACAATATCTCATTACTTATAGCAAAATCTGGAAAACCGCACACCATTGGAGAACAGTTAATTTTACCTGCTGTCGAAGAGGTTTTAAAAACTGTTCTGCACAAATCTTCATTTGACATACTCAAATGAATTCCTTTGAGTAACAACACTGTACAAAGACGTATTGATGAAATAAGCTCTGATGTAGAAAGTTTCTTGTGTGATTATCTGCAAACAACTCATTTTTCTATTCAACTGGACGAGCCAACTTTACCTGGCCATGAAGCATTATTATTGGCATAAGTTCGATTTGTTGTGGGCGAAGAAATTCATGAAGAGCTACTATTCGCGAATACTTTGAAGACGGACACTAAAGGTGAATCAATATTTAATATCATAAGGGATTTTTTTAAAGAAAAATCGATTCCATTCATAAACGTTATTTCGGTGGCAACAGATGGAGCTCCTGCCATGGTTGGGCGATATCGTGGGTTTATAAGCCATCTTAAAAGAATTATACCAGAGGTAACTGCAATTCACTATGTTATCCACCGACAAAATCTAGTAGCGAAAAATTTGAGTGATAGATTAATAATAAATAATAATAAAATATTTATTTGCGTAAAACGTATTTGTTTGTACAAAATGGTGTTAAATACAAATTCATATGGCACCAATCGCTTCAATTTGTGATTAATGCAGTTAACAAAATAAGAAGCAATACATTGACTACGCGCTTAATTGCACAATTGTGTGATGAAAATGATGAAGACTTTCAACGATTGCTGTTACATACCGAAGTACGCTGGTTGTCGAAAGGTGCATGTTTATCAAGATTTTATTTTCTTTTTGACTCTTTTTTAGAGTTTCTGGAATGTAAAGATCCTGATTTAAAAAAAAAAACCTGATCAATTTTAATGCAGACATCGCGTATTTGACAGATTTGTTCAAATAATTTAATGACCTCAACTTACAATTACAAGGGGACAGCCTTAATTTAATAAAAACAAAGAGTGTAATTTCAGCTTTTCTTAGTAAATTGAAATTTATGAAGGAAAATAGTGGTCGGCGCGAATTTTCAGTTTTCAAACTTGTCTCAGGTGAAGATATTCAGACATACGTTCAACATTTGGTTGCCCTGCATGATGATTTTAAAATCAGATTTGAAGATATTCTGTCGATGGAAATACCACCATGGATCATAAATCCATTTGATGAAACGGAAGTGGAGAATGTGATATTACAAGAGGAGCTACTCGAGCTTAGCACTAATGAAGAGCTGAAAGTGACATTTAAAAGAGGGTATCTAAAATGTAGGCTGCAGGCAGTGTGACGTTGCAAAATCAATTAATAACGCAACGGGTAGCGAAATTTTGTGTCAGGACAGACAGGCTCGAAAGAACGTATGTCTCTGTAACACAAGAGAAACCTGGAGAAATTATGTCATGTAAATGAAATACAAGATTATTAGTTAAATTAAATAAATAAACATACAGACATAATTTCCCACATTTTATTTAAAACAATGCCTAATAAATGCGAAATAACGAATGGACAAGAATTCTATTTGGTCTGTGGTGGTCGAAGCTTCTGGAAGATTGTGACATTGATCAGAGGTCAAGAGCCGACAACGTGTGTGACACGATATGAATAGGGACTCAGTTCTGGAGATTCAGACTGTAACCAAATAACCCGATGGGTTCCCAATAAGTCCCATTCGAAGCTGAATCCGGTGAGTATTCAACCGTATTCTTTGTTCATGGGGATGGCTTGGCTCGTACATGTGTTTTCTAACACGAGTGTATTTTTGCAGGTCTGGTTTTCTTAAGCTAGCTTTTCTTTTATCGATTGGTCTGATGCATAATTGAGACGTGATGCTTTGGAGTAGCCCCGTGGTCTGATGATTGGAATGGATCCGGGTGCAGGCAACCTTGAGGTGTGGTCATCCGTTTGTCAGGAAGGCCTTACTTAGCCGAATACCGGTGATGAGGGAAGTTCGCCGCTCCAGGTAACGAAGCGTCATAATCACTACCCGTAGGCGACGTATCGTGCAAACACAGGGGTATCCTGTGTTTGATGCCAAGGGTCGTAGTCCCGTCCAATGAAGGGATTGTACTGATTAACAATTAGCAATTTAGTCTATGAGAGAGTTAGGCCTATTGTATGGACTAGGTAATGAGACCAGTTACCATAAAGTGTTGTGTCGCGGGTCCCTTCGCATAATCTTATGTTCCCGCTGTTAGCACAACCTTAATAGGTCGGTACTTGTGTGATTGAGCTAGTAACTATTAAGTGGTTCATCTCACGGACTCGCTATAGCGACTCTGAGTTATTTGTTATAGTCTAATTGCTGGTGAACACACCAATACAACTAGACCCGACAATGATTGTACTGGTGTGGATGCCCAAGTGCATGGGGGAAAGTATGTGGCCAGCCACATTAAATATTGTGAACCTTCAATATTGTTATTGTAATAAACATGGTATTGTTTAAGAAGGTACTTGTTTAATTGAATCTTTCCCTAGCAGCTATTATACCCTACAAATTTACTTTAGCACGGTGGTGAGTAGTACAACACCGAAGGAGACCAACAACATCTAGTTTCCTAAGCAATTCTGTACAACACCTTTTAGCCGGTTACAGCAGAAATACCCGAACATTATCCTGGTCTGTGGGGAATTGTGCAAAAGCTTCTGATAGCATTTCCCTCGTCATACATCGTCGAAAAAAGTTTTAGTGCCGTTACAAACTTATTAACAAAAAAAAGGAGCAGATTCAATATCACAGAACGGGGAGATTTGCGGTTATTCCTTACAAACCTAAAGCCAAATATTGATAATTTGCTGTCAATCCATCAAGTAGGGGATGTATTTGATAGATTGACAACAAATTATCAATATTTCTCTCAATTTTTTTTTTTTTGTAATTACCATTGTAGAATTTACATTACGTTATAAGTATTTAATTTTGATTATATTTCGACTGTTATAACAATAATAATTAATAGTGTAATAATTTATATATTTGAATAAATACCTACAACACAAGGAAATACAGGGTTATTTTTCAAAGACCAGCCAAATTTAAGGGTGTGGTATAGACCATCAGACTGAACAATTTTCTCCTTGGGACCAATATCGTAATCGCGAAAAAAAAATCAGCGGTCCTATACATTTGGGTCGAGTAGGTATTGAAGTTTTGTATGGGACAGTTTATAAATTTTTCGCGATGATGATATTGGTCCCATGGAGAGAGTTGTTCAGTTTGATGGTCTGTACCACATCCTTAAATTTGGCTGGTCTTTGAAAACTAACCCTGTATATTTCTATATTTCTTTTTACCACTCCGAATGGGACGTTTTCTAAATAAAATTTGTGAGAATTGATTGGTTCTAGTGCTGTGAGTCGCTGTAGATTTCAAAAAAGTAAAGTTGTATGGAGGCACTTTTTCGATTGGCCAACTTTGCTTTTTTGACATCCACTTACAGCACAATCAATTAAAATTTAATTGAAAATTTGTTTAGTCGACTTTATTATCAAATAATTAACCCTGTCAAGCAATCAATTCTAACCTTTTTTTTTCGAAAACTGTTAATTCGTGGTTGAAACTCAGCAACAACGCAAGTTTCCATAGATAGATCTAATCTTCACTTTTATTTTCGAGATTTAGAAATTGTAATTGTAGCTGCAGGGGGTCCACCGGATCCAACAAAATTTTGAAAGTGGTCTAAGAAACAAAAGAGTTTGGGAACCTCTGGTCTAGACAAAATCAAACTGGTTGCTAATTTAATTGTATAATTTATAATTTTTATGACATTGATTTTTACATTATGTAACTACTTATCTCACACACTAAATTATTACTTGTGAAATTTTGCAAAAATCATTTATTTTTCAATATTTGTAAATATGTGAGTACCATGTATCTAACTCATAATTAATTTACCTGTCATTGCGTTATATTTAATTCTTTTTTACCTATTGTGGTATAGTAATTTTATTTTAGGTGCATCCTCTTCACATATAATTATATAATTCATGTATAAGTACATAATATAGTAAAACATTTTTAAAAGAGTAACGGTGTAGTTTTTTGCCCATTCTTCTCCATACGAAACTACCTTTTGGAAGGGGCAACTAGAATAAATTCATTTTTTTTGTAAATTTTGAAGTTCAAAAGTGCCTTTTATGTGCCTATTTGAAATAAATGATTTGACTTTGACTCTAGTGTTGGGGAAACAGCTACCATTACAAATGGCATAGGGCCAGGGGTGTAGCTATCGCCGTATCAGCCGTATCAATGATACGGGGCCCCCAAGATACAGGGGTTCCCCAACGAAAGTAAACAAAAATTCGTAAAAATGAACGTAACTCGAATATGGCTCACGCTTCAAGCACCGGCGATATTTAAATCTCAAGCTCTGACATTCATTTAGTAAAAATATCACACAGACAACCTATCCGAGTAAGGATACTCATTTTTTTTTTGATCTTGCTTCTCTAGTTCTTGCATTTTCTAAATAAAATCTGCAACTTGAGTGAATTCGCAAAAGTTACATTATTTAGGGATCCTGCCGTTTTGCCGAAAAGATTTTGCCAAAATTTCACTACCCAAACAAATTTTAGCAACCTTTTTTTATACCAATGCCATGTTAGGAATAATTTTAGTTCGCACATTTTCATTTGGTCAAATTTTTATTTGGTAGAATATTAACAAGGATGATTTCATTAAGGCATTTGGTTTTAAATCAAATGATTTATTACAGCAAACAATCTTTAGACAATAAACGTTTGGTCTAATGATTTGTTATGACAAAAAATATAAAGGCAAAAAATAGTTTTTTTGGGAATTATTAAAAATATGCATTTTTATTTTAATATAATCATTTATACAAGGGTAAAAAACCAAGGGTGGGATAGGATGCAAGAGCGAGCGAAGCGAGCTCGGGACTTAGGGCACCCCGACTCGGACAGGTTAGGTTAGAAGGGGATGGCGGGGTCTGAAAGACCCAGCCATCCCCTTCGTGGTTATTTTTTTTTAAACCACCCAGATGTAGGAGCCCCGCTTGGCGGGGCTCCGTCGTCTAAGCCTTATAATAGAAATGGTAAATTGAAAACTGACGATACTAAATATTTGGCTTATTTTATTTTGCGTGAAATAAACTCCAACCAACCACCTGAAATATTTGACTACATAAAAATTGGTAATAGTACTAGTTGGTAAACAAGTTATTTTTTAAGCGTTCACTTGCTAAACATTAGGTTTGGATTACAATTATTTGTGAAGAGATTTTTTGCTAAGTAATAATTTGGCAAATGAAATTATGCGGAAAATTCTTTGGGAAGTGATAATTTGGCAATTTCTTTTCGATGAAACAAGGGAGACCCCATTATTTATGTAGGATCAGGATTGCCGAGAGGCATATCGTCAGGATTTGGAGTTCCCATTTTATTGGGATAAACAAGAGTGTATAAATAATTACAGGGTTTTTATTATAGTGGGTAATAGTTACACAATAAAATAACAAAATACAAAAGGTAATTATAACAAGATGGAGTAATAACAAAAACAATTAGTTAATAGAACAGACTTTATAAGGTCTCAATTCGTATAGTGGCCAAGCTACCCAAAAACAAAGTGTATCAGCGAGCCAATACAACTATGTGAATATACAGCAGCGCTGTACCAGGTAAACCGACAGTTTTGTCGGAAGCAGGGGCTCTTTATTAAGTCGGATCCGAAGATCGACTGACTCGCACATTTTTTTTTTTTTTTTCCTATTGGGCAGCTCGTAGTTATGACCACTAAGGTCCTGGCTACTTAACCGGGCAAGGCTGACTCGCACACAGAGGGCACGCTCTTTTATAAGACAATGCCCCCACTTCTCAATCCCTCCACAACAACTCTGTCCGATGACGCACGGAAGTGCGTCACGTGTTTACTTGATACAAAACACTAAAATGTGCTAAATCTAATAAGACTTTCATTAAAAAGTAATCAAATAATGCAAGAATAATTGTCGTAAATAAACAATAGTGAATTCATGAAGTAAATCATTTTAAAATTGAAGTAACATGTCATCAATTGTTTTGAACAAAACCATCGGTTACAATTATCGAAATAAATTGCCAAAAAGCAATTAATGCGTACACCGAGTACTTAATACATTATGTTCAGATTTATTAGACAATAATTGATGTTATAACAAACTCTGTTGACTACCCACAATTGTAATTGATAACCAACTCCGACATATATAATATGTTATTTAGATGTTAGGTTAAGATTTAGGATATTGGAGGTAATTTTATAGGATGTAGATTAAGGATTTAGCATGTAAGGCCACTCTATCACATTGGATCGCTGATCTGTAATGGTAGTTGAAGGTAAGATTTGCGCAAATAAATAAATAAATTTGATTATGGCGTAATTCGGAATTTAGCCAATGTACACAGCACAACACGTCGCCATACTTGTCAAAACTCGTGTGTGACTGTTTTCTTTGTGAATAAATAAATGGATTCAAGAAGTAAACAGTGCATATCGTATAAGAATTTTATACAGAATGACTGAAAAATAAGTTTAGATTTAGTATTGAGTGATAGTTTATCGAAAAGTATAAATATTTCAGTGAAAAAGTAACGAAACTATTACAATGCACTAATTTTGACTCCGATGGCCGCCCTATTTAGTAATGTTTTATGGTAAATATTCTTATTTATTGTTGGAAATACATATAAGTAGCTAGCTTATTAATCTACGAACATAATTTGGCTAAAAGGTACTGATATTAGTGCGTATTGTCATCGTAGTCGTTTTTCCAAGAGTATAATTCGGTGATTCCCGCGTACCATTGTAACAATTAAATATTGAAGTATAAAAATCGGAATAGCTGAGCCCTCTCTTAGCAACTGTGCGAACTAGAAGTGTGTAGTTGTCACAATAAACTGACTAGATGGCGCATCAGAGGACTTGAAATCTATAGAAATAATTAAATTGAATTAATACGATACTGCACTCCTAATCCGTGGTTCAACCTGGGATATGGTAAAGGCTAATGCGGAAGCTGCAATGTCTAAAATAATGATATGGCTAAACTCTAACCTGCTGACGCTAAACCTAAATAAAACCACTTACATTCCTTTCGGGTTAAGACATGGTAATACTCCTGGACCAGATTTCACCCTTGGAGCTCACTCCTGTCCTGACCCCACGGTACCTTGTGCCTGTCACAAGATAAGCCGTTCAGACACTGTTATATGTACTGTTGTATGTGTGTTATATTTGGGTCTGCAGATCAATTGCGGACTAAACTGGGACAAGCAAAATATTTAACGGATAAATACAATAATAATACATAATTATTAATAACAGATATATAATAAGTAAAATAACAAAAATAAACCATATTAAATACATAATAAATACTACACTAAAATCAATGTACAAATTTAAAGGGAGTAAACAAATAAGCATTATTTAAATTGTATAATAAAATAAATAATAAATGAATAGATAGATTTGCATATATAAAATTAAAAGAATAAGTAAATGAATAGAAAGATAAAATACTTAATAGGATATTAAATAATTCAAACATAATATCAAGGAAAATTAATAAGGCGCTATTCCTCTCTCAACTTATTTAAAAATTTGCTGTGCCCGACAGGGTCCATATTTGTTTCTATTATATTCTATTTACCACCTGTAAGTGTACATTATGGATTGCAATAAACGATTTGAGATTTGAAATTTGATACCCTCACCTCAAGAACTATGCGTCTAATCCACAGTTTCAAGTCCCTCAGAGATTCTGCCGACAGTGCCACGCTTAAGATGATTTACTACTCCCTCTGCCAATCTATACTCGGGTACTGTATAACTGCATAGGGTGGAGCAGCTAAAATCTTTTTTCTTAGAATAGAAAGAGCACAGAGAGCAATACTAAAAATAATGACTAAAAAACATTTTAGATACCCAACATCTGACCTCTATGCCGACTGTAAAGTTCTAACAGTGCGGCAGCTTTTTGTGTTCAAGGCAATACTAAGGACACATAAGTACCTCCAACCCCTGGACCGGAACAAACGCACTCAAATCGTACCCAGTAATGATAAGTGATAAATGATTTTATTTCTGTAAATAGGTTTGTACAAACACTTTTACACGTCAATCATATTTTAAAACTAGATGAGGTCGGCGTTTCCTATCTGACTACTCTGAGAAGAAAGGCCGAAACAAACTCAGAGGTCACAGTCTCTTTTAAAGTCCAGACATAATCTTGGTCAGATCATGTGAAGACCATGTAGATTTGTCTGAAATGGTCTTTTGAAGAAAAACCACACAGATTGAGTGGATCTGTCCAGTCAGTGCACGCATTTGTCAGTAATCGTGCAGCTCAACTCAGAACTTAAGGAGCACAACGATTCGACGAACAATACCAAAGAACGAACAATACCAATACCAGAGTACCCAGCACAGAACCACTTTCACACGGCACCAATTTTACATTCTTGGTTCCTATCTCTACAATAAAATCAATAATAAAATAAAAATAATGGAGCATAACTCCCACAACTTGAAAAACAAACTGACTGAATGGCTACTGCAAAAATACTACTCATTCACGGAATCTTTACTAACATTTATAGAATAATCCCAAAAAAGTCATTACACTACCCGACTCATACTCAATACACTATCACTCATTCACACTGCACACACTCACTCACTCTCTCTCACGCGCAGCCTTAGAGGTACGCACACACTTCCATATTCACCACTCATACACTTACACATACTTGTGTCACTCACTCACACTCAAAACACATTTACACACCGGCACACAAATTATTAATTATTAAATGTATTACATAATCACCCTCGCGCTTAACACCCTTGCTGCTGTTATACTCTTTGCGGCATTCCTTTAAAAAGGGTGCAGCATTTCAAGTACTTGGGCCACTGGGTCTCTGACGACTTATGTGACCATCTGGACATTGAGAGGGAGCGCAGGGCGCTGTCTGTCCGGCGTAATATGTTAGCTCGCAGGTTTGCGCGATGTACCTACTAGACCTGTGAAGGTGACTTTATTTTAGGCATATTGTCAGTCGTTTTACACGTGCAGCCTGTGGGACAGCTTTACGCAGCGGGCGTACAGCGCACTGCACGTGCAGTACATCAATGCTTTCAGGATACTGTTAGGGCTCCCGCGGTTTTGTAGTGCTTCGACTATGTTTGCTGAGGCGCGGACCGATGATTTTTACGCGATCATAAGGAAGCGGAGCGCTTCACTATTGAGTCGCCTACGAAGCAGCTCGAACAGTCTCCTGAGGGTGTTGTCCGAGCGGTGGGACCTGTCCCTGATACAGTGGTGGATGTAGCTTCATGTTAGCGCCTTTCCTCGTATTATTATTTGACATTTGTGAGTATATTACAATGTGTATTTCATTTAATTCTAATGTGTATGTGTAATTTTGTTTAATTTGTCTTGGATTATTTTAATTATTTTAATGTTATTTGTTTTTTTTTTTATCATTATTTTTTAATATAATGTATGGACTATGTCTGAATTAAATAATTTATTATTATACCTACATGACTAGCCACCCTGTATGGCCTAACACTGTCTCCTAAGATACAGAACTACCTAGTTTAGGAGACAGGGTTACATGATCTGTGTAGATTTATGTACATATACCATGTTATTTTGTACATCTACTCTTGTGTATCATGAATCTTGTGTGTTTCATAATAAAGATTATTATTATTATTTCCTTTATTCCATTATATACATATAAATTACATTTTTAAATATTAGAATATAAAAAATATAAAAACATTTAAAAATATAAAAAATAGTAACCCACCGGTATCGGGAACAGGGTCCAAGCTAACGGCGGTCAGGGCTCCAGAGAGAGGAACCTCCTAACAATGCGAGCCGTGTCTAGAAGTACCGCTTTCTGAATCAAGCCTTTGATCCAGCTGCCCAACGAGAGCCTCCTCAGGTGTTGGTCGTGGCTCTTGGCTATTAAGCCATTGGCTGTCACGACTATCGGCACAATGATCGCTGAGTCCACATCCCACATGTCGACAACCTCGCGAGCCAAATCAAGATACTTGATTTGTTTATCTTTTTCGGCTTTCACGAGGTTCCCGTCATGAGGGACCGTTATGTCAACAATCATTGCGCGCCGCTCTAATCGATCCACCACCACTATATCAGGCTTATTGGCAACAATAGTCCTGTCAGTGATGATGGATTTGTAATTTGAAATTTATTATTATTTCCTTTATTTCATTATATACATATAAATTATATTTTTAAACATTAGAATATATAACATAAAAACATTTAAAAATATAAAAAATAGTAGCCCACCGGTATCGGGAACAGGGTCCAAGCTACCGGCGGTCAGGGCTCCAGAGAGAGGAACCTCCTGACAATGCGAGCCGTGTCCAGAAGTACCACCTTCTGAATCAAGCCCTTGATCCAGCTGCCCAACGAGAGCCTCCTCAGGTGTTGGTCGAGGCTCTTGGCTATTAAGCCATTGGCTGTTACGACTATCGGCACAATGATCGCTGAGTCCACGTCCCACATGTCGACAACCTCGCGAGCCAAGTCAAGATACTTGATTTGTTTATCTTTCTCGGCTTTCACGAGGTTCCCGTCATGCGGAATCGTGATGTCAACGATCACTGCGCGCCGCTCTATTCGATCCACCACCACTATATCAGGTTTATTGGCAACAATAGTCCTGTCAGTGATGATGGATCGATCCCAGTATAATGTGATATGTCCATTTTCGAGAACTGGGTCGGGCACATACCTGTAGTATGGCACTTCCGATTCTACAAGGCTGTATTTCAGAGCAAGTTGCTGATGGATAATCCTGGCTACAAGGTTGTGTCTATGCAAGTACTCTTCGTTAGCTAGACGAGAACATCCGGAGATAATATTTATGTCTGATTGATTCACCCGGACGGTGGCATGCCCGACAGATGTCAACCGTGCCGTCTTTCACAATAAATCTCCGGTAATTCTTCGTCATCATAACTTCGTCCATAATTGCACAGACAAAACCTTCGGTTTCTCCAAAGAGGTCACCGTAACGCAGCCAGGCTACGGACGCTAGTTGGTCTACATCAGGTCCATGTAGGGCCCGAAAAAAGCGTCCGTGAAGTTCCTTACTCTGCCATACTTCCATGCGATCATTAGTGTCAAGCACTACTGGTTTGCGCCAGTTCTCTTTAGCCAAGGAGAGCGGGGTGAGGCCCTTGTCCACTGTGACCACATCTCGATGCATCCCCACGTCGGCTTCTAAGAAATATTCCCTGAGACTGCATATCTCGCGATTGTGGAGGGTCTTAGCATTTAAAAAGCCTCGACCTCCACACTTTCGCGGGATATACAGCCTCATTACCGATGATCGTGGGTGATGCATTCGATTTGCAGTTAGCAGCGAACGAACCTTCTTATCCAGGGCGTCGAGTTCGGTCTGAGTCCATTTGAGTATCCCGAAAGAGTACATCATTTTATTATTATTATTATTATTAATAATAAAGATTTCTATAGAACACACATATTATATTAATAATAATTATTTAAAATTAAACACTTATTATAGACGAATGGCAAAGTTGCCAGCTGAAAGAAAGAGGATAGGTCAGCGTCCCTTTTGCTGACTGACTCTCGAAGGACAGCGAGAGATATTTTATTTTATTTTATAGGTGGAGATTGATACAGCAGGACGGGTCGCCTGTCTATCCGTAACTAACACTAGCAGCTGCTCTCAACTTATTAAATACGACATAAACATCGCTACGCTTACAATTATTTGCATTATCATTAGAAGTATAAACTATAATCTTGATCACTTCTTAGCCTTTATTTCCGCTTTGGATTTTTGTATCGATATTATTGTTTTGACAGAGTGTTGGACTGACAACAGCAATTTGCCCCCTGATCTACAGGGATATCACAAATATTGGACAAAGGTTAGTCTTAACCAAAATGATGGCGTTGTTGTGTACGCTCGTAGTGAGGTTGTGGTCTGTGTTTGCGAGCCTGAGTTTTTAATGTCCGAGACTACCGCAGGACCACCAACGCCATTCGCTTCCATATTTGTTAAATAATTAGTACTCAATTGGTACTCATTAGTACTCAAACAACAAAATTGGTACCTTAGTAGTTTTCGAGAAAATCGTATTTGAAAGTGGTCCTGCGGTAGTCACGCTCCCTTCAGCAGGACCACCACCGGCGCCGAAACAGGGCGCATGCTACAGCTATTCTAAGTATACAAATAATTAGTACCCATAAATGTGATTCATATCGTAAAAAAAACAGAACTGAAACATTTGTGTTTACCGAGAAATCAACGATGATAACTTTCGCGCGCTATTTCAGCAGGACCACGACTTTGAACGTTGATTCCAGGTTTCAGGAGCTCGTCGCTTCTCTAAAACCTACATAGAAAATTAGTACCCTGCAAGATAAAATTAGTATCCAAAATTCAAAATTAGTACTCTAGTAGTTTACGAGATATACCATGCCATTGGTGGGGTGGCGGTAGTCACGGTGTTAAATTTTCATTTCAAGATTTCCCTATTAAAAACTCTGTGTTTTCTTCCCAATTTTATACAAAAATTAGTACTCCTGAAGAAGTTATAGCGACCAAAAATTCAGATTCCTAAGTGGTGTATTGTAAGAGAAATTAGCTTTCATTACTTTTCCATACTAAATCTCCGCGTATAACCCGACCCAATTAAGTTGTCAATGGTATTGAGCTGTTTAAGAGATGTACATTCGTGCACATATATTTATGGATGTCGGAATAGTATTAACAACAGTTCAATATCTATAATTTTTATACCAACTGTGTACCTTTATAGGTACATATTAAGAAGAAAAAAAAAACCTATCGTTACCCATGGCCTGTGATACCTTTGTTAATGACGGGTAGGTAGGATAATCAAATAATTGTTTTTCTGTATTGTAAGTACCTACCTTCTGTGTTGTTACAGTCCACTACGGAATCCGAAACGCCTCTCTGGATCTTCTTACTTAAGTGATAGGATTCAGAGAGTTCATGTTAATGGAAAAAGATCACCCGGATCGGTAGTAAGAATGGGGGTCCCCCAGGGCTCAATTCTTGGGCCATTTTTCTTATTTACATAAATGACTTGCCTTACCTCATATAGGATAAACATGATATAGTGTTATTTGCAGACGACACTTCACTTTTATTTAAACTCAAACGTCAGCAGCTGATTACTGACAATGTAAATAGCGCCCTTGCAATAGTAGTTAACTGGTTTAATGTTAATAACCTACTTCTTAACGAGAAAAAACCTAAATGTATTAAGTTTACGATACCTCATGTTAGACTAGTAGAAACTAGTGTTCTCATAAAGGGTGAAGTGCTGAAACCCGAAAATACCACAGTTTTCTTAGGCATAACTTTGGATATCAAGCTTCAATGGGGCCCCCACATAGATAAATTGTCAAAAAAGCTTAGCTCTGCAGCATACGCCGTTAGAAAAGTTCGTGGTTTAACTGATTTAGAGACAGCCCGTTTAGTATACTTTAGTTATTTTCATAGTGTGATGTCGTACGGTATTCTGTTGTGGGGAAATGCCGCCGATATCCAGACAATTTTTGTTTTACAAAAAAGGGCAATTCGTTCAATCTATAAATTAAGTCCCAGACACTCCCTCAGAGCCTGCGGACGGCGAGCAATGGGCAGCTCGCCGTCCGGTAAGCACCAGGCCCGGCGCGACGGCGCAACGTGTTCCACGCGCGCCTCAAAGAGATGTCAGCATAATTGACGGGGTCCGATAGGGCCGATGCCTGCCGGGGTCGCGGATTGTTCGAAAGAGTTACCGTGGCCCTGGCGCACAGGCAACTGAAGGAACACGGGTGGGTTTTAGTCAGTAAGAGTCTGACACGCCCTTCCGCTCCGCCCATAGCGGGAGAAGTCATTTGATGATTTCCCAACCAAAAAAAAAAAAGACACTCCCTCAGAGATAAATTTAAAGAGATTAATATAATTACTGTGCCTTCTCAGTATATTTATGAAAATCTTTTGTATGCACATAAAAATATTAATCTGTTTAAAAAATACAGTGATATCCACAATATAAATACTAGAAACAAACACAAATTTATTGTTCCTACAACCAGGCTCAAGAAAATAGGTGGCTCGTTTAGATGCCAATGTATACTTTTTCATAATAAACTTCCTAGCCACATTCAAGATCTAAGCTTTAATAAATTCAAATCTTTTATAAAACGGAAACTATGCCAGAAAGCCTATTATACTGTGAAAGACTATATTGAGGACAAAAAGGCTTGGGATTGAGCTGCTCCAATAAATTTATACGGTGAATGTTGATTTTAATTTGCTAGCTATTTTAGACATGAATATTTACTGTAAAAAGTATTATATTATTTTCATTATTGAGAACATGAGGACTATGTGGGTCATTGTTTCAGTTATACTCTTGATCTGGCAGTTTAAGTAGTTTATGCGGCCTACCGAAATGTCCTTTCTTTGGTATTGTTCGTCGAATCGTTGAGCTTTTTAGGTTCTGAGTTGAGCTGCACGGTTACTGACAAATGCGTACACTGACTGGACAGGTCCACTTAATCTGTGTCGTTCTTTCCTCAAAAGACCATTTCAGACACCAATCTACATGGTCTTCACATGATCTGACCAAGATTATGTCTGGACTTTAAAAGAGACTGTGACCTCTGAGTTTGTTTCAGCCTTTCTTCTCAGAGTAGTCAGATAGGAAACGCCGACCTCATCTAGTTTAAAAATATGATCGACGTGTAAAAGTGTTTGTACAAACCTACTTACAGAAATAAAATCATTTATCATTTAGTTATATGAATATCATTAAAGAGCGATAGGTATTTCTTATTAATTTCTTTCCTATTAATTTACCGTTTCTGCAAGCAGTACTATGTATTAAAACCTAATTTACTGCAGTAACAATATGTTGCTAATAACGTAAGTATAAAAGGATTACATAAGTAAATCAACTTACAATAACGTTACCATCGAAATATTTCCGTAACTTTCGATTGCTAATTAGCCCTAAAAAGAAACATATATATTTCTTTTTATCAGTACCTATTATACTTCCTGGTGAAATAATTATTAGTTTTATCGTTTTTTGAAACCTTTAAATATTGAGACATGTGACCTGTTTGAAATTGTATATTCATTAATTTCTTTGTCTAAAATAAATCTTGATACCTTATACGAATAAAAAATTAGTTCGATGTTCCACGACACACTTTGCGAACGCGCGAAGTATGCATGTGCTAAACATAACAAAAAAACTATCCCATTTCATCCGTTTCATTCTAGGAATATTTTTTGGTTCATTGTCAGTTCAGGTAGGTATAGGTGTAGATAATTGAATACGCGCGCCGCGAGCCGCAGCGGAGGTGCGGCGGCAGGGCGCTCACAACGTAGCAGCGACGTACCCATACTCGAAAGGTTTAGGTAGTTAAATAAAGGTAAACAAATCGTAAAAAGGATTTTATTATAGTTGACACTTTCTTGTCTAAAAATACGTTACAACAAAATTAAAGTTATTTGCGATTTATACGATAGTTTCCTCTTTTATTAATTAATGTATGTTAAACTTTATCATTTATTCGTAAACTATACTCTTCGTACATGTAGTTGCTTGAGCACCATTTTTCTGTTAGATTTATAAAATAGTATAATATTTTGTAATCTGTCTATTGTAAAGAGCCCAAAAAGACAGGTTCCCTAAAACTTTCAGAAAATACAACGATTTAGATAACGTTGCTAAATTGAAGAGTACACCTGTGACGTAGTATGGCAACTGAAGTAGCAGATATTACGTTTATTCGGTTAACCAGATGCCTTATATGTTGTGGATGAATTAGAAAAAATGTTAAGTGGTGTGACTGTATTACGGCTGCCACCATATCACTGTGAGCGCAATTCAATTGAGTTAATATGGGGTCAAGTTGAAGGGTTTGTAGCCGAGAAAATTAAAACTTTTAAAATGTCTGACCTAAACATTCTTTTGCCAGAGGCTTTAGCTAATGTGACTGCAGAGAATTGGAAAAGTTGCGTGGGTCATGTAATAAAAAAAGAACATTTTTTTTTAAATTAGACAAAATAATTGATGATAGCACTGAACGCTTTACTATTAATGTGACAGATAGTTCCTCAAATTCAGATTCAGAATAGAGCATATTATTATGGGACTCAAAATAATATGATTTTAACATTTGAAATAAAATGTTTAACATTTATGAGTCAGGATGTTTTTTTTTGTTTACCTTTATTTAACTACCTAAACCTTTCGAGTGTAGATAATATTAATTAAGTAGACAATTTAAAAAGTTGTTTTTAAGATAGTTGTTCAAAATCTAATTGCATCTTTTGTTATCAAGAAGACAATAACGAATTAAAAGTTACCCTGCATAATACCTACATTCATGTTTAACCGATTTCGTTGTCTGGTTATCACACAGCACTAATCTTGTACTGAACGAGTTTTGAATTTCCACAGATAATGCCTATTACTTAAGTAATCCTTTTATACTTACGTTATTAGCAACATATTGTTACTGCAGTAAATTAGGTTTTTTAATACTTAGGTACTGCTTGCAGCAACGGTAAATTAGTAGGTAAGAAATAAATAAGAAATACCTATGGCTCTTTAATGATATTCACTTAACAACACAGAAGGTAGGTACTTACAATACAGAAAAACAATTATTTGATTACCCTACCTACCCACGTCATTAACAACAAAGGTATCACAGGCCATGGGTAACGATAGGTTTTTGCACGACTCATGATGCGAAGTATCAGAGAGTGCTTTACGATCAAAAAATTTTTTTCGCCTCATTTTGGCGGCTATTTTTATTATTATAGCCTTGTTAGTTCACGGAATCAAGATATTTTGCATACTATTGTCGAGATAATTTAATGGAGATTAATTTCATACTTTTAAAAAATTGATTTACTGCAATAGAATTGAAAAAAACACCAAAATAGGTCAAAGAAAATTCCTGTTCGTCATGTGTGAAACCCGGAAACACTGTAACTTGTGAAAAAATCCATTATTTGAGTATTTTTTTTTTTTTAAATTCTAATCGACGATTGTAGGTCACTGAATGCGAATGATTAATTAATTCAGTGTCGTTTAATTGCAATTAATAAAAAACGAAAACTACAAGACTGTATATCTATATATATCCATAGAAAATTAACATATGGATGGTGATATATCTATAGATATTATGTACATTTATTCCACCAGGGCCGCTTGTGCAGTACCTTCTTCCTACTAAAGCTGTTTTTTCGGCAATTAATTTTGAACGACTTAAGTTTTTTTTTTTTTTTTTATATTTCATAATTAAATGAGCATTATGAGTCGTGCACTTTTGGATTTTCCAAATTTCTTTTTTCTTCTTAATATGTACCTTTATAGGTTCACACTTGGTATACAAATTATAGATATTGAACTGTTGTTAATACTATTCCAACATTCATAAATTTATGTGCACGAGTGTACAGTACATCTCCTAAACAGCTCAATACCATTGACAACTTAATTTGGTCAGGTTATATGCGGAGATTTAGTATGGAAAAGTAATGAAAGCTAATTTCTCTTACAATACACCACTTAGGAATTTGAATTTTTGGTCGCTATAACTTCTTCAGGAGTACTAATTTTTGTATAAAATTGGGAAGAAAACACAGAGTTTTTAATAGGGAAATCTTGAAATGAAAATTTAACACCGTGACTACCGCCACCCCACCAATGGCATGGTATATCTCGTAAACTACTAGAGTACTAATTTTGAATTTTGGATACTAATTTTATCTTGCAGGGTACTAATTTTCTATGTAGGTTTTAGAGAAGCGACGAGCTCCTGAAACCTGGAATCAACGTTCAAAGTCGTGGTCCTGCGCGCGAAAGTTATCATCGTTAATTTCTCGGTAAACACAAATGTTTCAGTTCTGTTTTTTTTACGATATGAATCACATTTATGGGTACTAGTTATTTGTAGACTTAGAATAGCTGTAGCATGCGCTCTGTTTCGGCGTCCGTGGTGGTCCTGCTGAAGGGAGCGTGACTACCGCAGGACCACCGTCAAAGACGATTTTCTCGAAAACTACTAAGGTACCAATTTTGTTGTTTGACTACTAATTATTTCCCAAATATGGAAGCGATTGGCGTTGGTGGTCCTGCGGTAGTCACGGACATGAGTTTTTAGAAGGCAATTGTCTCACGATTGCTGTTAAACCCGAGTATACAGTAATTTGTACTTACCGCCCTCCATGTTTTAAAAATACAAGTACCTACTTAGAATCGCTTAATATAGTTTTATCTAATGTACGTACCCAAAACATTATCATGACAGGGGATATTGATATTCTGCCTGAAATATTGTCCGGGTCACACAAGAATATTTAAACTTAATGGCCCTTTATGGATTAATGCAAGGCATAATAACTAAGCCTACGCGAATTAATACATGTATCGACCACTTTATGGTAAAATGCAGCTCAAACTGGAAAACCGTCGTATTTGAACAAGAAATAACGGACCATTTATAATAATAATAAATAATAATAAATCTTTTTATTTCGGGCAACTATATGGTCCATAGATTGTTAGTAACAGTTATACACTTAAAATACTATTGTTAGTGACTTAACTAAAGACGAATTCATGCGAAGACCACCCAACAACTACACCCCCAGAGACTATGGAATAAGCCTTCGCACAAATTGCCTTATTACGGCGGAGGAAATGTGTGTCGCCACAGCCATCAGAATACTATTGCGACTGCCTCTTATTCTGCTCAGGAGTGAGGCTGTTTTTTTGCGGATGATGGCATGGAATCCATCGGTATGATTTACCGCAAACATCTCTGAGGCACTGCAAAAACGAGGCAGTCGCAACAGCATCCTAAAAACATTATTATATTGGACCCGCAGGACATCCAGCGATCTTTTCGAGTAGTTGACCCAAAGATTACCGGTGTACAGATTCTGACAATAAGCTTTAAAAAGCGTTATCTTAACTTGGTCTGTACACCGAGCAAATCTTCGTGCCAACATATTACCCCTGACCGCTAGAGCCCTGCGCTCCCTCTCAATGTCACAATGGTCCCTGAGGTCTTCGGTAAGAAAATGCCCAAGATATTTAAACTTTGTGACTCTACGTATTGGCGTACCGTTTATGAAAAGATCGAGGACATGCTCCCTGCGCTTACCCGCGACCCCAAAGACCATGTATTCACATTTTTTGGCATTATAGACCATTCCATGTGCAGCAGCGTAGATCTCACATACTTTGAGCAACTCCACGATTGCTCCCGGCGACGGTCCCAGCAGCACCATGTCGTCCGCATAACTGATGTTGTTACAACTTACACCATTTACCCTGCATCCGACACGCATGCTGCTGAGCTCGGCAATGAGGTCGTTTACATATAGATTGAAGAGCCGGGGAGACGACAAACCACCCTGCCTCACCCCGCACTCCAACCCATATGACTCCGAGAGCGCATTAGACCACCTAACACGATTCGTCTGGCTACGATACCAAAACTGCAATACACTGAGCAGTCCTACCGGTATACCCCTACTCCTCAATTTACTCCAAAGCATATTATAGGAAACGAGCTCGAAAGCCTTGGAGAGATCAAGGAAGCAGGCGTACACCGGCGTCTTACGGTCAGTGTAGTATTTGACAGCATGCTTGACACCTAGGATAGCACTTTCGGTAGACAGCCCAGGACAAAACCCAAACTGTGCATCGTGAAGCTGTATATATTTTGCCAAATAAGAGTCAAGCACACTGTCCAACACCTTAGCCGCCTATCTTACTTTACGTTAGTAAACCTAAAATTATGAAAAAGAGTACAGTATTTAGTAAAATTAAAACAGATTACTGTAATATCAAGGAGGAGCTTAACATCATATCATGGTTTGAGCTTTACGATAATACTGACGCTAATATTGTTTCAGAAATAATAATGACTAAATTAACAAACATAATAATGCTTAACACTAATATTGTAAAAATTCCAAACCGACATAGGCCAATTAAATTACAAAAGGATTACAAAAGGGGTAGTTAAATGCATTAGGAAAAGAGATAACCTTCACAAAAAGGCTGCTAGGTCACCAAATGATGCACAAAAACAACAAAAATATTTGAAATCTAGGAACCTCTGTAACTCCATTGTCAAAACACTAAAAAACTAATATTATTAGGAGAAATTACACAAAAGTGACGGTAATGTAAAAGAAACTTGGAAAGTTTTAAAAGAAGTTTGTGATATGAAACGCATTAACGAGCCATCAGAAGAATTATTGGGAATTGACGACATTCCAATAAAATCTCTTGACAAGGTGAATAGGTACTTTACATCGATCGGTGGTACCTTAGCTAAGATTTGTTAAATATAATGAACGCAAGTGAGCATGCCCTAGCACGTCGGGCTAAAATTGATAACGCACCTGTGCATTCATGTGCGAGGTGAGAGACGTTGTTTTAGGACTAAAATCGCACAGTGCTCCCGGTTGGGACAAGAATACTACAGAAATCTTAAAACAAAATATCACATCGCTAGCCCCACCTATCGCTTTCTGGTGTAACCTTAGTCTGGAAACAGGCGTCTTTCCAGCCATATTCAAGCGGGCTGTGGTGTGTCCGATATTTAAATCTGGAGAAAAAACTGAACCATCGAACTATCGTCCTATCTCTCTTTTATCAACATTATCCAAAATATTAGAAAAAATTGTCAATAAAAAAGTAATGAACTACCTAGAAAAAAATGGCATGGAATAATAATCAATTTGAATTTAAATCAAAAAAGTCGACTGAAGATGCAGTCTTAACACTCACATAAAAATTGATGTCTTACCTAGATGGAGGTGACAAGTGCTTGGAAGTCTTTTTGGATCTCCAAAAAGCTTTTGACACGGTGTCTGTCCCTATCCTTATAACTCGGTTGGAGGGCGTCGGTATAAGAGGTGTAGCTCTTGAATGGTTCAAGGTTATTTGTCGGGCAGATCACAGTCTGTTAGAGTGGCAGGGAGTGAAAGTGTCAGGTCTGGCTGTAATTATGGCGTTCCTCAAGGTAGTATGCTTGGTCTCACATTATTCCTCATGTACATCAACGAACTAGGCAATGTGGCTGCCCTCTCTGGCCTTGACTTGCTCATGTTTGCCGATGACACCGTGTTGGTCTTTCATGGAAACACTTAGAAGACAACTATTGAGAACGCCGAAGATGGGCTAGCAAAGGTTACCACCTGCTTGTAGGACAGCCTTCTATCCTTAAATACCAAAAAAACAAGTACTTTTGTTTTAGTAAGACGAGAGTGAGCAAACCTACATCTGAGCATAATCTTAAGATACATTCTTACCCCTGCAATCGAGCTTTAAATCAGCTCAGCTGTGATTGTTCAACGTTTTCCAGAGTAGCTTCTATAAAATATCTTGGTGTCACAATAGACGACCAACTTACATGGAAAGCGCACGTGGTAGCTACTGCAGCCAGGATCAGGAAAATGATATATATTTTCAAAAAGCTGCGCAATTTGCAGAAAAAACGCTCTTACTTCGTACGTATCAAGCTTTATGTGAATGTATAGTTAGATACTGTATTTGCGCTTGGGGCGTTTCAAACAAGACATTTCTTATAGAAGCAGAAAGGGCGCAGCGTGCGGTGTTAAAAGTGCTAATGCATTTGCCGTTGAGGCATTCAACACTCGATGTGTACGAAAAGGGTGGTGTACTCACTGTAAGGTAAATTTTTGTATACGAAATTCTACGTAGATACCACAAAAAGTATGTATCAACTCTACCTGTGTCAACCAGGCGAGTTGAACTTTGTCCAGTACCTCGACAAAGAACAGCTTTTGGACAAAAGTACTTTAACTTCATTGCCCCCTACATTTACAACAAATGCAATAAAATTAATTCTATACGTAAATTAAGCAATAATAAATTTAAGGAAGTTATCTTCATCTGGCTAAAGTCGCTTGACTACGAAGCTGTAGAAAATCTACTAACAGTGGTGACTTAAATAAATTACATAATTAGTAATAATTACCTGTTTACTATTGCCAAAGTGCAGCTTCGTGCCGCTGGCATGGGTGGGATTCGAATTGACAATACTCATTGTGGTTTCGGGGCTTACCTGTGTCGGTGGTGCGGAGTTTCACGGTTTTTGTGATGGGACTCCTAACCCTAATTGCGTAACAAACTTTCAGTGACAGTTTTAGTTATTTTTCAGGATAATGCTAATCCATTGCTTCATAATTATGTCTAAAGGTTTGTCTGCTCGACAAAGTTAATAGCGCGATGACTGTTGTTGAACTGTCGAAATGAAAGCCATTGCTCTGAGTTGGTTCCTCTTTCTAATAAACAGTTGGGGCATGCAAACTCACACATTAACACACATACAAATACACACACACACACACAAATACCATTACACACACACATACACTAAAAAACATACTTTCGCGCAAAAGAAGAACCGTAATTATTGTTTACTTCTTTTATTTTATTTTTATTTTTCATTTTTGTTCTTAGTACACGTGTTTAGAAGTAGGTACTAATAAAGTGAAGTCTCTTTTAGTTCCTTCTTTAATATATTTTTTTGTCTTGCCATAAAACATAAAATTGTGTATTTTATTACGGCAGGACACTGGCTCCTGTAAAACAGTTATGAAGGAGTCAGAGAATTCTACCATTGTTGTAAAACATGTTTTATGTCAATAAATATTTGTATTTGTATTGTATTTTTGTATTTTAAGAATATTGTTGAATCGATTTAAAATAACTTAAATACATAATTATGATGTAGCGTCATATATATCTAGGACCAGCCCTAGAATGAAATATTATTAGATATGCTGTGAGTACTAATTTGAAATACACATAGTCACATATGACGTGGTGATATTACATTACCTCAGATATTTCAACATGACTTTCTCTTTTGCCGGCAGGGTTTATTTTTTATTTCATTTTATTGTTTTAATCATTAAAACATAATGATTCCAATGGGATCTATCTAAGTAAATAAGAAAAGATCTTCTCAATACAATGAGCGGTGGATGACTATTTTTCTTCACACACACAGCTTAAAGTATTGCTGACTCAGCTCTGGAAGGCAATAAGTTCCGTATACAATCGTGGATGTGACGTGACAAAAGTGGATGGCAAATCTCTGAAGATTTATGTATATGGCTAATGTTATCCAAGCTTAAGTAAGTCTCCTTACTATCTATTATGTTTAGGGAAGAACAAGCTATCTTGAAACCCTTAATTAAATATTGTTGAGAAGATCAATTGTGTGTGTACTTATTTCAATCTAAACCTCATGCGAATGAACCCTTAAGTCTCAAGCGAACACCTACCCTGTGTTAGTCGGTGAGTAGTGAAAAACCATCGCTACACCATGAGAATCGTCGTGGTAGGCGGAGGTACCGTGCGTCACGTAGGCCATCAGTGTTTACGACCGCGCGCGCCTTGAGTTTTTTTTATTATGTAAACAGTTTTTATGGTGTTTTTTTATTTTTTCATTTTTTCAAAGTGGAATGAGGTTTTATTTTATTATTGTTGTTTTTGAGTTGTTATCATTGCCTACAAATATTGTATTATCGTAATATTTATTTATTTATTTAAGGAAAAACAAACAGTAGCACAATAAAAACAGTCAAAATATCTTAGATAAACTATTTTTAACAATTATGCTACCCACTACGTTAATAATACGGTAATAAAGTGTTTTTGGTGAATGTGTGCGTGAATTCGATGTATTTGTGATAAAGTTATTATCAAAATGGAAACAAATCACATCACTGCGAGATAAGGTCAGTTTTATTTGCTTATTGAATGATATAACTAGTTAGGTAAGCTCATAAGGAAGCCAGGAAGATATCATTTATCCCATGTTAATGGCTGTATATTGACGAATGCTCCGCTTGTCTGAAGGCCTACCCAAAAATCTAAATGGTCACCCATTCAAAGACTGACCTTGGCAAGCGCTGCTTAATCTGACGGCTTCACTATTGCGAGCTTATCAAGAATCAAAATGGTCACCCATCCAAAGACTGACCTTGGCAAGCGCTGCTTAACCTGGCGGCTTCACTATTGCGGACGAATCAAGTGACTGACCTTGGCAAGCGAAGCTTAACATTGCAAATTCATTCTTATTTATCCTATGTTCAAGGTCCACATCAAAAACTATTTTGTAAAGAAAATATAGCGTGGCGACGCGTCGACACGCTAACAATCGGTTTACCCGCGGCAATAGATTTTTCACATCAAAAAGCTAGACATTATGATGTAACAACAAGTAAGTATTTACCGTATTTATCAACGGAGTGCGGCGTGTTGGCGTCAAGTTCCGGCACCCAGTAGAAGTGTTCCACGCGGTCCACGGGCACCAGCGGCGCGTGCAGCGTGCGCCGCGTGTGGAACACCATCAGGCGCTGCGGCCGCGCCGCGCTGTAGGGCGCGCCCAGCCCGCCCGCGCGCAGCGCCACCAGCACCAGCGTGCCCGCGCTCAGCAGCAGCGCCGCGCGCACCAGCGTCCGCGCGCCGCGCGCCGCCAGCACCAGCGGCAGCAGCCAGCCGCACGCCGCCTGCACCAGCAGCGCCACCAGCGCCGCCACCGCCACCTGCACACCGCGGAGCTGAGGCGCTGCGCCGCGCCCCCGCGCCCGCTCGCGCCGCGCTACTCACGTCGGCCGGCAGCGCGCCCGCGCCCGCGCGCCCCGCCAGCGGCACGAACATGTGCAGCAGGCTCAGCGCCAGGTACCACGTCTGCGCCGCCGGCAGCGCCGCGCCCAGCGCCCACAGCGCCGCGCGCGCGCCGCCCGCGCGCCGCCCCGCCGCCAGGTCCGCGCCCGCCGCCAGCAGCGCCCACAGCAGCGGCAGGAAGCCCGAGCGCAGCCCGCGCGCCGCGCACAGCAGCAGCAGCGCCGCCCAGCCCAGCGCGCCCGCGTCGTGCCACGCGCGCGCGCCCCACCAGCCGCGCAGCAGCCCCGGCGCGCCCCACAGCCGCGCCGCCGCCGCCCACGTGCCCGCCAGCGCTACACACACACACAGTCACACGGCGTGCCACGCGCGCGCCCCACCAGCCGCGCAGCAGCCCCGGCGCGCCCCACAGCCGCGCCGCCGCCGCCCACGTGCCCGCCAGCGCTACACACACACACAGTCACACGGCGTGCCACGCGCGCGCCCCACCAGCCGCGCAGCAGCCCCGGCGCGCCCCACAGCCGCGCCGCCGCCGCCCACGTGCCCGCCAGCGCTACACACACACACAGTCACACGGCGTGCCACGCGCGCGCCCCACCAGCCGCGCAGCAGCCCCGGCGCGCCCCACAGCCGCGCCGCCGCCGCCCACGTGCCCGCCAGCGCTACACACACACACAGTCACACGGCGTGCCACGCGCGCGCCCCACCAGCCGCGCAGCAGCCCCGGCGCGCCCCACAGCCGCGCCGCCGCCGCCCACGTGCCCGCCAGCGCTACACACACACACAGTCACACGGCGTGCCACGCGCGCGCCCCACCAGCCGCGCAGCAGCCCCGGCGCGCCCCACAGCCGCGCCGCCGCCGCCCACGTGCCCGCCAGCGCTACACACACACACAGTCACACGGCGTGCCACGCGCGCGCCCCACCAGCCGCGCAGCAGCCCCGGCGCGCCCCACAGCCGCGCCGCCGCCGCCCACGTGCCCGCCAGCGCTACACACACACACAGTCACACGGCGTGCCACGCGCGCGCCCCACCAGCCGCGCAGCAGCCCCGGCGCGCCCCACAGCCGCGCCGCCGCCGCCCACGTGCCCGCCAGCGCTACACACACACACAGTCACACGGCGTGCCACGCGCGCGCCCCACCAGCCGCGCAGCAGCCCCGGCGCGCCCCACAGCCGCGCCGCCGCCGCCCACGTGCCCGCCAGCGCTACACACACACACAGTCACACGGCGTGCCACGCGCGCGCCCCACCAGCCGCGCAGCAGCCCCGGCGCGCCCCACAGCCGCGCCGCCGCCGCCCACGTGCCCGCCAGCGCTACACACACACACAGTCACACGGCGTGCCACGCGCGCGCCCCACCAGCCGCGCAGCCCCGGCGCGCCCCACAGCCGCGCCGCCGCCGCCCACGTGCCCGCCAGCGCTATACACACACACACACACAGTCACACAGTGGGAACAACTTTTAATGATGAAAAACAAGACTGACCAGGCAATGCGTACAGCGGCGCCAGCAGCGCGCCGCGCGAGTAGAAGGCCAGGCGCGCGCCGCACGCGTGCAGCAGCAGCGCCGGCGCCACGGCCGCCAGCACGCCCGCCGCGTGCGCGCCCGCGCTGGCCAGCGCCGCGCGCGCCACGGCGCGCCACCAGGCCGCGCGCGACAGCCACAGCGCGTCGCGCGCGGCGCCGGCGCTGACGTGCACCTTGAGCAGCACCAGCGCCAGCGTGGCCGCCGCCGCCAGCAGCGCGGCCGGCGCGCGCACCGCCACCACCGCCAGCCCCAGCACGTCGAAGAACACCGGCTGGCGCGACGTCGCGTCCGGCTCCGACTCCAGGCTCTCGCTCGCCAGCAACCCTGCGGCAGAGCACCGTGAGAGCGTGCCGGCCAGGCGCGTCGCGCAGAGAGAGACACGTACCGTGCGCCAGCGCCAGCACGTTGTCGCCGGTGCGCTGCAGCGTGGCGGGCGGCACGCGGTCGGGCGTGTCGAGCCGCGTGTGGTACACGTAGCCGTTGGAGCTCCACGCCAGGTCCACGCCTGCAACACGCGCGCGGTCAGCGGGGCCCTGCTGCTCGCGGGAGCGGCACGTTACCTACCGGACAGGTTGCCGAAGTCGCGGAAGATGCGGAAGTCGGTGTCGGCGGGGATGAGGCCGCTTTCGAACAACTCCTGCGCCAGCGACGACGCGAACGGGTGCGGCACGGCGCCCGCATACATCTGCATACCACACATAAAAAATTCAAAAATCATTTATTTCAATCCGTTTAAGATCATCTGAAATAAAATAAAAAATTTAATCACAATAAATATACATATACAGGGTGATTGGAAGATGGGTGCAAAGCTTTAAGGTGAAGATAGTATAGACAATTTAGAACCATTTAAGCCATGGTTGTCTTAGACGAAGTCTTACCAAATATTTTTAACCAAATTTTTAAGTTTTTTTTCGGAAATTCTCAAAATTTAATGTAAACTGCATAATTATGGCCAAATTGAATGATCAATGAATTAATTTTTTATTTATTTATTTAAAGTAATGTGTAAGCAACCAAGCAAAACATGTTTTAGGCTTCTGTGTCATTAGACATTTTTTTTACAGATATTTAAAGCTCAGAAAAAATAAAAAAATTGTACAATACGTCTTTTAAACCTTATTTAAAAAAAAACGGAGGGTGCTTTTTTTGTTCAAACCTTTTTGAAGACATGCTTGATAATTGCTCTTTCTTTTGAGGTATCATTTATGCGGATATCTTACAAATTATTGAAATTAGGACCTACAAACCAATTCGAGGGAGAAATTTTAAATTTTAGGCAGTCTAACAAAACAAAATTTTTGCTTAAAAGAATACTTTATGTGCTCGAAATGATAACATTATTCAATTCTAAGAATTTTTGGCACATGCAGGAACCAATTGAGGGGAACCCATTGAGGGGATTCTCTAAACAATGGCCACCGAGCGCGGTGCGACGGCATTTCCAGGTAGAACGCCCAATGAATAGCAAAAAGCGATAAGAGTTGGTTTTTACAGCAAAATGGTCTTAGTTACTGAGGCAACAAAGTCGTTTTTCTTTAGTCAGGGTCAGTCGGTCTGTGATGAAGCCGTTACATCTTTTACTTATTAGTCAAACTACTGCCCTTGTGAGTGGACGTTGTCGTGTTGATTCACAATTTACCGTGTTCAGTTGTAGCCCTTTGCGTTCCTGCACGTGTTGTTTGCGTTAGTTTTGAACTTTTTTGTTTCACCGTGTCCAGTCGTAGCCTCGCGCTCCTGCACGTGTTGATTTTTGACTTAATTGTGTTGAGTTGACATTTAGTGCGCTCCTACGCCGTTTTTCTTAATTGTTAAGTGACTATGGCTACTTTTTCCAATCAAGAATATGCGGATATCGTATTTATGTACGGTAGAGCAGACGGCAATGGATCTTTGGCGCGACGGATGTATCAAGAGCGCTATCCGAATCGCAGGATACCGAATGTCACAACACGTTTCGTCGTCTTGCCCAAGATGGGTTTCACCGCGTGGAACCTGGAGTCAACCCGGGCAGACACGAAACTGCCGTCGACGAAGACATTTTAGCAGCATTTCAAGCGGATCCTACTACCAGTACTAGAGCAGTAGCTCGAAATTTTAACATTTCTCAATGGAAGGTGTGGCATACAATGCACCAAAATGATAAGTATCCGTTCCATGGCAGGAGTGTGCAAGGTCTAGTAGAGCAAGATCCTCAAAGAAGAATTCAGTTCTGCCGTTTCCTCCTCAACAGAGACATCGAAGATGCGTGGTTTCTGAAATCAATCTTGTGGACGGATGAAAGTAAATTTTCAAGGGAAGGTATTACAAACTTTCACAACATCCATGAATGGGCCGACGCAGACAACAATCCACATTTTAAGAAGCAGGTGTCATTTCAGATGAAATTCTCTGTGAATGTATGGGCTGGAATAATTGGCAGAACATTGATTGGGCCCCACTTTTTGCCTGATCCATTGAATGGCGAAAATTATTTGCAATTTCTGCAAATTGATTTACCACTGCTGGTAGAAGAATCAGGTGTCCCAATCTTCGAAAGAGACCGAACAGTCATCTTTCAGCAAGACGGCTGTCCAGCGCATTGGACTTTAAATGTAAGGGAACACCTCAACAATTGCTTTCCTGATAGCTGGATCGGCAGGGATGGACCCATCCCTTGGCCCGCTCGCTCCCCAGATCTGACCCCGTTGGACTTTTTTGTGTAGGGCCGGGCCAAGGAACTGGTGTATAACAACATAGAAATAAACACTAGAGAAGAATTGATACAAAGAATAAATTCAGCGTTTGAGACAATGAAGCAGGAGATGATGTTGAAAATAACGACTACAGAAGTTAGAAGACGGGGCCGTGCTTGTATTAGGAATCACGGCCGTCATTTTGAACATGAAAAAGAAATAATTTTAATTCAAATGTTGTTTTAATTAGTCTGCCTAAAATAAAAAAAATCTCCCTCAAATTGGTTTGTAGGCCCTAATTTCAATAATTTGTAAGATATCTGCATAAATGATACCTCAAAAGAAAGAGCGATTATCAAGCATGTCTTCAAAAAGGTTTGAACAAAAAAAGCACCCTCCGTTTTTTTTTTAATTAGGTTTAAAAGACGTATTGTACAATTTTTTTATTTTTTCTGAGCTTTAAATGTCTGTAAAAAAAATGTCTAATGACACAGAAGCCTAAAACATGTTTTGCTTGGTTGCTTACACATTACTTTAATTAAATAAATAAAAAAATAATTCATTGATCATTCAATTTGGCCATAATTATGCAGTTTACATTAAATTTTGAGAATTTCCGAAAAAAAACTTAAAAATTTGGTTAAAAATATTTGGTAAGACTTCGTATAAGACAACCATGGCTTAAATGGTTCTAAATTGTCTGTACTATCTTCGCCTTAAAGCTTTGCATCCATCTTCCAATAACCTTGTATATGTATAATAAAATCTTTTTTCGTCGTTAGTTTTTTACTTTTTTAGTCGGTGTCTTTGGATCTGTATTTTAGTTTTTTGCCACCGACTTTCGAAATTAAAGTTATTTTCACTTTGTAGTATTGTTTTTTTTAAATCTGTTGTTTTTTATTTTTCACTTTTTAGTGAGTCACTTATAAATTTATCTGTTACAATAGCCTAAAAATGTCAACTGCTCATCACCTTTTACAAAATATTCCTTTTCCCGATGCAGGGACGTTAATTATTGAGGAGCTCTCCTAGTAAGAATCAAAAGAACTGCACCATATGCATTGTGACGAGCATAAATTGCTTAGCAACCATAATAAAGTAATCGAATCGCAACCCGTAAAATACTTATTATTGAGTGGTTTCGTTGGCCACCTCTGGTCCTCATCATCAGTTCCACTTCACCGAATGGTGCTTTCCGAGAGCAAATGCACGAGTTACTATAAACAATACCCAAATCCTTATAGGTGTGCCTATAAAATATGAGGATTTCCCTCGATTTCCATGAGATCCCTTCATCAGATTCTGACTTGGTGACAATGGGACCACCTCGAGAGTATAACCTTTAAAATAAAATAAAATATTTTGCAAATCCGTCTATATATTTAATAGGTGGAACAGAATCCGGGCAGCTCCGACCCTTGACTCGAAATACCATACATTCACTCTTCTTTGCGTTATAGAGCAAACCGTGATCCAGCGCGTAACGCTCGCAGATGCCCAGCAACCTGGACAGACCACACACCGAGGCGCTGAGCCGCAGCATGTCGTCCGCGTAACTAATATTGTTGGCACAAACACCGTCAACATGGCAGCCGACACGGGTGCTGCTGAGCTCCTCTCTCAGTGCGTTCACGTCCAGGTCCAACAGCTGCGGCCACGTCGCCCTCCCTGCCTCACCCCTCACGCCAACCTGTACGGCTCCGACAGAGCACTCGACCATCGGACGACGTTGACCCGGTTAAGATACCAGTACTAATAAATAATAAAAAATAATAATAACTAGTAAATAATTATAAATCTTTATATTACAATTTTTTATTTTATTTTATAATAATTAAATTACATATAAATAGCTATATTTTTTTACCTTTATTTTTGTATTTATTATTTATTTCTTTATCTGTCCGTCCGTGACACCACAGCAGCGGGCCCTATCAGTACACCAGCGCTGCGGCACTTATTTTTAAATGTCGCAGCATCATGCTGCAATAGGGGCCTTTTGGCCTCGTACAGGACTTTCTGTTCTTATTTTCATTTTACTTTTGTTTTTATTTTATTTACTTTTTTGTTTTTATGAGTGTGTTTAGTTTAGGTTTCTGATAATCCTGTGCGAGTCCCAATAAATACTTTATCTTTCTTTCTTTACTCGGAAACTTTCATCAGTTCGAGAGACATTGAGATGTTATTTAATTTTTGCCATAAGATGTCATAACTAACCAGGTCGAACGCGTTCGAGAGGTAGAGAAAACAGGCATAAATAGGTGTGCTCCTATCGGAGTAGTACTTGATAGTTTGCTTCAAACACAAGATAGCTGCCTCAGTAGACAGTCCTGGTTTAAAACCAAATTGATTGTCATGAGTGTTTACATACCGGTCAAGCTGTGTACTAAGTAAACTTTCAAAACCTTAGCGAGCACTGTGGCTAGTGAGATTGGCCTGTAGACCAAAAGGCCATAGAAGTTCATCAAAGTCATCGCGGCATGCAAAATTAAAAACGCCAAATGGGATCTATTAGATTGTAGTGCGGCTATTATGTAGGCAGACGTAAAGACGTCTGTGGAACCTTCGTCACAGGCCGACGCGACCGATCGGTATCGCTTCCTCGTCGATAGCTGAGCGAGTCTGCTCGTAGGCGGGCCGCGGCACATACCTCGATGATCCAGGGGTCGTGCGGGCCGCGGCACATACCTCGATGATCCAGGGGTCGTGCGGGCCGCGGCACATACCTCGATGATCCAGGGGTCGTGCGGGCCGCGGCACATACCTCGATGATCCAGGGGTCGTGCGGGCCCGCCTGGAACAGCACCTCGCGCCCGCCCGCGCCGCACGCCTCGATGTTGATGAAGGCACGCACGTCCTTCGCCCACCTGCGGGCGACACCGCGTTCGATACTAGCTCGTGTAGCGTGTGTGTGTCTGTCTATTTGTGTCATGCTACGGGCATGTGATGCTCAACCAGGTACCGTACAAGGGTAACCCGTTCATTCCGTTCGAAAATTTAACATTTTGAAAGACTTAGCCCGTGCAAACCCAATAAAGCGGTAACCCAATAAAAAACGATAACACTTTGAATGGCCTCATCATTCTGGCAACCAATTGAACGGTTAACCCGTTGAAACCATTTTGAGGGAACTCTTATTTAAAACGCGAAAACCCCCTCTTCAAAATTCGTTCATCGAATAAGGGTTACGTACCCGTTTGTAATAACTGCTTGGTTTGAAGGGGTTTCCCGTTCACAATGTTTGTTTGCGTCGAGTCGAGTTGTTCACACATATCGTAAGATTTAAAAAAACCTTAATTGGAGAAACCCTATCGATAACCCTCTGTTCCGTACAAAATGTCGTGTGTTGTGTGGGAAGGTTTACTTGTGCTGCGTGATGAAGGCGTGCGAGGCCTGCAGGATGTTTTCTTCGGCTCCATTGAACAGGAACACGGCGTCGTGGCGCAGAGGGCCGCCCGCCGCCAGCGCGCGCAAGCTCTCCAGCAGCACGGCGCAGCCGGCGCCGTCGTCGCTAGCGCCTGCCACACGTACCACCACAAGCGTTATAATAATAATAATAAGCCCCCTAAACAACCACACGTCCTGATTGACCATCTAATCACGTGAGGGGCGGACACACGAATTAGAAATTACTGGCGTGGCTAACGTGGCTCTGAAAACCCGCAAGGCAGCATGTGGCGAGCTGCTGGGCAGTAGCGACCCCACGGGCCCTAACTCTCGGGAGAAGTCTTGTTCCTCTCCTCTAGCTTGCCTTTACTGCCGGCTGGAGTGAAAAATGACGAGGAACAGAGCTCCCACCTCTTTCTTGCCTTTATTGGCCGGCTTAAGTGGAGATTCGCAAGAGCAAACGTGCTCGGAGGAAGGAAGTATTCCAGTAAGATGCTGGTAGGGATCTTGAACGCACTTCCGGGATTGTCCTGATAGCCGTGGGATACCTCTCCACTCCTCATAAGCACCTCAGGACATGTTGCCCCTTTGTCGCTACGATACTATGTGCTAGCGACCGTTTTCGGGGGCCCATTATTGAGTGTGAAAGTCACCCCCTGCCATTTTATCTATGTAATTTATATATAAAACATTGGTTAGGCAGGGGCCATAGTCTTCCCATAATCCTAGATAACCACTTCACTCCACTTAAGCTACCCCAATCAATAGTCCAATAACTTTGTTTCCATATTCTGCAATAGTCCGACACCAACCGGGGGTTGTCCTTGGGCGCACTTGCACAGTGCATACAGGGATAATCGTCCGTTGGTGCCTCATTCCATTTAAAATTTTCTAAGGGGCCTCTGCGGGTTGGCTTCGGGCCCTCGTACGCCTTCCAAAGGTCCGGGACCCCAAGGTCCCGAAAATATGTTAATATAAAAATATAATACTAACAAAACTCTATGGCATCTGTCAGTCACAAGAAAAAAAATTACGCTCAACATTTTTTACATATAATAAACAATATTTCACAGTCCAGATTTAATATTATCAGTTTAAAACAATATTAAAATAATACCAGATGAAAGTAAAAATGAAAAACCAGTCAAAACGGACCATAAACATATACAAAAAAAATAGACAATGTGAGCAAAAGTAAATTATGCAGACCAGAGCTAGAGCACGACAAGAGACACACCCACCATCTCCGGACTTGTCGCTCAGCTCCGCCTCGCAGCCGCCGGTACGCGCCTCAACCATGAGCGCCGTGTCACCGGTCGCTGCAGTTGCGTCGAGCTCGAGCGACGAGTTTTTCTCCCCACCGTCGTCACCTACACCAACACGACAGCGAGGAAGAGAACGGCCACCAGCGGGCTTGGGATCTCGAGGCCAACAGGCTTCGAACGCGGTCCCCGCTGCCGGTGGAAATGTGTCGCGCATGCGATGGACCCAGTCCACATATGAAAATGTGATGCGCGCATATTATGGGGCTACAGAGGGAGGAATTAACCTTACAGCGTACCGAGGTCGGATGCTATCTCTGTTTCAGGTGCTTGAACCAGCCGTAAACGTCTCGGCCCAACGATTGTCGGATCAGGTGCGCGTCATTCGACACAATCATAGATTGGATGATGCTACACTTGATCGGCTACGCTTGGCTTGCTTGGAGCTGTGCTAGTAACCCTTCCCCCTCCCAGAATTTTGTGCATGCGCCTGCCATGGTTCCACTGCGGACAAACCAACATGATGAGGAGGAGGACACTAGGGCTATATCTGCAGATAACCTGTGCAATGTGGAATTAAGGAGCATTCTGGAGGATGCGATCCGTGAGTACCGGTTCACATCATCTGATCTTAGACCACGGCTACTACGTTTGCCCATGAATAAAAAAAATAGAGCACTGGTGTGTGCCCTGGACGCGCTGTTACCAAATTTTACTGAAAACAGCGCAGACCTTTGCGATACACACTCAATCTTGTATTGCACGGCTGTTGCGGCATGTCGTATAGCTCGTGTCAAATTTCCAAACACTGACCGAACTGCACAGCTAAAACCCGCCGCACCAGCCTGGCAGTGCAGGATTGAGCGTCGTATAAATGAGGCCAGGGTACTCAGCGGGAAGCTCACCTGCTTCAGGGAGGGCAATACACACCCTAGGGTGATGCGCTTTGTGAGGCAGGCCTTCTCGGGAACTAATATTAGTCCTCGAGAATATATATCCCGTGTCACAGAGCGTATCGACTTCCTGAAACAGAATGTTTATGCATGGGCAAACCGTATCCGTCGGTATAGACGAAGAGTGGATCGATACACTCAGAACCGCATGTTCCTGAAAGATGAAAGGTGGGTATACAGAGCATGGGAGCGACCCATTCCCACTGAAGGTGTGACTGACTTGCGTCCACCGGATAATGATGGCGTGAGTACTTTTTGGCGAAGCATTTGGTCGTTGCCCGTCAGTCATACTGAAGGTGATTAGGTGATTGGATGCTTGTTGTTGAGCAGGTGTGTGATTCAATACCAGAAATGGAGGCTATTAGCATTAGTCCTCTAGATGTGGCTCGTGCAGTCCGTCCGATGCCTAACTGCAAATCTCCAGGACCGGACGGACTGCACCATTTCTGGATTAAATGGCTCAATGGAACAAAGGTCACACGCCTGCTTAGCCTCGCAATTCCAGTCATCTTTAGAGACTGGGTCGCTACCACTGTTCTTTACGACAGGAGTAACCCATATGCTCCATAAATCGGGTAACACTGCGGAACCTAAAAACTATAGACCAATTACATGTTTACCGACGCCGACGGTCTATAAAGTTCTTACATCCATTCTTAGAGCAAAAATTGCAGAACATATTAAAAGTAACTCAATTATGTCTGTGTCTCAGAATGGATGTAAGAATGGGTCTCGCGGTACTAAGGAGCTGCTCCTTATAGACATGGCCATAAGCCAACAGGTTCGTAGATCCCGGAAGGATTTGTCGACATGTTGGATAGATTATAAGAAGGCCTATGACTCGGTGCCACATACATGGCTCATTAGGGTGCTGGAGTTGTACAAAATAGACGCAACTCTACGCACCTTCTTGATTTCTTGTATGGGGCAGTGGAGGACGATCCTTCTCTATCCAGGATGTCAACAGATCCAGAGGACCGATGAACCGATCAGGATTGCGCAAGGAATATTCCAGGGCGATAGTTTGAGTCCGCTATGGTTTTGCATAGCCTTGAATCCTCTAAGCACACTGCTGGAGGATTCAGGTCTAGGCTATCGGTTACGAAGAGGTGGTCAGGTGATATCACACCTCCTCTACATGGATGATTTGAAACTCTTTGCCCCAAAAATTTGCGACTGATGGAGCTACTGAAGGTAAGGGAAACGTTCAGTAGTGCCATCAGGATGGAATTTGGTGTGGACAAATGTGCAGTCATGCATGTAAAGCGAGGGGGGATTCTGGAATCTGTGGGAACCCAACTTTCGGATTCTATACACCTTAGATCCCTCTCCTCAACCGAAACCTACAAGTACTTGGGTATGTCGGAAGCATTAGGCATCAATGCTGCCGACATGAAACAATCGTTGAGGGAACGCTTCTTTGGCCGCCTGAATAAAGTGTTAAATAGTCTTTTATCAGGCGGAAACAAGGTGCGTGCCTTTAATGGTTGGGTCATGCCGTCATGCTGTGTTCATGGTCTTCTGCATATTTTTTATTACTATGTTTACGACTGGTAGAGGTCGCTGTTTCTAATGTACACACGGCTACACATCAACCTAGACTGTTTGGACTTTGAACTATTAGAAGTTCAACGCTGCGAATCGTGCGAGAGGGTGCGATATGTTTTTGTTATTTCGTCCCACTCACGCACGGCACCTGCGGGAGCGCGTAGCACGCACCACTGCCGCCACCATGCGGAGCTCTATTCTTACTATAAATACGTTTTTTTTCTCTTCTTAAACACGCTGAACTCGTTGCGTTCAGTTATAATAAAATGGGTTGTTGTTTTTCAATTTGTGCTGCGCCTGTAAGTGTGCACCAATACATCCATTAGGTATTATTGTCAATTATTACATACTAGCGACCCGCCCCGGCCTTGCACGGGTGCAATGTAGATACTCATGTGGTGTCAGTGTGGAGTGATTAATAATATTCTGCTACCTACTAAATACATAAATAAAGGTAGCGATCAAGCCACTTTAGTAAAATGTTAGATTGATTTTTAAGCGCCCGCCGCCGGCCGCTGCCACCGGACGGACGTACGGCCCGACGCGCGACGGCCGCTCTGCCCCCGCATTTTAAATCTCTGATATTTTCTAAGATATTCATTTTAATGATATAATAATAATAATACACATGGCAACACCGCTGTGTCAACGAAACGTCTCGTTTCCAATGTTTTTTCTATAATATCAACAAAAAAAACAATTTCAACTCATTTTTGCAATAGTTTATAATTTTAAAGCAAACCAAAAACCAGAAAACCATTTTTAAACAATTAAAGAGACTATAAAACCAATATGTAAAAAATTTTGAACAAAAACTGCCGAATCGGAGGTGACATGACAGATGTCACCTCCGATAAAACAAACAAAATAGGAAACTTGGAAGTGAAGAAATGTTGACAAGATCAGCCGCACATCGAGCACGCCCACCACCTCCGGACTCGTCGCTCAGGTCCGCCTCGCTGCCGCCGGTTTCCAGCCCCACTGTGAGCGCTGTGACGACACCGGCCGCGGTAGTTGCGTCGAGCTCGAGCGACGAGTATTTCTCCCCGCCCACGACGCCACCACCTGCTCGTTGACGTGGAGGACACCGGCCGCCGGACGGTTTAGGACCTCGAGTCCCACCGGCTTCTGATAGGGTCCCAGCTCCCGGCGGAAGTGTGCAGCGCATGAGATGGACGCGATCCATCAACGAAAATGTCATGCGCTCATACTATGGGGCTACAGAGGGGGGAAGCAATCTGACCGCGTACCGTGTTCGGATGCTCTCTCTTTTTCAGGTGCTTGAGCCAGCTGTCAACGTCGGCACAACGACTGTCGGATCAGGTGCGGGTCATCCAACGTAATCATATGTTGGATGACACCGTACTTGATCGCCTGCGAAATGAAATGCAGAGTAGTCATGTCATCGCCCCCCCGTCGCAGACTGTGGTAGTGCTACCACAGTCTAACACAAGTCAAGCAGACGAGGAGAGTGATGATAGGGCTACAAACGTAAGTACCCAGTGCAATGATGATTTGAGGAGTGCTTTGGAGGATGCGATTCGAGAATATCGGTTCATATCGCCCGAACTTTGACCACGTTTACCTCGTTTACCCATGCATAACAAAAATAGGGTGCTGGTGGCGGCACTGGATGCGCAGTTGTCAAATTATTTTGATGACTGCGTAGACCTCACCGATACCCATTCGATTCTGTACTGCGCGGCTGTATAAAATAAAATAAAATATCTCTCGCTGTCCTTCGAGAGTCAGTCAGCAAAAGGGACGCTGACCTATCCTCTTTCTTTCAGCTGGCAACTTTGCCATTCGTCTATAATAAGTGTTTAATTTTAAATAATTATTATTAATATAATATGTGTGTTCTATAGAAATCTTTATTATTAATAATAATAATAAAATGATGTACTCTTTCGGCATACTCAAATGGACTCAGACCGAACTCGACGCCCTGGATAGGAAGGTCCGTACACTGCTGACTGCAAATCGAATGCATCACCCACGATCATCGGTAATGAGACCGTATATCCCTCGAAAGTGTGGAGGTCGAGGCTTTTTAAATGCTAAGACCCTCCACAATCGCGAGATATGCAGTCTCAGGGAATATTTCTTAGAAGCCGACGTGGGGATGCATCGAGATGTGGTCACAGTGTACAAGGGCCTCACCCCGCTCTCTTTAGCTAAAGAGAACTGGCGCAAACCAGTAGTGCTTGACACTAATGATCGCATGGAAGTATGGCAGAGTAAGGAGCTTCACGGACGCTTTTTTCGGGCTCTACATGGGCCCGATGTAGACCAACTAGCGTCCGTAGCCTGGCTGCGTTTCGGTGACCTCTTTGGAGAAACCGAAGGTTTTGTCTGTGCAATTACATAAATGGACGAAGTTATCTTAACGAATAACTACCGGAGACATATTATGAAGGACGGGACGGTTGACGTGTGTCGGGCATGCCATCGTCCGGGTGAGTCCATCAGACATATTATCTCCGGATGTTCTCGTCTAGCTAACGAAGAGTACTTGCATAGACACAACCTTGTAGCCAGAATTATCCATCAGCAACTTGCTCTGAAATACAGCCTTGTAGAATCGGAAGTGCCGTACTACAGGTATATGCCCGACCCAGTTCTCGAAAATGGACATATCACATTGTACTGGGATCGATCCATCATCACTGACAGGACTATTGTTGCCAATAAGCCTGATATAGTGGTGGTGGATCGATTAGAGCGGCGAGCAATGATTGTTGACATAACGGTCCCGCATGATGGGAACCTCGTGAAAGCCGAGAAAGATAAACAAATCAAGTATCTTGACTTGGCTCGCGAGGTTGTCGACATGTGGGATGTGGACTCAGCGATCATTGTGCCGATAGTCGTAACAGCCAATGGCTTAATAGCCAAGAGCCTCGACCAACACCTGAGGAGGCTCTCGTTAGGCAGCTGGATCAAGGGCTTGATTCAGAAAGCGGTACTTCTTGACACGGCTCGCATTGTTAGGAGGTTCCTCTCTCTGGAGCCCTGACCGCCGGTAGCTTGGACCCTGTTCCCGATACCGGTGGGTTACTATTTTTTATATTTTTAAATGTTTTTATATTCTAATATTTAAAAATGTAATTTATATGTATATAATGGAATAAAGGAAATAATAATAAAACGTTTATTTCGGAAACTTGCTCCATAGATCTTGATTGATTGTTCTTGGTTTCTTCTTGGTCTTGATCTTGTTTGTTGTGATATGGTGTAAAGGGCAATTTTGATCTACATTAAATGCACAGCGTATCTTAAGTATTTAATTGGATAAAGAATAATACTGTTTTGTTTAAAATAGCTTCGTAAGTAACCCATTTTTTTTTAAATATATAAATGATAAAAATGGTTACTGTGGGTTATCCTTAGGAGATAGACATTTATACCATTGCGGTTTTTTTTGTAGATCTTTTTAATATATACAATCCGTTGTATATTATTTTGATCTATCTTGTAAGGTTTAGCCAGCGTTTGCAATGTAAGCGCACAAAAATATGTTTTTTACAACATCACATTACAAATCTTTGAAATTCTCGGCTCGGCTGTGGTGGTGGTGGTGGTGACCATCACCCAAGAACGGGACGAGAACGTACCAGCGAGTGTGAGTGTGTGTATAAATCAATTTGAGCAAGAGCAAAACTCTAGTGCGAGTGCGCGAAATCAACCCCTGCCCGAGCAGGGGCCATGTGTCAGTGATAGTGCGCGCGTAGCTAATTTTTCTAAACGGTGGTCTAGTTGGCGTACAAGAGGCGAGACACGTCGACGTCTCCCCTAGCTAAAAGACAATCGGTATTCTCCATTGGTGACTCAACCGTTTGAGCATCTATGGCTAGCTATAAGATCATGATAAGATATTGTTCTATCACTTTATTAATCATGACTCATCTAATATTGTCTTAACTCCTTAGCGTTTAAGCTCACACTCACGTAACTTTTCATTTTGTATTAAGCTTATCTCATTAACTCATCTCTTCCCGTCGGGAGCATGTTCGATGTAATAATTGCAATCGACCACGTTTGCGTACATGGCGATCCAATACGGCTGCACTGAATGCGCCGCGAGCTCAGTGCATAACAGACAGCGACTGGGTGCATTCAGTTCCATCATTTTGCTCATTCTAGCGATAGCTTAGCGTAAACGTTTAATTGTTAGCTCTCAGCAATAAACCCTTTAAAGTTAATTGAGTGTTTAACTTAGCAGCGTAACAATCCCACCAGGTACCACTTAGGTCGCGCCCCTACATGTGTTATGAATAGAGTTAATAGTGTCATAAAAGAATTTAACAGCTTCTTCAAGAGGCCTACAATTTAGCTCTAATGGCCAATCAATTGCCATCATTTCATCATTTATGGTGTCATAATTCACCTGACCATACAAGAGCTTGACTCGAGGCCGAGAATGAAGCTGATGAAGTTGAAAGAAGTCGGCTGAGATACAGAGAGCCTTAATATGTGAGTCCTCGTGCACTAGGGTATCATGGCTGCACGTGGCAGCTACTTCACTGTTAGACAAGACAACGTCAAGAATCCTATTGTTCACATTACGACGCGAATTGTACTGTAGGAAATAGCAAGCGGTGAGAGTATCACAAAAGCTGGTTTGAATGGGACCATGCAAGTTACCAGGACACAGATGATCACCGTCCGCCGCAGCGTGCCAGTCAATATTCGGTTGGTTAAAATCACCGAGCACTAAAAACTTATCCGCGGGATGCTTAAGAACAATATCAGCTAAATTACTAGACAAATTATTGAGCTGTATCATTAAAGAGTTGCCAGATTGCTGGCTACATATATACACAACACATAAATGTATTTTGTAGTGTGTTAATCCATGGTTTAATATTATAAAGTTTCTTGTTTACTGTAGAAACTGTCGTGTTAAATAATATTGCTTGTTGCACATGTTTTTATTAAATACGGTAAAGCCAAATTAGGGTCAGCAGTATTGTAAACTAGGCTAAAATCAAGTTTGCATAAATCATATTCGAGTTTTTTTGTGATTAATTTGCTAATAGTCTGAGGACGATTTAGCTTAGGCAGCGTTAAATTTACAGTTAGTAGGACTGCGTGATGGTCAGTAATTGTTAAGATAAGATAAGATAATATTTATTTGCTTAAACATGTGTCATACATACAAAAAAAAGACATGCTGGGGCATGCATGTTGAGTTAGTAACAAGCGTAATATATGATAAGCTGGTTTTGATCATCATATGATCAAGGCAGGAACCGCTCTGATGAGTTGGCAATGTGTGAGCGGGGAGAAAACCATGGTATAGGCAGATATTAAAGTAATCTTGGGTTGTGGTTGGTTGGGGTTGGTGTTTGGTCATCGCAGTTTCGGAGCCAATATTTATATTTAAATCACCTGTTAGTATAACATTCGTAAATGGGCTTAGTGCTTGAAAAATCTGATTTAAGTATTTGTTAAAAGGATCTAAGTTTCTAGCGGAAGGGGATCTATACAACGCTATTATCGCTGTGGTTGTACCAATTTTCATGACTAAACAATTGCTCATACAGTCACGCAGAGCAGGTTCCTCGACTGTGACCTTTAATGATTCCTTAGCAAAGACTACCACACCATCATTTTGATTGTGGTTTATTGTAGTATGCAATAAGTTGTACTCAGGTATTAATGGGAGGTTATCGTAGCGATTAGATAGCCAGCACTCGGTAAGTATCATTATATCACAATCAAAGTTAAGTCTATCTTATAAATACTACGAATGTTTTGGGTCAATACCTACGGTTAGTGAATTTTGATAGTCAGAAAGATATTTTCTGCAGTCCTCAACGTTACATGTCTTTGACCCAGTTAATAATGTGTTATCTATATCGGTACTTAAGTTATCATCCATACTAAACAAATAACAATAATAAAGTATGTGGCGCTGTTAGGCGCCTTCATAATCTATCAAATTAATGTACCTATATTCGGCAGCTATTTTAGCCGGGCAATCTGTCTCCCGTCTTGTGGTTGGCTTGTTTTTTAAGGCGCAAACATGAAGCACATTTTGGTGGATTCGCTTTCTTTTTGTAGTCTTGGATTGTGTGCCCTTCCTCACCGCAATGTCCACATGTGGGGGCAGTTATTTTGCATGTCTTGGCTGCATGGCCGTACTGCTGGCACTTGTAACATCTAGTTACCAGTGCGAAGTCTCGTACCGGGCAGGACGTCCAATTTATAAATAATCTGTCCTGTGTGATGAGGGCTTTACGAATGATGGCTGGAACTTCTATAATATAGTTGCAATCCTCAGCATCTTTCCTGCCAGATTTGTGGCTCAGTTTTATTGAGGTGAAAAATGTATCTTGGGATATTGTCGGCCAAATTTTGTTCATAAATACATTTATAAACCTCATTTTCAGTCATTGTTGTGGGAATTCAACTATAATGCGAGGTTTGCGCTATTGAGGTTCGTCGACGTTAAGCGCTGAGCCCTGACGAAACGAGTTGGACTGTTTTTTGAGCTTATCTAGCTCATATTTGGTGTTAGTGCTGATTATGAGTCCTCCTTTTCCTATTTTGCGTTCGCCTCGTACTTTCAGCTTCATTTCTCCAGGGCATATTTATTGGACCATGTTCTTTGTTTCTTCACTGGTCTTTGAGCTATCGCAGGCTTATTCGCAGGGATAAATCGACACGGAACTAAAAGTATTAAAACGAACAAAATTGTTGGACCCCGTCTTCACACACACAACATAACATAACATCACGTCTGTATTCCCCGAAGGGTTAGGCAGAGGTGTACCTATAGTACATCCACATTTCGCTAGTTATGTTTAAGTCCCATGTAATAGGGGGCGAGCCTATTGCCATCAACCGGGCACAAATCCAAACTCCAGGCTACTACTGAGAAATTCCAGATGGAAAAACCCAATAACACTTTGCCCGACAAGGGAATCGAACCCGAGACCTCATGCTCAGCAGTAGCGCTTGCGACCACTAGACCAACGAGGCAGTCTCCACCCCCCGTCCCGTCCCGTCTTCACCTTATCTGCAAAAGATGTAGTAGCTGCACCCTGCTTCATACAGGACTCCTGAATCGCCCAGTTCATCTTCGTAAGACAGTCGGCTAGGTCTCGAGCTTCGGTCATGGGTTTAAGGGAGATATGGGTTTGTATGGCTTATTGCTTATGGACTGGTATTGAACAGCCATTTGCGAACCTCCATGTCCTACTTTTCGGCAAAGATTGCTATTTTTAGCTTCTGCTCAGCGTTTAGCTTTCCATCAGAAGCAATAGCACAAACCTCATTCAGACACTGCTCAATAGATCCCATCCAGTTCTGGATCTCCGGAGTGGACGCTACTTCAACTGTTTCATCTTGGTCCTGTCTTGGTTGTTGGGGCGGTGGCGATGCCGGGGTCGGTACCGGGGTCGGTGTCGGTGGAGAGCTGCTTCGTATCATTGCGCTCCGATTTAAGGGGCTGCCTTCCATAATCACAATATAATACCAAATAATCCAGTTAGTTCATTGTTTTAGCTTGTCACTTAAAAAGATTCCCTGTACAACACGCTAATACACTAAAACTAGGTCACTATTTATGCAACCGTTAATTTATTTTATTTTTATAATGCATCGATGAGCACGTCTGTATGCTTTGAATGCCTACTAATATATCAATGTCACATGTCTGCGAATGTTTGGTTCTAGGGCATGCCGTTTCCTCGTGATGTTTTCCTTCACCGTTTTGAGAGCAGTGGTGATGAAATAATTTACACAACGTGCCTGCTTGGGTTCGAATCCACGACCTCGAATCCTCGTTAATCACGGCCGTTACTCAGTAACACTGCTCGGTAACAATGGATGAATGTTTATTGTGTAATCTTCATCATCATTGCAACCGAAGGACGTCCACTGCTGGACATAGGCCTCCTCAAGCATCGCCACATCGCCACATCGACCGATCCTGTGCTTCTCGCATCCCGCGGACTGCTGCAGCCTTCACAAGGTCATCGATCCACCTTGTGGGAGGCTTCCCTTCAAAGATGCGCATTCCGGTACGTGGCTGTCTCTCAAGGTAACGAAATATGCCAAAACGTGACGCGTCCTTGAAACATTTTCAATTTTCGTCCAATCATCGAATCGCCGCCTAAGAAGTTTCACTTCAATAAAGTATAAGTAGGTGGGTGTCTTGCGCGACCCGTGCAAGTGCGGAGCGGCACAGCAGTAGCAAGCGATTTTTTTACATTTGTACTCGAGTAACGAACGATACATTATTCCGAGTTCGAGTACAGTAAAAAGATGCACGCAACGCGGGAAGATGGTAATGGTACATCATAGTGCTTACCTGGGCTGTCAGGCACAGTGTCGAAGTGGCAGTTGAGAAGCAGCGCGGAGCGCGCACGCGCCCGGCCGCCCGCGCCGCGCACGCGCGCCACCACGTTCTTCACGCCGCGGTACACGTTGTTCATGCCTGCGACACACATGCTCGTCACTCTCACGAGCCAGTCGCGCGCCGCACGGTACGCTCGCTACACTCACCGTCCATGAAGGAGAGTGCGAAGGCGCCGCTGGCGGTGTGCACGTCGAGCTCTACGCGGTTGTGCGGGGACGCGTGCGCCGCGATGTGCTTGATGGCCGACACCAGCATGCTCACTGCCAACACCTCGTTCTCGTAGCTGCCTGCCACCTGCGACACATCCACTGCTACCTACAGCGACGACTAGCCTTTTGGCCAGTGGTCACTATAATTGCCAGTCGGATGAGCCCGCATGACACTAAGTGTCCTGCGAGCTCATCTTTTGCTTATTAGGTATGATGCGGAAATTGTTTTACACCGTGAAATCGCCCTAAGTTTCGGTGATAAGAACACTGGGAACGCACCCGTGGTCCGATGGCGGTGAGGTTGACGAGGTGCTGGTGCGCCGTGAGCGCGCGGAAGCGCTGCGGCGGCGCGGCGGGCCCCAGCGGCGCGGGCAGCGCGCGGTCCAGGCGCGCCACGGCCGCCAGCGTGGCCGCGCTGGCCGCCAGCGCCGCCAGCAGCCACCAGCCCGCCAGCGGCGCCTGCGCCGGCTTGTTCTCCTTCACCAGCTCCGACTGCGAAGAGCTCTTCTGCAATAGAACAACCTGCTCACATTTAACTATGGAAGTTCCTACTATTACTTATTATAAATGTCAAAAATTAAGTAAATAACCTCACCTGAGTTCTTACTGGCAACATTGTTGGCAAATTTTTTTTTTTACAAAAAAACAACCGACTTCCAAAAAAACACTAAAAGTCGTGAAAAATAACTTTAATTTCGGAAGTCGGTGTCTTTGGTTTAGTAGTTTCGTTTTTGCCCACCGACTTCCGAAATTAAAGTTATTTTTCACGACTTTGTGTTTTTTTGGAAGCCGGTTTTTTTAATTGCGGTACCTACCCCATACAAATTCGTAACCACTACTTGGTGTGTAAATAACAGTGACAGGAAATTATTAACACATCATCCATATAAACAAAGTGGAAAAAATATACAGTATTAAGGCTATCGCAAACAGGCGCGACGCGACAGCACGACACAAAGGCACCGCTCGTCGCGTGACACGCGGCGCCTTTGTGTCGCGCTGTCGCGTCGCGCCAATGTACACGAGCCTTTAAGGATAACTCAAAAACGACTGCATCCAAATCGGTTCACTCAGAAAAAATTCTGAGCTAGAAAAACATAAACACGAATTGAGAACCTACTCCTTTTTGTGAAGTCGGTTAAAAATTGTTCGCATCGACAAAGAAAGTCCTATTTTCACCGACTTCAAAAAAGGAAGAGGTTCTCAATTTGTCTGTCATAATTTCTTTGTTTATGAACGGTTATAAAAAATTGAAATCAAATTTAAATTAAAAAGCAAACCATCACCCACACCCACTAAACCAAACCCAACCCACCCATAACCCATATAAAGAACAATGAGCGGTTTCGTCCCAAGTGTTGTAACATTTTCCTACCTATGTCATTTTAAAGATCTCAATCAGTGTGATGTTTTTTTGTATGGGCGTAACTCTGTATCTCGTGCAGGGAAACTGTTATAGTGGTTTCATTTATTTAATAAAATATTAAATATAACTTAATTAATTAGTATTTTAATGACAAAAGGACTGAAACGATTTATAAAATCAAGTGGAAAAAACAACACGGTCGACCGTGCGCCTACTCTAGCCCAACACCCCCTCTCCCACAATGCGCCACACGCTGCCATATTGTAAGCGCAGGAGCAGCGAACGATATTTAATGAGACAGCGCTATAGGTTGGAAAGAGATGATTGCCGGTGCTTCTAGATACCATTATTTATCTAGCGGTATATGCAGTCAGTTTTTTATAGCTGTGCTGTACTACCGTGTTTTAAATTGTTACTCCGCTGTTTATTTATCAACGACTTACGCATTATTAAAGGACTTCTGGTGTTTCTACATTCGCAACTATCGACTTCAGCTTGTTTTGTGGACTTGATTTGTTATTGATTGGTTTATTACGAACTATGGAAAATTTGTGTGTGACCTGTACTCGGTCTTTGACTCGATAACGAGTTCGACATGAAGTTTCAAGAACTATATTGGAAGCAAGACCGAGTTTTGCTGCATATATTTCACAGCATATGAGAATAGAACAGGTATGTTTAATGCACTTGTATATCTATTCTTCCACACTTATAATGTGATTGTTTGCATCTACATTTGTTTATGCTTTTTTGACGTCGCAACGAAACAACGGATCGATCAATTTTTTGCATAGAGTTAGCTAGGAACACATACATACTTCCATACTTATATTATAAATGTGGAAATGTACTTGTTTGCTCCTGGACTATTCTTGTTTGTGCTTTTTTCATCTCGCAATGAAACAAGGAATCGATTGATCGATTTTTTTTTTTTTTCGTTGCAATGATGCAACGGGTCTATCGGTTTTTTTGCACAGTTAGCAAAGAGGGCAGGACACGCGTTTTATAGTAAAACTTTTTCAGGGCCTATTGTACGATCGGCGACACATTTGCCATCGCTGCTGGGTGGCTGCTACTCGTCATGAGGCTAGATTAAATCAACTTGACATAAATCGTATCGACCTTCAAGTTCCTGAAAATCACAATCAACCAGAACCCCAAGATTTACACCAAAATCCGGAACAGCCGTCAGTTGATGTTATGTCCATAACTGGATATAAAAGAGCTGCTAATACATCTAACAGCTGTCTTTTTCCTGATTGCCGGGCAAATAATCTAGTAAGAGTACCACTTTTTATAAAATCAAGGATGTTAGTGGATTATAAGTTATATATTCCACCAAGTGCTCGCATCTGTCGGGTTCATTTGACATCAAACGAATGGAATGAGTTAGAGGAACTGAATAATTCATCTTTCACGGCTCAACACATAAAAGACATGCTAGATATGTTAAGAGATGCCTGCCAACAATCTGGATTCAATTTCGACAATATTGTATCGATGACAACACCTGAACTTCATTTTTGTACGGGCCTGAATCATGAAGAATTCAATAGACTTCTTGAGCGGATACCCTCTGTATCACAGCGCTCACACCGTCCTAAAACAGTGTTCGGAGCTTATCTAATGAAAATAAGGACGGGTGAACCAAACGAACGACTAGCAAGTCGTTTAAGCATGCGCCGGCGTAGTTTTGAACGAAAATTAGAGTTAGCACGTGAATGTCTAACAACTGAGTTTGTTCTTCGGCATCTCGGATGGGACCACATTAGCCGTCATGAAATCGTAGCAAGAAACTTAAGAATTCCAAATGCTATATTTGGTGCTGGCAATGAAGAGCCACCAACCATTTTGATAAGCGATGGAACATACATCTATATTCAGAAAAGTAGTAACTTTTTGTTTCAGAAGCAATCATATAGCCTTCATACATTCAGAAACCTGCTGAAACCTTTTCTGATAATATGCACAGATGGCCACATAGTAGATTTGACTGGCCCTCATGCTGCTACAACTTCAGACGCGACGATAATGAATAGCTATATTCAAAATGAAATAAACCAATGCATTACGTTCTAAAAAATAATGATACATTCATATTAGATAGAGGTTTCACAGACTCAATCTCAACTATAGAAACTTGGGGCTAACAAGCCCACATGCCGCCAACAAAACTTAGAAGTGAAAGCCAACTGAGAACGGAAGAGGCGAATAAATCAAGATTAGTCACAATCGTGAGATGGGTGGTAGAGGTGATAAATGGGTGGATTAAGCAAGACTTCAAAATATTCAGACAAGAATATTTTAATAGAGCAATGACGCATATATTCATTGATATACGCATTGCTGCAGCTCTTTTAAATACATTTAAAGACCATCCTCGAGCTAACGAAATAATACAAGTTTTAAATGGGAGGATTCATATTGCCAACGGCCTAAGTGACTATGTCATAGAAAATAATATAAATCGACAGCGAGCTTCCTTTCGCACTATAACCGCGGATTACAATCGATTATTGCAGTTTCCAGTACTAACAGAAGAAGACCTTTTATTAATTTCATTAGGCAGTTACCAAATAAAACTTGCCCGGTCTTATTTGAGTGAACACATGGGAAATGGCATGTACACAATTGAAATATGCATAGGAGCTATTCCTAACCTTGTGCGATATAATATATTTCAGAAGGTATTCTGTTGAGGGTGCGGATAAAATCGCGACATGTATCTAGTAGGATTTATTATTCGTATATTTTGATAAAAAATAGAGCAGAAACGGCGAGAGATGCAATTGCTCATGTTTAACTGGAAAAAGAACAGTACGTACTTGCGCTCACATAATGAGTATAATTTTTTTATTTTTTATGCACGTGTTTCTGTGACAAATAAACCTATTTTTCTTTCTTTCTTTCTTTCATTTGGTACCTTGGCTGGGCTAGACACCAGCCAAGCATATTGTTACCCGCGACCTTTTTGGACGATATTATTATAGATAATAATCATTATTAAAAGTAATTAAATCACTGTAAAATAGTAAGTAGAGACATATGTAATCAATCTATTGTTAAATCACAAGTACCAGTATACAATATGCATTTGTTTGAGCCGTACTCTTAGATAAGGGAATAATTCTTTGATAATTGTATTATTTCCTTTGTTATTTATATATTTTCAACTGTGCGTTTATTAGTAGCAGTCAAAAAATAACTATTACCGCCTGTGAATACTGTACAATTATTATGAATGTTATAATTTTGTGGATATGTAACACAAAATGTAATAAAGTATGATTAAAGTATTATTTAATACAAAAACCTTTTTTTCACTTGAAGCCCAATAACTTTTGACCTGCACGCAAATATAATAAAAACTTGGACTATTAATCATAAAAAAGCTTAAAAGAACATATTTATACTAGTCGCAACCTGTTGACAAGGGTCGGGACGCAACTCATACAATAATGCCCAATCTTCTTTGGTCAAATTCCGATGAGTGGTTTTTGAGTTAACTTCAATAATGGGTATGTTTTCCACTTAGTGTAAATTAAAGTTCTTCTTCACTTTGTCGTGTTTTTTTGGAAGTCGGTTGTTATTAGGATTCCGTACCTCAGAAGGAAGAAACGGAACCCATATAGCATATATGGGCAACAACCGGCCCGCGGGCCGGATCCGGCCCGCTGTAAGATATGATCCGGCCCCCGAGACATTTTGAAAAACCCACTCAAAAAAATATTACATTAGGTACTTATACTTCGCCGCCACTCGGCTTGTTCGATCAAATTCTTTGAGGTTTGCCGCCTCACGGGCGACACATCAAAAGATTTATTGCTTCTCAATTATTCTATACTAGTTTATTCCAGATTATTCCTTCATTTTGCCTATATAAGCGGGTGGATGGCCCGAACGTTAGTTCAGTTCTATTTGAGCTACCGAGGTGATAACTTGGACAAGCGATATCCTAGCGAACTGCTCGAGCCGTCAACTTGCTTTGTGAGTGTGTGTGCATCTTGAATGGTTACTAACTATAGTTTGTTATTAAGTTTATTGAACGAAAAGTAAACAAGAATGATGTCTGGTGGAAAGAAACGAAAAGTAGATACAGAGGGTCGCCAGTTTCAAGAAAAATGGACTGAAGAATTCTTTTTTATCTTGCACAATGGTAAGCCTATTTGTTTGCTGTGTAATGAATCCATTTCAGTAATGAAAGAATTCAATATAAAGAGGCATTACTCAACTAAGCATGCTACGCTGCACTCACTGACAGGACAATTAAGAACAGACAAAATCCAAAAGCTTACCGCAAATTTGGAAAAACAGCAACAAATGTTTCATAAACAAAGAACACAACTTGATAATGTTGTGAAAGTTAGTTTTATAGTTATCTCAAAATTGGCAAAGGCATTAAAACCATTTGCCGAAGGAGAATTTTTCAAGGAGTGTATGTTAGAAGTTTGCAGTATTTTGTGTCCTAAAAAGAAAAAAGAATTTGAAAAAATTAGTTTGTCAAGACGAACTGTTGTTCGACGTTTAGAAATGATGGCGAATGATATAAAAACAACATTGACTGACCGTATGGCTGGTTTTGAATCATTTTCTATAGCATTAGACGAGAGCACCGATTTGTCTGACACAGCTCAACTGGCTATATTTATTCGAGGTGTTGATAAGGAGTTCACTGTTACTGAGGAATTGCTTGCTTTACAGCCGCTTAAAGGAACCACTACAGGAGAGGATATTTTTATTGAAGTTCAAAGGTATTCACAAGTTTTGGCTTGCCATGGTCAAAATTAATTGGAGTATGCACTGATGGTGCACCTTCTATGGTCGGCTTACGTAAAGGTTTCATCGGAATTTTGAATGAAAAAGCAACATAATTAAATGTGCAAAAAGATGATTTGATAGTCCATCATTTGCAAAAAGATGATTTGATATTCCTTCAACAGAACTTGTGTTCTAAGTCCATTCGACTCCAGAATGTTATGAATGTGGTAGTAAAAACCATCAACTTTATTCGATCCCGAGGGCTTAATGATCGTCAGTTCAAGGCGTTTTTGGATGAAATATGAGCTGAATATAACGACGTAACATATTATTGTGAAGTCAGATGGCTGAGCAAAGGAAAAATGTTGAAACGGTTTTACGAGCTTAGAAATGAGATAGCAGACTTTATGAAAATAAAAGATAAACCACTACTGAATTAAGTGACCCAAAATGGATATGTGACTTAGCATTTCTGGTCGATCTTACAGGCTATTTGAATGATTTAAATTTGAAACTTCAAAAACAAGGACAGTTAGTAAATGATTTGTACAGCCATTTGAAAGCGTTTCAGATCAAACTACGCTTGTGGGAGTCACAGATGCTGTGTGGTAACAGTTACCATTTCAACACGCTCTCTGCGTATGAAAATATTGCTTATGCTCAATATGCTGAAGAACTCAAGTTACTGTCGGAACACTTTTCGAACAGATTTAGCGACTTCAAAAACATGGAAGACTGTTTCTGTTTACTTCCTACTCCTATAAAATTTAATGTACAAAATGCTCCAATACTCTTACAAATGGAGTTGATCGAGATTCAAGAAAACTCACTCCTAAAATCCAAATTTGAAGACGTAGAGTTGTGCGATTTCTACAAAAAATACCTAGAAGAAGACAATTTTCCGCAGCTTAGAAAATTCGCAAGAAGATTGATTTGTGCGTTTGGCAGTACTTATAAATGCGAACAGCTCTTTTCATTGATGAAAGTTAATAAATCAACACATCGTACAAGACTGACTGACGATAATTTGGAAAATTCTTTACGTCTTTGTATCAGTGGAATTAATCCAAATATCGATGGATTAGTTTCCCAAATTCAAGCTCAAGTGTCTCATTGATTTCGGTGTATGTTACTTTCGTAGTTTGTAACAATTGCAAATTTAACGATTTAATTATAATGTCCCATTTTTTTAAATTTAATTTTGTTGTTTTATAAATTGTACTATAATAACATTGTCGTATTGAAATTTATATTTATGGTCCCTTGGAGCTCTACCAAAAAACAAACTTTTAAATCAGCGCAATAAACAAGAAACCGACCAAGTGCGAGTCGGACTCGCGCACCGAGGGTTCCCTACAAACCTGTAGGTATATATAAGTATGTTATGGTATTTTTATTGCTAACTGAAATCCATTACATTACAATGTGGAAAGCTGGAGGAGCATAAATTTAAGACAAAGGTCTCTTTATCGTTTCAGTAATCCTTTATTTTATGTTAACACATACATTTATTTTATAATATAACTGAAATACCTACACTAGCTTTGCAGTAGCCTTGTAAAAGTTATTTTATCGCTAACCGCCCACCCCCGCCCCCGCCGCCGCAGGCCAGTGCGTGCGCGTTCGCGCCCCGCACCGCGCCCCGCGTGACTTTCGCGTCATCAGCGTCCCATCTCATCCCACTTCGCCAGTAGGAACAATACAAGCAAGCTGTTTGATAATAACCAACAATAAGAAATATAATAAACACATTTAGGATATACAGCTACATTCACCAAAACATCCGGATTGAATGGGGATAAGTTCGTCTTTGCAGTTTGAAAAATACTTGATACCTCAACGCGTTCATGAGGAAAAGGATAGTAAGTTTATAATTATATTTTTTTTTAAAAGTGTTTTAACTAAAAATTTAAGGTTTTCGGAATTTATCCTTTATGTGTGCTTTATAACGTTGTTTCATGCCAAATTTCAAGATTCTAGCGGGCTTACCATAAATATTTTATTATATGATGTAATAAAAATTGTATACTTTTCGCAATTTTTCCTTTATCTGTACTATAAGACATTGCGTCGTACCAAATTTGAAGATTCTGAGTTCACGAGAAGTACCCTGTAGGTTTTGATTCCCTTACGAGTATCAAAAATTTGCGGCATAAACGACTGGATCTTTTGATTGCGTTGGCTTAAAAGTTTGATTTTTTCACAGCTCCAAGGGACAGTAGACCTGAGTATTTGATATAAATTTCAGCTTGATAACTCCACGTGTTCCTGAGAAAAAAAGGGTCTTGACAGACAGACAGACTGACAACAAAGTGATCCTATAAGGGTTCCGTTTTTACCTTTTGAGGTACGGAACCCTAAAAATGGCCATTTATCTTTACATACTTAGTATAAAAACAAAGTCACTTTTCGTGTCTGTACGCTCACATCTTTTAAACTACGCAACGGATTTTAATGCGGTTTTAATCAATAGATGCGCCGGTGCCAGCAGGTGGCGCTGGGCAGAATCTATAACGCACAGGCTTGACCAGAGCAAAGCAGAGTTGGTTGTTGACGGGTAAGCAGTGAAGACGTTTAGAAACTGTCGCGCGTTCCGTATAGTTGTGTCGTGTACCTACGGTGTGTGATTCGCTAGTGTGATTAATTTGATCGTACATTATAATTTGATTTGAACTGTAAACGGTTTTTCTATTGCGCAATAACCAACATTACCCATAGTACGCCGACAGTAGTTAAAATATGGCTGATAATAACGAGAGAGACATACCGACTCCGTCATGTATAATATATGCATATTATAGTAGAGAAAAAACGAGTATTTCAAAGATTTGTAATGTGATGTCGTAAAAAACATATTTTTGGGCGCTTACATTGCAAATGCCGGCTAAACCTTACGAGATGGATCAAAATAATGTCTTACGGAATTGAATATTTTAATAAGGCCTACAAAAATGTCCGCGATGGTATAAGTCTATCTCATAAGGATAATGGTTACTGTGAACCATTTTTATCCTTTACATAATATTACAAAAAAATGGGTTATTTACGAAGCTATTTTAAACAATAGTGTTATTCCTTATCCAATTAAATACGCTAGATACGTTGTACATTTAATGTAGATCAAAATTGCCCTTCACAGCATATCATTAAAATGAATATCTTAGAAGATATCAGAGATTAAATGCGGGGGCAGAGCGGCCGCCGGCCGTCGCGCGTCGGGCCGTACGTCCGTCCGGGACTCCCGGGTGGCAGCGGTCGGCGTGCGCGGCGCGTTCTTATAAATTAATCCAATAAGTTTGTCCGTATGTGTGTTATGTCCAATATTATTAATCACTCCACACTGACACCACATTAGTATCTACGTTGCACCCGTGCAAAGCCGGGGCGGGTCGCTACTCTATATATAAAAGAAGAAACTGTCTGACTGACTGAAGCCCTGGCTGGGAGCCTTAATTTATTAAGGCAACCACAGGCATGTCCGGTTAAGCAGCCGACAACCCCCTACATATGTTAATCTGCAAGAAGCCATTCCCAAACAAAAAAACACTGACTGACTGACATATCAACGCACAGCCGAAACTACTGGGAGTTGGAACGTGAAATTTTGCACACGGTTTCCTTTTAAACATGGGGAAGCACTAAGAAGGGGTTTTTTGATATTCAACTTTTAAGGGGGTGAATAGGGGGATTTTGTTAGTATGAAAAATCTTATTCCTTGAGTCAATAAACTTGAAATTTGGCAATATTTGCTTCTGTTGGTAAATAATAAGAATTGTAACTTTTAGTTTTTTTAAACAACTATTCATAGAGAATTTAGGGCGTGTCAAAGTAAATAAGGATTTTTTTCGGTACTAATACTTAAAACAGAAAATAAAAAGCTATGTGTTTCAGGATTTTTCAATATCAACTCCTAACGGGGAGGAAAAGGGTAATAAAGTTTAAGGGCTGAATTGATGGGTATAAATATTGTTTAAGTCATACAATGGAAACGTACCAAACACTTTTTTAAAACAAGCCCTACCGTGGTGAAAAAGAGGACAGTTTATTTGAAAAATCTTATTCCTTCGAGATCATAAAAAAAGAGAAAAAAAATATATGTTTTTAACGTTTTTCGTTTTATGTTTATAGATATAAACTTAAAATTTGGTCCGAATACTTATTTTTCTAAATAAATGATAGAGATCGTCAACATTAATTTTCGAAAACTACCTTCCAAAGGAGATGTTAATTTTTATTGAGGAAAGTACGAAATCCACGGGGACGAAGTTGCGGACAAAGCGTGTGCTAATGCGACATATTTTGAACTCGCAAATCAATCAAAACCTATATAGGGGACTTTCCGTTGAGCTATAATCATGGAAATTGGCAAGAAGCAAGGTCCACAGCACAAGTATTGGAAAAAGTTCGAAAACCATTAATTTGTATTTTTACCATTCTTTTTTTTTGCGATTGCTAACTTACATTTGCTGTTGGAGAATTTACCGTGACATAAATTCATGTATGGGAGAACACGTTTTTCAAGTACAATGTTAAGTTTGTTTATGAGATAAATCCATCCCAACTACGGAACCCTTCATTATGCCTGGGTCGACCCGCACTAGGGAGGTTTAAAATAAAAATGTTTATTTAGTCAAAAGAAAACTTAACCTATCCAAGGAGCTATACGAGTTCGCTTTGCATTTTCTTTTAAACTAATATTTGAGTACCTAAGTATTTCAAAATAGTGTGTACGGCAGGGGATGCCAACCACGCCTGAGCTGCTAATATATTTACGTCATAGACTTCAATTGAGCCTACAAGAGAGGTAGACATTAAATAAAGACAGTGTATGTTGCTATCCACCTGAGTTACACTGATGCTCATGTTCTGGAGAAAATTAAAATGAGAATGAAAATAATTATAATTACATGGGACTTAAACATAACTGGTAAAATGTGAGTGTACTATTTCTAAAGGTAGGTGCACCTCTGCCTAATCGTTCAGGGAAAAACAAACGTGATGTTATGTCGATAACTCTAATTGAAAATATAGTTGTCCTTATTGGGGATATCCCCAAATGGTGAACATATGTATAATACCTACTGTCGTCAAAGATCTTTTTTTTTTAATAAAGGAGACTGGTCGAAAGTGGTCTATGGACCAATAGCTACATGGTTGTGGTATTTGCCGTGAAAGTATACCTCATCTTTACCATTGTGCAAAGTGACAACAACATCTGACGGCAATTTTGAGAAAAATGCGTCTTTATAATATATATTTGGACGGGTCGTAAGGGCCTGCTGCTTGCGGCTAGTACATTAGCGGCATAGTACATAGCGGCATTATGATCTGCATTTACAGATTTTGAAAAAGAAAAAGTACTGTCAGCAAGAAAATGGGCATTTTACAAAAACACTTTTTTATGCCAATCATCCTTTTTCTCTTAGGGATTAAAAAGTTCAAACAACCGAGTTTAGAGAACTAGAATTGTCACAAATAACAAAAAAACATTTCCCAAAAACGAACCATAGTGATCAATCAACTATCCACGATTTTTTGTAACATAGGCTGTTACATTATGAAAAAGAAAGTCATCTTATTGTTATGCCGCCCTTCAGGCCGATGCAGAGTGACAGCAAAGAAGCTGCTGTATCGCAATGGTGCATGTCACAACCGGTGACGTAAGTACGTCACCGGTTGTGACATGGAAGGCCGGAGCACGGCAAGTGCAGTGCTCAGAGGTATGAGGTGTGGAAAGTCATGACGGCCTTAGTTTAGAACATTTGGTGAATGCGGACCAGTAGGTATTGCTGTTGTCTATAAGCACAGTTTTTTAACCTTTGTGCACAACATGGCAGTGGATCTCATTCGCAAAGTGGTTGCTCCTATCCCTAAAAACAGTACTGGTGATATCTCGAGCATGGCCAATTACAGACGTATATCTCTTGCAGTAATAGTGGCCAAGGTTCTTGAACGTCTTGCGGCTAGGAGTTTCAACTGACATGGCTATATTCTCCCACAAACAGGTTGTCAAGCATTATGTCGATACGGCAACAAGTGTTTATGCTTGTTTAGTTGATCTTAGTCGCGCTTTTAACAACATAAATCAAGACCTGAACCTGACATGTTATGGAGGAAGCTAGAAAGTAATAATGTGCGATGGGGTTACGGGGCATAACAGATATTGTTATTATAGTCGGTCCAAGCTCGAGGTTCTACTATTACTGGCGGCTGCCGTCATCGCCACACGTACCTGTCCGGAACACAAAAACTCACCTGCCCTAAAATAACTGCATTTTGTTATGTTACGTGAACAACCTGAGTTATGCTGATGATATGGTTCTACTCAGCCCCTCAATTAAGGGCTTAAGAAAGCTGCTGGTTATTTGTGATCAGTGTACCAAAAACCATGACTTAATTTACAATGCGAGAAAATACAGAAGTGATGATTTAGGTTGGGAAATGGGGCCTCAAAATATTCCGCCAATGTGCATTCGGGGGCTGACGGTAAACTATGCGGCGAGGTTCAAGTACCTTGGTCACATACTGACATCGGGCATGAAAGACGATGCGGATATTGATCGCCAGTGCCGTGCGCCGGTTGTCCAAAATATGCTTGCCAGAAGATTTTTTAAGGCTAAAGTGCACCCATTCAGAACATACTGTCAACGTTTCTATATGTTCCAGCTCTGGACTGAGTATACAAAGAAGTCTTGGGATAGCATACATGTTCAGTATAACAATATCTACAGACACATGGGGTTGAAGCGCTACCGTAGTGCCTCCGGAATGTTTGCAGAGCCGCGGTTGAATGCATTCAATGCCATTCAGAGATGCAGAACTGCATCAATCATGTCCAGGGTTTATGTAGAAACAGTATAGTTAAGGAACTTGCTGATAGGATTTATGGTACCAAGACCTACAAATGGTGGATGGCAATAGCCTCATAAATGTTATTTTATTGTGCAAGAGAAGAAAGATGTGAGTTTATATGGGCATGTATGTGCATTGTGCCATATTTTTGCTAACTTATTATTTTTTAAATTGTTTTTTTATGGATCATTTGTGGTCTGCAATAAAGATTTTATTTCTTTATGATATTTTTTTTAAACTGGCCTTTACTCTACCTCAAATAGTTAGGGCTTTTTATCAAATGATGGCAGGTTACTTAACCCTTTTTTTAAACCTAGCCACCAGGGGCTGCCATATTTTCAAAATTGTTCCACTATAACATTAACAGCCTTTAACATCCATAATAAGAGGTAGACAATCCCACAGCAATCCTTCTTCAGAGCACATTAATTAGTCCCATAAAAAACAATTTATTTTTGTATTCAATACAAACCTTGTGCCTGTTGGCATTTCCATTTTCGAAAAAGACAAACACCATTACAAACTTTCATCCCCTATTAGTCTCAAAAAGTTAACCTTCTCAACCCAGCAGTTTAGGCAGTGCATTTTCTGTCAGTAAAGTTAAGATTTTTACTAAGTGGATCACGCTAACTAATGCTCAAGTCTTGACCACTTGAGACCTCGGTGAGAAGAGCAATACGTAGACAGTTCATAGAGAAGGTCACAGTCTAGCCGGTGAATCAAGTAAAGCATTGACACGGATAACAAGGAAATGGTAAGAATTGCTGTCTACATTGTTTAATACCAGTTGTTTAAAATGTACTGTATTCAAGCTGTTACCTAATACTTTCAGGGTCGAATAGTCTTAATGAGATGTTAATTAATGAATCATGTTATCTGTTTATGAACAACTACTTATGTTTGAGCAAAAACTACACTTTGTTAAAGTTTAAATAAAAAATTAACTTACCATTTTTCTATAACTAATAGAATAAGATATTTTTTTCAATTTTCTAACATAGAAGTTATTATGAGACCTTTTTGTTATACATAAAATAACATATCTTCTTTCTTTCGCAATTAAACACGTTACTATGTGAGTACTGACAACCTCTATCCTTCAAAAAAACTTCTCACTGATGTTTTTTATTATTTCTCTTTGTTCGAAACAAGTTCTCACACACAGTACTATCTTTTCAATAATAAATAATTTCGCTCGTGCTATTTCGATTGCCTGTTTGTATGCAGTCTGTGAGCCTCAGTCAGGATGCCTGTTTGGCTCATTAGTGGCATTTCATGGTCATGGCTGACATTGACAAATGACAATGTGTCATGTGTGTGCTGTTCTGTTTGTACTTTTTGTGTACTTTGGTTTGGTTTGTCATAGCTTAACAGAAGGATTTTATTCTATTTTTCTCTATGGCTATGACAGACGGTAATTTCTGTAAGTAACAGTTCTCTCAGAAAAAACTAACTTTCAGATGCATAAAAAATTAAGAAATATTTATATATACACGTTAAATTACAAATTCAGAAACTGAAGACATGGGAAAATTACTTTTTGAAAATAATATTATTCAAATGTCTTCCTTCGCGGCTCTGGCACTCTTCATCTCCATGATTTTGACATTTATTTTTTACAAGCGAATCTCTTCATGGCCCCTTTTTAGGGTTCCGTAGTACTGACAAGGAACCCTTATAGTTTCGTCATGTCCGTCTGTCTGTCCAAGGTTTTGCCAAGAGACCGTTAGTACTAGAAAGCTGTAATTTTGTAAGACTGTGTATATCAATTAGGCCGACAAAGTGGTAAAATAAAATTTGGGTTTTTTTTCTTTATTTTTATTGTAGCTCCCCTACATGTGAAGTGGGGCTGAATATTTTTTTCGTTGCCTACCCCACCGTGGGGTATCGTTGAATAGGCCTTCTAATATGACTTCGGGGTTGTTAAAATTATTTTACGATTTAATGCTCCATTTATGAAATATTCAACATTAAGTGCAAATTTTTGTTCCAGTAGGGCCTCCTCCCCCCCCCCCCCCCTCTAAAAGCTAAACTGCTGGCTTGAGAAATCTGGAAAAATTCACGATGATAGTGCATTTCATGAACTATAAAGGAAAATTATAGCGGATAAGATAACTAATAATGTTGACACTAAATCAAATTTGACAATCGCGAATCCACGTGGCGGTCCTTTTTGCCCTATCCCATGATTTTTTTTTAGAGCCGGGGCGGGTGCGTACTGGGGGCGCCGCCTCGATGGTTTTTTTTATGGAATTTTTCACTTTTTGAATGGAAAGTATCAAAAATTATTATCTACATGTTGAGTTTTATGGGTTTACTTGTTCTATGTAGAGGTTCGATATTTCATTATTTTTGCGATAGGACTCACTATTTTCGAGATATAAGCAAAAAAAAGAAAAAAAAAAGATACAGTACTGTTTTTGCACCTGAAGTCGAGGTGTGTTGGTGTGAATTTTAGTTCATGACAATTAATTTTATTCCAAACCATTATAATGGCGTAATAATGTCCTTGGGATTAAATACATATATGTTGTAGACGGATAGTTTTTATAAATGATAAATGATAAATGATTTTATTTCTGTAAGTAGGTTTGTACAAACACTTTTACACGTCAATCATATTTTTAAACTAGATGAGGTAGGCGTTTCCTATCTGACTACTCTGAGAAGAAAGGCCGAAACAAACTCAGAGGTCACAGTCTCTTTTAAAGTCCAGACATAATCTTGGTCAGATCATGTGAAGACCATGTAGATTGGTATCTGAAATGGTCTTTTGAGGAAAGAACCACACAGATTGAGTGGACCTGTCCAGTCAGTGCACGCATTTGTCAGTAATCGTGCAGCTCAACTCAGGAAGTCAGAACTTAAGGAGCTCAACGATTCGACGAACAATACCAAAGAAAGGACATTTGGGTAGGCCACATAAATTACTCAATCTGCCAGATCATGATCAAAATTAACTGCGAAAAAAAAAAGCAATGACCCACATAATCCTCACATTCACAATAATTAAAATAACATACTACTTTACAAGTAAATACTCATGTCATTGTGTATATAAAATTCAACAATGTCAATGTGTATATAAAAAAATCGGACATAATGTTTGACAATGCAATGGAGCGATACAAACAGTCACACAGCTCATGCAACGATAAAGAATTTAAAACACCTCTTTCGGGACCGTGTGATCTCCCATTTTAACTGGTCGGCCAGATCGCCAAATCTGACGGTGGCGGTGCCAGACTTCTTTCTTTGAGGCATTTTGAAATCTCGCGTTTACCACAACAAACCACAAACCTTGCAAGTCTTGAAAGCCAACATTGAAGAAGAAATTATCAATTTGGAGGATGTTTTGCTAGCAACAATTCAAAATGCCGTAAAACGAGCCCAAATGCGCATCAACTCAAAAGGTGGTTTGACCGATATTATTTTTACGGCATAGTGTCTTAGATATTACACCTATTGGTAAACTTTTCGTAAAAACCGAGCCCAATTTTTTTCATTTCCTATCAAATGGCAGCAAATTCATATTATGCCATTGCTTTAGTCCCACTTTAAAAGTATGTACAACGCTATGATGTTCATTTGGCAACCGGCATTTCAAAAAGGGCAATCAATTTGTTGCTACAGTCCTACCAACATATCTGTGAACTGAAAGAGGACGGCACCGTCGATTCAGTGTTGCTAATTAATTTACGGTGCCCAGTAATATGGTGGTAAGGAAATTTCACATTAGACATAATGTTTAATAATAAGAATTACAGTTTTTACAAATTAAAAACAATGATACCTATATAAAAATAATAAAATAAATAAAAAGAATTTGATAATTTACAGTTACGTAGGTACGCTAACAGTTTAGTCTCTCAGCAATAAACAATGGCTTTATCTAAAAAGGTATCCAATGAAGTGGAAATTCAGCAGATAAAATGTTCCACGGGGGGGATACAACGTTCATTTAATGCGAAGTTAAGTAGGTACATTACCCTGCAAGAGGTACCTGGATGTCTAGAATTTATTAATGACCGTACCTAATCCCTAACACCAGATTTGACTAATTATAATTAGCAGTGGTACCTAGTGGTAGTGTAGTGTAATAAAAAAAACAAATTGCTTTACAATAATTTATTGAAAACCAGGTTTTTAGTAATTGTGATCTTTAGATGAACCTGCATACACAACTGCATCCTGGTTGTGAGGCCATACTCCGCTTATTTCCGTACCACTATCATCATTATCACTATCGCTTTCGGTTTCAGTGTCACTTACCACTTCTATAATAAAAGGTTTATCTAAATACATATCATATTTTAAGTATTCTCCTTCTAATCTGCGAACGTGTTTACAATGCTGTGCCCACTCATGAACTATAATAGCGTCAAAAACTTCTCAAACTAGTTAGGACAAAAATGCTGTTATTCCCCGCCTACGCGGGGAATTTCAGCATTTCGCAGCATATCACAGTGATAAGGTGGTAAATATAAGCATTTGTGTCTATTGTCTTCTAAATTTTTTTCAATCTCTTATACAGGTTCAGGCTTGTTTCTGTTAATTATTTCTAAAAGCTGAGGTTTAGTCAAATTCTCTCCATAGTCAATTTTATTTTGGGTCAACCATAATTGCATATCTTTTTTTAAGGAATTCGTATTTGGGACTTTATTTACACAAATACGGTGATAAGGAGCATTATCCATCACTATTATGGATGGCTCTCGTAAAGCACAAGTTTTCAATAACCCACTTTTTAAAGTTGGTACTATTCATCTCTTCATGATAATCACCACTTTTTGTGTTTGATTTAAACACAAGTAGTGCATTTGTAACAAATCCAGTATCTTCTCCCGAATGAACAATAATATATCTTTGCCCTTTCCATACAGGCTCCAATACTCCGTCTTCACCCTCTGCTTGCTAACATTTACCCGATGTATGCGAAGAGTGAATATAGGTCTCATCTAAATAAATTATGGGCTGGGGCTGGGGAGATTTATTATTTTTATTCACTGCAAGTACTTAGCTCTCTAAGCTGATATTTCATTACGCTCCATAAGAACCTTCCGAATGGATTTAGATTTTTTTAAACGAAATCCCACCTTGTGAAGCAGCTTTCGCAGACTCTCTCGCTGTCCTGTGTAATTTATATCTGTCTTTAACACCTCTAGAAGCTTTTTAACAGGAGGGACCTCTTTTTTAGCCGAATAAAATTCATGTACTTTCCTCCATGTAACTCCCATGTCAAAATCATCAACATGCACAAATCCACTTTTACCTTTTCTCTCCTTGGCTGGTGTCCGAATTTTTGTACCAGTTTCTTCTGCTGCGTGCCCTTCCTTAACTATTTTTGAAATTACTCCTTGACTCACGCCTGAAATATAATATAATAAAATAAATGTTAGTAGAAATTTGAAATCTGGCAGGTTAGTTGGCTCACTCACTTACCAGGTTACCTAATAGATGTATGTTACCGTTACGCTAACCTGCAGCAAGAATAGAAACGATTATTTCGTGGACTTAAATAATTAGTTAAGTATCGGGTAATTTATAACAAGAAAGTTGACAACACTAACCTGTCGCTGCCGAAATTCGTTTGTATATTTGATTAAATGGAATAATTGGAGACCCCGCCCGAGATTCTTCTTCAAAAAAGGTTTTAACCTTTAGAATAATGTTTCGAGCATCACTTTTAATAGCTTTCGGCATATTTAACTTTATAAATTCAGCAATATCACGACAAAACAACCAGAGAACCCGAATTTAGTAGACACTGACAATCGAATGACATTTCAACATGACGGCTGAAGTTCCAATTTTTGCCATTTCACAGATAAGTTGGTAGGAGTGTAAGTGACAAAGCCATTTATCAAATAAAATAGGGCAATTTTTTTTTGGATTTTGTAATTAAATTCTTGTTGGCAACACTGCTGCCTTCTCAAGTTGTCATTCTCATTTGTCAAAAAGGATTGAAGGAAAGGAATTCAATTCACTGTTAGTTTAGAATACAATTGCATGCATGTTAAAAATGTGAATGTGATAATGATGTCTGTACAGTAGTCTATGCACATGAGCTAAACTTGATAATTACTCTGACCACAGTCGACGATCATATAAGCTATCAAGAGTTTTACTTTGAACCAATTAGACGTTTGGGACAATGTCGAATTGGGTTGGGTATGCCATATCGGTGAACTGTGGCGAGCCTCTGGGTTGCTATCAAGGAACTATTCTAGAGGCAGATGGTAGCACTATTACTTTAACAAAAGCCTTTAGGAATGGTTTTCCTTACCCCAAGTCGCAAGTGACTCTAAAGTAGGTTGAGAGGCTCAACTTTTTTGAATACTGTTTACTACATAATTAATTATTTATTGGTTTTGTCTCATGCTTCAGTGCTGCCGACATTAAAGATCTGAAGATAATCGAGTCGCGGGCTGAGCCTGCAGAGCAGACACACAGCACGGTGGCTGTCTCCAAGGGCATGAAGAAGGCGCAGAGGGCTACTGTGTGTGAAAACTTACAGGCAAATCCCACAAGTTCAGGTATGGTAAAGTGTTATGTGACCTTTGTGTATGTGGCTATGGTCTGCAAAGCTATGAGCACATCTGCCCTGTCCTTACAATGCTCCTGGTGCCTGACAGTAATTGGTTGTTTGATACATCTAACCATATGTGCGAAACTGATCTACCTATCTTATTAAAAATTACATAATCAATAAAAGAAGCTTTCAAACCCAGTTGTATTAAGGCATAAATCTCTTAAAAACAAATCTATAACTCATTATTTTGTTTTCTTGACACAACCATTTAAAATGTTGAGCCCTTTTTTTTTGTTGGGTGGGAAATCATCAAATTACTTCTCCTGCTCAGTTTGGAGCGGGAGGGTGTGTCAGACTTTTACTGACTAAAACCCACCCGTGTTCCTTCAGTTGCCTGTGTGCTAGGGCCACGGTAACTCTTTCGAACAATCCGCAACCCGGGCAGGCATTGGCCCTGTCGGACCCCGTCAATTATGCTGACAACTTTTTGAGGCGCGCGTGGAACACAACGCGCCGTTGACCCGGGCCTGGTCTTTACCCGACGGCGAGCTGCCAATTGCTCGCCATCCGCAAGCCCGCACCTACGGTGTTCGGGAGTCGGCTATCGACTCCCGACGCCCAGGGTGTCTTCTCCTGCGGCAGCTAGGGGCGTGAGGGCGCAACAATTGCCTCTCCCTCACGCGCTCCGCCTCCTTCTTCGCGAGCATTACTGCTTCGCAGGAGGTGACGGCTTCCTATTCCCTCTCGCTCCGCACCAGGGCCAGACGCGAGAGATCGCCGCCACGAGGACACGGCGGTGCTCTGCCCGAGCCGGGCAGACCTCCACCGTATGCTCCACCGTGTCCTCCGATCGATCCACACAATAGTAACACATGGGCGTTTCCTCCTGCCTTATCCAAAACAGGAACCTCCCGAAACAGCCATGTCCGGTGAGGATCTGCGTCAGACGGAAGGTGAGGACGCCGTGGCGCCTCTCAATCCACTCCTCAAAGAGGGGACCTGTCGCCGCAATTTGTTGTGTGCCCTAAAATGTTGAACATTTAATTTGCTCCCGGCCAGTGTGCAGATGTATGCTCCCAGCCAGCATGCAGATGTATGCTCACATCTTGCTGGTGGTATTCATATCTCACAGTACGGTGTGACAATGTTATTTATTTGGCACATATTGTTTTAACCTCAGGATATTGGTGTAGTCTATTTTAATTAATGTCAAGCCAGCCCGAACTACTATGTTAGGGCATGTCAGAAGTTTAGGCCCATATTCTAGAATAATGCTTAGCTTGGAGTCTTCATTTATATTTTGCACACTAATATTTTCCTAGTTTTATTGGCAAAATAGTATCTAGAAATATGTAGTAGTAATAGTAATTAAATCAACTGAAATCTAGTTTAATTAGGAATAGGATACTGTTGGCACTGTTACCAAAGGGCATGCTTAGAAACAAGATTCATGTCTGACTATGGTTTTGGATACAAGCTCAGTTAATGATGCAACGTCACTGAATGTGCAGGATGAAACATAGCACATTCTGGGACAAAAAAAAAATTGGAGTTGTTCTTGTTTACTTGAATTAAAAGAGCACTTCTCTACAAGTCTGATCCACACTATGCTTGCGAGATGGTAAAACGACTGACACTAGATTTCATATAAATACTGCCCTTTTCAAAATTACTTTGCCTGTTACCTTTTTACTCCTTAACTAGTTAGACCTCAGGTGGTCCACTAGAGTGACGTTACAATATATAATCAATTGTGTCTCATTAGCAATGCTTGATTAGTTGACTGAACAGATTTGGATGAACCCACAGATAGATCATGACATGGATTAGGACATAGGATACTTTTTATCCCGATAGTATTTTCCTGTGGAATAATTTGCGACCACCATGCGGGCCAGACCGCGGGTAAAAGCTAGTATTTATTAATTTAAGTGTGCTTACTGCCTAGAGCTTTTGTCTAAAAGACACATCACACATTCAAGACATAGCTACCAATAATATGATTGAAATCTAGCACCTTTGTGATTGTGCTTTATGCTGCATTGCAAGGACAATAAACAGCTTGATGATTTTATTTACTCTGTATGATTTATTTAAATGTATTCAATTCCAAAATTTAAAAAACTTTTAATTTTTCTTTTCTTCTATTAAGAGTACTAGGGAGGTAGCATTAAAAATTGTTATTGTTACTATTATCGAAATGTGTTGGATTAGTTTGCGTACTCTGGTGTTATGTGCGTTAGGTAACCAGGCTCCTCCGGGCGTCAGCTGCAGCAGCAACAGTGGCAACAGCCGCGCCGCCCCGCCGCCCGCCGCGCGCAGCAAGCCCATGGACATACAGGCCACGCGCACCAATAAGAACGGCAACCACGCTGGTAAGTCTGGCAACAGCCGCGCCGCCCCGCCGCCCGCCGCGCGCAGCAAGCCCATGGACATACAGGCCACGCGCACCAATAAGAACGGCAACCACGCTGGTAAGTCTGGCAACAGCCGCGCCGCCCCGCCGCCCGCCGCGCGCAGCAAGCCCATGGACATACAGGCCACGCGCACCAATAAGAACGGCAACCACGCTGGTAAGTCTGGCAACAGCCGCGCCGCCCCGCCGCCCGCCGCGCGCAGCAAGCCCATGGACATACAGGCCACACGCACCAATAAGAACGGCAACCACGCTGGTAAGTCTGGCAACAGCCGCGCCGCCCCGCCGCCCGCCGCGCGCAGCAAGCCCATGGACATACAGGCCACGCGCACCAATAAGAACGGCAACCACGCTGGTAAGTCTGGCAACAGCCGCGCCGCCCCGCCGCCCGCCGCGCGCAGCAAGCCCATGGACATACAGGCCACGCGCACCAATAAGAACGGCAACCACGCTGGTAAGTCTGGCAACAGCCGCGCCGCCCCGCCGCCCGCCGCGCGCAGCAAGCCCATGGACATACAGGCCACGCGCACCAATAAGAACGGCAACCACGCTGGTAAGTCTGGCAACAGCCGCGCCGCCCCGCCGCCCGCCGCGCGCAGCAAGCCCATGGACATACAGGCCACGCGCACAAATAAGAACGGCAACCACGCTGGTAAGTCTGGCAACAGCCGCGCCGCCCCGCCGCCCGCCGCGCGCAGCAAGCCCATGGACATACAGGCCACGCGCACCAATAAGAACGGCAACCACGCTGGTAAGTCTGGCAACAGCCGCGCCGCCCCGCCGCCCGCCGCGCGCAGCAAGCCCATGGACATACAGGCCACGCGCACCAATAAGAACGGCAACCACGCTGGTAAGTCTGGCAACAGCCGCGCCGCCCCGCCGCCCGCCGCGCGCAGCAAGCCCATGGACATACAGGCCACGCGCACCAATAAGAACGGCAACCACGCTGGTAAGTCTGGCAACAGCCGCGCCGCCCCGCCGCCCGCCGCGCGCAGCAAGCCCATGGACATACAGGCCACGCGCACCAATAAGAACGGCAACCACGCTGGTAAGTCTGGCAACAGCCGCGCCGCCCCGCCGCCCGCCGCGCGCAGCAAGCCCATGGACATACAGGCCACGCGCACCAATAAGAACGGCAACCACGCTGGTAAGTCTGGCAACAGCCGCGCCGCCCCGCCGCCCGCCGCGCGCAGCAAGCCCATGGACATACAGGCCACGCGCACCAATAAGAACGGCAACCACGCTGGTAAGTCTGGCAACAGCCGCGCCGCCCCGCCGCCCGCCGCGCGCAGCAAGCCCATGGACATACAGGCCACGCGCACCAATAAGAACGGCAACCACGCTGGTAAGTCTGGCAACAGCCGCGCCGCCCCGCCGCCCGCCGCGCGCAGCAAGCCCATGGACATACAGGCCACGCGCACAAATAAGAACGGCAACCACGCTGGTAAGTCTGGCAACAGCCGCGCCGCCCCGCCGCCCGCCGCGCGCAGCAAGCCCATGGACATACAGGCCACGCGCACCAATAAGAACGGCAACCACGCTGGTAAGTCTGGCAACAGCCGCGCCGCCTCGCCGCCCGCCGCGCGCAGCAAGCCCATGGACATACAGGCCACGCGCACCAATAAGAACGGCAACCACGCTGGTAAGTCTGGCAACAGCCGCGCCGCCCCGCCGCCCGCCGCGCGCAACAAGCCCATGGACATACAGGCTACGCGCACCAATAAGAACGGCAACCACGCTGGTAAGTCTGGCAACAGCCGCGCCGCCCTGCCGCCGTGGCCGTGTGCAGCAAGCCCATGGACATACAGGCCACGCGCACCAATAAGAACGGCAACCACGCTGGTAAGTCTGGCAACAGCCGCGCCGCCCTGCCGCCGTGGCCGTGTGTAGCAAGCCCATGGACATACAGGCCACCCGCACCAATAGGAACGGCAACCACGCTGGTAAGTGACACGTGGAGAGAACTGCCCACCGCACTACAAATCAACTTTACACAACAGGTAATTTTTGAATTAATGATAAATGATAACACATCAGAAAATTGAGGACTGAACACACGCAACTATTCAGAATTGAATGTCATTATTAAAATAACATGATCACAATATGCTATCGCTAAAACAAGCCTTCGCGGCGTGTCGCTCTCCATGTTCAGTATGAGAGGCCCCGCTCTTCAGTACTGAAGTCGCTTGGACATCAACACGGATTGAATATTTCTTAGAAATAAAATTAAATAAGAATAAATGATAATTGATTATATAATATACTTACAATACAATAGCGAAAAACAAAACAAATATTTGATTTAACAACACACCTATATTCCCCGTAGGGATAGGAAGATGTGTATTATATACTCTTAGATAAACCTAAAAGGGGAAGATACATTAGTTGATCACAGCGCGCGGTCCTACTGAACGACGTGCAATGGACAGTGACACTGTCACAAGCGGACCATCTTCTAAACAGCGCAAAGTCAAAGCATTTGTTTCAAATAGGTACACAAAGGGCACTTTTGAACGTCACCATTTACATTAAAATAGAATTGGTTCTAGTCGCCCCTTCCAAAAAGTAATTTCGTATGGAGAAGAATGGGCAAGAAACTCCACCGTTACTGTATTAAGAAGTTTTACAATATTTTGTATACATTAATTATATAATTATATGTGAAGACGATGCACCTGGAATAAAATTACTGTATGCGCTGCTGAATGGGTCGCACACGTCGGCTGTTAACTTGAATGATAAATTGATAAGTCACGGATAGCCAAAGATGATGGTTTATTGAATATCTTTAACTACCACGTAACTAATGCTATATGAATGTTGTGTGAATGAGTACAGTACAGCTGAGTATGAACGCTGATTGTGTACTGTCGCGTTACACTATAATTTGTGCAAGGCGACGGAAAATTACTGATCTGTGCAATGCGCGCGTGTCATGTATGACTATACCACAAGAATTAAAAATGAAGAATCACAGATAAATTAATTATATGATGGATACATGTTGCTTACATATTTTACAAACAATTACGGCTAAAATTTGTTCTTTCATATCCTTCAATTCACTCGATGTTATGCACACCCTAGACAATGCATCTGCGATAACATTGTCCTTCCCTTTCACATACACTATCTTAAAATCATATTCTTCAAGTATTAACCGGAATTTAATTAGCCTACTAGATGGATCTTTCATTCCAAATAAATAAATTAAAGGTTTGTGGTCTGTCATATTAGTAAAAGTTCTGCCAAATAAGTAAGGTCTGAAGTACTTTACTGCCCATACAATTGCTGTTAATTCTTTCTGTATTACTGGATATTTTTTCTCTGCCTTATTTAATGGTCTGCTGGCATAAGCAACTGGTTTCATGTCCCTATTACACAATACAGCTCCTACAGCTAAATCAGATGCGTCGGTCTGTAATATAAATTCATTGGATTCAGAAAAATCTGGATACTGTAGTATAGGAGGCGTCATTAATGAGGTTTTTAGAAAATTAAATGCAGTTTGGCACTCCGAACTCCAAACAAAAGGTTCGTCTTTCTTTAGCAAGCGATTTAAGGGCATAGTAATTGTTGCAAAGGAAGGCACGAATTTTCTATAGTAGTTGCAGAAGGCAACAAACCGTCTCACTTCATCCGCGTTTTTAGGTATAGTATATTTTTTTAAAACCTTAGTTTTGTCAGGGTCAGGCGAAAAACCGTCAGCAGAAACTAAATGAACCAGATATAAAATTTCTTTCTTCAAGAATTGACACTTATTGGGATTCAACTTTAAATTTACCTTTCGCAGTCTTTCAAAAACAGCAATAAGATTTTGGTTATGAGTAGTTAAAGATCTTCCAAAAACGATTAAGTCATCTAAATAAACAAAACACTTTTCAAAAGCTTATCCTGACATCGCAATTGACATGACTCTACTGAAAGCACTACAAGAAGTCTTAAGACCCATCGGTAATCGTTTTAATTGGTAATGTCCTGTACTAGTCGAAAATGCAGTATATTTTCGGCTATCAGGTGCCAGTTTTACTTGATAATATCCTTGTTGAAGGTCTAAATGAGTAAAATAGATTGAGCCAGACAATGAATCTAAAATATCAGTAATGTTAGGCAAAGGAAATTTGTCATTTACAATATTTTCATTTAATTTCCGAAAATCTATCACCAAACGCCACTTTTGAGAACCCTCAGATTTTTTTGGAACTAACAGGGTTGGACTAGACCATTCACTGGATGATTCTTCTATAATATCATCTTTAAGCATATTCTCTACTTGTTAATTTACTTCCGGCTTTAAAGCTTGTGGTAACCTATATGGTTTTGTATAAATTGGATTAATGTTACTTTTCAATGTTATAGATTGTTCGCAAATATTTGTAGTTTCTAACTTATCACCGGGTAAAAAGAAAATATCTGAATATTTAGTACAAATCTTCTGAATAGAATCATTTTCTTCTCTGTTTAAATGTTGTAATTCTAATAAAGGCAATAATGTATTGGCTCTTTTTAAACTACTTTCATGTTTGCTAAATTCTAAGATATGGTAGTCCTCTAAAGTCTCTACGTTTAATATTAATTTTTTTAAACTTACTTCTTCATCTCGAGTATTTAAAATTTTTATAGGTACTCTTTTATTTTTTGGCCTAACTATAGTACCTGCTAGGAAAACATCCTTTTCTAACTCTCTAGCGCTAACAAAACCATCACCTTCCACTTCCGTGTTTAAATAAATGTAGTGAATGGTTTCACTCCGAGGTGGTATCAGTAGTGAATTACTGTAATCCGGTTTGTCATAAATTGGTAGATTACAATACTTTTCTCCTATTTGTAGCGTTAGCAAATTTTTATCTTAATCTATATTTGCTTTATACCTACTCATGAAATCTAATCCTAATATTCCATCAACGACGATTGGCAAACTTTTAAAAATATTAAACTTATTTTGAAACATTTCAGTTTCAGAAACATCTAAATCGAGCTATACATAACCAGAGGAGTAAACCTTACCTCCGATTCCCATGACCGCTAATGTTTCTTGAAACACCTGTGTTGTCCTTGGAAGTACTTCTTCCTTAAGGATTGAAATGGATGCATCTGTATCTAATAATAGTATAAGCTTTTTACCGTTCGTATAGTAATTGATAAAATTAAATCTACCACTACTAGTGTTATATACAAAATCATTAATCACGAAAAAACTGATTGCCTCTCTTATCAGGCATCTGTTCCAAACTATTTGTATTACGTGGTTGAGTATTGTCACTCTGTGCTGAGACCGCTACTTTGTAAAAGCCTTGGCCACCACGCCTATTATAATAATAACCTTGTTGGTTATACCGACCCTTTCCGCGGTGGGCGTACCTAAAAGGTCTGGAGTAACCTTGATATCTATTCGAATGATTACCATAATTATTATAATTATTTTGAAAATTACCTCTGTTATTATTGTGGAAATTTGGTCGACCACGTCCTCTGTTTTGCCCTCGAGACTTTGGAAAACGATAATTTTGCCTACCTCGAAATGTTGAGGTCATCTCCTTTACCTCAGCAGGCCTGGATAAAGACGAAGATGACGGGGCCTCGTCCTTGGCTGCCTGGATTGCGTCCTTCAGCAACGTGTAGTTGCGTGCGGCGATGATCGTACCCAACCTTTCACTCTTAAGACCATCTGTAAACTTTTTCAAGACCATTTTTTCATTAATTGGCTTCAGAATCGCACATTTGGCAGTGTCGCCCTCAGCCTGAGAAATATTCAAATCTGTTAATAATCTTTCAAGTTCCGATCCGTACTCCTCAATCGTCCTATAACCTTGATTCAAAGATTGAATTTGATTTTGAACTGCTGTGAATGTTTTTTTTTACTAACAGTTTATTCCTGAAATCCTTAATCATATCACTAACTGTCGAGTAAGTGTCTGCTACTCGTAACTTGGCATTTTCTGATAGTCTTCCCTTTAATATAAACTTAATTAATAACTGTTGACCTACATCATTAAGCATATCCGCATACATTTCTACCGCATCAATCAATCGTTTCGTTGTATTTTCCTTATCATCTAAAATAGGTATTAACATACAAGCAGTTTTCATATCAAATTCCATCATTTCTGATTTTAATTCTACGCTAGACAAAGTACACAATTTAGATATTTCAGAAAATAAAGCACAAATCTTTTTGTACGTGGTATTAATTAACTCAATTTCCGATCCCTTTGTATATTACCTAAGGTAGAAAATAATGTCTTACTTTTGTTTAACAATATCTCTGCTTCTTGCAACTTATCTGACGAAACTGCACCTTTATATCTACTCTGGCCTTTTTTTATAAGATATTTCCGAATCTCTAATAAATCTTCACTTAATTCTATTAAATCGTCAGCCATAATATAAGTAACAAAACATTATAATTAAAAGAATAAATTGTAGCCTATATCTTATTTCATATAGAACAATTTTATTTATTGTAACTCGAAGCACTGTCATTCAATGCGCCGATAAAAAAATGCTGAGTCGGAACTCTACGTACTGCGGTACTGCGATTGCAATCTATTTTTAGAACTTAAAATGACTAAACTACATGCTTTTAAAACTAAAATTGACAATAATCTTACGCGTAAAACACTTTCACACAAACGCACCATTTGTTTTAACTCACTTTTTTAACGCTTAATATGTACTCACGAATCTTCTCTCGAATGAACTTTACTGCACTCAAACATCTTCTTCACCACGAGCTTGGTCTCTCCTTCCAGATAAACGCTGCCGCATCCTTCTTATAAATGCAGAATCCAGTTGCTGGTCTATCCCAATCCCGATAAGAGTCAAGCGGTTCTATTTTCGAAACCGAGACTCAACCCCACCCCTCCCCGTCCGATCACCATGTTCGGCAAGCCTATCCCTTGGGAGAAGCGAGCCAAATACTTGGGTGTCACTCTAGACCACAGACTCTCTTTCGGTGAGCACATAAAGCAGGCGCGTTCGCGCGCCGCTTTCGCTCTCGGTAGACTCCACTTCCTATTGAATGCACGCAGCAAATTGTCACTCAAGTGCAAATTGCGCATTTACACAGCGTGCATTCGTCCTATCATGACCTACGCGAGCGTGGTTTTCGCACACTCGAAACCCCACCACATCCATAGGATGCAGACCCTCCAAAACCGGTTCCTCCGTAGGGCAACCGGCTCCCCTTGGTTCGTTCGGAACGAGATCCTCCATCTCGACCTTAAAATCCCCACTATCCGTCAGTTCATGAAGCGCATTTCCAAGCGCTTCTTCGACTCCGCGGCCTCACATCGCAACCCTCTGGTTGTCGAGGCTGCCAGATACGCCCCCTCCCGCATTAGTCGTACCCGCCGTCCAAGGCATGCCCTGTCCGACCCCGATGACCCCATAACCCTCCTCCAGGAGAGCAGTAGGGCCACCAGTACAGTATACAAACACAGACCGCCATCGTTCCGACCTCGCCGCCGAGGTCCTACGCGACGCCCCCGACGTAATTGTCCCCCCCCCCGACCCTTGCTCGACGACGCGCCAGCCCGCGCCTTAGCTGAGCCTGTAGTTTTAAATTCCCCAGTATAATAATAATATAATTTAGATCCAGCCTGTCCCATCTTGCTGCCCTCCCCTCAGTGACGCCCTAAGCCGAGGTTCGTACCCCACAGGGGGTGCCCTTAGCGTGTGGTCACCTAAATTTAAGTATTGTTCGCCCCTGGCTGGAGGCTTTAAGTTAGTAGCTTAAGGCACCCACAGGTTTGCCCGGTTAAGTAGCCAGGACCTTAGTGGTCACAACTACGAGCTGCCAAATAGGAAAAAAAAAAAAAAAAAAACTGGTCTATCCATTTCTTATGTCCCTTTTTCAGTTTCTGGTAAATTAATGCAAGTACCACAATAGCCATCAGCACCACGAATGTAGTAATTATAATATTGTTAAACTTGATATGGTTCTCCTGTTCAGAATCACTCGCACTATTGTTTCCTCCCGAAGCGTTTTGGGCGATGACAATGTCCTTTTCCTCCGTTTTAGAGTAACTTTTCCCCATTTTGCTTTATGTTAGCGTATTGTTTCACACGGCTACAGTCAATCACACTCGTGTCTATATTATTATCTTTGTTACACATTATAACTTTGTGCACCAAGGCACACAGGAATCTGCCTAGTATGCACTTTGCGCCCGATATCCGATAGCTCGCAAGCTCAGTTCCCGGAACGCGTATGGCAGGGTCGCCATGATGTATGGAGGTGAATAGAAACACGTCTGCTCAAGACAAGCGTTTATTACCAACTACTTAATGGTTACTTACATAACAATGTTACTTACTGCTAAGTACATTTATGCAGTTCATGTGGATACAGCTCAATAATTTTGTTTTTTGTTTATAAATACGCATCAAAATGCCTTCTTGTGTTCTAATCACTGAAGACAGAAAAATAAGACACACGGCATTACTTTTCAAGCGTAACTACAGCCAAAAATGTAAATTTAAAAAATATATACTTTTATTTTATTGTTTGCTTCACCATTTTTGTGAGAGCGAGATAGGTAATAAAAAACAGGCGTGAGAGACACGATGCTACGCATCGCGAGACTCTCGCTGTAACTACCTCAATGTCATTCATAATCGTAAACATTCGGTGGCTAACGCAATTGCGCTCGCATGACTGTTGGGTCCTATATCTGTCGTTGTCTATCGGTAACTATAAGTATACAACTGTAATCACAGATGTGTGCGTTCCCTTGCATGTCATGTAGTTGAGCACCGAACCCAGGTTTAGTGATTGCGATGTTAGAGCGTAACGTATCTTCCCCTTTTATGTTTAACTAAGATTGTAGAGTACAACTATTTTCTTAATGTCCCTCGGGAATCCTCACATTTCCGATACAAACTAATGCTAATTTCCATGTCCATCAATTATAAGATTTATCGTGTATAGTTATTTGAGTTCAGAACTAAGTACTTTATCGTTGTTTTGTTTTGATTTCCGTGACAAGTAAGTATATATAATATGTTTAGACTTTTAGAGCTGTAAAACTATTTTGCTTTTTAACCGATTTAAAAAAAAGAGGTTCTTTATTACATTTACTCCTTTTCAATATTAATGTATACATATATGTGTGTGTGTGTGTGTGTGTGTGGGTGTGTGTGTGTGTATGTGTGTGTGTGTGTACAGGGTGGAAAAAATCAACGGGCCCTGAAGGGAAACTACTTTAAATCCTTAAGATAGATTATTTTACTTAAAGGAAACATTCTTTTATTTTTAAAAAGAAACAAAACTGCATTCACAGATTTCTCGATAAGTTTACCTAAACCGGGAATCGAACCAGCTACAAGTTCAAAAAATAAACACTCGCTCTTTTATTTCATTAGTCGATGCAGTCAATGTTAAAGATAAAATTTCTCCAAGAAACATTAGGTCTTACACTCGTCTAGACTTTTTTTTATGGGGCCATGTAAAAAAAAATATTTACAAAAAGTCTTTTGAGACTGTAGAAGAGCTTAGGGTTGAGGTAGAAAATGTTATTAGGAGCATACACTAAATGAATGTCAAAAAAGACAAAATTTGTGTGTCCGTACCGAGGGGTCTCATTTCGAATAACTTATTAGTAAAATTATTAAAGTGTATCAAATTGTAATTTTAAATGGTTCAAGTGTAGTCTTGCTAGGTAATAATTTTCTTTTATGTTCACTCGTTTCGTTCTTTTATGAATTGAAATAAAATAAATATTTATTCGGTTATTAATCTTTTCAATTCAGTCAGAAAATTTCTTCTAGCTGTAATATGTTCACTAGCGATGGAATGGTCACTTTCTTCACTCTTCGAACAGGTATTTTTAATAACATTTTCCAATTGTGTGAATCAAACATTCGTTAAAATTTTCTATATTCGTCCTCACATTTTATTGAATGATCACATCCTTTTTCCTTTCTTCCGGGTCAATCATATTGTTTTGTTCCAATATAATTTCTTTGATTGTTGTCACATTCATTGCAACATTCATAATAGCTAAGTACGTATTCTTTAATTTGAGACCAAATGTTTTCAATTGGATTAAAATCCGGATAATATGCTGGCCATCGTAAAATAGTATAGCCATGTTCTTCCATAATGTGATCAATAGCAAACTGAGTTATGCTTTATGATTTTTTACAATTTCATATAAATCGATCTTCAATGATTTTGCTTGATGAGGAATGTTATGTTGCTGCAATCAAGCTATAATTTGAGGTTGAGTTGTGTTTTAACTAATAATTTATTATGGTATTTATTATCTATTACTAAAACACTATTAGCTGGTAGATTTGGTATTACCTGATTACGCAGTCAATTTTGATATCGATGGGCATTGATTTCTTAATGGTAATCGCCGTCAGTATCAATAGATTTGTGCAAAATCAGTGCACCTGGAACAAAACCGTGAAATATAATGATACGTTCTCCTTTCGAAATGGGGTTCTTTACACCTTTTTTATTTTTATCTGTCCAAGATTTCCCTTTTGAGTGCGACATAACATGCATGAATCATATGTGAGTCATATCCAAAAAAGTTGTACATATTTGATTAGTGGGAGTGTCCCATGAAGTTATCTCGATCATTTTTGCAAGAACAACATTGATTTTTGGTAGAATAGTTTAATTGAACATTAAACTAAGCAATTCATTTATAAACAGAGCTATAGCTCAATAAAATCAAGGAAAAATAAATGTTTTATTGTACATAGATGTCGAAATTTATGAAAAAAGGCAGTGTCTTTCTTCCCTTGCAACTTTTATAAAGTCTGTTTCAGCACTTTTAATAGCTATTATTCTATTTATGTAAACGAAATATGCCACCCAAGAACTGTTAGCTCATGATTCTATGCTTTTTAATTGATAAATTAAACAAATAACTATAAAAAACCTGTAAAAAAGAAATGTCCGAATTATTCGAACCATTTACTCACACTACTTATTGACGCGGATAAATACTCTAACAATTCATTGAGCCATGGTAGCGTTATGAATATCGATTATGGCAACACTGATGCGTTTCACAAATAAGCACGCCATCTTGTTTTCTTGACAGTTTTAGTGTAAAATTAAAATTTGTGTGAGGTGGATGTGCCGGGACAAAAAGTGAACCAGTTTACTGACGGTGTTTGAACTGCGAAAAAAGTGAGTTAAAAACATGTTTGACATTGTAGACTTAAGGAATCTAACATATCTTGAGATACAACTGTGTAGAAGTGATAATATTAAGCAATCTGCAAAATTATAAGAAAAGTTAGGTTGTGTCCCTCAATTTAGTGACACAATTTCATGACTTTCCTGACGTCAATAAATTGTAACCCTCAATTTCTTGACACAATTTCATGACTTGCCTGACATCAGTAAATTGTAACTCAATATTAGGGCGAGGTCACATAACAACAATATTGTTTCCATACAGATTATATAGAAATATTACTTTAAAAGCATTTTTTTTTTGTTTTTTAACCCCCGTCTAAATTGAAATATACTTTTTGTTTCACTGAATAAAATTATTTTATTTTACTGAAGTAGTTATTTTATTTTGGTATTTTTAGATGCCGTTAACTGCTGCACAGCGCCAAAAACGTTATATAGAACGCTTAAAAACAGAAAACCCTTTAAAGTATGAAGAAAAAAGGAAAATCCATTTAGAAAAGGTAAAAAAGAGACAAAAAAAAATTAAAGACTTATCAGAAACAGAAAAAAATATCCAAAGAAAGAAATGGCGTGACGCAAATAAAAGGAAAAAGGACAAGAAAGTTCAGGTTTTGCAAAAAGAAAATGAAGAAAGATTAAAAAAAAGGAGAGAACTTCGAGCTGCTTTATACAAAAATCTACTTAAAAAAGAGAATAAAGAACTTCGGAAAAAAGTCACAGAGCTTGAAAGAAGAAATCTTGCTCTTTACAAGAAATTATACCGTTACAAGAAACAAGTTATGCAGCTTAGAAAGCAGACAATCGAACAAACTTCAAACTCCAATGGTGTGCGAGTGGAAAGCATACCAGCTACAACTGATATTGAAACTCTAGGCTCGATAATTCAAATAGAGAGGACACCAGTCACAACACCTTTAAGCAAAACAATAAGTTTTATAGATTCGTTGACTCCAATCCCTGATGAGGATAAAAATAAAATCAAAAAGAAAATATTCGAATTAAATGTCTTATCAGATTCTCTTAGATCACAATATAAGAATGCTAATACAAATGAAGTAAAAGGAACCATAAAGAAAATTGCTGACAATGAGATTACTGTCAAGTATCGCATGAAAAAAAATTTGGCCACGAAGTTAGGTCTTAAGGGAAGGCTCAGAGTCAGGGCTAAAAAATCATATATGAACATTTTAGAAGAAAACATTAAGATTTTTTTTCTTCGTGACGACATAAGCCGCTCCACAGCGGGAAGAAGTGAAACTAAAACTTTGAACAAGATCAAAATGCAGAAACGTTACTTAACAGATACCTTAGACAATTTGTACATAAAATACAAGTCAGAAGGAGGAAAAGGGTCCAGAACAACTTTCGGGCGATATAAGCCTTTTTTTATTTTAACTCCTAGAGTCAACGATAGAAACACATGCTTGTGCACAAAACATACAAATTTGCAATTTAAAGTAGACAAACTAAAAGTTTTAGGAATACTGAAAACCAACTCATTGTCACAGCTTGTTAAGAAAGTTGCTTGTGACTATAATTCCAAAGTCTGCATGTATTCATATTGTGCAGTTTGCAAAGAAAAAATGCCCGAGATTGACACTGACATACACGATGACAAAAAGGAAATATGTTGGTACCAATGGATTTTAAAAAATCATGAATATGTCAAAGGCCAACCGGGATGTTCAAGGACTATTATCACTAAGAGATATACAAAAGACAAATTAACTAGTACTGTTGAAACTTTAGTAAAAAAATTCATAGAAGAATTGCACGTTTTTAAGCGTCACTACTTTAACATAGCGACTCAGCTATCGGCATTCAAACTGTGCAAAGAGACGGTAAAAGAAGACGAGATCATTATAATTTGCGATTTTTCTGAAAATTTTACATGCAAAATGTCGAGTGAAATTCAATCTGCACATTTTGGCGCAAGCAAAAATCAATTTACCCTACATACAGGGGTGATTTATTTACAAGGACACAACCCATCTTCGTTTTGTACCTTATCACCATCAATTTCTCATGACCCTGGTGCGATTTGGGCTCATTTGAAACCGATTATTAATTTCGCAAAAGGAAAATGTCCAATCGCAAGAGTCATTCATATTTTCTCCGATGGACCCTCGACGCAGTACCGTCAAAAAAAAAATTTCTTCTTATTTAACAAAATAATTGGTGAAAGCATTTTCGATTACGGAACTTGGTCCTTTTTCGAGGCTGCGCATGGCAAAGGCCCTGCAGATGGCGTAGGAGGTGCTGTCAAAAGAAAGCTGGACAAATTGGTTGCTTATGGACACGATATTCCATCTGCAGAAGCAGCATACGATCTACTGAAATCACAAGAGACTGAAGTGAAAATACTTTACGTTCCAGAAGAAGATATTATCGGCATTCAAAATACAATACCTGATAACCTGAGACCACTGCGAGGGACCATACAAGTACATCAGATCATAACAAAAAACAATGATGGTTCTATATTTTATAGAGATATAAGTTGCTATTGTGGGTCCAACAATAGAGGACTATGCAAATGCTTCGATCTCAAAGAACACCGTCTGATTCAAGAAAAGAACATAGTTGCTAAGAAACGATCAGCAAATAAGTTTGAAAATAAGTCAAGTAAAGGGAAGACTAAAACGGACTCTACAGATACTGAAACAGACTCGGATGTGACTTATGCTGAAACTAGTGATAGTGAAGGATTTGAAATTAGTGAAGACAACAATGAAGATGATGGAAATACTACTGGCGATATTGCAGAAAAGATGGAGACAGAATCCATAGATGAAAATCTACTAGTTTATTACAATAAGCAAAGTAGAGATACATCCAAACATGACAACATTGAAAACGAACAAAATACTTACAGAAATGAGATAATGGAGGAACCGGATGTTGTTGCTAATATTATAGAAATGGAAACTTATACAGGTCTTAAGCACGAAAACACAAAAATAAAACCAAGAGAAGTTGTTATTGAACAAAATATTAAAAAGGAGATGATCACAGGCAGAGAGATTAGTGGAACTGAAACCAAGAAAACAAGAATTTGGAGAAGTAAGGCAGAAAAAGAAAACAGAACACAAAGAACAAATGAAGTGCACGAACCAAAGCGTAACTTACCATCATGCAGTACAAATATAAAAATATTAAGTGATATTGAGGTTGAACATATCTTAAATGAAATGACTGGTGAATTCATATTGAAGGCAAAAAAGAATGAGGTTGAAGCCATAGATTCTCAAGTTCCTAAGATTGGAAATTTCATTCTAGCCAAATTTTATACCAAGCATTCAAAGAAAATATACAGATATGTATGCCTGATTGAAGATATTTATAGAGACAGTCTAGTAGTGAAAGGATTGAAATCAAAAAAAGTTAAAAATATGTTCCGAATAGTTGATGATGATATATCTATAATTGATCTCAAAGATATTATTGCGTATTTGCCACCCCCTATAAAAGAAAATGATAACTATATTTTTAGAGGACCTATTGATGTTAATGAAGCTTAAGCTGCCAAAAGATAGTTTATTGCGTTTACGTTGATTGTGTTTGTTTTAGCCTGTAAAAGTAAATGTTGAAGTAACTATAATGATAATTTTTGTACAGAAATTTTTAATTAGTGTTATTATTAATTAGGTTTTTTGTATTTTATGTTTAACGACTGATTACCTGAAAATCCTGCAAAAAAAGATAGTTTATTGCGTTTACGTTGATTGTGTTTGTCTTAGCTTGTAAAAGTAAAATTTTAATTTTTCTACAGAAATTTTTAATTCGTGTTATTATTAATTAGGTTTTATTGTATTTTATGTTTAACGACTGATTACCTGAAAATCCTGCCAAAAGATAGTTTATTGCGTTTACGTTAATTGTGTTTGTCTTAGTCTGTAAAATGAATGTTGAAGTAACTATAATGTTAGTAGTTAATTAACTCAGGCATGACTTTGCCGAAATCCATTATAAAATACAATGGACGACGTGTATTTAGTAACCTAATCCGCTTAACTGTTATTTAAGAGTCAGTCAAAGAACTCTGTAAGAAATCGACACATTTTTCACCTCTCAACGAGGTATCCTCAGGATGACGATTGACTTGTCTTGTTTGACTCTGCGTTCGGCGCTTGGCGTGGCAACACGTCGTGTCCGGGTTTGCGACAAGTCAATCGTCATCCTGATGTTGCCTTGTTGAGAGGTGATCCTCGTGTCTATTTCTTATCTTTAGGAGTCTTTAAGAACAGTTAAGCGGATTAGGTTCTAAATATACGTCGTATATTGTATTTTATAATGTTGATTAAAAGATTATAAAAAATATAAGATTATACATAATTTTAGTATTTTTATTGATTATTCAGTACACACCTTTACATTTACGATTTCCTAACATTTCTTGACAAAACCATTTCCTAACCATTTCCTGACGTACCATTTCCTAACATTTCTTGACAAAACCATTTCCTAACCATTTCCTGAATGTACACTTTTTTTGGATATGACTCATGTGTATAATGTGCACATATGATTCATCCATGAAGACAATATTTTTGCCATCGGTCCTCATCCTTTGAATTTCTCGGAGATACTTAAGCCTTTTAAGGCGAATATCATGCTTTTCAACTAGTATTTCCCGATAGCTCTCTGTTTTTTAAATATCGAAAACCAATATCTTTCTAAGATTCTTAATGTCTCCAAACAACATCCAAATTGGATAGCATAAACCAACTTCGATTTTAAAATCCTCAAACAAGTTAATTCCTTAAAGCGTAATTGAAAATCGTATATCATATTACGTATGACAGAATAGTCAAAATCGTCCAAATTGAAACGACATGGTTTGGTCTTTTTTACTCTTTTTGGTGATGGGAAGGGAGCCAATGTATCTTTTTTATCATTTTCTTTTACAATATTCTTTATAGTTCCGACTGAAACACCACAAGCTTCGGAAGCACATTCTTGAACTTTTTGAAAAAAAAAGCGTGTGTCGTGGAACACTCGGTTAAAACGAAGTTCCTTTCATAGTATATTTAGAACATCCATAGAACCAATTTGATTACCATAAAAAGGGTTATATTGAGTCAACGTAAAAAGATAAACTTATATTATGCTGTCCCGGACTTTTTGTTAGAACTTTTACAGGGGAATAATTCCGTCATACATGATTTTTGCGTAACTTTAACCGTTTACGCACTCAACGGAAGCTCTCAAAACGAATATTTTACAGATAATTGGCTGGTCGTTTATAGTCTGACGTGGTTCTCAAAACAAACTTATACATTTGAAATGCTTTAGCAGCAATTTTATCTATATGTTGATTTAGGTGAAGTTTGCAATCAAGAAGAACGGTCACAGATATAGGTTTCCTTAACTAGAGTCTTATTATCGAGTGAATAATTGTAGGCTATTACATTTTTATTTTTACAAAAAATTATGTATTTACTCTTAGGGATGCTTAGTTTTAATTTATTTACATTACAAAAATCAGATAATCTATTCAAGTCACCCTGCAAAAGGCTGCTATCAACAGTGTTTTTATTATTCTAAATACCTTAAGGCGGTACCCTGACCAAAACCTTGTCAAAGTGCATTATTCAGAGGCTATTAACTCATTCACTATGGGTAATAAACTACATCTAAAAGCACATTATTAATGTTCGATATCCTATCATCACATTGCACGTTCTTATTTGTTTTTATGTGTTATAAATTCATCTGAAATCTCCTTCTAAAAAAGTGACAAAAATTATTGATTGCATGCATCTCTTGCTAAAGGTGACGTTCTATTCATTTGAGGATTACACTAATGGATAGATAATTTAAAAATCTAAATAATACACCTTTTATTTTATTTTAAAACATCATTTGTCTTTTTTTATTCAAGTAATTTCATTATTTTTGTGAATTTTATGATAAATGAACGTGCGGAGGGAGCGAGACAGAGCGAGACTCAGCGACGGGACAGAGAAGGACCGAACGCTCAAGGTCGTTTGGTCAGGGAAGCGCCTTAAGATTATCAGCGTAATTAAGAAATTACTATTTTGAAAGCAGAGGGATAGACTGGCAACACTGCCCGAGTGACACGTCAAAATTTTGTTCCGTATTTAAAAATTAGTTTAATATAGTTTTTAATTGTAATTAAGGTGTAATAATGTATCTAACTGTAAAATAAGTGCATAAATAATCAGGAATATTGTTTTCCTACAAAATTACAAAGTAAACACAGTGTTTGGTTGACCACCGTTACCGGTAACCTATCACGAACAGCTGATGTTCGACCTACGAATTTAAACGGGAGTATTTTGTTTACTTTTATTCTATAAAATTAGCACACAATCATCACATAGACTCTGTAACTCATTCATTGAGTCTTAGTATAATTTTTGGTTGATTTGGCACCCTCCACTGGTTCTAAGTCACTTAGTTTACATAGTTAACGAAACTTAGTATTGTGAAATATCTAAACACTGTAATTCTAATAGTGTGATATTCTACTTAGCAACAATAACGTTGACTATCGTTATTTTCAATTTCAATTGTAATCTTTATGCAAAACTAGGTTTTTATTTTTTATTTAGGCCGCCTACCCACATAACCAAAAATAAAATTATAAGACAATAGAACCAATGTAACTTAGTACTGAGCAAATCCTATATTAGTTGCATTAAAATTAGATTCAGCAGCCTATCTCATCACTATTAAGCAATACTAACTTATCCCATTTTTCTTTTCATTTCTGGCTTTCCCTTTTTATTTGTCTGTCTAATTAGTTCTCACCGTTTCTTAATTCTACTTTCAGTACTAATTCCTAAAACCATGCCGGTGATGACCTTACGGGTCATCACCGCCTGCAGCTCAGGAGTTGGAGCTTAAATTGAGAATGACCCTTCACGAACTTCAGGCCTCAAAGAGTAAATGTCACGAGCTGTTAGAGCAGAGAGAGGAAAGTGAGAAGGAAGTAGAGAAAGTCGTTTACAAAAACACTAGCTTAAAACAAGAGCTAGTAGACTTACATCATCCATACCTCAATGTTGTTGATGAACGGGATCAACTAAGGGTAGTTACAGATGGTTTCAACAACTGCAGTAATTTGTATGAGGAGGCCTTGTGTAAGGTTAGGGACCTAGAGGATGAATTAATCCATGCAAATGTTCAAATTCAACAATTACAAAATGATAAAACGCATACTCAGGTCAAAGAAACTGTCCATTTGTATAATGAATTTTTAAATACAAATTGTAACCCTCATTCCATAATAACAATTGATCTAACAGAGGATTCCTTACTGAAACATAACCATAGTCATAAAATCAGTCAAAAGAAAATAAAAAAATATGCAAGACTGAACAAAATCATTAAAAAATGTAATAGATTCAAGAAACATCAAAAACATTATTCTAAAAATATTCAATTGAGGAAAGAGCGTGTTACTCTTATCAATAAGTTGAAGAACTATCAAATTAAATTAGAAGATAGTATAAATATTTATGAAATAGACACTCAACGCTTACAGTCCGATATTCAAGTTCTTGATGACTCACTAAAGTCTCTCTATAATAAATATGTTTGCTCTCGTCACCAAATTAAGGAACACATCCTTGCAACAAACGAGTTAGTAGCCAGAGTGGACTTGCTGACTCTCAGCAATACTCAGTGTACTTGTCAGAGGGGATCCAACCTTGATGCCCTCCAACCTGAGGCAATGGAGGACCCATCCCTAGTTGTGAGTGCTGTGGGCTGTATCCCCAACCAAGATATACCTGATATTGTGCAAGAATTATCTCAAGTGGTACAGTCAGTAGCTAGTAGTGTTTCCTCTTGTAGTAGTCAAGTTTGTTTTCAGTCAGTTATGTTTTCAGATAGTATAGGAAGAGGTTTAGGGAAATTAGTTAGTAATAACCTGAGTATTACTACTCAAAACTATTGTTTACCTGGGACATCCTTCAAGGAAATAATGACATCAATTACAAGAAATCAATATAATACTAATGCCAACATTACTGTATTAATAGGTAATAGTTCCCAGGTCAAAACAGAAGATATCACTGACAGTGTTACTGAGATGTTAAAGTTAAATTGTAATAAAATAATTTTGTGTGCTTTTCCATATTTTGAGAGATTATCAAATAGAAAAAACAACTATATACATATGCTTAATAAGCATATTCAGTTCTTAGTAAGTCACTACAGTGACAAACTTATATTTTTTGACACCAACATTTTTGTTGATAAGTTGAAATCGACAAGGAATACAGTGTATCTGCCCATTAGGTTTAGACATAAAATAGCGAGGCTATTAGCTTATATAAACTCAGACATATGTAGTATGTCGAAGTCTTGTTCTTTAATTAACACCACAATTATTAGTAATAATTCTAATGTACAGGTGGTCACCTTAAATAACTGTAGCACCAATGCTATAACTGTTTACAATAATTGTACGAAGGAGGATCCATGTGTCACTTTGGCAAATTCTTGTCCTAATGTGGGGTCTACAAGTAGTAGGATCTCCTTGCCTGGTTATGGCATGGGAGTCTTGGGGCTCACTCTGGATGTTGATTTAAACTAGATAGTAAGACAACAGAAGATACCAGTAACAATATAGTTATACCGTAAAACGGGGTTACTTTGAGAGCTAGGGTAACTTTGATGATAGCTAAACTTCGTATGTTATTTCGGATTTGTTGCGTAATACTGAACGCAGCTAAAATTTTGTTTGTTCTGTTGGCCAGATTGACAGATCGGCCATATTTTGCCGAAGCGTCGACGAGCAGTTGTTGTCGGAACTCTAAAAAAATATTTGTTAAAGTTTAGTGTCAAAAAGGTTTAAAAAAATTGTCTGAATAACTTCAGTGCCACAGGCGTAAGTATTATTGTTTGATTTGTAGTTTTTCACTGTTTGAATTAAACGTTTCTTTAAGATTTAGAGCATGTTTGCATTTTTGGTTGCGGTCGCCATTTTATTTTGCATGAACACTGTTAGTTCATCGGGGCTACATTGATAGGATATACGAGGTGACTTTGATAGTTATCAATTTTACCCCAATGGTTGTGGTACTCAGTCTTATAGGAGTAATATGCAAATTATCAATTTAACCCCATTTGTTGCTTTTGTTTTAGTTGCCTCATGGTTCGCACCTACAAAAAGACCGCGGGTACCCGCAATTATAAAAATTACACAGAGGAGGCAATGGAAGAAGCAATAGAAAAAATTACAAACAGCGAATTGTCTATTAACGCTGCTTCACTTCAATATAAAATTCCGTTTGGGACACTTTATAATAAATATAAAGGATTACACGGAAGGACGCCTGGTGCCCAACCAGTTTTCATGCACAATGAAGAAATCGCAATATTACGGGCTGCGGCTACATGCGGTGATTGGGGTTTTCCTCTTACTTTGTTAGACCTTAGAATGTTTGCAAAGGCTTATTTGGATAAACAGGGGAAGACAGTAGAACGGTTTACAAATAATCTACCAGGTGTCGAATGGGCCATTAGCGTTCTGAAGCGCCATAAGAACGCCTATGGTCAAAGGCTATCAACTAATATTAAAAGGTCTAGAGCGACTGTGGGCCGGGAATCACTAAATAGATATTTCGATAACCTTCACTCTGAGGTAGAAAATGTACTACCGTCTAATATATTCAACTATGACGAATCGAATATGGCCGACGATCCGGGGAAAAAAAGATGTGTACATAGAAGAGGTGTAAAATATCCTGAGAAAGTGATGAACTTTTCGAAGAGTTCTACTACAGTTATGATTTGTGGTTCTGCAGATGGCACATTATTGCCGCCATATATTATTTACAAAAGTACCCACCTGTATGATACATGGAAGGAAAGAGGTATTATTGGTAAACCGTGCTGTGAAGAGCCATGTTGCAGCCGGGGATGCCGTTACAATAGAACAACTAGTGGATGGAGTGATACACCAACATTTAGAGATTGGTTCATGACTTGTTTTTTACCTCATGCCAAAAGACTAGAAGGGAAAAAGGTGTTAATCGGTGATAATCTATCGTCTCATATTGACAACGATGTTATAGCTACATGTGAAACAAATAACATCAGTTTTATATGTTTGGTGCCTAACTCAACCCATTTAACCCAGCCGCTTGATGTTGGGTTTTTCCGTCCGCTAAAGATTGCATGGAGACAAACTCTTGAAGACTGAAAAAAAGCCAATTTACGAACTATATCTGTACCTAAGGAGTCCTTCCCACATCTGTTGAAAAAGGCAATAGTGAATATGGACCAAAAACCACCAAAAAATGATAAAGACGCTTGTACGGAACTGTCGGCTGTGAAAAGAAATTTGGTGAGCAGTTTTAAGGCTACTGGTATCGCTCCTCTTGATAGAAACAGGGTTTTAAACAAATTGCCACCTGAATCACCTTCTCCTGAAATGGAAACTGTCGTCCGAGATTCCTTAACAGAGTTTTTAAGAGAACAAAGATTTGGGAATGAATCACAGCCACCAAGGAAAAGGACAAGACTGCAAATTGAAGCCGGTAAAAGTATCTCGACAGTAGATGAAACATTGAATCAAGAAGTTAATGTTGTTGAGCTTGAACACCCATTGGATCGAAATGATTGTCCTGTACAAACTGAAACAACGTATATGCAACAATCGATGCGAAGTCGTGTTACTCTTATCAGCGAGCCATCCACAAGCTATCAAACTGGTCAAGAGGACAACAATCATGATATTACCGATTGCGATTCAGATATTGAAAATATAGTGCCGAATCATGCTAGAAATAATTTAAGCGATTTCACACAGATTCCCACAATAGGACAATTTATTTTAGCAAAATTTGGTTCAGAGAAAGGGAAAAAGACATATCATTATGTATGTTCTATCGAAGATATCATTGACACTAAACTGATTGTTTAAGGTTATAAGCCCCAAAAAAAAACCAAAACCATTTTTAAGGAAGTTCCCAAAGATGTATCAATCATTGAAGAAAGTGACATTATTACTTACCTTCCCAAACCGAAATACATCAACGAATGCTATTCGTTCCCAAATGACGTGATGATCAAAGAATTGTAGTTTTTTTTATTATATACCTAACTTTTTGATAACTTGATGATTTTTTGATTTTATAAAGCCGATTTATATAATTACGAGACTGACTAATAGTTTTAAGTGATAAAAATATAATTGATCTCGAAAGTTAATGTTAAAACTAATTAATGTTGAGCTAATGTTACTTTATTTTTTTAAATATTAATAAAAAATATTTGGTTTATCTCGTTTGTTAATATTGTAGTACCCACAATCAAATTCGCCCCTTGACTCAAAGTAACCCCAAAAATATTTAAATCGCAATATTACATAAACAACAGTTTCTAAAAAAAAAAACTTTTTGATTTTTGTCCTTTATCGGGGTGTCTTTTCGATGGAATAGATAAAAGAGTGGGTGTCAAAGTAGCCCCATTATCATTAAAACATTGATAAACAGGTTTTTTTTTTCTAAAAAGAAATTTACAAATTTATATTTTTTTGTTGCAATAATTAATTTACGTAATGAATCTACACTACAGTTTTTTTTTTACATATTTATCGTTGAAATTGCGAGCGTGGCATCCATTTAAAATTTAAAATTAATCAATGTCACCCCGTTTTACGGTACCTACCAACTACAAGGTGTCTTCTTGCTCTCAAATAGTTAAGTGTAAAAAAGGTTCTATGCAAAATTCGTTGACATTATTTCATCAAAATATTCAAGGTTTTGCTTCCAAACAATTAGAAATTGAACTATTTTTAGAAAAAAACAGGTTTGAAATTGTTTGTTTAACTGAACATTGGTTGAAAGATTATGAAATGCTAATTAATTATGAAAATTATAGTGTGGGCAGTTGTTTTAACCGAAAATCTATGCTGCGTGGGGGTTCACTAATCTTAGTTAGAAATTCTATTAAATCTAAGACTCGTAAAGATATAGTTGATCTGTCGGTAGAACATAACATTGAACTGTCCTGTGTAGAGCATGTTTTAGTGTGCGTTTACAGACCCCCAAATTATCAAAACTACTCCATATTTGAGTCAGTAATGGAAGATCTTCTATCAAAGCTTGCAACTGGTAAAAAATCGCTAATTATCTGGGGTGACTTCAATATTAATATCTTAGAGAATAGTTCTAATAGCAGTCGATTATTAAGTCTTTTTAAATCATTCAATTTGTCCAATGTGTTTTCAGAACCAACCCGCATTACTAAAAATTCTGCTACATGTATTGATAATGTTTTTTGTAGCTGCGACTACTTAGATAAAGCCATCGTAAAGTATCTCCCTTCTGATCACAGCGGTCAAACAGTTGCTTTCAAGTCCAACACATCATTACAAAAAATTCAGATAAAATCTAGACAAATAACACCCAACATTCTAAATAAATTTAATAATAACTTAATTAGTAAGTTAAGTCTAACGAGCCATATTATAAATAATGTAAATGAATTGTATGAGGAATTCTTTTCGGTAGTGCGCACCGAGTTCAATATTACTCTAAAAAAGAAAACAAAAACTATTTGCTCAAATTTTTTGTTCAGTGACTGGGCTACTAAGGGCATTAGGACAAGTAGGGAAAATTATTTGACCTGTATGGCCTTAAGCCTTATATTAACTCTGAAACTTTTAATAAATACGTTGCTACTTACTCTAAAACTTTTAAAAATACCTGCAAGGTAGCTAAAGCCTTGTACATTAGCAACAAGATCAAATCAGCCGATAATAAAATAAAGACGGTTTGGAAAATTATCAATAATGAAACTAACAGGAATAAAAGACATAATAATGATTTCAAACTCTAGACTTCTCGTGGTCCCATAAGCACTAACAAAGAAGATGCTCAAGAATTTGTAAATTTCTTTACCAGTATCCCACCTAAAACTACTGAAACCTTAAACTCGTCACCCTCGCGTTCTATTGACATATTAAAAGCAAATGTTTCATCCTGCCCGACTGAATTTAAATTCAAGCATATAAACCCCATAATAGTATTAAAAGCTTTCAAGCAAATCAAGATTAAACTAACCGAAGATATATGGGGAATGTCTATCAAAGTGTGTTCCTCCATTATTGAGACTATAGCGCCGTACTTGGCCTTAATATTTAATTTGTGTGTGGATCAAGGAGTCTTCCCGGATATAATGAAATACAGTAAGGTAATGCCACTTTTCAAATCAGGGGATAGTAAAGACACCAATAATTATTGACCCGTATCCGTGTTGCCGGTTTTCAGCAAGGTGTTTGAAAAGGTAATGCTGAATCAAATGCTCAATCATTTTAACACCAATAAAATCTTACATGATCAACAGTGTGGATTCACCAAGGGACGTTGTACGACTGACGCCGGTGTCACCTTATTAAAACACAAATTTACGGCGTGGGAAGAGGCCCAAGACGCTGTAGGAATCTTTTGTGACCTCTCCAAGGCATTTGATTGCGTCGACCACGAAACCCTAATCTTGAAACTTGAGCATTACGGACTTGGAAAACTTGCTCTCAGTTTAGTAGAATCTTATTTCGTGTCCAGTACAACAACGCCTTCCGGGTGTTGTTGGGGCTACCGCGATTCTGTAGCGCGTCTGTCATGTTTGCTGAATCTACTACCGATGGTTTTGCAGCAATCATGAGGAAAAGAACGGCATCATTGTTACGCAGGATTCGTGGGAGTGCCAATGGTATCCTGAAGGTGATTGGGGATAGGCTGGACGGCGTTTTCCTGGAGTATTGGACCCGTATGCATAGCTACGGGTCTGATACTGCAGGAAGATACATGATAAATATAATATAATTGTAGGTTTTATTTTGATTTGGTTTCTGTTTTTAATTTAATGTAAGTACTAACATAGTTACGGAAGTTGTATCACTAACAAAGATCTATGGAGCAAGTTTCCGGAATAAACGTTTTATTATTATTTGTTACATACTTATTTATATACATTTTTAAATATTTTTATAAAAACATAGAAAAACATTTAAAAATATAAAAAATAGTGGTCCGCCGGTATCGGGAGCAGGGTCCAAGCTACCGGTGGTTAGGGCTCCAGAGATAGGAACCTCCTCACGATGCGAGCCGTATCGAGGAGAACTGCCTTCTGGTTCAGGCCCTTGACCCAACCGCCTAACGAGAGCCTCGAGAGATGTTGATCGAGGCTTTCGGCCATCAGGCCATTGGCCGATACGACAATCGGCACAATGATAGCCGAGCTCACATTCCACATGTCAACAACCTCGTGTGCTAAGTCGAGATATTTAATTTGTTTCTCTTTCTCAGCTTTCACGAGGTTCTCGTCATGCGGAATGGTAATATTGATCTATCACCACTATATCAGGCTTATTGGCGACAATAGTCCTGTCAGTAATGATAGACCGATCCCAGTACAACGTAATATGGTCATTTTCGAGAACTGGGTCGGGCAGATACTTGTAATACGGTACCTCAGAATCCACTAGTTTATATTTCAAAGCAAGTTGTTGGTGAATAATCCTGGCTACTTGATTATGCCTGTGCAAGTACTCGCCGTTAGCCAGACGAGAACAACCAGAGACAATATGTCTGATGGACTCACTCGGACGATGGCATGCCCGACACACGTCAACCGTCCCGTCTTTCATAATATGTCTCCGGTAGTTATTCGTCAAGATAACTTCGTCCATAATTGCACAGACGAAACCTTCGGTTTCCCCGAAAAGGTCACCAAGACTTAGCCAGGATACGGACGCTAAGAAATCTACACCGGGCTCATGAAGAGCCCGATAAAAGCGTCCGTGTAGCTCCTTGCTTTGCCATACCTCCTTGCGGTCATCGGTAGTAAGTACCACAGGTTTGCGCCAGTTCTCTTTAGCCATGGAGAGCGGGGTGAGGTTCTTGTCCACTGCTACCACATCACGGTGCATACCCACTTCGGCTTTTAAAAAATATTCCCTGAGACTGCACACTTCGCGGTTATGGAGGGTCTTTGCATTTAAAAAGCCTCGACCCCCGCACTTCCGCGGTATGTACAGTCTCATCACCGATGATCGTGAGTGATGCATCCGGTTTGCGGTCAGCAGTGTACGGACCCACCTATCCAGGGCGTCGAGTTCGGTCTGAGTCCATTTGAGTATGCCGAAAGAGTACATCAATACTGGCATGACCCAACCGTTGAAGGCGCGAACCTTGTTTCCGCCTGAAAGAAGACTAATTAATACCTTCCTCAGGCGACCAAAGAATCGCTCCTTCAGCGATTGCTTCATGTCAGCAACATTGATGCCTAACGTTTCCGACATACCCAAATACTTATAGCTTTCGGATGAGGAGAGGGATCTAAGGTGTATGGAATCCGAAAGTTGAATTCGTTCGGATTCCATAATCTCACCTTGCTTTACATGCATGACTGCACATTTGTCCACACCAAATTCCATCCTGATGGCGCTACTGAAATTTTCAGTTACCTTCAGTAGTTTCATCAGTTGGAATTTGTTGGGGGCAAAGAGTTTCAAGTCATCCATGTAGAGGAGGTGAGATATGACCTGACCACCTCTCCTCAACCGATAACCTAGACCTGAATCCTCCAGTAGTGTACTTAGAGGATTCAGGGCTAAGCAGAACCAAAGTGGGCTCAAACTGTCGCCCTGAAATATTCCCCGTTTAATCCATACAGGCTCATCATTCCCCTGGATCTGTTGACACCCTGGATAGCGAAGAACCGTCCTCCATTGCCCCATACACGACCCAAGGAAGGTGCGTAGAGTTGTATCTATTTTGTATAACTCCAGCACCCTCATGAGCCACGTATGTGGTACTGAGTCGTAGTCCTTCTTATAATCTATCCAGCATGTCGACAAATCCTTGCAGGATCGACGAACCTGTTGGCTAATGGCCATATCGATGAGGAGTAGCTCCTTAGTACCACGGGATCCGTTCCTACATCCATTTTGAGAGGCTGACATAATCGAGTTATTATCAATGTGCGTGTTAATTTTCGCTCTCAAAATGGATGTAAGAAGTTTATAGATCGTTGACAAACACGTAATCGGTCTATAATTGTTGGGATCCGTGGAACTACCTGACTTATGGAGCAGATGAGTAACGCCTGTTGTTAGAAACTGCGGAAGCGACCCGGACTCTAAGGATGCTTGGAACTGAGATGCCAGGCAGGTGTGTGAACTAATTAGCCATTTCAACCAAAAGTTGTGCAGTCCGTCCGGTCCCGGTGATTTCCAATTCGGTAACGGACGGACTGCTTTGGTGACGTCTAATGGCGTAATCAGTACCGCTTCCATTTCTGGTACAGTTTCACACACCCGCTCGACATCCCGTATCCAGTCAGCCTCAACGTGACAGACGGGCACTGACCAGATGTTGCGCCAGAATGTAATCGTGGCGGCATCATCCGTTATTATTATTATTATTTCCTTTATTTCTTTATACACATATAAATTATATTTTTAAATATTAAAATATAAAGAATATAAAAACATTTAAAAATATAAAAAATAGTAGCCCACCGATATCGGGAACAGGGTCCAAGCTACCGGTGGTCAGGGCTCCAGAGAGAGGAATCTTCTAACAATGCGAGCCGTGTCCAGAAGTACCGCCTTCTGAATCAAGCCCTTGATCCAGCTGCCCAACGAGAGCCTCCTCAGGTGTTGGTCGAGGCTCTTCGCTATTAAGCCATTTGCAGTCACGACTATCGGCACAATGATCGCTGAGTCCACGTCCCACATGTCGACAACCTCGCGAGCCAAGTCAAGATACTTGATTTGTTTATCTTTCTCGGCTTTCACGAGGTTCACGTCATGCGGGATCGTTATGTCAACGATCATTGCGCGCCGCTCTCTTCGATCCACCACCACTATATCAGGCTTATTGGCAACAATAGTCCTGTCAGTGATGATGGATCGATCCCAGTACAATGTGATATTTCCATTTTCGAGAACTGGGTCGGGCACATACCTGTAGTACGGCACTTCCGATTCCACAAAGCTGTATTTCAAAGCAAGTTGCTGATGGATAATCCTGGCTACAAGGTTGTGTCTATGCAAGTATTCTTCGTTAGCTAGACGAGAACACCCAGAGATAATATGTCTAATTGATTCCCCCAGACGGTGGCATGCCCGACAGATGTCAACCGTACCGTCTTTCACAATAAATCTCCGGTAATTCTTCGTCATCATAACTTCGTCCATAATTGCACAGACAAAACCTTCGGTTTCCCCAAAGAGGTCTCCGAAACGTAGCCAGGCTACGGACGCTTGTAGATCTACATCGGGTCCATGTAGGGCCCGGAAAAAGCGTCCGTGAAGCTCCTTACTCTGCCATACGTCCATGCGATCATTAGTGTCAAGCACTACTGGTTTGCGCCAGTTCTCTTTAGCCAAGGAGAGCGGGGTGAGGCCCTTGTCCACCGCGACCACATCTCGATGCATCCCCATGTCGGTTTCTAGGAAATATTCCCTGAGACTGCATATCTCGCGATTGTGGAGGGTCTTAGCATTTAAAAAGCCTCGACCTCCACACTTTCGCGGAATATACAGCCTCATTACCGATGACCGTGGGTGATGCATTCGATTTGCAGTCAGCAGCGCCCGGACCCTCCTATCCAGGGTGTCGAGTTCGGTCTGAGTCCATTTGAGTATGCCGAAAGAGTACATCAGAACCGGCATGACCCAACCGTTGAAGGTGCGCACCTTGTTTCCACCTGATAGAAGACTATTAAATACTTTCTTCAGGCGGCCAAAGAAGCGCTCCTTCAACGATTGCTTCATGTCAGTATCATTGATGCCTAACGCTTCCGACATACCCAAATACTTATAGGTTTCGGATGCGGAGAGGGCTCTAAGGTTCATGGAATCCGAGAGTTGGGTTCCCACGGATTCCACAATCTCCCCTCGCTTTACATGCATGACCGCACATTTGTCCACACCAAATTCCATCCTGATGGCACTACTGAAAGTTTCAGTTACTTTCAGTAGCTCCATCAGTTGCAATTTGTTTGGGGCAAAAAGTTTAAGGTCATCCATGTAGAGGAGGTGAGATATAACCCGACCACCTCTCCTCAACCGATAGCCTAGACCTGAATCCTCCAGCAGTGTCCTTAGAGGATTCAAGGCTAAGCAAAACCAAAGCGGACTCAAACTATCTTATTATTATTAAGTGATAGACAACAGCAAGTTCAAATAAATGGTGTCAATTCAGTCGGTTTAAAAGTAAAAATGGGTGTACCACAAGGCTCGATATTGGGTCCTTTCCTCTTTTTAGTATATATTAATGATCTACCCCATTTGTTAAAAACTTTACCACAAATGGTGATATTTGCTGACGATACTTCTTTAATTTTTTAAATTAATAGACGTGCATCAAATCTTGACGACGTAAATAACGCCCTACTGCAGGTACATGATTGGTTCACTGCTAATAATTTTGTATTAAATGGCAATAAAACTAAATGCATAAGATTTGCTTTACCGAATGTTAAAAGTAATGATTGTGACATAGTATTGAATAAAGAGAAACTAGGATTCGTCGATAAAACTGTTTTCCTGGGGATCAAGCTCGACTCAAAGCTGCAATGGGGCCCTCATTTAACATCTCTTGCAGGACGGCTAAGTTCAGCAGCATATGCTGTGAGAAAAATCCGTCAATTTACTAATGTAGATACCGCGAGGCTAGTCTATTTCAGTTACTTTCATAGTATCATGTCTTACGGTATTTTACTATGGGGACGGGCTGCAGATATCGAGTCTATTTTTATTCTGCAGAAAAGAGCCATCACAGCAATATATTGCCTCCGCAGGCGCGATCCTCTAAGGGAACTGTTTAAAGATATTAACATCATGGCGGTACCTTGTCAATATATCTATGAAAACATCATGCACGTAAGGAAAAATCTACATCTTTTTAGTAAAAGAGGTGAAAGACACAATTATATCACTAGGAATAGGGATCAATTAGTTCAACCAGGTTTCAGGCTGGCTAAAGTAGACTCATCTTTCATGGGGTACTGTTTAAAATGTTACAATAAAATATCTTCCCATATTCTTCAACTGAATGAAACTAAATTCAAATCTTGTATAAAACGCACACTATGCAGCCAAGCATATTATAAGTTGGGGGATTACATCGCTGATAAAAATGCTTGGCTCAACGCTGGTCCTGCTCCACAAGGGCGCATAAACTAATTGATTAGCATTTGAAACTACTGTTGGAGCTGCTGAAGATTTTAAAAACTTATCTTTGCATTGTATAAATTCAATGTTTTAGTATTGTATAATTGCATAGCACATGTGTGAGTACTATGTACCTACTATAAAGCTACCATTTAATAGGTTTTTCTTTCATTGACTTGAATGTGCCCTGGCGGCTGAGAGTGTCATGCTCACTCTAATGTCTCGCTGGTGGTGGCGTGTGTGTTGGATCATTAAGTTCCCTTCAAAATGGTTGAGCTGAATGGTGCTGATCCATGCGTCATGTTCGTGAACGGGCGCCGTCAGTGGGGACTGGTCATTTCTTAGCTGCCACGGCTTATTTTAATTTAATTTAATATTTCAATTGTTTTTGTCTTTTTATTACGGACGCTTTTAACGTTCTGCATCGTTCTCACATGCATAATTTCAACATGAACCATGTAATAAATATTTTGTAACCATATTTTGGTTTAAAAGAGTGTCCATGGAGTTTCTTGCCCGTTCTTCTCCATAGGTACCTACTACGCTTTGGAATGGGTAACTAGCTTCATCTTTCTGACTGACCGACCCTTTGACAATTCAAAAGTGCCTGTAATTGGTTTATTTGAAATAAATGCTTTGAGTTTGAGTTTGAGCAAATATCGTTTATATGTATAATAAACATCAATGGGCCTAGAATAGATCCCTCGGGAATGCCTGAGGTCGCTAGAAATGAGTCCGATTTGTACCCATTGCTCACTACAGTTTGATTATGATTGCTGATATATGAATAGAACCAACGCAGTAAGTTACCTCTGATGTCATTAAAGGCTATTCTTTAATAAAGCTTTTGATAGTTTTAACCATTCAGGTCCTCTCTATCAAAAGCCTTTTTAAAGTCAGTATAAACAGCGTCGGTCTGATAACCTGCGTCCACGTTATTGAACAAGTGATCTGTAAAGATCATTAAGTAAGTCACTGTAGACTTAATTACGTATGTTTAAATTCTATGTAACATATATTATTTCAATGTGTGTGTGTATTTATTTTCTTTGGGACATGTTGATGTTGCAGGTAGTTACGGCAATACCAGTTCCACGCCGAAGAGCCGTGGCGGCGGGGGTGTGGGGGGAGGGGGAGGGGGCGGTGGCACGGGCGGGTCCAGCAACATGTACGACAAGGCGCGGCGCCGCAACGAGGCGTGCTTCGGCGAACTGGCGGACGCCGCGCTCGACAACGACTTCGACTTCGAGGGCAATCTCGCGCTCTTTAATAAGCGCGCTCTGTGGGAGGAGCTGCGCCACGCGCACAAGCCTGACGTGGTGCGCCAGGCCGACGACCTGGGCAAGTTCCGGCACGACCAGAACGTTCTGGCCGCGCCACCCGCACCGCGCCGTTCTATCCGCGTGCCCGACGAGCTGCGCGCGCACGTCGACTACGTGACGGACGAGGGCCTGAGCGTGCCCGGCGTGAGCGCCGAGCTGCGCGCGCTGGTGTGGGCGGCGCTGGCGCGGCGCGGCCTGCGCGGCCAGGCGCACACGCTGCTGGCGCGCGCGGCCGCCGACGTGGCGCTGCGCCTGGTGGGCGGCGGGCGGCTCCTGGACCCGCGCAACGCGCACCAGCGGCCCACCGTGGTGGCACTGGTGGGGCCGCACGCGGCGGGCGCGGCGGGGCTGCAGGCGGCGCGCCTGCTGGCGTCGCACGGCGCGCGCGCGCACGCGCTGCTGGCGGCGCCCGCGCCGCGCGAGCCGGCGCCGGCGCTGGCGCGCGAGCTGGCGGCGCTGGCGCCGGGCGGCGTGGCGCTGGCGCCGGCGCTGGCGGCGCTGCCCAGCCCGGACCTGGTGCTGCTGGCGCTGTACGACCCGGTGCTGGACGACCCGCAGGACCGCTACCAGTCAGTACGCTCCTACGATCTTTGCGCATTCCGTTTGTTATTTTTTACTATTCATTTTAACATACGATATTCTTTAAGAGCGTTACTCCAGAGCGGCGCGCCTCGCGTTTAGGTAAATTTACTCACACAACCATACAGTTAGCACGCACACAGCCATCTGTGTTGGGGTGCGTTTCATACACCGCATTCAATCATCTTGATACTTTGCCAGATTTTAGTTAATAGGAAATGTTTTCGTTTTTGCGTAATTATGGACTCAGTTTTTTAGTTTATTATAATAAATGAGATATGACATAAATAATTATAGGCCAGTGACACTAATACCAATTATGTTAAAAATATTTCAGAAAATTATGCTAAGAAAGCTTCAAGACTTAACAATAAGTCATCTTTCAAGTCAAGTCAAGTCATTTACTCAATGATGAGCAATTTGGGTTTAAACAGTAAAAGGGAAAAGTACTACTTCATTGGCATGTTTAGATTTTATCAAAATTATCACCCAGGCTATAAATGGTCACTCCAGTATCACCGGATGCCAACCTACCTCTGTCGAGTGGTCGAGGCCTATCTGACGGACAGGACGGACATCTACCCCGGTCACCAGGGAGAGTGGAACCGGCGAGAGATGTCGTGCGGTGTCCCACAGGGATCGGTCTTGGGGCCGCATCTGTGGGACATCGGGCACGACTGGCTGCTGCGCGCCGAGCTGGCCGGCGGCGCCTGCGTCGTCACGCTGACGCGGCGCTGGCGGCGGCCGAAATAATGACACGCGGGGTTGCGATAATCGTCGATAGGATCCGGCAATTGGCACTCTAGATGGCCCTGCACAAGTCCAAGGCTGTGTTTTCATGGTCTTCGGAACGCGCCACCGTCGGGTTCCCAAATAACGGTAGGAGGGATACACATCAGCATCAAGTTGACGATGAAGTACTTGGGCCACGTCTTCGACAGCCGGTGGAACTTCATTGAGCATTTCCGACGTTTGGCTCCCAGTCTGGAGCGGGCCGGGGCTGCCTCAGAGCAGCTCCTGCCCAATCTTGGGGGTCCAAACGCCTTCTGGCGGAGGCTCTACACGGGGGTCGTGCAGTCCATGGCCCTTTACGGGGTACTAGTGTGGGCGCGTTCATTGAGGCGCCGACCAGCCCGCCGGTTGAACGCGTCCCACAGGGTCATGGCCATCCGGCTGGTCCGGGGATAACGCATGGTCTCCTGCGAGGCGGGGAGCCTCCTTGCCGGATTGGCGCCATGGGATCTGGAGGCAAAAGTCCTCGCGCACATTTGGTAGTGGCGCGAGGAGGCGAAACACCGGGGCGTAACTCCGCTGCCGCGACTAATCGTGGCAGCAGACAGAGCTTTGACAGGATGTCACGGCGGCATGGAGAATGCGACTGTCGCAACCCAGTGCTGGGCACGCCACAATTGCGGCGGTAAGTCCCCTCTTTGAGGAGAGTATTGAGAAGCGCCACGGCATCCTCACCTTCCGCCTGACGCAGGTCCTCACCGGACATGGTTGTTTTGAGAGCTTCCTGTTTCGTGTAAGGTGGGAGGAAACGCCCGGGTGTTACCACTGTGTGGATTGACCGGAGGACACGGTGGAAACGCCCGGCGCGGGCGGAGCACCGCCGTGGGCGAACGGGGGCGGCCACCTGTCGCGTGCGGCCCCTGGGCCAGGCCATGCTACGGAGCGAGAGGGCATGAGAAGCCGTCACCTCCTGCGAAGCAGTAATGCTCGCGAAGGAGGAGGCGGACCGCGTGAGGGAGAGGCAATCGTTGCGCCCTCACGCACCTACTCGCTGCAAGAGGAGACGCCCTGGGCGTCAGGAGTCGATAGCCGACTCCCGTCCACCGTAGGCGCGGGCTTGCGGACGGCGAGCAATGGGCAGCTGGCCATCCGGTAAGGACCAGGCCCGGGTCGACGGCGCGTTGTGTTCCACGCGTGCCTTAAAGAGATGTCAGCAAACATTGACGGGGTCCGTTTGTCCGAAAGGGCTACCGTGGCCCTGGCACACAGGCAACTGAAGGAACACGGGTGGGTTTTAGTCAGTAAAAGTGACACTGAGCCTGGTTATTTGATGATTTATCACCCAAAAAAAAGGCTATTAATGGCGGTGTCGGGGTACGTAGCAAGGTGTCGGTGATTTTGAGGAAAAACAGTGTTTATGTGTTTGTTTGTGTGTTTGGCTCACTCAAACTGTTCTTAATGTTAAAATTTAAACGAAATCTGAATGCAATGTTCATGAAATGTTTGAATACACCCGGCTAACGCGGTAGATAAAAGTGCACTGAATCTAATATAAGTCATAAGCAGTGATCGGAATAGGTAGTGCATATTTACCTAAACTTCGATGAAGTAAGTAACATAGAGTGGATAATACCTCCTTTAAAATCCCAGAATCATAAACATGACGATTAAGTCCCGCGATTTATGAAATTGCAAATTATTTTTTGCACTTTGAATACATTCGTAACAAATTATTATTTCGAAGAATCTTATTACTTATTTAGGGTTCCGTACTAAAACTGTTAAATTAAAGTGCTTTGTTTTACATTGTTGTTGTATTGTTATTGTGTGTATTTAGGTATTTGATTATATTGCTATAAAAAGAGTAATATTAAAAATAAAAAGCAAAACATCTAATCAAAATAATATATATTTACGTACAATTACAAAACTTTCTTGTTAACACTACACAAAGAACCGGAGTAATGTAGTTACCCTTCAAAAGTATACATAGAACAAAAAATAATTCTGTTTTTGGTGTCGCGCCGTCCATTGGGTAAAAATGCTCGTAACTCATAAGTTCATAACATTTAACATAACAAAATTAAGAAGTAGTCTTTTTTATTTATTGATTTTAGTTGATAAAAATAAAAAATAATCAGAAACGTCATCATTCATCATCAATCAATCATATTACAGTAGGAAACAATAGTTGCTATCTCTTTCACACAGGTTTTACATTGAGTGAAAGAAATAACAAAAACAATAGGAACCGCCACCGTTGCCCAGGTAAGAATAACCAAATATCTGCAAAACAAAGTGTATGTAGGTATTTATTTGAAGCACAAGTTTCAATTTATTTACCCTGCACCTTAACAAATAAGCACATAAATCAGCCAACTTAATTTTATTTTACCTCCTTAAAACAAAACAACTGAATTCGACACAATTTTAGAACGGAACCCTAAAAACGTAATATGATTCTACAAATCAATAATTTGTAACTACATATCTATACATATAAAGTTCAATAAATAATTGGTGATTTTTAAATCCCGGGATTAAAACGCCATTATCATCACTCCGGTATTTTAGAGGAGGTTTTATCCACTCTGTTACTTACCTCAAAGTTTAGGTAAATATACTCTACCTATTCCGATCTCTGGTCATAAGTCATAAGTAATTTTTTTCATAACAAAACATATTATATTTCATTTTTTTTTTTTTTTTTTATAAAATAGTAAGTAATAAAATTTGGTTAACACGTCCCGTTGATATTGCTAACTACATGTGGTTTTACACCGGCGAGGCGAGGCGTGGATGGGATGGGCGAGAAATAAAATTTGTATGGCAAAGTTTCTATCCACGCCCAGCCCATCTTTAGTGGAAAAGGTCTAGATGCGCGAGGATGTGCGATGCGAGAATTGAAATATTTGTTAGTACAATATTGAACTTTATTACTTTGTAAAATGGATATACAGTACTCGCACCGGCCATCGAGGATCCGCACGGTCTCTCTCCGTCAATCGCTGACTCGCGATGTCTCGCGCTCCACAATTGACGGAGAAATCGATGAACAAACCCAAAAAAAAAAACGTACATACAGCCGAACATACAGACTGGTGGGGATAATACAAAATTAGTTGAAACCACATACTGAGTATCGCGTTAGTGGCACGTATACCAAAAATTATCAAATTATAATCAACGGTATAGCCGCAGAATCATTTTTTTACTTTAACCATTTTAACACATGATATGAACACATTACGATTTCGCCACGCAAGTTCATCAGGTCATTCACATCAAAACAATTTGATTTAGCTACATGCGTAAAACACAACCAAATACAATGTGCGGCTCACTACTCCAAAATAATACAATATTGTATTGTATTGCTGATTGAATTTAGATCTAATAACCATAACGATAAAATTCCTATTATCATAAGCAAACAAAGTTTGCTGAAACGCACTTTAGTTTCGTAAACTGAGAAGATAGAGCTACGTTGTCAATTCGACATTTTTGTCTAAACAAAGGAAGTGTAGGCAAAAATAGTTCGTAATTCCTTGCGCATTCGGAAGATTTATTGTGCAAGAAAAGGAAAGAAATACATCTAGGGTTGTTGCTGGAGTTTGTTACGCGCGCCATTTTTTTTAGATTATTATTACCTACATACCATAACCACCATAACCACCATAATAATGTACCATATTCTGATAAAGAAATTATTATTATTTCCTTTATTTCAGTATTTACATATAAATTAAATTTTTAATTATTATTATTATTATTATTTCCTTTATTTCACTATATACCGTAAAACGGGGTGAATAGGAACGCAGGGGTGAATCGTAACGAAACTTTAAAAGGAATTTTAACATTTAAATAATATAATTTGTTGCCAACAGGGACACGTAATCGGTTAATTATAATACAGTATACACGTTGAGAGTCCTTTTTGGCGACAGACTATAATATTTTAATGTTAAAATCCCTTTTAAAGTTTCGTTACGATTCACCCCTGCGTTCCTATTCACCCCGTTTTACCGGTACATATAAATTATATTTTTAAATATTAGAATATAAAAAAATATAAAAACATTTAAAAATACAAAAAATAGTAGCCCACCGGTAACGGGAACAGGGTCCAAGCTACCGGCGGTCAGGGCTCCAGAGAGAGGAACCTCCTAACAATGCGAGCCGTGTCCAGAAGTACCGCCTTCTGAATCAAGGCCTTGATCCAGCTGCTCAACGAGAGCCTCCTCAGGTGTTGGTGGAGGCTCTTCGCTATTAAACCAGTGGCTGTCACGACTATCGGCACAATGATCGCTGAGTCCACGTCCCACATGTCGACAACCTCGCGAGCCAAGTCAAGATACTTGATTTGTTTATCTTTCTCGGCTTTCACGAGGTTCCCGTCATGCGGGATCGTTATGTCAACGATCATTGCGCGCCGCTCTCTTCGATCCACCAGCACTATGTCAGGCTTATTGGCAATAATAGTCCTGTTAGTGATGATGGATCGATCCCAGTACAGTGTGATAGTTCCATTTTCGAGAACTGGGTCGGGCACATACCTGTAGTGCGGCATTTCCGATTCCACAAAGCTGTATTTCAAAGCAAGTTGCTGATGGATAATCCTGGCTACAAGGTTGTGTCTATGCAAGTACTCTTCGTTAGCTAGACGAGAACACCCAGAGATAATATGTCTAATTGATTCTCCCGGACGGCGGCATGCCCGACAGATGTCAACCGTACCGTCTTTCACAATAAATCTCCGGTAATTCTTCGTCATCATAACTTCGTCCATAATTGCACAGACAAAACCTTCGGTTTCCCCAAAGAGGTCACCGAAACGTAGCCAGGCTACGGACGCTTGTACATCTACATCGGGTCCATGTAGGGCCCGGAAAAAGCGTCCGTGAAGCTCTTTACTCTGCCATACCTCCATGCGATCGTTAGTGTCAAGCACTACTGGTTTGCGCCAGTTCTCTTTAGCCAAGGAGAGCGGGGTGAGGCCCTTGTCCACCGCGACCACATCTCATTGCATCCCCACGTCGGCTTCTAGGAAATATTCCCTGAGACTGCATATCTCGCGATTGTGGAGGGTCTTAGCATTTAAAAAACCTCGACCTCCACACTTTCGAGGGATATACGGTCTCATTACCGATGATCGTGGGTGATGCATTCGATTTGCAGTCAGCAGTGTACGGACCTTCCTATCCAGGGCGTCGAGTTCGGTCTGAGTCCATTTGAGTATGCCAAAAGAGTACATCAGAACCGGCATGACCCAACCGTTGAAGGCGCGCACCTTGTTTCCGCCTGATAGAAGACTATTAAGTACTTTCTTCAGGCGGCCAAAGAAGCGCTCCTTCAACGATTGCTTCATGTCAGTATTATTGACGCCCAGCGCTTCCGACACACTCAAATACTTATAGGTTTCGGATGCCGAGAGGGCTCTAAGGTTCATGGAATCCGAGAGTTGGGTTCCCACGGATTCCACAATCTCCCCTCGCTTTACATGCATGACCGCACATTCGTCCAAACCAAATTCCATCCTGATGGCACTACTGAAAGTTTCAGATACTTTCAGTAGCTCCATCAGTTGCAAATTGTTTGGGGCAAAGAGTTTGAGGTCATCCATGTAGAGGAGGTGAGATATAACCCGACCACCTCTCCTCAGCCGATAGCCTAGACCTGAATCCTCCAGCAGTGTGCTAAGAGGATTCAAGGCTAAGCAAAACCAAAGTGGACTCAAACTATCACCCTGAAATATGCCTCGTTCGATCCTTATCGGTTCGCTATTCCTCTGAACATTTCGACATCCTGGATAGTGAAGGACCGTTCTCCATTGCCCCATACATGACTTCAGGAAGGTGCGCAGAGTTGAATCTACTTTATACAACTCCAGCACCCTCATAAGCCACGTATGTGGCACCGAGTCATAGGCCTTCTTGTAATCTATCCAACATGTCGAAAGATCCTTTCGGGAACGACGAACCTGTTGGCTAATGGCCATATCAATGAGGAGTAGCTCCTTAGTACTACGGGACCCGTTCCTACATCCATTTTGAAAAGGAGACATGATGGAGTTGGTGTCTATTATTAATATTTCGTTTATTTATTTATATACTTATTTAGATACATTTTTAAATATTTTTATAAAAACAGAAAAAACATTTAAAAATATAAAAAATAGTAGTCCGCCGGTATCGGGAGCAGGGTCCAAGCTACCGGTGGTTAGGGCTCCAGAGATAGGAACCTCCTCACGATGCGAGCCGTATCGAGGAGAACTGCCTTCTGGATCAGGCCCTTTACCCAACCGTCTAACGAGAGCCTCGAGAGATGTTGATCGAGGCTTTAGGCCATCAGGCCATTGGCCGATACGACAATCGGCACAATGACAGCCGAGCTCACATTCCACATCTCAACAACCTCGTGTGCTAAGTCGAGATATTTAATTTGTTTCTCTTTCTCAGCTTTCACGAGGTTCTCGTCATGTGGAATGGTAATATCGATAATCATTGTGCGGCGCGCTAATCGATCTATCACCACTATATCAGGTTTATTGGCGACAATAGTCCTGTCAGTAATGATAGATCGATCCCAGTACAACGTAATATGGTCATTTTCGAGAACTGGGTCGGGCACATACTTGTAATACGGTACCTCAGAATCCACTAGTTTATATTTCAAAGCAAGTTGCTGGTGAATAATCCTGGCTACTTGATTATGCCTGTGCAAGTACTCGCCGTTAGCCAGACGAGAACAACCAGAGACAATATGTCTGATGGACTCACCCGGACGATGGCATGCCCGACACATGTCAACCGTCCCGTCTTTCATAATATGTCTCCGGTAGTTATTCGTCAAGATAACTTCGTCCATAATTGCACAGACGAAACCTTCAGTTTCCCCGAAAAGGTCACCAAAACGTAGCCAGGATACGGACGCTAAGAAATCTACACCGGGCTCGTGAAGAGCCCGATAAAAGCGTCCGTGTAGCTCCTTGCTTTGCCATACCTCCTTGCGGTCATCGGTAGTAAGTACCACAGGTTTGCGCCAGTTCTCTTTAGCCATGGAGAGCGGGGTGAAGCCCTTGTCCACTGCTACCACATCACGGTGCATACCCACTTCGGCTTTTAAAAAATATTCCCTGAGACTGCACACTTCGCGGTTGTGGAGGGTCTTTGCATTTAAAAAGCCTCGACCCCCGCACTTCCGCGGTATGTACAGTCTCATCACCGATGATCGTGGGTGATGCATCCGGTTTGCGGTTAGCAGTGTACGGACCCTCCTATCCAGGGCGTCGAGTTCGGTCTGAGTCCATTTGAGTATGCCGAAAGAGTACATCAATACTGGCATGACCCAACCGTTGAAGGCGCGCACCTTGTTTCCGCCTGAGAGAAGACTAATTAAAACCTTCTTCAGGCGACCAAAGAACCGCTCCCTCAGCGATTGCTTCATGTCAGCAACATTGATGCCTAACGCTTCCGACATACCCAAATACTTATAGCTTTCGGATGAAGAGAGGGATCGAAGGTGTATGGAATCCGAAAGTTGAATTCCCTCGGGTTCCATAACCTCACCTCGCTTTACATGCATGACTGCACATTTGTCCACTCCAAATTCCATCCTGATGGTGGTACTAAAAGTTTCAGTTACCTTCAGTAGCTCCATCAGTTGCAATTTGTTGGGGGCAAAGAGTTTCAAGTCATCCATGTAGAGGAGATGAGATATGACCTGACCATCTTTCCTCAACCGATAGCCTAGACCTGAATCCTCCAGTAGTGTGCTTAGAGGATTCAGGGCTAAGCAGAACCAAAGTGGACTCAAACTGTCGCCCTGAAATATTCCCCGTTTAATCCATACAGGCTCATCATTCGCCTGGATCTGTCGACACCCTGGATAGCGAAGAACCGTTCTCCATTGCCCCATACACGATCTAAGGAAGGTGCGTAGAGTTGTATCTATCTTGTACAACTCCAGCACCCTCATGAGCCATGTATGTGGCACCGAGTCGTAGGCCTTCTTATAATCTATCCAGCATGTCGACAGATCCCTGCGGGATCGACGAACTTGTTGGCTTATGGCCATATCGATGAGGAGTAGCTCCTTAGTACCACGGGACCCGTTCCTACATCCATTTTGAGAGGCCGACATAATCGAATTACTTTCAATGTGCGTATTAATTTTCGCTCTCAAAATGGATGTAAGAAGTTTATAGACCGTCGACAAACAAGTGATCGGTCTATAATTCTTGGGATCCGTGGGACTACCTGACTTATGGAGCAGGTGGGTAACGCCTGTTGTTAGAAACTGCGGAAGCGACCCAGACTCTAAAGATGACTGGTACTGAGACGCCAAGCAGGCGTGTGAACTAATTAGCCATTTCAACCAAAAGTTGTGCAATCCGTCCGGTCCCGGTGATTTCCAATTCGGTAACGGACGGACTGCTCTGGCGACGTCTAATGGCGTAATTAGGACTACATCCATTTCTGGTACAGTTTCACACGCCCGCCCGACATCCCGCATCCAGTCAGCTTCAACGTGACAGACGGGCACTGACCAGATGCTGCGCCAGAATGTACTCGTGGTGGCGTCATCCGGGCGACACTCGTCCGTCACATTTTGTTCAGGTCGCTCCCAAGCTCTATACACCCATCTCTCATCGCTCTGGAACATGCGATTCTGCGTGTACCGATCAACCCGCCGCTTATACCGCCGAATACGGCTCGCCCATGCACAAACTTTCTGCTTCAGGAAGTCGATGCGCTCTGTGGCATGGGACATGTATTCTCGAGGGCTGATTCCAGTCCCCGAGAATGCCCGCCTTACAAAGCGCATCACTCGTGGTCGGTTATTCCCCTCCCTGAAGCAGTGTAGTTTGCCGATGAGTACCCTAGCCCCATCGATACGACGCTTGATCCTGCACTGCCAGGCTGGTACGGCTGGTTTTGGTCGAGTAGCTCCGTCACAGTTTGGAAACCTGACGTTAGCTAAACGACATGCCGCAACAGCCGCGCAATACAGGATCGAGTGTGTATCAATGAGATTCTCGCTGCTCTCGAACACATTCTTAAGCTGCGAGTCCAGGGCACACACTAGCGCCCTATTCTTTTTGTGCATAGGTAGGCGTGGTAATCGGGGTCTAAGTTCGGTCGGAGTGGATCTGTACTCACGGAATGCATCCTCCAGTGCGCTCCTCAATCGGGCATTGCACTGGCTACTTACTGAAGCAACCCTATCATCTTCCACTTCTACACCATGATTAGACCGCGGCTGTATTTCATCAATGGTTGATGCTTGTACCGCGGTTTGTGCCGGAGTCGAGATAATATGGTTGTTCAGTTCTGAGCGCAGCCTATCAAGTGCAGCATCGTCCAACCTATGGCTGCGTTGGATGACTCGCACCTGATCCGAAAGTCGTTGGGCCGAGACGTTGATGGTTGGTTCCAGTTCCTGAAACAGAGACAGCATCCTATCACGGTACGCAGTGAGGTTAGTTCCCCCCTCTGTAGACCTGTAATATGCGCGCATGACGTTCTCGTTCATAGACTGAGTCCATTTCATGCGCTGCACACAACCACCGGCAGCGGGGACCCGGCTCGGGGCCGGATGGCCCCTAAGTCCCAAGCTCCTCGGTGGCCGGCCTCTCCCCTGCCGACGTACAGGTGTTGGCGACGTCGGCGGAGAAAAATACTCGTCGCTCGAGCTCGACGCAACTACCGCGACCGGTGTCGTCACAGCACTCACAATGGGGCTGGATACCGGCGGCGGCGAGGCGGAGCTGAGCGAAGAGTCCGGAGGTGGTGGGCGTGCTCGTGTTCTTGCTGATCTCGTCAACATGTTTTAATTTTCGTAGTCTTCTATTTAATTTTTATCGGAGATGGCATGACAGATGTCACGATTCGCTAGTTTTTGATAAAGTCTTTTATACTATGGTTTATTTTATTTTTCTTGAATTGTGTGGTGATTATTTGGATTTCGGGTTGTTGTAGCGTTTCTGATAAAATATAAAACTGCGTCTAGAATGATTAAAACTGAAAATTATTTGGTGACAATTAATTGGTGACATGTTGACGTTAGTGTTGCCAGCTTATTTATTATTATTATTATTATTATTACATGAATGAAACATGATTCATCTGTCATCGAGACGTCAAATAGTACGGTCACGTTAATTCTGCTCCGTAACTTAAATTCTTAGATCATAGTAAAAAGTTATTTTTACAACTGCGTGCTGTTTGGAAACATAAAAGTGGAACCCTATGGGCTGCAATCACATTATTTTCTAATCGAAAAGTGTTTTTAAGTGTGTTAATAGTGGTTACTAAAGTGTACTGTGGCGGTGATCTAACAAAAGTTATTTTATTGCATGTTGTCATTATAAAATTATTTTCAATCTACCGCCTGCTGTGTTAGTTCATGTTGTCATCAACCGAATCCACAATTTCATAGAATATCCTATAGTCTCGTTAGATCTGAGCGCTGGCGTCCGTCATCTGTAAATAGGGTGTTGTGAGTTCGAATCCGGCATATCACACTTTGTCTTTTTGGATTTATTGTACTGTTTGGGTGATTGATTGTATACTTGGAAAATGTCTAACTGTGATACTTGTGGATTACCAGTTAAACAAAATGAAAAAATTACTTGTTCAAATTGCGATAAATTCTATCATCACCTTTGTGTTAACCTGAGTGCTACTGCATTTAAAAGACTCAGTAAAACTTCACGTTCTAAGTGGAATTGTCTGAGCTCTATCTCTGCATGAAGCTGATAAATCGACGTTAGAAACAATTGAAGGTAGCTTTGACGGTGAGGATGATAAGGTCAGCGATATACGACTTGTTATACGGGAGGAAACTCGGAATACATTGCGTATTGATGTAAAGAATATGATTAGCGAGCTTAGATTCGAAATGGATGATTTAAAGAAGCAGATTGATGATTTGAAGTTATCTGGATCCTTTGACATCTCTCAAGTTAACGATTTAAAAACTGAACTCAAGGGTGTGCAACGTGAGAACATTGAGCTTCGTTCTCATAACTTCGATATGCAAAAGACTATGGCTCTGCTGAAAACGCAAATAAATACCCTGGATCAGAATATGCGTGAGGCGAATCTGGAAATACACGGCTTACCTGAAAATAAGAATGAAGTTTTACCGACCATCGTAACACAATTGGCAAATGTTGTGTCATATGCGCTAAAAGACTATGATATTATGAAGTGCGTTAGAGTGGCCAGTATGAACAACAATAAGTCTCGCCCGCGCTCTGTAATAGTGAAGCTGCGTAGACCTAGATGTCGCGACGAATTGTATTCTGCAATAACTAGATACAATAAATCTCACACTGATGATAAATTGAAGACAGGTCTTTTGGGTTATGGCGGTAATAAGGGGCCGGTTTATGTATCCGAGCATCTTTCTCCGACATATAAGTCTTTACATGCTGCTGCTCGTCTTAAGGCCAAAGAAAAATCCTATAAGTTTGTCTGGGTTCGCTATGGTAAAATTTTTGTATGCAAAAGTGAGAATTCGGGTACTATTCTAATTAAGGATGAGCAGTGTTTGGATAAAATTGTTTAATTAGTTACATTGTTAATTTAGTTCCTATTTTTCATGTTTACTTTTTAATTATTTTAGTCTAATGGATAGTATTTCGATTTTCTATCAGAAAGTGAGGGGCATGTAAACGAAGTCTCATGAAATTCTAATGTCAATTTTAAGTTCTGACTATGACATAATATGTTTGACAGAAACTTGGTTAGATGACTCGTTCTTATCCTCTGAATATTTTGATCAAAGATATACAGTTGTACGCCGTGATCGTTGTGCACTGTTTAAAGATTTGTACTCTAAAAGTTATGGTGGTGGGATATTGGTAGCTATTAGTATTAAATATAATTTTGTTAATAAAACTGAGTGGCAAACCTCTGTTGAGGATATGTGGTTATGTATAAGTGCTGGTGGCGTCTGTATGAATGTCTGTGTTGTTTATTTACCGTCTTATATACCTTGCCATATCTTTGTTCAATTCTTGGCCAGGGCTGAAGAAGTTTGCATGCGTTATATGGATTGCACCACCTTGATTATTGGTGATTTTAATCTTCCTAATGTGAAATGGCTTCAGTCTAATGATCCCTTTCTAGGAATTAGTGACCCTAAGTCTTTAGCGTTGAGGGATTTCATAAACATCACTGGCTATGTTCAAATGAATAACGTCTGCAATGAAAATAATAATATCTTAGACCTCATCTTGATGGATGAGAACTCCAGTCTTTCTGTGTCTTCCGCACCCCCTATCAGTAAACCAGATATACATCATCCGCCACTAGAATTAGCCCTTACTAAAACTTCAATTTCTAATTTAAATTATAATATTTTACAATCTAAATATATTTTCATTAAAACGGACTATGAGGCATGTGTTCGTGATCTACGTAAAGTGGATTGGGACGAATATTGTGATTTGAGTTGTAACGATTATGTTCTGACATTTTATAATATAATATGGCAAAATATTGATAAATACACTCCTAAGGGAAAACCTAAGAACAATTGCTATCCGGTTTGGTTCTCAGCTTCGTTGATTAAACTTCTTAAAGAAAAGCATAAGTACAGGACTCGGTTCAAGCGGTACAAAAACCCTCGGGACTATGATACTTTTGTTTGCCTACGGATGCGTGCTGGGAGAGCTATGGAAAACTGTTTTAGAGATTATATAGAAAGAATTGAGAGTGAATTAAAAACTAATGTAAAAGCTTTTTGGCGTTATACTAAGTCAAAACAATCATTCAGAGGTATCACTAACCAAGTTTCGTGGGGTGATCGTGTTGGTGAGGGTGGTAGTGGTGTGGCTGAACTCTTTGCTGACTATTTTGCTTCTGTGTACGGTGTTAATCAACAGCCTAGTGACTTGTCTTCAGGTTATTCCTCGTCTAATTACAGTATGTCTTCTATTCGCATTACTGAAAATGACATTACAGATAGCATCAAAAAGTTAGATCTTAATAAAGGAGCTGGTCCGGATGGGATTCCTCCTATTTTTATTCGGCTCTGCATTGATGCTCTTATTATACCACTACGGATAATATACAATAAATCCCTTAAGGAAGGTATATTTCCTGATTTATGGAAAATCTCACACATTATCCCCATACATAAGTCTGGTAGTATGAATGACGTAACTAACTATAGACCAATCTCTATTATATCACTATTTGCAAAAATGTTTGAGGGTCTTATATACAATGTAGTTTATTCGCACCTCCGTCATATAGTTCTAAGCAACATGGTTTTGTGTCTAACCGTTCTACTATGTCTAACTGACTTATTTATACTTCTTTCATTAGTAGCACCTTTGAAGCTAGGGGTCAGGTTGATGCTGTTTATACAGATTTTGCAAAAGCCTTCGATCGCGTTGATCACTCTATTCTTTCTATGAAATTGAATTGCGCTGGTATCCATGGCTCTTTTGCGGTGGTTCGAGAGTTATTTAATTAATCGTTCTCAAATAGTTGCCTTGGCGGGTTATGAATCTGTACCTTTTTCTCCTGGCTCTGGCGTTCCGCAGGGCTCTAAACTGGGTCCTTTGCTTTTTTTGGTATTTTTGAATGATCTTTTGGATTTGATGAATTGCGATTGTTTAGCCTATGCTGATGATTTAAAAATATACTGTAGGATATCGGACCTGAGTGATTGTATGAAGCTTCAAAGAGATCTTGATGTCCTTCAACAATGGTGCTTGAACAACAGAATGACGCTCAATGTAAAAAAATGCCAGACTATTACATTCACGAATAAAGTTAACTGCATTAGATTTGATTATCATATTGATGGATCAGTACTGAGCAGAGTATCGATCATCCGTGACCTAGGGGTTCTCTTCGATACATCCCTATCTTTCCGCGATCATATTGATAGTATAGTGACTAAGGCTAAAAGAATGCTTGGCTTTATAATCCGTATATCAAAACCTTTCCGTAATTATAGTAGCATTATTTTACTTTACAACGCACTAGTAAGGAGCTCTTTGGAGTATTGTTCCACTGTTTGGTCTCCCTATTATTCAACTTATACTAATAATGTTGAATCTGTTCAGGCCCGTTTTGTTAGGTATTTATGTATGAAGAATGGGATCCGAAAAGCTATACCTGATTACAATGACAGGTTAAAGCACTTTAAAATGATTAGCTTAAAAGAAAGACGTAACCTTTCTGACTTACTAATACTTCATAAAATTATAAACGGTTCCATTGACGCACAATTGGTAAACTATTTTAACTTTAGGTCTAGCCAACGTAGTAAGCGTCATCATCGTATTTTTGAATTGCCTATATCCACCTTAAATACCACATATAATAGCCCACTAACACGTATGGCAAGGCAATATAATGATAGGTCCAACTTCAAAGATTACCCTATTGATATTTTCTCCATGAGTTTCGCTTCATACAGACGTTCCCTATTTAAACGGTGCGAACAGTGCACGTCTATATAGCTCAAATTGGTTAGTTTTGTAGTGTTCTAGTTTTATGTCTTCTAGACACACTTTATTTTTGTTTCCTTTGTCTCTAATTTTTCATATGTCCAATGTCATGCACACCTGTTATTTGCATGGTTACTGTAATGCCAATTTTAGTTGTTATTTTTATTTGAATTCTAAGTGACTGTGCTGTTGGTGTGCTTATTCTAAATAAATAAATAAATAAACTTTACGCACACAAGGACCGCCAAATAAATGGTGCCTACTACACACACTATTTATTTACACTATAGTGCACTGTAGTGCCTACAGGTCAGATGAGGTTAGTAAACAATATTATAAAGGCTGCCAGGCGGTCCGTGGCTGTTCACAATTTTAGTTAGTAGGAAATGCTTTTTTATTATTTATGGAAAACTTACAGCTAATCAGACACAACGGTTACGGAGTTTTAACATGATGATGGCCAATTACAAGTTTTCACACGTAGACTAACAATTAACAATGTACTAAGTAGCAGACAGTGTTACTTTCGCGTTCTGTATATTCGTATATAATGCAAGGGCTATGTTATTTTGTCGAAGAAGTGATTGCAAAGAGCCTTCTTTAATTCAGGCACACTGGTAGTAAAAAGATCTATGTCAACTACCTGGCAGGTTTCATTATACATGCGGCTCGCCCTAATCATGTAGGAATTTTGTCTATAGGTTATTGTTGTTATGGGTACGTACAATAAACGACGCTTACGCAAAAATGAAGAACATACACGCAGCCCAATTTTGCTCAGCAGCTCAGGGATGTCGTTGGATCCGTTTGCAATTTTGAATAAAAATGCTAAATTAGATTTTTTTCTTATTTCATAAAGTGGAAGAACATGACATTTTTTACACCGCAAGTTGTAATTAGATAGGTATGTTTTAGAACGAAATTAAATGTACCTTAGGAATTTTCTTTGTATGCCCTCTAAACGATCGATATAAGCATTATAGTTGGGGTTTCGGACTTGAGAGGCATACTCGAGGTGACTACGAACCAAGGAGCAATATAATATCTTAAGAGTCCTTATACTTCTAAAATCAGACGAGACCCAGCAAATAAAGCCTAGTGCTTTCGACGCTTTGTTGACAATATTATTAATGTGAGTGTCAAAAATAAGCTTTGTGTCAATAGTAACCCCGAGGTCTTTGAAAGCATTGACACATAGCATTTGGAAAACGTTTAGGTCCAACTTATTAATTTTGCAGTAGGATTGAAAGGTGTCGAGATTCTCCTGCAGTAAGAGAGCATCTGCATGGGTGGCAACCTGTTTCATGATCTTCATGTCATCAGCATAAAGCAGTAGTTTAGAATGACGGAAACAGGAAATCACGTCATTAATAAAAATATTATATAATAGAGGCCCCAGTAACGACCCCTGAGGAACTCCCGAGGGAATACGCATAGCTCTAGACAAGTAGCCGTTCAGCACCACAGTCTGACATCTGCCCTCAATATACAACGCGAACCACCTAAATAGGTTACCCCTGATACCCATGGATAAAAAATTACGCATTAAGATCACATGGTCAATTTCATCGAAACATTTGCTGTAATCGGTATATAACGTCGACTTGGGACGGAAGGGACATGGACTCTGACAGAACATCACTACAAATAATTAGGTTGGATGTGCTAAACCGACCTCTTAAGAAACCGTGCTGTTGATCGCTGAGACTGTGTTTGACATTCGAATAAACGATTTTTTCCTGAATTTTTGCAAACATACACAATTTGGAGATCGGTCTATAATTGTCGACGGAAGTATTTGCCCCTTTTTTGTGTATCGGTGTTATACAAAGTTGATACGACAGAGGGGCTTTCCTTTAAACTGCCTTTACTAGGTACCATTTTGAAGCTCTGTACCAAAAATCAATTAAATAGGAGCAGTAGTTTAATCGCAATGATTTTTTAAATTTTTGCCCCGTTTGAGCACGATGTATCTTTCCTAACAGCTGATATGTCTATACGCTTAGGTCATGCACCTTAAAACGATAAATCTGAGTATAACCTACGATGCGTTGTTGCCGCTGTGACGCAAGTCACCAGTACAACCAAATATTTTCGCTAAAAAGATGGCAATGCAAACAAAGCAATAAATACACACACACTTGCACTTTCATTACGAGACTGACAATCATAGCAAAACATCCCGCGCGAAAAAGAAATAAAAATAGGTCAGTGAATTGCTATTGCAACCTAGATCCTTACGGTCGGTAAGTGGGGCTTCTAAAAAACTTGTTTTTTCAGTGCGCCGACGCTATCCATTCGGAACGTACTTATGTTACGTAACACGGAAGCTCCTGCACCGCTTTTGTTTTGTCGAACTCGCGCGCCGACAATTGTCATTTTGTTTTGTTATTGTGATATGACACTAAATAAGTTTAAAACAGTATTTCGTTTTTTATTGTGACAGGACACGTAACTTGGGATTATTATTATTTATTTAGTGTTAGTGTTTTTTTTTGTGATTGACTGCTTTCATTGTGATACTTACTACACGTAATTAAATTTTGGTTGTGTGTGTGTGTGTGTAATTAAAGTGGCCACCACGATCTCCAGACCTCACTCCCATGGATTTCTTTTTGTGGGGGTACATTAAGGGTAAAGTGTATGCCTAAGAGGTTAATACAATTGTGGAACTAAAAAATAAATAATTATTTTAGCATTTCACAAATTAAAGTGCTTAGCGACGGACAGTGATTTAATTAGAAAAATAATTAACGAGTATATATATATTGGATAGTATCGAGAGCGGGACAGCAAGATTGCAGTTCGCGATGGAACCGGCGGAATGTTGCTCGGGCCCGCAGACTTATTTATGTCAATTTGTTTTAGTAGCTTGTGAACCTTGTTCACAACAATTTCCACAAAACTAATATCAGCTGTGCACTGTGTCGTACTGCTATGGTCCACATATGAAATAGGACCATCGCCAGCACCAGTACCGTTGCCTAAGAGAGGTTGCCAGGTTTAATATCATTACTAACCCATTCAAAATAAGCAAAGTGTAACGAGTGTAACGAATAGGTGAAATATAAAGTTAGAGTTATTCCGTGCGCGCAGGGCGGCGCTGCAGTGGGCGGCGCGCGCGCGCTCTGCCTGCGTGTGCGTGGAGCCGCCGGGCGCGGGCTGGCCCGGCGCCGCCTGCCGCGCCGCCGTGCTGGGCGCGCTGCCGCCCGCGCTGGCGCCCGCGCTGGGCGCGCTGTACCTGGCCGACGTGTGCGTGCCGCCCGCCGTGTTCGCGGAGCTGCGCGTGGCCTACCGCCCGCCCTTCGGCGCCAGCTCCGTGCTGGCGCTGCACCCGGCAGACGCCTGACGCGCGCGCTGCCCGGCGCCGCCTGCCGCGCCGCCGTGCTGGGCGCGCTGCCGCCCGCGCTGGCGCCCGCGCTGGGCGCGCTGTACCTGGCCGACGTGTGCGTGCCGCCCGCCGTGTTCGCGGAGCTGCGCGTGGCCTACCGCCCGCCCTTCGGCGCCAGCTCCGTGCTGGCGCTGCACCCGGCAGACGCCTGACGCGCGCGCTGCCCGGCGCCGCCTGCCGCGCCGCCGTGCTGGGCGCGCTGCCGCCCGCGCTGGCGCCCGCGCTGGGCGCGCTGTACCTGGCCGACGTGTGCGTGCCGCCCGCCGTGTTCGCGGAGCTGCGCGTGGCCTACCGCCCGCCCTTCGGCGCCAGCTCCGTGCTGGCGCTGCACCCGGCAGACGCCTGACGCGCGCGCTGCCCGGCGCCGCCTGCCGCGCCGCCGTGCTGGGCGCGCTGCCGCCCGCGCTGGCGCCCGCGCTGGGCGCGCTGTACCTGGCCGACGTGTGCGTGCCGCCCGCCGTGTTCGCGGAGCTGCGCGTGGCCTACCGCCCGCCCTTCGGCGCCAGCTCCGTGCTGGCGCTGCACCCGGCGGACGCCTGACGCGCTGCTGTTCATACAGTAGTATGTCTACAGACATGAGTGCACGTATTGACCGACAGAACTTTTTAAAATCTTCTTTGCCAGATTGAACTCGTTTATATATAATATATTTTTTTAATCCGCCCTCTGACCGAATCGACTCGTGTGGCAATTTAACACGAGCTTATTTAGTTTATGATCAGTTTTTTTAAGCGTTGTATTAAATAATAAAAAGACGAAAAGTCCATCGAAACATTTGAAACTAAAGACGGACACTTACGGGCAACTCAAATTACGCAAATCTGGACAATTGTGGTTGATATGACGTCCCAGCAGTAGTCCCGGGGAGTCCCGGCGGTCCGTGTCAGCGCATGGTGAACCTGAAGCTGTCGTCACACCCGGTGCTGCTGCTCATAACGACTCGTGTTGCATAATCCACCTCGTAATTGCTTTATCACCCTAAAGATGGTTGTGACTTGCACGTCATAAAACGACAAGGCCTATTTATCTATTAGACCAGGGCTGAAAAGCCTTTGAAAATGGTAAAAAGTGAAAATAAAATTGTAGGATGAACATTTATCATAGTAATGTATTTTTTTTTACAGCATCAGAAAGTACATATTTAAACGAACAAAAAGCCCACCCGACTTTTTAAAAAAAGCAGATATTTTGACGTGAGAATTTTCGATTGAAAATTATGGTGCTTTTTCGCTATTAAGTCAAAATAAAGTGACATACATTTTGAGGTTATGTGAAAAAAGTGTAAATACAAAAGTTGTAGATCTTTTTATTACCTACAACTTTGCCATTTAACTTTTTCCATAGTACTTGTAGTTTTGCCGGAAATCGAAATAAACCGTTATTTAACCTTAACCTCCCCACCCCCCCCTTCCCGACCTCAGATCGCCCATTAATTATTTTTCCTTTAATTTTTGTCATATTCTATTCCTTTTGCAATGGGTTTCATCCAACAATTTTTTTTTGGTTTCAAAAATTATCGACCCTGGTCTCTTATTTTATTTTATTTTTTATTAAATAGGAACAACTAACAGCTACATTATGCAATATTACATATTTTTTTTTTTTTTATAATTTAAGTCATAATGTAGCCCACAGTTCTACTCTAATAAAGTTTAAATTTTGTGGGAATTGTTGTCATAGAAAGTGATTAAGGTATTATGAGGTCGACTGTACAACTAATAACCAGAAATAATAAACTCAATAGAATTTAATGAAGTGTAGTTTGTGGGTAATTCGAGAATTTTAAATGCTCATAAAAAATAGTAAGATTGTATGTTGATAAGTAATTGTGATACATCGATGGGTCGTTGACCTTGAACCTGGAAGTGATGGCTGCTTCAATGTGATTGAAAATGAAAGCAAATAAATATATTTTGTAATGACTTGCATGTGTAACTGTGCGACGGACGGTGTATCGAATGACTGTCATTTGTAAAATCCATGTATCTTCTTCTGATATAATAATTGTACATTTTCTTGTTAGTGTTTCAATAAGATTGTGAAATAATACTCGAAAACTGGATATTGAAGTGTATAGTGGACCGTACTCGCAAGTTATTTAACCAAACAGAGTCTTAAGAGTTTCGTACGCGGCACACACAGGAGGCTCGCACGCTCGCGGCGTGACGTCACGATCACGGCGTGACGTCACGATCGCGGCAGGTGCATGCTGTGTCCTGATGTTGTGCATTTACATCGTCAGCAGGTAAGATCGAACACACGTCAATGGAGCTACGAAAACCGCCCATTCTGCTATATAACTATAGGCGCTTTCTAAGTCAAGTGGTTCCTTGTATGTGCGGTTGCCTGTACTTGATCTAGTACTCTTCTCTAAAGGATGTGTTAAATTACGCTTATTTATGTATATTACGTTTGAATAGATCCGTACACGCTACTCTTACATAATTTTATTCAGTAACTTGACATTTGTTGCAATACAACTTTTAGAAAGAAAATAAAACAGTAGTGATGTGAAAAAGAGTAGACGAAATTGAGAGGACTTGATTAGTTGAAGGCACGGACTTTTAGGCCTACCTTTCTTAGAATTTGATAACTTAAAGGTCAACTTATTTAAAAAATTGCTGTGTCCGACAGGGTCCATAATTATTTCTATTGTTTTTTATTTACCACCTGTAAGTGTACATTATGGATTGCAATAAACAATTTGAGGTCAAAACACATTTTATTATTTTATTAAAATAAACAACGAGTAATGCTCAATTTAACGGGTTGTGAAACGTCAAGAAACTAAAAATAATTTTATGCTTTATTATTATGTAAGGTTCGAAATTATTACGTAGTTTTGTCTTATTTAAAATAGTATTAAAATGAATTTCTATAATCCAATGGATTTGTCAAGATTGAATAGAATTCAACTACTCATCCTTCATTCTTGCGGAACTGGCGGTGGAACTGTAGCATGAACTAAATAAATGATAAATGATAAATGATTTTATTTCTGTAAGTAGGTTTATACAAACACTTTTACACGTCAATCATATTTTTAAAACTAGATGAGGTCGGCGTTTCCTATCTGACTACTCTGAGAAGAAAGGCCGAAACAAACTCAGAGGTCAGTCTCTTTTAAAGTCCAGACATAATCTTGGTCAGATCATGTGAAGACCATGTAGATTTATGTCTGAAATGGTCTTTTGAGGAAAAACCACACGGAATGAGTGGACCTGTCCAGCCAGTGCACGCATTTGTCACTAATTGTGGAGCTCAACTCAGAACTAAAGGAGCTCAACTCAGAGCTAAAGGAGCTCAACCACTCGACGAACAATACCAAAGAAAGGACATTTGGGTAGGCCGCATAAAGCACTCAAACTGCCAGATTATCATTGAAACTACCTGAGAAAGTGAAAAATTAAAATTAAAAATAAAAGTTACCTACATAGTCCTCACATTCACTAGCAGTACTAGTTCATGCTACAGTTCCACAGTCCGGCCGCTGATAGCGTTGTTGTCGGTGAACGAAACATTTCAGCCCTTTTCACTTCATTGTCGTTCCACCAGCCACCGGGCCAGATAAATTTCTGGCACTATATCATTGTACAGTAGTGTAGTATAGTATTGCTTTGAACTGTCAAATTGCTGAATAAAAATATAGTGCTGATTGTAATCTATTATCCGAAGACTGTGACAAAACATCATGACTTGTCCTTTGAAACTATCCTGTGACCGCTGCGAGCTTGATCTAGAATTCTAGATATTGGTGCCGATTCCCTTGTCACAAAATTCTCTAAACTAGACTAAAAATCACAAAAATTTTGTTTAGTCCTGTCAAAAGACGATTTCTCATTCTGAAATAGACTAAAGTGACACAACTTAACTATATTTTAGTTTGACAGCACCAAGATGGTACTGAATAATTAGTTTAGTGAAAATGGCAATTTTGCTATTCTGAATTTGACGTTTTTAACCTAAAATTTTGGTTGTCTTAACTAAATCTGGCTATTTTTAATCGCGATTAAAAAGGTGTGGAATAAAATTAGTTGTCATGAACTAAGATTCACCACAACACCTCGACTTCAGGGGCAAAAACAGTACTGTATTTTTTTTAATTTTGCTTATATCTCGGAAACGGTGTGTCCTATCGCAAAAATAATGAAAATTTCGACCCCCTTTATAAAATCCTTAAACCCATATAACTCTACACGAAGGTATTTTTTTTTAAATATTATCCGTACAAAAAGTGAAAAATTCCATATAAAACACGCCGAGGCTGCAACCAATGCGCGCCTCCGGCTCTAAAAAAAAATCACGTGGTAGGGTAAACAAGTAGGTACCATGTGGAGTCGCGATTGTCAAATTAAATTTTAGTTGCGTCAAAATGATTTTTAAATTTAGAGATATTTTATTGCAGAATAGCTCTGAGATTCTCATAGCCAAAAGTAAGGAATTTTAGTGATAGTTTAGTTAGTTTAGTTCGGTGTACAAGAGAATCGGCACCACTGTACAACTTCGAGCTTCATAAAGAGCAATAATTTATTTTGTAATTGTCTGGCTTGTCTGGAAGCTGTGACTTGTAAATAGAATTTAAACCTCGTCCGCCTAGTTCACGGCGTTAGTAGTAAATAACGTCGCAGAGTAGAGAGAAGGTACCACAAGACACAACTGATAGATAATTAAAATTTTATATTAAAGTGATTTAATTTTATAAATAAATTTTAATAAAATTGTTAGTCGTAAATGGTGTATTATTAGTGCCTCCGTCGTGGTTACCAGTAGGGACAAGTGAAACAATGACTGCAATGAAAGGAAATACTTAAAGCATTTTCATTTATAAAGAAATCTATGTTCATTAACACAACGTATTTTTTTTCCATATGTACTTTACCTAATCTAAAAATCAGTCATAGAAACGAGATCAGAAATTAATCCTCACGCTATTTATTTTTCCCAAAACCTTGCCTCTTTTTCATTGTACTCCAGGCCTGGAGCATAATGAAATGGGGTGCAATGAAACATAGCGAGGCACAATGAAATATGCATCATAAATTCATAACAGATGTAAATAATAACAAAATAAACAAACAATTCTCAAATATTGACAATAGGTACCTGGGTATAATAAGGAAGATGAAATATATATAATTATTAATCAGAAAAGTGTGTAATTGAATCAGCTTGTCGTTTGGTCTTCTCGGAAGAACTTGGTGACGGTAAAACTAATTCTGTGTTCTTAAAAAGAAAATATTAATCATGTCACCCATACCACCATCCCATTAAAATGTTTTGTAGTTTGTTTGTTTCTCAAGCATATCAGCTCTTATAAAACACCAAAACGCTTTTATGGGGGTACAATGTTACACTGTTTCATTGAACCCCGTTTCATAGTACCCAGACTCGACAAAAAAAAAAGCAAATATTAACTGTAATTTTTTTTACAAAAGTACTCTGTGAATTTTACTTTGAGGTTTTATGTTGTAAAATATATTAATAAAAGCCCCAAATACGCAATTTACGTATAATCAAAATACTTGGTGGTTAAACGGTGTCAATAGTTCTTCAGTAAAACTAAATGGTTTTTCACTGGAAATGTAAACTTGAATAAAAAATCAGTTTTTCATTGCCAAGACTCACACATAGTGTATTATCTAGCCTTCAATGCAAGTACACTCCTACCAACTTATCTGTGAAATGGCGAAAATTGGACCTACGGCCGTCATGTTGAAATGTCATTCGATTGTGAGTGTCTACTACATTCGGGTTCTCTGGTTGATTTGTCGTGATATTGCTGAATTTATAAAGTTAAATATGCCGAAAGCTATTAAAAGTGATGCTCGAAATATTATTCTAAAGGCTAAAACCTTTTTTGAAGAAGAAGCTCGGGCGGGGTCTCCGATTATTCCATTTAATCAAATATACAAACGAATTTCGGCAGCGACAGGTTAGTGTTGTCAACTTTCTTGTTATAAATTACCCGATACTTAACTAATTATTTAAGTCCACGAAATAATCGTTTCTATTCTTGCTGCAGGTTAGCGTAACGGTAACGTACATCTATTAGGTAACCTGCTAAGTGAGTGAGCCAACTAACCTGCCAGATTTAATTTTTCTACTAAACTAACATTTATTTTACTATCTTATATTTCAGGTGTGAGTCAAAGACTAATTTCAAAAATAGTTAAGGAAGGGCACGCAGCAGAAGAAACTGGTACAAAAATTCGGACACCAGGCAAGGAGAGAAAACGTAAAAGTGGATTTGTGCATGTTGATGATTTTGACATGGGAGTTATACGGAGGAAAGTACATGAATTTTATTCTGCTAAAAAAGAGGTCCCTACTGTTAAAAAGCTTCTAGAGGTCTTAAACACAGATATATATTACACAGGACAGCGAGAGAGTCTGCGAAAGCTGCTTCACAAGGTGGGATTTCGTTTTAAAAAAATATAATCCAATCGGAAGGTTCTTATGGAGCGTAATTAAATATCAGCTTGGAGAGCTAAGTACACAAACTTTCGCGTTTATAATATTAGTAGTATGTGAAATATCCTTCTTGAAAACTTACTCAATTTTGGGCATCTTATATTAATTAGCAACACCATTAGCAACATTTACCAACCAATTAGCAACATTTGATGCATCACCTAAAACAGTGTCTGTAGCAATATACATGGATAAGCAAACACAGACCGAAGCATCTGAATTTAATGAGCATAGCAAATATGTCGAAAAAGAAATGAATAAACACAACAAGACACCACAAGATCAACGAGTAATAACAAAAGACAGTAGGAAAAAAAGAAAGCTATGCATTCTCAGTAACTGCAACCACAGTGGCTCACTAGAAATATTAGAAAACACTTTTGGCCGACACTTCGAGTTCTGTCATTACTTGTCGCGTAATAGTAGCGTAAAAGACATTTTCTCTAATATAGTTAATAAGATAAGGAATTATAGTCTAGATGACTACTGTATTATTATGATTGGCGAGCAAGATTTTAAAGGCACCGGGGAATCAATTGAAATAGTCAAGTTAATTAGAGAATCTCTTAAAAGTGTAACTAATACAAATGTCATTATATGGTGCCCTACATATGTACAAGGGGCTCTGATACACAATTATAAAATAGAAATGTTTAATAGATTGCTTTACATGGACATAGAAAATCATAATTATGCTTATTTTTTTGACAGTAATTTTGACCTATCTGAAGAAACATTCTCATATAATACCGGTAAACTTAACAAACTTGGTCAAAAACGCATTTATGAAAATATATTCTGTCGCCTACTTGTTGATATTGAGACCTATCCAACTGAGTATTACTACTACTGTGACTCTCCAAAATCGCTAAAAAAAGCCCAAAAATCTCTTTTTCGTCCCTTCACGTAAAAAGGTATTTGGTAGTAAAGACAGTTTTACAGAAAAGCAAAAATTTACACTATTACACCAAAATATAGCTGGAATTTTAAATAAAACTGATCTTTTCGAAATTACAATTACCGATTTGGCAAATCAGATTGGCGATATAGATTTTATTTGTCTGAGTGAAACTTTTATAAAATCAGGGCATGAAAGTAATCTGGCACTTACACACTACAACTTAGCTGCCAGTTACACTAGACACGGGAAGAAACGCGGTGGAACATGCGTTTTAATAAAAAAAAGTCTAAGTTTTAGCCCGTTACCTATAACTGATGAACTGGCCATTGAATATTGCTTTGAATGCTGTGGCATAGAAATATTGAGTCATAATTTAATTATAGTATGCATTTATAGAATTCCAGACTCCGATGTATCCATATTTTTAAAAAATCTTGAATTGTTATTGCGCAAATTAAAAATAGTCAAAATAAAATAAAAACTACTTGGGAAATTATAAACAATGAGACTGGAAGAGACAGAAAGCGTAGTAGTGACTACAGCCTTAATATTAACAATAAAGTTATTAAAAAAGATTTAGAAGTTGTCACAGTTTTTGAAAATTTCTTTGCCGATATTCCAGTCTCAACCACAAAAACTTTAAATTCTGCACCCACTGTTGCCGAGTCCCTATTGAAAGAAAATGTTGATATTTGTAACCATGTATTTAATTTCGACTATGTTAGTGCTCGAGATATTATTAAAACTTTCAATACACTTAATGTTAAAAAAACTGCTGATCTATGGGGAAATTCCGTAGAGGTTGCAAAATGTATAATCAACACTGTAGCGCCTGAATTGGCAATTATTTTTAATAAATGTATTGACTATGGAGTAATTCCTGACTTAATGAAGAGTAGTAAAATAATACCTTTGTTTAAATCGGGAAGCACATCAGACCTCACGAACTTAAGGCCAATTTCTGTGCTTCCCACCTTCAGTAAAATATTTGAAAAATTGATGCTAGATCAATTGCAAAAACATTTTAATAAACAGTAAACAATTCGGTTTCACAAGGGGTCGCTCTACCACCGATGCTGGCGTTGAGCTTCTTGCACATATTTTTGAGGCCTGGTAGAAGTCGCATGATGCCCTAGGTATTTTTTGTGACTTGTCTAAGGCTTTCGATTGTGTTTCTCATGATACATTGGTCAGGAAATTACATCACTATGGTGTTAGAAACACTGCCTTGGATCTTCTTATTTCTTATTTGAATAATAGGATCCAAAGAGTGGACGTTAATGGCAAGCGATCCGCGGGATCTATTGTCAGTATGGGAGTTCCACAGGGCTCAATTCTTGGCCCGTTTTTATTTCTCGTATATATTAATGACCTACCTTACCTTGTAAAGAACAGTCATGAAATAGTGTTATTTGCAGATGACACATCACTTTTATTTAAGCTTAAACGACAACAGACAGTTACTGACGATGTAAATAATGCTATCGCTAAAATAGTGCATTGGTTTAGTGTTAATAATTTATTTTTAAACGAGAAAAAGACTAAATGTATTAGATTTCTGACACCTAACGTTAAACAGGTGAAAACCAATGTACTAGTAAATGGGACGGAATTGGATCTTGTGGACACCACTGTGTTCTTAGGTGTTACTTTGGACTCGAAGCTACAGTGGGGCCCACATATAACCAAATTGTCGAAGCGGCTAAGCTCTGCAGCCTACGCGGTCTATAAAATCCGTCATTTGACTGATGTCGAAACAGCCCGATTAGTATATTTTAGTTATTTCCATAGTGTAATGTCGTACGGCATTTTGCTGTGGGGAAATGCAGCCGACATTCAGGCTATTTTTGTGCTGCAGAAACGAGCCATTCGAGCAGTTTATAACCTTAGTTGTAGGCATTCACTGAGGGATAAATTTAAGGAAATAAACATAATGACTGTCGCATCTCAATATGTATATGAAAACCTTATTTATGTAAAAAAGAATATTAATCTATATTCTAAACACAGCGACATTCATAACATAAATACTAGATACACAGATTTACTTATTGTGCCCTCGACTAGGCTCCAAAAAATTAGTAATTCATTTAAGTGCCAAAGTATACGTTTCTACAACAAACTCCCAAGTCTTGTTAAAGAACTGAGCCTCAATAAATTTAAATCATTTATTAAACAGAAACTCTGTCAAAAAGGTTTCTATAAAGTTAAAGATTACTTGGATGACAAAAAGGCTTGGGATTAATTAAGCTACTTCAATGTACCCCCAAGCAACAATCCATTTTATACTGTGATTATGTGTTTTAGAATTAATAATGTCATTTTTATTGAATTACATGACCTATCATATTATGATTTTTTGATGACATTTAAAGAGAAACCTGTCTGTGAATGTGAGTAAGTAGCATGCAGGCTAGATGAAATACATGATATTCATTTTAATATTGTGAATGTGAAGACTATGTGGGTCATTGTTGCTTTTTTTTTCTTTTCAGGTAGTTTTAATCTTAGTCTGGCAGTTTGAGTAATTTTTGTGGCCTACCCAAATGTCCTTTCTTTGGTATTGTTCGTTGAATCGTTGAGCTCCTTAAGTTCTGAGTTGAGCTGCACGATTACTAACAAATGCGTGCACTGACTGGACAGGTCCACTCAATCGTGTGGTTTTTCCTCAAAATACCATTTCAGACAAATCTACATAGTCTTCACATGATCTGACCAAGATTATGTCTGGACTTTAAAAGAGACTGTGACCTCTGAGTTTGTTTCGGCCTTTCTTCTCAGAGTAGTCAGATAGGAAACGCCGACCTCATCTAGTTTTAAAATATCATTGACGTGTAAAAGTGTTTGTACAAACCTATTTACAGAAATAAAATCATTTATCATTTATCAATATAACCCGCAAAGTTAAAAAAAAATATTATTCTGTGCGGAGATTGGAACATCGACATATTGGAAGATAACAAATATTCTAAAGAATTAATATCAATATTAAACAACTATAATATTTCCCTACATGTTAGGATGCCTACTAGGAAAAACACTAGCATAGATCAAATAGCCAGTAATCTCCCAGCAGTTGATATGAAATGCAGTATACATAATTTAGCTCTCTCCGATCACGATACTGGACAATCATTAACTTTTTACCTTGAAGAGATAAATAATAATAATAAATCAAAAACTATACAATTCTGGTATGTTACGAAAAGAGATTACGATAAGAGTAACATAGCAAAATTTTTAGATTGCTTAGCAGCTTTAAGTTTTGGTGAAATGTATGAAAAGACAAACTGCATTATAGCATTTAATATAATATATTCCATGACATATTCACGCTCTTCTATAAGTTGTGTTTTCCCGAAATACTTGTCAAAAGGACCAATAAACCCATAAAAAACAAATGGCTTAGTAGGGGTTTAAAAATATCATGCATTAAAAAGAGAGCTTTATATTACGCATATCAACACGATGCTATAAGTAAACGTTACCACAAGAAAAAATACCGTAATTACACTAATATTAAAAAAAATGCATATCAAAATCACAGCAGATAAACAACAATATTTTTTTCAATAATTCTAAGAATAAATGTAAAGCGACATGGTCAATTATAAAAAATAACTTGAATAAATCTAATAATAATAACTACAAAAATGAATTAATAATTAGTGACAAAAAAATTAATAATCCTATTTATATATGTAACCAATTTAACAATTATTTCATCGAGCTGACACAAAAAATTAACAATAATAATCATGACGTAAACAACATTGACATTGACAATAATTGAAATACTTTATTATTGACTCCTATAAATGAAATTGACATTATTAAAATAATATATTCATTAAATAACACAAATTCTACGGGATATGACGAAGTAACCACTAAAGTAATTAAATTAAGCGCAAAAATTATAGCATCCCCACTTAGCTACCTAATAAACCTTTCATTTGAAGAAGGTGTTTTTCCGTCGACATTAAAAGAGTCTATAATTAAACCATTATTCAAAAAGGGTAACTGTTCTGATATGAGTAATTATAGGCCCATTACACTGATCCCAATTTTTGCAAAAAAAAATGAAAAAGCAATGCATGACAAAATAAATAGCTTTGTAACTAAATACAATCTAATTGTAGAGAGTCATTTCGGATTCAGGAAAAATTGTTCAACGACTCTAGCCTGTTTTTCATTAGTAAAACTAATTACCGAAGCTCTGAATAAAAAGATGTCTGCTTTATCTGTATTCTTAGATATGAGCAAGGCATTTGATTTTGTCTCACATGAGCGACTACTCTGCAAACTAGAGGTATGGAATAAGAGGCAAGGCGCATGATTGGCTTAAAAGCTATTTGTCTGATCGCAAACAGAGAACTGTGATCTCTAAAATAGAAAAAAACTAGGACGACATATTGCTCAGAATTAAAAATTAATAAATCTGGCGTTCCACAGGGAAGCGTACTGGGTCCGCTACTATTTATATTATACATAAATGACCTCAGAAACTGTTTAAAATATGACTGTATCCAATTTGCTGACGACACTTCGACTATAAAATGTTCCAACAAAACTGACATAGAAACTAATACTAACATTGAATTAATTAATGTAATAAAATGGCTCGGGAACAATAATCTTAATGTTAATATTAATAAAAGTTGTTCAATTTCAAACATGCAACATGTCGGTAACATCAACAACAATTCGACATGATAATACAATTTTGCAACCAGGACAATCGGCTTTATTTTTAGGTATAATAATTGACAATAAACTCAACTGGAAAGAACATGTAGAAAGAGTATGCAACAAGCTAGATAAATTTGTATATGCTCTTCGCAAGCTAAGACTGGTGTCCAGTAAACAAACTGTCCTAAATGCTTATCATGGGTATGTTTCATCAGTATTGCGATACAGCCTAGTGATATGGGGCAATTCAGTGGATGTGGACAGAGCATTCAAAGTACAAAAAAAAATGTATCAGAGCCATGAGCGGAGCAGAATATTTAGACCATTGCAAGCCATTATTTAAAGAATTAAAAATTCTGCCACTCCCGTGCCTGTATATTTTTGAGGTTTATTTGCAAAAAAATACCCTCATTTATTCCTATTGAATGAACAAGTCTCCTAAAGACTGAATAAAAAAAATGTCGGGAAATTGCTAGTACCTCCTCAGAGATTGCAACTATACAGCAGAAATGCCAGTTGCATGACAGTAAAAATGTATAATAAATTACCAACATTTTTTTTTTTTTTTTTGGGTGAAGAAATCATCAAATGACCTCTCCCGCTCTGGGCGGAGCGGAAGGGCGTGTCAGACTCTTACTGACTAAAACCCACCCGTGTTCCTTCAGTTGCCTGTGCGCCAGGGCCACGGTAACTCTTTCGAACAATCCGCGACCCCGGCAGGATCCGCGACCACGGCAGGAATAAAAAAAAAAAAAAAATTACCACCTGGCTTGAGAATGTTACCTATGAATAAATTCAAATGTAAAATGTTTACTTGGCTTTTAGACATGTGTTTTTAACCGTTAATGAATTTTTAAATCATACTTTTTGACATTGTAATTAATATTCCATGCTATTAGTATTTTGACATTATAATTAAATATTTTGACACTAGAACTTATATTTTTTGACATAATTTTTTTATTTTTTTTGTTAATGTTATTTGTATTTTGAATATATATTTTTTGCATAGTAATTAATATTTTGACATTACAAATAATCCTGTTCAATTAATCTAAATCAATGTTATTGTATCAAACTAAAAATATTAATTCTTAAACAATTTTATTAATTTATTAACACACACACAACATAACATCACGGCTGTATTCCCCGAAGGGTTAGGCAGAGGTGTACCTATAGTACACCCACATTTCGACAGTTATGTTTAAGTCCCATGTAATAGGGGGCGAGCTTATTGCCATCAACCGGGCACAAATCCAGACTCCGGGCTGCTACTGAGAAATTCCAAAATATTTAAAAAAAAAATTATAACTTTTAATGTAATGTTTATAATTTGCATGCACTAAGCTTGTTTAATTTTTCTACACCAGAAATGGTAGTATATGTGAATCGAATTTTAATTTAAGATCTCAATGTACCATATACTTGGAAATAAAATAATTATTATTTCCTTTATTTCATTATTTACATATAAATTACATTTTTAAATATTAGAATATAAAAAATATAAAAATATTTAAAAATATAAAAAATAGTAGCCCACCGGTATCGGGAACAGGGTCCAAGCTACCGGCGGTCAGGGCTCCAGAGAGAGAAACCTCCAAACAATGCGAGCCGTGTCCAGAAGTACCGCTTTCTGAATCAAGCCCTTGATCCAGCTGCCCAACGAGAGCCTCCTCAGGTGTTGGTCGAGGCTCTTGGCTATTAAGCCATTGGCTGTCACGACTATCGGCACAATGATCGCTGAGTCCACATCCCACAGGTCGACAACCTCGCGAGCCAAGTCTAGATACTTGATTTGTTTATCTTTCTCGGCTTTCACTAGGTTCCCGTCATGCGGGACGGTTATGTCAACAATCATTGCGCGCCGCTCTAATCGATCCACCACCACTATATCAGGCTTATTGGCAACAATAGTCCTGTCAGTGATGATGGATCGATCCCAGTACAATGTGATATGTCCATTTTCGAGAACTGGGTCGGGCACATACCTGTAGTACGGCACTTCCGATTCTACAAGGCTGTATTTCAGAGCAAGTTGCTGATGGATAATCCTGGCTACAAGGTTGTGTCTATGCAAGTACTCTTCGTTAGCTAGACGAGAACATCCGGAGATAATATGTCTGATGGACTCACCCGGACGATGGCATGCCCGACACACGTCAACCGTCCCGTCCTTCATAATATGTCTCCGGTAGTTATTCGTTAAGATAACTTCGTCCATAATTGCACAGACAAAACCTTCGGTTTCTCCAAAGAGGTCACCGAAACGCAGCCAGGCTACGGACGCTAGTTGGTCTACATCGGGCCCATGTAGGGCCCGAAAAAGCGTCTGTGAAGCTCCTTACTCCGCCATACTTCCATGCGATCATTAGTGTCAAGCACTACTGGTTTGCGCCAGTTCTCTTTAGCTAAGGAGAGCGGGGTGAGGCCCTTGTCCACTGTGACCACATCCGTATGCATCGCCACGTCGGCTTCTAATAAATATTCCCTGAGACTGCATATCTCGCGATTGTGGAGGGTCTTAGCATTTAAAAAGCCTCGACCTCCATACTTTCGCGGCATATACAGTCTCATTACCGATGATCGTGGGTGATGCATTCGATTTGCAGTCAGCAGTGTACGGACCTTCCTATCCAGGGCGTCGAGTTAGGTTTGAGTCCATTTGAGTATGCCGAAAGAGTACATCAAAACCGGCATGACCCAACCGTTAAAGGCGCGCACCTTGTTTCCGCCTGATAAAAGATTACTAAATACTTTTTTCAGGCGGCCAAAGAAGCGCTCCTTTAACGACTGCTTCATGTCAGTACCATTGATGCCCAACGCTTCCGATATACCCAAATACTTATAGGTGTCGGATGCGGAGGGCTCTAAGGTTTATGGAATCCGAGAGTTGGGTTCCGACGGATTCCACAATCTCCCCTCGCTTTACATGCATGACCGCACATTTGTCCACACCAAATTCCATCCTGATGGCGCTACTGAAAGTTTCAGTTACTTTCAGTAGCTCCATCAGTTGCAAATTGTTGGGGGCAAAGAGTTTTAGGTCATCCATGTAGAGGAGGTGAGATATAACCTGACCACCTCTCCTCAGCCGATAGCCTAGACCTGAATCCTCCAACAGTGTGCTTAGAGGATTCAAGGCTAAGCAGAACCAAAGCGGACTCAAACTATCACCCTGAAATATGCCTCGCTCGATCCTTATCGGTTCGTTATCCCTCTGGATATTTCGACATCCTGGATAGTGAAGGACCGTTCTCCATTGCCCCATACATGACTTCAGGAAGGTGCGCAGAGTTGCATCTACTTTATAAAACTCCAGCACCCTCACAAGCCATGTATGTGGCACCGAGTCATAGGCCTTCTTGTAATCTATCCAACATGTCGACAGATCCTTTCGGGAACGACGAACCTGTTGGCTAATGGCCATATCAATGAGGAGTAGCTCCTTAGTACCACGGGACCCGTTCCTACATCCATTTTGAGAAGGAGACATGATGGAGTTGGTGTCTATATGTTTGTTAATTTTAGCTCTCAAAATGGATGTAAGAACTTTATAGACCGTCGGTAAACACGTGATCGGCCTATAATTTTTGGGTTCCGCAGTACTACCTGATTTATGGAGCAGGTGGGTAACTCCTGTTGTTAGGAACTGGGGTAGCGAATCAGATTCTATAGCAACCTGGTACTGAGCCGCCAAGCGAGCGTACGACCTACCAAACCATTTGATCCAGAACTTCTGCAGTCCGTCCGGCCCTGGAGACTTCCAATTAGGCAGCGGACGGACTGCACGTGTTACATCTTGGGGACAGATGGAAATAGCCCCCATTTCTGGTATTGGATCGCAGGCTCGCTCGACTTCCCGACCCCAATCACCTTCGGTGTGACTGACAGGCACCGACCAGATATTGCGCCAGAAAGGACACATGGCATCATCATCCGGCAGGCACGTGTCAGCCACACCTTGATCCGGTTGCTCCCAACCCCTATAAACCCACCTTTCATCGCGCTGGAAGGTGCGATTCTGAGTGTATCGCTCCACTCGCCGCTTATACCGACGAATACGGTTCGCCCATGCATACACTTTCTGCTTCAGGAAGTCGATGCGCTCTGTGACACAGGACATGTAGTCCTGAGGGCTGATATTAGTCCCTGCGAACGCGCGTCTCACAAAGCGCATCACTCTAGGGCGAGTATTGCCCTCCCTGAAGCAGATTAGTTTGCCGATGAGTGCTCTGGCCCCACCAATACGGCGCTCGATTCTGCACTGCCAAGCTGTTACGGCTGGTTTCGGTCGTGTAGCTCTAGAATCATTAGCAAATTTGACGTGAGCTACACGACATGCCGCTACAGCCGCGCAGTACAGAATCGAATGTGTATCGGTGAGGTTTACGCAGTCATCAAAATAATTTGACAACTGCGCATCCAGTGCCGCCACCAGCACTCTATTTTTGTTATGCATGGGTAAACGAGGTAACCGTGGTCTAAGTTCGGGCGATATGAACCGATATTCTCGAATCGCATCCTCCAAAGCACTCCTCAATTCATCATTGCACTGGGTACTTACGTTTGTAGCCCTATCATCACTCTCCTCGTCTGCTTGACTTGTGTTAGACTGTGGTAGTACTACCACAGTCTGCGACGGGGGGGCGATGACATGACTACTCTGCATTTCATTTCGCAGGCGATCAAGTACAGTGTCATCCAACATATGATTACGTTGGATGACCCGCACCTGATCCGACAGTCGTTGTGCCGACACGTTGACAGCTGGCTCAAGCACCTGAAAAAGAGAGAGCATCCGAACACGGTACGCGGTCAGATTGTTTCCCCCCTCTGTAGCCCCATAGTATGAGCGCATGACGTTTTCGTTGATGGATCGCGTCCATCTCATGCGCTGCACACTTCCGCCGGGAGCTGGGACCCTATCAGAGGCCGGTGGGCCTTGAGGTCCTAAACCGTCCGGCGGCCGGTGTCCTCCACGTCGACGAACAGGTGGTGGCGTCGTGGGCGGGGAGAAATACTCGTCGCTCGAGCTCGACGCAACTACCGCGGCCGGTGTCGTCACAGCGCTCACAGTGGGGCTGGATACCGGCGGCAGCGAGGCGGAGCTGAGCGACGAGTCCGGAGGTGGTGGGCGTGCTCGACGTGCGGCTGATCTTGTCAACATATTGTCTTCATTTTCTTATTTTGTTTGTTTTATCGGAGGTGACATCTGTCATGTCACCTCCGATTCGGCAGTTTTTGTTCAAATTTATTTACATTCTGGTACTCGTATTATGTATGTAATCAAAGGGTTTAAAAGTGATTTTCTGGTTTTAGATTTGGTTAATGGTAAACTATTGCAAATATGAGTTAAAATTACTTTTTTTGTTGATATTATGAAATAAAATTGAAAATGAGACGTTTTGTTGACACGGCGGTGTTGCCAATTATTATTATTATTATTATGATTCATTTAGGATTTTTTGGCATACTACTGAACCCTGCAAACGTCTCGCGTTTTAAAAGTTTTTTTTTGTTTCGGTAAAATCGGTGCTAACTCAGCCATTTCACAATTGCCCCTAATTTCCTTGTAGGTGATTTTTCTATGATTTATTTAGGATTTTTCGGCATACTACTTAAACCTGGGAAAGTCTCGCGTTTAAAAAAAAACTATTTTGTTTCGGTAAAATCGGTGATAACTCAGCCATTTAACAATTGACCCTAATTTCCTCGTAGGTGATTTTTCTATGATTAATTTAGGATTTTTTGGCATACTACTTAACCCTGGAAAAGACTCGCGTTTTTAAAAAAAAACGTTAGGTACAGTATTAAATTCACTCAGTTATTGAATCGTTAATAAAGTGATCTCAATTCTGATTTACAGTCACCGTAATTGAAATTAGTAATCAGGTAAGTAATAGTAATAGTTTATTTACTTCACATTATGTTTAGCTTTGTAATAGACTCGAAATATAGTGCAAAAAAAAAAACAACAAAGGTCTTAAAATAAAAACTTTATTATTTGCAAATGTATTATGATTTCATAGTACTTATTTAGGTAGGCCGATGATATAAGAATTTAAATTTTATCCTCTTTAATAGTTGATTCATTGTAAACCGATGCTTGATGTTAAGGCGCAGATATACGACTTTTAATGATTTCAAATTGAACATCACGTCTAAACGAATAGTCTTATTTGTTTGAAAAAAATATATGATAAACTAGACTATTTTCTTCGTAATTTGATATGTGAATATTTGAAATTATATTTTTATAACATAGTGTAATTAATTTGTAAAGTAATGTCTAACGCGAACACAAAAACGATAATCACGCAAAAACTATCGGGCGTATTTTCATGTAATCTGCACCATCTAAAAGACAATTTAATTACCCAAATTTTTGTATACGGCTTTTATTTGTATTGTGTTTGATAAATCAAGGTGGGTTGTTTTAGCGAATAAACTTGATGCGCGTTGAAGCGGGGGCTCTTGCGGGCGACTGGCGGCAGTGCATCGCTGACCAATGTCCGGGTAGACGCTAACGATCTGTGCAATTTTATTCGCTTAAAAGCTTCGCATGCTCCTGCCACTCGCTCAAGGTCGCGGGCACTTATTGTCGCCTTAACATAGAAATAAATAAGGCCGTAATTCCGTCATCATAGGCATAGTTGTTTTTAAGCTGCTTCAGACTCATCCAAATCTCGTACGAATAGTTTCTATTTGTTTTTTTTAAGGAAACTGTTTTTTTTCGACATAAAAAAATATTTAATCCCTAGTGGGAAAAGTAAACTCTGTTTATGTGAGTGTAAGTTGCTTTACCAAAATCAGTTAGTGGGACACAGTGGACAACAAAATTGTAAACAGTCCACTTTGTCCCACCAGTAGTGGGACAAATTGGTGGGGCAAAGTGGAATGATCCATCTTCCTGCCATTGTCCCATGTTATTTGGGGTTCGGCGCAATGCCCTCGAAATTGCCATACTAATATCGAGTTAATATACTTATATAAACTAACACATTCATCGTGTCCTGTCATTGTTTTGTACGTTATAAAAATTCGCAACAGAGGCAGGCTTTGGTTGAAAAACAAATGTGATAATAATAAATTAAGGAAATGTAAGTCCATCGATTTATTTTGAATAAAATTAGATCCTTAAAAAGCACATCATACTTATTTGGACAACAATATGATTATGTTATGGCTTAACACAACACTATCACCTCTACGTTACATACTTATATACAAAGTGGCGCGGCACTGTACAAACTTGTGACGTCACTGCGCGCGCTTTACGGATTACGTGACGGGCTCGGGGCTGTGTCGTCCTCCAGTGCTCAGTAGTTCGCGCCGCAAGAGATCCCTCGCCGGCCGCGTGAGCCGTGAAGCGGGCAGTGCCGTCCAATATATTAAACAAATTACAATAAATACATAAATTATTGTACGGAAGACTCGCGCTACAGACAACAGACGATCGTTGAACAATTTTATTACTTATTTACATTGATTAGCATTCCACTCTGGTAACAAAGTAACAGCGGACCATACACTAGCGGCTGGCGAGTCTGATGACTGATTGTGCCGAAGCAGAATTTCCATGGCTGTAACGCTGCTATAACTAATATAGTTAATAGGTTACAGGACACTGAACAAGATACAATATAAGTTTAATTAGAATTACGCCTGGGGTCGTTTAGTGTTCATCAATATGTTAACAGTTGAATTTCTTGGCTTGCTACAACCGTACGTAAACCAGTTATATTGGGATCACTCGAAGACAGTCTGTTACTGAGGATGTGTCTACTCCCTTACAACTGAACTCCTAGGCATATACGACCGACGCACTGTGATTCGAGTAGAACAATCTAGCAGGACAAAAACTTAAAAAAAAAAAAAAATAACATGTCCCTACAGGTATTTTTTTTCCTAATTACCTTGTAATGATGAGTAACATAAGTAAGTATAAAAGTTGATGTGAAAATTTGATAGTATTCATTTGAATAATAGCATTCACTAGATAATATACTGTGTAAATCTAACAAGATCTGTGTTAACTATTTGTGATGGATTTTACACTAGGGTAAGTAGTATCTCACAGCATTATTTACTTTTATAAAATTTTTATAGTAATTTTGAAAAACCACTTATTTAAAAAAACAAGTATTAAAAATATAACGTTAAAAAAACAAGTATTTCTCAGAACTTTAAGAGTAAATTTCAAGATTTGAACTTAGTAAGTAAAAAAGTAACATGTCTCCTCGTGTCACCTTCGTATTTTTTTTTTAATATACATCTTGGCTCTATGAACTATAATATTTAAAAAAAAAATGCAACATTTTTGCACAAGTACTTATTTTCCTTTTTTTTCAGAATACGTTATCACAATATCAAAAAAAAAATTTTTGAACAATAGCATTTTTTTTTTAAAGAAACGAGAAGTGAAGAGTTGTTTCGATTCATATCGGCAAGACATGATCTCAGCAGAATAACTGATCATTCTCTGAAGGAGATGAAAGTCATCATCTCACAGATTTCATCAAAACTTTCCCTAAAGTGGACTAAATGTGAGAGATCCCGAGAGCGGTTTCTGGAGACAAATTCAGAGTGGCTAATGAGTGCAGATATATCGTTAAAAGTATCTCCCGCCTACCAGCACCAGGGCCTTCCACTACCACAGAAACTGCAGCAGGACCTGGCCGACCACCCATCAAAGAATTCACAGATTCAAGTCTTAAAACAAAACGGAGATAAGTTGATGATATAATTCAGTCCAGAAGTACCAGTGAACTACTGTGCGCTGCTGAGGTGACGCTTGTCAGGTAAGAGGGGAGTGGCAAGTGTCTTATAAAATGTTGATGATACGGATGAGAAAATCAGTGAAACAAGTGTAGCGGTGTTTAACGAGTGATGAAGCTTTGGCGTACTATGTCGACAGCAAATCGACCACTCATAGTTATAAGCAGACTCGGAAGTGGAGCATCAAACCGGGACATTAGGTATTTCATTAGGTTTTTTAGGTCTTAGAAAAGTAAAAGTTGCGTGTTTTCCTCTAGAGGAGCATTTAACGGTAGATGTAACGCGTGCTGAAATCAAAGTTCAGGCTATTTTAAATAAAACTGCAGAACGCTTGATTTTAGCTCAGAAAAATGTCGTAAGCAGTGTTATGCCTTGCTCGTCATTTAAACTCATTAGTAAGTGGGGTTGTGATGGCAGTTCCGGTCACAGCACATATAAACAAAAAAATACTAATTGTGATGACACTGATGAATTTTTGTTTGTTTTTTCATTCGTTCCAATTCAATTACTTGATGATAAGGATAACATTGTTTGGGTAAACCCTCGACCATCTTCTGCGATCCTTTGTCGCCCAATAAAGTTATTTTTTTCTAAAGGAACTAAGGACTTCACCTTTGCAGAAACGAATAAAGTTTTAGAAGAGATAAATAATTTATTACCAACAATATGCAAAGTGGAGGTAAATGAGTTTTCTGTCAAACATGAAATGCTTCTCACAGTTATTGACGGAAAAGTGTACAATGCATTGACTGAGACTACTTCGGCACAGAAATGTTTCATTTGCGGAGCAACTCTAAAACTAATGAACGATGAGTCAAGGGAGTTTGTAGCTAATAAAGTCAAGGGAGTTTGTAGCTAATAAAGACAACCTTGGATTTGGTTTATCTACATTACATGCCTGGATCAGATGTTTTGAATGTTTGCTTCATATTAGTTGTCGTCTAGATGTAAAGAAATGGCAGTTAAGAGCTGAATCTGATAAATCTAGTGTAAAACAACGTTCAGATTTAATCAAGTACCGTTTTAAACGTGAAATGGGTCTAATAGTAGATAAACCAAAGCCAGGGTTCGGAAATACAAATAATGGAAATACGGCACGTGGTTTTTTTTTTAATCCAGCTCTGACGGCTGACATTGCAGGGTTAGATGTTTACCTCATAACTAAATTTGGCATAATAATTAGGGTTTTAGTCTCGGGGTACAATATACATTTAGAAAAATTTGAAGCTATCAGCCGAGACTAGAAAATTTCACAGAAATCTCTACCCGTGGTATTATATGCCTGCTTTCACAAAATATTTCTACACAGGTCGGAAATTATTAAAACTGCTATTTTGCCTATAGGCCAGCTTTCTGAAGAAGCTCAGGAAGCTCGGAACAAGGACTGTAGAAGATTTCGTAAACATAACACGCGGAAAATATCACGGGTAGCGACGAATAGGGATGTATTAAACATGTTATTACGAGTAATAACATCTGATCCTATAATAAACAGTTTGAGAGATATCCCATTGAAAAAAGAAACAAGTTCCCTTCCGAAGTCGTTGATTTATTAATTCCACCTAGTATTAAGTCCAATAGTGTTAGTATAGTTTCTAGTTATCATAGTAATGTCACTCGTGAACATGACTATTCAATGGAGGATTCATCTGATGAAAGCGAATGATTACCAGTGAATTACTAAGTAATCCGAATCTTAACTAATTAGTCTATTACCTTTAAGATTATTAGTAATTAAGTAATATTAAACTTAGATATGATTCTTTGTTTCTAATTAATTTTGTAATATTAAGTATGTAATTGATACTTAATATTTATTGATAAGTAATTTAGTTATTATTTCTATAAAAATTATTAATGTTTTTTTTTTTAAATTTTATTATATACACTTTATTCATTGACAACCTTTTTAATCTTCTATTTTCCAAACTACCTTTACTGAATTAAGTAGGGAAGATTTAATGTGATCAATAAACACATAAGAAGCTAAAAATCCAAGAAAATAATTTTGTCTAGCTAGGTTGTTCTACTCGAATCACAGTGCGACGGCTCAAATTACAATGTTTTTAACGAGAAAAATATTTATTTAAAAGAGTATCCGTTTTAATAAAGACGTTTAAAATATTATGGATATAAAATATTGTGTAAACTTTGTGTACAAGTCTTTGGTTGTAGAGATGGCGGTAGCCGTTGAATTGTATCTCTCTAGTGTTGTTTACACAGTCGTATGAGGCGGCAGTGACATGACGTGGCGACCTCGTAGCACGTGACACGTGCCACGCGCTACATGACTCGAGCCACGCGCTACTTGTGACCACCTACGCGCTACATGTGACGAGTTACGCGCCACATGTCAGGACTCACACGCCACATGTGACGAGTCCAGCACCTCATGTGGCGAGCTACACACGTTCTGTTAAGTATACGGGGTACACACCGATATAAGTCACTATTTTACAGGATACACATGATACATACTAGGTAAACTGGTGTAAAAAATATCCAAAAAACACGTTATAAAAATGATCTTCAGAAGTTAGAGTACAAAATAGAAGCTCCTGTCGCGTCGACAATATGTGAAGCCGCCGCGAGCGAGGCGCGGCTCAACACGACATGATTCAGATTGTTTGTGACCGACGACTCAACATTCCACCAGTGTTCGGATGCGCTACACACACTAATTAATACACACGGAGATACGCACACATACACACTGTCACGACATAAAAAGTATCCTCATCATGTGAGTACACTATATTAACCTTACCGATAAACATTCCAACGTAATAAAACTTACAACAAAACTAGTCAGTAGGTTCGCGTCGGGCTTCGTCGATACGACCGAATCGGGCCGGCTACCCGCTACGTAATACTAACGAAATAATTAACTACTCGACACTGCACCGGAATCAATGCGCCCTCGAACGGCTAGAGCGAGTTGCGGCGGTGAAGAGTTCCTTGGCCGACGTTAAGTGTTAAAATTAGTCACAATCGACAAAATTGTAAAGAGTCGTACAAAACGTGGTTCTGATCCTTCTCGCGGCGCCGGCGGCTACAGGTCGCGATCGCGCTCGGGCGCGCGCGTGTCGTGCTCGTGCGGTGCGTCGGGCTCGTGGCACGTGCCGGGCTCGCGCGGCGCGTTGGACGCGTGGCACGTGCCGGGCTCGCGCGGCGCGTTGGACGCGTGGCACGTGCCGGGCTCGCGCGGTGCGTTGGACGCGTGGCATGTGCCGGGCTCGCGCGGCGCGTCGGGCGCGTGGCACGTGCCGTTGCTGCGCTCGTGCAGCGGGCGGCCGGTGGCGCGGCGGATGAGCGCATGCGTGTGGTCGCGCAGGCGTAGCAGCTCTTCCTGGATGCGGTCGGTGATGGCCTTGCGCGTCTCCTCTTCGCTCGCGTTCGCGCTCCGCAACCTACGGACACACAGACGCACGCGGTGAGGCACAGAACGTTTACTGCACCGGCACTGCTATTAGAAGGTGGAAGAGCCAATATACTTACATTTTTTTTTGCATGAAAAACAATGTAGCAGAAGACAAAAATGAGCCAAAAAAATATTATTCGGTCTTTTTCGCTTTACAACCTTCGGAAATACGGAGGGAGTAATGGTATTTTACGGACATTTTTATCATAAGTAAAAGCTATGCGGCATAAATAAAATAAAAAATAAGTTTAATGCAAATGATTCCCCCTGGACCTAGACACACTACTTTAAAATTTCAACCCCCTCCGCTCCTATTTTAATAAAAATAACTATATTCTTTCAAATCTTTCACTTGCTATGTAACTTATTAAGTATAAGTGGAAAAGATTATTTATAATGGTTCCAAAGAACATGGATAAAGTTTGGCCCAGCATGGACAATAAGTTAATAAGTATATAAATTTAAAAATAACTGATAATATTAGAAATCCTACCACAGCTTTCATTACTTCGTAAAACTTTGCAGAGAATAATTCAATTTAAAAGATTATTATTTTGATTCAGGTAATCAGGGAGATATTTATGTTGCCAGTTTTGTTTACACCGTCGTATGAGGCGGCAGTGACGTGACGTAGCGACCTCGTAGCACGTGAGACGCGCCACATGACAAGACCAACGCTTTAAATGTGACGAGCCACGCGCCGCATGTGACGAGTCACGCGCCTTATTCATTGTCACTGCCCGTCACTGTCATTCATGTCATATTTGTCATTTGTGTATGATTGTTGATGATGGCTTCTTTACCGAAGAGGGAATAGAATAGAGTACCCTATTTTATTTTCTTTCTTTACTCTTTCCTTCTCTTTCTTTTCAATAAAAGATAAACAATGCAACGCAATATTTAATTTTTTCTATACGAAACATCCTGTGTTAGGAAGAGTACGCTTTATATAAGCCTTTAGTTTTTTTTGACGTAGACACTAAACGATTCCTAAAATGTAACTAGTGACCAGAGATCGGAATAGGTACAGTATATTTACCTAAACTTCGAGGTAAGTAACATACGAGTGGATAATACCTCCTCTAAAATACCGGAATTATGATAATGACGTTTTAATCCCGGGATTTAAATATCACGAATTATTTATTGGACTTTATCCAGACTGGTGACGACATAACGACATTAAATGAAAATACGATCCCCACTAGTTAATTATAACACTTTAAAATTATCAAATTAGGTATTACACCAAAATTCAAAAATCTAATTATTCAAACAAACTAAATGCGAAAATAATGTAAATTAAACGCAACAGTCTTTATAATATTGTTTACTAACCTCATCTGACCTGTAGGCACTACACTTACGTGTAGTGTAAATAAATAGTGTGTGTAGTAGGCAGTCTAGCGAATGCAAACCGGTTTAACCGAAAACCGGAAACCCAGTTTTTCGGCATATTTGAATTTATTTAAAAAACCGGGTTAATTTGTAATGTTTCCGGTTTTTCGAGTTTTTATTATTATTTTCAAACGGCAACACCACTAAACCACCTGTATGTCAAAACGATGCATTTGATGTCAGCCATCTAGTTTTGCCAAACGTTGACAACGGTTATTAGTGTAAAGACGTGTTGTTTATCGTAGTATTGTTAATTTGATAACTTTAAACCGTTTTCAAGAGTTGAGTGATGGAGTTAAGTGAATTTGTCGTACAGTTCAGTTATTTTATGTAAGTATTTGGAATTTATAGTATGGTCTTTCTTAGGTTAGGTACAAATTATTATTTTCAAATGTTAAGATATTCTGTTATTCACACAGTGTGCCACACTAAAATCCTAGCTAATATTATAAATGCAAATGTGAGTTTGTTTGTTACGCTTTCACGCTAAAACAGCCGAACAGATTTGGATGAAATTTGGACCATGGGTAGACCATGACCTAGATTAGGATATAGGATATCTTTATTCCTGATATTATTCCCACGGGATCGAAAACTTGGGGCGCAGCTAGTTATATAATAAATGCGAAACTTTGATTGATAGTATGCTTTTTACTTCATCACGCTGAAACAGCTAGAATATTTTTTAGGTCCTTCCTGTTAATTTCATAATTAAACAGAATACAGATGAAGTTATTGTTCTTGCTTGCCACTTTCAGATTACTATGGATGATTTCGTAGAAAACATCAGAAAGACTGAAGATAAAAACAGCGTGCGGTGCATTTTTTTTTTCATTAGAATAATTAACCTGATTTAAATTATTATTGATCTCTTTTAAAAGACTTATATCTAGTTTATATTATGTTAATTAAAGGTTTAAGTTATGAAAACATTGAGTATCTCAGTTATTGTGACTGTTATGGTTTCATTTTAAAAGTTAGATTTTTATAATTAAAGAGTTTATAATATGGTTAATTTTATATCAGATTTTCAGTTTTATAAAATCTTGTTTTTGTATTTTATAATATTTTTTTCATGCGTGATACTTATAATTACTTTTTTTTAGTTTAGTACATCTTTTTTATACTGTTGTTTATTTTGTATCTACTTAGCTTAAGCACGAAAAGCAAATAAACCTTTTACTTAAACAATTTTTTGCATTTTCATGGAAATGTTGAATATGTATTTCTTTTTAATACACTGTTCTATTTAATAAGTGAAAAGATTAAGATGTAGGCGGCCTGAATTTCACAAGCAGTTTAAAAATATCATTGAGACAAAGAATTAGAAATATCTAATTTTTAAACCGGTTTCACCGAAAACCGGGTTTTATGATAGGAAACTCGAAAAAAAAAACCGGGTTTTAATTCTAGCCGGTTTTGCATTCCCTAGTAGGCACCATTTACTTGGCGGTCCCTTGTGTGCGTAAAGTTTCATTCATGTAGGTAACAATAATCTAAAAAAAATGGCGTGCGGAACGAACTCTAGCAAAAACCCTAAATAAATGTATTTCTTTCCTTTTCTTGGACAATAAATCTTTCGAATTCGGAAGTGATTACGAACTATTTTTGCCTACACTTACGTTGTTTAGACAAAAATGTCGAATTGACAACGTAGCTATCTTCAGTTTACGAAACGACTAATGCGCTTCAGCAAACTTTGTTTGCTTATGATAATAGGAATTTTATCGTTATGGTTATTAGGTCTAAATAAAAACAGCAATACAACACAACATTGTATTATTTCTGAGTAGCGAGCCGCACATTGTATTTGGTTGTATTTTACGCATGTAGGTAAATTAAATTGTTTAGATGTGTATGACCTGATGAACTTGCGTGGCGAAATCGTAATGTATTCACAACATGTGTTAAAATGGTTAGTGTAAAAAAAAAACCTGCGGCTATACCGTTGATTATAATTTGATATTTTTTGGTATACGTGCCACTAACGCGATACCCAGTATGTGGTATCTAAACAATTTAATTTATCTACATGCGTAAAACACAACCAAATACAATGTGCGGCTCACTACCGTACTCAAAAATAATACAATATTGTATTTTTCAAACTCAAACTCAAAGCATTTATTTCAATTAAACCATTTACAGGCACTTTTGAATTGTCAAAGAGTCGGTCAGTTAGTCAGAAAGTTGAAGCTAGTTGCCTATTCCAAAACGTAGATCTCTATGGAGAAGAACGGGCAAGAAACTCCAAGGACACTCTTTATAAATCAAGATATTACAAAATCGTTGGTACATCATTCTTGTTGCTTTTATATGTGAGAACAATGTAAATAAAATAAAAATAGAATGTATAAAAAAAAAGAAATCAAAAAATAAGAATAATAAAAAATAAGCCGTAGCAGTTAAGAGATGACCAGTCTCAACTGATGGCGCCCGTTCACGAACATGACGCGTGGATCAGCACCATCCAGCTCAACCATTTTGTAGGGAACCGAATGATCCAACACACGCGCCACCAACAGTGAGACATTTCAGTGAGCATGACATAGTCTCAACTGCCATGCTTTCAAGTCAACATACATAATAATGATATAATAAACGAATCCAAAACATTACTAAATCAAATAATAATCCTAAACATTATATTACTTACTCACATTTACAAAATTGAAAAAATGCTTCTAAATTATACAAAACTATACTTTGCTATGTATATGAGCGATGAATAAAATTTTACTACCAAAAGAAAATACCATCATTAAATATCTAGTGGAGTATTCAATATAAAACAATATTTTATAAAAAAAAAAAACATTAAGTTCGCAATATCAGAAAAAAAAGGTAAAATAAAAAAGAAGTATCTCTTCCAAACAATAAAACTAACTAGTGCGCCCAAGTGGCTGTGGAGCAGGACCAGCATTAAGCCAAGCATTTCTACGATATAATCATTGAGCTTATAATATGCTTGTCTACACAGTGTGCGTTTAATGCATGTTTTAAATTTCTTCTCATTTAGTTGAAGAATATCGAGTGGTATTTTATTATAACATTTTACACAGTACCCCATAAAAGAAGTATGTACTTTAGACAACCTGAAACGTGGTTGATCTAATTTGTTCCTATTTCTAGTGTTGAAATTATGCCTGTCACTTATCTTACTAAAAAGATGTAGATTTTTTCGAACATACATAATGTTTTCATATATATATTGACAAGGTACCGTCATGATGTTAATTTTTTTAAACAGTTCCCTGAGAGATTCGCGTTTGCGGAGGTTGTAGATGGCTCTGATAGCCCTCTTTTGCAGAATAAAGATAGAATCAATATCTGCAGCCCGTCCCCACAGCAGAATACCGTAAGACATGATACAGACAGATAGCGCTGCTGTCAAGTGAACATCAATGTAAACGAACTCGGTATATTTCCATATTTAAAATGGTTTTAAGTGTTAATTTATAATTAATTCTGCTTAAATGTATAAAGTATGATCCAAACTAAATGGACAAGTGTTATCTAAGTGAAATAATGTGAAATAGTGAACTTTTGGACATAATAACATTTTGATAAGGAAATCTAATAAAGTGCATAAATACAACCAATAAATAATCATTCAATATAAATAGCTGACGCAGCTGACACAGCTGACAAAAACTATCAAATTCAAGCACAATTTTGTGACATAATAACTAAAAATAAACAACAACATTATTCATTTCAAAACTTATTTTTGCTTTAAACTCTTGTGTAAGCGAGATAAGTGAATAGTGAAATACTAATAATAAAAGTGGTAGTACTCCGTATGCAATCGTATAAAAACAAGTTGTGTTTGGCAAAAAAAAGTGCAAAAATAACTATTGTATGAGTCATCATAACGACTTCTCCAATTTAAAACAAATATACGACGAATGTGCAACACTATTTCAATCAACAATTTAACTACACATATGGTTCAGGAAGCATACACGAGAATACACGAGACGTCGATCTCGAGGTGCCGCGAATTCAATCCCCAGAAATTGATTTTCTTTTTACAAGATTCTATTTCGAACTAAGATAAACTTGAGTTGCTTCAACATGAATTTCTTGGATAATATTACATTCCGCCGGACCAGGACAAAGTCTGATTCAATCCTTAACGACAGTGAGGTAGTTAATAATCAAACATTAAATGAGACTGTCACAAGTGTACCGGAAATGTCTGACTACGAAGATGATGTAAATAGGATACTACGAGAACAAATTTCGACGCTTAAACTAGATCTACAGAGTGCCCACTTAGAAATTGAAGCACTGTCTTTAGAAAACACTAATCTCAAGACATTAAACGAAAAATAATGACTTATATAAGAAAGTGACTAGCAGTCCTGTCAAACTGAAGACATCTAGCAAAAAGAACAATAACAATAAAACCAAACAAACACAAACCGAAATGCCGAAACCGAAGGAAAATAAGAGTACTACACCAATAAAACAAAGCAGAGATAATTTGGACAAAGAACACTCGGAACGTAACAAAATATGCATCCTTAGTACAGACAACCACAATAAATTGTTTCATATTGCAGAAAACACTTTTAAGACCTGTGATCTTTGTCACTACATCATACCTCGGGGAAGTACTCGTATGCAAATTCTGTTAAAAGGCATTAGAGAAAAGCTGGCAAATTTCACTCTACTGGACTTCTGCATTATATTACTAGGTGAAGAAGACTTTAAAGTCACAAATAGATATTTTAATAATATCTTTCAAATAAGAAAAGTTTTGCCAGAAATCACAAATACGAACATAATTATATGCACTCCGACGTACAAATTCTTCACTAGTAATTACTTATATAATTCAAGAGTGGAAACTTTCAATAATTTATTATACTTAGATACAAATACTCATGAATATGCCTACTTTTTGGATAGTAATAAGAATTTAAGAAATTTGGAAAATCCAAAAGTGCACGACTCATAATGCTCATTTAATTATGAAATATAAAAAAAAAAAAACTTAAGTCGTTAAATTAATTGCCGAAAAAACAGCTGTAGTAGGAAGAAGGTACTGCACAAGCGGCCCTGGTGGAATAAATGTACATAATATCTATAGATATATCACCATCCATATGTTAATTTTCTATGGATATAAATAGATGTACAGTCTTGTAGTTTTCGTTTTTTATTAATTGTAATTAAACGACACTGAATTAATTAGCCATTTGCATTCAGTGACCTACAACTGTCGATTAGAATTAAAAAAAAAAAAAATTACTCAAATAATGGATTTTTTCACAAGTTACAGTGTTTCCGGGTTTCACACATGACGGACAGGAATTTTTTTTGACCTATTTTGGTGTATTTTTCCAATTCTATTGCAGTAAATCAATTTTTAAAAAGTATGAAATTAATCTCCATTAAATTATCTCGACAATAGTATGCAAAATATCTTGATTCCGTGAACTAACAAGGCTATAATAATAAAAATAGCCGCCAAAATGAGGCGAAAAAATTTTTTCGATCGTAAAGCACTCTCTGATGCTTCGCATCATGAGTCGTGCAATATGACGACACCATGTTTGACAGACGCACTGGCGTAATAAATAGTTTCGGAATGCAATCTATTTTTAAGGATATTTATAACTCGATTATTTATGTACGAGTACAATCTACCAACACTGACTATCAATATGAAGTTGACAGAAACGAGGACATGTCTGCGAATCAAAACAACAATAAGGAGCAGAAACCTACTTAGCAGAAGCTTTTTCGGAAATAAATATATTACCATATTGCATCAAAATATTGCAGGTTTGAGGAGCAAGTCTGATGCACTAACGGTCTGCTTACAAGAATTATCGGACAACAGCACTGATATTGATGTAATTTGTCTGACTGAACATTTCATGATGTCGGGCCATGAAAATATTTGTGTGATACCCAATTTCTGCCTAGCTGCCCACTTCAGCAGAAGTAATTCCAACAGAGGAGGATCGTGTATCTACGTAAAAAAAGGACATCAATGGAAAGTGATTCCTAAATCAGTGTTATTCACTGAGTGCTCAGTTTTTGAATGCTCTGCAATAGAACTGATAGCCTGCAAAATTATTATTATTTGTTTATATAGGGTTCCTTTAACTCGTAACTTACACAATTTCTTTGCAAGATTAGATAAAATGCTCAAATATGTCAATAAAACCTATAATAAGTATAATATTGTAATAACTGGCGATTTTAATATTGATGTTTTAAAACAAACTAATACCACATCAGAATTTGAATGTTTACTACTCAACTATAATCTTAAGCTTAAGATAACAGAGCCTACTAGAAAAATTAGCAAAACTTGCATAGACAACTTTGCTCACAACTATCACAATAAATGCAAAGCAGAAGTGATTGATTTTGCGTTATCTGATCACACAGCCCAGATATTGAGGTGTCTTGTTAAAAAAGTACGCCTGATTAAAAGCTGGAAAATTAAACGTTGAGACTATAGCGAGGAAAATCTTAAAAAGTTTAAAACTTATATGGAGAAATTGTCTTTTTCGGAAATGTACACAACTTGTGATCCAAATGTTGCCTATAATATTTTCATTGCATTGTTCAAGTTGTTTTACGATATTTGCTTTCCATTTAAATATATCACAATTAATGCTCACCGAAAAGCTCATTGGATAACCCGAGGTATCAAAGCCTGCAGAATAAAAAAACGTAAACTTTTATGGCAATACAGAGCAAAACCAAATTAGGTAAACAAAATTAAACTGACCCAATATTCAAAAAGATATAAGAAAATAATAAGACTAACTCAGCGCGCACGAAATAATCATTCAATTAATACGTCAGACAATAAAAGTAGAACGGCATAGAATATTATAAACCAAGCAAAACAAAATGCACCAAAGGATACTATAACTAGCATTAAAATGAATGATAGAACTATAACTGACCCTCGTGAAATTTCCAATGCATTTAATAATTATTTCGTCGATAAAATTGTACCTCAGTATAATTCAAACAAAATGCACTATAACTCATACATGTCTACTAGACAAAAGTCTATGTTTCTAAAGCCTTGCTTGCCACCTGATATTTTGCAGATTATTAGAAGTCTAAAAAGCACAAATAGTGTGGGAAATGATGGAATATCAACTAAAGTTATTAAATATATAGCTACTAATATCTCTACTCATCTTAGCTATATCTTAAATTTATGCATTGAAGCAGGAGTCTACCCTGATAGATTAAAAACATCGATCATAAAACCGATCTTTAAGAAAGATGATAGAGAATATCACACATCCTATGCATATTGCAAATGAATTTAACAATTATTTTATAGAGGCAATTGAAAATAATATTACAACTAAAGCACCTATAAACAATAATTACGTTATGGAACATTCTAATTTACAATCACTATTTATGCTACCTGTTTCAGATTCTGATATAATCAAAATAATTAGCAGCCTGAAAAATACAAATACTGTAGGATTTGATGGCATATCAACTAAAGTAATTAAATACGTAAAGGAAATTATAGCGCCTTTATTATCACATATAATTAATCTTTGCATTTGTGATGGTTTATTCCCAGCTAGCCTAAAAAAAGTCATTATTAAACCACTTTATAAAAAAAATGATAAAAGTGACGTTCAAAATTATAGACCTATTGCAAAAATATCAGTATTCTCAAAAATAATTGAGAAGGTAATTTATAATTCTATATATTCTTATTTCGAAAAGTTCAAACTCTTTTGCTATGAACACACGCTATATCACGGGTTGGAACAAACATGTGAAAGAGGCCCATGCGGAGGCTCGACTGAGGTTTGAGTTTTGGATGCAATATGGTAAACCCGGTGTGGGATCCATCTATAGCCAAATGCGTGACTCTCGAAAAGCTTTCAAGGCAAAGCTTAAGTGGTGTCAAAATAAGCAGCAGCAAATTAAGATGGACATTATCGCTTCTCGCCACTCGGCGAGGAATTTTGGAAGCTTTTGGAGAGAAACGAAAAGGTTGAATCCTGAGTCGAGTCTCCCTTCGAGTGTTGGGGGCAAAAGTGACTTGGTCGATATTGCTAACTTATTCCGACAGCGTATCAAAATTGATTCACCTCTGGGTCCAGCAGACCAAACATCGAATGTAAGCTATAATGACCTAAGTGTACGTTTCACTGCCCGTGACGTGTCTTCCGTCATCAAAAACATGTCCAGGGGTAAGTCACCTGGTCACGATAGTTTAAGTATTGAGCATCTGCAGAACGCAGGTGTTCATCTCCCAAGGGTTCTTGCCTTACTATTCAACCTATGTGTCAGCCATTCTTATCTGCCGGCTGATCTAGTGAAAACAGTGGTGGTGCCCGTTCCTAAGAATAAGACCGGTGATATGTCTGATGTTAATAATTACAGACCGATATCCTTGGCAACGGTTACAGCGAAAGTTTTTGATTGTTTACTTGACCGTTGTCTGGGTAAACAATTAAAAATTAACGACAGACAGTTTGGTTTTAGGGATGGGTTATCAACTGAGACTGCAATCATGACCCTTAAGAGTACAGTGCAATATTACACTGGGAGGAGGACACCTGTGTATGCATGCTTCCTGGATTTATCCAGTGCTTTTGACCTCGTCTCATATGACATCCTGTGGGAAAAGTTGTCTAATGAAGCTAACCTGCCGCCAGAAATAATTAATGTCCTAAAGTTCTGGTACGATAACCAACACAACGCTGTGAGATGGGCAGGCTCATACTCAGATGTGTACAGGTTAGAGTGCGGGGTGAGGCAGGGGGGTCTGACCTCCCCCAAGTTGTTTAACATCTATGTGAATAAGCTGATCGAGGAACTCAGCAGCACTGGCATCGGATGCACGATCGATGGTGTGTCTTTCAACAATATCAGTTATGCTGACGATATGGTGCTGCTGAGTCCGTCGATCAGTGCTCTTAGGAAGCTGTTAAATATATGTGAGTGCTATGCTGGAGCCCATGGACTAAGGTATAATGCCAAGAAAAGCGAGCTGTTAGTTTTTATGGCACAAATCAAGACCTATGAAGTTGTACCACCAGTCTCGCTCTGTGGTGCCACTCTAAACAGAGTAAAACAGTTCAAGTACCTTGGTCACTGGGTTACAGAGGATGGCACTGATAACTGTGATATTGAGAGGGAGCGGAGGGCGTTGACCGTAAGATGCAACATGCTGGCCCGCAGATTTGCAAAGTGCGACAGCAATGTCAAGATTACTCTGTTTAGGGCTTATTGCCAGACCTTTTATACTTGCAGTCTGTGGACCAGATACACGCAAAAAACCTTTAATGCCCTGCGTGTGCAGTACAATAATGCTTTTCGGATACTGCTGTCGCTGCCTCGTTTCTGTAGCGCGTCAGGAATGTTCGCAGTAGCGCGTACAGACGACTTCTTTGCGATCATTCGTAAAAGATCCGCTTCACTACTGCGTCGAATGCGGGGCAGTGACAACAGTCTTCTGAGTGTTATTGCTAGTAAGACTGAGGGCCACCTTATGGGGCACCTGTGCGCAGTGCATGTACTGTTGCCAGGTGTCTCCGTGAGATGGCGTAATTAATTATTATTAGTTAGTGTGTGTTTTAGTCTAATATACTAACATAGGTTAAGGAATACTAACACTTTTATGGGTTCTACCTGAAATAAAGATAAATAAATAAATAAATAAATAAATAAATAAAAGGGCTTCAGGAAAAATACAAATATTAATATGGCTCTTTTTGACTTGCTATCTTGTGTAATGACATCTGTAGATAAAGGTAAACCTGTGTGTGCTTTACTAACAGATATGACAAAAGCGTTCGATTTCGTGGACCATAAGATTTTGCTGCAAAAATTACATGGGTATGGCATAAGAGGAAACATCTTGAAACTCTTAGGCCCGTATTAATAAACGTTCCTCAGCCCAAGAGGTCGCACTTGATGACAACCTTGAGATCATGACCGTATTAATAAACATAATAATTTGTGTACTTAAGTTACGGCTTGGATTTACGTTATCAGCCGAGTGATGGACTGATTAATAAACGAAACTCTACACTTAAGTATACAATAGGTGTGTTTACTCGAGATGCGTAAACCTGAGTGTAGGCAGTACGTGACTTAAGGTCGTGATTAGTAGCGCGAAACATGGAGTTTAAAAATATTTTGGGTGAAATTAATTATTACGATGAAATAGAGTACCTACTATGACGATATTTTATGAACGGTTTTATGCTACAGCATCATTTCAGGTGGTTTCACCTATCTACGTATGTAAATATTTTAAATACATTTATCATAAGTATAATAAAAATTATTTAATTACTATTTATAGGTATAACACAAAGCCATTAAGTCCACAAATGTATTTCTTTAGTTGTATAAAGTTTAATAAATAAATAAACTTTAAAAGTAGATCCAACCCAAAAAAAAAAAATCAAAAAAAAAAAAAGAGTAAATCCAATTAATCTAATTTTAAAACCCAATATATTTATGTGAAAAAGTAATCTAATAAATTCATATTTCAGCTTGTCTATGGTGACCTAATACATTTATCACAACCTACAGCATCAAATATTAAAAAAAAACTTTTTTTATTTATTTATAATTTTATTTGTTGGGAAATAAAAACACATTTTTTTTTTACAATTTAACGCTTATTTGGGTAGAAAACAACTTTATAACGTGATACAGCGCTATCCATTAAAGTTTTAACAAAATACAAGTTTATTAATACGTTTATTAATACGGGCCTAGTAGGCCCGTATTAATAAACGTTCCTCAATGACGTGCCCAAGTGCGCAATCATTTGATACGCCATTATTACGATATCAGCATCACAAGATCATTGCTAATTAATAAACACATGAATACAGTATCTCAGTTACCAAGATCAGCTCCTCAATGCGCTGTACTTGATGGCTTGATTTCGTGAACGATTACGTCACATTGACCGAAGTTTAGAATGACATGCATCACATTTCATTATTTTATGTTGTAAGATTTATTGAAATACTTGTATTTTGTTAAAACTAATAATTATAAAGTTGTTTTCTACCCAAGAAAGCCATAAATTGTTAAAAAAAAATGTGTTTTTATTTCCCAATAAATAAAATAAAAAATAATTTAAAAAGGTTTTTTTTTTTTTTTTAATATTTGGTGCTGCAGGTTGTGATACATGTATTAGGTCACCATAAACAAGCTGAAATATGAATTTATTAGATTACATTTTCACTTATATATATTGAAAAAAAATAAAAATAATTTAGATTAATTGGATTTATATGGTACCTACTACTTTTAAAGTTTATTTATTTATTAATCTTTATACAACTAAAGAATTACATTTGTGGACTTAATGGCTTTGTGTTATACCTATAAATAGTAATTAAATAAATTTTATTATAAAACAATAAAAACAAACATTTATTTCAGGTTCTCCCATATTAAAATCACAGGTTACAAAACACGAGATAAATACAAATCACAATATAAAAATAAATGCAATGTCATCAAATCATAAATACAATGTCAAATAAAAATAAGCAACTCAATGTCAAATGAAAATAAAAATAAAAAATAATAAAAATTTAAAAATTAATTAATTATACTTATGATAAATGTATTTAAAATATTTACATAGGTACCTACCTGAAATGATGCTGTAGCATAAAACTGGTCATAAAATATCGTCATAGTACCTACTATGACGATATTTATTATTTATTTATTACGATGAAATAGAGTACCTACTCTATTTCATCGTAATAATTAATTTCACCCAAAATATTTTTAAACTCCATGTTTCGCGCTACTAATCACGACCTTAAGTCACGTACTGCCTACACTCAGGTTTACGCATCTCGAGTACACACATCTATTGTATACTTAAGTGTGGAGTTCCGTTTATTAATCAGTCCATCACTCGGCTGATAACGTAAACCCAAGCCGTAACTTAAGTACACAAATTATTATGTTTATTAATACGGTCATGATCTCAAGGTTGTCATCAAGTGCGACCTCTTGGGCTGAGGAACGTTTATTAATACGGGCCCTAGAATCCTATTTGAGTGACCGAACTCAGTGTACAGAAATCACTAGAATTTGTCCTATTACTAAATTGGAGACAAAATACGTATCTAAACCAAGGCATATAAAATATGGTGTACCCCAAGGTGGCGTACTGGGGCCACCACTTATCTTAATATATATTAATGATCTCCCAAAATGTATAGATCAAAAAATGGTATTATTTGCAGATGACAGCACGGCTATTGTGGAATATAATAATCCTAATAATTATCAAAATGACATAAATAATTCTCTGAGTGACATTATAAATTGGCTTAGAAAAAATTATCTTGTAATTAATTTAAATAAAACAATAGTTATTCATTTCCACTAGCGCCGTAAGTATCCAGCAGTTAACATTGCTTATAATAACTCAATAGTAGAAGAAGTTACAAATGCAAAATTCTTGGGTATAATTATAGATAATAAACTAACCTGGAAACCTCACGTAGAGGAAATCTGCAAACGTCTGAGTAAATCTGCATATCTATTATTCCAATTATCCAAGAAAGTAAATACAGACACATTATTAACAGCCTATCATGGACTGGTCGCTTCTATTTTAAGATATGGTGTTGTTTTTTGGGGACAGTCAACTAATAGAGAAGTTATATTCAGGATGCAAAAAAGATGTATATGATCAATGTGTGGTCTAAGAACAACGGATAGTTGTCCTTACTTTAAAGAATTGAAAATACTAACTTTACCATCTTTGTACGTATTAGAAACAGCATTGTTTGTAAAAGCGAATGAACAATTATTTCAAAAATATTCAGCAGTTAAGAGAACCCCAATTCGTGCCCAATATAAGAATTTGTTATGCCTAAACAAATGCAAAACTGCTTTATTGCAAAAGAGTTTCTTTGGTATTGCTCCAAATATGTATAATAAAATACCTGATAATATTAAATGTATGCCTCTAAACAAATTTAAAAAGTTACTTCAGGGGTTACTACTAGAGAAGTGCTATTACAGCGTAGATGAATTCTTAAACGATATTTCTCTTGTATAGAATTCATAACTTAGATTTTAATTTAGAAATTAATTTAAATTTTGACTATGCAATTCTTAATCAAATTTAGACATTATAATTTAATTTAAATTTTGACATTGTAATTTCTTTTCTTTTTTATTTTTGTTTGTCTTTTCGTGTAATGTTTGTCTAGTGCGACTAATTTTGTACGCCATAAATGGCAAAACATGTAGCTACCTCATACTGTATACTAAGACCTGTAAACTGTACTCATGTTTTACAAAATAAATATATCTTATCTTATCTTACATACTTACATACATTGTGTTGTAAAGGTATTTGTTTAATTTTACCCAGGTAATGGTGGCGGTTCCTATGGTTTCAAAATATCGTTGGTTACACAGTAAAATGTGATATAATTTACTATCTCTTTCACACGATGTAGGAGTTGCTATTTGTTATCTCTTTCACTCAATGCAAAAGCTGTGTGAAAGAGATAGCAACTATAATTTTCTATTGTAAAATGTGTGTGAGCGCATTCCTGAATGATATTCTTTTGAGATTGATGATGCTTCTGATTGATTTTATATGTATCAACAAAAATTAATAAATAAAAAAGAACCCTTGTTTATTTTTATGTTAAATGTTACGAGTTAAGAGCATTTGTATTTTTACCCAATGACCAAGAACCAAAAAAAGTTACCATGTTTTATTGTCGCGCCACCCCGACAGTAAAACAGGGTATTTTTTTTTCGCTCTACACTTTTGATGAGTATACTTATAACTACTTTACTCTGGTTCTTTGTGTAGTGTTAACAAGAAAGTTTTGTAATTGTACATAAATATATATTGTTTTTATTAGATATTTCGCTTTTTATTTTTATTATTACCCTATTTATCGTAATATAATCAAGTAAATACACAATCATAACAACCAGCCATTTTTTCAAGAATTTCAGATTCAGATTCATTTAATTGTTTGTCACAAGTGGAAATTCAGTTCTTAAAATTATTATTGTAACATGTATCACTGTAACATACCAATAAAGGGTACAGAATATTTAAATTTACAAATATATGTCTAAAAAAATAATTTTAAAAATTGGCATAGTACACAAAAACACCAAGGAAACAATTACCACTAAAGCAAATAATTAGTTATTTATTTTCCTTTAAGTAAAACAAAGCACTTTAATTTAAGTTTTAGTACGGAACCCTAAAAAAGTAATAAGATCTTTCGTTTTTTTTTTACGAATGTATTCAAAGTGCAATAAATAATTTGCAATTTCTTAAATCCCGAGACTTAATCGTCATGTTTATGAGTCCGGGATTTTAGGAGAGGAGGTATTATCCACTCTATGTTACTTAATTCCTCGAAGTTTAGGTAAATATGTTGTACCTATTCCGATCTCTGTTAAAGGGTCCAACTGGTGACCCTAGGATCATAAGTCATATTTTTGGAATCGTCTCCTCGAGCCCTTTATTTAGACGTAATAATTTTTTTTGTACTTGAACTACCTATTGTGATCGAAAGATCGCCATGTTTATTTTTGTGAAACGTCACTTTCCACCTATTGGATTGGGAATTTCATACCAAATCCTTCGGATTCCGATTGAAAGTGGTGTGGTGCGTTACGCTGGGTAGTCACCATAAACCTAACGACATGTCAATCATGAAAATGCATCCAGACTTCTGGATTCTGCGAGAAACTAAAGAATCCTACATACATAGGGCATATACTCGTATATAGTCCTCCAGACCGTATTTCGGCCATGGGGGCCAATCTCAACAAATATTATAGTGCACAAGTGTGTGTGCAGACACAGGTGCACTCTCTCTTCCCTCACTCTCATAGTCCGATGGGACGGCAATCAGACACGACCGGAGAGAGATCAGGCGCAGGACCAACGGCTTAACGTGCTTTCCGAGGCACGGGGGTAGCACGCTGCCAACTTCCAAACTCCGGGCTGTTACTAAGAAATTGCTAATGGAAAAACCCAATAACAGTTTAATATAGGGCATAACTACCACACAAAGCCATGTGCCGAAAACATAACCTTTCTTGTCAGTCGGGTAATAAAGCTTTAACGATTTCAATTTTATTTATAACTCTGTGGTGCTGCGTATAACAGCATAATGAATATTTAATTTAACACTTTACGCACACATGTACAGAGGCGGACTAAATGCCTAAGGCATTTTATACCAGTCAACCTTTGGGTGATGCAGATACAAACTGTGGTAATGTTCAGCCGCTGAGAGAATGCGTCCCTGAGGGTCTACTCCCTAAGCACAAAATCCGTAGTTACGGGCGTTATCTAATCCGTATCACCTAAGGACATAAGATTACTTTGGAGCCCGAACTAAGGATGAATGACAACACGATTTGACAGTTGTCCCTCTCGTGATGTGTTTTTGCCCGTTCGAAAAAAAATATTTGTCACTTGTTTTGACGGGTCATCTACTTTTGGACGGACCCGTATTTACGTTGACATATTTACGTTCAAATATACAATATTGCAGCCCACAACGGTGTTCACAGATTAACTATGGGATAAAAATAATAAAATAATAATCGCTAGGTATTATCGGTAGGTAGTTAGAGAGTAGACCCCCTGTTTTTGGGTGGGAAATCATCAAATGACTTCTCCCGCTCTGGCCGGAGCAGGAGGGCGTGTCAGACTCTTACTGACTAAAACCCACCCATGCACGGTAACTCTTTCGAACAATCCGCAACTCCGGCAGGCATCGGCCCTATCGGACCCCGTCGACCTGGGCCTGATCCTTACCGGACGGCGAGCTAGAGTAGACCCTCTGACACGTCGTGATGGAAAGGACGATGTAAATTTACAGGTAAAGTGAAAAATATTGGTATCAATAAAATATTTCATAAATTAAGAAATTATATATACATACATAAACAGATTTTATGATAAACTCAAACTCAAAGCATTTATTTCAAATAAACCAATTACAGGCACTTTTGAATTGTCAAGGGGTCGGTCAGTCAGAAAGATGAAGCTAGTTACCCATTCCAAAGCGTAGTAGGTACCTATGGAGAAGAACGGGCAAGAAACTCCATGGACACTCTTTTAAATCAAAATATGGTTACAAAATATTTATTACATGGTTCATGTTGAAATTATGCATGTGAGAACGATGCAGAACGTTAAAAGCGTCTGTAATAGCACTATGGCCAATAAACGTCTCGCTGATTTGAAACAGCAGCGAGGCACGCTGAAAGGCAGGCTTACGTTATTTGAGAAATTTGTTGCAAAATTAGACAAACTAACTTTAAATTCCAATAGCAAAACGGAATTAGATTTACGAATACAGTCAATTTGCACTACTTATTTTTCAAAGTTTTAATGATATTCAAGGAGAAATTGAATAATTAGTTGATGATTCCGATTTATATACTCAATTAGAATACCGCGAATTATTTGAACATCAGTACTTTTCCATCATGGCTGACGCGAAGTGCTTAGTGAATCCTAACAATAGTGGACAAACCCAGTCTATTTCTTATCAAGTTTGTAATCCTGTGTCTATTAAGTTGCCAGTAATAAAGCTACCTGCCTTTGATGGTTCATATGATCAATGGTTAGAGTATAGGAACTCGTATCTCACTATGATACATAATCGTGAAGATCTTAACGACATACAGAAGTTTCATTATTTAAAATCGTCTCTTAGTGATTCTGCCTCTCACGTAGTTAGTGCGTTAGAATTCACTGCCCCAAACTACTTACACGCAAGGGATTTACTAGAAAATAGATTTCACAACAATCGTTTAGTAGTACAAAATCATGTAAAAGCGTTATTTGCTGTTCAGTCACTTCAAAGCGAATCGTATGATCAAATTAGGAAACTAATAGATTCAACATTACGTAATTTGCGAGCACTTAAATCATTAAACGAACCAACCGATGCTTGGGACACGCTAATCATTTATCTTATTGTTTCTAAACTAGATCAGTCCACGGAACGCGAGTGGGAAACGCAAAAAGGTTCCCTTGTGTCTAAAAATAATTCAAATAACATTAAATTAGATGATTTATTAGAATTTCTAAGAAACCGTGCGGGTGTGTTGGAAATGATAAAGTCAAATAATAATAAAGGTGTATCTTCGTCTAAGCACAATAAAAATGACTCCGTTAAATCGAATTCCAATCAAAACAAAAGATACGCTATTAGATCATACAACATAAACTTGCAACCTGTCACACATTCATACGTTAGTAATTCAACTCAAAATAAAAATAATTCGGATAATAATAAACAAAGACGTGTTTGTGTTGACTGCGGTGGTGATCATTATTTGTATTCATGTCCGAAATTTTTAAATTTGTCCGTGCAAGATAGATTTGTAATTGTGAAAAATAAAAAGCTTTGTCAAAATTGTATTCGGACTGATAGTCACTTGCCAAGCGAATGTTCATACGGTCCATGTAAATTTTGCAAAAATAACCATAATACGTTACTTCATAATAATAATACTTCTAGTGAAAGAATAGGTATGGCCGTATCCACGTCTATTTCGCATCCGTTGTCGAGCGTTACCAAATCAGCTGATACGCAAGTACATTCCGAGCGCAATGTACTCACGTGCAGCGCCGCGGTACAGCCGGTTTTGTTGTCGACGGCACTCATCGATGTTCCTGATTCAAGGAATAATTATTACACATTAAAGCACTTCTTGACAACGGAAGTCACAATTGTTTTATCACAGAAACGTTGTGTAATCGTTTACAATTACCTATTATACAGTCCAGAATTCATATTTCGGGTGTAGGACAAAGCGTCTCAAAAAGTTCTCACACCTGCAAAGTAAACATTCGTTCTAAGGTTAATGATTTTAATACAAATATCCAATGTTGGGTTCTTCCTCGTATTACATCAAAGTTACCTTCGTTAGACGTTCAATGTCAATTTATAGAGATACCTGAACATATTTCGCTCGCGGACCCTACGTTTAGCGTTCCGTCGGACATCGATGTACTTTTAGGAGCGGACATATTTTGGGATATATTAAATAATGATAAAATAAAACTTAGTAGTGGTCCATATCTGTACGATTCCAAAATAGGATGGATCATCTCTGGCCGACTTTGTAATAATGATTCATTTAAACCTGAAAGAGTTCAATGTAATTTCGTTCAAATTGATACTCAATTGCAAAAATTATGGGAGTTAGAAGAATTGTCTGATTTACCTAATGCCATGTCAAAAGATGATCGTTATTGTGAAAAAATATTCACAGAGACTACGAAACGTGATGAACACGGTAGGTTCTCTGTTCGCATTTCTTTAAAGGAGTCACCCGAGTCATTGGATGATTCATACAACTTAGCTAAAAATCGTCTTTTATCTCTCGAAAGAAAGTTAGATCGTTTACCTAGCTTAAAAAACTTTATAGTGAATTTATTCACGAATATGAGGCACTTGGTCACATGACCCTAGTTGCATCAAAGGATATTCCTGATATATTAAGTAAACCGCATTACATTCTACCTCATCACGGTGTTTACCGAGAGGATAGTGTCACTACAAAATTACGCGTTGTGTTCGACGCGAGCGCGAGTACGTCGAACAACAAATCGTTAAATAATATACAACATATAGGGCCGCCATTACAAAATAATATATTTTCCATTTTACTCCGATTCAGGCAGTATAAATACGTAGCTTGCGCGAACATTAAAAAAATGTACCGACAGATTTTAATTCAATCGGATCAACGTAACTTACAATTGATATTGTGGCGCGTAAGTCGAGACTCACCTTTACAATTGTATATTTTAAACACGGTGACTTATGGCACTGCGTCGGCTCCTTTTCTTAGTATGCGATGCTTAAAACAATTGGCATTAGAATGTAATGATGATTTAGTTGCTAGGACGATTAACGAGGACTTTGATTCGTTAATGCAGTTTTGTAATATAGTCTCCGCGTTATTAAAAGGGGGTTGTTTTCCGTTACATAAGTGGGCGTTTAGTCATTACGTGTCTCCTGAGAATTGTAAAGACCTAAACATCGGTGAAAATCACTTGTCTAAAACGTTAGGGTTAGGTTGGTATACGGAAAGTGATGAGACTTGTTTCACAAAAAAAAATACGCATAGTAACACAGTAGTTACGAAACGTATAATGTTATCAACCGTCGCACAAGTGTATGATCCTTTAGGTTTGTTTTCACCCGCAGTAATTATAGCTAAATCATTGTTACAAAAACTATGGTTAAGTAAATTATATTGGGATGTCGAAGTTCCCGAAAACATTGCGACTACATGGCACAAGTTTCTTGCTGATTTACAACATTTACGCGATATTAAAATACCTCGTTACATAATTATTGAAAATTATAAAGAACTTCATATATTTACTGACGCGTCTCAAAATGCCTAACGAGCGTGCGCGTACGTTAGATCGTGTCTCAATCATTGTAATAGTACCATACCTGTTTCAGTGCGTTTATTATGTACTAAAAGTAAATTGGCGCCGATTAAGGCAGTTAGCATTCCTAGGCTTGAGCTATGCGGAGCTCTATTAGGTGCAAAATTATATAATAAAATAAAGAAGTCCTTACGTTAAAATTTCGATAAAAAAAAAAATTGGTCTGACTCAACCATTGTGCAAGGGTGGTTGCGTATGTCACGCATCTACTCAAAACTTTTGTACAAAATCGCGTCGTACAAATAAATTAATTAACATGCGATACAATTTGGCGACATGTCAAGGGTACCGAGAACCCTTCGGACATTATAACGCGAGGTAGTACGCTAGACACGTTAAAACGATAATAATAATGCCTGGTGGTGTGGCGCTACGTTTTTACGAGAACCTAGTCTCATGTGGCGCAAGACTATTAATACAGAATCGTCATCCGTTGATTTACCCGAAACTAAATCTGACACTATTCATTTACACTCTGTTTAATTAACTTCATTGTTTGATTTTGAACGCTTTTCGTCCGTTATTTATTTGCAAAGAGTTTGTGCATATCTATTGCGATTTATAGATAATGTACGAGCGACGACGCACGGCGGCATGTATATGCGTAAAACTGGTCCGTTATCTGTAGAAGAGCCGCAGCGATCGCATGAAGCGTTGACGCGTTTTGTTCAACAAGAACCGTTTAGTGAGCAATATCACAAATTAAAAAATAATATTCCTTTAATTACTAATAATAATAATACAAATAAGTTATTATATAATAAAATATCGGGTTTAAATATATTCTTAGATAAGTCTAATATAATTCGTATAGGTGGTAGGCTATCTAATGCGGTTGAATTTAATTATGACAAAAAATATCCTGTATTGTTAAGTGATAAATTGATAACCATTGTTTCTCCAGGTAGTTGTGTGGATATGAACACAATCGACTACTTCATGCTGGACCTCAACTTTTAGTATACTCTTTGCGTGAAAGGTGGTGGATCTTAGGAGCTCGCAACTTAGCCAGACAGTTAGTACATACTTGTATCACATGCAAACGTATGAAAGGGAAGGCATTGACCCCTCTGATGGGTAGCTTACTTTCTGAAAGGTTAGAGTCTGGTTTTCCTTACATGCAATGCGGTGTAGACTATGCGGGACCATTGTCAATATTGGACCGCAAAGGCAGAGGTGCTAAGCTTATAAAAGCATATATTTGTTTATTCGTATGTTTTACGACCAGAGCCATACACTTAGAATTGGTAAGCAGTTTAAGTACACAAGATTATATTTTAGCATTAAAACGTTTCATAGCACGTCGTGGAAAGCCATATCAAATATTTTCAGACAAGGGAAAAAAAATCGTTGGGGCTGAAAAGGAGTTGTCAGTAATTTTTAATAATACTAATGACATTTTAGATTTTCTTAATAACAATCAAATTCGTTTAACGTTTATATCCTCCAACTGAGTCGAATAACACAAGTATTCCCCGGAGCTGATGGAATATCCCGTGTAGCTGAAGTCCGTACAGCGCACGGCACCATACGGCGATCGTTCTCAAAGATCTGCCCGTTACAGTCACCATAATCAAGAAGCTTCAGCGACCAGCAGTGCAGTGTCTTCGAGTAGGAAGTATCTACAACGCCATCTAGCGGCGAATGGCGCCAGCATTCTGCGGCGTGAACATCGTGCGTTACCGTGCTCCCAGTGGGTGGCAGCACCGTCGCAGCAAACTTCACTCTCTACGAAAAATTATCGTTAACTACTTCGTATGTCTCACCACGTTTATAATATTATAATTTTATTGTAAAAATATACTTTTATATTTCAAGAAGCAATAAAATAATTCATTGAAGATCCTTGCCCTCATCACATAGGGAACGGTCAGAACATATGCATCTACAGACCTCCAAGGCCAAGTACAGATGATACAAATATATTTTTTAGAAACCTAAACTCCCTTCTTAGTCGCTTTCGTAACGGTAAAATAAAAATAAAAATGTGGCGACTTCAATATAAATTTGTTTAAGAAAACTTACGATGCAACTGAATTTATGCAAATTTTGCACAGTTACAACCTAAAATTAGGCATCAACGAACCAACACGGTTATCAAGCTAGACATGCATTGATAATGTTATATTTAATGTTAGGGGATGTTCCGCAAAGGTTGTTGAATTTGCACTTTCTGACCACACTGCTCAGTTGCTCACATGTCCATAACATAACATCACGCCTGTATTCCCCGAAGGGTTAGGCAGAGGTGTACCTATCGCACAACCACATTTCGCCAGTTATGTTTAAGACCCATGTAATAGGGGGCGAGCCTATTACCATCAACCGGGCACAAATCCAGACTCACACACACACACACACACCACACACACATGTCCAGTCAAATCTAATTTCCTCCCTAAATCATGGAACATAGAAAAAAGAGACTACTCTAAAGAAAACATTCATAAATTCAAAGAATGCATAAATTCTCTTCATTTCAGTAACGTTTTTGTCAACACAGATCCTAACCTAGCATTTAATGAGTTTTATGAATTATTCCACATATTCTGTAATCTTTGCTTCCCCATTATACAAATAAAAATATCAACAAGATCTCGCTCTCGGTGGATTACAAAAGGTCTTAGAGTATGCTGTAAACGTAAACGACAACTTTTGTGGGACTACAGGAAAAAACCTACGAAAAATAATAAAACGAAATTCTTAACTTTATCCTCACGATTAAATCAGATTATTAAGTTAACGCAAAAGTCTCGCAATGATAATTACATAAAAACTGCCCGAAATTAATCGCAAACTACTTGGAAGATTATAAATACCAATAAACTAAATATACCAAAGGATCAAATACAACAGATTATTGTAGATGGTAATATAATAACTGACTCTAAACAGATTGCAAACAATTTTAATAATTTCTTCATTGATAAAATCAAAACTTCCATACCAAACCAATCAAGATGCCAAATCCCGTTCGAACCAAACTCCATATTTATGCGTCCAACTATACCAGAAGATATATACAAAATAATTAGAGATCTAAAGAACACAAATACTACCGGATATGACAATATATCAACAAAAGTTTTAAAACACGTATCCATTAAATTATCATTTATACTTAGGGCCTCGTTCACCATCTCCAAGTAAAGCGTTGGTTAGTTACTTCCTAGTTAACGTTAATCGGCAAATAAAAGTTACGAGTATCTTTTGTCAATTTCACAAACGAAAATAAAGCTTCGAGTAACAACTTACTGGTTAAGTGAATGACATTACAAATCATACGTTATATTCTTTCAATAATACGTCAATGTTACTCGTCAAACGTCATTGGCAGTTGTCAATTGACATTTGTGGTGTTTTTGTGCCTGGTTTGGAGAGCATGATTTTAATTTGTTACTGTAATGACCTATATTTTTTAATTAGCATAGATAAAGTTAAAAGAGATAGAAGTGCCAACTTTTTTATAAGCATCCAAAATGAATTCAATGCTCGATCTGGATATACCTACTCGGAACTTTACCGTACTGCAGGTGGTCAGAACACAGCACCTCCGCTAGACTATGTGGAAGGGCAAATAAAAGCTATGATTACTTTAAGCACCGATGATTTGGAAAGTATTTACGATTTCGAAGTTAAGACCTTGGTTTACTATATACTTCGATAGACGAAATCTAGCAAAAAAATCAGTTTCATCTAGGTCCATAAAATAATCAACAAGGAATTTAAATACACGAATCCTAGGGACTCGTTGTGTTGTAGTATATTCTAATTCATCCAATTGATGACCAATCAAGTCAAATAAATCCATATTTATTAATACATTTTAAAATAATCGTTGATGTTACCTGATAAGTCCCTACCCGTTGTCATTTTTGACAATGGACAACCTTTAACTGTAAAGTAAACACGCTAATTGCCAGATGTCGTGGCAAGTAAGTTATGGGTCAGTTAAATCTTATGATTAGTGCTACTCGAACGTCGTGAAATCCGCACATGATGTTACGGGTGACTTTAACTGGCGGTTAGCCTACTTGAAACTTTACTTGAGGATGGTGAAAGAGGCCCTTAGTCATATAATAAATTTAAGTATACCAAATGGAAACTTCCCAGAAAAGTTAAAATTAACACTAATTAAACCTTAATTTAAAAAAGCGATAAAAATGATATGAGCTGCTATCGTCCAATAGCACTTATACCAGTCAAAACGAAGATTTTCGAAAAAGTGATACATGATGGTATTTATAGTTACTTTGAGAGAAACAATTTACTTTGTGATGAACAGATTGGCTTTCGTAAAAATAAATCGATTAATATAGCAGTTTATAATTTTCTCCACAACATATTAACTCACATGGATAGAGGTAAACAAACGTGTGCACTGTTTATGGACCTCACAAAGGCTTTCGATTATGTGGACCACAAAATACTTTTAAATAAATTATACGCTTATGGTGTCAGAGGAAACATTTATGACCTGATTAAATCTTACTTAAGCAATAGACCGCAAATGACACAAATAACAAGGATATGTCCCCATTCGAAAAAAATGATACATTATTCATCCTCATGTAGACAAGTTACATCTGGCGTTCCACAAGGAAGTGTATTGGGTCCGCTTCTTTTTATAATATGCATCAATGACCTTCCAAAAGTGACAAAATACAACACAATTCTATTTGCAGATGATAGTACAGTACTGTTCACAGGAGATAATAAATTACACATGGGACCTAAGATAAATATGACTTTGGATAGCATTATAAATTGGTTGACATCAACAATTTACACATAAATCTCGACAAAACACATTTGATGACATTCAGAAGTAGAGTAAGTAAAATAGCAAACATGAACATAAATTACCGAAATATTATGATCCAGGAGGTAGACGTTACGAGATTTCTGGGTATAAAGATAGATAATAATTTAAATTTTAAAGAACATATACATACATTATGCACTAGATTAAATACCTTTTCTTATGCATTATTTAAACTTAAACAAACGGTCAGTACTTCTACAGTCCTTACAGCCTACAATGGCTATGTTGCACCTATTCTAAAGTATTGTGTTATTTTTTGGGGTAATTCTACTAATAAAGAAGCGGTATTTAAAGCCCAGAAGAAATGCATACGAGCCATAACTGGTATAAAAGTAACAGACAGTTGCAGACCATCATTTTTAAGATTTAATATTCTTACGTTACCATGTTTATATACTCGTATATTAGATAGAGGTTATAATGTTCTTTAGAAAAAATACAAACCTCTTTAATAAGTTACATAGCAAAAGATACAAATTGAATATATTATATGTTTACCTTTTAATAAAACAGCGTTGTTAAATAAAAGTATATTACGAGTATGTATGGCTCCACGCATAAGCATGAAGACGCAAATGCATGAACTGAAGTCTAACGCGTATTTCCAATCTATACAAGGTACGCAGCCATAGGAAACTGCTCGCGTATACATTGTAATGCTATTTTTGAAGTCAAAACTTCTTTAGGCGCGTTGAGCACTTTTTGGGTGAACAAAAAGCGTGAAGTTCGCGTCATCGTCACCGAACGCTTCAACGATACAATTCACAAGTTACTTAGTTTTCACTTCTATCGGCAGTCCCCAAAGACTGCCCCGCATTTTTTTATCTGTGATTACTATTTAAAAACGAATTTTGCGTACTAGTCGTATAGTTAGTAACGTGAACGCGCGCGTCCTGATTCCAAAGTATACTACATCACTTACGCCTGAAAAGATTTTTAAAGATTTATACTGTAATAAAATCATTGTAAGTGACAGGAAAAGCCTATTATAGTCAACGAAGCCCCGCGAGGGATTTTTTTTAAACTAACCTGTCCTTCTAACCTAACCTGTCCTAGTCGGGGTGCCCTAAGTCCCGAGCTTGCTTCGCTCGCTCTTGCATCCTAAATTCTCCTAGTACAAGAATATTGCATTTTATACCGACCCCTTCGACACAATTTTTACGACAAACGGCTGATAATTCCTTACAAAATCCATGGAATAGAAAGAGAGGTCAATAAATCAAAATGGCGAGCATTCAACTGCTCGCGTATAGATTGGAATCGCGCGCTTATTCCGATCTATACATGATTAGTCCGTATGCGTAGTGGCACTGTAAACAGGGTGACTTGTAATTTGACGTATTCCTTCCGGGGCGTGATAGTGTGACCCATATGCAACAATTAAGCACCCCATAAAGCCTAGGCGAAAAGTAATGGGATTCGAGCAAAATCTATTTTTATGTATTTTTGAAAATTATTCGAACACACATATTTTTCGTATTTCAACAATTTACAAATTCGACCTTTGCCAGCATTATCGCCTGTTTCAGCGGCATCTCTAAATACTTTTTTAAAGTTTGTACCTCGTTAGATAACTAATTAAATGAAGATGTCTTCCCCGTAATTTGTACGTTTAAAGCTGTAGTAAAATTTTGAGATAACTAATGTCAAAGTTCATGTACGTAGATGATTTTTGGAAATGGTTAACAAACTTCTTCCTTTAACTTTTAACTGTTTGATATTTTAGAGCATTTGGTTACATCGAAAGGTGTGTTAAAGTATCAGGTATCCAATAAAATAGCAGGCCATAATATTTGAAAATTTAGAGAAAAGTGAAAGTAAGTAACGAATTGAGGGAAATTTTAATAACGTGACATAATGGTTGCATGACAACGTCCTTACCCTGAATGCAGACAAAACAAAATATATAAATTGTGCTATGCGAAAAAGTTGTCAAAGTCTTGCGCTTTATTTTCTATCACCGCACATAAATGCCCCATGCCCTACAGCACGACCTGCAGCTACACTCGCCATGAGAGCAACTCCTTGTCGGCTTCCATCCACACATCGATACGCTCCTTTTTTTTATTTTTATTTACTTTATTTTTGTTTGGATGTCCTGTGCATGTCCCAAATAAAATATTTTTGTTTGGGTGTCCTGTGCATGTCCCAAATAAAATATTTTTGTTTGGGTGTCCTGTGCATGTCCCAAATAAAATATTTTTGTTTGGGTGTCCTGTGCATGTCCCAAATAAAATATTTTTGTTTGGGTGTCCTGTGCATGTCCCAAATAAAATATTTTTGTTTGGATGTCCTGTGCATGTCCCAAATAAAATATTTTTCTTTCTTTCTACTTTACCTCTAGACTTCGTAAATAAATTAATTACCTAAGACACGTTGCGAATGAAAGCCTTCGGAAGACGGTCTATTACGCACTTGGTCAGTCTTTGTTAACCTATTGTATAATAAAATAGGGTGGCGCACCTAAATCCGACTCTAATCCAACTTGAAAGGGCGCAGAGAGCAATGTTAAAAGTATCGTCTTTTTGACCATTCCGCTACCCTACAATCACCAACTGTACCTTCGCGTTCGCGTTCGCCAACTGTACATACTACAGACCACCCTGAAACAACACGCCCTTCTTTCTTATAGTCCAACACCTATGCTCGGCAAAAGGCGCTACGACCCCGTCGACCGGACCTTGTTGGTAGACTAACAACTTGTTCCTCTGAACGATTCTTCTGTTTTATAGGAGGCTACTTCTATAATAAAATAAACAAAGCTCACAACATCTTCCCACTCACAAAACACCTGTGTAAGAAAAAACTTAATGGATGGCTTATGACTCTGGACTAAGACACCACCGAAAATCTAAATTCTATCCCAAAATAGTCACCACCGCGTTCGATCTGTTTATCTCTACCACGAGCACATACTACTGTTGCATTCAGCAAACACTTTAACCTTCATCACTCACACTCACACACGGACACTCCTTCCTTTAAGTAAAATGGAAATTATTGTCTAGTTTTAGTTTACGGGAAACTATAATTATGAACTTCGAGCGGTGACCTGGTGGCCTGAAATACAGGCTTTGGCTTAGCTTAGGCACCAGTCTCCCACAATATATTTCTATAAGCCCTAACTGGATAATACGGTTTTTTTCTATTATTTTATAGACGATAATAATAATAATATTTATTTATTTTCTCAGCACAATATATTGTGGTTTGAAAATAAATAAATATTATTATTAATTTATTTTCTCAGCACAATATATTGTGGTGAGAAAATAAATAAATATTATTATTAATACTCAATACTCAATTCTTAATGCATTCCATATGTATAACATAGATGCTTTAACAAAGTAAAAGACCAATATGGACCCTGTCGGGCACAGCAAAATTAGAAGAGAGGAAGAGAGCTAATAACAACTCAAGCAATTCAATATGATTAAAAATTATTAGATGAGTTTAATTGGGTGTATAATTATGTATACAAGGTGTATCTATTAAGTGGCGTGCCCAGCACTGGGTTGTGACAGTCGCACTCTCCATGCCACCATGAGATCCCGCCGGAACTCTGTCCGCTGTGCAGCGATTTCTCGCGGTAGCGGAGTTGCGCCCCGGCGCGGCCTCCTCGCGCCACTCCCAAATGTGTGCGAGGATTTTTGTCTCCAGGTCACATGGCGGCAGTCCGGCAAGGAGGCTCGCCGCCTCGCAGGAGACCATGCGGTATCCCCGGATCAGCCGGATGGCCATGACCCTGTGGGACGCGTTCAACCGGCGGGCTGGTCAGCGCCTCAATGAACGCGCCCACTCTGGTGCCCCGTAAAGGGCCATGGACCGCACGACCCCCGCGTAGAGCCTCCAGCAGGAGGCGTTTGGACCCCCAAGATTGGGCAGGAGCCGCTTCAAGCCAGCCCCAGCCCGTTCCAGTTTGAGAACCAAACGTCGGAAATGGTTAACTAAGTTCCACTGACTGTCGAGGACGAGTACCAGGTACTCCATCGTCAACTCGACGCCGATGTGAACCCCTCCAACCGTTATTTGGGACTAGCCGGCCAATAAAGACAAGCCAGAGGTGAGGAACATGACTTCTCCCGGGAGATAGGGTCCCTGGGGTCGCTACTGCTCAACAGCTCGCCACATACTGCCCTGCGGGTTTCTGTATCTCTGTTGGTCCGGCTCCTCACCCTAGACCTGTTTCGGCAAAGTAAACTCTACCGCTACAAACTTAGAGTTCAGGAGCACGCAAGCCCCACCACGACGTCAACGTAGAGATACGGCGGTGGGGTTATTATTATTATTATAAGTGATAGATGAACTTATTAATAACTTGCAAGATGCAAAGGTGTTCAGCGTTTTGGATTTGAAGAATGGATTTTTTCACCTGAGAGTCAGCGCAGACTAGATTGGTTACACGTCATTCGTAACTCATCGTGGTCAATTTACATTTTTGCGGAGCACCCTTTGGTTTATCTAATTGCCCTAAAACTTTTACGAGGTTTGTTACTATAATCTTCAGGGACCTAATAGCTCAGGGTGTGATACTTAATTTTTATCGATGACTTAATAATCGCTGTTGACGAGTCTCAAGCGTTATCAAGACTGAAACAAGTGTGGGAAGTTGCTTCAGGGAATGGCTTACGGATAAATGGGAAAAAAGCGCACCTGTTGCAGCATGAGCTGGAATACTTAGGACATCCAACTAAGGACGTAGAAGTAAGGCCAAGTTGCGATTAAACGGACGCAGTGATAAGGTATCCGGACCCGAAGAATCTAAAAACTTCACAGTTTTGTGGGATTGACGAACTATTTTAGAAAATACATACAAAACTATGCAGTAATTGCCAAACCAAATATCTATTAAAGAAAGATAAGGAATTTATGTTTGGTGATGAGGAGAGGATTGCTTTTCAGACACTGCAGAATAGATTGGCAAGTGGACCGGTTTTAAAAATATTTGACCTCAGGTTGAAAACAGAGGTACACACGGACGCTTCAAGTATATCACTTGTTGCAATACTCATGCAGAATCATCCCGGTTCAGGGGTAGCCCTGAACCGGGATGATTCTGCATGAGTATTGCAACTGTTGTATTGTACTGGGTGTAGACCCAGTACGCTATATGAGCCGGAAGACAAAACGACGCAAAAAGCAAGTATTCACGCTATGAGCTAGAGGCATTAGCCATTATTGAAGGTATGAAAAAAACTCGGCATTACTTGTATGTTGGAATTCATTTTAACAGTGTTACGGATTGCAAAGAATTTGAAATGATGCTAAAGAATAAGGACTTGACAGCGAAGGTTGCTAGGTGGGTACTCATCCTTAGTGAGTATGATTTTGAAGTGGACCATAGAGCTGGCACAAGCATGAAGCACATTGATGCCCTAAGCAGAATAACTACAGTTGCAGTTATTACGACGTTACAGGACAGTATGAGACAAACACAGGACAAGGATGATGGATTAAAGGCGATAAAGGAGATTTTGAAAGAAAATTCATATGAAGACTATTGGCTAGAAAATTATATTCTGAACAAGGGTGAGCACAAGCGGTTAGTTGTACCAAGATCAATAGAAATCAATAGAAAGAGTACATACACAATACACAAGAAAGATCAATAGAAAGAGTAGCATTGAATAAAGATTATTAAATCAGAGATTTGTATAAGAAAATAGATGATTTTTTACGAAGCTGTATTCCGTGCCTACCGGCTACAAGAACTACTTATATGTATTACAACATTTTAACACTTTTTACAAATTGTAATAATTACAAAGTCTACTTATATTTTATTTTGTACTTTTTAGCATTAGAATTTCTTTAAATATCTGTTCTATCACCTTCTCTTGAAATGTACTTGTAAAGACAAATCCAACGATCCCAAACGCGCCTTTACACAAGTCATGGTGTGAAGCCATCCGTAGCCATACTTATACAATATTTCGTGCCTGTGCTGTTGATCACTGAGATCTCTCGTATAGAGCCAGTCCTGGGTGCAGCAGCCAGATCATGGTGGACTTTAGAAGGAACTATCAAAATTAAAAGCGTATATTCAATTTCGTGTCTGCACCGTTGACCGGTAAAGAGATCCTTCGTCTGGAGCCAATCCTGGGTGTAGAATCAGGTCATGCATCATAAAAATGCATTGTCTTCGAAACAGAATCAACGTGTGAAATTTCAACTTTGTAGGATAAGAGGAAGAGGTTTTTTTTCAGCCTACAAGATTTGGCCTGAACATACATAACATTGCAAGTTAAATAAAAGCTTGTAAAAAATGAATATCCTTTATAAGGGATGCCTAAAACATTTAAAACTGGGATGATGTCGTTTTCATGGACGAGACATGGCTGACCGCCAATCACACGCTATCTCGTTCTTGGTCAGAGGAAACACAACCGTCGACGTCAAAAGTACCAATGCATAAAGGAGCCCGACCGATAATATGCCACACCGGTTCTGCAAAATACGTTTTTTGTAGAACGAGTTACTGGCATTTAAATAAAAAACCACTACTGACTAACACGAAGAAATAAATGCCGCCACATTCAAAGAGTGGTTCCAGAATGTGCTGTTGCCCGGCCTGCAAGTCTTTTATCATTCGGTGCAACTGAAAATACAGAAAGCACCTACCTAAGCCAATAGAAAAGAAGAATTAGTGGCTTGGCTACAAAGGAAAGGCATTGACGCGAATATGCAGATGCTAAAAGCAGAACTGATCAAACTATGTTGTAGAAGAAAATAAGCCGGCACATGGTGAGATATGAAATAGATGAACTGGCTCTGGAGTACGGCCATTGTGTTCTCAGAATTCGTCCATATCATTGCCAGTATAATGCGATTAAGCTAGTCTGGACTCAAGTCAAAGGTTACGCAGCCCGGCAGAATACTTCTCCACCATTCGGCACGAAGAAGATAATGAGTGGGCGTAGGTTGTCTAAAAACTTTTATCTTTGACCGTGATATCAGAATTGATACTTTGATTGATAAATCAAATTGATAATCGTTGAGTTTATTTGACATTTATTTTTTATACGATTCTGACAATTGTTTATTTTTGGACAGTTTTTATTTTTAGTTTTTAAGAGTTGTTGAATATTTAAAAAAAATTAAGCCCATGGCTTTTACCTATTGTTATGTCATATTTTGTATACAAAAGCTGTTGGTGTACTTACCTTTTTAAAATAAATAAATAAATGTGATTTTGGGTTTTTTCTGTTTAGACTTTAAAATAGTTAACTTAAATGTATGAGTGTAAAACTAAAGACTAGAATTATGTCTGGTCGCTGCACCGCTACAGCATTAGTTAACGTCACTGATGACATACGGTTAGGCATGGAAGCAAGAAATCTATTTCCAAAAAACTTCTTTTTTCCTACCACCTTTATGCAGATGATTTACAAATACATAAACAAACTGCCCTTTCGGATTTGGCTGATAAACAAAGATTTGGGTTCAATTTGTGAGTGGAGTGAGGCACATGGGTTGCAGGTTAATCCATCGAACACTCAGGTCATTGTTGTTGGCAGCTCAAGGATGACCCCCAAGATAAACTGGTCGCAGCTTCCTCAAGTACAATTTAACGGAACTGCTATTCCAGTCAGCGAAACGGTTAAGAACCTTGGGGTTTGGATCGACAAACATATTTCTTGGGGTCCTCAGTTACAGGACGTAAGCCGCAAATTTTTTGCATCTGGTAAGTCCCTGAGACGATTGCGGAACGTTCTTCCAACTGCCACTAAAACTGCGCGCGCACAATCCCTTTTACTTCCCATCCTGAACTACGCTGATGTCAGTTATCTCGATCTCACCGAGGCGCAACTAGATAAACTTGAGTGACTTCAAAACTTTTGCATAAGATTTATATTTGGCTTGCGCAAATATGATCACATTTCTGAATTTCGTACAAAGCCTTCGCCTTCGGAATTCTCATATCTTGTGTCAGCTCTACAGTAAAACCCCCTCTTATCTTAAAGAACGTTTCAAGTGCCTTCATGACACACATAATAGATATCTGAGGTCATCGGAAAACTTAAGACTAGAGATGCCGATGCATTCCACCAGTTTTTATGACAAGTCTTTTACTGTTCAATCAGTACGGTTATGGGATGCCTTGCCCGTGTCGATAAGGCGTGCTCAATCTTTGTCCAATTTTAAAATTCTGGTTAAAAAACACTTCCTCTCTCCTTAAACATCATTACTTTTAGTTTCCTTGCTCTTGTTTCATGTTTATTATTGTATATATTATATGTAGATAATAATATGTTTTATGTATGTATTTGTTGTATATGTAAATGGTACACCACTGACTACCTGCATTATTGTCTCTCCTTCTCCCTTGAATCCATCCAAAGGTTGTCTGTAAAAGATCGCTTTTAGCGACAAGACCGCCCATTGTGTCACCCTATGTAAAATTTCTACATTTATATCTGTTTTTTTATGGTGTACATAATAAAGAGTATTCTATTCTATATCTGAAATAAATAAATTATTATTATTTCGTTTATTCGTTGAACGTAAACGAGGCAAAAGGAGTATTTAACGATCGTAGCAGGTGGCTTTCTGTAGTTTCTGCCTACCCCCATAGGAAGAAGGCGTGAGTTTATGTATGTATGTGTTATTTTCATACTTATTAAATATTTTTAAGAAACATAAAAAAATATAAAAAATTGTGATCCGCCGGTATCGGGAGCAGGGTTCAAGCTACCGGTGGTTTAGACAGGAACCTCTTCAAGATGCGAGCCGTATCGAGGAGTACTGCCCTCTGAATCAGGCCCTTGATCCAAACGCTTAACGAGAGCCTCGAGAGATGTTGATCGAGGCTTTCGGCCACCAGTCCGTTGACCGATACGAGAATCGGCACAAAGAGAGCCGAGCTCACATTCCACATGTCAACAACATGTGTGCTAATTCGAGATACTTTATTTGTTTCTCTGTCTCAGCTTTCACGAGGTTCTCGTCATGTGGAATGGTAATATCGATAATCATTGTGCGTCGCGCTAATCAATCTATCACTATATCAGGCTTATTGGCGACAATAGTCTTGTCAGTAATGATAGACCGATCCCAATACAACGTGATATGTTAATTTTCGAGAACTGGGTAGGGAACATACTTGTAATACGGGACCTCAAAATCCACTAGTTTATATTTCAAAGCAAGTTGCTGGTGAATAATCCTGGCTACTTGGTTATGTCTGTGCAAGTACTCGCCGTTAGCCAGACGAGAACAACCAGAGATAATAAGTCTGATGGACTTACCCGGACGATGGCATGTCCGATACACGTCAACCGTCCCGTCTTTCATTTAATATTATTTAATCATTTAATAACAGACAGGCGAAGATGATGAAGACAGAACCTCCTCAAGCGAATCGGAGTCAGATTTTTTATTAAATTTGAACCCATTTACAACTATTTCTCAATATATTATTGTTGTATTTTATATTAAATATTTCCGAATATTACTACTTATTGCATTTTTATTTTAATTACGCTAGTTACATTTAGAAATTAGAAGCCAGACAAAGAAGTATTAAAACTTATGTTATTCTTCTTTTGGGTAGGTTAAACACGTAATAATAGTGTCACATGGTCCATCACTAGTCATGACCAACGGACAGACGCTAGACGTCAGACACGCGTTCTCCCAGCGGCCGCACTGTAGGTGCAATCATGAACATTGAGGAATATATTAAATAATTATAATAATATTTGGTTGATTTGGTAAAAAATATTAGTTGCTGGGTTTCTGGTTATCTTTTTTGAATTTTTGAGTGACTTCACTTTTCTTGGACTATGGATCTTTGCATTACAGTATAACTCGGCTATAATGGTAACTGGCATCGGGATCATTCTTATTTTGCCTGTTTTCCAACTGGGATGCAACGTTATATAAAGTGGGTCATGTCATAGCAAATGAATCATTTGGGATATAGCCCTTAGATTTGAGTGAAATTCAATCTGTTGGAAGACAGTGGATTACTCCGCGATCGACAGGTTGTTTTTTTTATCTGTTTTGGAAAGGGTCTTATATCCGTTCACACAATCTTACAACGAAGAAAAATATATAGGGCGATGAAACACTATTCTAGATTCATATTAAATTTTGTTTCATTTATGTTCATTTCTGGGCCAAGCTTGTATGGGACTGTTATCCATCTTCTTTCAATTCGATAGCATAAGTAGTTCCGGAAATAAACAGCTGTGACAGACAAACGAAGTCATACCATAAGGGTTCCTTTTTTACCATTTTGGTACAGAATGCTAAAAATAATCGGTCGAAATAGAGGCTGCGCGGATGGCACAGTACGAACTCACTTGTCGAGCAGATGGTGTATCTGTATGGGCTCGCCCACGTTGAGCACCACGTGCTTGCGGAACTTGAGCAGGTAGGGCTCGGTGTTGGGCAGCACGGCGTCCAGCCCCTCGTGCCACACCGGCACGATGAGCGGCGCCGCGCCGCACTCCGCCACCAGGCGCCCCACGCCCCACTTGAAGCGCAGCGGCTCCTTGTGCACGTTGACGCGGCCCTCGGGGAAGATGTGCACCCACTCGCCGCGCGACAGCCGGTCCACGCAGAAGTCCATCGCGGGCTGCACACACACACACACATACGTCACAGCGAATCCTCTTCCACCTCCTAGAGAGGTTAAATAGGGGATGAAATTTTGTACGGAAGTTTGTCATTTAGAAGTTAGGAATGGTAGGTTAGACTTCTGTTTATAAGGAAAAGTTAGTCCAATAATCGTTTTTTTTTCTAAAGCCCTAGAGAAGTTGCCGATTGGAAATTCCTTTAGGCACACAGCTTGTAAAAATAATGAATGTCTATTAACGGTAAGTATTTTTTATAAATTAATTTCTTTCCGACATAGCAATTGATTATTTTTAATGTAACATTCGAGTTTCTGATGGGTCTCTTTACCGCCATGCTGTAGAGTATGATGTGAGCTACACTTGCCTGGTAGACGCCGGCGCCGCGCACCACGGGCACGCACTTGCCGAGCGCGAAGAAGCACGAGTGCAGCGCGTTCGTGAAGCAGATGTCATGTGCCGCCAGCGACCAGCGCATGCGCGCGCGCGACGCCAGCACGCCCATGTTTAGCACGCCTGCACCCGAAACAATATCATTATTAAATCATGTCTGTGTGTTTACTACACCACAACAATATAATAAAATTCATGGTCCAAAATAAAATAAAACCATTGGCTGTCGTGCGGCCACACGACGAAGAAGATATCCCGGTCCTATTCGGACTTCACGATGCTACTGATGATGTCTTAAATGAGAAAATCAAAAACTACGCACTACGCAGTAAGGACTACTACACTATGCAGTAAGGACTAGAACAAACGAGGCAGTCTCCATGTCGCAAGTAGATTTTCCTGCAGTAAGATAAAATCCCTTTCTCATACTTTGGCACAGGCTTCGACTTAATGTCCCTATCCTCTATGGTTAGTGTGCAGTGTAACGCGCTGACGCTGGCTGTGACTTCCTCCGCGCTCTGCGGACGGATTCTGTCTGACTTCGTAGTGTGTATTAGTAACCTGCCTCCGTAGGTATTATTTACTAATAACGAACATACACCATAACTTTCCTTGACTCTTTTGCTGGGATGTAGAATAATTTGTACACCATTTCATAACACAAGAAGGCATTATTTTGTTATATTACTTGACGTAAACAGTACCTACAAAGGGTCTAAAGGCATACATAAAGTGCTTCACTTTCGGTACGCGTGGCGCGTGGCGCGTCCTTCTTTTTTTTTCTAGTCCGTGGTTTTTATTTTGTTTTTATGATAGCACAACAGCAAGTTCAAATAAATGGTGTCAATTCACTCGGTTTAAAAGTAAAAATGGGTGTACCACAAGGCTCGGTATTGGGTCCATTCCTCTTTTATAATGACCTACCCCATTTGTTAAAAACCCAACTACAAATGGTGATGTTTGCTGACGATTCTTTAATTTTTCTTTTTGACGATTCTTTAAGACTTCTTTAATTTTTTAAATTAATAGACGTGCATCAAATCTTGACGACGTAAATAACGCCCGACTGCAGATCCAAAATTGATTCACTGCTAATAATTTAGTATTAATTGGGGAAAAAACTACTTAAGTGTATTAGATTTTCTTTACCAAATGTCAAAAGTACTAATTGTGAGATAGTATTAAATCAAGAGAAATTAGAATTCGACGATAAAACTGTTTTCCTGGGGATCACGCTCGACTCAAGACTTCAATGGGGTCCTCATTTAACATCCCTTGCAGGACGGCTAAGTTCAGCAGCATATGCTGTGAGAAAAATCCGTCAACTTACTGATGTAGGTACCGCGAGGCTAGTCTATTTTAGTTACTTTCATAGTATTATCACAGTATATACATCATACAGTCGTCAGACGAAGACGTCTAGGCAGAGCAATCGGGCGTGGCGTGAGGGGCAAGACGGGGGAAGCGCGCCCCCAAACTGCTTACGCTACTGTGTTAGTAGTTCGGGAGACAACTTTCAGGGGTATCGTGTTGAATTTATTATTGTTTTCATTTATGTATAATAATTAAAATGGTGCATACGACGTGTGTTGTGAAAGATGCAAGTCGTCATCTTACATTAATAAAGAACTGCGATTTCATCAATTTCCGCGCACGGTTGAAGGGTAAACAAATAAATATTGTTTATTTAATAGGTAAGGTGCGTATTCAGGCGCCTGGGTTTTTCCGTTTTTATACCACGTTTTTACTCGCAACACTTCAAAATATTTTACTATTTTACTCGGCTACTCACTCCGTCGACGCTCGACGCGATTCAGCTCCTTATTTATATTTGGTTACGGATCAATGTTCTATGCAAGTATTTTGTCTTCCAACAAGGCTTGGAAACTTCATCAAAGTATTTTACCCGGCTCCGTCGACACTCGACGCGATTCTGCTCCTTATTTATATTTAGTTAGGGATTAATGTTCTATGCAGGTATTTTTCTTTCAACAAGGCTTGGAAAATGGAAGTGTCCTTTTTTACATACGCGACTGTAGTTCTTATTTGTATAAGATTACGGATCAAGTTTCGATGCAGAAAGAAAATACTTGAAAGAAACAAAATTGATGTCGATTTTTAGTTTTACTGGAAACAACATTGTGTCTAAATTGTTTGAGCATTTGAGTAAAATAGAATACAACACCAAACCATTTTCGTGCTTCCCATTACTGGGAAGCATGAACATGGTTTGGTCCTCATCCTAATATGATGGAGGATGACGATTTTTTATATAATAATTAAGTTCAAGAACAGAAATTTCAAATCCAGTAAATCTAAAAACCGAAAATATTTGTCGTTCGCCCATTTATAAAGATGTACCTACAGTTTCAGTTTCATAGATGAGCGGCTGGTACCTACACAAAAAGACGATCTTTTTGATAATTGTTAATTATTGTTTATAACAATGATGATCTAAAATAAATAAATTAATAAATATTGTTTACTTGAGACAACCCTAGCTGTCGCAAAAATGCCTACACGTGGTCGGCATTTACCACGAGATCAAAGGCGTCATCCTACTGTATCTTTTTATAGTGTGGTATTATGTCGTACGGTATTTTAATAGGGGGACGGGCTGCAGACGTCGAGTCTATTTTTATTCTGCAGAAAAGAGCCATCAGAGCCATATATGGCCTCCGCAGACGCGACTCTCTAAGGGAACGGTTTAAAGATATTAACATCATGACGGTACCTTATCAATATATCTATGAAAACATGTACGCAAGGAAAAATCTACATCTTTTTAGAAAAAGAGGTGAAAGACACAATTATATCACTAGAAATAGGGATCAATTAGTTCAACCCGGTTTCAGGCTGGCTAAAGTAAACTCATCTTTCATGGGGTACCGTTTAAAATGTTACAATAAAATACCTCCCCATATACTTCAACTGAATGAAACGAAATTCATCTCTTATTTAAAATGCACACTATGCAGCCAAGCATTTTTTAAGTTGGGGATTACATCGCTGATAAAAATGCTTGGCTCAACGCTGATCCTGCTCCACAAGGGCGCATAATTGATTAGCATTTGAAACTACTGTTGGAGCTGCTGAAGATTATTAGAACTATCTTTGCATTGTATAAAGGAGATGGTATTTTTTGGCATTACTTATTTTGGAAAGGTACAGAATTCAAAACTATTTTTAAAAAAAAGCGCTTATTTTTATGTGTTGTTTGCCAGATCCACTTTATTATTGACAATGGGGATAAAATCTCGGTACATATGAGTAACTTGATTTGATATAACACAGAGCGGACCAATTTTTGTTTCTAAGGCTATGGATACAAGGCTTTTTGGCCTTGTCATGTCATTGAAAAATATATAAAATAAAATAAATTAGGTATTATTAATAAATTCATTTACATAATGTTTCGATTGTTAGTGCATAATTAATAAAATATAATTATAAAAAAAAAACAAAATATGTATACAGTTTACGAGGACTTGATGTACCTAAGAAATCGAATGTATTATTTTTTTCAACCTATTTGTTCAGATTTTATTATTATTGGCAACACTAACATAAATATGACTTGCAAAGATGACATTTCACGTCACCTATTAATTATTTTCTTCATTCAGAAACAACCGTCACATTCGCTCGTTCGCTACTGTGTTTTATGCTGGTGTGAATGTTTTGTGCTCTCGTTTACGTGGATTTTTACGACGACCTGGCTTGCCTTTGGATTTCGAAGACTCCTACCGTCCTGAACAACCGTTGCGAGACTTGGACCTCGACGTTTCCTACTATAACGACCGACCTTGGCGCTTTATCTTGGACACTGATATTGCTTACGATATTTTATGATCATCTCTCTTATAATTGTTTCGTGTGTATAACATTACGAGTCAACGTGATGTCAACCACGGATCGATTATTTATTATTATTATTCATTCAAAAGATTCATTAATAGAGTTAGAAGAACCTAATAAACTACAAACCTCACTCACAAAAATTGAGATTTCTCTATAACCACATTGGCATTTTTTTATTTTATAATAGCTCTTAATATTCCCTACTAGACCATGCCACTTTTATTTCTGTAGAAACTAAAAAAGTTTAATACCAGCGCTTTATGGACTTCTGCCATTCTACTTTAATCTTTTAGTATTGTATAATTGCATAGCACATGTGTGATTACTATGTACCTACTAGAAAGCTACCATTTACTAGGTTTGTCTTTCATTGACTTGAATGTGTTCTGGCGGATGAGAGTTTGTCATGCTCACTCAAATGTCTCGCCGGTGGTGCCGTGTGTGTTGGATCTTTAAGTTCCCTTCAAAATGGTTGAGCTGAATGATGCTAATCCATGCGTCATTTTCGTGAACGGGCGCCGTCAGTGGTCATTTGTTAGCTGCCACGGCTTATTTTAATTTAATTTAATATTTTAATTGTCTTTTTATTACGGACGCATTTAACGTTCTGCATCGTTCTCACATGCATAATTTCAACATGAATGATGTAACCATTTTTTTTTTTTAATTAACCATATTTTGATTTAAAAGAGTGTCCATGGAGTTTCTTGTCCGTTGTTCCCCATAGGTACCTACTATTGGAATGGGCAACTAGCTTCATCTTTCTGACTGACCGACCCCTTGATAATTCAAAAGTGCTTGTAATTGGTTTATTTGAAATAAATGCTTTGAGTTTGAGTTTTGTCTTGATTAGCAGTGTTTATATACTTAGCATCAACATCAAACAACAATGATTGTCTTAGAAAAATTTAAAGTGTCTGAACCTGTCGAGACATGAATTATTGTAGGATTGAGTGTGATTTATTAGGTCTTTACCTATGAAATTGCCGTTCTGCAGTACTGGCCATTTCAAATCAAAATAATTTTTGTTTGGCTAAGAATTCTAATTTCAAATTAATTTTATTTTAAAAACATGGATTTTTTTTTCTAAAAGTAGTCATTTCTTTATTGATTAGTGTTACATTTTCATCGCATTTCAATCTTTTTCGTCATCATGGATACGTTAAAAATTCGAGTAATTATGGAATATGAGTACCGTCGTGGCAGCAACGCGGCACAAGCGGCACGCAACATCAACGACGTTTACGGAGCTAACACTACAAACCAACGCACCACCTGTTATTGGTTTGCTCGCTTCCGTTCTGGAAATTTCGACCTGAAAAATGAACCTCGCGGTCGTCCGAAGACTTTGGTCGACAATGACGAATTAAAGGCGATTGTGGAAGCTGATGATACACAATCTACGGCTGAATTAGCAGCAGCTTTCGACGTTAGCGTCAAAACAATATTGGTCCATTTGCGTCAAATTGGCAAGGTAAAAAAGCTTGACAAATGGGTGCCCCACGAACTCAATGATCGCCAGCGCGAAGTACGCGTCGAGACGTGCCTTGCACTGCTCAACAGACACACAAATGAAGGAATTTTGAACCGCATTGTTACCTGCGATGAAAAATGGATTCTGTTTGATAACCGTAAGCGCTCAGCAAGTTGGTTGGATCCTGGTTCAGCACCTAAACAATGCCCTAAACGAAAACTTACCCCTAGAAAAGTGATGGTCACTGTTTGGTGGTCTAGCGCCGGTGTGATTCATCACAGCTTCTTACCAAACGGGGTGAGCATTACTGCAGATGTGTACTGTGAAGAACTGAACACAATGATGGAGAAGCTGGCGCATCTCCAACCAGCATTGGTCAATCGCTCGTCTCCGCTGCTCCTGCACGACAACGCGCGACCTCATACTGCACAGCAGACGGTCTCCAAGTTGCAAGAACTGGGGTTGGAAGCTCTCCGTCATCCGCCCTACTCACCAGACCTTGCGCCTACAGACTACTACTTTTTCCAGAATTTGGATAACTTCTTGGCGGGAAAAAAATTTAATACCCGAGAGGCAGTACAAAATGCCTTTGAAGAATTTGTTGCCTCCCGTCCAGCTGATTTCTTTAAGAAGGGCATCAATAAACTGCCACTGCGATGGCAAAGATGCATTGATTGCATGGGTGATTACTTCGATTAATAGAAATAAAAAATTCATGAAAAAAATTCGTTTAAATTTTTTCATACAAAACGGCAATTTCATAGGTAAAGACCTATTATTTATTTTATTTTATTTATTTATTATAATCTTCCTTTCAACTATCATTACAGGTCCTAATGCGATAGCGCGGTCTAAAAATTAACTTACAATTTAGAACTATGAAAAACGTAAAAAAAAACAATATTTTAAATTACAACAACAGTAATTTATGTTAAAATAAACAACAGTATTTTTGCAGATTCACTCAAATGGCATGTAAATACATTGATCTTAACGTGAAGATCGTTAATAACCCGAATTGCGCGGAATAATTGATAGGATACGTTATGTAAAGGTTGTAAGATGACAAAATTCGTTAAATAGAGGTAAATAATACTTTCTATTTATATTCTGCAACTAGCTGGTGCCCGCGACGTCGTCTGCGTGAACGCTATACAGCACCAAAAATACCTACGATTATACCTTTTAAAATAACATTCATTTACCCGTTTCTTCTTTACATTTCATATCTACAGAAAGTGCAGTAACATAGGGAGACTGTCTTTTATAAAATTGACCTTCAAGAAGTGCTGATTTTCAGCCTGCTTTGAATAAATGACTATGGTGATTCTGCTGAATTAAGTCATAAGTTGTGACTGAAGCAGATGGAGAAAATAAGGAATACAGAATAGGGGAGAAGTCCTATAAATACATATATACTATTCTGTATGTAAGTATTTATAGGACTTCTCGATAAACAACATTAGTGGTTTGGCTCTCCGCAGCCAAAATGTAAAGAGAGTCAGGACTGGTGACGCGGGAGCAAGCGACGTACAGCTGCCCGTGTGAGAAGCAGCTCGTCCTGAGGTCGACACCCGCTGCCCTCAGTGTCTGCCCCTGCGACTTATTGATGGTCATCGCGAAGCAAACACTCACGGGGAACTGTACGCGCTTGAACTGGAATGGGAAGTTATGACGTATGAGGGGAATGCGTGGTATAAATACTGCCTCGCCGACGCCACAACCCGTAAGAATTTCCGCCTCAATGGTGTGTCTGTGGAGCGAGCTGACCTTAAGGCGGATCCCGTTACACAACTTCGGAAGAGATAGGTTCCGAAGAAGCATAATCGGGACACCGACCTTCAGCTTGATGGTATGCGCTGGAAGTCCACTTGCTGATAGGAAAGTCAGAAATTCCACGGGATAATGTGTGGCGTCATCTTGCTCGACGACAGTGTTTATAGAGGTGTAGACCGCTTCATTCCCCTCAATTTCCAAGAGAATGCATTCGTTAATTGCTGCAGCCTGATCATTTTTGGGCGTCAAAATGGCCCGCTAACACACCCAAGAATTCTGCTGGTGCGGTATACGACTGATGTCCCCGTACACACAGCGAATGAGTTCTAAGCTGGATACAACTCTACAGAGAGATTCTGGAAGCACCACCTGTCCACCTCTCTCCTCTGGTAGAGTGCCTTCGCCAAGACTTAGAAGGACATCGGAGAATTCTTGAGCAGGTGCGTTGCCGCCGAGCTGAGCTCTCATATTAATGGTCAAGCGCAGCGTACGAACTCGTGACCACAACGAAGATCGTTTCAACGAAGCATTCACCTCGTCAGCCCTCGATCCCCGCGTCACCACGGGAAGCGTTTGTCGGAAATCGCCACTGAACAGAACTGTGACACCACCCATCAAATGTTCGTTCCTGCGGATGTCCTGCAAGGTTCTGTCCACAGCCTCAACTGCCTTCCTATTGGCCATCGTACACTCATCCCATACGATCAGAGAGCAATCCTTGAGGGTGAACTTACTGTCATTTAATTATGTTTATCGGCCTAAGTTACTTATATTGCGTGATTTTTATAGTGTGAAGATAGCTTATAGCATGGTTAACATAATAACCACATTCTAATATGTGTCGTTAGACTACACGTTGTTACAGAATGCGTTGAAGAAATAAAGGTTCACTGCTCGTTCCCCGTAGGTGATAGCGTGATAATATGTAGCCTATATGTTGACCCAACTTCTTAATAATATTCGTGCCAAAGAAGTAAATCCATGCAGTACTTTTTGAGTTTATCCCAGACATACATACAGACAAACTGACAAAAATTCAAAAAACTATATTTTTGGCTTCGGTATCGATTGTAAATCACACCCCAAATATTCTTTAAAAAAAATATTCAATGTACAGTTTTGACTTTCCTACCATTTTATTATTATGTATAAATGTATAGAAGCAGATTAAAGTTATGTGACAGAAACTGCTACAACATGGCGGTGAAAATTTATAATAAATTACCGGAAAATATAAGGAAAATGAATCACTTAGAATTTAATAGAACTTTAAAAAATTGGCTTTGTGACAGATGTTTTTATTCAATAGATGATTATTTAAATTTTAAACAGACATGATGTATATCTGTATAAATCTACGAACACTTATTTTAAATTATAATTATTGACATTATTTATAAATCGAATCAATAAATTGCTGAACTGTCTTGACTGTAAGAAATAATCTAATAAACTATTTAAAATATTTTATAATTTTAATGTGCCAAATTAATAATTAATACTAACGAAGCCAAGAGTAAATTTTATTATGATTAAGATTTGTATGACTAATCAAGTAATGACATAATAGTGAGTCTAAAATTATTTTCAAGTACCATGTTATTTATGTAAGTACCTATATTCTCGCAAATAAATAAATTTCCTTTCATTTCATTTCATAGATATAGATGTATAGATAGTGTCGCTGAGCTCTTGGAGTTCCACATCGGGTGCTTCAGCTCTTCAATTTTTATACGTCAACAGAGAGTGCTCATCAGGCTGAACAACTCTTGCTAAGACGTCGTTCCATTATATGTTATAGTGTAGCTGGGCTCTTGGAGTTCCACATCAGGTGTTCCATATCTTCAAATTTATTCTCTCAGCAGAAAATGCCCATCACGTGGAACAATTTTTGCTATGGTGCCATTTTTGTATCTCTTATAGTTTAGCTGGTCTGTTGCGGTTCTGCATCAGGTGTTCAAGTTTCCAAGATAAATTATAGCCTATATGTTGCTCACACCTAATACCTATACAACAAAAAAAAAACATTCAAAGTCGTCCAGTACTTTTTGAGTTTATCCCGGACATACATACGGACAAACGGACCAACAGACAAACAGACAAAAATTCTAAAAAATATTTTTTTTGGCTTCGGTATCAATTGTAGATCACACCCCAAGTATTCTTTAAAAAAAATATTCAATGTACAGTTTTGACTTTCCTACCATTTTATTATATGTATAGATGATTGAAAATTTGTTCAAACTCAAACTCAAAGCATTTATTTCAAATAAAGCAATTACAGGCACTTTTGAATTGTCAAAGGGTCAGTCAGTCAGAAAAATGAAGCTAGTTGCCCATTCCAAATTCCAAAACGGGCAAGAAACTCCATGGACACTCTTTTAAATCAACATAATATATAGTTACAAAAACAAATTCTTTACATCATTCATGTTCAAATTAAAAATGTGAGAACGATGTAGAAAGACGTGCACGTTTAAAGTACCTATCCGTAATAAAAACGATAAAAAAAACAATTCAAAAATTTAAATTAAAATAAGCCGTGGCAGCCAAGAGTTGACCAGTCCCTACTGACGGCGCCCGTTCACGAACATGACGCATGGATCAGCACCATCCAGCTCAACCATTTTGAAGGGAACTTAATGATCCAACACACGCCACCACCAGCGAAACATTTGAGTGAGCATGACATACTCTCAGCCGCCAGGGCACATTCAAGTCAATGAAAGACGAGCCTAGTAAATGGTGGCTTTATATATGTTGTTATAAAGAGATTTAGACCACGAACTAGAAAAAAGGGACTCCGCGCCACGCGTATCGAAAGTGAAGCACACTTGCTGAGCTGGCTCAAACCGGTTTCTACCCGAGCGGGCGCCGATGCAGCCCCCGCGTGCCCTGTCGGTGACAGGTCACGCACACAGCTGTGCGTGTAGTAGTGGACCCGCGCACGGCGTTAGTATGAAGCTTGGCTTCTGCTCGGTTTTTTATTCTTGTGCTATAAGTATGCCGCCGGACCGTTTGTACAAATATGCCTCACATGCACTCATTTACATCATATGGTGCCGACCGGCCGCCACTACGGCGTCATTGTAGGTAGGTACTGTTTACGTCAAGTAATAAAATAAAACAATGCCTTCTTGTGTTGTAAAATGGTGTAAAAATAATTCTACATCCCAGAAAAAGTGTCAAGGAATAACATACCTATCACAAGTAAGACACTTATTTACACACACATACATAGATCGGTACGGTGGTGCTTTATTTCGATATGCGTGGCGCGGACTCGCTTCTTTTTTTTCTAGTCCGTGTTTTTGACAAATGTATTCGTAATGTAAAGGTATATTAGACATTAGCTCTTACGGGCAGATAAAGGGGATTTCGAAAAATTTGTTAAATCGAGGACATCGTTCTGTATTCTCATGTAAAGTAAAAGAGTCCGGGCAGTAATAAACAATTTAGTAACGTTAGTATGCTTCGGCAGGTCATAAGGACTAGGTACCTACCTAGTTAGCAATTAGGGAACGTATAATACTGAATTAAAGAGTGAACAAGAGTCCATTCAGTTTTAGTGGGACACTTTGTGAGCGGCAAGTGTCGTCAACAACAATAGATCACATTCAGTAAAGTGTCAGAAAACTCACAAAGCATCGCCGAGCTTTGTTCGCAGTAAGAAAAGCAATGAGTTCAGCTACGGGCATTGTGAGGCAGTGACAATACACGTTCAATAATATACACATCGCACAGTGGATCGTCCCATGGAAGAAGTTGGACATGGGCATCAAAATTGTTTTTTTTTTTTAAATGCTATCGTATTCCTCTAATAAAAACCTACACATATTGCTCTTAGACTTTTTCTAACTAGATTCATATCTCAGGAGGAAATCGATAAAAAGTGTTTTCTTAGTATGGAAATGGACACTTAAACTTCCCCACAGCCTGAGTATCGCCTTGTTTCGTATAGGTAGTCGTTTCTATAATTGGTATCTATCTACTAAGTACCACATTTTGTTCAAAGACACATAGTGCCACAATCGTGCACTTTCTGAGATATAATCGATTTTCGTTTTATCTTAAAAAAATACAATAGCATGACAAAAATACCATGGTAACCATACATTTTTATTTGGCTTGAATCTAAATAATGTGTGTATGTGTACCTAGGTATGTACATTTACCTCCAAAATAGTGCGTATTATCCTATCCTAACTAATATTATAAATGCGAATGTGAATTTGTTTGTTACGCTTTCACGGCTAAACAGCTGGACCGATTTTGATGAAATTTAGTATAGGGACATTTTGAACCCTGGGGAAGGACATAGGCTCTTTTTATCGACATACCACGTGGACCGAAGCTTGTTATGATATCATTTTATTTAATACTTAATGTAACATAATTATACTTTCCCGTGATTGATGAAAGTACTTGTTATAAGTATCAATTTATAACGGCATTAGAAGTAACAACAAGTAACTATAATTATATTGGGTAGATTAGATTGGATTACCATTGCCAATAAAAAGGTGGTTTGAATAATATTAAGAAAATGTATTGCTACAAAGAAACGAGAAATGATCATAGCTCATAATAAAAATGTAGAAATTATACTAAATTACTATAATATTTTAATAAATAACAACACAACTTTAACTTACTACTAACTTATATTATATATGAAATTTTCAACTAAATTAGTCATAAATACTAAAATAAATGTTATAAAATATTAACTTTAATTACTAATATTACTTACAAAAAAAAACCTTATACCAAACATACGAACTTACGTGAAAATTCATGAAACTTATGGAAATACATCATCACTTTTGTCATCATCATCATCATCCTCGTCGTCGTCATCATCACTGCTGTCTATGTCAGCATCAGGTACTGTGGTGACATCAATTAACTCAGTCTGATTTTGGTCACGCATTAATAAATTATCAAGTTCCTTAAACATACGACTTTTTAACTTTTGGAGTTATCTTTGGCCGAATAATTGTCAGCAAAGGATCCGAAGATACCAGAAGATTGTGCAAAATGTCTTCATTGGTTGCCAACTATTGCATTTTCGGGTATGGCTTTCCTTATACTTCCGGAAGTCTTTGTATCTCGATTTGGAGGCTTCTTCCGATAGGAAGCCTATAGACACTATAATAGATAAATGTTCTATTATATTTGGACCATGAATCAACAGCTTGTGCAGACTAGATGGCATATGATACCATGGGTACAATTGCACAAAAAGTTCTGCAGTTTCACAGCAGTACTCTCCGAATAACGTAGCATTTATTTTCTCTCTCGAAGAAACACAATACAAAATCACAGCAATTCTCCTGATGAAATTAATATCTAACCTGTAATTTAGGCAGTCTTCTCAGGATTGGAAAAAAACCGCGTTGCTGCATTGCCACAATTGGTATTGCCACTTCCCTGTTTAACGACATCCAGCTGAAAACCGGTTTCTCTTCTGAAGGTTTCTTGAATAATTTATTTTTGTTCTTTCACTTTTCTCTTCATTTCTTCGCCTTTCGACTGCCGTGATTTAATCTCAAATTTATATGAGATGTGCAGTTAGCACTCCATGGACCTAATCCACGCATGCAGTGAACTAAGGCCGTGCTTATATAAGTCTTCGTTCACTGGCTTCTTCCTCAAATCTACTAAAATGTTAATTTCTGCAGGATGCGCTTTACATATATCACATACATCTGATGATGTTTCTGATTTGTACGAGTGTTTCTTGCCATCGATCATAGTCAATATGAAAGGATGGCTTACTTTGTACCTCCAGTCAGTTGGATATACGTCAGCCATCTCAGACTCTATTTCAACCATCTCGCGCTTGACATTAAATTCAGTCTCTTTCATAAATTTCAAAGGGATTGGGCGGCAGTATCCTGTTGAAGATGGCCGCTCATTCTCCCATATGTCGTTTCCATCTGCAGCGACAAGCCGCAGAGGTATAAGACTCGCCATAAATATGCTACCCCATTCTTCTTCACTAAATACTGGTTCTCTGGTGGTAAATAAATACTCTGGCTAGAGGGCCCATCAAAATTGTTTCATCGTAATAAGCTATTTTATGAATCACTGTCAAGCTAATTGTTTCATCGTAATTGGTTATTGCATGTATCACTGTAATATTGTTATTCAAGCTAATTGTTTTATAGTAATCGGATATAGAAACATCGTAATATTGTTAATCACGCTAATGGTTTCATCGTAATTGGTAATTTTATTTATATGCTGTTGGTGTTCTTTAATAAATAAATTAAATTAGCATCACCAAGGTAAAAGCAAGTTTGTACTTGCAAATATTTCATAAAATTAAATGTTTATTTAGTCTTTATAACTAATTAGTCATATAAAAAGTAGCCAATGTTTTTCTCAGGGTACAAAGTATCCCTGTACAAAATTTCATCAAAATCGGTCCAACCGTTTAGCCATGAAAGCGTAACAAACAAACTCACATTTGCATTTATAATATTAGTTGGGATACGATAATGCGCAGTATTATGGAAGTAAATGTACCTAGGTACACATACACACATTATTTAGATTCAAGCCAAATGAAAATTTATAGTTACCATGGTATTTTTGTCATGCTATTGTATTTTTTAAGATAAAACGAAAATCGATTATATCTCAGAAAGTGCACGATTGTGGCACTATGTGTCTTAGGACAAAATGTGGCACTTAGTAGATAGATTCCAATTATAGAAACGACTATACGAAACAAGGCGATACTCAGGCTGTGGGGAAGTTTAAGTGTCCATTTTCATACTAAGAAAACACTTTTTATAGATTTTCTCCTGAAATATGAGTCCAACTAGAAAAAGTCTACGAACAATATGTGTAGGTTGTTGTTAGAGGAATACGATAGCATTTTAAATATCAATTTTGATGCCCATGTCCAACCTCTTCTATGAGGACGATCCACTGTGCATCGTCGCAATAGAGAGCGGTGTGCCCGTGTGTCCGTTCATCTATCTACACAGTAATTAGATAGCGCACGGCGCGCTCGCCTGATGCCGATAGAGTGACGTCGCAGATGGATGGCTGATAAGTCCAAGAACAAAACACAGCGGACTACAAAACGAATGCAGGCGTCCGACGAGACACTTTGTCATTGACTTGACTCATTTACTGTTATTTTGCTGATAAACAATTTTATCAACCAACAGCGCGGTTATCTCACGGATACTCATTTTCCTAATAAAAACGGAACAATCAAATCACAAAAAGAACTTAAAAGGATGATAAACAAACAATTACTTACCGATTATTTTCTAACAAACGTTATAGTTTTAATACTTTCGGGATTCAGCCGTGCAGAACAAGGCTGTAGTCGCATGAAGCGATATTATACAGGGTGGAATTTTGTAATGCCACCTGGAGGGAAAGTACTCTTAATACTGCAGATAGAAAGTTTTACTCAAAGGAAACATTCCTTTATTTTTGAATAGAAAGTAAACTGCATTCAAAGATTTTCGAAAATTCTCTTCTCCTACACCCGGGAATCGAACCGGCTAAAATCTGAAAAAATTATACCCTGTACTTTTATTGCATCGATCGTTAGGGTCAATTATAAGGATGAAATCTCTCTAACAAACATGATAAATTAAATGAAAACCAGGAAATCTTAAATTAATTTAATTATTTACAAAAAATGGTAAACTAACTAATTAGTTGCTCGAAATGGGCTCCATTCTCTTGGATACACAAATTTATTCTTTTAACGAATTCATTTCTAGTAACCTTTAATAAAGTGTTGTGGTGAATATTATAAATCGTATTCTGAACTTCAACTCTCAACTCGTTGTCATTCGCATAAGATTTCATGTAAATTTGATTTTTTACATATCCCCACAAAAAAAAATCTAATGGGGTGAGATCTGGCGATCTCGCAGGCCATCTGATTGTGGCGTTTGTACCAATCCAGGTACTAAAATGGTTATTAATGTAGGCAGTAGTGATTCTGCTGTTATGTGCTGGAGCACCATCTTGCTGTAGAATTATTTGGTTTCGCTCTTCCTCGGGGAAACCATTTAACTCGTTTCTTAAGAGATCCAGTATTTCAATATACTTGACAGTGTTTAAATGACCTTCGTACACGTGGACTAACACTACATTATTTCTCATAATTCCGCACCAAACGTTGAAAGAAAATCTTACTTGATTGTTAGTTTCATGAACACGAACAGGATTCACTCGAGACCAATAATGGTTATTGCGGCGATTGTACATGCCATTATTGCTGAAGTTGGTTTCGTCAGACCATACAATGTTACTCAAAAATTTAGGGTTTCTGTCAATTTCTCCAAGCATGTTTTCACAAAATTGTAATCGTCTGTCACGATCCCCAATATGCAATTTTTGCACCAACCGACCTTCACGATAGCATTTATACTTATACTTTTTCAGCACTTTAAGTACGCGAGTGTGTGTTGTTCCTAATTCATTGGCAGCATCTCTACTTGAAGCCTTTGGAAATGATTCAAAGTAAGTTAAAACATCTAGTTCAAAATCGAAATAGTTTTGCTGAATAGTTTGCCGTCTCTTCTTGAAACCACCCGTATTCTTTAAATTTTCTACCATTCTTTTCAATACGAACCGAGTTGGTGCCTGTCGGTCTTGATATCTCTCTCCATACCACCGCAGAGCTAGATTCACGTTTTAGTTATTTAAAAAATAAGCTTCCATTAAATCAAACTGTTCTTGATAAGCCATTTTCACCGTGAGACAAAATGTGAAATGAGTTGTAAAAACAATCAAATGTGAATAACAACTATGACAATCTAATTTTCAAATTTTAATCTAACACTCCATATTTAAATTACCTCATACACGCAGCTACGAGTATATCGCAAAGGAGTCTGCATTACAAAAGATGGATGTTAGTTAAAGAGTTTAACTTGACTCATTGAATTTGTAACTTCAGATTTCCTGGTTTTCCTTTCATTTAATTTATCATGTTTGTTAGAGAGATTTCATCCTTATAATTGACCCTAACGATCGATGCAAAAAAAGTACAGGGTATAATTTTTTCAGATTTTAGCCGGTTCGATTTCCGGGTGTGGGAGAAGAGAATTTTCGAAAATATTTGAATGCAGTTTGCTTTCTATTCAAAAATAAAGGAATGTTTCCTTTGAGTAAAATTTTCTATCTGCAGTATTAAGAGTACTTTCCCTCCAGGTGGCATTACAAAATTCCACCCTGTATAGGTGAGGACACGCCTCGGCGTTAGGGCTGTTTATGTCGCTATCCATTATGATATAGGTGAGGACACGCCTCGGCGTTAGGGCTGTTTATGTCGCTATCCATTATGATAAAGGGAAGGCCAAAGCGGAAGCTTTGTCCTTTAAAATTTGTTAACATGATTTAACATACAAAATGAAAGCTAAACTTAACTTTAAGCTCCACAGTAGTGTTAACTAGAGCAGATGATTGGTTGATGGGTAATGCTGAGATCATTGTATCGATTAGATTCCGGGGACTAGACAAAATAATTGATTTGGGATTGTATTTGCAAGTAGCCTAAACTAATATTATAAAGAGAATAGATTGTTTTTTTTGTATGTTTGTTTGTTACGCTTTCACGCTAAAACGACTGAACGAATTTGGATGACATTTGGCACATGAGTAGACCATGACCTGGATTAGGACATAATAGGATACTTTTTATCCCGATATTTCTACGGGATCGAGACTTAAGCGAGTGAACCGCGGGGCGCAGCTAGTACGGAATAATTTGGTCGATTATGTAAGTGTAGCAGTATGTATCGAGAACGCGTGACGCGCTCCTCTTATTCATAATTGAAGAACGCGGCAAATTACTAACCCCCATAATTAGGAAGTGGTTATACACTTGATAATTATGGGGCTTAGTAAAATTCCAAATTTTAAAACAACCCATAAAATACAATTCCATTCTTGAAAAAATAAATTAATTTAGACATTATGACGTTGTTAAAGGTGTAAATTAGTAGATCGATATTAGTGCTACAAATATCGTCAGAACTTTCGATACACTCGTTTCGTTCTTATCTTGTAGCAAGCAGCTAAGAGAACAAGCATTGAGACTGGAGTGGAGGTCGCTACACCGTCAAGTGCTCAGCACTTAAGTTATGGGTGATTGTGGGACACTGCATACCACCTAGCTAGAGGTTGTCAAATGCCAGAATTTTAAAAGCCTACACTACAGAATGAGCTCTATTGTTAGAGAGTTGAGGAAGCTTCCAGCGAGCCAGCGAGCCCAGTGAGCTGGTGTGTATAGGTAGGTCAGGTCATGTACTGACCCCATAGGCCGGGGTCGTCGAAGCACGAGTGGTGGTTGGACACGGTGAGCAGCGGCTGGCCGCGCGGCCGCCGCACCGCCGCCGTCAGCGCCTCGCGGTTGTACACCGTCGTCTTGTTCAGGAACTCTGCAACACACATCGCACATACAAACCTTCTTCTGCAACATTGCTCAAATCGATCATTAAGCATCCCTTATCAATAATTTGAACTTCATGCAACAGCAGTAAGCTAAGTGCCATAGGTATTAAAACTGAGCTGATGTAACTCAGTAGGGAAAACTTTTGTAATTTAGATAAATATCATTTTTTCAATGACAAGGTATATTTTAGATAGGTAATACATACCTTCAGTAATTTGGGAAGAATGAAGCAATGTAATTGTTGAGGTTCATGAACACCATAAATCAGTATCAGTTGGAGAGATGTACTTGTGACAAAGCAAAAACTCTATTGAAGAAAATACCTTAACATAATTTGGATAGATAAAAAAACTTCACATAAGTGTTTGCTTAATTTGGTTTGTTGAAGTAGGATATGATAAGTGTGGAGCAATTGATAAAGAAAAGTAACCTAATATGAGTAATTAGGTCAACTGGGACCCTTCTTCAACAACTAGGAACTCATCCTTTTTAATAGATAGATAAATAATCTATTGTCTATTATGATTATCTATTTGAGAAGCAAACAATTTATTTTCATTTACAAGTTGGAATACTAAACTATTTAATAATTTTTTTAGATGTTCTAAAAGCCAGTATATTGAGTGTGAACATTTAATGTCTATAGATAGTTGTCCCTGAGTGTATATTTAGAGCACCGCTATGAGGCAAGCATTGTGGAATTTGACCTTGACTTACTTAAGGTGGATCCTCAGCTGTAGCCCACCAAATTCAAATTTCTTTGGTTTTTTGCAGATTGCATCTCTATTTTACGTCGTATGTTGATCAAAATGATATTCGCGACGGTAGGAATGATATATTTATTGAATAATAATTATTAATTTCATATCAATCGTCAAACTTTGGAAATTTGTTCCACCTAAGAATTTTTCAGATATAAAATTATGAAAATGTACAACAGAGCTGCAATTTGCAAAAAACCAAAGAAAATTTGAATTTAGCGGGCTACAACTAAGGATCCACCTTAAGGGGAATGCGCCGCGGTAGCCCGCAAAATTCAAAAATACTTACGTTTTTTGCAATTTGCAGGTCACTGTCATGTTGTATGTTGATTAAAATATGATTCGCAACCGTAAAAAATATGGCTTTACAGAATTATAATCATTAGAATCAGCAATACAACTCCATAAGCTAGAATTAAATGTCAAGATTTCATGGAATAGTCGTCAATAAGGTAATATGAACTTATAGAGATGTATTGATGATTATAATTATATAAATAAATATTTGATACGGCCGCGAATCATATATAAATCAAGATACAACCTGATACTGACCTGCAAATAGCAAAAAACGTAAGAAAATTTGAATTTCGCGCCTTAGCTTGGCGGATCCCACTGAACCTGTAAAGGAGATTGCCCACGGACAGTTTTACTCTTGCAAAATGTCTCGTGTTTCAAAAAGTTGAACAGCATGAAATATCTGTTTTTTTTTAATGTGAAACATCTATAATAGCCGCGGGTAAAACCGATTGTTGGCGTGGCGACGCATATCGTGTCGACGCGTCGCCACGCTATAAGATGGTATGATTCACATCTGTTTAGTGTGAGTTCAAATCACAAGAAGAACGTGAGATTAGACAGAGCACGCGAAGAAAATTGTTTAAGCAACAAATAGCACCTAAATTGAATATAGTAGAGCATTGCTCGAAGTACCAAGCCGTAGAGATATTTAATAAGCTGCCAACTGAGCTAAAAATCCTGATTTATAACACCCACTTGTTTAAAACAAAAAAAAAACGTGTGGCACTCGGGGACTGCCGCGGTAAAGCTATTGCATAGCATTTTGTATAAGAATAAGAAATAAGAATTTAAATTTTTTAAATCTAAAATAAATTTAAAATGGGGCGCTTTACCCTAACCTTATCGGGGCCAAAAGATAGGCCCTTTACTGCCGATTCCAAAGACCCAAACTCGATACCTCTACGACCTCCGGTTCAAAAGTTAAGACCCGGAGGGGTGAAGTAGCCCTGGACGGGTGGAGGGGTTGGTCGAAAGGGGTGACGCGGGGGGGTCCCGGGATCATATATAAGTGGGATTGATTTAAATATAAATAAATATAATACAACTTAATATTGGGGTCGAAAAAGAGGGGGTCAAAAAAGGGGGATCAAAGGGGCTTGTCTGTATGTATGTACTATTTGAGAGGCGGGTTATGGGGGGGGGGGGGGGGGGAAATTGGTCAGAATTTCGATATTCCCAGCCGTTTCCGAGATATTGGGATATTGAGTTTTAAGATAGTGGTGATTATAATAAATGTATGGTGTCCGACGGGTAAATGATAAATGGTACGAAAGTAAATGGAAATAAATATTAATTCAAGTTACACTTTTTGATAAATACCTATACACCTATATACTTTCTCATAAACAGCTGCTTATGTATTCGTCCGATTTCGGAGCAGCTCGTCTCGATTCGTGCGAGCTTCGTAGAGTCGTACAATACGTCTAGTTGCACGCACACAAACACCGTGTCGAAGACTGCCGAAAAGAAACGACGTTAGACAATGCACGGCCTTCAAGCCACACCTCCGTGCCCGTCGGAGTGGGGAGCGTGAGGTTTTTTTTCGTTACGGAATTTCTGGCTCCGGTCCCCGCGCTCAAGGCCCGCGATAGAAGCTATGCAATAGCTTAAAAATTAAAAGCCTTTTTATTAGAAAAATGTCTGTATAATATATCGAAACTAATGTCACAAAATAACAAGTTTTTTTTTTTTTTTGACATAATGTAATTTTAGAATCTTTTGACATTATATTTAAAACTATTTGACATATATTGAAAACTGTTTTGACATTATATTTTATACTTGTTTGACATTATCTATAAAATAATATCTGTTATCTGTGAAATATATACTTATCTGTTTGGCACTATACTTGAGTTTCACTTGGAATGTTAATTAATAATTCGTAGTTCTTTGTATTTATATGTAAATTGCATGTGTATGTTTTCAACACAATGTAAATTGTTTTATGATTAAATATATATTATTATTTTTATATAAGTACTTAATTATCTTACTATCCTACTAATATTATAAATGTGAAAGTTTGTGAGAATGGATGGACGGATGTTTGTTACTCTTTCACGCAAAAACTACTGAACGGATTTGGATGAAATATGGAACACAAATAGTTTATAACCCGGATTAACATGTAGGGTACTTTTAATCCCGGTAGTACGTTCTCGTGGGATAATTTCCGACCTCCACCGGGGCGAAGCCGCGGGCAAAAGCTAGTTATTTATAATGGGATAGTTTTTTTTATTTTTTTTTTTATTTTAGATGGGTATGCTCTTGACTCTAGTCTAGATCAGAGATGACAGAGACAAAGTCGACGATGGAGTGAGCTTACCCAGAAGAAGCCTGTTCACTCTCACTTTGAAGAGATTTCGGTTGTATGCGGTCGGAAACACAGGCGCAGGTAGAGAATTCCACTCTTTTGCTGTGCGCATTATAAAAGATGTTTGGAAGCGCTTAGTGCGAATTGGTAGAATAGCAACTAGGTAGGGATGGTAACTTGCAGTGCGCCTAGATGTCCGATGGTAGAAGGGGGCCGGTGGAATGAGGACGTGGAGTTCTTGGGCACACTCACCGAAGTACAACAATAATTAGTACTTTTATGATTCCGACTACATAGTACGCCATTTTTATTTTCGCCTGTCAATACTAGGGATGTGTTTTTTTTCTATTGCGTGTAATGTGCATAAAATATAATGATATCGATTATGTATTGATAGCTCGATTTATTATTGCGTATCAAATAACTGTTTTTTGTTTAAAGTGTTATACAATATTTTTTTAATATCTATAGAAAGTTTGCAAGGCAAAATAAATAAATTAGTTTTATATCCCCACATAATTATAAACATTTATCGATCTTATTTTCCTTGAAAATATGACGAGCCTATAGTGTGCGGTGAGCAGGTTTGTTTGGTTATTAGCTTTATTTTTTATTTATTGTTGATATTGAAATCGGAATAGTTTCAAACTTCCAATAATACTATTGCACCCACGTTTAATAAAAAAGACAAATAAATTAATATGTAATAAATGGCCACTAAAACGCGTTATGATTTCTATTTTTTTTTAATGTTGCTAACCGATATTTTTTCTATTCTTCCTATTTTATGCCTAGTGTAAAAAATCATCCACACAAGAGTTCTAAATCACATGTACTTGCTGGTATTTGTAAACACCAGTGGTTGTCAACGGGAAGAGCGCCAAGTGGCATTCGTGAACTACCACTCACTGGTTGGTTTGCGGAAATAGATCAAAAATGTAATGTATTAGAATCTTTTATCAGCACGGCGGCTACAACCTTATTTAACATTTATTGCGCGTCTGTCAATTTTTTGCAATGTGTCAACCAGTATATTTTTGCAATGTGTCAACCAGTATATTTTTGCAATGTGTCAACCAGTATATTTTTGCAATGTGTCAACCAGTATGTTTTTGCAATGTGTCAACCAGTATATTTTTGCAATGTGTCAACCAGTATGTTTTTGCAATGTGTCAACCAGTATATTTTTGCAATGTGTCAACCAGTATGTTTTTGCAATGTGTCAACCAGTATATTTTTGCAATGTGTCAACCAGTATGTTTTTCTGCTGGTTTTGGTACAAAACGTTGTGCGTCAAGTTTGAGCCTTTTAGTTCCTCCGTTACTGCTGTTAACCCATTGAAAAAAACATACTTCCAACGCCGCTGCACCGTATGTGTTGTATATTACTAAAGACAGGACTTTTTGTGTTGTGATATTGAACATGGCGAGTGCGACTGTAGAGCGATGTCTCAACTGGTCTTTGAGATTAACGCCACTCATGCGTAGACTCATGTTGTCGGAGATTCCGAATAATATCATCAACATTTTACAAGGTTTTCACCAACGCCGCACAGTATGTTATGTGCCTCAAAAAACGGACATCACTTTTTTATTCTAGTAATCGAAAGTATGAACTATTTTGAATGCAAGAGTTAGAACTCCCGAATCTTAAATATACTTTAAAACAGAGTTATATTTTTTTTTTGCATGAAGTCGTGGGTTCGAGTCCCAGGTCGGGCAAAGTGTTATTGGGTTTTCCATCTGGAATTTCTCGGTAGCAGCCCGGAGTCTGGATTTGTGCCCGGTTGATGGCAATAGGCTCGCCCCCTATTGCATGGGACTTAAACATAACTGGCGAAATGTGGGTGTGCTATAGGTACAAAAATAGTAGTAATGTAATTAAAATGATTAAAATGATCATTAACAGCGAAACGGGAAGGTCATGCAACCGATGTAGTAACTACACGCTTGATATTGATGACAATATAATTAATTCAGATTCCCAAGTCGCCGCGGCCTTTGAAAATTTCTTTGCTGATGTTCCCGTATCCACTACTAAATCTCTAATCTCATCACCCACTGCTGCAGAGTCTTTACTTAAGGAAAACGTTCCTGTTTGTGATTCTGAATTTCATTTCCAATATGTCACCTGCAAAGATATAATTAAAACCTTTCACACATTAAATGTTAAAAAGACCGCAGATCTATGGGGTAATTCTGTGGACGTTGCTAAGTCGATAATAAACATTGTAGCACCTACTTTAGCTGTTATTTTTAATATTTGTATTGACCGTGGTGAGTTTCCTGATCTTATGAAAAACAGTAAAATAATACCGTTGTTTAAATCGGGTAGTACATCAGACCCTACTAATTATAGACCTATTTCAGTACTACCTAACTTTAGTAAAATTTTTGAAAAACTTATTTTGAATCAAATGCAAGGATTTTTTTATAAACACAAATTACTGCATAACAAACAGTTCGGTTTTACGAGGGGTCGTTCGACTACTGATGCCGGAGTCGAACTTTTAGGACATGTTTATGATGCATGGGAGGACAAATGCGATGCTTTGGGAATCTTTTGCGATTTGTCCAAGGCATTCGATTGTGTTCTTCATGAAACATTGATCAGGAAACTGCACCACTACGGAATCCGAAACGCCTCTCTGGATCTTCTTACTTCTTACTTGAGTGATAGGATTCAGAGAGTTGATGTTAATGGAAAAAGATCACCCGGATCGGTAGTAAGAATGGGGGTCCCCCAGGGCTCAATTCTTGGGCCATTTTTATTTCTTATTTATATAAATGACTTGCCTTACCTCATAAAGGATAAACATGATATAGTGTTATTTGCAGACGACACTTCACTTTTATTTAAACTGAAACGTCAGCAGCTGATTACTGACAATGTAAATAGCGCCCTTGCAATAGTAGTTAACTGGTTTAATGTTAATAACCTACTTCTTAACGAGAAAAAAACTAAATGTATTAAGTTTTCGATACCTCATGTTAGACAAGTAGAAACTAGTGTTCTCATAAAGGGTGAAGTGCTGAAACCCGAAAATACCACAGTTTTCTTAGGCATAACTTTGGATACCAAGCTTCAATGGGGCCCCCACATAGATAAATTGTCAAAAAAGCTTAGCTCTGCAGCATACGCCGTTAGAAAAATTCGTGGTTTAACTGATTTAGAGACAGCTCGTTTAGTATACTTTAGTTATTTTCATAGTGTGATGTCGTACGGTATTCTGTTGTGGGGAAATGCCGCCGATATCCAGACAATTTTCGTTTTACAAAAAAGGGCAATTCGTTCAATCTATAAATTAAGTCCCAGACACTCCCTCAGAGATAAATTTAAAGAGATTATTATAATTACTGTGCCTTCTCAGTATATTTATGAAAATCTTTTGTATGCACATAAAAATATTAATCTGTTTAAAAAATACAGTGATATCCACAATATAAATACTAGAAACAAACACAAATTTATTGTTCCTACAACCAGGCTCAAGAAAATCGCACCAGGCGGCGGCCGAATTAATTACACGCGGGGTTGCGACAGTCATTGAGAGGATCCGGCAATTGGGACTCGAGGTGGCACTGCACAAGTCCGAGGCCATGTGTTTTCATGGCCCTCGGAACGCGCCACTGTCGGGTTCCCAAATAATGGCGGGAGGGGTTCACATCGGCGTCGGGTCGACGATGAGGTACCTGGGACTCGTCCTCGACAGCCGGTGGAACTTCGTTGAGCATTTCCGACGTTTGGCTCCCAGACTGGACCGGGCCGGGGCTGCCTTGAAGCGGCTCCTGCCCAATCTAGGGGGTCCAAACGCCTCCTGCCGGAGGCTCTACGCGGGGGTCGTGCGGTCCATGGCCCTTTACGGGGCACCGGTGTGGGCGCGTTCATTGAGGCTCCGACCAGCACGCCGGTTGAACGCGTCCCAAAGGGTCATGGCCATCCGGCTGGTCCGAGGATACCGCACGGTCACCTGCGAGGCGGCGAGCCTCCTTGCCGGATTGCCGCCATGGGATCTGGAGGCAAAAGTCCTCGCGCATATTTGGGAGTGGCGCGAGGAGGCGAAACGCCGGGGCGTTACTCCGCAGCCGCGAGAAATCGCGGCACAGCGGACAGAGCTCCGGCGGGATCTCATGGCGGCATGGAGAGTGCGACTGTCGCAACCCAGCGCTGGGCACGCCACAATTGCGGCGGTAAGTCCCCTCTTTGAGGAGTGGCTTGAGAGGCGCCACGGCGTCCTTACCTTCCGCCTGACGCAGGTCCTCACCGGACATGGTTGTTTCGGGAGGTGCCTGTTTCGGATAAGGCGGGAGGAAACGCCCGGGTGTTGGCATTGTGTGGATCGACCGGAGGACACGGTGGAGCATACGGTGGAGGTCTGCCCAGCTGGGGTGGAGCACCGCCGTGTCCTCGTGGCAGCGATCGGCGGCGGCGATCTCTCGCGTCCGGCCCTGGTACAGGCCATGGTACGGAGCGAGAGGGAATGAGAAACCGTCACCTCCTTCTGTGAAGCAGTAATGCTCGCGAAGGAGGAGGCGGAGCGCGTGAGGGTGCGGCAATCGTTGCGCCCTCACGCCCCTAGTCGCCGCAGGAGGAGACACCCTGGGCGTCGGGAGTCGATAGCCGACTCCCGGCCACCGTAGGCGCGGGCTTGCGGACGGCGAGCAATGGGCAGCTCGCCATCCGGTAAGGACCAGGCCCGGGGCGACGGCGCGTTGTGTTCCACGCGCGCCTCAAAGAGATGTCAGCATAATTGACGGGGTCCGATAGGGCCGATGCCTGCCGGGGTCGCGGATTGTTCGAAAGAGTTACCGTGGCCCTGGCGCACAGGCAACTGAAGGAACACGGGTGGGTTTTAGTCAGTAAGAGTCTGACACGCCCTTCCGCTCCGCCCAGAGCGGGAGAGGTCATTTGATGATTTCCCACACAAAAAAAAAAAAAAGGCTCAAGAAAATAGGTGGCTCGTTTAGATGCCAATGTATACGTTTTTATAATAAACTTCCTAGCCACATTCAAGGTGTAAGCTTTAATAAATTCAAATATTTTATAAAACGGAAACTATGCCAGAAAGCCTATTATACTGTGAAAGACTACATTGAGGACAAAAAGGCTTGGGATTGAGCTGCTCCAATAAATTTACACAGTGAATGTTGATTTTAATTTGCTAGCTATTTTAGACATGAATATTTACTGTAAAAAGTATCATATTATTTTCATTATTGAGAATATGAGGACTATGTGGGTCATTGTTTCAGTTATATTCTTGATCTGGCAGTTTAAGTAGTTTATGCGGCCTACCCAAATGTCCTTTCTTTGGTATTGTTCGTCGAATCGATGAGCTCCTAAGTTCTGAGTTGAGCTGCACGGTTACTGACAAATGCGTGCACTGACTGGACAGGTTCACTTAATCTGTGTGGTTCTTTCCTCAAAAGACCATTTCAGACACCAATCTACATGGTTCTCAAACATTATGTCCGATTTTTTATATACACAATGACATGAGTATTTACTTGTAAAGTATTATGTTATTTTAATTATTGTGAATGTGAGGATTATGTGGGTCATTGCTTTTTTTTCGCAGTTAATTTTGATCATGATCTGGCAGATTGAGTAATTTATGTGGCCTACCCAAATGTCCTTTCTTTGGTATTGTTCGTCGAATCGTTGAGCTCCTTAAGTCCTGACTTCCTGAGTTGAGCTGCACGATTACTGACAAATGCGTGCACTGACTGGACAGGTCCACTCAATCTGTGTGGTTCTTTCCTCAAAAGACCATTTCAGATACCAATCTACATGGTCTTCACATGATCTGACCAAGATTATGTCTGGACTTTAAAAGAGACTGTGACCTCTGAGTTTGTTTCGGCCTTTCTTCTCAGAGTAGTCAGATAGGAAACGCCGACCTCATCTAGTTTAAAAATATGATTGACGTGTAAAAGTGTTTGTACAAACCTACTTACAGAAATAAAATCATTTATCATTTATCATTTACATCTCTGCCTAACCCTTCGGGGAATACAGGCGTGATGTTATGTGTTATGTTGTGTTATAATTTTTATTAGAATTTTTTGGATTTTCAGAAAAACTCAAAAATAAACGATGTGATGAAAATATTTGAACATTTCGCACCTTTAAAGAAAAACCGTTACTAAACGAAAATATAAAATTTTACACGGGGGCTTATATAACATAAATGCACGGCTTTTTCGCAATATAATTTATGTTAAATGTAAATAAATATCCATCATTATAACCTCAAAAGATAGCTTAAAGCACCATATTCCTAAATTCTATTGCGAAAAAGCCGTGCATTTATTTTATTTATCTATCATTATTCTTTAAAGGAGGATATTGGCTTCTCTTTATAGGCTCTCAGCTAAGAATTCCCGGGTCCTAAAACCAGACCGCTCTACTGTTTACTGTTAACTTGCTAGTGATTTTATATATTTAGGCTGGTCAAATTATAAACAAGCCATTGTATTGAACTACAGGACACTCGTCTGGAAAGAGTTTGCCGAGCATGCTGGATGACTGCAACCAGAACAATGCAAAGGCAACAAACTCACGATGTTGATCAATTGGAAGATTCTGCTACCCAGGACTCATCTCAGGAGCATATTGAACAAGATGTTACCATTCCTATGCCATCCCCTCTGCAAGAACAGAACTTTAACCCCACTCAACCAGTAGGTACTACTACGGATTGTTAATAAGGTTAATTCAAGAACATACAAGCGTGTTGTTGCCACACAAACCATTGCTTATTCAGTGCCTGCAACAATAATGAGCGTCTATTGGTACCATCAATAGTGAAAGAATTACTGATACCGCTCCACCCAAACGAGATGTGTCAAAAAATAGAAAGCAAATCTACAAACTCTACTTAAAAGATTAAAAATTGAATAACATGAAAAATGTTATAGATAGACCCCCCTTTTGAAGTTTATTTCCGACATTTTTTCATGAATATTCAGAAAATTACGGGCGGTCACATGCGCATGGGCGACATTGTATATTCAGAGCAGCAGTAATTATAAATTCCAAAAAGATACCTACTTATAGCTTGTACAAGTTTTCTAACCTCATAAAACCTTTTACGATTGTTTGTTGCGATGGTACTATATTAGAATGCTTGGGGCCATATAAAACCTCTACTCCAAGAATAACTCCAATAATTGATTATAAATGAGGAATTAGAACAAAGTGGATTGAGAATATTTTTTAGAAATAATGATATAACACTGAGCGATTGACAATCAAGTAATGATTGTCATTTTAATGAAACGCAGGAATAAGATTATGAACCACGAAGATGCTCAAAATCTAAATTAATAAGACTTGGTGTGGTTGTCACAGGTAGTCACCAGTAACTGGCCATCTGACATAGCTAAACCGCTACATATTTTACACAAATGGACTTCAAAACCACAAAGCTCACTCATAAACCAATTCCGACACTTTAATTTTTTTTGTTTTTTTTAAATTTGTGGTTGAACATAGTCTTAAAATAGTACTTTCATTTTTGTAAATATCTCGGATATGCCTTTTTTGAGGAAGTGTTTAGATATGTCATCGAGTATTTTAAAGATGATTTGATGAAGATGCAACAATGTTGAATTGAGCACATTTGTCCATAGTGCCCTGAACAATCTCCTTTAACATTAATGTATAATATAGGTAGTTTTGTTGTGTAACTAATTCAAGACTGATTGACATAAAATAATATATTATCTAATTTGATATATTTTTTCTGGGTTCAGCTGGACATCTTAGGTTAGTTTTAATGAGATTTAAATAATAAAATAAGTTGTATACAGTTAATTGTATGATAATGTTTGTGAGGAAAATTAGATAATTATGCATCAATATATTCATAAATAAGAGAGATGAGTGTAGTGCAGTGGGGTCGTTGACCTGTATGGTGGTGTGGCCAATCAGTGTCACATGCCACATGTACCAGACAGGGCAGCCTCTGGTGAATGTTGCTTCATTACAGAGTTCATTAATATTACGAGTTTAAGCAGACAAATAGTTATTTAAATAATTACTGTACTTTATTATTTGAATAAGCTGTACAGTACAGTTAGCAACTGGTTATAGTACTATTTATATATAATTTTATAAATTATTTAAATGAGAGTTTGGATGTAGTAGTAGGTATCATGTCTAGATAATTTGTTGAACATTTGGTAGGAAAGGTCAATGCACTGTGTATCATTCAAAACAAGAATAATAATCATACATTATAAAAGTGCAGGATACTAGAGTTCCGTATTTTCAAAGAGATGTGAGAGCTATAGCAGTCAGATATTGTTTTTGTAAGTTGACATTGAGTCTAATGACTTATACTTCAACTAAGGTTAAGCAGTAACATTTTAAAACTATTCAATGTTTCTTTAGACTAGATAATCAGGTGTAATGTTCAATATAATAGTGGCAGCGCGTGTGCGTCGTATGCAACAAGTTAAAAATGCGCTGATGTAAGGGAATCCGTCCCCACTACACTTTAAAATGCTAATTACGCATAAAAAAATCGCACGATAATGAGTTTTAACAATAATTTGCTATTCGGGTACATTACCTACCACATAGAAAACTTTTAAGAATGATAATTTCACTCACCAATAATAATTTTGCTAAATAAACCGACGACGGCGACTGTGATAGAGCTCGCGCAGTGCCATAGCCTCCCTGGATTCCGCAGCCGCGGGATGATCCACCCGATGTCGTAGCCCATGGTCGCGGCGGGAGCGTACCAATACGAAAACACACTACAATAACATCATTACTGTGATTAACTTTATATAAAAACGATTTTATTCTCGAAATCCAAAACTAGTACAGCCTATTTTGCGAAATGTATGACAATGACACAACATACATCATGAAGTCAAGTCAACGATGACAGAAACGTAGCTGACATTTCATATCCGATGTTGCTATTTCAAGAATAGTATAGATAGTTCGTTCAAAAACACAATGACATTTTATACGATGGGCGCAAATAAACATTAGTAGACTGGTTTTCTAGGAGTCTGGGAAACAAAAAGTTTTGTGGAATATCCATACATAAAATAAATGAATTTCTATCTAGTTGACTTTGTTGTGTGGGTTGTGTGTGAGCACACACAGGGCTAAGTTGTCTGTGTGTTTGAGTAGATAACGAAGTTATAGATAATGGCAACCAATAGAGCGCTAGCTTAATTAATTATGAAACATGTTGCGTTCTGGAGTATGATGAATACAGTCTACCTATTTAATTAAATAATCCAAATAATGCTACGGAAACCATAGGTACTTACTTTTGTTTTCGTATTGAGTTCGAGAACGGTTTGCTCACACACGGTTTGAACTTTGAACACTCTGCGACCATGGATAAAAAGTAGGTATCTATGCTGAGCACTGTCCCTCATTTGCGCTTGCGCTGGAATGTAAAGTAAGTTTGGTCTCTTATTTACCATTTTTAGGGTTCCGTTACAAAATGTCTGCCTGTCTGTCTATCACAGTTAATTATATTATAGAGGTATGAGGAACAGGCTGTAAAGCTCACTCACACCTCCATAGAAATGGGAGGATCCTCGGACCAGACGGGTGTCGTATCGGGTGGGCAACTGCCCGACGGTTGATGTCGGGACTTTGTATATATTATGCTAGTCGCGCTGTAAACTCTGCTTGCGCGATGCAGGATTTGCGTGACGTCAGTGTGACGTGTAGCTCGCAAGTGGCGGTGTAGATACCGTTACAATATCAGTAATAAAGATGACAACGTCTTGAAATTTGTAATAAATACTTAGTATAAAAATAATGCTTGTTCATCTAAATTGAAAGGGAAGCGAAAAATATGAATTAAATCTAGCTAATGAAGGATTATGTAAATATATTACTACTTACACGAAAAATAAAACGATGTCTCTAACAAGCACAGTTTCTTAGAAATCAACAAAAATCAAGGCACACACATCACATTTTTATTTGTATTTTCTTCGACATCTTAGGCCCGTATTAATGAACGTTCCTCAGCCCAAGAGGTCGCACTTGATGACAACCTTGAGATCATGACCGCACTAATAAACATAATAATTTGTGTACATAAGTTACGGCTTGGGTTTACGTTACGAGTATCAGCCGAGTGATGGACTGATTAATAAACGGAACTCTACACTTAAGTATACAATAGGTGTGTATACTCGAGATGCGTAAACCTGAGTGTATCAGTGTAGGCACTAGGCAGTACGTGGCTTAAGGTCGTGATTAGTAGCGCGAAACATGGAGTTTAAAAATATTTTGGGTGAAATTAATTATTACGATGAAATAGAGTACCTACTATGACGATATTTTATGACCGGTTTTATCTACCTATGTAAATATTTTAAATACATTTATCATAAGTATAATAAAATTTATTTAATTACTATTTATAGGTATAACACATAGCCATTAAGTCCACAAATGTATTTCTTTAGTTGTTTATAGTTTAATAAATAAATAAACTTTAAAAGAAGATCCAAACCAAAAAAAAAAAAAAAAGAGTAAATCCAATTGGATTAATTAATTAGACAGAATAAAAATTGATATAAATAAAAATATATATATATATATATAGAAATAAATAAATATATATGAATTAATTAGAGAGATTAGATTAATTAATCTAATTTTAGAACCCAATATATATAAGTGAAAATGTAATCTAATAAATTCATATTTCAACTTGTTTATGGTGACCTAATACATTTATCACAACCTACAGCATCAAATGTAAAAATTAAAAAATAAAATTAAAAAAAAACCTTTTTTATTTATTTTTATTTTATTTGTTGGGAAATAAAAACACATTTTTCTTTTAGAATTTAAGGCTTTCTTGGGTAGAAAACAACTTTATAACGTTATACAGCGCTAGCCATTAAAGTTTTAACAAAATACAAGTATTTCAATAAATCTTACAACATAAAATAATGAAATGTGATGCATGTCATTCTAAACTTCGGTCAATGTGACGTAATCGTTCACGAAATCAAGCCATCAAGTACAGCGCATTGAGGAGCTGATCTTGGTAACTGAGATACTGTATTCATGTGTTTATTAATTAGCAATGATCTTGAGATGCTGATATCATAATAATGGCGTATCAAATGATTGCGCACTTGGGCACGTCATTGAGGAACGTTTATTAATACGGGCCTTAAAGCTGCAGGAAATATTTTGATTTTAAGTTCATTCAAATTCTTTCTATTGTACGCATTCTGGCCAGACAGCGCAACCTTAATTATTTTCATAAGAACTTTATTTTCCTGTACCTATGTTAAACAAAGCAGTAAACAGTATGACTGACCAACAAAAATATTTTTGAACTAAGTTATGGAACTCTCGGTGCACGAGTCCGACTTGCTCTTTGCCAGTTTTCTATTAATAGCGTGTATTTCTATTAGTAAGAAAGTAATTGTTTTGCACAATGACGTCCTGATAAATTATTGTAGATAGTATGTACAACGAAGTATTAAAGTTTTCTTTTACCCTACACTGGCTACTTGGTCTCCTCAACACTCGGTTGGTCGTCGACCAACCAACAACACCGAGTTGAGGCGTAGGTACCTAGTTAACTGGCGAGCGGTGATTGAGTAGGTACATTAATGAAAGTAATCTACCATTACAATCCCCAGCCCAGCCTTTTCCCAAATATGTTGGGGTTGGCTCCGTCTCGCAGCTGAATGTTATAATATCACAATAGTAGCTAAACTAAAAAAATAAAACAAGGGGTTGTAGGTAAAAACAAATGTATTTCAGTATGTAGGTACCTACAAGCTTAATTTTTTTTATGTATCTACTTACATAATGTAAATAACATAAACATTTCAAGGCGGATGCCCCAAGGTAGCCCGCGAAATTCAAATTTTCTTACGTTTTTTGCAATTTGCACAGTATCAGCACCCTAATTACGTAACTCACTATCTGAATAATTTTTAAGCCAATAGGCTTAAAAAATATTCAGATAGTGAATTAGTTCCATTATGGTCCAATCCATTGCTACATTATGGTCGAAAAATTTGTCTGCCAAAATGAAAACCATTCCTACTGTTAGTGTGTTACGTAATTACCCGCAGGTCATTCGCGGCCATATCAAATATGGCTCTAAAGAATTATAATCACTAGAATCAGCAATACAGCTCCCTAAGTTAGAATTGCCCTCAAATGTCATGATTTCATGAAATAGCCCTTCAATAGGATAATATGAACGTAGAGATAAGTATCGATGATTTATAAGATTATAATTCTATAAATAAATATTTGATCGTATCCCCCTTAAATTAACATAACTATGTAACTAAATTTTAGGCTTTCAGAAGTTTTGCTATATTCACAATGCGAAGATGGGTGTTCAAGCGGCGACCGACACGGTACACAGCGGGTAAGTACCTCATTATCAACAGACGTGAATAGCATTCCTTACTCTAATGCACTATTGGTGCCGATTCTCTTGTACACCGAACTAGACTAACTAAACTATCACTAAAATTCCTTACTTTTGGCTATGAGAATCTTAGAGCTATTCTGCAATAAAATATCTCTAAATTTAAAAATCATTTTGACGCAACTAAAATTTAATTTGACAATCGCGACTCCATATGGTACCTACTTGTTAGCCCTACCACGTGATTTTTTTTTTGAGCCGGAGGCGAGCATGCGTTGCAGCCTCGGCGTGTTTTATATGGAATTTTTCACTTTTTGTACGAAAAATATTTAAAAAAAAAATACCTTCGTGTAGAGCTAAATGGGTATCAGCGTTTCATAAAGGGGGTCGAAATTTTCATTATTTTTGCGATAGGACACACCGTTTCCGAGATATAAGCAAAATTAAAAAAAAATACAGTACTGTTTTTGCCCCTGAAGTCGAGGTGTTGTGGTGAATCTTAGTTCATGACAACTAATTTTATTCCACACCTTTTTAATCACGATTAAAAATAGCCAGATTTAGTTAAGACAACCAAAACTTTAGGTTAAAAACGTCAAATTCAGAATAGCAAAATTGCCATTTTCACCAAACTAATTATTCAGTACCATCTTAGTGCTGTCAAACTAAAATATAGTTAAGTTGTGTCACTTTAGGTCTATTTCAGAATGAGAAATCGTCTTTCGACAGGACTAATCAAAATTTTTGTGATTTTTAGTCTAGTTTAGAGAATTTTGTGACAAGAGAATCGGCACCATTGTCCAGCCGTCAAGTAATAACTACAGTGAAGGACAGAGTCACTTCTTAGTAACTAAACTGGCACCGATACCTATCTAATACTTCTTCTTTGGTCACAGTGGTTGGTGCGTCCTCCTTCTACCGAACGTTTCCATGCATGTTGTTGTTCATGTGCTTGGACGCGCGGCAGTCATGCACAGTCCCGCACACGTTCCCCCAGGAGTTCCGGCGGCTCGCTGGGCCGCCATTCGCCGCGCGTTACTTCAACATATTCACTGAACGAGTCCGCGTCAGTAATAAACTCCTTTCCCGCTCACGCTCGGCTCCACTCGCATCAGGTCAAACTCGTACACTTGCGTGTGCGCACACTTGTCATCCTTCCGGCAGAGTAACTTCACAATGAACTGCTTTCTGCTGACATTATCACTGTCAGTGAGCTCAGCTGGTGCATTCCTTTTGAACTTCCACAGGGTTTTGATGAGCAGGTCCTCTGGCCTGTCGTCATAGTCGAGCCCTGCGCGGTCGGGTCGCAGCAGCTCGGTGGCGCGGAGCTGACTGGCGGGCGCGGCGAGGCTGGCGAGGACGCGCGACGTTAGCATCAGGAGGCAGGCGACGCGTATCATGATGGATTGATCGCGGCCTCGCGGCTGCGACAGTGCGACTGGTTTTCTTGCGATACGTGGCTCGTATATATGTGAGCGAGCCTGTACTTTCCGACTACACTGTCTTGCAGATGAAACAGGAAAGTTTAATCTTTATAGCCATTTTAATTAAATTAATAGATATAATTGAGATTGTTGTAGCTTTTAGTTGGGTTTCAGACAGATCATGAGAATACACAGTAGTTTCATAATGCGAACATTATGTAAGTACTAGAAACTAGATTTCATGTTTAGTGTTCCGTTGCCCTGATGTAGCTGGAGCCTAACGATAGTAATACTTAACCTACATTGGAAAAAAAAAATACTTAAGTAGTTACTAGAAACTGAAAAATAACTTTAATTTCGGAAGTCGGCGTCTTTGGTTCTGTAAATTATCGTTTTTAACCGACTTCAAAAAAAGGAGGACGTTCTCAATTCAACTGTATTTTTTTTAATGTGTGAGAACGTTTTTCTAGATAAACCGATTTTGATGATTCTATTTTTATTTGAAAACTGGTGCTTCTCATGTGGTCATATAAATTTGATCAAGATCTGACCAGCAGTTTTTGAGTTATCCTTATTAATGCGTATTTTTCCACTTAGTTTATATTGATGATGTTTTAATAATTTCCTGTGACTGTTATTTACATATCAAGTAGTGGTATAAGAATTTGTGTGGGGTAGGTACCACAACTAAAAACTAAAAAAAAAAAAAATACAAAATAAAACAACCGACGACGTCAAAAACCCAAAAAAAGTGAAAAATAACTTTAATTTCGGAAGTCGGTGGTAACTATTAAAGTGAAACTTTTATTACATCGTCTCAAACTTTTTCGTCTGTCTGTTGCATGTCCCGTGACGGTCGGCAGCGGAGTACGGATAAAGTGAAAGGAAGGAGGTTTTTAGTTAAATGTCTATAATGTGTCAAAAGTTTCACCTTTACCGTGGTTTCATAAAACCACACAGTCCTTTTTTTTCATATTTATAGTGTTTTTGGAAGTCGGCTGTTTTTTTTGGAAACAAGTTTTTTTTGCCACAGTCTTCCGAAATTGAACTTAGTTTTCACTTTGTAGTATTTTTCTAATTTTATTTTTCAATTTTTAGTTGTGGTTCCTACCCTACACCAATTCATATACCAGCGGGGTAATTACGTAACACACTAACAGTAGGAATGGGTTTCATTTTGACAGTTCAACAACATTCATTGCGTTATTTACGTAGTTGAGCAGACAAATTTTTCGAACATATGAAGCAATGGATTAGCAATAGGCTTCAAAATGATTCAGATTGTGATAGATAGTGTGTTACGTAATTAGGGTGCTGTACTTGTTAGGTAAACAACTGTGACAGGAAATTTAATAACATGATCAACATACACTAAGTGGATTAAATACGAATATTATTGAAGCTAACTCAAAAACTACCCAATCAAAGTTAATAGTTTCTATGGGACCACCGCGGTGAAGCGTCCGCGACCAACAAAAAAGTTTTTTTTTACATCGCTCCATCGACTAACAAATTAGATGAATAAAATATTTATAATTATTTATTTTTTATAATTTTTATATTTTTATATTTATAATTGAGAACTCTTTGAAGTCGGTAAAAAAATGAGTTAAATAAAGGTTTCTTCCAAGATTAACAGAATGGAGGCGTTAGAGCAGTTTCGTGTAGGTAAGTCCAAGTACCTATGTTAGTAATTGATTTCTATACTTAGGTATTTGCGTACCCGTACAGACAGCAGGTCGTGTCGCCAGTGTTGTGTACCTACCTTCTACCTAATGTATCTTACTGACCAATGTTCATTTTTCAGTGTCCAGGTTGGTACTAAGAAACAGCTCAAGGTGATCTGAACGGATGACGTTAGTGCGGTGTTTTCCTACCACTGCGGACGATTTGGGAGATTCCAATTTAAAAACTAGTGTCATTAGTCCTTGTAACGGATACTGAGTTAATTTGCAATACCCTCTCTGCTGATCTGATTATCTTTATTGAAGCTACAACATGACGGATGAGTGGGGCCACCTACTTATCTACTATGTGTTTCACTGTTACTTCCTAGTCCTTGAACAGATGTTTTTTACCTTTCTAAACCACCAGTTAAAACGCCATCAAGCGAGAAGAAACATACTTAGTTGTTATACTTGTTATTGACCGTTGTTCTGGCAGTTCTGCATGTTGTTATGTAACGAGCAAATAAGCTGCCCTGTTGGCGTGCAGTAATGCAAATATTCGCGACCGCGAGTGTATGTCACGGAATGCGCGGGAAAGCCCAGCACCGCGTGCGCAGCGGAATGGCCGCCGCTGCTACCACCGCTACTCACGGACCACTCGATTCGTTAAAAATTATGAGTTGTTGTGCAGATAGCATCTTTTAACACAAACTTAACGTAACTCTCTCACTCTACGAGAAAGTCACTTTTATATTTCGATAACTTCTGTACTTACTTAATACTTTTACCTGTGACTGCAGGTACGTCCTACCTACCTAGTACTTATGAATGTGATGTCTGATAGTTTCGAGTTAATGAAACAGTCACTTGGGTGGAGCGTGGGTTGGCAGCACATGGTTGCGGAACAGCCACGTGTGGGTTCGCTCACAAAATCGTTGCGCTGCACTTAACATGTGACTTAACTGTGGATCATAATATGCATGCCGTACGTGCCATGCGGGCCGCGCGGAAAATCCGGCCGCGAGCCGCGCCACCCCACCACACGCGAGCAGAAGGCACGTTATACTGTCCGGGGTCCTCAGTCATTGCCAGGGCAATGATGTGTAATTGTGTATAATATTATATTAACCTGCAAAATGACATGACACTTCGCTGGACACTTCACTTTTCGTCAAGATTGACCTGCGTGCGTAAGCTTTTATGGTACCTACCGTAGCCCCTATGCAGCTTGGCTTCTTCAATTTCCAGATCGGGGTTTACTTGTAAGCCTATAAATTTATCACGTTTGCCCTTATTCCAACACAGTATGCACTGGGGGCTCAACACCCGCGGGGTAATTGCGTAACACACTAACAGTAGGAATGGCTTTCATTTTGACAGTTCAACAACATTAATTGCGTTATTTACGTTGTTGAGCAGACAAATTTGTCAAACAATGAAGCAAATTTCAAACTGATTCAGATTGCGATTGATAATTGCCGGTTTGTGGAAAGAAAATCAACACAACAAGCTAACAAATTGTCAAATGCTTGTCAACTGCTGTGATTGGTTGACTGAACTTGTTCTCATCTCGATGTTTCAGGGAATGTACGGAGTGGACATTTTGAAGCTTCTTTTATTACAATCTCGGATAATTCCCGACAATACATAATAAATTATAGTACCCCAGAGGCCAGTGCCATTCATTGAAATGTTTTAGGTACAGTCGCCAGCACGTACTGTCAAATTTCTCCAAATGATTTTAAACCTTAAAATCATGGTGGCTAAGTTGAAAATTGAATGAGAAAATCTGACAGTTTGTGGTAACTTATCTAAAACCGAGCAAATGTTTTTGGTTATTCCAGATTATCTCCTTTAACTTTTAGAAGGTCATCAGAATATTCAGAATACGGTACAGAGTATCTATCTACCTATAGGTACCTAATACACAGGTCAAAAGCACTCGTAGCCGGAGCACACCGCACCCGCATAGCAAAAGCAAAGCTACATGAACTTTCCCGAACATTCAGTGATCTACCGATCTGTGTCTTACCGTAATTATTAGGAATAATGAAGTGTTCTATGTTACGTAATGTTACTTCCTAAGCCACTTAACGTTATCACGAATTCGCAGGTTAAAGTTAGCGTTAGCCCAAAGTAACAATTCCACGCGGACGAAGTCGCGGGCAGAAGCTAGTTATAAATAAAAGTATAGTTGTGCTTTACGACCTACATTTTATTCGATGCATGAAAGAGAAGTCCAGAAAATATTGTGTGGAGCCCCTCAAAATTGGGCTACTTACTTTGAGACAGCTCGCAAAATACCGAGACGGTACAAAATGGTCGCGATGGATCATGAAGATTTCCTTGACTTCGATCAACTGGCTACCAACAGATTCACACCAATGACATTCAAAACATGAAAATTTAAAGAACTAAGAGTAGTCACATTTAAAAAGACAAATCCAGACCAAATGTTAGTCAAATATTCCATGGCATGAGAAGCTGAGTCGTTTGCAATAACACTTTGTCAAAAACTACAAGGAAAGGTAAAGGAAAGGGGAAGGGGACAGTACAACGAAAAGGAAGAAAGCATAATACGGTAGTTAACAAGCCCACAAGTAGCCAGCCAGTGGAAGTCAACGTCACCTTGAAGCCCCTGTATAACTCCAGGCTACCTATTACCACTGCTAAATACCAGTATCACGAAGTAGATCCAGATCTATAGTGTGATAATACGTCTGCGACAACGGAACTATACCCAAAAGATTACACAATGAATATCGCTGTCTCGCAAGGCACACTGATGTGTATGACACATTAAATCAAACTGACGAAGAAGATGAACATGATTACAAAGTTTAAAAACTAACGAAGAAAATAAAAATTAAGAGATCAGATTACAAAGTTAAAAACGAATGAAGATAAAAATTAAGAAACTAGGTTATGAAGAAGACTATAACTAAGAGATCTGATTATAAAGCTTAAAACTAATGGAAAACATTATAAAAACTGGAAAAATTTGGTGACCTGATTACAAATGATAAAGAAAATTAAAATTAAGTGATCTCATTGTATAACTTTGTAATCAAAGTTAAAGAACTTGTAGAACCGTGAAAGAAACGTTTTTTTATTCATCATAATTTTAGTTTCTATTATTATCCTGAATAATTATCTAAGCATAGATGTCTACTAATTAACGTAACTATAACAATCAAACAATAATTAAACTATTGATTTCATAACTTAATTAACTTGTTTGGTATAAAAATCATTGTAAAATATACAATTCAAGTAATTTATACGCACCTGTTTCTTGGCATCATTTTTGAAAAGTTGGGCTCGCGTCTTTGTGTGTATTTTTGTGCCTGCTCAGGGTGTATTTTTATGAGGTGTATAGGACATATATTATTATTTTTTGGTCGTAAAGCACACGCTATATCAGGCATTATAAGACCAGCGCCATTTTTGAAAAACCCTTCCTAAACACATCAAAAATCTTAGAACTTAGTCTCTTGGGTACTTTTAAATTGTAGCGCTAAAAATGAGAGAGATACCTACTATTAAAATGTTTTTGTTATTTTTTTGTTGTTTGCTTCTGAAACCCCATTTTTTGTGCTATACGCCCTTTGAGCCCAGAGGTATTAAAAAGCGAATTTTATAAAGTCTATTCATAGGCTACTGTCGAGTGTCGGCACACTCGGGCCCGTATTAATAAACGTTCTTCAATGACGTGCCCAAGTGCGCAATCATTTGATACGCCATTATTACGATATCAGCATCTCAAGATCATTGCTAATTAATAAACACATGAATACAGTATCTCAGTTACCAAGATCAGCTCCTCAATGCGCTGTACTTGATGGCTTGATTTCGTGAACGATTACGTCACATTGACCGAAGTTTAGAATGACATGCATCACATTTCATTATTTTATGTTGTAAGATTTATTGAAATACTTGTATTTTGTTAAAACATTAATGGATAGCGCTGTATCACGTTATAAAGTTGTTTTCTACCCAAATAAAAAAAAAAGTGTTTTTATTTCCCAACAAATAAAATAAAAAATAAATTAAAAAAGTTTTTTTTTTATATTTGATGCTGTAGGTTGTGATAAATGTATTAGGTCACCATAAACAAGCTGAAATATGAATTTATTAGATTACATTTTCACATAAATATATTGGGTTTTAAAATTACATTAATTGGATTTACTCTTTTTTTTTAATTGTTATTTTTTTTTTTGGATTGGATCTGCTTTTAAAGTTTATTTATTTATTAAAATTTATACAACTAAAGAAATACATTTGTGGACTTAATGGCTTTGTGTTATACCTATAAATAGTAATTAAATAATTTTTATTATACTTATGATAAATATATTTAAAATATTTACATAGGTAGATAGGTACCTACCTGAAATGATGCTGTAGCATAAACCGGTCATAAAATATCGTCATAGTAGGTACTCTATTTCATCGTAATAATTAATTTCATCCAAAATATTTTTAAACTCCATGTTTCGCGCTACTAATCACGACCTTAAGCCACGTACTGCCTACACTCAGGTTTACGCATCTCGAGTAAACACACCTATTGTATACTTAAGTGTAGAGTTTCGTTTATTAATCAGTCCATCACTCGGCTGATAACGTAAATCCAAGCCGTAACTTAAGTACACAAATTATTATGTTTATTAATACGGTCATGATCTCAAGATTGTCATCAAGTGCGACCTCTTGGGCTGAGGAACGTTTATTAATACGGGCCTCGGTGCCGCACGGTGCAAGTGTGCGCCGGCGCCGGCCGCGGCAGGCGGCAACTCGCAAGAATGCCGGCGCGCTAGTTGGAAGATAGGTGTAATGATTGCATACCGAATTACCGACAGGTTCTTCGCAGCCGTACCTATGTATATTACGTGATAACGGTAAGTGGCTTAGGAAGTAACATTACGTAACATAGAACACTTCATTATTCCTAATAATTACGGTAAGACACAGATCGGTAGATCACTGAATGTTCGGGAAAGTTCATGTAGCTTTGCTTTTGCGATGCGGGTGCGGTGTGCTCCGGCTACGAGTGCTTTACGCCCAGGAGGAGCGCGGGCGCACGTCGGGTGTCCAGCGCGGGTCGGCCATCTTGTGCAGTACGCGGCGCAGCACGGCGTCGTTGCCCTCCGCCGGCGCCTCGTCCCGGTCGAAGTAGCTGCGGGGGGCCCGCACGAGCGCGGGCGACGCGCTTGGCCGCGGGACTGCTGTGCTGCGCGTGGGGGGCGCGAGCGGTGGGTAGTACAGCGCCGCCAGGATGCCCTGCTCCAGCTGCGCGCACGTCGCGACTGCCACCAGAGCCACCACTAACGCCTTCAGCAACATGTTACACGTAGTTCCTTAGTAACTGGTCTAGTTGTAGCTAATTTGATTATTTATTTATCACGACGAACAATAAGAAGGTGTCAATCGCTCGGTGTGCCTGCGTGCGCGCACTGAACCCACCCTAACCCCGTTCCTTAATATACGTTCTCTCGGAACGAGGGAATACCCACTATAAGGAAAATCGTGCGCTAACATGCACTTTGTATAGGTAAGTACTGCATGCTCCTGTGCAATGCGCACAACTATGTACATTTTATATATATACGAGTCACATTCGATACCCACGGGGTGACGGGGCCGCGGGGTACTGATGACTGCGACCATGTTGTGTTTATTGAAATTAAAACTTGTGGAGAACGAATTGTGAAATTATGCGGCAAATTTGGAAAATGTATTAATTAATTAATGATTTAGGTAGGTTGGTGTTTGTAGGCACCATAGAAGATATAAGTTTTATATTTCTATGGTAGGCACCTACTCTAATAAAATAATACTTGAATAATTTAATATGCCAGTCATACCTGTGGAATACTTATTTAGGGCGCGCCTTCATTGGTTAATTAAATAATTATATTCATGGGCGGCACCGCAGCCGCGCGCCGTATTCGCCCGCTACCTATCTCTTGCAAATGCTATAAGTAGGTAATTATTGTAGGTATACTGCTGTGCCCCGACGCAATATCTCGCACTCTCCAAACCACAGTCAACCAACTCGGTGACTGGTTTAGGAAGTGGAGAATCGAAGTCAATCCCGATAAGAGTCAAGCGGTTCTATTTTCGAAACCGAGACTCAACCTCACCCCTCCCCGTCCGATCACCATGTTCGGCAAGCCTATCCCTTGGGAGTAGCGAGCCAAATACTTGGGTGTCACTCTGGACCATAGACTCTCTTTCGGTGAGCACATAAAGCAGGCGCGTTCGCGCGCCGCTTTCGCTCTCGGTAGACTCCACTCCCTATTGAATGCACGCAGCAAATTGTCACTCAAGTGCAAATTGCGCATTTACACAGCGTGCATTCGGCCAATCATGACCTACGCGAGCGTGGTTTTCGCACACTCGAAACCCCACCACATCCATAGGATGCAGACCCTCCAAAACCGGTTCCTCCGTAGGGCAACCGGCTCCCCCTGGTTCGTTCGAAACGAGATCCTCCATCTCGATCTTAAAATCCCCACTATCCGTCAGTTCATGAAGCGCATTTCCAAGCGCTTCTTCGACTCCGCGGCCTCACATCGCAACCCTCTGGTTGTCGAGGCTGCCAGATATGCCCCCTCCCGCATTAGTCGTACCCGCCGTCCAAGGCATGCCCTGTCCGACCCCGATGACCCCATAACCCTCCTCCAGGAGAGCAGTAGGGCCACCAGTACAGTACACAAACACAGACCGCCATCGTTCCGACCTCGCCGCCGAGGTCCTACGCGACGCCCCCGACGTAATTGTCCCCCCCCCCCCCCGACCCTTGCTCGACGACGCGCCAGCCCGCGCCGTAGCTGAGCCTGTAGTTTTAAATTCCCCAGTTAATAATAATATAATTTAGATCCAGCCTGTCCCATCTTGCTGCCCTCCCCTCAGTGACGCCCTAAGCCGAGGTTCGTACCCCACAGGGGGTGCCCTTAGCGTGCGGTCACCTAAATTTAAGTATTTTTCGCCCCTGGCTGGAGGCTTTAAGTTAGTAGCTTAAGGCACCCACAGGTTTGCCCGGTTAAGTAGCCAGGACCTTAGTGGTCACAACTAGCGTTGCCGGAGCGAAATATTCCGAAGTATTCCCATCGAATTATTCGCGAAACATTCGGAAGTATTGAGTAGTATTCGGAATTATTCCCCGAGAAGAATTACAAGGCAAATGTCTAGCTAAGTAGGTACATCTTAGACTAGTTAGAATGAACCGCTGAGTCACGAGGCGGTGTGCCACAGTTGCCATAATATATAATCACGCTGACCGACATCGGGTAAGTAGGCTACTTATTGGAGCACCTGATAGAGTTCGACTATTGACCGCTAGATGGCGACGCAATTACCATTGCAAATTATATATGTTCCGCGCTAGTGATTGTGTATTCATACTTACGAATCTTCCATCCTTCCTTCCTTCCTAACTTTGGTCGCTGCAGCAGCAGAAAGCGCACGCAGGCGAGCACTACCGACGGAAGTTGTACAGTTACAGCTTTTACTTTTACCCGCTAGACGGCGTTACTGCCAGTGACTATACATTACTACACGTTCATTCATAAAAATGAGTATAATACGATTTGAAAACTTCCGAATATTTCTTTCATCTACTTAGATATGTACTTAAGTAATAAGTTTATGTATGCGGTCTATTAGGTGTGAAAGTGATAGAGAGGTAAATACATAGTTAGATACTAACATAAGTTTATAAGATAGTAAGTTATGTTATAATAGGGAGGTACCTAACAGAAAAGATAATCTAATTATTAAGTACTTATGTTATTTCAAATGTCTCTATTGATCAATTGCGGTTGAACACTACATAATGATTAAGTACTTAACTACTTATTGATTAATATTGGTTGAACACTATTCTACAAAGAAATATATTTTTTACGACTATTTGTTTTACCAAAACATTTAAATTAAGTACTTACGTATCTAGGCCCTGGATACGTACTTTAAACTAGGGATACGTACCTACTTTTATCTTACTTAACTAATTATTTATGTTTTTTCCATTAAATCGTAAAGCAAAAACATTTTTACGAAGTAAACTAAACTTGTAAATAACATCCGCACAAAATCAGCCCATTCTAAACTCAATCATAGTAAAAATAAAATAATAAGTAGTCACAAGTAGATAACTACTTACAGGGAAATATTCCCGCATTGTAGGTACGTTGGAATCGAATAATACTGCGTTGAATTTATGAATGAACAACCCCTACGTGGCTCGGTGGGTATGCTATTGTCACGTGCAGACGAGCGCTGCCGCTGGCGTCGCCGAAGGATTAACGCGGGAAGTTCTCCATTTATAGTCTACTCTTGCCCGCTAGATGGCGTTAATTCAAGTAACGGCACGGCGAAATATCTGCTAAATGTAACGGCGAGTCTCCTCAAGCTACCTACGCACACGAGTACATTCGTAACTACTGGGAATAATTTAATTCTTACGTAATAAAACGTAGGTTACCTACTTCATCCTTACAATATTTATTTTACGCTGCATTTTTTGCTGCGGTAGTATTCCTTCCAATCGAAGTATTCTTTTGAATGTTTCCGAATTATTCCGAATACTTCCGAAGTTTTGCAACGCTAGTCACAACTACGAGCTGCCAATTAGGAAAAAAAAAAAAGGTATACTGCTGTAGTGCCTGTAGAGGCAGGCGCGGCACAGTGGAACGAAATCTAAAAGTACGGGCTTAAGGCGGTACCCCGACCAAAACCTTGCCATAGTGCGTTATTCAGAGGCTATTAACTCATTCACTATGGGTAATTAACTACATCTAAAAGCACATTATTAATGTTCGATATTATAACATCACATTGCACGTTCTTATTTGTTTTTATGTGTTATAAATACATTTAAAATCTCCTTGTAAAAAAGTGACTAATTTTTTTTATTGCATGCATCTTTTGCTAAAGGTGACGTTCTATTAATTTGAGGATTACAATAATGGATAGATAATTAAAAAAATCGAAATAATTCAAGTTTTATTTTATTTCAGAACATCGATTGTCTTTTTTTATTAAAATAATTTCATTTTTTTTTTTGTGAATTCTATGTTACACGAGCGTGCGCAGGGAGCGAAACAGAGCGAGACTCAGCGACGTGACAGAGAAGAACCGAACGCTCGAGGTCGTTTGGCCGGGGAAGCGCCTTAAGGATTCGTTTGCATATTTTTTAAATCTACATACTAATCAATACTTTTATGTCATGTGACTTTTTTCTTTTAAAGTTATACTTCTTTCAATATTGTATGATTTTTTTTAGACTTAGTATTAGAATTGAATTGCAAAATATATTCAAATTAAACTTTTTTGTAAGTATGTACAATGATATTCCACTTCCGTCACGTCATTTGTTTGTGTCCAAACCAGTTTTCTTATCAGTAGATGCGCCGTCATTAGTGACGTGCGCCAATCAGAGGGCATTACCAGTTGGAAAATGTCCCTCCCTACCCTCGGTAGGAAACGTCAAATCATGACCTTAGTACGTTGTTACCCACCATTACATACGCACTACCCCTTTAAATTTTTTGTGAAGATGCGATTTACGTGATTTTGGGGTGGTGTGGAAAAGAGAATAAAAAAACATACAGAGTGATTCTTTTAAGTTGGACAACAGGGGCTAATCCGAATCCATAGGAGATCTCGGAAAACTTTGTTAGGAGACTTTAGCTCTTTTTTGATCGCAACAATTTTGGCATAAGTAGGTACTTAATTTTTTGAGAATTGTGAGATATTCATGAATTTATGATTTTCTTCATACCTACATAAAAATCTTTAAGTATTCGTAACATTAAAAATAATAGGTAAAACGTAAAAGTCATACAACAATATTATACTCGTATTGTGTTTGATAGTAGATTTCATTTGTGTAATTATTAAAAAAAAACTTTTTTTTTTTGATTCCTTAGAGTGAGTTGCACCAACTAACTTTAACGATAACCAATGCCTTGTCAGCCGTTAAATCTCCGGTTGCACCATTTTAACAATTGTTAAAATTACGTCACAAATAACGATAACATTAACCGCTCAACTTCGGGCGGTTAAGGGCTATAGTTACGGTTTGTGTCATCATTTCTTTGGAGTCGGGCATTGAATTCCTTTTCAATGTTTTCCTATGCTTGTTTTTTTTTGTTTTGTGCTAGTACGGTCTACTTTTATGCATATCAAAAATGTGTTTTTCGGCAAGGATTTGTAATGTAGTAGCTTCTATCTTGCTAAAATGAACACTTCTTTCTCTGAAAATGTATGTCAGTTATCTTATTAATAAACAAATCATATAAACATCAGAGTATGGATGGATTATAGTTTTACATAATTGGAAGTTCACCCATGTAGTATTTTTAGGTAGTGGACATAGAGGTATTATAAAACAAAGGTGTAATAATAAAATTAATTCTAATTTTCACATCATCACATCACACATATGCCGCATGTCAGACGACCAATGGGCCAAATTTACGGCCCAACGGGTCCCTCTTAATGGCAAGCGACATCGCGGCAGGCCCAGACGGAGATGGCGGGATGAGCTGGACTCCTTCAACAAAAACTGGTCCTTAGCAGCTTTAAACAGAGAGAAGTGGAAAGAGATTAGGGAGGCCTTTGCCCTGCAGTAGGACATCACAGGCTTTTCATTAATTTTAATATTAATTCGCATCATTCTGTTGTGTGTACCTTACGTTGTATTTTATTACGTAGCGCGTTAACGAGGAACCGAAGAAACAATATTTAAAAAATGATAAAAGGAATACCTACTCACTTTGTATTGAAGTTGTGGAGCAAATTGCTATTATATTATAATATCTTTCTTTACTTATAATATTTTGCAGCAGAATTTAAATAAATAATAATAATTAATAAACCTGCAGAAAAAATAAGTTTGAATTTGGTTAATTTTGAAAGCGCGATGAGATGATAACAAGCTTGCAGTCCCTTGTCAAAAAAAATACCCAAGTACATTTTGGGGAAATAAGACGTCTTGTCACTTGTCACCCATTTAACTTTAACTTTTTACACTTTACATGATGGTGCAACAGTAGGTAGTTCAATTCTATGGTCATTGTTATTGTTACTGTTAATTAACTTTGACGGAAACTATAACGTAGCTCTTAAACTACGGTTAAATGTCAGTTCAAAGTGCGGCGGCGCGCGGCGGCGAGTGCGGTCACTATGAACCATAGAGTACACTTGTGAACTGTAGGTAACGATGACTTTTGTAATATTTACCGTGGAGTAGTTGCACTACTTGCAGATAGGCTGTCAAACTTTGCAGAAAACTTTTGTAAAATATATTTTCGAAGGTTTTAAGTAAATATCTACCTTGTAATTTGGCGACTGTGTAAGGCTGAGGCTACGGTTACCTACCTACTTATAGTACTTTAGATATAGTATTATTATCATGTAGCTTTTTAAGATCTAATGTCTCCTTATAGGTACAGGTGATAACGGGAAAATGCGTGCAGGAAACTATCGGCGGCATTTGCCTGGCTTTTTCCCAACTAGGGGGAGTGGTGGGGTCGGCTTCTAGTCTCAGCGGATGCAGCTCAATACCAGTATTGGACTTGGAGAGACTGCCTACCTGACATGCACAACCCAGTTACGGACTGGGTAACATGATACCCCTTGACAAGACTGGTGTCTGGGGGTCAGACTTTTGCGCTTCTGACTACCCGTAACGAATGACAGCCGCGCGAGGCACGGCGGGATCTCGGTATCTCAAGATGGTCCACGGGCCGACCTTGGCAAGCGTAGCTTAACCCGTCATCGATCGAACCGAGCCCGGTGCGGCAATTATCTAAGGAAAACCCCAAAGAAGTTGTATTTGTTGTTGCTCGCGGAATAAGTACTTACTTATTCTAAGTAGTAGGTACCTATTTAGTTATAGTATCTGGTAAAAATATATTTATATTGAATACGGCCTTAACCACATCGATATACATCCAGGATATATGTATATAAAAATCTCGTGTCACGGTGTTTGTGGTCACACTCCTCCGAAATGGCTCAACCGATTTTTATGATTTTTTTTATGTAAGGAAAGGGTTTAGGGTGTAGGTAACTATTAGAATAGGTCGTAAAGTATATCTCATGCCGCTGCAGGTAAAACCGCGGGGCGCAGCTAGTACCTAATACCTACATAAAATAAAAAATACCTACCTACCTCGATAAATAAATGGTAAATGATAAATTATTTATTTCTGTAAGTAGGTTTGTACAAACACTTTTACACGTCAATCATATTTTTAAACTAGATGAGGTCGGCGTTTCCTATCTGACTACTCTGAGAAGAAAGGCCGAAACAAACTCAGAGGTCACAGTCTCTTTTAAAGATATCTCTTTTATAGATAAACTTTTTCTATAAAAATATTGGTAAGTATTGGAAAAAATGCAGTAACAAACCTGACTCGTCAGGGTTTTTCAAATCTCAGTAATATAATTAAATTACCATAATTTAATAGAGTAAAGCCGTAATATTTTAATTTTGGTACCACAGTCTCCTTAAAAATAAAATACTATATCGACATTAAATTCTAAAGATAAAACGAGAATAATGTACACTTAAATATCTCTCGACTGTCGAGGGACAACGCAAACTGACAGCTCTCTATTACTTATTTATTATTTAATTTAAAATATATATATCTGGGGGTAGTAATTCATTCATAAAATAATAGCTGGATGTCTTATAAACCTTACGTAATATTTTTTTCATGATACGGGTAGTATTTTAAAAATAAAAACAATAATCTTTTGAGGGACAGGTCTAAACTCACAACTACACATTTTTGTGAAAATGCCCATTTACAAGCTTTAAAATATTTCAAAGATATAATTTTTCCGTAGATTAACAACCAAAATAAACCTGTAAGTATACCTAGCTAAATAAATTTCTGTTATAAAGTATAGTTTGCGTAACTACTGCTGAATAACTGACAGTTGTACACAATGCTCGTTCGGCCACTCACCGCTAGGTGGCACTAGTAGTATTTGTGTTCGTTCACGATTAAATAGTGTAAATCATCACTTTTTGATTAAAAACATTAATTTGGTAAACTGATTTTGACTATGTGAACTTATTATTTGAGTGATTTAGAGCTGTTTTTACAAGAAAGTAATGAGATTTGACAGGTTGTTCATTTCAGCTACTTTGTGCAAATGCACCACTAAGCCAAACGTATTGAAAACAAACTAGGTACATATACGAATAGTATTTCTTACTTGAAATAATAATAACATTATTTAAATATTAGATAATTTCTTATTAATTAGAATAGAACTGTAAATTCGCCATAGCTGATAACGACTCCGTGGCGCAACGGTAGCGCGTCTGACTCCAGATCAGAAGGTTGCGTGTTCAAATCACGTCGGGGTCAAAATCTTGTTTTTGGTGGAAATTGGAGCAACTTGTTTTGAGGTTATTGTTACAAATTAGTAATAATTTTCAATTTGCGGATTGTTTTTAAATAAAAAAAATAGAATCTTGAGTTCGGTTAGCAAAAATTGGAGATGCCGGGGATCGAACCCGGGGCCTTTCACATGCAAAGCGAACGCTCTACCACTGAGCTACATCCCCTATTCGTACAAGTGTCAAAATTATTCATTAGTTATTTATCATTTTTTATGGATACTGAATTGAAAATTGACAAACTCTACTTTAGTATAGCCTATTCAATGTAGCCGGCAAAATACAAACATTAAACCAAAAAAATAAAAATATCGCAGGAATGTTAAAAGTAGGTACAGTTTTTGGCACAGTACTGATAAAGCATGCCGTGTGTTGTGCCGTGTGATGTGCCGTGTGTTGTGCCGTGTGTGTAATATTGATACAGGTATTCAGCTTGTAGGAATTCCAAAACAAAATATATTGCACATTACTATAGGTAGTTATGGGTTGTGTTTACAGCAAGAGAAGCAAATTAGTTACGGCACAAAAGAGTCATCATGAATGCGGCAAAATTAAAGATAAATGAAAAAAATACATATTTCGTTACTAGATAACTATTAAGCTTCAAATCAAAATAAAACAAAAGTCTATGTAAGCACGTAACTTTAATAGTTTAATCCCTGAACCATTGTTTTTTTTGTCATTTATAATAAGGTAGGTAAGTTTATGTATCACCTCTTACAGAATATGTTAAGTACTCACTTTAAAATTAAATATGTATTACTTCATAACAATCGTTATACCATTTTCAAGCAGAAGTCGTCATTCTTATTTAAAATAAAATAATAAAAGTATTAAGAACTAAATAAAACATGAACAACTACGTACAAGTGACATCGCGAGTTATTCCCCGGACCCTGTGGTCTGCCATATGCAATAAATAAAGTAATTAGAAGAAACATTAATGTGCGACGACATTCGTGTTATTAGCAAGTGTCACTGTAGTATAATTAATAATTATTAAAACAATAAAAAATTCCACGTCATGTAGGTACTGCGAATGCTGTAACTTTGCCACTTGCTCATCATTTCTCAGTAACCTTACCAACCACAAGTGACCACAACCGTGCCAAGTAGATACATTCTGGCATTGTTTGCTGTTTACTAATTACTCTATCATTTTACTTTCAGTTTGACAAAGCAACATTACGACCTCTATCAACTTCTTGTATGTTTAACATTTTTGCATTTTATTTAGATTCCTTTGTCCTTCAATTTGAAAACCACTGTAAAGTTTGATGCTTACGACACGTCAATCTACCTTTAAATCATACCAGCACTATGAACAAGTTGCATGTGGGCGCAGCAACACAGACGCGGCGTGTGGTGGAGGACGCGACGTGGCGGTCAGCGCGCCTCCGCCTCCATGATGAACTCCGTCATCATCATCTCCATGGTGGGCGCCACGCCGTGCGCCACGCACGCTTTCTTGAAGCACTCGGCCACGTGCAAGATGCGCCAGCAGTGGTCCTCCTCGTGGTCGAACTGCTTCTCGCACGAGTGGATCAGCGACACCATCTGCTGCGCCAGCACCTGACCTGCACACACATAATGAATTCATTATTTCTTCTGAGGTTCAGTCACTAAAGCATAACCCCGTGTCCTAACCAAAAGCGATCGTTGCGCAAGTACGTGATCGTCGCGAGAGTATGCGATCGACGCGCGAGTACGCGGTCGACGCTTTCGTATGTATGTGTTTTGATGTCCAAATGCGACTCGTTTGATCGCGCAACAATGTCATATTCATATAAAAGAGCGCGACGATCGCTTCTGGTTAGAACGTGCAGGTCTAAGAGATGTATCACTAGAGAGTTTATAGTGTCGTTTCTTTTTTCCAGGTAAATAGTTAGAAAGATCTTACCAGTTGGGGTCATGAGCCGTTTTCATATGCCTATGCCCATAAAAACGACTCTATCAGAATTCGACAAAGGTCACAAGAAGGCTAGACTTGCCGTTAGGGAAGGACTGTATGAACTGCTCGGTGTTCTCGTGATGCATGCGGCTGGAGTCGGTGAGCAGGTTGAAGTGGCGGCTCATACACTGGATGGCGCAGCCCAGCTCGCGGTGCTCGAACTTGAAGTCGTCGCGCCAGAAGTGGAAGAACTCTTCCATCTTCTCCTCTGTCAAGTCACTCTGGTGGAAGCAAAGCGGTTGCGCTCAGTAAGGAAGGGTGACTGATCAGTTGTGCTGCTAGTAGTCCACCTACAGGTTATTGAATGCAACTACTACCTACGTACTTAGTTCTTCATGATGTTTCAATGGAGCTTATTATTTGTAGATGCTTCCGTAATCCTAATCACAGATCAAAGATTGGGTCATCAAAAACGCTCCGGTTCCATTACAAATGGAGCTATGGTTCTATGGAAACAAGCAGTCGTTGTGGAATTTGACTTTGTTCGTCATTAGAAACGAGCATGAGTAAATAATGTATGGTGGTCACCTCCTGTCGACACTTGTCGAGCGCCTGCCCGAAGCCGAGGGTGACGTCCTTCATTACGCTGACGTCGGCCAACGCGCCCGCCACGGCCAGCAGCACCAGTGCTCGAATCACCTCCTGCATCATTGCTTGATGACTCCTGTTTCAAACTGGTGGGTGTCCACGCGTGCGCGCTCATATAGCCGGCCACTAAGTAGTGAGCGGTGCCCTAATGAAGAGGTGCAACCTAATGTGTGTCATCAGGTGGGTGGAGCTGATCACATACGTTGTTAGTTTGTTTTATATTACATTGTAGGTTTGTAGGTTTGTGTGGTTGTGAAGGAGAATAGGTATACTTTGTATTGTATTGGTATGATTGCCTTCATGTTGATGGTGCGCCTGTTCAACTATGACAGCAACAAGTTATTCTCGTGGTCAACGCTTCCATTAGAAAGGCAATAGGTCCAGCAAAGGTGCGGGTTCTACTGGCAGACGCATTCCTCACGTATACTCCTCGTTTCTCATTTAAGCCGAACAAAATCTAATCATCGTAGTTGCTAGTGGAGTATGTAGATTATTGTAGATAAAGAGTATCTATATTCCTAAAAATGTTGTCAATGTAATAAAACATGATCCAGCTCATGGGGCGTGTCTACCTAAGGTAGTGTTTACACAGGTGACCTCAGGAGACGGACATCATCAGGAGCCCGCTCATTAGCGGCCGGTAATTAGCCCTCATTAGGTCAGTAAATAATTGAGCGTTTTTTTTATGATAACATGTCATTTATACAGAACTTCATTGTATCCTAGTGCATCTTGATTTATGTTTGTTTGTACGTTACATTATGTCGTGGTACTTGTGTATTTATGTTTGTTTGTACGTTACAAGTTTCTGTGACAAATAAACCTATTTTTCTTTCTTTCTTTCTTTCTTACATAATATAATAGGTAAGTACTAATAAATTCTGCATTACACTTAGTCGCGTGTTACGATAAACAGTTGTTACGCGCCATGCTATAAAAATGTATATCCTCTATCAAATACTGAAATCAAGAGCATCGAACACCAGATCCAGTTCATGAGTATGTTGGCCAGTTGTCATAGGTTAACCACCAACGTTTTTGTTGGATTTAACGACAGTTCTCCTCTGACCAGGTGTCGATTCTTTGAAGATCATCGTTAATATCATTAATGGCACCATCGTACTCGTCTGGTCTAAACGATATATAAAGTTGGACATCGTCGGCATAAATACGGTACTTGCATCTCTGAAGACATTTTATAACGTATCCGCAAAGTACAAAATAAAAAAAACCGGCCCATTAAAGAGCCCTGCGGGACTCCTCACTCTACAGAAATAAGTGTTGAACTAAGGGTAATGCCATCACCCAAACGCAAGTCAACAAGTTGCTCTGTATTACTTCGATAGCTGCGGAACCATTGCGTAGCGCTGGGGTCGAAACCATAAGAATTAAACTTCGACAGTAATAGCTGGATATTTATTGCGTGTAATACCCGGGAACAATCGAGTAAAAACAATAATGAGCACATTCCCATATCTTGAGCAGATATTATATTATCAGTAACATTCAGTAAAACAGTAGATGCACTGCGTATGTTTTCTAAAACCTGATTGTAAATCAGGTAGAACGTTATTTGGTTTCAAAATAAGCATTAACTGGCGGCTAACGGCTTTTTCTAATACTTTGGATAGACATGGTAATATACTTATAGGGCGTAGGTCTTTTAAAGAGGATGGATTTAAATTTTTTGATAAGGGCCTTCCGGAGGCATTTTTCCATAGGTCGGGGAACGTAGACGTCACTATGGAGCGGTTTATTATGTCCGATACAACATTTAACGTGTGAGGCAGAGTCATGTTACGCATATCCAGGGCAATGCTGCTTGTCAAATGTCAATGTGTTTGCCACGGGGCAACCGGCGACAATCAAACAGTTGTTGAACTATCTGTAAAGTGCGACGCGAAGGTAGGTCAGGTCTCGGCTTATTTATTTATTATTATTAGGCTTTTTAGCAATGAGTACACTGTTACTTTACAATGTGTACATTGCAAACTTACGTTTAAGTGCATCATAAATTAAAGAAAAACACAGCATGCACTACATTAGGCGCAGATAATAACACAATAAATTAATTAAAATAGGCAATAGGTCCATAGTTTGAAAAAAATAAAAAAATAACATTATCCCACCAAAAACATTTCACGTAAAATGTTGCCAAGACGACCACATAAGGTTTGCCCTGTGAAAAAGATATCAGATCTCATGTAGAGCCAAGCTTCTGAATCTACACGGCCTAACTCTACCGACCCTAACTTCACAAATTCTACATATCAGTAAAAATGTATTCGGTCTATTATTGACATCATATCCTGAGAATATGAACTATCTGGTACATCGGAAACCAACTCTATGAGGGTTCAAAAAAACGACGAAACACTTAGAGAAAAGGTAGGTAGTGCCCTTGCGCTTCGCTTGGCTCGTCTTGGCCGGGGCACTACCGTGCCCCCAGATTAAAAGCTAAATTGATTACAATAAATTTGAATAAAATAATAAAAAATAGTTTAAACTAAAGTAAATGATATTATATTTTTATGTTTCATTTATTGATAGTTTTTCTATAAGATAAGGTTAATTATAGAGCGACAAGGTGGATTTTAGATTTTTCCATAATAATTTATGCTCTTTTATTTTATTATTAAATGTTGTGCAATATTTTCATTGTACAACGAACTAGTTTTAACTCTTTGTAATATTTTTTTTTAATCAGGGGTATTTCTAAAAGGGGAGAATTTTTGAGATTGGACTACAGGGCGAAAACCAACACTATGATAAATCGGGCAAAGTGCTACTTTTGTTGAATCCACACAGGACAAAGAATACGCAGATAGACTTGCAGCTTCTATAAACCACAATCTGCATGAAATGAAACCAGACCGCGCACGAGTCGGGTAGCCTTCAGCACGGCCCGCGCGGTGCATCGAGAGTGAGCAGAAGCGCCGGCGCGCTGCGCGTGAGCAATGCTACGTGGTGGCCATGTTTGCAGATATTCCTCAGATTCATTACATGACTACTGCACTTGTATCTATTATAAACATGCATGTCAGGTTTATATAGCTGATGACTATAGTGAAAAAACTTACTGCAAACACTCACTTGCATTTAACACTAAATATGTATATCATCCGGTAGTATTTAGTATGGTTCCCTATCCATTTGCATAAAATTTTAAGATAATTTTGTTTGGCATAATTATATTTTCGCATAATACACTCGAGAGCAATGAATCCGGGTCACTTAAAGAATCCTAAAAATCTCGGAAACTAAAAATGCTAGATTAATGCAATAAATTGTATTTAATAGACAATGTAATACTCCTTAAATGAAGGTATTAAAACTTCTTAGTTATTGTAAAGTTATATCATAAAAAAATCAAATTTGAAAAAGGGCCACTTTCGAAGATGGAACTACGAAATTACAGCATTTGGTTTTGCTTTTGTTTGTAATCTGTCATTTATGTGGGTACATAAACCATGTTGATAGTGCTCTATATTCATTATTCAAGCTGAAATTATGTCGCTTACGGCTGAAGAATGCACCAGAATACTTACAATGCTGGAAACCGGCCGGAGTCAGCGCGATACAGCCAGGACTGTCGGTGTGTCGCTGTCAACAGTACAAAGAGTTCTCCGACGTTACGAAGAAACTGGTTCTAACCTACGCAGACCAGGAACGGGCAGAACCAGGTGTACCACAGCACGAGAAGACCGATACTTGGTGAACACCATGCTTCGAAATCGCTTTCTCACAGGAACTGAACTCACAAATCAGTTTCGACGCCTCGGAGGAAGTAACCCAAGTGCATGGACAGTAAGACGTCGGCTTGCTGAATCTAACTTAAAACCCCTTAGACCTGCAAACGGCCCTAAACTGGAGCGTGGGCATCGTATTTCAAGACTAAGATATGCCCAGAGCCACGTAAATTGGAGTATTGAAGATTGGTCAAAAGTTATGTTCTCCGACGAATCAAAATTTATGCTCTACAAGCACGATGGTAGACACAGAGTGTATCGAAGACCAGGGGAAAGATTCAAGCAAGCATGCATCGAAGAAAAAGTAGCCTACGGTGGTGGGTCTGTACTTGTGTGGGCCGGAATTTCTTCTGAAAGTCGCACAGAGCTGGTGATCATAGAAAACGGCTCTTTAACTAGCGTAAGATATGTGGAAGAAATCCTCAATGATCACGTTGGTCCATTTATGGTCAATTTAGGTGAGGATGCTATATTTATGCATGACAATGCCCGACCTCATACAGGTAGGATTGTGAATGACTACCTTCAAGAGATGAACATTACTCGTATGGAGTGGCCAGCGCGCAGCCCGGATATCAACCCGATCGAGCATGCTTGGGACGAGCTAGGCAGATGCGTAAAACAACGAAACCCTCCCCCAATCACGCTTCGTGAGCTCAAAATTGCTCTCACAGAGGAATGGGAGAATATTCCCCAAAATCGTATAAGGAACTTGGTGTACAGCATGCCAAACCGCGTAAACGCAGTAATGGAAGCACGAGGAGGCAATACGAAGTATTAAAATTCAAGAAAATCGTAATAAAGTTAAAAAATTTCATGTTTCCTATTTTTGTTTTAAGGAGAGATCAGCAGTTTTTTTCTTTATGTAATTTTGTGTTAATAAAATGTATGGTGACTCATATTTTTTTTACTTTCATTTAAGGAGTATTACATTGTCTATTAAATACAATTTATTGCATTAACCTATCATTTTTAGTTTCCGAGATTTTTAACATTCTTTAAGTGACCCGGATTCATTGCTCTCGAGTGTATAATTACGCATAACAGCTTACGCATAATTTTTTTAAACATAATTTCTCTAAGCATAATAATGATTAAGCAATATATTCTAAAGCATAAATTTATTTACGCATAATGATATTAAAACATATTTTTCTTTTTTATTTATAAGGCGTAGCCGACGTAGCCCCGCTTGGCGGGGCTCCTACTTCTGGGCGGTTTAAAAAAAAATAACCCCGAAGGGGACGGCGGGGTCTTTCAGACCCCGCCATCCCCTTCTAACCTAACTTGTCCGAGTCGGGGTGCCCCAAGTCCCGACCTCGCTTCGCTCGCTCTTGCATCCTATCCCCGATTGTGTAGCCTTTGTTTTTATTGTAATGATGTCAATGATATGCCTACTAACGTTATGCTAATAGTCATAAGGCCTACTGACGTTATGCGAATCAAATTTATGCCAAAACATATAAGTCTTTAAGATGATTATGCCAACATAAAATGTATGCCTCAAAAAATTATGCCGAAGTATTATTATGCCAAAACAAATTGTGCCAAAATCGTTATGCCAAAGTATATTAGGACAAAGAACATTATGCGAAAAGAAGGGATCCGATTTAGTATGTATGATATAGTTTCAGAGTTATGAAACAAAGCTGAAACGATCGGACAATCTTGATATACAACAACTGTTCGATAGCACAGGAGGAGCACAGTGTAGGCGGCTGTCTATGTATGTTTGTAGGTAGTTTTGTTTAGTGACCAGTTCCAACATTGTGAGCGATGGATTGTGTAAAATAGTGTTGCACCACCTGTTCTTACGCGGTACCTACGTCTACATAATAATCTAAGTAACTAATGAGCTCGCCAGCACACCGCACGCCAAGGCGCGTTGCGGTGCGCCGGAGCACGCACGGCACGCCCGCTGCGTCTGCGCTGGTTCACGCCCACAGTTTTAAAGTTGCACGTAAGAGGCTCAGGTCAGCGGGGCTACCAAATTACCATAGGCTCTCCTAAGTGGTCATTATAACACGTAGACTGTTAACCGTCGCCTTGACCTGCCCTGCACATTACCTGCCCTACCGATGAAGGTATCTAGAAGCTGGTGACAACTTGTGGAATTGGTTAACCTGCAAAATTAAATGTTGTGTTATATATCATCCTTTTCTGTCCTTTCTTCTTGATTTACATCCGATTTGAATGACCAAATTGCATGTGAACAGTGGATTTAGTTTTTTTTTTTTATCCAGTGTTGTTATATCAGAATCAAGCAAGTGGGACTTTAAGCCTCTGAAAGTGCTACATGCTTAGTTTTGTTTCAGCCGAATGAATTTGTAAGTGTATTAAAATAAAAAAATAAAAATTGTCGCCAGATATAGTCAAAAATGCAGGAATGCAACATCATAGTACAGATCATACAAGTGCTTATTTTCACACAGGAGGTTAAGCCAACAATTTTATTTTTGTAAATTGTTGTTTTAATTCGTCTGGACAGGTTTGTGGCTGCTCGTGAGATCTGCGCAGATTTAGCGCAAGCCCCCCTGCCGCTCTACCTCCCGCTCCCGCTAGCCCCCCCGCCAGGCGCCAGCCCCCCACACCTGCAAAATCACGGCTATTTATGAATAGAGTAACTTCGCAGCCGGTACCTACAGGTGATTATTTGCAATAAACATGCGCGCCGTGGTCAGTTTTATATTAGAAAAGAATTTAATTGCATACGTAGACAGACAGCACGAACTCAAACTCAAACTCAAACTCAAAGCATTTATTTCAAATAAACCAATTACAGGCACTTTTGAATTGTCAAAGGGTCAGTCAGTCAGAAAAATGAAGCTAGTTGCCCATTCCAAAGCGTAGTAGGTACCTATGGAGAAGAACGGGCAGATTCCGTGCATGCATTATGGGTGCCTGAACTGCACTTCTTGGGAATACTGTATTCTTAAGTTTTTCCTACAAACCGCTTGGGGCTCGCGCGGGCTAGCGCAGCAGAAAGCGATGCTGTGCAGCACCCGGTACCAACATGAACAACATTTAACTATCATAATTACAAATAGTCTCTACCATTAATTCGACGTGCGTTGGTTGTATCTCGAACGGTTACTGAGTAGTTCAGCCGTTACTGCGGAGCGTCGGCGTTCGGTATGAAATGAACGTGGAACATCGCGCTTGCAGGCTGCGTGGGCGCGCAAATGGATCTCTTAGGTCAGCATACTAATTAGCGTAACATTTGCGAGGCGACCCGGGCGGGCGCAGGCGCAGGTACGCGACGGAAACAGCTAGAAACGAGCAAGTTGTAGCACTTGTAGGCGCTATTGCACTGAAATGCATTTAAATGTGTACGATATGGGTTTTGTCGAGAATACGAGTAGTACGAAATGAGCGTAGTGCTGGGTCGCAACGAAAAGAAGTGATATCGAAATTATAATAGATCTTTTAATGATTACCACTATTGATCACGTAGGTACCTAGGTACTGGTAATGTAGGTACATAAACCTATTCATTATCTTTCACTTTGCCTCTTCATGCTCATTGAGCAGACACGCACTTATGAATGCTCTATCGATAATAATCGTCATCTCATTAAATTCTAGTATAATTAAGTTATTAAAACAATGCGTCCGTCATTAACTTATGCAGATGTTGTCGTCAAATAGAGTGGTCTCATGTCTGCAGCGTGCGCGGTGTACGGGGCACCTCTACCTACTCGCGGGTGGTCCCAACTGAGTGGTCGTTTAGTGAGCGACGCGACTAATAACATAAATAACTGCGGCTTGTGATAACAGCCAGGATGCGACATGTAACCAGGTGCAGGGCTCAGTCAGGACTCGAAGACAGGGGGGTGCCAAACACTCAAAGTCAAAGTCAAATCATTTATTTCAAATAGACACATAAAAGGCACTTTTGAACATCAAAATTTACAAAAAAATTGAATTGATTCTAGTTGCCCCTTCCAAAAGGTAGTTTCGAATGGAGAAGAATGGGCAAGAAACTCCACCGTTACTCTTTTAAAAATGTTTTACAATATTATGAATACCTACATTAATTATATGTGAAGACGATGCACCTAGAATAAAATTACTATATCACAATAGGTAATTATAATTAAATATAACGCATGACAGGTAAATTAATTATGAGATAGATACATGGTGCTCACATATTTACAAATATTGCAAAGTAAATGATTTTTCCAAAATTTCACAAGTAATCATTTTGTGTGTGATTTAAAGTAGTTACATAATGTAAAAAACAATGTCATAAAAATTATAAATTATACAATTAAATTAGCAACCAGTTTGATTTTGTCTAGACTCTAGATTGTCCTATGGAGCAGGACCAGCATGTTTCCAAGCATTCTTATCTAGGATATAATCCTCTAATTTGTATTATGCTTGTTTACAAAGTGTACTTTTAATATGAGTTTTAAATTTTCTTTCATTTAATTACAATATATCACAAGGTATTTTGTTGAAACATTTAACACAGTACCCCATAAAAGATTTATGTACTTTATATAATCAAAAAAATGGTTGATCTATTTTATCTTTAATCTTTATTTCTAGTATTAAAATTATTCACACATTCACATTTTATTAAAAAGATGTAGATTTTTTCTTACATAAATAATATTTTCATAAATGAATTGACAAGGCACCGTCATAATATTAATATTTTTAAATAGTTCCCTAAGAAATTCGCAACGACGTACATAAATTGTAAATGGCCCTGACAGCTCTCTTTTGCAAAATGAAAATGGATTCAATGTCAGCAGCCTGACCACACAATAAAATGCCATATGACATAATGCTGTGGAAGTAGCTAAAATAGATCAAGCGCGCGGTTTCTACATCTGTTAACTGTCTTATCTTCCTAACAGCATAAGCGGCCGAGCTTACCCACCCCGCAAGAGATGTTATATGGGGTCCCCATTGTAATTTCTCATCTAGCGGTATTCCCAGGTAAACAGTCTGATTAAAAAAATCTAGTTTTTCTTCATTCAATATGATGTCACATTCACAACAATTCTAACATTTGGTAATTGAAATCTAATGCATTTGGTTTTTTTTTCATTTAGTACCAAATTATTTACCATAAACCAATCTTGGTCCTGAAGAATAGAGTTATTTACATCGTCAAGATTTTGTGACCGTTGGCCTACTTTAAAAATCAATGATGTGTCATCTGCAATAACAGCATCTTCGGTTGATTCTGCAGTAATTGGGGTAAATCATTAATGTAAACTAAAAAGAGGAATGGACCCAATATCGATCCTTGAGGAACGCCCATTGTAATTTCAGACCCTAATGAGTTCATGCCGTTTACTTGAACTTTAATCTTTCTATCTTTCAGGTATGATCTTAGTAGATCAAGAGCTGTATTCCTAATCCCATAGTGCTCTAGTTTCAGCAGAAGTGTCTCATGGTTTACGCAATCGAACGCCTTAAGAGAGGTTGCAAAAGATTCCAATAGCATCTTGTGCTTCTTCCCAGGCGTTAAAAATGTTCTTTATTAGGGTGATACCAGCGTCAGTGGTACAACGCCCTTTGGTGAAACCGTACGGTTGTTCATGAAAGATGGAATTTTTATTAAAGTGGCGTAACATTTGATTAAACATTAACTTTTCAAACACCTTACTGAGAACTGGCAGAATAGACACAGGCCTATAATTGTTGGGTTCTTTGCTATCACCGGATTTGAACAATGGAACTACTTTACTGTGTTTCATAAGATCCGGAAATACTCCTTGGTCTACACTGGTGTTAAATATGAAAGCTAAATAGGGCGCAATGGTTTCAATGAGAGATCTACAAACTCTTACAGACATTCCCCAGAGATCCTCTCTTGATTTAATTTTAAGATCTTTAAAAGCATTTATAACAGCTTGGGGGTTTGTATGCTGAAACCTAAACTCCAAAGGGCATGCCTTTACATCATTTTTAAGTAAGGCAGCAGAAAGCGTGGGTGATGAATTTAAAGCTTCAGTAGTTGTAAAGGGAGTATTAGTAAAAAAGTTTTAAAATTCCTGAGCTATTTCTACATCTGTGTTGATTGGGGCAGTCTCTAAATTAAATTCTGTATTACACTGTTTTTTCCTGCCTGTTTCATTATTTATTATTTACCAGGTAGTTTTTATTTTATCATCAGCTGATTTTATTTTATTGCTAATATAAAGAGATTTTGCTATTTTGCACACACTTTTAAAAGTTTTTGAATATTTTGCAACATACTGATGTAAGCTTGTATTATTCATATGTTGCTTTAGACAATAAAGTTCAAAAAGTTTTTCCCTGCTTATACGAATACCTGGAGTCACTCAATCGCTGAATAAAAACTTTGTGTAAATAGTTTTAGTCTTTAGCGGAAAAGTGTTATTAAATTGAGTGTTTAATAGTGAAAAGAACTCGGCATAGAACTCATTTGGGTCATCTATATTATTAAATCTTTGGTCACATAATGTACTGGCCAAAGAATTATTTAATTTCTCTAAATTTTTACATGTAATTTGCCTAAAACTTATTTGAATTTTTTGCAAAGGCATGTAGGAGCAAAATATTATTCTTTGGCCAGTGTGATCAGATGGCAACTTATTTACAATTTGTTTGTGTAAATAATCACAATTACAAAAAAAAATATTATCTACGTGGCAGAAGAAGCTGTCACTCGGGTTGGTTCAATAAAAACATTTGACCCAAAAAGACTTAATAATCTAACAGTATTGGAGTTATTTTCCAATAAATTAATATTAAAATCTCCACATATGATTATTGACTTAATACTAGTTCTAAGTTTCTTTAACACATCTTCAATTACAGAATCAAACACAGATAGATTCTGGTACCTTGGAGGTATGTATACACATACTATAACATGCTAATCAAACTCAACACAGGACAATTCAATGGTGTGCTCGACAGACAGTCCGATGATGTCTTTTCGTTCTTTCGATTTAATTAAATTTTTAACTAATATTAATGACCCGCCATGTATCATACGTTTTCGGCTGAAATGGCTAACTACACAATAATTTTCATAATTAATTGACATTATTTGATGATCTTTTAACCAATGTTCTGTTAAGCAAATGACATCAAACTTAGTATTTTCCAAAAACAATTCTATTTCCAGTAATTTGGAAGCGCAACCTTGGATATTTTGATTAAATAATTTTAAAGTATTTTGCACTCCCTTTGGTATTTTATTTTTATGAGTTAAATTGCCAGAAGATACCTTTTTATTATTCTCTAATAATAATAAGAATTGGTTACTTGAAGGGGTAACTTCTGTTGTCTTACTGAACAGTTTAAATGATTACGAGTATCCGGAGTGACCTCCACAACTACAACTGAAGTGTCTAGAATGCCCGTAACAGTTCCAGCAGGAAGAGAATACCCTATCTGACTGGTAGTGGCCTCCAAAGATGTTGGTATTATAGGTGGATCCTCCTTCGTACAACATGAGGATTCATAATTAATCATTATGTTGTTAGTATGACTAGGCCACACAGACTCGCCCCTAAAACTAAAAGTTGTTATATTATTTATAACCTCATTAATACTATATGCTATCAACATAGCAATCAGATGTCTACATTCCCAAGACAGAGATAAAGTTCTCTGAGTTAACTTAAACCCACTAACAAACTTGTTAGTGTAAAAATACAATAATTTGTCACTATGACAACATGACAGCTTATGAATAGTATTATTCAATTTATAAATTTAATTATTTTCGTCATCTGATAAAGTATCAAAGGTAAGGAAAAGCACACAACATCAGCTTTCCTATATTTAACTTTAATTAGGTGCTCACACCATCCACTATGTCTTTTCTGGTAATACCAGTACTATTACCTAATAGCAAAACCATACTCGTAGTATAGTAATTATCTAGGTTTGTGTTTGCAATTCTTTTAATCATTTGTTTAAAACTTATGTTATGATAACTATGATTGGTAAAACTATGGCTCAGGTAATTGAGTACATTTTTTCCAAAGCCTGAACCTAATAATTCGTCACAAAAAAATATGGATTTGTTTTTCTGTGTATTAACATATGTCTCTGTTGGAAGAGCCAACACCGGAAGGGGCAAGTCCGGCTGAGACTGAAGAGGTTGTGGTTGGTTGGTACAGCTGCATGAAAGATTATTAGTCAGAGACTCATACCTCTCAGCATTGCACTTCACCAAATGCTCTTCACTCTGCACTCAAACATGCGGTTACTTAGTTGTTGTTGTGAAGTCTCATATTTTTCAAAAATATCCTTCAGCAACTGCTCCTTGTGTAATATGTCATTATATACATACATACATGACATCACGCCCGTATTCCCCGAAGGGTTAGGCAGAGGTGTACCTATAGCACACCCACATTTCGCCAGTTATGTTTAAGTCCCATGTAATAGGGGGAGAGCCTATTGCCATCAACCGGGCACAAATCCAGACTCCCGGCTGCTACCGAGAAATTCCAGATGGAAAAGCCCGATAACACTTTGCCCGAACCGGGAATCGAACCCAGGACCTCATGCTCAGCAGTAGCGCTTGCGACCACTAGACCAACGAGGCAGTCACAGTATATCATTATGTAGGAGCTGGATATCAGTGTCATACTTTTCCCTACATTTATCTAACTCAATAGTACAAATATTTAAACGTTTTGATAGGACAACACGTTCCTTTCTAAGCGAAAGATTTAATTTTAAGAGATCTTGTTTTTAATTGCTCTCTGTGACCGTTTAATTAACTTCTTGATTTTAATATATTTCTTCAATTTGTTGTGACTCATAACAATAGGACATAATGGTATGGTATCATCACCAGTCAAATCTATTGTTACAGCTGGCTCACACACTGATTTTGACGCACTACCTACCAGCTTATCAAATAGATTACTGGTCCTAGCAACCTATTTGGTAACCTGAACACACTCTGAGAGAGATAGAGCCTTTTGAGCTTCACACAATTTCTGTTCCAGTTCTGTTATTCGATTCAAAGCCAGCTCATAGGTGTCACTGCACTCCTGATATGTTGACACTAGATGTTGTAGTTGACTGTGCTGGTCGGCTAACTCCATGTGGTGTAAGTGTAGCTGAGACAACTCATTTTTGAGGGAGGTGTTTTTTAAATTAATGTTTTCCACTTCCACTTCGCTGTCTTCCCTTTCCTGGAGCAGCTGTTTGCACATAGCTTTAGAAGCCTCGAGTTCCTTCAACGTAGCTCTTAGTATTGCTTCCATCTCCCTTATTGTAGCACTGCGGGTCATCATTTTCTTTGAAACGTCAGTCACCTGGAATGTGTGAAGTTATGAAGCTAAATAACAGTGTTAGAAAAGATGTTCTAATATTTAGATTAGAAAGAGGTAGAAGAGGTAAAAAAAAAAAAAATTTGTTAAAAAATAGATATTCCAATTAGTTGAAGCTAATAAGGAATTAGATGGGAATGTTAAACAGAAGTGAAGTTACAAGGAATACACTGTTTTTACTATATGACACAAAGAAACTTGATTGACAATAACAAGTTTTTGACTCATTACAGGTTTTATATGATTAAATAATCACTAGGCTTTATTGAGCCTATTTTTGTGTAGTAAATTATGTAGTGTTTATTGTCTGTCACTGTATTGGAGACAAAAATGAAGTGTCCTGGGAAGTTTTCATCGATTTTGTAGCGTGTGCGCAGTGCGCTGCAACTGCTACAGCACCTTGACTTGCTTTGCACATCAACTGCCCTGCAAATGACTATGAGGGCTTACGAAGTGAATATACCAAGGTATCAGATAGGGGCTAACGATTTTGATATGTTCGATTCCATTAAGCAAGCTAAACATAACAATCCCAAAAAAACATCGATTTCTGTAGTAGGTATCAGAACGGAACGAATTCGGAATGTCTACAAAACTAACAAATGTTGGCGGCACTAAGGCATCCGTCTACGATGAGGATGACATGCTCGTACACGTCTAGTGACAAACTGCTGCATAGCAATTCGATTTCTATAACATTGCATAGAGATGATATTGTTATTTTTTTAATACGCTTTTATTAGCTTCATACGTATGTTAGTATGTTAGTATGTAACGGAATCTTCGAACATGATTTTGACCCCCTTCAAAACGTCGGATTAACTCGAAATTTGGCATACTTATTAAGGACCGATGACAATTCAATATTTTAAACAGTTTGACCCGTTATCCTTACTAGGATAATCAGGATTAGCGATTTTTTGTTTTCCTGATACCCGGAGTGTCTGCGTCAAGACCAATAAAGGAAACTACTTGGCGCGCCGATCACCTATTTCTCGGATAAGTTACCGACTGTGATTAAGATAAAATTTTGGGAGAGGGAACCTGAGAACAGGCTATCTCATCCAAGGAAGGCAGTAGGCACTCAATTTACCCATTTAGTATTACATTATTTAGTATATATTCTAAAAGCAGCCAATATATACTTAAACTCTTTTAGTAGTAAATTGATGTAATGAAAACCAAACTCACTTTAGTAGTAAATTATTGTAATGAAAAAAAAAATTGAGCCACATTTAGAGACATACATGACCTATTTATTGAGACAAACATATGACTACTCGTCAGAAAAGTCAGGTAATTCCGTACGTTTCAAGAGTTCTGATATAAAACAATATTTATCGATTTTATTTCAACTGCAGCCAATAATTATTCAAAATCTACTTTAATAGTAAATTGATGTAATAACTATCAAGATTTTTTTTACATTTGATATAAAATTTCTTTCATATGTCGACAAAGTAGGTAACGTAGATTTTTCTTGATGATAAATTAACGATAGATAGTACACAATTTTATTTTATCTACGCCACACTTCGTTCACCGAGATTGCTCCCGGACCTTTAGGAACCCCAAACTTACTCACTACTCATACTCGACCCAATACTTTCTATGAAAATACTCAGACTCACTATCATACCTACGCTATTATTTTAATTGTTAAAATTACTACGAATTAGAAATTTGTTGAAACGGAATATAATAAATAATAGTTTAAAAAAACAAAAAAATACGCTTTTATAGAAAATTCAACTAAAAAATTAAAAATAAATAATAGTTTAAAAAAACTAAAAAATACGCTTTTATAGAAAAAACCAACTAAAAAATAGAAAATAAATTAAAAAAAAATGATTTCAAAAAAATTGTGTAAGAAAAAATTATTTTATTGTAAAAAAAGCGTGGGGTGCATGGTATCGATAAATGATAAATGATAAATGATTTTATTTCTGTAAGTAGATTTGTACAAACACTTTTACACGTCAATCATATTTTTAAACTAGATGAGGTCGGCGTTTCCTATTAGTCAGATAGAAGAAAGGCCGAAACAAACTCAGAGGTCACAGTCTCTTTTAAAGTCCAGACATAATCTTGGTCAAATCATGTGAAGACCATGTAGATTGGTATCTGAAATGTTCTTTTGAGGAAAGAACCACACAGATTGAGTGGACCTGTCCAGTCAGTGCACGCATTTGTCAGTAATCGTGCAGCTCAACTCAGGAAGTCAGGACTTAAGGAGCTCAACGATTCGACGAACAATACCAAAGAAAGGACATTTGGGTAGGCCACATAAATTACTCAATCTGCCAGATCATGATTAAAATTAACTGCGAAAAAAAAGCAATGACCCACATAATCCTCACATTAACAATAATTAAAATAACATAATACTTTACAAGTAAATACTCATGTCATTGTGTATATAAAATTCAACAATGTCAATGTGTATATAAAAAATCGGACATAATATTTGAGAACCATGTAGATTGGTGTCTGAAATGGACTTTTGAGGAAAGAACCACACAGATTAAGTGGACCTGTCCAGTCAGTGCACGCATTTGTCAGTAACCGTGCAGCTCAACTCAGAACTTAAGGAGCTCAACGATTCGACGAACAATACCAAAGAAAGGACATTAGGATAGGCCGCATAAACTACTTGAACTGCCAGATCAAGAATATAACTGAAACAATGACCCACATAGTCCTCATATTCTCAATAATGAAAATAATATAATACTTTTTACAGTAAATATTCATGCCTAAAATAGCCGCTTGTTCCCAACGAGTCACACCTCAACGGGTAACAGTGTGACTCGTTGGGAATGTTTTGGATAATAATTCCCAACGAGTCACAGTTACTGTTACACTGTTACTCGTTGGGATGATCCCACCTTGATTTAGGGTATCATTTAAGCTATCACCAATTTAATTAGTTTTGTGTTTCTTAAATAATAGGGTTTGTCCTCAAAATAGTAGATCTGTCACCAAAATGTAGTCACCAAACAATGCAAAATCAGTTCCACAATAAATCACCTAAAATCCTGAGATATAAGGTCTAGTACCAAATAAATGTTTTTGTATGTATTATAATAGGTGTGTCCTAATAAGTATTTCAACAATAATGAGGCGTAGCCGACGGAGTCCCGCTTCGCGGGACTCCTACTTCTGGGCGGTTTAAAAAAAAATAACCACGAAGGGGACGGCGGGGTCTTTCAGACCCCGCCGTCCCCTTCTAACCTAACCTGTCCGAGTCGGGGTGCCCCAAGTTGTACCAAATACCTGGGAACAATTTTTGTTTATCTGAGAACGAAAATATTTCGTGGCGATAGATGATATAGTAACAGTGTAACAGTAACTGTGACTCGTTGGGAATTATTATCCAAAACATTCCCAACGAGTCACACTGTTACCCGTTGAGGTGTGACTCGTTGGGAACAAGCTAAAATAGCTAGCGAATTAAAATCAACATTCACCGTGTAAATTTATTGGAGCAGCTCAATCCCAAGCCTTTTTGTCCTCAATATAGTCTTTCACAGTATAATAGGCTTTCTGGCATAGTTTTCATAGTTTAGTTATCAATAGTTATAAATATTTTATGAACAGATATGAGTAGAAGGGTTATTTTGATAATATCCTGAAAAGCACCCCACGCTTTTTTTTATAATAAAATCATTATTTCTTACACAATTTTTTTGAAATCAAATTTATTTTCTATTTTTTTGTTGGATTTTCTATAAAAGCGTATTTTTTAAGTTTTTTTAAACTATTATTAATTAAAGTACCTAAGTATTAAAGTAAATTAATCACGTGTAGTGAAATCGCCACGAAGAATCTATAACATTAATTGAATTGCGTTTAGAGGAGGTTATAAAATCAATTAATACTGATTACGGAGGCTGGCTCCTCGTGAGCTATAAACTGATGAATAGTTTCTGTTAAAGGTAATTAAAATATTTGGTGTGTGTTGTGCGAGGCGCGGGGAGCGGACGAGTTGCGAGTGGGGCGCGGGCTCAGGGCTTGAAGCAATTAACCGCATAATTATCGTTAATCATATCGTTTGATGTCGCCGCCGCCGCCGTGTGCGGCACGCTATGCAAGGATTGCTCCCACACGATTGCTACTTATATGCAAAAGCACTTCAAACTTATTGTACAAGATGTCAGATTGCAGTACTTACCTACTTACAATAACGTATAGGTACTTCGTTTTCGATCAGTTGTATCGATAGTGCAACAAAGTTCCCATCAACTGAGCCTCAAAAGACCAAGACGTCACCGACAAGATTGCGGCCATACAAACTGTTTATAAAAACTGTCGCTAGTTCATAAATTCACGAGTGGAGTGGCTACCGGCTCCGAGCTTGACCGCTGGTAATTGGATATTCATTTATTATCTTACTAGCTTCTGCCCGCGGCTTCGCGTGGATGTCGGAAATTACCCCACGGGGACGTGCTACCGGGATAAATAATATCCTATCATCCAAATCCATTCAGCCGCTAAAGCGTGAGAAGGTAACAGATAGACTGATCACAACTGCAAATAATCTTTTTTATTTTTTATTAAACAGGTTTTTTAAATTTCTAAATGTGTGTAAAATGCAGAGTGATAGTAACAAATTGGCTTCTTACACTGGACTACGATAATTATGACAGAAAGTTTCTTAGGTTAGGTTAGGTTGGTTAGGTTAGGAAACTCACACACATTGACAAAACACAAATACACATGCACTCACTTATATACGTACGTAATTATAGCATGCAGACACTTACAAAAACCAACAGAACTGACACAATTCGCACCAACATGTAGGTAGGTACCTATACCGACGCCTATACCCTCTTTTTATGCCTGAGCTGGCGCTACATCGAGCAAGGGTCGGGGGGGGGGGGGGGGGGGGGAATTACGTCGGGGGCGTCGCGTTGGACCTCTGCGGCGAGGTCGGAACGATGGCGGTCTGTGTTTGTGCACTGTACTGGTGGCCCTACTGCTCTCCTGGAGGAGGGTTATGTGGGGTCATCGGGGTTGGTGAGGACATGCCTTGGACGGCGGGTATGACTGATACGGGAGGGGGTATAACTGGCAGCCTTGACAACCAGAGGGTTGCGATGTGAGGCTGCGGAATCACAGAATCGCTTGGAAATGCGCTTCATGGATTGTCTGATAGTGGGGATTTTAAGATCGAGATGGAGCATCTCGTTTCGAACGAACCGAGGGGAGCCGGTTGCCCTACGGAGGAACCGGTTTTGGAGGGTCTGCATCCTATGGATGTGGTGGGGTTTTGTGTGTGCGAAAACCACACTCGCGTAGGTCATGATTGGGCAAATGCACGCTGTGTAAATGCGCAATTTGCACTTGAGTGACAATTTGCTGCGTGCATTTAGTAGGAAGTGGAGCCTACCGAGAGCAAAAGCGGCGCGCGAACGTGCCTGCTTTATGTGCTCACCAAAGGAGACGTGTTTGTCCAATATGACACCCAGGTATTTGGCTCGCTTCTCCCAGGGTATAGGCTTGCCGAACGTGGTGATCGGACGGGGGGGGGGGGGGGGAGGGCGGGGCTGAGTCGCGGTTTCGAAAAGAGAATCACTTGACTCTTGTCGGGATTGACTTCGATTCTCCACTTTCTAAAGCAGTCACCGAGTTGGTTGACCGAGGTTTGGAGAGTGCGAGATATCGCATCCTGGCTGAGGCTGGTATAGTACATGGCCGTATCGTCTGCGAACAGAGCTAACTGAGCCTTTTTACTTTTCGGGATGTCGCTGGTGAATAGCGTGAAAATGAGAGGGGCGAGCACGGAGCCCTGAGGGACTCCGGCGCGGATGGGACGGGGGGAGGATAGCGCTCCTTCGATGCGAAATCGGAAGGTGCGATTCGACAAAAAGTCTCGCAAGATGAGCACGAGACGATCTGGCACTTTAAGTTCGTATAGCTTGTATAATAAGCCATTGTGCCAGACTTTGTCGAACGCTTTCACTATGTCGAAGAAAACAGCACCCGTCAACAAACCAAGTTGGAAACCAACGCTTATGTGTTCGGTGATACGGTGGACCTGTTGCACGCACGAGTGTTGGGTTCGAAAACCGGACTGCTCGTCGGGGATGAGACCCTTTGTCTCGGCATAATCTCTGAGTCGCTTATAAATAAGCCTCTCATAGATTTTGCCGAGGACATTGAGTAGACTGATGGGGCGGTAGCTGGAGGGAGCGGATTTAGGCTTGCCCGGCTTGGGAATACCGATGACAGTGGCCTGTTTCCACGCTTGGGGGAAGATGTTGTTGCTCATGGCACCATTGAAGATGGTGGTCATTAGCATGATCAGGTAGGCAGGGAAAAGCTGGAACACCTTATTGGTGGTACCATCAGAACCAGGGGCTGTACGGGGCTTAAGGCCGTTAATGAGTTCGTGCACTTCGTCAGGGGTGACGGGGGGCAGAGGGAACTCGGGGTCTTTTACGGGGGGGAGGGAGGCTCTCCTTTCGGCTTCGGCTTCGATCTCAGAGAGGTGAGCTTGGTCTACAGGTTGCGAGCTGGGCGAACATTGGGCCTCAAGACTGTCGGCAAGGCATTCGGCCTTGTCGGCATCATCGAAAGCGATGGTATTGTCTGGGCGGATCAAGGGGAGCATAGGGGCTACTCCTCGGGATTTGAGTTTCCTCTGAAGCTCCCAGCTTGGTGGGTAGGCTCTAGCTCGCTCAACATCTCATCCCAGCCCGTTTCCCGATGCTCCGCTACACGTGTCCTAACAGCTTGCTGTAAGTAGCGCATATGGGCTCGGTTCGCGTTGCAGGGAAAGCTGCTGTACGCACGGACAGCCGCGTTCTTCTCAGTCATCAGTTCACGTACATCGTCCGGCAACTTCCAACGACGGTCGGCCGTCGCTGGAACTTCCCTTGAACAATCGTTCAGGACTGATTGTACGTGTCCAGTGAGTGAGTCGATCGCGGCCATCGTGTCAGCGATAGAGTCGAAGTGATCGGGGATGGAGTCTAAGTGGGGGGACGTGTTGGATTTCAGGCGTTCGCTTACTCGTAGTTTCCTCCAGTCCGTTACCATTTTGGTTGAGGGGGGTTGGTCGGGATCGGGGAGACCTACGCGAGGGGCTAGTTTTAGCACAACTGGTCGGTGGTCAGATGTAAGTTCGTGTATCACTTCTATAGAATCCAATCGTAGATTGATATTCTTCAGAAGTGACACATCGAGCACGTCAGGGGTATGGTCAACCGCGAGGGGGAAATGGGTGGGAGTCATCGGGGCGATGACATCGAAATTTAGAAAGGGACAGAGGTCGAACAAGTGTCTTCCTCGGGTGGAGATTCTGGTACTATTCCAGGCGTGATGTTTGGCATTGAGATCCCCCACTATGATAACGGAGTCACTCTAGCCGAGAAGGATGGTCAGGTCATCAGTCAAGAATTGGAAGTTCTCTGAACGGTTAGTGGGGGGGAGATAAACCGATACCAAGGTGATCGGTTGGTGTCCTGTCATACCTAGCCTACAAATGGAGACTTCTAGTCGCGAGAGGGGGGGCGGGTCCAAGGGGATGCAGTAGAGGGATTTTTTATAATAGATGAGGGTGCCACCCTTGTGACACCGAGTCCTATCGTTTCCAACAACCCGATAGTTCGCTATCGACGGCGTTCGACTGTGGGGTTTTAGGAAGGTCTCCTGTAAGAGGAGGACATCGATTTGATTGTCACGGAGGAAAGTAGTGATTTCCTGGCGCTGATCTTGAATGCCATTGGCATTGAAATAACCTAACTTTAGGGATCGGGGTTTTAGATGCGTGATAATTCTGTTATCCATTAGTGGGATTAGGAGAGTTTGATGTTTGTTCGAAGACAGCTCTGCTTATAATGGCGGATAATTGACATCTGTGCACAATATCTACACGTACACGTAGTCATCTGTAGTTTAGGTGCAGATAACTAGCCTGGTGGCGCTGGCGCAGATTGTTGCACACAAAGATTGTAGATGGCGTCACTTATCCACAGAAATCGTTCGTAGTTGCTGTTTTAAGTTTATGAAGCCGCTCATCGTAGTGCTTGGGGTAAGTTACACTAGATGATTCTTTATTCTTTATTAATGCCTAACTTAAAAATAATAAGAATTCATTTGATCATAATCATTATATTTTATTTTATTTTATTGATACGGAACAACAAACAGCAACAACAACATTATTAAACATGAAATACACAAAACACATATACAATATTGCAGCCAACAAAGCTGTTCACAGATTAACTATGGGATAAAAATAATAATCGGTAGGTTTACAAATATCGTTTTTTTTTTCTAACTTATTAACTATGGCGTTTAAGATATAAATAGCATTTATGAAAGAAATGATACGAAAAAGATAAATATAGAAAAAATATTCAACAGAGCTCCATAAATTATATACGATTTTTGAACTTAGGGAGCACATGCAAAAATATCTATATGTTCAAAAGTCCTATTGTAGGAATTGATCATTCTGCGAACAGGCGAACGCAAGCCAGTGTTGGACTTACAAGCGCCCACCGAAAATAATCTGCCAGCGCGCACCTTACGCTTGTGGACTGTCCCAGGAGCCGCATAATATAACATATTGGACAGTTCAATGCAGTCAAATTTATTTCTAACAATATTATATAGATTCATGGCTTCTAAGTACTTTGAGTTTGAGTTTAAATTAGTACAAATTAAGTAAAAACTTAATTCAATACAAAAAAAAATAACTTAGACCCACAAGATCGCTAATACCTTTTCACATCACCTGCTCGACAATGTCAAATTATACAGTGTGTCTGGTCACCGGTGTCCGACCCGCTTAAGGCAAAGCAATATCATCAATTTTATCGACAAATCCACGATAATAAGGCATTTTGGCCCTACTGTTTTGAAATGGCGGCCGTTTTAATAAAAAAAAATACTGAGTGTGGATGGATTCATTTATTTTGCAATATTTACCAATATAGACATCCTACAGGCTTAAAAAAGGTTTCGTTTGAGCGCTACAAAAGTAGGCAATAAGTTGAAAGTAAAAGATTTATCTAAAACTCTCATTAAAACCTTAAAAAAATACTTGAAACGTAAAATGTGTGAAAATTTTTGGATCATTCACTTTTGAAATGGTAAAATAGGGGTTAAAATCTATTATTAAAATAATTATATGTGACAATCAAACCTAAGAAAGTGTATGACTTGTAATACATAATAATTAATATATATTAAAGTACGTAACTTACCTTCCTACCTACTAACCTGCCTGTATATTTTTGTTACAGGTAGCTTTAATTTTTGGAGAGAATGGCGTTTGTCGTGGAAATTAACTCTTAATCAATAAAATCGAAGATATCGAAAAACATTCAGATTTGCTGCTGGTAAATTTGCCAGATACGAAATCAAAAAAATAACGGTCATTCGTAGTCCGTGGAGAATACGTAAGAATGGTCGAAAACTACCAAGCTCTACGGCCCTCTAATGTAAATACTAACAGTTTTTTCGTAGCTTATAATAGTGGCAAGTGCACCAGGCAAGTCATTGGCTAAAACAAGATCAGTACCACGCCGAAAGAAATTGCGAAATACCGGAAATTGACAAATGCCGAGCTCTTCACGGGCCATTGTTTCCGGAGAACTTCCTCTACTCTATTGGCGGATCCAGGAGCAGACATAACCCAGATTAAAATACACGGTGGATGGAAATCTGATGTTGTAGCGGTGGACTACATTGAAAATTCCATATGGAATAAAGATAAAATAATCTGCCGCATTGGTGACAACATCAAATTAAAAACGCCGTCGATAACTGATCCTTGGTCACCTTTGTCACCGCAACCATCCACATCAAAACACTATTCATCTAGTCCCCTTTCAACTTTCACGATCTAAAATGATCCTCAGCGGACCCAAGTTTCTGAAACTTTACTCAACAGCAATACGCAAATAAACTTTACCTCCATTTCAATAAATGCACCGATTAAAAATATAACTTTGTCTTTCCACAACTGGTCTAATGTAGTCGTATCAAACATTTCCTTTAAGTTTTAAATGTTTTAAATAGGTCTACTAACTGTAATTGTAATTTTAATAAATACTTCGATTCTATTACATAATATTGTTTTTTACTGTCTCGTAGATGGTGTGAAAAGTAGAGTATCCTCCTCGGGGATAAACGTGCCTTCATCTTTGGCGAGCTTGAATCCCTTGGTGCATATTCTACTATTTTAGTGTTGTTTTACGCTATACGTCCTAAAGAGTCTGATTGCAATCGGTATTCTAAGGACACGCACGTTAGGTATACCTGTATAAGTTTTCTAGGAAATATACTGTTTGAAATACGGTGCTTAGTTAAACCGTGGTCATGGTACGGTCTTAAATTAGTAGGTAAAAGACTGAGTTCAGAATAATAAAAATATGAGAGACAGAGGTTTCGATAATTTGAACGAATAAGAAAGAATACGTACCCAATTTACAACGGAATAACTAATAACTTCAATGGATAAATAGACTGATTACCGTTAAATCGACTTCACTGGGGGAATTCAGGCTTAGATTGGCGTAATCAAAATATAAACTAACCATTTGGTTCTATTATTTTTTCTGCAATGACATCCATTGTAAGAAAATTTTGCTTATCAAACGCAGAAGTTCTAAATTTCAAAAAAATCAAGAACAAATTTAATTACGGGGCAAGTAAAGCATAAAACAGGTTGAATAACGAAGGAGGTTTCTTTTTTAATGCATGTATACAATACTGCACTACATAATATTATTAATAACTCTTAAGCGGGTGGATCGATTTAAATGAAATAAATCTTTAAATAAATAGTATCTCAAGATACGGGTTCTGACTATATTTCCAATTCCTTAAAACTTTTAAAAAGCGGTACATAATTTATCAATAATCATGTGAATTTTAAAATCATTCCCCAAGGGGGTCACCCTTGGGGAATGATTTTACAAAAATGCTGAAACAAATTGCTTTTTTATTTCTTACATAAAGCATACCTTACATTTTTTATATCCCTAACTTAACGAATGCTAAGTTTACCATACAAACTTTCATCCCCTATACCACTACTTTTAGGATTATTATTGAGACAAAAAGTAGGCTATGTCCTTACCCAGGATGCCATCTATCTCCTTGCCAAATTTTATTAAAATCCGTTCAGTAGTTTAGGCGTGAAAAGGTAACATACAGAAGACAGAATTTATAATATTAGTCGCGGTTGATATTAATTTTATTTAAAAAATAACGAACGAAATGAATAAACTTTTATCAATTTAAAACAAATACAATGTTTTGATTTAAAATACACTTCCTGATTTAAATAACGATCAATATTACAAAATACAAACAATATTACAAAAAGGAGACGGAGTGAGGGGCGAGTACGGGCTGCGCCCTCCTTTTAAAGACGCCACCCCACGGTAGTTTTAAAATAACGTTTATACGCTAATAATATTATTATTATTATATTATAGTATGGATAACTACTTACACAAATTTTATGTAAGAACCGTTGAGACTTGAGAGCGAGACATCTGTAGTGGCCCGGCGACTGCGCTCAGCTTTGTTAGACAAGTTTAGTGACGTCTGATTTCATAGTGACTCCTAAAGTATGTTGTTATCAATTAGGGATTGGATAAGTTTTCTCCAGGTCACATTTGTACAGACAATTGCACATCTACGGTAACACATTGACATTGGAAGTACACGTTTATCTGTATTTTACATAAATACTAAAGTAAATAAGTGCTAGTGCTAGTGTTTTAAATCTATATTTTACGTTCCCGTATTTAAGCTACGCCATTAGCTTAATATTTAATCTGCGATCAGCATCTGTGAGTCTGAAAGCTACTACCTACTCGATAAACGAATATCTTAGTGATAGACTTATGAAGTGATAATATAAGCACTCGAGACTTCAAATTTTACTTGTATTTTATTATTATTATTACATCTCTCAACCTGTTTATATTTTAAATTAAAGCGAATAGAGTAACCAAAAAAAAAATTCATCATTGTTTTAGTATAGTAGTTTACTAAGTAATGTTATATAGTTAAAAAATGCTTCCTCTCTCCTAACTCAGTTATTTAGCTGTGCCCGACAGGATCCATATGATCTAATTATAAGTTTACCACCTAAGAATACCTACATGTGGAATGCAATAAAAATATTGAGTATTGAGTATTGAAATTATTTAGCAATCAAGTTGCGATACCTGCGTAGTTGACTTCGACGTTACGAAATGAATACGGCATGATGGTACAGACGATTTAATAAAATGAAATCCTGATCCTGATCTTGTATCTTGTATCTTGTATCTTGATGCTGCAACTTCACTCAGTAAATACCTACATGACTTTTCTTGGTGCTGTAAAATGAATGGTGACTGATGTTGCAAGTAACACGTAAGTCAATGGTGCGTTGGTGTCTATCGTTTGTGTGTCTTTTACAGAATAGGTACAATTTCTACAGGTGCAGTTGGGTTTGTACCATTCATATGAGGACCTTTTGAATTTCAATTAATTTAAATTACCTACGACTAGGTTTCGTGTAACTAATAGCGTAGGTATGCAAACAGCTTGGTGCGTAGATTTAGCTCAAAACAGCGTATTGTTTTTGTATAGCAGTAATGAGAGGCACAATAAAGAAGTCATAGAGGAGGAAGTGACGTCATAAATACGGCGGATCAGAGGACCAATTATATTTGATTGAGCGGTGGCTGTTCGCGGAACTAACTCTACGCTAAGGGCCCAGGCACACTCGCACAATTTTTTTTTTTAGATATTCACTTTGCTTGTTAACTCGTCTCATACAAAGATTTGTTCCACTAAATATTTAGCCGTCTTCACTTTATTCTTTACACACACATAAAGTATATAATTTTATTTGCGATACGACTAGATGGCGTTAATTTAAAAAAAAGTTTACCTAATTGTTTGATTATAGCAATTAATACGATGAATGAACTTCTTTCAATAAAATTAAACTGTAGAAAAGGATATGTATTTTTAAGCATTTTTTTATTTTGTTTCAGAGCTCTTATTATGATTAGGGCTTGCAATCCGGATATCCGTATTATCCGAATATCCGCTGATTTTCAAATCCAGATTTTATTTGCATCACCATCCAGATTTTTCGGATGTTACGGATAGTTGTATTTCTCTTTTAAATATTAAATGAAAAGCTGTCATCTGTAAAGTACATAACTGTTATTACGTTATTCATTATTTTAATATACAGTGTGAACTCTATATATATAACGACACTCAAGGGACTGTACATATTTTGACGTTATAGAGAGTTGTCGTTAAATGGTGAGAAGAAAAATCTGTATTAGAAAAATCCAAAGCGTCTGCCAACATCACTTTTCTTCTCTCCCGAAAAAGTTTTACTGATACGCGCAAAAGAGGCAGGCCTATTCCGCGTACCAGTAAAACTTTTTCGTCAGTACACAGTGTTTTTCTCTTACTTGCTATGTTTACAGTTTGAAAGTTTGTGAGCAACTAAGAATATGATAACGTATAGATAATCCATGACTCCTACTAACAACAGTCTACACGTGCAAGCAATCCCAATTTGTAAACAAGAACGGATTTCTTAGAAAGTTCGGTATGTATGATGCCGACAGTCGAGTTTATTACAGGCTAGGATACTAAAGCGACTAAAGAACGTACAGAGCTACGCAGTTTTTACTAATTTTGGCAACTTAAAAAGTACTTTTTATTATTTATTTATTGTCTTTATTGAGACTGGGTGTAATCTATACAAATAAATAAAATTGAAGTGTCTATTAGTAATGTCAAAATAACAGCTTTTTACTTTTCGGGGATAACAGGCATGATCGTGATGTATATTTTCCTACAGTACTTCTCTGAGTTAGTATATCTCTGAACAGGCGACACACTCCGGCTTCCAGTCTGAAGATGGCCTGGTTGGCGGGTGTACTCAGGTCTAGCACGCGGTTGTATGAAAGTATATAGGGTACTTAGAACAAAATACCATTTTTTTTTGTCTTTCTTTCTGTCTGTTTGTTCCGGCTAATCTCCGAAACGGCTGGACCGATTTTGACCGGACTTTCACTGGCAGATAGCTAATGTTATAAGGAGTACTTTTTTTTTGTCCCGGTAGCAATTTCCCGTGGGATAATTTCCAACATCCACGCGGGCGAAGCCGCGGGCTGCAGGTAGTGCTATATAGAGTGTATAGAAGACAACCAGATCAAACAGTCATAACTTCGGCGGACAATACACAAGATAAAGAAGGTTGCTCTTCTTCAACTATAAGCGTATCAATTAAAAACAGAAATACAAGAAATCATCCGGTTTATGAGTCAGCCATCTTCTGCGCAGCGACCGACTTTTTCAACAAATTATTTAGACACCACAATCCGAGTAGAGATGGCACTATTTGATGAGAATGGTCAGAGAAGCAGGAATTTCGAGAGGGTTTACAATCTACTTTTATCAATACCACCGACTAGCGTTGAAGCAGAAAGAGTGTTCTCTGCTACAGGATATTTATGTAACCATTTGAGAACTTCCATGAAAGAAGATTCGTTAGATAGTTTAAGCTTTTAAGAACCAGAATACCAGAATTACCAGAATAAAACCAATAATTAACCAATATTTAATTTTACCAGAATTTGCATATATATTTTTTTAAAGAATTACGCTAAAAAACGCTATAAACGCTATAAAGTGATTCGTTTATTTTGAGTTATTTTGTTCATTTTTGTTTTATTATTGTAGTGACCTACATAATAAGAGCATACGTGCAGCCAGTACGGAGCGCGGCCGCGCACTGAGGTGTAGAGTTTTTTTTTTTTTTTTTCCTAATTGGCAGCTCGTAGTTGTGACCACTAAGGTCCTGGCTACTTAACCGGGCAAACCTGTGGGTGCCTTAAGCTACTAACTTAAAGCCTCCAGCCAGGGGCGAAAAATACTTAAAAATTAGGTGACCGCACGCTAAGGGCACCCCCTGTGGGGTACGAACCTCGGCTTAGGGCGTCACTGAGGGGAGGGCAGCAAGATGGGACAGGCTGGATCTAAATTATATTATTATTAACTGGGGAATTTAAAACTACAAGCTCAGCTACGACGCGGGCTGGCGCGTCGTCGAGCAAGGATCGGGGGGGACTGAGACGAAACTACTGGAGAACGGCTTTTATATCGCGCTCCACAAACATGAAGTCCAAGCGCGATCGGTTTTAATGTAATGATGTAAATGCTGTGATTGGTCCACTGCCAATATCCAACAACTATCGATACTTGCTAACGATGATAGACAGAGCAACCAAGTGGCCAGAAGCGCATCCCATCGACGAAATAACTGGCAAAAAAAGTGGCAAATGTCTTGTACGAAAACTGGATAGCAAGATTTGGTTGCCCAGCAACAATAACAACAGACCGCGGCACACAGTTTGAATCCGAATTATTCAACAAACTAATGCATCGCATGGGCATTCAAAGAAATCGTACCACAGCTTATCACCCTCAATCTAACGGTTTGATCGAGCGATGGCACCGTACACTGAAGACATCACTAGCTGCAAAACTAAATTCAACCAGTTGGACATACGAACTACCAACTGTACTACTGGGTCTACGTGCAGCATTTAAGGCCGACATCGGAACAAGCACGGCTGAACTATTGTACGGGCAAACACTACGATTGCCAGGGGAATTTTACGGAGAATTATCCACTACTACAAATAACACTTCATCACACTTCTTGAGCCACCTAAGCGAAGCATTGAAGAAAGCCCAGGTACAGCGAAAAACCAACACAAATCGGGCTGTTTTTGTGCACGGCGATCTAAAGAAATGCACATATGTATATATTCGCAACGACGCAGTCCGCAAGCCATTAACGCCAACTTACAGCGGTCCGCATGAAGTGATCGACCGTTGCGATAAATACTTCAACGTGCAGTTGGCGAACAGAATCGTAAACATATCGATTGACCGATTGAAGCCTGCCTACTACCTAAACACCGATGAAGAAAAGGAAGATATATTAACATATGCCCACGTCACAAGATCAGGCAGAACATCAAAACCACCTGTACGCTTCGCTGGCGGGGAGTAATGTAGTGACCTACATAATAAGAGCATACGTGCAGCCAGTACGGAGCGCGGCCGCGCACTGAGGTGTAGAGTTTTTTTTTTTTTTTTTTTTTTTCCTAATTGGCAGCTCGTAGTTGTGACCACTAAGGTCCTGGCTACTTAACCGGGCAAACCTGTGGGTGCCTTAAGCTACTAACTTAAAGCCTCCAGCCAGGGGCGAAAATACTTAAAAATTAGGTGACCGCACGCTAAGGGCACCCCCTGTGGGGTACGAACCTCGGCTTAGGGCGTCACTGAGGGGAGGGCAGCAAGATGGGACAGGCTGGATCTAAATTATATTATTATTAACTGGGGAATTTAAAACTACAGGCTCAGCTACGGCGCGAGCTGGCGCGTCGTCGAGCAAGGGTCGGGGGAGAGACGAAACTACTGGAGAACGGCTTTTATATCGCGCTCCACAAACATGAAGTCCAAGCGCGATCGGTTTTAATGTAATGATGTAAATGCTGTGATTGGTGTATTCAACATTGAAGAAGGCTGAGGTAGCACCACTAACCCAAACTATGTTATAGTATATAAGGAACAGCATTATTAATATAAGATTATTATTGAAAAACATATATTGAGTTTCATTCCTATACTCAACTCAATATTATATTTGATTACTATTATTGTTTAATAATTGAGCTGATTTTCCAGGGAAAGTGATATTTTTATTTAATTATTATGCAAATAGGTGGATTTGATTGGGATGTTGTGATTTGTGATAAATGTAAGATCTCATTTTTAATTAGAATTGTTTTTAGTATGAGAAGAATAGATACAAATTATTTGTACGGTATCGGTGTTTTATTGTATAATTTTAGAAAGTGAACTAGTTTTTTTTATGTGATTGTTACTTGAAATATTGGTATAGTTTATTATTAGTTTTTAGTCGTAGTATTTAGTCTAAATAGGCTTTTATTTTTGTATAGATTCTTTTATATTTTGTGAATGTGAGAACGTTGTAGACCTAACTTGTAGACTAGATTTGTGGACCTTTTTATATTTTGTTGAGTACATGTTACTTGTTGACAGGCCTACACTGTCCTCCCATATCTATCAACACTGTAATTGGAAACATTGTAAAAGCCTCTTATTGTTAAAAGAGTAACCGTGGAGTTTCTTGCCGGCTCTTCTCCATAGGAAACAACTAATTGGAACCGTGCACCTAGCTTCTGACGTTTCATAAGTGCCCATGTTGGTTTAAGTGAAATAATATATTTTGATTTTGATTTTGATGATTACTTTATCATTTTGCTTGAGAGACTGATTAAAACGTGTTAAAAAGGCTTGTTCGGTGTTTTCACCGAACACCTTAGTCAGCAATATCGGCGTGACGCGTTGACGTAATTTTACTACTTATTACTTACTTTATACTAAATTCAGTGCACTTTTGTTTACCGCGTTAGCCGGGTGTATTCATTAACATTTCATTAAACATTTTAACATTAAGAACAGTTTGAGAGTGAATCATTAAATAGTGTTCAACCATAAACATTTGTTTCTCCTCAAAAACTCCGACACCTTGCTAAGTACCCCGACATAATTTTTTGGTCCTTCGAACCGGATCACGCGTCGCGTAATTTCGGAAATTCGGAATTTTGGTGTGCGAGGTCTGAACTATCGTAACAAAAACAGTGTGTGTACGTCGTGGGGCTGTCGGAGCGAACATTGGAGCAGAACAGTGAAGTAGCAGCAAAGGCTGAGTACTAACAGCGGGAAGAATCCAAGTAATAAATTTCCTTATTTTTAGTCAATAAGGGCTGTATTAAAATACCATAACCATGTCGGAACTCGTTGAAACGCAATCAATGATCTATGATAGCATTATCAAACTTGGCATTAACTTGAAAAAGGATAGTGCTGATAGGAAAACGGTTGATTATTTTAAGCGGAAGCTCAACACTTTGGAGAGTTATTGGAATGATTACCAAGTTAATCATGAGCGAATTGAGGGGGAGGTAAGTAAAACTCATCCTTATTTTACCGACCGAGAGTACGACAAAACAGGTACGGTGTATGAATCAACCAAAGCGTTGATTAACCAACAATATCAGCTGCGTTTTACGAAGACAGGAAGTCTTTCAACAGGTGAGCAAACAACATCTCGAGACAAATCACCATCGGCATCGAGTATGCGGGCAGACGAGAAAACAGATGAGGAGGCGGGACTAAGTTTCTCAAGGCAACTGAGCGACCGACCAGCTCAGAAGTCGAACATGGAGCCAAACAGTAAGCTGGACGATTTGTTGAAAAAACAGTATGCGAATTTTAAAGCCTTTGTGCGTACAACCGCAAACATAGATGTGGACTCTATCTCAGAGAAGTGGGAATTTGAGGACGTATTGAGATCACTACAGGCTAGATGGTCAGCTATCGACATACTACATTGGGACATCGAGATGGAGCTGGAGGGAGAGAACGAACAATACAACAACATGTACGATAAGTATGAGAAAAAATACAACATTCTGAAAAGGGCTATTAACACGAAAATGTGGTCTGTCGCACACAGGGAAAAATCAACACCTCAACTGGAGATACCGAACTTCAACGGAAACTACAACCAATGGGTATCGTTTAGAGACCTATTTACGGAAGTTATACATAACAACCCGTCGTTATCAAGCGGCCAAAAGATGCAGTATTTAAAGGGTAAGGTTCGTGGAGAAGCTGAGAAACTTATACAACATCTATCGATAAGTACTGATAACTATTTGGTGTGCTGGAAAATTCTCACCCATCGGTATGACAACAAAAAACAAATATTCTCGTCCCATATGAACATTTTGCTAAGCCTGCCAAACATACAACAGCAATCGTTACAGCAGATTAAACAGATGCATGACACCACGCTGGAATGTCTTAATGCCATCAAAAACCTAGGAGTTGACACCACATCGTGGGACCCAATGATCGTACACGTTCTAGGTCAAAAGCTAGATACTGAAACATACACAGACTACATAGAGTCGCTGAAGAATTCGAAAGAACTACCGGTTCTCGCAGAGTTCTTAGAATTTTTGGAAACAAAATTTACATCCCTGGAAACAGTTCGCCGTAAAGATAGTGTGCCCTCGAAGACTTCTCATCAAAACAATTATTCAAAGGAAATATTTAACAATAAGAAAAATAATTACAACAATTCGAACAACAAAAGCAACGGAAATAGAGCAGTGGCGAAATCAATGCACGTGTCAAACATAACATGCCCTCTTTGCAATAACCAACATGGCATTTATAATTGCAAAACATATTTAAAAATGAGTGACGACCAAAGGCAAAACTGCAACGAAATTGAAACTTTGCACAAATTGTTTATATAGCCATTTCGGAAATCAATGCACCTCCAACTTAACATGCCGAAAATGCCAAGATCAACATAACACCATTTTACATGACGCGTTTGTGAAATTAGCGAATGCATCAACTCCGTCGTCAAGCGGCAACAACGTTGAGAAACAAAACGCAAAGCGCAATGAACCCGTGACGGGTACCGTGAATGCCTCTCAAGATGAAATGGCGGAGATATTGCTAGCGACTGCTCTGGTCAAGATCAAAGGTGTGGATGGAACTTACCAAACCATGCGTGCCTTGATCGATCAAGGCTCCCAAATATCCTTAATAACTGAGGAAGCTGCTCAGATGTTAGGTATCAAAAGACGACGATGCAAAGGAGTTATCTTTGGAGTGGGGCAAAAGGAAAACAGTTGTAAGGGGATGATAAGCATAGAATGTGCTTCTACGTACAACAATTTTGAATTTGAATCTGATGTGCTTATCATGAACGAACTTATTAAAAGTCTACCAAACCAAACATTCGCTAAACCAAATTGCAAACATTAAAAACATTAATTTAGCTGACCCGGAATTTTACAAAAGTCGACCAGTTGACTTGCTTTTCGGGGCGGACATTTATGCTAACATTATGCTAGGCGGAATTATGAAAGGAGAACATGTTCAACAGCCGATGGCTCAACAAACACAGCTGGGATGGTTACTATGCGGTAACGTAAAAACATACCAATGTAACGTGGTTCTAAATAACATCGAGGAGATCCAGAAATTTTGGGAAGTTGAGGAAATCTTAGAACCTTCAAATCTATCGGTAGAAGATCAGGAATGTATGGACTTCTATACAAAAACAACAAAAAGAAACAGTCAGGGTCGCTATGAAGTCAGAGTACCACCGAAAGAAGAATTAAAACAACTATTGGGATCTTCCAAACCTATGGCTATCGCTCAGCTAAAGAACTTGGAACGCCGCTTAGAAAAACAACCAACATTAGCCGAAAAATACAAGGAATTCATGAATGAATATGCAGCGTTGAACCACATGAAACCGGAACAGAAAAACAATAACATAACACTCGAATGCTTCTTGCCTCACCATGGCGTGCAGAGAGAAGAATCTTCAACAACAAAGCTTCGTGTGGTATTCAACGCATCCGCCAAAACATCTATCAAATACAGCTTGAATGACGTCATGCTGAAAGGGCCCAATTTACAAAAAGATCTACAGGCGTTACTACTTCAATGGAGACAATATCCCTTTGCCTTCATTGCGGACATTGAGAAGATGTACCGCCAAATCTTAGTTAACCCCATTGATCAACATCTACAAAAAATAGTTTGGCGTGAGTCATCAACACAACATATACAAGTGTATCAATTGAACACGGTAACATACGGAACAAAGGCCGCGCCGTTTTTAGCAATTATGACCTTAAAACAGTTGGCGGCGGATGAGCGATGCAAATTTCCAAAAGCAGCTGCCGTCCTGGAAAACAGCTTCTATATGGATGACCTCTTACACGGCTGCTTCAACATAGAACAGGGTAAACAATCCATACAAGATTTAATTTAGCTCTTGAAATCAGGAGGCTTTAATCTTCGAAAGTGGTCCTCCAACAGTCAAGAACTATTGGGGAACATATCAACAAGTCAAGAGGAACTCGTTTATAGCTTCAAAAATGATGACATGTTGAAAACCTTAGGTTTGTGCTGGAATCCAAAAGGAGATCAATTTACATTCCGTTACGACTTTTCCCAAACAAACTCAAAACCAACAAAAAGGAGCTTACTAACAGAAATATCAAAAATATAAGACCCTCTTGGTTGGCTGACATCCCTATCCACGAAACTAAAATTATTATTTCAAAAGTTATGGAAACATGATTTACAGTGGGATGATAAAGTATCAGATGACATACATAACGAATGGGTTAAGTTGATTACGGAAATTGACAATATCAAACAATGTAAGATTCCTCGATGGATATTATGCAACGATAATGACGTCATCGAACTGCACGGCTATTGCGACGCGTCTATCGAAGCATATGCGTGCGTGGTATACGCACGAACAAAACACCAACAAAAAACAGTAATGGTCGCAGCAAAATCGAAACTTATACCAAGCAAAAAGAGCGTAACATTGCCACGGATGGAGCTTTGTGGTGCTTATCTACTATCTAAGCTCATCCACAAAATCAAACAGAGTATAAGTTGTCATTTAGAAATCAATGGATGGTGTGATTCTATGGTGGCCATAGGGTGGATACAAGGCGATTCAGCACGTTGGAAACCTTTCGTGGCTAATAGAGTCAATGCTATAAAACAGACAATGCCGGCAAACTGCTGGCGATATGTGAAATCGGGGGACAACCCGGCCGATTGCGCCAGCCGAGGTTTAACAGCGCCCCAACTATTAGAACATCCTCTAAGGTGGAAGGGACCAGCATGGCTAGCGTCCTATGACGTAGAAAAGGAACAGAAACCGCCCATCTACCAAACAGAGGAAGAGATGAAAAGGATAAAATTGGTAAACATTGTTCAAGACATCAACAGTGACAGTATAATAGATAATTTATTATTACAACATAATTCGTTTATAAAAATAACTCGTGTCTTGGCATGGGTACTGAGGGCATAGACGCCAAAGTCGCAACGTAAACATTTACCGAAGTACCTAACATTATTAGAACTGCGAAAAGCTAAATCAACTATTATAAAACGAGTGCAAAGTACAGCATTTCCGTCAGATATTGAAATATTAAACAAAAAGGGTAATGTGGCAACAAACAGCAAATTATTAAATTTAAAACCTTTTGTCGATAAAAGCGGCTTTCTCCGAGTGGGAGGACGTTTAACGAACGCGAATATGAGCGACGAAATGAAACATCCTAAGATAATCCCTAACAAAAGTCGATTGGCGGAGTTACTCATAGAAGAAGCTCATCAGTTAACATTCCATGGGGGTCCTCGACTGACCTTAGCTGCTCTCAGACAACAATACTGGATAACAAGCGGTTACAGTACGACCAAAAAACAGTTAAGAAATTGTGTAACTTGCCGGAAGTATGAAGCAAGGAAGCAATATCAATTGATGGGTGACCTTCCCGCAGCTAGAACCAACCTCGCTCCTCCATTCTACCACACTGGAGTGGACTACACAGGTTTTGTGAACATCAAGGCAAACAAGGGGAGAGGAGTGAGAACACTGAAAGGCTACGTGGCTGCATTCATATGTATGGTCACCAAAGCAGTTCATTTGGAATTGGTGTCTGACCTTACTAGTTCAGCATTCTTAGCTGCACTTAAGAGAATGGCAGCCCGGAGAGGAACACCACATAATTTGTATAGTGACCAAGGAACCAATTTCATAGGAGCTAATAGGATGCTGCAAGAGGAGTACAATCAATTACAACAAGTTTTCGGGGATAGTTGTCAGGCAGAAATCGCTGAAATGAACATACAATGGCATTTCAATGCTCCATCGTGGCCGAGCGCTGGCGGGCTGTGGGAAAGAGCCGTCCGCAGTCTGAAGTTCCACCTCAAAAGAGTGGTTGGTGAACAAAGACTAACGTTCGAAGAGTTCACCACTGTACTGACACAATTAGAAGCGTGTCTGAACTCGAGACCGTTATGTTCGCTTACAGAGAACATTGAGGATCTGGATTGCTTATCGCCAGCACATTTTTTAACAGGAAGATCCGACCTAACAGTGATTGAGACGAACGAGGATGCGAGAACAAGATGGCATTTAACAACCAACATTTTTAAACAGATATGGCAAAAATGGAAGAATGAATATTTAAGCCAATTGTTAATTGGCTTAAATATGCGAGAGAAAAGTGGTCCAAACCTCAGGAAAATTTGAAAATAGGCAACATGGTAGTAGTGCGTGAGGATAACATTCCAGCTGGACGGTGGATTATGGGTCGGGTGATAGATTTGCATCCCGGTAATGATGGCTATGTCAGGGTGGTGTCACTGAAAACGAAAAATGGCATCATAAAGCGACCAGTAGTCAAACTTTCTTTATTACCGGTGTAAATCAAAACAAATAACCAACAAAACAGTTCAACTGAAACAGAAATTTCAGCTGAACAGGGTTCGGGGACCCGGAATATCAGGAAACGAACGAGTAAAACGAAACCAGGCACGTTATCGTATGTTGCCATGGCATTAACCTTTTTTATGTCAATCTGCAGCGTTGCAAATTGCAACTACAACATAACTTCATTAAACAATACCCAATCGCTCTACTTTGACCCGATATCCAAAATAAGTCTCGTAAAAGGCAGTTGGGTCCTAGTTGTATACTATAACATGTCACCGTATTGGGAAGGTATGCAGGCGTTTGAAAAAGTAACATCATATCTGGACAAAACATGCAAAACAACAGGCAGCGAACAGTGTAACATGATAGTCCCTCAGCTGATCCATGAGAGTAATGAACTGAAATACTACAATGAACTTCTGATGACGCAACACGTAAGTGGACACTCCAGACGGCGGCGGGGACTTATCAATGCAGTTGGAAACATTGCAAATTCCCTATTCGGCGTATTAGACGAACAATTCGCGGAAAAATATAGCCGAGACATCAACATGATACAACAAAATGAAAAACATTTAGCCGGTTTATGGAAGAATCAGACGTCGATTGTCGAATCAGAGTACAATTTGTTGAAAAGAACTGAAGAAATCATGGCAAAACAACATAAAATAATTAATAAACATCTGATTACACTGGATAACATCTCAAACAAATTACAAAGAGAGATAAACAACATATCCTTACTTCAAGAATTTACCATGACAGTCTTAACAGCTAGTAATCTACTGCATAACTCAAACTCAAACTCAAACTCAAAGCATTTATTTCAAATAAACCAATTACAGGCACTTTTGAATTGTCAAGGGGTCGGTCAGTCAGAAAGATGAAGCTAGTTACCCATTCCAAAGCGTAGTAGGTACCCATGGAGAAGAACGGGCAAGAAACTCCATGGACACTCTTTTAAATCAAAAAATGGTTACAAAATATTGATTACATCGTTCATGTTGAAATTATGCATGTGAGAACGATGCAGAACGTTAAAAGCGTCCGTAATAAAAAGACAAAAGCAATTCAAATATTAAATTAAATTAAAATAAGCCGTGGCAGCCAAGAAATGACCAGTCCCCACTGACGGCGCCCGTTCACGAACATGACGCATAGATCAGCACCATTCAGCTCAACCATTTTGAAGGGAACTTAATGATCCAACACACACGCCACCACCAGCGAGACATTAGAGTGAGCATGACAAACTCTCAGCCGCCAGGGCACATTCAAGTCAATGAAAGAAAAACCTATTAAATGGTAGCTTTATAGTAGGTGCATAGTACTCACACCTGTGCTATGCAATTATACAATACTAAAACTAACTAACTTAAAAAGAACTCAAGATATTTTACTTGACATCCTAACCAATGTCCACCATGGACAGTTTAACATTCATTTGCTTACCCCTGAACAACTCCAAAAGGAACTTAACATTATCTCTGGGCATTTATCCGGTGATCAAACATTGCCTATTGAACCGCACGAAGTTCGCAAGCTATATTCTCTAATAAGCATAAAAGCACGAATAACTGAAGAATACTTCCTCTTCCAAATAACATTCCCACTTATCAGCAGAGACCGATATAAGTTGTATAAAATACATCCTATACCACACCAGACGAACAACAGTATGATGGAGTTCATCCCGTCTTCAGAATACATCGCTACGGATCTAAAAAGAGACTCATACTTAGCAATTACGTCGGAAGAACTTTCGCTTTGTAAACAAGAAGATGATAAGTTTATGTGCGATTGGAAAAAGCCGATATACCATCTTAACAACGAGAACCACTTTTGTGATCACGACCGAGACACAGATAAGTGCAAGGTACGAAGATCTAGATGTCAAAACAAATGGACATCATTAACAAATCCGTCACTATTCTTGTACCATTGCTGCAACACTTATGCCATCAAAGTAATCTGCGGTGAACAAATAAACAAGATACAACTGAGCAAAGCTGGTTTCATTTATTTAGAACCCGGTTGCCTACTGAAGGGTCAAGATTTTACTCTGAACATTCAGAGTAAAACGCAAAACAGACTTGATATGAGTCCAGACATTTTTATACCTGAGATGGATCAGTTAAACTTCATAATTAACAGCACTATGCCTTTTAAAGACGTACAAGACGTAACAGACTCAGGCGAGATGAAGTACGCCTTAGAAAAGCTACACAAACGCATCGACGATATGAAAAACAGCCAAATGGAAGTAGGAGAAACGTTATCCACTCATGACATCCATCAGTATGCAGTAAGCTACATCCTGGTTGGCGCGCTGGCGCTGGCGGCGGGAGCGCTGCTGTACAGATGGCTGCGGCTGCGAGCGCGCAGCGCCCACATCACGTCGGACATGGAGCTTCAACCCACCAGAAGTGTTAGTGATGTGAACGTCCATAGAGTTAGTGTTAGTGCGCAACAAAACATGAGTGAACGTCAATCTAGTGTCACACACAATTATAGTGAATTAAACAATACAATGATGAATAGGGCGTGTCCTCGCGTGCCTAGGAATCCTTTAGGAACAATAAGCTCTTAATTTTATTTGAAATCTTTTTAATTTTGTTTTACTAACATTTAATCTTAAGTTGGCTTGTTTTCACCATGTAAACATTATTATCATGATCATTCCATTATTTTACTAACATAACATTGTTGCACCTCAGCATCCCGATCTTTCGTGGCCCGGAATACACCTTAGTCAGCAATATTGGCGTGACGCGTTGACGTAATTTTACTACTTATTACTTACTTTATACTAAATTCAGTGCACTTTTGTTTACCGCGTTAGCCGGGTGTATTCATCAACATTTCATTAAACATTTTAACATTAATAACAGTTTGAGAGTGAATCATTAATTAATGTTCAACCATAAACATTTGTTTCTCCTCAAAAACACCGACACCTTGCTAAGTACCCCGACAAGGCTTATTAGTTTTATTTATAAAAACTATAAAATATCCGTATTATCCATATTATCCGGATATTCCGGATACTAAAATATTAATATCCGTATTATCCGGTTGGTCAAAATGAACGGATATTCCAAGCCGTAATCATGATTGGCCACCTTTTCAACACTAAAAATTATTCAATTAGGTATTATGGGTATTATACTTAGTATCGTGAACTGTAAATAGGTTTATTGTATTTACGTTACTGACATAATCTAAATTTGCTTATGTAGTGTCTTACACTAAATAAATAATACTCTATTCAATTGTAAATCTTTTTATTTCAAGATCACAATGTAAATATGTTATTTATTGTTAATTGCCTTACCAAAACTAACCTACCTACCTGCTAAACCTATTTTTATATATAAAATAATAATTGTATTTATGAAAAATAATCAAGAAATATGCCCTACAGAAACAGAAAACCCATACGAACAGTTCCTGGGGGATTTGAACTTATTTAGTAAACTTTTTTTTATTTTTAAATTTACTGGTGTCGGAATCAATTGTTTGACTTTAACTAAACGGGACGCCAGCGCCACCAGGTGGCCGCTCGACAGAATCTACAACACAACACTCAACCAGAGGTAAAGCCGAGTTGGTCGGTGGCGGTGGATAGAAGTGTTGTGTAAATAAATAAATAAATAAATTTGCTCGTAAATTATAATTTTTTCTACTAAGCAATAATCCACTCTTCCCATAGTACGCCCACAGTGGTTAAAATATGGCTGATGGTAACGAGGGAGACGTACCTTCTCCGTCACATATATTATTACTTGACGAAATACTGATATAATTTTCACAGAAGCCATCAATTGTAGAAAATAATAGACTGGAAATTACATTGATACCTACTTTTTCAAATATTTTGATATTTCCAATTATTATTCTGAATTTGTATTAGTAAGAATTGTATAAGTAGATAACAATCCAAAATAACATCACACGTCGACACATGTAAGTATCTTACACAATAACACACAAGTAGCTTGCTAACCTAACATGGTTTAACGAATACCTACTTATATGTACTATGCAATTATGAACTTCAATGTATCTTAAATAAAAAAAAAAAAAAAAAAAAAAAAATCTTAGGCTGGTACAGTGAAAAATATCTACAATGAAATTCTTAGGACCTAGCAAATAACGCAATTAGACTTTAACTTGCTACGTACAAAGATATATAAATTTAAAATTATTGCAATAAAAATATCTTCTAATATCTTATATAACATTGTGAAGTGGTTGTTTACTTGTAGAGTGCACTTGTGTAGTTTTTTATAACATGATTTTTGCATTCAATTCTCTTAGTTTCCTTATGGCATCTTTTCATTTATATAAATATAAATACTGAAGAATCCCCATCTCCTATAAAATGTAAGAAAACATAAATAAAAACACTGAACATTGTAAAATAATAGATAAACCTTATTTCAACACTACTAACAAGCAAAAGATTTTAACACTAATTAAATTAGCACATCAAAATATGGTATCAAGTTGGGACTTACTATTCTACATGAAGAATCAAACTAGTGACAGTATGACCTTTTCAACCATCCTCTATCTACATTTAAAGTAGAGTATGGTATACCATCTGAAGAAACAATTCCTTTTCCAATAGCAATGGACCTATCTTGCTCACCGGCTTTCTTTATTTCTTCGATCTAATGTTCACATTGGCCAATTGTTTTTCAATTGAAAGGAATGTGTTTCCTGTCATTGTTGATATATCCCTGATGAACCAGATAAGTTGTCACTTGAACTTCTTTCCACAGTTATTTGATGAGCTTCAGTGTCTTAATCGGGTTTACAATGGTTTACAATCAATCGATTAGGTATGCAACAATGAAGCGTAGCTTAGGGAAAAAGGTAAATAGTTTCAATACCTAGCTTCTAGCTAGTAATACCAAGTTTATGGATTTTATTCAACCCTAGACCAAGTGCTACCTATTAACCGCGTCTGAAAATGTACAATTATCAGTAGGTACTTACCTACCTAATGCAAAAATATTTTTATTTCTCGATGAATGTTCAAGAGTAAGTTATTACTGAGTTCGGTACTTAACTTAGATAATACATTCATAACATTAATATTGTATCTGTGCGAACCCAGGGTTAGCGTTGCCGGAGAGAATTATTCCGAAGTATTCCCGTCGTATTATTCGCGAAACATTCGGAAGTATTGAGTAGTATTCGGAATTATTCCCCGAGAAGTATTACAAGGAAAACATTTAGCTAAGTACATATTAGAATAGTTAGAATGAACCGCTGAGTCACAAGGCGGTATGCCACAGTTGCCATAATATAATCACGCTGACCGACATCGGGTAAGTAGGCTACTTATTGGATCACCTGGTAGAGTTTGACTATTGACCGCTAGATGGCGGCGCAATTACCATTGCAAATTACATATGTTCCGCGTTAGTGATTGTGTATTCATACTCACGAATCTTCCTTCCTTCCTTCTTTCCTAACCTTGGTCACCGCAGCAGCAGAAAGCGCACGCAGGCGAGCACTGCCGACGGAAGTTGTACAGTTACAGCTTTTACTTTTACCCGCTAGACGGCGTTAATGCCTTATTACTACACGTTCATTCATAAAAATATGAGTATAATACGATTTAAAAACTTCCGAATATTTCTTTCATCTACTTAAATATGTACTTACGTAATAAGTTTTTGTATGCGGTCTATTAGGTGTGAAAGTGATAGAGAGGTAAATACATAGTTAGATACTAAAATAAGTTTATACGATAGTAATTTATGTTATAATAGGGAGGTACCTAACAGAAAGGATAATCTAATTATTAAGTATCGTATATTATTTCAAATGTCTCTTTATTGATTAATTTCGGTTGAACACTATTCTACAAAGAAATATATTTTTTACGACTACATATTTGTTTTACCAAAACATTTAAGTAAAGTACTTACTTTTATCTTAGGTACTTAACTAATTATTTACGTTTTTTCCATTAAATCGTAAAGCAACAACATTTTTACGAAGTAAACTAAACTTGTAAATTAAATCCGCACAAAATCGGCCCATTCTAAACTCAATCATAGTAAAAATAAAATAATGAGTAGTCACTAGTAGATAACTACTTACAGGGAAATATTCCCGCATTGTAGGTACGTAGGAATCGAATAATACTTAGTTGAATTTATGAATGAACAACGGCTGCGGGGCTCGATGGGTGTGCTATTGTTACGTGCAGGCGAGCGCTGGCGTCGCCGAACGATTAACGAGGGATGTTCTCCATTTATAGTCTACTCTTGCCCGCTAGATGGCGTTAATTCAAGTAGCGGCATGGCGAAATATCTGCTAAACGTAACGGCGAATCTCCTCAAGCTACATAAGCACACGAGTACATTCGTAACTACTGGGAATATTTTAATTTTTACGTAATAAAACGTAGGTTACCTACTTCATACATAAAATATTTATTTTACGCTGCTTTTTTGCTGCGGTAGTATTCCTTCTAATCGAAGTATTCTTTTGAATGTTTCCAAATTATTGCGAATACTTCCGAAATTTTGCAACGCTACCCAGGGTAGATCCCAAATAATTTTATCACTATAAAGTATTTTTTCTCACTTCATAATGATAAAATTTAATCTTCGCGGGTAAAGCCGCGTCGCCGGATTAACTTGTAAGAAACACGATTTCAATACAATTCTTAACTTGTCAACATAATCACGCATAATATAAAATTAGCAATAGCGCCAGAGGTTCGCGATTCGGTTTAGCGACGTCGCCAGTAGTCACCCGACGCTTCAAAAAGTCAACTATCCGCTTTTGATACAACGCCATCTATCGATCAACTGATACCAAAATGATAACTAGTAACAGTACGTTGAACTTGCTACTTAGCAAGAAGGTTGTTCGGTTTCTCGATATCCCTGCAGTCTCGACATTAGACAGCGACAAAAATCGGTCGCTAAGTCGTATCGTTATCAAATTCCTTTAATAGATTTTCAACTTTATATCGAAATATAAGGTTGAAAATATATTAAAGAAATTTGATATCAATTAGACTTAACGACCGATTTTTGTCGTTATATTTGTCGAGACTGCAGGGCCTGGTATAAGGCGTGACTCTGCTCTCTCAGCCAACCAAACAGTTTTCATTTTTTGTCAGCTCTGGATATCCTACAAATACCGTTTCTTTATATGTTTTTGACGATATGCGTCAATAATAAATCATAAAGACTAATTATATTTGTTTTCATTCTGAAAAAAACAACCGACTTCCAAAAAAAACACTAAAAGACGTGAAAAATAACTTTAATTTCGGAAGTCGGTGTCTGGTTTTGTATTTTCGTTTTTGGTCACCGACTTCCGAAATTAAAGTTATTTTTCACGTCTTTTAGTGTTTTTTTTGGAAGTCGGTTGTTTTTTTGTAAAAAAGTTTTTATTTATCACTTTTTAGTTGCGGTACCTACCCCACACAAACTCGTATACCACTACTTGGTGTGTAAATAACAGTGACAGGAAATTATTAACACATCATCCATATAAACTAAGTGAAAAAATATGCAATATTAAAGATAACTCAAAAACTACTGGTCAGACCTTGATCAAATTTAAATGGGACCACATGTGAAGCACCACCTATCAAATAAAAAAAGAATCATCCAAATCGGTTCACCCAGAAAAAAGTTATGAGCTAACACACATAAAAAAAAAAAAAAAAAAAAAAAAAAAAAAAAAACATACAGACGAATTGAGAACCTCCTCCTTTTTGTGAAGTCGGTTAAAAATCGTTTATGTATCAAGATTTGTTCTCTTGTAGAATATATGGGGAAGAGCCTCTAATGTAGGTACTTTAATTTTAAGTATAGACTAACCTGTTATAAAATGAAGCCATGAATGTAGTTGGAGTTGGGACTTTAGCCCTCACACAATTTTATCATTTAATAAGATTGTGGCATGGCAATCAAATATTTTATGCGATAATTAAGTGATAAATGATTTTACTTCTGTAAATAGGTTTGTACAAACACTTTTAGACGTCAATCATATTTTTTAAACTAGATGAGGTCGGCGTTTCATATCTGACTACTCTGAGAAGAAAGGCCGAAACAAACTCAGAGGTCACAGTCTCTTTTAAAGTCCAGACATAATCTTGGTCAGATCATGTGAAGACCATGTAGATTGGTATCTGAAATGGTCTTTTGAGGAAAGAACCACACAGATTGAGTGGACCTGTCCAGTCAGTGCACGCATTTGTCGGTAATCGTGCAGCACAACTCAGGAAGTCAGGACTTAAGGAGCTCAACGATTAAAATCATTACTATTAATGCTAAGCAGACATGTTGCGCCGATCCCTAATAAATTGAGATACCCAAGGGCAGGAGCAGGCTGGGTGGTGATGAGGATTAGTGCCAGATAAATGACAGTCACTTGTTTTGAATGGGGATTCAATAGTTATAGTGTGTCTAATCCCTAATCGTTAATTGTTTGTCCTACGAGTATCAAGCCAAACAACAGACGGTCGTTGGATGGAGGACGCAAAAACAAGCAACGATCTGTTGTTGACGACCCTCCGCCATACCTATTATAACTAGACAACGAATACCTACCTATGTGATGATACGTATAAAGTTCAGGAATGTTTCGTCGAGGCCGTTATGTGGCAGCTAACAGGAATGTGTTCTAAAAACTTGCTGACTGGAGGGGTTACCTACAGCGGGTACAACTACTTGGGTGGTGTCTTTATCCATCATATACACCATATATGGGCAACAACCGGCCCGCTGTAAGGTATGATCCGGCCCCCGAGACATTTTGAAAAAACCCAATTAAAAAAATATTACATTAGGTACTTATATTCGCCGCCACTCGGCTTGCTCGATCAATTTCTTTGACGTTTGCCGCCTCACGGGCGACACATCAAAAGATTTATTGCTTCTCAATTATTCTAAACTAGTTTATTCCAGATTATCCCTTCTTTTTGCCTATATAAGCGCGTGGATGGCCCGAACGTAAGTCCCTGTCTGACCCCGATGACCCCATAACCCTCCTCCAGGAGAGCAGTAGGGCCACCAGTACAGTACACAAGAACAGACCGCCATCGTTCCGACCTCGCCGCCGAGGTCCTACGCGACGCCCCCGACGTAATTGTCCCCCCCCCGACCCTTGCTCGACGACGCGCCAGCCCGCGCCGTAGCTGAGCCTGTAGTTTTAAATTCCCCTGTTAATAATAATATAATCTCGATCCAGCCTGTCCCATCTTGCTGCCCTCCCCTCAGTGACGCCCTAAGCCGAGGTTCGTACCCCACAGGGGGTGCCCTTAGCGTGCGGTCACCTAATTTTAAAGAATTTTCGCCCCTGGCTGGAGGCTTTAAGTTAGTAGCTTAAGGCACCCACAGGCCTGCCCAGTTAAGTAGCCAGGACCTTAGTGGTCATAACTACGAGATGCCCAATAGGAAAAAAAAAAAAAAACGAACGTAAGTTCAGTTTTATTTGAGCTACCGACGTGATAACTTGGACAAGCGATATCCTAGTGACCTGCTCGAGCCGTCAACTTGCTTTGTGAGTTTGTGTGCATCTTGAGTGGTTACTAACTATAGTTTGTTATTAAGTTTATTGAACGAAAAGTAAACAAAAATGATGTCTGGTCGAAAGAAACGAAAAGTAGATACAGAGGGTCGCCAGTTTCAAGAAAAATGGACTGAAGAATTCTTTTTTATCTTGCACAATGGTAAGCCTATTTGTTTGCTGTGTAATGAATCCATTTCAGTAATGAAAGAATTCAATATAAAGAGGCATTACTCAACTAAGCATGCTACGCTGCACTCACTGACAGGACAATTAAGAACATACAAAATCCATAAGCTTACCGCAAATTTGGAAAAACAGCAATAAATGTTTCCTAAACAAAGAACACAACTTGATAATGTTGTGAAAGCTAGTTTTATAGTTAGCTCAAAATTGGCAAAGGCATTAAAACCATTTGCCGAAGAAGAATTTATCAAGGAGTGTATGTTAGAAGTTTGCAGTGTTTTGTGTACTGAAAAGAAAAATGAATTTGAATAAATTAGTTTGTCAAGACGAACTGTTCTTCGACGTATAGAAATGATGGCTAATGATATAAAAACAACATTGACTGACCGTATGGCGGGTTTTGAATCATTTTCCATAGCATTAGACGAGAGCACCGATTTGTCTGACACAGTTCAACTGGCTATATTTATTCGAGGTGTTGATAAGGAGTTCACTGTTACTAAGGAATTGCTTGCTTTACAGCCGCTTAAAGGAACCACTACAGGAGAGGATATTTTTATTGAAGTTCTAAAGGTATTCACAAGTTTTGGCATGCCATGGTCAAAATTAATTGGAGTATGCACTGATGGTGCACCTTCTATGGTCGGCTTACGTAAAGGTTTCATCGGAATTTTGAATGAAAAAGCAACAGAATTAAATGTGCGAAAAGATGATTTGATAGTCCTTCATTGCATTATCCACCAAAAGAACTTGTGTTCTAAGTCCATTCGACTCCAGAATGTTATGAATGTGGTAGTAAAAACCATCAACTTTATTCGATCCCGAGGGTTTAACCGTCGACAGTTCAAGGCGTTTTTGGATGAAATATCAGCTGAATATAACGACGTAACATATTATTGTGAAGTCAGATGGCTGAGCAAAGGAAAAATGTTGAAACGGTTTTACGAGCTTAGAAATGAGATAGCAGACTTTATGAAAATAAAAGATAAACCACTGTCTGAATTAAGTGACCCAAAATGGATATGTGACTTAGCATTTCTGGTCCATCTTACAGGCTATTTGTATGATTTAAATTTGAAACTTAAAAAACAAGGACAGTTAGTAAATGATTTGTACAGCCATTTGAAAGCGTTTCAAATCAAACTACGCTTGTGGGAGTCACAGATGCTGTCTGGTGACAGTTACCATTTCAACACGCTCTCTGCGTATGAAAATATTGCTTATGCTCAATATGCTGAAGAACTCAAGTTACTGTCGGAAAAAAATTCGAACAGATTTACCGATTTCAAAAACATGGAAGACTGTTTCAGTTTATTTGCTACTCCTACAAAGCGTAATGTACAAAATGCTCCAATACACTTACAAATGGAGTTGATCGAGATTCAAGAAAACTCACTCCTAAAATCCAAATTTGAAGACGTAGAGTTGTGCGATTTCTACAAAAAATACCTAGAAGAAGACAATTTTCCGCAGCTTAGAAAATTCGCAAGAAGATCGATTTGTGCGTTTGGTAGTACTTATAAATGCGAACAGTTCTTTTCATTGATGAAAGTTAAGGTGCAAAAACAGTACTGTATCTTTTTTTTCTTTTTATGCTTGTACGTATCTCGAAAATGGTGTGTCCTATCGCAAAAAATATGAAAATTTCGATCCCCTAAAAGAAACACTTAAACCCCTAAAACTCTACATGTAAGTAATCATTTTTCATATTTTCCATACAAAAAGTGAAAAATTCCAAAACACGTCGAGGCTGCCCCCAAACGCTCCTCCGGCTCTAAAAATAATTCACGGGGTGGTACAAAAACGTACCACGTGGAGTCGCGATTGTCAAATTAAATTTTAGTTGCGTCAAAATTATTTTTAAATGGACAGACTTTTTAAAATTAATTTACATTTGGCATTCACCCTGATTAGATACTGTTGTTTCGGCCCAAATGTTATATGTTTTCTACTTTCTTCCAGTTTATGGAAGCAGCCACATTTTGTGGGACAAAATTGACCAAATTATTCGCAGCACACACATCCATTTTAGATGTGGCCTTGGACGACCGAGCTTACCTTCAAGCCATACTACCCATCCGTTTTGGTGTGGTGGCCCCGGCGTCCGCAAAATTACCAGTATTAGCTTAGTTCTTGTCCTCTGTCCACAGCACGGAAAAGTTGACCGAGAAAATTTCAGTCTCCTCTCTGATTGAGTCTGAAGTACCGTGGTTGACTGATGCGGTGAACGCCTGGATAGCGGATTGCCCGGATACAGATCGGCCCGTAAACTCATTTTCCCAGAGACAGTGGGATGAGCCGCTCTACAGGTTGGTACAGAATAATCTTATCAAGAAGACCACCAATACTGCTGAGCATGCCCGCCTGCTGAATTTGGGTGAGTGGGAGTCGGGCCTCTGGCTTCAAGCACTACTGTCACCCAACACAGGCGCTATCCTGGGTGACACCACCTTCCAGCTCGCTACTTGTCTGCGTCTGGGCGCTCCTTGAGGTGCCCCGCATCGCTGCCAGTGCGGTGAAGCTGTCGACTCCCTCGGACACTATGGCCTATCTTGCAGTAAGAGCGCAGGCCGGATAGCCAGCATGAATGACATCATCCGTAGTGCTCTTGTCACCACCGCTGTTTTAGAACCCAACGGCTAGACCATAGATAAATGATTAGTCTCGCTGCGCTCGACTAGATACCGCGCTATCCAAAAACAATAGCTCCGTGAATGCGGCAACTCATTATTGTAGTGTGTGTAAGACATCGCCACTTGACATTTGTCAGTTGACATTGACAACTAGTGTGCGTGAAGATTGTGATACCAGCTGCTCAACTGTTACCCGAGTTAATGGGAAAAATATTTTATGCTGTGGTCTATTATTTAAGTTATAAATGTAGCTCAGAAAATACTTAAAAATGAACAATAAATTAAAATCAAATGTATAAATATATTCGTGAATACGTTAGGTGTAGGTTTCTTCTTTAGAAAAATCGAAGGTAGGTATGTATATCAATGATTAGAAGATTAAAAAATTAATAATTAATTCATTATTAAAAATGATTCTAATGTGTTCTCTCACGTATCCTTCATCCCCTCGAATAATTTTTTCGCAAATATTTTTGATGTACAGACACGAAATTTACATTTCAGGAACATGAGTCGAAATACGAAAAATAAAGTTGGTTTTCCCGTAGTAAGTCAGTCAACTGATTGCGCATTTTTTATGGAAAGACGGTTTTTTTTTAATTTTTTGGTCCGTGTTCCTTGGGGAAAGTTGTTCAGTTTCATGGATATAATCACCCCTTGAAATAGTGTCAGTAGTTTTTACACCTTAAGTGTATAGATTACAAAAATAAACATTAAATAATTTATAGAACTAGGTTAAGTTATAATAACTAGGTTAAATAAATGAAATAGGTTATATAATAAAATACAAAAACAACAAATTCACATTATAAAAATCTCATCCACGGGGAACTTGATTCTTGTAAACGCGGCAACACTGAATGGCGTTTAGGGTTCATGTTATTTTATGTTGTAATTTCGAAATTATACGATACTTAATGATGGTATGTGATCCCAGTGTCGTTCTTATTTCTTATAGTATTATTTTTACACAGTTTCACTACGCAAACTGGCATTTTACTTCGGATTATGCCCAAAATTTAATAAAACATTTGGCACATACACGTCACACACAGCTTGCAGTGTAACTGGCTCGGGTACGCCGTCTTCGGCGTACTATTTGTTGCCGCATTTGACAAGTACTCTGGCGGAATCATTTATCTAAGGGCTAGACATTGTGGTATTTCGTTTCATCGAAACCACATCTTTAGTCTATTTCAAAGAGATTTAAGATAGATACAATAGAGAGGCTATGCGAAGAAATGTCATAGAAAAACTGGGAACATTTTCATACAAACTTTGACCTCGAGCGTCAGTAACACCATCTAGCGTTGAATAGCAAACATACGAATTAAAGAACAATGGGCAACTTTCAATCGGATGGATCGTGGGCCCAGTGTTGTAGATGAAAAATGAAAATCCGAATAAGCTTAACATTTTATTCTATGGCAGCATTACTCTAATGAATCAAATAAAAAAGTTACAGCGGTTCCTAAAGTCCAATAATTACCGTTACAAATAAATGATAATATTATGGCCTCAAGATGCATATAATTATGCATTCCGACTGGCAACCTGTAGGTACAATTATTATATCTACACCACAGACTACATAGTATCAGACGACCCACTCCCATAGAGAGAAAATGGTTACCTAAAGATTGTCAAAACTTGGAAGTTTAGAACATGACAGTTCTTTTTTTTAAATTAAGTTATTGAATTTGGCAAAGGCTCACACAGAAAGCCTCAATTACCACGTCAAAAAAATCCTATGAGGTCTTAAATGAGCTCATCGGTAACTTATTAGTTACAGGGAACTACTGAGAAATATGTAAATGAAACACAATAAATATTTATTCAAGTTTTTGTTTTATCTGTATATATAAAAGGCAAAAGTGATTGACTGATGTATCAAGGCACAGGCCAAACCTTTAAGGCTAGAAACTTAAAATTTCGCACACGTATTCCTCTTAGGACGTAGGTATCCACTAAGGAAGGATTTTAAATTTGAATGCATATTAAAGTATAAACGGTACATAAAACAAAATACCAATTTTTAACACTTTTGTCTTTCTGTGTGTTAGTTCCGGGTAATCTTGACGGGACTTTCACTGGCAGATAGCTGATGTTATACGGAGTGACATAGGCTACTTTTTGTCCCGGTAGTACGTTCCTGTTCGATAATATTCGACATCCACGCGGGCGAAGCCGCGGGCAGCAGCTAGTATTTAATAAATGCCATAAGTTGCAGTCTCTGAAGAGATTTTCTATTTTTCATTTTTTTATTACGTACGAACCTTCATCATCTTTTGTGGGTATTCCAGAGGTGATGTCATGGGCCGAAAACAATGATGGATGAGAAGCAAGTTTGATCCAATACTTCTCACTGATGAACGTTTTTTCTAAGTCTTTTGGGCACACAGAGTTTTTGAAGTTCTTGGGCGCTTAAGCTGTGAAAATAATCACTGCTCAGAAGCCACTTTTTGAGTCTTATTTTACTAACAGGAAACTGATGCATTTTACCGTCCTTTCGTTTATTTCCCGCAATGTCCGATACAACACTTGTTGTACATCTTGCACTACCGATGCAAAATATAACAGTTTAATCACTGAGAGGTTTAATAACTACGGAAATTAATCAACACAGAATTCACTTGATCAACAACAAAACTTGTAAAAGTTAGAAAACTACCTACATTTGACAATGAAATTTGTAAATTGTCTATGGTTTTGGCACTGGGCGTAAGAGGGGTGATGAATGAGAGAAGGGGACGAGGAGACCTGTCCTGCTCTATTCTTCCAACCATAGAGTATACGGTTGACATTTTTTGTTCTAAGTTTGCGTGCCGTGATCTACACGTTGCCAGTCGGAATGAATTTTTCTCTTTGTGAATATGTCCCGCTCGCTTCTGTACTATCGATAAAGATCGCTACCTGCACTCGCGCTGACCGGGTTTCAACAATACCAGTGCGTGTTCTGTCCTGCTCAATCCTGAGTATTCCTTTTTTTGTCTATTTCTAATAGTTCACTAAGCTATTAATAATTCATTAAACAACGAAAATGTATAAACATTATTTATTGGCATCGTTAGGTCATAATATTAATTAGCATTTGTAACGGTAATTATAGGACTTTTGAACTTGAACTTTTAGACTTTTTTAAGCTCCGCAGCATACGCTGTTAGAAAAAATCGTAATTTAACCGACACAGAGACAGCCCGTTTAGTGTACTTTAGCTATTTTCATAGTGTTATGTCGTACGGTATTCTGTTATTGGGAAATACCGCCGACATTCAGACTATTTTTATTTGGCAGAAGAGAGCTGTTCGATCAATTTATAAATTAAGTCCGAGACAATCTCTCAGAGAGAAATTTAAGGAGATTAATGTAATAACTGTGCCTTCTCAATATATTTATGAAAATCTTTTACATGCTCATAAAAATATAAAATTGTTTAAAAATACAGTGATATCCATAATATAAATAGTACAAATAAACACAAATTTGTTGTACCTACAACAAGGCTCAAAAAATAGGTGGCTCGTTCAGGTGTCAACGTATACGCTTTTATAATAGACTTCCAAGCCACGTTCAAGATCTAAGCCTAACGTAAGTTGTGCCAGAAAGCCTTTTATACCGTTAAGGATTATATTGAGGGCAAAAAGGAGTTGCTCCGATCTTTGCATACTGAATGTTTTTTTAAATACCATTACCATTTCAGACACAAATCTACATGGTCTTCACATGATCTGACCAAGATTATGTCTGGACTTTAAAAGAGACTGTGACCTCTGAGTTTGTTTCGGCCTTTCTTCTCAGAGTAGTCAGTTATGAAACGCCGACCTCATCTAGTTTAAAAAATATGATTGACGTGTAAAAGTGTTTGTACAAACCTACTTACAGAAATAAAATCATTTATCATTTACCACTGTAACTTTATTATTTGATTCATTAGAGCAATGCTGCAATAGAATAAAATGTTGACCTTATTCAGATCTTCATTTTAAGACGGGTAAGAAAGTGCTACAACACTGGGCCCATTGTGCCCGTTTTTCTTTAATAAAATATCCTGTGGTATTGATGTTACCATTTAGATATCAAGGTATCGATAATAATGATAAAAGTTACAAAGACATTTTTTTTTCACATTTTATTATATTCAAAGAAATGCCAAAAAAAATTGAAAACAATAATATGATCAGTAGTTTCAATGTTTACGTTACGTTCAATGTTTAAGTTATTTATTTATAAATTTTATTTACATACAAATGGCTAAATTATAATTATTATCGTCTAATGACCCAGTGTCAGACTGCTGATCACGAGGTCGTGGGTTTGATTCCCACAGGACACAAATATTTATGTGATGTATATAAGTTTTTGTTAGTCTGGGTGTTTCTTATGTATTGTAAGTATTTACAAAAAAAAACGTATAAATATTATATCCATTTTCTAGTACCCATAGTACAACTCTGTTTAGCGAGTTTAAAACAAACAAAAAAACAATTCAGAAATAAAAATAAGCCAAGCTGCAATAAGCAAACAGATGACCAGACCTTACTGACGGCATCCGTTCACGAATATGATGTATCGATCAGCACCATTCAGCTCTACCAATTTGAAGGAAACTTAATGATCCGACACACACGCCAGCACCAGCGAGACGTTTAATTGAGCATGACATACTCTCAGCCGCCAGGGCACATTCAAGTCAATGAAAGACGAACCTAGTAAATTAGTAAATCGTAGCTTTATGTGCTACATAATATGCTATGCAATTATGCATTAGAGATTGGATTTATATAATGCAAAGATAGTTTTTACAATCTTCAGCAGCTCCAACAGTATTTTCGAATGCTAATCAATTAATTTATGCGCCCCTCTGGAGCAGGACCAGCGTTGAGCCAAGCATCTTTGTCAGCGATGTAATCTCCCAACGTATAATATGCTTGGCTGCATAGTGTGCGTTATAAACAAGATTTAAATTTCGTTTCATTCAGTTGGAGTATGTGGGAAGGTATTTTATTGTAACATTTTAAACAGTACCCCATGAAGGATGAGTCTGCTTTAGCCAGTGTGAAACCTGGTTGAACCAATTAGTCCCTATTTTTAGTCAAATAGTTGTGTCTTTCACCTCTTTTACTGAAAATACTTTACGTACATGATGTTTTCATAGATATATGGACAAGGTACCGTCATGATTTTAGTATCTTTAAACAGTTCTCTTAGAGAATCCAGCCTGCGGAGGCAATATATTGCTCTGATGGCTCTTTTCTGCAAAATAAAAATAGACTCGATTTCTGCAGCCCGTCCCCATAGTAAAAAAATACCGTAAGACATGATACTATGAAAGGAACTGAAATATACTAGCCGCGCGGTATCTACATTAGTAAATTGACGTCTTTTTTTTTTTGCGGTTTTTACGAGCATAATTTTGACGAAGCAGGTGGAAGCCAATTTTCTTCTCTACGGTCTATTTGAACAAACCGTATCCACGTTCTACTTTATTTACATTCGAAAACCTAAAATATCAGAAAACTACTTGAACGAATAATAGTTGTTCCTTTATTGCATCTAAATTAAATTACATAATTATGTTCAAACCGTATTATATTTTAAGAGTTAATTATTAGTTACCTCATTAAATATTATCGATAATAAAATCGATAAGCAACATTACATCTCTACAAGGCTAGTAAAGCTACTCCGCAATAGAGGGCGTTTATTCAAAAATTAGCAAATGTTCTAGATCTTTAGAATTACTGAGTAATTTTAAAAAATAAGTACGTAAATAAACCGAAGTTAGGTCTAGTCGTTTTACCATAACGAGATTTGCAATATCGCAATGCGTAAATCAGCATATTTTCTTAGAAAATATTTTTATTTTGGTGGACACAAATGCGACTTGACAGTCTTGAGTAGTCTTGACATGCAGGCGTACCAAACTAGACTGAGCGACTTTTGTCCACTAGGAAAAATGTATCGGATTACGATTTTGTTCGTTATGTCCCGTCTATTGTTATAATAATTTAATGTCTTTGGTGTAATTATTGTACCTGTCTGAAGGCACGCATTCGACTCATACTTTACATTATCACCACTGAAAAACAAACCTTTCACTGTTTTAACATTCAATTTTGTATTTCATACCATTAATTTCCTCGTTTCAAAATCTTAGAATATTTTTATATATAGACATTTTTATTGTAAATTGTCATTTATCAGTTTTTCTTTTTCAATAAAGTTCACATGTTAAAGCAAGTGTAATAAGGTCAGGTTCTCTCCCAAAACTGCTTTATTACTTCTGGCTGACTAGAATTTAAAAGTAAATAAAGTTAAATTACTTTTTAAAATCTGTCTGGTAATAAATACGGGCCTTGACCCCAGAAATAAATCAGTCTACAGCCTTCTACGAAACCACATCTTGCAGTATTATTTCATCCCGGTGAGCGCCGGCGACCAGCTCAATTTTACGAGTCGGTGAGCGCCGTCAACTAGCTCAATTCTACAACTCGGTTAGCGCCGGCGACCCGCTCAATTCTACAACTCAGTGAGCACCGGCGACCAGCTCAATTCTACAACCCCGTGAAAGGCGGCGCCCAGCTCGATAATACTCCGTCACACGGCCTACTCAAAATTACCTCAACTTCATCCAACCCTACCTCAAAAAACTCCTACTATGCTACGCTGTTGTCCTCTAATGATCCTGATCCACCACGCTGCTAAAGTTACTGATCTACCACGCTGCCGAAGTTCCTGATCCATCACGATGCTGCCCTCTGAAACTCTTGATACACCAACTGGCTGAATTGCGTCTATGTAGGTACTATAATTTAAGCGATGTATCTTGTTACTAACTAAAATAACATGACTTAGCCCTCCATAACGTGAGGTGTTAATCATAATGTTACAACATGTGACGATGGTAAGAAACCAGATGGAATGAACGTTATGCCTTGGAAATTAGGCAGGCCTTTGGTGTGGGATGCAACATGTGTCCTCCCTTGCCTTCCCATCTTCCTAGCACGGTAGACTGTGCTGGAGCGGCTGTTGCAGTTGCGGAAAAACTCAAACGGCGAAATTATTCCAATCTTATTAGGAGTTATATGTTCGAGCCATTTGGGGTTGAAACAATGGGGCCATGGAGTCCGAGTGCACACTTGGTATTTCGAAACATCGCCTAGTGGTTGGTCGACTCTTCACGTGAGCAGAGGGTTGACCTATTTTTGGTCAAAGAATCAGCATCGCCATACGTGGTAATTCTGCCAGCCTGCTGGGCACATTTCCTGTTGACAGCGATGCGGACGAATTTTTTGATGCCCTATGATTTTTTCCCCTCTTTTTATATTCATTTACATATTTTTTTAAGTCTGTCAGATTATATATTATGTAAATAATATATTCAGAAATAAAAAAAATACTTCTTGTTTACTATTTCGTATGAAAGTCAACGCAACAAAAAGAAGAAAAGGACTACGGTGTGGGTTCACTCTCATTTCAAGTATTACTTGTATTAGGATTTTTTATTCATCTTCATTGAGTGGCATCACGGACAAATGACCGCGATTACCGCCGGTGGCGTGTGCGCACCCATTACAGACTGCTCTTATTTAATTCGTCACATTTATTATGCTTTAATTCAGTAACTACGTTAGTGGATAAAAATAAAGCCTCTGAGTACATTGACATGTATTCCAAGTTGTTAATATCGAGTCGTTTGCTGTCTGTCGGCCGGTCACGTGACTGCATATCACTTGACTTTATTTTATCTTTGGACTATATTTAGACTGGTTGTTAATTATTTATGATATATTTAAGTCTTTAAATCAATGTGTAACGGTATTTTGATGTTGCAGTCTTGATTAGGTCATATTTCGTAGAAATAATATTTTGAGCTGTTGCAGAGTAATACAGACTTTTACTAATTTATGTATGTTTTGTAACGGCTAGGGCTTTGCAGGTAGACAGTGCAGGCCGTTAACTAGTAAATAGTTATCAGAGATAACAGAAATACGACTAATGTTCATACATATATTGTTCTGTAGTAGCAGGCTAGGTCGCGGGTAAGGTCACTGTTCGCCTGTTCTGAGCACTATCACACTTAAGGTTATTTAGGGTAGGTCCCGTCCTTGGTTTTACGCGCAGTCGGAAGGCCTGTCAGCACAGGCTCCGCAAGAGGCCGGTAAGGCCTTCGAAGGGCTGCAGTTAGTGTGCGTCGGTAGCAGGCCGGAGGACGCTGGTAGCACGAGATCGGCTCCGCATCAGCGCGCCGTTCAGAGCAGCGTGCAGATTGAAGCAGCGTGCGATACTGAATTGCCCTGTCCTCAGCCAGGACGTAGGACCCCTAGGTCGGGGCACAAGCAATCCTGAGGGTCTGGGAATAGTTCTGCTAGCTAAACTAGCGCAAGATCAAAAAGGATGAGTGTTCTTAGGAAATTGGTGTTGGTCCATGATTTTAGTGATGTGCTTAGCAACATACAAATTGGGAAATATTTCGCATCACTCGACTATTTACCGTTGAGACTCTTCACAACGCTACTGTTTCAAGAATACAAAGTTACGAAGCCCGCTTTAAGCGCACGCAATTCTAACGTTACAGTCTAAAGTTAGGCCAACGAGACGATATAAAGAATGTAAACAAACTTTCAGGGGTTAAGAAAGATTTATTCGTGGTGATAAATTTCAAAGGTTGTCTGTAGCTGCCAGGCTGTGATTCCATAATTAAAATCAACAACTACTCACAATAACAGATCAATAAAGATCAACAAGAAAAACTAACAATAACTGATTAATAACAACAAAAATCTAAACAAAATTACGGAAACGTAAAAATTCGTATCACTTCGAACGCAATTCAAATTGGAACGAACTTGTTCCAATAAATGCCGACCAAATGTTGATAGCTGCTGTACCGACCGCTTTCCTGCACAACGAATCACATACGACAGCCGTCTTCGATCAACTGACGTCATTATTGCGTGCGAGAGACAAGGACAGAGATAATAATCGCTCGATATCGTAATGTAACTCAGTAAAGTTCCAGATTGTTTACGTATATTATCTCGTCTCGTTGGCCTTACTTTAACATGACGCAGTCTAACGCCTATTTTGGTGTACAGAATAAGTGGACAATGGGTGATCGTAATTATGGCAACAAACGCGGGCTCAGAAGGCGCGATGATTGGCTGGCACGACACGCCCAGCGACCAATCAGCGCGGACGCTCCGAGGACGTAGCTCACGGACAATGATCTACAACCAAAGTGAACGTAGGCACGTACCTAGTTAAAAGTCTTTTTGAATTGATAAGTTACAAACGCAAGTATTGTAACAGTAACAGGTAGTGGGGAGCAGGTTTGTAAGTCCATCACCTTGTGAGCTCCATCATGTAAACCTACCTCAGAATGGAGTTATACAATTTAAACAACAAATAATTCAACGCATATTTTTTTTATAAATTATTCAACAGTTTTCAGTACATTTAACATTATTTTAATAACCTTAAAACTTGTCGCTCCGGTATCTCGTTCAAGACTGACTCATGTCGGCAACTTGTTAAACTGAAAATTCACTTTAATGACAAAATGATTTGACAGTGACTTTTGAACGTTTCAAAATGACATAAACGTAACTCGACTATTACAAGACCTATCCATGGACTGTTCACTACTAGTAATATAAATCTACCCTCACATAGATAAGTCCTGTTACAATCATGCTGTGTCAAAACGTAAATAACTCAAAGTTAGGTATAAACGACAAGGTCGTTCGGCATCCTCCGGTATGAATTAAATCAAACTGCGATTACTATCTAGGAGCATGATTACTAATTTGCTCACGACTTCACTGTTCCATGGTCTAAAATGTTCGAAAAATACTTTCTTCGATGGTAATCTTTTATCTGAACATAATAAGACAGGTGTGGTCAGAGTGCGACAGTTTTTGTGAGTCACGATCGTTTATGAAGTGTGCTGGAGTCGTGACATACTTACTTGTTACACGGAAGCATTAGGTTTTCTATAAAATTTTATATCTAAATGTAATGTAATTTTAAGTGACGATCTCATGACTTCACAGACGCACCGATCACCCAAAACATACCCAGTATTTCAGTACCTAGTTACTATGACAAAATTGTGAAATATGGTATTTTACAGGAAACCAGAAGCTGCTGCTAGGTGGGCTATCAATTATTTATTAGCGATTTTTAGATTACATTCCTATATTAAACGTTTCTCAAGATTTCATACAAAACTTACGTTCAAGAGACGTCGACTCTCCGAGAATGCAGGCAGTGAGAATGGTATAGAATGGACATAAACCTAATTGGTAGATGTGATCAAATTATAATGTCAATCCAATAAGCCATTTAACTGAGTGAACAGAGCGAACAGCACACAACATGTAATCTTGTGCGCGTTTACTGTCCAAACATCCGCTAATATTAATTAGGAAATGCCGAGGTGGGCGGACCACGACGATCCCAGTTATAGCCATCATTTCATTGCGGATACTTTGGCATGCATCGTTGAACAACGGGAATCGGCGACGACGTAAACTTTGCTGCTTTATGAATATGATATTCGACTTCTGTAACTTATGAACCTGTACGCGTAGCCTCATAGCGTAGAAACGGAAAAAAATTAAGTTGTAGAAAGAGTTCTATGGCGCGATGTCAAAAATGAAGAAAAGAAATATCACTTTGTTTATAAAGAGATGTGTACATTCTTTGAAGAGTAGAGATAGAAGTGGTCATTGATTGTCCGTCTATATGTAGTCTTTTTCTAACTAAATATAAAATATTCAGATGGCAGTTTATAAAATTAATCTTTGGCTTAAAACGTAGAATACATTATTGATAAACTAGGTTAGCTGCAATCTGCTTTAAATTCACGGAGTCAAGAAAAACAATCTATTGAGTAATTCACACGATTCAGAGCGAGATTCCAAGTAGCTTAATAATCATGAAATAGCAATGCAGTCGCTAAATCACGCATATTGCATATTGGACGCAAATGGTAGCATGTGGCGGCGCGGACGCAGGCGTGCAGTGCACGATCGATAGCGATCATAAGCATCCTGCTTGTCTGCTACTGCTCGCGGCCCCTCAGGCCCCTCTAATGATGGCCGGCTACCAGCGCGTAATCACAGCTGTCTCGCCGACACCTAGCTTATCAACCTTGTCAAAGGAACACCTACCGTATCGACCAGCCTGTCGCATAGTGGTCTGAAAATCAAGCTCCATACTCATAGAATTAATAAATAAAAATATGTTTTGTGTTTAATATACCTCCCTTAATTTTACTAATATAGTATGAAGAGTATGAGTAGCTCCATTCGTGAGTTTTTTTTTTTTTTTTTGTGTGGAATAAAACACTTAAAGTGCTTTTTTTTCAAAACTGAATAGAACTGATGGGCGGGTACTCACATGAGCTATTGCACCATACACGGCGATCAAGATGACATACAATTCTTGTGCCTTTCGGTGCCGCTTTGCATGTAGCAAGCTTTGGAAATTTTGAATTTACAGTTGGTGATCTTTCAAATCTTTGACATAATTAAATGAAGTAACCAACCACATAACTGATATTGTCGTTAGTTAATAACCTGCTAATGACTTTTATAATGAAAATATTAGAAAACGATGTAGATTATTTACATTTTACTACAAAATTCATTTCACGAAATAACTCATTTGTTAATCACCGTCATTATTGTTCAATTTTAATATAATAAGCGTTATGGGACAGCGAGCGTTAATGAGGGTAGTAATAATATAAAAAGGACATTTAAACTAACTTCACTCAGTAGCTCTTTGCACTTGTGCGCGCTTACTATACTTATTACGTTCGAATTGTTTTCGTGTTATGATGGAAGGTTTTAGTACCAATTTGGATATTTTTATGTTTGTGGCTAACAATAGCTGTTTCTCACAGCCCAGTGTGTATGAAGTTTTTGTCAATGCCGTTTATTTGTCAGAAAACGAAAATAAAGAATTGAAACAATTCTGTCAGACTCTTGTGTGTTCGTTGAGGAACAAATGGATCTCGTGTAATCGCACGAGACATACTTTCATAAAAAAGTATGAGACATGGCTGCAAGAAAACATAAAATGGTCTGAGTTCATGAAGGACAAGGTGACACCTTCTTTAGTGTTAGAACAGCAGCAACCATGTTCCAGTTTTGACTTCGGTGTAAATGAGGGTGCATCAACATCATACAAACCGGAGACGTGCAGTGTTGGAACATCAACTGTTGTGAGTCCAAGAAAAGTGTTCTCGTAGCTAAGCCCGCCACAGAAGAGAAGAAGAGTGAAAGCGCTCCTCACGCATAGCACTGAAAGCCTTGCTTATGCAACCGGTTTAAGTGCAGATAACAAAAATGTAGCAGATATAATAAAATTGATCACAGAGCATCCCGAAGAGGCTACAAAGATAAAGGAATTGTTGAAGTCCAAGAAAGCTATGCCCATATATTCCGCTGATAAAGCTTTAGGCATTCTGACTTCATTGAAGCTTTCGAAATGGCAGTATACAACATTAAGAGCTTGTGCAAAAGAAGAAGGAATACTACTATATCCTTCATATACTGCTATCTTAGAGGCGAAGAAGGGCTGTTACCCACCAAAAGACACCATAGAAATCACCGAAAGAGGGGTAAAAGTAAAGCTTCAAGCGATTTTGGACAAAACTGTTGCTAGATTGGGAAATTCCTACGTTTGGAATCTTCGCTAGGTGGCAAAGAGCTAACATTGATATGCAAGTGGGGCTTTGATGGTGCTTCAGGGCAAAGTTTGTACAAACAAACTATGGCGGGTGAAGATTATTCAAGCAATTTTATGTGTTCTTTTGTGCCTCTGCGCTTAGTTTGTGGTGAAGAAAAGTTATGGGAGATTCCGAAGCCATCTTCCACAATGTTCTGCAGACCGCTCTATTTTAAATTTGCAAATGAAAACCAATTAAATATTAAGGAAGAACAGGCTTTGATTGAAGCTGAGATTGCAGCACTGGAGCCGTCTATTATGGGAATTCATACTGTTAAGCACTCAATGCTTATGACCATGATAGATGGTAAAATCACTTCGCAACTGTCAAATACTTCAACGCAGACTTGTGACATCTGTAAAGCTACCCCTTCGAAAATGAATAAGTTAGAGAAGATCTCAGCGTAAGTTTTGAATAATGTGATATATTTCAGATTACCGTAATGCTGTCTATCTTTTTGTTAATTAATTCACTTTCTTTCCAGAAAACCTGTTTCAACAGATATATATCAATATGGTTTATCTACACTTCATGCTTGGATTAGATGTATGGAGTGCCTACTCCATATTTCGTATAGACTAGACTTCAAAACATGGCAAGCCAGAGATGCAGACAGCAAAGAGTCATTGAAGAGTAGAAAACAAACCATACAGCAGAAGTTCCGTGATGAAATGGGCCTCCTAGTAGACATCGTTAAACAAGGTGAGTTATGTTAGCAGTCGTTGTTCTTAAATCTTATTTTTTTCAAATAACGTTAGTTCTAATTATTCTTTACAAAGTTGTGGATTAGTTTTGATTCATTTATAATTTTTGTTTCAGGTTCCGGAACCACAAGCGATGGAAACACAGCGAGGAAATTTTTTGGTAATCCTGCCAATACTGCAGCTATTACAGGCTTGGATCCTAGTTTGATCCAAAGATTTGCAACACTTTTGCGTGTGATGGCCTGTGGGGACCCCATAAATGTTGAGGCGTTTAAAAACTTTGCGCGCCAAACAGCAGAATTGTATGTGGAGCTCTATGGCTGGTATTACATGCCTTCAAGTGTCCACAAACTTTTAATGCACGGTGCTGAAGTTATTAAACACTTCAATATTATGCCCATTGGCAAATTATCTGAAGAGGCATCGGAAGCCAGAAACAAAGACTTCAAGAAAATCCGAAAACAGCATTCGCGCAAATTTTGTCGAAAAGCGACAAACGAAGACATTTTCAATGGTCTCCTTGTCTGTTCAGATCTCTACCTGTCCAGCATAAGACCTGTGCTGAGAAAATCAGTAAATACACCTATTACTGATGATATGAAATCTCTTCTCATTGGTGACGATGCAGATCTAGACAAAGAGAATGTTGAATTTATTGATATTAACGCGTCAATGCTGGACTCAGATTTAGAGGACTGACGGCAGCACAGATACTCTCTGCTAATCGTTTTTGTCTATGTAGTTATAGCAAATAATTATAATAAAATAATAATAAGAATATAATTAAATTAATTAATAATTAATTAATATAATTAATTAGTAATATAATTAAACAGTAATATTTAATATATCATAGTTATAGGAGCTGTACATAGTTGTTGTAGATGTACAATTTTGACGTTACTTTTATTGTTATTGCCTTTCTTGCACATCATTTTTGTTGTAATGTATTAGTATTAACTATTTCATTAACAGTTCCCCCAAACGTATTTTACATTAACTATTTAATACATGTTTTTATCTTTCTTCACTTTTAACCATATATTTAAAAATAAAAATGTAAAAACATCCTTAGTACATATTAGGTTGGGGAAAAAGTCTTTTCGCATTATAGCATGTATGAACTTGCAATAAAATCTCTTTGGCTATACTATTTGTATCTGGCTGGTTTTGGTATCATTGAAGGTTTAAATTTTAAAGAACATAATTCCAAATTCAAATTAGGCAAATGTGTGATTTTCATTTGTTTTTCGTACTGTCAAGATGAGTGAATCTAATGAAGAAATTCGATACATTTTAAATTTTTACTACAAAATAGGTAAAAACGCAACGCAAGCCGCGAAAAAAATTTGCGATGTTTATGGACCTAGTGCAGTGTCTGTGAGAGTAGCACTTTGGTTTAAGCGTTTTCAATCCGGACATTTTGATGTCAAAGATGCACGTCGCTCTGGTCGCCCTATTACGGATAAAATGGATATCAATTTTGAAAAAGTGGAGCAAGATCGGCATATCAGTAGTTACGATGTAGCTGAAGAACTGGGATTGACCACAAAACAGTTTTGGCACATTTGAAAAAAACTGTGTACACAAGAAAGCTCGATATTTGGGTACCTCACGAGCTCACTGAAAGATACCTAATGAACCGTGTACACATTTGTGATTCTTTATTACGACGTAATGAAACCGAACCATTTTTGAAGAAGCTGATAACTGGTGATGAAAAGTGGATCACGTACGACAAGAACGTGCGAAAAAGGTCGTGGTCAAAGGCCGGTCAGGCTTCACAGACTGTGGCGAAACCCGGGTTAACTCGCAACAAGGTGATGCTGTGTGTGTGGTGGGATTGGAAGGGCATTATTCATTATGAGCTGTTACCACCAGGCAGGACCATCGATTCTGAACTCTACTGCGAACAACTGATGACATTAAAGCAAGAAGTTGAGAGAAAGTGGCCGGAATTAATCAACAGAAGGGGTGTGGTTTTTCATCATGATAACGCTAGACCTCACACATCTTTAGCCACTCAGCAAAAATTAAGAGAGTTTGGCTGGGAGGTGTTAATGCATCCGCCGTATAGTCCTGACCTTGCACCTTGAGATTTCCACTTGTTTCGGTCTCTACAGAATTCTTTAGGCAGTGTCAGGTTAACATCACGAGAGGACTGCCAAAACCACTTGTCGCGGTATTTTGATCATAAGTCCCAAAATTTCTATAGCAATGGGATCATGTCCCTACCTACAATATGGCAAAAAGTTATCGAACAAAATGGTACCTACATACTTTAGTTAAATGTAAATAAACTATATTAAAAAATGTTTTGAATTTTCTTAAAAAATGCGAAGAATTTTTTCCCCAACCTATTATTTATTCCTTACTAGCTGCACCCCGCGGTTTTACCCGCATAAGTCTCGATTCCGTGGGAATATCGAGATAAAAAGTATCCTATGTGTTATTCCAGGTTATAAACTATATGTGTGCTAAATTTCATCCAAATCCGTTCAGCCGTTTGAGCGTGAAGAAGAGACAAACATACACACACACACACACGCACACACAAAGCTTCGCCTTTATAATCACACTAATATTATAAAGGCGAAAGTTTGTGAGTGTGTGGGGGTGTGTGTGTGTGTATGTTTGTCTCTTCTTGTATGAGTATTAGTTTAGATACTATTTTCATATTCAAAGCGATATGTAACTTCACAAAATACCATCAAAGGTTTGAAAGATCACCAACTGTAAATTCAAAATTTCCAAAGCTTGCTACATGCAAAGCGGCACCGAAAGGCACAAGAATTGTATGTTATCTTGATCGCCGTGTATGGTGCAATAGCTCATGTGAGTACCAGCCCATTAGTTCTATTCAGTGTTGAAAAAAAGCACTTTAAGTGTTTTATTCCATACAAAAAAAAATCAAATATTTTTTTTCTCACGCATGGAGCTACTCATACCCTTCATACTATATTAGTAAAACAAAGGGAGCTATACTAAACACAAAAAAAAAAAAAAAACTGACATTAAGTTTCTATGAGTATGAAGCTTGATTTTCAGACCACTGTGTGTCGGAAGGAAACTCCTACATTTATTGCACGATGGACCAGTGAAAGTCCTCCGCGGTTAACTTTCCAGTAAGATAATCTAGATCTTAGTTAAGGAACATAAATTCCAGTCGCTCTAAAAAGGGTAAGTCTAAACTTTGTAGCAATGTACAACCTCATGTGAGTTTGAAATAGTTAAATTCAAAATAGGTACGAAATAGGTAAATTCAAATGTACAATCTGATACGGTATGAGGTGGTCAGTTGTCGGAGCAAGCGAACGTTAGAACATACGGTATGAGGTGGTCAGTGGTCGGAGCGAGCGGTCGTTAGAACATACGATATGAGGTGGTCAGTTGTCGGAGCAAGCGAACGTTAGAACATACGGTATGAGGTGGTCAGTGGTCGGAGCAAGCGAACGTTAGAACATACGGAATGAGGTGGTCAGTGATCGGAGCAAGCGAACGTTCGAACATATGATATGAGGTGGTCAGTTGTCGGAGCAAGCGAACGTTAGAACATACAGTATGAGGTGGTCAGTGGTCGGAGCAAGCGAATGTTAGAACATACGATATGAGGTGGTCAGTGGTCGGAGCAAGCGAACGTTAGAACATACGGTATGAGGTGGTCAGTGGTTGGAGCAAGCGGTCGTTAGAACATACTCATATGAGGTGGTCAGTTGTCGGAGCAAGCGAACGTTAGAACATACAGTATGAGGTGGTCAGTGGTCGGAGCAAGCGAATGTTAGAACATACGATATGAGGTGGTCAGTGGTCGGAGCAAGCGAACGTTAGAACATACGGTACGGTATGTTGGATGGTACAGTAGATTGCACAATTCAGAGCCAGTTTGACTATACGAGTATTATTCAAAATGTGATCCCAGTTGAAAATGTTTTTACGTTTTAAAAAAAAATCTTTACAGACATTCCAGTCTCAACCACTAAAACTTTAAATTCTTCACTCACTGTTGCAGAGTCCCAATTGAAAGAAAATGTTGATATTTCATCATCACCTGCCCCACCTTTTCCCAACAATTTTTAGGGTGGGTTTCCAGTCTAACCGGATACAGCTGAATACCAGTATTTTACGTGGAGCGACTGCATATCTGACCTCCACAACCCAGTTACTGGGTAATGCGATACCCCTTGATAAGACTGGTTGTCAGACTTTCGAGCTTCTGATGAACCGTAACGACTGTCAAAGATCCACGAATGACAGCCGGGACCAACAGCTTGACGTGCTTTGCGAGGCACCGAGGGTTCTCGGTATGTAAAGATCCACGGATCGACCATGGCAGGCGTAGCTTAACCTGATCGATCGATCCCTAGTGCTCCCCTGGAGGAGGGTTATGGGGTCATCGGGGTCGGCTAGGGCATGCCTTGGACGGCGGGTATGACTGATACGGGAGGAGGTATAACCAGCAGCCTCGACAACCACAGGGTTGCGATGTGAGATCGCGGAATCAAAGAAACGCTTGGAAATGCGTTTCATGAATTGACGGATAGTGGGGATTTTAAGGTCGAGATGGAGGATCTTGTTCCGAACGATTATAGGATCCCTCGAAATCCGGTTCGTCCGTAGGGCATCCGGTTCCCCTTGGTTCGTTAAAGCACTTCTACCCCCTCCTGCGGGGGAGGGTAACCCAAAGACGGGCCCTCAAGTTTGGGGACCCAGAGACCGAAGCCTCGGGCAAGGGGCCAAAAGCCCCAAAACCGATTCCTCGCGCCCCTCGCGCACATGTTGTAGTGTTGAATTGTAGTTTGAATTAAAGTAAATCTTAAGGAATCTTATTTTTAACCGACTTCACAAAAAGGAGGAGGTTCTCAATTCGTCTGTATGTTTTTTTTTTTTTTTTTTTTTTTTTTTTTTTTTTTTTTTTTTTTTTTTTTTTTATGTGTGTTAGCTCATAACTTTTTTCTGGGTGAACTGATTTGGATGATTCTTTTTTTATTTGATAGGTGGTGCTTCACATGTGGTCCCATTTAAATTTGATCAAGGTCTGACCAGTAGTTTTTGAGTTATCCTTAATACTGCAGATTTTTTCCACTTAGTCTATATGGATGATGTGTTAATAATTTCCTGTCACTGTTATTTACAGACCAAGTAGTGGTATACGAATTTGTGTGGGGTAGGTACCGCAACTAAAAAGTGAAAAATAAAAACTTTTTTACAAAAAAAACAACCGACTTCCAAAAAAAACACTAAAAGACGTGAAAAATAACTTTAATTTCGGAAGCCGGTGGCCAAACACGAAAATACAAAAACGTTTTTACAAAAAAAACAACCGACTTCAAAAAAACCCTACAAAGTGAAAAATAACTTTAATTTCGGAAGTCGGTGGCAAAAAACAAAATGCAGATACAAAGACACCACAAATGTACGTCGATGTGGCGCAGCCGTCTATTAAAAGAGTTGCGTGGCATTTACAATTGTGTACCTTTCTGAATTGATAATAGGTACTTATTACGTAAATAGATATTTGGCAGATTTGTAGCACAACACGGAAATCTTCTTGCTGGTCCTTAGAGACGTAACTTATAGTTGTTGTTTTAACCTATAATTTTTGTTGTCTAGATGTTTAGATTCGATCTCCATTTGGGCCAAAGTATTCGTGGATTTTGTCCATTGGAACTGGCCACAAATCTAGACTTAAGGAAGTGTAGATTTGTGGCCAGTTTATGTGAATAGGCTCGCTCCCTTGTGAGAATAAACATACTCGTAACTACCGCACGCTGAATGTTTTATAAGCCTCCGTCCAACCCTTCGATGAATGTAGGCAGCCTGCTTTACACCGACATGTTATTGATTTTTTTGAGTGTACCTTATTATTCACAGTACTTTATTACTTGCGCTGTCCGATACACCCCAAGAGCAATTAGGTGGCATGCATAGTTTCTATTAAATTTGAGCTCACCCTATGTGCGTTGTAGCAGTCAAAACAATGTTTGTCTGGGTTTTGACCCGCACATTTCACATAAATGAAATCTGCATACATTGAGTGACGAACAGAGAGAATAATAATTACAAAAAACTTTTTTACAAAAAAACAACCGACTTCCAAAAAAAACACTAAAAGACGTGAAAAATAACTTTAATTTCGGAAGTCGGTGTCTTTGGTGTTATATTTTCGATTTTGGCCACCGACTTCCGAAATTAAAGTTATTTTTCACGTCTTTTAGTGTTTTTTTTGGAAGTCGGTTGTTTTTTTGTAAAAAAGTTTTTATTTTTCACTTTTTTGTTGCGGTACCTACCCCACACAAATTCGTATACCACTTCTTGGTGTGTAAATAACAATGACAGGAAATGATTAACACATCATCCATATAAACTACGTGGAAAAATATGCAGTATTAAGGATAACTCAAAAACTACTGGTCAGACCCGGATCAAATTTAAATGGGACCACATGTAAAGCACCACCTATCAAATAAAAAAAGAATCATCCAAATCGGTCCACCCAGAAAAAAGTTATGAGATAACACACATAAAAAAAAAAAAAAAAAAAAAACATACAGACGAATTGAGAACCTCCTCCTTTTTGTGAAGTCGGTTAAAAACCAAAGGCACCGACTTCCGAAATTAAAGTTATTTTTCACGTCTTTTAGTGTTTTTTTTGGAAGTCGGTTGTTTTTTTGTAAAAAACGTTTTTAATTATTATTATAGTGAATTAATAATCATTAAGCTGTGGTAATAAAAGTTGATTTCTGCTATATTCTTACTTTCTTTTTTAAGATGTCGGACCCTCTGCCGCCAAACTCATATAACCTGTGAGTAGGTAAGCTAATTCTGGAGAAAGAACATAAAACATTGTCTTGAGTTAATCACAGCGTACAATTATTCCTATCGTTTAAAAATCGATACGCAAACGTTAAAACAATAATTAAATCAACGTAAAAATAAAAGTATTCAAATGTAATACAGAAACATGACATTTTTTTAAACTTTCTTTCATCCATTACTTCGAACAGGCCAGCATGTAATAAGGTTTTTAAAGTGCAATATTATACTGTTTTCAAGATTTTTTACTTCATGAAAGTATCTTTAGGAGATATTTCAATTTGTTTAGGCACTTTACAAGTGCCTTTTTTATATATAAGTATATATTTTAAAACTTTGCCCCACACTAGGAATTTCTCCTGTATTGTGGGTGCGTTTACAAACATTCAAACTCACATTCACAAACAGCCAGACCCGGAACAACTACTTGTAGGTCATACAAATATTTGTTCCGTGCGGGAATCGAACCCGCGACACGCAGCGCAGCAGTCAATCGCTTAACCACTGCGCCAACCGTGCCGTGCCTTTTTTATATTACTCGTCAGTGTATATTTATTTCTTCTTAAAATGTTTAATTAAAATCAATGAACCTGGGGTGTTGTCCTTGAAGACCTGGACCGCCATGCCTTGTTTATGGCTGCGTTATGTTCATGTCCTACCAGCCCCGGGGTATCCAAGGAGCTCTTCTTTACAATTCATATAAATGATAAATGATTTTATTGCTGTAAGTAGGTTTGTACAAACACTTTTACACGTCAATCATATTTTTAAACTAGATGAGGTCGGCGTTTCCTATCTGACTACTCTGAGAAGAAAGGCCGAAACAAACTCAGAGGTCACAGTCTCTTTTTAAGTCCAGACATAATCTTGGTCAGATCATGTGAAGACCATGTAGATTTGTGTCTGAAATTGTCTTTTTAGGAAAAACCACACAGAAAGAGTGGACCTGTTCAGTCAGTACACGCTTTTGTCACTAATCGTGGAGCTCAACTCAGAACTTAGGGAGCTCAACCACTCGACGAACTCGACATTTGGGTAGTCCGCATAAAGCACTCAAACTGCCAGATTATCATTAAAACTACCTGAGAAAGTAAAAAATAAAATAAAACTGACCCACATAGTCCTCACATTCACAATAATTAAATAATAACACCTTCACAAAGTAAATTGTCATGACATTGTACTCCTATATATAATAATTATCAAATGTCAAAGTTTATGTAAAATAATAATAAAAATAAATCATCATCATTCAGTATGCAAAAATTGGAACAACTCAATCCCAAGCCTTTTTGTCCTCAATATACTTAATCCTTATCGGCATAAAAGGCTTTCTGGCACAACTTACGTTTAATTAATGATTTGAATTTATTAAGGCTTAGAGTTATTAAGTGAATTTATTTAAGTGCCAAAGTATACGTTTTTACAACGAACTGCCGCCATGAGAACTGAGCCTCAAGTGGGCAATACTTTACACATTCTTTTATTGCCTTCTTCCTTTTTTGCACTTCATTGTTTTTTTTTAAGAAGTACGCTACCAGAAGGCTACTTCTTAAAAAAAAATGAGATGCAAAAAAGGAAGAAGGCAAGGAAAATCCAGATTTTCTTTCTTGTTTTCTTGCAGCTGTTTGAGGACGGCCCCCACTCCAAGAATTCTGGCATCTGTGTTATATATGTATAGGCAATTTTGGATCAAAAATAGTTAATATTGGTTGTGAACATAATATTTGTTTAATTTCATCAAATTATTCTCGGCATGCTTTGGTCCAATCAAAGGCTTGTCCTTTCCTCAATAAGTTATGCAATGGGTCCAATTTTATTGCTATTTTTGGTACATATTTATCATAAAAAATTATCTTTCCTAAAAATTGTCTCACCTATCTTTTTTTTTTTTTGCTTTGGAAAGTTCTTAGTATAAGATCTAGAACGAGAACCCTAACCTGCTCAATTTGGAAAGTTCTTAGTATAATATCTAGAACGAGAACCCTAACCTGCTCAATTTGGAAAGTTCTTAGTATAATATCTAGAACGAGAACCCTAACCTGCTCAATTTGGAAAGTTCTTAGTATAAGATCTAGAACGAGAACCCTAACCTGCTCAATTCCCCAGCGAAGTGTATTAGGATGCATTTTATTCTTAATCTACATCAACGACCTACCAAAATCCCTTGACAGAAACCAAGTTCTATCCGTACTATTTGCGGACGACATATAAAATGCGAAAATGCTCATAACCCCCAACAAATTATAAATGAAAACTTACAAATAGTAACACATTGCCTTCAAGACCACAACCTAGAAATTAACTTTATTAAAACAAAAATAATGCAGTTTAGGTCATATAAAAATGTCCCCTCCAAATTAATATCAAATTTCAAAATACATCAATAGAAACAGTACATACCTACATTTAAATTACTAGAAATTAATATCGACACAAACCTAAATTGGAAAAATCACATAGAAGAATTAACAATGAAACTATCAAAATTCACCTACGCGTTATTCCAACTAAAACACAGCACTAACACAAAAACTGCACTATCAGCATACTATGCATACGCCTATTCATGGTTAAGCTATGGTATTTTGTTGCGGGGAAACAGTGTCAACATACATAAGCTATTCATTTTACAAAAGAAATGTGTTAGAATCTTAGCTCTAATAAATAAATAGACCAAGCTGTAAACCCTATTTTCTGAAATATAAATTACTCACGCTTCCTTGTTTACAGTTACACGATATAATACGCACGGCACGCAAACTTGAAACAAAAAATTTCAACCGTATAATCTATGGTTGGAAGAATAGAGCAGGACAGGTCTCCTCGTCCCCTTCTCTCATTCATCACCCCTCTTACGCCCAGTGCCAAAACCATAGACAATTTACAAATTTCATTGTCAAATGTAGGTAGTTTTATAACTTTTACAAGATTTGTTGTTGATCAAGTGAATTCTGTGTTGATTAATTTCCGTAGTTATTAAACCTCTCAGTGATTAAACTGTTATATTTTGCATCGGTAGTGCAAGATGTACAACAAGTGTTGTATCGGACATTGCGGGAAATAAACGAAAGGACGGTAAAATGCATCAGTTTCCTGTTAGTCAAATAACACTCAAAAAGTGGCTTCTGAGCAGTGATTATTTTCACAGCTTAAGCGCCCAAGAATTTCAAAAACTCTGTGTGCCCAAAAGACTTAGAAAATACATTCATCAGTGAGAAGTATTGGACCAAACTTGGTTCTCATCCATCATTGTTTTCGGCCGATGAAATCACCTCTGGAATACCCACAAAAGTTGATGAAGGTTCGTACGGAATAAAAAAATGAAAAATGGAATATCTCTTCAGAGACTGCAACATAAGGCATTTATTAAATATAAAATAAAAACTTGAATAAATATTTATTGTGTTTCATTTACATATTTCTCAGTAGTTCCCTGTAATTAATAAGTTACCGATGAGCTCATTTAAGACCTCATTGGATTTTAGCTGCTAACAGCAAAAAATAAATTGAAATTTGAATACAATATAACGGGGTAATTGAGGCTTTCTGTGTGAGCCTTTGCCAAATTCAATAACTTAATTTTTTTTAAAGAACTGTCATGTTCTAAACTTCCAACTTTTGACAATCTTTAAGTAACCATTTTCTCTCTATGGGAGTGGGTCGTCTGATACTATGTAGTCTGTGATAATACGTCTTCAAAAACATGCACACATTCACTAAAGTACAGGACATGCACACTTACAACACCCGGCCCAAACTTATAACCTATACCAACCACCGTCACGACTAAAAATGCTACACCAAAGCCCACAATACATGGCAATAGGAATATACAATAAACTGCCTCAAGAGATTATAAATGAAACCATGCTTGCTCCATTTAACAATAAATTAAGAACGTACCTTTTAAAAAAAATTAGTATTCAATTGAAGTATTTTTACACCAAAAATAAATCAACAAGTGCTACATACACATTCTCGTACACAGACATTGCACACACTTACACCACTACCTACATGACTTCCTATTGTAAATAAATGAGTAAGGCGATATAATTAATAAAAAATGTATTTATATTATTATTGAATTATAAAAATGTGTATATGTTATTATTTGAAAGAGTAATACAAAATTATTGAAATTATGAATGTAAAATCGTGACAATACTCGTAGCATAGTTATTTTAATTTTTAATGTTAAATAACCCTCAAATTTGCGTTTCCTGGAAAAGGCCGCTTAGTTGTAAGTACCTACAATATAAACTAACACCTAAGTGTACCAAAATGTACACTTAGTTTGCAAATAAATCTTTGGCTTTGACTTTAATGGATAGCAAGTTGTCTTTCATTGGTGTAACTGAATTATTCTGTATTACGTGACCCAGATATTTCACTGAGTCAGCTGCAAATGTGCATTTGGAAAATTAATTCTTAATCCTTCACTTTTGATTACTTGAAACAGCTGTGTTAGATGCCTGACATGATCTTGACAAAGTTTGGAGAATATTAAAATGTCATCAATGTACTTAATTGACTGTGAACTCTGCTAAATTTTGATTTCTTATTATGTTGCATATTATTCTCTGAAATATTGCTGGCGAGGTTTTCAGACCAAATGGCAAACAAGGTTAGACGATGAAGAATCTTGAGAGTTATCTTCAGAATTTGTAAAAAGTAATATAAGAGATCCTTCATCAGGAGTAAAAGTTGATGATAACAGCGGCAATCCCTCACAGTTCATATTAATATTAGGGCCAGTAGAAGTTGGTGAAGTTTCAATTTATAAATCACATGGCAGAAAAACGTCGAAATGTCCGCTAGATAAATCTTGTGTGAAACGTAACCTACCAATTCGGTTTCCTTCTTCGCCAAAACTGACATAAAGACATCCATTACGATATACCTCAAAAACATAAGGACATTTCGTGAAGCGGCCAGCAACTCGCATAAACCACCGAAAGTCTGCATTTGCAACCTATGAATATACCCAACCGTGGAATATGAAACAGCACTCATATAATTATCACCGTTTGGAGCATGGCTCAAAACTGATAAATCGTTCCAGTTTTGGATGACATACTCCACTATTTCTTCCCGTACCTCTCTAGCCACTACCTGGTTGTCATACAACAGATAAGAGATACTACGAAACAGACATGCACCATCTCCTACTCGTATGCTAGGAATAATACGATCTGGTACCCACGTACCATATTGAGATGTTTTAAAGAAATTATGTTTTATTACAGCAATTGTAAATCTACTATACATATAAACCCGTTGAATGAACAATAATGAACAAACACATTAATTATTTAGAATAATAACTAACTTAATTTAACAGGAAAGAAAGAAACGATCCCGAACAATAACAAATACCAATGACAACAGCGAACGAATATTTAATTTTATAACCTTTGAAAGCATCGACAGAACAACATCGAGTAATATCGCCTTGGAAGTATGTCTAACGCATAGGCAAAAAACGTCGTTAGCGTGAATTAATTTTTCTACAGCGCCATCTATTAAACATTGATGGAACTAAAATACAGAGTCGTCGCCTCTATATTGATGAGTGAGTCAAATTCTCAATCACTCAACACATAAATGTCACACAAAAAAAAATTAACACACTTAAAGGCAAAACTTTCAAAAATCCTTTCTTATTACTTATCTAGTTAATAAAAGCTACCTAGTGTCCAAGTTTCATCATTCTAGGTTTCGTTCTATTTTTTATTATTATTGATTGTTGTTTTTTATATTGATCTCAATAAGTTATTAATTTATTAGTTTAATAAAATAAAAAAAAACACTATAAAAAAGGCTTTTATTGTTATTTTATTTATAATTTGGTGTAGTAAAAATATTTTCTCTTTAGTCTGGATTTGTGCCCGGTTGATGGCAATAGGCTCGCCCCCTATTACATGGGACTTAAACATAACTGGCGAAATGTGGGTGTACTATAGGTACACCTCTGCCTAACCCTTCGGGGAATACAGGCGTGATGTTATGTTATGTGTTAAAAATATTTTGTAGTCAAGTCTTTCTAATTTTGGTGACAGAAATAAATTCTTGTCAATATTTTAAATTTTGGTGTCAGATATTAATTTTGGTGTGTTACCAATTCTGGTGTCGACAACATTTTATAAGCTTTCAGGATTTAAACAATTTTTTCTTAAAATTTATGTATCGGAATACGTTTTTCTTGCATATCAATATCTTATATTATGTAAAAATTCAGAAACCAAATTTTCCACCAGAATTAGGTAATAAATCATAGTGGTAATAAATCATAGTTGTTGAAAATCACACAAACCTCCGAGTTTGTTTCCGAATTTCTTTTCAGGGATCAGTCAGCTAGGAAATGCCGGTGCCATATAGTTTTAAAATATTGACCAACAAAATATTGACGTGTAAAAGTGTCTTAAAAACATTTTATTTCATTTTGTAGATACTTGATTGGGTTATTGGCAACTATGGACTTATTTTGTTCGAGGAGGTGCATGAGCTTTACTGTCGTTCTTGGCTTTCCTTGTTTTGATATTGTTATGATAGTGTTACTGTGCCATTTCTAACAGTCTCATTAGTTAGGAGCATTAGGTTCATTTACCTCCCTCCCCTACTTCTATAGTACTGCATTCATACTCACTGGGATAGTATCAAGGTACTTACACATGATATAAATTAAGTTCGCAGTGTGTTAGATGCGCGGACGCAGAGCAGCGTATCAGTTCCTACACCACAGTACATGTGAAGCAGAGGGGCATATCTGCACAAAGATATTAAGCTGTAGAGTGTAGGTATTACGTGGTTAAAACGAACTGGGAATAAAAGAATAACTTTTGAGAATGCTGGGCTGAATTAAGAAGGTTATAGAGTGGGATGAGAGACATGAAGCAATTTTGAAGTGGTCTATTTTCAGGCCTATGTCTGCAACAAGCTGTCTTGATCGAGATTGTTCCGAAAACTAAGCGTATCACCTACATTCCTAAGTAGGTATGTAGGTAATACTCTTAGTTTAAACCAGAGCCAGTCTTACTGGGTCTTAAAAATTTACCATAGGTAGTGATTTGATGTACTGTTCCACATTGACATGCTAAAGCTTATGGTGCTTGTTGGTCATCATCAACACGGAGCATGGCCGACTATTTGTCATGACTGGTCGTATCATACGTGTAGTGTACCTAAGTGCATAACACTTAAATCAATGTACGTCATAAAACAATCTCAGGCTGTATCTCCCTTGCATGCAACCTATAGGTAGTCTGTAGGTCTGATGCCTTGTTAGCAGGGTGGCTCCCGCACAAACAACTTTTATATGTTAGCCTAACTAATTACGAATAAGTACTTTGAAACATCCCGTAAACCGGTGTTATGAAAATATGTAAGTAAATTTATTTGAATTTGTTCTATACACTTTTCATCAACCCAAGAGCTTTTGTTGAAGTACCTACAAACGTAGTTAGGAAACCCAATCATTTACACGTGCAAAGTACAACATTAATATTGTTAATATTGTTAAATGTAAATGCAGCTTGTTAATGAGAAATAGTACCTAGACGATACTCGTACGTTGTTGTCAGTGAACGTTCGACTGGCCTGCCAGAGCGGGCCGAATAGGGCACCGCGCAGTGATAGCAAGCGACCGCCTCAATAGTTGCTGCACGTGCCAAATACACGAGTGAATTAGTTGACCAGTTCAATACACACGATTAGAAACCTTATTCGTTTGAGATAAAAGAGCTAGTTAAATAACCATCTATTCAGCTCATTATACAATGAGAGGCTGCATAAAGTATTGCATGCAGGTCGCGTTGACAAGTAGGAATTGGAATATTAAGTAATATTTCTTCAAAATAAATTATTTGGGAGTTCCTAATAGAGCAAGAAACTATAGAGGCATGAGGAACAGGGTGTAAAGTTCACTCACACCACCATAGAAAAGGGAAGATCCTCCGACCAGACGGGTGTCGTGTCTGGTGGGCAACTGCCCGACGGTTGATGTCGAGACGTTTTATATACGCTAATCGCGCGGTAAACTCTGCTTGCGCGATGCAGGATTTGCGTGACGTCAGTGTGACGTGTAGTTCGCATGTAGCGGTGTAGATACCGTTACATCACTCCCCCTCGGAGACCGGAGGTTGATAGTGGGCTGAGTCTTGTATCTTGCGATGCTTGCCAGGGCCAGTTGAGGTTCCAGTGAGTCGGAACCGGGTGCCGCATAGTTCACGGTGAGTCGGAACTGTCTGCGGTGGTACCTACCCCGGTGAGTCGAAGTGGCGCTGCGTTATGCTCCAGTGCGTCGGATGTGGTACAGCGCCTAGTTGAGGCTGACTGCTGGCGTTGAACAGGAGAGGATTTTTAAGGACTCTCCTTGTGGACTGGCCGAGAGTGCATGCAGTGTGCTGTGCCAAGGTTGCTGATGAGGCTGAAGGTGATGACCAGGTATACGCTCTCGCTGCATGCTGGTGGTCAGGATACCCGTTGAAGCCGTGGGTGCTGGCTGGTTGTGTAACTCGCCGCTCGAAGGATTGAGGAAGTGATGATGACGTCACGCTGATATAGTTTGCACGAAGGCTGCGCTGACGTTCATTTTTGGGGTCACCAGTATAGAGGTATGAGGAACAGGGTGTAAAGTTCAATCACATCTACATAGAAAAGGGAGGATCCTCCGAACAGACGGGTGTCGTGTCTGGTAGGCAACTGCCCGATGGTTGATATCGGGACGTTGTATATATTATGCTGGTCGCGCGGTAAACTCTGCTTGCGCGATGCAGGATTTGTGTGACGTCAGTGTGACGTGTAGTTCGCATGTGGCGGTGGAGATACCGCTACAAAACAGATTCGTAAATAGTAAAGTAGCAGTACCGAATAGAAAACGTCGTTCAAGAAGAAAATAACCATAAGATAGGTACCTAACCTAGGGGGGGTACGAATCGCTGTCGAGCCCACCATGAAGTACCTGGGCTTGGTGCTCGACAGTAGGTGGGATTTCGGCCCCCACTTCCGGCGGCTGGCGCCCAAGTTGTTGGGCGTGGCTGGGGCGCTGTCAACGCTGCTTCCCAATCTGGGGGGCCCGAGCGCCGCTTGTAGGCGGCTCTACGTAGGGATCGTGCGATCGATGGCCCTTTACGGGGCCCCGATCTGGGCGGCTGACCTGACGGCCGGCAGCATTGCTGTTCTGCGAAAGCCGCAGAGAGCGATGGCCGTCAGAGTCATAAGGGGGTACCGCACGATCTCCTACGAGGCGGCTTGTGCACTGGCCGGATCCCCGCCCTGGGACCTGGAGGCGAAGGTGCTCGCGTCACTGTACCGGTGGCGCGAGGAATGGCGGGTGCGGGGCGAGCGACCGATGCAGCGACATATGGAGCAGCGTCGGTCGCAGCTCCGCGAGGTCCTGGTGGCGGAATGGCGGGACAGGCTCTCACGCCCTACCGCCGGCCTCGTCACTATCGAGGCGGTCCGGCCGGTGCTCGACCTCTGGCTCGGGAGGAGGCACGGCTCCCTGTCGTTTCGGGTGACGCAGGTGCTCTCGGGGCATGGTTGTTTCGGGAAGTACCTGTGTCGCATAAACAGGGAGCCGGACGCCCGGTGTCACCACTGCGTCGACTGTCGGGAGGACACGGCGCGGCATACGCTGGCAGAGTGTGCCGCTTGGGAGGAGCCGCGCCGTGCCCTCATCTCAGGAGTAGGCAGTGACCTGTCGCTGCCGGCCGTAGTGAATGCTATGGTCGGCGGCGACGAGTCCTGGGACGCGGTGGTATCCTTCTGCGAAACAGTTATCTCGCAGAAGGAGGCTGCGGAAAGGGAGCGAGAGATCTCATCCTCTCACCCGGCCCGCAGCAGGCGCACCGGGCGTCGGCGGAGGGCGGACAACGCCCTCTTCCAGCCCCCCTAAATGGGTCCAGGGACGACGGACTTGGGGACGTCCGTCGCCCCCCATACATCAGGACCCGAGGCGGCGGCGCGTAGTGTTCCACGCGCGCCCCTCTTAGACGTCGCGGGGGGAGTCAAACACCTCACTCCCCCCGCTCGACCGGACGGGGCCCGCAGAGGCGGGCCGGCACCAGTCGGGGGTTGCGGAAGATTCGTATGTTCCCGCGACCCCCGACGCAGGTGTGAGATGGAACACCGGGGTGGTTTTTAGTCAGTAAGAGTCTGACAGACCCCTCCGCCCCCCCAGGGCGGGGGACATCCATGAGGATTTTCCACCCCGGATCAAAAAAAAAAAAAGGTACCTAACCTAACGGCATCTAATAACCTTATGGTAGGTAGTAGTATTGTTAAACACTTTAAAAAAATATGTATACGACTGCGAAACAGACGAGAACTGGCTGGTAAGGGAAAAATCGCGTTTAAAAGACTTTGGAAACAAAATCATACCGACTCTTGGAATTAAGCATAGTCCACAGTATCAGGCAGTTCAAATATTTAATAAATTACCGCTTGAGTTATAAAGCATACTGTACACGGGCTCATTTAAGGCAAGGCTCAAGGCATTCCTGTTGGATAGATGTCTCTACTCATTAGATGAGTTGTAATAGTCCTATTGTTCTTCAAACTGACAAGTAATTATTTTTATGGTGTTTTATTGTGTACCGTGTTCATATGACTTTTATTTTTATTTTTTGATTATTCTTTTTCATTTAAATTGCAATTAATTTATTGACATAATGGTTTAGTAAAAATGTTTGCATGGTATTTTACATTTTATTTAAATAATTTCTCAATCATTTTCTAATTTTAATTTATTTGCATGTTTTCATATATATATATGTACATCTAATACTGTTGTTAATGTTAATGTTTCATGCTGGATTATATTCAAATGCAATGTAAATTGTTAAAGAACAAATAAATTGAATTGGTACCTACCTAACGACATCTAATAAAGTTATACCAAAAGAAAAAGAACTACGCTCATGGTGGCATCACTATCAAATTAAATTGCTTTAACATAACAGAAGGCGGTTTCCATGGGAACTGACCAATGCTCGGCACTACCGATTATAGGCCCATAATCGATTGTCAGTTTATGGCTTCATATTGGCTTATATACAATTAACTATAATAGCTACACAACACATAAATGAAGCAATCTCAACAGCTCATCACGGTACAAAGTCGTTACATTTTATGTTCGTGGCATTGAGCTATTATCTAGTGTTAGCTACTAGTTTAACATGTGGCTCCAATCACGTTATAGGTTTTCTATTCCAAGAGGAAAATAAATACGTAAGTATGGGAAAGTATGGTCACTTCAATGTATTGAATCACTTTGCCGCCCATTCAACGAGACGTTAACTGGCTTTTCATATGCATGGTGATGAGAATGAGCTACATGTTACTGTAGGACGAACCATCGAAATAAACTTTATGCATTTTTTTTGTAAAATTAATTGTTGAAACTGAATGGTAAGGAAACATACTACCGGTAGCCGAAAGAACAGAGGAGTATAGGTAATATGATGGACCCCTTGGTTCAGTGAGCACTGGATAGCGCCCAAGTTCGGTTCACTCGTTAGTGCCTCGTGTGCTGATATAAGTTGAGCCATAACTCACGGCGCTGACTAATATGGAAGTCGCGCCATATCTCGCACCCACTGATGTTATCAGCTCGCAGCGTGTAGCGTGGAGTACCTGCCGCCTGCCACCTACCATGCTTAGCGATGATGTACAACAGTAATTGATTTAGAGGTGATGGTATGTCAACATCGCAAAAAAATGCTCACGCACTCTTTAGTCATGGACTGAGGTCAAAACTACAGGAAAAGTGAAGTATCAAGCGATTTTGAACCTCGTGCGATGCAACTGTTTACGTTTGTTTCGCTTTGGCCAGCCCTTCTCATCACTTGCCGTGCAAATTACGTTAGGACATGGGCAACAGTTTCTAGTTTAGTAAGTCAAAAGTAGTGATATTCGCTATGATATTTGTTGCAGGGTCCGCTTTTTCTGTTTTTCAGATTCCAAATTTTATATTAAGTAAAGGAGATTCTTTCCGTAAAATATATACAGCTTAAAATACCGAATATTTATCTTATCCGTCTAACGAGCTTAAGATTGATTAAAAGGCTTTAACTGCACATAGCGTTCAACTCTCACCGCTTGACTTATAGCCTCCTAACGGTCACTCGCGGCTAATAGAAAATGTTAAATATTTCCCCACATGTGTTTAGCGGGTATCGGTACATTGCCGGAGCCTCCCTAATATGTGGTATCAGCAGACAATCGGAGTAATTTGTCAGCGCTATCGGCACATCGGTTACATTAGTTACCCGACGTAAGATGTAACGTGCTGGTTCTTGAATACCTCCACACGCAGGAAGGAATCTGTCAAACATTCTTATATAGTAGACCCCAGGGTCATTAATAAGTATAAGGCTACGGATAGAGCCGTGGAAATATTACAACCTTGTAACACGTTCCTAGGATCTATAATTCATTAAAAGACAATTTCGTTCAGTTTTTATTACTTCAAAATAAAGCCTTTAGCAGTCTTTCGGATTTAAATATTTAAGTATTTACTTATATAGTCTCGCTGTCAATGCCTTTAATTAGTCTAAGCTCCCAAGACAATGAACTCCATGTAAGAGAATTGAACTAACTTCTGATGAAAGATCATTCTCAGACATCTCTGTCAATAATTATAGCAGATAACTTATCTATAAAACGAGGCAAAAGGAGTACCTGTAAGGATCGTAGCAGCTGGCGTTCTGTAGCTTCTGCCTACCCCCATGGGAAGGAGGCGTGAGTTCATGTGTATGTAAATTATCTATGAAAGGGAATTCTTGTCTTTTTACTGCGTCAATTGTTAAATAATTAGGTATATAAGAATATTAAAAATCTCGTAAAAGCCCACATTTTGTTTATGGCATAATTCAGCAGGTGTCGGTACATCCAGGCGGCGCCGGCGCCTGCGAGCGAGCGAGATGCAGAGATTACACAGATGTACGTACATAGCAGCAGTCATGACGTGATCACGTGATACGGCATTCACCATGAGTTATGTTATCAATGTATAACCAGCGTACTTGATGTAAATGTGATTCCGGTGACTGATAACTGCACTCACACAAATGATTTATGTAATGAAACTTTTCTTCACTAACTACCAGTAGTCAAGCCGGTCTATGCTTATCTGTGATTTTTAATTTGCTCGACCAAAATGACGCCTGCAATTGAATAACTTTGGGCGATACGGTTTGAGTTCAAAGATGGAAAAACTGCCAATGTGTACAATATGTTTCGTGAAGATACGAATGTATGTAGTGGTCAATAGGAACTTGCACAAACTATATGAGAACTATATGAGAAGCTGACTGATGTAAAAGGTCCATCGCGGCAGCCATTTTGGTCTAGTAAATAAAAAATCAGAGTTTAGTTTTGTTGATTGTCATCTTCTTATTACGATTTTTTCATTCATCAGCCACTGGAACGGGACAGCTTATTGAATGCAACAATATTATGTTCTTATGTTATGTTCAAATATTCTTAACGTAGCCTATTGAGTCAAATTTTATAGGGTTAAATTAATTTTATTGCATAATTATATAACAACATACATACCTTAGCTCGTACATCATCCATGTGTCATCTGCGACAAGATATAACCGCAGTTACAAACCGAATGTTTCCTGTTGACAGACGACAAGAAAGTAAGCTTTGTGGTCGAGGTCTCACAGCTATCTGGTAGATCAAGCGGGACCGGGCAGGCACATGGCGGGTCCCGTTCGGCCGCGTCGTGAACATGCGTGTGTTTTTGTGCGTGCTCGTGTAACCCGACCGGGCTGGGCGGACGAGACATCACACATCATAGGGACAGAAGACTCGCAGTAGGTTTATACAACTCAATGGCTTATGTGGAAATATGACAGCAAAAGGACTTGAGTTCGATCAACATAGTTTGCACGTTTGCCGCGGTGCCGTGGTCTTTAAAAGAAGAGAGCTACGCCAAAATATTGCATCTCTGGTAAACATCTAACGTTGCTCACGTTGTAGCACATTATCTCTGTTCCGGCTCAGTGTTCTTGAAGCAAACTGTTTTTTTAAATTGTTATTTTCTGAACCAGCACCTTAACTGCGTACCACACTATCTCAATCACAATCTGAATCATTTTGAAGGATATAGCTAATCCATTGCTTTAGTTTATAGGTAGTAATGTTCGAAAAATTTGTCTGCACAACAACGTAAATAACGCAGCGAATGTGGTTGAAGTGTCAAAATGAAAGCCATTGCTACTGATAGGTGTTACGCAATTACCTCGCTTGCTTTCATCGTGTTGTTAAAAAGGAACCTTCTCATTCCCTAGTAGGGTGGCACGGCGCTGTCACAGCGCTTTAGCAAGACAACGTAATACACGCAGGTGTCGGGTTGCAACCTTCGACCGACCAGCGCCGGCGCAGCGGACGGCGGCGCGTGGCGCAGGTAACTCACAACGTGGATGTATAACCCATGATGTATCATACAAGTGATATACTTAGACTAGCTTTCAGGTTAGTTGTGTTGCGTCAGTCCCGATGTAGCAGGACAGACACTATGGGTAAATTAAGCATCGACTGTCTAGTACAGCGTCATAATAATGCAGCCTAAAAAATTCCTCAGCTGCTGGACATAAGCCTTCCCCAAACATCGGTACATTGACCGGCGCGCGACGGCTAGCGGGGATCCATTGCAGTTTCATCTAGGTACAAAGTATGTTTGCTGCTAATAAACCACAATGAATTTTGGTTTTATAGAGGAAGCGGTATTGTGGTTTAAAGGTAGCACAGACACCACACGCAAATACAAGGTGTGTCAAATTCCAGCATTCTGTATTGTGTCAGGTTCATTGTGAGCTTACATATTGCAACAAACAATAGGTCAATTATAGCGAACACAGAACACACAGGTCGGCGCGGCGCCACCACACTTTCTGAATACTAAGCGCTGTGTGAGTCGGACCCAGGCAATTATATGCCAGCTTACCATTAAAATATCAGTGTAATCTGAAGAAAACGTAGAAGGTGTTATTGAAATAACTGAAAACCTGAAAAGGGACACCTAGCAGATAGGAACATTATACTGTTTGTTATGTTTTGTTTACGCGCACGCAGACAATTGAATGAATTATGTAAAAAAGTATGACGACGCGCCCAAACTGATTTTTTTTTCTTCTTTAGCAACTGAGCCGATGTCCACTGTTCTGCAAGCGTCATGTGGTGACAGCAGTGCAGCGAAAGCGAAAGCGAAGTGTTCTTCCGAGAAAGGATCAAATTTTTGGAAAATTAAATGTTGTTAGAAAATTACGTGTCTGCTATTGGTTGATAACAAAAAGGGGAGTATCATGGACCGATTAATAGCCAATAGCAGATTACTTAGTGGAGGGACTTTCCTCACAGGAACGCGTCTGTCGCGAAAGTATAAAAGACCCACGCGCACTGTCAACGGTGTTCATTCTCTGCACAGACACGACACCAACATCATATATTGGCACCCTTAGCGACTCCCGGTCACAGCAAGCCCTCAGCACATCCTCTTTACCATCCGTACAAGTTTATTTGAGGAAGATTTAAACAAGTGTCGAAAGTCTTTTGTTAGGCGCAGAAGTATTGTTTTGTCTTATATTGTGTAATTAAAAGAAGTTTATGTAAAGTGTATATTTTGTAACAATATAGTGGCAAGTGCCTTTCAACGGACCAAGGTTTTTATCTTATATTATTATCCCACTGTCCCCTACAAACATTAAACACGTAACGGTACGTAAGAATTGATTCGGTGACTGTACCATTCTAGATTTCGGTTAAGACAGAGTCGTACAATTTAATTTAATAATATATGCTTTAATAATAATAATAATAATAATACCATTTATTTCAGGCGACACAGGCCCATAGAAAAATACGTTAACCTAAACATATATATTTTTATAAAAACAAAAGTTGTGTTAGTAAAAAGCTTAAGACTATGTTAGTAGCGCTTCACTTTGCACTAGCTTAATTTTATGCTGTCCAGTGGAACTTGTCCGCGGAAGCGACGGAACACCACGTCCTGCGGCCAAAAGTGCTCTTCCATGACGAGGGGTAGATAACAGTTCGGTACACGCACGACGAACGCCTTGAAGTTGACGTTCCGGTGCGATTCCAGTAACTGTACCCTGGGCGTGTACCTCGTCTTTTGGCGCACGTACTCAACGATGTCCTCCGCCTTAGTGGTGTAGTGCAGGCGGGAGATGTACACCGGTGTGTTCGGCTTTGCGGCACGCAGGCTCACTTCAGGCTCCGCAGGAGCTTTGCCACAGCGGCTTTGGGGAACTTGGAACTTGGGGAGAAAGGGCATCACCCAATGAGAGCGGGGAGAGGGGAGATCCTTCCCCGTAAAGGGGCAGTTTAGGAAATGCAGTTTTTTTTATATTTAAAAATATCTTAATTTTTGGTAGGTTTTCTGAAATCATCTACTTGATTTATGGGGGAGGGAGGAGACCCCCCCTAAGGCGTAGCCGACGGAGTCTCGCCTAGCAGGGCTCCTACTACAGAATGATTTAGGAAGAAGATGGCGCCATCGCCTTCGAAACTAACTTCTCCAAGCTGGGGTGCCCCAAGTCTCAAGCTTCTTTTAGCAAAACAGATTTTGACCTATACTAACTATACAATCACGGCAGAACACAAAACCTAGGGCTTCGGAGACGCCATGATAATAGTCAAACACTGTTTCACAAACAGGAGTACGTAAACGCTTTCAACTGTTAGGGACACAAACGATGACTGACAGACTATGTGAAGTAACAGTGACAACACAAAATCACAAAATGGGCTCGTTTTACGTTTGGTTTCACATATCGGCAATAGTCTGTAAATTAATTAATCATTATTAACAATTAACAATAAATGTTAATTTAACTGCATCGTTGATCTAGTGATCGCAAGCGCTACTGCTGAGCATGAGGTCCTGGGTTCGATTCCCGGGTCGGGCAAAGTGTTATTGGGTTTTTCCATCTGGAATTTCTCGGTAGCAGCCCGGAGTCTGGATTTGTGCCCGGTTGATGGCAATAGGCTCGCCCCCTATTACATGGGACTTAAACATAACTGGCGAAGTGTGGGTGTGCTATAGGTACACCTCTGCCTAACCCGTCTGGGAATACAGGCGTGATATTATGTTATGTTATGTATGTTAATTTAATAGCACTAATTTAAATCAGCGAAATATATGTAATTTACTGAAATATGTATAAGTAGCCGCTCGTATGCCTTCCAAAGGTCCGCGATCTCAGGGTCCCGAGAACTGTCAAGAGACGTAAAAATAATTATATATATTTATTAAATTTGACAACATTGGTCCATTAGTTAGTAAGAAACTTATTAATGTGAAGAAAAACATTTTAGTGCGTTGACCTATGTAAAACAAAACGTTCAATGGCAAGACAAAATGTCAAAAGTGACAAAATATTGCTAAATTTCTACGATTTTGTTTTTCATTTTCTCGTAAAGCGCCACTTAACGTAGAAGCATCTCATAATACTATAAGCTTCAGAAGTGGAAATTCAATAAAAGAAAACAATTTACAACAAAAAAAAACATTTTTACTTCATAATCACAATTGACTCAAATTATAATCAGCAAAATTACTTACAGTCTGCTAACACTAAAAATCCACTCCACGAAACACTGTACTTTTTAGCAGTTTTGCACTAAACTAAACTCAAATGGCTTACGTAACCTTACGAATAGCTGATGATACACATGTCCGTCCAGTCCGAGCGCAGAGCAGCCAATAAGACGTTCTATCCCCAGTGCCTTGCTTTTATAGGCGAAGTGGGGGTAGTTACTAACGTAAGAGAGGGTTCTCCTTACACGGCCTCTCCTAACGAGATGTCGTCCTGGACACAAACTCTTGGAGTGGCCCCGCTAGGACGCGCGATGGGAGAGGTCGGCAAGTCGACCTCCGCTTCGCCCACCGGCCAAGGCCAAGGACCGCAATAGAAGACGCAGATTGTTCAGAGTCGTCACCAGTATCTTCATCTGCAAACAAAATCTTATTAGATACTATCCGAGCAATTTGTGTAAAAGCGTTCAGCCTCTCACAAAGTTCCATTCGTCTTCAGCCAACTAATTCAGTCATCGTTCTATCAAATAGTTCATAAGTTTGAATAGACACATACATCCATCTTTCTCACTTTCTCAAACCAAAAACAAAACCATGACATTGTCCTGTATTTATCCAACGCAAGTGGCGATGGCGGTTTCTTTGCTGCTGTCTTACTGAGGGCGACCGCGACCGCGACCAGAGTTCAGCTTTCGCCACCTGCAACATGGTCTGACAACCCGCAGACCCGCTTGATACGCAGACCGTATTCATACGTGCAAGCCGCTTAACACGCAGACCGTATTCATACGTGTAAGCCGACCCATACACTGATCGCAATCATACGTACGAGCCCACTCGATACGCAGACCGTATTCATACGCACGCGTCCACAAATTAACCGCACGTGGCCAAATTTATTCGTTATCGGCTGATTGTGCAATCTGAGCCCAATTTCTGGGTCTAGAAATTTGATTGACGCTGACAGGGTTGCGACTTAAGTAGTCTGCATGGGGTAACATCACTCTTTTTCGATACTCGATTGAGAAATCGAACTATTGGAGGTAGATCCACCACCTGGCTACTCGAGGCAAAAGGTCTTTCTTTCATTCGGTTGCCTTAGGGGCATTACAGTCTGTCACCACCACAAATTTCAACCCAACCAGATAGCGTCAAAAATTTTAGAAGGCTTTGACGACGGCGAGGGTCTCCAACTCGTAGGAGTGGTACTTCCCTTCGGCACCCTGAGTGGACCTACTGAAATAAGCCAGAACGTGCTTTTTTGAATCTGGATGAACTTGTAGAAGTACCGCACCGTATCCAGCAATGCTGGCATCTGTGTGGACTTCGGTGGGAAAGTTATGGTTAAAAATGGAAAGGACCGGTTCATTGGTCAGTTCTTTGATGAGATCGAGGCGAAGAGCCTCGCATTCGGGAGTCCAATTGAATTTGAATTTTTTTTGGGTTAGATGAGCTATGGCAGCAGTTCTAGTGGAGTAATCTTTTATGTACCGGCGATAATAACCCGCAAAACCTAACAGTTGGCGCACTTGTTTTACATTTTCAGGCGGCAAGGTGTTAACTAGGGCTTCCACTTTTCGTGGACTCGGCCTAACCTGACTCTGACTAACTAACCTCCCCAAATGTTTTACTTCTGTGACGAGGAACGAACATTTAGCCAAATTTATTGAAAAACCGGCTGATGTAAGCGTCCTGAATACTTTACGCAACAGTTCAATCCCTTCTAACACAGAATTACTTAGCAGAAGAACGTCAACGACGTAGACTAGGATGTTTCCCTCATTAAGATGGTAGCGTAAGGTGTCATTTAAAATGCGCTGGTAAACTATTGGGGAATTAGCTAATCCGTAAGGTATTTTGACGTACTCAAAGTGTTCTTCCGGCGTCACAAAGTCAGTGAAGTGAATACATTCCTCCTTAAGATGAATTTGGTGAAACCCTGTGGCCATATCAAGGCTACAGAAGAATTTACAAGCGCCTAATCTATCAATGTGGTCGTCTATTAGTGGAAGAGGATATCGGTCTTTCACTGTAATTCCATTTAGCGCCCTAAAATCGACACAGAGCCTATCTGAGCCGTCACGTTTTCTAACGAGTATAATAGGGCTCGCATATTCAGATTTCGAACGCCTAATCACTCCCTTATCTAAAAGGTCTTGTGTAATCTTCCTAACTTTGAGTTTCTCGGAGTAAGAGAGTCTATACGGACGATAGACGACAGGGGTGGAACTGGTAAGCTTTATCTCCATCTCACCTGTTTGGACTGTGGTCATAGCAGTCCCTGATATTAGATAGTCGGAAAACTCGTTTATGACGGCCTTATGGCTATCCAACTCCGTACCCTGAAGAGGCGTATTTACTTTCACCGGATTACCCGCACAAATGGCTTTGACTTTTGCGCTAATGTTATCGGAACGCGTGAGGTACTGCTCATCTTTAGTACGAATGTAAGTGATGCCTTCGCGGTTCAAAACATCGGTGCTAATTATGATAGGAGCATTCATAAAAGACGATGGAACTACTACTAAGTCAACTTCAATAGCAATGTCGCTAAATTCCACAGTGAACGTGACGTAAGATGTGGCGACCACTTCTTTCTCACTCAAACCTTTCAACACACAACGTCTCGGTCTTGGCTGACACGTTTCAAAATATCTGAAGAAATGAGGGACACATCAAGGGCTCCGCTATCAATGAGCACATCTACGGGTATTCCATCTATTATCGCGGTAGTTATTTCGTTGTTTTGTGCGATATTTGATGGATAAGAGCAAAGGTTGACATTACGCGGATTTCGTTGCTTGGTTTTACCTTTGGTAAAGCATTTGTCCTCAGTATGTCCCGATCTCTTACAGAACGTACATGAATTGTTCGAAGAGGGTTGTGTATTAGAAGATGTGTCCGACGTCACGTTAGCAGGCTTGCTATAGGTCGCGTTTGCCTTAGGCTTCTTACAATGGCGACTGAGATGACCGGTTTGATTGCAATTAAAACATTTTGGCCCAGAACGGTGGTCTGATTTCATTTGACCTTCTCTTTTAGGATCGACGACCTTGTCGTACCTCGAAGGTTTCGCGTAAATTGACAGGAAAGAGACAATAGTGTCAGGGGTTAAGTTTGCGTTAGCAGCAGCACGCACCTGTGTATTGTCTATACCGCGTATAACGATTAGCGTTCTTAATTCATTACTTAGCCCCTGAACTTTTCTCAAACGCAATAAGGTACGACGGGCGTATTCTGAGTAAGTTCAATACTTGTCTGACGTAGCCAGCATATATATAGTACGACGTCGATCTCGTGGGTCATATGATCGCAGTAGTGGTAGATCACGCCGCGATCCGAGTAGAAGTCGTCGTACTTCGCGAGATGGCTTACGTAATCGAGATCGGCATGATTTTCGTAGTCCCGAAAGGCACCGGTGTTGTATATATTTTCAACCAATATATAGCTTTGAACAAAATATTCGCGTAGTCTAATTTACTCGGGCAAAGAGATTTGAACTCGCGTACGAAATTGGACCACGTCCTATCGTTCGTCACCCATTCCCCTAACCAGACCTTAGCGTCACCCTTAAGGCAGGTAGCTACACGCGACAGACATTCGTGGTCACTCCAACCGTTAGCCTCTCTAGCACTATCCCCTTCGTCGCACCATGCCTCGATGCTGTTAATTGATGGGTCAAAGTTAGACACGTAAAAGTTTTGTGACCTTGCTGGTTGCATCGTTTTTATTGCTTGCATTAAGGCATGAGCGAGAGTGGATACTTTGGAGCCGGGGACACTAGGCTGCGTAGACCGATGTCGTTCTGACGTATTAGGGATTATTGGCTCCTTAGCTTTTGGCAAAACCTCGCTATTCTTGTGGGTAAAACTCGTTTGAACCGGGGGTGAAGGAGTACGTGTGCGCTTTCTATTGCCAATGTTGCTACGCGAACGATCCCTACTACGCGAATCGCGCCTATCCCTAGTACGCGATCGGTGCCTTTCGGAACTACGAGAATCATGCCGATCTCGATTACGGAAGCCATCTCACGAAGTACGACGACTCCTACTCGGATCGCGGTGTGATCTACCACTACTGCGATCATATGACCCACGAGATCGACGTCGTTTGCGATAGCGTGACTTATCCCGAGTATGTCACCGTTTTTCACGAGTACGCGAGCTTTCACGCACCATTATCACAAAAAGAGAATCAGGGTCACATTAGACAAACAAAACAATCGATTAAAAAGAAAAGTGATAAAGTGGGCAGTTGCAAAAAATTGAAAGGATCAAAAGAAAACGGTTTTTCTATTCACAACAAATTTCAGCTACGAAACTTCGTCTAAGTGGGCCTTAAAAGTCCTTTATCCCACTTCTGATATAAGCTTCAGAAGTGGAAATTCAATAAAATAAAACAATTTACAACAAAAAAAAAAAGCATTATTATTTCATAATCACAATCGACTCAAATTATAATCAACAAAATTACTTACAGTCCGCTAAGACTAAAAATCCACTCCACGAAACACTGTAGGTACACTTTATCAGTTTTACACTAAACTAAACTCAAATGGCTTACGTTATCTTACGACTAGCTGATGATTCACACGTCCATCCAGTCCGAGCGCAGAGCAGCCAATAAGACGTTCTATTTTTTATTTATTTTTCCTAATTAGCATCTCGTAGTTGTGACCTCTGAGGTCCTGGCTACTTAAGCGGTCTGTCCTGTGGTGCCTTAAGCTACTAACTTATAGCCTCCAGCCAGGGGCGAATTACTTAATTTCTAGGTGACCACACGCTAAGGGCACCCCCTGTGGGGTACGGGCCTCGGCTTAGGGCGTCACTAAGGGGAGGGCAGCAAGGTGGGACAGGCTGGATCGAATTTATAATATTATTATTAATTGGGGAAATTAAAGCTACAGGCTCAGCTACGGCGCGGGCTGGCGCTAGGGTGAGCAAGGGTCGGGGGGGGGGGGGGGGGGGGGCAATTACGTCGAGGGCGTCGCGTTGGACCTCGGCGGCGAGGTCGGAACGATGGCGGTCTGTGTTTGTGCACTGTACTGGTGGCCCTACTGCTCTCCTGGAGAAGGGTTAAGGGGTCATCGGGGTCGGTGAGGACATGCCTTGGACGGCGGGTATGACTGTACGGGAGGGGGTATAACTGGCAGCCTTGACAACCAGAGGGGAGAGGAAAAAATATGGCCTCTACCTTGATGGATGTTAAAGTGAAGCTTAGCCATCATAACATCATGACGGTGTTTCTCGAACAGATAGGCATAACCAAGGGTCCAAAAGTGCTTCACATAAGTAACTGCGGCGAAATTGTGGATAAAAGTACCTACTATAGGTACACGTCTGCCTACCCCTTTGGGAAACACATGCGTGATGTGTTGTTGTAACAAGTATATAGCAACTTAATATTGTCGAGGTAACTGTATCAATCTTGTAATCTCAGAAAAACAAAGTTTATGTTCTCACACAAGACTGGCGATGTCGCCACCTCGTCGTTGCACAATGCCAGTTGTACAACAGTCTGTACCGACACTGAGCCAACCATAAGTCAACTGCCTTTTACGAGTTCAGACTCGCGCTCGTGGAGCCCCACCACGCGCCACTAACAAACACCGCCAACGTTTCCAACAAGTACCACACACAACTGGTAACATAACATCACATAATCAGCCTGCCCACAGCTGGGCCTCAGGTCTCCTCTGTAAGTTTTGGTGCGCATCAAAATCTGGTAAACAGCTACATTAACATGGAATTATTAGGCATCAGTTTATTTATTTATTTAGTTTTATTTAGTTATTTATTTAGTTCGAAGGATTATGTACTGGTTAGATATTGATACCTCGGTAACTATGAGATGCATATACGAGTAGGAGAAGTGGACTTTGTTGATTAATAAGACACATTCCATGGACGTGGGCGCCGCCCCGGTGAGGTGAGTGCACCTGTTTCATTCTTGAACGTTGATAAAATGCTTAGATCTTCACGTGATTTGGGTAATAAATGAGATAGAGATGATTACCTGATTATTTATTTATTGTTACTGATATTTAAACAAAGTAAGCTTTACGGTAACATGAAAAAGGTGAGCCACTGTGGAGGTGGTAATATTAGGTACCTAATATTATTTTGTACATTTGTTTGCCATGGCTGATAAATCTAAAAGCTTTTACTTCACGCATACTCACAGACGGCGCAGGCGCACAGGTAACCTTACAAATTGAAAGCTAGGTTGACTAACGAAAACATTTCACGCATGTTTTGATTTCATTCGAGGCTGAGTGACGAAATCCGCAAAATAAATCCTTGTATAATACACGCAGCATTCGGTACCTCATACAATGTCAGATCGTCCTTATTCAGTATCGCACGCACGGTGCTCACTTTCCCCGTATTAGTGCCCGACCTGTACTTACACAACAAGTGTTATTACTGTACCCTCGTCAGAGCAGGGCTTGTGCAGGGCTTTGCAACCTGTTCTAATGCCATTCTTTCTTTACAAAACACTGTATAAGCTCAGAGCTTAGTAAAATTATCTTACGTAAAGCTTTATGCTTTTTTCATTTTAGTTTTTTTTTAAGCTCTTTGTGGCAAATCAAACCTATAAAGGAGTGTGGTAAACTAGAGCCAAGTTCTTCAAAATGTCGGGACTATCGCATTCGAAGAATAAAAGATAGGACATAAAGTCGTCATGTTTGCTTGTGTATCAGTTAGGTAGGTAATTATTTTGCCAATAACTTGACAGACCTGTATGAAATAATCTATTTACTATTTAGCCGGGTGCGCATGGAGAATATTAAATGGATCTTCTGAATGCATTATACATATTAGCAATTAATGTCATTCAGTCTGCGGGCCGATTTGATGGACATCCGACGCTCCTCAGACGGGAAGCTGTAAATCATAAATACTGATTGCAAATACTTTTATTAGGGCGATTAAGGCGCTTCCCTGACCAAACGACCTTGAGCGTTCGGTCCTTCTCTGTCCCGTCGCTGAGTCTCGCTCTGTCTCGCTCCCTCCGCACGCTCATTTATCATAAAATTCACAAAAATAATGAAATTATTTGATAAAAAAAGACAAGTGAAGTTTTAAAATAAAATAAAACGTGTATTATTTAGATTTTTAAATTATCTATCCATTAGTGTAATCCTCAAATGAATAGAACGTCACCTTTAGCAAAAGATGCATGCAATCAATAATTTTAGTCCCTTTTTTACAAGGAGATTTTAGATGAATTTATAACACATAAAAACAAATAAGATCGTGCAATGTGATGATAGGATAACGAACATTAATAATGTGCTTTTAGATGTAGTTTATTACCCATAGTGAATGAGTTAATAGCCTCTGAATAACGCACTATGGCAAGGTTTTGGTCGGGGTACCGCCTTAAAATCAATAACATTCTACATGCATTACATGCTTTCAGTATATCTGGCGGCCGTTTGTGGGAGCGACGGAACACGCTCGTAAATCATGCGCGAGCGTCGCCATTTGTAATGATTGCTCAGCAGCAATCAAGTGAGGTGTTGTTACTAGTACACCGACTGCACAGACCGCACCGACCCGCACCGCCTCGCCAGCCGCCAGCCGATTGCCGCTACTGCGCCAAGATTGCGCGGCTCGTGGGAGCGCAATCATTTTACTTTTATCTGTGGAGCTTTTTAACGCAAAAAGCTGGTCGCAGGTTGTGCGGCGCGCGGGCGGCAGTAAGCGCTGGCCGCCCGCCGCCGAACGACGTGCGCGCGCACTCCTCGCCTCATTGGTCAGTTTAAACGACAACCGCCGAATTTTGCCGACCGCGAGTGTCCGCGTGTGGATTGCGACTTGTGTCTGTGTGTGAGTGTGTGCTGACAGCGGTTGTGCCTGTGTGTGTGCTGTGAGTGACAAACGTCTGCACGAGTACGTCGCGGGTGTATACAGGAGGGCTGCAGGCAGCAGGGCTGGTGCAGCGGATGAAGAGATAAATCTTGGTGCGTTGACCGGGTGCAAGTTCGACGGCCCGCAGTATTTGTGTCGTTGCGTGTAAACGGTAACTATTTATTAGTGCTAGGTGCAGGGATACGTGTAGTGCGAGGAATCCGGTCCATTTACTCTGTTACCGCTCACGACCACTCCAACCTACTTTCTCTACAGTAAATAAACAATGTTCTGTCTATGAGACCTTAAAATCAGTCAGGTTTCGTTACCGCTGCAGTAAAGCCATAACATTATATTTATGATCAGCACACGACCTGATATCTACAGTTACAAAACTGGCAGTTTCGCAAAAGCTGCATAAATACGACAAACGTTTAGCTTAATTGTTAATTAAACTTAATAGCTCTCTAATACTAGGTGTGAAGAGGGCACCTCCTCATCACTATGTGTTCTGGGAAGTAATGTAACTGTTCACTAACAAGACTTGCCGCTCATTGCAACCAATGGATGGGGAACGTTGCAACTTGCACCCATTGCTCATACATGTTCGAAGCTTGCCACAACGGTTAACACAGCATGAAGCAACATTGCACAACTGTATCTTTCCAATAAACTTATCCTAACTAACTTCCTGCTCTTGAAATAAATACATAGTTACAGATGTCACTGACACAATATTGTTGACGCGAAAAGGCTGTTCCTATGGTTTGTTTTGCAAATTCTTCTAAAGTAACTCCACGCAACATAAAGGGTAGGATACCCCTTTTAATAAACTTGATCGAGTCACTTAAAAGTTTATCCTCGCTTTAGAAGCATCAAAACTAATCCTATTACCAATATCACTTCGATACGCTGTATACTTCCTTACTGCAGAACTGCTCTTCAAAAACACACCCAATAACAATCGCAGCATAGATAATACCAACGTTTGCGCCAGTCCTTTACTGAACAAAACGATCAGTTCCTTGCAAATGACACCGCTTTAGTTGACGACTTCATTATAGCTTGCTGAGCAAAGTGACGCGAGCACAACAAGCCCTGCTCCACCACGCCTGTCATCTCGACCACTTGACGAGATCATCCACCATTAGACATGCTGCGTCGTAATTTATACATTGAACACTATCAGTAGGAAGAGATTTGTTAAGATTATAGGGGCGCTAATGCGTTAAAAGCGGAAAAAGTGCTTTTAGATAATGGAGTACTATTTAGCGTAATAACAGTAAATTAGAAACTCCTTGTAACAGTTTATCTGGACGTTGAAAACGATCTAATATCTTGTAGAAGTAGACTAAGAGAAAGGGGCTGTAGCATTAGTCGAAGAAACAGTCCGACAACTTGTAGGGCTTGGAAACTATAGGCTACAACCTGCCAATTTGCATCAAGAAGGCTTTCCGAATAAAAATGAATTATTTATTAACTATGGATGACTTACAGCTAAAACAAATTGAATAAAAAATAGTATGATAAAGCCAATTAAAAGTCATTACTTCTAAAAACAGATTGGAAAGAAAGAGTGTGAACAACACAACACAGCTCCAAAAATAAATATAAACAAAAACAGTATTTCACTCAAGCTTAAACTAAATTCACATTTTTCAATACGAAGAATAAAAACCTGAATATACAAAATCTTATTTGAAAAAGCTACGGCTCAGGCACTTTCTGACCGAGGACACACCCGTTATGAAAAGATCAAAATCGTGCTGTTTACACATTGTATTAAAGTTTTTACTTGCACGCACTATAACTATGTCCCTCCCTTATATTGTAATTCCGAATTATCATTACTTGCACTTGTAATACAATTTTAGTTTTAGTTTCATTTAGGCACTATAATTGTATGGAAAATATTACTACTTTTAACTAAATGTACACTTTTTGTAAATGTTTTAATCAATAAATATTATTATAAATCAAATCAAATCATAAAATAATTTTGCCTGTAATTCGTAGAGGTAAATGAAATACGCAACGGTGCGTTCCATCACTCCGACCTTCCGGGAACGTTAAAATTTTGCCTATAATATCGGAGTTATTATTAACAAAATTATTGAAAATTTTAAATAATGAAATAACGTCTGAGATCGCTCGCCACTTAATTCGGAGTAATATATGATACAACTTACAGAGGTTGAGGTAATATTCAGACCGGTAGGGCACTTTCTGATCATAACACAAGTACTTAACAAACCATTTCTGGATGCTCTTTATACGATCAATGTACTTATGTTAGTATGGATTTCAGATGCATATTCCAAGTGGCTTCTAACAAAAGAGCAGTAAATATTTATTAAAGTTTTGGCATGATTGAAGCACTTGGTTTGCCGCATTATGAAACCTTTTACTTTAGATGCTTTAGCGACTATGACATCGACATGATATTCAAACGTAAGCTTAAAATCGTGATATACCCCCAAATCTCGGATGCAATTCGTTCTAGGTAGTACTTAATCACCTAAGATATACGATGAAGGTTTAATTGAGCGCTTTCGAGAATATGTAAGAACCGAACATTTAGCAGGGTTAAGATCAAGCTTACTCCCTCGACAATAAGCCTCCAGACCACGTAATCATCCTGAAGTGCAATCACGTCCACATGTGATAATATTGTGGCATAGATTTTCATATCGTCAGCAAAGCAAAACAGTTTGGATTAAATCAAGCAAGAGTTGATGTCGTTTATATAGATAATGAAAAGTCTGGCCGAGCCTTCGATCAATAATAGCAATTATTTATCGAAGGGCCGAGCAATGAACCCTGGGGGCCTCCATTGGGGACAGGCACCCAACCAGACTGCTAAATACTACTGCTTGGGACCTGTTCTCCAGATAAGAAGAAATCCATCTGAGTAAATCATCTCATATTCCCATACCATATAACTTTGATAGTAAGATCTCATGGGCAATCCGATCAAAAGCTATTGTGATCAGTATAAAGACATCAAGCTGCGTACCGTTATCCATGGCGTCGGAAATAAAATCATTGAGCAGAATTAAGTTGGTGACGGTAGACCTTCCTTTCAAAAAACTATGTTGAAACGAACTAAACGATTTTTAACCGACTTCAAAAAGGAGGAGGTTATCAATTCGGATGTTTATAATAGGTCTTTACCTATGAAATTGCCGTTTTGTATGAAAAAATTTAAACGAATTTTTTTCATGAATTTTTTATTTGTATTAATTGAAGTAATCACCCATGCAATCAATGCATCTTTGCCATCGCAGTGGCAGTTTATTGATGCCCTTCTTAAAGAAATCAGCTGGACGGGAGGCAACAAATTCTTCAAAGGCATTTTGTACTGCCTCTCGGGTATTAAATTTTTTTCCCGCCAAGAAGTTATCCAAATTCTGGAAAAAGTAGTAGTCTGTAGGCGCAAGGTCTGGTGAGTAGGGCGGATGACGGAGAGCTTCCAACCCCAGTTCTTGCAACTTGGAGACCGTCTGCTGTGCAGTATGAGGTCGCGCGTTGTCGTGCAGGAGCAGCGGAGACGAGCGATTGACCAATGCTGGTTGGAGATGCGCCAGCTTCTCCATCATTGTGTTCAGTTCTTCACAGTACACATCTGCAGTAATGCTCACCCCGTTTGGTAAGAAGCTGTGATGAATCACACCGGCGCTAGACCACCAAACAGTGACCATCACTTTTCTAGGGGTAAGTTTTCGTTTAGGGCATTGTTTAGGTGCTGAACCAGGATCCAACCAACTTGCTGAGCGCTTACGGTTATCAAACAGAATCCATTTTTCATCGCAGGTAACAATGCGGTTCAAAATTCCTTCATTTGTGTGTCTGTTGAGCAGTGCAAGGCACGTCTCGACGCGTACTTCGCGCTGGCGATCATTGAGTTCGTGGGGCACCCATTTGTCAAGCTTTTTTACCTTGCCAATTTGACGCAAATGGACCAATATTGTTTTGACGCTAACGTCGAAAGCTGCTGCTAATTCAGCCGTAGATTGTGTATCATCAGCTTCCACAATCGCCTTTAATTCGTCATTGTCGACCAAAGTCTTCGGACGACCGCGAGGTTCATTTTTCAGGTCGAAATTTCCAGAACGGAAGCGAGCAAACCAATAACAGGTGGTGCGTTGGTTTGTAGTGTTAGCTCCGTAAACGTCGTTGATGTTGCGTGCCGCTTGTGCCGCGTTGCTGCCACGACGGTACTCATATTCCATAATTACTCGAATTTTTAACGTATCCATGATGACGAAAAAGATTGAAATGCGATGAAAATGTAACACTAATCAATAAAGAAATGACTACTTTTAGAAAAAAAAATCCATGTTTTTAAAATAAAATTAATTTGAAATTAGAATTCTTAGCCAAACAAAAATTATTTTGATTTGAAATGGCCAGTACTGCAGAACGGCAATTTCATAGGTAAAGACCTAATATATATATATATTTATGTATGTACGGGCATAACTCTGGCACACTGTCATATATAGACGGATTTGCAAAATTCTTTTTTTGTTCGAAAGGGTATGTCCTCGAAATTTTCCCATTGTTACCAAGTCAGAATCTGATGAGGGGATCCCATGGAAATCGAGGGAAATCCTCAAATATTAAAGGCACACCTATATCGATTTGGGTATATTTTATAGTAACTCGTGCATTTGCTATCGGAAAGCACCATTCGAATTTGAAGTGAACCTGATGATGAAGGCCATTGGTGGCAACCGGAACTACGCAATAATAAGTATTTCACGGGTTGCGATTCGATTAAGCTTACTTTTATATGTTTGCTAAGCAATTTATGCTCGTCACAATGTATATGTTGAAATGGAGCTGATGGTGGCTTTACCATCAGCTCCAGTTCTTTTGGTTCTTACCAGGAGAACTCCTCAATAATTAACGTCCCTGCATCGGGAAAAAGAATATTGTGTAAAAGGTGATGAGCAGTTGGCATTAGGCTATTGTAACTTAGATACATTAATAACTGACTCACTAAAAAGTGAAAAATATTTTTTTTTTACAAAAAAAAAACAACAGATTTCACTACAAAGTGAAAAATAACTTGTTTTTTTTTTTGTAAAAATGTTTTTTTAAAAGCACTATACACCTGATTGATAAATGATCCTTTCGAAGATTTTTGCCGCAATACAGAGCTTGGATATCGGCCTGTAGTTTACAATTTCCGTTTTGACTCTTTTTTTTGTGAATAGGCGTTATGAAAGCCGATTTCCAAAGTTCAGGTACAACACAAGTATCCAAGGATTTCCTGAAGAGAATCGAGATAGGTTGGGCAATCGAAATCGAACATCGTACAAGAAATTTGGATGAAATATTATGCGGGCCAGCCGCTTTAGAAGTATCTAACTTGACGCAAGTTAGATAGGTACTTCTTCAACGTTCACTACAATGCTACATATATCAGATAGGCTAGAAGATTCAGTAAAAAGAGGGGGTGAAGAAATTCCATGACTATGGCTAGTATCTAGAAATGTAGAATGAAAGTACGTAGAAAACGCTTCGCATATTGTTTTTCCGGTACGCAATGCTTCGCTATTATAGTTTAAAGTGCTCGGAACTATGAATGAAATGAAATGAAATTGACTGTTTAGCGGAAGTACGGGAAAAAATAAACTGACCAAAAAAAGAGTTTTTTTATTACCTTCAGTTGTACAAAAACTCTTAACTAAAATATTATGCAACGTTACAACTAAAGGAAAGAGTGTTTTTGATGAAGTCTGGCACCCAAAGTAAGATTTAACTTGTGTTTAGGGTGCCAGCGTCCTCGCCTATAGTTTGAACATTTAGCAGTAGTTGTAGGACGAGCACAGAATATTATTATTAAGATAACTACTTACTAATAAATGTATATGACGGATGTTCGAGCGGCTGAGACTCCACGTGTCGCTGCTGATCCGTCATCTGTTGGTCCTTCATCATGAGCGTGTACATGCAGGTGTTTGGAAAATAATACTGGCAAAATAAGCACTTAATTTACTTTCAAATATCGCAACGAGACTTAACTATAAACTTTAATGATTACAATGATCATCACTGATTAAGTCTAATCACAATAATTGTTAAACTTGCATTTAGAGCCAATGGATTTGTGCGTGTGCACCGCGTGACGACCGCAACACAATGTGCTCGCCACCGCCGCCATGAAACTCACGACCCCATTCGGTGTTACCCGCTCTAAGTTAAAAATACCACAAAAGAAATAAATTCTAAACCACAGAGTAAAAATAATCGATTACAACTTTTAAAAAGTGTTACAATAAATCGACTAAATAATCGCGCGGCTTCATATATAATTATGATGTGGGGGTGTGTGTATATGTTGAAAGTGAGAGATAACAATGTTGAAAAATTTGAGAAATTTTCGTCAAGTAAATAGGCTTGATTAACTACATTAGGTTTTTAAGCGATTGATACATGTAGTAAAACTTCAGTCCTATCGTAACTCAGTATCAATAGCCACATTGTGACCTTGGTCTTACAACCATTTCGGCACATGGGAGCAATGGTGCATAATTTGTTTATTCTGTTGTCTAAATGGTCAGACAGAATATTAAAATGACGCTGTGCAAGGGCCGTTCTATATCCGCGAGTCGAGCATACTTCAAAGTATCTACGCTTTTTAGCAGCATTCAGGTTGTATACCACAGAGGGATGTTTGCGCAGAATAACAAAAAGCTGTCTCACAGTGAGGACCTGGCATTTGGTGTAGAGAGCCGAGGTGGAAAAAGTTGCTGCATATTGTTCAAATCGTTAGCTAAACGATTTCAGGAAGGCAGAACATTCTTAGAAGTCTCACACTAGCTTCAGCTTGCACGACTTACATAAAAGGATAAGAAACTGAATAATGTAACTTGCATACTTAAATGGCCAAGAGAGTAATCTATGTGTGTTTGTTGTGTGAACCATAAGCGTGCGAATGTCGCGCGGTGGTTGTGCGACGCTCGTAATAAGCTGGGACTGCTATGGCAGCGGCATCGCGGCAGTGTGCCGGTGTGCGCACGCTGGCTCAAGTAAGTGCAGCAATTATCACTCACACAAGAACTAAATGAGGGATAATCTCGGCTACAATAAACTCTATGTATTTTATAATAGACGTAATAGTAGCAGGAGGCGTAGCTCAGCTAGCTAGGATTTATGGACTGGGCACGGAAAGCGAAGTATTCATTGCATCTCAAATGTCCAGGAGTAAGTGTATTGAGCTTCCGGCCGCACTAACTAGCGGTCGTGTGTACGATTATTTCTATGTCATTCGAAATATGTATTTGCGATTTTTTCGTATTCTGCTCTAAGCTATGCTTGTCGATTATAATAATTTTGCTTTCTATCTATATGTGGTCAAATAATTTACCTAGAGGCCGGTAGCTACCATGTGTTGTGCACTACGTCCGTAACAATTACATTCTTAGATCTTAGACCTCCAATATATTGCTGTGGTGACATTATTGTTGTTGAGGTTCCTAGCATTTAACTGACACAAAAGAATACGTAGTAAAGCTATCAACATACTAGCCACATATCTATATCTCTCCCATACTCAGCCCAGCGTGGTAAGTATCAATAAATATGATATTTAATCTGACATGTAGCATTAAATTAAATAAACACACCGCACAAATGCAGACTTGTATTAATTTACGTCAGCGGTTGTGCCGCGACCGTTAGCGACCACACGAATAGATGGACCTCTACGCAAACATTCACTTAGAAATGTTTGGCTGGAACAATGAACATTTCTTCGCCACTCTAACACAAGGAATTATCCTAAGTAGATAGACAACGTTTCACACAGTAACAATAAATTGTGCTGGGTTACCAATCCATGTGCCAAGTGTAGAGAATTCACTTGACCGTTTATTGAAGCTGGGACGTATCAAGGTGATGTTGATGAGAAGATGTATGTTTTATAAAGTTACACTAACTGGGCGTAAATATGGCCATCGAGTTTTAGAAAGAGATAGCTACATAAATGTAGGAATTATTGACAGAGATGCCGCTCTACAAAGCCGAACTATTAGATAGTGCGAATGTACCCTATTATCTTTTTGAAAGGGAAGATAACACATCGGCAGCAAAGTATCAATAAAGAAGCTTTAATTTGCACGAGTGCTAATGAAGATCAAACCAATCGTTTGTGTGAGTATCGTACAAAGTAGTCTACACAATAGTGTTGTTACCATTTACCGTTGTCGGGCTAGGCAAGCCGGTGGTCGCAGTAAAACTTTTACGATATAGTTTATAGCCGCAACAGATCAAAACAGTTGCGTTCAATTAATCGTTCTCGTGCAGTGATAGGCAACAGGTTATGTTGCCGGATGTTATCTACTGAGGCATTTAATTCGCCAAGTTGATGATGGGTCCATCTTATTTTCATCGCCCACAGTCCTCAATATCCCACTATCGTTTAATTCTCTACTGTTTTCAAAGCGATCGACAGATGAATTTAATCCGAAGTTTCACTGCCGTGGATAACTGGTTAGAGTTGTCTTATGTATTTTTTTTGTATATCGTAGACTACCAACCAAATAGAGCAAATAAGTTTCTTGCAAAAATACTTAAAAGCTAGGATTTAGAGTTCACGTCAAAATGTAAATGGTTTAGCCCCACTATTTCAGACTGTTCATGACTGACTGTATGGCGCAGCGGCAAATCGGCACTTCTGATGGAGCTGGAACTAATTGTAACGATCATCACAATGTTCGGACAGCACATCAGCTTAGTTCGCGTCGACGGTACCGAGTGGGGTTACCACGAGGAGGTGGCAGAGAATATACCAAGAAAATTAAACTAAATTGGTCGTTGGTAATAAAAATATTTCGAACTAGTGATACTCGTACCAAATATTAGAAACTTCGACAGCTTGAACATGATGTTTTCTCTTTGAATTTAACCCATGTGCTGTAAGTTCTGTAACTTCCCGTGCAGTACATACTTGAAGTACATATAACCATGCAGAAAACAATTGCATACAGTCCAACATTGTAGGACTCACTGCACTTAATGCAACCACAAACTAATAATATGCAAGTAACACCTACTTACCACACACGTATGACTGAGGGTGCCACGTGATCCGCTACCCTTGCCCTCAGGCGACCTTTATTAGTCACTACTGAATAAAAACTGTTCCACAATTGGTATCTTCCATAAATAAGTATGGAATAATCCACACATAACACATAACATGACATCACGCTTGTATTCCCCGAAGGGTTAGGCAGAGGTGTACCTATAGTTCACCCACATTTCGCCAGAAAATCCATAGCTTGGTCATTGATTCACTCGTAATACCTGAGCATTTGTCGAAATACACTGACATTTGGTGTGTTAGTGGCAACCTTGTGAACAGCAGATCAGTCACAGTGTCGATTATGCGCTCTAATGTGGCTTTAGATGTTGCTTGTGCAAGCTTACCCTCGATGAGGCACCATTAGCACGTGACGTCACCAGATGTGACGACATCTCACAATGGTGGATCAATGTGTTGCGTCGGGTCATTGTTATTTGTTGTCAGTGACATGTCGGGTCACAGTCAGTCACAGATGAGTTCCTGTTCATTGAAACTAAAATCATAACATAATATAATTATATTGTTGGGATTATAATAAGGACAACGCGAGTATATCGTAATAGAGTTGACAGAGATGTTAAAATAATGATTCGTTATCAGAAAGAAACTCTGCTCGAAACATTTTGATGGAACAGATAAATTATTTAAGGGTAGAGAAGTAATTTCTTTAATTCAGTGTGAAAGCTTTGGAAAGCTTCACTAGAAAGTTTACATTGCTTAGACAAGAGACCAATCATTACTATTTAGCGTCCTGTTGCATGTTCCTAAGTAATCCACTAATCAGATTATAAGTCTCGGCACCTGAAACCTAAGCTGTTAGACAGCGATTGCACTCAATTCAGCTCATAACGCTTTCCTTACGATGCTGTCAGGCTCTAACTGTACTTAGTGCTGCGATCGAGAGTGCTTGTACTAGGAACCGTAGCTGTGTATTTTAAGTAACTTGATACATAATCCTACCTCTAGTATCGTTGTCTAACTCATACGTAATGTGAAATTGTGTGTTATTCTCACAGACAGACCTTTTATTAGTCGTAGGTGCTGTAATCAAAACGCAGGCATCAGCTCGACTGTCGAATCCGTCATTTGTCAATGTTATTATTTCTATGTACCTAATCTTCCTAGGTCGAACTGTCTGCAAATTGGATAACGTTTACCTATCCTATAATGCTTGGCTGAGCTACTCAGTGGAACAGTCTTCGTGTTAGAGGGCCTGACGCACTTTTACACTTAACTATTCCAGTCTGAAGGTGTTCACATTCCTTCGAATTATTTCAATGTACAAAACAAAGAAATTCTCATAAAAAGCTGAGAATGGTTAAAGTTTGTTGATTATAAACTTGTTGTTCCTGCGTTGTGGAGTGTGAGAGTTTCGAAACAGTTGTTAATTCGTATGGATGGTGAGCGATGGTACATCGTGAAGGTTACACCAATTATACTATTACCGACCCGACCATCGAGCATCGAGCATAATTGGACGACAACCAAATGGACTGTTGCGAATCGAACATTCTTATACCCAGTTTTTTCACTATTTCGTTAATCGGTTGAAGTTTTTGAAGTGGACTACATGTGATTTGGAAAAAAACGTGCATAAAAACAAAACGTTGTATTAAAAAAGGATTTTAATTTATTTCTTGTGATATATGATGTTCTAATATATATGACTTCACCGACATGAAAAAAATAATGACGGAATTCAGATAACGATGAGATGATTAAAATATGAAAGAGGAACTAATGCCTCAAAACCGATAGGATTAAATAGGTTTATAGGATTAGGTAATGACATAGATTCAAATGACGATTATAGTCACACAGCCAATATTCCATCGATATAATCATTCTGCACTACAATATTGAATTTGCAAAATGTTGAATTCGCAAAATGTTGAGATCTGTGGATGCGAGAGGGGCAGTACCGGTCGGTTGAGATATTTGTGGGAGGCCTATGTCCAGCAGTGGACGTCTTTTGGCAAATATTTTAATGGGCACACTTCTATTTCACGGGAAAAACTTATTAGTGCTTTTTTCAAAGATTTTGTGTTTGTAAAAAAACCCTAACACAATGATCTCTTAATAATCAAAGGGAAGTGGATACGGACTAAAGACGGTAAGACGAATCATGGCGATAAAACACGCTGGAAGTGCACACATCGTGAAATATGTACAGCTACCGTAACGTTAATCACGGATAAAACTAAAATAGTTCGTGATACCCTATCAGAATAAAATCCAAATTACGGGGTTTTTGTATGCAATCAAGGAAGAAGTTTCCACAAATTTAAATCCAATTCAGCTAATTTTGAAGACATGTTCTGCGGACATGTTAACTAAGTTTGTTGAGCGAAACCCTAATGTACCTGCACACCACCTACCAACATTTTCTTCGGTAAAAACTTCTCTATATAGGGCACGGACAAGATTTTTAGGATCTGAAAAACTGATTTAAACGAAATGGAAGTTGGCAACATTCCTAAAGGTGTGTCCGAAGCTTTCAACGTGACGAAAATGGAGACAAGGAAACAATTATTTTATTGTGTATTTTTATTTTTTCTAGTAAGATACTAAAATTATTGATCTGCGAAAAGTGTTTCTTATTATGGGGATGGTACTTTTAGATCGTGTCCCCGGTCGTTCTATTAGTTGTACATAATAGAATAGAATAGAATAGAATACTCTTTATTATGTAAACCATAAAAAAACAACAATACACCTTGATGTTTATTTTTTTGAGTCATGACAAAAGCATAAATATGTATCCGGTAATTTGCTTTTTTGCCAAATAAAACACAGAAAACATATACACGACTATTTAAATTAATTAAGAATAAGCTTGGAGTCGTTTATATTGCTAAATTAAAATGCGATTACGAAACAGCTCAAATAAACGCAATTAAGAAGGTTTATACAGAAGCTACAGTGACAGGATGCTTTCAGCATTTTAACAAGGCAGTTTGGGAAAGAGCAAAGTAATGTAATTTGGTCAAAAAGAAATACAGCAACACTCTTGCTTACAAATGTGATGGAAATGTAGTACGATTGTGCTCTTATTTTGTTTTGCTTCCACCGACGCAATGACAGAAGCCTGGCGGGATATTGTGGATGCGGCCCCTAGTGATTCAGAAAATTTGCACAGTTTTCTTCAGTATTTTGAAGAGCTGTGGTTCAGCAAGGATCACAATTTGATTAGTTGTGCAGACGATACACACAGACAACACCAAAAACACCGAATACTCGTATATTTTTGGTTTTTAAAACGTTATTAAAAGAAGCTACTTATTATGATCGTCAATTTGCAAGATCTTTCTTTTTTCCCTTTAAGAAAAATAGAAGAATAAAATATTTATTATTCGATAAACGATATTTGTTGTTATTGCAAAACTTGAAAAGAAAAAATTGCAGTCTTTGCTATTTTTGAGAAAAGTTATATTACCTATTATAAGACTTAAATTAGGATTGCATTATTTGTGAAAAAAAACCCGCGTTTATTTGTCAGCTTATATGAAATCAGATGAAATCCATTGCGTCCTCAATATTTTAATAAACTTTGTAAAATACCGAAATTAATAAAATTCGAAAAGGAACTTAATAAGTTGCTTAGTGACAAGTGTTAGGTAGTACACATTAGATGAATTTTTGAATAATGGCACAATATAAACAAAATAAAATTACTTATTATTAAAATGCGTCAATACAAATTGAGTGATTTTTTTGTTGTCTTTGTTTTATGTTATATTATATGATAAAAACATACATGATGTTTGGAATTGAAGTTCATTATTAATATTGACATTTCATATTTTTGACATTTTTAATTATTTTGACTTAGATATTTTTTAGTGTTAAATAATATTATGTAATTTTCCAATTTATTTTGCCAATTTTTAGAAACTTTAATTTGTAATCTTGAGCTAGATGCACACCATATTTGTTCGCCTCCTGGCATAACATAGCGCTCTTTCATCAAATATAAGATCTGTATTTCCTTACCTGTGTTAACAAATAAAAGTAGTATGATTTGATTTTAATTAGGTACATTTTTTACGACTTTTTACATTTTCAGTTTTCTTACACGTAAGGTTCTAGTTAAGAATTACAAGTGGAGTTTTTCTTTAAATTAAGGATTACAAGTAAAGAGTTTTTGTTTTTAATTTAGTACCTACGTTAATAAATAAAAATACACTTCTGGACTACAATAGTGTATTTAGTCTACAATAGTTTTTTTTTGTATTGTCCGTTTTGGTAGTGCAGAATTAAAAAAAACTTTTTTTCTAATAGAATATTCTCGATTAAATAACTTTTTACAAAAACATCATTTTGCGAATTCACTATTTTTACGGATTCAACATTGTAGTCCAGAATGGATATAATAATGTTAATTGCCAAACTTCCACTAATTTTGCTTTTGGGTATTACATTCAGTTCAACATTATGCTATCAGTCGTACATGGGAACGCGTAGTGTATCATACATAAGGTCACCGGCGCGCTGCCCCGCTGCCTGCTAGTGCAGACTGCGCGCGCGCAAGGTGCAAGGTCGTCGCACGCGCAGGTGCGTCCGCGACGCCGCACCGGGACCTGCTGAGTTGGCGTAACAATGCTATATCACTTGATTTCCCAAAGGAAAATTGTTTATGATGTCAAGTGTTGACTATGTGGCTGACAAATATTGATAGCTTTATGAAGTTGTAGAGATTGTTTCAATATAATTATGTTAGATTCTTGAAATCTTGTTAAAAGAAAACCTCAAAAAAGTTAAAAAATCAACAGACCTTCCCCTCGAGTTGATAAAATGTTTCGCCCATCTTTGGCTAATGTTGACGTAGCCGAAGACATGGCCCGACACAGCGCGACACGGGCCGCTAATGTGTCGGCAAACTACTACACCCAGCGCACGTCTGTGTTTGCCGAACAAACATAATACTCGTAGTAACACAAAACTGTTCTTACGTCAAACGAACCGCGCGGGAATGAGACGACTCACTAAACAACGATCGGTAAAAAGGGGACCATTTTAGGGATATCGTTTTCTTTGTAAAAAAAATGATAGGCGCTGGAGCGAGGTATTTAAGAAAAGTTAGATTTGAAAACGACGGTTCGAGAATGGTAAATAATTTAATATTAAACTGTACATGATAATAAGTAACGTAACAAAACAACTGCGATTAGCAATAATGATAAAAATCTTTACATATTACAAGTCCTTTCAAATATACTTGAAATAACATCATAATTATAGTTAAATTACCTTCGTCATTTGTATCACTGAAATAGACAAAATTCGCACGTAGTCTTAGGTATTTTTCGTACTAGTCGATATAAGTTTAAGAACATCATAACATTATGGTGTCTTTGTAATCTCCACTCTGAATTGATTCGAGTTCGGTTTCTTTCAAGTTTACTCCAGTTTTCCTTTCTATTCACCTACGTCACATTATTCTTGATAAGATTTTGTTGTTTTGGCAACAGCTTCTTGCGTCCGATCTGCTCGGCCTCCACGATGGTGTCCGGCAGCTCGGTCCGGGCCGTCTCCGGCATCAGCAGTGTCAGCGACCCCGCCATGATCGACGTCACGCCGAACAAGAACGTTGGCAGACCAGCCCAGTATGACATCTAGAAAACAATGCGAACATGTGTGTTATTGAGTTATCCAGTAGGTACCGTGAATGTTTTTCCTGCTGGATAGAATATTAACCATAGAACTCACAAGTCTTTCAAGGAATGTTACAAGACATAAAATGTGCTGAGTTGACTTGTCTATTGGTTACAAAATTATATCACTCACCAGAAGCGGCGTCTGTGGGGCGACCAACGACCCCACGCGGCCCACGGCGGAGCAGATGGCGTGCATGGAGTTCCTCGTGTAGGTGGGGAACAGCTCCGACGTGTACATATACACGATGTTGTAGGAGAACGTCGCCAGCATCTCGAATGCCATGAACAGCGTCAGGCTCAGCCATGCGTAGCCTGGAACAGAGGATATTGGTCGATGAGATTTTAAAAACTTGTATGAACCTGCTACTGTAAATTCAGATTTGCAAGTGTTTAATTTTTTATATTCTGGGACCTCAAGCGTATATACAAGTTTTGACGTAGGAGAGGAAATCGATTTAGATGACTCTCCGAATATCTTAATAGTTTAACTCACCTTTTGGAACAAACGGCTGTGACATGCAGAAAAATCCTCCAACCATGAAGGACGCTAGTAATGGAATCTTTCTCTTGTACTTGGAGAGCGCCAGCCAATAGAACACGTTGGCGGGAATGTCCATCAGCATGAGCAGCGAGAAGTTGACGTACTTGTTGCCGGCGATGTGCACCGCGCTGATCATCATGCCGTAGTTGATCAACGTGATTGTGAACCACCACACCATGCACACTAGGAACCTGGGGAAAACATTGGATTAAATTGTTTAGAACTAAAGTCATATTGACCCCAAGCAGATTTTGGAGGATTAAAAATGGGTAAACTCATCATCAGACAAGCAACATTATATGACAAAGCAAATATGATAATTATCATGAATATGCAAAGTCTGCGCAGTTTTATTGCTTACCCATATAAACGATTTACGTTAGTTAACTTTATGAAAGAGGTAACTGTACAGTTTTATGTAGCCAATAAAGTACATCAATTGTGCTGGAAGGAATTTTATTTCTTGGCTTTAGCTTTACGATTGTGATATAAATAACAAAATATGAATTTGATTTTATAACTAACGATTTGATAATTGTTGCCACTGACCTCTGCATCATAATCCTTGACTTGAACGTCTTCATCAGGAGCTTTCTATCGCTGACGCCACTCTTGGTCTCCTCGTCGATATAGTCCAGCTTGTCGAGCATCATCCTGTTGATCTCCACGCCATTCCTCTTGGCTATCTTTTGTATGAGCTGGACCGCTCGCTCTTTCTTGCCTTTGCTATACAGCCAGCGGATGCTCTCGTCCAAGAAGAAGGAATAGCTGAGAATGAGTAGCGTGGGCGCGTAGATGACGTGCAGGAAGTTCCTCCAGTAGGGCACCGCCCACGCAATGAACGGCATCACGATCAGACCGCACGTGTAGCAGTTCAGTAAGATCATTTGGAACAGAACAGCTCGCTTCTTTTCAACTATTTCTATACCTGGGAAAAAAAGACTTTGTTAGTCGAACACAATCTCTTTTTAATGGTCTCGATTCTTTAAGAGTAGATTGGGTAGGTACAGGTACTCTCACAATAGTTGCTTAGCAAAATAAACGTATTGCAGAATGCAGTAACTTGAGAGTAAGATATTTATATATTTGTCTTCTGCGTTTGACGTCCTAAACCTAAATAATAGCAAAGCAGAGGTAATAACTTAGTAGTGTATAGGTACGGGAGCTACAATGTAACGAAATGGTTTGGAGCATTCAGAAGTCACCATTACACAAATTTATTAAACGATTTCAAAGAAAAGCAAGACAGCCGATGAACTGATAGTATTCCTGATATAAATGACTTTATACTTTCCTTCAGAGTTATGTTTGATAGAGTTGAAGAGGAATGCCGTGGATGATATTGATGGTGACGTGTAACAATAATAGCGTCGATTCACGACCGGTGGCTACACTACAACATTAGGTTCTTATATGTAGAATAATCGTTCGAGGGAAGCGAACTACCCAAAAGTAACGTGGAAGATATATATCTTATTGAAGTAGGAACAATGTAATATGCGCATGACGGACTTACTCAACATGAACATGGGTGAGAGCGCGTCACCGATGGCGGCCTCCAGGCCTTCCAGAACGATGTAGAACCAGAAGGAGCTGGCGAAGCTCTTGGTGAGACCCAGCACGGCGCCCATAGTGCCCGCGAACACGGCTGCCATTTTACGGCCGAACCTGAAGGAAAACCATAACTCGGTCAAAGAATAAACGCTTTTTGTACTTTAATCACAATAGAAAGCCTGCAAGAGCCAACATTATCGATTCCTGGGGCTAGTTTTTAAGAGAACAAACATTCATTGCATAACCACCCAATCTTCCAAAGGTTTAATATGGAACAACCTCAGAGAGCTTTTAATCCAGCTTTAAGGTATGATGTACCATATTAATAGTTGTGTTGCGTGTGAGTCTGTCGCATCTGGCAAAGGCTATCAAACAAACTTCAGTTATATTGTTTTGAGAGCCACCACTGATACCATGAATGTTTGCAGATCTCCTCGAACTGATAGAAATTTTCAAGGACTGGTATCTTAACCAGGTCAACGTTGTTCGATGGTCGAGTGCTCTGTCGGAACCGTACAGGCTGGAGTGCGGGGTGAGGCAGGGAGGGCTGACCTCGCCGACGCTCTTCAACCTGTACGTGAACGCACTGATAGAGGAGCTCAGCAGCACCCGTGTCGGCTGCCATATTGACGGTGTTTGTGTCAACAATATTAGTTACGCGAACGAATGATGCTGCTGAGCGCCTCGGTGTGTGGTCTGTCCAGGTTGCTGGGCATCTGCGAGCGTTACGCGCTGGATCACGGTTTGCTCTATAACGCAAAGAAGAGTGAATGCATGGTCTTTCGGGCCAGGGGTCGGAGCTGCCCGGATTTTGTTCCACTTATTAGATTGAACGGTGTCCAGTTAAACACAATTTAAATATCTCGGGCATTTCGTGACCTCTGACCTGAGGGACGATGCGGACATCGATAGGGAGCGGAGGGCGTTGTCTGTGAGGGCCAATATGATCGCCCGCAGGTTTGCTCGTTGCTCGGGGGCCATTAAAATAACTCTTTTCAGAGCGTTTTGTACGTCCCTGTACACACATGTGTGGGGTTCATATACCCAGAAGCAGTACAACGCTCTCCGTGTTCAGTATAATAATGCGTTCAGGGTGTTGTTGGGGCTGCCCCGGCACTGTAGCGCGTCGGAGATGTTCGCTGACGCCCGTGTCGACTGTTTTTACACGACGATGCGAAAGCGGTGCACATCTCTGGGGCGCAGGCTCCGGACCACCTCCAACACTATCCTGAGCGTATTTGCGAACAGGTTTGATTGTCAGTACATTAACCATTGTTATATGATTAGTGTAATGACAAACAAGCAAATGAATCAGAGGCAGGCGTATTAGTACCTAATCATTTTTTTTTTAAATTTGTTTTTAATTTGAGTTTATAACTTTAATTCTATTTGTATTATTTCATTAATTATTTTTATATAGGATTATTTATTATGATTAAAATTTTAATTTTATTTGAATGTTTAACATATTTAACATAATTATGATCTTTTAATTGGCTGAAATAAATGATTTTGAATTTGAATTTGAATTTGAATTAATAGCCAAAACTGTATATACACTGACTGTTACTGTGAAGCACAATAGAAAATTGCTCAGTAAATTATAGATAAATATGCGTGCTTGCCGAACGGCCACGCGTGGATGAAGTATGAGGTATTGTCAAGTCAACACGGTTTGCATACAAAGCATACAACTATTTTAATTACTATACAACATTACATGGGTTCAAATATTTAGTTACCCTGGAAGAAATATGTTAACATGACGTTATGTACTACAAAGTCATTTAACAAGTAAAATGTTCCAGTCCTTACAAACGACTCTTCATAAAGTGAATTAAATACTTTTTTAAAGTTTGTTTTAAACCTCCCATCTTTAAGAAACTTGTGTTGAGGGGTGGGGTTATGTTTATAAAGCGGCAATTATTAAAACGAGCGGCCATTACGATCAGCTGATAAATGTCCTGCCGAGGGGGGTAATTAAGACATAACATAGTGCAACCCGGCTCACAAGTGCACGTAACTCAAATACTGACGCTTATGACCCCAGCGGTTCCACTTATGAAGCACATCTTACTCGTGTGACGAATTCAACATTCTATTACAAGGTAATGGTGAACATGCTCATAATTAAGACTGCTATTAAACTAGAAGATAGCTATTATATATATTATGTTGGTAATGAATCAGTGTCGAGATGAGATGTGTGTGTTATTTGTTCAGACGTCCCTCGACGGATGTTAGTGACCGGTACTTGAACATGTCCTGAAGGGATGTGACAAAAACACATGTTCTGTATTGTCGGACGGTTTACTGACTCTACACTACGCTAAAGTGCACGCTTGTCCTAGCCATTGAACTCCTTAAAGGCTCCCACAAACAGGCGCGACGCGACAGCGCGACACAAAGGCGCAGCTTGTAGCGCAGTACGCGCGCCAGTGTGCACGAACCTTTATACCATTAAATAAGTTTAATTATCAGTCTCACTATTCATCACAACTATATATCGGTAATTTAAACGCGATAGACAGTCAGACTTACAACTCGAGTTACACTTCCTCGAATGATATCAGCATATTGTCAGATATTTCCATATGGTTCGGTTCAGAGCGAATTGTCACGCCCATCTACATCAACTAGGTAGATGTATAAAAATAGCAAGACATAATGTACCTGTCAGAGATCTGTCCCTGTATGAGCAGTCCGACCATGTTCCCAAAGCTATGCACGGAGCCCACAAGCGTCTGCTTCCAGTCGTCACACGCCAGTCCAAACTGAAATAAATTATTTATCAATAGTCCATACGGCAGTTACATTGTCACCTACATGGCTATTCGTCTATGTACAGTGAAGCAGCCGTCGGCAAGGCATACTATTAACGTCTGTTATGATATTTAAGACTGCGACATCTCAATAACTTTAGTTCGTTTTATGGACGAGTTAAAAATATATAAGCGACAAGGATAGAGTGCTTACATGTTCAGCCTCCCATCGCAATAATGTATGCGTCCGTGTAATTCAACCTTGCTCACAAACAGTGTCTGGAAATGCGTTCTAGAACGCATTTCCAGACACTGTATACTTATAAGGCTTACGAACATAAGTCTTCTTCTTCAAACACTTTTAAATTCGTTGACAATTCCCTGATCAATAGACTCATGTTAAACCTCCCCACATAGTTCAGGTACCTAGTTCGGTCAAGTGTAGTGAACAGGCAAGTGCAGCGCGTCGCAGTGTCCCGTGCACTCGCGCAGACCGGTCGCGCAGCAAAAACAAAAACTATGCAAATAGCTCCACATGCGAGCGAGCGCCCGGCGACGACACACGCCCCTTGCGCGCGGGAGGCTTGTGGAGTTGTAGACTATTGTCTTAGCTCGGGCATTGCAACGAGTCTAATCAATCAGATACGAATCAATTCGTAGGTGTTGTTCAGCATTCTGATGGGATGGTTTTATTCACATCTTTTGTATGAAATAGGGATGGTGGACAGTTTTAGTCCTGCACTGACTGTTAGTGTGATGGGTGGTCGTATTTGTGCCAATGTGTTCAATAGCTGCTACAGATAAATCAGTGTGCCCGCTTTATCTTCGCTGAAGTATTGCAAAAAGCTGCTGCTCTAGGTATACTCGAATACGACCAAAGACAACTACTAACTATATTATGGGCGTATTTTAATCCAATTGTCTTTATGTGGTCAATCGCAGAATAACAATAACTTTAATTGCCATTTCTATTCGTTCGTCTGAAACATGAATGAATAAAACAATTGCGTACTAATAGCTCGCTAACTAATTATGAGCTCATCAAATTCCTTTGAATAACATTCCTAGCGATAACTCGGGAAAACCCTTAGATGATAAAGCTACCTATAGAATATCGTTTAATAAAACTATAGAAATACCTCCACGTGCGACGATACCCGCCTTAGTTACCTACTAGTATTGTGCAAGTTGTGGACGATTCCCTGGGCACCGCGGGCGCTTCCACAGAATACCAATGAGTCAAATAGTTATTGTTCTTATTCACTTGTAACGTTTTATATCGTATTTATAGATTTAGATAAACCTGTGTTAGTCATAGCTCTTCTCTACGGTTGAATGGAAATTTCGCAATGGCTGTGTTGTTAGTGATTATCTTGGTGCTGTTGTCTCTTTGAATTAAGGAAAATAACGTAGGTATTTAAAATACAAAGCTTTAGTGACCAAAGAAGATTTGGCAAAGCGCTATATAGTAAAAAGCTTGTAGGAACCTCAAATGATAGTGATACAAAACAAACAGCGACTTGTACATAATAGCGGAGAGATCTCCATGAAACAAACGAACGATCACGATCTAACGAATACAAGGAATGTTTTAAATTAATTGTAGGAATAGTTAAGAACCATCAACAAATTCTGTCAAAAAAGGGGTCATAAAATCAACAGACACACGATTTCAAACATTGCTTGCTACAAATTAAGAAAAGTTAATATCTTAATTATCTAAAGCTTTGATCAATATTGAACATAAAATTAAGAATTCCTTGTCTGTCACATTCTTTGAACATATTTTACCTAAAGGTTCCCGAATTATAATAACATAACAGAATGTACTCACTAATGACTCGTCAAAATCATCAGATTACGTGTCTGTCTGCCCGTCCGTCAGGGCTCAAGCACCTGTCTACTATATTTCATTCATTATACACATCGTTATCTATGTACACATCTCCTAATGGTTTGACAACCATCTCTAATATTTGTTTAGGCAGTTGTTAATTACTCTAATTAATCCTTATCAAATAGTCGGGTCCATCTCCACTATTCAAAATCAACGTCAATCTTTCAGTTAAACGAGATTTGAATTTGAGTAAAAAATTGTTGATTTCCATTGCGATTTCCAATTATATTTAAGAATCCATTTATTATTTTTAAGTGTTTATCAGGAAAAAGATATATATCTTCTTTTTTTTGTGCTTTGGTTTAAATATTGTTTTCAATAAATGTACAAATATAACCCCTTAAAGTATCAAATATTGATCATAGCGTTATGATCGTCACGGGCAGCCATCAAATTACAATATTGTTAATGGTGTAGGTAGTGCTTACAATCAAACCGTTACAGAACCCAAATATATTACAGTGAGCACGGTGCTATCGTGTCAATTGGTGGCTCTTCGTTATTATATGTTGTTTGTAAAAACACTGTTCGGGACCAAACAAACACTACAGAGTAAATTACATTGGTAAACATCGGCTGTGTATGAATTAAAGTCTGAAATTGCTGAAACTTATCGTGTGCAATATGAACATTATGAACATTAAAGAGATCTTGATTCAAATAATATTGTGTTCGCGGGAAACGTAAACATAATTTTCAGTGGAATGTTGTAATTACAAAGCGCTGAGCTTTTGTAATTATTGATCACTCACATAATTGAGTGAGCGTCGCGTAATAATCAATGCTCACATAATTGAGTGAGCGCCGGTTGTAATGACAGCTCACATAATTGAAGAGAGTTAGTGAGCGCTGCTAATAACTGCTTCCGATGTGTGAGCACATCTACTTTAGCGAGCTTATTTGCATTTATTGATTTAACGCTGAGTTTGTACAATAATTACCGTGAAGTTTGTTATTTATTAAAACTTAATGCACAAGTAAAAAATACGGTAAAAACTTTTTTACAATAAAACAACTGACTTCCAAAAACAACAACTACAAAGTGAAAAGTAACTTTAATTTCGGAAGTCGGTTTCTTTGGATCTGTATTTTAGTTTTCTGCCACCGACTTCCGAAATTAAAGTTATTTTTCACTTTGTAGTTGTTTTTTCTGGAACTCAGTTATTATTTAAAAAAATGTTTTTATTTTCTATTTTTAGTGGGTCAGTCAGTAATTTATGTAACTTATAATAGCCTAATGCCAACTGCTCATCACCTTTCACAAAATATTGCTTTTCCCGATGCAGGGAGGTTAATTGTTGAGGAGTTCTCCTGGTAAGAACCAGAAGAACTCCATATACATTGTGACGAGCATAAACAGCTTAGCAACCATATTAATGTAATCGAATCGCATACCCGTGAAATACTTATTATTGAGTAGTACCGGAGGCCACCTCTAGTCTTCATCATCAGTTCCACTTCACCGAATGGTGCTTTCCGAGAGCAAATGTACGAGTTACTATAAAAAATACCCAAACCGCTGTAGGTGTAACTATAAAATTTGAGGATATCCCTCGATTTCTATAAGATCCTCTAATCAGATTCTGAATAGGTGACAATGGGACCACCTCGGGAGCATACCCATTCAAAAAAAAAAAAAAAAAAATCGGTCCACAATTGACGGAGAAATCGGTGAACATTCATACAGCCGAACATAATAACCTCCTTCTTTTTTGAAGTCGGTTAACAAAGGGGGACTTAATGCCTGAAGCATTTTCTACCAGTCAACCTTAGCGTGATGCAGACAAAACATGGCAGGTGCAATATATGGGATAGATAGGTCGGAAATAACTATAAAATACAAAAATAAATATTATTACATACATATAAGTACAAACATATAAACAAAATAAATGTCAGGAGAAATAACGATCGGTTGAGGAGAAAACGAATCCAACAAATCAACGCTGGGCTTAACTGGCTGGAGTAAACATAACTTTTCTATCCACATCAACTTTGGCGCTAACAATAATTGCTAATCACATCCTTCTTTGTGAATTCACATTGGAAGTTAGACCTGTTCAGGAGGCATGATGTGTTTGATAAAAAAAAAAACAAGTAAAACCACATTACGTTTCCCTTTTTGAGACAAAAAAATGCACACTGCAATGGATAGACAATAAAACAAGTGAACTACACTGGCTTATAAGACTTACACTTTTAAAATTGTAACTTTTCCTAAACTATAGAAGTCAAAGTTTTGAAATAAAAAAACTTTTTATGGCAAAGGAGATGGAAAACAGTGGGCCCAAATGTAATAAGTTGAGATATGATCTAAAAAAATTTTCATATTTTTTTATCTTAGAATATGAAAAATTACCTCAATTCTCAAGCGGAGAAATATGAGAAAGATAGTTTTCGTGAGATTATCGATTGAGTAATCGATTACACAGTTACGAAAATAAAATCTTTGCACTAAATAATTAACTCGAAGTAATTAAATGCACTATATATACTTATATGCAATATAGTGCATATAATTACAGTCATATTAATATATAACATATCAATTAATTACTGAAAAACAGATATTAATGATTATCGATTTCATATCGATTAAAATCAGTCTTCTATTTTTAGTCTATGTCACTGGCATCACAGGCACTAGACAGTTGCCGACTGCTCATGTTTGCTCACTCGTTTTGTGTTTTCCGATACGTTTTGAGTGCTTTCCCGATTATTCTTCATTTTTCACGACCACTGCGGATTTTTACGGATTCCGACCCTGCCTACCTTGTATGACCCTTGCTTTCACACTGGACACCGAAGATCACTCACACGTTTGACTTGGAAATGTTATTTTGGATTTTACCGCCGGCTTGTGGATTGGATAATGTCCAAACTGTGGATCGCTGTGTGAATTGTGGGATAACAATTGGCCACTGCAATATACTGGGCCTGCGACCCTTATACGATGAAACAATTCTGTCAGTGATTCGGCAATGGCTTGCACCTCAGTCAGAAAATGTTTGAATGGTTAGAACCATTCAAACATTTTCTACTAAATATAATAATTAGTGCAAAAGAACATATTTTGCATTTCGGGAATCAACTGTTAGTTACAAGATTGTAACATAAACTCACTTTTACTTAATCTCTTATATCGCTGTTCTCAGATTGACAAAATCCGCAGAATTTTCAGTGAAAGGTTGATAATATTTATGCTATTAATTGACATCACTTTCATCTTATTACACTCAGGCCCAAGATTGTATGTAATCATTTCAGTCTCCTTTCATCAACTTTCTTTGAAAATTAGTTTTACATTTTTATCCTAAAAAAAGATAAAAACAAAAAATTGCCATTTATAACTTACTGGCTAAAACTCAAACAACATTTTAAAAGTATGTTTTACGCCTTATTTACATTTTAATAACTGTTATTGCCTCTTCGGGCTCTGATTACAGCTTCGAGTCGGTTTGGCATACTGAAGACGAGGATTCGGAGGCGATGTTGCGGAATATTCTCCCATTCTTCCACCAGGGCCTGTTTTAGGGCCCTGATAGTGATAGGAGGAGGTCTGCGGCTTTGACCAGCCTCCCGAGCTCATCACAGGCGTGCTAGTTCGGATTGAGATTAGGACTTCTTGAAGGCCAAGCCATCAAGTTGATACCAACCTCCCGAAGGTACTCTTTTACGACCCGAGCGGTGTTATCGTGCATCAGTAACCATCTGTCCACCATATTTACTAAATATGGCACTGCATACTCATTAAGGATCTTTAGAGCATATCTTTCCCCAGTCAGGACTGGGGAAAGATATGCTCTAAAGATCTTTGCCGTGCCATTTTCTGTGGCCACTAGCTCTGTGCGACCTTCTGAAGAGATGGCAGCCCATACATGTACAGAGCCTCTACAGTATTGGACTCTTTCTGTGAAGCAGGCTTAAAGGTATCGCTCACCTGGTCGCCTGTATACTTTTCGCCTTCCATTGGAAGTAACACACACATAACATAACATCACGCCTGTATTCCCCGAAGGGTTAGGCAGAGGTGTACCTATAGCACACCCACATTACGCCAGTTATGTTTAAGTCCCATGTAATAGGGGGAGAGCGGCCGGCGGGGGGGCGGGGGGAAGGAAGTGAATAGTGAGAATTGATACTCATCAGTTAATGAAACTCTTGCCCATTCTTCTTCACTCCACTGTATGTGACACGGGCGTAGCGCAGTCTTGCTACTCAATGTCCTCTCTCGAGTTTAGGGCCACTTGCTGGCCTTAGGGGCTTGAGGTTTGCTTCAGCAAGTCTTCTTCTCACTGTACTGTCACTAATGTAGTATCTTCGGGTCTGGAGAAGCTGTTGCTGGACTTAAACTGCATTGAACTGGCGATTTCTAAACACTGTGGAGACAATATAGCGGTATTCTCGGGTACTAGTGATAAATGATTTTATTTCTGTAAATAGGTTTGTACAAACACTTTTACACGTCAATCATATTTTTAAAAGTAGGTGAGGTCAGCGTTTCCTATCTGACTACTCTGAGAAGAAAGGCCGAAGCAAACTCAGAGGTCACCGTCTCTTTTAAAGTCCAGACATAATCTTGGTCAGATCATGTAAAGACCATGTAGATTTGTGTCTGAAATGGTCTTTTGAGGAAAAACCACACAGATTGAGTGGACCTGTCCAGTCAGTGCACGCATTTGTCAGTATTCGTGCAGCTCAACTCAGAACTTAAGTAGCTTAACCACTCGACGAACAATACCAAAGAAAGGACATTTGGGTAGGCCGCATAAAGCACTCAAACTGCCAGATTATCATTAAAACTACCTGAGAAAGTGAAAAAATAAAATAAAAACTTAAAAGTGACCCACATATTCCTCACATTCACAATAATGAAATAATAATACTATACAGTGCACCTGGGTCTGCCATTACAAGGTCTCTTCAGATGGTTTCCAGTTCCTTCGTACCTTCGCCTCACCTGTCGGACCGTTCTTAATGTTACACCCACTATTCTTGCAGTACGACGCATACTGATGCCTAGTTCCCGAAAACACATGATTCTTGCACATTCTTCAGGTGAAAGAAGCATGATAAGTAAAGTTTAAGTGCTGAAGATACCTTGGCATTTAAATCAAAATTCATCGATCAAGAAACAATGTGAAAACAAAACAGAAACTAAAAAGTCAAAAGAAATAAAGCAATTTGAAAATGAGTTTTTTTTTGTTTTATAAAGGTTTTTACAGCCATTCCTTAAAGTAAGTTTTAACATAAAAAAAAATTTAATCTTTTTTATTTCGAAAGTAATTATATCTTGTGTACTTTAAAAATTATTTATGCATTTATTTCAATTAAACCAATTACAGGCACTTTTGAATTGTCAAGGAGTCGGTTAGTCAGAAAAATGAAGCTATTTGCCCATTCCAAAGCGTAGTAGGTACATAGGGAGAAGAACGGGCAAGAAACTCCATGGACACTCTTTTAACAACTCTTCACTCTTTTTCTCCTTTCTTTTTCATATCGTTACAAAAAATATTGGTTACATCATTTATGTTGAAATTATACATGTGAGATCGATGTAGAAAGACGTGCACGTTAAAAGCTTCCGTAATAATAGATAAAAAGAAAAAGAAAAAAGTAAACAATTCAGAAATTAAAATAAGCCGTGGCAGCTAAGAGATGACCAGTCCCTACTGACGGCGCCCGTTCACGAACATGACGTATGGATCAGCACCATAAAAGAGTGGTACTAAGTATTGAAAGCCAGTGTAGACTAACTTCAGCGATGAAGCTGTCGGGTTTCTCATAGACCCACTCCTTGCAGAGCTGGTCAGAGGTGTGGTTGTACCGCGCGCAGTCATCCACGGAGGGGGACCAGCACTGCTTGACGGGCTGGTCGGTTCCGCGGAAAGACTGGTTCAGCCAGACCGTACTGAACGACGCGGCCGGACCGTCGCAAGAGGGGATCTTGCATCTGGAACAAATGTGTTGTTTAGGAATCTATGTGAACGAAATTAGACTCGTATTCAACTTATTCGAGACTTTGAGAAAGAGTTCTCTTGAAATGTTTTTTTTTTTCATAAAACCTGTATGGGTTTTATTTTTTACACTATTATGACCAAAACTTTAATATGACCATAAAATGTAAGTTTTATTTTTATTTATTTAACCTTTATTAAAAAGGACCAGGTTTTTGACTTTTCTTTTTGACGTGCACTATACATAAGTATTATTGAAATACGCAGCTTTATCAAGCCTACAATTGACTGGTTATTGAATCAACGTTTTCCAAGTGGCAATTTTCCATCGTCAATGGATAGCGGTTCTGGCGACAGATTGGTGCAATGGTGTCATGGAGCACCTGGTTTTGTACCCTTGTGTACCCTTCAACGGCCAAGTCACACAACATTAACTAGAATAATAAAGAAATCGTAGTAAGGAACCTTAGACTTGGCACGATTTTGTCTAGATTTCATTACTCTTTAGAGATAAACAAGCAGCTCCATCGAGACTTGGCTAGTTTTTTACAGAATGTTTTTGGTGGGATTTCACTTCTTTTTGTAGAAACGTGGGCATATTGATTTATTAGATTTTCTTATTTGACACAGTTTTTTTTCATTTTAGGAGTAGTTTTTTTATTATTACAAATATTTCTTTTCTTTTTTTCCGGTTCTTATTCTTGTACAGTAGCAGCCGTTTTTCGTATTGCCCATTCGCGTTCATTATTTATTCTTTTAGACGGTTTAATTTCTGAAAGATCGGCGCGGTATTTAAAATAAGTAAACGACTGTAACGCGGCCGGTTGCCACTTCGCCATATAAGGTTATCGGAAAAACAAACGTAAGCGCGTTTTAAAATACAGTCAGCGCCATCTAGCGACGCGTGCAGGTATCATCGCCACTCTTAGTCCAATGCATTATATTTTGACAAAATTTTGAGCGAAATTAATATTTTAGTGTAATTTGTTTATTTAATTTGTGTAATATTCGAGTAGAATAAAGTTAATCGATCGACTATTTCTTCTTGTAAACTTGTAAGTATAAGTATAAAAACCAGTCTAGTCTTATCCAGAGTTTTCCTTTAATTTTATTTATATGCGTATTAAAAGCAGAAGGGGAGGCATTCGCCCAGCAGTGGGTCGCTATAGGCTAGATTAAATTAGAAGATATGTCCCACTACGCTGGATTTTTACAATGACAGTCGATTTTTTTATGTACCAATAGTACAAGGGGGCATTACCATATCTCTAATACAGCTGAGACCAGCTGAGGGTTCTTCATCAGATACTTCAGACCTTCGATTTTTGACATCAAATGAAGCGGCCCACCAAGTTAAATATTTTTTGTAAAGGCGGTATGTCGATCTCTAATAGTTTGGTTGGGCTCTTGTGTTTTCTAATCAGGGTCACCAGGTACTCTAGATCATCGATTATCCTAGTTTTTATAGTTTTCCCTTTATGTGGCCATTAAACCCTAACTCTGTACCAAATTTCAGCTCTCTGAGTTTATGGGAAGTACTAGTTCTATTCTGATGAACATGAGTGAGTGAGTGAGTGAGTGTCATAAATGTGAAACTTTGCTTTCGCTTAACTTCGGAACTAAATGACCTACAGACTTGAAATTTTGGATTTTAAGTATGTGATTATAGTTTACTGGATGACGAAAATTTCAGCGTTCTGGTCTTATCCAGAGATTCTCAAATAGGAGCCTGAAAATGCGGCGAAATGGTTCCAGTAAAGGATGGTACGGCAGTGTTTGCTTCGCGCTCGACTTGGCAGATGGGTAATGGAATATCTGGGTAAATTATAGGGGACTTTTAGTCCAATTTGTTTAGTTAATTTTTCGCAGTCCAATCTATTGTTAACCAATTTGAAAAAGAACATGAGATCTTGCACCAGTCGACGGTCGCGCAGAGTAATCATTTTATAATATTGAGTACGTTGTTCGTATGGACACCGGGGAGATATATTATCACCGAAGGCATATGCCAGGTGTTTTGTGAAGGCCCTTTGGATGCTTTTTACTCTTTGTGAGTGCACTGCATAGTACGGGCTCCACACCACGCTGGCAAATTCAAGGGGACTCCGAACTAAGGTGTTATATAGCACAATTTTTGTTCTCACTAGCTTAAACCCTCTAATGCTTCTTTTAAGAAATCCTAGTAGCCGCGCCGATTTCGTAACAATATTATCAATATGGCTTCTGAAGTTGAGTTTACTGTCAATGGTTATGCCAAGATCATGAACCTCATTCACAGTCTACAATAATACTCCTTTTATATTATATGAGATAGTATAGGACTGTTTTTTCCTCGTGAATCGTATATGGCTACATTTTTGTACATTAAGTTCCATTTGCTTAAGGTTGCACTAATGCTCAATTCTGTCCAAATCCTCCTGAATTAGGGAAGCATCCTCATTTGAAGTTATAGTCTTATAAATTTTAAGACATAATGGCAGTGTCGCCTGCAAAGGTTGCAATAGTATTATTTTCCAGCTCTGGTATATCAAACATGTGCAACAGGTAGAGAACTGGACCCAGCACCCTACCTTGAGGCACGCCAGCTTTAATCATTTTTAACTCGGAAAAGGCATCCTCATACCTTACTCGAAACATTATACAGGGTTAGTTTTCAAAGACCAGCCAAATTTAAGGATGTGGTACAGACCATCAAACTGAACAACTCTCTCCATGGGACCAATATCATCATCGCGAAAAATTTATAAACTGTCCCATAAAAAACTTCAATACCTACTTGACCTAAATGTATGGGACCGCTGATTTTTTTTTCGTGATTACGATTTTGATCCCAAGGAGAAAATTGTTCAGTACGCTGGTCTGTACCACACCCTTAAATTTGGCTGGTCTTTGAAAACTAACCCTGTATATGTAATGTATGATTGCAAAATATCGTCAAAATCATTTGGCAGCATTAGTCTTAGATTGTATATCAAACCTCTACGCCAAACTCTATCAAAAGCCTGTGCCACATCTTAAATTCGGTGGAGCTGACTTTTTATCTTCAAGCGTTCTCTTAATGTTGAGTGTTTCTCTTAGAAACCAAACGTATGGCCAAGGATCAGATTTCTCCCGTTTATGATAGGTTTTAGGTGGTTTAAATTCAGTTTTTCAAACAGGTTTGATAGTATAGGCAATAGGGAAATGGGCCTGTGTTTGTGACTTCGTGGGATAGTTTACCGGGCTTTATAATCTTAATCATTTCAGTAAATTTCATGGCTCAGGAACATGCTTTAGCACGAATGCAGCATTGATGAGCCTAGTAAGCTTAATGATGGCTTTACGCGGGAATGCATTAGGATTTCTCCCGTAATAAGTTTTTTTTACGCTACTGATTAAAATTTTCTTTGCAACTTCTTTCAGGGATAAAATGTAAGTGGAAATTAAATAAGTGGTTAACTTAGCTATCATTCGCTCAATAACCATCGTCATTCGTTCTCTTGAAATTCTACGTTTTATTGATTCGCACTTCGGTTGAATGTTTAATGTTTACTATAAAATGTATATTATTTACCGCTACGTAGGTACTGAATGTTAGCACAACTCCATAAATGTAGAGAGAGATATTTGAATTAGATATTTTGAACTAAAATCCTGAGCAAAACTGCTGAATCGTACGTGAAATTGTATAAACAAATAGATGGCAAAGTAGATTTCAATATCAATAACAATTGGTAGATACAAAGGTACGTATTGCTAATATCCGAGGAGCTTTAATTGAATGAAATGCATTAGGTTCTTAATTCTTGTTCGTTTCGTACGCTACATATGAAAAGCTCCCTGGTTGGTTGGCCACCATAATAGATGACGGTATATTAATTGTCACACAACTGCTTTCAAGAATCAGTGAATGCCATCACGGTGCAACAATGTTAACCTTTCCACAATCATGGAAGTAGAAAACTTCTTCTATTATATCTTACGTTTCCTTGTATGCATAAAATTTGATAAGCTGAAGTTATAAGCAAACTAACAGACAGACACGCTGCTTTAATATCATGTACTAAAAGTATGAAATTGGTTTTTTATTTGATGACATGAGGAAACAGCTGACTATGTGTACTTTATGTACTTTTTACGAGCGAGTTCGATGCGCAAGCGCAAGTTCATTATGATAATGTATTCATACAGGGATTCAGCAAGGATGCTCAATAATTGTAATTAGTTGTAGGTATGCCTCAGCTTGTTAAAAAATTATTATTGTGTTTTAAATTGTGGTTTAGTTATGATTATGGAGTTATTATATATTGTTAATTTAATCAAATACAATATGTTTTGGATGATAAAAAAATTGAACTAGTCTTGAATCAAGTAAGACAGACAACGTTGCACAAAATTGTCTATTTTATAAAAGAGTTTGCACAATCACAAAAAAACAAGGAATAAGTACCTCCATACTTTAGTAAGACATTACAGCCAAGCACACACAATCGTAGCCTAAAGCTTGTTTCACTATCAATCACCTGTATCCCACATCCTCGACGGCGAACACAAAGTTGGCGTTGTACATGGAGTTAGTAGCGTACACCAGCGCCAGCATGGCCATGGTGACGGCCTGGTGGCGGCCAAACGCGCCCAGTTGACCCAACACGTCGTCCAAGTGGACCCGCTTAGAGCCCGCGTTTAAGTCTGCCATGGTGGGGTTGGCGCCAACTTTGATAAGTAGTTAGGCGAAGAGTTTGTTTGCGTCACTAGCTATAGTTCGGATGCAAGCCGTTATGGCATTGACTGGAGATACACTTTGTGCGCGAAGTTCTCGGAACAAAAAGTTATCACTTTGAAGTAACTATAATGTTGTTTGTTAAAAGTAACCTTAGGCCTTCTTATTCTTATTTGATAGCGTCATTCTTGGATTATTTTGGTATCATCATAAAATGAAGACAGAAGTCGTTAATTTTACCACTTTCCTGGATTCTCATCAACGACCACACTAGCTATCTACTATGTTTATTGCACACTGATGTAGTTAATGTTCCGTTTGTAATGGAATAGCTAAACCATCTTGTTAGGAAAATAAGTCTTGGAATAAACACCCCTAAACTTCTGTTCACAGCACTTCTCAATTTAACGTCACTTTAATCCACACTTAGCACTAACTTTAATGTCTTCAACGGTCCGCCAATCGCCATGTTCTCACTGCACCAATTTCTATATCTTGCAGATTTTATTTTCTTCACATTGTAGGTGCCCGATACGGTAACTAAAAAGAAACAGATTCTCTTCACCTTAAATTATTATTCATAAACGTGTGCCCAACACAAATATTGAATGACATCTAAATTACAGTTAGTAATAAAGACAACACCATAGTTATAAATAATTAAACAAATTTATAGTTCATTTCGAAATGTCACTAGCACTTCTAGAAGGCTTCATGCAAAAAGAAAATAATATAAAAGTGTCATGATAAGCCGGCGTTGTAATGGCGTCTGTAGCGCAGTTATATGTGGCAGTTAGTTAAATATTTATTGAGCCGGGCTCACGACGAAGATAACTATGAGGTTAACACTCTTCACTTGCATGCTTCACCTGTTAACCCTGATAAGCTACCAGGATCTCATTTACGTTAAAATTCCTGGCTACTACTACTGTCTTGATTACTCGCTATTTGAATGTAATCCGTTAACCTATTTTTTTACATGTGACTCTCTTGCTCTTTTAAACAATCGCATCAAACCTTTGTTAATTGCAGTTTTCAATTCTTCTTCAGGTTATCTGCCAACATAGCAGTGTCCTTTAGATACATAACAACTGCTACAAAACCTCTCTTGTCAAAAATCTTTTGTTACTCTTGCCTTGGCCTTTCCTATAGATGATTGAAAATTCTTACAAAATACTGATGAAACTATCACCGTAAACACCCTGTACATTGGATCACGTGTGACCTAAAACCATTTATCTATACATTGTGGCGTAACAGCATGTAGAGCGAACAGGAACAAATAACATACTCAAACATTTGTAAACACGTCGGTTTCGTCTGTAAGCTCAGCGAAATTAATTATTTAAGTATGTACTGCTTATCACCTTGACATGACATTTTTACATAAAAATAACGTATATTTTTTATGAAGCCTTCTGGTATGTCTACATAAATGACATCTTATTTAAATAGCTTAGGTCTAAGAATACCGAGAATATATTAATTTGGAACATGTGTATTCATTATACATGAGTTCCTAATATTATACCCGATCGTTGGTTTAAGTTTGGTTGCTGGGTGGGATATATCAGAAAATTAAAAAAAAAGCTAAAAATTATGTGCTTTGTACAAATTATTGTACAGCTACTTAATGACGTTAATCTTAATTCCTTTGTCGTTAAACTACCTCTGTACTTTGTCCAATCATTCAATCAATCAATCAATTAATAGTCTTAATTTGTAAACACAGGTTAACACAGTGTGCAAGATGTACGACGATGTATGTTATGTATGTATGTGTGATGTGTGTGTATGATGATGTATGCGTGTGTGTGTGCATTCACGTAGCCCTTCCCCAACTATGCCTGGGCTAGCATAGCTCCCCCTAAGTTAGGGTAAATAATGCAGTTTACTGATTATCATTATTGTGAAAACAATTATGTAAAAATTGTGGTATGGTTCATTGAAGTTGTTACATCTTTGCACGTAATACCACAGAATACATTATAGTAGGTACAACTACAAAAGATTCACTCCGCAAAATCATTTAAATAAATAGCGACTCTTTCTACGACGTAATAAAGTACCATTCAGGTCGCACAGCGCTAATTGCCTGCAGTTATATTCACCTAGAAGTTGCCTCTCTTTCTAGTACAGGGTTGTGTTCTTTTAAAGAATAATTAATTACTATTTATGTGCCTATTACTCTACTTTTGTCTATTATTTTTCAAATAAACCCAGGATAGATACTTACTTAGTAGTACGTAGATCAGAAAACTATTCTATTTTTCAATGTCTGCGTACTTTAATTATTTTATTAGCTTAGTCTAAATGATTTAATATTACGTACCTACGTAATTGGGCATATAAAAAAAGTATGTACAACCCTGTTGTCTACATAATAAAAATCTTACTACATAATATTTAGTTATAGTTAGTCCATGGTAGGTACCCACCAAAACAAAACTTCTAGGTACTTTCCTACTTATACTTATCAAAGCTAAATCTGACCTTGTAAACAGAACTTGTAAGTACCTAACTATACTTACTATAATAATAATTGTAGGAATATTTCAGTGTGATAGTTTGTGCCCGCTTTGGTTCTGCTTATCTTTGAATCCTCTAAGCACACTGCTGGAGGATTCAGGTCTAGACTATCGGCTGAGGAGAGGTGGTCAGGTCATATCTCACCTGCTCTACATGGATGAAACTCTTTGCCTCAAACAATTTGCAACTGATGGAGCTACTCAGAGTAACTGAAACTTTCAGTAGCGCCATCAGGATGGAATTTGGTATGGACAAATGTGCGGTCATGCATGTAAAGCGAGGGGAGATTGTGGAATCCGTGGGAACCCAAGTCTCGGATTCCATAACCCTTAGAGCCCTCTCAATATCCGAAACCTATTGGCGATGCAAAGATTCTAACTAGCGCCTCAAGTGTCAAAATTGTGAAGTTTTCGAAGAACGACACTTTGGACAGTTTCCGATACAATTTACGTCACAGAAAAAAATATTTATTAAATATAAATCTGATTTATGTGGTTTCTTGCTGGACGAGACAATAATTATGTTGTCAATAGTGAATGTAATTAAAGCGTCTGCAGGATACACAAAATCAATGAAAACTTATTCCCGAATCTCCGTAAGTACCTACTACATTCAGGAACGCAACAATATTTCGTATGACTACTTTTATTAACAACAGGTTTCGGTGTGTAATCGTGATCCATCTGATTATGTCTAAACTTCACCTCCACTTTAAACCAAAAAGTATCGTTCTTAGACAACTTCTAAATTTCGCCGCTAGAGGCGCGCGGATAATCTTTGCATCGCCAATAAGTATTTGGGTATGTCGGAAGTGTTGGGCATCAATGGTACGGACATGAAGCAATCGTTGAAGGACCGCTGCTTTGGCCGCCTGAAGAAAGTACTTAATAAATCTTCTATTAGGCCAAAACAACGTTTGGGTCATGACGGTTTTGATATACTCTTTCGGCATACTCAAATGGACTCAGAACGAACTCGACGCCCTGGATAGGAGCGTCCGTCGTTGCTGACTGCAAATCGAATGCATTACCCACGGTCATAGCCAATGAGACTGTATATGCCGCAAAAGTGTGGAGGTCGAGGCTTTTTAAACACTAAGACCCTCCATAATCGCGAGATATGCAGTCTCAGGGAATATTTCCTAGAAGCCGACGTGGGGAAAACGAATTGTCTAAGTGCTTTTATTTATTTAGGTTTAGGTTAGCCAACAATTTTTTACACAAAACATTTACAATAAATCATCATCATCATCATCATCTGTCTATTGTGTAGGTTTAGAATGTCAATCCGCCCTACTTCCTTCTTTCCGCGGCTGTGTTATTCTCTGCAGACAGGATCGTAGCTGGTGTTTGCGGAATTTGGTCATTGTGGTACCTATTAATTTTTCGTTGAAGGTGTTCAGGTCGGTTTTGGTCCAATTGATTATCCCAAAAGAATATTTGACAACCGGTATAACGAAGGTGTAGCGCGATGGTAGTATTTCGAGAATTTTTCAGAATTGTGTTAAGTCTGTGTTAAAATTGTATTGTTCATTTTTGTTTAGTTTGTATACAAAAATAAATAAATACAAAAAAAAAAAAAAATGGTAAATTTCTACTTTTATATCTGTAATTTTTATGGTGTACAGAAAAAATAGTATTTTATTCTATTCTATTCTATTCTTGTTCCTCTTAAGGTTCTATCTATTCTCCTGTTCCTAAAGTGTTATGGTGTTGGTAGTTCTGTCCTGCTCTAATTGAATTTATTTTACGTATGTTGGATTCCATTTTATTATTATTTGAGATTTTTCTGTCAAGTTTGCTAATGCATAGAGTTGAGTCTCACTTTTGGCGTATATTTTACTATCATTCATGTAGATGATTTAATTCTATTTTTTTTGACTTTAGTATGTTCTTCGGTAGGTGTATTTTTTATGGGATTCCTAAAGTAGTCGCGTTTAATATTAGATAGGGGATTTAGAGCAAGACAGAACCACAGTGGGCTTAAAGCATCTTCTTGAAAGATCCCTCTCTGAATTTTTATTGGGCTGGTATCTACTGTTTTAATAGGGGAAGTCAGTCTTAAGACAGTGGTCTAGGTTGTCATCACGACCTTGAGGAATGTTACTATAGTTGAATGTATTTTGTATACCTCTAAAATTTTTACAAGCCACGTATAGGGAACAGAGTCGTAGTCTTTTCTGTAGTCAATATATGTATAATTGTACTGAACAGATCGGTTTACGTTTCTGAACTTTCTAACAATTACTGAGTCTATGATTAATTGATCATTGTAGCCTTGACTGAATTTCCGTCATCTATTCTGTTGTTTAGCTAAGATATTGTTAGTATTGATGTGTTGATGTATTAGTTTCAGATATACAGGATGTGATAATTTTCTACAAGGTCTGCAAACATGTTGTGGGTCGATATTTTGATGGATTTGGGAGATCATTACGATCTTAAGGTATCATAAAAGTTGTATATGAAGTTACGTAGGACAGTATTGTTTTAGGTTTCTGGATGAATGTATTTATGTGATTATATAGAAAACTATGGATAGATGTATTTTTTTCTGTACCGGGTGCTTTTCAGTTCTGTAAACGAGAACGTACTTTATGGAAAAAATCTGAGGTTAAGTAATAAAATGTCATTGCTCGAATATTTGTGTTCCTGTTTGTCAGTTCTGCTTGGGCATTATGTTCGATTGGTTGTTCCCATATTCCTGCCCACAAGTTTTGTAACGTCTCTGAGTGAGTCGTCTCTCTCTGTTATGATCATCATCATTAGGGTTGTTATCCTGAATGTTAAATGTCACCTGTCTAATATTGCGGTAGAAAAGTTTTTCATTGTGGATGAATTGAGTGTTTTGTAGTTTTTTTTTTGGGTACAAGCTTTCTATCGTTGTAATCGGCCTGTTACGACTGTCAGTTTTTGTTTAAGTGTATCGAATGTGTGAGCTGCTTGTTTATTTGGTTCTTCATGAACAGTTTGAATTTTATATTGTTCTGCTACCTTGTTAACGTATTCAATTATTTCCCTACTTCTATTGTCATTGATTAATTGGATCAGTTTAGCTATCTTTGATCGTAAATCATTTAATTTTCGTTCTAGTCGTGCCTCCTAGTTAGGTTTATACTCTTTTTTTACCCTTTGGGTGACTTCTCTTGGTTGAATGGTTATGTTTGATCCGTTAAATTTTGCCACGGTCCATGCCGCACAATATACAATATAGTAGTCCGCAAAGTATAGAAGTCATTTTTTTTATTAACGTTTCCCGGTACAATTATTTTGTTTAGGTAGAGCTATACGTTTATATATATATATATTATATAATTATGTTTTTAGAAGGTTTTTGTTTGGGAATAAAAATCTATGTGTAGGGCTACTTTTTATAATAAGGAATGCTTGTTGGAACGCCTTGTCTATTAGTGAGCTTCACTTGTTGGTTAGGTAGAATTTGTTCTGCAATGTTGATTTCAGTATGATTTAAAGTAAGTGAAGATTCTTGTGTAGAGTTTATGTCAATGCTGTTTATGAATTGAGTTTCAGAATTACTATTGTGGTTTTATTTTGATGCATTATACCTAGAGAAATAATTCAAGTAGAAAACAGTGTTTATTCCAAGACTTGCCTATTTTAGTGTAGAAGTCTCGCGTAAAATGAACTATCAATTGTGACTACCACTGATTTGACGCATACGCATGACAAACGGATGCACATACCGCTAGTGGGCCTGACATCAGATTGCTACATTGAAGTTATAGGTATAGTAGAAATCTAGTTGGAACTAGCCCTTCATCAGCGATGGCGGTGATAAATGAACAGCTGTTCGTGAACACGTCTCTAATGGAGGCACACGTCACTCCTTGATCTAGTTGCTATAACAGCGGCTATATTCACTAAAGGCTAAGCAACAGTCAATGCAGTTGTTCGAATTGTGTTTAAGCCATAAATGAGTTGCGAAAAGTAAAATCGATACGTTTAGAAAACGTTGCCACCTCACGCAGCACGCTTTTCAAGAGCCCTGATCTTAGACCTGAGAAAATACTGCATGCGAAAATGTGGCGTAATAATGATACTATACTAAAGGCTACTAGGCTACGAAAATTAAATCCTACTCGTATCTAATATTATAAATGCGATAGTAGGTTTGTTTGTTACGCTTTCACGCCAAAACAGCTGAACGGATCGCAGACAAAGTCACGGGATACAGCTAGTATTCTATGATTCCACCATATTAGGCGAAAGGTTGGCTCATTCAGCGGCCGCGATTGTTTCGGGTTGTCCCAATGAATATGTGAAGTGAATACAGACACAAATGAATCGTCTTGCACAGACGCTGCATTCAGTGTGAGAGCTTTAGTAGTCATAAGTAAAATTCCTAGAGTAAGTTTTTGCAGTCTGTGATGATAGATTTGCGTTCAGATTGCTGCAGTACGAGTATTACTTATGTACTGTGTGGTAATTGAGTTGCGTAGAAAGTGCTGCAAGCCTCCTGACGTGTCTATGATTGATTAAGATACTACCTACTTTAGAATTACTCACACAAGCAAAAATAAGTAGGTAAGTATGTCCAAGAAAAAGAACTAGGTTTTAATTAAGGCTGAAATGTTAATGTAACTTATCAGTACTTATACCTAGTTTCTCATTCGCAAATTAGTTAAAATTTTAGCATCATTCAATTAATTAACAAGCCTGTAAATGTCTCACAACCGGTTGTATCACCTAAACTAAGCTACTACTAACCTACAATACAAAATTATGTTAATAATAAATGTTAATCATTAGCCATGTACCTAGTCTCCAAACTTACGACATAATTTAGGTCAAAATGGGAATAGTGTCTTGTGACTGTTCAAAACAGTCACAAGACACTATTCTTGTTGGAGGCTGCTGTTATCTGTCGTTCAAAGTAACTGACAGGACTGACAGACGGAGTGTTGCTGTGCGCCACTCACAAGTTCAGCGATAGCGATAGTGATAAGTAGAGAACAGTGCGCGTTGTGCACGCACAGTAGCACGCAGGTTAACTTAGTATTTATTTGTGGTAGTTAGCAAGGAATGTGCGTCTGATGAACTTACTGTTGTCAAATATTACGACAATATACAGTTATTGCTTTTACCTAGGTACCTATCAATTTATTTTTTTGCTTTAGGTAGATATACAATGTGAAGGTAGTTTGATAATCTTTTAATATTGGGTGGCGGTTCCATTATTAATGACGTGTTTTCGGTAGGTGTCTTTATGAAGTGAAGAAAAAATCGATTCTGACGGTAACAGTATCGGATTCCCCTGACACATAGGATCAATAAGATTTATAGAAAAATCCGATCTTGTATTCTTAGAAACATTGAAATTAATTACTTTACAATATAAAGTCATAACATAATCTATGTATGTTTTCTCTCATTAGCATGTTACAAAGCGGCTGTGCTCTGTAGTGATAAGCCCTTGTTTTTCCTTCGTTCCCACACGCCCGCCTTACTTACTTGTCTTACTACCAACTAGTCTGCAACGTAGCTACCTAGCTACCGACAGTAAATGGCGGTATGTAATGCATGGGGCTTATGACTTCACGTCACGCCATGCTATGTAACCACGTTACTTGAGTCATTTAACTACAAAGATTGATACGGGAAGTTGTGTTGGGCTCATGCGACGTAAATGCTGCACCCGTGCTGTGGCCGGCGCACTGTCTTTGTCAATGCATTTTACATCATTTATTTTGAATTTCTATGCGCCATTGTATAATCAATACACGTACTACATATTCTACACCCCGTCTCCACAGACCGTGTGGACATACAGGACAGACACTGGCTCGAACTTGCCCCCGGGTCGCACAGACACTCGAACTTCCGCGGCCTTGTCCTGCCCTTCGCGCTGCGCACACGCATGCCAAGTCTGTACATGGTATAGTGTACGTAGGCATGTTTGTGTGTGGGTTAGAATAAACACCACCTATTTGATTTGATATGCACAGAAGGACCATTGGGCTAAGTGTGTGATGACTAGGTTCTGTCCACAGCAAAATTAGAATTCTATGGAATTGTGAAATTAAATAAGACCGTTTAGAAAGAAGTTATCATCGCTGTTCATTCTTAATGTATAATGTGCAAAAAAATACAGTCTTAGTACAAGCACTACTATAGGTACACTAGCATTTATGTCGTGCTGTCGCGTCGCGCCTGTTTGCGGGAGCCTTTATATGAACTTAGTGGGTTGTATTGATGTTTTGAGTGATTATAATTATGTAAATACATACTTGTTATGGTCGCGAATCATATTTTGTTTAGCATAATACCTGACACTGACCTGCAAATTACAAAAATCGTAAGAAAATTGGAATTTCACTGCGGGTGTACTATAGGTACACCTCTGCCCAACCCTTCAGGGATCACAGGAACAGTGCTAGTATGTCCGTCTATTGCAGGTATGTAAGAGGCATTCATATACAACATACCTATTCAGAGTAGACCACAGCGGCCATGTCTGTACCTGTGTGCCAACTCATCACTATTACGAGTATCTTATCATAGTTATTTTGTTTAGACTATACCTTCTGCAGTTCACTACGTGAACACGATCCTCTCACACGATGTCCTAGGAAACAAGTAACGACATTGTACTGATCAAGTTTATATTGTTCAAGACATGTTCAAGCTTTACGCTCAACAAAAACTCGCCCTTGATCGGAACCGTTCGGTAATCTTCGGCTCTGAGCAATATTACTTTATACATTTTGTGGGAGTGTCTGCTCGTGGCACGGTTCACGCTTGACACTACGGCTCGCCGTGAAATAGATTCGACACAAGCACAACTGAGCCTCTGAGCTTCATTCAATATTTGCTCAACTTCTTTCGAGATCCGCGGCGAGAAATTTGAATCAAAAACCCAGAGCCGACAATCAATCAGACTTTAATAGAAAGCCCGCGTTTTTGTGCTGTTTCATGTGTTTATGTTATTTGGAGTTCGTTTAATTAAGTACCTATTACCTCCTTAAGTTATCTGTTATGGGGATCATTAATATGAACACTATTCAATTTGCCACCTACATAAACTTTAACGATATCGTTTTATAGTCAACAAGTAGCAAACTACACTTTATTTAAATTCCAATTCCCGAATGTTAGGAGTAGGTGAAGTTATTAGTATAGTAGCATAAAAGGTGAGATTTGAGAAAGCACTAAGTTTGTTCCAAAATATTGGACGAATAAGTGGGTATGCGCTTCATAATTGTGCAGTATCTACCTATTTAGATTTCTGTGATAAATAACGAAAGGTGATCGGCACGAACTGATCAAAGGAGACTGAAACGATTACAAACAATTTTGGGCCTGGATGTAAGAAGATGAAAGTGGTGTCAATTAATAGCATAAATATTATCAACCTTTAACTGATAATTCTGCGGATTTTGTCAATCTGAGAACAGTGATATAGGAGATTGAGTAAAAGTGAGGTTATGTTACAATCTTTAACTAACAGCTAATTCTCGAAGTGCAAAATATGTTCTTTTGCACTAATAGTATTTAGTAGAAAATGTTTGATAAATCAACGTCAATGACTTCAAGTCATAGGTATTTAACAGGTATGGAGTTATGGAAAGGATGTCTAACATAAAATAAAAAATCATTTAATATAGTGTTTTATTCGTCTTCTATTATAATTAAAATGTCGTCTAGGAATTCTGCAGGTGGTACTGTAGGATCTTGGTACCTAGCCTAGCTAAGGTACCATATAATGCACATTTTATGAGCGCAGCAGCCTACAGTTCGTCGTCGTACAGTTCATCGTGTAAGGGTCGTCGGCCCAGTGTATTGCAGTGACCAATTTTTTATTCCCCAATTCACACAGCGATCCGAACAATATCCAATCCACAAGCCGGCGGTAAAATCCAAAATAATAATTTTAAGTCAAACGTGTGAGTGATCTTCGGTGTCCAGTGTGAAAGCAAGGGTCGTACAAGGTAGGCAGGCTCGGAATCCGTAAAATACAAAGCAGTGGTCGTGAAAAATGAAGAATAAGCGGGAAAACACTCAAAACGCATCGGAAAACACAAAACGAGTGAGCAAAGATGAGCAGTCGGCAACTGTCTAGTTTCAATGTCAGTCAGCTGTCATGCTAGTGACATAGACTAAAAATAGAAGACTGATTTTAATCGACATGAAATCGATAATCATTTATATTGGTTTTTCAGTAATTAATTGATATTTTATTTATTAATATGACTGTGATTATATGCACTATATTGCATATAAGTAATTAAAGTGCATTTAATTACTTTGAGTTAATTATTTAGTGCAAAGGTTTTTTTCGCAACTGTGTAATCGATTACTCAATCGATAATCTCACGAAAACTATCTTTCTCATATTTCTCCGCTTCCAGATTGAGAATTGAGGTGATTTTTTATATTCTAAGATTAAAAATTGATCACATTTTTTTTAGAACATATCTCAACTTATTACATTTGGGCCCACCGTATTCCATCTCCTTTCTCGTTAAGTCTAGCTAAAAATGCCCGGTTTAGTTACTTGTAACTTCCCATACATTGTAACACAATATATACGACAACAGGTCTTCACATATTAGTTGAAGTAGCCCTACGGAACCAGTAGGAACAACAGCATTGTTTCCGCGTCACAGATTTGGAGGTGTGAAAAGTGACGCCTCGCTGTGTATCACACCCGCACGGTACGCAGCACACACCGGTGCGCGGTGTGACAAACATTACGCTCATAACAGGATGAACGCTTAGTGCGCTACTATTGGAATCTGGGTAAAAACTGTGCGTGCTTAGTGATCTGTGTTGGTTGGCGGCACCCGGCGCAGGCCACTGCCATCGGCACAGGCATCGCCGTTGTCGGTGAAAAAGGTAGCTTATTACAGGCCTATCAATCCAAACAGGGTCTATCCTTGAGAAATGTTATAGATTACAGGGCACATTGCCGGGCTCATTAAATAAAAGATTGGGTTGTTCAGTTAACTTGATAGATTAATCTGATGACATGACCCAGTGTAAAGTTCCACTACCGTAACTTGCTCTGATTTGTTGCGTCCATGTGGCCTCTCTAATAGTCGCATAAACATCCGCATTGTGCTCAACGGCATGCGGCACGTCTGTAAACATAGTTGCCTCGAGGTATCGGCCACCCGCACGACGCGCCCCCAGTGCGCACCACACACCACTCACTAAACATTCCTCTCTGCAATCAACCGAGACAGATGGCACTTTACATTTAAACATTCTCCACGCACAGTATCATATTGTTATAAACGCTATCTTTCTTCACGTCACAGTCTCGCCTCTTAACCCTTCTTAACCTGTTGGAATCTAATAGGTACTTGGATCAAGTCTTTCACACGTTGCGTGACAACTCTCGGTCGTCATTGCCGAACGAACGTTCAGGCAGTGTTTTTGAAACAGAGCCGATGAAAACATGTAGGTACCAGCTATATACACTGACGATGACAAGCTATATAAAACAGCCACTAACTTATCATGAAATATTTCCGAAACCACCCAAGATAGCTTCTTGAAGTGAAAAGCAACATTCAAATGTATTTAAAAACGCATAAAAAAAAACCAAATTGAAATTAAATAAAAATAATATTAATATGTTAAAGAAGGGAAAAAGAAAATAGGCCCATTTGGACAAAAAAAAATATACTCTTAAAGTGGCTTTACGAAATTGAAACAAATTTTTATGCAAAAAATTTAAATACAATTTTTATTTTTGTGTACGTTAATACTGCGATAGTTTAGTTTGCGTTGTTTTATAATCATTCAATATTTCGTAATGCCGCCGCGTGCTCTCAATACGACTTCTAGACGATTTGGCATGCTGAGTACCGGATTCCTAGTAGCATAATGTTGAGGAATATTCTCACATTCTTCAATAAGTTCATTTTTCAGGCATGAAGTGTGACTGGAGGTAGATTTTGGCTTCTATCACGTCTGCGAAAAACGTTCTTAAATTGGCTTCTGCAAGACGTCTCCTGACTGTCCACTCACTGATTGAATCCCTTCGGGCCTGCAAAAGTTGTTGCTAGATCGTAACTCCCGCTTGTTGGAAAATAGAATGTCTCACATCCATTGTTCTGACCGTTTGTCTCTGGGATCTCCCCTTGCACTATAGTGATGATCCTGGTACATTCCTCGGGTGTGAGAGGCGTGATGAATGATGATAGCTTTATTTACAAGTCAACGTCTGCCGTAAGCACTTTTAGTTAAAAAATCGATACGCAAAGTAAAAACAATAATTAAATCAAACTGAAAATAAAAGTATTCAAATGTAATCCTAAATTATGAAACGAGTACAAAGATTTAAAAAAAAAAACTGTCCATGTCTTCAAACAGGCCAGGATGTAATAAGGTTTTATTGTGCAAAATAATACTGCTTGCAAGATTTCTTTTACTACATGAGACTAACATCTGTGGTTTTGGAGTTATTTAGATTTCTTTAGGCACTTTGCAAGTGGCTTTTTTATATTGCTCGTCAGTGTATTAACCAAAAATTCAGTACCCATGCATAACTTAGAGAAGGAATTTCATAAAGGGAATCCAATTTACACTTCTCACAAGCCTGCAAGCCGAGCTTGTGAAGACAAGACCAATCGGGCAACCTAAGGTGGACCACGACAATATATTTTCTTCTCTTACTTCAAAAGAGCAAGTCATATGAGTGATAGTTCGAATTTTCCACAGTTTAAAGTGTTGTCACCGGTCACAAAATAAGTAAGAAGGAACAGAAGGCTCACCAGTCACCACTCTATTAGATATTCGATACTTACACGCTGGTATTGTAAGTGAAACAGAACTAAAGAATAATGTAGATACCTAGTTCATTTTGATTTGATCAGACTCTACTTGGTGCGTAAAACTTTTCGGTCTGCGCTGCAGCAGCCTTGTATGTTGCTAAATTACATGAATGTACGAAATAAGATTGTGTGGTCATGAGTAAATAGTCCCACACGACTTACTCGTCCACTAGCGTTTGCCCGCGGCTTCGCCCGCGTGGACGTCGGAAATTATTCCACGGGAACGTACTACCAGGATAAAAAGTCTTCTACGTCTTAATCCAAGTTATAAACTACCTGTGTTCCAAATTCCATCTAAATCCGTTCAGTAGTTTTTGCGTGAAAGAGTTACACATATCCAATCATCCATCCTCACAAACTTTCACATTTATAATATTAGTAGGATAGGATTTATAAGCGCACCCTAATGTCTAATGTGATTATCCACTATCGAGTTCAATGACAGTGGACCTTCTGGCATAAGTAGAATGTAGATATTCTTCCGAAAGCGGTAAGTCCGTCCCTACGCCTAACTTTTCTTTTTGCGCTGATTTGCACATTTCACTAAGTCATTTAAAAGTTTTATCGTCTGTCGGGGCATAAGATTGTCGTTTAAAGTGAAAATCCACTAACTGTCATCATGATTCATTTTAGGACGCTTGAATTCATTTCTTTCAAATTCAGTTTTGCGCTAGTGCATAGTGGTGAGTTGCAAAAGTTTTGATGTTCAAAATAAATTACATTTTAATGAAACCTTTCTATTCATAAGTAAGTAAGTAGCTCATAATGATAGACAAACCTACTCAAAATCATTGAAATTCTGACCAGGTTCTGCGTTCTCTCAGTTCAGCAAGCTCAAACTCGAAGCATTTATTTCAAATAAATCTATTACAGGCACTTTTGAATTGTCAAGGGGTCGTCGGTCAGTCAGAAAGATGCAGCTAGTTGCCAAATCCAAAGCGTAGTACTTATGGAGAAGACCAGGCAAGAAATTCCACGGACACTCTGGCTGATTTTTTGATTGGCTCCCATTATTTACAATAAGCTGCCCAATAGCTGGAAAGAGCTTGGCGTAGAAGCATTTGAAAGAAAAGTGAAATCTTTTTTAGCTAGTAAAGCATATAAAAAAAATCATACACATCATAATGTGTATGAATTTTTAATGGAATCATTTTAAATTGACATCTTTCTCTGCTCTTTTATAAATTAATTTAATCTGAACTGTTTGTAATGTAATAATGATTTTGATAATGATTTTTGGACCTACGTTGACATTAGATTATATTTTTATTTTTAATAATTGAATATTTGACAATTTTGTATGGAACTCCTATCTATTTCTATATGAATTAATTATGTAATCTATCAATTTTATTTTATTTATTTGTTTATGTCAGCATTGTCAAGTTTAATGAATGTAGTTATTATTATTTTTTAAATTCTAAAATTATATTAATATTTGCACACCATGACAGTATGGTAAACATATTAGCGTAAATCTATGTACTACGAGTATAACACCTTGCATGCATTGTTTCTTTATAATTGTATGTACACACATGTTTGAGCAAATAAAGTAATCTGAATCTGAAAAAACTCTTAGAAATCAAAATATTGTTTGATAAAATTGGTTACATCATTCAAGTTGAAATTAGACACGTGACAACGATGTTGAAAGACGTGCACGTTAAACGAGCATTTAATAAAAAAAAACAAAAAAGAAATACGATATATTATCTGAACATAGCTAAAACCTTGTCCCATACATAATAATCTGATAAACGGCGAGTCCTAGCGACACATTTATCATCATTACCCGGCTGTCGAAACATTAACCACTGCTATGACCACAGACTACATAGGTACAGACGACCCACTCCCATAGTGAGAAAATGGTTATTATAGATTGTCAAAAGTTGGAAGTTTAGAACATGACAGTTCTTTTTTTTTTAAATTTAGGTATTGAGTTTGGCAAAGGCTCACACAGAAAGCCTCAATTACCCCGTTCTATTGTATTCAGATCTCAATTTATTTTTTGCTGTTAGCAGCTAAAATCCAATGAGGTCTTAAATGAGCTCATCGGTAACTTATAAATTACAGGGAACTACTGAGAAATATGTAAATGAAACACAACAAATACTTATTCAAGTTTTTATTTTATATTTAATAAATGCCTTAAGTTGCAGTCTCTGAAGAGATTTTCCATTTTTCTTTTTTTTATTCCGTACGAACCTTCATCAACTTTTGTGGGTATTCCAGAGGTGATTTCATCGGCCGAAAACAATGATGGATGAGAACCAAGTTTGAACCAATACTTCTCACTGATGAACGTTTTTTCAAAGTTTTTTGGCACACAGAGTTTTTGAAGTGCTTGGGCGCTTAAGCTGTGCAAATAATCACTGCTCAGAAGCCACTTTTTGAGTCTTGGGGTCTACTCTCTAAGCACGAAATCCGTAGTGTCGGCCGAAGTTACGGGCGTTTGCTACTCCGTATCACCTACGGACATAATATTACTTCGAAGCCCGAACTAGGGATGAATGACAACACCATTTGACAGTTGTCCTCACTCCCGATGTGTTTTTGTCTTTCCAAAAAGGTTATTAATCGGGAGTAGGGTTCATTCTGAAGTATCGAAATACTTTCGGACGAGCCGTATTTTCGTTGACGGACTTACAGAGTAGGCCTCCTGATTTGACTAACAGGAAACTGATGCATTTTACCGTCCTTTCGTTTATTTCTCGCAATGTCCGATACACATCTTGCACTACCAATGCAAAATATAACAGTTTAATCACTGAGAGGTTTAATAACTACGAAGATTAATCAACGCAAAATTCACTTGATCAACAACAAAACTTGTGAAAGTTTGAAAACTGCCTACATTTTGACAATTAAATTTGTGAATTCTCTATGGTTTTGGCACTGGGCGTAAGAGGGGTGATGAATGAGAGAAGGGGGCGAGGAGACCTGTCTTGTTCTATTCTGCCAACCATAGAGTATACGGTTGAAATTTTTTGTTCTAAGTTTGCGTGCCGTGGCTATGACATCGCCCGACTACCGTGTACCTAGTAGTAGTACCTAGGTATGTACCGCACCGGTACCTACTGGTAACCAGTTAATTGCATAAGCTAACAGTTTTATTGGTTTCTGAAACCTGTTGCTTTCGCCAGATTTCCCCGCGAGTACCTTCAAGTAGCTACTTATGTACTGCGAGTGCACACAGAGCATGAGAAGGCGGCTATTAACGTTTGTGTACTAAATAAATATCAATTAATAAGCTTGCTGTGTGTTTGTCTGCAACATTTGAAAGGAAACTTTGTTAGTCAAGTCACTGTCAAGCCTGATGATAAGTTACACTCCACAAGATGTTTCAGTAGTTTTCAGCAGTGCATATTGAAATTAGATTGACAAAATGTGTTGTTATTGTGTTAAATGTTTCTTAGAACATTACTTGACATTAATTTCAGATTAATTTCATGTTCCTGTAACGGTTGTTTGAATTATTACATTCTTCTTATACATTCATTAATTCTTCTACATTTAAAATTTTTGATATTGTATGTAGCATTAAAAGCCATTTAAAGACACTTCCGGAAAACTCCGTATTGTTTCATATAATTTTGATTTGTATTCATGTATTGTATGTATTGTGTCTTTGACGAGCTTTGCTTTGACAATGGAAAGAGCCGTTTAGAACAATCATGTTCAACAGTAACTTGTATTGTATCGTGTATCACACTGTGTTGTTCCTCATACCAACTACCAATGTAGTGCGTCCTTAGTAAGTTAGTATTAGTTACTACGAGTATGTATTTGGCTCAACTTACAACTTGTTACATAATGCAACAACTCCATGTTTTACAATGTTTTTACCGAATTCAAAAGAGAGGAGGAGCTGAATTCAATTTGGTTTTCTACATAAAACTACTCCATAAAAAGACAGTTTTTACTTTTTTTGTTATTTGTTGTGGGCCGCGTTTTGTTATTTGTAGTGAGCCGCGTTTTGGTATTTGTTGTGGGTCGCGTTTTGTTATTTGTTGTGGGCCGCGTTTTGTTATTTGTAGTGAGCCGCGTTTTGTTATTTGTTGTGGGTCGCGTTTTGTTATTTGTTGTGGGCCGCGTTTTGTTATTTGTTGAAGGGCGCGTTTTCGACAGCCATTTTAATAATGGTTCTTGGTTTAGACTATAGGTACATAACTGTCTTAATCATAACATCAAAAACGTGAATGCTCGATCTAATTCCGCACTGGTGAGTGGGCGCATGTTTCAAACTAGTTTAATATCTTACTTGTTTAGTAATTAAAAAACGAATCTTAAGACAAGAGCGTGTATTGCTTCATTGATTAATTAAAGCTGTCATTCGGAGGAGAGTCAAGAGCTGTTTGTTACGATTTAGTATGTACTATACATACAATTGAAATAAAGTGTTAACCGGTTTAATGCAAAATTAATACCTAATCTATTGCTAGCATGACACATAACATCAAACCCGTATTCCCCGAAGGGTTAGGCAGAGGTGTAACTACACACGGTACACCCACATACCACACTGACACTTACATACCTACTGCTACAGACTGCGCCTAATCTTTAACTTCAGCTTCAGATACTCACTCACGTAGTTAATCTTGTGTCGACGCAAATGTAAATGTTTAAAAATACAACCTTTAGAAGTGATTGTTAAAATTCGTCTTTAGTGTTAAATTAATTAATAATAAGTACTGTTTGAAATGTTTATATTTGTGATTACAACGCATTGTTGTCACTCGCGTCCACTCGTGTCGTCATCACCTCGAGAGCACCCTCGGCAGTCGGCACACTAAATGTGACAGTTACATGCTCTCAACAAACCATTATACTCGAGTGCTAACCCTCCCACGCCGGAATAACACCTCACATACAAACGACCACTTTTTGGGGTCATCTTGAATATGAGAGTATGTCGTACCTAAACCTACATGGGCGGTACGTAAGGTACTTTAAAGTCCATAGATGGTACGTACACTATCTCTATTGACACCTATCGCTAAAACTCGTTCTCTCTGTTACAGGTACTCGTCGGCTTCATTAGACCAGTCTCCACATAAAACATCAGACGCTCTCCCAAACTATTCGTTACCCGACTACGTACGAAAGCTCATACTTTGCTGTAGTGATTGAGTGACGTGTGTGCTATTGAATTTGTGAAGGTTACACCGATTGATCAACACTCTATTGTCCAAGTAACGGTCGCGCGTTGGACTTGACATCGCCATTTTAGGGTTAGGTAATAGGTACGTGATTCATGTTCTTTTGTTGAGGTTTTAGTAGGATTTTAATAAGAAATCTGGGATATTTACTTCGTGGTTTTTACATATTAAATGTACCTTCTTTATTTACCTACCCATTATTGATTAATTAGCAAATATTGATATACTTCACTTACAAATAAAACAGTAAATTTTCTATTATAAAATATGGTGTCCAAGCGTCCTTGGACCTTGTGTGATGTGCTGGTAGTGTTGTTGGTACCATTAGCAAGTCAATGTAAATTATATAATACACACACAAGATGTAGGTACGGAACTCTGAGTGATCGACACTCGTTTCAATGATCTTTTTTTAACATCAATCGTCAGACGTCAATTTTCTTCGATGAGAATACAAAATTTCTATGCTCTTGACACACAAACTATTTTACACTTTATTTTCATACGAGTAAGGTACCAATTAAACAAATTGTCTGAATATGTTTGTATGTTTCCATGATTGTGTGTTGAAGTGAGAGATTTTTAATGAGTTGCGTATTAATTGACATTTTGACGGTAGTTGAAGCTTCACGCACAAGTGTCGAAACAAACTAACAAGGATGCTTTGTTGTACACTGATAAATAGTTTGGAGAGCGTCTTCAAAATACTCAATACATTCCAACAAATTAAATTAACAGTTTTTACCTGCCGATAAATTATAAAAAACGTGCCAAAAAGTACCAATAAAAAGTTAAGTGTCAAGCAAAAATTTATCACGACAGTGATTCTAAAAAAAAACAGTGATTCAAAATTCATACCAAACCAAAGTGCCAGTAGTAAACACAATGTTCTAAATTCAAAACAATAATCCTGTGACTAGAGTGCTAAAAATTAAAAAGTACTTTTAAAATTGGAAGATGTGTTGTGATGCGTGAGTGGGTCAGTATGCGATGAAGCGCAGCAAGTCATACACTTGGCTGTCGGGGCTGCTGAAGGCGAAGCCCGAGGAGCGCGACGACGAGGAGTGGGGCGCCGGGCCCTGGGTGCGGGCTGACGTCATGCACCATGACAGGTCAGTCTTATTGCATGTTTTATAGTTGTTTCTCTTTTCTGCACTGTTACTCCGACAGCGACTAATTTCAATGGACCATCGTGTCATCCAACAAAATGCATACCTTTCTTACAAACATACTGATCCAATCGGAGTCTATAAAACTCAAACTCCAAGCATTTATTTCAATGAAACCAGGCAGTTTTGTAATGTCAAGGAGTCAGAATGTTGAAGCTAGTTGCCGGATCCTAAACGTTAGACCTCTATGGAGAAGAAGGGGCAAGAAACTGTTTTAATACCTAGTTATGTGCAGTTTCAAAGGTTCACGAAGTAATGTGCCGTTTCATACACTACTTATTTAAACTCATGCTATTTCATCAAAACCATAATAAATCACATCGTAAATATGGCGCCCAAATCCAACACTCCACGCGGGGGTAAGGGTCTTAGCACCCTCCACCACAGATGACACTAAAATCATTGAAGGCTCCACTTTAACAACCGCGCGTGCGAAGCTTAATTTTTTTTTGGGTAGGTTATGTGTCTTGTTGTTGATAAAAGCGTTCTGCTTTCGGAAAATTTCACACTGCGGCGCCTAGTTTCTGAAAAACAAAACCTAGAGTTTAAAAAAATGCAACTTATTTGCGTAGTCAAATTGAAATTTCACCACAGATAATGTTCGAATTTCACTCCTAGGTTTTCCGTTTTAGGTTCTGACAAAGTGATAGCAGATCTTAATGGTTTTTAGTAGGTATATATATATTGTAAGTTTTTAACTAGTTTTTTTTTTTTAAATAGCTGCTACCGCAATGAACTCAATTTTGAAGTAAATAATAAATAAAATAAATGAAATTAAAAATAATAAAGTTTTATTTGTAAGTACCTACTCTTAAAAGATTGTGGGTAACCAAACGTAATTTAAGGAATGTAAGTGACGCTATCATTAATTTGACAGTCCTCACTTATCGTATGTACAAAAGGCAATGTTAGTACTATTACTGGGAGAACATAGGATGCAAAAGCGAGCGTAGCGAGCTCGGGACTTGGGCAACCCGACTTGGACAGGTTAGGTTCAGACGGTTCGGATGGTTTTTTTAATAAACCATTCAGAAATAGGAGCTCCGGGAGGCGGGGCTCCTACAGCTACGCTTTATTATTATTGCTTGGAAATAAATTTAAACCCGCCACGTGATCTTCCCCACTCTTAATACTCCCACTATCCCACCAATCCTGAAAGAAACTGGCCGTTTTTTTCTCGGTAGGTACCTATGGTTTTGCGCACTTTGGGGTTTTCAAATATACAGTAAAAAGATTCTGTTATACCCAAAAAAAAAATAGTGACTATGAAAAGCGCCGGTTGTTAAAGTACAGTGGCTTCAAACATTTTAATTTCACATGGATAATAAGAATAAAGAAAAATAAGCTAATTTTTAATAAGACCTTTACGATTTAAATGAGTACCTAGTTAAACTAAATTTTGATTGTGGTAAATATGTCGTAAATTACAATGTTAACGTTTTAAATATCAGGGCAATGCAAATTGAGATTTACATGCATTTGTTCGCGTTCTTTGCATTAAGTTGTATTTCAAGATTCAGAGTCGGTGAACATTACGTACATACCTAGGTATAAGTAGCAGTTATACACGTGAGCCCGCGCTTGTAGCCTAGTCGTGCGTCCGCCACGCTCGGTACACTTCACGTGACATGAACACTGCCCAGCAGCCACACAAGGAGGAACAGAAGGCTTACGTTTGTCAATACAAAGCAAACTACTCAAAAATTCACGCTACGATAAAATTAAATGGGAATTCTGATCCACGGCAGCTGTCCCCGGTTTTTGGATGCCCCATTATGTTGCCCCCTCAGTGTCAGTAAGTCTGCCAAAGTAGGTACATATTATGCATAACAGCTGACCATAAAAGATAAACATGAGATTGAGAATTAATGATAACTTCCAGAGACCGTAGTAGGTTAGACTGGAATACTTAAATTTGCTAGAACATCCTTGCACAGAAGCCAGAACGTTACCGTCTTATGAGCAAAATATAAACGTGTTTACATCACGCTTTCTCTATAACTTCTGTTCCCGTTTTTTACTGACGTCGCCGGAGAAAATGTGTTCCAGGTATAAACCCGCGGTGCCCGCTACGGAAAAGACGGGGAACGCGCACAAAAACACGCGACAGTTACATCTGTACCTACCGGGACATGAATAAGGCAATACTACGCGATAAACTCCATCAAACGAAGCAGAGCATCGTAAATCTGGTCCATGTGTGACCGAATCAAACGTAGGTTATAGAGCGACTAATTAATTGGAAGTGGCGATCGTTTTGTAAGTCACTGTATAGGGTTCAGAGAAGCCGGCGCAGTGTGATAACTTAGCATAAATGTTTCGTTTATGGAACGCCTTTGAACGGTCTGTGCAGATATCGATTGGGCCACAGCATGACAGCACTCACCGCCTGCTCGGGCTCGGAGTTGTCGTTCAGATGGTTCCGGTAGTTTTTACAAGATGAATGTAAATCTTGTGACAGCCTACCTTATTGCCTCCAACAGTTGGCTTCATGCGATCTATGGTTCTAATCTGATGCCAATATACTTTGTTATTCTTTAATTTCCGGATTGTATTTTCAAACCGTGAAAAGTTTAAGTCACGCTGTACACTGTACAGATAGAAGCACATAAAAGGCTGCAGATGACTAATCATGTTCAGTCATTACAAATTTACTATGATCGATCATTGTAACATTGGAACGTCCACTTTATACCAATTACGAAGTTGAAGAATGTAGGTACTTACTTAAAAGTATTTTTATATAAGAAAATTAAAATAGGAACGTTACTTAATGGGTCGGGGAAAAAGTTTTTCGTATTTTATAGGTATAAAGTTGTAGTAAAATCTGTTTGGCTGTACTGTTTGTATCTGGCTGGTTTTGATACCATTAAATAGACGACATTAAAAAAAAAGTAAAACGAGTTCAACAATTGTGTTTCTGTCCGCCAAAATGAGTGAATCTAACGAAGAAATTCGATACATTATTAAGTTTTATTACAAAATGGGAAAATGAGACAGGCCGTGAAAAAAATATTTGTGGTTTATGGACTTAACGCAGGGTCAGTAAGAGTAGCACAAAGTTGTTTCAAGCGTTTTCAGTCTGCGAATTTTGATGTCAAAGATACAGTTCGCTCTGGTCGCCCTATTACAGATAAAGTCGACGCCATTTTTGAAAAAGTGGAGCCAGGTCGTTGTATTGGTAGTTACGACATATCTGAAGAGTTAGGGTTTTAACCCATTTGAAAAAGACTGGGTATACAAAAAAGCTCGATATTTGGGTGCTACACGAGCTCTTAGTCTTGAATTTGAATTTAAAATACGAAAGAAGTTTTTCCTCTACCTAATATATTGTACAATAGTATGACGGTGAGACACAGGCGGTGCTGCGCGCGCGTGGGTGTCCGAACTGTCCCGAGTGTGCCCGAGTGCGGGGTCGCGGGTCACCATTGTTGTGCCGCGACCTTTGTCTTGCTGTCGACCAGCAGAGATGCTTTTGGGACGCACAGATTTTTATATGTATAGACTTTTGGGTTAGAGGTTAAGCGCGCTTCTAATATGGTTGATACTTTTCTCAATTAGGTATGTAGTCTGCATTAAGGTAGGTACAATGTGTATTTTTTCAAGCTATATTATCTAGTGGTTCAAACACTCTAATCCGAGTATAACCTCAATCCAATTAAAGAAGCAACTTGGGACCAGTTAAAATTATAGTCAATTTACTTTTCAACATAGTATCATTTAATTTTACGCCAAATGTTTTATGGCAGATTTTTACTACTGCTATCCGACCAGTCTTAATTACTTATATTTCCATAATTTGCGTGATCAATTTGTACGGATGTCGCTGTGGTAACCTGTTACATATTTTTTGTGTGATATTTGTCACAAGACTGGTTTTTGTGTTCGATCTTAAATAGCGTAAGAATATCCTTGAACCGCACGGGTGCTGGGCGCAATAGATTTGATTCGTCTGTATTCTTACTTGTTTTTTAGTCCGATTTAATTTCCATTTTTTTTACTCTTTGCTCACCGCGGGGGTAGTAAAAAGCTATACTAGTGCACAGTGCGTTGGTTATTATAACTGTTACTCGCTTCTGATGATAATTCCTCCCATCGCCTTTTTCTATATTTGGTTTGAAATTACGGCATACATCGTCGCTACATCTATCGTCTGTACATTGCCGACTACCCGTCTATAAAAGAAAAAGGGACGTAATAATAACTCCACAAATTGATTCATCACAAATACCGCGTTCTACAATGCAGGCGCCTTCGCCCCGAGCCGCGTGCGCCGCGGGCGTCGACCAATCAGCACTATTTATGTACCATTTTTATAATAACCACTCCTTGATCCATAAGACCATAACCACTGACCTTTTTGACCGGAGCAAAGGCGTGACGTCTTAATTTATTAATATTTTAGCGTTGTCATTCCTAGAAGGCGCAATGAATAGGTAGATACGTACATTCATTACTTATGCTTAGTCACACATGTCGAATTGTTGACACATTCATGAAAATATCATTCAGGGATGTGCGACGGTCCTTTCAGAATTTGCGTTACCTTTTACTATCCGTTTCTGAGACAAAAAATTAAAAAATAAAAGACTAAAATTCCGTTATGAGAAATTATAGCAAAATATTTCTTAGAAAATAAAGGGTAAACACTATACAGCACTAACATTTTGGGTCAGTAGGTAACCCTGGGCGATTTCTATGCGTCTGATCGGACTGTATAACGGTGCATTGAAATTGATTTGCCGGCAAATAAAAGAGCAGCCTATTATGTACCTCTGATTATTCTAAGAATACCACTCTATTGTGAAAGGTTCTACTTCGAGTGGTTGGGAGCTGTTGGTGCGAATTTGAATAAAAAGAGACTCTTGAAAATTTAGAGTTTTGTTAGAAGAAACTTTTACAAAAGTACGTGGGCTTTTTATCCTATTATGTGATTAGGAGTCTCTTTGAGAATTACAAAACAGTGACTCCGGTATAGTAAGCTTTTCTGACGTAGGTAGTACCTACTTATTGAAAGCTTTTGATGTGTCGCATTTCGAAGTAGATCAAAATGAGTAAACAAAGTAGCTTTATTAAAAGAACAAAAAGTTCTAGCCATTTTTTCAGTTGGCTAACGAAGAAATTCTGAAACAGTTTTTCACTCAGTCCAGGGCAGTTTCTCATGATAACACGTCCGTTTTGGGCAAAACCCGCGTTCGCTTTACAACACCATGTTTTCCTCCAAAGAGCTGAACTATTCTGTAAAAGTTCCGTGCACTTGACGCTGCACGTCAGCCTGTCAGGTCGCAGCAGGGTGCGTACATAACGCCGCACGTTGCGCCCGCGCCGCACGCACCACGATGTCTTACTTCATAGCACGTCCGACGTGCTGCGACGTACTACATGGTCTTCTTTTAAATTATAAAAAAAATATTTTATCACATATGTTATGCCATATATGTTCTTTTCAAGATTACCCTTATGGTTTCCAGTGTTGCAATTATCTGTTTACTTACCTATCTTTTCTACTATCTTCAGTAGTGACAATTAACCGTGATTTCAATTTGATGCCATGTCATTTTGAAATTCACACAGGTCATGATGAAATCCAACAGAGCCTACACATATATGTATATATTGAATCACAAACCGCAAGTTAGATATTCGTAAGTGGTTTCTATTTCCACATGTTCATCTACATAGGTCTGTTAGCGTGTATTTCCATAGGTAATATTAAATATGCCAGTTGAAAATTGCAAGTGTTGAACATAAACACGGCGTGGCCGCAGCTCACACTGCTTGCTCGTAAAGTACTCGCGGTGGACATAAACTTACCATGCTGGTGGAGGGAACTTGCGGTGGCGCTCACAACATCACACAGCAACAGATGTTAGAAACCAGGTTAAGTGCTATCTCTCTGTCGTCCTCTGTGAGACACTCTCAGTAGTTCCAACTCGGTACATATTCCACTATGGTTTTCGCCTTTTGTGCGGTTCCCATAAATCAATCACTGAACTTCACCAATGCAGTGCACGTCCGATATAGGCCTTTCAAATATATGTCACAATTCCTAGATGTCTTTCACATCCAGTTTACCCTAGTTCACTTTTTCGGGGCCAGGCTATCTGGTCTGGGAACACCACACTTCGCTGTTAAATATTCTGTACCTTCATGTATATTATGTATTCGGTACTTAATTTTTTTTTTAAACTGACCACACTACTGAAGTTTCTCTAATCGTATAATCCAATCATGATTCGAAAGACACGTGGTGCTATCTATTATCTTAAGAACATTATTGTTGTTTTCCTCGAGAACAGTACTCTTTTTGGGATGAAGGGTACCCTATGTCCGTTTCTGTACACCTGACAATGTATATATAAAATTTCATGATGATCGGTTCAGTGGTTTAGGCGTGAAAAGGTAACAAACAAACAAACTTACTTTCGCATTTATAATATTGATTAGGATATGTGCGAAAAGTATTTCTTCTGTTTTTGTTTAAAGTTTTTAAAACTTAATGTTTGAAGTCATAAAACCGGTGCTCACAGTGAACGTTGCACAAGTTAGCTTGTCGGCAGTAAAGGGGTCGCGGTTTAGCTGGCTGCTGACCACGGGCCACGTAGCGTAGGAGCAAGCGTATAGTAGTCGTCTAAGTCCTTATAGGTACTATAGGTCTATCGACTGTTACTCAATATTGTAGCTTTGAGCTGCAGATTCATTGGTAAGCTAGGAGCTTTTTGCGAATTTAATTTTACGAATGTGTATTCAGACATTTCCTGCTTCTGAGACATACCAACAAGAAGCAAGCCAATACTCGCATCTAATCCACGGACACGTAATCCCTCTTCCCACATAGTTACTGTACTTTCTAAATTAAAGCAAATAAAGCACGGCGCGTATCTGTTCGGCTGTCACTTATAATATCCGTTTTCTAGCAGAGTGTGAATTGAAAATGTAACCGCAGCGCGCTGATTGGCTGAGAGATCCGTGACGGTGCGCGCACGCAACCTCCAGACACTTAGGGTGACTGTCCTATAGGACTGCGCTTTGTTTTAGTTGAGGAATTCATTAATATTTAATTGAAGGAGTTAGTTAATAAAAGGAGTATTTAAGGATCGTAGCAGGTGGCGTTCTGTAGTTTCTGCGTACCCCCATGGGAAGGAGGCGTGAGTTTATGTCTGTATGTGTGTGTAATTAATAAAATATTGAAACACCGATAAGAAAGAAATTCCTGTTGAAACACGCGCAACGTGCAGTGGGGGTGCGACTGCTTTGATTAAAAACAAGGGTTCGCGTATTTAAATAAATTATTTTAAAAGTCAAAAGATTACAAAGTCACGTGAACGAAGTCGTGGGCACCGCTAGTATTTAAATAAATGATTTAAATTATTCAAAAATGAAATTGAAAAAGAAAGACAAGACACAACGAAAGACACGACGAAATAATGGCTTTTTTGAACAGGAGAGTGAATTCTCTGAAAAATTTCAAAACCACATTCAACAGTTTGTACGTTTTCTGGATGCAAAGATCGGCAGCAAGGCATCAGTGATCTCTTGTTTGATATGACTGTAACTCATTGGTGTAAATCAAACTGTGCGCTTGGTCTTTTGGTCTGTGGTGAGAAGACCCTAACAGCTAACGTTGATAGCCAGGTGCCGGCTGCGCGGCACAAATCACGGATAACATGAATTTGAGCCGATGCCTGACCGCATCGAGTACCGGCGACCAACGAACAATTAATATATTGATTGCGAGAATGGATATACTGACAGTGAACCACGAAACCTACGTTTTGAGATAGATATTTGTAGAACGTGCGTTTAGACGGGTTTCTCAAATTAAATACTGCCTTAAGCAGTCTCTCGCTTTTAGGGATAATCTGTCTGGTTCACATGCTTTTAAATTACTATTACTTACTCACATTCTTACAGAATTATGTGATGGCTTTTACTATATATTCTTTGGTAACGTACATTCTACATGCAGCATTAAGGTATTACTAGACTAACTATGTAGGGAAGTACTTTAGAGAAAAATATAGGAAAATAACAAGCATTAGATATGTGATGTTAAATCTGTATGATGTTAAATATGTGATGATAAGATACCTTATTACTATACGAAGTACCGGCGCGGGGCGTTGAAAATTGCTAATTGTTCATTTATTTCTTACTAAAATACTGCATTTATGAAAATAATACAACTAATAATGAACCCTGAAAGGTTCTGACTCAGTTATTATTTATTATTGACTGTTGCTAGTTTGTTAGAACCAGGAAATAGGATTTTCTTTATGGCCACTAAATGTTATTACCACTTACTGTTCGTAGCATACGAGTTACGAGACGTTCTAATGACGGCCGTAATACAATTTATGAAGTTCCGATTTTGTAGGCAATAATTGCGTCTAATTAAGATATTATCATATCAGCTACTGGATTTACTCACCTATATAATTATTAGTCGGTAGAGTAAAAAGTATCATTAAGTGTTAAAGTAATTGCACACTAATAATCATAAAACATTTTGTGTGAAAATTAACCCGCTGAAAATGTTCGGAACTTTTTCCTTGAGTGCAAAATAATTAAATAACTTGACAAAGTACAAACAATCATAGTTAGATACTAATGGTAAGTCTGGGTAACGTAAAGAGTGGACAAAGAGCTCACATTAAATCAAAAATTTATTAGTACGAGTAGAAGACATCTCACGACCCCCTTCATCATGACAATCGACTTTAAACAGTTTACTTGGCACCCCAGTCTGCTACCCTGCAGCGAGCCCGTGAATATCATACAATTTAAATCTCACCATAAAGCTGTGCCTCATACTTCCCTAAACCGACATAAGTGCCACTTACCATACGCTCCATAAAAATGCAGTTAACTCACTTCATGAACACACCCCAAATGAAAATAAACTTTATTTTTGACAAGAAAAGGTTGAAATTGTAGGGGATGTGAATAAAAACAAAGGGCCTGAAAGATGGCATTATTCATATAAGTGGGTTTTGACAGTTTTATTCTGATAATGTCGGATATTGCGCGCGTGAGGCGGCGCACACACTGCACACGTCGCACAGTGGTCTGAAAATCAAGCTCCATACTCATAGAAACTTAATGTCAGAAATTAATAAATAAAAATATGTTTTGTGTTTAGTATGCCTCCCTTAGTTTTACTAATGTAGAATGAAGGGTATGAGTAGCTCCATGCGTGAGAAAAAAAATATTTAAAAAAAAATTGTATGGAATAAAACACGTAAAGTGCTTTTTTTCAAAACTGAGTAGAACTGATGGGCTGGTACTCACATGAGCTATTGCACCATACACGGCGATAAAGATAACATACAATTCTTGTGCCTTTCGGTGCCGCTTTGCATGAAGCAAGCTTTGGAAATTTTAAATTTACAGTTCGTGATCTTTCAAATCTTTGATGGTATTTTGTGAAGTTACATATCGCTTTGAATATGAAAATAGTATGTAAACTAATACTCATACAAGAAGAGACAAACATACACACACACACACACCCCCACACACTCACAAACTTTCGCCATTATAATATTAGTGTGATTATAAAGGCGAAACTTTGTGTGTGTGTGTGTGTGTATGTTTGTCTCTTCTTCACGCTCAAACGGCTGAACGGATTTGGATGAAATTTAGCACACATATAGTTTATAACCTGGAATAACACATAGGATACTTTTTATCTCGATATTCCGACGGAATCGAGACTTATGCGGGTAAAACTGCGGGGTGCAGCTAGTAAGGAATAAATATGTACTAAGGATGTTTTTACATTTTTATTTTTAAATATATGGTTAAAAGTGAAGAAAGATAAAAACATGTATTAAATAGTTAATGTAAAATACGTTTGGAGGAACTGTTAATGAAATAGTTAATACTAATACATTACAACAAAAATTATGTGCAAGAAAGGCAATAACAATAAAAGTAACGTCAAAATGGTACATTGGTAAATTTAAGACTATAACAACTATTTACAACTCCTATAACTATGATATATTAAATATTACTGTTTAATTATATTACTAATTAATTATATTAATTAATTATTAATTAATTTAATTAAATTCTTATAATTATTTTATTGTAATTATTTGCTATAACTACTTATACAAAAACGATTAGCAGAGAGTATCTTTGCTGTCGTCAGTCCTCTAAATCCGAGTCCAGCATTGACGCGTTAATATCAATAAATTCAACATTCTCTTTGTCTAGATCTGCATCATCACCAATGAGAAGAGATTTCATATCATTAGTAATAGGTGTATTTACTGATTTTCTCAGCACAGGTCTTATGCTGGACAGGTAGGGATCTGACGAGACAAAGAGACCATTGAAAATGTCTTCGTTTGTCGCTTTTCGACAAAATTTACGCGAATGCTGTTCTCGGATTTTCTTGAAGTCTTTGTTTCTGTCTTCCGATGCCTCTTCAGATAATTTTCCAATGGGCATAATATTGAAGTGTTTAATAACTTCAGCACCGTGCAGTAAAAGTTTGTGGACACTCGAAGGCACGTAATACCAGCCATATAGCTCCACATACAATTCTGCTGTTTGGCGCGCAAAGTTTTTAAACGCCTCAACATTTATGGGCTCCCCACAGGCCATCACACGCAAAAGTGTTGCAAATCTTTGGATCAAACTAGGATCCAAGCCTGTAATAGCTTCAGTATTGGCAGGATTACCAAAAAATTTCCTCGCTGTGTTTCCATCGTTTGTGGTTCCGGAACCTGAAACAAAAATTATAAATGAATCAAAAGTAATCCACAACTTTGTAAAGAATAAATAGAACTAACGTTATTTGAAAAAAATAAGATTTAAGAACAAGACTGTTATCATAACTCACCTTGTTTAACGATGTCTACTAGGAGGCCCATTTCATCACGGAATTTCTGCTGTATGGTTTGTTTTCTACTCTTCAATGACTCTTTGCTGTCTGCATCTCTGGCTTGCCATGTTTTGAAGTCTAGTCTATACGAAATATGGAGTAGGCACTCCATACATCTAATCCAAGCATGAAGTGTAGATAAACCATACTGATATATATCTGTTGAAACAGGTTTTCTGGAAAGAAAGTGAATTAATTAATAAAAAGATACACAGCATTACGGTAATCTGAAATATATCAAATTATTCAAAACTTTCTCTGATATCTTCTCTAACTTATTCATTTCCGAAGGGGTAGCTTTACAGATGTCACAAGTCTGCGTTGAAGTATTTGACAGTTGCGAAGTGATTTTACCATCCATCATGGTCATAAGCATTGAGTGCTTAACAGTATGAATTCCCATAATAGACGGCTCCAGTGCTGCGATCTCAACTTCAATCAAAGCCTGTTCTTCCGTAATATTTCATTGGTTTTCATTTGCAAATTTAAAATAGAGCGGTCTGCAGAACATTGTGGAAGATGGCTTTGGATTCTCCCATAACTTTTCTTCACCACAAACTAAGCGCAGAGGCACAAAAGAACACATACAATTGCTTGAATCATCTTCACCCGCCATAGTTTGTTTGTACAAACTTTGCCCTGAAGCACCATCAAAGCCCCACTTGCATATCAATGTTAGCTCTTTGCCATCTAGCGAAGATTCCAAACGTAGGAATTTCCCAAATCTAGCAACAGTTTTGTCCAAAATCGCTTGAAACTTTACTTTTACCCCTCTTTCGGTGATTTTATGGTGTCTTTTGGTGGGTAACAGTCCTTCTTCGCCTCTAAGATAGCAGTATATGAAGGATATAGTAGTATTCCTTCTTCTTTTGCACAAGCTCTTAATGTTGTATACTGTCATTTCGAAAGCTTCAATGAAGTCAGAATTCCTAAAGCTTTATCAGCGGAATATATGGGCATAGCTTTCTTGGACTGCAACAATTCCTTTATCTTTGTAGCCTCTTCGGGATGCTCTGTGATCAATTTTATTATATCTGCTACATTTTTGTTATCTGCACTTAAACCAGTTGCATAAGCAAGGCTTTCAGTGCTATGCGTGAGGAGCTCTTTCACTCTTCTTCTCTTCTGTAGCGGGCTTAGCTCCGAGAACACTTTTCTTGGACTCACAACAGTTGATGTTCCAACACTGCACGTCTCCGGTTTGTATGATGTTGATGCACCCTCATTTATACCGAAGTCAAAACTGGAACATGGTTGCTGCTCTTCTAACACTAAAGAAGCTGTCATCTTGTCCTTCATGAACTCAGGCCATTTTATGTTTTCTTGCAGCCATGTCTCATACTTTTTTATGAAAGTATGTCTCGTGCGATTACACGAGATCCATTTGTTCCTCAACGAACACACATGAGTCTGACAGAATTGTTTCAATTCTTTATTTTCGATTTCTGACAAATCAACGGCATTGACAAAAACTTCATATAATACACTGGGCTGTGAGAAACAGCTATTGTTAGCCACAAACATAAAAATATCCAAAATGGTACTAAAACCTTCCATCATAACACGAAAACAATTCGAACGTAATAAGTATAGTAAGCGCGCACAAGTGCAAAGAGCTACTGAGTGAAGTTAGTTTAAATGTCCTATTTATATTATTACTACCCTCATTAACGCTCGCTGTCCCATAACGCTTATTAAATTAAAATTCAACAATAATGACGGTGATTAACAAATGAGTTATTTCGTGAAATAAATTTTGTAGTAAAATGTAAATAATCTACATCGTTTCCTAATATTTTCATTATAAAAGTCATTAGCAGGTTATTAACTAACGACAATATCAGTTATGTGGTTGGTTACTTCATTTAATTATGTCAAAGATTTGAAAGATCACCAACTGTAAATTCAAAAAAACGGCACCGAAAGGCACAAGAATTGTATGTCATCTTGATCGCCGTGTATGGTGCAATAGCTCATGTGAGTACCAGCCCATCAGTTCTATTCAGTTTTGAAAAAAAGCACTTTAAGTGTTTTATTCCATACAAAAAAAATTAAAATATTTTTTTTCTCACGCATGGAGCTACTCATACTCTTCATACTATATTAGTAAAACAAAGGGAGGTATACTAAACACAAAACATATTTTTATTTATTAATTTCTGACGTTAAGTTTCTATGAGTATGGAGCTTGATTTTCAGACCACTGTGCGTCGCCACTGAAAAGGTTCACAACCTGTCTGTTGTTCTGTGAGGTTGCAACGAATTGAACGAATATAATTACTCGTAATATTTGGTAATAATATAGGTAGTATTAGTACCTATGCTTGAAAAAAAACAATTTAACTTTTATGAATGTGTTGTGTGTTGTTTTTTTGTGTTTTGTGTATGTGTGTAAAACTATGGACTAGAATTATATCTAAAATAAATCATTAATTTTATTTTTTTATTGCAAATTATCGTATCTCCAAGAGGACTATGTCAGTTTATATCGTGTTTATACCAGAAAAGGTTTTCAACACACATTTGGAACGTAAGACCTTCATATCAGTAGGTATGACTGGAGTTCTGTGAGATGAGTGTATGAATTTTTGACAAATTCTGTCTATTTATGTACTTAATTGACCGATGGCCGTTTTGTGACAAAGTAAAATAAATAGAAGGCGTGAGTTTATATATGTATGTACTTAGATAACATAAATGAATAAGTAGGTAACTGCAGCCAAACATGCTGTTACTTTGTGAACACGCAGATGTTTGTAGGGTTGTCGCTGAACTCGTAACTATACACTAATGTGGCTGTACCCGCAGTTAAAACACGTGAGCAAAACCGAGTTTCCTTCATGTTCAACGTCACGCTAGTCTCGTGTGAGCCAGATCGAGCACTCAGCAGGAGCAGGTACTAAATTATCTAGCATAGGAGCTGGACGTTACACAGACATACACATTACGGACTCTATTTATAACGCGATGTTTATTTACCACAGGTAGGTACTCACATTCCAAAATAACAATCCCCATCTACTATCAAACGAAGGTATTGTCAAAGTAAAAGATGAATATTTGAGCCGACGACGTCAGTTCTTCGATTTTGATCTTATTTCTTACTAACTTTTGCCCGCGACTTCGCCCGCGCGGAGGTCAAAAATTATCCCACGAGAACGTATTACCGGGATAAAAAGTATCCTATGGGCTAATCCAGATTATAAACCATCTAATTTCATCCTAATTCGTTCAGCTGTTTTTGCGTGATTGAGTAATAAACATCCAAAGATAAATATATATACTTATATATTATAATATATGCAATATATGTATATTATATGTATTATATAAGTAGGACAGTATAGGAGGATAATATAATAACAATAAGCCCTACTAAGTTCTGAAGAAAGTCTTAAGGTTCCCGGAAATTATCCTATCAAAAATAATACTTTCGTAATAAACCTTCTGTCTAATTACTGCATTCATGACTCGTTTCAACCCCTTCAAACCTACGTGAACGTACCGGCAACAGGCACTAATAGTTGGATACACTACTCGTAGTATCGCAAGAGTTAGTAAAAGATGAACGACTATTAGATAGTTCCCGGACACAAGATTGTGTATAATTTCACAGTTATCTAGTGAGATACCGGGCGCTGCGCGCTGCGAGCTCTGTCCCGGGCGGGGCATTAACGATATACGATACAGCTATTAACTAAGATTGTACACAAGCTAATCTTTGCAGTAACTCCTTAAAGATTCGTGTAAATAAAGCAAGATTCATTAAATGAATAACCGAACATTTTATTACATTTACTAATATTATTGTCACAGTCGCCTCTGACCAGATGCTGCAGGTTATTGGCAATGCCCTTCGCAAGAAGCAAAACACGCGAATTGGTCTCGTGAAGATAGTGCCGTAACACTAGGCATTCTCTATTCCAGGCGATATCATAATTGAGCAAATATATTTTCATGTAGTTCTGGTAATGAACCCACTGCCTTTAAAATGGTTTTGAGCAATTGAGTTTTAGGGGTTTAGCGAAAAAGTAGGTATGTAACACAAATCATTGTTATAGCTTTATCTCATGACACTTCACAGTTTGCACCTACACCATGTTCCCCGGACACAGGTCGGCGCGGTGTCCGGCCCGCGTCGTACGGTCCCGCGTGCCGTACTGTCCGACTGTTCGCGTGTCCTCGTGTCCAGATAATCGCTGTGTTTGCCGAGTCTATTGGACACAAAGCGTGGGCTTCTAAGAACGGCCGGCCATGAATATTAATTCGGATTTGATATAATTTACTTTGTGTTAAAGTGTTGGTCAAGACGCGGAAGTATCGAGAGCTAGGCGGCCTATGTCCAGCATATTATGTTAGATTTGGGAAAGTGGTTCTTGCCCCAAAGAATACTTCGTCATCAGTAACACCATTTCTACCGATGTGGTTAGAGACAATGTTACATAGCGGAATACAACAATGCAAAATATGCAGATATCGATTTTCTCCCAACATAATTATGGTGCGCCTAGATGGCGGTAGATGCATGTCAAATATTCACTTTCTGCTCCATCTGGTTAGATTGAAGCATCAAAGTCCTCCATCCCTTTGAACAACAAATATGCACAATTCTAATATGTTATTATTGGAGTACCTATACAACATAATAAGACTTCCGTCCAGACACGAGCGCTGTACCTACTGTAGTAGTACTAAAATAGTCTTAACTGTTACCTTCCGCTGCTCGCCTGGTACGTCGCGACTCAGGAACACTTGTAATATGGTCACAAACGTGGGATGTGTTGAGTGCATCTCCTTTACTGACTCCAACGTGTTGATGACTTTCAACATATTGTGGAGCGGATATTTTTCCTGCATGTGATATTCCTTTATATCTTAAGAAATGCCAAGGAAATACGAAAACGGGTAATTAAACTTTCAAAAGTAATTTTGAAATGGGCATTCCAATAATTTTATTTTAAAGAAAGCATTTTGATGTTGATTTCCAAATTATTGAAATATGTATAAGGTAATACTTTAAATGGGAATAATACCATTAGTCCTTAGACAGTAATCAACGAACTCACTCATAAGACATTGCGTGTTCTAACCCAACAGCGAACAGCTGACCATAATTATATTTAATTTAGTTACTGAATCCTAGTGCCGCATGCCGGAAGACATAAGACATTGCGTGTTCTAACCCAACAGCGAACAGCTGACCATAATTATATTTAATTTAGTTACTGAATCCTAGTGCCGCATGCCGGAAGACATAAGACATTGCGTGTTCTAACCCAACAGCGAACAGCTGACCATAATTATATTTAATTTAGTTACTGAATCCTAGTGCCGCATGCCGGAAGACATAAGACATTGCGTGTTCTAACCCAACAGCGAACAGCTGACTATAATTATATTTAATTTAGTTACTGAATCCTAGTGCCGCGTGCCGGAAGACATAAGACATTGCGTGTTCTAACCCAACAGCGAACAGCTGACCATAATTATATTTAATTTAGTTACTGAATCCTAGTGCCGCATGCCGGAAGACATAAGACATTGCGTGTTCTAACCCAACAGCGAACAGCTGACCATAATTATATTTAATTTAGTTACTGAATCCTAGTGCCGCATGCCGGAAGACATAAGACATTGCGTGTTCTAACCCAACAGCGAACAGCTGACCATAATTATATTTAATTTAGTTACTGAATCCTAGTGCCGCATGCCGGAAGACATAAGACATTGCGTGTTCTAACCCAACAGCGAACAGCTGACCATAATTATATTTAATTTAGTTACTGAATCCTAGTGCCGCATGCCGGAAGACATAAGACATTGCGTGTTCTAACCCAACAGCGAACAGCTGACCATAATTATATTTAATTTAGTTACTGAATCCTAGTGCCGCATGCCGGAAGACATAAGACATTGCGTGTTCTAACCCAACAGCGAACAGCTGACCATAATTATATTTAATTTAGTTACTGAATCCTAGTGCCGCATGCCGGAAGACATAAGACATTGCGTGTTCTAACCCAACAGCGAACAGCTGACCATAATTATATTTAATTTAGTTACTGAATCCTAGTGCCGCATGCCGGAAGACATAAGACATTGCGTGTTCTAACCCAACAGCGAACAGCTGACCATAATTATATTTAATTTAGTTACTGAATCCTAGTGCCGCATGCCGGAAGACATAAGACATTGCGTGTTCTAACCCAACAGCGAACAGCTGACCATAATTATATTTAATTTAGTTACTGAATCCTAGTGCCGCATGCCGGAAGACATAAGACATTGCGTGTTCTAACCCAACAGCGAACAGCTGACCATAATTATATTTAATTTAGTTACTGAATCCTAGTGCCGCATGCCGGAAGACATAAGACATTGCGTGTTCTAACCCAACAGCGAACAGCTGACCATAATTATATTTAATTTAGTTACTGAATCCTAGTGCCGCATGCCGGAAGACATAAGACATTGCGTGTTCTAACCCAACAGCGAACAGCTGACCATAATTATATTTAATTTAGTTACTGAATCCTAGTGCCGCATGCCGGAAGACATAAGACATTGCGTGTTCTAACCCAACAGCGAACAGCTGACCATAATTATATTTAATTTAGTTACTGAATCCTAGTGCCGCATGCCGGAAGACATAAGACATTGCGTGTTCTAACCCAACAGCGAACAGCTGACCATAATTATATTTAATTTAGTTACTGAATCCTAGTGCCGCATGCCGGAAGACATAAGACATTGCGTGTTCTAACCCAACAGCGAACAGCTGACCATAATTATATTTAATTTAGTTACTGAATCCTAGTGCCGCATGCCGGAAGACATAAGACATTGCGTGTTCTAACCCAACAGCGAACAGCTGACCATAATTATATTTAATTTAGTTACTGAATCCTAGTGCCGCATGCCGGAAGACATAAGACATTGCGTGTTCTAACCCAACAGCGAACAGCTGACCATAATTATATTTAATTTAGTTACTGAATCCTAGTGCCGCATGCCGGAAGACATAAGACATTGCGTGTTCTAACCCAACAGCGAACAGCTGACCATAATTATATTTAATTTAGTTACTGAATCCTAGTGCCGCATGCCGGAAGACATAAGACATTGCGTGTTCTAACCCAACAGCGAACAGCTGACCATAATTATATTTAATTTAGTTACTGAATCCTAGTGCCGCATGCCGGAAGACATAAGACATTGCGTGTTCTAACCCAACAGCGAACAGCTGACCATAATTATATTTAATTTAGTTACTGAATCCTAGTGCCGCATGCCGGAAGACATAAGACATTGCGTGTTCTAACCCAACAGCGAACAGCTGACCATAATTATATTTAATTTAGTTACTGAATCCTAGTGCCGCATGCCGGAAGACATAAGACATTGCGTGTTCTAACCCAACAGCGAACAGCTGACCATAATTATATTTAATTTAGTTACTGAATCCTAGTGCCGCATGCCGGAAGACATAAGACATTGCGTGTTCTAACCCAACAGCGAACAGCTGACCATAATTATATTTAATTTAGTTACTGAATCCTAGTGCCGCATGCCGGAAGACATAAGACATTGCGTGTTCTAACCCAACAGCGAACAGCTGACCATAATTATATTTAATTTAGTTACTGAATCCTAGTGCCGCATGCCGGAAGACATAAGACATTGCGTGTTCTAACCCAACAGCGAACAGCTGACCATAATTATATTTAATTTAGTTACTGAATCCTAGTGCCGCATGCCGGAAGACATAAGACATTGCGTGTTCTAACCCAACAGCGAACAGCTGACCATAATTATATTTAATTTAGTTACTGAATCCTAGTGCCGCATGCCGGAAGACATAAGACATTGCGTGTTCTAACCCAACAGCGAACAGCTGACCATAATTATATTTAATTTAGTTACTGAATCCTAGTGCCGCATGCCGGAAGACATAAGACATTGCGTGTTCTAACCCAACAGCGAACAGCTGACCATAATTATATTTAATTTAGTTACTGAATCCTAGTGCCGCATGCCGGAAGACATAAGACATTGCGTGTTCTAACCCAACAGCGAACAGCTGACCATAATTATATTTAATTTAGTTACTGAATCCTAGTGCCGCATGCCGGAAGACATAAGACATTGCGTGTTCTAACCCAACAGCGAACAGCTGACCATAATTATATTTAATTTAGTTACTGAATCCTAGTGCCGCATGCCGGAAGACATAAGACATTGCGTGTTCTAACCCAACAGCGAACAGCTGACCATAATTATATTTAATTTAGTTACTGAATCCTAGTGCCGCATGCCGGAAGACATAAGACATTGCGTGTTCTAACCCAACAGCGAACAGCTGACCATAATTATATTTAATTTAGTTACTGAATCCTAGTGCCGCATGCCGGAAGACATAAGACATTGCGTGTTCTAACCCAACAGCGAACAGCTGACCATAATTATATTTAATTTAGTTACTGAATCCTAGTGCCGCATGCCGGAAGACATAAGACATTGCGTGTTCTAACCCAACAGCGAACAGCTGACCATAATTATATTTAATTTAGTTACTGAATCCTAGTGCCGCATGCCGGAAGACATAAGACATTGCGTGTTCTAACCCAACAGCGAACAGCTGACCATAATTATATTTAATTTAGTTACTGAATCCTAGTGCCGCATGCCGGAAGACATAAGACATTGCGTGTTCTAACCCAACAGCGAACAGCTGACCATAATTATATTTAATTTAGTTACTGAATCCTAGTGCCGCATGCCGGAAGACATAAGACATTGCGTGTTCTAACCCAACAGCGAACAGCTGACCATAATTATATTTAATTTAGTTACTGAATCCTAGTGCCGCATGCCGGAAGACATAAGACATTGCGTGTTCTAACCCAACAGCGAACAGCTGACCATAATTATATTTAATTTAGTTACTGAATCCTAGTGCCGCATGCCGGAAGACATAAGACATTGCGTGTTCTAACCCAACAGCGAACAGCTGACCATAATTATATTTAATTTAGTTACTGAATCCTAGTGCCGCATGCCGGAAGACATAAGACATTGCGTGTTCTAACCCAACAGCGAACAGCTGACCATAATTATATTTAATTTAGTTACTGAATCCTAGTGCCGCGGCCGGAAGAAAGGCTGATTTATCAGATTTTATCAACCTTGATGTAAGGCGTGTTAGATACGGTGCCCCTAACGATTTGTGGAGCCCTGACACGCGAAGGAATGTTACTCCAATTAATGATAACTTATCAATGATGCAATCGTATAAAGATGAAGAGATATATTTCTAAAACATGTCGCGGAAATTGAAAATATATATCGTGGTGATAGTTATCATTTTGAAATTGATTTATTGTGAGAGGTTGATGAACAGTTTCATTAAGTGGTGGACGAGCTAACCACCCTGTCCACGTCTAATAATTTTAAGACTAGTTAACAGCATAGTATTTTTCTGATCAAAGAAGATTAGAAACCACTGGTAAGTTAAGAAAGTTGAACCAAAAGCTCTCGGTAGGGTTCATCATTGGCTACTGCGATTGATTTGCATAAGTTTTGTCTCCCACAAGGTCGCATGGAAAATTGGGATTGACATCCCAATTTTCCATGCGATTCCAGGCTTAAGTGCTAATCTACTAAACCTCTGCACTCACAGATGAGACGTATCTTCACTTACTATAAGATTGCTTTTGTTTTCCTTGTAAGTTTATCGTAGAGTGCTTACACGAATTGATTGAAATTGTATTCGTCATTATATTGGATAGGGAGTGTATGAGTGTACACGGAGATAATTATAATTATTACTATGAGAGATAATTGCGCGACTAATCGCAGCGATTAGACGTTGCAGCACAAGTGGCGTGTGTGAAATTAATATTAATCGTCGTAATGTACTATTAACGTAAATGTCGATAACTCGACCGAGGCACGTCATGTATCTATTGGTGTACCTACTTTAAAAAAACCCTAATAATTGCTTACTACATCTATGTATATGCTGCGGGTGGAGTACACATGACGCCTTGCTTGGCTATCTGTTGAATTCTGTTGCTAACTAGTTTCGGTACATTCAGTTCACTGAATCCAGTCTTTATCATCATTATTATTCTTCAGCAATTTTTCACGGATGATGATGCTATTGTTTCCATTGACCAGTTGATTTGATTTGCCTTCCAACCCTCACTATGTTGTTTGATTGTCTTAGGTTTGTAGTCTGTAGTCATGCATTTCTCTCTTCTCAAGTCTCTGTAGGCGCTTAAGCATTTTAATAAAAGCTGACTTATTTATGGAGTCTGTTTCTACGAAAAATAATGAAATAACCAGATGGCCAACAAATAGACAATCAGTAGCAGCAGTTGTTATTTTTATTTATATCAGCACACCATAGCGGGCATTAGGATGAAGTGCCGAATAAAATGTGATGGCCGGTGCAGCACTGTGAGGGTTGTTATGAGTACCTACATTCCTCACACGTGGCGCCAGTTCATGACGTAACATGGGAGAAACCGAGACAGATGCGTAGAGCAATAGGAATGAAAGAAAGTTAGGGAATGAACCTTTGAAGAACAAGGGAAGCCAAGAGTTAAAAATAATGTCGCGGAAGAACTAGGAAAGTACGCACAGAATTAATATTAACAACTTACCTTCAGAAGTTCAGATTACGATGAGTCATAATTATTATTCACGGAATTGTTTAAAATAGGTAAATATAATTTTATCTGTAATGTAAAAGGCAAATTACCAGTAAGGCCATCTAAGGCAAGGCTTACTAAAACTCATTAGACTTGTCAAGTTGTAACGCCACTTACTTTCTTTGAACTAAAGTAATGGACCGAAACTACATCTCAGAAATATTCTCATTAAAAACACTGTACTCTTAAAATACCGACCTTCGTGCATCACTGCGTTGTGCATCCCTGCCCCGTTTATCAGCCTGTCTTTAAACCCACTTGACGTAGGGGTGTGCTAAGCTCTCCGTCAGCACAGGGGCATAGGGATGCCCCCTCAAGATGAGCGCCGGGTAGTATGCCCCACAGCGCCTCGAGACACTGCCCGGATTTATTGCACGTTAAGGAGATCATAAAATGAGCACTGCTTTTGTGTACTCTCATTTTATTGGTGATTTAAATGAAAATCCGTTTGCGTAAAGCAACTTTTGTGTAATGAAAATCTGTGGTTTGATGTGTTGGTTTTAAATGTGCCTAGAATGGAATGCAACTCAAAGTTCATCTTCGTTCAAAAACTAATTTTGTTTCATTTTCTGCGGTACCTAACGGGTCAGACAAAATTCAAAATTAAATGTACAAAATATTTTATACCGACTCCATTATCTCCAATCAATCCTTGTACGAGTATACCTAAGTATCTATATCCACTGCTTTACTTTTACTAAGTCAAAAACCCTAACGTTAAACATTTACCAAAGATCTCAGTAAAGATCCCAGCACCTCCACCGCTTTGTGCTCCTCATCAAATTACCCGCTTGCCTTCCGGCAGTTCCCGCGAAACGCATTCAATAAATAGAATTGTTCGTCATTGTCCCGCCCAACGCGTGTACACCCTCACTGTGCCACTTAGCTTTATACTTTCACTGATTCAGAGCCCGCTGCCGAGGGTTGCCGACGATTGCCGAAGGTTTGCGAGTGCCACTGTAGTTCTGGAGGAATTCACTTGAATTTAGCAAAAGGGTGATCCCTTTTGCTAGCATAGCATACAGCATGCGATGAGTTTTGGCTCATACTGTACGATCATTACGATGTATGGGCATAATATCACTGCGGTTCGATAAATAGTAAAAAAAAAACAAGATCGTTAAAGCTTGAGATAGGCCCATTACTAGGCAGCCGAGTGAATTTATAGTGACAGTTTGCACAGTTCTACAATTAGCATGAAGATAAGCGTTGCTTTTTAGCCCATTATCAATACGCGGTTATCTTCTTCTAATGGCATAAATGGTTAATACCTACTACCTATGCAAATCAGTCGCTAGAAGGCCGTTAAAACCTAATCAATATAATTATTGATCCATAAAATCATTATAAAAGTTTAGAACGAGTTGAAATGTTTATTTATACGTTATTTTAGTTTTTTTTTCTGTGCCTACTGCCTTGGTGGGTGGGGAAGGTGGGATAAAATGAGTTACTGAAGACGAAAATAGTCATGTATACGAAATAAACAATATTTTTAATAAACTTTTTAACTAGAAACATTATTTATATTCTTATTCTTTATTTTATCTTGTATTTTAATATTGCCCCAAACATTACTTTTTTCAAGTTGATCTGCCATTTTTAACCTCAATGGAAATTATCAAAAATAAATTTGAATTTGAATAGGTGTAGGTTAATACCACTCCCACTAACTTATGGTACTTATAAAAGTTTATGCAGGTCATGTACCTCACTACACAAGAATAATATGTTACGAAAATAAATAAAAATACTCTTAAAAACTGTTTTTGTCAGGCACGGCATTAAGGCAGGCATCGATACGTTCCACTTGCTCTGACTCACGTGCGGCGACTGAACAACGAACGAATGACGCCTCTGTCGGCTTGTGTGACGGGCAAATGAGCTAGCCTAATAGCCTAATTAACGGTTGCTAATTCATAGTTAATGGCACCTAAATAATCAAATAATATGTAGGTATGTAGGTAGATTTGATACAAATGAAGAGCCCATCCACTTTCGACCAAATAGAGAATCATTATCATAAATTCCTGAGATTAAAATACTTATCAAATTTGCATTATCTTATCGGAAAATAAAGATTTAATTTAATTCACTCTTTGAGTGTCCCGAGGTCGCGATATCGAGCGAGACACAATAAGTAGATGATCATTGTTTCTCATTACGCGGGATTCAAGAGGTTAAAATGGAATAAAAATGCTTTTGTTATTGGATATCGAATAAATAAACACTAATAACAACTAAAAGTTATAAAAAAGTGCAAAAATACAACAGTCAAGGTCATCGCTCGATGCGGAGATACCATTCATACCACTCACAGTACGTCACGAGATGACGTCAATGATAAGATGAGATATACAAGCGAAATTTCGGTCAAATGTTCATCGACTCCGTGGCGCAACGGTAGCGCGTCTGACTCCAGATCAGAAGGTTGCGTGTTCAAATCACGTCGGGGTCAAACGTCACTTTTGTTTTTCTCATCAGAAACAAAATTTACATTTTGCAGTAATTTATATTTTTTTCATTTCAAAACTATTATAATAATTATTATATAGCAAATTACCTTCAGTAGTTTTTGTTGTAAATCGATCAAAAACTCCGAGACCTGTCTTGTGAATGTTAAATTATTTCCATAAAACTTCGGAATGAGGACAAAATAATCCATATAAAATATTATACAACCTATAAAATATTGATGAACCAACTGTTACGGTGGCCGGCAGCCATTAGTTCTCACGGATGGATGATATTTGATTATTTCACGGTCCATGCGTTCACGGTGTTAAGCACAGAACAGATAAAAGAGGTTATCTGTTCTGTGGTGTTAAGGGCTAGTTTCTCTTTAGGTAAGCCCACGGTCGCACGGCCATAAAAAATCGCGGCAGAATAAAAACGCGTGCCGCGCTAGGAATCGAACAAAATGGAAAGCGGGACGTTTGTTCACATGACCGCTATTTTTATCGCACGATGTTCGATTTTAGATTTTAGCGTTGAATGAATACGACATACGAAGTTCTGTAGGTACTTGTGTTCCCACGGACGCGAAAAAATCGCGCGCGTTATTTGACAGGTACGTAGAGGGCAGACGTGCCCTATACTCAAGGCTGTGTCGCACGGCGATGCCGCGTCCGAGCCGAATAACGCGTAGTTAAATAAAACATTGGATTTATTCCATATTTCATTTATTATTATTAATTAAGAAATACTCAGTGGCTAATGAAAGTAATTTATTTGCAGTTAGTTATCAGACGTCATCGGACTGGCGGCATTGCCACGTCGTATGGCAATGCTTAGCCTCTGGCCAAACTTTGGCCGCCAAAGTAAAAGCCAGCCCTTGGGTCACGGGAAGAAAAGTAGATCCCTTTAAAAAAAAAAACATTTATATCTGGTAAGTACCATTATAACCCATATTAGATTTTTGAAATTATTCAAGAATAAATACAAAATCACACATAAATTAATACAAACGAATAAATACAATATAAGTAAATACAACATCAAACCAATTCAATAAATGCGCCTATCCTTTATGTTCATAATCGATACTTATTACTGATAGATAACTAATTCCTTCCAAGAAGCCTGAGTTTTTAAGTTAATATAAAGTCTGCCGCAAACAGGCGCGACGCGACAGCCCGACACAAAGGCGCCGCCCGTCGCGCTGGACGCGGTGCCTTTGTGTACGCTGTCGCGTCGCGCCAGTGTGCACTAGCCTTGAACATACAGGTACCTATTTTATTCCCAAGGATTCGAATACTAAACAAGATAATAAAGTTATAAGTTATAATATATTTTAGTTTTATTTATGTAATGACCATAGGTAGGTAAATAGGTGGAGTTTATTATAAATAAAGTAACTAAATATTAAATGGGTTTAATTTGAGAAAATACGATAGGTATAATAAACATGCTATTTAATTGATACCTAATTATTATATATTTTCCTATTTCCTTAAATCCTTGTACGGCCACAAAAATTGGCATTTTAAATATAGTTCATTATTGAAGTGATGCCTGGCCAAAAAAAAAACATATGCGTAACACGCTAGCACAATCTTGAATCATTTTGAAGCCTATTGCTAATTAATTTCTTTATGTTTGACAAATGTGTCGGTTCAACAACGTAAATAACGCAATGAATGTTGTTGAACTGTTAAAATGAAAGCTATTCCTATTGTTAGTGTGTTACTCAATTACCCCGCTGGCCACACAAATGGCAACCACGAATTATTTTGCGGAACACATCGTGCGCCCGCACTGCACGAAGAATCAGTTCAAAGTGATTTCTCCCTCGAACACTCTGTTGAAGGCGGGAAAAAACCGCGCTGCGCATTTTATTCTGCCGCGATTTTATTATCATTATTTTAATATTAAATAAAACGTTGGAATAATTCCAATGTTTTATTTACCTACGCGTTCTTCGGCTCGGCCGCGGCATTGCCCTGCGCAACGGGCTTGAGCATGCGGTAGTACGTCTACACTACGAGCCAGGGCGGCGCGCGGCGGCGGCGCGGCGGCGTGCCGTACTGTACTGATAATCACGCGCGGTTTTTTTGCGTGGGTGGGAACACAAGTACAGAGCTCCGAAACAGAGCGTTGAAAATCCAAAACCGCGCGATACAAAATCGCGGCGGGAAAAAACGCGGCCGTGCGAACAGATGTACAGTCGCCAGCAGGTCAAGCTACATGAAGCTGTCATATTTCTCCAAACGATTTTAAACGTTAAAATGTTGATAGTTAAGTTCAAAATCGAATGAGAAAATGTGACAGTTTGTGGTAACTTGATGTGCTGGCGGCTGTACCGATTTCTATTTGTTCCATTCCTAGCGCGGCACGCGTTTTTATTCCGCAGCGAGTGTTTACGTCCGAGCGGACGCGGGCTACCTCTCTACCGGTGAAGCTCGGACGGGATGCGATGTGCGGTTGAGGTCTACAAAATATTAACCAGTCTAATATTGTGGTGTACCTGTGAGGTACAATAAGTGAGATTGTGAATAACCGAAGCGAAATGTAGGATAAAGAATTGTTTCTGTTCGGAAAATATTACATAACACATAGTTATGGTTTCGGTTGAGGTTTTTCTGCAGGATAATATCATTTACTTATTCAAAAGTCTTATTATTCATATTCGTTGTCTATCATTATAGCCCTTAACATGATCCAAGTTATTCAAGCGATATTGACAATGAGTGAGAACATTGACTAACGATTGAATGCTCGCATCGCTTGTAATAACAGAAATCTACATGATAATAGCAATCTGTGTAATAATTGTTACGTCTGTGGGAACTGTTACCTTTTGTAATAGTTCCTCAGATCGGACACCTCACGGCGAAGCTTCTGAAAATGAATCAAAGTTGATTGAACACGATGAGCGGTGGCCGACTCATTTGTAATTAGGCATTTATAAGTCGAAAAAAAGTCGAAGTCGGTGTCATTTACATTGAAAACCCGTTCCAAAGAGCATCAACATTTTGCATTTTTAATGTTTTTATCCTTACTAAAAAGCAAGCACCCCGCTGTTAGAAACGCAACATTCTTAACTTAGACTGGGTAGGTACGGTGGTATTTCCAGCTGCAAACTTATCATTTTGCACAACACTTTCTTTGGTAACGAAAACCCGCCCCGCCGCGCCGTGTTTTGGGCCCGTGGAAATGTAGTAATTTTTTAGATTGATAAGATTTCTAACTTTAGAAAATCCTATCACTTAATTCGGTAGTATCTGTGCCATTCATGATATAAAAAAAATGCATAGCTAGTAAGTACAGTTTTCTTACAACAACGTGTTCCAAACTTCCAAGGAAAACATCTATGTAGAAGAAAGCGCCGTCAATATGTCGGAGTGGTATTCTTGCAAAGGTGCAATACACTAATGGTTGGCACAAACTCAGGACACCTTCCAGCCATGTCTTAGGAAAACAAGATAGGTACTGCGTTTTGTTCAGTGACCTACGAGACACTAGTCTTAAGACAACGCTAGGCATCTTAGGTTCGCTCATGAGTTTTGAAACCTCAAGATCTTACCTTTCTTTACGTAGACATAGCTTTGTGCTCAGTGACATAGATAGGTACAAGGCGCTGTTGAAGTTCAAAAAACTTGCCTCTACTGCTGATGACGGTTCTTTGTGCAGTTGCCGACTGACTAATGTTATGTTAATGATTAATTATAAGTTTAAAAAGTTGACAGTTTGCCGCTTAGTAATGTAACTGTTTAACTTTCTGTCCATCATCGAAATCTAGTCGTCGAACACAGCTCCATGATGTGTTACTGTGGTTTCAATCATCATTTTTTTATCTTTCAGTAGAATAGGCAATTTGATACGTCTAACAAAACTTAAAAGAAGCTTAATTTTAATTAACTCAGTCTATCGAAACTGACCATACTGCTACCTATAGTTGCGTTATATTATAAAAGTCTCTTATTTAAATAGAACCAATAAATTCTATGCAAATGTCCAAACTCGTAAAACAGCTGTTAAAATCAGTGATCTAATTTTAAAATCTCGTTAATGTTTTATCTAAATGGTCATATATTATAAGTTCGATGACGGCGGTGACCTTGGGGCCGTGCAGTCACTGACCAGTGACCGCGGTGACGCCGTCCGTCGTCGATGTCACCGCGGGTCGTTTGTATGTGCTGCGTGGTTCATAGTCACTCGGAATTCCGACATGTCAACTAAGTCCGAGATTGAAATCACCATGATGGCATGAGTAATAAAAATCGTTAAAAATATTAAATTACTTGTTTCCTGTGTTTCTGTTGGGATTGAATCATTTGTTTCAACTTGTGAAGCATTATTTTTGTTATGCTTATCACGTGTGGGAATTCTCATGCTACGAGTAAGTTAGGAATGTAGTACAGTCAACGATATTTTTGATTCGATAGGGCTTTTTTTTAATGATCTGTCCCATTTCCTAAACCAACAGATTCATCAGCTTACTTATAATAGATGCGCGTATGTCAAGTTATGCCATAGCACTCGCTCATCAACCAAGTTAGCTATCAGTCTACGAGCCCAATTTAGCACTGATCTCTGAAAGGAAGTCTACCAATTCTCCAATAAATGGTTTCTCCTCTCTTATAAATTTAGTTCTCAACTAATTTGTATGCAATTCAGTTCCCCGCGGAGTGAATTTCAAACCGAACTCGTATGAATGCTCCTCTCAGGCTCATGTTACGTTTTGTGTCCGTCGCGGTATCACGTCGGCGCAATTAGCGACCAAGCAGGACTCCCGGCCACATTGCTACTGCATTCTATCAAACGAAGCCCATTTGCCATCGGTACCAATCTTAATAACTTAACACAAGGTCTATGTTTGATTGATGTGAGCTTAAATAAAGTTGTGAATCGTTCGCGGGTTCTGGATGTGACGCTAATCGTTCGTTGGTTTTTCTTTAAACCTCAAAAGTCACGAAATATAGAGATGTAGAAGGTGAACTCCCCAGAACACGCGAAGTTCTCATAAATAATAGTCGCTTTCATGGTATCCAGTGGACAAAATGAAGCAGACTAGAACTAGGTGTAACAACTGCAAATTGCAGATATTTTTATTCCGCCCAGCATGTGGTGGTAAGATTTATTTTAAATATAAGTAAGTAGAAATTATGGAATAGCATATACATTACCCAAAGAAAACTAGTTATTTCTTTCGATGAGACAAGATTCCTGCAAATACATAATTGTAGTGAATATGGTCCAATAGAAAGTAATCTCAAGTAACTTTGTCGAGTTTTGTTTTAAATATTTATCTTCACTGACCTCCTTTATTTAGTTAGTGGTTAAGCCGTGCTTTTCGAAGAATAGTTCTACCATTGTAGGAGTTAGGCATGCTGTATAACCGTGTTCGGGTGCTGTCGGGTGATGTCGACACCTTGTCCTAAAGTGTGAAGTTACGTTGCTGGATACTTGGACGTCATGATAAATGTGATTTATCATTTTGTTTGCAGGGACTAGGTAGTTTTTTTCGTTCGTTCTTTGTGGTGTATTACTGTTGGGCCTGTTACAGTTGGTCCAGTGCAATGCTTTTTGTTTTAAAGTTACGGTCTCAAAGGGGTTTACCCGCATACTATTCAATCTCTGTATTGCCTAACTTCGGACTGCGTATAATGACAATATAGCGTGAATAAACCCGCCTGTATCACAGAAGTAAGTACCTAATAAAGTAAAAGATTACTGTGGTCAGTAATGAGAACAGCGACCACAGATAGGGGAAGGCAGCTCTCTTAGCTCGCTGTGGTCGTAGGCAGAGGCACTGACTTGTGGTTAAGCCGTGGTCGAACTAAGTGGTGCCTTCTGTGGGAACTGGAGCGCCGACCACAGCCGTGAGATACTACTAGCGACTGGATTACAATACGTGGAAAGCGTAGAGTTACTTGTGTGATGTGGTCCTTATGCAACTTTTTTTGGTACTCCATTTTGAAAGATTAATTTATGGTAGAAAGGGTTTCCGCCAAGGAGGATATTATTGTATTTTTTCCTAAGTAACCTAAGTACCTACCTACCTACATATTTACGTAAAATTGTAAACTTTATAATTGTATTTTTTTATTTACTGGAATTGATTTCATCTCCACGAAAATCCAATCCGATTTCGAACATTTTAATGATAAATGAGATCAAGCCCTCAATCGAAAAGTCACACTTTCCATTCCTTTTTATCTGTCAGTGCGTCTGAGTTAATCCCCTTGTACCACATGCGCCTGAGCCGTGACTTTCACTCCACCACCGTTACTCCGACCTGCAGGCTAATTGCCGGTCCGGCGACCGTTACGATCGACCAGACGGATAATTGATCGGTCCGGTCGTACGATCCGGAGCCCTTTAGAAAAAGTGGTAAAAAATGATAAGCTACATGGTCTGTGTCTGTAACCTTTCGGCCCTTTGCGCACACACAGACTGGCCGCGTGTCTTGTAATAAAATTATTAGTACTTATATCATATCAATTATCATTGATCATATCGTAGTCTTTGGAAAAAGTGGCGTAAAATTGTAAAGTCGTACGTACACATGACACATGCGCAGGTGTGCGTCTGACCTGACCCATCGCATTGTTATTCGTACACTGCATACTTAGGTACTGTGCGAAAAGTTTAATACGGTACGAGGAGACCATTTATGAAGCTTTTCTGTCAGTGCGGGAGAGCCAGTAAAAGTACGTAGACTTAAGTTTGATCATATACAGTGTGTTTTTCTGTAGTTTATACGACTGCATCTTAAGCAACAAACGGGGCCAGGACGTTAAAGCGGGTAAAGTGTAAGTAAAGTAAACTTACCTACGGTAAAGTAAAATGATCTACTGACAATCACCCCATGTCTAAATACAAAGTTTATTTTAAAGAAAAAGGAGCAAGTCCTAATTAAAGCTCTGTATACTTCCTGTCAGCATTCCGGTCGTGAATGTGATGTGTAACTGACGTCACAACCACGGCAGGGGACGCCACATGACACGACTGTAACGGAGGTTTCTCATAAAAACATGGTGAAATAATTTTGTGGTAGGTACTCTTTGGGAAAGTCGTATCCATCCCATCAGCAGTCTTATGGTTGACATGATAGCGATGTGTTTATTAGTTCTCGTGTTAGCGTAATTTCTATGATCGGGTAATTTAGACATCGTGATCCTTATTGCTCGTGACGCCACTACGTGCACCTGCTTATTTGCCTGCGTTGATTTTGTTTATTTGTCAGTTACAAATATATCATGTTACTGTAATTAAAGCTACGTCAGGCTCCAAATTTAAAACCCCGCGCATCTTTGTCGATGGTGTGGAACAGACACAGACATGCATCCACCGACCGCGTCAGTCACCGCGACCGGTCTGCTCGTAATGAGCAAAAAATTACGCTCCCTAGTCTGTGCTCCGCGCACTGAGCGCTGTGCAGTGTGTAGGGTTACTAGTCACTCTGTTTTGTGGGACATGCACTGATAAAGGAAACCTGTTCCATTTAATGAAGACTCCAAATACAAAGTTATCGTATTGTGAAATCAATCTCTACGAAAGTAGTCTAATCGTAATAATATCCACCAGGCTAAAATTTTAATGGAAAATGCGCGCTTGCCGAGCAACCTAGAACAATTCGTACCTAAGTAACTAGATTAAAGTCATAAGTAAGTTCTTATAACACTACAATACACACTCATAAAAACAAACGCAAAACACGCAAATAAACGTATTTTCTTTTTATTTCTTTTACATGCACCCACACACGGCAACTGCTATGTACATATTTGTTAATCGTTTCTCAGACAACCTGTATCTCACTCCCTCTGAGACTGCAACGCACGCTGTATTTAATTGTCCCGTGTTCTACAAATATTGATTGCCCGCGCCTTCGCTTGTGTAGGCCGCGCTTTACACCCCTATAATTGAACACCGATACCAATACTAAGGCATTTGTCGTAGTCATGGTTTCTTTGTGTTTATAACTAGCTGTGAACAGTAGGCTATTGAGATGTAGGCTGCATGTTATGATAACTGGTTAGTTAGCACCGCTAACGAGAATCATTACTTGGGATATTTACTGAGTAGCACAAACAACTATATAAATTCATTGATTGTTTTATTTATAGGGGCAGGCCTATGTTGTTTCGAACGCCGCTGTTGCGACACACGCTGTTGCGAATTATTTTTCCACTGCCTCACAGGTTCGAAAGCTCATGGACTCGAATGAAGTAGTCGCGAAAGACGCTGTTTCGAAAAACATTTTCACTGCCTCATACGCTCGAATGCTTGTGATTTCGATTTATTTAGTCATAAAGTGTACAGAAAAGTATTTAAGCAGTAATTAAATAAAATCAACAAATTCGGTGTCAACATCAACATTTAATATTATTATTAAAGTTACGCACTATACTACACTGCAAATAGCAAATTGCAGCATTATTTGCTAGTAGCAAATAGTTACTAACTATTTGCTACTAGAAATCATAGGCGAGGTACTATAAATAATGAAATGGTGACTAATATTAACAGTAGGATAGGATGCAAGAGCGAGCGAAGCGAGCTCGGGACTTGGGGCACTCTGACTCGGACTGGTTAGGTTAGAAGGGGATGGCGGGGTCTGAAAGACCCCGCCGTCCCCTTCGTGGTTATTTTTTTTTAAACCGCCCAGAAGTAGGAGCCCCGCGTAGCGGGGCTCCGTCGGCTACTCGATGCCAGTTTAAATTAAAACAAATCTAACAACAATAAATCGAAATCACAAGCATTCGAGCGTATGAGGCAGTGAAAATGTTTTTCGAAACAGCGTCTTTCGCGACTACTTCATTCGAGTCCATGAGCTTTCGAACCTGTGAGGCAGTGGAAAAATAATTCGCAACAGCGTGTGTCGCAACAGCGGCGTTCGAAACAACATAGGGGACCCATTTATAGGCCATCATGTCTTGTTAGGCAAATAATAACCGATCTCTGAACTGTAAAAACTGCGTTGAAAAATTCAGAACATGTTTGTTTTTTCCTGGATCTGATAAGGATAGATACTCTGCGTCCGAGGAAGGACTGAGAGCTAAAGGATTATATTGGATTAGTAGACACACGGGTACTGATAAGAATCCCGAGGTGCTCCTCCCATTGTCCACATGTCGTAAGTAAGTTTACCGCTTTGGAAGTATCTTTAAGCTTCTGTACGAAGTTCTCAAATGAGTATTAACCTGTAGTACGACAACCTGTCACACACAAGGTCCTAAGGGTTACGAGTGTAGCAAGTGAAATCAACGCCTTAAGCGGTGACAAGCCTCGTACGCGCGCGCAATGCTGTAGTATCGATGTTAGCTACCATGTAGTGTGTAATTAATATGTTAATACATAGTGACGGTTTTTGTGCGGCGTTGACACGAGCTTCAGGGAATTAATGTTAGATGTTTAGATATTAATGTTGTAATGGATATCTCTGCATGAAATGCCGACAGCGGATGGTTTAAAATGTCTATGAGAGCCTTAGTACACCTCCGCCGCGAAAATAATAATGGAAAACCGCTTAAAAGCTCCCTCAGGCAGGCGCGAGGCAACAGCGCGACTCGACTCTAGTAGAACAATTCCTATTAAAACTTCATGGAAGTTGTTCTACAAAAGTCACGTTGCACTGTCGCGTCGCGCCTGTCTGAAGGAGCCTTATCGAATTCAGCTAAGAAACATTACTACTATTATTTCGCAATTCGAGTAGCGGAACATCATGAGAGTCAGTTGATTTGTAGCAATTCGCTTTTGTAGGTATTAGTAAATACAGAGGTCAACTTCGGAGCTCTTAGATTAGTTTTTCCGTAACATCGATGATACAAAAAAAATAAAACGCTTTATAAACTTGTCGACTACCATCCACTCGGTCTTCCCCGAGAGCTAATCAGATAATGTCGTATGCATACATCAAATCCCAAAAAGACATAAGTACTGATGTATCTGCATAAAGTGCACCTTGTAAAGTTGCTAATCATGGCGTTTTAATGCAATTAACTAAATAACTTGATGGTTTACACGAAAACGTCCACAAAACCAAGCATTCCACTCGGCTTCCTCCCATCACGATGCAAGAATGCAATCCTTAAGTACATACAAGAGTACCGAAACGTCAAGTTTGTCAAGAGACATCTTATAAATATTAATATCAAACAGGAATCAATCATCGAATCAGTTGGAGCCTTTAATCATTAAAGGGCCGGGTTCGGTTCCCGGAACGTGCAAAAAGACTCGCGAAGTATATTATTATGTCTATGCGTATAATGAAGCATAATGATCGGTTTTTAGCACGAACTGAACTGTATGGCGCAGTGCTATACTTGGAGATAATTACAAAATGGAGCTCAATAATGGACTCTTGTATGCATGATTGGGGAAGTTGGCTAGAATATCTACTCGACCCTTCTGTCAGACTAGATAGATCATTGTAGAGTATATGCAAGAGGCAAAATACTTAGTGAGATGCAAGCACACAGGGAAAGAAAAAATCCAAAGATGCTTCAAGTGGTACTAGTATTGCGATCGACTGATTGTGTCTCATTATCACAGTGCCACATCACTGACCCATGCTCGTATAAACATAGCATAATAAATTCTACGTTTAGTTGACTTTACTTGCATATTTTAACATCAAGTTAGAGCTTTTTATTTGCCAAGTGTTTACTTTGTTGATCAGCTTTTACTGTTTTTTTATTTTTTTGTTGAGTGGGAAATCATCAAATGACCTCTCCCGCTCTGGGCGGAGCGGAAGGGCGTGTCAGACTCTTACTGACTAAAACCCACCCGTGTCCCTTCAGTTGCGTGTGCGCCAGTGCCACGGTAACTCTTTCGAACAATCCGCGACCCCGGCAGGCATCGGCCCTATCGGACCCCGTCAATGATGCTGACATCTCTTTGAGGCGTGCCTGGAACACAACGCGCCGTCGACCCGGGCCTGGTCCTTACCGGACGGCGAGCTGCCCATTGCTCGCCGTCCGCAGGCCCGCGCCTACGGTGGCCGGGAGTCGGCTATCGACTCCCGACGCCCAGGGTGTCTCCTCCTGCGGCGACTAAGGGCGTGAGGGCGCAACGATTGCCTCACCCTCACGCGCTCCGCCTCCTCCTTCGCGAGCATTACTGCTTCTCAGAAGGAGGTGACGGCATCCCATTCCCTCTCGCTCCGTACCATGGTTTGGACCAGGGTCGGACGCGAGAGATCGCCGCCGCTAATCGCCACCACGAGGACACGGCGGTGCTCCACCCAAGCCGGGCAGACCTCCACCGTATGCTCCATCATGTCCTCCGGTCGATCCACACAATGATAACACCCGGGCGTTTCTTCCCGCCTTATCCGAAACAGGAACCTCCCGAAACAGCCATGTCCGGTGAAGAACTGCGTCAGGCGGAAGGGGAGGACGCCGTGGCGCCTCTCAAGCCACTCCTCAAAGAGGGGACTTACCGCCGCAATTGTAGCGTGCCCAAGCTTTTACAGCTGACATTGGATTACACTCACTTTAATCCCTAAGAGATATATTAATATTTCAGTCCCTAATTGCTAAAAATAACTTAACATTTTCTTTAAATTTAATTCTCGAGTAACTAAGGAGCTTAGCTTCACGTGTAATCTCGTATGTTTGCTTCAAGGCTCAGTGTCTGTCCGTGACCGTCGGATTAGTAGCGTGATCATAAAATTAAATACTAATGCCGAAGCAAAGGAGTTTAATGTGAATTTAATTTTGTTTCGCTGGAAATGAGAATACTTGGATGAAATAGTTTTATTGGTTGCAAGAAGATTTTGTGGAGGTTATTGCTATTTTAAGTAAACACAAACTTAAATAGCATAACAAAGCATATCGGATTATTTTAAATGTTAGTAAGAGAACGTTAACATTTAGATTTCAGTCTCTTTATGGACAATACAGGCTCGCTCCATATTATACCTACATGAAACTTGAAACTAAAACTTGCCAGGGGTATTCTGGAACTTTGTCAAAGGTATTATGTTTAATTCTATTAGTGGGTTCTTTAATTATATATTTCTGAATCTGGAATAGTCGGGTAGTCAAGACAGTACAATTTATCGGTTTGTTAGTAATTTAGAGGAAATTATAACAACCTGTAAAAGGAAACGATTCTTGGTCTGTGATTCGAACTAAAGTGGTTCAGTTTCATAATACTAGATGAGAAGTATTTAGTAGGTCCTCACCTTGTTTATACACTAGAACCCGAGGCTACGATCCGGTTGGTTAAGAAACAATCTCGACAGTCCTTCTTTCTCAGTCAGTGAAGTCATACTTACTTTGTTTGCTTCAAGTAAACTCTTCTCTGAAGCTTTATTAGTTGACTATCAAAACTCTAACGCTGTTGCTAAGATTGATTATCCTAATTATTAATATCATTATCATCCTTCTGCGTCTATCCTTATTCCAATATTTTATTTGAATTTCCGCAGTAATACATCTTGGTACTAATACTAAAACAAAGACAACAAATTCTACAAAGTTGTTTTTTTAGACACCATCAGTCCTGTGCCCAAGTGGCACGGGCAGGTGCCGTGCCCACTATAATAAGGTGACGCAAGAATAGAGAGTCAACAAACGTAATCGCGATCGGTTTTTTACTGGTAACCGGTAACCGGTGAGTGCTGACCGGTATGATTCGGTAATTGGATGATAATGAGTGGCGGCCGGCAGTGGCGCATCGGTCCGTGATTATTAGTGTAGAGTGGACACGAGATGGAGTGAATGTGAGACATGTCAGATGTATAATGGGATGGAGATCACTTTATTCAACAGTGCTAAGTATATTGAAATGCGGTTTTATAAATCCTTTTGTAATACTTATTTTTGTGTTCACATCGCTATTATTTCATCTTCGTAGAAGTATTTAAAAAGTTTTAAGACTGCATGATTGTTTTCTGAGAATGCCCAACACCTGTTTTTGACTTTCTGACAACAAATGGATTTGCTTTGCATCTGATAACTAAAAACAGAACTGTACTTGTATTTACTTTAATAATCGCATGTTACATAATTTCTTCATGGTTCTATCCTGGATGTTTCCTGGATGTTTCCCACCCTGCAAGTGGTCGCCTCAGTCGGGCGGGCTGCTGCGCCCGCGCCGCATTTAATGCACTGATAATAAAAACTCGCTGTGCACCGCCGACGTTTTCTTCTGCGATCTCCCAAACTTTAAAGCTTCATGTTTGTATAAGCTGTTCGAATAAAAACGCGTTTGTTTGTGGTATTGTTAAAAGTTTTATCAAAAGGTAGAGTTTTTTGTAGAGTCGCTTGTCATATTTGAGGTTACATTCTGGGCGGTTCTGACCGATATAAAAAGGGTCTGATAATTAATTATTTCCCATTATAAAGGTTCGTATTATGACATAATTAGTGACATTAAGATTTTTTGAGAAAGCATTTGTAAATTAATGTCTTTATCATCAGTCGCGAGACCTGCAGTGGTTGAGCCGGATTTTTTTACTCTTCACAATTAACAAATCATGACGATTAAAATTTATTAAATAATTTATGTCTTACTTAAGATACGTTGTATGTTTTATAAGTCCTGTGGGGTCGCCACGAAGAGTATTGCAAGTCCCATGGCGTTTACCAGGAAATTGTGAACAACTTAAGATGCCAGTGTAACGAGCCCGGTGTTCGTGGGAGTCGTCGGCACAGGTCCCTGCCGGGCCCGCAGTTATGAGAGCGTATTATACGTAATTAGACACAAATATTTAACAATCCGCCGACGATGATAGAGATCGCGAGTAATTGGCGCGGGGAGCCATTGTCGTGCGATACGACGTACTTACGGTACGATATTATTCGATGTTTGGGTTGACTTAATCTTAAGCGTCTGAAGAAGTCTTAAACTACTAGGCACAACTGGTAAAATAATTAGGTTTTTACTGTACACACAAGTTTAGACTGGGTACATAGATGCGTTAGTACTTACCTAACTTTAGCTGTACATAATATTTATTTATTTATCCTCGCATTGGAACGCTATTCAGCAATTACAACACTCATAAAAAAAAATCATTTGCTACTTTCCATCCTGCTGTATGTTGTCATATGCGCGAAAACAATGTCATTTCTCCATCACCGTACCATCTAGCACTATGGGTGAGCCCATAGTTTTAGAAAATGTTTTTCCTGAAAAAATATGTACCTATACCTACTTGGGTACCGTAAGACATTGTATACGTACAGCGTTCGTATCGTAATGTCGTAGGTCAGCTCTCAAGCTGGCCCCGCGTGAAATGCAACTGTGTTGTGTGCCGTTTGTTTGTACCAGCGACGCCAGCGATGGTCGGTGTGCCACAAGCGTGTCGCCACAGTGGCCCGGCCGCTCCCTACCTCGATCACAACGCATAAGCATTGCTCTGAATGCGGTTGCGTTAAAAGACTGTGACCAGTAACTCTCTTTTAAAAGCTGTAAGCTTTAATAATAATACGCAGCAAAATGGTGAATTCTTATTTTTAAAGTACATATTACCTCAATGTTCTTAAACAACATCATAACGAAAGAAAGTCGAGTAGATTTGAATACAGAGTCAAATTAAATAATACTTCAAGTACAATACAACATAAAGAGTCGCTGATCCCACAAAAAAAAAACCATCAGATCTAATTTTATATTGTTTTAATATACTTCCGAATACCAGAGTTTCTCTAGTTATTTTATTTTGATCTTGTGTACAATAAACTCAGCAGCTTAATTTACTTCAATTCCATTGTGTGCATTCTTCAAAATGTAATCATAATAAATATCTAAAGCGAGATAATGATCATAAGCTACACCCATAAAGATCCCTGCAGTGTATGACCTAAGTAAATTACGTTTTAAAGTCCATTTTACTTGTAATATACAGGGTGTCCCCTGGAAGTATTGATCAAATCGAATAAGGGTGTGGGCAAGGTCATTTCCAAACTTTTTAACCCTGAGAATGTCGGTGCAATTTTTTGGGGTTCATAAGTTACGACCAATTTTCGTTTTTTAAATCACTTAGCATAGCATAGCACTTAGCATAGTGTCTTTGTATCTGTATTTTGTTTTTTGCCACCGACTTCCGAAATTAAAGTTATTTTTCACTTTGTAGTGTTTTTTTTGAAGTCGGTTGTTTTTTTTGTAAAAAAGTTTTTATTTTTCACTTTTTAGTGAGTCAGTTATTAATAAATCTAAGTTACAATAGCCTAGTGTCAACTGGTCATCATCTTTTACAAAGTATTCCTTTTCCCGACGCAGGGACGTTAATTGTTGAGGGAAAATAATAAAGCTTCCGAAAAACAAATTAACTTCCAGCAATCTGTGGTTGACTTTATTACTAACTAAGCTGTGTTAAAATGAATTACCGAAACATTAATACAAAATAAACTAAATTTCCAAAAAAAACACCATACTTCCGAAAAAATTACTAAGTTTCCGAAAACATATAATATGTTCCCGAAAATTCTAACCCTAAACGGTCGACATCACAGGCACCCCGAGGTTCGGTTGGTTAGGTTCCTTTAAACCCTTTAGACAGAAATAGGAGCCCCGCAGCGCGGGGCTCCGTCGACCTGCTTATTAACCCTAAACAATTTTTTTTTTCGGAGCTTTTATTACTACCCATTGTTGAGGAGTTCTCCTGTTAAGAACCAAAACCACTGGAGCCGATGGTGAAGCCACCATCAGCTCCATTTCACCATAAGCATTGTGACGAGCATAAATTGCTTAGCAACCATATTAAAATCGAATCGCAACCCGTGAAAAACTTATTATTGAGAAGTTCCCGTGGCCACCTCTGGTCTTCATTATCAGTTCCACTTCACCGAATGGTGCTTTCCAAGAGCAAATGCACGAGTTACTATAAAAAATACCCAAATCGCTATACGTGTGCCTATAAAATTTGAGGATTTCCCTCGATTTCCATGGGATTCCCTCATCAGATTCTGACATGGTAACAATGGGACCACCTCGAGAGCATATCCTTTCAAACAAAAAAAGAATTTTCCATATCGGTCCATAATTGAAGGAGAAATCGGTGAACACACATAAAAATAAAAATAAAACATACATACAGTCGAACATATAACCTCCTCCTTTTTGGAAGTCGGTTAAAAATGGGTCATAACTTTTGAATCGTAAAAAAATGTACCGACTTTCTCGGGGTTAATAAGTTTGGTAATGACGTTGCCCGCGCCCCTATTCGATTTGATCCATACCTCCAGAGACATCCTGTATAATAAAATAGGTCTCTGGCTCATAAACGACGTATAATCCAGACTAATCATCCGTAAGAGGCTTTCAGAGCAAAATACCACTAAATACGGTCCATTGTGCAATTTAATTCTCTTTTTATTGGAGGATAATAATTTCCGAAGTGTGTGAAAGTGTTTGGCGTCGGATTTTCATTAAGATAAGTCGTTGCGCGGGCGCAGGCCACGCCTCTCCATTACACGCACGTGGCTCCACGGCGAAAAATCGATGTAATTTACTTGAAGAAATAAAACAAGTTAAATAATATAATAGTGCGGTGGCATGGCGGCCATGGCGGGGCTGCGATAGATGTGAGGCACAGATTGTGCTGTCGTGGGCACGGTGGGTTGTGGTCACAAGCTGTGGTCGAAAGTAATTCTTTCAATAACAGTAATAGGTGAAGCTATAGCTACATTGAGATAATTATAAAGCGCTTTATGAGGCCAATCGATTTGGTATTTCCTTAAAGTATAAAGTACTAGATGGTCAACAAAAGGTAAAGGTGTGGAATGATCTACTGAATTCTTAACCACAACTTAAACCCTTGTCATTATTGAGTTAACATTATTATAACTTTCGATCTACTCTCGTAGATCTACTACTTAATATGTAGATCGCAAGCTATAATTAAACCATAATCTAACTCTATAAATTAGATTATGGATATTATAATTTCAAGTTGTTTAACTAGGTTTCTTTACGAACTTAATAAATAAACTCTTCTCGGCGAACCTGCTAATAGCAGAGTACATAATTTGAGCGCCGATTATGAATCAGCTGAACTTCGGTGACGTGATCTTGGTAAAAGTTATTTACTTATATCTGGGTGTAAGTATTATTACCATAGTAAGTACTTACCATTGTACACTGTATTCTAAACCTGTCATTCAAATGTACTTCGAGTAGCTATATTTGAGATTTTTTCTCTAAAACTGGTTGCTGTCGTCATCACATATGCTGTACAACATAATTAATTATTTATACGTACGTTGTACTATATCTCTAATATTATTTCTCCATATCCAAAATCCATAGTAAGCAATAAATTCACTAAAACTATACTCGTACTTGTACTCTGTAAGTCGTAAACCGTTCTCATAAAGTGGAGGCGGGTTCATAAGTCGCGGCGCACACGACATTAAAATAGTTACGATCGGTACACGTGTCGCAGACGACAGTGTGCACCAACTCTTACCTCACTTGCAAGTAGCTTACTATAAAATGGCTATCATTTGTTCGACTATATTTGTTAACGATTTTATAGTTGGTTGCTGGTTAGTTTGTCCCCATGCAATCATTAAAACTTTATCGTTTCTGCGAAAAAGCAGAACTTTGGTAGGTGCACACTTAACGATCTACAGTCATTTGACATTCTGCGTATTTCAATTCTAAATAAAGACCTTAATATTTTGCGAATCACTTTCTTCATTTGTTTTTAACAAATCAAGTATTTGTAAAAGTGGATGCTATCGCTGCAAATCACAAAAAGGAACCATACTTATTAATATGAACTTATAACAGATGTTTAGGTTTATCTCGTTTATCGTTTAAATAATGAATTAATGACATTGTTTGTCCTGACCCGGTGCAGATAGATCAGCTGTGCACACTTTTCTCTTCCTTACAGATAATTGTGGGAAAGTAAGAGGGGGGGGGGGGGGGGGGTGCGTAAGTTTGAACTTTGTTGGGCACACTACTGTGCACCTCGCTACGAGTTATGTGCGAAGCGTGCAGAGGCGGGTCTTTATAACATCGTGTTTTCAATCAAATTATTATAAAGTGTGTCAAGAATTGCTCGAGCCGTCATTTAAGTTTAAGTTGCTCTTCTTATTATAATTTTGTAAAACGGGTTAAAATATTGTGAGAATAATATGATAATTGATGCTTGAACCCATGGCTTATGATAACGCTATTATTAAAAGCTATCAAATATATAATAGTTCATTTTATTTATAGTTAATTAAAACGGTACAGCAGTAATTACATTAATTAACATAGGAACAATTATTACGTTGACAATAATTATGTTGTATATAATTTAATTTAAATCTAATATGGAGCGGGGACTCACTTGTATACTTTCTTTCAAAGAACACCAGACATATACGCATAATTTGATTCCATTCATCCGCAAACATCACATTCAGGGTTGGCAGTCAGAAGAGCATTTAGCATCTTCAGAATACGACAGACTGGGGATTCAGCTCTGACTACAGTTTTGGACGGCAGTTGCGCAAACAGATTTTGCCGGCGGCTCTGACGGTGTCCAATGTATTCTTCGGGAACAAAATAATCGGCAAAAACGCCATGGAGCTCTGGGCAGTCGATACGTCCCCGTAGGTCTTATAGGTTACCGTGAGCTGATCAAGGCCTCTTCTCACCTCCAACGAATTAAAGAACAACGTCCCTAAAATATAGTTGGTAGGGTACATGTAGGGAAAGAAATGGTATAACCTTTAGAAGAGGCATCTTAGGAAAGTTTTCTGTACCTTTTCTAGCATCAGTGTTTGGGTCGTGGTATAGGGATGCCAAACATAACGCACTTTTTTCTTTTTTTTTTGGGTGGGAAATCATCAAATGACCTCTCCCGCTCTGGGCGGAGCGGAAGGGCGTCTCAGACTCTTACTGACTAAAACCCACCCGTGTTCCTTCAGTTGCCTGTGCGCCAGGGACACGGTAACATAACACGGTAAACATAAGGCACTGGGCTCGAGTTTTCTTCGAACCAAAGCGGTGTAGAACAGCCTAATAAAATTTGGATTGCGAAAGTCCGAGCATTTCGCAAAACAAATCCCAGGTGCCTAAAAGATTCCTTCGCAAGGGTAGAAACGTGATCTCTAAAAGTCAGATAGCGGTCGAAAGTCACTCCCAAAACCTTTACGTTGGTGACACGACTAATTACTTCACCGCCAAAACTATAATCGTAATGAATTGGTCGCATCCTTCTACCGTATGTCATGCTCATGACCTAGCACTTGCTTGTATATAAAAATTGTTTGTTCACAATACTCCACTCATAGATGGCGTCAATATCCCTTTGTAGGAGTTTACAATCTTCGTCTGTTTCGATTTGTGCGATTAGCAAAAGGTCGTTGGCATATAGCAGACATTTGGCAAACTTAGGCAATTCGCAAACTTAACATTAGTTATGATTATGAGGTCTTTGATCATAATCAGGAACAGAGGCGGCCCTAACTCGTATCCCTGACTTATGCCCGAGCATGTATTATAAGGCTTGGACTCGAAGCAGTCATGTCATACAAACAGCTTGCGATTACTCAGATGGTCGGAAAATAAATTAAGAAGACTGGACGAAAAACTGATGGCCCCCAGCTTTGTCAAGAGGACATCGTTGTCAACTCTGTTTAATGCTTTCCGGAAATCGAATTAGAGAGCATCGTCGATGTCCAAGCCACGGGATATGTAGTCTACGTGAATCAGTAAATTCGAATTTACGGAGTGTCCCGGCCAAAAACCTTGTTGGGCATCAGATAAGGACATAGTTACGTGTTTGCATATCAAAGCGTGGAGTATATGCTCGAAAACTTTGGCAATGGTTGGCAGGATGGCGATGGATCTGTGCTCCCCTACTGATGTTTTGTCACTGGTTTTAGGGATGGGAGTGACTCGCGGAGTTTTCAATTGCTCAGGCTATACGCTGGACTGCAGGGCTAGGCTAAAAACATGATATTGTCTGACATGTCATGACATGTTATTACACGATACACGTTTATCTTGATCCTCATACTATGTAAAGGACTAATAAACTGACGCCTGACTTTAGCAGCAAGTTTTACATGTTTTAGAAGATTCCAAAATCCTTAGTTTACTTCAGTAATAATACTCGAAATTGTTTTCCATCCCACTTTTCACTTTCCTCTCGGAGTGAAACCAATAAACAAAGCCATCCATCAACAGACGTCCACGCAAATATCTTCGTAGACCCGCTACGCATGCAAACGTGATGGGCCCTACGCCTGCACTAGCAATCACCCGCGACGTCACTCACGGGAAACTACGTCGACGTCTCTCAGACATACGATCAGCCAGGTGCATTTCCCGAGCAAATTTTATGAGAATTTAATGATCGCGAATTATCGTAAAGATAAACATAGAAATAAAAAGGTAACTTCTTGTGAATGCCATAAAATTCAATTAAAAGATGTCCTCCTTCCTGTGCGATCAAAAGAACAACAAATAGTCTCCCGAGGACGGTACATTTGCGTTAAAATGTATTTATACATTACGTAACATTACACAGAATCTACACAAACAGACGACACTTCGATATGATTTACATTACAGTAGAAAAGGTCCCTGCTAGGCATACATTCCATTGAGTAGTGGAGATCACGCACCCCGCGCGCCTGCGCGTTCCTCACCGAAAACGAATGATAAGTTGTTTAGACACACGCCCGGGCTCGCAAACGTGGAGGTGATGCGATGGAGCCTATGGAAGTAAAAATCGAGGAAGAAAATATAAAAGGTAATAGAGATGAAAGGCATGTGGCAAAAAATAAGCGTTGTTCTTTCCTTGTAACTACATTTCATGCAAAAATTGAGATGATTGAGACTGAGCATGACGTGCAGCAATACCTTTATTGCATAAAACTTTATTTAAAGCTTCACACATCACCTTCCATAACATATTATGTAATGAATAAATAAAAACTGAGAAGTTTTACAAAAATCTCTAAAAAAACTTTCAAAAGTAAAAAGTTTCCTAAAAAGTTCCTATTTGTAAATCTATCTGTCTAAGGACTATCTGCTCCATGAAACTGCAATACGTAGGCATGATGTCATGTTCACCGCAAATATACGTATTTTCATTCTTTCTATGTTTAAATCTCTACGATATCAGCAACTGTTTAATTTTCCTGTACGACTAACTTCTACCCATCTCTTATCACCACAGTTCTTTCCATCATTGCCTGTAGAGGCCTAATGACATAACCTCCACATTTACGCACCATCGTGAGAACTGGTGACGTCCGGCACATCATATCACATAGGTAGGTACGTGACCACGATACGACGGTATTATAATTATATGGCGGCACTTACCGATCTTATCGTGGGTTTGTTTGGGCTTTTAATAGTTTTAAGAGGCCGTATGAGCTGTGTGGTGCGTGGGGCTGTGGGCGTGGTGTTGTATCGGCTTGTGGTGCGTGGGGCTGTGAGCATAGTGTTGTACCGGCTTACGGTGTGTGGGGCGGTGGGCGTGGTGTTGTATCGGCTTGTGGTGTGTGGGGCTGTGGGCATAGTGTTGTACCAGCTTGTGGTGTGTGGGGCTGTGGGCGTAGTGTTATACCGGCTTGTGGTGTGTGGGCCTGTGGGCGTAGTGTTGTACCAGCTTGTGGTGCGTTGGGCTGTGGGCGTAGTGTTGTAACAGCTTGTGGTATGTGGGGCTGTGGGCGTAGTGTTATACCGGCTTGTGGTGTGTGGGGCTGCGGGCGTAGTGTTGTATCAGCTTGTGGTGTGTGGGGCTGTTGGCGTAGTGTTATACCGGCTTGTGGTGTGTGGGGGTGTAGTCGTGGTGTTGTACCGACTTGTGGTGTGTGGGACTGTGGACGTGGTGCTGTACCGGCTTGTGGTGCGTGGGGTTGTGAGCATGGTGTTGTACCGGCTAGTGCGTGGGGCTGTGGGCGTGGTGTTGTACCGGCTTGTGGTGAGTGGGGCTTCGGGCGTAGTGTTGTACCAGCTTGTGGTGTGTGGGGCTGTTGGCGTAGTGTTATACCGGCTTGTGGTGTGTGGGGGTGTAGTCGTGGTGTTGTACCGACTTGTGGTGTGTGGGGGTGTAGTCGTGGTGTTGTACCGACTTGTGGTGTGTGGGACTGTGGACGTGGTGTTGTACCGGCTTGTGGTGCTCAAGATTATTTATAAAAATTTTGCTAGGAAGGTCAGTCAGCCACTTTTTCAAAAAACAGCTATTTTTTGTAAAGGTGACTTTCCTTTTATCTTTTAGACGTTTACAGTTCGTACTTTGTAAATCTAAGCTGGACAGTAATAGTCGTAAAAGAGAGACAGGTTCATTAGTTCAAAAAATTACTAATTAGGTATTATATGGCTTAGTTAGTTATTTAAACATCAAGGCATCGCAAGGAAACAATAATTTACTTACTTTTATTCTGAAAACACCATCAGAAAGTGATCATGCATAGTGGATTCAATACTCAATACTCAATACTCAATTCTTTATTGCATTCCATATGTATTACAAAGATGGTCTAAAAAAGTAAAAGATCAATATGGACCCTGTCGGGCACAGCAACATTAGGAGAGAGGAAGAGAGCTAAGCAGCAATTCAAGCAATTCAATATTATTAAAAATTATTAGATGAGTTTAATTGGGTTTATAATTATGTATATTTATATATTAATAGGTTTGTGTATAGTATATTAGTTATTTTTATTTTATTTTATGTATTGCACAATAATAATGTAGGTAATTATTGTGAAATTCTTAGTAGTACTTATTTTTATTATTATTAAATTATGCTATTATTTATGTATTCATATTTTCCTATTTAAGTTTGATTTTCTATATTCTTATTATATTATACCTATATATTTTATAATGTTTGGTGAATAAGAGAGAGATTTTTATTTTTTATTTTGCAATAGATTTGTCATCTAAAAACTCCTTTACTGAGTAGTATGAGTTAGATTCCAGAAATTGTTTCAATTTATTAATAAATACATTTGTTTTTCTTACTTCTCTAATGTCATTTGGTAATTGGTTATATATTTTAATGGACATAACTAAAGGGCTAGTTGAGTGCATTTTGAGTCGGGATTGAGGTATGTTTATTTTGTTTTTGTTGTGTCGAAAGGTGTATCTTGTTTGTGTTTCTTCGCAAGTGGTGTAAAAATCTGGGTGATTTTTGACAAATTTACATAATTCTAAGATATATAAACAGGGAAGTGTGAGTATTTTATGTTTTAGGAAGTGTGGTTTGCAGCTATCTGACTGGTATAATATGTTGGTTATTATTCGAATTAACTTCTTTTGTAAAATAAATATGGTTTGTGAATCTGTACTGTTACCCCACAGCATGACCCCATAGCTGAGCCATGCGTGGGCATATGCATAGTAAGTGACAAGTGCAGTTTGCAGGGTGGTAGTTTTTTTAATTTCGCGTAGGGAATTCATCCAAAACCTTATTAAAACATTTTCTATATATTATGTCGATGTGAGCAACAGCCTGCTGTGGGACAGTTTATGACTCATATTAATTTGCAAATGATTGCGTTTCCGTGCCTAATAAACATTGTAAAATTTTAAATTAATGTATGAGCATTTATTTAAGTATCAATTATATGTTTATTGGCACGATCTTCTAATAAATGTTGCTATTACGTCGTCACTGACGTCGAAACATAACATCTGTGTTAATTACTTAGTTTCCCGCGCGAATTGAATCAATAATTAGTAACGGAGATACGATGGTATCCTTACTTAAGTATTTCCTGTTTATAATTTTTAATAATGCAGATCTTAATGTAGTCACATCAACTAAATTAAAGTTTTTCTAATAAAGTACGTAAAGTAGCCATTTCCTTTTCCGAAAGTATTTCTTTTACATCTCTTTATTGTAATTCCAGTAGATATTTGGTGATCCTTATCTGTTGGAGCCATACTGAAATAAAATTATTTGTATTGCAGAGCTTGCCGCGGTGGGTAATATTTATGAAACTCGGTATAACAATCTAAACTCACGTCGTAACATTCCCCACTCCCCCAAGCATGCTAGGATACCGCATAGTTACTCATAGTTACGCCACTATCCGCCAGTACTGGCCAGTGCCCAGATACTTGCACGTACCACTGTCACGAGCCTCACCTCACGTCTGGAACACCACTTTTTGTGCAAGAGTGATAATATGAGCCTTGTCACTTGCTAACATCAGATTCTGTTAGGAAAAAGAACACTTGATTTTGAACTTCAATATTCACATTTTAAGGTCGAAATTAGGATCCCTAGGATACCTGGATATTAGAATGTGTTGTTACCAGTGTGCCCTTGATAGACGTATAATAAGGGTTGGTTAAAGATCAGGAGTTATCACACTTATCACAGTAACAACTGATAATGTAGTGAACTTCAAGGTGTTTGTAGAGCTTGCAGACGATCCGCGAACGTGTGGGGTTAAAGTTTACTTTGTCTATAGGAAGTTAGTGTGTAACGTCACTTTTGTTATTAGTATTACTTGCACAGAGTTGTATGTTTTTCCCTGACGAGTTACTTATGAGTATCAAAGGCTATGTTTATTCCTTCTTGGAAGTTCTAAAAAACTGATTTTAGCTGAAGTAGGTAGGTAGATAGTTAGGAAGCCTAATACATATTAGGCTTCAGTTTTCACGAAATCAGATTAACGATAACTAAATTCGTTCACGAAAGGGTTCGGCGTTACAAAGAACGCAATCATACTGATTTACAAAATGACAGAAGTATTTAGTTGTAAAGTATTATGTTATTTTAATTATTGTTAATGTGAGGACTATGTGGGTCATTGCTTTTTCTGGCAGTTTGAGTAATTTATGCGGCCGTACCAAATGTCCTTTCTTCGGTATTGTTCGTCGAACCGTTAAGCTCCTTAAGTTCTGAGTTGAGCCGCACGATTACTGACAAATACGTGCATTGACTGGACAAGCCCACTCAATCTGTGTGGTTCTTTCTTCAAAAGATCTTGCAGATACCAATCTACATGGTATTCACATGATCTGACCAAGATTATGTCTGGACTTTAAAAGAGAATGTGACCTCTGAGTTTGTTTCGGCTTTTCTTCTCAGAGTAGTCAGACAGGAAACGCCGTCCTCATCTAGTTTAAAAACGTATGATTCACGTGTAAAAGTGTTTGTACAAACCTACTTACAGAAATAAAATCATTTATCATTTATCACTCAACCTCCACAAATCTTCATTAATTCACGGCGCCTAAAAATGAAGAAAGTCTTCATGCCAAACCTCCTAAATCTTCTCAAGAACTTGAATAATTATTAGCTCACATTACCATTATAGGCATAAATCACTGATAATGAACTCATCACGATTCCTTCCTCTACATAACACGACCGTACTAACTTATGAGAATACTTCTCACTCTATATATATCAGAGAACATCTCTATCTGCCACCAAAAGACCACGTGCACATGTATCACTTGCACATGTATCACGTGCACATGTATCACTTGCACATGTATCACTTGCACATGTATCACTTGCACATGTATCACTTGCTGCATTACATTATTCTGACAGAACACATTGATCGTGTGCAAGAGGCCTAATGCGTGGAACATCCATCTAATCAAAAGCTATTAAATTCTATTAATACATAAGTAGTAAGTTTGTGTTTCTAAATACTTATACTATCTTATTTTAAAACAGTAAAGAATAAATTACTTAAACAAAAACAGGGAACTTAGGACTAAGTTATTATTGCGTTCGTAATTTTGAGAAACGCCAATAAAATATTAGAGAAACAAAGTTTTCGGTTGAAACGTTAAGTTTGTAGCTTTTAAGTTAAATGATAATGTAACTAACACATTGTAATCTCTACTGAGCACATAATAAGGTATGTATTAGGTTGTAACTGAACCTCTTACAGTAGAATATGTGATTCTACTTAAGATTGGTAACTAGTCTTGGTTTTAATTCCTTAACGCTCATTAGGGTGGCCATTAAACCGACGTCGATAGGAATTTAATTATTATCCAAAAGTAATTAATAAAATAACATCAATTAATCAGCATGAGATAATGTTCCTACTAAGTTAATTAATCTAAATCATAGCGTAAATGATTTCAAATTAAATCTTAATAAACTTCTTCCATAATTCGAAGTTTTCATTCCGAAACTACGAAGTTCTTAATGAAATGAATTTGACATGGCATTGCTATTGAATGGTTTTTTTTATTTAAGTTGACTGACGTCTGACTTAAATTTAAGTTAATGCACTGTAAGTTACAATAAAGAACTCAAAATAAAAATATTTAATGTCACATAAGCCTACATGTAACTTTTATTGTAACTTACAATGCATTAACTTAAATTTCCAAACTACAAAAGTATCCGAATCCGATGCGTGAGCTCTACACGGATTTAATGGCCCGTCCTTATCTAAACGATAATTTCTTATAAAAAGTTAAGTGTCTTATCAGAAGCAGACTCATCCCTCAGGAGACTAAAGGTGCGCACACTTCAGTAACAAGAGCTGCGCAATAAATATCTGTTACCATTTTTAAATTTTGAAAATACTGCTTTGTATTATACTGAACATTCTCTTACCAATTTTTCCCTTCATTACATTGTACCTCATTAGTTACTAATTAAAATCATCATTTAACAGCTTATTCGTAACTCATAAGTCATAACCTTAAGTTGTTAACCATTATAGGGCAATAACGCCAGAGAGTTCAAAGATTGTGCGAGCACAGAGAGCACGTGGCCCAACTAGAGTGATGCAGACTTAAGAAACACAGCTGGCTGGCTATAAGTGAGCGGCTTATAATACAACCTTTGTTTTTGTTTACCCTGAACCTAAAATGGGCCATTTTAATATCATTAAAAAACATCTGCTGTTCCATACATTTGTGTTGACATAAATCTACAAATTGTACGGAACAGTTGTTACGGGACAGTTCAGGTTATTATCCATAAGTACTACAAGTATAAAATGATGAATCTCTTTATTAAAAGACGTAGTCGTAGATGAAGTCCTACTTTGCTTAAATAAAAAAACTTTTTGACAAAAAAAACAACCGACTTCCAAAAAATACACTACAAAGTGAAAAATAACTTTAATTTCGGAAGTCGGTGTCTTTGGATCCTTATTTTAGTTTTTTGCCACCGACTTCCGAAATTAAAGTTATTTTTCACTTTGTAGTGTATTTTTTGGAAGTCGGTTGTTTTTTTTGTCAAAAAGTTTTATTTTTCACTTTTTAGTGGGTTAGATAATAATTTATCGAAGTTACAATAGCCTAATGTCAACTGCTCATCACCTTTTACAAAATATTTCGTTTCCCGATGCAAGGAATTGAGGAGTTTATTGTTGAGGATTTCTCTTGGTAAAAACCAGAAGAACTGGAGCTGATGGTGAAGCCAGCATCAGCTCCATTTCACCATATGCATTGTGACAAGCATAAATTGCTTAGCAACCAACGAAAGAGCATTGCTAGAGATGACGCGATTACGCAACTTAAATTCAGTCTCAAATTGACGCATCAGCATGACTAGTAGGTAGTGGTTGCCCTATGAAAAACTTCAATCTTAATTGGGTATTATTTTTGTACGACCTGAATATTTTGGAATATTGAACCGTATGAAGTAAGCCCAACAAAAGGTAACTGCTGTAAATCGTTGGGGAATTCCCTTGACTGTCTGTGGTCTCCATCATCAGACCTGTAATGGCACTTATAACCCATATGGGTGCAAAGTTCTCATCAATATAAATGAATTAAGTCCAAACACAAGGTAGCTACTGTAAACCGTTGAGGAGTTCCCTTAACTGTCCTTCGTATTCATCATCAGACCCCTAATGACAGTCACAACTTTTCTAGGTGTAAAGTTCTCATCAATACAAAATAATCAAGCCCAAACACAAGGCAACTGCTTTAAATCGTTGAGGAATTCCTTCAACTGTCTATGGTTTCCATCATCAGACCTGTAATGGCACTTATAACCCATATGAGTGCAAAGTTATCATCAATATAAATGAATTAAAACGAATCACAAGGTAGCTACTGTAAACCGTTGAGGAGTTCCCTTAACTGTCCTTCGTCTTCATCATCAGACCCCTAATGACTGTCACAATCCTTCAGGTGTAAAGTTCTCATAAATACAAATTAATCAAGCCCAAACACAAGGTACCTGCTGTAAATCATTGAGGAATTCCCTCGACTGTCTTTCGGCTCCATCATCAGATCGATTCCAGACCTTCATTAACTTGTAGTTCTTTAAAATACTTAATGAAAAAATTAACAAACGCACTAGGCGCTCCTACGATTTTCGAAGGTTCCCCTCGATTTCTCCGGGATTCCATCATCAGATCCTGGTTTTCTTATCATGGGACCACCCTTGAGGTATGTCCTTGCTAACAAAAAAAGAATCATCCAAATCGGTTCACCCAGGAAAGAGTTCTGAGCTAACACACATAAAAAAAAAAAAAAAACATACAGGCGAATTGAGAACCTCCTCCTTTTTTTGAATTCGGTTAATAATTGTATTGACTCCTTACTAGCTAAGTACCTATTCCATATTCTAACAGGGTCTACTCTCAAAACACGAAATCTGTAGTTTCGGCCAAAGTTACGGACATTACCAACTCCGTATCAACTACGGACATAACATTACTTCGGGGCCCGAACTAAGAATGGATGTTAACACGATTTCTTACTCCCGATATGTATTTGCCCGTCCCAAAAAGTTAATTAATCGGGAGTAGGTTTAATTCCGATGTATCGAACTACTTTCGAACGGAACCGTGTATTCGTTGACGGACTTATAGAGTAGGCCCCCGAATATACATTAGTAATCTATTTCAGTTATAGGGACTTAGTTGTGCTAGGTGATAGTACAGCTAGACCTAGACAACTCAGACATTACGGCACTCGGAAATTATAGGTACTTAGTAGAATAATGATAAGAGACCAGTCTCAATAATATCTGTAATGGTAGTCATTAGTTAGCTATTAATCCATTACCCTTTTTAAGTAGCTTACCGTCGTCCGGTTACACATTGATCCGCTAACGGATACAAAATTAAATGTTAAGACTTCTCATGTCTGTACAGCTCATATTATTATGTAAAATAGATAAAATGAATTAGAGAAAATCATGATCATGTTGAAACAAAGTTGGACAAGTTATTAATAATATCATTGCTGTAACCAGAGACGTATCGCAGCGACCAATTATAACAACTTACATAACAGGCACTAATTACTAAAACTTTAATTAATTATACTTACCGCAATACCATGGTTTTGTATCGCACGATCTTAAACCTTATGATACCAAAAATAAGGGTCAAAGTAGTGCATGTCGTATTTGTAAGAGATCGCTATCGATGATGGAGTCATCTGGTCGTCATGGCAACGGTAACACGAGTTCTGAATTCGAAGTTTGGAATTCAGAACGTGCTCTGAACGGTATACGTCACTTTTTATGTTTGATACTTTACATTGTTATGGAAAATAAGAAAATTCGAAGTATCTAAGTTTTATTCTTATAAAAAGTTTAGGGACAATAAATTAATTACCCAACGCCCCCCCCCCACCCCCCCTGTACCCACCTAATGTAATTGTTCTTACATAAAAATAATATAATTCCCACTTCAGTCGATCAGAGCAAAATCATGAATACTGCAAGCACTATCGCGGCATTAATAGAAGCCATTTGCAATAGGTAGTAATTAAATAAGTCCTCTATAAACTTCACTTGCTTTTAATGAATGATTTAGTAAATAATGTTGCTTTTTATCCACTTTATGTTGAAACTCACAACTTTATTTTGTACACGTAGAAAGTAAAATGGCTTTTAGCCGGACGTCTCATTTAATAATTGCTTCACTCCTGCAAAAAATAAAACAACTATCAAGACTGTTTTATACTTGGTTCCAAACAGGGTGCGTTCAAAGTGTGGCACAAGGAACAAGTCACGTCTGTGGGTTTCAATATGTCCGCCAGAAGACGAGTCGATACGAACACAGACACGCAGAAGCGACGGAGGCAGGAGGCACAGGTATTAAGAGAACAGCCTGTTTTACAGGTAGCTTTAGGTGTCACGGTTCGGTTAAACACATGCTGTATAAAGAAAATTGGTTGTACTTACGGATTTAATGCGTGTCAGCGTTTGACTAATCTGCGGTTAAGCCCTCAGAAATGTAACTTATTCGAGTTTATAAAAAGTGCCATTCGCTAATCGCGCCTTTCCTAACAAGCGAAAAGTACTTTTTCTATTCCTGATGAAAACCTTTAATAATTAAAAAAAACCGCCAGAAAGCCTCCTATTGTTTTTTATCGGATAAAAATGAGCGTCATTGAAGCAATCATTTTGATGGTTGCAGTTAAAGCGCTGCCCGAACGTAGGACACCGTAAAACGTTCAGCTTGTTGTCGCACAGTTAGGCGTATTGGTACATATTACAAGCCAGAAAAAAAATGAGTGTATTGTGAAATGTTCAAAGGAAAGACTTATTCAAAATAATTTCATAAAAAATAAAATAGTATAATGATAAAACAATCGTAAATCAAAGACCAAAAATATTTTACCGTCGCGTTATTCTCAAAATTTTGAGCGTAAACTTTCATATTATTTTATGTAATGATAATAAAAGACTTACTACTTTTTACTTTCTACTTTACTTACTACTATTCAACTAAAGTTACTACTTTACTTACTACTATTCAACTAAAGAAATACCTAAATAGATTCCACTGAGCCGTGCATTTATTTTTTAATTTAATTAAAACTACTTTTATTTTGGTCAAACGAATCGCTGTTTTGAACCTATTGTAACATTCTGCTTCTTACCGCGTAGGTCTGTAACCATAAAGTATCTTCTTAAGTAATAGGTACTTTTCTTTTTCCAACATGATATTATAATTATAGGATATACGTTAAAGGCCATAATTAATCATATATTTACGTATGAAATTACTGCCCACATACAAATGACAAAAATGTATAATGTAAGGTTTTAAATGTAGTTGTAAAGTACCTAAATTACGAATATGGCTTTTAAGAACACGAATATTCCTGTAATGTGTATTGTAATTTAATATTTATTGTTATTCCTTCTTGAATAATCACATAAAATGCATTGTAAGCGCGCATTTTAATGTTTTGAATTTACAATTTTGTGTTATTTCTCGCTTCATGTTATTTAATATATCTAAGTTATTATAATAATTAATGCGTAATGGGCATGGGTACTGCAGGTATTAATGTGTAAAGAAAAAGAAATATGGTTGCGGTGCCTTTTAACATGCTTCTCGACGATGTGGACAGTATCTAAGGTAGGGTAACTGAATAAGTGCTATTACCTTATTACCTTAATAAATACAGTTATTTTATCCTAAAATGGAATTTATGAAACGTATGTACAATTTACCCTATCTCTAAGTATTTTTGTGAACCATTCCCTAAGTTCTACACGCTACAGATAAAAAATACTTTTTACTTTTTTCTCCAAAATTACCCCTATTCTGATAACGGCATCGAACCTAGGAATGTGCGTGCTTCCCACGGATCAATTAACAAAATGGTTTTATATCGGTGTAGATATGATAGGTTCAAGTGTTTGGGTCAAAATAATTATCTTATAGGTTATACGGTATTGGCTGTTGGAGCAGTGTTGTGTCGAATTGTTATACGAGTAAACGTTAAATAAATGTTTTATTGGTTTTTATTGTTATGTTTATAATGCGTGTTGGTGAAAAAGGGTAAATGTTTATTTATTGTTTATCGATTTATTGTTGTTAGCCTATTGTTTATTTCAGATTATGGTCCATAATCTTGTTGGAAAATAACTGAGAATTTTGATGCGTCTCTGAAGTTAATAATTAGATATTTGAAGTCTGACTTGGAATTACTTAACTATAATCTAATTCATTAGGTACAACCACGGAAATTCCGTGGGCACAGCTGTAAATAGGAAGGTTTATGAAATATCGTAAATACCGCACGGGCTTTTTATATTTGAAATAAGATTACGGGAAACCGTCGATTTTGATGTCGGCAGAGGAAATTAGTGCAAAAAAATTACATTGTTAGAAAGAGCGGTGATTATGTATACTCGTGTCAAGTATATTCAATACCTCCACACCTCATAAGGTAGGGAGGTGTAATATTGTAGGCTTATTTATCAAAGTTAGCCATTTAAAGGCGACATACCTGTAATTATTTTTATTAAATATGTCCATCGTGGGCGGAACTTTATGAGCACAAGTTAAAAACGAGTTATAAGTATGACAATAAAATCGCTTCGTAAATTAATTAATTCGCCGTTTTAGCTTGTAAATGACACGCGGTGATAATGAATTGGCCATCTTATATTATGTTTTAAATACTTTACCTACTATAAAGGTATAATGCTGCGCCCGCGCATGTCTCTGTTAATAAGTTATGAAATCAATAACTTAAATGTTATTGTTATTTATTATAAAATAGCAGTTTCCATTTGCATATTTTTTTTATTATAATTATGGTAAGTTATAAGAAATAATAAATGTGAACAAAAATGTCTTTAAGTTTTGGTATTGTTGACTTTGTTGATCAGGTAGTTTTTGATGGGGTGGGGTCTAACTATAATTATGGACACTGAAGATTTTCTTACAAAATACTGGCTTAAAGAATAGGGTTGCAAAAATCGGTATCTCTCGATTTTTTTGAAGTTTTAGTTTGAGGTTTAAAAACGAGTGAGGTAAAAAAGGTAACGAATACATCGCTATGAACGGCAACCTTTAGGTAATATATAATAAATAATTATAATGGAATTATTAATCAATCAACTCAGCCTATCGCACCACTTGCTGGACATAGGCCTCTCCCAGGCTGCGCCACAACGCCCTGTCCTCCACCTTCCGCATCAGGTGTGTCCCAGCCACCTTTTTGAGGTCGTCGGCGTCGGTCGGTCCATCTAGCTGGAGGGCGTCCCACACTACACTTGCCGATGCTAATAATTAATTATAATAAATAATATATAGGATAATTATAGGTACTGAACGACATGACTGTAATCAAAGTGGTCTATAAATAGACTCTATATTAACATTTTAATGTTAGATGTACATGTTTATTCATAGGTAACTAACGTAATGCCATATCAAGCCTATCATCGTAAGTTGGGATCATAATTAAATTGTATGATTATTTCATATTAAATATTTAAGAATGAGCGCGTTCAGTCAGCGGCTCATATCTATGTTAATGTTAAGATTAGGAATTATTAACTTAGCTGTCTTATCACTTTCATAATTTATAAACTATTATGATACTGGGGTGGTTTTCGAGTGAGTTGTCAAAATGATAGAGCTTTGATGTATGGTTGTACCTACTGTTTTATTATACCAGAGCCTCTTTTGTGTGACAAGGTTGCAACATCGTTTTATTTGGTAGAAGTAGGTACCACAGCCTTTTCCAAAAATAAGCTTCAACATTAAATTAAAATATCTGAATTTAACACGGTTTCGGAGGTTTCTTTGAAGTATCGACCATTTATTCGCAAGTTGTTACTGAAAATTGTTTGTGGCCTGCCGGACCCTCGCAATGACGTTTTTAAATCACAAATTCGTCTTCCTACCATAAGAAACCCCACGTGAAACGATCCATCTTATCAGTCCATCTGCCCCGCTCCGCCTCTTGCGTGTAGATCTCCGCAGATATACGAGACTAGAGGAGAGAGGGGTCATCGGGACATCTCTAGTGTTTACCGAGACGCACGGTTTGATAGCCAAGACTTAGCGTGCGTTCAGACATGCGGGAATCGTGCGTTTACGAATCGCGCGGTTTCAAACCGCAAAATTGTGATGCTATTCAGACACGCGCGGTTAGTATGCGATTTCGTGCGGGTTAGCGTCAGTTTCAAAATGGAGGTCGACGAAGAAGTGTGTTTACTGTGGTTGCTCCTTAAAAAAAAGAAAAGAAAAAGGCGGTATTGGGTGCATCCAATATTACGTGACCGACTAGTACATGGTCAGTTCGTAACATTATATCCCAAATTAAGAATGTATGATAACAAATTTTTTGACTATTTGAGAATGTCAATAAAATCTTTTGATGAACTAATTGAACTGATCAGGCAAGATATTTCATGCTCTGAAACGCATTTGAGGCCAAGCGTGTCACCGGAAGAGAAACTCGTAATAACTTTAAGGTAAGATTTATTTATTGTTCTTCAAAATCAGCATAAATATTTTCTATAACTTTAGAGGACTGAGAGCCAGAACTAAATTGCGATGGTGACGGTGACAGTGCCGGAACAGGAGGAGATGATCCAGATGTAGTAAAATATCCTTGCGGGCTTGTATACTGTTGTCCTTGCCAATACGTAGGTGTGATCTGCTGAGTATTGTAGCGAAGAGGGGGTGGTAAGCTTTGTCCTTTTTGTATCACTTGAAGTAATTCAATTTTGGTTGCTAAACGCCTATTTTCTGGTACTTTTCTGAGTTCTTTATATAACGACAAACAAAAGAGTTTGTCGTCATCTTGCTTGGTAATACTATTTTCTTGAAGTTCATTCTGAAAATGTTTTCGTGACTCGATACTTTTTTCTATTAAAACCGCTATTTTTTCTTCTGGCACTTGTGTTTTCTTACGTTTAGGGGGACGTATTTCAGTGGCTTCGGTTGCATTGGCGTTTAGTTCACTTGTCTCCTCACTTTGCCTTTCATTCTGTTCTTCAATATTAGTTGTAGTGTCTTTATTACTTACACTATTCTGCAGGAAAGATAATCTTGAAAAATACATATATCGGGCTCCTTTACGAGCACCTGAACCAGAAGGAGTTGTTTTTTCTTTTTTGTATTCTTTATTGTAGCAATCTCGTATGTTTTTCCATTTTTTTTGGAGTTGTGTACCTAAAAATAATAACATTATTAATAATATTCTTGTTTCAGATATCTTGGTACGGGTTGTTCATTTGGAGAACTAAGCTACAATTACCGCCTAGGAAAATCGACGATTACTGGAATTGTCCGCGAAGTATGTAAATCATTGTGGAATAAGTTGGTAAACATAGTCATGCCCGAAGCGACTGAAGATATCTGGAAGACAATAGCACGAGACTTTGAGAGATATGCAAATTTTCCAAATTGCATTGGTGCTATAGACGGCAAGCATATCCGAGTTATAAAGCCTGTTGATTCGGGTTCTTTGTATCATAACTATAAACATTACTTTTCCATAGTGCTCTTAGCACTTTGCGACGCCAACTATTGCTTTACTTATGTTGATATTGGGGCTTATGGCAAAAGCAGTGATTCTGCTATATTTAAAAATTCGGTTTTTTATAAACGCCTGACAGAAAAATCATTAAACATACCAACACCTAAACCAATATCTAATGTAGACCTAACACCAATGCCTTATGTTATAGTTGGAGATGAAGCCTTCGGCTTAGCAGAAAATTTAATGCGCCCATATTCAGGCAAATGTTTACCATATGAAAAAAGGATTTTTAACTATAGGTTATCGAGAGCCCGACGTAATATTGAGTGCACTTTTGGTATTTTGGCGAACAAATGGCGCATCTTTCATAGGCCTATAAATGTAAACATAGATTTTGCCGAAGATATAATAAAAGCTTCTTGTGTTCTACATAACTATGTGCGGACTAGAGATGGTCTAAAATTTAAAGATACTTTATATAATGCACCCATGACTAATCTCAATACCTTGCATGCGGGAAGAGGGACACCGTCATCTTTGAATATCAGAGATAAATTCGCTCATTACTTTGTGAATGATGGGCGTGTTCCATGGCAAGACACAAAGATATAGCTACAACTAACATACCGTACTTGTAATGTTTAGGTACATAACTAAATGTAAACAAACGAAATATGGTAATACCGTTGTGACCTTCATTTGAAAAATGCTCGAAATGTCTGCATAAAGCAGCCGAAGTTTGTTTATATTTATTTAAGTACCTAAAGTATACGGAGAGTATAATATACGCTTCATAACAATAATTATAACATAATTCTGTCAATTATTTTTTGGTGAATAAACCTACTTACTTAAAATATTCTTTTTTTCCACCGTGTCTTCGCAATTTCCAAATATCTCCACCAACTCTTGCCAAGCTCGGTTCTTGATAATTTTATTTGAGTAATCATCACACTGAATGTCCCATATTGCAGGTCTCTTCTCCACCTCATCAATAAATAGTTCAGTGTCGAAACGATCCATGGCGAACTCACGAACAGTGACGTGCTCACCGCGCGGTATCCGCAACGCAACTGAACGCGAAGTAAAGACTCCATAGTAATAGAAACGTGCGGGAGCAGCGCGATTCTATTTTCTGGCGGTTGGGTTGCGGTAACCGCGCGGCTTGATTAACCGCGCGGTTATGTCTGAACGATTACTAACTAACTCATATAAATAAGACCCGCGCGATTTCCATGCGATTCTATAATCGCGCGGTTCCCGCCGTGTCTGAACGAGCGCTTAGATAAGTGGATTCTCGGTTGTCGCTTGTTTTAGTGCCTTTCGGCGTAGTGAGATGGCTGCGGTTGGTCTTTAGTACCTACGGTTCTTGAAGAGTCGTACTAAAACTAACTGAAATGATCATACAGCAGTATTGTTTAGGTCCGGTACTCACTAGTCAGTACTTCTAGTACCTTATTGATCCAATCAGTTGCATTAGTGACGACGTGCTAGTAAATTCAAATATTTACGGATGTCACAGCCCTGTACATTTGCACAGGATAGAAGATCGAACAAACGCTTGCGGTTTTGAGTTTTTTCTTTTGTTTTAGTTTATCACACTGTTTCCTAAAGAAAAGAATAAAGGCTCGTGCACGCTGGCGCGACGCGACAGCCCGACACAAAGGCGCCGCCCGTCGCGCTGCACGCGGTGTCTTTGTGTACGCTGTCGCGTCGCGCCAGTGTGCACGAGCCTTAACGTTTATTTGGCAACGGTTTATGAAACACAAAATACAAATTAAACAAGTGAATTGTTTTAACAACAACAGTGTGTGCCTCACGACAGCGACAAAAATACATGCCAGGTAGATGCTGTCTGGTTTTCTAATGAACCATTAGGAACAATGACGGATAAGTTTCAAACAGTTTCAACATCACTCCATTGACACAACGCACAGCCTACACCGCTGCCGCCGTCTAGAAGCACGGGATTTCGTAGAAGAGTACCTGCTTACTGCGAAAGTGAGCACTTAGGAAGCAATTTTGATAAATCAACCCTTCAACGGGTTAAAAGCGATGAAAGTTTCTATGGAAATTCATAATTTTTGCGGATTGCCACTGAGCACACGCCTTGTAATACATCATTTTAAACTTATAAATAAATGAATAAGTAAACGCGATAACAAATATAATGACGTGTTGTGCAGTTCCTCATTCATCTTCATATTGAAAAAGGTCTCCTAATTCATCAGCATTTCATAACCAAGCTCGTGGGCGTGCCTCGGTGCCAGTGCGAGTGTGTCCGTACGGCACGCGCCCGTCACGTCAGTGCAAGATGGATGGCGTGCGGTGCTCAGGGGATGGTAATTGTTTGCGCTCCACCGGGACTGGCCCGGGATGAAAGTAATGAAAAAAGGTTTCAGAAAATTGTTAACGAAAGACGTGTTGTTTCTAAATTTAATTAAGTAGGTACCTACCTTTTACTTTATTTAACAGTTGAACGAAAAAATGATGACTTGAATAGAAAAATCTATGTTTAGACGCAAACTGAATTGCAGATTATAATTTCATGCCTGCAACGGAACGTTTATATCTAACAAATTAAAATGTCTAATAATTAATTATTATTAATTAATGGAAAATTACCTATGCCAGTAAACAAATATTCATTGTTTCTTTTTAAGTGCATCAACTGTTAAAATAATTAATAACGTGCTTAATAAAGAAGGTTATTATTGTAGCAATAATCTATGGAATTAGTTGAAAAACATTGAATTAGGACGAGGTACTATGTCTCTTTTTCACAAACATTCCTATGTAAAAACCAAACCCATAGGGTCACCGCTTTCAAACATATATCCAACTTATCCATATTCCGGGGACCACCAGCAGGATTACCGGAAAGTCGTCCAATATTACCTCTAATGTAATACCGAAACAAAAGGAGATCGTCGCAGATGACGCGCGGACGTGCCAGCCCTATTGATTAGGACCCCTTATGTACGGCCAACCGCACGTCATTGGTAACACTTGTACTACGAAAACCACCTCTACCACTACGACATAAAGGTAATGTCTTTATCAAGATGTTACCATAAATGTGAGGGTGACTGTACCCTCAGATAAAGACGTCGCTTATGGCAGGATTAAGATGCGATCGCGGCTTTAAAGTCGGCAGTGCCGGATATTGGGCCACGAGATTGGATCCGAGCAGTCTTGTTAACATGCAGGTGGATGGGGCTGTAAAAATGTGATAAGCTTCGTAGCTGTAGCCGGATAGCAAAGCGAATGTGATGCGAAACGATTTCGAATTAATTTGCCATTGGATTTTTTGATACAAAGGAGTTTAATCCGATGGCAATAGCGAGTTACTTGCTTTTTAACCGACTTCACAAAAAGGAGGAGGTTCTCAATTCGTCAGTATGTTTTTTTTTTTATGTGTGTTAGCTCATACCTTTTTTCTGGGTGAATAGATTTGAATGATTCTTTTTTATTTGATAGGTGGTGCTTCACATGTGGTCCCATTTAAATTTGATCAAGTTCTGACCAGTCGTTTTTGAGTTATCCTTAATACTGCATGTTTTTTCCACTTAGTTTCTAAGGATGATGTGTTAATAATTTCTTGTCACTGTTATTTACACACCAAGTAGTAGCATACGAATTTGTGTGGGGTAGGTACCGCAACTAAAAAGTGAAAAATAAAAACTTTTTTACAAAAAACAACCGTCTTCCAAAAAAAACACTAAAAGACATGAAAAATAACTTTAATTTCGGAAGTCGGTGGCCAAAAACGAAAATACAAAACCAAAGACACCGACTTCCGAAATTAAAGTTATTTTTCACGTCTTTTAGTGTTTTTTTTGGAAGTCGGTTGTTTTTTGTAAAAAAGTTTTTTTTACTTAAAGTTAAATCCATAGACGAATATGTAAAAAATTGTAAGTTCAGGTAACATGAAACAGGCTTAAAACCACATGCACCTATTGGTATGGTTGGATCAAAGTATAAATCATCATTCACTGTGTCGCGAATAACCGGTAGCTATAACAGAACTGTGGCCCTTCATATTTATCATACGAGTTCTTTATCCAGATTTCTAAACCAGCAGGGGTTTGCAGGGGTAGGACGTTTTATATGTCCATCCGTCTTTGAGACGCGTCATTGCGGGACACAGTAGGGCGACCAAAATTTTAAGTGCAGATTACGCCCCTAAATTCTTTGTGTGGTATAAAATGCATGAGCCTACGTGCGAACTATACATCTATTATGAGACGAGTCTTGCTGCATAAGAGCATGTGCATTTTTTTTATTAATTGTTGGTACTTCCTTTCATTTGATAACGTTCAGTGCCTTGAGCACATTACAGTCATTGTTTTTCATTATTCTAAACTTAGACATAACAAAAAAAACAAACTTCGCCGTAAGACTACTCTTTTGTATCTTCGATTTTAGCTTTAGTAAACCAAAAGAAACCTCTATCCTATTTCCATCTTACAAACAGTCTTCCAGAATGTCTCTTCTCAGCGCAGCATCCTACCCACAAAGTAGCATAAACATCTGTGTTCTGGTTGACAATCAGGTCACGCGCGCGCCCTCTGCTGATCTACTCCAGTAACTGCCGCCATTCTTTTATTCCAACCCCCCATTGGAAAGTTGTATTGTTTCGTCTCCCAAATATTTTTTATGAAATGTATTATCGTTACGTAAGTGAGAGTGCAGGGAGGAACATTTTATAAACAGCCTTCGATATCGTTAGTGTTAAATTTTATTACAGGGTTTGGTTCGATAAAGAAAGTATTGTTGCGCTGGGTAGAATATGAAGTAGAAAACAGTACCGTACTATAATATGAATACTGTGAGACCACAGACCGTAGTGAGAGTATGATTTGCAATTAATAAATATAGGTACTTAAGTTCTTTTTGCTTTGAACCACGTTGCTACTTATAGTAAAAACAATAAGAATCTATTCCAATTCATAAAATCTTTAAACAAGTGGGAGTGAAAACTGAGCTTAAATCCCTGCATAAATTGGAGTTCAGTTACTTTACTGATGAGCAATCTTCAAAATCAGCAGCATCTGTTATAAAGTAAAAATAAACGTGTGTATTCCTGTGTGGGCTTATAAATTGAGTAACAAGGTATTCAATAACGTGTTTCATTAAGCGACATGAAAGTTGAAGCGGTTTTTATTAACCTCTTTTGTGAGACACTCTTCAATTTATTTATTAGCATTTTGTCAATGAAAATATTCTTGTATGATGTTGGTAATTTATTCAGGAGATTCATTTATAATGCGAGTTCAGTGTTGATCGTAATTGCATTGAAGGATCATTCAAGAAATTCGTGAGTTCTTTCTCACTTAAAATAGTAGTTTTAGTAAATAGCTATGTACTTATAATTTGCCGCCAGTCTGTTAAACTGGCGATCTCATATATATGACATTATTTTACAATTTTTCGTTACAACGAATATTTCAAATGCTTCTTAAGGACCTACTGCAATTAGGTATGCCGTAAAGCCGATGCTTTTTTACTACCGTAAAACAATGCTGGCGGAAATATTTACGAGTTATAATAATTAATATATGAAACATGGCATGGTATTCCAGCAGTAATATTTATACAGCGGTTGCCAAAGAGGCCAAAATTTATGTTTTGGCGAACATTCGCAATGAAGACTAATCACTTCAGACAGAAACAAATGCGAATCGTTAAGTTGGGCCTTGATTTAAGAGACTCGATCGCAAATTGATTTAGTTCACATCAAATAAAACTTTACATGCAGGCTTTAAGAAGATCGCGTAATTAAACCAAACATCGTTTATTGCTCATGAGACACTGATTGATTGGATTCAAAGATTTACGATGGATTGATGAGCACAGCCTTTTATGTTACACTCTAAAATAGGGTTTTGTGCGAGGTCATCTGCAGGTATGATCAGTGTTAATGAGGCAGATAATGATCAGTAAGATGAGTAGAAGGCATTTGACTTAATTTTTTTTTGCATAATCTTTTATAGAAATTAATGCGTTCTGAGTAAAGTAATTTCTATTTAAAGCATCGGGATAATTAGCGATTACTTATTTGCAGTAATGCCGCCGTCTCGTACGTTTCTAACCTATCGCATTTTCTTTACGATAAGTGGAACCAGTTACTATACATTAAAATGCAATAAAACCTTAATACAAGTCGTACGTTTTCTTAAGTCATGCGAACTCATTTGAAATAGAAATGTTTCTCCTGTGACGAGTAACACGAGTGTTAGATATACGTCAGTTTCAGTCGATGCGAGACAAGCCTGGTTCATATACATGGCCGCATGGCGATGTGGGTCGGACCGGTCCCTTCAGTTCGCTAATTGACGTCCGACAGGTACACAGACAGACCGACATAACCGCTCATAAACCAACACAAGAATCACGCAAACTCGACCAACAAACCACTACGTTAAATTCAATTTACATCAGCCGCTCCGCTATGCAGAATTCACTAAAGCATTCGACTATGTGCACCATAAAAGAAAGCTGCGGAAACCTTCTACAAAAAGTCGCGGGACATTGATCTGTTGTAGTCTTGAAATAAAAGTCATTTTATTGAGTGATCGCTCAGCCGTTGTCACGTTTTATATCATTGAAAAACCTGGAACCCGTTATGGTCATGCAAAGATTTACACTGGGGCCGGTCAAGAGCAATTTTATATCTTAATCTGTTGGGGTCAGAGTTCGTTATTGAATGTGATATGTGTGTGAGTTGCGTCGTTCGGCCGACTGCGCGCGGTGCAGCAGGCCGGAATGCCCGCGCCGGGAGAACCTGTCCCGCGCCTGAGAAATGCACTTCAAGTCTGCTTTATAAAATTCACGTGTGGAACGCATTACTACGTCGATGATTCACATGTATGCCAGGTTTATCTTTTAGAAGTTTTTTTTGTAAAATATTTTATGGCTCGTTAGTTGAATAATTTGAACGTTCCAACTTAATCTGCCGATGATAAAATTGAATCATCGAAATTATTAGAGCCTAACTATCTAAATTGAGGAATATATAATTTTATTTTTGCGTTACATTTAGTTGAATGGCCATAGCTTCCTCAATTAATACTAGTTTTAAAGCAATTAAGTTTTCACTTTTCATATTTTATAGTGTTCGGATTAAAATCTTTACTTACCGTCTTCGTCCCAGTTATTAAATTAAAATCATATATGGCGTAAAATATGTCTTCATTTACTTGGCAAAAACTTTTAAATTAATTTCGACTGGTTCCCGTTCTCATGCAAATGTAAGAAGTAAAGGAAGACAGGGTCACAATGTACTGCACCAGGTGGTGTCAGTGAGTTATTTGATATTCGCGATACTTTATGTTTGTCATACTTGGCTCAAATTTTTTAAACGATTTGCAAATATAGTTGCGCGAAAGGTGAGAAATTATATTATTTTTCAGAAGATGTTCTTACTTCACACTCCGCCATCAATCAGCGGCACGCTTTTCACTGTCGTTAACGATCTGGTAAAGCTGAGCAAATACGCATAACTGCGGGTCATTATCCACAACGACCGGTTATTGCCGCTGTTTGTCATAAGTCAACGTTGACTCAATTTGTTTGAGCGTCAGATCTGTACGGTAATTTTAGTTTTACTCAAGGTTATGATGTTTATTTTACCGACCACATGAGTTACTTGACTTTCGAGAGGTGATCAGAATTAGAGCTTAAACCGGGATGTGATACATCACACTGATGATGACGTGATGTTCTGAGATGCTGATATCATGTAATGCTATACAATCATTTTCAACCGAACTCTGCAGAACAGTGACCCCACAGTGCGCACATTAAAGTTGCGTGTAACTGATCGTCATTCTCTTGCCTGTTTCCCAATCTATTTGGGGTCAGCGCAGCTCGTCGGCTTCTTCCACACTTCTCTATTAGTCGTCATCTCAGCAGTCACCCCCTTTCTAGCCGTGTCATTATTGAGACAGTTCATCCATCGTTTCTTTAATCTTTCGCTACTGCTGTAGCCATCCACATTCATACTCAAAACTGTATTCACGACATTTTCCTCATTCTTCGTCATCCGTCTGCAAACTTTCCTGTAACTGCACCTCCTGTATTAAGAAAGTATCTTCTTTGCTCCAAGTGCTAGTGTAACCTTATTTTCACTAAGGCTAGGCTGACAAACTTCCCACCACTGCATTATTACCCCCCCTACCCCCGGGGGTGACCAGAGCTTCGTAATTGGATGTCAGTTATAACGCATAAAAACATTGAACACCATTAGTGTAAACTTAAAAACAGAGACTGAACGGCTAAATTGTACAAGCACTTTTGTGAAGAACGAAAAGAGCGTGAAGAGCTTCAAAAATGCATAAATGATCTAAAAAGTCAAATAGAAAATCTCCAGCAACAGCTGAAATATCAAGCGGATAACCCACCGAAATCAGCTACTACAACCGCTACAAGCGCCACTGAGACTTCTCCTCCGCGTGTTGAATATGCCACGGACGAAGAAGAACTAGCTCGAGAAACTGGATGGATAAGGCAAAAAAGCAGGAAGAAAAGAAAATTGAACACCTCTCCCGCCCAATCCAGTCTGCATGAACACGGAAGTGAAGAGAATAAAGGTAAGGAAAAAACAATCAAAACTCCTTTACCACCACCTATTGTAGTCGATGGTATCGAGGACTACCAGAAATTCTTTCATTTTCTATCTGAAAGCCAATCAGCTGACGCGTTCAGCATCAAAATGATGAACGACGATACAGTCAAAGTAAATGCCAAAAACGAAGATTCGTACAGAGCAATTACAAAGGCTCTCTCACTAAACAATTGCCTTAGGCACTTCTATGAGAACAAGCAAGAGAGACCAATTAGAGTTATGGCAAAAAAAATGCATTTCACATGCATTACTGAGAGAATTGTTGAAGACTTGCGTGAAAAAGGCTACAAAATTCTAGAAGCAGTCAACAAATTGAGTTGGAAAACCAAAGAGCCACTCAACATGTTCATGCTGACATTCTCAAATGAGGAAGAAACCAGCAAAATATATAACATGAAAACTGTATTGGGATGTAATGTGGAAATACAACCGATAAAATCCACAAAACTGGTACCTCAGTGCAAACGATGCCAGGCTTATGACCATACGCAAAAGTACTGCTCCAAAGAACCGAGGTGCGTGAAGTGCACAGGCAACCATCTGACGATGGATTGCAAAAAATCAAAAGAAGAGAAGCCAAAGTGTGTCCACTGTGGAGCTCCACATCCAGCTAACTACAGGGGATGTATCGTAGCCAAAGAAATCCAGCAGATTCGAAATAAAAAATCAAAGGGCAATACTACTGTCCCTCAACAAAATACATCTACTGGAAGAGTCGTAGGCCCCAGGCAGCTCAAACGAAGTCAAAGCACTACTAAAACTACAACTAAAAACGTGTCTTATGCCCAAGTAGCTACAGGCATAGCCAAGGCGCCTTTGGTTGATATGAACAGTGACAAAAAGTTGGATGAAATCTTAAAGTTTATGTCATCATTTGACGAAAGATTGAAAAAAATTGAAAACAGCAACAAAGCTGCTATTTTTAAGCCAAAAAAATGAATACTACACTAAAACTTATGGCGTGGAACTCAAATGGGTTACAAAAACATCAGAACGAGTTACAAGTAGTATTAGACATAGAAAAAATTAATTCGTAAAAAGTAATTTCAAAAAGGCTCTTTTTAAACTACTGGTAGATAAAACATATTATACAATAGACGAGTTCTTATCTGACAATTTTTAATATAATCGTTAATACTAATTGATAATGAAAGGATGTTGTTATATCTATCTCCTATACAATTTGACATACTTACTTGACTGATTTGGATTTTATTATGATGATTTTTGACATGATAGACAAATATTGAATTTAATGTAATAACTTATCTTATTTTATTTAATCTGTTATTGTAAAATTAAATGTATTGATTAATATTATTGTAACGTATTGTTTGTACGCCCTGTGGGTAGAATGTAGTGATACCTGTAAAGATATGGCCTAAGCTTGTTAACACCTGTAATTAACGACACCTACAATTCAGCAAGAGGCGGTAGTGCCATTATTGTAAAAGAAAACCTACAGCACTATGAAGAGTTTAAATATGAAGAGAAAGACATCCAAGCAGTGGCGATTTGTCTACAAACAAAAAAATATCCTGTAACAGTATCTGCCATCTACAGTCCACCTCGGTATATGATAAAAAAATACTACTATATGAGCTTTCTAACTCGTCTTGGAAGTAGATTTATCTTAGGAGGTGACTTCAATGCTAAAAATACGTATTGGGGCTCCAGACTAACAACTACTAAAGGCAAAGAACTACTGAATGCCATAAAAGAGCTGAAATGTGATGTCATATCAACTGGAAAGCCCACCTATTGGCCAACAGATCCAAATAAAATTCCGGACTTAATAGATTTTTTTGTAACCAAGGATCTATCAACCAATTATATAAAATCGGAACAAAGCTATGACATGAACTCAGATCAGTCCGCAATCTTTCTAGAAATTAGCGAAAACATCTTGTATAAAGAAACCAGACCCACTCTCGTTAATAAGTGTACAGACTGGGAGAGCTTCAAGACTAGATTGAATAATGAAATAGACCTTAAAATACAATTAAAAACACCCGAACATCTAAACATCGAAGTAGAAAAGTTCATAATGCACATCCAGCAAGCAGCGTGGGAAAATACACCCGACTCCAACAAGAGGACGAGAGGAAATACATACCCGCTCAAAATCAAGCAGCTCATTATGAAGAAAAGAAGACAGAGAAAAACGTGGCATCAATCTAGGTGCCCTGATGATAAACGAAAACTAAATAACGTGACAAAAAAAGTAAAAAGACTAATCCAAGACTTTAAAGACGACTCAACCAAAACCTATATTCAGAGCCTAAGCAACGACCAAAGGATAGATTACTCCCTTTGGAAGGCTACTAAGCACCTAAAAAGCTCGATTACCCAAATCCCACCTATCAAATGTGGAAATGGGCAATGGGCGGTTACTAACGAGCAAAAAGCAAAGAGGTTTGCAGAGTACCTAGAAAATATCTTTCAACCAAACGACGGGGAAATCATTGAAGATCTCACTTTGGCTAATATGGTGATATCAGAAAATGAAGTTGCCATAAAACTAGTAACACCGAGAAAAGTCGCACAAGAAATTAAACGTAATATAAGTACACGAAAATCGCCAGGTTACGATTTAATAACAGGAGAAGTACTTCATAACCTCCCAAGAAAGGGTCTGGTTAAGTTAACGACCCTAATCAATGCCGCACTAAGGCTTAAATATGTACCAGAGTTATGGAAGGTGGCCGAAGTAATAATGATAGCTAAGCCAGGGAAACTGGCTCACGAAACATCATCTTATAGACCTATTTCCTTGTTACCAATCATGTCCAAGCTATTTGAAAAGCTGCTACTCAAACGGCTTAAACCAATAATAGATAGCCAAAACATAATACCAGAGCACCAATTTGGATTTCGAGAAAAACACTCTACCATCGATCAAGTGCATAGGATCACAAACGTAATAGAAACCGCCCTTGAAGACAAGAAAGTATGTTCTACTGTATTTTTGGACGTAGCGCAAGCGTTTGACAAAGTATGGCATGAAGGCCTTATACATAAATTGAAGAGCCTGTTACCAAAGCAGTTTGCAGATATATTAGAATCCTACATTCTGAACAGAGTCTTTAGAATAAGACAAGAAGACGCCTACTCAGAACTGAAAGAAATTAAAGCTGGCGTACCGCAAGGAAGTGTGTTAGGTCCGGTCCTGTACCTATTATACACTTGCGATATTCCTGAATTAGAGAAAAACACGATTGGGACCTTTGCTGATGATACAGCAATAATGGCTGTAGGAAACAGCCATGAAGAAGCAGTAGAAAAGGTACAAACGGCTGTCAATCAAGTTTATGACTGGACTAAAAAATGGAGGATTAAACTTAATGAATCCAAATCTGTTCACATAGATTTTACCAACAAAAAACAACAGTATTCTCCTGTTTACATTAACAATAAACAAGTCCCATACGAGAATACAGCCAAGTATCTCGGTATGACCCTTGACGCAAAGCTACGCTGGAAAGCCCACGTCAAGAAGAAAAAAGATGAACTCGACCTCCGATTCAAAAGAATGCATTGGCTGCTTGGAATAAACTCCATGCTGTCCGTACAAAACAAATTGTTGCTATACAGACAAGTCCTGATGCCAGTTTGGACTTATGGTATTCAGCTATGGGGTTGCACCAAACAGACCAATATATTAATTATACAAAGATTCCAGATCAAAGTGCTAAGGGAAATTGTAAATGCACCTTGGTACATACGAAATGATGACCTCCACCGGGACCTAAAAGTTGAGTTCATCGAAAAAGTGATCCAGAAACTTGCAGAAGCTCACGATAAGAGACTTCATCAGCATGTGAACGTCGAGGCAATCCAGCTTCTCGACCACACAAACATAGTTAGAAGACTTAAAAGAACAAAACCGTTCGAGCTAGTGTTTAGTGTTAGTGAATAGTGTAAAGTACAAAAGTGCCAAACAAACACACGAACGAAGTGTATTCGCCTTAATAGAGACAATAAGAAAAGTGCTATTGGACACATTCTTAGTAAAGACAATTTAATAACTTAGGTTATAATTAAATTACTTATTAGTCTATTTATAAGGCTAGATTGTAATAAGATTAGGGTCCATCCTATTGCTGAACCCTAGGACAAGGAAAAAAAAAAAAGTTATAACGCTGAATGTGTTTCTAACTGGCCAGGCCAATTAGATTTATAGCGGATAGAATTTTACTAGACTCATTTCAACCTGAGAATATGAGTAGAACACGTCTATTTGTATAAAAAGGAAAAAAATGGGAGCGTACTTACATGTAATCCTGTGACTAGCATTAATCCAGTATTACCTACATCAGCACTTCCCCTACAGGAATCGAACCTTGGGCTTCAAGCTTGATAACTGTCGTCTTAGCGACCATAAGACCGACAGCTGTTCCAATAAATTTTCTCACCTCAATTAAAATACATAACTAACTTACACATGCTCCCAAGTCCCAATAGAGATATATCTCCAAAATAAATATAACAATATTAAACAAAATTAATTTAACAAAACAACGGCCCGACCCGGGAATCGACCGCGCGTCCCTAGCGGCCACTTAATTCCATTACTAATTCACCGGACACACACCGAATTAAAATAGCCATACATAATCCAACAGGAATCTTACCTCACGCAAAAAACACCCTTAGATCTTATAAATTTATTCAGTTTTTGGTCCAAAGTTGTGTGAAGATGCAGCTGATGGTTATGTCATTTTGTGTGGTACGCAGTGGTATCTAGATGGTCCGCGAAGAGTTTTTTTAATCCGTAATGGCCGCGGGGCGCTGATAACGGACACTATGATATACTGAGCAGCCGGAAATATTTTGGAAAATGTATGGCCTAGTGTGGAGACCGTTTTGACTGGCGCAAATAGTCGATTTTCAATGATTTTGCTCACGTAGATGATTAAGTTGAGAAGTAATAAAAGGTAATTAAAGGATTATGTGATTAAGATGGTAGCCAGCTGGACCCTCGCGTCTTTCAATAACAACAAACTACGATCATCAATTAATTTGCCAAGCTCGGATGAATACCTTTTTGATGTTCACCGTAGCAATCTTAATGAGCTGCGTGTTCAACGTACGTTTATCAAGGGCTACTCATCCCAAGAGATGGCTGGATTGATTGTTATAAGATATTTAGATTTTGTGCAAATACATGAGTAAATACATTAGGTTGATATTATGTCTAGGCTGGACAGGTTTTAACGTCCACCTATATCCTGATAACATCACATATGAGAGGAACAGGTTCTAATCAGTTGATGGTAACGTGACAGTCGCTGCTAAAGGAGATCGTTTGCTAATGGTGCGGAACCAGCTCCTTAATGGAATAGGATTCTTGAAGGAGGGTGGGAAGTGTGGGGAAAACTAGATCAGAATGTACGTCATTATAGTAATAAGATCCTATGTCTGGGTTTGGATTATCTAGATTTAAAATCGTTGCGCGACTCACATAATCTTTAGCTTTTGCAGCTTCAACCTGTAATAAACCCCTCTCATCAGGCTTTATTTTTATATACAGGGTGGATGTTTGAGATGGGGCAGTAAGGACACCTTAACCGCTGTAGCTACAGGAAAAGGGTCTTAGGAGACTGTCCATAACTTGTCAGCAAAAAAAAAAAACTCTATTGAGTATTAGAAAAGTCAGAAATCACAATAAAAAGAGTTTTCATGATTCTGGTCAACACGAAGTTTGACAAGAAGATCTCACAGCATTCTAAAGGAAAACGTTCGAAAATCGGAGAATTGACCGTGACGGATATCGATGTATGGGAGAATATGTTTTTTAACTGCAATGTTAAGTTTGTTTTTGGGATAAATTAATCCCAATTGCGGAACCCTACATGGTGCGTGGTCCGACACGCACTTGCCCAGTGCTTTTTGGATGCACAGACGGACAACAAAAAAAAAAACGAACGAGTAAATAAAATCTAAATAGTTTGTTGCTTGTGATTTCTGACATTCTGTGACAAACCACAAATCATTTAGAACTATTAGACTTGTAGCTTGCTACTGTATTATTTAAGCTCATTTTTTTTTACTTACTTACTTACTTTTATTTGAATTATGTAAGCTTATTTTTTTTTAAATAATAAGACTTAATACCGTTTTTTGTAGCTACAACGTTTAAGGTACGTCTCCTTACTGCCCCGTCTCAAATGTACCCTGAATACGTGTAGTATTGTATGTGTTTTTAGTGTAGATATTATGGCGCTATCTCCGTTTATATTGAATTTGATGGCGCGGCGGCCGCGGCGGCGGCGGCGAGACTATCGCTGCGATTCTCTCGCTCCTGGAGATGGCGCTTAAGGACTGTCACAATAAGTTCGTAAAATGTGGCCTGTTTGGCTAAAATGTCTTTCGTTGATTTATGATTCAAAAATTTTAATTATCATCTCTGCGTGTGCAATCTATTTACAAAATAAACATAGCATGAAAACTTGATCTACTGAAAAAATAAATAATCATGAAACAGGAGCAAGGACATAGAGTGTTGCATAAAGACAGTGGTTTTATATCATAATTTTAAAAGTGGACAAACATTGTGCACGCCTTACCGACACGGACAAGGCAAATAATAAAGCCGTCGCCACATTAAGCAACCGTTGTACGAAATGTCATTGGTCCGGTAGTCGGTGCGCGACTTGTGCGCGATAATTAATAGTCGCTGCGCACGGGACGGCACCGAACCGAACCCGCGACCCACCGCTGCGTGCTTTATGATCAGCAGCGCCGTGTCAATAGGTGAGCTTGTTTTAGCTTGGCAAGGGATAAGGAATGTAATGTGGATGATAAGGAATATTTGTTGTGCTGTTTTAGTTTTCCTCCGGGTCTGATGAGACTGAAAGTGGACCTGAACATGATTGAAGAAGAGGTAGAACTATCGTTTAGGTAGATAATATGGAATAGGTCAGTTAGGCAAAAAAAGAAATAAAAGAGCGAAGGAGAAAAATACGTTGACAATAAATAAAGAGATCAGAAGAAGTATTATTATACTTATTATCATGTCTGTTAAAAGGAATATTACTCGTACAATACTTAATATGTTAATTTTATCAACCACACCTATTAAAGGAAGTGGACCCAATTTTCGAATAGCTTCAAATGATTGCTCAGTCCCCCAGGCACACCCGGCAAATGTAACATAATGTTAAATTAAAACGCCATTCAAGTTTCCATGACAATTAAACATTTATTATTCCAGACAATTTTCCTAAAAACCATAAACTATAAGCATGCATACATCCAATAAAAACACTCGTCCCGGAACCCATGACAGACCATGACAGACCATAGCAGACCATAACGGGCGATAACATTTCCTTTATGTGGCACAAACATTAGAGATAAGGCTAATTGCACGCGAGGGCGCAATACTCGCTGTCGACAGCGGCCGGGCACGGCACGAGTGTCACTCACGTGCAAACAGCCTTACGTGCATGCTGTGATGCAGTATTTCATAATTATGGTAGTTCATTAGGGGATGCTTTTATGCAGGCCGTGGCAGAAAATGTGTCGGTACCTAAGCCGGAAAATTTTCAGAATTATTCATTTTCGTCAGTGATTCACGGTGAAACGCAATCGGCAGAGAACATACCATTTAGAATTGTTACACAAGGCTATTTATAAATGGATACCTTTTGCGTAATATTGCGAAAACCTACCGAAGTTATTTTAATTTGCACTACAAATTTATCATTGTCACCTGTCCTGTTCTCCCCATAAATCTTTGGAACACATTCACAAATGTATATCTATGCAAATGAAACAACACTGCTAGTTCACATTCAAACTACTACACATACATTTATGCAGTGCTAGGACTTCTAGGTGCTAATCAAATCCACTTCGCACTTGCAGCCTATAACTCATAGGTTTCTCTAGCACCATTAATCTAAGCTGTCTAACGGTTCCCTGTATCTGGGGCACTTAGCCTACCTCCATACTATTAACTAACTATATAAGAACCTGTGCGGTGAATCCTCAGCTTTAGCTCGCAAAATTCTAATTTTGTTTTGTATTTTGCTACTTGCAGCTCTGTATTACCTCGTATGTTGATCAAAATGCGATTCGCGACTGTAGGAATGATAATTATATGTACTGAATAATAATCATCAATGTCATATCAATTGTCAAACTGGAAAGAATGATGGACATTTTTTTATGAAGCCTGGTCGGATGGCCAACAGCTAATGCATGTCAACTTATTGCTTATAACCGGTAATTACTGTAACAAAACATTTTATCTCAAAAGGCAAATATAATGTTATGAGTCAATAACTAATATTATTGAGAACTGCGTGAACATTAGCGTCGTGAACTAAAGTTTACATGGTACCTGCAGGTCTGATATCTCTTTACATATGATATTGATGAGATCTCTTACGATATGTATTTCACAGCCTTCTGCATCGTATGAAAATTGATGCTTATGACATAAACTTCTTTTCTTTTTTTTTTTTGGATAAAAATGATATATTATTATTGAATAAAATATTTACAATTAAAATATAATTACCTAACCTAACTAAAACTAATAACAAATTAAAAGATGGCGTCAAAAAATTCCTTCGCATCGCTGGCGACTGGTAATGTAACCAAGAGACTGGCGGCATTGCCACGTTGAATGGCAATGCTTAGCCTCTGGCCAAGGTAAAATCCAGCCCTTGGGTCACGGGGAGTGTCAAACAGGCGTTTGGAGATTTCCTTGAACAAAACAAGGGCACTCGGATTCACCTTAAGTGCCTATAAAAAAGTAATCTTCCATTTAACAACATCACTTTTAAGCTATGTTTAAGTATGGAAAATTGACATAGTGTCTGACAGTAATTTCTATGTTAGTCTATAAGAAATTATAATGATATGAAAAAGGCAATAAGTACCTTATTACCTGGACCATGACCCTAGATTCTCATAATGTATGTACTGGCGAAATTTGAGTGTACCTTAAGTCACCTCTATTTAACCCTTCGGGGAAACCTTGCTTGATGTTATGTTATATTATGTATGTACCTTAGTTCAGTTGTGTACAGTTTGATACCTGTGAGCTTCTTGCTTCTTCAGAGCTATTTTATACATTATCTAAGTTAACATCTAAGATACGTTCTTGATGTCATCGTAATCTAAATCAGTTGATCACAGAGTCCACTACGGCATTGTCATTTAACGGAAGTTCATCTCACAGCGAAGGTTTATCGAAGATGTTCCAAGTAGGTACTATTGGCGGCATGAAATACCATCTGAGGGTTAGCACACGGTTAATTTTTTGCATTCATTTCAAACGCAGATTTGTGTCTCGAGAAGCACACTGTTTTCCCCGTAAACTTAGAGATACACTAGTCCAATTCAGATAGGAATGGGATGTTTGTGGTTTGATCACAAAGAAGTCGTTATGTCTCAAATGGACGCGGGATATTCCTGTATTTAAGCTTTATAGCACTTGAATCACACAAATCCTGCCATTTACCATTTCATAATCTTTTTCGCATCAGCTTTTCCTATTTTACGAAAATATTAGTAGCATTAGAGACGACATTTAAGGGGGATGCGCCAAGGTAGCCCGCGGAATTCTAATTTTCTTAGGTTTTTTGCAATTTGCAGGTCAGTATCAGGTTGTATGTTGTAATAAAAACGGCTATATGTAGCTACAGTCAGTTCGTCTTTGATTTACGTCCGCGTTCATACCTGTACATGGTTTTAAGAAAAAACTGTTGACAGCCTCACATAAGGTCAGACATCAGCGTCTACAGGCGGTGAAAACGTCTACAATTCACAAGTATGTAAACTTCTTTGAATAAAACATTTCAGAAAATGGCGGCGCCCGCCAGCCATCGCCTCACAATTAGAAAGTGCGGTATTATTCCAGATTAGCGTCACAGTGGTGAATAATCGCTCACTGTACGACTACCTACTATACGATACAGCATTGTATTGAAATGAATACAGTTTGGTGTGAAACTGTCTGACGACTGCCATTGCGCGTTATTACTATTTTAGTCGACCATGAAAAAGTCTCTAGGACTTTACATGATATAAAAACTTTAAGCTTTTGTGACAATGAAAAGCCTCGTTTTACTTGACTCCTCACTCACTACCGTAAATTAATATAGATACAGTTCTTCAGTAACCGAATGAGAACAATGCATCACCTTAACCACCGAAATACTAAGGATTTTCGAAACTCGGCTTTTCTAACCTAACCTTAGTCCTAACCAGTTCAAATCGAGGGGTGAACATTCTGTGCCAACGATTGTATTATACTTTACGGTACACTGGAACATAATAAAGAAGAAGAAGTAATTATGTCCACAATTATTTAAAGTATTTTACTAAATATGCGTCTTCTAAGCAAAACAAATTGCTTAACTTATGCATGCACTTAACTTAATGTCACGATAATCATTTTAATATATGATAAACGTTCACGACATATTTCTTAATGGTATACTTATCTTTAAATAGACGAGCTCCACAGCTCCACACACCCTCCCTGAGGGAACACCCTGCTCAAGGGTGGCACTCCGATACGAAGGCATTTGAATGACAATAGAAATACAGGAAATAAATAAACGAACCTTAACTCAATTGGAAAAAGACATTGATTTTTCCATTTCCTTGAATGTGCTTTTCGTTTTGTGAAATGTCAAATGTCAAAAGCTACGTACGTATGCCTTTTAGCCTAATTAAAAAGTTATTTCTCCTAGATGTATCTTGGATGCAGTAAACAGACACCGACCGCCTTGCGTATTTGTTTATATCAAATACATTTGTGTAGAGACTCGTACTTGCGCCCCGTAGCAGGCTCAAAAGCTCCGTCACTTTGCTAATGCAATAATTAACAGTTGACATGCACTTGCTTTCAACTTTAATTACATTCACTATAAACGTACTCTAACTGCCCTAATAAAATAACAAATAATTATGTCAATTTAAAGTACTTTCTTTAAACTTTATTAGACCTATAAAAATGACTCGGAAATTAATTGATACTTTCCTTATTAATTAACTTGAACTGCTTACAATAAACAAATCCAGTGAACAATTGGAAAGTAATCAGCTAATAGGTTTATATTTAACGGATCGTTTATTGTTACAGGTACGTTTATACTGCTGTAATCAAGAGTGAGTGGTACCTCCCCTCCCCTAACTCCCCCTTGAAGAGGGGTAGGAGGGGGTGAGGTATTGCGATGCAAATGAGATGATCGTCGTGATTCACGTGAACTGCCGCATCGACGAGTGGATAAGGAATGTAACGAGGTGAGTTTTGTGCTGGACCGCTGCGGTTTTTATTTGTTCGAGTAGGTACCTTATATCTTCCTTCGGTCAATTTATTATACTTAAACCAAAGATGTACTAACAAGTTTTAATTTAAATGAACAAATTCAACCGATGCTGTAGAGGATGTTACAATTACGTAACGTGCTATAACTTCACGTTCCCATTACCTTATAATGCCAATATAATACACAGTCCCGTGAGCGAAGGGCCGGGTATAGCTGGTCGTGTTATAATTGTTAAACATAGCAATTAATAAGAAAAAGACGGAAGAGCTGTGCGATATTTATATTTTCTACTATGTATTTGTTAGTCGTTATTTTGACATCAGAATCTGACACAATGTTCTTCAACAAAGGAAAATTGTAGAGCTGTAGAGTTATGAGGAACAGGTATAAAGTTCACTCACACCTCCATAGAAAAGGGAGGATCCTGCAACCAGGCGGGTGTTGTGTCTGGTGGGCAACTGCCCGACGTTTGATGTCGGGATGTATATATGCTAGTTGCGCGGTAAATTCTGCTTGCACGATGCAGGATTTTGCGTGACGTCAGTGTGACTCGTAGCTCGTATGTGATGATGTAGATACCGCTACAGAGCTGTTAAATCTACACTGTCTATAACACAGATTATTATAAAGTATAATCCCTTTTGAATAAATTATTTAAAAACGGCATTAGTGTAAAATAGATAGATTAGATAGAATAGATTAGATAGAAATAACATTGCATTAAACTGGTTCAACTAAGCTTACTATTATACATTAAGGATTAGGCTCAACATCAAGTAAGTGCGGATTTAAGTCGATATTTTATCGTTTATTTTAGTAGTATTACTAAAAGGCAATTTATTTCATGTTAATTAATAGCTTTTACGTCATCGCTAGGATAGTTTAATAGTTTAGTGAGACTTTTACACTGTATATACCTATACATAGAAGCAGGAAGCCGCACTAAAACTCGAATAATCGCCACAGTTGGTTAGCAAGAAAAGCAGCCGCAGCGAGCGCGTCCGTGATGTGCCTCCGTATGTCCACAATCGTGCCGGGTATAGGGCAGGGCGCGTCCCCGCTCGCGGATCGCGATAATCCGCGACCCGCCGGATTTGTGCCCCATTGTGAGGACTCGCGACTTTGTACCAGTTTACTGCATAGATGCACCTAAGGCAAGTAGGTGCTAAAGTTTTAGTAGTAACAGTTAACTTCGCGTTTACACAGTAGACAGGTGGATACTATTGGATCACAATTCCAAATCGTTTAAAGGATGAAACCGAATCAAATCATAGTCGACCGTCCACTGCTACTCACGGAGAGTTCACGATAGCAGCGCGGTTCATTTACTGGCTAGCCACGCATTCGTTCGAGGCGACGATCCCGTCAACATTTTCATACAAAGCGAAGCTAAGTCCACGGGCGCAGCTCAGGCGTGTGTTGTTGTGGAGCGATGCTTTAGACTGAGATGCTGCACAGCGTGTGATTAACGTTATCTTAAAATATTCTTTGGTTACATACAGCTCAGGCGTGTGTTGTTGTGGAGCGATGCTTTAGACTGAGATGCTGCACAGCGTGTGATTAACGTTATCTTAAAATATTCTTTGGTTACATACAGCTCAGGCGTGTGTTGTTGTGGAGCGATGCTTTAGACTGAGATGCTGCACAGCGTGTGATTAACGTTATCTTAAAATATTCTTTGGTTACATACAGCTCAGGCGTGTGTTGTTGTGGAGCGATGCTTTAGACTGAGATGCTGCACAGCGTGTGATTAACGTTATCTTAAAATATTCTTTGGTTACATACAGCTCAGGCGTGTGTTGTTGTGGAGCGATGCTTTAGACTGAGATGCTGCACAGCGTGTGATTAACGTTATCTTAAAATATTCTTTGGTTACATACAGCTCAGGCGTGTGTTGTTGTGGAGCGATGCTTTAGACTGAGATGCTGCACAGCGTGTGATTAACGTTATCTTAAAATATTCTTTGGTTACATACAAAGTCTTCTGCGTGATGGCTTCTTAGCAATTTCTGTAGTTGCAGCAGCTATGGCTCATAAAGATACCTTCTGGTAGTCAAAGTACACCGTAACAATAGTCTTATTTAGAGAATTATTCATGACACCATTCCCAGGATATTTCTATATTCTCTACCCATATTTATCCTGAGAGATTAACATAACAAACGCACTGACGACTTATTTAGACGTGAATGTCTAAATAAGTCGGTCAATAAGCATAGTTTGTAGTATTATCTACAGTCGTGTGGGCGCAGTTCCAGATACCTTCAGTAAGTACACAATCATAGGAAATATTGCGGTATCGTATTATTGCACTAGTTCCTAGAACTAGTTTCTCCATGGGTATATGTAGTGGCCGCAGTTTGATCCTTAGTACCTGCGGGTAAAATTTAGGTTTTTTATGTAAAAAGCAATTCAAAACAAAACATCTTAATGTACTCGTATCTGTAATGTTTTATTCAGTATCTATCTTCATTTAATCCTTGAAACAAAATGAATCGTTTTGTGTCGTACGTCCTCTAAACCAGCATTCTCTTTGACCCATATTTATTGAAAATCACTTTAACTTTGTAACATACTCGTAGGTTACTAACCATTCATTACAATGGTTGTTAATTACTGTAATATACTTAGTACAAACCACATCCTGTATTTTTACCCGGAACGGAGGCGGTATATGCGTTTGGGGTTAGAGGTTATTTGTGTGTATGTTACCATTTTTCTCGAAAACTAGTTTTTGGGCCGATTTCGATGCTGTTTTTGGCAATAAACAGAGATCATTTCAGAGCAGGTTCTTAAACATACTTTATAGCTGTAGACCACCAGGGAGCGCTGCAGCAGCCCGGATAGTCAGCGCCTTTTTTTTTTTTTTTTTTGGGTGGGAAATCATCAAATGACCTCTCCCGCTCTGGGCGGAGCGGAAGGGCGTGTCAGACTCTTACTGACTAAAACCCACCCGTGTTCCTTCAGTTGCCTGTGCGCCAGGGCCACGGTAACTCTTTCGAACAATCCGCGACCCCCGGCAGGCATCGGCCCTGTCGGACCCCGTCAATTATGCTGACAACTCTTTGAGGCGCGCGTGGAACACAACGCGCCGTCGACCCGGGCCTGGTCCTTACCGGACGGCGAGCTGTTACCGGACGGCGGAACGGCCGGAACGGAGGCGGTATATGCGTTTGGGGTTAGAGGTTATTTGTGTGTATGTTACCATTTTTCTCGAAAACTAGTTTTTGGGCCGATTTCGATGCTGTTTTTGGCAATAAACAGAGATCATTTCAGAGCAGGTTCTTAAACATACTTTATAGCTGTAGACCACCAGGGAGCGCTGCAGCAGCCAGGATAGTCAGCGCCTGAGGGCTTCTCAGAAACTATTCATCCGATTTCGATGCGTTTTTTTTAATATTGTATAAGTATAATTTCATAACAGGTGTCTAGACATGTTTTACAGCTGTAGATCGCCAGGGGGCGGTGCAGCAGCCAGTATGGTTGGCGCTCGAGGGCTATATTATACAATTGGAACGCCCTCATGCGTTTCAATAAGTGAATTAAGAAAGGGACCAAATGAAGACTGTACTACCGGCAGCAAGCTGGCTATAGAACTGAGTATAGTATCCGCTGCCTTAAAACCTGTATTTAGACTAAAAAATAATATACTTTATGATTAACTTGCATGTTTGTTTGGTACCGAATCAAAATTAGTTAGGTACAGTCGCCAGCACATCAAGTTACCACAAACTGTCAGATTTTCTCATCCGATTTTGAACTTAACTACCCAACATTTTAAGGTTTAAAATCGTTTGGAGAAATTTGACAAATTCGTGTAGCTTGACCTGCTGGCGACTGTACAATAGTTTATGAGCTTAGATAAATAGAAATATGGACAAATTCGCGCAGTCATTTCAGCGTAAAGAAGGAAGAAATACAGAAACATTCGTGGGATGCCGATGTAAGTACCGAACCTACTGACAAAAATAAAATAAAAAATCTTTTTTTTGCCACCTTTATTATTTTTATGTTCTAAGTACACACATACAATCATGTTTTTTATCAAGCTTCAAGCTAGCTGTTTAAGCTCACGAGTAGTAGTATCGTGATCTCTTTGACTTGCCGATAACCAACGACGCGCGACGCTTTAATATGAAAATAAATAAATATTCTATTCTATTCATACCATATTTCCCGATTATTCTTTACAATAACCGAATAAACGTTAAATACTAGTTGGTTTACGTATTTTAATAATAAGATTCGTAGAAAATGTTTTATTTTGTCGTCTGTTGTTTGTATAACATCGACATAGGTACCAGTTATTAATTTTCTTTGAATGAAAATGAGTATGTCGAAACGGGTTGTGTTGTGATCGTCTTTATTGCAGAGACTAAAAAGACCATAAAGTTCTTGTATTACGGAACTTGGTGATGATACACCACGAGGTCACCCCGTAGATCAAGATAGCAGTTGTGAGCGCAAACATTACGTAGAGTGTCGTCAAATCGCGAGTTTCGTATGATGCTCCCGTCGCGTCGCCCGCGCCGTCGTGGACGTCACTGGCACAGTTTTAATTGATTCACTTCCGGGTTACGACAAAGATTTTGTGAACAGCTTGACGCATAGCACTGCCGTTAATAATATGATGGCGTTACTTCGAAAACTGTCGATGGAACAATAGTTAAATGTTACGCTACGAACGAAAAAAGGAATCACTATTTTAGAAGTTATTTTATAGTTTTATGACTTTCCTGTTCATCATAATAGTATCTTAAGTAGTACAATGAACTGCACGGCCTCAGTGAAAAAAGATCATGAGTATTTTAGTCGGAATCGTTTGAGTTTGACCAATTGGGACGCCAGGGCCACCAGGTGGCGCTTGACAGAGTCTATAACATAATGATCGACCAGAGTTAAAGTGAAGTTGGTCGGTGGCGGTCAAGCAGTGGACATGTTTAGAAACTATCGCGTGTTCCGTATAGTTAGTTGGGTCCCGCACCTACAGTGCGCGAATTGCTAGTGTGATTAGTTTTATCGTAAATTATAATTTGATTTGAACTACAAACGGATTTTCTATTGCGCAATAACCAACACTTGCCATTGTACGCCCACAGTAGTTAAAACATGGCTGATGGTAACGAGAGAGACTTACCTGAAGGTTCCAACAAATAAAGTGATTTCCGAAACATAGTAGTTATTTATGTGGTATTTAAATAAAAATATAGTTTAGCAAATTAATAAATAAATTATCTATTCAAAAAAAATAATTCTTTAAGGACATTATTGCCCCAGATAAAATCAGATCAGATTCAGATCCCTGCTGAATATTGGTAATAGGCAAATTTTATACTTCAAAATATCCATTACATATTTATTATCTACCTACCCCCAAGGCGTGAGTTAATGTATGTTTATTTATTTTCTATCTGCGACTCTTATGACCAGAACTTAAGGTGATTCTTTCGATGTAGCTCGCAAAGTAGATGTTTGATTTTTGGGCTATCACTATGTACACTACATAGATAAATAGGAAAATTATGGAGGAATTTCATAAAAATAAATACAAATTAATTCGAAGAAAGGTACAGGCGTACAAAAAGGATCATTTGGGAAGTTTTTTAATAAGATAACTCTATTTTTAGGGCAGCCATGACATTTGTGTTTGATATGACGTTTGACGACTTTGACTTTGTCAGTTGTCTTTAAATAATTGTGCTCACGCGTATTGAATTGGATGTTTTGGAGATTTTAGTGATTGTTTTTGCTTTGCGACCCAGTTTACTACTACGGATATTGATTAATTGCTTTTTTATCGCAGATATTACATAGACAAGTCAATCAAATGTAATTGTCAAAATGACATTTTGCATATTGCTGATCCACCATATTTATATTGTGTTGCTCTCCTTGCCCAAGTTAATTGGAATTTACATAGAAATGAAGTAAAATTATAGAAAATTAACATTAAAAAACGGTTACTTTATTATATAGCGATATTTACATATAGTGTACATAGTGCTAGCACAGATCAACATCGTAAGAAATTTAGAATTTCGCGGGCATCATTGATGAATCCCCCTTAAGTGATAATCTTGAAGAACTTGCATCGTACAAAGTGTGCAGGTAGCCGTTTATAAGTTGACGAGTTTATTAGCGACGCTGATGGCTTCAATAATTCAATACTGCCTGACGGGCATGCCTGATGAATGCCTGATCAACGATAACTGTATACACGCAGAGAATGTCCGAGAAACGCTGGCTCTATTGATTCATTATGAAAGTTTACTTACAGTAAGAAGTTTATTTGTTGTATAAATGCTTATTACTGGCATTCTGAAGTGAGTAATAATGATTTTTCTTTGCCATTTTTCTGCAGCAGTATTCTATCAGAAACCGTTTTACAGGACTAAACACACATGTTATGGAACTTAAAAATATTTTGGATTATTTTAGTTAATACCTCTGAATGGATATACGGTATTTATTCAGAGCTGAAACCAAAATTCTAGCATAGTTAGTTTAACTTAGCATTTTTTTTTTACTTGTCTGCTTTGTTCCACTCCCGGCCAAAGGGAAACTTTTGGCAATATATTATATATTGTATGAGAAAGATGACTTTAGTTTACTTATAACCACAAAATTGTAGAACGTAACTCTTAACACCATATACCGTAGCACCGTAGACCGGTAGACAGGTAGACCCGTAGACCGGTAGTCCGGTAGCACGTATAACCATAGTGGAACATCGCTTACTATCTCAGCCATCCCCTACTTAAGGGGGCTACGTTTCTTACTATTTGCACGTCAGTGTCATGTTGTAAGATGATCCAAATATGATTCGTGACCGTAACAAATGTATATTTCTATTATTATATTATAATCATCAATACAGCTGTTTATGTTAACAGTGGCGCCAAATGTCATGATTTCATAAAATAGTCATTCAATAGGGCACTTTAACTTTAGAGATTTATATTGATGATTTTAATTATTATAATTCTGTAAATAAATATTTTAGATGGTTGCGGCCCGCAAAATTGATGATTTTAATTATTATAATTCTGTAAATAAATATTTTAGATGGTTGCGGCCCGCAAAATTGATGATTTTAATTATTATAATTCTGTAAATAAATATTTTAGATGGTTGCGGCCCGCAAAATTGATGATTTTAATTATTATAATTCTGTAAATAAATATTTTAGATGGTCGCGGCCCGCAAAATTGATGATTTTAATTATTATAATTCTGTAAATAAATATTTTAGATGGTTGCGGCCCGCAAAATTGATGATTTTAATTATTATAATTCTGTAAATAAATATTTTAGATGGTCGCGGCCCGCAAAATTGCAAAAACGTAAGAAAATTTGTATTTTATCATATGCATCCCTGGCGCTTTCATCTTAACACGTGCTTCCACAAACCGTTACAACACGGTCATTGTATATGCACCGCAACTTCATCACACGGAGCCTGAGAACCTCACAGACTAGCTGCTCGACAGACAGGCACGTCGCGTCGGGACATAAACACGTCGGCAGGACAGTCGCTACGTATGGAGGTAGCTATGTGAGCGAGACACGTTATGATGAGACCGCTCTATGCATCAATGTGTCGACATGATCTGTCTGGCATTTGAATAATCTATGGTTGATGTTAAGCTGGACAATGAAGTGATTGAAGTCCACTGCTGGATAAAACTTTTTGAGGAACAGCGTCTCGTAGAACTACATTCATAAGTCGGTTTATTTTGCTCCCGTTTAATCAGGGACCGACTTTATTGAACTTATTAATTAGCTATATTTTACTTGCGGCAACGAAGTCTGTCGAATAAGTATACATAATCAGCCTATAACGTTCCCACTGCTGGGACACAGCCTTCCTCTCTGTGAGAGAGAGTGGGCCGTAATCCACCACGCGGGCCCAGTGCGGGTTGGTAGATGTCACATGTTTTCTAATTATTGGTTCTAGGATGTTTAACTTCACCGTTCTGAGAGCATTGGTGATTAAATAAATTACACAAGTAATGCGCTTGCCTGAGTTCGAACCCACAACCTGCAACTCGTAAGTCGGGGCTATTACCACTGGGCCACCACTGCTCTTCATAAGGATAATTATGATAGAATCAACAATTAATTTGGGCAATACTACAAGAAAGCAACTAAAACTCCCTGAAGTTTAAAGATTTGAAGTCTGTATTTTGTTCTATTAAGTAGGTACCTAAGCATTAGTTATTAAGCGTTAGTAACAGTAGCGTTTTAACCTAAGCGTTAGTAACAGTAGCGTTTTTAACCTAAGCGTTAGTAACAGTAGCGTTTTAACCTAAGCGTTAGTAACAGTAACGTTTTAACCTAAGCGTTAGTAACAGTAGCGTTTTAACCTAAGCGTTAGTAACAGTAGCGTTTTAACCTAAGCGTTAGTAACAGTAGTTAGCGATAGTTTAGCTTCTGTGTTAGTGTTTATTCCCATATGTAAAATAGACTGAAGCAGTCATGTGGACGAGTAGGCTATAGACATGCTGTACGCTGTAACCTGTCGCGTCGGTTGACTGAGAGGCACAACACGACACTTTCAATCAAGTTTTGATTTGCTTACCATAATTATCGGCTATGTTAACTGCCCTGCCTCGCATCTACCTGTTAGCTTTAAGGCTATAATGTTCTTCTGTTGTGCACTCATATTTAGCTGCTGTCCGTAACAAGTAATGTGAAGTCGGGGGAATTTAACTATCAACTTAAATTAGTCCGTATATCTAATCACAACTTTGACAGACAGATAGATTCATTAATAGTTATATGAAATGGCAATAACACGGCATATTGACTTAAGGTGTTAAGTTGCTTAACAATTAATTTCCCTGATGGTACAATTTGTCATTTACCGGGCACATTTACCGATATTGTTGAGATTTTTCGAAATGGAAAACGACGAACTTAATCTCGTGTCTACAATACGTTGTTGTTATTGTGGTGACCACTCATAGCTTACACGGACAGCTGTTGTATACAGGGAGACATTTTAACCAGTGCACCAACTGTAACCATGAATTCAGCATGATTCTAGACCCCCTAGCTTATACACTTTTGCCGGAAGTCAAAAGTAATCTGCTGTTTCATAGAAAAGTGCAATACCTACGCGGGCAAAATGTTTGAAACAACATAATTTTTTTATAACCGTCGGAAAATTTCTACGCTATGGGATCTGGAATCATATGCTGAATTTATGGTTAAAATTTCTTGCTTTAAAGACCAGAGACTTGGTAGACTCAATATACGAGAGTCTTTCAGTAGTGAACTTAGAACAGTGGTAGCTATCCTTGCGACCACTCTAGCCCATCAACCAATAAACCTTAGTTTTAACAATAAACGATAATCAATACATTCTCCCGGTTGGACTCCTTTCTCACCAACCAATACGATACCATCTCGCATCTAACGAGGCTCTTGGACGGCCCTGAACAAAGCGCTTTCGACACGAATAGGGCAGCAGCCGGGCATCGCGGCCATCGGCTAATAACTCGGGGGCTACAAATAGCCACGCGACACCGCCGCGCCGCACCGCAGCGCATTCCCACTGATGCAAATTGTAAGCACAGCACTATCTGATCTAGTGTGGCCATCGGATGGGACTTATTAGGACTAGAGTAAGATCGAGGAAAAACAAAAGACAGTTGAGAAAAGACGGTTGTGACTTATCAATGTAAATAATAAATCAATATTATTTTCATTGGTGAAGGCTCCCGCAAACAGGCGCGACGCGACAGCACATCACAAAGGCACCCCTCGTCGCGCGGCATGCGGTTCCTTTGTGTCACGCTGTCGCGTCGCGCCAGTGTGTACGAGCCTTAAGTCACAACCAGACAAAACTGCCCTGTCTCGTAGATAATATATTCAACGGTGGAAAGGAGACTGAGACGATTACATACAATCTTGGACCTGGATGTAAAAAGATGAAAGTGGTGTCAATTAATAGCATAAATATTATCAACCTATAACTGAAAATTCTGCGGATTTTGTCAATCTGAGAACAGCGATTTATGAGATTAAGTAAAAGTGAGGTTATGTTACAATCTTTAACTAACAGCTGATTCTCGAAGTGCAAAATATGTTCTTTTGCACTAATAGTTATTACATTTAGTAGAAAAAGTTTGAAAATTCATAAGAATGAACGTCAATGACTGCAAGTCATAGGTAGGTAACAGGTATGGAGTTATGGAAAGGATGCTAAAATAAAATAAAAAATCATTTAATATATTTTATTCGTCTTCTATTATGATTAAAATGTCGTCTAGGAATTGTGCCGGTGGTACTATAGGTTCTTGGTACCTAGCCCAGCTAAGGTGCCGTATAATGCACATTATATGAGCGCAGCAGCCCACAGTTCGTCGTGTAAGGGTCGTCGGCCCAGTGTATTGCAGGTGACCAGTTGTTATTCTACAATTCAGACAGCGATCCATAGTTTGAACAATATCCAATCCCCAAGCCGGCGGTAAAATCCAAAATAACAATTCCCAAGTCAAACGTGTGAGTGATCTTCGACGTCCAGTGTGAAAGCAAGGGTCGTACAAGGTAGGCAGGGTCGGAATCCGTAAAATACAAAGCAGTGGTCGTGAAAAATGAAAAATAATCGGGAAAGCACTCAAAACGCATCGGAAAACGCAAAACAAGTGAGCAAACATGAGCACTCGGCAACTGTCTAGTTTCAATGTCAGTCAGCTGTCATGCCAGTGACATAGACTAAAAATAGAAGACTGATTTTAATCGATATGAAATCAATAATCATTAATATTGGTTTTTCAGTAATTAATTGATATTTTATTTATTAATATGACTGTAATTATATGCACTATATTGCATATAAGTAATTATAGTGTATTTAATTACTTTGAGTTAAGTATTTAGTGCAAAGGTTTTGTTTTTCGTAACTGTGTAATCGATTACTCAATCGATAATCTCACGAAAACTATCTTTCTCATATATCTCCGCTTCCTGATTGAGAATTGAGCTGATTTTTCATATTCTAAGATAAAAAAATATGACAATTTTTTTTGATCATATCTCAACTTTTTACATTTGGGCCCACCGTTTTCCATCTCCTTTCAGTTGAAAATGAAGCTTTGTCCTGAAACAAGTTTTTACGGCAAAATAAGTAATGACACTTTGAGTGCCTCCTCGGTCCAGTAGTCGCAAGCGCTACTGCGGAGCACGAGGTCCTGGGTTCAGTTCCCGGGTTGGGCAAAGTGTTATTGGGTTTTTCTATCAGGAATTTTGCCCTTGCAGCCCGGAGTTTGGATGTCTGATTATGCTCGGTTGATGTCAATAGGCTCGCCCTCTACTGTTACATGGGACTGTTTTGTGGGTACTACAGATACAATGATGGTGCCTAACCTTTCGGGGTTACAGGCGTGATGATGTTATGTAATTTAAATGTACTTCAGTATTTAATTAAACAATCACGTCAAAAACCACATTTCATGAGTTATGGGGTACTTTTTTCGCAGAGTTACAATATTTTCCCATTTAGTTTTTTCCTTAGTAAACATCAGGAAGTTTTATCGTATTCTATAGCTTGGCGCCTCTACCGCGATGGTATCCGTGCGCCTGCGACGATTTACATACAAGCAGTGAATTGTATTTCAGCTGTAGCGTATTGGTTATTGTGCACTTAATAGCGCTATCTGCGCAGGCGCGGGATTGTATTGAAATTAATATAAAGCGAGGAAAGCTGGAAACAATTGAGTAATCACGTGGGAACTAAAGTTATAACCAGTGAAAATATTACGAAGTCCTTTGGTATGTAAGTAAGATCGAGGTACTTGCTACTACGAGTATGACGTACTTATTGAATTACAATGAATCTCTAAACAAAGAAAGGTTTACTTAACAGACTTATAGAAGAACTTTTCCCACCGGGCATCGATTTAGAGATTTACAAATTCCCACTCATATCTTATTCATTCTATCGCCATTATAATATTTATAAGAATTCAAATGCTTTAAACTGAAGGTTTGAAACTACCTTATCTCAATATTCAAATCTAATATCGTGACAGGACCGTTTCCCCATTCTAACATATCTACAAAGAGTCTATAACTCAGTCATTGCCATTGTCACCGCGCGACCATACACGTCAGCGGACAGGCCGCAACTGATCGGTCCATACATTAGCCGAGCTGTCAGTGTGCACCGCTAGATGGCAGGAGCGACGCCTCTGTGATACGTTACGTCCGGTCAGAGATAAATCTTATCAGTGGACATGTGGCCGTAGGAGTACCGTTATGAAAATAAATGGAAGTGTTTAAGTTATAAGACAACTTCTGATTAGAAACCAAATTAGAATAATAAAGTTTTTATTCAATAATTCTACTCATGTCAGTGTCATGCTTTGGCTCTATTATTATAATCCATTATAGCTTATTAAGAGTTTTTATTAACGTGGAACATATTAGTACATCTATCATCAACCCCGGTACTTACCTACTTACTATACCATTATTATATTCGTATAAAATAAAACCCGCCGTAAGGAGCCCAACACTCAATTATGCCATTATACTCATGAGGGACATTTTCTTCTCCTTAGTTTGTAAAATTGAGTCCACGAATAAGTTTACAGAAGTAACCTATTGAATAAATAACGTTCTATTCAGACCACACCCTAAGCGCTGCACACAAGCTCCACAGCTAGCTGGGTCTGAATATAATGTAGGTTAGTAACGGTAGCAACAAGTGGTCGGTCGTGGGTTCGATGCCGTGCGGTGCATTAATTGCTCCTTATCTGAAGAGTACAGTGTTTAATGCAGGGGTTCCCAATCTTTTTTATACTGCGACTCCCTTGTTAAAGAAGACACCTGCGTGTAACTCTAGAATCTAGAGTCTAGCAGCTACCCAGCCTCATTAAAATAATCCAGTTAGACTCTAGCTAGTTTATTTTATACAAAGAAAACTCCAAACAATATAGAATCTTACTAACTGATATTTAATATAAAAGAAAAAAAAATAAAGGAAAATCAGTAGGTACAATTAATAAGACGGATGAGCATGCTTTTCTGAGCATAACTTCTCAAATCGGGGTTGAAGTTATGAAATAGCTACTCTCATTTGTTTTACAAAATTGATTTGTGATCTGTATTTCGATTTAATTGCAACTGCAGAAAAGCCAGTTTCGCAGAAGTACGACGTTGCAAAACTTAGGTACCTGTTGGAATCTTCAATGAGAACGTGATACAACGGTGTAAGGTGGAACTGTACTTATACAGGGTGGCCAATTCGAAGGTTTATAACTATAAATTAAGATTAGTTTTATTACAAATTTAATGAAAGTGACCGAATTTTTTCCCATAATTATATAAAACAGGCTTGGCAATTTTGTACGAAAATAACATCCGCCGAATCTCCACCTTTAGCTAGTTTAAAATGGGATCGCTTTTCATGTTTTTTTCACAAACGCATACTTTATTATTCCACAGGCGTACAGTTACAGCAGCTATAAATGGCCACGGGTCATTTAATACCCCCTCTTTGTCTTAGGATTCATAGACAGTCCGCTGTGCAGGGCCTGCACGGAGGACGACGAGAAAGCAGCTCATGTGCTATTAAACTGCCCGGTGATCGAAAAATGTTTCGTGCTGCATGGTTTCTGGCTGAATTTTATTGGAACCACGTGCTTTCTAAGTCTAACTGATTGGTTTGATGAAATGAAAAATTCAAAAACTTAACACTATTGTGATTGCCAGTCGCAGTAACAGCAGCACTTGTCCTGTAGCTTCTTCAAGGAAGAATGGCGCATTACTCCACCTCGCCAGTCAGACTAAAATAATGTAGAGGTTACTTCAGGGCAATAAAACATTTTGTGTTGAAAAAAATTGGGTCGTTTTGGAATACGTTTAGGAACTTTGGTATAAAATTACGCGCATAACGAACTTGCCACATTTTAACTGAATAGTGAGTATAAAAGAACCATAAAATTCGGCGCCAAATTAAAGTCGTGGCCAAAAAATGTTGTTATCATTCGCATTGGCCAACCTATAGTACCGTATTTCATTATACGGGATGAAAAGTAATAATAATACTCCTCAAAATCCAAACGCTAAGTTATATTTGCAGCAGTTAATAAGCACGGTTTAAAACAAAAATATCTTTACATCAATCATCAAAATTGCTTTCATAAATTCGTAGTGAACTTTGGCAACGATATCATTACTTTGGCAACGATATCATTACTTTGGCAACGATATTATTACTTTCGCAACGAACATCGATCGATCAGGTATTTTCGCCTAAATTTTCGTTTCAAGTAATTTAGTATTTTAACAGAAAATAATACAATACCATTATTAACGAAGCAAAAGGAGTATGTAAGGATCTTAGAAGGTGGCGTTCTGTAGTTTCTGCCTACCCCCATGGGAAGAAGGCGTAAGTTTATGTATGTATGTGTACCATCATTAAATAACAAGCCGTGTGCCCGATGGGATTTCCATTCGGTAAAAATGACGATCTTCAAAAAACTTTCATCACCTATTTAACCCATTAAGGGGTCATAAATCCTTCCTCAGTTCTCCATTTCGTTACAAGTGCATTCTTGTGCAACATGTCATGCTTCAAGACTCAGCAGTTGACGCTGAGCGTTTATTGTCTTCAGTGAATGAATTTTGAAAGTATGCTTCAAACAAATGAGTCAATCATTAGGATTAAGTTAATAAGCAGCTAACTAAACAGTAATCTAACGCACGTGGTGCTGACCGCCCTCTCTTTATCAATGTTTACTATAACATAATACATAACAATTCAATACTCAATACGCGTATCAATCACAATAGCTTCCTTCAGCTAATCAAACACGTTGTTCAGCACATGTTGACGGCGAGTGGCGTTACGGGATCCGGGATCCGGGACCCGGGACCCGGGAGCGTAGGGCGGCAGTCGGCGCCCAGCCGCCGCGCAGTCTGCCCGCCCCACACGCCGCCCGCCCTGCGAGTCGCGAACATCGGACATTATTACGATAACATACGGAAATGATAACTGAAAAGTTTTGGTGACCACACAAATATTAACGAAGGTAATATTAAAAAGTGTCCGCGAATTGAGTGGAGCTGATTTTCAGTGTTTTTAGTGAAAAATAATAATAACTTTCTGAAAAGTAAATTGTTGGAATTTCGCTGTTTTTTGTTGTATTAAAAGTTGAATCTTGTATATTTTAGTATAGATTTTAGGAGTGATATAATACATATCGTTATGAATTTAGACAATAATTAGTTTAAATTAGTGTTTGGAAACGTGCATATCGATATAGATTTGTTTGTGAATGACAGTGATAGTGACGATGAGGTAGAGGCGGTCCTGTGATCTATAAGAAATACAAAAATAAAGGTAAGTCCAGTGCAATCGTGAATCTTATTTATTAAGACAACAACATTACAGACGTCATTAGACCATATTTTACTGAAGTTTTGTTTCAGACGTAATTTTTGTCGGAAACACTGAATCAAAATGTTAGAATTCATTTGACTTTGATAAAGTATTTTTTTTTCTATTTGGTATAAGTTGTTATTTATGTATTATATTTTATTTTTATTCTGAATAGAGAAGTTTTAGAGTACCTACATAATCGTGTAAAATATCATTTTCGCCGGTGAGTTAATTTACTCCGTTTAATCACAATTTAAATTTTAGTTTTCACACCTGTTCTCGAATCTCGACACGTCCTTGCTAGATGTATCTCTCCACAGGGGATATTTGATTACATTGGTAAATATGCGATATGCTGCCCTTACAACGATATTAATAATATGAATAACACCTAACTTAGAAATAATCTTAGACAGAACTCACGAGCTACTTACTGTCACTTAGGTTCGTCGCTTATAAGTAGGTGCTGGACAAACCAGTGCCTTATTAGGAGTTATTGGTTGGCACAGAATCTATTTAGTCAGTGTCGAGTTATTTCATCACTCTACAATCGTACTTACTAATAAAATACTTACAAGTCTATAAAAATAACCACTTTATTTTATATAAGAGACTCATTACTCGTAGATACTGGTAATCTCATACCCACACTTTATCTCAATCAACAGCCATACAACTCATCACAGATACCAATAGAGCCATACCTGTCCACAACTCTACACATCATTCAACATCCGATCACCGACCGACACTTAACTCACAATAACGCTAAACAACACTATCGCAAGAAGCAGCAAGTGCGCACAGTGCGCACAGTGCACCTCCACATAAAGGCTAAGTGCCACATTCACAGATATGCTTAACGAACGCTTATCCGCCACTTAAGCGAACTGAGCGAAACGAGCATCGCTTATTCATTACTTTTTTGCTCAACTTTGGGAGCCAATTAAGCGAACCGCTCGATACATTAGGAGTTTTATCGCTCCCACGTGATAATTCAATGCTAAGTGAGGATTGTATCTATATTGTTGCACGTTCCGAATAATCGAAGAGGAATAAATAATGGCGGTGCTAGGATTGTGATAAATCTCGCTTTAATTAAGTCTCGCGTCCACTTTACTTAAGTTATCATTGTGTACTTGTGCGGTTCAGTTTTTTTGTGATATTGTTAATGAATAAAACATTAAACTTCAAGGTGTCAATTAGACACGGGATATATATATGAGAGGTGCAACAATGTTGGAAGTGCAATACTTAAGTAACAGAAATGGATAAAGTTTATTCTACAATATGGCAGGCTTTAGTCATCTTAAAGCTCTTGCACTTGTACCCCCAATTCGATATACCTTTATCAAATCTCGTGACATTTGCGTCATCAATATTTAGTCGACCTAAAAATAAATGAAATAAAGAATTCCCAAAATGAGTGATGAATGTATAAAATTAAATAACATTGCTACCGAGGGCTACCTTATCGGATCACGTCTGTTACTCCTCATTAAAATATCTCTTGATTTCACATAAATCCCCTGAGTTAAACTCTCATTAATTATATGTATAAAGGTTTGCAATTCAAAAAGGGATATTAAATGCATTTAGGTATTTTAATATAACAATATTAATAACTTAATTGATCTATATTTTTTTTTGGTACATATCTACTTATGTTCTTGCTGTTCTAACCTTTGAATTTCGCATCTCAAAAAGATTTCTCAAAAAAGATCGACCTCCACAATAAGTACCTACATAATCCTGTTAATACCGGGAGACACCACAGGAACGAAACACAACCCAGATATATGAAGTAGGTACCCACCCGGAATACCCACAGGACTGTATATCCGTGAACCAATACAAGACAATGCTTATACCGCTTGTATCGATACCAGTGTTTCAATAGTGTATGGGCACTATTAACTGCATCATTTGGAACTAAGTTTCAACACAAGGGCTGTGTTACCACTTAGGTACTTACACTTAATCTGGAGGTAAGAGCTCAGATTGCATACTTTTGATGTATAATGTGTACTGTGTTGAAGAACAGAACACTCTCTTTAATGACTTAGGTCATTTAACTTCATAAAGTATAATTACTTTAAAGTTGTCAGTTAATTTTCTTTTCCGAAGTCTTTGAAACATAATGACAAGGCATAACAAACTTAATTTACTTAACAAATACAGAATACCCTTAGATTCACTTAAATACCCAATACATTCGAATGCGCAATAAATAATAGCTCGAAGTTCTGCCAGTAAGCGTATTACTGCGTGGTGCACCGTGCAGTATGCCCTGTGCCTGTAGCCACACACATAAGCACAGAAATAGCTGCGGCCGAACTGCAAGTAATAAACAAACGCAAGTTAAATCTGTCACGCGATGCTGCGTTTAGACTTTAGATATAGTGAAAGCAGTGGCTGGGGCAAGTAGCTGTTACAATAGTGTGGTTACCAGTGAATACTCTGATAATGGGCAGTCAACCTCTGTTATTCGGACAGATTAACAAAAGGAGTTAAAAAAAAATAACTCAGTCCTGCCTTGATTATAGTAATGAGCTATCTGGTATAACAGAACGCTTAAAGAAGTGTGTGTTTGAAAACCGTAAGCTGCATAAAGTTAAACTTAATAAAGTAAATCTTGTACCGCAGAAAACGAGATGTTATGGCCTAACATACGCAAGATAAAGCCAGTTGCTAGAGCCAGTAGCTTCTACTCCATAGTTATGTCAGAATGCAAGTCGTCCTACGTGCGAACTGAAAGCAATAAATAAACGCGAGTTAAATCTGTCGCACGGTAGCTCTGCACGCGATGCAGCGTTCCAACGTTGGAAGTAGGTGCTGGCGCTAGTAAATATGTATTCATTTTGTCATGAAAACTACCAAATGAACTGATATGTGAAATAAAATGAACCGCAAAATAATGATTAAAGAAACTCAAATTATGCATACAGATTGTTATAGATACTAATAAAATGATATTGGTGATATCTTACAAAGCAAATTATGGCTTACAAATGCCAACGTACTTAAAGTGCAATAAGTTGTCTGTACCAGGTAGTATTTATAACATACCAACCATCATTAAAAATGCTAGTAGAGATTGCGCATTGCACACTGGAAATACACTAACTAATGAATCACGCGCACCATGCAAGTCATTGCATCCGCTTGCTAAGTAATAACAGATAGCCGAAATTAAACTGATTGGTATGAGCCAAATTATGACCGTGATTAAGTGCATTGACTTCCTTACGAGTATTACAGTACTCTAAACGACATCGCGTGTTTACTTATTCACTGGCAACAGAACATCGTTACGTCCAGTAACAGTTCAAGCTACCCGCCCGATGTGAACGGGGCTCGGCAGTCGCACGTGGCAGTGGTGACCGGATACACATTAACGTTACACACTCACTTGTTGACTATTTAAAGAATATTATATTTTGTACTGTAGGCCAAATATTGCTAAACAATATTTTTGTATTTAAATCGCATTTTCAAAGAAAACAAAAGATTTTCTTGTGAAAATGTGCCATCACTTAGCACTGAATTACTAAGCAATTATAAATAAATTCTTGACGTACTTGTAGGTATAAAAGTAGTTTTCAAAATTACTCATTAACGAACGGCATCAATCAACTCTTCAAATTGACATTTCCTACTGCAAAATCTTGTTTTAAAGTGACAAATGTCCAGCCTATTTTCCATTATTTCATGCGGCAGTTTCCCAAACCTTTCCAACAACATTCAATCTCAAGTTCGTTACCGACTCACACGCACCCTTCCTTCCTCCCATCGCCCGCTGACGAAGCAAATAACGAAACTATTTCACTAAAGGGTGCGGAACTCAAAAATGAAAAGGCACATTCTTGGTTTCCTTGTGAAATGTAAATTTGGGCCCCGTGGACCCCTGCCGAGTAGAACCTTCGATATTCTATTAAGATAACGGCTGAAACGACGTCGTTTTATTATTGTGACACGCGCCATATTTTCGTCATGCTGAAAATCTGTCAAGTTGAGATACGGCGGTTTGGGGTGAGGAAGATTTAGACACGACGCGGCGCTGTGGGCGGAAGCAAAGTTTTGAAAAAAAAAATACAGTCTTCTGAGGAACACCCGTATGATTAAGTAAAATAAATAAATTCAGTCGAAATAAAATAACCGAAGTTGCAGACCATAAATCCGTAGTAATTTCCAATCTTTGGGCATAAATTGTTTGCACTCGAGTGTATTTTGTCTTTTTTCCTCCTTATTTCCCAAAAAGTACTTCTTAACTTTTTTGCGTAACACGAGCACATTATTCTTATATAAAATATTGTGTGAAAGGCCAGTAAACCCACATACATGTAAAGTTGCACTTTTTATAATACTAAAGATTTATAAACATAATATAGGTATTCCCTCTCACGGCAGCTCTACGCTTTCTGAGTCTACCTCACTTCCCCTCAAGATGGTGCGCGCGAAAATATGAATATTATCCAAAGTGATTTGTCATAAATTGAACAGCGGTACCTCAGCGGCACATCACGGGCTCCGGGGCTCCCGGGTCCCGAGTGCCATCGTTATGTTTAGACAAACAATTTGACACTCGGTGGCACTTGGGCTTACACTGTCATTTTAATCAATTCTTTTGAGAAAAGTTAATTGGGTCTCGTATTTTGCTTCAGTTGTTTTGAGAGATGCTTCGAACTTTTCTGAGGCTTTTCACAAATAACGGAATCAATGTTTTCAGGCAACTTTCGAGATTTTCACGTACCTAATATAATACCTACCTACCTGTAATTCGGTTCTTCTGTTGTTATTTATAAATACTTCTACGAGTATACTCGTAAATAGTGAGAGAGACATTTTTGTCTAAATCGTACACACAAAATGTAATAGCTGCTTGTTGTGTTATTATTTAACATTGATTTTCTTAAGAAAACGTTACAATTTTACTGCACTATTTGTACCCATTGATTTATTATTGATCCGTTACTATCACCCAATTAATATCGCTCGCCTTCCGACACTGACTCACGACGCACCTATTAAAGCCGGCTGCATTACTTCGCCAGCTCGATCACCGGTTAATCACCGCTCGGTTACCGTGCCATCCTTAATCGCCACTTGGTTAATATCTGCGCTCAGTCGATGCGCTAAGACGCAGGCACTCGTTTACTTAATACCGGAGCGAATAAGTGCATTAAGTGGAGCAATCACTTCTGACATTCCGCAGTAAATCGGAATTGAAGGGTTTATTTTGAATGCTGCGGTTGTATTGGCATTGCACGACGAATTACTGATTCCATAAATGACTACCTACCCGATTCCACCACTGACTTTACCGACGGAGAACAATAGTATTTTGCTCTCGTGTCCTAGAAATATGGAACGTATCTGCTTGTGTATTCCGCGTATACTTTGATATTACACCCAATAAATATGCAATGATTACCACTTTGAATTTCTCATTAAAAAAAAAAACTCAAAATCTTTTATTAAATATGGAAAAAATATTTCAAGACAAACTTATTCCGAGTCGAAACGTGGACATAATTAAAGCTGTTTTAATAAATTCAATTAATATTTTCCTTGTTTCAGGTAAGGACGTCCCTAATTAATTCCGGGAGTCAACCCTGCTGCGCGCGTAATTTATGCGCGGACATGTGTCGTCCTGGCCCGGGGATTGGGACGCGGGATGCGAGATCGTGCAGAGGGTTAACAACGGTGTTTCCGATAGTTTCGTAAGTTTTTATTTTGCAGTACCTATTTTTTTTTTCTACGCAGTAAATATTGTGTTACTTTCAGCGTGTTACATACATCTTATTTCTTTGGGGGCTACGTACCTAGTAATTACCTACCTCATAGTGTATTTTAGCAGATTAGGTAGGTATTTTCTTCTCTTTTTTTGTAAATTGCAGTAGGCAAACATACAATTACGATTTAAAACGGAGAAGATATACAAAATAACTTAAACATCCATGTTTTACACGGTTCCACAGTTAGAGCAATTGAGAGTGGTCGTGAGTAGATTTAGATAAGTAGTAAACGCTGCTAACTGCGAGTGCCGCGTCTTTAATACGAGGATCGTGCCCACGCTCAGTTATGCTAAAATTAAACTTAAGGTAGAAATAAGGAATAATCCAGAACTCGACGGTGTTCCACCGAGCTACGGCTGCGCGCTTTATCAGGAAAGGAAATAGTCTAATGACTGCACGGCAAACTGCAAATTGGATACCTACTAAAGCTACAAAATAGCAAACTTGGAATTTATTTCAACGACAAATACAGAGGATTTCGGAAATCTACCCGTAAGTGCAAACTTTGATTCAGAATTTCATACGTAAGTTCGAAGACGAGGGAAATAGCTATCACAAAATAAACAGGCCTCAGCAGACATAGGGTTAAACAAAAACAGTTTGTGTTTAGTAGGAAAACCAGAAATTGCAATTGAAGAAACTATGAGACGATGTCTTAGTTTGTTATATCGTCAAAGATAGCTCAATACCGCACAACTAAATCTATATCTAGTAAAAACACGTTTCTGAAACATAATGAAAGTAGGTAGTCAAATTGAGATTTGGCGACGTGCGCTTCTGATGCTGATTCACTCATAACGAATTCAAAAAAATAAAAACAACCAAAAGAAACGCTTATTTTACTTATTATGCAATGTTAATGTGTTTTGCGTTTCACTGCTTATTTCTTTAGGGATAACATGCACTATTATATTTTTATAAAACACAAGTTACGAGCATACAAAACACAATAAAATTACACCATACACTCGAAGCCAATCAAAATCCAATTTGAAATAAACTTATTGCAAAGTTTTTATTGCTTTCTTTAATTAAATCAATTATTTAAGTTTGCACACTACAATAATACTTTTAAAATGATGGCACACCGAGGCATGTTTTAATGTAAAAAGTTTTAACAATCAAAACAGGGTACTAATTGTTAAAAATGTGTGCCGGTTATTGGGTTGAATGCACGGTACTGAATGCTAATATATTGTGATTGTTAATAAATCCACTTTTGTGACAATCCACACTCACCTCTATACCTACAGTAGGTCTCTTGACATCAGAGAAACCGATTTAGTAGCCATAAATACATTTGGGACGCGCAGTACATTGCCAGAGTGTCCTTAATTCCGCATATATATTAGGTCTTTACCTATGAAATTGCCGTTCTGCAGTACTGGCCATTTCAAATCAAAATAATTTTTGTTTGGCTAAGAATTCTAATTTCAAATTAATTTTATTTTAAAAACATGGATTTTTTTTTCTAAAAGTAGTCATTTCTTTATTGATTAGTGTTACATTTTCATCGCATTTCAATCTTTTTCGTCATCATGGATACGTTAAAAATTCGAGTAATTATGGAATATGAGTACCGTCGTGGCAGCAACGCGGCACAAGCGGCACGCAACATCAACGACGTTTACGGAGCTAACACTACAAACCAACGCACCACCTGTTATTGGTTTGCTCGCTTCCGTTCTGGAAATTTCGACCTGAAAAATGAACCTCGCGGTCGTCCGAAGACTTTGGTCGACAATGACGAATTAAAGGCGATTGTGGAAGCTGATGATACACAATCTACGGCTGAATTAGCAGCAGCTTTCGACGTTAGCGTCAAAACAATATTGGTCCATTTGCGTCAAATTGATAAGGTAAAAAAGCTTGACAAATGGGTGCCCCACGAACTCAATGATCGCCAGCGCGAAGTACGCGTCGAGACGTGCCTTGCACTGCTCAACAGACACACAAATGAAGGAATTTTGAACCGCATTGTTACCGGCGATGAAAAATGGATTCTGTTTGATAACCGTAAGCGCTCAGCAAGTTGGTTGGATCCTGGTTCAGCACCTAAACAATGCCCTAAACGAAAACTTACCCCTAGAAAAGTGATGGTCACTGTTTGGTGGTCTAGCGCCGGTGTGATTCATCACAGCTTCTTACCAAACGGGGTGAGCATTACTGCAGATGTGTACTGTGAAGAACTGAACACAATGATGGAGAAGCTGGCGCATCTCCAACCAGCATTGGTCAATCGCTCGTCTCCGCTGCTCCTGCACGACAACGCGCGACCTCATACTGCACAGCAGACGGTCTCCAAGTTGCAAGAACTGGGGTTGGAAGCTCTCCGTCATCCGCCCTACTCACCAGACCTTGCGCCTACAGACTACTACTTTTTCCAGAATTTGGATAACTTCTTGGCGGGAAAAAAATTTAATACCCGAGAGGCAGTACAAAATGCCTTTGAAGAATTTGTTGCCTCCCGTCCAGCTGATTTCTTTAAGAAGGGCATCAATAAACTGCCACTGCGATGGCAAAGATGCATTGATTGCATGGGTGATTACTTCGATTAATACAAATAAAAAATTCATGAAAAAAATTCGTTTAAATTTTTTCATACAAAACGGCAATTTCATAGGTAAAGACCTATTATTTCACGTCCCTCCGTAAATGCCAATGCACCTCGTGTGCACCCTTATGTAAATAACTACACCACTACATGTAAATAATACCGTAACTTAGTTAAGTTCTACTAACAGCGTGAAACTGGGTAATAGGACGTAAAACAACAGTAGGTATTGGGACAACGAGACAACAGTAAAAGTTGTGCTGTCCCGTTTGAGCTAACGTACTAAAGTTGTTGTCCCACAATGTAGCAAGATAAAAACCACAGTTATTATAATTAAAGTAAACTTGTAAAGTGCAGGTTGTTTACAGAGGCGGGAGAGAATGTTGAGATAGAAGATTGGTCACGCAACCCCGCGTTCGCGGTGATGGGGTTAATTAACTAAAAAAAACCAGCCAAGTGCGTGTCGGACCACGCACAATAACGGGTTCCGTAGTTGGGATGAATTTCTCCCAAAAACAAACAACATTGTAGTTGAAAAACATGTTCTCCCATACGTTCCAACTGCAAATGTAAGTTGGTCGACGATTACTTGTTAACTTGTAAAGCCTACTTAGCTGTGATAGTTTCACTTTTAATTTCGTTATACAAGTATATACTACTGCAGTGAATTTTTTCATATATCCAAAAGCAAACATTTAGCTGGCAGGGGACACACACACTTTACTCTAACAAAAATTAGCAATTTAAAGCTTAATTTTACGCTAACGGATCCCTTTTTTTTTTTGGGTGGGAAATCATCAAATGACGTCTCCCGCTCTGGGCGGAGCGGAAGGGCGTGTCAGACTCTTACTGACTAAAACCCACCTGTGTTCCTTCAGTTGCCTGTGCGCCAGGTAACTCTTTCGAACAATCCGCGACCCCGGCAGGCATTGGCCCAATTGGACCCCATCAAGTATGCTGACATCTCTTTGAGGTGCGCGTGGAACACAACGCGCCGTCGACCCGGGCCTGGTCCTTACCGGTCGGCGAAGTGCCCGCAGGCCGGCGCCTACGGTGGTCGGGAGTCGGCTACCGACTCCCGACGCCCAGGGCGTCTGCTCCTGCGGCGACTAGGGGCGTGAGGGCGCAATGATTGCCTCTTCATCACGCGCTCCGCCTCCTCCTTCGCGAGCATTACTGCTTCGCAGAAGGAGGTGACTGCTTCCCATTCCCTCTCGCTCCATACCATGGCCTGAACCAGGGCCGGACGCGAGAGATCGCCTCCGCCGATCGCTGCCACGAGGACACGGCGGTGCTCCGCCCAAGCCGGGCAGACCTCCACCGTATGCTCCACCGTGTCCTCCGGTCGATCCACACAATGACAACACTCGGGCGTTTCCTCCCGCCTTATCCGAAACAGGAACCTCCCGAAACAGCCATGTCCGATGAGGACCTGCGTCAGGTGAAAGGTGAGGACGCCGTGGCGCCTCTCAATCCAGTCCTCAAAGAGAGGACTTAGCGTCGCAATTGTGGCGTGCAAACGGATTCCTGAATCGAAAAATGATTTTTACAGACCCGTAATATTTATGAATGGCCTATCCAACGATACGCCACACTATGGGATAGACGAGAAAAATAAAACATCCCCACTTTACGCGTACAGGAGGAACCAAAATTTTTTTTTTTCGTGATTTTATTTTACCACTTTGTCGGCGTGATTAATATGTATATCCATGCCAAATTTTAGCTTTCTAGTACTAAGAGTCTCTGAACTATGCTGCGGACGGACGGACAGACGGACATGGCGATACTTTAAGGGTTCCTTGTTGACTACGGAACCCTAAAAAGGAGAGTTCGGTTTTGGTTTTCCCTAAAATAAAAATAAAAATTATTTTAGGTAGATAATATGAGGAAAATGTTGTGAGGAAACCAAAGAAGGAGTATGGGAAGACCAAAGAAACGATGAATGGACTGTGTCAAAGATGATATGCCTGGAAAGGAAGCGACTACCGAGGTGACGACTAGTTGAGAAGTTTGGAAGAAAAAGACATGGTTCCCCGACCACAAATAAATAAGGATAAAGGCATGAGAATGATCAATATTCTTGATATTCTGACTATTTATCTACTCAAACTCAGTATCATTTATTATGGACCCTAAAAACTGTAGAGTGGCTCTGTGAGCTGTAGACCTCGCGAGCCTGTGTCTGCATATGTAGCTTAATAATTAATAAATGTTCAGCGCGCACCTTAAAACATAATCCTTCAAACAAAAAGCGCGAAATGAGTGAAATATGTTTTTTTACGTTTTCATTCTTCATAACTCCGCCATTTTGAAAAAATTCGAGAAACTAAAATCGAAAATATAAGTCCATCAAACCTGCTCACAAAATTTCACGAGAACCGCTTGAGGAATGCGACCTGCAGAGGAGAACAGCCATCCGGACACACGAAAGCATTTTTGCCCAAGCTGAAACGGAAACACTTCGCTCGGTCAATAATAATATTGAATATGATCTTAACAGTTCCTGTGGGTTCTATAAGAGACGAGGACTACGGGATAGTTTATGGACTGAATTTACTCTAACGTGTCATTAATAAATTAATTCTGAAATAACACAACGATTTTCAAAGGCTTAACAATTATTATTTTTCTGTAATACGGGAATGCAAAGCGCTGAAAGCGTCCTTTGTGATGATTCTGTCTGAGATAATTCTGAAATGAAAAATAACCATTTTCCACTTCAGGTTTTCCCTAACGTTTATTACTTAGGGCTTTATTATTACTATCTAAAGTAAGAGCAATAAAACTATCGAATTTCATTAATTCTGAGCGTGATGCGTGGCGATTGGGGTGCGCGCACACTGCATGCGTATACCAAGAAAATATTCGGCAGGAAATTAATTGCCATTTCGAATTCCATTGCACATTTCGTTGCATTTCCAGCTTTTAGTGAAATAGTAATAGCGCAATGGATTCCGAATGAGGGAAAACATGTGTGTAATAGATTTTGGGTGACGGGTTGCAAAGGGGACACGAGACACCGATGTTTAATGTTTATGCGTTTGGTCGCCGCGAAGGGGCAGCACGAGAAAAGTGTGTGTGTACGAAAAGCACAGCGCATAATTTAAATATTGTGTTAGTTCAAATTATATGGGACTCAATTTGTTGAAGTTTATTTGATTTGATCAGTCGTAGTGATTTTTTTAGGTTGTCATAAATAAATAAACTTCTTGCTACACATTATGCAATAAAATCATTATTCGTAACCGTATACTCCTTGTGTTAAATTATGTATTTTCGAAGAAAAATAAACTACCCACCTTTCCAATACCTTTGTTTACAAACATGCACTATCGGGGAAAACTGCCAATCCATTTATAGCATATTACTGCATACATCGCTACAAGGTCACCGCCCGCCCCTCCCCTCACTATGACGAGTGACATGAGGGAGGAGGACCTCCCCCCACTACGTCGACAAATGAATGAACGAGGGGTGCGCCGGACAAACGGGGTTGATTCTAATAACCACGACTTACTAAACTTGGTACTTGAGCAAAAAGCATCGGGAGGTGGAAAGCGAATAAATAACTGAGATACTGTAAAAAAATAAACAAAATCCTACTTGCATATTGAGCTTTTAATTAGTGATCATCACGAAGCAAACTTAACATTATTAATAATCAAGTTACCTAACCTAGATGATTATTTAATATTTAGCAGTAGCAAAATTACTTATTAGATTAGGTAAATAATATGTCTTAATTAATAATGGTACCTATTTGTTACCTGTTATGTCTCTAAACATAATTTATTGAAATTGTGATTTATTATTCATATATGTATATATATATATATATATATATTTATTATACATAAGAATACATTTAACATTTATTGCCATCATAAATTAAGCCATAATGGACTGCAGCAACTGATTAACACCTCATAACATATTCAATATTTACGACTGTCTGCATACTTACCTACTCTTACCTCAATTTCAAAGCCTGCGACATTTAACGAGAAATGAAAAGAAACACGTTTGTATGTTCTAGCAAGGATCAAGTGTGTTAGCGCGGATATATATTTTACGATCGCGCCCCGAGTGCACGCGGCAAGGTTAGGTTAGTTCACAACGTGGCCGCACAGCCGCGCCACCTCCCGCCGTTCAAATTCAAAAATACAGACGTTCCTTATTCTGAACATTCAAAATTAAATAATATTACTCGGGAACGTTAATTTAGTGACCAGTGCAATGTGTGAGTGTCTTTAACAATGAAAATCTAGTGTTGTGATAATTTTCGTCAATATTATGGTTATGTTTGAAGTTGGTGAAGGATAATTTTAATTAGAAATGTGCAAATATGATTTGCTTGGGTCTTACATAAATAAAATTAGAGTAAAACAAAGAAACCATCGCTATTACAAGACGAAATGCAACTTGTTGATCATCGAATTTTCCTTCAAATATTCTCATTTTCTCCTTAATTATTTGCATCAAATCTATTCATAAATAATATTTGTTGAAGTTGGTACGAACAAAGTGCAAGTGTTTACAAACAGCGGTGCATCGATTTCACATAAAGCGGCACCCGACATAAGGCGAACGCCAGAGGGGAGCGGGAGCGGGCGCGGGGGCGGACGCAACTGTCGAAATGCAGTTATTCCCCATGTAAAAATGCACCATGAAGAGTTTATTGACTTCAACGTTAAAACTGCATTGTACTCTAAGTAGTTTTGCAGTTGTATTGCTATTGATTTTACAACCAAATATTCTTGGCAAAGTACCTTGCTTTAGAAAAATCAATATCACATAAACAATAGTTCCCAACAGTTTAACGACTTGAATTTTGTATCATAATATTTTTACACCTGCTAATTCCAATTAGAATCTACTCGTCCTTTATTCAACTCTGTTTCAAAGTTCAAGCAGTCTCTTTTACGTTAGTAATATATACATTCTCCGGGCGGTATGTGCCTCCCTATTCTTAAGCCCCGCTGCCATGCTGAACCCAGCCTTACGTTCACACGCGCATGCAGCAGCCTCACAATGCGAACGCGCCGCGCCGCGCCTGTGTGAGTTAGGACTTTACTATGAGTCACACTGCGGCTCGCTGCTACTACGCGAACGGTAGGCGCCGAGAATTCTGGACGGAGTATATTATAATTATTATTTACTACATCTTACTACGAATACGATTTGGCAGTAGTTCAAAATTATAGATAGTAGTAGTTGTGGATAGATATTTTTTGTGGTTGTCTGCTCTTATTTAAATTATTGTTAGAATTGATTCGCGTCTGTGGTTTAATAAAAATAACACAAAAACAAAATAGCCGTACGTTGCCATTGCTTTAAATGTGACACATTGTTTATGAAATCGATTTATTATTTAAAATATAATAATATTCAAAGTTACACAAGGTTTCTCTTAAAAAAAAATGTTGTTTCAATACCTACGTAAGTACTTTTGAACTTTTTATCCCGAACTAACAAAAAACTACCTAATGCATTAGAAATTAAAATAGTAACAGCCGTAAAATGTATGCAAATGTGTTTATTTTAATTTCGTCTACATAAACCGAAACAGCAGACTTGCCTAAATGGGGAAATCATCCCCTGCATTGAACGTGCAAATTAATTTGCACCATAAGGTTGTTGAAATAAGGTAGTAATTTGATTGGTAAAGGTTTTGTTTTGGTTCGGCTCGCGATAATGAAGTGAAATGTGGAAAAGTGCAGCTAAACACAGGAGATATATCTACGTATGTATATCATACGAGAGGGGCTAATGGAAGAGTTAAGTTTGAGAGGCTCTGGGTTCGGTGGCCGGGTTGTTGAAAAGGTTTTATTTTGCATAGCAGGTTGTACGATATTTTGTTTTGTTTTGAGTTCATCGTTTTTTTTTTTGTTTTTTCGCTGTATAATTTATAAATATGCATAATTTATTGTATAGTGTCAGTACAGGTATCAGTGTAAATAAAAAAATGCTAAAGTTTAAATTTTGCAGACCAATATTATTCAAACAATAGGCTCCCCTGCACAATGGGCATCGTTATTATACAATTCGAAAGTTCACAATAACTCAATAAATTATAGTCTACACACCCCGTACTAACAAAATTGATTTGATCAATTATGTACGTATGTACATACATTCAAGCGTTCCTCGTATGTATGTAAGAGGTACGTTTACAAGTTCAGCGGTGCATCCCTGTGCATGATGGAGCGAGTGTACAATAGATGATTAAAAATTATTCACAGCTCCATAATATAATATAAAAAACAAAAGAATGTCCAAAGTTGATCACAGTCAGTAAAAATGACGTAGCTCGTAGTCCGTAGCGCTACGGCGTAGCTACGCGGTCTTCCCTTTGACCTCTACGAACGCTACGACCTACATATTTTCGGGAATTTGATCAACCAACTGTTATGAATGCATAAATATATGAATAAATATACTTTTACATAATAAACTTTCAGCTTTCAACAGATATTATAATATATGTTTAGTGAAACTCTCGTATATTTTCCAGGCGAGTTCATAGAACTAGTTCTACATCTCATAATACCGAGTGCCGGTTAATTCGTCCCTCCCTGAGTGAGAGGGAGTGCTCCCTTTATTGTGAATGGCGATTTATAACTGCAGGGTCCTCCATGGTCTACTGTTAGCAGTAAGTGACAGAACGAATGTGAGATGAACGTTGTATTGTGTTAGATAAGTTAGTCTGTTGGAAGTAGTGACTTAACTAACTAGTCAAATATTTTTTATCATTGGTAACAAAAATAACAGGGATACCAAATAATCAGTCTTGCTACTTTGGCCGCAGTGACAAAGCTCTGGGACACGGGTTTGATTCCCGCACACAGAAAACATTCGTATTATATGGTCAACGGATTGTTGTCCAAGTGAGTATGTGTGTTAACCAATTCAAATCCTAGTTGCTGAAACATCTTGGTGCTTACCTGTAGGTGTCCTGTCAGCTTATGTTAACCAATCAACTAACTGTTCAATGTAAACACACAATCACTACGCAATGCTATTCATGAAACCTAGAGTAGGTACGTATCTAATCGCCTACAGCACCTACAAATCAATTGGTGAAGGCACCCGTAATCACTCTAATCTTAATATGTACTGTTTATCCCCCATACCGCACCGCCCGGGGAGGGGGGTGGACCCCGATGTATTGTGATAACTTTAATCATAGCAAATGTATTGAAAGATTACCGTGGCGTGCGGGGGACAGTTGATTGAAATAGTTCGCTGTCAGTGGGTGGTCGCTGGTCGCTGGTGGCTGGTGCTGCGTGTTGCCCTCTGGTGTCTCTTCGATGTCTGTTTGAATGCAGTTCTATTGAATGTATTTCACTATAGAATTTCTATTTATGCATAAACTTCCATAGTAGTTACCTTCTGACTCTCCTTAAAATTGCATTTCTTGCAAAAATTGCAATGAATTACTTAAAATTAGTTTGGAAAACCCGTGGTTGAAACTAGCACTGTATGTAATACTAGCTTCTGCCTTCGACTTCGTCCGCGTGAAAATTCTTGTTCCCCCGACACACCGCGTCACCTGCCCGCGCAATCTTCGTTTACGCTAAGTGTTCTTCCTGCCTTTCCTTCTTTTTGCTGGGCTCCTAAGGGTCATAGCGTGATGTTAAATAGCCTATAGCCTTCCTTAATATTCTGGCTATCAAATGAAAAAAAAAACCGACTGCTTATTCCAGAGATTATTTTATTTTATTTAGTATGGGACAATAAACAGCTACAATATAAAATGTTTACAAATAGCAATAATATAGGCTCATAAGTAGTATTAACAATATTACAGCCCACTACATTATCCGCATGGTAACAAAATTAAGATCAAGTAAAAACCCCCTACATACAAACAATAATATCAGTATGTCTGGGCCTTAGTTCTTACTCTGATCTCCTCATTTATCTCATACCAAGTAAACTGAAACAATGCGCCTTAAACAGCTTTACATTTAATTCGTAATCTGTACAATCAGCTCATTCTCTCCCCCCATACAAGGTTATAAATTGCTTTACATCCCAGTGAGAGACGTGAGCGTCGCGTCGCTAAATATTACGGAGAAGTTACGTGGGTCGTATCGTCACGACCTTGGCAGACGGCGGTGCGTGGTATTCCCGGCAAGGTTGACAAACACAAATCAACTTGGTGTGCAAACTAGGCGATGGTCGGCTTATGGCTATGGCTATGGAGATCTGAAAGGTTCCTTGTAACTAGAAAATGACCGAAGTCAGAGAGGGTCCCGTTCTGTAGTAGGCTTTAATAGACATGAGACGCTGACACGCAGACTTCAATTGTACTTCTTAAGAATGCTGTAGCAATCTTCTTTTATGCATGACGTTGTAACCCCTTACTCATGTCTTCCTAACCTTAGCATAATCGATGTATCTAAATTCAAATACCTAATTACTCCCCCAGTATGCCACCACACGTCCGTACAGGGCGGCCTGCTACTGGCGCGGTCTGTAGGCTGGCGCGGCGCGCGGCGGGCCGATGCACACGGCGCGATGTTTGCAAATTCATCAGTTATAAATGTTAACGCCCGCGGTGCTGAGGGGTCGGCAGCGACGGAACTTACGCACGTAAACAGTTATTACTGTTGTTGTGTGTTTCCGGGTTATTCACTTTGGTTGAGATTTAAAGTTTGAGTGACAATTGCTTTTCTATTTTGTTTTTTTCTGAGGAAATAATTTCTAGCTATTTTGTTCTCTTCTAGAAACTTATGAAAAGAATCTGCATAACTTGTGATTTTAATACTTTATGTTATGTAGTGAGAATTAGCTGTCTGTACAATCAGACACAGGGAAGTGATCTCATAGAGTTTCAGTTTCTGAAAACCGCTTTGAACTTATAACACATAACGCTGTCAAGACATCACACACTCGTATAACATTTAAACTGTGTTTAATGCATGGCTAACTGACCCGACAGACGTTTTCCTGTCCCATAGAACGAGGACGTTCTGTTTTTCTCGAATTAGAAAACTTCCCGGGAAACATTTCCACGACTTTAAAAAACAACACTACAAAGTGAAAAATAACTTTAATTTCGGAAGTCGGTGTCTTTGGATCTGTATTTTAGTTATTTGCCACCGACTTCCGAAATTAAAGTTATTTTTCACTTTGTAGTGTTGTTTTCGGAATTCGGTTTGTTTTTTTTTGTAAAAAAGTTTTTATTTTTCACTTTTTAGTGGGTTAGATAATAATTTATCTAAGTTACAATAGCTTAAAGTCAACTGCTCATCACCTTTTACAAAATATTTCTTTTTCCGATGCAAGAAATTGAAGAGTTTATTGTTGAGGATTTCTCTTGGTAAAAACCAGAAGAACTGGAGCTGATGGTGAAGCCACCATTAGCTCCATTTCACCACATGCATTGTGACAAGCATAAATTGCTTAGCAACCAACGAAAGAGCATTGCTAGTGATGACGCGACTACATAACTTAAATTCAGTCTCAAATTGACGCATCATCATGACTAGTAGGTTGTGGTTGTCCTACGTGAAACTTCAATCTTAATTAGGTATTATTTTTGTACGAACTGAATATTTTGGCATATTGAACCGTATGAAGTAAACCCAACAAAAGGTAACTAGTGTAAATCGTTGAGGAATTCTTTCGACTGTCTATTTTTCTGTCTGTTTCCTTATCATGGGACCACCCTTGGGATATCTTCTTTCCAACAAAAAAAGAATCATACAAATCGGTTCACCCAGAAAAAAGTTCTGAGCTAACACACATACTTAAAAAAAAACATACAGGCGAATTGAGAACTTCCTTTTTTGAAGTCTGTTAAAAAATAGCTAAATCGGTCTAGCCATTCTCAAGTGATGCGCTTACCAACAAACAGCATTTCATTTATATTAATAATAGGTCTTTACCTATGAAATTGCCGTTTTGTATGAAAAAATTTAAACGAATTTTTTTCATGAATTTTTTATTTGTATTAATCGAAGTAATCACCCATGCAATCAATGCATCTTTGCCATCGCAGTGGCAGTTTATTGATGCCCTTCTTAAAGAAATCAGCTGGACGGGAGGCAACAAATTCTTCAAAGGCATTTTGTACTGCCTCTCGGGTATTAAATTTTTTTCCCGCCAAGAAGTTATCCAAATTCTGGAAAAAGTAGTAGTCTATAGGCGCAAGGTCTGGTGAGTAGGGCGGATGACGGAGAGCTTCCAACCCCAGTTCTTGCAACTTGGAGACCGTCTGCTGTGCAGTATGAGGTCGCGCGTTGTCGTGCAGGAGCAGCGGAGACGAGCGATTGACCAATGCTGGTTGGAGATGCGCCAGCTTCTCCATCATTGTGTTCAGTTCTTCACAGTACACATCTGCAGTAATGCTCACCCCGTTTGGTAAGAAGCTGTGATGAATCACACCGGCGCTAGACCACCAAACAGTGACCATCACTTTTCTAGGGGTAAGTTTTCGTTTAGGGCATTGTTTAGGTGCTGAACCAGGATCCAACCAACTTGCTGAGCGCTTACGGTTATCAAACAGAATCCATTTTTCATCGCAGGTAACAATGCGGTTCAAAATTCCTTCATTTGTGTGTCTGTTGAGCAGTGCAAGGCACGTCTCGACGCGTACTTCGCGCTGGCGATCATTGAGTTCGTGGGGCACCCATTTGTCAAGCTTTTTTACCTTGCCAATTTGACGCAAATGGACCAATATTGTTTTGACGCTAACGTCGAAAGCTGCTGCTAATTCAGCCGTAGATTGTGTATCATCAGCTTCCACAATCGCCTTTAATTCGTCATTGTCGACCAAAGTCTTCGGACGACCGCGAGGTTCATTTTTCAGGTCGAAATTTCCAGAACGGAAGCGAGCAAACCAATAACAGGTGGTGCGTTGGTTTGTAGTGTTAGCTCCGTAAACGTCGTTGATGTTGCGTGCCGCTTGTGCCGCGTTGCTGCCACGACGGTACTCATATTCCATAATTACTCGAATTTTTAACGTATCCATGATGACGAAAAAGATTGAAATGCGATGAAAATGTAACACTAATCAATAAAGAAATGACTACTTTTAGAAAAAAAAAACCATGTTTTTAAAATAAAATTAATTTGAAATTAGAATTCTTAGCCAAACAAAAATTATTTTGATTTGAAATGGCCAGTACTGCAGAACGGCAATTTCATAGGTAAAGACCTAATATATATTTACATATCGTTATCCGATCGTAGAAATGGCCATATCGTGATCTGCCTGACCATTTCACGATACGCCGCCATTTCATAATTTGAACATCTAACATTCGCCGTAACGTTCAACGCTCAGCGTTCCACGATTTGCTCAGCAATGCTTGGGCATATCGACCAAGATACCCAGATTTGATGCCGCGCAGTCCGGTAATAATTCCTATTCGACCTATTCCTACTCGAATAATTCCTATTTTAGTGTTCTACAAATACTTAATACCCAAGCAACTGCGACCACCTTGGATGTAGCGCTCGCTCGACTCGTGTTCGGTTGGTCACAGTTCTAACTTAAACTAACTCCATTTGGTTGGGGCGCCACTAGCGGCGTGCAATGCAACTATTGCGTATGCTCAGCGGTCAGCTGGCAATATCGATAAATAGGTTGCTTTCGTCGATCCGCTCGATTTTCAATGAGGCGCATCGTGATAAAACCGGCCAAATCATGAAATGGCGTCATATCGTGAAATAGCCAGGCACATCACGATATGGACATTTCTATGATCGGACGACGACATAGCTAGGGACGTTTACACCAAACGATTGAAAGCACACTCTCCTCCCTTTGCCAAATTATTTGTTGTGTAAACAGGGATAGAGCATTGTTTCATTGGTCTATAATGTCAACTTTATCACGCAAATAATTCACTTGTTCTTGTTCTGGTTCTATGTTTGTTTGGTGTAAATCCAACTCTATACCTACGCTTCGCGCTTCCTTGCCAGTCCACATGATCAATTCTTGTAATGAATATTATCCCCACAGATCATACTTTTATTACTAAGATTGTAAATCTCAGCGACGCAGCAATAATAATAACTCGGATGGCAATAGTTTCCTTCACCCCCCCTATAAGTAGACTCATCCAAGAATTCATTCGCTGCACAGTATGACATCACAGACATAAGTGTCGCTATGAATTTCCTATACACTCCTGCCGGCTCCCTACCGTAAGGGCTTAAAGATTTATTACCTTACTTATGCTAGTGTTCCTTATTAAACGCTAACTCCACGCTTCCGATCCACATGCGTTGTCCCTTTCTAATCGTATAGCGTGTAAGAGGGATGTAAGCCGATTTGAATTATATTTCAAGAATAAGATTTGAGCAGGGAAGTTTAATAACGGTGTTTTGAAGGGCGGTCGTGATTTTGAATCTTGGAATCGATTTTGAAACTTAGTAAGCTAAGTTTAAGGTATGTTTTCCCTGCTTAATTGGTGATATTGTTGCTCAGTGAAGAAAACTCTTTGCCTGTATGATAAACTTTATGTGATAGAATGCAAGGTCTCTTTTACAGTATTCGAAACCGTTGTTTATATATTATTAGCAAGGTGCAAGTGTATTCGCAATTTTCCTTAACTGTTTTGCTATAAGGGTTATTTTGGCAGAACATAGTGGGAGCTTTCAGGGCTCTAAACTACTTGGAGCTATTATCAATCATTGTTTGTGAATCTAATAAGACTTGAGGATTTGAAGGATGAATATATGGAGTGGTTGTGAAAGTTTACGAATTTGATATATTCGGTGGTTATTTCACCATAGAATACTATGGATCAACAATTTGATAAGAACAGACTGTCATAATAACAAATAGTAGATTGTAATAACTAAAGGATGATCGAGTTAACAAGATAAAAGCTACTAATGCTATTTAAAGCGATCCGCACTTTGGTGATACTTTTCATTATTTCGATCTCAAGTGTGCATTCGGTCTCCGGTACTTACATAGAGCAATTAATACGAAAGTAAAAATAATATAAATAAACAAGTTCAACAAATTCAAAACAGAATGACCATTTTACAAAAAATATAAAACGTGAACTTTTAGTGTAGTGTTGATGAGTCAAAGTGTTAGTGAATAGACAGTAAGCCTCGCAACGATGACGGAACATTGGTCGTGGTTGACGGGCTCGCCGGCGGCTGAGTACACCTACAGTCCGCCGACGAGACCCAGTCGGCCACCGCAGAGGCCGCTGGTCAAGCTCGCCACCAGCGCGCATCTGCACACTATAGCCAGGTGAGTGATGGTGATGACACAGCTTGCTGGCAAGGTCGGTGATGATAATGGATGAGTTTTTTTTTATTCCCCTTCCATTTTCTTGTACTTATTTGTTCACAATGACACAAAAATATTATTATTTTAATTATATTATTGCAATACCTATTTGTTTTCAAGGTTTTTAATGCACGTAAAAGAAGAGATTATCGAACATTTAACCTTTAGAGAATCATACATGAATGATTGTACTGTCCATATCAAGTAAGTACGTCAAACAGAGAGGATCTGAGTATTTGAGTAATATTATATACCTATGTTCTGTGGACAGGACCCTCGAATAATAAATCATACCGGTTGACAAAATGACTTAAATAATCGGAAGGCGGTCGGTAAACAAGCAGCAAGCCACTACTTATCTTGTCGGCGACTTCGGGTTCTGCCTACCGTGATATATTTTACGAGCATTTTGAAACGTTTGGAGAAAATTTTCTACCAGAAGCATGCAAATTAAGTAATATTTAAGTTAGAGATAAGGGTCTATAATATACTATCTGAACATACAAATGGAGTGATTTCCGTGAATGTGAACTCGGCGTTATAAAATCATTGTTTCCTCACATTTGGTATTCAAAGCGTTGTTTTCTTGAAAAATTGTGAATTCCCCGTGGAATCCATTTCTTCCAGGAACCAATTTATCTTTGGCTCCATTGAAATACGATGCAAGGAAAAAGCAACCATTTGCCTTTGGGAAAAGAAAAACATTGCTTTACATGAATTTTCAGGAACGCTAAGTTACTTTGTTAAAGTTGACTTCTGTTTTGACTTTTACAAAAACTCTTTTTACTTTCTTTTTAACACGTTTTCTGTTGGAAAAAAGATTCATTTTTCCTTGTCAAGTCTACAGAGGGAATTTACTAATGGTGTTTTAAAACAAACTTTTCCTTGCACTTCGAGCGGCCACTTTGGCAAAGATTGAGTGTATTTTGAGGTGCAAAAGATAAGTTGGTCGCAGTGCAGACTGTCCGGACAGCTTGATGGATTTTTGAAATACCTCTGAGGATTTCATTAAACTTGATGTATGGATACATACATTGTGTAATAAGAAGGAATATTAGCAAATATTTCAACAGTAGGGAACGTACTTATACATATTATTATGTGAACCAACTCCCAATTAATAATGTTAATGCTAATGCATTAACATTATTATTTTCTTAGCTTATGAGTTGTACAGGTAAACAGAACTAAAGACATTATTATATTCCCTTAAGGGGGAAGTGCCACAGGGTAGCCCGCGAAATTCAAATTGTCTTATTTTTTTTGCAATTTGCAGGTCAGTGTCTTTTGCGACCGTAACAACTATGCATTTACAGAATTATAAACATTAAAATCATCAATACAACCCTCTAATATCATATAACCCTATTAAATGAATATTTCATGAAATATCAATCATAAACAGCAAATTGCATAAAACGTAAGAAAACTTGACTTTCGCGGGCTGCCCTGGCGCTTCCCCCTTAACAAAAATAAGTTCGGTAATTTTATTCCTGCAGCTTGCTATGATATATTTTTAACTTATTTGATACATTTCCTCTGCACCAGAAAAAAACCCAGCTATTTTAAATTTCGCACATTCTGCTTGTGACCAACCCTGTGCTTTGTTATTGCATTCAAGCTTGCAGACTTCGGCAAACATTCGCTTTTCGCCAGCTGCTGCACCCAATTTAGAGACGTGAACGAAATACATCTCATTTCCAACTGTCGGGGAATGTTACACGGTTATATTTTATGCGGAAAAGTCCCTAGAAGTGAAAAAAACATGCGCCCACATACTTTAAGTTATGTACGAAAGAAAAACAAAAAAAAAATAGTAATTTAAAATTCAGAATTTAGCGCACGTTCAAAAAGGAAATTCTCTGAATTTTATTACGGAGCCAATATTTTCTCTACGAATATTTTCCACTGTCATTGGTTTGACACCTGAGCCTTTTATTGTAAAATTATAAAACCACACACGGCACAACTTTATTTGATGGAAAAAACATAAAAATTTACATATAGAACAGGCCGCGGATTTTCGCGGGAAATATTTATTTCTCCCCTGGCAACACTACGTGAGGCGAATGGGGAGTGATCGCGAGTCTGGCAACATCGACTATTACTCATTGTGGGCTCCCCCCTTAGTTTATAGGCTGTATACTGTGATTGTTTTGTGTCTTTGTGGGTAAAGAAAACAAGATGCGTGTTTACTTATTTCTATTTCCTTAACGGAATTGGTATACGTACAATTGGTTTTGAGATCCAGATGCAGCCCTTTGAACCCACAACGCATACTGAAAAGTTTCTTAATGGTCCACAAGATCCCTTTTCCAAAACTAAGATACAACATAAGCACGCGCCGGTTGTTAGGTTGATTACTAAATGACTAACAAATTTCCTTTCGCTTTAGTCAAAACTTACAACAACATCCATTTCTTTACCAAATAACCTACCGTAAAATCAATTCCAGTTATGAAAAATTACATTTCTACCCTGTCAAATTCTAAGATCGTTAGTAGAAAAACACGAACGTATGCTATCAGAACAGTGAAAACCCCTCATTTTTCTTGTTTTCCCTCCAAAAAACCTGTCAAAGTATTCTCATTACAGTTGACAGATCGCTGTAGCCTGCTTACCTTGTCACGTATGATGGATGGGGAAACTTCACGGTGAATAGTTCCGTCTTCAGGGAAATTAGTGGTTCTAATGATAGTTGAGAAATTACTTAGTTTAGCGGCAATAGTGAAGTAACTAAATGAGGTAGATCTGTGCGAATATTTATAGACTTGCTTCCACCGAGTCATTCTATGCTGCCTTTTTTTAAGTTAGAACAATGATTAAACAATTCTTTTAACAAAGTCACAAAAGGTCCCTGAATATGAATAGATGGATGGTTTTCTTTAGCCGCTCTCTTCACTGCTTAAAATCCGTCATTACAAACCCAGTTCACTTGCACCATGAGACCCGTTCCTCTGCTTACTATATCCAGACATCATCTTGCATTAGTTCTTGTTACATTCCTCAGGTCGCCACTACGTCTGGCGAGAGGATGTACAGACCCTGTCTTGTATAAACATAACTTTTCCTTTTGTTTACTTTCCCAACGTCTAGGCAAACTGAAGTCCTGTGCTCCAGTAATGTAGAAGAGTTAAAGGCTATATTGTAAAGGTTTTACACGGCAATATTGTAAGAAAGTGATTATGAATTCTGACGAGAAAATGTATCTGTTCCCAGCTCTCTTTTAATATAAGGACACATTATGCTAAAAGGCAGCGCGCAGCGGGGCGAAGCGAGCATATTGCAACTCAAATGCATACCTACATGACACAGAGGTTGAAACGAAACATACCTACTGCTCACGACGACATGCAGCAGAGACTTGTGTGGATTATGACATGAATATTGTAATCTCATGCTTTTCATCACGCTTCTATTTTATTTACCAACTCCTGGAGCCTATCTGTTTTTTTTTTATTCGTAAATTGGTTGGCGATCTTCGCATCGGCCTAGAAATAAATAAAACAACAACCTAGAGTATGATTAGCTAAGATACATTGTAATTATTTCCAAATCCTTAGATATATTTCAAAAAAATAAAACGGAGCCATCCTCCTTTTTTTTAAATACAGTAAAAAATCAACCAAAGCAGAATTAAAAAACCGATTTAGAACATTAAAACACTTTCAGCTCGTTTCGTTGTAAATCGCCGAGTACTGTACCGCGTCACCCTGGGCGCAATGCATCACGCTTGCACGGGAGCGGGGTGGGCAGGGGCACACGTATGGCACCCCACAGGCGCGACCAATGGTCCGTGCTATGGGAAACGTGACACAAATTCTAAACGAATGGTGGAATCTAGCCAATTGTATTACGAAATACTATTTTGTTAGTTTGAAGAAATCTTGGCTTACCTGAGTTTAATCAATACTTGTAGGTCTGTTGGCAAGACGGGATAAAGAAGCATAATCAGCTTACAATGTTCCCACAGCTGGGACACAGGTTTAGGGGCAGTGGGTGTTTAACCCTTTCACACTGTAACACCTTTATAAACGTCGGGTATAATAATGTCGACCCTATAGGATTCTAAACACTCATTGAGTCAAAAATTATAGAACAGTACCTAAGTCATAGTGGCGCTATTTTCTATGTGCTTACCTCGCTGATTTTCTTCAGATTTTGTTCTCTCCATGCCGTTACTGTTAATTTTAGGCAAAATATTTATTTTCTGTAATCTGTAGTCGATGTGGTAATCTAATAAACAAACATTTAAATCTAAAAAAGACATTTTTGTATAAATATCCAAATATTTTTGGATTAAAATTATGTTAATATAATAACTTACATATTCTAAATCTGCATGACACGTATATCAACTTCAACGTAGGTGGTCTTCTAACAGGTGAGCGTGAACACAACTTACGATGCTATTATTTATAGCCAATTGATTCAGCATAAACATACACTTTATTAAACGCTCGGATCTTCTGTCCATATTTAATAACATTATAGAAGTTGGCATAAGTGGCCTCCGCCGGCAGTCATTAGCCAAACCACCACGTTGGATATGACTGGCAACATACGACCACACCACAATTACACACAGCATACGTATTACCTATGTCTTTGACCAAATCATCAGTTTGTAACGTGCAAAGGAAAAATTGCTACTACATTAACATAAACTTAACCTTATCTGGTTGAGATAGGGGTTGTTGTAACTGCAAACAAGTTGGTTTCCCTAATACTATACAATTGAATGAAGTAAAAAAAGTTTAGCTAACATATAAATGTGCGTACGGGTGCTGACGGGTCATTTGTGGACAAGATGACGATGAAGTGTTGTTTGTTACTGGTTGTCATGGCGACCGTCACCAGCTCGGTGAAGGGAACAGCCGAGGTGATGAGCCATGTCACCGCACATTTTGGGAAGGCACTTGAAGAGTGCAGGGAGGAGGTAAGTCATTTTGTACAACTTGTCTTAAATATTATCTTCTTGGAAAGTGAATTTGAGGCACAGCCAATGTAGCTCTGATCATTCCTTATCCGAGAATTATTTCCTCCAATCTTGGGTTATATCCCTAGAATCCATATTAAAAAAATCTGGAGTAGAATCACAGCCCCACCTCAATACAATCTCCAAGCACTTTTTATCCAAAACTTGTATCTTCTCCAGTCAGGCTTGTCAGCCGAGGTCCTGGAGGAGTTCCAGCACTTCTGGCGCGAAGACTTCGAGGTGGTGCACCGTGAGCTGGGCTGCGCCATCATCTGCATGTCCAACAAGTTCTCTCTGCTGCAGGACGACAGCAGGATGCACCACGTTAACATGCACGACTATGTCAAGGGCTTCCCCAATGGTTAGTTCTGGTCTTTTGACTATGGTCTCGCAGACATAATTATACAGGGTGTGTTTGAGACGGCAGTAAGGGCAGCTGCTTTAACCGCTACAGGAAAACATTCCTAGGACACTGTCCTTAACTTTTTGAGTAATTGCTAACTGTATTAACAGATTTTGGAAAAATGTTCGGTACTATCAGCTAGAAGAACGTCAACTCGTATAACGCACAAGATTTAGCAAAATTAAAAAATTATTGTACAAGTCAAAATTAAATTTAAGAAATCATCAAATCCCGAATTAGATTAAATATTATAGGTACTGCAGCAATCTTTGCACGCATATATTATAGTATTTTATTAACATCTTGCGATCGTGATCTTAGTGATCTATGCACGGTTCGGTATTACATCCACCATGTATTACGTAGTCATCTTCATTCATTGCATCATACCTAGCTGTTTTACCTGAGACACACCTTGAACCTTGTCTCAAACATTACACTGCGCATACATAGTTCATTCAACATCTGAAAAGTCCGTGGAACTTTATTTAGAAATGCATTGCAAATTATTCTTTCTACTTTCAAAAATTGCATTTTCATGGTATTCCTATTTATTTGGACTGCTACATGGTGAATTATAGTGGTTGTAGACATTATTTACTGCCTCACTGTACATGCAACTGAAACAAAGGTCACGCGATCCAATCTGTCAGCCATATTGTTTTTTGCTGAATTTATCGCGAAACTAACAGCAAAGTTAAAAGCTAATGTTCCAGTAAAGGGTTACTTAAATCAGTCTTTAACGTTACAAGTAGCTACAATAGGAAGTTCTTAAAACTTTGTAATCTAAGAACATAATATGTATTAGCAATGGTGCAAAAAAACTATAGCAGTAGAAATCCAATGTAAAATAAATATAAACCTGTTGCATCAAGTAGAGAAACGATTTAATATAGTTGTAATAAGTCCATGTTATTATGGAGTCATAAGATGAGCCTCCATGTGTGACTAACAGCGATAATACAACCTACGTAAACGTATATGGGGCTGCCGATCTCACCAATGATTCTCGGACAGCGCGTCACATAATTCATCATTCATTATTTAACCATCACAGGCGAACTCCTCTCCGAAAAGCTGGTGGAACTGATCCATAACTGCGAGAAGAAATACGACACCATAACTGATGACTGCGACCGCGTGGTTAAGGTCGCAGCCTGCTTCAAAGTGGACGCCAAGGGGGCCGGCATCGCGCCCGAAGTCACCATGATTGAAGCCGTCATGGAGAAGTACTGATGATGATCATGAACCGGCTTGAACGCGACTGTTGACTGTTTTTGTTAGAGTTAGTACCGCATGCTCACAAAATTACAAAAAAAATGAGTTTTTCTTAGTTTATTATATTTTGTTGTGATAACATATTTGGAGTTCCTGTTTTTTTAACCGACTTCAAAAAAAGGAGAAGGTTCTCAATTCGACAATATTTTATTTTTATATTTTTTATGTGTGTTACCTCAGTTTTTTTTTTCTAGGGGCACCGATTTCGACGGTTCCTTTTTTATTTGAATGCTGGTGCTTCTCATGTGGTCCTATATAAATTTGATCAAGATCTGACCAGTGGTATTTGAGTTTTATTTAATAATGGGGATTTTTTCCATTTAGTATATCTTGATGATGTTTTTTATAATTTCCTGTCACTGTTATTTACATATCAAGTAGTGGTATACGAATTTGTGTGGGGTAGGTACCTCAACTAAAAAGTGAAAAACAAAAACGTTTTTACAAAAAAACAACCGACTTCCAAACAAAAAAAAACCCTAGGAAGTGAAAATTTTCGGAAGTCGGTGGCAAAAAATTAAAATACAAAACCAAAGACACCGACTTCGAAATTAAAGTTAAGTATTTTTCACATTTTAGTGGTTTTTTTTTACAGTCTGTCGTTATTTTTCTAAAAAAATGTTTTGATCCCTGAAGTTTTGTAATACCACTGTTGCCTGAATCGTAACTAAAGACCCGTGCGAAACGAATGTTTGGCCATATCCTGTAAAACAGCTGAATCACCAGACAGTTGAAGGGACTTGCAATGGAATGAATAAATCCTCAAACAAACGTTGCTGTTGTCGTGGATGGCTATTGAGTGTATAAATTCTTTCTTTAATCTATGTTCTACCTATGTACAGATTGATTGCTGTCGGAGCAAGAAATATTGTTATAACTATAACCAATGTTAGTAACAAACCGGTATTGGGTTTTTCCACTAGAAATTTCTCAGTAACAGTCCGGAGTCTGGAGTCGCGACCGGTTGGTTGCAATAGGCTCGCCCCCTATTACATGGGACTTAAACTGGCTAATTGTGGGTGTACTTGAAGGTTCACCTCTGCCTAACCCTTCGGGGATGGCAGGCGTGAATGTTAAGTCACAAATAAACTCTGCTTTATACAGAGTGTCAGCAATCTAACTTTCAACATCCAAATGACTGGAATATCAGAGAATCCCAGAAAAATATACCAAAGTGAACGGAAAGTTGATGTATACATACGAGTATATATAATCCTACTATAAGATATTACTAGCTGCGCCCCACGGTTTCACTCGCATAAGTCTCGATCCCGCGGGAATATTAGAATAAAAAGTATCCTGTGTCCTAATCCAGGTCATGGTCTACTCATGTGCCAAATTTCATCCATATCCGTTCAGCCATTTTAGCGTGAAAGCGTAACACACAAACATATAAAAAATCCAAACTTTTCTTGTTTATTTTTTACTAGCTTACTTTTTGCTAGATTTTACCCGCGGCTTCATCCGCGTAAAGGTCGGAAGTTATACAGGAACATATTACCGGGATTCATACTATGCTATTTCCTAACCCAGGTCATGGTCTTCCATCTAAATTTGGCCAACCGTTACGGCGTCAGACCAAATTATTTGGTCTGAGGTTACGGCATGAAAAGGAAACGGACACACAGATAGGCAGATAATAAATTCAAATATAATCTACTTTGGGTTCAGTACCTACCTCAAAAAAAAAAAATGGAACCCTTATAGAATGACTTCGTGTCAACCCTTATAAAATAACTTCCCATATAGAATGAATGTCTGTCAAGATCCTTTTTCTCAGGAACTTGTGGAGGTGCCAAATTGAAATATATGTATATCAAAACTTAGATATATGATCCCTTGGAGCTGTAAAGAAAATCAAAGTCAGCGCAATACAAAACACGGCCATTTATGGCGCATATGTTGATACTCGCAAATAAACCAGAGCCTGGTACCTACTTCCCGTTGAGCTAGCAGCATGGAGTTTGGCGAGAATCAAGGTCTTCAGTTCAAGTAAAGAGAAATATCCGAAAACTGGTCATTTATATTTATATATTAACTGCTAAGTTAAGTTTGTTCTTCAATCTGTCTTGAAGTACCATATAGTCTGTATTTTATTCAAGTCGGTCCACTACCACTCTATTAAAAGTTTTTTTTTTCAACTGAATAGTTAAGTTTGCCCTTCAATCCGCAATTGGAAATATGGGCAGCCGAGCGAGCACAATTTTGAGACGGAACCATCAGGGCGCGGCACATACTCGCAAACGTATGATTTAAAAAAAATGGTTTTTATTATTCTTAATGTCATAAAATAATCAATTATTTGTCATATCTACTCTATTGCCGCCATTGACTACGTAATACCTACATGTTAGAAATATTATTTTATCACTTTAAAACTTTTGACCGAGTGCAGTGGGCCGATTTTAATGAAATTAAGGTTGCACATGTCGATATTTTTTACATACAAATTTCGGGAGGGTATTACTCCACATACGGTGAGACATTGTGCTTTTTTGGCCACGCCCACCAATGAGTTCGAACCCGCGACTAGTTCACCCTTAGGACTAAATGTTACTTCAGGATACGGACTTTGACTATATTTCCAATCCCTTAAATCACTTGAAAAGAAGTACAAAAAAAAACAAATTACATGTTAATTTTAAAAACATTCCCTATTTTACCCCCTTGGGGAGTAATTTTACAAAAACGCTGAAACACGTAATACTTACCAAAAGCATAAATTTGAATTTAAATATCCCTTTTATATAAAAAAAAAAACTTTTAAAGATTATTGTAGAACCAGCAACAAAGCCTTATTTTATTTTATCCCTAACTTAAGAAATACTGGGTTTCCCATACAAACTTCCATCCCTATATCAGTCCCTTTAGGATTATTTTGAGACAAAAAGTAGTTCTTCGGGTGTTATCTAGATCCTCGCCAAATTTCATCAAAACCCGTTCAGTGGTTAACGCGTGAAAAGGTAACATACAGACACACAGACAGTTACTTTCGAATTTATAATATTAAGTATGGATTAGTTATAAATTCGAAAGTAACTGTCTGTCAATCAAATCAAATCAAAATATTTTATTTCACATAAACCAACATGGGCACTTATCAAACGTCAGAAGCTTGGTGCACAGTTCCAATTGGTTGTTTCCTATGAACAAGAGCCAGCAAGAAACTGCACGGTTACTCTTTTAATTACAAATAAGGGGCTTTTACAATGTTTCAAATTACAGTGTTGATAGATATAGGAAGACAGTGTAGGCCTGTCAACACGTAACAAGTACTCAACAAAATATAAAAAGGTCTACAAACCTACAGTCTACAAGTTAGGCCTACAGCGTTCTCACCTTCACAAAATATAGAACTCAAACTCAAAGAATTTATTTCAAATAAACCAATTACAGGCACTTTCGAATTGTCAAGGGGTTGGTCAGTCAGAAAGATGAAGCTAGTTGCCCATTCCAAAGCATAACACACATGTGCTATGCAATTATACAATACTAAAAGATTGAATTTATACAATGCAAAGATAGTTTTTACAATCTTCAGCAGCTCCAACAGTAGTTTCAAATACTAATCAATTAGTTTATGCGCCCTTGTGGAGCAGGACCAGCGTTGAGCCAAACATTTTTATCAGCGATGTAATCCCCCAACTTATAACATGTTTGACTACATAGCGTGCGTTTTATACAAGATTTGAATTTCGTTTCATTCAGTTGAAGTATATGGGGAGGTATTTTATTGTATAATTTTAAACAGTATCCCATGAAAGATAAGTCTACTTTAGCCAGCCTGAAACCTGGTTGAACTAATTGCTCCCTGTTTCTAGTGATATAATTGTGTCTTTCACCTCTTTTACTAAAAAGATGTAAATTTTTCCTTACGTACATGATGTTTTTATAGTTATATTGACAAGGTACCGTCATGATGTTAATATCTTTAAACCGTTCCCTTAGAGAGTCGCGCCTGCGGAGGCCAAATATGGCTCTGATGGCTCTTTTCTGCAGAATAAAAATAGACTCGATGTCTGCAGCCCGTCCCCATAGTAAAATACCGTACGACATAATACTATAGAGGTATGAGGAACAGGGTGTAAAGTTCACTCGTACTCTATAGAAAAGGGAGGATCCTTCGACCAGACGGGTGTTGTGTCTGGTGGGCAACTGCCCGACGGTTGATGTCGGGACGTTGTATATATGCTAGTCGCGCGGTAAACTCTGCTAGCGCGATGCAGGATTTGCGTGACGTCAGTATGACGTGTAGCTTGCATGTGGCGATGTTGATACCGCTACATCACTCCCCCCTGGAGACCGGAGGTCGATAGTGGCCTGAGTCTTGTATCTTGCGATGCTTGCCAGGGCCAGTTGAGGTTCCAGTGAGTCGGAACCAGGTGTCGCATAGTTCGCGGTGGGTCGGAACTGTCTGCGAAGGTTTTTCCCCAGTGAGTCGGGGTGGCACTGCGTTATGCTCCAGTGCGTCGGATGTGGTACAGCGCCGGGTTGACGCTGACTGCTGGCGTCGACCAGGAGAGGGTTTGAAGGCTCTGCTTGTGGACCGGCCGAGAGTGCAGTGTGCTGTACCAAGGTTGGTGATGAGGCTGAGGGTGATGACCAGGTATGCGCGGTCGCTGCATGCTGGTGGGCAGGATACTCGTTGAAGCCGTGGGTGATGGCTGGCTGTGTGATTCGCCGCTCTAAAGCTTGCGGAAGTGATGCTGATGTGATGATTACGTCACGCTGATGTAGATGCACGAAGGCTGCGCTGACGTTCATGTTCGGGGTCACCAGTATAGAGGAATGAGGAACAGGGTGTAAAGTTCACTCATACTCTATAGAAAAGGGAGGATCCTCCGACCAGACGGGTGTTGTGTCTGGTGGGCAACTGCCCGACAGTTGATGTCGGGACGTTGTATATATGCTAGTCGCGCGGTAAACTCTGCTTGCGCGATGCAGGATTTGCGTGACGTCAGTATGACATGTAGCTCGCATGTGGCGACGTTGATACCGCTACAATACTATGAAAGTAACTAAAATAGACTAGCCTCGCGGTACTTTCATAGGTAAACTGACGGATTTTTCTCACAGCATATGCTACTGAACTTAGCCTTCCTGCAAGGGATGTTAAATGAGGACCCCATTGATGCCTTGAGTCGAGCGTGATCCCCAGGAAAACAGTTTCATCGACGAATTCTAGTTTCTCTTGATTTAATACTATCTCACAATTTGTACTTTTGACATTTGCTAAGGAAATCGAATACACTTAGTTTTTTTCCCATTTAATACTAAATTATTAGCAGTGAACCAATTTTGGATCCGCAGTAGGGCTTCATTTACTTCGTCAAGATTCGATGCACGTCGAATAATTTAAAAAAAATAAACTATTTAAAAATAAAAGCCTATTTAAACCAAGGGACATGATTGCCATTACAACTGTAACAAATTTGAATTAAAAACCTGTCTTCAAAAGCCTTAAGTTAAGAGTTGAAATAAGAATTAGAGTCTGTCTGTATATTACCTTTCCAGTCAGTAAGAGTCTGACACACAGTGGGCTGAAATTCGGCTTTCATAGACATGTTCATTTGATTTTTTAAGTGCGGATTTTTTTGGTGGGATGTGCTTTAGATGACTAAGGATATGCTTAAAAATATAAAAAAAATATTGAATATCAGTGCAAACAACAAGCATAGAATTAAAAAAAGAATAAAACCGATGGAGTTCACATTAAAATCGGTGATAAATCAGCCATTCCATAATTGACCCTAATTTCCTCGTAGGTGATTTTTTTACGATTTATTTAAGATTTTTTGGCATACTAATTAACACTGGGAAAATATCGCGGTTTTTTTTTTATTTTTTTTGTTTCGGTATAATTGGTGATTACTCAGCCATTTCACAATTGCCCCTAATTTCCTTGTAGGTGATTTTTCAATGATTTATTTAAGATTTTTTGGCATACTATTTCGCTGGTTTGCAAGAATAGCGACGGAACTAGAAATTATTGATTTTAGAGAATATTTTTTAAATTTATTTGTAAATGTTTTAGTGCATACCGCAAAATGTAAATGATTTATTGAGGCATTTTAGAGATTTTACTGATTAAAGCAAAATTTATCGTAGCATCTCTGTTCACGATAAAATATCAAAGACTTATGATCGTTTGGCATACAGTATTCAATTTGACAGAATTTTGAATTACGTCGATATTCTCGCAAACCAGCGATTTATTCTTGGGAAGCCTCGCGATGTTTTTAAAACAACGTTACCGTATTAAATTCACTCATTACTGAATCTATACTATACTTAAATATATTATAAAGCTGAAGAGTTTGTTTGTTTGTTTGCTTGAACGCGCTAATCTCAGAAACTTCTGGTCCGATTTAATATATTAATTCAGTGTTAGATAGCTCATTTATCGAGGAAGGCTATAGACTATATATCATCACGCTAAAACCAAAAGGAGCGGAGCACTAATGAGGAATGTTTCAAAATCAGGGTTTTTTTTCCATTTGAGAGCTTCCGCTGCGTGCGCTGCGTAAACGGTTAAAATATCGCAAAAAAATCATGTATGACAGTATTGTTTCCCTTTAGAAGTTCAAAAAAAAAGTCCCCGACTGGATATGTCTATCTTTTAAGGTTGGCTCCACGGAACAGAAAAAAACAGTGGAAGTGCAATGCAACAAACTAACTATAGGAACCGTTGTCGTCAAACTCACACAAATAAACTGATAATCATACAATGCACTACAAATAAACAATTCGTTTGATTTGTCGTTTTAATTTTAGTCTAAACTAGCATATGTCACAGATCCTTCATCTAGGAATAAACCTTCAGTCGCCACAAATAGGATTTATTTTGCTTTAGTGCAAAAAGTTTTTATAACGTTTTGTAATCTATAATCAAACTAGATTCGATTGCCGAGTAAATTCCGCTACCCGACCATAGCTGGCGGTTTTCTCAGTGGTCGCAATTATACACTTCAATACGGTAAACATAAGGTTTACATTCGCGTGATAGGTCGCTATCTACTGCTACTCGACCAGTGAAGAACATGTTGGATTTTAACTTACTTTATCGATATCGATGGATAATCGATTTCTTGTTTAATTCGAAAAAATGAGACTCGTTGGGAGTTCAGTAAAACTTTAGGACAAATAACGTAGTACGTATTATTTAAAAATAAAATGTTGAAGTACTAATATAAATTAATTACTTTATATAATTGTGTTTTACCTAAATTAATAAATCCCAAATAAATAAATACTTACGCTGAATATTTTCAGCGTAAGTATATTACGCTGAATTTGTATTGTAATGTTTATAATAAATATTAAATTACTCATTTTCTTTTATCGATATCAACCGATAAAATCAACATCCGACCAGACTACATCACTAATTGAGTAGCGAAGAAATTTCGAGAACAAAATAATGAATACATTCAAACCAAGATAAACTTTATTTGAATGACAAGGTTGATTTTAACTAGACGTTCTATTAAATTATTAGTGAATTGAAATTAACGTAGATTTTATTAGAAAACAAATAAAATCGTACTTATCGATGGTACGAAACGACTCCATTTTTTGAATTTTTTGTCCTACTATCATTTTTGCACTCCAAAATGGAACAATGTAGCTACGGAAAAATAAATTTATCGCAAGACTAGCGACTCGAAGCAGTGTTAGAACACGACTGGGATCAAGTAAGCGTAACTACGCTTATTTGTGGCACGCGTGCCACGCCTACTTTGCACTTCCACTGTTTTTTCTGTTCCGTGGTTGGCTCACTATAACCTTCTTTATGCTAACCAAATTTGTTCTAAAATAATGCATTATTTGCGAAGGTGTTTTTATAACCATGATATTAATCCTTATCCAAATAAATACATTATTCATCACAAGTATTTAATTTTAAACAAAATTGCCCTTTACCTCATTTGAGTTCAATGAATATCTTAGGAGATATCGCAATTTTAAAATAACATCGCAGCAAAATAATGATCAAGTACTGCGCTGCCGCGCGGCTCAAACGCGTGGTCGGCTCCTTACGGAACGGTTGTGCTCAGCGAACTACTTTTTAAATTTGTTTTTCCAAATATCATCGTCTAATTTTTCAGCCGGAACGAAAGAAAACTAAAAATATAGAGTACGCAGAAGTACTTTAAAAATAAAAATAGTTTTGAGTTTTTTTGAGAATAACCCCATCTACATGATTGATTAAGACCCATTACTTTTACCTAACATTTTAAAGTTCCACTCTTAAACGGAGAAAAGATTGCTTGAAATATTCCAGCAGGCTTAGCAGGAGCACCGTTTTGTCGACGGAAGAATAGACAAAAATGACGCTCCGTGAAGACAGTACGACGACGGCAGCAAATTAGAAATAGTCAACTGCACTTTATACGAAATGCAATTGTATAATCACGTTTTTCTTTTATTTTCTTATTAATCTCGAAAATGGTGTGTCCTATCAGAAAAATAATGAAAATTTCGACCCTTTAACACCTAAAACTCAACATGTAGGTATAATTTTTCACATTTTCCATACAAAAAGTGAAAAATTCCATTTTTCCATTCCATTTTTATAATTGGTGGCCATCGAGTAAGAAGTTTTCTACTATCTTAGCATGGCGATTACAAAATTAAATTGTCTTCTCTACCTTAGTCAACTGTCAGTTGTCAGTGTGACTTTGACAGTTTGGGATAGAAAACTTTCTTCTGAAATATGTTACATATAAAAGGACCTAGACAACGATCGGTAGAAACGAAAGACAAAATGACAGATTGTAGACGGATTTTTACGGTGCGATGTCAAAAATGGAGAAACGAAATATCATTTTGTATAGAAAAAGCTATGTCTATTTACTTCCAAGAAACAGAAAATAAAAAATGGTTTGATAACTTATGGTCGAAATGCATGTGGAGTGAAATTTGTTTAGCTCGGACCTTCTATGCATTTAACTTAGTAAAATTTACTGAGTACCCCAGTAAAAATTGGTCGTATTCCACGCGGACGAAGTCGCGGGCAGAAGCTAGTCGTTAATAAATTAGTGATATCAATTCTGATTTACAGTCACCGTAATTGAAATTAGTAATCTGGTAATTGTTTATTTACTTCACCATTATGTTTAACTTTGACATAGGCTCGAAATATAGTGCAAAAAAAACAAAAAATATTAAGTAGTATGCCAAAAAATCTTACAAGGAAATTAGTGGCAATTGTGAAATGGCTGAGTTATCACCGAGTTTACCGAAACAAAAAAGTTTTTTACTTTTAACAATACACGAGGCTTTCCCACGGTTAAGTAGTATGCCAATTTTTTTAAAATAAATCGTAGAAAAATCACCTACGAGGAAATTAGGGGCAATTGTAAAATGACTGAGTTATCATCGATTTTAATGTCAACTCAATACATATTTTTATTTTTTTTATTCTATGCTAGTTGTTTGCACTGATATTCAATAGTTTATTTTTATTTTTAAGCATATAGTTACTTAGTTATCTAAATCAGACCATAATGGTGACGAACGTTTTTTTACTGTGACTGCGTCTATAATATTTACATAGACCATTTGCCAGACCTGACTAGGCTGAAAGTCAAGCCAAACCACATCAACTAGGATAATTAAGTATTAATAATAATATGACTTTCTTAACCAAAAAATTAATATACAAATAGCAATTATTACACCACACTTTGAACTCGTAATGAGCGATGTCAATACAAAGCTCCATGAATGAAAATAATGAATTCCCATTGTAGCTTCTGATCAGGCATGTAAAGTAGTCAATCACGAAACTACATAACTAATAATAGCTTGTTCAGCACGTCATTTGAATTTCCATGAATGAATCCACTACACTAATTAAACCACGTCTAATCAAGCCGAGAGCCCTCATTGTCACGTCGCCATAACTCCTAATTAACGTGATAATTAAGCGTGGATATAAGCTTGTTCATGCCATGAGCCGCCACAATTGCACTCCATCGATCGACCACCATGTCGGCACGACTGGCGTTGGTGGTGATTGCAAGTCTGTTCATCACGGTGAAATGCTCGCAAGAGATCATCAAGAATCTGACCTTGAATTTCGCTAAGCCTTTGGAGGACTGTAAAAAAGAGGTAAGTTGCTCACAAGTAAGTTTTAATCTTATATGAAGACAGGTAGCCTATAATATCCAATCCCTGAGGATTTTTTTTCAGAAGCTTAAGGACTATTGTTATACTTGTTCAAGTGACTGTTATAGTTCCTCAAGCTTGCCCTAACAATCCTGCTCGAAAAGTTATCTCAATCAAGCTATGCACAATTTATTACGACTATGCAAAGCACTAGCCCCAGAATTACATGCTTCACTCCTATATCATTGTAGATGGACCTCCCGGACTCGGTTATCACAGACTTCTACAACTTCTGGAAAGAAGGCTTCGAGTTCACGAACAGACAGACAGGCTGTGCCATCCTCTGCCTCTCATCCAAACTGGAACTGCTCGATCAAGACCACAAGCTGCATCACGGGAAGGCGCAGGAGTTCGCGCAGAAGCATGGCGCTGGTTAGTTTCATTCCTGTTTATAGCATTGTACGCCATCTTGACATGGGTAACATTTTGTGTACGCTTCAATTTCGTGTGAGCCTCATCGATTATCACATAAAGTACTAATCACGGCAGATTAATCTCCGAGTTTTTCAGCCAAATAGCCTCATAATTATCGTCGATAAATAAAAAGCTATATCAAAGTGACTAGATATAATTCGATAAGGGAGTGCTTTACAAAATTAAATTGTGACTCAGCGAGATTTCCGAACGGTTGATGCGGAAAATTCGAAAGAACATGCAATGTCACGCAATTTCTATTGGAAAATAACTCAGCATAATGTCATGTCGAGTCTCTAAATTCATGTTTAGTGGTGCTTTTTATGTGAAATATGATCATCACCTTTTGCGATTATTCCCCAATATCTTTTAGTAATAACAGCAAATGGCGGCTTATCCTTACAAATCTTAATTTCTAATTTCTCAGTAACTTTTCCACCATACATGTTGAACTCCATATCACATCTTTTATTCCCTTTAACCAACCCCTCAGACGAGGCCATGGCAAAGCAGCTGGTAGGCCTGATCCACGGCTGCGCGGAGTCAACCCTTGAACCGGCAGACGACCCCTGCATGAAGACACTCAACGTAGCCAAGTGTTTCAAGGCCAAGATCCATGAGCTCAACTGGGCCCCAAGCATGGAACTCATCGTGGGAGAAGTCTTGGCTGAAGTGTAGAATGACCGTCATACCCTCTTGGTCCTTTGATTTACTTTTATCTTCTCTTCGTCGTAGGAAGGCCATTATTGCATGTTACAATGACTCTTTTCTGTTGTTTTGGTTTAGCTAACGCAAACTACAGTGCTTCATCTTCTTCAGTTGTTTTGCTTTTGCGTTTTCAAGTAGTGGTATTAAATAAATCATAGTCTATTTTTATTAAATTTAAATCTCTATCAGGAAAACATTTACCAGTTCTCATAAAACATTAACGAGATGTATAAAATGTGCCGTGTTGCTAAGTCAATCCGTTTTATTTCTGTCTTCTACTTAACGACCTGGCTTGTTCAATGGACTACAGTTAATATTAAGTTATTCGTGTGAAGAATCTCCTGGCTCGCCAGTTTGCCTCAAAGGGAATGGTTAGTTTATAAGCTGCAAGTACTTGATGTAATATTATAAAAAAATTACATCATTGTATTGTTTTATTTATATCCTTTGTTGATATCAGACTTCTCTACACCTATTGTTGACATGTATCGATAGTAGAACCTCCTTAAAACACCTTATTACCCTATTTATTAACTACTGGTGTGCCCTAACCTTAACAGTACAGTAACTACAGCTTTAATTCCTACTTCACGACGTATGCAAAAAGTGAAGAGAGAAGTTCAGCCTCTCTGAATTAAAGTGATCTTCGAGATCATGAAATAACGCTCAGGGTTGGCCATCAATATCCCATCCATCTTCTGACTGCCGCTAAGCAAAACCACGAGAACCTCCGATATATTACATAAAACGAATCCAAAATTCGTAATCCCAATACATCTCAAATACAAATCTAATTAACAAACTAATTAATCCAACACGTTAGCCAATTATTCTGATTTCTTCGCCATTCACACATTATAGCTGCCACCATTATGAAGAGAAATACTGATGTTTTTGGAACACTGGTCAAAATGAAGACAGTATTAGTATTTTGTTCATTGATATTGTCGAGTGTGGAAGAAAATGAGGAGGCTGTGATTCGGGCCCTCAGCTTCAGTATCGGTGACATGGTGTTAGAGTGTCAGACGGAGGTAGGTTTAAAAAAATATATTAAGCGAACTATTGCCCGCGGCTTCGTCCGGGTGTACTTTGTATTTTATCATTTTAATGCAAATAGCTAAGAAGAAAAGTAGCCTGAGTGCTTCTCCAAGTCCCACGCTACCTATATAAATGTCAAAAATAACGATCGTTTCAGGTGTTCAGGCATGGAAAGATTGGGCACGCCACGATTGCGGCGGTAAGTCCCCTTTTTGAGGAGTGGCTTGAGAGGCACCACGGCGTCCTCACATTCCGCCTGACGCAGGTCCTCACCGGACATGGCTGTTTCGGGAGGTTCCTGTTTCAGATAAGGCGGGAGGAAACGCCCGGGTGTTGTCATTGTGTGGATCGACCGGAGGACACGGTGGAGCCTACGGTGGAGGTCTTCCCGGCTTGGGCGGAGCACCGCCGTGTCCTCCTGGTGGCGATCGGCAGCGGCGATCTCTCGCGTCCGGCCCTGGTTCAGGCCATGGTACGGAGCGAGAGGGAATGGGAAGCAGTCACCTCCTTCTGCGAAGTTCTGTAATGCTCGCGAAGGAGGAGGCGGAGCGCGTGAGGGAGAGGCAATCATTGCGCCCTCACGCCCCTAGTCGCCGCAGGAGGAGACGCCCTGGGCGTTGGGAGTCGGTAGCCGACTCCCGGCCACCGTAGGCACGGGCTTGCGGACGGCGAGTAACGGGCAGCTCGCCGTCCGGTAAGGACCAGGCCCGGGTCGACGGCGCGTTGTGTTCCACGCGCGCCTCAAAGAGATGTCAGCATAATTGACGGGGTCCGATAGGGCTGATGCCTGCCGGGGTCGCGGAGTGATAGCAAAATAAAAAAGGCATGGAAAGATATATAGTTAGATATACTTTCGCATTTATAAAATTATGAATATGGATAGAGAGAATAAATAGAGACAGAAGAGAATATAGTATAGATACTGCATATAGGTAGAAAGTATGTAGAAAGATAAAAAAGAAACAGGGAAAACATTAATCATCAAGCTGGATGATGAGGCAGACTACCGGCAGACTACCGGTAGGCACCATTCGACTGTTTTAAAGATCTTCTAGTAATCTAGGTAGTTGCATAGAATCCGATCTAAGCCTGCGTTTGCAATGCTTCTCTTATTTATTCATATGTCTATTGGTAAAATAAGCTTAAATTATCTAAACATCCGTCATCTAAATCTTTATCATCAAAATCTTCAGTTGGAGTTCAAAAATGACGTAATTCGAGACTTATTGGATTTCTGGAATGAGAAGAACTTCCTGAGTAGCACGGACCTGGGATGTGCCCTGGTCTGCGTGTTTGAGAAGAATGAGTTCTTGAATGAAGATGGCAGCCAGGTGCAAATAACCAACGTGTATGCGTTCTTCAAGTCGGCAGGCGCTGGTAATAAACACGTTTGTTTTCACTGACTGTTTAAATGTTTTCTCATCGACGTATATAAGTATTTACAAGCCGCAGGGCACCTTGTTCGCCATAGGTATGTGCTTTGTATTCACTGGGAGATCAGAAATGTCCTTTGATTCGTATTCGTATCGCCTGTATCATAAACCTACGTTTCACCCAAACCCAAGTTTTCTCAGACAATTCGCAATATGGCAGTCTTTCAGTCGATCGGTAACTACAATGCAAATTGACTTCCACCCCGATTTGTAGGCATTTTATCATGTTCATTCTATTGAATCATGGCAAAGATAAAGAACCTAGAGTTTGTATTGTGACAACATCACTTTTTGATTTTGTCACAATAAACTCGCTACTTATCAGCGTTGCAGTTTTCACGTCGCGATTTGCAGCGTATAATATACCAAGGTATAGTTATGGCGCTAAGTGGACGTACATAATGTGCTTCGTATAAACTTATAGCATACCTGCATCAGTCAGTAGACTTTAAACATTTTTAAGCCAAATAACTGCCACTTTCAGACGACGTAATGTCACGGAAAATGGTGGAACTGTTCCAACTGTGCAAGAAATCCACGAGAACAATCAAGAACATGTGCGACAGTGCGCTGGAGATGGCCAAGTGCTTCCGCTATGGCGTCTTTGAGATGCACTGGACGCCGGAGCGGTACTACTGGAACCGCACCGAGGTTCGACCTGACTCCGAACCTGAGCAGGTCTCAGATAAGAATACGTTGCATGCAGAGCTTAAGAGGGAAATGAATAAAAGGAAAATGTTCACTAAACTTTTCAGAAGTTGTCAGAAATAAATGTATGAAATGCTTTGATGTTATCATTTTACCTGTGTTATTATAACATAGCTTATTATGGATCTGGGTGACAAAGTATCAACTTTGACATATTTTGTGATGAATTACCTGAAGGTGTTAAGGTTTATAATTATATAAGCAGCAACGACATGAACTGTCAGCTGGATAATTCTTAATACAGATATATCCATCGCTTTTTTTGTGTGTGAGCCAGTGCCTTTCCGGTAAACATGCCTTTAGTAGTGCATTCGATATTGTTCACTAATTTTAATTGAACACGTAACTTATGCCTATGAACAAAAGATTACCGAGAAATTACGCGACCGCGCTAATTTTTAGGGTTCCGTACGTCCTACTGAAAAAATGGAACCATTATAGGATCACTCGTGTGTCTGTCTGTCTGTCACAGCGAATTTGCTCCGAATCTACTAGACTCATTAAGTTGAAATTTGGTATACATATGAATTTCTGTAACCCAAATACGGATGTGTAACGTATATAAATGAATTTTGAATATGGGGTTCACTTTTGGGGGGCAAACTAGAATAGATAGATAGAATAGAATAGAATATTTATTTGCTCAAAATGTTGGTACAACAGTGATACACAACTAAAATGTATCTGCTAGAAGATCCGATACGGAGTAGTAACATTTGTTTAATAGAAGTAAAGTTAGTTTATTTTTTAAAGTTGTTACTGGTTCCTCTTTTATGGAATTAGGAATGTGGTCAAAAATTGTTGCCATACCAAAAACATTTTTCCTCAACGAAGCAGTTCTATATCCACCTGTGCGTAACAAGTTAACACAAAAGTGTTGCAAAATGTACCGTGTAGCGTATCAAATGAATGGGCTTGTTGTGAGGGTTTGAAATATATTTTTTGTAAATTTTGAAAATAAACAGTGTTAAGTTATTTAATAAATTATATGAAAATTGACCATTTGGTCCTTATTTCCAAAATTACTGAGCCTAAAATTAAAAAAATATATATAAACTTAGTTCTTTACTTACAGATTACAGGAAAACCTATAAAGAGTCTAGGGTCTTAAAATAACATGGTAAATCTTTCAATATTGTGCGTACAAACTTACAATTTCAGTTGGAATGTATGGGAGAACATGTTTTACAACTACAATATCAAATTTGTTCTTGAGATCTGGGGGCACGGTAGTAGCCCCGCCAAGATGGGCTAAAAACAAAAAGCAGGGGCACTACCTACCTTTTCTCGAAGCGTTTCGTCGTATTTTCATACCCTCATAGCTTCGGCCTAGATAGAATAGAATAGAATAGAATACTCTTTATTATGTACACCATAAAAATTACAGATATAAAAGTAGAAATTTTACATAGGGTGACACAATGGGCGGTCTTATCGCTGAAAGCGATCTAGATAATGCTAGAAAGCTCAAATTCTCAGGATAACATTTAATTAGCAAGCTTATAAATCACACTAAGTTTCATGTGTCTAGCTTTGGATTTTATTAATACCGAAAATACGTCGATTTCATCATTTACTGACTCACTCACTCGCTCATCAAAACCTCTAGAGAACTTTCCGAAGTCCTGGAAAACTGAAATTTGTTATTTAGGTTATGATTTGCACACAAACAACAAAAAATAAGAAATTTGTAACTTTCACCCTCTCAGTCCCTTAAAGGGAGGTGCAATTCTGTATTTCTTATGGATAATCGGTATACCTACTTCCATTTGTTATGAAAGCTAGATTAGCTTGTATATAAATAAAAAAAGAAACTCTTTTTCGTTGGAAATGAGGAAAGTAACTGATGGCGCGCAAGAAATAACTTTTTATCCGACTATGCTGGAATTAAGGGTTGTGATTTTAACATGTCTGAGTCATATCAGTACAACATCACCGCTACAGTGAAAATAGAGCACCCTACAAAAAGAAATGAAATCCCACACTTTCAACATTTCATGTAAAGTAGGTTGCCAAGACTTACATAATGCTTTCACTGTTAAAAAGTTATCAGATCTAATGTAGAGCCAAGCCCCTAACTCGACAAGGCCAAACTCTACAAAGCTTATTGCATGACACAACATTAAAGACCAGTGACTGAATTTCTTATTTCTTTATTTTTTTCTTTAGGAGTGTCTGTGCGACAGCCGCGAAACGGCCAAGCCGTACATTTTGACCAAGATATAAGGTTTGTAGAGCTAAGCCTTCTAGACCCTAGCTCTAGAAGGCTTAGCTCTACATTAGATCTTATAGTTTTTTTAATAGTGAAAGCGTTATGTAAGTCTTTGCAACCTACTCGTACTTTACATTAAATGTTTTAGGTGGGTAACATATTAATCGTACGGAACCCTCTCCACGCGAATTCAACTCGCACTTGTCTGTTTTTCTAATAACCCGTCATTTGCTGACACCAAATACGAAACCACCTCATCATCAAACCTCTAATTACCACCTGGTGTCAACAATTATACACAATCGGTAACAAATCTACCAATTAGTGATATATAAAGGACAAAGTTACACTTGTCACGTCGCTAAAACTTGTAAGAAATGGGAACGAACAACGTCATTTTCGCGCTCGTAGTGATAGCAATGGGAGTGAAAGAGATAGAACCATCGAACGATGCTATGAAGTATATCACTTCAGGATTCGTCAAGGTTTTGGAGGAGTGTAAGAAAGAGGTAAGTAGTGGCATTAAACATGTTCAAGGAAATCTATGTGACGAGATTTTTTTTTTTTGCAGGAATTTTCTTCATAGTTCCTGAAACTTTGTTTACATTTTCGCTTTATAAGAATATAATATCTCTTGTCGCCTAAAAACCTCTTGATAGTTAAAACTTACAACGGTTCTCCAGCAGCAAATCCACTCACTATTTCAAGAGTTGTCACCCATCCTTAAATCTTGCAGCTGAACATGAACGACCAGATCGTAGCGGACCTGTTCCACTACTGGAAGCTGGACTACACGCTGCTCAACCGGGACACCGGCTGCGCCATTATCTGCATGAGCAAGAAGCTGGACCTGCTAGACGCCAACGGGAGGATGCACCATGGCAACGCGCAGGAGTTCGCTCTCAAACATGGCGCTGGTTCGTAAAACCTTTATCCCTTTGGATTAAAGTTACTAAACTTAACACTAAACTTAATTCTCGAAAAATGTATGGTTAATCTGAAAGTTATACCTACTGGGTGTAACTTTGCTCCGAGTTTGTTAATAAGAGAGTTATGGTTTTGAGAAAAATACTTAAGGTTTGTAAAGGTAAAAGCGGCCATCTTTTAAACATATTTTTGACCATTTACATAATTTAGTTAACTAGTATGATGATGACGTCAATATAGACAGGAAAATTTATAGTGTCTTGTAGTTTTTGTTTATTTATAAATATGCATTATTGTTCACCAGGAAAATAAATAACAAAAAATAAATGACACACTACAAAACATACAATGGCCGGTCATATCGCTTTCTACGAGCTTTTCTGCGCCCTTTTTTTATTTTCAAAAATTAAACAAAAAATATTACAGATGAAGAAATAGCTCGAAAGATAGTGATCATAATCCACGAATGTGAGAAGAAGTTCGAGCGAGATGACGACGAGTGCCTGCGGGTGCTGGAGGTGGCCAAGTGCTTCCGCACCGGCATCCACGAGCTGGACTGGCAGCCCAAGGTCGAGGTCATTGTCAGCGAGGTGCTCACTGAGATATAGGGAATAAACCTGGATAGAATAATGGTGTTTTATTTTATCGTTCCTATTCTGAGAAAAAGTATTGGAAGGTTACCCACTTGGATACAGATCCAACTAACATAATGTATGTTTTCACTTCCACAATTTATTAGAATGTATTTTCAAACGTGGAAAACCGTGACCATTTAAGAAACAACTTGCTTATGTGAATTCTAACATGTTTGCTTATTTACGTGCAACAAAACGTTACAATGCACACTTACCCATCCTGCAATAGCAACTGGACATGTGTAAAATAATGCCAAAGAAACACTTTGTTCGCACAATGAGTACACATTACAGCCTATAGCCAAGTGAATAAGTGCTGTGAATATACGAGTACAAAGTGTCTGCCGTTTGTTACTCCTTAGAAGGCGTGAAGTTAACCTTTCTCTTGTACATCGCCTTGTACTGCGTAATGGAAATGAATGTGATAGGTGAAGTGTTCCTGTTCACCATAATATATCGAACGGGAAAAAGAGAAATATTATTTCACTTTTCATAAATACTCGTCTTGTCTTTTATGTCGGCCTTTGTTATTAGCATGTTTTCTTTATTAAAATGGGGAAAATATTCGTGTCGAGTCGTGCTTTCAATTGCAATTTCATGTTCAGGGTCTGCAACTACAATGTAGGCAGGTGAATTTTTAATTCACTACGATATTCTCTCCTCTGAAATTTAAACGTAAACGTAATATGAAATAAAGCATCTTAACATGGCAGAAGTTTTGATGTCCTCTTTCACCATTACAAGGTACCGACTCAGGAGGCAACAATTTAACCATTATTCAACCTGTTGGCGCTAAACCTCTTAGCAACTCCACGGCACCCACACTGCTTCACCTTCCATCAACCCTCAACAATAAACCGATCCACGTAAATCGTTTCACACGAGTTAACCCTGCGCCGCCACGTGAGAATCGGTGCGGTTAATTGCCCCATAACTTCGGACTATCGCCGCCATTACGCGACAGCACAATCGCGGCGTGCGCTTGCGCTGCATGCTCTACCACCAGACGTGGAACTGTACATGAATGTGTACAGAAGGTGGATGGCATGAGGGGTTGAAGCTGTAGGTTATACTGTGTGAGAAAAGTGATGTTTAGAAAAGCTGCCATTTTCCCAATCGTAATGGAGCTATCATTCAATCACCGTAAATGGATAGAGGTTAGAGAAGCCTTCTATGACGTCACATCAGGTCGGGAGCTGTTTGAAAAAGATAGGTAGTGGCTAATAATAATAGTCCTCCAGACAAAATTTTGGTTATGGCGGCCAAACTCAGCGGAGACTAGCCATCGACACAGGAGATATTGTAGTGAACAAGTGTGTGCGCGCACGCAGACACAGGTGCACTCTTCTCTCACTGTTATAGTCCGATGGGACGACAATCCGACACGACCGGAAAGTGATCAGGCGCGGTGGTATCACAACGCTAATTTCCAAACTCCGGGCTGCTACTAAGAAATTCCTAATGGAAAACCCCAATAACACTTTACTCGACCTGGAAATCGAGCGCAGGACCCCAAGCTCAGCACTCGCGCTTGCGACCACGAGACCAGCGGAGCAGTCGGTAGTTGCTAATTGAGTACCCAAACTTTATTAACTTTTTAATGCCTTGTTTATTCATTATCGACTTCGTAAACCACTTTGGCAAAAACTGTCAGTAAACTGAAACTTCCCTAAAGTTGAAACTATCTAATTGTCACTTACACAAATATATCTGATCGCTCTGGGCACTACGCAGAGTGTTATTAAGAGGCTTACAAGAGCTAAAGCGCGGTCACTGTCGGATTGCATAGAAAAGAAAGAGACGCGCGATGACACAGCGCTGGTAATTTATTGCAAAATATGAAGCAATTATGTATTTACAAAAAATCTATTCATTGGACTAAAAAATTAAAACACTATTACGTTAGTTTGTTACTTGTACAATAATCTGACAAAAAAACCTGAACGTTTGCATGTTTGTATAATAGTATGGTTTTGAATCGTTAAAATATTTTTTTAGAGGTATCTTCGTGATTTTCTATCATATCAAGTTAATTTTATTATGTTTTCAACACACTATCTAACTAGCATATATTTATTTATTTATTTATTTATTTATTTATTAGGGACAAAAAACAGTTACATGCTACAAATTACAGAAAAATACTTAAACTAGGATTGAACAAGCACGTAACCCACACCATTGTCCACGTTTTAACTTAAGGTTAGAAGTGCTAAATACATTTAAAAAGAAAATATTTAAGTAAAATAATAGTCGCTGCCACAATAGTATAACTATGTTAGGTACTTAGCTTAGCTCAACAAAAACAAAAATTACTCGCTAAACAAAATATCCATAGCCATTTTCTTAAATGCTAGCTTCGATAAACAAAATATGTCCAGTTCAACAAAATGCGTGTTATAGGAGTCAACAAGGCGACGAAGAGGTGCACGTTCCCCAGCGTTAGTCCTGCAAATGTCTGTATGGAATAGTTGAGGGACACGGACCCCCCTTCGAATAACACTTCTGGGTACCTTGTAGCACAATTTGTTTGTGAGGTCAATACAATCAAATTTGTTACTGCATATGCCGTGTAGTGTCATGACATCAAGTAACAGCCGCCTAGATCCCAAATCTAGTACGCCATACCGCTTCAATAGCTGCACGTAAGGAACCTTTGACCGGAAGCACTTATAGTTCATGCACCGTAAGAACTTCTTCTGTACACTTTCAATTCTAGTGCCGTATTTGTCATAGAAAGGGTTCCAGATCGGGACGGCATATTCTAACTGGGATCGTACCAAAGTCTTATAAAGCAGCAAGAACGTAGAGGGCCGCACAAAGTCACGTGATGATCTCATGACGAAACCATACATCTGATAAGCCTTGTTTACTATATTGTCAACGTGTTTGTCGAAGTGCAAACTGTCATCCAGTGTAACACCTAAGTCACGAACAAAACTAACTACATTTAAGAGGGCGTTATTAATTGAATAATTAAAGTTTATTTTAATTCTCTTTTTGGTAAATGAGATCGCGTGACACTTGGGTAGACTGAGAAAGAGTTTATTGTTCTCACAGTATGTGTACAACCTATCTAGGTCCTCTTGAAGAAGAAGACAGTCTTGTATATTCTTGCAAGATTTGTAAATTTTTATATCATCTGCGTACATTAAAAACTTAGAGTTGATAAAACATTGTTTAATGTCATTAATAAATATAATGAAGAGAAGAGGGCCCAAAATGGATCCCTGTGGCACGCCAGACGTAACAACTATAAGGTCTGACTCGTAACCATTAACCACAATTTTTTGGGACCTATTATAAATATATGACACAAACCATCTAAGCAAATTACCACGTATTCCGTTGAACGCTATTTTTTCTAAGAGCAGTGTATGGTCCACCCTGTCAAAAGCCTTCTGGAAGTCTGTGTACACCGCGTCCACTTGAACTTTTTGATCCACTCTTTCAAACAAGTAGTTGGTAAATACTAACAGATTAGTTGTGGTTGAACGACGTTTGACGAAACCGTGTTGCTCGGGTAAAATAAGCTGATGAATGTGGGGGTACACGGCGCCATGCACAAGACGTTCAAAAACCTTAGACAACGTAGAGAGGATAGAGATGGGGCGATAATTCTCTACATTATTCTTGTCACCACTCTTATACACAGGGGTTATAAACGCACGTTTCCAAATTGCAGGAAAGACTCCCTCACGCAGACATTTATTAAAAATTATATACAGTGCAGTACACAAGCTATCACGTGTTCCCATGAAAAAGCTAGGTGGTAAGCCGTCAGGTCCAGCCCCTTTAGAGGAATCTAAAGATTTTAAAGCCGCGCGTATAACTTCCATGGATAAACATATTTCTGCAATGCAAGACGAGCCATTAGCATAGTGATCAGGTGGTTGCCATGTAACGGGGTCCAAAGTAGAGGGTTCGTAGACAGAAGAAAAGAAAGATGAAAATAGATTGCAAATGTGCGTGGGGTCATCTGAAGAAACACTTCTGAAATACATACTAGCCGGATAGTTAGCTTTTCCCTTTCTAGATGAGATGTAGGACCAGAAATGTTTTATATTCTTAGTGATGCCGTCTTCGACCGAATCAACATATTTCCGATAACATATAAGCAATTCTCCGTGGAAAAGCTTGCGATAGTTAGAAAACCTAAAGTAGTCAGATTGATTATTGTACTTCTTCCATCTTATCCAAGCCCGTTCTTTTGTTTTAAAGATTCTTATGAGAGAGGGTGTAAACCAGATAGGAAAACTTGAGTTTCTTATTCTAGTAAGCGGAACATGTGACTTGATAGTACCGTACAATTTCTCATAAAATACGTTAACAGCTTGATCAGGGTCAAGGTGAGATAGGACCAAATTCCAGTCAATTTTACTCAGGTCAGAATTTATATTATCGTAGTTGGCTTTATGAAAGTTATGTCTACGAACCGAGCGGTGTTTTAGTGGAGTGTAATGCGTATTCAGACAAGTCAATACAGAAAAAACTGGATGATGACCATCGGGTTCAAGGAGAGCATTGCATGATACGGACTGGCAGTCTACGTTTGAGATAAACAAGTCTAGTATTCGACCTAATTTGTTTTTTGTAATATTGAATTGTGAACCACCAATTAAATTAATGAAATTCAATAATATTCGTCCGACTGTGTTCGAAGCTTGTGCGACTGCATGATTCCCGTGGTCCAACCAGTCAATGTCAGGTAGGTTAAAGTCACCGATAAAAAAGTAAGAGTCGGTAATGGGATCGTTAGCTAAGTCTTGCAGCATGTCTAAGTAATGTGTATATACTACTTCATGCGTGCGCGGTGGCAAGTACGCAGCGCTGATGATATTGCGCTTATTGTGCAGGGAAGCAGGCAGTTGGACAATGACTTGTTCAACTTCTATAGCCTGAAGAATATCATATATTTTTCTGATTTTGCTTACTGCAGTGGATCATGTATTTTTAGGCATTATAAATTTGCGTTTAGGTCATGTAGTCCCTTTATGTCGACTTTGGACACATCACCGCATCACAGGCAGCGTGACGAGTGACATGGAGGACGAGCTCGCATCACTACACGCACGCAGACAAGATCGTTACATACAAATTACTCGACAAAATCGTGCAATGACCGCGATGTTGTTGGTTACGAGGCTTCGAGCTCTTCATGGATGTTAAATAACTTGCTTGAATAAAGTCAATATCCGTTCCAAAAGCCAGGTACGTGTACCACCTATTGAGCCTCACAATCGCAGAGCCCGTGCCCAATGGGCTCGTGAACACAGGCATTGGGCAGAATATGAGTGTTTTTAAGAAGTATTTCTGACGAATCTCGCTTTGGTATGATGCCAGATACTAGACGTACACGGTATTGGAGGAGGTATTGGAAGAACATTTAAAATCATGCCAGGAACTCCATGCATACAGTGGTGGAACAATCATGTTATGGGCGGGTATTTTTTGATCAGCGGAAGAACCGAATTGATTTGGATCAGAGGCAATCTCAATGCACAGATTTACGCTGAAACTATTGTATCACATGTTGTTATTCTTTTGCGGACCTAATTTGGTGCTTCATTTCTGCTTATGCGTGATAATGCACGTCCACAAACTGCCAGAATCGTCGCTATTACACTTGCCGCAGCTAATATCAACGTCCTACCATGGCCTGCTCAATCGCCAGAGTTGAATCCCATTGAGCACGCATGGGATATGCATCAAAGAAGAGCTCTGCCAAATATAGATGCCGTACAATCACCAAAAAATCTTTTTCACCTGTTACAACGAACGTGGGCGGACATTCCGCAACGTCATTTGGATGACTCATATTGAATAGCCGAATCAATCTGATTGTGTTATACGCATTAACAGTTTATTTTACGCAATAAAAACCTTTAAAAACTTATATTTTTGTCTTTTTCTGTGAAAAGTCCTTCATACGCAAAAATCGCGGAGTCATTTTTTATACAAAAGCACAGAGTATTTCGTCAATCTACACATACGGAAAAAATATATTTCATCAATCTAAATAGTCATTTTTATTTCATTTCAATTGGGCAAGATTTTTTTTTTAATACTTTGTTCCCTAGACATTTGTGATGTATGGCAATTGTAGCCTGAAATAAATGTTTTATTATGAAAGCAACGACGAGGTCCAGTATACGTAGAACGAGCCCCTCGGCGCTTCCCATTAAATGTTCGGAACTGCTCCCTTTGCCTACCCTTTACCATAACATTTACCGTAGACAAGATTTACGTGCGATTAATCACGTGTATCGTTAAGTGCGCCTTCTGTCTCTTCCTTACTCTTTGTCCACTAAGTATGGAGCGTTAATCGAACTCTGATGGAGTGATAACGGCGTGAACAGATTTACTTAGTGTTTAGGTAGTTTTGTCTCTACGAGTACCTCTTTCAAAGGTTGGTAGAGGTGCTTCACCTTGTCGGTCGTCGTAAGACGAAACACAGTGTTATTCAATTTTGATTTATTTTAGGCTAATAAATATTATCAATAATCTTTATTGGTAGTTGAAAGTAATATGGTAAACATTTAAATGAACCATTGATTTAACAGAAAGAGAAAAGTAATCATTTTGAAACGTACCTACACTTAGGTGTTCCAACAAATTATAGTAAGCTGTTAAAATGGGCTTAGTGATAATGATCAGTATTTTCGAAGCTTTTAGAGAACCAGTGACATGTAGAGACTGTTCTGTATGATCAATAAGAATGTTAATGTTTGTAAAGTTAGTGTTTTGAATGTAGATAGACGTTCTCATTTCGATGATGGGTGAGGAACGAGGTTACGTATATGTTGTATAGGTTGTCCTTTTTGTGTACCTACTGTGCAAATATTTTTGTGTACCTACTGTGCAAATATTTGGACACAAATGTGTTTTTGTTATGACATAAATAACATGAACTTGAACTTGAACTTAAACTGTTCGGATATACTGAAAAGCTTTAATTATGAGCAAAACAACAGAAGTTCAGTATTTAAAATCAGGTCGTTAATCAACGCCTTGTTTTCTCTTATCATCTTTTCAACTCATAAAATTTTACAATTCTGCAATAAAATGTTAGCAATCTCAACCGGCTCAGAAGACGCACACATTCCGTTAGCGGGTCCCGTATAAACCAGCTCGGCAAACAATACGTGCTCGGCGCAGTTAAATCTATTTGAACGCGCGCACCTGAGACCAGGCGTTATTTACTTTTATTGCGGAACCCTAACTGTGTGCATATAGTAGAAGTATTAACAGAAATATCAGTGAAATAGTTATTTCTAGAATAGAACAATAGAAAAACATGTTTACCTACAACCTACATAGTAGGTATATGAGTTAACAGATCAATAATTGTCGCAGTTTATAATTGGTTTACATATTGTTCGAATACCATAGTTGTTTAATGTATGTTTTTGAACAAAAATATATATGTTTGATAGGTGCTTTTCGTTTAAGTTACTGTTACGCTATAGATGCTTTACACAAGTGATGATGTATGATAAAAAGCTGAAAAATGCTTGTATAAAGTGTTTTGGGCAATAATATGTGTGTGTAATGTATGTATGTTTTTTTTTTATTCGTGACCATTTTTCTGTAAGAATGCCATTAGTCCATTTGATAGTGATACAGGCACATATTCTACTAAAATACCTAAGTACTAGTTATCGTTTTCCTAAGTTTAACAAAGTTGATCTTCTGATATTTCCTCTTTACACTGGGAAGGTGTGACTAGAATGCGATACTTTTCCTTATTTATAATTTTATTTGTATTTGTCGGCGAAGCTGTTGGTTGTATCGATACAGCGATACAAGACGCAGGTGCTAGGTTTTATTGTCGATTCACAAGAAGTGCCGGCTTATTGAATCGTAAGTGTTATGCTTGTTAAGGGGGGACTTTTACATAATCTGTTCAATAGTTGTGCACTAGATACCTACATTTAATAAAAAAAATAAGGAGCCAGAGCTATTAAATTTGTTTCGATTTTGTTCTCAGAGAAGACTCCTGGGAAACACCGAACTCATCTAGCATAAGCATAATCAGCCTACAATGTTCCCACTGCTGGGACACAGGGCTCCTCTCGGTGAGAGGGAGTGGGCCGTAATTCACCACGCGTGCCCAGTGCGGGTTGTCACATGTCTTCGAAATTTGGTTCTAGGATATACCGGCTTCCTCACGATGTTTTCCTTCACCGTTTTGAGAACAGTGGTGATGAAATAATTTACACAAAGTAAAGCGCCGGTCTGGGTGGCTGGGTTTGAACCTACGACCTAAACTCGTAAGTCACGGCCGTTACCACAGGGTCACCACTGCTCATGAACTCATCTAGTTTAATTCAAATTTGCGCGTGAAACCGTATTTTTAAGCAATTAAATAAAAAATATGTTGAGAAATCATCTCAAATAGAAATACCTAAGCAATTTTCCTAGAAAACGACTAACTTACGTTTGTTTTGACTTCATTGCGTTTTGTCATAATAATGCCCAAAGTTTAACTATTTATTTTCAATATGCCCTGGTAAAATGCAACTTTTAGCTCTAATCCATCTATAATATTAGGTCTTTACCTATGAAATTGCCGTTCTGCAGTACTGGCCATTTCAAATCAAAATAATTTTTGTTTGGCTAAGAATTCTAATTTCAAATTAATTTTATTTTAAAAACATGGATTTTTTTTTCTAAAAGTAGTCATTTCTTTATTGATTAGTGTTACATTTTCATCGCATTTCAATCTTTTTCGTCATCATGGATACGTTAAAAATTCGAGTAATTATGGAATATGAGTACCGTCGTGGCAGCAACGCGGCACAAGCGGCACGCAACATCAACGACGTTTACGGAGCTAACACTACAAACCAACGCACCACCTGTTATTGGTTTGCTCGCTTCCGTTCTGGAAATTTCGACCTGAAAAATGAACCTCGCGGTCGTCCGAAGACTTTGGTCGACAATGACGAATTAAAGGCGATTGTGGAAGCTGATGATACACAATCTACGGCTGAATTAGCAGCAGCTTTCGACGTTAGCGTCAAAACAATATTGGTCCATTTGCGTCAAATTGGCAAGGTAAAAAAGCTTGACAAATGGGTGCCCCACGAACTCAATGATCGCCAGCGCGAAGTACGCGTCGAGACGTGCCTTGCACTGCTCAACAGACACACAAATGAAGGAATTTTGAACCGCATTGTTACCTGCGATGAAAAATGGATTCTGTTTGATAACCGTAAGCGCTCAGCAAGTTGGTTGGATCCTGGTTCAGCACCTAAACAATGCCCTAAACGAAAACTTACCCCTAGAAAAGTGATGGTCACTGTTTGGTGGTCTAGCGCCGGTGTGATTCATCACAGCTTCTTACCAAACGGGGTGAGCATTACTGCAGATGTGTACTGTGAAGAACTGAACACAATGATGGAGAAGCTGGCGCATCTCCAACCAGCATTGGTCAATCGCTCGTCTCCGCTGCTCCTGCACGACAACGCGCGACCTCATACTGCACAGCAGACGGTCTCCAAGTTGCAAGAACTGGGGTTGGAAGCTCTCCGTCATCCGCCCTACTCACCAGACCTTGCGCCTACAGACTACTACTTTTTCCAGAATTTGGATAACTTCTTGGCGGGAAAAAAATTTAATACCCGAGAGGCAGTACAAAATGCCTTTGAAGAATTTGTTGCCTCCCGTCCAGCTGATTTCTTTAAGAAGGGCATCAATAAACTGCCACTGCGATGGCAAAGATGCATTGATTGCATGGGTGATTACTTCGATTAATACAAATAAAAAATTCATGAAAAAAATTCGTTTAAATTTTTTCATACAAAACGGCAATTTCATAGGTAAAGACCTATTATTTCTTTCGATCCTGGTAAACACGTGGGCCGGTGTAAATCCGCCTTGAGCCGAGATTTATTTCTTTTTGTTTTCTGTATAACAGAAAACATCAGGAGTTATTGGAAGCAGTGATAGCTTTACGGGTTAATGGATTGGACGTGACGAATTCCTCACTGTTGGGCGAGGAACAATGGCACATTGGGATAATGTTATCAGTGCCAGATGTCAAGTTTAGCTCAGGCGTCTATATGTATTCATAATATTTTATTTATTTGTTGTCGTGTTATACATAATCATGATGGTGTCAAATCATGATATAAATAAATTAGCTCTTTATCTTAAGCAAAAAAAAACAAATATTAACGAAAATGTAAGTAAAAATATGTAGGTAAGTACTTTATTTTAATAGGTAGAATTCTAACACCTTTATAATTAAATAATAATAAGAAACTAACAAGTTGCGAGAGATGTTAGTAATAATAAGTAATAATTAATTATTAGAGTCAAATCACCGACACCTTTCAGGATCTTTTCCCTGACAATTAGTATCAATATTTCAATAACATGTTTTTTTTACTAAAAATTAAAGGCGTTATGCTTAAAGAGGTACCCTTGAAAGATGAACCAAATGAAAACAACAAAACCTTATAACAACTTACATATAAATAACAACCAACTTGATAATTCCTCAAAAATGTTTCCTCAATCATTAGTATAGTCGACCTCATATTTCCTTTATCGTTCTAAGTTTGAATGTCATTTACACGTCATAAAACGACAAGATCTGGTTTGCTTCTATGACCAATGTAACAAAGTGAAGTTTGGTGAAGTTTCTACTTACTGGGAATTGTTGTCAAAAGTGGTAAAGCCAACCGTGTCGACTTTACACTTAGCAGTGTAAAGTCGACACGGTCCTTGTACGACTATATCTACCACATTGAAAATGTACACTTAACTTGGACGTTATGAATCTTCTATTTGGAATAAACAATAGTTGCCTTTGGTTTTGTTTGCTACTGTCTTTATTCTTCCTTCTTTCTCTTACATTTCCACGTTCCTATTTCACCTTCACCTTCTGCTCCCATTCTAACTTCCTTCATCCCCACGTTCTTCTACTTCCCTCCTCTCTCGCTGTCCCACCTATACAGCAGTCATAATCTCTTCCATGACGACCTCCATGTTGGGCGCCCACTTGAGCTCGTGCATCTTGGAGCGGAAGCACTTGGCCACCTCCAGCACGCGGCTGCAGGCGTCCTCGATAGCTTGTTGCTGCGTCTCGCAGTCGTGGATGATGCCGACCAGCTGCTTGGCTACCTCGTCGTCTGTGGAGTAGGAAGGATTTTAAGTTACAGATATTTTAACTCCTCAATTTACCTACCTAAAGATATTTTAAGTACTACATGGAAATCAATTAGTTGGTTATCCTTGCTGCAATAGTTAAGCACAAAATATTTCTCTGTTTACTTTTAGGTATTCTGAATTGCATTTCCATTAGCTGACTGAGCAACCATAGCTTCGTTACTGTTTCCTTCGTTCTAATTGGTAAACTTTACAATCGAAAACTAGCTAGTTAATTGACTTTAAATGTCTTATTTAGTTTCATCATATTCTAAAATGGTAAAATCGTCATACCAGCTCCATGACTTTTGGCGAACTCCTCGGCCTTCCCGTGGTGCATCTTCTGGTCCTCTCCTATCAGGTCCAACTTGGAGGCCATGCACAGCACCATGCAGCCCAAGTCGCGGTTCACCAGCTCGTACTCTTCGCGCCAGAAGTTGTACATGTCTTGCATTATGTGCTCGCCCACGTTCAGCTGGAAGAAGGAATATGCGTGAATCTTGAAATCGTTTTAGTTGAAGATCTGAAAGGGCTTTTCGGAGGAATTGATACTACTTAATTTTTCTGCCACCAAGCAATATTGCTGGGTTCTATAAGAATAGAACTCAGCAATATTGCTTAGTGGCAGAAATTACAGGCACATGCGTTCAGTTTTGCTTCGAAGGTTGGCAACACAAAGACTTTACACCAACACGAGCCCTTTTGCAATCATTAAATCATTGTCATAATTTACCCGTAAATGTCCTAGACTGAAAGCGGACAGTATTCTCAGGTTACAATATTTAAAGTTTTACCTCAGTTTTACACTGATCCACAACCTTCGTGAACCCTGAACTCATCTTGGAGATAAGCTCCTTCGAAGCCATCACCGAATTTGTCATAAACATGATGCAGACGAAACACGCGAGCCGCCATCTTGAAGCAGCCATTTTGAATACTGTAGTGATCTTTACCTTCGATGTCTTTTATAGTAGCGTCTTGAATAATTGTTTTAATTGTCAATCTGTTTTAATTAGTAGGTGAATGTAAGTTAATTACCGAATGTGCGTTATATTTTGACATGATGTTTTTGTTCAGTTCTCGTGATATGATCATTGCCGTGCAGGGAATGGTCATTAAAATTAATTTGCCTGTCGTGGACTCGTGGCACAGGTGGTTTCATTTACCCGATTATTCTGAGAACTTGTTTGTGTTTTGTTGGAAAATTAAATGGATTAATAAAGGCTCCACAATACGTTATTAGAATAGTTCTGAAACAATCAAATATTCTTATTATTTACTTTACTTTTACGTGTAAGCGCCCTGTACTTTTCTTAAAGTAGTAATTCTGCATTTTGTGGCCATATAGAACTTCAGCGGCTACCCCTTCGGAAAACCTACGTGATAACGTTACGCATGCAATTGTTTCATTCGTCAACAACTATGTGGGTCAACAGGGTACAGTTAATTCCATCGAGTTAGTCCTCCCATTTCTTTAGTCTAAGCTTAATATCTTACACAGCTACACCTATTTGAATGTCCATCGTCTCCTACTCAGAGCTTCATTATGAATGCACACCTCGTGCGCGTGCAATGTAACGGATGTGCGACGTCCTTGTGTCGACGACCCGCGCTTCGTAGAAGTTGCGTATTAATAGCTGTGTTGGAGGAATGGGTCACAGACTCAACTAGGATTTTCCTTTTTTTTCATAGTGAAAGCTTTATCAAACCGCTAGAAATAAAAAGTACATTCTTCTAAATGAGCACATCTGGAGAAGTGATATTGCCAAGTTTGTTCCTGCCGCTAATAGATTACGTATATGATTCCTATCTTATAAGATAAACACGCAAGTGATGCGTCTGGTATGTCTCTGTAGACTTAAAATACGTCTACCTTTCCCGAAACATGGACGGGTTCATGAACCCAACAAAAACATTAAATAAACAATCCTTGTCTGTACCAAACAATAGTGCGTGTAACTCCATAAAAGTTATTAATCCTCATACAGCTGGTGATGAGTATCGCTAATTACCCGCGCAGGCGACACGGCTATGTGTTTAGATGAACATTAGCTTGATAGCTGCCGACTCCCCGTCCTATGGGGCGCGTTTGCGTTGAATACGGAATTCTAGGACTCAGGGTTGGAAAACTAATTACTTTTCATGTAGTGCCTACCCTGCTTATTTACTGTAACTCAAATTAAATTAGTTAATAGACATAGCTAACGGTTCACTGATGAGTAGAAGAGTTTTATGCTTTACACTACTACTTGACTGAAAAAAAATATGGAATTATCATTATCAAATCAATCCTCATTAATTTATGACTGCAGCTTCTAATGAATGGCCGCTTGACAGGGTCGATAACCAATCAACTTATAATTTTGCTGTAACGTTACTCTCATGATTGACAAACGTATTGGCGATCGTAATGTTTTGTCTTGAGGATGACACTTTCCTGCTTTCAACTTTTTGACGAAGATTCTAAGTCACTCTTTATGATATTCTTCTTAGCTGGAAACTACGTTTACCTAAGTAGGTATAAATATAGCAGCTTGTCATTTTATCGCACTTTATTTGAAACTGTCTCGGTGCCTGGAAGAAATATTCGTGTCGTACGCACAACGTACCCGCTCGCTCCGTAAGTCTGCTTCGCTAATCTGGTCACAAGTAACTCTTCATTAAATCAGCGCCACCGTTTACTGTACCTAGTATAGTAGGTATGTGTATAAGCCTCCCGCGGCTTATGTTTCAGTAAGCTTATTAGAGCTACGAATTATTATAATTTACTAGCATAGGGTGGCGACTTCGCTGGCGTAGTATTAGGATTATAATAGTTATTGCAATTATGTATAACGAATATCAATGTATTACTTATTAAAGTGTCCAGATGAATGATTTTCCATATCTGTTATTTCCTAAGATTTGCAGCCTGTTCTAGTATATTCTATCTATTATTATTTTAATATAGTCTGAAAGTAATGCTCATTATTTTCGTGTATGAAACTTGAAAGAAACCTTTCCTCCGGAGTGGAACAGCAGCAGGACGATTTTAATTAACCATTAGAATACCTAGGATTTTATGACTAACCAATTTACCCCATCTTTTACCACCTTCTTCCTTCCATCTTTTACCAGCCCTGGCGGCTAGGGAGCCAGCAACTGGGTCACTGGTAAGGGTTTCGGCTAAGGAAATAGCGGCAGTGTTGAGAGATATGAAGCGCGGGAAATCATCTGGGCACGATTCTCTGAGCATCGAACATTTACTAGATGCGGGTGAGCATGTGCCCAGAGTGCTGGCTTTGTTTTTTAATTTCTGCTTCTTACACACGTACCTACCGCATGATCTAATGAAGACCTTGGTTGTGTCCATCATAAAAAATCGCACCGGGGAAGCTTCGGACCTAAACAAATATAGGCCCATACCGTTGGCTACGTTAATTGCAAAAGCATTGGACAGTGTGCTGGACAAACAGTTAAATAAACATCTGTCGCTACACGATGCACAGTTTGGCTTTAGAACGGGTCTCTCAACTGAACACGCTGTTCTTTGTCTCAAGCACACTGTTCGATACTATACGGACAGGAAAACCCCTGTGTATGCATGTTTCCTGGACCTATCAAAAGCCTTTGATCTGGTGTCCTATGGTGTTTTGTGAAAGAAGTTGCATGATCAGACAACGCTTCCAGGTGAGTTGGTTGAATTGTTTAAATATTGGTACGGCCATCAAACCAATATGGTGAAGTGAGCAGGCTCGCTATCCGATCCGTACGGGCTGGAGTGTGGGGTCAGGCAGGGAGGTCTGACTTCACCGAAACTCTTCTGTCTGTATGTTGATCGGCTGATTCGTGAGCTCAGCAGCACTATTGTAGGTTGTTCAATTGACGGAACCCTTGTCAATAACATAAGTTACGCAGACGACATAGTGCTGCTGGCCCCATCAATCAGCGCCCTCAGAACATTTTCATCGGTTTGTGAGCGATATGCGGAGGTACAGGGTCTTAGATATAATGCAAAAAAGAGCGAGTGTCTGCTGTTCAAGGCAGGCACTAAGACCTATGCTGTACCACCTATCACACTCGCGGGGACCGCTCTAGAGTGGGTCACTTCCTTCAAATATCTGGGGCACTGGGTCACTGCTACACAGACCGATAACATTGACATGGAGAGGGAACGTAGGGCGCTGTCAGTCAGGAGCAATATGTTGATCCGTAGGTTTGCAAAGTGTTCAAGTGACGTAAAAGGTACTTTGTTTAGGGCATACTGCCAATCTTTTTATACTTGCAGCCTCTGGGTCGACTACACGCAGAGGGCTTACAGCGCCTTGCGAGTCTAATGCAATAACGCGTACAGGGCACTGTTCAGGCTGCCGCGACACTGCAGCGCATCAGGGATGTTCGCCGTGGTATGTATAGATGACTTCTATGCTATTATGCGAAAGCGTATCGCATCCGTGACGTGGCGGGTGCGTGGCAGCGACAACAGTCTCTTGATGACCGTTTTTGGTAGGACTGATGACCTTATATTGAAGCACTGGACGAGGACGCTAGTGCTGCCTTCAAACCATGTCCAGAAGGAGTGTGAATGATCATGATGAATTTTATTGTTTTAATTATCATCTCTGACATGTTTTTTGAATTTAATTTATTAATTGACATAGTTATATGTACTAACACTAGTTTGTAAGTTGTTTATGTCCTTACTAACAATATGGATTGTACTGATCTGACAATAAATGATATTATTATTATTTACTTTTAACAGACTTAAAAAAAAGGTGGAGGTTCTCAATTCGTCTGTATGTTCTTTTTTTTATGTGTGTTAGCTCAGAACTTTTTTCTGGGTGAACCGATTTGGATGATTCTTTTTTATTTGATAGCTGGTGCTTCACATGTGGTCCCATTTAAATTTGATCAAGGCCTGACCAGTAGTTTTTGAGTAATTCTTAATACTGCATATTTTTCCACTTAGTTTATATTGATGATGTGTTATTAATTTTCTGTTACTGTTATTTACATACCAAGTAGTGCTATACGAATTTGTGTGGGGTAGGTACCGCAACTAAAAAGTGAAAAATATTTTTTTTTCAAAAAAACTACTGTCTTCCAAAAAAAACATTAAAAGTCGTGAAAAATAACTTTAATTGCGGAAGTCGGTGGCTAAAAACGATAATACAAAAACTTTTTTACAAAAAAACAACCGACTTCCAAAAAAAACACTAAAAGACGTGAAAAATAACTTTAATTTCGGAAGTCGGTGCCTTTGGTTTTGCATTTTCGTGTTTGGCCACCGACTTCCGAAATTAAAGTTATTTTTCACGTCTTTTAGTGTTTTTTTTGGAAGTCGGTTGTTTTTTTGTAAAAAAGTTTTTATTTTTCACTTTTTAGTTGCAGTACCTACCCCACACAAATTCGTATACCACTACTTGGTGTGTAAATAACAGTGACAGGGAATTATTAACACATCATCCATATAAACTAAGTGGAAAAAATCTGCAATATTAAGGATAACTCAAAAAGTACGGGTCAGACCTTGATCAAATTTAAATGGGACCACATGTGAAGCACCACCTATCAAATAAAAAAAAGAATCATCCAAATCGGTTCACCCAGAAAAAAGTTATGAGCTAACACACAAAAAAAAAAAAAAAAAACATACAGACGAATTGAGAACCTCCTCCTTTTTGTGAAGTCGGTTAAAAACCAAAGACCGACTTCCGAAATTAAAGTTATTTTTGACGTCTTTTAGTGTTTTTTAACCGACTTCACAAAAAGGAGGAGGTTCTCAATTCGCCTGTATGTTTTTTTTTTTTTTTATGTGTGTTATCTCAGAACTCTTTCCTGGGTGAACCGATTTGGATGATTCTTTTTTTGTTAGAAAATATATACCTCAAGGGTGGTCCCATGATAAGGAAACCAGGATCTGATGATGGAATCCCGGAGAAATCGAGGGGAACCTTCGAAAATCGTGGGAGCGCCTAGTGCGTTTGTTATTTTTTTCATTAAGTATTTTAAAGAACTACAATTTAATGAAGGTCTGGAATCGATCTGATGATGGAGCCGAAAGACAGTCGAGGGAATTCCTCAATGATTTACAGCAGGTACCTTGTGTTTGGGCTTCATTAATTTGTATTTATGAAAACTTTACACCTGAAGGGTTGTGACAGTCATTAGGGGTCTGATGATGAAGACGAAGGACAGTTAAGGGGAACTCCTCAACGGTTTACAGTAGCTACCTTGTGATTCGTTTTAATTCATTTATATTGATGAGAACTTTGCACCTATGGGTTATAAGTGCCATTACAGGTCTGATGATGGAGACCATAGACAGTCGAGGGAATTCCTCAACGATTTACAGCAGTTACCTTTTGTTGGGCTTACTTCATTCGGTTCAATATTCCAAAATATTCAGGTCGTACAAAAATAATACCCAATTATGATTGAAGTTTTTCATAGGGCAACCACTACGTACTAGTTCTGCTGATGCGTCAATTTGAGACCGAATTTAAGATGCGTAATCGAGTCATCTCTAGCAATGCTCTTTCATTGGTTGCTAAGCAATTTATGGTTGTCACAATGCATATGGTGAAATGGAGCTGATGGTGGCTTCACCATCAGCTCCAGTTCTTCTGGTTTTTACCAAGAGTAATCCTCAACAATAAACTCCTCAATTCCTTGCATCGGGAAACGAAATATTTTGTAAAAAGTGATGAGCAGTTGACATTAGACTATTGTAACTTCTATAAATTATTATCTAACCCACTAAAAAGTGAAAAATAAAAACTTTTTGACAAAAAAAACAACCGACTTCCAAAAAATACACTACAAAGTGAAAAATAACTTTAATTTCGGAAGTCGGTGGCAAAAAACTAAAACACCAAAGACACCGACATCCGAAATTAAAGTTATTTTTCACTTTGTAGTGTATTTTTTGGAAGTCGGTTGTTTTTTTTGTCAAAAAGTTTTTTTTTAAGTCGTTCGGTTTTTTAAGTGTCAACAAACGGAGAAACACTCTTCCAAGACAGTGTACAGGCACATACATCGCACATCGATTTAGCGGTTCAGTGGTAAATAATGCCCCATCAGTTGGTAGCGAACATGTAGGACCTACGTGCAGCACAGCGCATAGACGTGCGTTACACACGATTGATTCCGCAGACTGATTTATGTTGCTGCTGGTTTTTGGCACAAAAGCCGCGGTTTTAGCTAACGTTAGCGTGCCAGGATGAATGTGCTCGACAGCTGAACGTATCGAGATCGTATTCGGAACCCCATTTATCTAGGAATGGCAGCGGCAGCCTTTATTTGTGTTGTATTTCTTAATACTTATTGATTAAGGGCGTATTTCACCAATGAAACTGAACGCGATAAGTACAATATTTAGACCGCATTCAAGAGAGAGAGATTCGTTGTCGATATTCAATGATGACATTGACAGCTCTTGAACGCGGTTGTATGTACTGATCGTGTTCAGTGAAATTCGCCCTAAAGCATTGCTGAATGTTGACCGTAATATTTTATTATATTTCATTTACTGTGACATGTGAATCTAATGATTTCGTTTTCCACTTATTTCAGGTACGTTTTGAGACGAATAGAAACATTGGAACATCGAGAAGGAAGCATTTTAGCTACCTCGGTACATTAGTAAGTTTCATCTACTTTAGCGGTATTAGCTGTAATTACTACCGTACATACGGTTACTCAAACTCAAAGCATTTATTTCAAATAAACCAATTACAAGCACTTTTGAATTGTCAAGGGGTCGGTCAGTCAGAAAGATGAAGCTAGTTGCCCGTTCCAAAGCGTAGTACCTGTGGAGAAGAACGGGCAAGAAACTCCATGGACACTCTTTTAAATCAAAATATGGTTACAAAATATTGGTTACATCATTCATGTTGAAATTATGCATGTGAGAACGATGTAGAACGTTAAAAGCGTCCGTAAATAAAAAAAAGACAAAAACAATTCAAATATTAAATTAAATTAAAATAAGCCGTGGCAGCTAAGAAATTACCAGTGAAACTTGCGCTTTCAACTTGAGTTTGTAGTATGTATCGATGCGCGCTTACACAAGCAAGCATCTGATCAAGCGGATGAGCATGTTTGTGATTTTTCCGGTTATGGAACACACCTAACATTTTTGAACTAAGGTAAAGTAAAAAGTAAGTAGTAGTAAGTAAGGTAAGGTAAAATGCACGCCCTTTTGTTTACGTATCTTTTCATATTTGTGACTTGATTTTAAATTGTGACAACTTGTGTGTCCTACAACTATAGTGTCCACCTACAGCCCTAAATCTAATCTCCTTCAATTACTTCAATCACAGCAAATCCCTCTGAATCCCCATCAACGTTTATCGCCGATAAATCCATAGAATTAGCGACATGGCTGTCCACCTGGTGATGCCCCGGGGTTAATCCCGCGGGAGCCCGGGTGAATCCCGCGCTGAATCCCGGCCGGGATTAAGACAGCTGCGCGAAACGGCTGCCCGCTGACTGATCGCAGGCGATTTGTCTAACTGACCCTTAAGAACTTGCGCTATAGAGCTAAGAGGAAACAAGATCCGACTTTGTAGATGTAATGGGAAACCTAGTTTTGGTACAGGCCAAGACCGTATGTTATTCATTTTACAACGTTATTAAAAACAGCTGCTTCAGCACAAGGTAGGTACTTACATCAGAATATCAGAATTACAAGTTATTATTAGGTACCTACAATCCATACCTGGTGATTATTCTTTTAATCATGTTTAGATGATTAGCCAATAAATCAAGGCCGGACTGTCCACTGTTCTCCAATTAATAACGTGAGTACCTGTTGACTATAATTAAATAAACAGGTGAACCGTGGAAGTAATTCATACTATCTACACACGTCTGTAGGGCTGAAACTTTTTAAGAATCACTTCAGAATTTAATATAGCGAGGGAAATTGTTGCTTGATTTCCCTTAACGATTGTGGTCAACACTTATATTACTAATAAGTGTTTTAACGGGGGAACTTAAAGGTGGTGGTTGTATAATGTACAAGTACGCTAATTAATAGTGCTTTCCTGTAAATTAAATACATCCGAGATCTATTATTGTGACAAAGATTGTGGGTTAGTAAATTACTTCAATATCTACTCGACCCAAATGTTAGGTCGACCATTGACATAACAATTGGTAGATACGGTAAGCTCTAACATCGCAATAACTAAACCTGGGCTCGGTGCACAACTGCATGCAACGAAACTCACATAATCTGTGATCCTGATCACAGATGTATACTTACAGTTACCGATAGACAAGGACAGAGATAGGACCCAACACAGTCGTGCGAGTGCAACCGCGTTAGCCGCCGAATGTTTACGATTATGAATGACATTGAGGTAGCGTTACGAGAGCCGCGTGATGCGTCGTAACGTGTCTCTCACCCTGTTTTGTATTGACTATCTCGCTCTCACAAAAATGGCGAAGAGAGCAATAAATAAAATTAGAATTTTTTAACGAATTGAAATTGTTGGCTGTACTTGCGCTTGAAAAGTAATCCCGTGTGTCTTTTCTTTGTTTCTTAAGTGATTAGAACATTTATTTAAATATACATGAAGGCATTTTGGTGCATATTTATAGACAATAAAATAAATTATTGAGCTGTATCCACATGCACTGTTTAAACAATGGTCCGCGTGTGACTGATTGCAATTGTGTCTATGGACCTAATTCAGAAGGATGGCGCGCTGTTTCCAAGTGCCGTATCTACCGCTAGTTTATAACAATACGGATGACTGTTTTTTTTCCCCTATTTCGATGTTGGTTGGTCCCATGGAAAAAGTTGTTCAGTGTGATGGTCTGTGCCACATCCTCAAATGTGATCACACATTTCTGATACACGCTGTTTAAATAAATACTTAGAATTACACCCAACACACCACCCCCTTTTTAAACCACCCAATTAAGCTCATCTAATAATTTTTAATAATATTGAAATGCTTGAATTGCTGCTTAGCTCTCTTCCTCTCTCCTAATTTTACTGTGCCCGACAGGGTCCATATTGATCTTTTACTTTTTTAGACCATCTACTCGTATGTAATATATTTGGAATGCTATAAAGAATTGAGTATTTAGTAATTTAAAAAAAAATGTTTGGGTTCGGGAACGAAGTTCCTTACGGTTATTCTTCAACTCCGAATGTAATCGATATGGAGATTTAGATTGCACGTTAATTTTTTTTCAAATTTTCGTAACCTCCTTCTTGGATTTTCATTTTGACCTCTTTATTGGCTTCAGCGCCCTCGAAAACCATGAAAACGACATCCATGATGAAAAATATGAAAATTTTCGCAGCCGTCGTCTTGGATTTACATTTTGACCGCACTATCGGCTTCAGCACCCTCGAAAACCACGAAAACGACACCAATGATAAAAAAAAAAACGCAGCCACCATCTTGGATTTTGATTTTGACCTCAGTATCGGCTTCAGCACCCTCGAAACCGATCTCTCTCTCTCTCTCTCTCTCTATCTGTCTCTTTCTATTAATATAATAATGAATAGTCACATGGATGGCACAAAAATTGCCTAAAATTTTACTTGTACCGCAAGCTGCGTTAAAGAACTTCGTTCCAAGAACTTTTTAAAGTATTGGAGAGTTACAGAATTAAAAACACTATTATTTTCCCCTTCTGTACCGTTCCCCTGTCTGCGTCAATAAATTGTTCCTTAAACTTAGTAAACGTCTTACTGTTATCTGTAATAGCGGTATCGTCCGGACATTCGGACAACCGGACACCCGGATTAGTGTCCGGGGCCGCTCGATACGTCCCGACCGCTGAAGATTGCTGATAGGGTTACGAGATTACAATTGTAAGTTTAAGGTAGTTGTAGAGTCAATAAGTAACTGCTGTAGTACATTTTGTTCTTCGATTGCAGGCATGCCTAAAGTGTCAATTACTTGGGTTGCTCAACGACAGAGATTTCTTGGTTGAAAAATAAAATATATCTAACGTAAATCTATGATTGATGTTACGAAGTTTTATTAAACAATATGTTTCAAATACGCGGTTATTTTTTCTATAGAAATAGGTATAAAACATTGCATGTGACGTGTAGACACGTTCTGATCGGTTTTTATTGATACGAGAATGTGTAGACTTGTAGGGTGTTAGGTACCTACCAATACTTTAATGAAAATATGAACATAAAGCTGCATCCAGTAAAACACGATTTCAGCTTTTAGTAAATTAATTATCAAGTAATATTCAGAGTAGGTATTCAACTCTGAATATTACTTGATCATTAATTTGACGATAGTAAGCGATGGGGAAACATTCATTTTATTTTTGCATACTTACCTAATATCTCTCAGTAGATACTTAGGTACCCAGTACATTAAATGATAGATAGCCCATATCTACATGGCTACATCATCTCCCCGCAGGCTGTGCAGCAAAAACCGCAGCGCGGCGCGAGCAATAAATCGCTTGACACAGCCGCGTGTCGACGCGATGCCGCGCGACAATTTATCGCACGGTCATTATCGGTAAATGTCGCATGCATGTCGTTAATGTTGCGATCATTTACGCTCGATTAAAAGGATCATGGAGTTCATATACTTTTTAAGCAAAATTAAATAGTTTTCAGATATGTTAAAAAAAAAACAAGTAGAAAAGAATAATAAGTGAAGAAAATGGTAGATAAGTCTGAATAGAAGATCACATTAAGATTGAGCAGAAAAATTCTTAGGTAAATATTTTTTATTTAATCATTAACCTTAAAAGAAAACCGCGGTCAACGAAATAATATGTATATTTAGATCTAATTATTTTACTGGGTTGCTCACGATTTTTAATGTTGCAAAAGTTCTCAAAACCTTTTATGGAAGTAAACTAGTTTATTTATTTCTCTCACAATGGTTTTGTAGCACTTAACAGTTTTGAACTTTATAAATTCACATTGTAAGAGCTGGTGCCTGAAGTAGGTTTTAGAAAAAAAACCTGTATTACAGGTCACCAGGCCCCACTTAGTGGCATCATAAATAAGCAGGCAGGTAACATAACTAACAGCAACAACACAACTAACAACTAACAGCAACTATTAACAACGGTAACGGCAACGGTTAACTATTAGCATAATCAGCCTATAATGATCCCACTGCTGGGAAACAGGCCTCCTCTCGGCGAGAGGGAGTGGGCCGTAATCCACCACGCGTCCCCAGTGCGGGTTGGTAGATGTCACATGTATTCGATTTTTTTGTTCTAGGACATACCGGTTCCCTCACGATGCTTTCCTTCGCCACTTTGAGAGCAGTGGTGATGAAATATGTTACACAAATTCAGCGCCTGTCTGGGTTCGAACCTACGACCTACAGCTCGTAAGCCGTAGCCGTTACCACTGGGCCACCACTGCTCCTAAGTACTATTAGTGGCCTTTTAATATTTGACAATCACAAATCTCTGATTCAAACTACTAACTGCTATACTAGCTGTCAAATCTCATATATGTATATATATATTTTTTCTTCTTTGGCATCTGAACCGATGTCGACTAAGCTGCCAGCGGCATGTGGTGACAGCAACGCAGCACAGAGAGCCGTCGAACTTTGCACTTCGTGGTAGTGCTAGTTAAAGTTATATGTTAGTAGTTGAAAGGACGAGACAATTTTTTTTAGTCGACATAGTTTTTTTTTAGGTGTACTTTTAAAACACCACATATCTATACATAGATTTATAGTGTCAAAGTTATTATTACCAAACTACGTTTTGATTTCATTTACATTTAAAAAAATATATAAGATTTTAATAAGTTTAGGGAAAAAGTTAGACAAGAGGGAACGGAAGTTAGTAGAAACAAGGATTTTAATTTTGGAAAGCTTATCATCAAATCCAATGGACAAGAAAGGAAAAAGAAAAGGAAAGAAAAGAAGGAAGAAAGAAAGGAAGGAAGGAAGAAGAAACGAGGAGAAGGATTGGGAATTTAAAGGACAAGAGAAAAAGATATGGTCCAGAGTACCATCATTAAGACCGCATTCGCACAGGGTGCTGTCACGAACACGGATCTTGTTCAGGAATACTGGACTGCAGCAGTGACCAAGTCTAAGTGTGCACAAGGATGTAATAGTTCTTTTGGACAATTTGGGACATTAAAAAAATCAAGGTTTCCGCTGGATGTCGTATTGAATACTGGCGTAGTAGAGTGACTGGGAACTCAAGCTATCACAAAGTATAGACCGTTGTTCGAGTAGGTGAATAATAAATTTAGTATATCAAAAATTATTTTACTGTGAATTTTAGATTTTAGTTGTTTTTGACCTAAAGCTTGAATGCTACTGCGAGAATCTGAAAAAATGACTGAATTTTTAATGTTATGAGTTAAAATTAAATGTTTTTTAAACAAAAAACAACCAACATTTTAAGCATCATTGAAAGAGTTAACTAAATATACTTTCAGCTACTTTCAGCCCACCTACTTTCAGCTATGGCATGGTATCTTTGAGATTAGTGTATTTGTATTTATCTTAGTCATTTATTACTGTGCATTGCGACGGCTCCGTTTAATGTTTTCAGTCCAAAGCGAGCAGTTAGCAGTGGTGTGAGCTATCGCGGCTATAAATTATGTAAAATTACCGATAGCCAGTGATATATATGCTGGTGCAAGTTAATTGTGAATGAACCAGTGATCTATTGCAGTTAGGTGTTTCTCTGCTGTGAGCGCTATTTTAACTTTATCTGGAACTTGAAATAAAGTTCAGAAAGTCTAGGTCCAGGCGACTGAAGGAATTTAGACTTTTGATAGTTATGATTACATCTGAAAAATTATGACTACATCTGAAAAATTATGATTACATCTGAATAATTATGATTACATCTGAATAATTATGATTACATCTGAATAAATAAGATTACATCTGTTTAATTATGATTACATTTGAGTAGTTAGATGTTCAGTTACTCGTGGTTCTTTGCCTATTAGCAGCCCTAACTAATCAATTTAAAAAAAAGGATCTTATGTCACATCGTTATAAAGTTGCATTAAGTACACCCATTAATAATTTCATATATCAGACTACATATATGTATGTAGTCTGATATATGACTTGACCCTACCCAAGAATAGCTTTCAATACCGTAATCAAATCAAAAATTCTTAAGGCCGATTTCACATCAGTCTGGTTCAATTATAAACAAACAAAATAGTGACAGTATAAAGCCAAAAATAATAATATTGTAGATATATGTACTTTGACCATTTTTAGTTCAAAATATGATATCGAAAAATTCACTCAATCAAAAAAAAAAATCCGAAGAGGCTAATTCGATATTTTTTATGTTTTGTTCATTGTTTTTGAAGCTTATGAAAGTTTAACTTCCATAAAATATATCTAAGAAAAGTTAATAACATAGGTATCTAAGAATAATTTGTGGTTATATTTTGCAAAATAGTTTAATTCTTTTAATAATAAATATTATATAATACAGCGGCTTGCGTCCGTCTCTTCACATGTCTGGCTAAGCAGCCTCAACCCGGCACTTTACCACATGCAAAATCCTGCATCGCGCAAGCAGAGTTTACCGCGCAACGAGCATTTATTCAACGTTCCGACATCAATCGACGCGTCGGGCAGTTGCCTACCAGACACAAAACCCGTCAGGTCGGAGGATCCTCCCTTTTCTATGCAGGTATGAGTGAACTTTACACCCTGTTCCTAAAACCTCTATAATAGTATTAGGCGTTTTCGGATGTTTTTTGGTTTTTTATCTGGTTGGTTGAATAATTAGGCATTTATTGCACGCCTCATAAGCGAAGCGCGTGAGGTAGTGCTCTACTCTCGCCTTACAAAGAACAAGTAATTCCTTGATATAAAAATGTCTCTATTTACTTCATATCGCACTTGTAGAATAATATTCACACACAAACGTCAAGAAAAAACACCAGTTTCAACACTCATGTTATTTTCAAAAGACATTTTGCTATATAAAATAATGAAAACCCTGTTTAAAAAAAATATTCTGTGGACGTCCGTGTGTTTGTATGTATGGATCCTGGCGTGGTCACGATAACTCCCGAAAAACTTAACTAATCGAGTCCATTTTTTTAAACGCTTCAGTATTATCGAAACCTAAGTCCTTTCGAAAATCACGGTCTAATTCAATGTAGTTTTTTTTTTTATGTTACTTTTCAACTTTTCCATAAGTAAAGCCGTAGAGTTATAAGAAAATCTGAACAATTTAGCAGAGTAGCTGGATATTACATCTCATCCTCTCTTCTAATCAATTAATTTTCTATTCTCAATTTTTTTTGTTTTTTTTTATTAACCGACTTCACAAAAAGGAGGAGGTTCTCAATTCGCCTGTATGTTTTTTTTATTTTTTTTATGTGTGTTAGCTCAGAACTTTTTTCTGGGTGAACCGATTTGGATGATTCTTTTTTTATTTGATAGGTGGTGCTTCACATGTGGTCCCATTTACATTTGATCAAGGTCTGACCAGTAGTTTTTGAGTTATCCTTAATACTGCATATTTTTTCCATCTACATAGTTTATATGGATGATGTGTTAATAATTTCCTGTCACTGTCACACACCAAGTAGTGGTATACGAATTTGTGTGGGGTAGGTACCGCAACTAAAAAGTGAAAAAGTTTTTTTTTTTTACAAAAAAACAACCGACTGCCAAAAAAAAACACTAAAAGACGTGAAAAATAACTTTAATTTTGGAAGTCGGTGGCCAAAAACGAAAATACAAAACTAAAGACACCGACTTCCGAAATTAAAGTTATTTTTCACGTCTTTTAGTGTTTTTTTTGGAAGTCGGTGGTTGTTTTTTTGTAAAAAAGTTTTTTATGAGATTATAAGGCGTGCACTTTTGCATTTTCTAAAAAAAAACTACTTTCAGCAGTCAGTTGTGTGATCCACTCACATAATTATTCTAGCGTGTTATGGTGTTATGTCCGTCGTGCCTTGGAAACGTCATGAGCTGTCTATCAACAACAACAAGGCCGCTATATAATTTATAATAATTGATTTAGGTACATAAAGGTTTTGTACTACATGAGGGACTTACAAAGTATGCATTATTAATTAAATGGTGTAGCTACAATTATTTTTTGGGTAAATCGCTGGTCTCTCAGCTAGATCACTGAGTAATCTGTATTTAGGAGAGACAGTTTTGACTTCCTATTTGAGTATCATAAAAATCATGTTATTATTTATGCTTTTGGAGCTTATAAAAACACAACCTCTTGCTTGTGCCTAGATGTATTGAACGGCTGAATATTTAGAACGTATTTTACTCTATCCATTCCTTGAAGATTACAAAAACTAGGTTAAATTGGTTTTCAGACTTTCGAGTTTGTTACTAATTTAATTGGTATCTAGTACTTATTTAGCTTCTGCCCGCGACTTCGTCCGCGTGAAATTTCTTGTTTTTACATATTTACATGGAACTCGGTAATACTGTAGCCTCCCAAATCTTACCTCGTGTAAGAATTTTCGGACCGGATCAAAGGTACCTAATTCCGAAGATTACTCCCTACATACTTACAAACTCACTACCTCTTTATAGTTACATAGTAGTGATAGCCGAGGACAACAATGTACGTAGGTAGGTACTTATTATCTGCTGAAGCAAGGAGATCTTGAAATGTATAGGTAGGTCTCTTTTAAGTGTATTGTCGTAGTAGGTACTATCTACTGCAAGTCTAGACCTACACGTGCTAGCACTTCTTCATTTCAAAGACTGTAAAATTAGAATAATTATAATTCATAAGTTCATAACAGATTCAAGTCCTTGAAATGAAGAAGTGCAAGCCCGTGCAGGTACATGAACAAATAAATAAATAAATAATGGTTTGGCACTCCCACTCACTCCTTTCCTATGGTGGCGCCATTCTGCCGTCTTTGACGTCATCAATTACGTCACGTTACGACTGACCCTGCCTTCAACGGTATTTGTTCTTGTGCTCGGCCCATTTAATTCCTGTCCATGTTGATCTGATGTTGATTAAGCAGCCAGGCCCGTAACACGTACCGTAATGCCATCTACTAGTCGAATGAGGCAACTACGGAGCCGTTCGAAATAGTTTCACTATTCGATACAAGATGGCAGTAGTTTCATTTATATCTTTTTTCTCAGTAGAAGTTTTTGTATAATTTTAGGACATAGAATATTTAACATCAGTTTGGGTTTTCCTTTTTTTAAGCCAATCAAAATGTTCTACATTTTTTATAGTTTCGCGGGAAATCATCCTATACCTATAGTCGGGTACAAAAGTGTTCAATATCTAACACTTTGTGTTATCTCTAATTAATACCTCAATTGCATGCCCTAATTGGTACAACACAGTGGACTGCGCATTCACTTGACATCTGGAAATGTATGATTAATTGATTATGTACTGTGTTTGAATTTGAATTCAATGTTTAGTCATTTTCAACAACACGAACTTAGATTTATTAAATCTAAGTTCGTGTTAAATTTTCATTAAATCATTTAATGCAAAAAGAGAAAACCAGCAGAAAATTATGAGTGCGAGTAGAAATCGCGCCTTTCATTAATATTATACCTATAACAGATAAGAATAAGAATAATATATTAGTCCATTGTTCCAAAATAAATTTAAAAAATAATTATAATGTAAATTCAAATTCTTTATTGCATTCATGTGTACATTTAGTTGTTACAATTATAAGTAAGTTCCAACATCAAACCCGGTTAGGGTACGGCAACATAATAATAATAATTTTAACATAATAATAATAGTATGTATGTGTGCGTTTTTTGACTATAATAAAATAATATGCAATTCTACAACTAGTTATCATATTTACTAAATATTTTGTTCTAGGTATTCTGCGATCGAGTAAAAGCATTTTTGTGTTAGATATCCTTTTAATTTCCTGTTAAATTGATTGAATTTGGTTTCTTCTTTTATTTGTTCCGGTAATTTGTTGAAAATTTGAATTGCCATGTAATATGGGCTATGGTAACGCATTTTGATCCGAGAGGATGGAAGATGTAATCTATTTTTATGGCGTGTGTTAAGTTATAGATTTATTTTGCTTTTGGAAAAATGTTGCTATTTTTAAATACAAATGTGCAAAGGTCATGTATATAATATAGAAGGTAAAGTTCGGAGTTTTAATTTAACAAAATATGGCTTACAGCTTTGGGTATTGTCAATATGGGCCAATATTGTAACACATTTTTTTTAGATTTTATATACTTCAGTTGCGTTGACGCTGTTTCGCCATACCATACTCCATATCTTAGCCTCGAGTTTGCGTAGGCGTAGTATGCCGATAGTGCTGTTTCTGTATTTGTGCTTTACTTTAGTTGAATCAGGGCGTTGGTAAATTTAGATAATTTAGATTTAACTGTTTCTATGTGCTTTTTCCAATTGAGACGTGTGTCTATGTTTATACCGAGTAAGTTAAATGTATAGTTACTGAATCTATAGGCGTGTCATTAAAAAATACATTTACACTTAGAGGGGGTGGGGGGCGGGGGTTATACGATCATAATTGCATCATTTTAGTTTTATTACAGTTAATTTCTAAATTGTGATCTTGTAGTCAAAGTGTTACTGTCTGGAGAGTATTTTTGTCACATTTCACAAGTATGGAGATATCATTGGCAAATAGAAGGTACTGGTAATGTAGTTTGTTTATTTAGAATTTTCGGGAGGTCATTTATATATACTTACTAAGAATAGTATGCCGTAGGCTTACTGTAACTAGAATAAATTATGTAAGATAGTTATTTGAACAACGGTCCCCAAGCTAGGCAGTGCCTGTATCTTGGGCGCCTGTATGTGATAACCTGTACATGGTGAATTTGTTTCGATTGATCTCATGTTGATGGTAATGTCTCTATACTAATACCAATTTCTAGATTAGGTAAGTGTTTTGTTTAGATTTATTTTACTCTACTTTTTCAAATTCAAAATTCGAACTCAAAATATTTTATTTCACATAAATCCAAATGGGGACTTATGAAACGTCAGAAGCTAGGAGCACGGTTCCAATTGGTCGTTACCTACGGAGAAAAGCTAACAAGAAACTCCACGGTTACTCTTTTAAAAATAATTGCCTTTTACAATGTTTACAAATTACACTGTTGATATTTAGGGATGGACCAAATGGCTTGTCAAAAAGTCGAAGCATCTACGGGTCCACAATGCCTACATCGTTCTCACATTCACAAAATAGAAAATAATCTATAAAAAAGAAAAGTAAATAATAATAAATAAAAAACCTATTTGAACCAATGATATGATTCCGTTACAACTGTAAAAAATCTGAATGGATATCATGTCCTAGTTATATCTTTCGTCTTATTTATCTGTAATATACTAATAATCACTGTGTACCTCCTTGTGTCCTATAGCAACAAAAAAGTCGCCACTCTGACCCCCAAGATACAGGCAATCTCCTAGTTTGGAGGTCACAGTCCAAACTGTTCCTGTTTACGTATAAATTGATTAATAAATTAATTACAAATTATTTTCTTGCGTAAAATTTTGATGCTAGTACCCAAATATTTTTATAATAAAATCGTTTTCTATTAGCGGATACCTTGAACGCCCATGTTTGGCCACCATAAATAAACTAGACACATACACAGTAAATACATAGATGTACACTCTACTAAATTGCTGACCTCATCGTGTAACCGGACACTGTGCACTCCACTCACCACATAGTTATGGGGTACAAATCATTGGGTCATTTAATTTCCGGGTGTATACTCCTGTAAGATATGATGTTACCCCATGTAGAGATACTGAGCCAAGATATGATGATTTAAACCTTAGTTATGTCGTAATTTAGGTGCAATATCATCGGGGAGACCATTCAAGGCAAAGGATGGCGCTTAAGATCAAAATGTGTAGACCAAAGACTGCACCAATATGATTAAGTTAAAGTTATAATTAGCTATTTTTCTTTAAATCTGTCTGTCGGTGTCAACGTGAGGTTATCAAATTTAGTACACAATCTCTGTGTTCCGTCAAGGTCTAGACAAGTTTTCGGCCGACGCGGCGGCGCGGCGGCGCGGCAATGCAATCTTCATTAAACCCGCATTCATTTGTCTACTAAGTACGCTTAGTTAGATAGGTAATGTAATAATAATTTAAGTAATTATGTACAAAACTAATTATTGCCTACATACGGCCTGATCACGATATAGATACCTAAAGTGCCAACTAAATATCAATTCGATGAGATAAACCACAGCTATTGATTGATTAGTTGTTGCAAAATTATGTTTTCGCAGCCATTTCAATGAAAAGGTTAGACAGAACACGATCCTTTTAGAGATACCAAATCGTTAGATTCATAACTGATTATGATAACATAGGTTGAGCTCCTTAAGTTCTGAGTTGAGCTGCACGACTACTGACAAATGCGTGCACTGACTGGATAGGTCCACTCAATGTGAGTAGGTCTTTCCTCAAAAGACAATTCCAGACACCAATACTCACATGATCTGACCAAGACTAAGTCTGGATTTTAAAAGAGACTGCGTCCTCGGAGTTTATTTCGGTTTTTCTTCTCGGAGTAGTCAGGTAGGAAACGCCGCCCGGACGGGCGGCGTTTTTTAAACTAGATGAGGACTCATCTAGTTTAAAGAATATGATTGACGTGTAAAAGTGTTTGTACAAAGCTACTTACATAAATATTTTTTTTTATTATTTAAAGGTAAAATTAGCTAGAGCGCGGCGGGCATAACATTAGCTAGAGCGCGGCGGGCATAGCATTAGCTAGAGCGCGGCGGGCATAACATTAGCTAGAGCGCGGCGGGCATAACATTAGCTAGAGCGCGGCGGGCATAACATTAGCTAGAGCGCGGCGGGCATAACATTAGCTAGAGCGCGGCGGGCATAACCTTCATTCGGTTGACGCCATTGACACTGAATTAATCACTAATTTTAAATACCTACTGAATGAATCCGTCCCACTTTCGTATCGTATTGTATCGGCTGACAAAGAATTTTGTATATTTTGTTTTATGGCCATTGTTCTCCCATTAAAATATGTCTTGAATAGCGATTGTGATTGAAACAAAGTGACTGATGTCATTTGCAGAGCGAGGTGATGCATTCGCTGAAGAATGGAGAATAATGTGACTTATAATTGAAACAAAGTGACTGATGTCATTTGCAGAGCGAGGTGATGCATTCGCTGAAGAATGGAGAATAATGTGACTTATAATTGAAACAAAGTGACTGATGTCATTTGCAGAGCGAGGTGATGCATTCGCTGAAGAATGGAGAATAATGTGACTTATAATTGAAACAAAGTGACTGATGTCATTTGCAGAGCGAGGTGATGCATTCGCTGAAGAATGGAGAATAATGTGACTTATAATTCCACATTGGGATGAGACTTTGGTTGTACGATAAATTATCCAAGTGTCTCTTCCATCGTTGTCTATGCTCTTGAAAAATCCATTCTGTCTGTATATTTCTCCATAATTCACAGGCGACCTAGTAATCAACTCCTTTTACAATATAATAAAGCGAAATCATCCCGCAGCGCTCGGCAGGAATTTCATTATTCGTTTTAGGTCTCTCTGGAGGCAAGTCAAGTTAATGGGCTATTGCGTCATGGAATCGGCCATTTTCTTTTATGAAAACTGTAAGTGTATGCGATGTACGCAGTACGAAGGTTTTAATATAGCGACAGTTTAATGGCAACCAAATAGATTCCGTGATGACAGATGCAAAAATAAAAGGTTTGGCTGACATTGAATGATTTACTTAGCACACGGTAATTCTGTTTAAAACAATGAGGTTAATAACATCCTTGGTTTAAAAGCTTCATCCAAATATAAAGAAATTTTGTGAACAAGACAGGTGATGATGTTGGTAAAATAGAAAATTCAATTTGATAAAGAAATACTCTACTTCGTTGTGAAGTAAATATAATACGTAATAATATGAGATATTGCCAAGTAAGTAATGGCTGACCCTTTTTATGATAATGTTCTATCTATCAACCATAGCGCGCAAAAATAGTGTGTAGTTATTGGTTGCCTTCATTATAACGTTATTGTTTGTTTTATGTAACTTCCTTGATCATAATGGGCAATTGATGGATACTAACTAGGTACTGCTCGATCTGCTTCGAATTTCGAGACACTAGAAACTAATTTAACCGTCTATTTTTAGCATACGAGTGATTGAGTATTTGCTAAATCTATGCACTAAAAATAAACAAGTAACACACACATTTTTATTGCTAAACATCTTTGTAAAACAGCCGGCCTTCCGGGGACTAACCGCCCGAATTGATGTGAATGCGGAACATCACTGCGGCACGTCACTATCTCCGCGCACGCACGCGTGTTCTTCTCTGAATAAGAGTATTGTGTCTTAACCTCTGGAGATAAAGATGATACTTCCATGCGGAGCCAAGTTTAAAAGAATACACGTCGATGTTGTCACATGGTCACGTCACTAGCGGAAAATGTGCGAACAAGAAGCTATAATCCACCTTATGAAGTGGGCGATTAGGTTCGTTTTCAATTGGTTGGCGTATAAGGGTTGTAAACAAGTGGGACGCGCGGGGGTATCGACCGCGCCGCCGACAGAAGTGTCGGAGCGCGCGGCGATGGTTGACGCGCCTCACGCGGAAAAATGCCCGCGCGATGTGTTGGCGCCAAGTGTCCAAGTTCCAGAAGACCCTGTCCGTCACGCTGTTCTACCTGACGGTGTACCTGCTGCTGTCGTACGCCCTGGCACCGGACGCTGCCTCCGTGAGCTTCGTCAGCGACGAGCTGCGGATCGGAAACAAATATGTGTTCATGTTCCTGGTGTCGCCGAAAACACCTGTCTTCTCGGACGCTGACGGTTCTGCAGTGTTCACGAGCAGGCAGTGCGGGAGATGTTTCATAACGAACAACAAGGGGCTGCTGCCGATGAGGGAGTACGACGCTGTGCTAGTGTTCGGAGAGAGAAGTCTGCTGTCGCAAACAATGGCGGTCATGGATCCCGGGAAGAGGTATCTGATTGAAGCGAACCAGCGATGTGTGAGAAACAAGCTGAGAGGTTGCATTCGAGAGCCGCTAGTCACGTCGTTCAGCACCCGCGCCACGTACGACCTGTGCGGACTCTGCCGGACGCTAGTGGAGCAGCGACACAATAATCTCATGTGATGGGATGCCTTGTTAGGTTAAGAGAGGATAGTCTCCTCGCTACTCGTCGGGACCTGCGAAGGTCTGCCAAACGTAACGCTAGGATAAGATTGGTGCTTTGTAATCTCAGATATAGTTGGCTCGCACACCATTGTTGTTGTGTGATGCTGATGATGTCATATATTTGTATCAAAGAGTTTTGTTGTTAAGTGTATTCAGAGTTTATTTGTGTATGATTTAGTGAATGTCAAATGTATGTACTTAGATGTATTTTTAATGTTATTGTGTCCGCTTTAAGTGAATTTACGCAATGTTATGGTTGTACGTTAAGTGATCAGATAAGGGGTATTTTAACGTTATACAGGTTGATTTGTAATTTGACTTATTCCTTCTAGAACGTGAAAGTGTCACCCATTTGCAACAATAAAGCACCCCATGATACCTAGGCGAAAATTCATGGGATTTGAGAAAACTCAATTTTTATGTATTTTGAAGAAAAAAACAATTCGTCACTAAAATAATGTCACTTTTCTCTAAACTCTCAAATTGAATTACCTTCATTGCTATTTCATTGGGTACTTAATACTTTAATAAACCTAATATTTATTGATAACTGGTGGCAAAGTTCATTTATGTAGATGATTTATAAAAATTATGAATTAACTTTTCAAATCAAAAAAATCAAATCATTTATTCGCATATAATGTGTAGGTATTGTACAATAAAGTTGTTATAAAAAAATATAGTGAGCCGGGTACATTCTGCCTGAGCTTGGCATGCAAAATTTAACAAATAATGTCAACATCAATAAGCTTATGAGCAAAATAATGAAATAGTTAATAGATCATTAAATTATTTTATCAAGTCCAAATCATGAAAAAAGTGTAAGTATCAAATAATGTTAATATTAATAAATTGGTGAGATGTCACACATAAGGTCATTCAAAAAATCACTTAACGAATAATAACATTTATGTATCAAAAAAGCCTTGAGTTTATTTTTAAATTGTTGAAGGGTGTCACTTTTTATGCTGTCCGGTAGTTTATTAAATATGATTGGACCATTTTGGATTATTGTTATTTTTTATTTATTTTGTTTGGATTTAACTGTTTGATGTTTTAGTAAATTTGATTACATCATGCATCGTAAGGTTTATCAAAGTATTAGGTACCCAATAGAATAGCAATGAAGGCCATTCAATTTGAGAGTTTAAAGAAAAATGGCATTTAGTGTCGAATTCTGTTTTTTTATTTCAAAATGTATTTAAAAAGTTCGCCTAGGCTTTATGGGGTGCTTAATAGTTGCAAATGAGTCACACTCTTACGTCCTGGAAGGAATGCGTCGAATTACAAGTCACTTCAGTGCCATACGGGAACAAATCACACATAAAGTTTAAAGAATGTTTGTATTATGTAATGTTTGAAAGAAAATATTTATATTGTATATATATCAGCTGTTTCTTTTAAACCAACAAAAACCTTTGTATCGTATTTTCGTGGGCTTTTGTTCACATTAATAATGATCGCACCCAGGACGTCCTGACTCTCCACAGCGCACAGTGGGTCGAAACTAAGATTTTAGTGACTTAGGGACCAACTTTGTTCTTTTTTCTTTTTTCTTTATGCGGGTGGATACAGCTCATTAACCTCAATAATAATTGTCCTGATGTTTTTTTCCTAAACTTTATACTTTGGGTAGAAAAATGTGTTTTGTTATTTTTTTGTATGGAGCGGATCAAATTTACTTTAATTCCTGCTAAGTAGCGTGTGATCCCGCTTTGAAACTTTATTTTTCTTATACCTTGTCTAGTCTACTATCATTTGATGCTATGAACATGTGCACAAAGTTGTAATTCTGCCAAATAAATGGATAGAAAAAAAATGAAAAATTACATAGAATAAATTTGATATGGAATAGTAAGTAAAAGCACATAGTAATACACATAATTACTTAACGACTAACAACAATACATTTACAAGGTACCTATATAGCTTAAATTTACTAATATATTATGTATCATTTAAAAATGTGGATCTATGAATTTCAATTTGTTTGTTTAATGACTTTTAATATTAGTTTATAAAACGTTCTTTTATGTTAAATTTATTACTGAATAGTAAGTAAAGATTACAAATTAGTAAAGATAAACTAACTTACTACTAACACAAGTAAACTAAAAACTAACTGTATACAACACCAATATTATATATACTATATATTATTATACTATTTCCTTTCAATTATGACATACAAACTAATATAAAAACAAACAAGAAACTTACAATCTACCAAAAATCTTATTCACTATCGCTATGACTATCTTGTAAATTATCTACATCAATAAAATCTATATCGGATTCTGTGGGAAAACTCAGCAGAAGCTCTTTGGCTTTTGGAGAGAGAACCATTATATTTTGTTTCGCCATTCGAGGTCTTAGACTTGATTGTGTAAAATATCCTCATTTGTCGCCGTTCTACTTACCTTTCTAGAATGACTCTCTCTATATTTCTGGAAATCTTTATTACGAGCTTCCGCTACCTCTTCCGACAGATTACCTATAGGTATGGCACCAAAGTGCTTAATTATATCACTACCACATGGTAGTGATATAATTAAGCACTTTTGTACCAACAATTTATGTACACTGGAAGGCTTACAATACCAGGGATATAAGTCCACATAGAATTCTGCAGTAGCTTTAAAAAAATCGGAAAAATTAGAAAGGTCCACGCGCTCTCCACGTGCAACAGTCTGGAGAATCACGTGAAACCTTTCTATTCAATATTTACGTATTCCTGTTATGCGGGCTGTTGTTTCTGCATCCCTAAAAATCATCTGGTAGTATTGCCATCATTGGTTGTGCCTACTCCTTGCTTGACTACATCGATAAGTAAACCGCATTATTTCTTAAACGCTTGCTGTATAGCGCTCTTTCTGAGTGACATTTTTTCTTTGTCATCGCCCCTGCAACTCCATTTTTTGAAGACCAAACGACAAGCTGCAAACATAAATAATGTCACTTAAAAAATAATCTCACAGGAAACTACATAACATGAAAAAAATTATGAAGTAATAAAATTATATTTACCGATATGAAGTAAATGAAGAAAATAAATAATAATAAATAAAATAAAAAATCTTTACTCCATGCATCTTATCCAGGCATGTAAAGATGACATTCCATACTGGAAAATGTCTTCGTTGTTTTCTCTTTGAGCAAGTGACTCTAAATTGTTCATCTCTGACGGTTTTGCTTTGCAAATATCACAGACAGCTGAAGATGTATCTGACAAATATGAGGTTATTTTGCAGTCTATCATCGCCATGTGCAATTGATGCTTAACTTCAATTTAATTGATTCTTGATGGCTGACGTCTATCTATTTCTTGTGTTATGCTAGCTTTTATAGTTAGCACTGTTGACTGCGTTTCTATGGAAACTTTGAACATTATTGGACGGCAATAGAAAGTTGATGAGGGTCGGTCGTTTTCCCAAACAATTCTTCCATCACATGGTTCATTATTTTTCCTACATCCTCATTTCCAGTGTTTCTTAAGCCAGCAATTTTAGTAGCTTTCAGTTCATCCGGAGATAACGAAAGCGTTTTGTTAATTTGTTCAACGCGTCTTCGTTTTTGCCTGCAGGCCAATTCTTCGAAAGGTTTTCGAGGTGTAAATGTAGATGTCGAACCTTCTGTAGTAGATGGTTGTATAGTTTCAACATCTTCAGTATTACAAATCACGAGCCTTTCTTGTTCAGTGTTCACAGCTTCAGGTATCATTCCTTCGGGACAGTTTATTGCACGTTCTAACCAATCACCATTTTTTCTTATAAACTGTGCTAACGTGCGACTACTTCTTTCCCATCTTGCACTTATATATGAACAAAAGCGCGTACAGAATGTTTGGAGCTCAACACTGTTCTCTTCGGTCACATATAATTTTATACTTCCAGTGACAAACAAATATTTACAAATTTTTCTACTACCCGCATTAACGAATTATACTCATCAAAATTACAGTAATGGCTAAAAGTGAATAAACATTGGTTCATCTAATTACAATCATTAACCACACAAATAGAAATTCATAGATAAATATCAACATTTTTAAATAATACATTAGTAAATTTAAGCTAACTAGGTACCTTGTAGTTGTTATTTGTTAAGTAATTATGTGTATTACTACGTGCTTTTACTTACAATTCCATATCAAAATTAACTTAAAAGAACTGACGAAAATAAAAAATTAAGCTTTTAATTTTAAGTAATTTTTAATTTTTTTCGATCCATTTATTTGGCAGAATTGCAACTTTGTGCACATGTTTATAGCATCAAATGATAGTAGACTAGACAAGGTATAAGAAAAATAAAGTTTCAAAGCGGGATCACACGCTACTTAGCAGGAATTCAATTAAAGGAGGTCAACAAAAGCCCATACAAGTTTGCCCAAATGTGTACCTCGAGGTACACGTGCACCAAATCGTAGATAAAAAATAGAGGAATTCGAAAATAATAGTATTTTTATCCGTGAAATAATTTAAAACTACTTATTCAATTATTTTATAAGTATGGACAATCGCGTTACATTTGGTTGACACACGGGTTGACATTATTTCGTAAATGTCATTCACATGTCATTCAGTTCATTCGTGAAACAACAGTGGCTGAACCCGACCGCAGACAGCTGTCAACTTTACAGCTTTTTTTTACTAAGTAAGGTAGTTGTGCTTGTGCCGATGATAGAATGCCAAAATGGTGTGCTTTTTATTATGTTAAAAGTTATTTTATTCTCGTCCCCGGGTAACCATAACAAAATTTTATAAATGTAATATTATTCAGGATAATCTAGTGTATTTTATGCCACTAAGTGTACCTCGGTACTTCATTTGGGCAGATTTTGGTGACATCCTTTGATCCGCTCCATACAAAAAAATAACAAAACACATTTTTCTACCCATAGTATAAAGTTTAGGAAAAAAACATCAGGACAATTATTATTGAGGTCAATGAGCTCTATCCACACGCATAAAGAAAAAAGTAAAAAAACAAAGTTGGCCCCTAAGTCACTTAAATCATAGTTTCGACCCACTGTGCAGCGCAGCGGCGGCGAACAAACAATAATGTTATTTTCTTTAGTTCGGTATCTCGGTGCTTGCCAAAAGTCTGTGGACTCTCTATCTAAGTATCTATACCGACAGTCGGCAAATTATTTGTCGAATGTCCTGACAATAGCAGGAGCTAGGTGGATGAATTGGGAGCTTAGGTTATACTTAATACTCGTATTAATTAACATTTTAACATACATTTTTCCGCAAGTGGTTTTGTTAGTTTTAGTTACACGGAGTTCCCTACTCGCAGGCCACGACTGTTCCTGTTCCTTCCCCAGAGAAGGACAAAAAAAAGAAAAAAGGAGAAATTAGAGCTGAGTAGGTAGGTACCTTGCATTGTTAGCCTATATTCTAGGCAGATCAATAGAACTACCTATGTACCTATTAGATATTAGACAGGCTCATATTGGATTGTGATAGCGCTTATTGATTTCTTTCTTTTCTTATCAGATATGAAAATAAAGAAATCATTCAAATTCATTTATTGTTTGTCACAGGTGAAATATCAGTTGTTATAATTATTATAAAGGATCGCTGTAACATACCTATGAGGTGTTGCTGGTCCCATACTTATCTATCATTAAAATATCAGTTGTTATAATTATTATAAAGGATCGCTGTAACATACCTATGAGGTGTTGCTGGTCCCATACTTATCTATCATTAAAATATCAGTTGTTATAATTATTATAAAGGATCGCTGTAACATACCTATGACGTGTTGCTGGTCCCATACTTATCTATCATTAAAATATCAGTTGTTATAATTATTATAAAGGATCGCTGTAACATACCTATGAGGTGTTGCTGGTCCCATACTTATCTATCATTAAAATCATTGTTCGTCCTAAGTCAACGTCCATCATTCGTCATGCATTAATATAGTTGTTCATTCACAAAGTCGGATAAAAGAATTAAGTAGTAGGCATTGATTTCATACCAATTCAATTATTCATTGATTTCTCTAAAATAAAATTACTCATTTGTGCCATAATAAATTAATTATTCGTTGATTTCATTAAATATGTTATTGATGTCATACAAAATTAAATTAATCATTGAGACATTACCATAGCTTATTTCTTGGAGTAGTCACCAGTATAATTGTCATTAAAAAAGTCATTGATTGAATAGTAGGCTTTACTTATCAAGAATTATTTAATTGAAGTGCCGCTACTTAGCGTAGGTACGTAAGGTATCACGTACCTACCCTATGTAGCCGCATGCACCTACTGGGTATGTACTGTGTGTGTACATTTATAGGCCCGACCGCCAAACCTAAACAAATGACATCGTTGTAATCGTCTCTCCAAATATCCCCCTGCTGGAGCTAGGCGCCACCTCGTTTGAAACGCATAAACAACGCACTAAGGATTAGGTACGACGGGATATCATGAATTTCAGCTGCAATAACTGATCGGTACAACTTGACCATAGGAATTTTGTAACCAAGGTCAAGGCAATCAGTCCCTCGCTTGAAATAACTCGTGTCTGTCCAGACTAGCAGTACAGTCTACAGTCTGCAGCAGTAGTGCCTAGCGGCCCCAGCGCGAAGTACGCGAGCGTCCTCACGGCCGAACTATTTATATCGTATTTATTTTCTTTAGCTGTGGTCTGCATTTTTTATCAATGCTCATTTCGTTTCTATTAAAAACGTAACAATTATAAGCGTGGGTAATGGAATTTCCATGCTACGAGGTTAATGCAACTGCTAAGTTCTTTATATATAAATAACTTATTGTACTACGAAGAGTTATGTGTAGACCAATTCCCAGTCACAGTTTTAACAGAGCCTCCTCAAGATATGATTATTTAATTTAAGTAATTACATTAGTCAACATTACGCTTCTATTGTCCGGAGAGGTAGGTTGAGGACTAACAACAACCGCACGCCCACACTTAGCCCAAAGTCCCTTGTACTATGCGATAGGGTGAAGCTATTTTCAATAGCCGCCGAGCACATCCAGACCGACGACGCTGCTGGTGGTACTGAGAAATCCCTCATTATATTAATATATTTCGTATAACTTAGTTTAATTATGTTATTTGAGCTTGTGTTTTCTTAATTATTTACAACCCTTGGATCTATGTATATCGAGTCCGGTCTCAGCCGACTGCTGTCGACACCTGAAACTTACATAAAAGTTAAAGTGGGGGAAAGGCACATTACATAAAACAAAACTTCTTACAATACAAAACGGACTTGTGAAACAACGTTAGACGAAATATGACAAATGACAGTATACAGCCGGGAAACAAAAAGAGAAAACTGGAGTTTTCTTTAAATTGAGGAATAAATATTTGGCGTCTAAGGTCAGGTCGAATATCAGAGAGGGTTGGTTATTCACGTATTATTAAGAAAGTTCCGATTCTAATCTCAATCAGTCAAAATACATCAAATAATTTCCTTAAATTTTTGACAAAGTTTTTGATTGACAATGATTGTCGCTGAAATAAGTTTGTGACCAAACTGTGATCGTGTTTTATTACGGGAATTAGCCTTCAGGTATATTGCGCTTACATAACAAGATGTGGCATTATAAATAGCTTAGTAATAGTACGGGAACCATAATACTGACAATTTAAAATAATAGTTACTTTACCTAAATAGCAAGGAAGCACGGAAGGAAGCAAGGATCGTAGCAGGTGGCGTTCTGAAGTTTCTGCCTACTCCCATGGGAAAAAGGCGTGTGTTTATGTATGTATGTATGTTTACCTAAATAAGTATAATGTGTGTGTGTGTCTTTTGTGTAAGGAAATGTGCACACTGTTGAATAAATCTGTAAAATATAATATACATACTATTAGATACTATTTTATGGATTTTTCGCGCCATTTGATTTCGAGCTGTGCTAGGTTTCAGTTGTAGTTTTATTTGAAAGCTAGTTTCAACTAGGTGTGCGCATTTCTATATTTGTTCAGTTGTTCGATGTTGAGTGAGAAGGTAATATGAATAAAAAGTCTGAAAGCGAACTATTTTCCTGCGCCAGTCACGCGTGTGTTACATACAGTGTAGCAATTAGTTAATCACATTCTTTGAAATCACGTATTCTACATTACGTATTTTAACACGTTCACTGCGGGAAGCTCCTCAGCAAACTTTCAATATATGCCTTACGTGCCACGGTGCGTAGGTACCAGCGCTCTAAGGCCCAGTAATTTTATAAAATTTAAAAGTTCGATATTTCGATAAATCACATCCAATTTGAAAAAAATATATATATAACACATAGTTGCTTTTCTAAACCCTGCTGTCGTAGATAAATCCGAAAATTCTTTATGTTAAAAATAATGCGAAAGCTTTGCCACGTCGATAATGGTGCCGATTCTCTTGTCACAAAATTCTCTAAACTAGAATCTCTAAAAACTCACCAAAATTTTGTTTATTCCTGTCAAAAGACGATTTCTCATTCTGAAATAGACTAAAGTGACACAACTTAACTATATTTTAGTTTGACAGCACTAAGATGGTACTGATTTATTGTCATGAACTAAGATTCACCACAACACCTCGACTTCAGGGGCAAAAACAGTACTGTATTTTTTTTTATTTTGCTTATATCTCGAAAACGGTGTGTCCTATCGCAAAAATAATGAAAATTTCGACCCCGTTTATGGAACCCATATAACTCTACATGTAGGTATATTTTTTTTAATATTTTCCATAAAAATGGTGAAAAATTCCATATAAAACACGCCGAGGTTGCCACACATGCGCACCTCCGGCTCTAAAAGAAATTCACGGGGTAGGGCAAACAAGTACCATGTGGAGTCGCGATTGTCAAATTAAATTTTAGTTGCGTCAAAATGATTTTTAAATTTAGAGATATTTTATTGCAGAATAGCTTTAAGATTCTCATAGCCAAAAGTAAGGAATTTTAGTGATAGTTTAGTTAGTTTAGTTCGGTGTACAAGAGAATCGGCACCAATATCCGGTAACCGCATAGAACTACAAACATTTTAGTGATGTGCTAAAGAAAGTCGATACTATAGTCGATATACTCGTACAGTCTGTTTCTGAGTCATAAAACAGCGTGCAGGAAAAGGGGTATGAATTGTAGAAGCGAAAGAGGTGTGTAAGGCGAAGGCCCGTGTCATGTGGCGCTCGGTTCTGTCTACCCGCAAGGGATTTGGCGTGAAGATATAGATAAAAATAATACAATATTATTGGTATTTCTATTTGGACACGTATTGACAGGTCAAATGTAAAAATTCGGACATTTTTCTTTAGACTTTCCATGAAAAATTACCCAATCCAAACCAAAAAAAAAACGAAGTGTATAAAAAGGCCGAAGTATTTGTTTAAACTATTAAACTATTAACACTCACTCAGAATACGTCCAAATGACGAACTAATAATACACCGGCACGGTAAACTTGGCCACTTGTGAATTTGTCAATTATTTGCATTTTAATATATTTTTGACAATACATTAAGGGTGGATGCATTCAATAAGCGTCACTTGTGCTTTTAGAACCTAGAAATTAAAAGATCACTACACCAACAGTTAAGTTTTGAAAATAACGCACTTTCACACAAAAATAGATTTTCACACTATCGATCTAAAAACACTCAATCAACTCAGCCTATCGCAGTCCACTGCTGGACATAGGCCTCTCCCATGCTGCGCCACAACACCCTGTCCACCGTCTTCCGCATCCAGTCTGTCCCAGCCACTTTTTTGAGGTCGTCGGTCCATCTAGCTGGGGGGCGTCCCACACTACGCTTGCTGATACGCGGTCGCCACTCCAGGACTCGTCTGCTCCACCGGCCATCGGTCCTACGACAAACATGGCCAGCCCACTGCCACTTCAGCTTGCTTACTCTGCAAGCTATGTCGGTAACTCTGATTCTTTTCCGGATAACTTCGTTTCTGATTTTATCCTTCAAAGAAACCCCGAGCATAGCCCGCTCCATAGCGCGTTGAGCGACCTTAAATTTGTGAACCAGCCCGACTGTCAGTGTCCACGTCTCAGCACCGTATGTCATAATGGGCAGGACGCACTGGTTGAAGACCTTAGTCTTCAAACATTGCGGGATTGGCGACGAGAAGACTTGACGTAGTTTTCCAAACGCTGCCCAACCCAACCGGATCCTTCTGTCGGCTTCTTTCTCAAAGTTGTGTCTACCGAGCTGGACGACTTGCCCTAGGTAGACATACTCCTTCACAACTTCGAGAAGCGACCCTTCGATGTGGATTGGACTCGGCAAGACGTGCGAATTGTACATGATTTTCGTCTTGTCCAAATTCATGCCAAGGCCAACCCGCCGAGAGGCTCCATTTAGGCTATGCAGCATCTGGTCTAACTGTTCCAGCGTCTCTGCCATTATGACGATGTAATCGGCAAAGCGAAGGTGTGAGATGTACTCGCCGTTTATGTTTATACCAGTCCAGTCCAGCGTCTTAAAAACGTCCTCCAATGCATTGGAGAACAGTTTCGGGGATATCACATCCCCCTGTCTCACTCCCCTGAGCAGTTGGATGGGGGTGGTTTTCGTATTCTGGAACTGGACAGTCATCGTGGCAGCGTCATACAAACACCTCAACACTTCGATGTATCGCCAATCAATTCGACATCGTTGCAGAGAGGCCAGAACTGCCCATATTTCGATGGAGTCGAAGGCTTTCTCGTAGTCCACAAATGCCATACACAGCGGCTGGTTGTACTCTTCGGTCTTCTGCACAATTTGCCGAACAGTATGGATGTGGTCTACGGTACTGAAGCCTTTTCGAAAACCGGCTTGTTCTGGTGGCTGGAACTCGTCAAGTCTCCTGGCGAGACGGTTCGTGACGACCCTCAAAAACAGCTTGTATACGTGGCTAAGTAGTGAGATGGGTCTATAGTTCTTCAGCAAGGTTTTGTCGCCTTTTTTGAAGAACAGAACCACCGCACCTCTGCTCCACGCCTCGGGCGTTGTACCCTCTTGGATGGCGGAATTGAAGAGACTCGCTAGCTCTCTGAGGACTGGAGCCCCGCCCGCTTTAAGGAGCTCTGTTGTTATTCCGTCATCACCTGGTGCCTTGTTGTTCTTTAGCTGCTCGAGAGCCGCCCTAATCTCGCACTGGTCGACATCCGGGATGTCCTCCGTGAAGTGGCGCGTCAGTTCGGCACGATGGTCATCTTCACTATGTCCCGCTGGTTTTGCCATCCGCGTTGAGTATAAGTGTCTGTAAAAATCCTCGACTCCCTCGAGTATCTCGGACTTTGAAGTCACGATTCTACCATCCGCAGTTCTAAGTTTCGTCAGATGGGACCTCCCTAATTGCTGAGCAAACACTTTCGACCCTCGGTTCTGCTCAATCGCGACCTTGATGTCACGTGTGTTGGAGCACCGCAAAACACTACAAAATGAAAAATAAGGTAATTTTCGTAATTTTCTATACATTGATCGGGTGTTACTTCCTCTAAGCCTGACAATCGCCTGCATTAGATCTGGCATGCTTGGCATGACGTTTCTGACATCAACTTGCGGTATGCTATCCTAAGCGGCTATTGCTGCATTTCAGACCTGGTTAAGAGTTTGAGGCGGGTTTGAAGTCGACTTTATCTTTCTTTTGAGCATGTCCCAGATATGATTTAAGTTCGGGCTACGGGCTGGCCACTGCAATTTTTGAATAGGTCGGTATCTATCTTGAAGATATTCTTCTACATGTGGATGTGCATTATCATGCAGTAGGAGGAATTGTTCATGTGCAATGAACCCCAAATAAGGCACTACATGATCCTGAAGGACCTCCTCGTTGTATCGAATTGCAGTTAGCCGATTGTCGATGATAACCAACACCGTACGTGCGTCGAAACTTATACCTCTCCATACCATTATGGAGGCTCCATGAATTCTCACAGTTTGCGTGGTGGTTATGGGTAAAAACTGCTCCCCTCTTCATCTCCACACTCGCTCTCAACCGTCTGGAGCACGTAATGCTATTCGATACTCATCTGTGAACAGCACTCTAGCCCATTGCTCGTGGGTCCAGTTGCCGTGTTCTCGTGCAAACTGAAGTCGAGCTACTCGGTGCTGTCTGAGAATTTCTGGACCTCGTGCTGGTCTACGAGCTTTCAAATTCACTTCCTCCATTCGTCTTCTCACCGTACGCTAACTAACATTTACGCCTCTCGCGATTTGGAGTCGCTGGCGTATCTCAACCGTAGTCAGGTAGCGGTTTCTTAAAATTTCCAGGACAATAAATCGATCGTCCCGGGCTGATGTGCATCTAACACCTCCAGTGCCTGGTCTGCGGGTGTAGTGGCCTGTCTCCTGATACCGTTTCAGTGCATACTGAATTGATGAACGTGGTACGTTAAGCACGACAGCAACTTCACGCTGTGTCAGCCCTTCGCTGATTAATGCTACAGCTTGTGCAACCTGTGCTGGTGTTGATGGCATTTTTATTGGTTTTAAAGCACCCTTAGTTATTGAATTAAAACACAAAATCACAATAATTGAATATCTTTTCACAACACAAAAATTTAAAACTGCAACTTTGTCGCTCAAATGACCCGATTCAACTAAAACTTAAAAATAACGTCATGGTACACTCAAACATAATGAATACCCTCTTGAACCAAGGGTAAACATTTTTTGACATACTTGAATAAGAAACATTCATTAGAAACACTTAAAGCTTTTGCTATCGCGAGATAAGAGCTTGGCCAAGATTCCGTGCCGCTGAGTGTATTATTTCACCTTCCTGCCTCTAACGCGCCTCGTTAAAACACGATATAGATATAAATATTTTCTACCTTATTAAAACACAACTTATTATATTAGGTCTTTACCTATGAAATTGCCGTTCTGCAGTACTGGCCATTTCAAATCAAAATAATTTTTGTTTGGCTAAGAATTCTAATTTCAAATTAATTTTATTTTAAAAACATGGATTTTTTTTTCTAAAAGTAGTCATTTCTTTATTGATTAGTGTTACATTTTCATCGCATTTCAATCTTTTTCGTCATCATGGATACGTTAAAAATTCGAGTAATTATGGAATATGAGTACCGTCGTGGCAGCAACGCGGCACAAGCGGCACGCAACATCAACGACGTTTACGGAGCTAACACTACAAACCAACGCACCACCTGTTATTGGTTTGCTCGCTTCCGTTCTGGAAATTTCGACCTGAAAAATGAACCTCGCGGTCGTCCGAAGACTTTGGTCGACAATGACGAATTAAAGGCGATTGTGGAAGCTGATGATACACAATCTACGGCTGAATTAGCAGCAGCTTTCGACGTTAGCGTCAAAACAATATTGGTCCATTTGCGTCAAATTAGCAAGGTAAAAAAGCTTGACAAATGGGTGCCCCACGAACTCAATGATCGCCAGCGCGAAGTACGCGTCGAGACGTGCCTTGCACTGCTCAACAGACACACAAATGAAGGAATTTTGAACCGCATTGTTACCTGCGATGAAAAATGGATTCTGTTTGATAACCGTAAGCGCTCAGCAAGTTGGTTGGATCCTGGTTCAGCACCTAAACAATGCCCTAAACGAAAACTTACCCCTAGAAAAGTGATGGTCACTGTTTGGTGGTCTAGCGCCGGTGTGATTCATCACAGCTTCTTACCAAACGGGGTGAGCATTACTGCAGATGTGTACTGTGAAGAACTGAACACAATGGTGGAGAAGCTGGCGCATCTCCAACCAGCATTGGTCAATCGCTCGTCTCCGCTGCTCCTGCACGACAACGCGCGACCTCATACTGCACAGCAGACGGTCTCCAAGTTGCAAGAACTGGGGTTGGAAGCTCTCCGTCATCCGCCCTACTCACCAGACCTTGCGCCTACAGACTACTACTTTTTCCAGAATTTGGATAACTTCTTGGCGGGAAAAAAATTTAATACCCGAGAGGCAGTACAAAATGCCTTTGAAGAATTTGTTGCCTCCCGTCCAGCTGATTTCTTTAAGAAGGGCATCAATAAACTGCCACTGCGATGGCAAAGATGCATTGATTGCATGGGTGATTACTTCGATTAATACAAATAAAAAATTCATGAAAAAAATTCGTTTAAATTTTTTCATACAAAACGGCAATTTCATAGGTAAAGACCTATTATACCGAGTACATCGCTGTTGCAAATAAACTCAACTTTCAGTGCGGTACCAGGGGTCTGATGCCAGTTCTAATAGACCTGGTACACGCACTTGAAAGAAAAAAATTATGTTCTGTCGAAGCCAGCACCCTAATTACATAACACCCTATCTATCACAATCTGAATCATTTTGAAGCCTATTGCTAATCCGTTGAGTCATATGTTCGAAAAATTTGTCTGCTCAACACAGGTCCGCAGGTCTAACCTGCGGGGTAATTACGTTACACACTAACAGTAGGAATGGGTTACATTTTGACAGTTCAACAACATCCATTGCGTTATTTACGTTGTTGAGCAGACAAATTTTTCGAACATATGAAGCATTCGATTAGCAATAGGCTTCAAAATGATTCAGATTGTGATAGATAGTGCGTTACGCAATTAGGGTGCTGTATAAGTTTTACATAAATCAAGTTATAATTGACGAGACAATCCCAAAAATATATTTGTCTCTTTTCTATGCCTTTTACTTCCTACGATACAGCTCCCGCACCAGCGTCTCTTTCGCCCCGCACTTAATGCAAGGTACGTACCAGTTCTGAAGTATCTGGTAACGAAATGAACTTGTTAAACATACGCAATATTAATAACAATTAACGTTCTAGCTCGCCGTGGGACCCTTTTTCGTTTTAGTGTTTAACAACATTAAACTTAATTTGAGATTATTTGGTAACAATACCATAAAGTTTGTGTTGAATCGTTGATACCATCGCCCCGTGTTTGTCTAGGTGCCTTAAGGGTGGTTTATTTCGTGACAATTTTTACGCTATTTATTTTGTTTGAAAAATTCAGTTTTCTAGTTTTTAGTAAAATTGTTTATTTTATTATTTTAACAGACTGTAATAACTTAATCGCCACTCTCTATAAATACAATATTACAACGTTTTCCTTGTTTTTCTTACTTGTGGTTGTTCCTGAGAGACGGTATCACGTGGCTTGCTCCACTGCACCATACCATTATAACAATGGACCATTACCTTCTACAAGGTTATGTGAGCACATAATATTGTTATACAAGTCGTGTGCCCGATGAGATTTCCCGTCGGCAACAATTTCGACCGCGTCCATACAAACATCCTTCCTTTGCTCACCTTTGTAATATGAGTACCTGTTGTGCAAAATGTCATGCTTCTACACGCAGTGGTTATGGCTATCAGTGAATAGATTTTTATTAGGTCGATTTAAAACTTACAGACACAACAGTAACTTCACTATTCCAAAGTCGACAACGCAATAGCAGTAAAAGTACTCTGTGCGCAACAGGGATCGGCGGTGCCTGTGTCAATGTGTCAATGACAGTCGGTGACAGCTCCTGGAGTGGCCTGTTTGCAAACCGATATCGTTGGCAAAATATTTACGTTGTCTGTGTAAAACTTCGATAGCTGCTGTATCTATATTTGTAGCAAATAGCAGCCGGCTTGTGTTTCAAACAAACACTGGTAATATCACCTTTTTTGTACGTACCCTATACAGTAATTGCGCCTTTTTTTGTTGTAGACTAACTAGCCGAGTCCATTAATTATTTAACACTTAGATTAATTTTAAACAAAGGGCCTAACATTGTGATACACTAAGCACAACAGCTGGAACTGTAAGGACTGATTCCCACCAGAACTGATTGAAACATGAAAGGACATAATATTCAGTACGACTGGTGGCTCAGTGGTATCGGTACTTTCTTGTCGTAGATTGTGGGGTTGAACTCAGGCAGGCACTTCACTTTAATAATAATAATATATAATAATAAATAATTTATTTCAGATTCATCCTAAGATTACATCCATATTTGTTAGTAAAACTGTGAGCTTACAAACTAATGTTAGTAATAAAATAATTAATGACATACAATAACAACTAAACACTAGTGGCAGGTCCGGGTGCACTTCCCGATGACGGTGGAAAATCACTAAACGACTGCGTGGAGCCGTATCCATCGAGCCAGTATCGGAGAGTCCCACCGGTCCGCCAGCGCGCGCAGGATGGTGTTGGGGCTGTCGCGCGTGCGGCGCATGATAGATGCGCACCGTTTGCGCATAATGGCCGCAAAACCGTCTGTGTCAGCCGCCGCGAACATCGCGGAGGCGCTGCAGTAGCGCGGCAGCCCCATCAACACCCGGAACGCGTTATTGTATTGAACGCGCAGATCGCTGTATGTCCGCTGTGTATAGCTAACCCACAGGCTGCAGGTGTAAAAGCACTGACAGTACGCTTTAAAAAGCGCAACTTTGACAGTCCCCGTGCACCGTGAAAACCTGCGGGCCAACATGTTGCATCGGACAGACAGCGCTCTGCGCTCCCTTTCGATATCCACACTGTCCTTAAGGTCCTCGGTGACCCAGTGGCCCAAATACTTAAATTGCTCGATTTTCTTTAGAGCTGTACCACTTAGAGTGAAATTCGGAACGAATGTGTATCGCTTGTTGTCCGGCCTGAAAATCATTATTTCACTCTTTTTCGCGTTGTATTTGAGCCCATGAGCCACCGCGTAGGACTCACAAATTTTCAGGAGTTTTCGTAAGGCACCAATCGACGGGCTCAGCAGCACCATATCGTCTGCGTAGCTGATGTTATTCACGCACACTCCGTCTATATGACACCCTATCCCGGTTCTGCTAAGCTCATCGATCAGTCGGTTGACGTACAGGCTGAAAAGCGTAGGAGAGGTCAGCCCCCCCTGCCTCACCCCGCATTCCAGCCTATACTCCCCCGACAGAGAGCCTGCCCATCTTACAAAATTCTTTTGATTATTATACCAATGCATAAATAATAGCACAAATTCCCTAGGTAGACAAGTTTCATCCCTTAATTTACTCCATAGAATATCGTACGATACAAGAACGAAACTTTGTGTTATTTATTTCAACATCGCTGCTCAAAAGTTTGAAGATAAACATCTTGAGGGCATGTGCTAGAACCAAACATTCGAAGACATGACGTGACGTCGACTAACCCACATTGTGCCCGCGCGGTGAATTATGGCCCGCTCCCTCTCATAGAGTGGTCTGTCCCAGCTGCAGCAGTGAGAACGTTATATGTTGATTAAGGCACAGATATACGACTTTTAATGATTTCAAATTGAACATCACGTCTAAACGAAGTCTTATTTGTTTGAAAAAAATATATGATAAATTAGACTATTTTCTTCGTAATTTGATATGTGAATATTTGAAATTATATTTTTATAACATAGTGTAATTAATTTGTAAAGTAATGTCTAATGCTAACATAAAAACGATAATCACGCAAAAGCTATCGGGTGTATTTTCATGAAATCTACACCATCTAAAAGACAATTTAACTACCCCAATTTTTGTATACGGCTTTTATTTGTATTGTGTTTGATAAATCAAGGTGGGTTGTTTTTGCGAATAAACTTGATGCGCGTCGAAGCGGGGGTCTTGCGGGCGACGGGCGGCAGCGCATCGCTGATCAATGTCCGGGTAGACGCTGACGCTCTGAGCAATTTTATTCGCTTAAAAGTTTCGCATGCTCCTCCCACTCGCTCAAGGTCGCTGGCACTTATTGTCGCCTTAAGCTAATGTTAAAATAACGCTCACGTAGCAGGCCTGAAGAATGAAAAAGCTGAAGTAGAACCTACTTCCTAATCATAAAACAAGATCGACCCCCGTCAAGCCCTTGTTGTGCTAATAAATCTCCGTGTCAAAGCTGTCGTACGAAGGCGTTACGTAAGTGTTGGCACCGTGCCTGCTCCGTGCCTGCTCCGTGCCTGCTCCGTGCCGGCAGCAGGCACTTTGTGAGAGACTACGTAATCGTCTGCAGTGCGTCTCGCCTTATCTTAAACTGACCATGCAAACTTTCAGTTGTTTTAAAACAAAGCTTTCATAAGTAATTGGGGAAGTACATAATCACAATAATTAGGTACACAATTCTATCAACTAGGTGTGGGTCGCTATGCCATAAAAATGCGGAAAGCGGAAAACCGGGGATTGTAAAGTTGCAATATGATTTGGAAAAGGCTATTGTTCATCACTTTTCAGGAGTTCAATGTGATAAACTACGTTTTCTATAATTATTGACCTACCAAAATAATTCGATGAGGAAACAAACCTTTTTTGTGTTAATTGTATTAATAATCTCAAACATTTTCGAATCTTGATCACAATTTGCTCAGTCAGTGATACCTTTGTTTTTTTTATTAAGCGCAAATTGGTCGAAATTAAGAAAACTATATATAAACACATCGAAAAAAATAACGAGTCATACAAACACTAAACAAAACTAATTGTAACAGAACACACACGTGCTGAACATATTTCGCATAGTTAACACTCTCTGCTTATAGATATATAACACGTGATACGTGTGACGTCACCAGATGACACACTCATGAACTCTTCTCACAAAACTTTAAATATTCTGACAGGTTTTTGTCTATTTTAAAACTGTTGCTGAATGATGCTTTCCTTTACCAGTGTCTTAGTAAATCTTAGAAAGTGCATAATTAATAAATTAAAGTTTGACATTTGACTTTTTAAGGCATCATGGTATCTGCGCGTGCGGTCAAGGAGCGAGAATGTTAAGCAAATTTCTAAAACAATTAATTCTGATTTGTTACAGTTGTAATGGCAATCATGTCATTTGGTGTTAATAGGCTTTTATTTTTATTTAGGTAAATTCTTCTATATTTTGTGAATGTGAGAACGTTGTAGGCCTAACTTGTAGACTGTAGATTTGTAGACCTTTTTATAATTTGTTGAGTTCCCGTTGACAGGCCTACACTGTCTATCAATACTGTAATTTGAAACATTGTAAAAGCCCCTTTTTTTTTAAAAGAGTAACCGTTACGTTTCTTGCCGGCTCTTCTCCATAGGAAACAACCAATTGGAACTTTGCACATAGCTTCTGACGTTTTATAAAGTGCCCATGTTGGTTTATGTGCAATAAAATATTTTGATTTGATTCGATTTGGATTCCTGTCCCACATGTCGTACTTAGCGGGCGCATGTCACTTCTTCGAACAGACATTTTAATCCAAAAAGTTGACAATACCTACGCAGTCGGAAAATATTAAGGTGCAAGAAGCTAAATAGTTTTTTTTTTTCATATATAGGTACCGCGCACATATACCTAGGCACTTTTGAACGTCAAAATTAAAAAAAAAATAGAATCGATTCTAGTTGCCTCTTCCAAAAGGTAGTTTCGTATGGAGAAGAATGGGCAAGAAACTCCACCGTTATTAGGCCCTTTGTACGCACACGTTTTTATTGCCGTGGAAAACTACGGCTTATTCGCCGTGTGTAGGCACGGTCGGCAGTGTTGTACGGATCACTATGGAAGCTTGTACATGGACATGGCGGCACTACGGCACGGCGGCGCGCGGCGCGGCGACGGAGGCCGCGGCGCCGTCTCTGGTATGCGCCGTGTCCGTGCACGGCGTAATTCACATCACTGTTGCATAGCAGTCTACGGGAGTCTGCCGACGGCGCCGGATGTTTTTAGTTTCACGGCAGCAATTATTTTCGTGACGGCTTACCTACGCTGATTTTGTTTGAAAATGGAGATATTTATTTCCATTTTCAAACAAAATCAGCGTAGATCAGGGTAGCGTAGGTGGGTATGAATCAATGTAATTAATAATTATTGATTTCAATAATGATTAATTACATTGATTCATGAAAGGCCTGTAAAGATGATCGGATGTATACAAAACCTTATTTTCCTTTTTTCGTCGTTTTTTGAGTTTTATACGTGCAATGATAATCTTTTTCTTGTATGAATTCATGACGTACGTCTGCAGCTTGGCACAGACATAACACAACTGAGCCATACCTTTTTTTTTTTGAGCCGGTGTGGAAAATCCTCATGGATGTCCCTCGCCCTGGGGGGGCGGAGGGGTCTGTCAGACTCTTACTGACTAAAAACCACCCCGGTGTTCCATCTCACACCTACGCCGGGGGTCGCGGAACTGAGCCATACCTAACAACCTGCACCTGGAATACAATTACTCTGCCACAATAGGTAAAAATAATTAAAAATAAAGCAATGACAGGTAAATTAATTATGTGATAGATACATAGTGCTCGCATATTTACTTTACAAATTTGAATTTATTAACCTTAGGATGCTTAAAATTCATTCCTTGACTGTACCTACAGGTTGGTCGATAGAGCTGGGTATACCTAGTATAATGGCGTGACTTACGACGCGTACCTATCTATTAAGAAATGCGCGCCAAGTAGGGTCAATTATAGCGAACCGTGCGATAATTGTTTAGTTCGTAAGTGTTTAGTTCGTAAGTGGCCGCATACCGAGATACGTAGTTTGGTATTTTAGGGCTTGGCCACTTTTTTACTCACACAATAAAGGGTAAAACAACTAAACCAAAAGGACGAAGCACATTACAACAGACACAGAACAGAACAACAACACAGACAACAGATTTTCATACCAATATACCCAATTGTGAATTAAGTATCGTGCACACTGGCGCGACGCGACAGCGTACACAAAGGCACCGCGTGCAGCGCGACGGGCGGCGCCTTTGTGTCGGGCTGTCGCGTCGCGCCAGTGTGCACGAGCCTTTATGATAGGTTAAATTAATTGTAAGAAAGTAAGAAATATGGATATTTATTACTGAATAAATATCTATATTATTTATTTCCTTTTTTTCTTCGGATTTATTAAACAACCTCCCCATGCATTTACTGAAATGCATGGTGTGGTAGTTTACTAGTTGATTGAAGCACGCTCGATTAAAGGGTGATACCCTCCTGAAGACTAACATCTTCAATCAATGCGTCATGTCGGTTATGACTTACAGAAACGAAACGTGGACACTCACGGCACGCAGGTCCATAAATTCCAGGTCGATCAGCGAGCTATGGAACGGGCTATGCTTGGAATCGAATCCGAAAGGAGGTGCTCTGGCAGAGAACCAAACTTGTCGACATACGTCACAGAATAAGCAACCTGAATTTGGCAATGGGCCGGCCATATTAGCCGTAGAACCGATGACCGTCGGGGTAGATGAGTTCTTGAGTGGAGGACGCCCTCAGGCTCGGTGGAGCAACGATCTTCGCAGGATGGCTGAGTAGCATCTGAATGAGTGTTGCCGAGAATCGCGCTGAATGGCGTGCGATTGGAGAGGCATTAGTATGTCCAGCAGTGCACAGCAGTCCACAGCAGTGCACAGCAGTGCACTGCTGTGGACTGATGATGACACACAATGATAGAGATGCGTAGACGTAAACATCTGAAAGACCGTGATAGAGTAAATACGTCTGTTAAATTATACACACGGTTCTCTCACGGTCGAATGACGGCGCCAATCAATAAGTAGTACTATAGGCACGAGCCTGTACATTCCACCACTACCTATATATTAGCTATTGATTGTATAGTTACTGAGTTATTTTGAATCGAATTAAGACTGAAATAAATTACGCCGTATTTTTCGTTCTCTCAATGAGAAATTACACTTTTCCCCACAGTTTCGCCGATAGGCGCCGCGCGCTGCGGCCGCCGCCGCCGCCGAAAATGTGTAACGCTAATTTCATGCTGAAATGGAACCACTGTTGAAAAACACATGCACAGTGTGAACAAAATACCTAAACATGATACCTAATCATAACATATTGAGGAAAAAATATTAACATACTTACACATAAGGCCTGAAGTTATTATTTTCAGAAATTATGTTATGAGCTAGTTTTCATGGCAAACCCTTGACTCACAAGATTTATCGTACAACGCGTATGCTATCAGTGCCCTGTAAGTGTTTGATTGTATTGCATTGTTTATTATACCTGTATAATCTTATGAATAACAAAATATAGAAAAAATAAAGTTACTATCGACATTATTAGTTTGTTTGATCCAATCAATCTTTATTTACTGAAGGATTGCTAAGTTTATTTATAGACAGTTACATTAATGTAAGTTTAAAAATATTTGTCTGCCCTTATCGCAATATAATATACCTGAACCTATTATTTGTTACATGTCATCATCCGTCATAATAATTATTTTGGGAATCATAATTCATTTGAAAAAAATGTACTTGCACATGGGAAATAGGAATAAAGTACCTTTATATTTATTTGAATTGTTTGAGGGCTTTTTTGAGTTATAAACAACAAAGTTTCTCCGATGCGTCACGAACTATCTGTTCTCTGTTCTGTCTGGGTCTCTGTTCTGTCTCTGGGTCTCTGTTTTTGAATGAGCGAATGATTCGCACGTCGCACAACTTGTTCACTTCTCTCACGACGTAAGTACGGTGAGGGCAAATCTTTGATTAAATCTCTGCCGTACACACATTTTACTATGTTAATACATAATAGTAAGAGAAATTATTTAAAAAATTGACTCTTACAATTTGTCTTGTTATAGCCATTTCATTCAACTGTCTAAGAATGATAATTGCGGTTCGAATATAGGTACGGGCAATTCAAGCTGGTAGTTAATTTGCTAAGCAATTAATTTCCCTAACTTTACAAGCTTCCATCTAATATCAACCTTCAAAATAACAATAGGTACTACTCGTTTAGTAACCAAATGATGAAGGTCGACGCGAGGTCAGGTCTTATGACTTAGCATCTGTTAGTCGTAACATTGTCTGTATTTTCAGGAAGACACTAGACATACATAATAATATTTGTCACCTGAAATACAGCTGAATAATGAACACGATGACGTCACCAAGTCGTTTCTTTGATGTTCGCGAGTTTTTGGCAACGAGCTCATTACATACGTATTGTTGTTTTGTCTACGAACGGTTAAACTAGACTTAAAAAAAATCTCCGCCAATTGTAACTAGTATTTCTATGAAACCCTCCAACTCGACTAAATATTCTAGTAACAGGAGTGGGTTCAATCCATTGATGGTCGCCGTCGTACACTTGGAACTGTTCGAACTCCTGAGCTCTAGTTCGCTAGATAATGCCTTAGCCGGTGGTCTAGTCAGACCCGAAAAAGTTACGTCTAATTTCCTGTTAATCAAATCAGCCCGTAAACAGACACTGCTGAAGATCGATTTGATTGTTTTTTATTTCTGTAAGCAGGTTCGTACGAACACTTTTACACTTCAAATATATATTTTCAAACTAGATGCGGTCGGTCGGTGTTTGCTATCTGGCTACTCGTAGAAGAAACACGGAAAGAAACTCAGAGGGCGTGTAGGTCAACTCAGAACTTAAGTAGCTCAACGATTTGACGAACAATACCAAAGAAAGGACATTTGGGTAGACCGCATGAAGTACTCAAACTGCCAGACCATCACAAAATCGAATTAAAAAATCATGATAATTATATAATGATAAATGATAAATGATTTTATTTCTGTATATAGGTTTGTACAAACACTTTTACATGTCAATGATATTTTAAAACTAGATGAGGTCGGCGTTTCCTATCTGACTACTCTGAGAAGAAAGGCCGAAACAAACTCAGAGGTCATATTCTCTTTTAAAGTCCAGACATAATCTTGGTCAGATCATGTGACGACCATGTAGATTTGTCTGAAATGGTATTTTGAGGAAAAACCACACAGATTGAGTGGACCTGTCCAGTCAGTGTACGCATTTGTCAGTAATCGTGCAGCTCAACTCAGAACTTAAGGAGCTCAACGATTCAACGAACAATACCAAAGAAAGGACATTTGGGTAGGCCACAAAAATTACTCAAACTGCCAGACTAAGATTAAAACTACCTGAAAAGAAAAAAAATGCAACAATGACCCACATAGTCTTCACATTCACAATATTAAAATGAATATCATGTATTTCATCTAGCCTGCATGCTACTCACATTCACAGACAGGTTTCTCTTTAAATGTCATCAAAAAATCATAATATGTTATGTCATGTAATTCAATAAAAATGACATTATTAATTCTAAAACACATAATCACAGTATAAAATGGATTGTTGCTTGGGGGTACATTGAAGTAGCTTAATTAATCCCAAGCCTTTTTGTCATCCAAGTAATCTTTAACATTATAGAAACCTTTTTGACAGAGTTTCTGGTTAATAAATGATTTAAATTTATTGAGGCTCAGTTCTTTAACAAGACTGGGGAGTTTGTTGTAAAAACGTATACTTTGGCACTTAAATGAATTACAATTTTTTTGAAGCCTAGTCCAGGGCACAATAAGTAAATCTTTGTATCTAGTATTTATGTTATGAATGTCGCTGTGTTTAGAATATAGATTAATATTCTTTTTTTACATAAATAAGGTTTTCATATACATATTGAGATGCGACAGTCATTATGTTTATTTCCTTAAATTTATCCCTCAGTGAATGCCTACAACTAAGGTTATAAATTGCTCGAATGGCTCGTTTCTGTAGCACAAAAATATCCTGAATGTCGGCTGCATTTCCCCACAGCAAAATGCCGTACGACATTAAACTATGGAAATAACTAAAATATACTAATCGGGCTGTTTCGACATCAGTCAAATGACAGATTTTATAGACCGCGTAGGCTGCAGAGCTTAGCCGCTTCGACAATTTGGTTATATGTGGGCCCCACTGTAGCTTCGAGTCCAAAGTAACACCTAAGAACACAGTGGTGTCCACAAGATCCAATTCCGTCCCATTTACTAGTACATTGGTTTTCACCTGTTTAACGTTAGGTGTCAGAAATCTAATACATTTAGTCTTTTTCTCGTTTAAAAGTAAATTATTAACACTAAACCAATGCACTATTTTAGCGATAGCATTATTTACATCGTCAGTAACTGTCTGTTGTCGTTTAAGCTTAAATAAAAGTGATGTGTCATCTGCAAATAACACTATTTCATGACTGTTCTTTACAGGGTAAGGTAGGTCATTAATATATACGAGAAATAAAAACGGGCCAAGAATTGGGCCCTGTGGAACTCCCATACTGACAATAGATCCCACGGATCGCTAGCCGTTAACATCCACTCTTTGGAACCTATTATTCAAATAAGAAATAAGAAGATCCAAGGCAGTGTTTCTAACCCCATAGTGATGTAATTTCCTGACCAATGTATCATGAGAAACACAATCGAAAGCCTTAGACAAGTCTCAAAAAATACCTAGGGCATCATGCGACTTCTCCCAGGCCTCAAAAATATGTGCAAGAAGCTCAACGCCAGCATCGGTAGTAGAGCGGCCCCTTGTGAAACCGAATTGTTTACTGTTTAATAATTTATGTTTATTAAAATGTTTTTGCAATTGATCTAGCATCAATTTTTCAAATATTTTACTGAAGGTGGGAAGCACAGAAATTGGCCTAAAGTTCGTGGGGTCTGATGTGCTTCCCGATTTAAACAAAGGTATTATTTTACTACTCTTCATTAAGTCAGGAATTACTCCATAGTCAATACATTTATGAAAAATAATTGCCTATTCAGGCGCTACAGTGTTGATTATACAATGTACCCGTACAGTCCTTACATTCACAGTAATTAAAACAATAATATGCCAGCACAACAAATAGAAACCTACCTACACTGTACTCATACCTATAGATTACAAAAAAACTTTTTTTTCCAAAAAAAAAACAATAATACAAAAAAAAAAACTACATAGTGAAACATAACTTTAATTTCGGAAGTCGGTGTCTTTGGTTTTTATTTTCGTTTTTTTGTCACCGACCGCCGAATATAAAGGTATTTTTAACTTAGTAGTGTTTTCTTTGGAAGTCGGTTGTGTTTTTTGGAAAAAACGTTTTAATTTTTCACTTTTTGGTTGTGGTACCTACCCCACAGAAATTCGTATATCGCTACTTGCAATGTAAATAACAGTGACAAGAAGTTATTTATAAAATCATCAATATACATCAAGTGGAAAAAATACTATTATTAATTTTAAGCTAACTTAAAAACTACATAAGTAAAGTTAATAAAATACGTAAAATATATGGGACCACCCCCTATCCATTAGAAAAAGAATTTTGGTTTTCGATCCACAATTGTCAGAGATATCGCGAAACAAACATACCAAAAAAATACAGACAAATTGAGAACCTCCTCCTTTTTGAAGTCGGTTAGAAAATCTTTCGATAGCACCCCATACTCTTGGCTAATACAAATCCTAGAAATATATAAAATCAATTACAAAATAATAGAGTTAGTTTAATATTTTGCAGAGCCCCGAAAAATAATAAAATAAAAAAATCAATTAGGGGGTCAGATTTGGCTGGTTGTAAGAAGCAATTTAAAGAATTTTTATGTAATAAATGCTGCTATAATTTGAATGACTACTTATTTGACACTTTGACACATTAATTTAATTCAATTATTGTTTATATGTATTATTTTATTCCTAACTTCTCATCTCACATCTCTTTTTGAATTTGAACTATAATTATTAAAAAAAGTTATTAATATTAATAATTTATCATCAATGTAATCTACTTAACATTTATACGGTCATGTGGTAGAATAAGATGAGACAATCTGTTTTAAGAGCGTGTATGATTACTGTTTATAAGAAAAAAAGACTTGCTTCTTTTAGTTAATCTAAATTTGGGTATCACAATTTCATTTTTACTGCGTGTAATATTATGGAAATCGCTTCTTATTTTGAAAACTTCTAAGTTTTTGCGAACATACAAAATACTTTCTAAGATATAAAGAGAAGGCAGAGTTAGTACATCAACTTCTCTGAAATTGTTTCTAAGAGACTCGCGATGACCCATTTTATAGATCACGCGGACTGCCTTCTTTTATAAAATGAAAATTAAATCTACGTTAGCTGTCGATCCCCACAGCAGAACGCCGTAAGACATATTACTGTGGAAATAAGCAAAGTATACTAACCTAGCTGTAGCTATATCAGTCCACTGCCTTATTTTACTTACTGCATATGCAGCTGAACTTAATCTACCTGAAAGAGCTATAATGTAGGCGCCCCATTTCAATTTTAAATCTAAAGTAATTCCTAGAAATACAGTTTCCGTAATAGGATCTAGTTTCTTGCCATCAAGCTTTAAATTTACACTCACTTGCAGGGGTACATTTGGTAATGAGAACTTAAGATATTTAGTTTTACTCGCATTATATAAAAGATTATTAGCTACGAACCATTTCGAAAGAACAGCCAGACTATCGTTGACATGTAAGACATCCGTATCTTTTGTATCTATTTTAAAAATAAGAGACTTGTCATCAGCAAATAAAATTATATCCGATAAGATCATGACAGAAAGGTCATTAATATAAACTAGATATAGGAAATGGCCAAGAATTGAACCTTGAGGCACGCCTATCTTAGCTAAGGACCCCGAGAACATCCCCCGGTAACGTTTACATTTTGCTGCCTGTTTGATAGATAGGAAAGAACAAGATCAGAAGCTTGTCCACGAATTCCATAGGCGGTGTAATTTACAGGTATTGTGATCAATGCAGTCAAACGCTTTTGAGAGGTCTCAAAAAATGTCAATTGCATCCTGGGACTTCTCCCAGGATTCAAAAATGTGTCTGATGAGTTTTACTCCCGCGTCAGTCGTCGATTTGTAACCAAACTGGCGACTATGTAAAATCCCATTTGAGTTAAAATGTGACATCATCTGGTCTAGCATGATTTTTTCATAGATTTTACTCAATGGTTAGCAATGGTTAGCACAGATAAAAGTATATAATTAGAGGGATCACTCTTACTACCACATTTGAAAATTGGTACGTTTTAACTATGTTTCATGAAATCAGGGAACGTACCGCTGTCTAAACAATGATTATATGTGCTTGTTAGGATAATAATGTGTAATGTCATCAATTGTGTCAATGATATCTCCAAGAACCTTAACGGAAATCCCCCATAACCAGGGTTTTGCATGTTAAAACTTTTGAATGCTTTATTAATTGTGACAATAGAAATGGGCTTGAATTAAAAACTTGGAATTTTCTTACATTGGAGGGGAGAGTTTTTGTAACCACTATTGTGGTTGTGTGGAATGTCGGTAAAAAACTAGTGTCTCAGCAACTATTAATTTATCTGAAATGGTTTCAGTATCAATTCATTTTGATCTCGCTGTGTTGTTTTGTGCTTCCAGTTTCTTTGTTAATTACCGGCCACACAGCATTTATTTTATTATTAGAAATACAAATTTTGTAACTTATATTTATATTCATTTAGATTTAGTTTGAGCGCAGACTCTTTTAAATATATTGGAATAATTTCTTACATAATCATGGAGGGTTTGATCAGAAGTCAATGATTTCTCGTGATACAAATTATATAAAATATCTCTGCTTTTTCTAATGCCAGCAGTGGCCCATTCACAAAAAAAATGGTGTCGTTTTGATTGTAACTTTTTTTACAGGATATGCTTATTGAATTCTTGGCATACTGTAGAAAATAGTATACCGTAGTTTGTATTAGGGTTTTGTGAATCAAAACTAGCTGTTGAAAGATTGCTACGAACAAAATTATTAAACATTTTCAATTTATTTTTAGTTAGAGGTCTTTCAACGGTTTTATCTAAGTGTAACTTTTTATCTAAGTCAAACGATACTAGTTGACCAGTATGGCGACGACGAGCGGCGTATGACGAGTCTTTTATTTTACAATTAGTAAATACTTACACTGTCTATGCATGAAGCTGAGGTTACATTTATTCTAGTCGCTTCATTAAATACAAATTTTAAATTGAATGATTTAAACAATGAGATTAGCTTACATTTTTCCGGTGATTTAACTAATAGATCAATATTTAGATAACCACAAACAAAAACGAATTTATTATCTTTAAAAACTTTACTTCGTATTTCTTCCATAATGATCAAAAATGATGACAAGTTTAAGGCTGGTGGTCTATAAACACATAAGAAAGTATGACCTTCAACCTCTGCACTGCTCTCTGTACTGCACATACGCGACCAACAGAGCAAGCAGTGATAGCCTTTCTTTCCTTATGTCTAAAATAACTATAACACAATATTAAGGTACCACCCCCTATTGAGGATCTTTTGTATGCACCGGCAACTGAAAATTTATTTACATTAAATTATTAACATTTCCACGCCTAAGATTTTCCCAGAGAGGCGATTTATATTTTAGTGATATAGTAAAATAATATTATTATGCTTCTCTTTTGTCGACTCTAAAAGTTTAAAGAATCAAATAAAGTATTATTACAAGTACTAGATAATATTGTTTCGTCACTTAACCTAGTCTCAGTTAAATTATCAATAACTGCGTGTCTATTGTAAATCCTAGAAAATGACACACATAAATTACTGATTACGATCTCGCCATACTTGCAGATAGCGCCATCAACTATAATCGACCAGACATAACCCTACAGGATAAAATAAGAAAAACCACTTACCTTATAGACATTGCAGTTCGCTACACCATAACCTACAAAAAGCAATCGTTGGAAAAATAAGCAAATACGCTGAACTTAAAGAAGAATTACAAGAATTTGGAGACAAGATAAAGTTTATGATGTTCCTGTCGTTCTGTCTACGGCACACAGTGGTCTGAAAATCAAGCTCCATACTCATAGAACCTTAATGTCAGAAATTAATAAATAAAAATATGTTTTGTGTTTAGTATACCTCCCTTTGTTTTGCTAATATAGTATGAAGGGTATGAGTAGCTCAACGCGTGAGTTTTTTTTATTTTTTATGGAATAAAATACTTATAGTGGTGTTTTTCAAAACTGAATAGAACTGATGGGCTGGTACTCACATGAGCTATTGCACCATACACGGCGATCAAGATGACATACAATTCTTGTGCCTTTCGGTGCCGCTTTGCATGTACTCGTAGCAAGCTTTGGAAATTTTGAATTTACAGTTGGTGATCTTTTAAATCTTTGATGGTATTTTGTGAAGTTACATATCGCTTTGAATATGAAAATAGTATGTAAACTAATACTTATACAAGAAGAGACAAACATACACACACACACCCCCACACACTCACAAACTTTTGCCTTTATAATATTAGTGTGATTATAAAGGCGAAACTTTGTGTGTGTGTGCGTGTGTGTGTATGTTTGTCTCTTCTTCACGCTAAAACGGCTGAACGGATTTGGATGAAATTTAGCACACATATAGTTTATAACCTGGAATAACACATAGGATACTTTTATCTCGATATTCCCACGGAATCGAGACTTATGCGGGTGAAACTGCGGGGTGCAGCTAGTAAGGAATAAATATGTACTAAGGATGTTTTTACATTTTTATTTTTAAATATATGGTTAAAAGTGATGAAAGGTAAAAACATGTATTAAATATTTAATGTAAAATACGTTTGGGGGAACTGTTAATGAAATAGTTAATACTAATACATTACAACAACAATTATGTGCAAGACAGGCAATAACAATAAAAGTAACGTCAAAATTGTACATTGGTAAATTTAAGACTATAACAACTATTTACAGCTCCTATAACTATGATATATTAAATATGACTGTTTAATTATATTAATTAATTTAATTATATTCTTATTTTATTATAATTATTTGCTTTAACTACTTATACAAAAATGATTAGCAGAGAGTATCTTTGCTGTCGTCAGTCCTCTAAATCCGAGTCCAGCATTGACGCGTTAATATCAATAAATTCAACATTCTCTTTGTCTAGATCTACATCGTCACCAATGAGAAGAAATTTCATATCATCAGTAATAGGTGTATTTACTGATTTTCTCAGCACAGGTCTTACGCTGGACAGGTAAGGATCTGACGAGACAAGGAGACCATTGAAAATGTCTGCGTTTGTCGCTTTTCGACAAAATTTGCGCGAATGCTGTTCTCGGATTTTCTTGAAGTCTTTGTTTCTGGCTTCCGATGCCTCTTCAGATAATTTGCCAATGGGCATAATATTGAAGTGTTTAATAACTTCAGCACCGTGCAGTAAAAGTTTGTGGACATTCGAAGGCATTTAATACCAGCCATAGAGCTCCACATACAATTCTGCTGTTTGGCGCGCAAAGTTTTTAAACGCCTCAACATTTATGGGCTCCCCACAAGCCATCACACGCAAAAGTGTTGCAAATCTTTGGATCAAACTAGGATCCAAGCCTGTAATAGCTGCAGTATTGGCAGGATTACCAAAAAAAATCCTCGCTGTGTTTCCATCGTTTGTGGTTCCGGAACCTGAAACAAAAATTATAAATGAATCAAAAGTAATCCACAACTTTGTAAAGAATAAATAAAACTAACGTTATTTGAAAAAAATAAGATTTAAGAACAACGACTGTTATCATAACTCACCTTGTTTAACGATGTCTACTAGGAGGCCAATTTCATCACGGAACTTCTGCTGTATGGTTTGTTTTCTACTCATCAATGACTCTTTGCTGTCTGCATCTGTGGCTTGCCATGTTTTGAAGTCTAGTCTATACGAAATATGGAGTAGGCACTCCATACATCTAATCCAAGTATGAAGTGTAGATAAACCATACTGATATATATCTGTTGAAACAGGTTTTCTGGAAAGAAAGTGAATTAATTAATAAAAATATACACAGTATTACGGTAATCTGAAATATATCAAATTATTCAAAACTTACTCTGAGATCTTCTCTAACTTATTCATTTCCGAAGGGGTAGCTTTACAGATGTCACAAGTCTGCGTTGAAGTATTAGACAGTTGCGAAGTGATTTTACCATCTATCATGGTCATAAGCATTGATTGCTTAACAGTATGAATTCCCATAATAGACGGATCCAGTGCTGCAATCTCAGCTTCAATCAAAGCCTGTTCTTCCTTAATATTTAATTGGTTTTCATTTGCAAATTTAAAATAGAGCGGTCTGCAGAACATTGTAGAAGATGGCTTTGGATTCTCCCATAACTTTTCTTCACCACAAACTAAGCGCAGAGGCACAAAAGAACACATAAAATTGCTTGAATCATCTTGACCCGCCATAGTTTGTTTGTACAAACTTTGCCCTGGAGCACCATCAAAGCCCCACTTGCATATCAATGTTAGCTCTTTGCCATCTAGCGAAGATTCCAAACGTAGGAATTTCCCAAATCTAGCAACAGTTTTGTCCAAAATCGCTTGAAGCTTTACTTTTACCCCTTTTTCGGTGATTTCTATGGTGTCTTTTGGTGGGTAACAGTCCTTCTTCGCCTCTAAGATAGCAGTATATGAAGGATATAGTAGTATTCCTTCTTCTTTTGCACAAGCTCTTAATGTTGTATACTGCCATTTCGAAAGCTTCAATGAAGTCAGAATTCCTAAAGCTTTATCAGCGGAATATATGGGCATAGCTTTCTTGGACTTCAACAATTCCTTTATCTTTGTAGTCTCTTCGGGATGCTCTGTGATCAATTTTATTATATCTGCTACATTTTTGTTATCTGCACTTAAACCAGTTGCATAAGCAAGGCTTTCAGTGCTATGCGTGAGGAGCTCTTTCACTCTTCTTCTCTTCTGTAGCGGGCTTAGCTCCGAGAACACTTTTCTTGGACTCACAACAGTTGATGTTCCAATACTGCACGTCTCCGGTTTGTATGATGTTGATGCACCCTCATTTACACCGAAGTCAAAACTGGAACATGGTTGCTGCTCTTCTAACACTAAAGAAGGTGTCATCTTGTCCTTCATGAACTCAGGCCATTTTATGTCTTCTTGCAGCCATGTCTCATACTTTTTTATGAAAGTATGTCTCGTGCGATTACACGAGATCCATTTGTTCCTCAACGAACACACATGAGTCTGACAGAATTGTTTCAATTCTTTATTTTCGTTTTCTGACAAATCAACGGCATTGACAAAAATTTCATACACACTGGGCTGTGAGAAACAGCTATTGTTAGCCACAAACATAAAAATATCCAAATTGGTACTAAAACCTTCCATCATAACACGAAAACAAATCGAACGTACCTAATAAGTATAGTAAGCGCGCACAAGTGCAAAGAGCTACTGAGTGAAGTTAGTTTAAATGTCCTATTTATATTATAACTACCCTCATTAACGCTCGCTGTCCCATAATGCTTATTAAATTAAAATTCAACAATAATGACGGTGATTAACAAATGAGTTATTTCGTGAAATGAATTTTATAGTAAAATGTAAATAATCTACATCGTTTTCTAATATTTTCATTATAAAAGTCGTTAGCAGGTTATTAACTAACGACAATATCAGTTATGTGGTTGGTTACTTCATTTAATTATGTCAAAGATTTGAAAGATCACCAACTGTAAATTCAAAATTTCCAAAGCTTGCTACATGCAAAGCGGCACCGAAAGGCACAAGAATTGTATGTCATCTTGATCGCCGTGTATGGTGCAATAGCTCATGTGAGTACCAGCCCGTCAGTTCTATTCAGTTTTGAAAAAAAGCACTTTAAGTGTTTTATTCAATACAAAAAAAAAAAAACTCACGCATGGAGCTACTCATACTCTTCATACTATATTAGTAAAACAAAGGGAGGTATACTAAACACAAAACATATTTTTATTTATTAATTACTGACGTTAAGTTTCTATGAGTATGGAGCTTGATTTTCAGACCACTGTGCGGCAGGTGTTATTCCCAACCATCTCCTCCGTAGCCTGAAGTTAATAGATCTAGAAGAATCCAATTACATCAATCTGCAGAAAGCAGCAATCCTAAACACATGCAGAGTCGTTAGGAAATTCATGCAGTTAGACTAAAATACACTCTCACCATAAAATTCACCACACGCTGCATTTACTTGGCTTTGTCCCATAAATGTAGCTAAAACCAGCATAAAATCTTTGGAAAAAGAACACTTCCTCTATTTTACAAAGTAACTAATACTCTACTTTACAAAGTAATTAATTATTCATGTTGGATAAGTCAACAACCGAGCATTTTACCTCAGTCACCACTCTAAGTAGACGAACAGTGATAGTAGAATGTTACCAACATACTGTAAGCCGCTGCTGCCCATCCTTGTCCGCGTCCCTATATATCAACCTTGGCCAAGACACGCAGACGCAGAGTGCTCTATTCTTTGCAATGCGCCAATTTCCGATACAACCTGTATCATGTTGTTAGTTATGCTTTCTTGTCTCTGGGGAACTGTGACATAAACACGACAGCGTTTTAGTAGAACATTCGCGATGAACCTGTGGTTACTTGCAATGTCAGTGTATGACAAAGAAGCATATTGCTAGTCGGTACGGTCAACTAAAGAGGGATGTGACTATGCTTGTTTACTATGCATGTATAAGCAACCAAAAGTCGTAAAGAAAGAGGAAATTTTCTTCGTTTATTAGATTGGGCTGCTTACCAACTAAAATTTATTCTAAACTGTTGTTGGTAGTTGTTTAAATTATTCCTCGCTTGCGCTGCGTTCCGATGCGGTCGCGTTTGCATATTCTTTATATCGGTTAGCGCGGCGCAAGCTGTCGCTCGTAATTTACCCGCCATGAGTAGTGAACTAGTGGCGAACGAGCTGCTGGCGTTCCTGCAGCAGAAGCTGGATGTGATGGACGAGGTGTCAGCTGTCCAGATCTGCGCATCGAACTTCAGCGAGGATGACATAGCTGCTGCAAAGCTGTTGTTGTTCAGTGTGCTGAACAAGCGCGACCAGATGGTGTCCCGCCGGCGTGACGGGACTAAAAGGAGCCTGCAGGATATAATCACGCTATTCAAGGAGACCGACCCTGACGACGTGCCGACATTTGTGGCGAAGGAGCTACACAAGCTTCCTCCTGTCACCTTCGACCACGTCGATGTAACGAGTCTTCTGAAGGACATTGTCTTTCTAAAGGCCCGCCTCGCGGATGTGCTGACGAAATTAGATGCATCCCAAAACACTGTCGCTGATTTGCGCAAAGAAGTTAGCGAGTTGCGCAACAGTGTGGCGGTAATTAGGTCACCTGTCGATGCTTCAAACGTAAATGCATGTCGCGGAGCCGGCCTCGATATATCGTCGTCGAATTCCGCGTCAGCAGTTTCGTCGCCAGCGCATACGTCGATTGCTGAGCTTGCAGAGCGCCGCGCCGACGCGCCCCGCAGCCCCGTGCTCGTCACCGCGGCTCTTCCTCGCAATGCCGCCCGCGCCCCTTGCCCCATCCCGCTGCCAGTGTCTGTAGCCCCGACGAAACCCCTACTAAGGGATTTCGCTAGCGTCACCGCGAGTGCCCGTGGCGCTCCTAGTATAAAGCCCATGCCAGAGAAGGCGCCGAATAGGGCTGGTAATGATGATGGTTTCGTGACGGTGCAAAGGAGCAAGCGCCGATCGCGAACGAACCAGAACCGCTGTGGCAAAGCTCCTGCGGAGCCTGAAGTGAGCCTGCGTGCCGCAAAGCCGAACACACCGGTGTACATCTCCCGCCTGCACTACACCACTAAGGCGGAGGACATCGTTGAGTACGTGCGCCAAAAGACGAGGTACACGCCCAGGGTACAGTTACTGGAATCGCACCGGAACGTCAACTTCAAGGCGTTCGTCGTGCGTGTACCGAACTGTTATCTACCCCTCGTCATGGAAGAGCACTTTTGGCCGCAGGACGTGGTGTTCCGTCGCTTCCGCGGACAAGTTCCACTGGACAGCATAAAATTAAGCTAGTGCAAAGTGAAGCGCTACTAACATAGTCTTAAGCTTTTTACTAACACAACTTTTGTTTTTATAAAAATATATATGTTTAGGTTAAGGTATTTTTCTATGGGCCTGTGTCGCCTGAAATAAATGGTATTATTATTATTATTATTTTTTCATCTCTTCACATTTCTCGGGACCCTGGGATCCCGGACCTTTGGAAGGCATACGAGGGGCCGAAGCCAACTCGCAGAGGCCCGTTAGACGTTTTTAATGAAATGAAGCACTAACCGATGATTATCCCTGTTCGGACTATATAAGTGCACCCAAGGACAACCCCCGGTTGGTGTAGGACTATTGCAAGATATGGAAACAAATATATAGGTCTATGGATTTGGGTAGCTTTAGTGGACTGGTTAACTAGGACTATGGAAAGACTATGGCCCCTGCCTGACCAATGTTTTATATAAAATACACAGATAAAATGGCAGGGGGTGACTTGCACACTCAATAATGGGCCCCCGAAAATGGTCGCTAGCACATAGTGTCGAAGTGACAAAGGGGCAACATGTCCTGAGGTGCTTATGAGGAGTGGAGAGGTATCCCACGGCTATCAGGACAATCCCGGAAGTACGGTCAAGATCCCTACCAGCATCTTACTGGAATACTTCCTTCCTCCGAGCACGTTTGCTCTTGCGAATCTCCACTCTAGCCGGCCAATAAAGGCAAGAAAGAGGCGGGAGCACTGTCCCTCTTCATTGTTCACTCCAGACGGCCAATAAAGGCAAGCCAGAGGTGAGGAACAAGACTTCTCCCGGGAGATAGGGTCCGTGGGGTCGCTACTGCCCAACAGCTCGCCACATGCTGCCCTGCGGGTTTATTATTATTATTATTAACTTTTTGATTGACATCCTATGCACAAGAAAATTAAAAGTAAAACAATATAAAGAATGTTTATGGTATTGCATGAAGTGAAACTTCTGCTCCAGTATCTATTCAGTGCCGCTTCGGTAGAGATTGCAGGACTAACTGATTTTTATACATGTTGTTCTTTTCCGGTACGCATGTGACTTTGATATTAACAGTTACAAATATTGCGATCGTGCGGATAGTAGTAGGCAGTAACGCTGTAGTCACACCTTGCGTACGATAACTAAGTTTTACTGTAGCGAATGTAACGCTCGCGTTATACGCTCTGTATTTCTCTAATTCACAGATTAACAAGATTTGCTGGTTATTATAACGATTATATTTTTATTATGACCTACATGATTGCGATTTCCAAATGGTTACAAAGAGCAAGAGATACTTGAAGCATATTAATAATGAAACTACTCGTATCCCATTCGATCCGGATTCTGCTGTTTCGGTCATAAGCTGCGATAAATTCCTACCAAAGGTAACTGATTGCAGATCCTCGGCCTCGCGAAGAACAGCCAGTAATGGTCCTGTTACTAGATCAACATGTCAGTGTCATATTATCAGGCCAATGACCTTTACTAATTTCAAACACCGGGAGGTAAAAAAGAAAAAAAATGGGTCAGTCAAATAATTATTTATGTACGTAGGCAGGCCATCAATGAATGAATGTAAATATATTATGATTGATTGACAAAACATATTTATTTTATTTTACCATTTATGTACACACGTAAATATAAACAGACAAGAAGAAAAGAACAGAAAAAAAATAGGTATAAAGGTGATGCTTATAGCATACCCTTCAGCATATTCCTATAGAGTCGCCTACAAATTCATTGCTCATTATGACGGTTTCTCTTTGACATTGAAAATTAAACTGCTCTACAAACGCAATCTCAAAATCTAAACTAGTGTAACACACTCTCAATTCTATAAGAGCTCGAACAGAAACTGTGTCTGTGTTCCCATCTTTACTACGAATAAAAAACGTACAACTTAACATTACATTAGAAAACACAGCAAGTGAAAACAAGGAACAGTCGATTGCTACACATAGGAACCTTCCAACTAGAACACCCGAGTTACGTCCATACGTCATCAGCTCACTGCCAGGGGCTGCGGCGAAGGCCACTGCAGCCAGTTTCCCTCCATCCCCGGTGTCGAAAGTGCAGGATGCACACATCCTGCACTCCGCTTCGCTGCGGCACTTCCACTCAGGATTGGCCAACGAAGCTGGCTGTACGTTGTTTTGACAAGTGGCTTGAACATGAATCTGAGTTTGTTCAGGTGGGTCCATGTTCCGTAACAGTGTTTTGTAGAGTGTGTGTTTGATCATTTGTGAGTTTGTGCGTGGTGGATTACGGCCCATTCCCTCTCACAGAGGAGGCCTATGTACCGGCAGTGGGAGCATTATAGGCTGATTACGTTGTGTGGTCGTGTTATTTAGATTCTGTGGATGTCGGGAAAGGTCCTTATTATTACCAGGTGGCGCAGGTTTTGTCAATATTGAATATCATCGGCACTCGTGAAATCGTTATTAGTTTCTGTAGTGAAAATCTGTCTGGAAGCCGTTAAAGGTTACATTCAGTCAGTTTACTAACAGTGAAAAGTATTTTACAAAATGTACACCTTCGGAGAAAACAGCTACGTACCGCACTACCGCGGTAAACGCTGGAAGGTTTGTTTGCACTAAGAAGTTGTTGACTCATTGTAAATGTAAAATCCTTGGTTTTGCATCTTCTTCATATCTATTATATCAATATTCCCTGGAGTCTGGATTTGTTTTCGGTTGATGTCAATAGGCTCGCCCCTATTTATTTATTTTAACATAAAACGGCCAAGGCCTTATACATGGGATGTAAACATAACTGGCGAAAAGTGGGTCTATTATAGGTACAGCTCTGCCTATCCCTTCCGGGTTTACAGGCGTTATCTTTTGTATGTTATATCAATATTGCAAGAACTTATTATTGATTAAAATATGATTACAATGGCACCACATTGTTGACGATGGTGCACCTACTCTCGTGTACGAGGCGTTACTTTATTTGCGGAGTTTAGACGAACTGTCATCTCATTTTCATCTCAATGACTGAATTTCAGCCTTATCCGGTAAGATTTTCAGCCAAATCTAACAGCCTTTGTCTGATGATTAGATAGCTACCTCTTGAAGAGAAAACCACTTCCTCGTTCCAATTTTAAACTGCTAGAAGCTGACCAATTAGATTTCTATTCGATTCGTAAAACAGTTGCCTAATACAAGTTTAATGATAAACGGAACTGCTGTAATTTAAAGCATTTCAAGTAACTTCGATTGTATTACCTAGAGTTTTACATTTGAGGTCAGTTCACACTAACACGCTCGACACATCTGAACTTACGAAAAATACTATAACAATAAATAAATAATCATTACGTAGGATGATAGTTGAACATAAATAATAATAGTTTAGGACCAAGTGAAGCAACTTACAAAACTTTATTAAGATAATGATGATTTACTTCACGACTGAGTGGTCGTAGAACATACTGCAAGCCGATGGAGTCTGTTAGCGCCTTATCTTTATATCGTACATACCTACACAACAGCATGCGTTTTCCGCATACTAGAAATTATTATTATAGCGATCTGTGGCTTATCCCTACATTGTTATAGCCATGTTTATGCTAATATTATAAAGAGGTAAAATTTATGAGTTTGTATACCTAGGGGGTAATCTTCGGAACTGTGTTCACAAATCACGATCCGATCTGTGTTAACAAAGAGTAAACATCCAATTAATACCTCTTCATTGCAAATCATACTTAGACCCTCCTGCCCACAGTAAGGTATTGCCGACTTACGTGCTACTGCTGGTTGCGTCTACCGATGCTGACCTGTTCTCTAAGGCGACGAGGACTAAGGCGGATGAGAGGGACCTGAGGAACAGCGTGTTTGATTTCATCATCATCGGAGGGGGCACGGCAGGGTGTGTGCTGGCGAACAGACTGTCTGCTGTCTCTGATTGGAAGGTAACGCCGTGGTTCTTTTATTTGATAAGCTCCCCCTATTTTCTACGTAGCCTGATGGTAACGGATAAAGTAGGCAATGGTCCACGCTTGAATTGAAGTACAGTCAAACCAGAAACCTACTCCGATCGTCATCCGTCTGTAACATTGATACGTTCCGTTTTTTTTTAAAGTACTAAAGTACATAAAATAACTATTTAAATATTAGATTAGGCTTCTTTAAGGATTATATTTGTTTACTTATTAAAAACCAAACGCCAACGTTCAATATTCAACGCAATGCATGCGACCTTCGCGTAACTCAGAAGTTTTGAAATGATTTTTGGCATTGTATAGAGCGGTTAATCCATAATTTTATAATCATGGTAATACAAATCTGGCAAGTACAGTTATGGTTGCAATTAATCTATAGTATCGAAATGAGATCAAATTTTATTTGTTCTACCGCGCGTTCGTTTTTCCGGAAATAGACGATGATTCCCGAAGCGCATCCTTTTCTTGGCATTCTGTAAGTAACTTACTTACTCAAGACATAAAGACTATCTATCAGCTCACAGCTATGCTTAGGGACAGACTAGGCTCGCCCGTGACCATTACCTTACCAGAAGGTAATGACGCAATCGACGAGAAGTTACCTTTCACTTGAGCCTTCAGGGCTCCCTGGCTAGGGAAGTCCTCTCAACTGATGGCTTTTGATCATTATAAATATCCTGGATTTTTGGCACGTGTTTTTCGGGTTTGCCCGAATTATCGGGCATACCGAAACAAACACAGCAGTTGCTATCGAAGCGGAAATTCCATTTTAGAATGACGGTTGCGCAACTCTGTATTAATCTGGAAATTTTAATTATAGGTAGGAAAGAATCGGAACCAAATTTCAACAATTTCCCGTTACACAGAACATTTTGTGTTTAAATAATACATACTTATTTATCTGGTACAAACATGCATAAACTCACAGTTGTACAAAAACACTTATCTAAACATTATGCAACGTTACAACAAAGGAAAAAAGTGTTTTCGATGAACTAAATAAATATGCTACGAACCTTCCTTCCTCATTTTAACTTCCTCGTACGATGTAACAATAACAGAATTAAATTAAAAAACTATAGCTTATCATTTAATACTGTTAGCCTTTTTGTACTCTGTGGGTAATTGTATTAAACCTACTCATAATGGATTGCACCTATTTCATGGTTTAATTAACTAACTACATCAACCACGTAACTATCCTAACGTTATAGACTTTCTATCTTCTATCAAAATCAGTACTGCCTACATTATTTGTTGAGTAATTTTCAGTCAGACCTTGATACCTGATTATAGCTTTAATGTACCTAGCTACTTATAATAATGAAGAATGCCTCTAAGTTGGTAGGTATATAGGTGGTAGGTACCTATTCATCCCTGAACTGTTTATTTAACGTTTCATGGATTGGATAAGGGTGACAATACAAAATGGATGACCTACGAGACGGATGAATCGATTGATCACCAATCTGAATACTGTGAAATACTTTGTTTTCCTCGAATCAAAAACAGATACTCTAGGATCTTTTCCAGCTTCTTAGTTATATAATATTTCATTTAAATCGGTTCTGTATTTTAGCTATAAAACTTACCAAAAAGAGGAGTTTAAAATTGTACACTAAAGTAGACATTACGAATTCCCATGCCAGGTTCTATTACTAGAAGCAGGCGTCGACGAGAACATAGACTATGACATCCCAGGAGTTCCCACGAAACAGTACCGCCCCATCCTCTGGAACTACAGAACTGAGCGGAACGGCTACTCCTGCCTCTCCAGACCTGGGGGCAGCTGCGAGGTGAAAACCGGCAAGGTATTGGGCGGGTCCAGCGTGACCAACGACATGAAGTACACCAGGGGATCCAAGGTGGACTACGATGGGTGGCACAGCACGGGAGCTCTCGGCTCCCTGGACTGGAAGTTCGATGGTGTTATAGAACATTTTAAAAGCGTTGAGGATAACGGTGAGTTTCAGTGGTGGCGGTTGCAATCTAGGCATACAAACACATGGTCTGCGTGCGCCCTATATGCGAAAGACGTGCCTATAAATTGGGTTAGTACCAACAGTATCTTTATTTTAATTACCAAATTGGAGCATTATTATCTCAAAGATTTGTTAGCTAATGAAAGTAATGAGTCTGTATGTTTACTTATAAGTTTAAATTTACCTTAATTGTAAAACAATAATCGGTAACACATATTAAGGTAGGTATTCATTTGTAGTGGACCGGTGGAACACAGATAAAAATAAAAGTGCTGAAATTCCTGAAAAGTATATTTGCATTATGTGAGCAGGAAGTAGAGAATGTATTGACTTTTGTTTTTGCAGTCGTAGAGTTATTGTTAGCTAGTGATAAATATATGTATAATGGAAGGTTGATAATATTATCAAAAGTACCTACTCAGGAAAATGGTTCTAAAAAAATGTGCCCGTCGATTGTAAATTAATTAACTTGTTTTTCTGTAACATAGGCTTAAATGATCGCTATAAAAAAGTGGCATTGACTTTAATTAGGACTGTAGGTGTAGGTACTGTGGGAGTCCTACGTGTATTTAATAATTAACGCAGTACTCCTTAGAACGTAAATATATTTTATCAAGGAATTGTACATCGGCAGGCCCTAGCTCTGCCTGTCTACCAATTAAACAATCTACCATCACTTTTTCTATAAATCTTATTTTAAACTCACTTGACTGTTCGAGGCAAACCAATGATAATATATATCCAGCCAGTCAACATAAGGTTGACACATGCAGACAACCTCTACAGTACCTATCAACAGCAAAATTGGATGAATAGTTCTGAATTCATTAATCTAATAAAAAAATCGGCCAAGTTCGTGTCGGACCACGCACAATTAAGGGTTCCGCAGTAAGGATGAATCCCAAGAACAAACTAAAATTTGTAGTTGAAAAAAAGAAGTTCTCCCATACATCGGTATACGTCACGGTCAATTCTCCAACTGCAAATTTAAGATTGTAATCGCAAAATATTTTTTTTCATGTAATTTAACTACAAATTAACGATTTTCGGACTTTTCCTTTACTTTAGCTCGCTTCTTGCCTTTCATGATTCAACGGAAAGAAATAGGTTAACAAGAAGTACCCGGGATCCTGCCGTTTTGCCGAAAAGATTTTGCCAAAATTTCACTACCCAAACAAATTTTAGCAACCTTTTTTTATACCAATGCAATGTTTGGAATGATTTTAGTACGCACATTTTCATTTGGTCAAATTTTTACTTGGTAGAATATTACCAAGGGTAATGTCATTAAGGCATTTGGTCTTTAATCAAATGATTTATTACAGCAAACAATCTGAAGACAATAAACGTTTGATCTAATGATTTGTTATGAAAAAAAATATAAAGGCAAAAATAAGTTTTGTTGGGAATTATTTAAAAAATGCTATTTTATTTTAATATAATCGTTTATTCAAGGGTAAAAAAGCAAGGGTGGGATAGGATGCAAGAGCGAGCGTAGCGAGCTCGGGACTTAGGGCACCCCGACTCGGACAGGTTAGGTAAGAAGGGGATGGCGGGGTCTGGAAGACCCCGCCATCCCCTTCGTGGTTATTTTTTTTTAAACCACCCAGAAGTAGGAGCCCCGCTTGGCGGGGCTCCGTCATCTAAGCCTTATAATAGAAATGGTAAATTGAAAACTGACGATACTAAATATTTGGTTTATTTTATTTTGCGTAAAATATGTTATACCAACTGAAATATTTGCTAACATAAAAATTGGTAATAGTACTAGTTGGTAAACAAGTTATTTTTTAAACGTTCACTTGCCAAACATTAGGTTTGCGTTACAATTATTTGTGAAGAGATTTTTTGGTAAGTATAATTTGGCAAATGAAATTATGCGGAAAATTGTTTGGGAAGCGATAATTTGGCAATTTCTTTTCGATCAAACAAGGGAGACCCCAAAAAGAGGACCAACCCGCACTGGGCCCACGTTGTGGACAACGTGGGCCCAGTGCGGCTAGTTGGGTTACACACGTTGTCTTCATCTCTTTAATATACTCTCCTATCGCAGGTATGCTGGAAGAGATTTCTTTAGAAATAAGCATCACCTTTGTACCAATTTTTCTGTTCCTTTCTTCTTGGTCTGTTTATATAAGTGTGTACTTAAATGGTTAAATAAATAAATAAATAGGTGGATGAATGACACGTCTTCATATTTTTGGTTCTAGGTCATGCCGGTTTCCTCACCATGTTTTCTTCACCGTTTTGAGAGTAATAATTTACAATAATTTAGATAGAAATATTATCTTTTAATCAACTTTTGGCTGGCTGTGCTAAGGAGGAAGTCAAAGTCAAAGATTTATTTGCAAACTAAGTGTACATTTTGGTGTTATTTTATAATATAGGTACTTACAACTTAGCGGCCTTTTCCAGGTATCGCAAATTAGAGGGTTATTTAACATTAAAAATTAAAATAACTATGCTATTGTCACGATTTTACATGAATAATTTCAATAATTTTGTGTTACTCATTCAAATAATAATATATACACATTTTTATAATTCAATAATAATATAATAAATGAGGATAAATGTTATGTAGTGTTTTATCCTGGTTAAACCCAATTAGTTCCGTCCATTCAGAATGTTCCTGCAAGATAAGCCGAGTTTTGAACTGAATTACGCTATAACTCAATATTAATCAAAACTTCCTATCCAAACATAGTACACATATATTCTGTTAATCAGTAATTGTTGATTTAATCTGGGTCGAATTCAAACTCAAACTTGAACTCAAAGCATTTATTTCAAATAAACCAATTACAGTCACTTTTGAATTGTCAAAGTGTCGGTCGGTCAGAAAGATGAAGCTAGTTGCCCATTCCAAAGCGTAGTAGGTACCTATGGAGAAGAACGGGCAAGAAACTCCATGGACACTCTTTTAAATCAAAATATGGTTACAAAATGCGATGCAGAACGTTAAAAACGTCCGTAATAAAAAGATAAAAACAATTCAAATATTAAATTAAATTAAAATAAGCCGTGGCAGATAAGAGATGAGCAGTCTCTACTGACGGCGCCCGTTCACGAACATGATGCTGATGAATTAGAGCTGAATACATAATATTATCACCATGGTTAAAATAGAGTAATACAATTGGGAACATTCCACTGAAAGTATTAATTACATTATCTCACTCACTAAATTATCACATCATACGCCACATAAAGTCCATGTGATTAGTTTGTTATAGAAGTGTATATTTTGATACCTATTGCCATTTCGGTAATACAATCCCACATAACCATCATTCCTGTAATCTTACTATAGTTTTAATTTCAAGGTGACTACGACGTACTCATGAACTCCCACTACCACTCCCGTGGGGGTGATATGCACGTGCAGCGCTTCAAATACGCCGACAGGTACATGGAGATCTTCACCGCTGGCTTCACGGAAATGGGCCTTCGTACCCTAGACATAAACACCAATATACAGGAAGCAGTAGTCAACAACCAATTCGCGATATCCAACAATACCAGGCTGAGCACCAATAGCGCCTTCCTCAAACCAGTGAGACACAGAAAGAATCTTCAAGTGGTAACAGGAGCATACGTGACGAGAATAGTCATTGATAAACAAGAAAGAAATGTAGATGGCGTAATTTATGAAGTGGAAAAGGGTAAAGAACGACCGGCGTACGCTAAAAGAGAAATCATTTTAGCGGCAGGCGCTATCAACAATGTCAGGCTGCTACATCTGTCCGGTATTGGCCCCAAAGCGGATGTAAAGAAACATAATATTACACCGATAGTCGATCTCCCGGTAGGACATAACTATCAAGATCAAGTGACCATTGGTGGTCTTGCATTCGTATTGAATGACGTCCAGTTCGTCACTGAAGCCGAAGTAATTAACGATTTTAAAACTTGGTTCCAAAACCGCAGCGGACCGCTAGCTTCTAGAGGCATCGGTCAAGTGTCAGCCTTCATACAACTTTATGAGAACTTCAACGCTCCGGATGTGGAGCTTGCCTTAGAAGGTAATTTTATTAGAAGCGATAAATTTATGCTGACTAACGTAAGTGTGCATGCGGCAGAAGAAACGAACTTGCCCTTGCCGTACTATAATTTAGTTAATATCAATCCTATATTATTGAAACCTAAAAGCAGAGGAAAGGTTATGCTTAATAAAAGAAACCCTAAATACGGTCGACCGATAGTCCAAGCGAACTTCCTTAAGGAATCTGAAGATTTAGATACTCTTGTCGATAGCATTGACATAGCGCTACAATTACTTGATACGAAAGAATTCAAGAAAACTGATATAAAGTTTGCACCGTTAGACCTCTTTCCTTGCGATAGACTAAGCAACAGAGATCAATGGAATTGTATTGCTAGACATTACACTAAAGCTATGAGTAATCCTGTAGGAACTTGTAGAATGGGCGAAAATAGTACCAATTCTGTTGTTGATTACCAGTTGCGGGTGCACGGGGTTGAAGGTCTAAGAATTATAGACGCTTCAGTAATGCCTACACATGCTAGAGGCGGAATATTTGCTCCCACAATGATGATAGCAGAGAAAGGAGCTAAGATGATCATAAAAGACTGGAAAGAAAACAATGGTCATTATTACAACAGGCGATGACATAAATTAGGTTTAGGTAAATAAAATATTGTATTAATACCAAGTCGTTTTTATTATATCACTGGCTTTTTCAGCTATCATTATAACAGGAGCCGCAGTGGAACCGCGGGTTATTTTTGGCATGATCGACGCATCGACGACTCTCAAATTGTTAACTCCAAAAACTCTTAAGTTTGTATCTACAACTGAATCAGGATCTTTGGACGTGCCCATCTTGCACGTCCCGGCGTAATTGTGCAGAGGAGTTGAGAAATGTTTAATGATACATAACCAAAAATCTTCAGATACGCGCTCATGCTCTTTGCAGTTATTGTTCAGTATATTGCGGGGATCAAATACATACTCTGCACTCTTGAAAACGTCTGTATCAAATAGTTTCACGATTTCCTGGATTCCCTCCAGTAATTTCTTCTCATCAGATGGGTCTTTAAGAAAATTTGGGTAAATCAACGGTTTTCCAAAGACAGGATCTGTAGCATTCAAGATTACTTGACCCCTGCTTTTAGGAGTCAGCAACGATACACAAATTTCAATCTTGTCGTAATACATGTTTGAGTCGTGACCTTTGAATCTTACCTCAATGTCAGGAGTTCCTAAAATATCAGAAATTGTGGTTTCTAAGAATGCTACAACTTGAAAGTTTGCTGATAAAGGTCCGATACCTTTAGAGTAATAAGTTGTAATATCTTTTAGTTTCTCAGGGAACTTTGATGTTGTTGATGTTTTTGTCAGTTTTATAACAGGCAAACAAACTGACACATGATCGTGAAAGTTTCCGCCTACTGGTAAATCATAGATCACTTTAATATCTAAATATTCTAAATACTCTTTAGGTCCTATTCCAGATTGCATCAGTAACTTAGGACTGTTTATCGCTCCGGCACTTAATATAACTTCCTTCGTAGCTCTCACTTTAAATCTTGTACCATTTTTGATATATTCTACACCGAGAACAGTTGTTGTCTCTCTGTTATCGTTGAAGAATAATTTTGTAACTAAAGCTTCTGACAGTATTTCTAGATTAGATCTTAGCTTCCTAATAGGTTCAACGAAGGCTGTAAAGGCACTAACTCTTTCACCGAAGTACGACATTGTCTGTATCCTCATGAACCCTAACTGATGTCTACCGTTTACGTCTGTGTAGTTGTATCCTACTTCATTTAACGCACTCAATAGAATATCCACGTTATCGTCGACGTAAGGATACCGGCCGACATCGAGCGGACCCTGTGTTGAATGAAAAAACTTGTTTTTTGATATATCCTTATCGTAGTTTCCTTCTGAATATTTGAAATAAGGCAGCACCTCGCTGTAAGACCAACCCTCGTTCCCGTTAATGGCCCACTCGTCGTAGTCGGCTGGGCTTCCTCTCATGTATGCCATGTCGTTAATAGACGAGGTGCCTCCCAGGACTCGGCCCTGGACTACCTCGCAGCCTCTATCAGCTCGATTCTGACAGAACCTGTAACGTGATAGAACTATATGATTGATAAAAACTACAGTTGCTTTATCAGGATCTGTCGACAGATTGAATTTTAGGAACTTGGTCTGAATTCTTAGAAATAAGTAAAATAATATTAGCAACTACTACGGGAGTGAAACGAACACGATCTCTACTTGTAACTAATTTTGACTTATCTAGTAGGATACTAGTATTTTAAAAGCCAATCTCTTGACAGATCCCGAACCTTAGACCGTGGACTGAATCTCACCCCTTTTTCGGCCTCATGGAGTACTGCCAGTCTATGTTAGAACCCTTGAACTCGCTCGTGAGTCCTGGGATCAGCGCCATCTTAGGTTCCTCAGGACCTGCTTCGATCATCAGTACCTGGAATCAAGATGAGTATTTTCTAAATGAACTGATTCTTATCGTCGATCTGTCCATAGAAATGAAAAGATCGACGATAAGAATTTTGAATAGATTAAACGATTTAAGCAAAAAACACTAATATCGGTTTTTTATAAATGATTTAGACTTATAAATCCACAAGTCTGGTGCACTTATTTGGCAAGTTAGATACTGATTAATCACAAGTTTAATTTTAATTATGGTGCCTACAAGAAAAATCGTACTTAGACTTTTCACTGGAAAACATTGTTAAAAAAACATGGAGAAACAAGTGACTTATTAAATTTGTTAAGTAATGATTAATTCCTTACCTTCCATTTCCTGTTCTCCGATAGTCTGCTTGCTAGCACACAGCCGGCCGTGCCTGCACCCACCACGATGAAATCATATTCATTATCGAACTCTACGCCGCCGTTTTTCTTGCCTTGCTCTTCGGGAAACCTATCGAAGTACGTAAAATGTTTGTAAGGACCCTTTCCTTCCTCCTCTGTCTGCTTCAATATGTTCCTTTTGTTCTTGCCGAAGTAGTCAGGCTCAGGTCCTACGTGGCCATACAGAGTGTGCACCAGGGATATCAGGAGAATAGCCGTCGGGGCACATTCGATGCGTCCGTCACATATCTTGCATAATTCATCAGTGGCGTTAGCACTCATTGCATCCTCATATTCTGCTGGATTGCCGACTATCAAATCGGAGGAAACCGGCGCATTATCTGCTATGAAGCTCGCAGGTACTTCGATAGGAGGAATTTTGAACAGTTGTGATTTGAGAGGTTGAAAATGTTTTACGGCCTGTCGTGAGGCTCAATTCCATTAGTATATTCATACGTCTCTAGTGTGACAACGTTATCAACTTTGAATTCTTCGTATTCTCGATTGTAAGTTAACTTTGTACTATGATTAAATTATCATTGCTATAAATTATGTTATTTATTTCTATTTCTTTATTAAAAACAATACCTATTGGTTGTTGATTATCAACAGAAGGTTTGTCATTGATTTTCACTTTATTAGCACAATTTGAACTATTGACATAATGTGTGACAGTAGCGAGGTATGCACAATTCGTCAGTAAGTAAGGCGACTGCCCGCGGCCGCGGATACGTCGCGCTATGTCGCCTGCTCTAAGAATTTGTTGTTTACATCCTTTGTTTTGCTTGTTTACCATTTAGCCATTGTTTTCAGTTCCAAGAGATTTTTATTACTTATAAAGTTCTTTTCATGTCCGTCGACACTGATCACTTTGTGAGCGACAATAACTACATACAAAGAAACACGACCTGGGGAGACTATTAATGTGCTGAGTACTGAAAGAGTACAATCACATAACGTACTGAAATCGTAATTACATACATATTTACTGAAGAAGAAAATAAAAGTAATACAGTAGCTTCCGAAGATAAGACGGAACAGGTATCAATTACACGCTGTTTGTTATTGAGTAAGCTAGGCACTAATGGAGGAGCGTCGAGTGGCAGACAGACAGCTACTTTGAAAATTAATAGAGCGGCACATTGCTCAAGGGAGCACTCGGTTTAGCCCTGAACAATGGCGATGAGTCCCCAACCTATTGTGATGTATCCATGGAAGTAGGAAAACAATATCAAATAAGGTCACAGATGACGTTGATTAATCGAAAGGTCAGAACATGTTTTAGGTATTATGGGGTTTATTTATAAACTTTGCTTAAATTAAGTAATGATTAGCGACTGTTTAACCATACATTTCCGACGTTTAATCGTCTCTTAACTTTAAACAAAGTTTACGAATAAATAAATATATATCATTACAAGTATAACTACCTAAGAGATATTATAAGTATGACTATGAGATATTTTCGTAGAGTACATTTTCTATCTTATGGAGTGACTTTATTTTCAGAACAGAAAAGGCACTTCGCGGTCGCTCCTTAGGTTACAAATAAGTTTATAATGGGAACCGAAAGTAAAATATTGAAGAGGATGGACACCTCCTCCCCTTTGAAGGTATATTTTCGTGGTGCAAGGCGTACGTACTGCATTTAACTATCTACCAGAACAATAGTGAAAACAATGTTAAAAGTAGTGATTGTGACTTATTATTGAATAAAGAGAAACTAGAATTCGGCGATAAAACTGTTTTCCTGGGGATCACGCTCGACTCAAGGCTGTAATGGGGTCCTCATTTAACATCTCTTGCAGGACGGCTAAGTTCAGCAGCATATGCTGTGAGAAAAATCCGTCAATTTACTAATGTAGATACCGCGAGGCTTGTCTATTTCAGTTTCTTTCATAGTATCATGTCATACGGTATTTTACTATGGGGACGGGCTGCAGGTACTGTTTAAAATGTTACAGTAAAATACCTCCCCACATACTCCAACTGAATGAAACGAAATTTAAATCTTGAATAAAACGCACACTATGCAGCCAAGCATATTATAAGTTGGGGGATTACATCGCTGACAAAGATGCTTGGCTCAACGCTGGTCCTGCTCCACAGGGGCGCATAAATTAATTGATAAGCATTCGAAAATATTGTTGGAGCTGCTGAAGATTGTAAAAACTATATTTGCATTATATTCAATTCAATCTCTTAACAATGTATAATTTTATAGCACACGTGTGAACACTATGTACCTACTATAAAGCCACCATTTACTAGGCTCGTCTTTCATTGACTTAAATGTGCCCTGGCGGCTGGCAGTATGTCATGCTCACTCAAATGTCTCGCTGGTGGTGGCGTGTGTGTTGGATCATTAAGTTCCCTTCAAAATGGTTGAGCTGAATGGTGTTGATCCATACGTCATGTTCGTGAACAGGCGCCGTCAGTAGGGACTATTCATCTCTTTGCTGCCACGGCTTATTTGAATCAAAATTTTTGAATTGTTTTTTTTTTTGTATTTATCTTTTTTATTACGGATGCTTTTAACGTGCACGTCTTTCTACATCGTTCTCACATGTATAATTCTAACATGAATGATGTAACCAATTTTTTTTGTAACTATATGTTGATTTAAAAGAGTGTGCATGGAGTTTCTTGCCCGTTCTTGTCCATAGGTACCTACTACGCTTTGGAATGGGCAACTAGCTTCATTTTTCTGACTGACTGACCCCTTGATAATTAAAAGTGCCTGTAATTGGTTTATTTGAAATAAATGCTTTGAGTTTGAGTTTGAGTATGAATAACAAAATCTTTCTCATTACAATAGTTACATAAGATGATAAGTACCTAACATGTTTTCATAAATTTTCGCAATATTCATGACAGTTGCTTATTAAATGTAACAAATAGTACAAAGGAGTTCATGTTCTGCAAGCATGCTAACTGTTGCATCTGTTTCGCACACCGCTAAACTGTTTAACGCAGTTCGGTGTCCATTAACAGTTGTTCATTATTTCTACATTGTGCTCCTAATGAAATACTACAAGTGTGTTACCTGCATTCTTATTGAGGATTGTGGTCTGCTGGTAGAAACATAACATCACGCTTGTCTTCCCCGAAAGAGAGGCAGAGGTGTACCACGCTCAGTCACTCACTGCCTGATGGTGAATTTAGACTATTTGAGCCCAGTCTTCTCGTCGCGTGACATAATTACACATAATAAATTGCTATTTTAACAAAAGTTCCGTCTTTATTTGATTTTTTTCACCAATCACTAGAACCGTTAAATCTAAGATATCAATTTACTCCTCACTCTGACACGGGAGTTAACTGAATTTCGTGCCCCTTATAGCCGTCAATGTGAACATTAAACATTACGACTCAATTAGATACTAACATCACATTATGACGTTAAAATTCTACACATTCTGGATTAAATGGATTTCAATCTCATGCTAATGTTGATTTTATTTTGTTTCAGGTAAAATTGCAGCGTAATTAAGTGGTGTGAAGGATTTGTAAGTTCAGAGAATTTATTTGTAAACATAGGTTACAGATACACAGGTGTGTGAGATGTTACATGTTTGTAGGTTCTCTATGTTTTGCCATTAGACGTACAAATGTTAGTACATACAGTCATATCAATTTCAATTATTTCATTCACAATATAAAGTAAGAATTATAGAAAAAGCTAGACTGTTAGATAAATCAATATAATATTCTCATGACAATTAATTAAATTTCAAATAAAAACTTCAATGTCAAAACAAGTAGGTACCAAATCAATAAAATATTTGACAAATGTCAAAAATTAATATTTAAGATAAAACAGAATTGTCAAAAAATAAAAATAGGATAATGTCAATTAATCAAATTAAGTTGTAAGTGAATTCGAATAAAAGGACATTTATATCAAACGTTAATGTTACAAGACAGATAAAGTCATGCTCACTCTAATGTCTCGCTGGTGATGGCGTGTGTGTTGGATCAATAAGTTCCCTTTAAAATGGTTGAGCTGAATGGTGCTGATCCATGCGTCATGTTCGTGAACGGGCGCCGTCAGTGGGGACTGGTCATTTCTTAGCTGCCACGGCTTATTTTAATTTAATTTAATATTTGAATTGCTTTTGTCTTTTTATTACGGACGCTTTTAACGTTCTGCATCGTTCTCACATGCATAATTTCAACATGAACGATGTAATCAATATTTTGTAACCATTTTTCGATTTAAAGGAGTGTCCATGGAGTTTCTTGCCCGTTCTTCTCCATAGGTACCTACTACGCTTTGGAATGGGTAACTAGCTTCATCTTTCTGACTGACCGACCCCTTGACAATTCAAAAGTGCCTGTTATTGGTTTATTTGAAATAAATGCTTTGAGTTTGAGTTTGAGTTTGAGAAGCATTTGTTTTATCAAGACAAATATATCGTCCTAACACATCAACCTAAATTAATGGAAGTCAAAACGAGAAAAAAAACTGATTAGAACTTTGAAATGTCAGAGTGCCTGTTTGAAAAGTTATAGCAACACATCTTCCAATCACATAAGACAAAATTATCAGGCGCTCAACATGACTCGAGAGAGTCTATTCATTCGTACATAACACCGGTGGTGGTTATGCATGATCAAAGTTGTACAATATATTATAAATTCATGAACTGCTTCGATTTTACGACATTCCAGTTGCTCCATGTTCGCGTAAAGTTGCACGAATGTGTCCCGAATGGTGAATAAGTAATTATTACTTTGTATTCGTTACCCTACCAACATTCTTGTAGATAAAAAAGAAAGTTCTCAGCTGACAGTATTAAAACAACATGTAAAAAGTAAAATTAAATGTTTTACGTGGAAGTGCTAAGTTAAGCAGGGACCTACCTACGTTTCAATAATGAATGAAAGCCTTCTTATAATATTGTCGTCGTATAAATACCTCTGTTAATAATCTAAGTAATGGAAACTTGTACCTACCGCTGGACACGTGTCTCTTAATCAATTAACTACTTAATCAGGTCGTCCTCGGCCTTGCGTCGCTGTTCTGTACAGATGACTAGTGTACAGTGGGCATACTGGCTGTTGCTGTGTCAATAACTACTTATGTATGTGTCAAATAAAATTACTAAAAACGCAGATAAAGAAATGAGTTTTACTGAATAGCCAGAAATCCTGGGTTCTAAGTTATTATTTATTTTTTAAAAAGCGCAGCCACATTACATACATTACACTTATGCTAGAAACAATCTTAATAGTTAAGTAAAGGACTAATGAACATGACAAATTAAGGCCTAGATGCATATTGTTCACCAAAATATTACCCACTACAAACGTAAAAGTCGCTGAAGTGGGTACCTATATATAAAGCATAGAGGCAGCAATGAAATTCAGATAAATAGGCTAGAAACAGAAAAAAATAAAACCGGCCAAGGGCGAGTCGGACTCGCACACGCAGGGTTCCGTACCACCGTACCATATTCAACACTTATTTTTTTAATACCTTTCTTTTATGGAGACCCCCTTTAATTTTCACAGAGTGTGTATTTCTGTTGCCGCTATACTTAACAAAAAAATATAAAAAAAAAAAATTATCTTTTTTTTATAGCGGCATTGGAAATACATACTTTGAAAATTTCAAGTGTCTACCTATTGCGGTTTATGAGATACAGCTCGCTAACAGACAGATGGACGGGCAGACGGACTGATGGACGGACGAATGGACAGCGGAGGCTTAGTAATCGGGTCCCGGGTGCACCCTTTGGGTACAGAACCCTAAAAAGCTTACCGAAGTTCCCAATGCGTATGGCTTCCAACACGCATTTCCTGGTTCGTACGTACTTAGTTCAAAATAATTGTCTTTTTTGTAGACAACATGCTCCAAAATGTCTCCAGATACATTAAACAATATTTCACTCGGAGTCACTGGATACATTAAGCATTAATAACTTTACCGTACGGGAAAAGGGTTGCAATTCCTTTGGCATTAATTTTGTTATAATCTGCGGAAGATTGAACAATTTCCAGTGACAGTGTTGAACCTATTATTTTTATAATGTCAAGTTATTATTTTTGTGTTATTTATGTTGGACCTTTATCGTTTTTTCTGTGCAGTAGTGTGAGAGAGGAAGTGATTAACTAAGGAATCTGTTTAATAATTATTGTCGTAGGCATGTTATTTTAATGCTTCGATGGGAAAATTGTTACTATTTATCTATGTGATTTTTGTTAACCATCCTCTACCTATGCCCATTTTATTTTTGTGATTAGATTTCTATTTCGTCGAATCGCACCATTTAATCTCTATTTAAGTATTCCTCATTCGAAATCACATAATTAAATGACGAAATTGGTTTACTACTAGTCTGTGCGTCCTGGTCAGTTAAAGCTACCTACAAATTAATAATGTATAATAAAATACTCTAAGCGTTACTTTTAAATGCCTGTTTCCATAAATTCTCTTGTTCACACCCATAACCATAAGTAAATAATTTAAATAAATACCTAATTTCCATACATTAGTTATGACATACGACTCATAACGACGCTCATTTTAATAATTGAGAAATTAACAATAATCCCTGGTGGTTCGCTCATTGCATTTAACACGCTAACTCAAATTAAATGTACAATAACAATGGACTCTAATTATTATTGCTCTCAAAATGGCCGGCTTCGCACTGTTATTGCGAAACCGAAGGGAGAAAGCAGCAAAAACGATAATAAATGAAAATATGGACGGAACCCGACCGCACTGCAATTACTTTTAATTCGATCCTGTTAAGGGTTAGTGCAGTTATTTGAAATAACGCCATCTGTGGTCGGGAGTCGGAGTTTTGTTCGTTTTAGTTCTGCTATCGGCCGCAGGAGCGTTAGCGTCGTAAAATTTTATCACTAAAGCTTAGTAGAATGCAAATTATCTTGAACGGTAAATCGGTTTTTAAAGTATCGGAATGCTTTGCTCACCCTGAATTAATGTTCCTTTAGCTTTGAATATTCAATAAGTTTAATATCTATTACCATTCAGCAATGTAGGAAAACTGCATGAGCCTGAGTTTGCAGTTTGAATACCTTCCATTATAATAGAGATAAGTAATGTTTTTTCAAACAGTTTTACTAATAGATACAGGAATAAGAATAACATAAGCCTACCTAGGCACCACATTTAAATCAGTCTATATATTATGACCCTTTGCTGCGCCTCGGGCCTCTTCTATGTAATACTAGCTTTTGCCCGCGGCTTCGATCGCGTGATGTTGGAAATTATCCTACGGGAACGTACCTATTACCGGGATAAAAGTACCCTATCTCCTAACCCAGGTCATGGCCTATCCGTATCCGCCTTCCATCCAAATCCGGTGACTGTATTTTCAATCCGTCAAATTTCTTAAAAAGCTGTACACAATAATTTCAATATTACCTACACGTGAATTTTAAAATCATGTCGTATCATACGCTCTATAATCCCCCCCCCCTCCCTCCTTTATTACAAAACGTTTAAAAACGTAATTATTTATTTCTTACTAAAAGCATAATTTTGAATTTTCTTATGGGTAGGTACCTAACTTAAAAAATGCAGAGTTTGTCATATTTCATCCCGTATATCACCCCTTTTAAGATTATGTTTGAGATAAAAAAGTAGCCTATGTCCGTCCCCAGGATGCCATCTATCTCCTTGCCAAATTTTATCGAAATCCGTTCAGTGGTTTGGGCGTAAAAGATACCATATAGACAGAGTTACTTTCGAATTTTTAAAACATATTAGTATGGATGGATTACAATGATAAAGCATTTTTTTGTCTTCTCAAATCTAAACTACCGGAAGCCAGTTTGTCCAGTAGGCAGAATGACCAATGACACAACAAAGTGTCTATTTAAATAGCAGGTAGGTAACAACTTGTGCCAGTGACGCGGGTAATCAATTTCGAAATTGATTTTTCGGTTCACATTAAAGTGTTGTTGATTCGTTATCGCAAGAACTCGTTCGACAAATCATTGACAGAGCCAACCATAGAAATGTCCAGCTTTAGGCGATAGAAATCGATCTATATATATATTACTTTTTGTAGAAGAGAATAATTGACTTGGATTTATGTAAATTCTTTAAATACACCGACAAGTAGGTAGGTAGATACATCTGCATAGACTGCGGTAACATGTTGTGATACTGCCAAAGGCTTAACTAAGAAATTAAAAATATTATTATAATTTTTGTGTTAATCCAGAGAAGCCTTAAATAAGTTAAACATATGTAGATATAGAAAAAAACTCATGAGACATGCATGGGGTATGAGAGTGCATGTTAACATCCCCTGATCTCCTACCGCCTCACAAACACTAATAAACTACAAAATCACAGACTAATACCAATCTGGGGACAACTCCATATGGCCTCCCATTATGCATATACCAAACAGATTTAAGCCAATAACAAACCTTAATCCCTAATTAAAAGCAGTAATCTCACTAAACAGTCCCCGGTGAACCAAATTAGGTTACAATTAGGTGAACATACTTACTCGCCAGCGCAGGAGGCATCCCGTGTAGCACATTATGTAGGCAGCCACTTGTGTAGGTGCAAATGAAATAATCCTTAATTACCTGCCCATACCCCTACAAGGATAAGCGAGATGTTTCTAGCTATCGATTGCGTGGCGGGATCGCGGGAGGGCTGCCTGCCGCTCCTAAGTTCAGATATTACAACTAGCTTCTGCCCGCGACATCGTTCGCGTGGAAGTCGTAAGATACACAAACTAAAGTAACATCCATTTTTACAAAACTCCATCGGCATCGCGCCCCGTCACCCACCGCGTCGCATCGCATCGCGTCACATCTCGTCGCATCGCGTCGCTCACCCGCGCGTTTTTTCCTTTTGTTCTACTCCTAAAGGTCGTGGCGATGGCGTGATAGTAAATAGCCTGTAACCATCCTCAAAAATTGGGCTATTAAATGCAAAAATATATTTTTTAATCCGTTTGGTAGTTCCAGAGATTAGCGCATTGAAACAAACAAACTGTTCAGCTTTATTATTAGTATATAGATATTCGTATACATTGAACATTCTTAAGTTACTTTTACTTATAATTACCGACCCACTACTTGCCTATTGGATCTTAAGATAAAATAATTGAGTTTATTGTTTAACGCACATCAAATTCAAACTAATAAAAAATAGGACATAATTATCAGCGGGTCATTTTGTAGCGTTTGGTTTTTATTTTGGTAATTTTCCCATACTAATATTATCCCAGGAGTAAAGAATCAAAATGGTTCAGTTCAAAACTTCTGAGTTTTAAGACATTTCCAATCAATTTTCAAAACATGATACCTACCCACTCTTTAGGCCAGCCCTGGCCGGACGTGAGTAAGTCCATAGCATCTACTAATGTATGTAAACGGAGAGTAAAACTCCTGCGCACCTACCTATAGGATATAATATATATAGACATATTGCGCAGGATTAGGTTTCGATCCGATACCGCGGCGCATTCGCTCGGGCGCAGTTCTGAAGCACCGCCCGAGCAGTTAAGTTAGTAGCCCCGGCTTGCAAACCAATTTAAATATTAATTCCAATAGTTGCCGATTTAAAAGTGAAAGTACAGTGGATCGAATGGCGTGGGGTGTAAGTTTTAAGAGTTAACACGTTGAGTCAGCGATTCACTGAACTTTCCGGGTACCGTCCCTTGGTAACTGCCAAGTGGATAGAGCGGGTAGTCATTACAACCATAATAATTCCTAAAAGGAAAAAGATGGACTTAATGTGTTTAATACAGTAGCTATAGTAATATGTGATGAAAATTATTATGTGATGCTCGTAATCGTCACATAATTTTGGGCGCCCTCGACTTGCTAAAGTAACTGCAGCCTTTGTGACACATTACAAACACAAAATCCTAAAAAGTCTTCCAATCTGGTAAAATCAAAGCTGAGGTCTCTGTTATTCTCAGTCCACAGACCCGTGGGATTCTTGCTTCCCTTGAAACAATAGGTACACTATGCCAGCTATACTACTTACCCACATATAAATCTTACGCACTCTGCACGTCAACGCTTTCGCACTGCGTCGACAAGTTTTTGTAATTTACCGATCGGCGCGGGCAGCCGCCAGCGGGCATGGTGTCAGGTGAGTGCGGGTTCACTTCCCGTCGCGTCCGCGTCGGCTGTCATTCAAACTTACCTTCGTCGACGTGTTGAAGTGATAGACGTGGAGTGGTAGGTATGATGGAGTTGGATAATCAAGATGATGTGGTATTTTTTTTTTAAATTTTATATATGTTGAGAACAGATTTCTTGTAAGTTGTCTCCAGCAGGCTTAGCACAAGCACCGTCTTGTCGACGGAAGGGTAGACAAAAATGACGTTTCGTGAAGACAGTGCGATGGCAGTAAAGTATAAGAATCAACTGCACTTTTTACGAAATTCAGTCATTTATTCACGTTTATCTTTTATTTTGCTTATATCTCGAAAATGGTGTGTCCTATCGCAAAAATAATGAAAATTTCGACCCCCTTTATCAAACCCTTAAACCCCTAAAGCTCAAAATGTAGGTAATCATTTTTCTCATTTTCCATACTAAAAGTGATTTTTTTTTTTTCCTTTCCATTTTTATACTTTGTGGCCGTCGAGTAAAAAGTTTTCTACTGTCTTGGCATGGCGATAAAAAAATCAAATTGTCTTCACTATCTTTGACAACTGTCTTCTGAAATAGTCTACATTACAAAGGACCTAGACAACGATCAGCAGAAACGAAAGACAAAATGACAGAATTTAGAAGGATTTTTACGGTGCGATGTCAAATATAGAGAAACGAAATGTCACTTTGTATGGGAATAGCCGTCTCTATTTTTCGAAGAGATAGATAGCGGCATGCTAAGCCCGCAGAAACGAGTAGAGCTCGTTTGTAATGCACTGTGTAAGAAACAATTAAAGAGATAGCAATAAATGAATCTGTGAATACTCTGATTACTGTGTGTGTCCATTTATCACACTACCAACTAATATTTAGCCTGAAAGTAGCAAATGCCTGTTCTGTGTCTCTGTGATGCGTAATCATAAACTCGAGGGGAGTATTCTGATGCAGCCGCTGTCAAAAGATTTTATACAAAGCGAGAAAATTGCCAACTCCACTAGCCCTCCATCCAATACCTAACTCTCCGTTCCTATCGTAAACAAGGTACGTCTTTAGGAAATAGCGTACATTTTTATGCAGCTATGTGCTCCGCGCGCCTTCTTGCAAGCGCTCGCGCCGGGCGGTGGCATGACGTGCAGTAGCGCGCACGCATGCAGTTTCTACGTCACATTCTCACTTTATAAGTAATTGTAATTGCATAGTGGGATACGAAACGAATAGAAATTGAAAAAAAAATACCAAGCAGCTTTAATATTCTTTAAAACGCAACATTAGATTCGAATAGCACTTGAGTGACCGCATAGTGAACTTTATGTTTTGAACAAACTGATGTTTCAGTAAATGGATAAGTAAAGAAAGATGGATGTTTGTGGCTTTTCAGAAGTAGGTAGACTTCTAAAGTTGATTTGTTTTTGTTGGTTGGTTTTGGCACATAAAAAAATCTACATAAAGTTGACCTGGATTCCCAATGATGCTACTTACTGACAAAAGTAAGGCATATAGATTCGTTATTTATTATTAGGCTCTGCAACAATGATTACCTACCCCGTTACTTTACAATGAGTACATTGCAAACTTAAGTCTACGCGACTCATTACTCAAAGAAAAGCACCGCATGCACTATGTTACGCGCAGATAATATCACAATTAAATAGACACACACAATTAATTATTCAACTAAAGCTGAATTATTAATCAACTTTGCATTTGTCACCGGTGGTGCCAGCTGTTTTAAAACCCAATGGCTTGGCACACGACGGTGGGAAGAGACCAGACGGAGTGACCATCATGCCTTGGAAGTTGGGTAGGCCTTTTGTGTGGGATACAACCCGTGTCGACACCCTCACGCCATCCCATCTTCCTAGCACGGCGGGCTGTGCGGGGGCGGCTGTTGCAGTAACATGAAATGTATCATCCTGCCTATCGTTACATGTTCGCTGCATGCACAGGGTACATTTATATATAGGCTGTATGCGCGGGCGCATCGCGAGCGAGGACCGCGCATTCACTACGAACCTCCCGCGTGCATGTGTTTCCGCCAGTATACCGCGAACATCGCATCGTCATCCATGTCCTTCATGCGCGTCACTCCACAAAACCTAGATCACGCGAAGCATGGAAAGCGAAGACGAAGTTCTTGCTCTGAAGATTATCAGTGCTTCATTATTAATACATCAACTCATGAAAAAATGGCACAGACCCCGGCGTTGTTAGTGCCGTACAGATATATACGATTTTAAATAGATTTCTTAATAAATTACTTATTTCATTTTTACCACCAATCACAATAAACTATCTTAATGTACTTGTAACTATGCATTTTCTACGAAACAGGAACTTCGGAATTCTTCAAGCCAATTGTTCAGTATTTTTCGTGGAAAACTCTTACCACGGTATAGGAAGGTAGACATTCTAGAGGTGGGAATGTTAGCAGAATGGCACGCAGTGTTGTGGGAACCTCGGCGACACTTACTAAGCTTTGTCCCACACAACACAAGGAATAAACACGCTCAAAACTCAATTGACATTGTCTTAAATAAAGATTGTAGATGATTATCATTGTTTGTCTGTGGCAGGTACCTACAACTACATAATTAAACTATGTATGTAGGTTCAATCTGTTTATTGCTGTGTATTCAATAACACGTTGCTCCAGCAACCTAATTACGTAACACATTATCTATCACAATCTGAATCATTTTGAAGCCTATTGCTAATCCATTGCTTCAATGTTCGAAAAATTTGCCTGCTCAACAACGTAAATAACGCAATGAATGTTGTTGAACTGTCAAAATGAAAGCCATTGGTACTGTTGGTGTGTTACGTAATCACCCCGCGGCTGCTCTCTGAAACGTAATCATATTAATAATAATTGTGTGTACCTGTGGAAGCAAACTTAATGGTGATGATTACAATTTATGTTAGCTACAAATACGTTTCTTGTAAAGCTTTAGAAACTTATTTTCACGAAAGTTGAATAAAAACAGGCATTTTCAGCATCTTTCTTCTTAGTAAAACTACAAATAAGGGACAGAACTGATATACTATCACGGTTTTCTAGTAGCTACCACTCTAGTAGCTGTTAATGAGGTTTGCACCTCACATATAAGAGTCCTCGTGGGCTTCAACGATTCGGGTCATATAAGATACATTATGAATAGCCCACTACAACACCTTCGTTTTATTTGAAGACCATACATTTTGTCCAGCGTTGCACGCGCCCACTGGCTCCTAATTACTGATATTAAATGGGCATGTTAGATAACCTCAAACAAGCAGACAAAGATTACAGATATGTCCCAACTAGCAAAAACTGGTCTTATAAAAGTCACCGATGCGCTTTGCCAAGAGTTATTGCATTAGTAAATGAGTCTTGTAATGGTTTTGTAGTGTGTAACAAGTCCCGATTTGGGCACAAATTTCAAGACTTCTAGTTCTGCTTTGATTCTGTAAAAGGGTTGTAACGTGCTAAATTAGTCTTGATTTTATCTTGTAAGCGCATTAATTCATCCTTTAAATCACAGACTTTGTCAATATGCGATAAAATTGGAATCAAAAGCATTTACTTTGCGAATTCGAGCATAATCTGAAAAGATACCTTTAAAATATATTTAATGTTATTTACGTTCCGGACAAGAGCAATAATAATAGGAATAACTGATACCAACGTGTGTTGTTGTGTTGGAAGTGAAATATTAGTGCGAAGGTAAATTTTCTGTCATATGTTATGTGGGTTTTCGGTAAATTTTCAATGGCCCGCAATATATTCGAGTTTTAAGTAATTTAAGAATAAATTAAATTTGAACACTAACTTGACTGAGACTATTGCAAGAACTAAGTACTATTCCTATGCTTCTATGGGAGCTATTGCATTTAGACTTGTGTGATATGCTTGCCATAATTGGATGCCATTATATAAATTGGGGTTCCTTAAAATTAAATGAAAACCCGTCATTTTTACGGGAGGGCACTGTAGGACGTTATTACAAAATAAGTATCCATACATATTTTCTGTTTCATATCTACATACTTCATTCGAATGTGGTGATGTTGGCGTTTATAGACGTCAATAATTTTTAAACAAACGAAGACTTTTTTCACTAAAATAAAGCAAATGGCCGTGGAAATCTACTTATTTTATATTAGCCAAAATATGTTTTGGATGTGGATATTCAATTACAAGAGCGCTTTCGCGGGTCCACCAGCACCACTCACTAAAAAACATATTACTTACGATTACACATTTTATCAAAAACCCAAAATTATAGTGCACTCGTATTTGTCCCACCGATTTTAATTAGAAGCAATAAATTCAACGAAACATAGTACTGTAGAGGTTGTCTACCCTATAGTTACAATGGTGAAAAAAGCCAAAAGCGGCTATTTTTAACCATATTTAGCACTGTAACTAGCTGATACCAAGTAGCGTTGAAATCATTGCTTTTAAATAATCTGTGGGATGGGACAAGTATGAGTGCACAATCTTTTGAGATTTCAATATATTGTGTAATGAATTAGTCAGTAATATTTTTTTTACGAGTGGGGCTAGTGGACCCGCGGAAGCGCTCTTAACATCAATTTGTTGCTTTTCCGTTATGTTATGGTAATTATATTTTTTGTTTTTTAATTTTTATTTCTTGCCATTTGCATTATGCGAAAGCAACCTTAAACATTAAAAAATGGTGCGGGAGAAACTCCGCCCATGGGCGCCCCCGCTGACGCAGAGTCTCCGGCCCCAGCTCGTGGAGGGCGTGGTGGGCGCTCTGTTCCCTTCGCGAGGGGAGCATACTCCTCCGCCCATGGCTCCGCCTCCTGCGGTGCTCACTGTGGACCACACAACGGACGACGACGACGATGCTCCTGAGGTGACTGAGGTAGAGTTGAGAGTGGCGGTACGTAGGCTGAGTGCCAAAAATACCGCCCCAGGACCCGACGGCCTACCTGGAAAAGCCTGGGTCCTGGCCTTAGAGGCTCTCGGGCCTCGACTTAGAGGGCTCCTAAGCGCATGCTTGGAGGGGGGCCAGTTCCTACTTCGTTGGAAGACGGGGAAACTGGTCCTCATTAAGAAGATGGGGCGCCCTGCGGACACTCCGTCCGCTTACCGGCCCATCGTGCTGCTCGACGAGGTGGGCAAGCTCTTTGAAAGAGACATTGCAGACCGCCTCGTCGGGCGGCTGGTGCGGGTGGGGCCGAATTTGGCGGAGAATCAGTTTGATTTCCGCAGGGGGCGCTCTACGGTGGACGCCATCATGCGCGTACGAGCCCTCACGACGGGGGATGCGGTGGCCCGGGGTGGGGTCGTCTTGGCGGTGTCTCTAGACATCGCCAATGCCTTTAATACCCTGCCCTGGAGTTGCATCAGGGAGGCACTCCGGTATCACCGGATGCCGACCTACCTCTGTCGTATAGTCGAGGCCTATCTGACGGACAGGGCCGTCATCTACCCTGGTCACCAAGGAGAATGGAACCGGCGAGAGATGTCGTGCGGTGTTCCACAGGGATCGGTCCTGGGGCCGCATCTGTGGGACATCGGGTACGACTGGGTGCTGCGCGCCGACCTCCCTAGCGGCGTCAGCGTCGTTTGTTACGCTGACGATACGCTAGTCCTGGCGCAGGGGAGGTCGCACCAGGCGGCGGCCGACTTAATGACACGCGGGGTTGCGACAGTCGTTGAGAGGATCCGGCAATTGGGACTCGAGGTGGCCCTGCACAAGTCCGAGGCCATGTGTTTTCATGGTCCTCGGAACGCGCCATTGTCGGGTTCCCAAATAACAGCAGGGGGGTTCACATCGGCGTCGAGTCGACGATGAAGTACCTGGGACTCGTCCTCGACAGCCGGTGGAACTTCTTTGAACACTTCCGACGTTTGGCTCCCAGACTGGACCGGGCCGGGGCTGCATTGAAGCGGCTCCTGCCCAATCTAGGTGGTCCAAACGCCTCCTGCCGGAGGCTCTACGCGGGGGTCGTGCGGTCCATGGCCCTTTACGGGGCACCGGTGTGGGCGCATTCATTGAGGCTCCGACCAGCACGCCGTTTGAACGCGTCCCAAAGGGTCATGGCCATTCGGCTGGTTCGGGGATACCGCACGGTCTCCTACGAGGCGGCGAGCCTCCTTGCCTGATTGCCGCCATGGGATCTGGAGGCAAAAGTCCTCGCGTACATTTGGGAGTGGCGCGAGGAGGCGAAACGCCGGGGCGTTACTCCGCTGCCGCGAGAAATTGCGGCACAGCGGACAGAGCTCCGGCGGGATCTCATGGCGGCATGGAGAGTGCGACTGTCGCAACCCAGCGCTGGGCACGCCACAATTGCGGCGGTAAGTCCCCTCTTTGAGGAGTGGCTTGAGAGGCGCCACGGCGTCCTCACCTTCCGCCTGACGCAGGTCCTCACCGGACATGGCTGTTTCGGGAGGTTCCTGTTTCGGATAAGGCGGGAGGAAACGCCCGGGTGTTGGCATTGTGTGGATCGACCGGAGGACACGGTGGAGCATACGGTGGAGGTCTGCCCGGCCTGGGCGGAGCACCGCCGTGTCCTCGTGGCGGTGATCGGCGGCGGCGATCTCTCGCGTCCGGCCCTGGTTCAGGCCATAGTACGGAGCGAGAGAGAATGGGAAGCAGTCACCTCCTTCTGCGAAGCAGTAATGCTCGCGAAGGAGGAGGCGGAGCGCGTGAGGGAGAGGCAATCATTGCGCCCTCACGCCCCTAGTCGCCGCAGGAGGAGACACCCTGGGCGTCGGGAGTCGATAGCTGACTCCCGGCCACCGTAGGCGCGGGCCTGCGGATGGCGAGCAATGGGCAGCTCGCCGTCCGGTAAGGACCAGGCCCAGGTCGACGGCGCGTTGTGTTCCACGCGCGCCTCAAAGAGTTGTCAGCATAATTGACGGGGTCCGATAGGGCCGATGCCTGCCGGGGTCGCGGATTGTTCGAAAGAGTTACCGTGGCCCTGGCGCACAGGCAAATGAAGGAACACGGGTGTGTTTTAGTCAGTAAGAGTCTGACACGCCCTTCCACTCCGCCCAGAGCGGAAGAGGTCATTTGATGATTTCCCACCCAAAAAAAAAAAAAAAAAGCCTTAAACATTAAACTCGATTGTGATTGTTCTAGCGTTTATTCATTGTTTTAATATTTAATTGTGTAACGTTCTCAAAAATCAATGAAAAGGTTGTGAAATTAAAATAAATGATCTAAATGATGAAAATATTTTTATTATTTTATAAATCAACAAATTCACTCAAAGGTTTCACAGGAAGTAAGTATATAGTATATAGTGAATGTGAAAAACTTACTGTGATCTCAACTTTTTTTGAGCATCCAAATTTTGTTGTTATTTCCAAACCACTGTCTAAATCATTTAATTCCGACATTAAAGCTCCTAATTAAGAATCTAAATCAGAGGGTTTTCCTTGTCCTTCATATATTCCTGCAACCATACGAGAGTATCCGGCAGTTCAAAAATATTGCACAAAATTGGCACAGTTGATGTCTGGAGCTCTTATAGACCGGTAAACCGTCAATATTTATATGGAGCGAAACTTTATTTGATAACTCATGTAAAAGTTCCATGTAAATTTTCAGCTGCTTTGTTATACCATTGTACCAATAATGCCCAGGCGAAACTAATGTTAACAAATTTCTTGAATATTTGTTTTCAAGAGTCCTAGGATCATTTGGTAGAGCTATAGGTATTCTTTTATTTATTATTGTAAACAACTGGCGCATGTTTACGTGAGGATTGTTACACTTTACAGCCCAATTTCTGATATTGTCTCAGATTTCGTCATTAATATTTCCAGTACGTGTAATTTGACTGTTTGAGAGAATATCGTCTGAATCAGAATTATTTCCAGAAGAAATCGATAAGTCTACGGAACAACTAGCTTCATCATCGTTGCGTTAACTCGAAGATAGCTCTTGTGCAAAGAATTCCTCCAAATCACTTCCTCCACACACAAAAACTTCCTCTTCTTTTTCTTTGTCTTGAAAATGTACGGAGCCACTAGTTTTATTGTCGACATTTCTTTTTTCTTTAGACAAATTTGTTTAGCGAATTTATCATATAAAAGCATAAGGTAAGAATAATTTCAAAGTTTTAGCAAATTTTATAACGAATTTTTATCGAAATCAATGCTAATGCTCCCATTACAGTCACCCGTTCTTAGCTTATAAGATTTCCAACAAAATTTGCATTTATCTTTGCGTTCTCAAAACCAATATTCTTGTATGATCATATAAACGCACTTTTATAGACTCATGCTTGTCTTAGTTAGTGCATTATTGATGCTTAAGTATGTATGCAAGAGTTTATGTCATAACTAATGCTAATATAGGTAGATTTCTTGGTGCGATCTTGTAAAAGCCATATGATTTAGTCATGTAAACGTTTTTGAGACTTTTTTAGAAGATCTCTGCTCTTGTTCTTGATACGGCATTTGAAAATGCGTTTACAAGTAAGATAGGATTGATCAAAGCCACTATAAGATATTTTTAAGTTCCAAAGCATTAAAACCTGCGGTAGTCAAGAGAATTTTGCTAGTTGGGGTACCAACTTATGTACATACAGAAAATTAAGATTTTAGATATGCTGAAGTGCATGGAGAGATGTGCATTCTCTGTAATTATAATGATTAATTAATGTTAAAGGTAATTCACAATCGCGTTTTCACGGCTTACTGGTTGATTCACACGAATTGACTCGCCCAAAACGGGCGAATCGAAACTTCAAAATAATATTATTTAAATAAGTTAATTTATTTATTGGCAAATTGACAACTCCTGAAATACGTATTAGGCAGTTGGCACATTTTAAATTGTATGCATTATACATAGTTAAGAAAAAGTACACTAGTGCACATGTGATAAGTATTGGATATACAAACTCCATGTGTATATTATATGAATTCAATTTTGAATTTAAAATTAATATGTTCTGATGTTCTATTGTCAAATAGATAAGTGTATATAGTCTGTCACTCACTAAATTTTACGAATATATTTTGCTACGATCCATTTTTCTAAGTCGTTTCTTTTATCTTGCATTGCCTGTGGGCCCAGAAACTCATATACCCACAGTGCGACACCCAGAGTGGATAGGAGAAGCGTGGATCCAGTAAGAAGTCTGGAGAGTTAAATGTAACATTTATTTTTCAAGCAGCTAAATAATTATTTGTGTAATGGAGCAACTATGAGAAATATGTTTTGGATCGAGTCCCTCAACAAAGAGAATTATGATAGCTGGCGATTTCAGGTGCTTCTATCAGATCTACGATCCTAATAAAAAAATATGGATGGCAGTATACAAGTGGAAAGGTACGAAAACCACCTGAAATAGGAGAAGTTACGAGTTGAAAAGCAGACGATGAAAAATCCAAAGCGAATCTAATTTTGTCGACGTGTGGTAGTAAACTTCGATATATTCGGGCCTGTAAAACTAAAAAAAAAGGTTTGGCTGAAATTGTAGTTTAATATATGCTTCGAAAGCTACTGTTAAGAAGGCTACACTTCTAAAGCGACTGATATTGCACAAAACGTCGTAATCAGGTGATGTACGAGATCATTTAAATAGTTAGTTTTATCGACGCTGTTGATAAACTAGGAGTAATGAATACATAAATATCAACGATGATTTGCTGTCTATATAGTTTAAATCTGGGAAAATTTTAAGCTTTAAATGTGCCATTGAGTCGAAGAGATGAGTTTTCGAAGCCAGAGGCATTGAAGAATAAAATATTAAAAGAACACTAATCCAGAGAGGTGACTAGATCTCAGAATAAAGGCGTAATGCAGTCTTTTGTGAAAAAAAAGGTTTAAAGAAATGAAACAATGAAACAAAATCACGAAGTTTGAAACAAAACTACCCAATTACCAGCAGAGAAGAATATAAACATAAATACTTTATGAGGGCGCACAGGGGTCCACTAGCGCCACTCCTTTAAAAAAGTATTATCTCGTGACTCAGAACTCTTGAATAACAGCTCAATAAGCGACCTCGGTAAGTATGTCTAGAATTTTCTAATACCTTTTATAAACTTTCATATTGAGACACGAAGAAACAAAATACGATTTAAATGAATGTCCCCGTTTTTTTTAGATCTAATTTTAATTCCTTTTGTTGTTTTAGATTTAGAAGTTTGTACTGCTGTAAATGCACAAAAAGCCGACCGGATTTTCCCTACCTTTAACCTAAAGAATAATTTATTATTTTTTCATACGGTACTTATTCTTAAAAAATATTTTACGCTTATCACTTCTGTGCGCTAGTGTACTTTTTACCCGACTGCGCCAGAAGGAGAGGGTTATCTTTTTTTCATAACTTTATTTCATAAAATTCAAAATGTGCCAATTGCCTAATACGTATTTCTGGAGTTGTCGATTCGCCCGAAAATAAATTCATTTCGTACGAATTGACAAAAAAAGAATCTAAAGTGTCGATTCGCCCGATTCGGGCTAGTCAATTCGTGTGAATCAACCAATAAGCCGTTTTCACTAGCCTTCTTGACGTTTTTTTTTTGTTGAATTGTGACGCAACTAGCTACCTCCCCTGAGGTGGTCTATTGAGTAGTTTTGTATTGACCCGTGGATTGTGCATTGTTGTCAGTAGATGTTATAATAGAGAAGTAGCGCTTCACACAATTTACCGGAATTTAACAAACTTGAACTTTCAACTCAACAAAAATACACGTCCTACTAGATCTCAGAGATATTAGAAACAATTATAAGATTCCATCCGGTGCCGAAAGTACCAGGCGCCTATAAATCAGGTGGAGCCGCGTAATGGCGCATAATGCCAGGGTACGGGACCCGGGCTAATAGTAGTGGTCACAGGTAAACTGGACCACGGGTTACATGTGAAATGTGGCTCTTTGAAAGATTTTTGGTTTTGTGAAGTCAAAATAGTTGGTATTTGATGACAATGCTAGGAATGCCAAGCTTTAATTTAAAATAATTAATAATACATTTGGAACTTGTGAACTGCACACATCGGAATAAAAAAAAAATGAGACAAATGGGTAGATGGCCATCGTATGTGCCACGTTATTACAGACATCGAATATCAATAAAGTAGCCGTCTATTTAATTCGAATACAAGAAAGCTGACCAGTCATTGCTCTTCAAGTCTGACTGTATCAAATCTATAATTGAAACCACCAATACTGTCAACGAAACTACTTGTAAGATACCATTCATCTCCTATGAGGCAACCAAGATCTATAATAACGGTCAACTTCTCACTATCGAGTTATAAATTAAAGTGAATTTAATTTCCTGAACAAAAAGGGTGGTTACGTCAGCGTCCTCGCACGTAAATCACATGGGCGACAACCGTAGCGAATTGGTGATCGATGGTAGTCGCCAGCTGGTGGTGGTATTGTGGGATGATGTAATTGCGATATCGGTACGATGTTGTTGTTGTGCGATGCTTCACGGGTATTGTGGTGGGGCTAATGGAACTATAGGTTGGTTTAGATGAGACACAGAGGATCCCGAGGTTTTGCAATAACTGTGTCGGGTCTTCTTTTCCTTCTTTCTCATATAATGGAATGATCTTCCTCTTAGAGTACACCAACAAATAATGATCTATTACACTGTAAGGCATCTCTACCTACATGTATATACTGTCACGTTACTTGCTAAACAGAGGTACGTTTAGCGCTAAACGAACTTAAGATATTTTTCTATTTCCGTGGATTTTTTAAAGTTGACAGGGGCAGAGCTATGTTTTAAATATGTTTAGGGATAAATGTTTCAGCTTATTTAGTTGTAATCGAAATAAGTTTATATTATAGTAGCAAATGGACAGATTACTTAGGTAGTTCTACACATTTTACTCATTTAGATTATATTGCAAAATGACTCACAAAGGATGATTTACATCGCTGATATTGAATAAGCTCACGTGTGCCTGCACAGATACCCGCGGTATGGCGGTAATGGATTCAGCCCATAATTAACTCACGGTAATGCGCTATTGCAACGGGAAACTGTTCAGTCTACCTGCGAGCGATGGATAAGCAATCATTGTACGCACACGCGTACACGCGCTTTAATTAATCTAGCTGACATTAGACGGATTCGATGATCTGATGTGTTTAAATATTTGAAATGGTAAACTCTACATATTGGTACCCACATGATGCAGCTGGCTAGCCCAGTTTGGGGCCAAAGTAAAACCCTCTGTACCTAACATTTTTATTTTTATTTATTTATATAACATCAGTTGCAATTCAATAATTAATCAACTTCGCATATAGTTCACAACTGGACGTAGGCTTCTCCCAAGTCACGCCACAACAGTAACTTTCCTTCCTTGATTCCAGTGACTAATTCTTTTCCAGCTAAAATAATTTAAATTAATTCTACCATGAACTGCTACTTTAATATCTTCACGAACGATGTTTAATTAGACCAGTAAACAGCTATAAAATCCTATATTACAATGAGACAAATCATAGACCCGATCCTACAAGGCAGCCCACCGGTCCAATCAGACGCCACACGAGAAACAAAAGTAAACCAGCTTGTAATTCCATAGGCTCGCATTAGACTGCTACTTAGAATTCAATTCGATGCCCAACAGGCAAGTTAAACAGGCAAAAAGAGTAAAAGCGGGCAAAGTTGCGGGCAATCGGCGCACACGCAAGCCTGATCCGATCGGGTTTGTCCGGAACGGTTCGGAGCCGATCGGCTAATTAGTGGCATGGCTGCCGTGGCCGTGGGCTGTGCTACCTGGCCGATGCGCTTTACGCCTTCATTTGGCTCAAAACGATGGATTAGCATGGGCAGGAGTCTAAAGGCTATAAATAAAGTGGTTTGCATGTGGCTATGCTGCCTATTTCTGTTCTGAGTTATTTCCCTCCAAAGGGTAGGTACGGCACCCATTCCCATGCTTGGTGTCGTGCAAGACGCTCAAGGACTGCGCCGAATGGAAGGTCTGCAGTGTGTTTTCTTATATTTTTATATGCACGTGTTTCTGTGACAAATAAATCTATTTTTCTTTCTATCCACCAAAATAATGTGTTTTTAAGGCTTTTACCGAATGGCTTAAAAGTTGTCGCGATGGATATGATGATGGTGTTCATAAGTGAGCCTCCATTGCAACGTTGAATCCTGCGAGGTAATAGCGTAACACACTAACAGTAGCAATGGCTTTCATTTTGACAGTTCAACAACATTCATTGCGTTATGTACATTGTTGAGCAGACAAATTTTTCACACATTTGAATAAAAAATAAAAAATGCTTTATTATTTGAACAAGTAAACCTTAACAACTAGTGATTGGAGCCTCCTTATAAGCAGATAAGCCTGTGTTAGGACTTTAGGAGACTCCGCTCTGCGCGACATTTATGAAGCAATGGATTAGCAATATCCTTCAAAATTATTCAGATTGTGATTAATACTGCTTGATTGTCGTCTAAAGTACCCGTAGGTAAAGCTGGCAAATAAAATTTGTATGATACCAGCTGTTACGCAACAAGATCCAAACAAGTTCTTGTTCATACATGTTTTATATAACCTAACTACTGTTTACCACATTCTTGAGTGATGATCTTCAAACTCAGCCGTTAGTCATCCCCTGGGAGACAACACGCACAGTGGTCGGCGGCATGGTAATTATTTGAAAATAAAACGGCGGCGATGTAATTGACCGCACGTTTTTGTCCAACTCCTGCGCAATTTGTAGCACTGTGCCTAAGGCTTAGGTTTAATTTATTCCTACGTTTTGAAAACACGCGAGCTTTTACTCGTATGTTTTGTTGGTAATTTATTGTGGATCGTTGCAATGTAATACGTGAAGTATTACCAGATGTAGGTACTCGTATCAGCTGCCCCTGGGGAGCTGTGGAAATACAAAGTAAAAACTGCAGAAAGATAGGTGCCTGAGTATATTTCATCCGTTTGCAAACTCATCGTCGTCAGTTTTTTTCGTAGAGGGCTTTCAACTTTCAGGCTAACCGCGATTCGTAGGATACGAAACCCAAATCAAGAATAGAATTAAATAATACTCTTCATTATGTACCGTTACCATTAAAGATATAAATATAGAAATTGAAATCAATTGCTTCATAAAAATAATTTAATAGTGTAACTTGAAAAATAAACTCTATTTTCTTGATTTAAAATATCACTGCTAAATAATTCCTGAGTTTCGTATTCATATGAAGCATCGCCCGAATGCCTTGACCAGTCATAAAACATTGTTTTAAATGTTTTAATATATGACTCATACGTCCATGTGGGTCGATCGATGTGTTCGCAGTAATAACTAATAACTAAATAATACAGTTTCACTTGTACAATGGGGTTCCAACTGTCGTTAGGTGGTGGAGGTCATCTTGTTAAGGTGCGCTATGAATTATGAGGTCCTCATCAACAGAGGGTTTCCTAGTTTCATCAACAATAGTTCAACAAATAAAAGCTACTGTCTGTACAGTGAAAGATTTAAAAATTTAAGCACCTTAAGGAGGTACATTTTCACTAGCACCTCTTTATTTTTTCCAACTCCATTTTGAACGAAAATTACAGTTCGATGACATGCGTCCGCTTTGCGGAAAAGGAATTAATTTGAAACTTGCTTATTATTTTCGCTCTTTGGCGTAGCTACATGGACTTGCATAAGCATAATATTATTGTCCGTTAAATCCCATACACGTGTTTAGATTGTTGTCCCAAAAATGCGAACATATTACATAAATCAGACATTTGAAGAAATGTCTGGTTGCAATATGAGTTCCGATAAACGATCGTGACCTTTACACAAATAGATCGACACGTGTGGTCTCATTGTGATGCGCGTCGTGATAAGACCTGCACGCTATCGAACAAATCATCATACAATTGTCATGCACGTGCATTACATAATTAGCACCTGACTTTTGGTCTGTTTTATAGCAGATGGTGACATAGTTTTAGAGACGTGCAGAGTGATGAGTAGCGAAATATTTGCACTTACAACTTGTCGCATAAATTATTATAAGTTAAAGATAATACAATTTTTTATCGTTCCGTACCCAAAGGGTACTAGGGCTCCACTGTCCGTCCGTCTGAAATTTTCATAGAGTCTGTACGCCGCTATATTTAAGAACAAATACTTAATTTAAAAAAAAAACGTGTCTAACTAATATGTTAAACATTGTACGGTGGTACGGAATCCTTCGTGTGCGAGTCCGACTCGCACTTGGCCGCTTTTTTTTTAAGTTTAAACGAAGACCATCAAAACCAACCAAAAAAATACGTTTAAGACACTTTCACTTAGAAGATCTACTTACAGAAATAAATATTATTTCATTTCAACCAATTTCATCGAGGTGAAATCTGTGAATACTGAATTTCAATTGATTATTCATGAAAGTGTTGTTAATTTTCTTATGTTTTAACCTCAACTTTATAATTTTCTATTTTCTCTTTGATCGGTACCTACGTAGGTATGTTTAATTCATGTAATTGGTTTTTATCGGTTTTAATTAAAGTAAACAAATAAAGAAGGCTGTTGGAGGCAGCATTTACCGAGCGATCCTCACTCCAAATACCGCACAACTTGAAGACGCGTCGTATGTGGTCGCGATCCTGAGCATTGAGGCAATGACGAAGAAGAAGAAGAAAATAAATAAATAAACTATTACTGCTGATACTTAAATCCGGGGTTGAAATAAGCATTATAATGAATTACAGTATATAATTGTATAATGACTACAGGTTCAAGTGCTCACAAAATATGAGTAGAAAATTACTACTATACTCGAAAGGTTTAGGTAGTTAAATAAAGGTAAACAAAAAAAACCACGTGACTCATAGATGCTAAACCTTTTATTTCAAATGTTAAAATCATATTATTTTTAGTCCCATAATAATAGGCTCTATTCTGAATCTGAATCTGAGGAACTATCTGTCACATTAATAATAAAGCGTTCAGTGGTATCATCAATTATTTTGTCTAATTTAAACATTTTGTGTTCTTCTTTTATTACATGACCCTCGCAACTTTTCCAATTCTCAGCAGTCACATTAGTCACAGTAGCAGTCACAGTAGTATAGCCTCTGGCAAAAGAATGTATAAGTCAGACATTTTAAAAGTTTTATTTTTCTCGGCTACAAACCCTTTAACTTGAGCCCATATTAACTCAATTCAATTGAGCTTAGAGTGGTATGGTGGCAGCCGTAATACTGTGAAACCATTTAACATTTCCTTAACATAAAAGGCATCTTGTTAACCGACTAAACGTAATATCTGCTACTTCAGTTACCATACTACGTCTTATGTGTACTCTTCAGTTTAGCAACGTCATCTAATTCGTGTTATTTTCTAAAAGGTTTATGAAACCTGTCTTTTTGGGCTCTTTACAATAGACAGATTACAAAATATTATACTATTTTATAAATCTAACAAAAAAAATGTGCTCTAGCAACTACATGTACGAAGAGTATAGTTTACGAATAAATGATAAAGTTTAACATATACATTAATAAAAAATGAAACTGTCGTATACATCGCAAATAACTTTAATTTTGTTATAACGTATTTTTAAACAAAAAAGTGTCAATTATAAAAAACCCTTTTTGCGATTTGTTTACCTTTATTTGATCTATTCCCATCCAATACCAAGAGCTAATACCATTTGGTATTAGTTTATTTCCGAATTTATTTTCTATTCCCAACGAGTACCACATTTTTTTAAATAAAAAATCTATTACTAACGAATACCAAAGCGTGACTTTTTGTACACTCAGCTACACAAAGTTTTATTTAAATTGCGTTTTACCGAAATCTAGGGTAATCTAAATATAGGGTTAGGGTTAATAAGCTGGTCGACGGAGCCCCGCGAAGCGGGGCTCTTATTTCTGTCTAAAGGGTTTAAAGGAACCTAACCAACCGAACCTCGGGATGCCACTGACGTCGACCGTCTAGGGTTAGGATTTTCGGGAACATTTATTATGTTTTCGGAAACTTAGTTCGGTAATTCATTTTAACACAGCTTAGATGTTAGTATTACAGTCAACCAGAGATCGATCGCTGGAAGTTTATTTGGTAGGTAGGTAGGTAGGTAGGTTAAACATTACTTAAAATCACTCAAAGTATTTTAATTTTACTGAACCTGACTGTATCTGATTTCTTCAAACTTGTTTTGGTATTAGTTTTAAAATGTGGTGCTCGTTGGGAATAGAAAATAAATTCGGAAATAAACTAATACCAAATGGTATTAGCTCTTGGTATTGGATCGGAATAGACCCTTTATTTAACTACCTAAACCTTTCGAGTATAGGTATTATTACTTTTATGTTGTACATAATAAAGAGTATTCTATTCTATTCTTATATTGAAATCCAGGTTCAATATTTTCTTAATCAGCCCAGTCATTGCTCTTTTAACACCTCTCAACATTTTGGGCGACCTTTTGAACCAGCAGTGTGAGCGTAATGAATGGAACCAGATGCGTATCGCGACTCTGTCCTAATATGGTGCCTCGTAGTGGTTTATGATATTCAGCTGATCAACAGATTAGTCACGCTGGGAACTTTATACAGCATTATCGGAGATACTCATCGGGTTGCAGATGTGGCCGTTGTTCTACAGACGAGTCTTTATATTTAGAAGAAACACCGTACGCCGCTGTTCTGTAATTTACTGCAATGTTCATTTAGCAAGTAAAGAAAACTGTCCTTAGACAAAGTAGCTAATAAATGTTATTTATCAGATCTAATAATTTGGTCAATTTTAACACAGGAGTATAACCTTAAGGGGGATGCGCTCAGGTAGCCCGCCAAATTCAAAAATACTTAAGTTTTTTGAAATTTGCAGCGGGCTTAGCATGACGCTATCTATCTCTTCGAAGAATAGAGACGGCTATTCCCATACAAAGTGACATTTCGTTTCTCTATTTTTGACATCGCACCGTAAAAATCCTTCTAAAATCTGTCATTTTGTCTTTCGTTTCTGCTGATCGTTGTCTAGGTCCTTTTTAATGTAGACTATTTCAGAAGACATTTGTGTTAGGTAGTGAAGACAAATAGATTTTTTAATCGCCATGCTAAAGACGGTAGAAAACTTTTTACTCGACGGTCACAAAGTATAAAAATGGAAAGGAAAAAAGGAATTTTTCACTTTTTGTATAGAAAATGTGAAAAATGATTACCTACATGTTCAGTTTTAGGGATTTAAGGGTTTGATAAAGGGGGTCGAAATTTTCATTATTTTTGCGATAGGACACAATTTTCGAGATACAAGCAAAATAAAAGATAAACGTTAATAAATTACTGAATTTCGTAAAAAGTGCAGTTGTCTCTTTCTACTTTGCTGCCGTCGCGCTGTCTTCACGAAACGTCATTTTTGTATATTCTTCCGCCGACAAGACAGTGCTTGTGCTACGCCTGCAGGTCAGTGTCAACTCAACTCAACTCAAAGCATTTACTTCAAATAAACCAATTACAGGCACTTTTGAATTGTCAAGGGGTCGGTCAGTCAGAAAGATGAAGCTAGTTACCCATTCCAAAGCGTAGTAGGTACCTATGGAGAAGAACGGGCAAGAAACTCCATGGTACTCCATGTCAGGTTGTATGTTGATTAAAATGTGATTTGTGACCGTAACATATATGGCTTTACAGAATTATAATCATTAGAATCAGAAATACAACTCCTTAAGTTAGAATTGGCCTCAAATGTCATGAATTCATGAAATAGTCATGCAATAGGGTAATATGAACTTAGAGAGATGTATTGATGATTTTTATGGCTATAATTCTATAAATAAATATTTGATACGGCCGCGAATCATATTTAGATCAACATACAACCTGATAATGACCTGCAAATTGCAATAAACGTAAGAAATTTTGAATTACGCGGGCTACCTTGGCGCATCCCCCTTACGAGTGCAAGGTCTTAAAAAAAATCGTCGATGCGTCGTAGGGCCTTGCTTCTCAGAACATAAATATCCGAAATAAGTAACGAAACATTTACCATGTCCCAAAAAAATATTTAACCATAATATTTTTCGTTTTGTTTTCTTTGCTGCCCATAATGACCCTAACCGTATACTCCAAGTCATACAACTCCTCCCCTAAGACGACCCACTGACCCAATATAGGGTTTACAATGATAGGTAACGTGATTGGCCAAATGTGGATATACTCATCTCTGCCTGTACTTTCAGGGAATATAGACGTAATGTTATTTTATGTTAACGGACCTACCACAAACAACAATAATCCTACTCTCATTCTATCTACCAGTCAAACACAAGCTTTATTAAGAAGAATTACCACAAAAACTGGCCGTCAATCATTGAGTGTTGACGTGAATAATAATAATATGTGCTATGAATGTTACAAGAATGATAATAGGGACCGATTGACTTGTAGACGTGACGGTGTTAAATTATGCGCGGGAGTGACGGGAAAAACGCAGATTCAGATCTACGAGTATTGGCTGAGACAGTAACCACTACAGTGGTGGGGGAAAAGTGTGCCTGCAACTGGTAGATTGAAATTAAAGTTTGACACAATGTCTTACTGATGTGTTTTCACTGTTTTTCTCACCATGTTTAATGGCTGTCCCGGGTTTCTCAATGAATTCTATAATGCTATGTCTATTATGACCATATACATCTCTTTTAATCAAAATCATATCTTATAATTTAAATTCCAGGTTTAAAAGCTTTTTCTTTATACCTTTTATCTCTCTGAAATATATTAAAAAGCCATAGTGACATTAACGACACACGTGATTTACACTACACTATAAAAGCATGGCATTGCGATACTCACAATCATTTTTAATCACAGATGAATTTATCAGCCTTATTAAGACCTCTCTCTGCGTACATTATCGCGGCTACTCCTGTATCTATCGCATTATCATCGTCGTGATGCATCGCCTCCCCACAATGGACAATATTAATCTCTTCGCCATTTACGCTCGAGCTTATAAATTAACACTGACACCTCAACACGGCCTAGAAATTTACACTAACTAGTTTTTATTATCCTATACCAGTTCAAAAACTATCTATAGGTACACCATCCATTGCTGGTTTTATTAATCTTTGTGTATCGTCATTACGTTGTTCTCCAGTATCGGATGGTGCGAAAATGTTAAAAAAAAAACTAGTCATTTTGTGTTAAACCGGATTTTGCAGTATGCAACTACATAATAGTTTGGTGCAGTTTTTAATTACGATTTGTATCGAGCTCGCTGGTGGCTGGGCGAGATGAAATCTTGTGGATTTTTAATGGGTTAAGAGTTTACTTTTAGCATTCCAGTTATGTGTTGGTTCTAGTAAGTCATTTATTGATATTTCTCTGTGGGACTAGGAACGAGTGATGTGAAGTAATTTTATAACTGGCAATTACGTCGTCCTTTTTTACGTTAGTACATTGTTGATAAACATTGTTTGTTGTTTCTAGGCGGTCGTCTGTTAACATAATAAGATTACTTTAAACTACATCAAGTCTGTTGATTTATCTCCGTTTGTGATACACCTACTCAATCTTTTGTTTCAGGTATGTGTTCAGCCAAGATTTCATTATTTTGTAAGTATTAGAAATAAGTTAAATCCACACCACACAATCTCATAGAAATTGCATTTTACAGAATAACCAAGATCAGCAAATTGCCTAGATCCCCAGATTGAATCGTTTTAAGTCGGCTACCACCTTATCTGGAGTCCATTATACACACAAATAGGCTATCGAATATCCCTGGGCTATGATTATATCGGGCAAGACCTACATGTAGCCCTACTTCAGTCAGAGCCTGGAGGCAACACGATTACAATTTCTATGCCAAAGTATCAATTAATCCTAGTTTTACATTAAGAAGTAATTTATACCCAATTAGTTTGGTAATATTGACATTATCAAAGTGCAGGGTAGGCCAGTAGGTGGAGCAAGAAAAACCTACGCAGTTATTTTACATAGGTTATTTAGTAATGCCATGCTCTTGTATGTATAGCCGTAGGGTAAGAATACAAATGAGTTTGAACAAAAAACATATTTTTCGAAGTTTAAATGCTTAAATGCAATATCTTAAATGGTAGATCTTGATAAATGCAAGGAGGGAGGGAAAGACCACCTGTTCCACTCTTTCAAACTCAATATGGTTTATTGAAATCTTCCTCATTGTTAATTATTTTTCTTCTCCATCTGAACTGCCTCAGTTAAGAATTTTCTTCAAAATTCGGTGAATAGCTGTGACCTTTCACATGATAGCCCGTGTGAGTCGGTGTGAGTGGTCTGCGCAGTCGCAGGGCGGCGACCTGCATCATAATGTTAATAGATTCAAAACATCTCGCTGCTAGCTGTCATTACGTGTAATTTCGACGGCTCCACACAAGTCACCAGGGCTACCACTTGTTTATTTCTTAGAGCGAATTTAGTCAATGAAACTGAATTTGATTAGAACTTTTAAACCGTGTTCAAGAGCTGTCAATATTCCACAACAATTTTGACACTCACAGCTCTTAAACGCGGTTTTTAGGTGCTGAACAGTTTGATTTACCTGTCAATAAGTAACGAAACTTAAATGTAGGTATATCTACTAGTTAAGAAAACTGAGTACCAAGTGTGCTTGGCGAAATTTTGTCACTTGTGTCATTTTCATTTATTTTTAATATCTAATCTATTCAACTTGTGCACGATAAGGTAGCTTGAAACTAACTGGTTGGTTGGCTGGCTGGTTGGTTGGTAACTGGTTGGTTGTTCTTTAACAAAAATTTTAAAAGCGTATGCAAAGTGGATGTTTATGTAATTTATTTAGCCATAAGGGTTATCCGATCGATTCATTCTTTTTTCCTATAAATATTTATTTCATCATTTTCTCAATGTTGCCAGCCCTAGAGTAAACTATGAGTTGCTCCGCGGCCTTCTCCAAAATTACTTGTAATTTGAATGATTTCGGGTGTAGTGTCCAGTGCTTACTATTTTGGTTAAATCATTGTATTGTACGCTGAACGCTCGGATATTATGAATTTCATACAAAAACGTATAATTCGTTGATAGCAAGAATTTTGTACCGTTTAGTGAAAATGTTTCTTCCATTTTGACCGATTCGAAGTGGGAAAGTATCCGTGGATGTTTAATTTGGAATATGGAATAACTATTCACCCTATTTCCCTTCAGAGAGGACTTACCTAAAGTCGAACTCGTGACAAATAAATCGAATAATTGAAACTTTACTAAGGTTGAAATTATAAAATCGTCACTCAGACAAATATAATAGACCGGTCATTTTATGACATGCAAAACACATTTAACCCTAGGGTGGTAAAGCAATTACGAGGTCGACTACACCCTAGGCTTTAGTAACTGATTCATCGTGTTTTGAGCCCTGATTCAATTAAGGACTTATTTCTGATAGAGTGGCTATTAAGCAACCAAGCAATACCATCACTATAGCTACAGCAGAGCACCGCAGCTAATTATTTCTATTGAATTGAATTGTGTAACCAATGAAGACATGCAATTACTTACTTTCCTTACCATTATCCTACTTCCACGCCCTTTCCTGTAGGAACTAATTGAAAGCCAAGTTTAACTCCTGCACACAAACATTGGTCGAGGTCAGATGTCCCTAACGAGTACTGTAAGATCACGATCTGTAACGAGGCACGTAACAAGATGTCTGCTTGAAGATCTACTGCCTACGTGCTCCTAACTGACGGATATAGGCTGCTGGTAGATACTGGCAGGGCAGAGGTCAAATTCATTTATTAAATGAGGCTGAGAATCAGCACTCTTGGACACTTTTTCAGCGCCCACCCTTCACCACTTTCTAGAGTTGAGAAAAAGTGGCTAAACAACTTCGACTTTCCATACATCGAGATAGGAAAACGACTGAAATTTGCTGAAAAAATAACATTACTTAACACAAAACTTTATTCGTAGTAAAAGACTCACAGGACCCATGATTATTCGTGTCAAATAAAAACGCTCGCGCTTACAGAAATACAACTTTTGTAGAACTCAAATAGACATTTAGCTCAAGTGAAATGGGAGTGCGCATTAGTACTTAATGTTTCTTTACACAAATAGACATTTAGCTCAAGTGAAATGGGAGTGCGCATTAGTACTTAATGTTTCTTTACACAAATAGACATTTAGCTCAAGTGAAATGGGAGTGCGCATTAGTACTTAATGTTTCTTTACACAAATAGACATTTAGCTCAAGTGAAATGGGAGTGCGCATTAGTACTTAATGTTTCTTTACACAAATAGACATTTAGCTCAAGTGAAATGGGAGTGCGCATTAGTACTTAATGTTTCTTTACACAAATAGACATTTAGCTCAAGTGAAATGGGAGTGCGCATTAGTACTTAATGTTTCTTTACACAAATAGCCATTTAGCTCAAGTGAAATGGGAGTGCGCATTAGTACTTAATGTTTCTTTACACAAATAGACATTTAGCTCAAGTGAAATGGGAGTGCGCATTAGTACTTAATGTTTCTTTACACAAATAGACATTTAGCTCAAGTGAAATGGGAGTGCGCATTAGTACTTAATGTTTCTTTACACAAATAGACATTTAGCTCAAGTGAAATGGGAGTGCGCATTAGTACTTAATGTTTCTTTACACAAATAGACATTTAGCTCAAGTGAAATGGGAGTGCGCATTAGTACTTAATGTTTCTTTACACAAATAGACATTTAGCTCAAGTGAAATGGGAGTGCGCATTAGTACTTAATGTTTCTTTACACAAATAGCCATTTAGCTCAAGTGAAATGGGAGTGCGCATTAGTACTTAATGTTTCTTTACACAAATAGACATTTAGCTCAAGTGAAATGGGAGTGCGCATTAGTACTTAATGTTTCTTTACACAAATAGACATTTAGCTCAAGTGAAATGGGAGTGCGCATTAGTACTTAATGTTTCTTTACACAAATAGACATTTAGCTCAAGTGAAATGGGAGTGCGCATTAGTACTTAATGTTTCTTTACACAAATAGACATTTAGCTCAAGTGAAATGGGAGTGCGCATTAGTACTTAATGTTTCTTTACACAAATAGACATTTAGCTCAAGTGAAATGGGAGTGCGCATTAGTACTTAATGTTTCTTTACACAAATAGCCATTTAGCTCAAGTGAAATGGGAGTGCGCATTAGTACTTAATGTTTCTTTACACAAATAGACATTTAGCTCAAGTGAAATGGGAGTGCGCATTAGTACTTAATGTTTCTTTACACAAATAGACATTTAGCTCAAGTGAAATGGGAGTGCGCATTAGTACTTAATGTTTCTTTACACAAATAGACATTTAGCTCAAGTGAAATGGGAGTGCGCATTAGTACTTAATGTTTCTTTACACAAATAGACATTTAGCTCAAGTGAAATGGGAGTGCGCATTAGTACTTAATGTTTCTTTACACAAATAGACATTTAGCTCAAGTGAAATGGGAGTGCGCATTAGTACTTAATGTTTCTTTACACAAATAGCCATTTAGCTCAAGTGAAATGGGAGTGCGCATTAGTACTTAATGTTTCTTTACACAAATAGACATTTAGCTCAAGTGAAATGGGAGTGCGCATTAGTAATTAATGTTTCTTTACACAAATAGACATTTAGCTCAAGTGAAATGGGAGTGCGCATTAGTACTTAATGTTTCTTTACACAAATAGACATTTAGCTCAAGTGAAATGGGAGTGCGCATTAGTACTTAATGTTTCTTTACACAAATAGACATTTAGCTCAAGTGAAATGGGAGTGCGCATTAGTACTTAATGTTTCTTTACACAAATAGACATTTAGCTCAAGTGAAATGGGAGTGCGCATTAGTACTTAATGTTTCTTTACACAAAATAAAGCACTTACTGTTTCCGATCGCAATCGAACTTCACCACAGCAATGATAAAATTATTGTTCTTTTTATAACACACCGCTATTCTTTTGTTTTAAATTGAAAGCAAATTACAAGCTTTGTATCGGAAACAAAACAAATGACTAGTATTAAGATACCACCAATGTTATAGACAATTTGGATATTGTAACCACAAATGGTTCGAATATTTTCACGTACAAATGGGATTGGTTTTATGTGGGTGTATTATTTGCTTCATTGTGATTTACAGGTTTAATGTACCCATTGTTGGATATAGGGTTCTCTTTGATGATCTTAAAATGAACTGACTGACTCACTGTCTATTAGACTGTTGCGCAATGGGGTTTTATTCCAAGGTCGGCTCTTCTGACTGTCGAAATTCCATGATGATCACTAAACCATTTGCAAAAAGGTGTTTATTTTCAAGAGTCGCGAAGCCGCCGTTGTACTATAAAAGGACGAACAACACGACACAAGTCATGCCTAGATATTCCCAAACACTGTTAAAATAACTCAGCGTTACGAAGACAAATAGATTCCTTTAAATCAAACAAGTATGGCGCAGTAAATTCCTAGCGGTAACAAAATGGCCTTTTGTGCCATATCGGGGACGTAAACCAGAGACAAAGTATCGGGAGTATACTGCACGTGCTTGTTCAACATGCGTTTACTAATACTGGGGATAACTTTTTCGTGGAAATGAGTTGCGGTCCTTTGGGATGTGTTTATTTTAGAGGTTAAATGAAGAAAAGTGGACAATCTTTAATTGAAAATATAGGATTTCGATGGCAGTAGAATTGTAAAGACTTATGAAATATATTTACAGAAAAGTCAGTGAAGTGAGCTGTCATTCCAGCAGCCGGATTGTTCTGTAAAAATCTCACTGGGATTGACAGTATTGACAGGTCACTTCACCTACGTTTTCACAGTGAAATTTTACACATTAGACCGGCTGTTTTCATGATATCTGTAAACAGTTTGATTTACCTGTCAATACGTAGCGAAACTTGAATGGTAGATAGGTCAAAATATTTATGTTAACAAAACGGACATATTTATTATTGTATGTCCCTACTAAAAGCTCATGTTCTAGTTATGTAGTGTTGATAGGATAATCTGAATTATTGTAAATAATTAATAATATTGGATTTAAGTAATTGGATTAGACTAATTACACGTTTCCCTTATAGAAACCTTCTCATACTAGACATAGGTTCAATATAGTAACATAACTTACCATTAACTACGTAAGAATTTTATCTTTGATGGTTTTTTATATGAATTATAAAAGCATCGATATGAATTGCATTATATATAGCATTGGCTCTCAATAATCATAAAAATATGATCGCTGACTTGGTCAAGATTATGAAGTCAGTCGAAGTCAATAATTCAGTTTGACGTCAATCATAGTGACGACAATAAACAACTGAAGCTGATGTAATCAAACCTTTTCCATATTATATTCTTCCTTTGCTCAATATTTCATTCATCGATACCAACACACCTTGTGACTCAACTTGATCAACAAACCGTTTCTCCCAACCCGAGCCCAAAATACCACTGACCATAACCTTTACCAGCTAATCACCACCTTAATCCTTTCATCACAAAGTTCAAACTCCTTTGTCAGGAGTGTCTACCTAATTGCGTCCCTGCCTTAGGGCATAAAGAGTCGTACTTGGGATGGGCGTGGCTATGTTTGGGTGTTAACGTCTGTCTGTAGCAACAAGTGCTACAGTTTGAAATTATTAATTGCTCTCCTTGTCTAGGAAATAAGGCAATATATGTGACTATCAACCTCTAATGTGTTATAACGGCTGTTTTTTTTTACCAGAGTATTCTTATACTCCGTATTTTAAGAAAGTGAAAAAGTGAAAAAATAAAGTTTATTCTGCAGATACAAGACGCACATAAAAAGACATAAAATACACACACTAATACAAACTACCCAAAAGCCTAGAATTCAACAAATAAATGATGTAATTTATTTTTTTAATGACTTGGTTTAAGCCAGTCATAGCACTAACCTACGTTGACTTTGCTATATATAAAATTGTATTAATATAATTACATTAAAATTTGATGTGCAGCATACCTACTCACCAAATCGTAAAATTATAATTTATACTTTTCCATTTCAACGCAGTAAGTGCAATCTTTAAAGATTAAAGATTGCACTTACTGCGTTGAAATGGAAAAGTATAAATTATAATTTTACGATTTGGTGAGTAGGTATGCTGCACATCAAATTTTAATGTAATTATATTAATACAAACACATTAGCAAACAGACACATTAGAACACATTATTCAGACACATTAGCAAACACGTTGCTCTTGCAACGTGTTTGCTAATGTGTCTGAACCTGATCACTTTAATCTTATTACGCCCCATTCGATGAAATCCTAGACTCGTTCAGATCAGTACGAACGTGTGACAATTTGCACGATCGTGAAGTTCTGGAATTACCGATACTTATTGATACCGTTGTTGAAGTTGAAGATAGAGGTCTATATGATCACGATTATGGCATGGACGTGAGTCTAGTTGTACCTATGTGAAATGTTGTCTTTTAGAAACGAAAATGTTTGAAAACGACAAAATACTTAGGTTTACCTGGCTAAAAAGCTGTACAAAACATGATTTTACGTAGAACCATTTCGTGCAAATCTCCTCTTACTTTCACATATCCAGCAAATGAAATCTGTCACCAAACACTTTCCAAGTCGTTGCAAAAACCGCCCATGTTGCTTTACAAGCTATTGTTCTGCACACAATGTGCCATGTGCCATGCTCGCGTGACTATGGTAACGGTGCATGAGCCTGCAGTACAGGACCAGACGAACTTAGAAAGGCGGTTAAGGGGACTTGATAGTACCTCCTGCGCTGACTCGAGATAAGAATGGGACATCTCATGAGCTAAATGTTTCTTGCTTGCTTGTGAATCTAGAAAGTTGTCTCACTCATCATCAATATCTTGAAATATGGGGTAATAAATAAATCAGTATGATAAAATATCCTAGTTTTCTTGTCCTGTTCTTGTAAACCATAAGAAAACAGAGACTTTTAATTAGTTCGAGACTGCACGAAGTAGAGAGTCAAAAGCAGCACTAGAACATGTTGTGTAGTGTTATAGCATTCTGTTGGTTAATTAGAAACAGCAAAGGTTGATGAAATAAATAAGCTTTCAACGTGAAGTACAACTGCTAAGAATTAGAAATAACCCTTCATCAATTTCAAATGAAAAATCTCTTTAATACGTGGCAGACAAGCAAGCTACTAAGTCCCAGACCTCAAAGGTCCGTGCCCGTAGGTAAGTATGGCCATACCAACCAGAAAATTGTGGGCACACCGGCGCGGGCGGCGGGCGGTATCATTTGCTACCGCAATCAGCGTAATAACTACACTGGATGATTTGAACCGCCGCGCTATCGCAGCAACTCGTGCGCGTGTCGCCTTCCTTTTCGTTTTATTTTTCTTGAGATTGGATTGAATTGATGTCGTTTTGTAGATAAATTGTGTCGTGTTTCTGTTATTTGATGTCGTCAAAGTGTTTTTGTGTTACGCGATTCATTGAGGCTGTAGTTTAATTTGTACTTGTCCTTATATTAAATTGTTTTGGATCGCATTCCTAACTTCTTAAATCATCTTCTTATTTATCTCTTCAAATTCAACTAGTAATGACGATCACTCTCCAAAAGCCCCCAGATCTCATATTCACGTTCCTCCTAAAAGCTTCTTGGACTTGATTCAAGATTTAGATTTAAGGCTTAGCTAGTTAAGTTTTACAGCTTTTCAAATTCTTCACACACTTTTCTCGAAACGAAAATCCTATCTACGTACAACAATGGTAACTCAACTCGGCGCACGCGCTTCAATTCCGTTACCAATTGTTGTTTCACGAATTACAGATCTAACACATCTTCTGAAAGCTTCTTTTTGCTTGTCATGCACTGAGTTCAACAAAACATCAATAATATCATAACTCACAAATTATTTCCACGCTATATTGAATACTTCGTTCCAGTTATTAAGGCACATTTTCGTGTGGAGCGTGAAATTGATCGAAATGAACCGTTTGGCAGGTGGTTGTTGTGTCTAACATTGTTGTTTTCAATAGATAGGCTTGATGTTGAAGACCTTTGCTATTTATGAAGTAACGTGCTCTCGGGGATACTCATTTGTTGCGTACAGCTGACTGTCATAATGTTAACGTGGGTTTATAAATGGTTGCAGCTCTTTTTGTTTATATATATTAGTTTGTAATCTGATCAAGAGTGTTGACATAATAATAGACTTGTAGTAAATAAAAACAGAAGAAGTTTAACGAAAGCGAGCTAGAACTTGAAATAATTTACTTGGTTTATCCGAGCTTAGTATAAAGAGTTTTCTAATGTTTTACTCGACGATAGCTGGCAGCTCTGGCTTTGTTTGCAGCAGAGTTTCTATACATATAAAGCTTCCCATCTTCTGTCGTCAATTTGCTTCAATCCCTTACTCGTTTTCAAAAGAACTTGCCCTATTCGTAAGTCTAAATATGGCAAGGAACCACTTGTAATCACTAGCATACTTTCCTATCTACATATAGACAAGCTCACACGTCCAATTCAAAATTACCATATTAATGTAGTCGCATTCAAATGCAGCTTCATAAAAGCAACGTCGGTAAATTGTGAGATAAACGACGAGTTGTCTCATAAATAATATCTCGGAGCTTTCCAGCGTTTCTCTTCATTACGGGGCCTTATTAATTAGAAGTAGTGAGATTAGTCAGTTTATCCGATGACACACATCGGGACGGGTTTCAGAGGACGAGGAGTTTAGAGGTGGCTTGGATATGTTCTGATGTGCTCAAGGAGTAGGACGAAAATTTCAAAACCACTTATCATGCAGTTGAGATTGATTAGTTAGATACTGTGGAGGTTATATTTTGATTTGTTCATGAACTGATTTTATTTGCAATTTTTGTTATTGTTAATCTTGAAAGATCAGGATGTTTTATATGTGCAGGCAAAAAATGCTATCATTTTTAACTTGTTACATAAATATAGGTCATACTCCTTGAAGAAGCTGGTGCCTTTATACCTAATCTAATCACTCTTTGTTTACTACAACAAGAGTAGAGCAGTAAGGCTAATTTTACTTACTAGGTAAGTAAAATTAGCCTTACTGCTCTACTCTTGTCGACACAGCATAAGGCATTCAATCAAGCTGAATTTCTGCCTAGACCATCAAAGGCACATCAAAGTACACACAATATATCATATCTGGGTCTATAATGTTAGCAGACTCCACCAAAAGGTAGGCAGACTAACCTCGGAATGTCGGAAGGTTGTTACAATCAGAAGATTCGTGATTATGATGTAAGAGCTTTTGTGATGAACTTTACACACGTACTAGCGAGTAACGGTATTAAACAAAGATTGAGGGATGGCAGAAAGACTTAACTTAAAAACCTAACTTATTGTCATTTGTAATTCATTCCACATAATGTTATCCACCATCGAGTGGACGGTGTAGTACACAAATTAAATATAGTGTTTGTCGTCCACAGGCTTTTATGATATCTGCCTACATAAATTGAAAACAAGCACTATCGTGTAGGGGACCGAACTCCCAATCAGGATAACTATAAAACAGTCAAGAATTTTAATAACGCCCGTAATAATAACATGATATATTTTACTATGCAACCCGTTTAAATTAATAAAAGAGATATTTGTTGCCGGGCTTGCCAGCTAAAGGGATGGTTTCGAGTATATTTGTCTCTGCCTAACTTTAGTAAATTTTCGCTTTCTATCTCTTTCTTGGAGGTATCGCGCGCAGCGGTTGGCTGGCTCTATGTCACTCAGTTGCGCACACGCAGCCGCGGGAAGCGTTCGCTTTTGAAATTCGGACGCTTTTCGCGCGAACTATTATTGGCCAGTGATATTTCGTTTTCCATTTTGTATTTTCGAACTTTTTGGATGAGGTGAAGTGTTGAAAAGGTGCATTTTTTGCGGATTTACGGTAGTATGCGTTTAGTCGCAATGTTTTGTGTTGTGTAGAAAGTGAATCTCCGACAAAGGATTACAGTGTTATTGTTGGATACACGTGAGAAGTATTGGCTAATTAATAGCGTGCGGAAAGGAATGAGAATGGTTTATGACGTAAACTGCCAGTAGATATATAGTGGTACATACACGTTGCGGCGGTAATGATATGTGTTCTGTCAGGTGTGATACTCATATCACCTGCCGGTTCCGTTTCTAATGAAGGGTTAACACTAACGTTCGTTAAATCCAACGTTCTTGGATATGTTGGAATATGTTCTGTTGAAAAAATACAGAAATTATACGTTTGAAAACCAAAACTTAAGAAAGGACTCCCCCCATAAAATCTTCTATATTCTATTAAGCAAATCTGGAGATAAACCCGTTACTGCTATTCTATGTATATTCGTACCCTCCTCATCAATCTGATGACCGATACCTAATTACCATAATGAGACATCTATTGATTATTATTCTTCATACATTATTATAATAAGCAGCTCCTGTATCATTGCCCACTGGCTATAGTGTTGCAAACATCACCCACCTCTTCCCAGGCTATAAAAGTGACTGTTTACGACCGATAGCGCTCTGTTTTACACAAATGTGCTTGTATTCTATGCTCTAAAGCTATATAATCAGCGACTTCTACTTAGTAATTTGCATTGAAGACAAGCCATTCTTGTGACAATAATAAATGTTTTTTTTATCACTAATGGTGATTCTTGCACTCTGCTTGAGTCCTTAAGGGGTCTATATTGTCATTTATTGGTTTAAGTGTACAGCTAAGGAAGATTGAAACTGCCCCCGTTTGTACCTTTTTTTATAGCGCTTACTGACTATGTAAAACATAATCCAACATGAAATAATTATCAGTCTCATAAGTTGGCGTAATATTACTCAGTGCTCATCCTAAAGAGTATAAATTAACCATGTCAAGCAAAGTGCAATTGTAGTTATTGCTGATGAACCCAATATTATTTCATACTCAATTTCTGAAACGACAGAAGAGAGTCACTTTACAATAGTCAAATAGGAACATTTAGTAGTCCATAAAGACCTAAATGCACCCACAGTTAATGCAAAGTCACTTTCGTATTCATCCATTTTAATTCAAGAGCTTTTAATAGAGGCTTTGAAAGGAAAACAAAAAGGTATGACAGCGTTATCTAAAGTTAAATGGAATAATATCGAAGCAGATAACATCTCAGATGACGCTAGTTGTAATAAAAATGCACCGCGCATTCTACTCGGGAGGCGGTAGGCAGCAGACGTGGGAATATTTGCAATACTACGTATGTAATGTTGGATATATGAATCCCAAATAGGGTAAAAAGCATTAAAATTTGTGCCGACGATCTGCTGTCGTAGTTAGTATTTACTTAACATCAAGGTAGCGTAATTTGAAATGAGTATAAAAGTGGTAGACTGGTAGTCGAAAGTAAATGTATATTGCTTACAAATTAAATGCATTTTACAATCCTTCTGTTATGCACATGCATTATTATAGACTGTAGTTACTGTGAGTGATGCAACAGAAAGACTTTTCTTGTTCGACTATTAAAAATATCAGGCTAATTGCATTCTGTGCTATCCAATTCATTCCAAAAGTTATCTTAATTGCATATCAAGATTATTACTTAGTCTGCGTTTTATCAAATCAGTGCGGTAGGCTATATTATAATACGCAACAGTTAGCATATTCGTTTCAAGATCCAATAAAAGCTCAGTAATTAAGACACCATAACTTATCAATATTTCCATCAGAAGTGACTACCTTCATCGGCTTTCTATCATCAAGTTTAACCATAACGTTTAAAATCCTATTTATGCAGTATGTGAGGCTATTCATGAAGAAATTAATATTATTTTATTATTTTTTGTTTTTATTTTATTATTATTATTATTATTAATTACAAGCTTTATAGGTCCATAAACAGGTAGCTAGGCATATATGAAAATTGTTATTAAAACTAAACACACCCATAACTATAACATTAGGTTTTTATAGCTATTTACTGTCTAATGTTTATATTAAAACGGATATTTAATTGCACATTGCGCAGTCTTTAATATTTGTAGGTAAACTTATGTTCCTATAAAGTAACATGTTACTCTGGCTTTATTGGTTAAAACTTCATCTAAAATAGGAATTACAAGAGTGCAATAACATAACACCTATCTGATTAAAATTACAACACAACATACGAAAAAAGACGATGACGGCTTTGAAGAGGTCAATACTCATAAAGATTTACCTAAGACTGCGTCGACCGCAAATAAAACAGAATAAGGGAAGGAGGATGTTTTTTTTTTAAAGGAACATTGTAAACTTATCCCTGATTTGTTGAAACTTCAACAGCCTCCAAAAGAAAATCCCAGTCATCAAAAATATTATTCCACGTAAGGTCAACGAAAAGAACAAAGCAGTAAGTTATGAACACAAGTGGGTCACCTAACATAAAGACAGAGTACTAAACGAAACCAAATTGGCCATTATGACACGTTCAGACGAGAGAAAACCCCGTATTGTGAGCAAACTATTGTTAATGGTTGTGGTAAAGTTAGCTCGTGTGAACCTTTGTTATGCAGAAGAATTATTTTAAACAAACTATATTATATGTACATATATGATTCTGTCAAAGCTTTTCAATTTGTTTTGCCAGCATATCATGAATTATCCTAATATACCAACTTCTTCAATTTGCTGAGGTTGAGTTCTTGTTTTACTTGATGCAACTCAACTACTGTATTTCAGTCATTAACATTAATCGACTCATTATCATCACAGCCCGTCTTCACCTTCAACCTTTCTTTGGTGGTGCCAATCTCCATATCAGGCACAAGTCTCACCCAAGTTCGACTCGCTTTACCCGAGTACCATGGGTTTCTTTCCAGCCTATAATAATAATAATAATGTTTTATTTATTTAGACAACAATGATCCATATTATGTTAGTTAGTTAGTTACAAAACTTAAAAAACTATGTTAGTATCTTACATAACTAATTACTAATCTCACAGAAAAACAATATTTACATATATTCACCAGATAAAATGAATCACTCCTGCCTAACCAACACCTGCATGAAGTGATTCATTATCGGCGAGTTAAATTTGTCCATTATCATCTTCAAAATGCCATTAGGACTTGTCCGCGTTCTGTCCAGTAGCGACGCGGTTTTTCTCCTCACCATAGCGTGGAAGTTGTGGACACGCGCCTGAGCGAACATGCCAGAAGCACTACAAAATCGTGGCAGCCCCAAAAGCATTCTGAAGCTGTTATTGTACTGGACCCTCAGGGCGTCCATTGTTTATACAAAACTAAAAATAAATAATGAACAAAGACAACGACAAAATAATAAAAAATAATATACAAAGTTTTGATTACGAATGTGGATGGCTATAAGAGTAGAGGAAGACAAAGTGACGATGAATGGACTGTGTGGAAGATGATACATGGCTAGTAAGAGGATGACTACCGAGATGACCCGATGATGATGATAGCTATAAGCCTTTTGTAACATCTTAAATAGGTACTTTATGGAATGCAATATATAAATTAATATGAATATATTTGAATATCACCACTAATAGAGTAAAATGGAGGAAAATACAGGTTGCGCCGACCCCAATTAAAGAGTCAAATAAATTTAAAGAGAACGTTGATGATGAATATGTTTTAGGGATACTAGAAGACAAAAATTACCAAATATCACAATTGTTATAGGTTTACTAACTACGTGGGGCTTTCGAACACATTTATCTGCCTTGCTCATAGATCAATGCCAAGACCCTCTCAAGCACTAAGTATGTAGGTAAAATAATCAGATGTAGAGTCAAATACAAATGTATGCATGAGAAATAAAATTAGCATAAAAAATACTGTTTTTATGTTACCGTATATTTCTAGAGTTAGATCATTTCTGCTAAGATATTCTAAATATTGTAGCAGATATGTAAACATAATTTATCTTTGAATTAAATTCCCATGTAAAGAATGCAAAGATGCCCAGTATAGTTTATTAGGTGACTGATAGGCAAAGTAGGCTAAGTATAAACTTAGCCAATACAATAATGTAACTAACACCTATGGATGTCATTTTTGAGTCCGAAATAAATATATTTGATATGATTTGATTTAATAGAAGATCCCCTAGTTTTCATTGGAATAAAAATACATTAAATTAAGACAATGACGAATGCTTCTAGGCTACTACAGACTGATTTTTGGATTTAGAAGCTCTGTTATTCCTTGCATACATTAGAAACTAAGTTGACCACTGGTCTCGTTCACAGATAACCTCTAACCAAAAAGCCTGTTTCTATATCATGTTTCGAATATCTCTGATTGAAAATAATACTGATTTAATAAATGGCCACAGATCACGGAACTCAGCGGAATAGTTCTCTAACAGAATCACGTATTGCTTTACTGCGTGATCGGTATGCAAGTAACGGAGAGGTGATTATAAATAATATCACCACGCTTCCACAAATTAAAATATGTTGTAAATAACATTCGATAAGAAAGTGTCTGTCCGTCTGTTCGTGTCATATCGAGAACCGTTAGGCAGATTTTAATGGAATGTTTACTGTTAGAAAGTTTTCCGGAAGCTGCATGGTGTTTTCTGACGGAAACATGGCAGTTTCAATCCGATTAAGGTTTATGATGTTACAATTGGTTTCTGTCATGCTAAGCTGCGTCACTCCCCATCCTTGATATTATGATTTGCCGGCCTCGTTGGTCTACCCAGTGTGATCCCGCAAGCGGGACTACTGACCGTAAGCTCCTCCTGGTTTTGATTCCCAGGTCAGGCAAAGTATTATCCATCGAGACTATGTTTCAGGTCAATAGCCTAGTCGTACATAGGGGAATTAAACATAACTGAAAAAATCAGAGTGTACTATACAATACACTTCTGTGTCTCCCTTCACCGAATAATGACATATGAAACTTTGCAACCTTAATCTCAACTCAACTCTTCGAATTTCAACCTCTCGTCAACTTTGCCCTGATTTCAATTCAAAATAGCAATACTGAAGTCTTGTTTAATCTTGGATTGCTTTCCATCATTAGTTATATTATGAGCATCCTCTCCACCCTCATACAAAGCCAATAATGATTGTAGTGGTAATGGCTTCACACAAAGTCATTTATTGTGCAGTTTATTAAGAAATCTCTCTTTAGCAGTTAAAACATTTATGCTCTGCTATAATGAGAGTTTTAATAATAACTTTAGTATGGTTCCTCGTAAAGCTGTAATCCCAGGCCTTTTAGATTTTCTTCATATTTGTTTCCTTGAAGGTATAAGTATGTTAATTCTGCCACAGACGGTATTCATTTAGACACACGCTGCAAGAAAACTAGTGTCTAGGATGAAAATGTTTCCAAAAATATCATATCTGACAGTTGCGAATTTAGTAACATTTTACCGAACTGTTCGAATGAGGCACTCAAAGCTGTAGTTGAGTGCAAATACGCTTTAATTTTGCTCTGTGAGGCTGGACTAAACCAAGAAAATTAAATTAATTTTATTTTCCAGAAACACAATGAGGCAGTATACTCCGTTTTCATAAAAACCCAACAATGACTAGAAGTGTATCTTTTTACAGAAAAAATATGGCCAATTTCTATTCAGTCTCCAGATAAACTTTTTACTAATATCCCATAAGCAATAACTTTACCTTATACAGCGTGTTCAATAAATCAGGGCCAATAAAATGGTGTAAAAACAGTCGGCGAGCGCGCGCTGTATAAGGCAATATATGGGGACAAGGGGGTATATGGTACATGACTCTATTGCACAGTACGAACACGGCTCAGGAAGGACCCGTATCTTGTGGTCTACGGGACTGTCGGGTTTATAAATTCGCTTTAAGAAATGTTAAAGTTTTTATAGCAATATGGTTATGGCGACGAGGAGTTTAGGTACTAGGTTTGACAGACAATTGACTCGGTGACTTGGTAGCGTCCGTTTTGTAAGCACTCGTACAAGGCGGACGACAGTTTTAAGAATATTTATCACTAAAATGGCAAAAGCGACAAAAAGACACCTATTTTTTTAATGTTTTTTTTAATTCTCTATACCTTTTATGTACCTATAACTACCAAATCGGTAGCAATAGAAATATTAAAATCGACCGAATTATGAAAAATATCATATCATAAATCAAAACGTTTCATATTCCCCCATCGTCAAACCAGAAATTCCTCAAGACCTCACGACCTCAGTATCACAATCAGACAGCAACTTACTAAGCATAACAAACTTAACGAACCAATACATAACCGACCCACAATTAACAAACAAATCACTGCCATCAATCCTGTTCCTCCAACAATTAACCCTGAAAAACCAGACAATTGTGGCTTTCACCAATCAGCGTCAATAATGAGCTCCTTAAATCTACCCTCTACTAACGATGTCTTCCTCGCCTCGGTCAGAATGCCGTTAACAAATTACGACATAAAACCAGGAGTAATATATCTTAAGAGGTGAAATAACAGATTGTTAACATAAATATAGAAGAAAATAATGTAGTGAAGGAGTCGGTAATTCTCAGCAAATGAAAACTGATTTAACTGTTGATTTACTGGTAGATAGCGAGGAACATGTACCTTCCTATAATATAGATTGATGATTTTGCAATTATTTATTTAATTAATTATATATTTTTATTTACCTTTTAACTTAAACTATTATAGGTTTACTTCAATCCTATCTAAAATATACACACTTGCATGTGTATCTGGCTATATATGCCTTTCTGCCTTTTGGAAGTTATACAACCCAGAATGCATGTTATAAAATGCTGTCACATTTTGTCAATCATCTTTACAATGTTCCCATTTTCAAGTTCAAAATATTTATTTCCGACAACACGTCCTACCAATAAACATATATTTCGCGTCCTAAAGTAATTTTCATCAAAACAAAAACAACAGTTCTTTGCGTATCTCCTTTATTTCTTCCATCTTTCGAGACAGCGCTGCCATTTTTTACAGCAATCACTATTAGTTTCTATGATGGCATGCGGTTGATTAACTGAAAGTATAGTCTCGTTTTATAATTTGTTTTGCGCTGGTATGATGGCATTATCATGTCGCTGTGATTAAACTGTGATGTCATGTACAGTTATGTTCAAACTTAATACGTTATTGCTGCGGGAGAATGCGCTTGTTGACTGGATGAGAATTATGCAGTTTACTTATGATGTGTATGAATGGTAATAAATTTATGAATAAGGTATCAAAAAATCTCTTTGTTTATACAAGGAATGTCTTCATTGTGAGGAATAATGCAGTCATAAGGTACATGCATCGATATTAAGTAACGTAAGAAGTGCAATAGACAAATTTAACAAACATAATAAAGTTAACAAACAACCGAATATATATTTGCGTTAGCTCATAGATGAAAAGATAGAGTGCCTATAAATTAGATTCTAGAAATGACTTTGAGCTTCAGTTTCGTCGATTGAGATGTCACTTTGAAAACGATACAGACGAAGTACTCATTGTTGTGGACTTGTGGCTCCTATTCAAAATAGTCTGTTAGGTCACACTAGCGACTGATGGATTACTAATTACTGTTATGGTCCAACGTTGTACGGAAGGCTTTTAGCCATAAATGATTTACTTTGTAGTTATTAGCTAAGCCGGTACTGGCTTCGAATACGATAGATAGCACATAGCACAGAGGCACAGAAGGTAAAATTGTAAATCCTACACGGATCACTTTATATTGTTTCGTCATCATCATCACCATCACACTCTTGCCCTTCTCCCAATTTATTTGGGGTCATTGCACCATGTCTTCCTCTTCATTCTTCTTCAGTCTTTTTCATCACTTTGTATTGTTTGTTTGATGAAATGCTTTGAAATCGATTGGAAATCGTATTGTGACTTATACAATACGATTTCCAATCGATTTCAAAGCATTTTATCAAACTGGATAATACATTCTATCAGGGTCCTCATCTGATATCTCATTTAGTAACACAATTTTAATTTGTTGTCCCAAAACTTTCTTAGTTATTTATATTGAGGGAAGGAGGATAGAGAGATATATGTCGGGTTTTTTATTGGTTTGAAAGTCGTCCTTGTCTTCAAACATTGCACGATCCAGTTTGTGAACCTTCTGACGTATTTAGATTGTGACAGCAGTTACTTTGCCGCGCTCTGACGAATACCGTCAATCTTTGCACATGCTGCTATTACCAACTTTTTACCATTATCATTAGCTGTTGAATACAAAGTGCGTTTGTCGAGTTCTCCATGTCCCAACACAATAATACAGCCTTCATTCGGAACCGGGTGTCGGTCCACTGTAATTTAAACAGGACCTAACCTGGGGCAGTCATTACTTGGCTACTTACTGCACCCTCATCTCAAAGATATAAGGTCAAATGTTGTTTGGCAGTATTCAAAAGAACGGGCATTATCTGGCTCAATAACAATCCTTTATTCCGAAGTCTTAAAGTTGATAATGGCTTCACAATTTCAAGGTTTGAGTGGCCCAGCCTATTGGCCGGGGGCCACCTAAGACTACTGCTTATTGTGGTACCCTTGTTTTTTTCTGTAATTGATTTTTAATGGTTTTTAGAGTTGTTAGGATGATTCATGAAATTCGAATCAAGATTATTTGATGGGCATTTTTCGTTAATTCGCTTTTATGATAGGAGACAAAATAACATAATCATATTAACTATAAAGGGTAAGAAAAGATAGAGGCAGAAGGGTTTGGTCAAAATCTTGGCGTCATCGGCTACCTTTGACTCGACTACTAAGAAGGACTCTTTCAAACATTCCCTTAGAATTTCTTCTACATAAATATTACCACAATTCTCGCAGTATTTTCTCGCTTATCCCTAATGAGCAGCCATAACTTTCAAAGTCTAATTAAACCAAGATTCCGAATGAACTTTACGAGCAAATATTTAAATGCGTGTGCAAAAAAAATGAAAGGACACATGACATGCTACAATATTGTGCCGTGTGCTGTGTCCAGGTACCAATTTTAGTTCAACAACAGTGCACTTGGGAGAGGTACTTGAAATAATGACACAAATGGGCCACAAGTACGAGGCAGTCGGGCCTGAGCTGGCACACAAACGTTTATTTATCCATAACATAAAGTATTTAAGTTATAGACTAAGTTTCAGTCCAGGCTCAGTTGAATGATCGAAAGTTTATATTGATCGGTATTGCATTCTCCCAAAGAGAAATTAATATTTCTGATCCCCATTTAAGTTTTGAATAAATACAAAGGGTTGGAGGTATTCCACTAATTTGTCGTCGTCTTCACTAAATGCATTAACTTTATAGCTATCTCTGGGATAATATTTACAAGCGAATCCTGTTTTCTGTGGTGTGTGGTCAGTGGTAATTGTTTTTCGACTTAGAAGGTCTAGAAAAAGTAGAATTTAAAATACTTTTAAACGATCTGTCTTAAACAAATAAACACTCAATCTTCTCAAACTGCTAACCAGTTGTTTTTAATTACTTGCAAATTGCTGAGAGTGGGCGAATCGCTGAGACTATTCGAAAGGATGAGATCGTAGCTACTCGTATAGTTCTAAAACTTGCACGAATTCATCAAAATTCGACCTAAATAATAATTCATTCACGAATTCGACATTTGCTAGTAATAAATAACAATTAAATTCTGATTCCGTTTTAATAACCACAAAGCATAGCTCATGTATTAAACAATTACTAAATATAATATGTATATTTAGCAGTCTGTTTTTTTTCATCAACATAAAAAGTTTTATTGATTTTCTGACGAACTGATAGAACATCTGCAGAGATTAACATCATTTAGTTAATCTTCACCATTGAGTAGACTGGTCTGACTGATTGCCGGTAATGGATTTCATTTTATATCTTTTTGGATTAATCTCGTTGTGTAATACAACGCAAGACAATATAAGTAATTACTGAATTTCGTGATTTGGAGAGTAGCTTTGTGTTGGTTTTCTATCGTTTATTGTTCTAAATTGCCTTATTACGTCGGTATGTCTCGGAACTTAATTTGCCTCTGCACCAACAAAAACTTTATCACTCAATCGCTTACGGTGGGAACTGGCTTAAGGCACTAAAAATTGTGGGTCAGTTGCCATAAAAAAATACTTTTTACCAAATTAAAGGCTACCAAAAATTCGCTCCAGTAGCGGTCAGAAACAAAATCTGATATTACCATAATCACCGACACTCCACAACCAATTTCAACGACGAAGGTTAAAACTCGCATCTATCTTTTTTCTTCCTACTGGTGTTCCCACGTGAGAGTGAGATAGATTTATTTCTTGTTGTTTTTCTTGTTGTTCGGCTCATTTGCATGCACACGCGACGCAAGCGCAGCGCTCCGTGTTCGGGGTTAATAAGACGATATATAAATACGATAACGGTGGAACAGTCTGTTGGATTCCTATTGACATTTTGTTAATGCGTTTGTTAATGTGTGATCGCCATTATACGGTTGTATCTCCGAGCAGAAATGCCCACGCTTGTTTTCGTTGAGAAAATGACTTTGCATAAGTACTCTATATTATCCAGGCTAGCACAAGTTACGTCTCGTGAATCACATCTCCATGGCTAATTTTTGCACACATCTCAAACTATCTGTTGACTGTTTTCAAGGCTGTCCTTAATAGGTGGCTGGATTGGGCTCTATGTTCTAAAAAAATCGAAAGTGTTAAGTATATGATGATCGAAACGTATTTCAATACCACATACATTCTTCTCGGTTGTTCAATTTAGTTCTTGACCAACACAAGAAACGTCTTCTCCTACTGTAGCACAGTATCTGTTTTTATTTGAAACGATCGTATATCGCATTGAAGGATACTAATTGTAACTTCTTGCTGCGCATGAGTTATGACAGGTTATCTCGAAGTTTCATCTGACCGTGTGTTTTTCCGATTCCACGGAAGTGACCGCTCAACAAATAAATTATTGTATTGTATTAATGTTCGCTAAACAAATAACAGATAGCATAGCTAGAGCTGCTCGAGGTACAATGAGCTACAAATCATCTGACCTCACAATAGAGCTGCGCCCTGCGCCGCATCAACTCGATACTATCGATAATTGCGAGATACCCTCGAGTCTATAATTAGAGGTGCTCCGCAAACATCTGCTATCGGCGATGTTAATAATTATGTAGCAGTTATGTTTAGAAAATTTAGTGTAAGTATAGTACTTTTTATCAGATTTCATTTATCTTTCACTGTCAATTTTCCATTGCAGTTTACTAAAGCTGACTCATTTTAAAAACTACAATATATTTTACAGTTTTTTATAACTGTCCATTTCAAGTTTATCTTTTAAATCTCTTTTAATATTCTGAAAATCTAGCTAGAGGCTCAGTGCACTCATTTTGAACAAGACTCGTCCTTAAAATCGGATGATTCAGTAATCGCACGGTTAAACTTTTTTACGACTGTGGTACCATGCCCATTAAACATTAATTCAAAGATAATAAAACCTGTTAAAGTCTTACCTATTTGCTCACACCATAACAGTAAAACAAAAGTCAAACCCACGTCTGAAATAGAAAGTACAACACAATCTGGAGCACAATTGTCAGATAAACCACTGGAGTACAGCCAGACACAATAGTACAGATACAAATTGAGTGGTTGGCTCAGTAATGATGGTAAGACTTGGAATGACGCAAAAGGTAGTGATCAAGTCATACATTAAAACCCAGTTGGAAGACCTGAGTGTACTGATAAATAAGATTAAATTATAGTTAGGCAATAAGAATACAAATCAAAATCAAATGAAAATTTCTTTATTCGGACAACAAAGATCCATAATGTTAGTAATACCTTAAAGCTAGTGTTAGTAGTAATATTCTTATTATAATTGAGTTTGAAGCATTTTGCACAGAAGATGATCAAGTAATGTACAAGCTTCTCACCTGGCCGTCCTCTCCATAAAATACCTCTAAATGGGAGAATAGACACAATCTGCCATTGTTTTCGTTCATAGTCTTACGAAGGAAACAGAGTTGACGAACTGTGGCATCCTGTAGCTCCTACTGATACTACGTGTGTCCCATCGTGTTCTATCTCACGTTTTCCTACGTTGTTTACGTTATTTCGCGTTTATCATTCCTGCGGTTCCTGCAGTGTACTGTACTGAATTTAGTTTTTTTTTATGAATTACCCAATTTTAATTATTGGATATGAAAAACTTGATAGCAACTTACGTTTCTAATACATTGTTTAAAAAAAAGAAAATGTTCAAAGAAAACTTATCTAATTATAAGATAAATCACGCAGAGCCAGCCGGTACAATGCGATCATAATCGCAGCAGATTCCGGAGTGGGTAACCACGGTGCGGAGAGTAATGATGAAGGGCGCGGTGCGGCAGTAGCATGGCAAATAATAAATAACAGTTGAATGACGGAACATAACCGATCGATCGAGATTCCGAAGTAACAGAGAACACAGATTCATAATGAAGCTGATGAATTGTTGTTAGACTAAGATCTCGATCAATGGTTGCTAAAACCAGACGGAGTTGCTCCGCATGAAATTTGAAATTACGTTTGCCGTTGAATGAACTTGGTTTTTTGGCCTAGTTAAATTATATTGAGTAGAGATAGATTAGAGACTGATAATAAACAGAAGTAAAATTATAAATAGGGAGATATTTGCTAGCGCTGGGCAATAGTTGTATTATAAAATGCAATACCTTACATTCTATTTATAACTAGGTTCTGCCCGCGATTTCGTTCGCGTGGAAGTCGTAAGACACCACAATACACTAAAATAACAGCCACATTTTTATAAAACTTTCCTGTATACTACGTTTGTAGTTTTAGTCTCAGCAGCCAAAAACTTGAAGAGAGTCAAGACTGGTGACGCGGGAGCAAGCGACGTACAATTGTCCGTGTAAGAAGGAGCTGATCCTGAGGTCGGTCGCAATTGCAGTCTTCAGTAGTAAAATCCCCCCTCAATTGTTGGGAATCCAGTATAGGTTTGCAAAGCTGTCATCATACTTTTAAGATATTCGCTTCTTTGAGAGTTGACTGAAATAGCCATTATTATATTATGTCACGATTGACTGCTTAGCTCCTTAAATGTATAGCGGGATGAAATCATTTAAAATGTTAAATCTGTAAATATTTGCAATTTGCTTTTTGGTTCGTCTTTTTACAATTTTCGGTAAACTATAGAAGAATATGAATAAATTGCAATATTGCTCATCCCCCATAGCAAATAGCGTGATAATTTATAGTCTACAGACTGACCAGACGTATAGCGGATATCTATGCAAAATTTGAACAAAATGTGTCCATTAGTTTTTGCGTGATGCTGGAACATATATCAAAAACAAAAACAAAACAACGACATTACAATCGTTCCCAGACCTCGCAAAAATTAATTTAAAAAAAACAATGTACAGTTTTGACTTCGCTACGATTTGATTATGTGTATTTCCTGTGAGTTCCTGACCATATTATACTAGCCATAAGGTACTTATCTGACCATTATAAAACACTCAGCTACTTGTCTGAGATTAATGAATTATCACTGAACATACCATATGAATAATTTATATCCTAGATAGTATTAATTTAGTCTCAACACGCAAGTCATATGCCGCATTCACGCACGATTCTCGCTGAAGTCTCGTCAAGAGGGTTCGATGTTTACACGGCATTACTGACTGTCAAAGCTGGAACGAGTAAACGAAGCTTCAGAAGCGAAAGTATTTATATACTGGCCCATTACTAAACAGTTTTCAAACAAGGCATTGATGACGGCGGCTTTTAGTAACCGCAATAGTTTAATCTTAGTTGAGTTATTAGCAAAGCAAGACATTGTGTACAGTTTCATCTTTGTACTTTTACTATAAGATAGGTTACGGTATAATAATATTAACGATAAACATGACTTCAACAACATAAAACTATAATTCTTATGTTTACGAAGAGTGCCATATTCTTGTGTTTGAATTGCATATTAACTTTGATTTTCATCATGTTCTACTTCTATTTCGTCTTTGATTTCATTCAACCGTCTAATAATGTTAATTATTTCAAACACACTAACTTTTCTTTGACTTTAATCGATTATTCGAATCGATCGAATCGAGTATTTATTGTTCAAATGGCAATTACACGTAGAAAGCATAGCATAAGTCCGTAAAGACAATTGAACGTATAAATCACGTAATAAACTGCAAAACGCCGACCGTGCACAATAGCTCTGAGTGAGGTAACCGCACGGATTGAGTCGGTACCACCGCGGCGCATGCGGACGTAATGACAGGCCGTGAATGATGGCTCGCCGAAGCAGCGACGGGTAGGCAGGGCTCAAGGTTTGACGACTGTTTTATTTTATGTAGAGCAGGGCAGCCTAGCAACTATAAATCAGAAAACCACCTTTGATTATATTATTTTTCTTCAAGAAAATTGTATTATCGCATCCGACCTCATGTCTACGAGTCTACGTCATAACATTCTCATTCATCCTTTCAAACGTAATAATCTGTGTAGCAGCAAAATGTCGGCGACCGCGACAAGACATGTAAAGTCGTCCAATTCGGCGAACATCCTTATGTGCAAACAATGGTGGAAAGTGTGCTGGATGTACGGAGACCAAGAAAAGTACTACAGACAACTGTATGCCAAAAGAAAACTCAATAATCTAAACACAACGTTCTTAAACTTCAATGATACGGACACCAAAAGACCCGGCGCGCAAATAACTGAACTCACAGATGATTTCTTTCAAGATAATAGCTCACAAATTGAACCAGCGCCAGACGAAGTGGATGCTCCAAGAGAAATACCTCTTGCACCAGAACCCGAAGCTACCTATGGCTTCGATTACCAAACAAAGTGGCAGAAAGACCAAAGAAGACAACCCATACAACAAAGTTACGATGAATACATGAACACAACAGATCTAGACAAAATATTAAATACAAATCTCAACGCAGATAGTATTAAAAGTATGTTAGAAAACGGTCTACCTCAACGATCTAAAATTATTGATGCGAAAGAAGAAATAGTAAGAAATGGAAATACAGTAGGGAAGAATTCTAGAACAGTTTGTAGGACGAAAAAGGGAGCTTTAGTAACTGAAGAAACTGAGGTCTCGACTGATGGGAGGACTTTGGCGAATCTGAAGTTTCAAAGGTCTACTGTTAAGACTGGCCCTAATAAAGTGAAGGAAGTGCTTCAGCCTCTGAAGGAGGACAAAGTGTTGGACGAGTGCTCGAGGAGGAAGTGCATCGGAGACCAGCTCACGACCACCACCACCACGCTGGTGACGGTCACGCAGACCTCCATGACTTCATGCAATGAGTGAGTATCTAGTTATAGTTTCCATGTTTTTTTTTCTAAATAAGCATCGAATTATATTTTTATAGGTTTCTGCAGTGTTTTTTCGAAAGGGTTGAAAAAGCTTTACACATTTTATAATACCCTATCTGCATTTTTACTTGGTTATTTGCATTAATCCTTTTTCATATTTTTATTTCTATTTTTATTTTTATTTTTTTATATATCTATAATTATATTACTCGTATAAAATTCAATGTCCTGACTGAGATATCAACGCACAGCCTAAACCGCTGGTTCTAGAGAAATGAAATTTGGAGGGTGTGTTCTTTATGAAGAGTGAGTATCCACTACGAAAAGGTTTTCCGAAATTCCACCCCTAAGAAGGTGAAATGGGGGGTTGAATTTTCTGCAAAACTTTTTATTCTCTTTATCGATTGACTCGAAAATTTGTACACATACTCTTCAATTAAAATTAGGACACACGTGTGTCACAGTTTTTCCAAAATCATCCCCCAGCAGAGTCAAATAGGATCTTTCTGAGGTAGAGGTTTGTCAGTAATATGTGACATCCTGATTTTCGCTTTGGCTTGTGATATGCGACATTGATAATGCCAGTATACTTATGTATAAATAGATTTAATGAATCATTGTCGTCCCCGGTGTCCAATCTCAACCAAGGTATCAAGATGTATCAAATATGTAACTGATATTACTATGAACTAATATTTACATTTATAAGTAAGTAGCGGGCGCAAGCGCTCCTGCTGAGCATGAATGAGGTCTTGGGTTTGATTCCCAGGTTGGGCAAAGTATTACTGGGTTTTTCCAAAAGGAATTTCTCAGTAGCTCGGAGCCTGGAATTTGGCTCAGTTGATGGCAATAGGATCGCCTCCTATTACATGGGACTTAAAACATAACTGACGAAATGTGGGTGTACTACAGTTACACCTCTGCCCAATCCATCGGGGAAACAAGGCGTTATGTTATGTTATAAGTAAGTACATGTACATCAGGTTAAGTTACGCTTGCCAGGATTGGTCTGTGGATCGGTGACGATCTTTACATACCGAGACTCCTCCGTGCCCCGGGAAGCACACTAAGCCGTTGGTCCCGGCTGTCATTCGTTGATCTTTGAGAGACTTTATAGGTCAACAGAAGCCCGAAAGTCTGACAACCAGTCTTACCAAGGGGTATCGTGTTACCCAGTTACTAGGTTGCGGAGGTCAGATAGGCAGTCGCTCCTTGTGACATCAACAAAATCTTGACTTCCCGACATCAATCGTCGGGCAGTTGCCTACCAGACACAACACCCGTCTGGTCGGAGGGTCCTCCCTTTTCTATGGAGGATGAGTGAACTTTACACCCTATTCCTCATGCCTCTAGAGATTTAAGGAATTGGAATTTAGTCAGAGTCCGTGTCTTGAGGTAATATTTAGCTAGTGTTTATTATCTGCCTGTCTGTCTGTTACTTTTTCACGCTTTAACGGCTAGATTTGTATGATAGGTAGGTTACGGATAGGCCATGACCTGGGTTAGGACATAGGATACTTTTTATCCCAGTAGCAGTTCCCCGTGGGGTAATTTCCGACATCCACTCGGGCGAAGCCGCGGGCAGAAGCTAGTTTTATGATATAAAGCATATCAAGTTCAGATACAGTTAAATCAATCACATCACTCTTTGTTGTCAATTTAGTACATAATCTTGCTGCACTCTAACTTTACTACAGTCACCCACGAAGCCCCGTACTGCACTATAGGCGGCGCGAGCGCAGCCGCACGCAGTTCCGGTAATGACGTTATTGGAATCCGCCATGATTGCGGCCTCGTGGTTTTGGAACATGGCAGGGGCGATGTGACTGTATAGTTTCATGGAAATAATTATGGCAAGAGACAGGAACTTTAAAAAAGTAAAAAAAAAATTACTTAACCCACACGGTTAACATGGTTCTTATATTTTTTCCTTTCCATCTCGCTGGTAACACATTCAACGGATATTTTTTGCTTTACATACATTTTATATTTTATGTTTGCCTAGCATAATATCCTCTATTCTAATTACCATAAAAATATTACCACCATAAAAAGTAAAAGCCAATAAAAACGTCGCCATCTTGAAATTTACTGCCCGCCATAAAATGAGTTACCACTTAAAAAAGATAATTCGATTCAATAAAACAGTAGATTGATATCGTGCGATTTATAGCGGCGCGGGAGCGATTTGAAACGAACAATGTAATCCGATGCTGCTTAAAGGCTCCCGCAAGTAGGCGCGACGCGACTCTAGTAGATTAATTCCTATAAAAAATTCATGGAAATTGTTCTACAAAAGTCGCGTCGCGCCTGTCTGCGGGAGCCTTAATGCGTACAATTTAACTACCATGTTACAGTGTTGTCGTGTAATGGACGTAAAAAGGCTTGAAATCCAATTTAAGGAGCTCTTTATAGTCCAATTTTATGATAATTGTAAAACGCTTCTTAGGTCTATATGGACCCTGATTATGATAAATCAAACTGTTAATCGTTTAATAACAATATAACATTTTGTAACACGATGAGCGCCTCTCGATATAAATAAACCTTCTACGCCAACCGTGAGAAGCTAAAAAAGACGAAAATAAAAATTAACAGTTTTTAAAACTCTCTTAAAACTGCTACTTAATCTGGCAACCCGGCAGACTATGCATCGCTTTTGCTTGAGCGCCAAAAAATGTAAAAACAAAAAGCAACATGGCGGAGCACGGGCGATGTTATCTCTTGGCTACCGTTTACAACGGCCCTCATGTTCCTTGCAGTCATGTACCGACGACGCGACGGGCAGTGATCGATGACTCCCTTTAAGCAGTTTTTTTATTAAATGTTGTCACCGGATTATGTAGTTTATTTGTTAATTCACACTTAAATTGATTAAGTAATCGGCGAGTTTATTAAGGAGATAATATTCGCTAATTAATTGTAGGTGCTGGCAGAAAAGTAGGGTGCAGTCCACGTGATCTTATTTGATCCCTGTTGGTTTTATTAAATAAAGAAAGCAAAACTTGAGAGCTTCGATACAAAATCTGGAATGAGGAAGCAAAGGCAGTAAACACTACTTACGTAGCTAAAGGTAGTACTTACCGAAGAACAAAGTGTTGCCACTGCTTGCAATTTTCTCTACACCATGGCGGAAAATAACTTTGTAATCACGATAGTTCCTAAGAACTTAAAAACTGTTTTAGAATCAAAATCAAAATGATCATCAATGTTGATAGTACATAATGTAATGGCCCTCCAATAAGTGCACAGATAAACCGCCTTCCGTTATAATAAGGCTTCTCTTTACAACATCCTTCCTTAATGAATCACGACCGTGTTTAATTTCAGAAAGGCTCATTAAATTGTTCAAATTATCTATAACGACATGTAAGAAATCAAGTTTCTACGAGTAAGTAGATCTGTAATGTTAGAAAATCATACAATATATCGGGTACTTTACCAATATAGTTCAGATTATAGGTTAGGACTTAAGAAAAGTTGCAATTTCTCATGAAGACACGTAAGACGGAATTATGTGACAGATTTGAGTCAAAGCTGTCAAAGTGACACTTCGTTTGACATAATACGGTAAGAGAAATCCCCTGATATAGTGACAGGACGTCAATACTAGGTCGTCATCAATCAAAACTAGTCAATTCTAGTTGACAACAACCGTGCTAGGAGAACCGTTTCGTCTTTAACGGCGTGCACAGCGTGATGATAGGTACGAGATAGTTCTTAAATAGTTGAGTACTATTCCCAAATCCATGATGTTGATCACCCAATCTTCCAGAACCAATGGGAATCTGATAACACACCGGTATCAAGTCTAATTGATAATTTTTAATTTAAACTTTTTTAGTTAACCACTAAAACTTTTACTTTCAAATAATGAGTTGGAAGTTACGACTTAAGAGGCATCAATACCATCATACTATGTATGAATAATAAGAATAAGGAACAAACCTACATTCTTTGGTTTATGTTCCATTGCAGACTATAAACCGTAACTGTTGTGCGGCTCGACACTTTGTGCTTGCACCGCGAATATAGCGGCGTTGCAATAAATAGAGACGTGCTGTTGTGCAGCTTGAAGGGCCTTACAAGATGTTTCAGCTCGGATGGTCTACCCTGTGTATCGCTACGACGTAGTTTATGAGTAAATACTAATTTAAATAAAGGTTTCTCGGAGCACCTTCACATCGTCATTCCCCACCCAAGATTTGTGTTGAGACCTAGCACTATACACTCCTCAATCAATAAATACATCTACATTTACAATATGCATGAAATTTCCTAAGGTAACTGCAATAAACATTAAAAAGATAATAATTATGTATAAATCATGGGTCATTCTCAGCGCGAGGCGGCGGCGGCGGCGGCGGGGGTCCGAGACTCCGAGTGACGCCGTGTTATTCGTTAGTGAGTTACGTCTCGTAGCTGTGGAATAGTAATGGGATTCGATGATGTTTGCTGGTGGCGCTTCAGGCAGTTTCGGAGTTAGTAGCTAAGAATGCTTGATGTAGATCTTCAATGTAGTGCTTTAAACCCAAGCTGCAAGCTGAAAGGTACCGAGTCAGATTTCCAGTTTGGGTAAAAAAGTAATTGGTAAATGGGAATCCACTTCTTGTTTCTTCAAATGTAACATAATTCGTCGCCTTCCTGGATTGATTGTAACATCTTGCATGCCATGTGTGTATAACTACTCACGTTTTGGACAAATCAATTATCTTATCTTGTCTTCATCCTCCACAAAGAGTTAATCAGAAAAATATTGTTCCTTCTGGCAATCTTCTCTTTAATCCTAGCTACCAAATTCTTAATCGAGAGAAAATCTTGCACCTTTATATTTAACACCCATAACTCAATTAAAACTACGTGCTCTTAAATCCAATTAAACGTGAGCTTTACAACCTGAATCCATGTCGATTACTACTGACACGATATTATAATGAAGTTACAAACTAAAGTAACTGTACCACCAGCTTCCTTATCAATTATGAGGAAGTTCCGAACCCAGCGCAGTTTATCAATAAGCTGTAACCTGACTTAATTATCTAATTAATTATTTAACTAAGCCACGTATACTTGACTTATTATAACGGATGCTAAGAACTGATACAAGACACGTTCCAATTTTACGTCTTTTAATCTGCGAGAGAAATCTGACGTTATATCTGCAGGGATATCGAATTTGGATGTCATGGCGGGAGAGGCTGGAGGTTTAAAGCATCTTCGTAGATAAGTTAAAGGAAGCAAGTAAGATAAAATATGCCACGCCGCAGAATTTATTGGACAGCTAACTTTTCTCTGATACGAAAAATAAATAAGCATGCCCGAGCTATTTGCCTAGTAACAATCTGCTAGGTTTCTTAAGTGACAGACGTGTATATTTATCAACCTTCTTCGGAGGCCAATGAACCTCCAATTTCAGCACAATCCGTATTTGAATATCACAACAATATATCGTTTCGTGCTGCGCTGCAATAAATCAAAACAGCGCACGCGCATGATTTAGTGCGTGCAACTCCAAGGAAATTGGAAATCTGCCACGCTAGCAATTAATTGATACGCGTAGATATTATAATAACCGTCGTGTTCACACGTGGGGATTAATTGAATCTGAATATAGATTGACGGCCGCTGATTGGTCGTTTTTAATGTGCACGCGATTGTGATAGGTCGTTGACTGAAGCCATTTCGTGTGTGAATCCCTATCTGGATTGTGGTGAAAATTGCTTTGAAGCTTTCTAGCTACCTACCTTCAATTTATTAGTGGAAGTTACAGATAAATTAGATCATTTTTATTGCTTAAATTAATCAAACTGTGGCCTGGACGGGCAACTTTATTCAATAACGAAAGGAAAGCTTGGGAAAGTAATGATTTCCTTTTAATCCATGGAATCTTAGCTTTTAGTAGTCTTAGAATGCTAAATATTTCGCAGCTGTGTTAGATAGATCCTCCATCAATTAAAGCCGAGAAACTTGCGCTGCTCTGGCAGGATGTAGTGAAAGCTGAAGCAGGATGTGTCAGTTGAGGATGTCCAACGTACAGACAATATTGGATTATGGAGATTTAGAATATAAACGGAGATGAAGACGTTGGAGAAGTCTTACGACGCATGTTCTGCGGACCCAAAATCAGTTAATAGAGCCTTACATATTTTGTATCAGTTTCTTAATTTAGGTATCTTGTGTTAACCCATTAAACATATCTACGATAAATATATCTTCATAGATATGTTTAATGGATATCTTTATTATATATCTTCGTTATGATTTATGACAGAAAATGGGTTTAGGATTTTTATATTCATAATGTTGTTGAATGGTCTGAGGTTCAACCATAATGGACGGAGATAGAACACTGGAAACAGATAGGTCCTGGATTCTTTAATGTTTACAGAAACAAGAGCCCATCGAGCCTTTTTGTCACTTATAATTCCGTGACGCAATAATTGACTAGTCGCACTGACTATCCCGAACTTACAACTACACACCAACTCGTCTCAGCTCCCGATGTTTATTCACACATTTTTCTTATCTCGCATCCCTCTCACACTTATGTTGTTAAAAAGGGACAGATATGCAAAGTTTCTCGGTAGCTCGATATGTTTGTGGTGCTCTTGACGTGACGTTGGCTTTACTAATTATTTACCGACAGGTGCTGGCGGCCAGGAATGGTAAGTGGCAGCTTTTTACCATATTATGATGTAACGATATTATGGCAGGAGTGTTACGTGGCCACTTTGTTTCTGATCGGTTTAGATGAAGAGCAGGTGCGATGGCAATTGAGACCTTTGAGGATACGTTGAAATGAAAAAATATTGTGTAACTGTTATACCTGAGGGCATAAACTGCAAAAACTATGGGGTCAATAGCATAATGTGTTCAGTTCCATTATTATTGAAGAGTTAAATAATTACAAAAAATATAACGCTAGGTACGTATTTTGTTTCAGTAAAAGTTGACGTTCGAAAATCATCATGTAGGAAATATCTTTCCGGCTAACGACACAAGTTTTCATTATGCCAACTGACTTTCCATCTGCCACAAGCACGAACAAGAAAGCTTAAAATTACCCCCTATCCCTACAAACTCCTAATAATTAGTAACATTGCATACTACTTGATATCTAAGTAGCTATCTGCAACCGCATCTATTTCAGATTCCCAATCTATAAATACTACGATAATTAGGTGCCGTGTAGGGCCGGGTACCGCCGTGGTGAGGCTATGCTCATTATATCCCTGCTAATGAGTACATAGGCTTGACTGTGGATGTAGCCACTTATTGTATGGTTGTGCGGAGAAAGCTGGGCTGAGGTGGTCAAAGTTTTGAATAAAGTAACTATAATGTTACAATCTAATTTGGATTATGAAAAATTATAGAGCACATGGCACATGAGCCATGTGCCCTATAATTTTTAACTTAAGGAGATTAGTAGCCGACCCATGGGTCGGCTACTAATCTCCTTAAGTGATTACATATTATGTTGTGATCTCTTGAAGTTTCTCGGTTCTCATTTATATGGATATCATATCGTACTATTATAAACTGAGTTTACCAATCAACCGGTTGCAGCAGTTACACCTTTCTCAATTTGAAGAGTTACAGGCCCTTTGTACGCACAAGTTTTTCTTGCCATGAAAAACTACGGTTTATTCGCCGTGTGTAGGCACGGTCGGCAGTATTGTACGGATCACTATGGAAGCTTGTTGACAGACACGTATTTTCCGTAAAGAAACCATGCCGCGTACAAAGAGCCTTTGGAATCAACTACAGTTTCTAATGTCCGTAAACATTACTTTTGGTTACTTCTGACTCTTGGTTCAACAAATAGAATGTTATATTCTTCAGCCTTCCTTGTTCTATTATCTGCTGTTAGCAGGCGATAACTAAAGAATTCTTGAAATCTTCCTGTTCCACTCACAATTGGCTCGTTGTCTTACAGTTGGCTCGAGCCGGCTCAGGCTCGACTAACAACTGCTCGATAATTAGTCGAAACGAGCTTTAGTTTATAATGCACCTGTGGGTTTGGATACGGGCAGATTGTTATAACGGACCGGCTTCGATTCACTTGAAGGTTTTCTGTTGTAGAATTTTGTTTTTACTGATCATTTTCTGTATACCATAACTTCCTCTTTAAAATTATTATTTATTAGGTAGGTATCACATTTTTTTTTCCTTGTTCTTGGATTTAACAATAGGATGGACCCTAATCTTAATACAATCTAGCCTTATAAATAAACTAATAAGTGGTTTAATTATACCCTAAGGTATTAAATTGTCTTTACTAAAATGTGTCCCATAGCACTTTTCTTATTGTCTCTACACTTCGTTCGTGTGTTTGTTTGACACAGGTATCACTAATGACGTCAAAATAGGCCTACCAACTGAAAGTGTATCTACACATCATCATATTATCATTATTATATCATCATCCGTTATCACCAGCCGTATTCACACATTACGTGAGGTCGCCGCAAAACGTTTAGTTTCCGTTTCATTTTCCCCTGTAAGAAATGTATCGACCGACACGACCTCGGGACATGTGGTAACAAACATGTTGCTATCTCATTTCCACCTACCTGTTGACAACAGCAGGCACGGTGACACTATTCCTCCGTATGTTTCCACCGAAATTGGTTGGCGCGCTATCCCCGGGCAATAACCGGGTCCACCATAACATGCGGGTCAGCTCTTCGTGTTGTGTTACATTTCTATGATAGCTGTTAATAATAGAGTGGCCGCTAGGTAAGTGGACGAGTTTTAAAAGAGCAATCTGTGGTTAAGTTTTAGGAAGAGAAGCTTTGTGTCTATCTTTTGTTTTTAAAAGTTATACAAATTGAAATTATAAAAACGACTTTCTACAGAAGGAAAACCAAGTTTTGAAGCGCAACTTAAACTATATCATTGAGCAGTAGCATTACATCCAATGATGGAACATTGCAGCATTTAACACATTTAATCCGAACCTTACGATAAAAGTTACAATTTACAATTTTTGTTGACTCTTGCATCAAAGGCTACAGTCCCTCTATCAGCTGGTCCCTCTAAAATGGTCTAATTGAATTAATAGCTCTGAGTTTGGCAGGCTATTTGCTTTAAGCACACAAGTAAAAAAAAATCTGTGGTTACCAGTTATGCCCATAGACGTTTATTTTGATTTCTGTCCATCACCTATCAAGTCTTAAGTTCATATTAAAAGCTAGTTACACACATACCTACTAATTACCATCAAATGCACGTGCCTACATACAGCAAGTAAATCAAAGAGAACTCGTTACTACTAATTGACGTGTGCGCGTTGGGACAGTCGTATTTGTGCTCCCAGCCTAATAAGCCATTGAATCAAACCTAGATTATGTTAGGGCTAGGCTGAGTTCCCATGAGAGGATGATTAGGAAAGCCGCTGCAATAGCAGGGTGGAGAGATTCCATTTTACATGATTACTTGAAGAACTGTTGTAAGTAACATTATGTAGGGTGAGAAGGATGGATGTGTGAAAGATGATATTATTATGGATAACAAGGGGGTGACTAGGTAGGAGAATGATGATCATGAAGATGAAGGGAGAAGTAAATACAACCCAATGTTCATATCTGAATTAATTTTGGTCATTATGAAGGGTACGAAGTATTGCTTGATACTGCAGACGTGAGTTCAGAAACAAAGTGATGTCCGTTCTCTTCCAAATACCAGTTCTAGTCGAAGTCATAACACTCAACTTTCCGCCTCATAAATTGTTTATTCCGCTCACGACAATTCAAGTTTCGAAAATACCGGAAAATCTTGCAATTAGCATTAACACCATTTCTCTTAGATTCATGATCGTTCTACATACGATAGTACTTGTAAGTACACGAATCGAGGCGGTGACGATGTTGATAGTACTTAGATACCTCTTATTATCACATGGTTGCTCAAAAATAACAATACAACAATAGTATCAACAATAGAATCACTAAGGCCGAAATTGATAAACGTTACTTTAGCACGGAACTTTGGTTTAGATACATATATCCCGTCTTTATCTTGCAATTGTAGTTTGACTGTTGTGCGACAGTGACAGAAATAATGCTCAGCCGAAGCACGTGCTCAATATTGTACGAGTATATTTATCTCGTCGTTAGTATCGTCTTCTTTTCTAAGGCCCACACAGCAATTCAAATAAAAAACAAACAATAAAAAATTAAGAAACTCCTACTTTCTTCGTCTCAAATCTAATCAGCCAGTATTACAGAATCTTCAACAATAAGTTAAGATAATGCAGTTCTTTCAGCTGTTATCCGGTGATGGAGTGACGTCATTAATCACCGCTACTCCCTGGTGATTACGTTAAATCGGTTATTAAGATCACTATCTATGGGGAAATTAAAAACGATGGAGATACTTGAGTCAGACACGTGGCATGTCATGTCTGTGATGTATTGAAGATATGATACATTATTACTAATTAAGCTTGGGATTTGAATTAATTATAGTACCCATTGAGGTTATTTTGTTGAATGTTTAATATGGGCTACTTCAAGGTGAGTTATGATATAACAGAGGAGCAATTCCCGTAATTTCAAGAACGGTCATAATCTGTATTCAGTTTCAATCTGTCAAACATACCAGTAATTTCCCAACATTTTTGACAAGTTTTTGACATTGATTGTAGCTCAAATGAGATTGTGACTAGATTTTGAACATGGACCTAATATACAAACTGGACTGAGCTCTCCAAAAATCGTATCATACAAAAATGAACCACAACTGCTACATACATTTTAGGTTTACTTTTGTTATGCTATCTTAGCCGAGGCAAAACGAGCCGAGAGAGATAGTCAGAGCAGAGGCTGTTTGTCCCTTTTTCTCAATTGTCAGAAAATAAAAATGTTATGTTATGTAGAAAATATTTCACCAACTGCAAGTAAAATAAGTAACGTATAAATATTTTTAGCTTTTAGATTAGTTTTAAATAATGTTATATAAAGGTTTACAATCTGTACGTAGTAGTAAATAATTTAATTTAAATAAAATAATCAAAATAATAATTGTTGTAGTTATCATAAAATTACTCTTGTAACTATAATCTGACATGCGAATGACTTTTTCTGTTATTTTGTGAAGACGCATCGCATTTAAACTTTTAGCTACGGTTCTTTTGTAATTTGTATGGTGGAAATGGTGGAAAAGTGTTGTATCAAAACATTTCTTAAATATATTTTTCATTTCATTTCACATAATATCATAACATTTCATTCATTGGTAAGGAATTACAAAGATTTTGCTCAATAACAATATGTAGTACGACCATGCTCTAGAAGTTTCGTAGACGGAAGCAACCAACGCTTTAGTGTATTTCTGATTAAAACTATTAATATAATGCGTATAATAAATACAATTTGCACCTATGTATCGCATGATTGAAATAGCATTATTTTTACCTCCATAGAAAAGGGAGGATCCTCCGACCAGACGGGTGTTGTGTCTGGTTGTCTAAATGCTAGTCGCGTGGTAAACTCTGCTTGCGCGATGCAGGATTTGCGTGACGTCAGTGTGACGTGTAGCTCGCATGTGGCGGTGTAGATACCGCTACAAAACAATAATTTGAAATCACTTAGTATCAACCGGACACAAATTATCTCTTTCAAAACGAACTTTCCTGTCTGTTGAAAAAATGTTTGGTCACCCTATTAGAACGAGATGAAAGCCTCGGTATGCATTATCTCTCTCTGCTCGTTTTTTTGGTACGAGAGCTCAGTCCAGTTTGTATATTAGGGTTTATAAATACTGGAATTGGCCTTCTGACTTTCCTCTATCTGATTGAAATTCAGATAGATACATTGATTCAACTTTTTCGCCAACAGTTTCCATATTTGCTGGGAACTCGGCTTCTTCTACTGTGATTGGCCGTTCAGCAAACGAGAGCAAATTTATAACGGGTATATTAGTCCTCATTAAAATCTGAAAAGTTATCTTTCAAAGGAACTTCGAGTATTTAGTGCAAAGGTATTTGAGAGGATTACTAAGCAATTAATTTAATTGGCGTTGATTCAGTAAAGCTTCATACTGGTGTTTTTTCACACCAGCATGGAGCTTATATTTTATTATCCCTTCTGGGAGATTTCTAAGGTTTAAAATAAGCCACAAATGCATTTAGCATTTTTACGAAAACGTGCCTATAATTATTATGTGCTAAGAACATTAATAAGAACAACTAAATATGGAAAATAGCTCATTACGAATTTCCTGTGCGTTAATAAAACTTGAGTACTAGAATGTGTGAAATTCCCGGACAAAGCAATATATTCTGCAACTTCTCACGTCGAACATAACATTCTCATAATAATGACATACATACATAAACTCACGCTTTCTTCCCATGGGGGTAGGCAGAAACTACAGAACGCCACCTGCTACGATCCTTACATACTCCTTTTGCATCGTTTACGTTCATACATCTGATCATACACGCACGCCAGTTGTGAGTACTACGCACCTGACATTTCTGAAGAACATCACCAATAAGGTCACTATATGTCTTCCTAGGGCGTCCCCGGCGTTTCCACTCACATCTGCCTTGTAAAAACCTTTTGTTAGTCGCCCTTCATTCATCCTCTCAACATGACCAAATCATCTTATCATACTCTTTAACAATGACATATTCCTATAAAATTATAATTGTTCAAGTTTAGTGTCGTTTCTAAGTTTTTCACACACCATTAGGTATACAATAATAGAACGCACTTTACTTCTGTATCACTTCTCGATTCCCCAGAAGATTTGGTACAATCCACATCTTGATTTAAAATCTTCAAGATTTGTCTTGACTGACTTGTTGTGTAATGTGTGCAATGAACATGTATTTGATGGAGTTCAACTTCTACTCGTATTCTCACAGAACAGAAGGCAGCTGACATAGTAACATGCGGTAATTCCGTGAGTTTAGTTTTAGGAAACACTTGAGATCAACTATGACAGATAGTGGTTCTGTGGTTAGAATAGTGGCAGCCAACGATAATGGAACTCGTTCCACTCAAATTGTCGACTAGTTTCACATTCTCCAAACAGGATCCTATGGCCCAGAACAGAACTAGAGTTTACATTTTAGTGTCTATAAGAATTTATAATCATTACGAGAATTTATAACTGTCAAAAATATTGCATCTAACATTTTTTTATTAGCAATCAAACCGATTAGTCTGGTTATCGAATTTCGATTATATGCATTTATTTTTCAAAAACAAACTGGTATTTTGAGAAGTCACCACTTCGACCTAATGCAAACAGGAAATGCAAATGAATATCATTAATAACAATAATTAAAAGCTAGCAATTGACAAATTACTAGCATTTTTTCGTGTATGTCTCATAATCACACAAATGTGTAAGAAAAACGTTGTACCGACATACAATTTATTTAAATGTCGATGCTCCGGAGAGAGTCGAAAGTGCTACTTTCTATTTATATAGGTACTTCGATCGAGATACGTAACGCTGCATCTGCTGTGCTGATCTTATGTACAAGATAAACCCATTTACGGAGCCTATTAGCTGATTCGTACATGTTTTATGCACATTTTCCTGTTTTTCTGGATAAAAGACCAGTACGGTGGCGATTAAGTATAATTTGGCTAATAAGATAGCGAAATCATACATTTTAAACTGGAGAGACTTAGATTGGAGCACAGTTACATAAATCAAAACACATCTTTCACACTATGAATGCAATTCATTTCTTTCGCCTGCATAAAAAGTATATACGGGCATCTTGACTGTAACTTAAGCATTGTTTACCTTACTCCACCAAACTTACAAGCACAGCATGCTGAACTCTACATTATACAGTCAACAACATACACAGAATCCACTTTCAAAATTCTAAAATAATAACAAATACTTTCCATCCCTGACATTCATTTCACATCCACTTATACCAAAAATAACTCCTAAACATAGCGAACCCGTTACCTCCTAACCACATTTATTCAAGCTCGTGCCCCGTGTGTTACCTTCATCAAACTAGTTTGTGTGCGAGCCGACCTCTCTTGTTTTACAAACTACATCATAGTATACTTGCTTCTGAGGAGTTTTTATCAGTTAATGGTACCTGTTCAGTTAGTATGCTTATAGAGTTCCATTAGAGGGTTCACGTGAGATGCTAAGTGAGTAAGCAGTTGAGTAAAACGTACGGGAAGATCTCGAGGAAAGTGATATTTGTCGATTTTTAGAGAGATAATGTTTTAAATCTGCCTCTTGTTGTAATAGTCTTGATTACGTCCTGTACTTTCAGTAAAGATACCTTTCGAGCTTCTATAAAAGCTTGACTTTGTTAACGAGCCTTTTTTAGTAGCTGTATCTTTAAAATATATAAATAAGTACATACTTATTATATTGTAGTTGTAAAACACTACTCTAATTTATAAACGTTGCTTAAAGTTAAGAGTCGTTTTAATGTCAAAAATGTATGGTTAAACAGACGCTTATCATTAACTTTAAGCAACGTTTATAAATTAGGGCGAAAGAAACGTGAAAGCGGTATATTATTAAGTTTACAATACCAACAACAACCGTTTCTTGACTGTCTTAACCAACTAGCTATTAAGGATAAGAATTTTCTTTCTCACTATATACAGTAGGCTCTTTTATCCACCAAGAATATCACTAAAACACCTTAAAACCCATAAAATCCTTTAACATCCCACTCAAAACACAGCGAGTGTCAAAGCGACCGCTCGATGAAGCCATAAAAGTAAGCTATCAATAAAATACGGTGTCAATAAAAAAAACACAAAATATTCGACAAACGGTAACACAGAACATCAGACTAATAAATACATTTACATGATAACAAATACACGGAGAAGTTTTATCTATAAATAATGCTTATTAGGTAAGTGCCGATCACAATCCCTCTACGATTTCTATATTCGACTCGGTTAATTATATTTTGCTGAATTTTTCATCAATTACAATGAACATTATTAAATATCAACCTGTAGATTATTATTATCTTACTGCACGACGATTGCCTCTTTCCACACAGCGACGGATTGCAGGCTATAGGAAGCTTTTCCTCGCAATGTTTTTCCATCCCAACAGTGAGTAGATTATTTCAGAGAAGATTGAAATGGCTGTGTATTACACAATGCCAGGTTTGCACCACAATATTTCTGGAGAGACATCTCAACATTTACGGCTATTTAGTCCCATCTGTCTAGTTCATAGAGATTGAGTCTATTGCAAACTTTTGCGATAAAATTATTTCGATAATAACCTGTTTTATTTCTGTTTCTACTTTCATCCACCTAGCAACCAAAGCTTACACCTCATATTTTAGCTTGGACGCTAGATTATAGACGACTATGTAAATGAGTGGTTATGTCGGTGTGCTAGTATTCCGACCTTGCTCGTAGTATCCGTGACCAACAGCCTGCCCGCACGACTGCCTGAGACGCCTGCCCGGTCACTCCTGCCCGTAGTAGCTGCGACCAACAGCCTGCCCGACACGCCTGCCCGGTCACTCCTGCCCGACAACCGTCAACCGTTTTACGATTTTAATCTACTCTTTCCTGGTTTTACATGTTGGTTGACAATCCCTGTGACATTATTATGAACAATAGTAGTAGGTAGATAATCGTGTCCGGCGAGTGTGAACTAGTTAAAACTGATGAATGGCACTAAACCTGGCACACATCATGGTAAATTTAAATGTGACCGTATTGCGTCAATTGTTACGGATTCAAGGTGAATCCCAATGTGAGAATATTGTGCAACAGTGGCATCAGCGATTATCGAGCAGGGCTTTGACAGTCATGAGTCATGACTGTTCATTGTGTGCGAAGACCGAACAGAAATATGTCGAGTTGTAGATGATGTTCAGATGCAAGTGTGACAATAACAGCAACTATCATAAAATGAATGATTTTTCCAAAATTAATGTTATCAAAGTAACTTCTGTGAGTTATAGTAATAAGACAGTATGACTGTTATACTCATAAACAAAGCAAGTCGTAGCAACTCTAACTGGGAGTTCGAAATATCTGAATAACAACAATCATGTGAGTAAACATATTGGAAAGAAAACAGACCTATTTATATCTCAAATAAGGGCAAAACAATAGGCTCCTATTTACAGATCATTACGGGTTGAATTGCTAACGATATCCTCCTGACAACTTGCGTGGGTCGGTATTGACAGATACACGTGCTGCAGGTAAGTCGGCACGTGCAGGGTTACAGGTCACTCTGAAGCAGGCAGTTTAATACGCAGGCTCCACGATAGACTACGAAGATAGTGACGTTATTGCTTTAAGGGGATTTATTTTTACAACCTGTCATGGTGCTGTCCGAACCAGTTTATTTTATTACTATTATAGCGTGTCTTAGAATAAAGGATTACAAGTAGATAAAACTACATAACAAAAATAAACACTCATACTAATATTTTCTTACTTTTTTTCTACTTCTTCAATAGCTGCTACTAGCTTTGGAAGACTTTCTAGTTAACCGAAATTAATTCCAGGGTACCTATATTTGGTTTAACCTTTCGAACGACTTAATATTACAATGCTCCTAAGTTCGATGAATAAGTATTTGATGTTAATAGGCCCAAAGCAACTTACTGTTAAAACCAAAATACACCTAAGGACTCTTCTTTTAGATTTAAACCTACTGATTTATGAGTCAATTCGTCAACCATTTCTAATACGCCGTACATAGACGGAAGTAGTCTACACTTTGTTCCATAAAAACTGTGCATTAAAGCGACTGCCGAGCCCCATTCCGCCCTTCCTTCATGTTTGATTGAACTCCTATTCTGATATTCGGGGTCAACCAAGCGCGAACGAATTTTAAGGTAAGGTTTGTAACGGACACACTCTTCGAAATGGTTTCTTTGTTTCTTAGGATCAGCCAATTATAAGGAACTTATCCAACACCGTGCACTGCTGCCAAGCTGTTTGTAAATACTTACCTAAGTTGGGTCGCTTTCGATTCCTGTGCAGTCACTTGAGTGAAGTTTTTAGCTTGAAGAAAATTTTGTAAAAAGAAGTATATTATTGAAATTCTACCGTGATATCGACATTCAGGGAAATCAGATGTGGCTAAAGGAACGAAACTAAGGATATTTCGAGGAATAAGAATTCTAATGAGGCATTCTCGGAACGATTTACATTTGGCTCTACCACATATCAATCAAATAAGGAAATATCATGGAGACGTGGAGTCTCCATGATATTGAAGAAAGGTTATGTCATGAAGTTAAGGTTAATTACTCGTATAACGATGAACATATTCTCTGGACCCACCCCTGTGCCCCCCTGTGGTCCACAGACCCAAGCAATCACCACGTAATTGAATATATCAATTACATTAGTTTATTAAGGTACTGACAATCGTTATGTTTAAATTAATCATGTATGTTACTAATAGCTACCATTAATACGGACATATTTTGTGGTCCCGCGTGATACAAGACCATATCTTGTAGGAATGTTTATTGGTAGAACACAAAAGGTGGTGAGATATTGTGGTCATTATTGCATATGGTAATTCGATGGTGTAAATATATCACAGGTATGGTCTATGACCAATGATTAATATTGACAGAATGTTATTTTTTGTTGAATAATGATTATTATATTCATAGGACTGTGGTATTGAATAGTTGTTTAGTTATGTAGCTACTTGAAGTAGCTTTTTACTTGTCAAGCCAGTTATAATTGGCAAAAAACAAATACATAGATATGTTTTCTCATAACAGCATTCATAATTTGAATAGCAGTGTGGAAGACTCTTGGTATTCTTTTAGTTTTTGTTGATTTATTTTAATTACATTTAACTGAACCCAATATTACTAAGACACTTATTATTATTTTGTTTTTCATCTATTAATTAATTAATTATGTATTGTTTCAGGTGAGTAATCGTAAATCAACGCTGTTTTATTTTGAACGAGTTTCGTAAGTATCATCTGAAAATACGTTTGTTTCGTTTTTTCTTTACGTTTTTATGCAACCTACCTACCACCTAAGACCACATGGTGGAATGCAATAAATATATTGAGTATTATTAAAAGTATTATTTAAATATTAAATAATTAGTTATAATAATTACCAGTAAAACAAACTATGTAAATAATGTCAAATGCACTCGATAATAATTTATATAAACAAATTGAAAATACAATTTTCTGCATATTTACACAATGTAAATTCACCTACAGTAAATTATTGTTCATGCAAAACTTTAATTAAAATTAACATAATATCTAATATTTAATAAAAAAAACTCGTAAGCACGAGAAAATGAATTCACAAGCAAATATGAATTTAAATTCACTTTCACAACTTACACGATAATTAATGAGAAAATATGGGAAAGATAATCAATATCTCTTCCAAGTACTTATACCACTTTTCATAAGTACCTATTAAAAAAAACTAAAGGTCGGTTCCATTTTCAATAATAATTTTATAGAAAGAGATCGTTTCTGTTAGACCCAATGAAAAAGTAATAAAAGTTTAAAGGTGAACAACACCGAATGCTGTAACCAAAGAAACGACTTCTTGTTTCCAAGTTCGAAGCGTTCTAACACTTCTAAACCAGTACCTCCGACTGTACACTCAAGTAACAGCCAAAGTAACAAGTGTTATGAATTTAAATTAATATGCATAGATGATGGCGGCATTAATATTGATTAGTATGGAATTAGAAATGAAATAAGTTCATATGTCGGCCCTGGACCGACGTGATTGATGACGAGGTAGTGCGCCTTTCCATTGATACACGGCGAATTGTGACAGAACCAGTTTTGATTTATGTTCAAGATCTTTGAGTGACTAGATACCTTGTACTTGATTCAATCTTATCTTTATATAGATACTTATGGTTAGGTTTATTTCGTTATTATAAATCTTTATTGTTTGAAAATAAACATCATTTTATTGATAGTTTCTATCACAGCTGCTCAAACAACTTATTAATAACTAAACTGAATTGTTCGTTCACAATTAACATTTTATGGTACGTGACGACTAGTTTAACATAACGCCCTTCAATGGAAACACACACCACCGGTGAGTGTAGACAGGCATAGATAGATATGATTAAAATTGAACATATTTTTTGTTACAACCATTTGAAATCAATTTATTTTTATAATTAGAGGAAATGAGAGATAATGAGTGTTTTCGAATCATCAATATTATTATAATCATGGGTGAATATAGGATCGCACTTATTAATTTGTTCTCGTTCTAAGAAAAAATATGGAACAAATCGGAAACTTTGCCAATAACGGATTTGTTCGCTGATATCATGAAGTTACTTCGATTTCTAGCTTTGTTTTGAACAGTAACAAAATTATTTCGCACAATGACTTGGTAGTTGCGTAATATTTCGCACAATAACTTGGTAGTTTTGGTAATACTTCGCATAATGACTTGGTAGTTGCGTATTATTTCGCACATTGACTTGGTAGTTGGGTAATATTTCGCACAATGAGTTGGTGGTTGCGTAATATTTCGCACAATAACTTGGTAGTTTTGGTAATACTTCGCATAATGACTTGGTTATAGGGGTAGGATAGTAGAAAGCAAGGTAGTAGGGGAGTAGGGTAGTAGAAAGCGTGTGATGTGTCAATCTCACATCAGTGGTATCATTTACACTACTAAAACCGCCCTTAAATATTGCTACGACATACAGACGTTGCCAATTTCAATTGTTTACCTCCAATGCGTGGTTGACTGGACCTTCTAATTGTCAAAGGAAAGAGAAAAGGGTTTCCTTGGAAAGCCGTCTCTTATTTATTATGCAAGCCTCTATTTTACCTATGTGAAAATCTTAAATATCTCAAAACACAAAGAAACACTCCATCCTATCCTGAGACCGATGCGCGATGGCAGGACATCTTTATAAAAATAAACAATTCAACAACAGTGCATACTCCATCCGTCGTCCTTACGAGAAAGGGCGCAACGGATGCTGCGCGCACGCAACGAGCTGTAAGACCAGCTGACCACGCGATCGCGCTTTCATCGCAATTACGGCAAACCATTATTAAAATGGGTTCCGACGATCTTTGTATGTTTAATTTTATAAATGTTAAAGAGGTATAAAGTGGTGGATCTACTGAATTTATAGGTTAGGCTATGCGCAGTCGGAATTAAGAATGTCTGATACTATCGCTCTACGAAATCAATCATGATGCGTTGCGTACGCTCTCAATAAAACTATCATTTTATTTTAACAGACGAAACTATTATATCTAAAACATAAAACAGTGTAAGTACCTAATGTTTGTGCTTAACCTTACCAGAAACTCAATCATCGGTCCCCGATTTGAGGCTGGTTGCCGCCTGCTGTACCCACACCAGTCTGCTTTTAAGATAATCCCAGATCGTATATATCTACTTAATAGACATCTTAAACTACTCTACGTCAAACATCCCCAACCTTATCTAATAGCTACCCAGCGATACAAAATTACGGAATAAAGTCCTTATTGAACATCCCATACATCGCACAAAATGGCAGTTTTATAAAGACAAAACAGAAATACTCCTCAAATCCAAAATGGTGGTAAGCGAGTAATCGCTTATTACCGCGGTGAGCTCTTGGCCAGTCAGTAAGGCGCTTGCGCACCTCTCAATAATGGGATGCCAGCGCCTAGGGGTGGGCCATGAGCTGGTGGTGTAATTGTGTTTTAAACTTAATACTTTTTGATACACCACTTGAAAGACATAGAATGTTCCTCACAATAAACGCCTTACTTAAATAAAAATTTTGACGTAGGTGCTACAGCATACACCAATTGAGTGCGCCAACACTTAGGCTTGGAACAAATAGGAGTGTCCCGTTTAAATATTTGTCTCGACTCGGAAACCTGACCCTGAATACTTAGCAAAGAAAAGGGACGTCCTGTGACTACGTCAGTAAGATAGCCCAGTTTCTTAGTGTATTGAATGTATTATGTCAAATCTTTCGGGGTTACATTCACTGTTGTAACTTTGGTCAAAATCTCACACAGTTATTAGATTTTTGTCCGTAGTTCCGCTGATCAGTGGATTCCGCGGAAAGAGTTTTACATTTTGATGCTAAATCAAAAACTAGCAAGATCGATATCAAAATATTTTAGTAACACTCTTCTCCACCAAAGGGTAGAGAATAACCCAGGCTGGTGTCACACCGTGATTATTACCTCGGCTGCTGCGCCCGCGCACGAAAGCGCGTTCGTCACTAACGCGCACCTCTTAATTATAAGATGCCATCGCCCAGGGGTACTGTTATCCACCCCATCGCCCATCGTCCATGGGGTGGCTGTTATATTTTATGAGGGCTGCTCACATAAAAAGTATAAGTAGTGCTTTTGCTATGAAAATAACTAGCTAAGTATAGAGGTACGTTGCTAGCTGGAAATTCTACCTGAGTCCACAATTTATTAAAAATTAAAGTCAGTTATTATAAATTCCAGACGTAAGTAGCAACAGGTTACCTATCCTCCAAAGAATCTTGTTTCATTTAACTATCTAATATTTAATATTTTACAGTCCTTTTACAACCCTGATAATATTATAATAATTCATAACTTGGACGGCTTTACTATTTCATTATAAAGGGAGATTAATTTATTAATCACATATATTTCACTGGCAACCCTGTGCCCCGGGCTGCCGCCACGACATCCGAGCATTACGCCATTTTGTTTTTACTTTTTTAAAGCAGCAGCGTTTTGTACGCAGCCTTATCTCGAAGGAGGCCGCTTATAAGTTTGTTATTTCTTTTAATAATATGTTTAATAGCCAATCTGATATCAGATGAAATAGGTATGAAGCTGTTAAGTAAGTTTTTTATTTTAAAGGATTGCACGCATGCCCGCGACCGCGACTAAGACAGGAGATTATAAAATGTAATTACATTTCATTTAGGCTGAGCCTGTGAATCATCGGGAAGAAACGAGATATCGATTGTTGAAGATCCACGAGCAGAAACTGTTTAAATAAAACATCAGTAATAAAGAAATCATTTACTTTCATACATAATTTATTTATTGATTTAGGATCTCTAATAAAGATGTACACAATACATAACAAATAATTTGTTCTAAATAATCGTTAGCCAGCCCTTTTGTTACATCTTTTAATAAAAATTTGCTTCGGTTTTGATAGGACCTATTAATAAAACGAATCAAATAATAATAACCGGTTAAAACCGGTTCTCTAAAATAGAAAAAAACACTAGGACGACATATTGCTCAGAATTAAAAATTAATAAATCTGGCGTTCCACAGGAAAGCGTACTGGGTCCGCCACTATTTATATTATACATAAATGACCTCAGAAACTGTTTAAAATATGACTGTATCCAATTTGCTGACGACACTACTTTGACTATAAAATGTTCCAACAAAACTGACATAGAAACTAATACTAACATTGAATTAATTAATGTAATAAAATGGCTCGGGAACAATAATCTTAATGTTAATATTAATAAAACCAAAGTTGTTCAATTTCAAACTTGCAACATGTCGGTAATACCAACAACAATTCGACATTATAATACAATTTTGCAACCAGGACAATCGGCTTTATTTTTAGGTATAATAATTGACAATAAACTCAACTGGAAAGAACATGTAGAAAGAGTATGCAACAAGCTAGATAAATTTGTATATGCTCTTCGCAAGCTAAGACTGGTGTCCAGTAAACAAACTGTCCTAAATGCTTATCATGGGTATGTTTCATCAGTATTGCGATACAGCCTAGTGATATGGGGCAATTCAGTGGATGTGGACAGAGCATTCAAAGTACAAAAAAAATGTATCAGAGCCATGAGCGGAGCAGAATATTTAGACCATTGCAGGCCATTATTTAAAGAATTAAAAATTCTGGCACTCCCGTGCCTGTATATTTTTGAGGTTTGTTTATTTGCAAAAAAAATACCCACATTTATTCCTATTGAATGAACAAGTGTCCCAAAGACTGAATACAAAAAATGCCGGGAAATTGCTAGTACCTCCTCAGAGATTGCAACTATACAGCAGAAATGCTAGTTGCATGACAGTAAAAATGTATAATAAATTACCACCTGGCTTGAGAATGTTACCTATGAATAAATTCAAATGTAAAATGTTTACTTGGCTTTTAGACATGTGTTTTTATTCCGTTAATGAATTTTTAAATCATACTTCTTGACATTGTAATTAATATTCCATGCTATTAGTATTTTGACATTATAATTAAATATTTTGACACTAGAACTTATATTTTTTGACATAACTTTTTGTTTTTTTTTTTGTTTTTTTGATAATGTAAAAATATATATTCAAAATACAAATAATTTTGAATATATATTTTTTGCATAGTAATTAATATTTTGACATTACAAATAATCCTGTTCAATTAATCTAAATCAATGTTATTGTATCAAACTAAAAATATTAATTCATAAACAATTTTATTAATTTATTATAACTCTTAATGTAATGTCTATAATTTGCATGCACTTAGCTTGTTTAATTTTTCTACACCAGCAATGGTAGTATATGTGAATCGAATTTTAATTTAAGATCTCAATGTACCATATACTTGGAAATAAAATTATTGTTATTATTAAAACTTCAAAAGTCACTTTCAAAGCTCCGATTTCCTAAGTGGGTCTAATTACTTATACTTTTAAGTTGACAGACAAATCCTTTAATGGTCTGATACTCGTACAGATAAAGGCGTTTTCAAATATATTGTGACAGTAAGGCACCACGAGATTTTGACCGCCATTAGTATGACGTATGGAGCTGTCAGATTTGACAGATCTTTTTTTAATTGTATTGTCTAGTGGCCATGTACCTATAGGATAAACGATGTACCTTTTTATATTTATTTTGAGCTAAGTAACTGTTGAATCTCTTGATTTAGGTTATCGATTACCTAATTCAATGTTTAAATCTGCATGTTTTTAAACTTAGATGAACGACCTATTCTAAATTAGTATGTATTTCCATAGGGTTTTCATAAATGCATCGTATCCATAGTTATAAAGAAACAAACGTTAATAATATGAATCTCACAACTACCTAAAACCTTTCAATAATTTTATTTCAATATTAGCACAGCAATAAATAGACAATTCATATTTCTTTGACCCCCACAACTTAAGGGGGATGCGCTAAGGTAGCCCGCGAAATTCAAGTTTACTTACTTTTTTTGGAATTTTCAGGTTAGTGTCAGGTTTTATGTTGATTAAAAAATGATTCGCGACCGTTACAAATATGGCTTTACAGAATTGTAATCATTAGAATTGGCAATACAACTCGCTTAAGTTAGAATTGGCCTCAAAATATCTCATGACTTCATCAAATTGTCATTCAATAGGGTAATATGAACTTAGAGAGTTGTATTGATGATTTTTATGATTATAATTCCGTAAATACATATTTGATACGGCCTCGAATCAACATACAACCTGATATCAACTGACCTGCAAATTGCAAAGAACGCAAGAAAATTACAATTTCGGGGGTACCCTTACGCTGTCGCCATAAGGGGGATGCGCCAAGGGGGCCCGCGCAATTAAAATTTTCTTACGTTTTTTGCAATTTGCAAGTCAGTATCAGGTTGTATGGTGATCTAAATATGATTCGCGACCGTATCAAATATGGCTTTACAGAATTATAATCATTAGAATCAGCAATACAATTCCTTAAGTTAGAATTGCACTCAAATGTCATGATTTCATGAAATAGTCATTCAATAGGGTAATATGAACTTATAGAGATCTATTGCTGATTATAATGATTATAATTCAGTAAAGCCATATTTTTTACGGTCGCGAATCGTATTTTAATCAAAATACAACCTGACAGTGACCTGCAAATTGCAAAAAACGTAACAAAATTTGAATTTCGCGGGCTACCCTAAAGGTTCCGCCTTAAGAGCCGCTAATTACACGTTACCAACATCACGACTAAAATAAATATTTGTTTATGGGAATCACTGTAAAATGCATGACACGACCACTAAAAGTTTAATGTTGGCAATACCGCCTACATAAAACCATTGAGTCCAAACCGCCATTACAGATAAAATATACATTTATGCGGTAAATTGATATTGTACACCAGCCTTGTTTCTTTAGGGATGTCAGGAAGTTAAACAAACCATGGAAGCTGGTAAAAAGGGCATATATTCATTAAAGAACTTAAGGCACCTTACAAGTACAAATATATTATGTTAGCTATCTTAAACAACTGAAAAGTTTCAGTCAGAACCTTCAGCTATTCAAATCAAATGATGCACGACCTCATTGTTAAGTTATCTTATCATCAATAAGAACAATTCAAAATATTTATCCTTTTTAACCCTTCTATATTTTAAAACACAACTTAATTAACCCATAACTCAAGCACGCGAATGCCCACAAAAAACCTTATCAAGTGACATCCCCAGCGCATATACATGACATAAACCCTTTCAGATGCACCGTAAGGCTTAATCCACACCATTACATTAGTCGCGCGGTCGACGACAGACGCGATCCGACGCGCGGCGCGTATGTGCTCACCGCTAAATGCGATCAACGACGTTTAATAAAAATATTATGTTTCTAAGCGCTTAAGTTGATGACTCTGTAGGATAATATGTCGGTAGATGATCTGCATAAATGGCAAGGTGATTCATACTTAAGGGACTATATAGAGCTAAGGTCCTGTCATTTGGGATATTAAAATCGCAACTACCTTAAAACAAATTCAAAGTAACATAAAACACTTCCATTTTTTAAATTTAAGCTTTTTAACAAAAATACTTATCTAAAAATGCTATTATAGTGTACTTGATTTCTTAGATTAAAAGTTGTGAATTGTAGTACTTATTTAATTTCATTTATGAATTAATTGTGACCAAATTTTATTAAAGGGTCACACAAGCTTTGCTGGCTGGCTAATATTTTCACCACGGGATGAACTGATCACGGAATAATATGAAGGAAACACATTTCTCAGTAAAGGTGACATTCAGAATCATGAGATCTCACATTCTCAGATAATAAAACAAATGAAATAATGTAGTATTTATTTATTTCTCTCAGTATTAAATTCTAATTCAGAGACCCTAACATGAACGTATGATGTAAACGTAACGTACCTAAATTTGAACGATTTATTAATAGAAAATATAGTTCAAGCCATTCTAAAACATTTTATAAGTAAATATTATGTGCGAAACAAGTATTTTCAATTTTAAAATCGTTCAGAACTTACGTACGTAATGGTTACTCCTCGCGACGGTTCCATTGATAAATGTGCAAATAATAAACTACCAATGTAGGCATATCAACTGAAAATCAATAAAAAATAAACAAGGACCATCAGCCCAGTGACAGGTGACGCAAGTCCCACACCGGTTACACAATACCACGTGTTGGACGTTAAATTAACGAATGTGTTCCGTCCCTTATTAGTCTGTGCAAGGTGCACAGTCGCCGGCGCGAAATGGTTCAGAGCACTGAGGGTTATAGGTGGTTCACATGAGAGACTATTGAATGCAATACTAGAAGAAGGCTTTAATATATAGTAATAAACTTTAAATTCATTCGCTCATAGACAACGTACCACCTAAACCGTCTAGAAACATGAAATGTAAAAGAGTTCCTGAAATAACGCAAGATTTGTTTTGGAAATTTCATCTCGTAAGGAGGTTGAATAGGTGATGAAAGATTGTATTCCAGTTCGGCATTTTTGCCGGTGAGAAATCCCATCGGGCTTGTCAATCAATTGCTGTATATCGGCAAGCTTTGCCGGAATTAAACAACGGCCTGGATAATCTATTGCCCTAATTTTGTAACTTTACTTTTAAAAATGCATTGTCAGTCGACCGCATCGACGGAATTAAAAAAACAGTGTTTTAGAAATATTTAAATGCTCACCTGATCTTACAGTCACCTAGTCAGTCTCATCAATTCAGCTATTATTTTTAATTATACCAATTATTTTATGTTAAACCAAACCTGAGAACCGAACCAATCTTTAGGAAACAGTAGCAGCCAAAAAGAATAACTCAATTAGATCGATAACATCTTCAAACACAAAAAAACATAATTAAAAAAATAAAAGTCACACAACCGACATAATATCTACATTAACTCGGAAGGAATTAGGGCATCGTCACGCGACGCGACAGACAGCGATCACGATCGACAGATAATCGCAGCTGTGTAAGTAGCCTACGATTATCTCGGATAGTCGGAGCACAATGTGTAATCGGATGGAACGATATTATCAAGTAAACCATTCCGATGAGCTTTTTAATGACAACTCTATTCAGAATGCTTGGAACGGTAATGTGTTTATTTATGCGTGAAGTATTTAGATCAATATTTTAGATAATTTTAGATGCTTATTAATTTCATTAACTTCCTAGTTTTTGATCGCCTTCCTTAATTTTTTGAGATTAACCGTCAATTTATTTTTCTAGTGTGCGTTCCGCCGGAGATCCCAGATACCTCTGTGGCAGTCTACTTAGTTACAGCCGGCAAGAATTAAATAAATCGTTTTAAAAGGTTACACTTTGCGACATAACAAACTAACCTATGTTTATTTAATAGCCTCAATTACCTATGTAACTCATAAAAAACACACGGGTCATTTTCAGGTTACTGCAGAATTTAAACTAAAAGCTTCTCAACAAAATATTTTTATAGGCAAACATGCCGTTAGCGAAAACCATTTAAATTTCACCGCGTACACGCGGCGTATGTCCTATTATAGCTGTTGCCCACGGGGCCACGGCCCGCAGAGGATATTTATAGCCTGGATATTATATGAGCTAATTAGTAATTTTATGGCCAACTAATTAAAGGCTTAAGAAAATTAATTTTCTAAGTTTATGGATTTGAGGATTTTACAGCTTGTTCCCAACGAGTCACACCTCAACGGGTAACAGTGTGACTCGTTGGGAATGTTTTGGATAATAATTCCCAACGAGTCACAGTTACTGTTACACTGTTACTATATCATCTATCGCCACGAAATATTTTCGTTCTCAGATAAACAAAAATTGTTCCCAGGTATTTGGTACAACTTGGGGCACCCCGACTCGGACAGGTTAGGTTAGAAGGGGACGGCGGGGTCTGAAAGACCCCGCCGTCCCCTTCGTGGTTATTTTTTTTTAAACCGCCCAGAAGTAGGAGTCCCGCGAAGCGGGACTCCGTCGGCTACGCCTCATTATTGTTGAAATACTTATTAGGACACACCTATTATAATACATACAAAAACATTTATTTGGTACTAGACCTTATATCTCAGGATTTTAGGTGATTTATTGTGGAACTGATTTTGCATTGTTTGGTGACTACATTTTGGTGACAGATCTACTATTTTGAGGACAAACCCTATTATTTAAGAAACACAAAACTAATTAAATTGGTGATAGCTTAAATGATACCCTAAATCAAGGTGGGATCATCCCAACGAGTAACAGTGTAACAGTAACTGTGACTCGTTGGGAATTATTATCCAAAACATTCCCAACGAGTCACACTGTTACCCGTTGAGGTGTGACTCGTTGGGAACAAGCGGATTTTACGCCCTTCATATTTGTACTTGTTGACACTACGAACTGCCTCGCTAGTGGTAGAGTACTCGATGTCAGTTGATGGGTAAGCAAACCTGTACCCTGTAGGTACTTCTAGTTGCTAAAATTCATGGGCTTTATTGTTATTAGTGCTTTTAAGATGGGAAACAAACGGTATGATGTTTTTTTATTTTATCATTTATCTACTCGTACGCCACAAGTAAGATTTACTGCTCCTAGTAGAAAATAATATATCACACATTTTATTCTATGCGAAAATAATATTAAACTTGAAGAGCATAATTTGTTAACTCCTCAAAATGCCATGTTAAATCTACGCCCACGTTGCGTAGGCGCGCTGCGCACGGTGCGACTATCTGTCGCACGAAATCGCGACACGACTGCGACTGACTTGATGTATGCGCACGATCCTCCACTACTCTCCGGGGGTGGGAGACGCGAGATTACTTTGAATTTATTATAATTACTCTCCTCACTAGAAAGGTTCATATTTATTGGCAATCTTTTATATCGGTGTTGTTTGTGAGTTCATATGCCACGGGCGTACTATTACTTATTTCAAACCACATCATCATCATCATCACCAGGCCACAGCAGTCCACTGCTGGACATACGCCTCTCCAATTGCACACCATTTAGCTCGATTCTCGGCATACTTATACAAACAGTCTAATTTATATTAAACAAGCGCCCCGCCCCTGCTTCGCACGGTTTCTATGACTTGACAAAACATCGAGTTTTCTTTATTATATGTAAGTTTAATAACAATTAACAATATATATCCAGAATAAATTATCTAAATGACAGTGAGCACTGCATCAAAATGCCGTTGCGTAGTTTACAAGAACAGCGACGTGTCTCAGACGGACGCGGAACGGAAAATCGATTTCAATTTATAATATGTATAGATATAGAGATATACTTTACGACAATAAGCTCGGCTCCTGATACATTAATAATTTCCAAATCAATACACAAACACGCCTATATTTCTGTAAATCGAAAGAGAAACGTTCTCAATGATTCATTCAATTAAAGTTATTAGTCGCTGAAAGCCGCGGCTGGTCGCCATCAATCAGCCCGTAATGAAGTGGTGCGCGGAACCTTATGCCCGTTTTCACGCACCATTTATAAGTCGTTCAGTGGCTTTATGTGGCAGGAGTCTTAAAATTAATACGTCATTTTACCGATGTGTTTCGAGGTGAGCCAGCTGGTGAAAGATTAAAAAGTTTGTTAAGTATAATTAAAGATACTAATTTGTGCTAATACAAACGGGATGTCTCATTGTAGATGTTTGGCAATCAATAACGTTGTAACGCTTGATCAAATTGAAATAGAACTCATATTATATTAGTAATACTTATCTTAGATTGGCCCAATTTCAATTTAGAAATCTGAGATTTGATCATTTGCCAAGGGCAAGCAAGAAAAGCTGAATGATTCCTCGTGGCAAATTTCTAGATTAAAAATCTATCCTAGAAAAGAACTACTTATCTTTTACCTACCTAAAAACTGTGACTTGAAGACACAGTTTTTTTTTAAATACAGAGTGCTCTCTATGATAATAAAATAAACACAACTTAACAGAGCCACATAGTCCTATAGATACATATTCCAATCATCTAATAGCTTAACTACGCGTACATACAGTCTGCTAGACACTCCCTTTTACTAACCAATCACATAACAGTCTCGATACAATCCTAATCAATGGCGACTGCGGCACGGTCGCATGTGTCGCGCGACGATATCGCGCGGTCGTGTCGCACGCCCGTATCTTGCGACGCGTACATCAAAGTGAATGTTCCTTATATGTCTGTAGTCTGTACTATATTATTTGTCTGGGACGTGGGTTGACAAAGTTTAAGGAGCAGATTAGGAAAATTGGTTGAAAATACTCCTTGTATACTTAATCACGACAATTCGGTAATAGTATGACCCTTATCAATAGAGCGATCTTCATGTGCGTATTCAAAAAACAAATATTCATACTGTAATCGTCTGAAATTTTCAACATGTAACCTGAATTTTAAATAGAGGAAGAGAAAGCTTCTGATTCGGTCGATTAAATGCTATTGACATAATAATCTCATCCAATAAACTTGTATCTACGTGAACGTAACTAATATCCGCTAATTCGCAAAACTTTGAGCACTGCATCCCATCTAAGTCTGTGCATGCACCAGACGATGGCGCGATAGCGGCGCGGCTAGTCGCAACTAATGTGACACTCGGCGCGTAATGAATGGGCCTCTTTAGATTGCCGATAGCGGAACCATCGACGACAAATGCTTACAATATGTGACGCTGTATGGAGTTAGTTTGTATTTACTTGCAGGACATATTTTGTCCCCCATAGGCTATGGGAAGATATTGCAAGCGAGGAACGTTACTTGTAATGTTATTAATTTTCATGTTAATGTCTGGCCTAGGAACTGTACATTGTATAGTGCGTTCGTTGATTGTAAATCAATGTAAGTATTTGCCAAATAACCTAAATCTTAATGGCAATCACACAAGTCGCAATAGCTATGATTAGGAACCGGCCAATAGGTTATGGTTAGAAATTCGTCTTCCCGAGGACTTGAGGACTTTCCTGTCTATATGGATATCGAGTTTTGTCCTTACATCTGACAAAAATACAAATGACATTAGCAACACTTCCGTCTTAGTAGTCAAGACTTTTCATTCAGCGTCGTCTTATTGTGATAGGTAAAGATTTCCTTCATAAGTTCCTCGGTCCTCAACTACTGACTAAGACATAAGATATACCTCTAAGCCAAGCAGGATATTACACACTTCACCTCTGCTTCAACTCGACCATCATTATCATTGTCTTCTGTAAAGAAATCAAAGAAACAATTTCGCACATTATTTAAAAAAATCGTGAGATGAGAAACAGCTGATTCACAACAAAATATTGATTTTATTAATATTGTTTCCTTCCACAAAGTAACTGTATTGTGCAATCAACGTTTTTATGGAACATTTTGTGATATTATAATGTTTTTGGTCTCGATATAAAAATTAACAACTTTACAGATTACGTGCAGTGCCATAACTTGATTTCTTTGAGCAAAAACTTTTGGAGTATCCGATGTTATTCGAGGAAAAAGGACAAAAAATTTAATGTCTTATGACAAAAAGGGATAAAAAAATAAATCAGCAGTGCATTGAGTGCAGTGGTATTTTGCATGTGTATAGTTCTTATGAAGAGATGTTAAGGGTGGGTTTTCTTTGTTTTGTGTGCAGTTATATTGGTAATGATTATAAGGTTATGTGGGACAGAAAGCGATAAGCGGTTTTGTTTAATAATTAATGTTATCATCACAGCTTTTCACCCAACTTTGTAGTCAAAAACGGTAAGCTTTTTTGAAGCAACAGAACTTGTTTATTCGACGAATGAATTCTCCAATCTAATCGAATGAAATCGAAGCCTAACATAATAAAATTCAATTAATGAAGACATATTAATTAGAAAGAAACATGTTAATTGACAAGAGAAGTCGCGTGACGACACCTTTCAGACATTAACCTTGATTCTATGTATTGATTAGGTATTCTGTCTCGGTCTGTGTTTACACCTACTTCGATCTAATATTCGAGGCACGTGTAAAAAAATGGGCAAAGCCGATCGCGACAAAATTGATTTTTATTTGTAACAAGCTGACCCGACAGACGTTGTCCTGTCTTAACTATGAATGTCATATGTAGTTTAATTTTAGTTTTGACTATTGACTAAAACTAAAATTATCGACTCATTTATCAAACGATCCATCTGTGTTAAACGATATTTGCAGCGCGCATTCTGTCAATCGCTGACAGTTATTTCAAACAACTGACAGTTATGTAAAATTAATATTGGCGTTAAGTTTTCTTAAATTTTGTAACGTTCCGATCAACTTCCTTATTTTTTTATTTCATAAGATTCTTCTCGTGACAATAACGAACACAACAAAAAAATAATTTGTGAAATCGGTCCAGCCATTCACGCGTGATGGCGTGACCAAGGGAAATAGGGATATTTTTTTTATATATATAGAAGATATAAGATATATGTAGATTAGCTTGATTATCAACTTAGTTATATGATTCATAATCAGCCTATAGCAGTCCACTGCTGGACATAAGCCTCTCCTATTGCATACCATTCAGCTCGATTTTCGGCAACTCTCATCCAGCTGCTACCAGCCACCCTGCGAACAGTGGCATGCCTAGCGGGCAAGCCGAAATACCTATATTTAAAAAAAAAACAGGTATGTCATTATTCTTATCAATTCTTGCGACATAATTGAGTTAGTTAATTTACAAGTTTGCATGACGTATAGTTTGTTTATGTTTTTTGTTGATAGGTTCACATTTAATTGAAAGTCGGGTTTTCCGGCTTGTATGGAAGGAACGCCACTGCCTGCGAAGACCATCGCTCCGCCTGCCTGAGGGCTTCCTACCTTACGATTGGCCTTATGATAGGTTGTATTCTATTCGTCACAACTCAGACACTTTCAATTGAATAGCCTCTACTTCTTTCTGTTGTGGATGCAGAACAGTCAGCAGTGCACAACAGTGATGTGATTTCCATCAATCTGTCACTTTTTAGATGTAATGTTCCTATGCCTTAATAAATAATAATAATAATAATCATTTTATTTCAAGTTTCACAGACTCATAATTCTAAATATTTATACACACTCAGTCACATCAAATAATCAATTACAAATACAAAATAAAATAATGAAATAAATTAAATTAAAACAAAAAACAAAAATATTCACACACAACAAACAAACAACATGTTGCACATTACCTGAGTTCAATGTGTAACCTACAGCAGTGATTAACGTAGGCGCAATCAACCCTGTCCGCTAGCGTGGCCAACATGCTGTTGGAGCTCCCCCGCACTCGCCGAACCAGCGAGGTGCCTCTCTTGCGCATTGTTGTGTAAAAACAATCTACGCGCGCCTCCGCAAACATTGTCGAAGCGCTGCAGTAACGGGGGAGACCCAACAACATCCTGAACGCATTGTTAAACTGGACTCGAAGGGCACTGTACGACCTTTGCGTATAGTTAGTCCATAGGCTGCATGTGTATAAGGTAGTGCAGTAGGCTCTAAAGAGAGTGATTTTAACTTTTGCTCAGCATCGCGCGAACCTACGGATCACCATATTCGCTCTGACCGACAGCGCCAGCGCAGTGTAATGTTTCTCGTTGACTTTTTCAGTATATTTCTTCCTATAATAGCACGATTCCCGTGGTCCGCTTTCATCCAAGCCTCGCCTTACTCGAGATCCATAAAGCGATACATTATTTTTTCTCGTCCCGCGGCCGTTATTAAGGCTTACTTAAGAGCCTTATTAAGCGGTATCTCGTATGAAGAGGTATACAGTACATCTTCTTTATCGAAGACGGACATCGAGGTAGCCGCAATAAATATTGTTGCAACATATTTATAAAGTGAAGATAGGCAGTCAGTTGACGACATTCTCGTCTGATAGCAAATATACTCTCTATTTCTTTAACATGTCGATTGGAATGTAGTAGCAATTTAATTCTGCAATATATAAAAAAATGTTGATGCAACTGCAAACGTCAACCGGCAACACGGCAGGCCCGGTAGGAGATGCCGCGCGGGACGAACTGTAGGAATAAGGAGGGAGGAGAGGCCTTTGCCCTGCAGTGGGACATTGACAACAAATAATAAGTACCTAATAATGACTGCGCCAGATTCCTTGTAAAACAGAGCAAAATATTTGACACCAATGTCTTGTTAATTTTCAATGAACGCGGCCATCCCGGAAATGATCAACACCTGCATGAGTTCGAAATCAATTTCATAAAGTTCAAACACAATGGTGCCGATTCTCTTGTCACAATATTCTCTAAACTAGACTAAAAATCACTAAAATTTAGTTTATTACTGTCAAACGACGATTTCTCATTCTGAAATAGACTAAAGTGACACAACTTAACTATATTTTAGTTTGACAGCACTAAGATGGCACTGAATTATTAGTTTAGTGAAAATGCCAGTTTTGCTATTCTGAATTTGTCGTTGTTGACCAAAAATTTTGGTTATCTAACTAAATCTGGTTATTTTTAATCGCGATTAAAAAGATGTGGAATAAAATTAGTTGTCATGAACTAAAATTCCCCACAACACCTCGACTTCAGGTGCAAAAACATTACTGTATCAATTATTTTTTTTTGCTTATTTCTCGAAAATGGTATGTCCTATCGCAAAAATAATGAAAAATTCGACCCCCTTTATGAAATCCTTAAACCCCTAAGACTCTACACGTAGGTAACATATTTTTTTTTATATTTGCCATACAAAAAGTAATTAAAAAATCCATATAAAACACGTCGAGGCTGCCCCCATGCGTGCCTCCGGCTCTAAAAAAAAATCGCGGGGTAGGGCAACCAAGTACCACGTGGAGTCGCGATTGTCAAATTAAATTTTAGTTACGTCAAAATTATTATTAAATTTAGAGATATTTTTGCAGAATAGCTTTACGATTCTCATAGCCAAAAGTAAGGAATTTTAGTGATAGTTTAGTTAGTTTAGTTCGGTGTACAAGAGAATCGGCACCACTATCAACCACAGACACTCCCACCATTTCCTAAAGTTGCACTTTACACCATCATGGTGTGAGGAACGATATGAAAAAGAGACCGATGGTTGCCAGGGGAGGATGGAAAAATAAAACTTGTTTCACAAGTACGCGATGGTCCGTTCTACAGGTAATATCAACAACGCATATTTACATATTAGGTACTAACTCCTATTTCTCCTATTAAAGACAACTAATTATAATCTTACAACGTTCATATTAATTCTCTGAGACCGTTATTAAGATTAATCGTTTACTGTTTTAAGGGACTTTGAACTCTAATTCGTAGGCAATAGAGTGATTGGCCTGATTTTGTATTTATGGTAATTGGTCGGACCCTACATGGAAATGTTAATATGTAGACCATGTTTAGCGGTGTGGTCCAATATTGTACTACTTTGTAGGGCAAGATCATATGGCTGAAGGATAAATATTTGTTGGGACCACTATCACGGGCATAACATTATTACTCTTACGTTATCTTCAGTGACGCCACATTTTTTACTTTTTCATCTCACTCAGGCTTCAATTCGATACGATATTTTATTGGAATTTTAATTATCGCTCGCGTTATCTTTCTATATTCACAAAATACACGATTATCTACCGATTAAAGAACCAGCAACCACGCACAATGATCTACCTGAAGGACCCAAACCCTCTAGCATAAGATCCAGCAACATTACCGTAATTATAAAAATGCCTTCAATTAACTGTATCTCTGATGCTATGGGACAATTATCTCGTTAATAACTTCATTAGGGTTCGTCTGCTAGTAATAAAGTTTACGATTTATGATACTATCAAACCGTTTGATGTATGAAGCCGATATTGAAGTGAAGACTGTTGTTATTATGCTTGTGCGCCTGTTCCCAATGCCTAGTAAAGGGCATTAGTGTTTGTGCTCATTTTGGGTTTGAGTACCTAGGTGAGCATATCGTCTTTTGCTTGAGCGATATAAATTGGCATGGCATTAAGTTATCATGTAGACTGACAATATCCTCGTTTACGCCAAAGTATAAAACAAGAATTCTACATATTGTATCACTGTTTTCATTTATCTTGCACACCTAAAACCAGTTATAAAGTCTAGTTGTATACAAAGCTTGTAGAAAACTTGTTGTAAAATACAAAAACGTGAACGAATTAATCAACAAAACATGTCCAAAACAACATCAGTCATCATCAGTTAAGTTTTATACACCGCATGCTTCTCACAAGTCTTACAAGACTTGGCGAAGACAAGTATCACAACTTGTAACATGGCTAAACGCGAGGTACCTAAGTCATACAATTACATCCATGGCAGATGATAACTTATTGGCTTTCTATCCAAATTACCCACGATCTATGATCTATCTATCATTATTATCTTTGTATGGTGGTCTACTTAAAAATTAGACCACACATCAGTCCATCCTACACAAGTCCATAATATATGCAAGTAATTCACTCGGCTATCTAAACACACTGCCTCCACATGGTTATCTTTCTGTTTTGAACCAGTTCTTAATTTCCTATGGCATGTTATTAAAATTACCATACGGTGACCAGTATATCTTGGCACTGAGCTGCTCTGATTGCAATGGTGATGTCAATGATTTTTCATAATATTCTGAACATTTTTGAAATAATAATAATAATATTTATTCATAAAATTACAAGGTATAAAAAATTTTACAGTTTAGCTTAAATGTAAATTATATTCCTAAGATTTACGTGTCTGAACTAGGTAATCCTGTGTTTCAGGCGAAAAGTGCTAAAATTGTCATAAAATTAATAAATAATGTAAAAGTTGACAATAAACAAATAAATTATACTTATGTTCGTTTTTAAATTTGATATATACTTATCGTAGTATATTTACTTTAACATAGTTAATAAATTCTCTGTATCTTCGTAAGACATTCTTTGGAGAGCCTCCTTTAGAATTCTCTTACAATTTGTGTAGTTCAGGGAGTAAATGTTTGCTTGCGCGTTTAGTCTATTATAGAGAAGAGGACCGAGGTACAGAAATCAAATAGCGACTCATCGTCATCATCCACCTCCCTGTACCACGTCATTTGTGCTCGGCACAGCATGACTTTGAAATCAATAGTGACTATTGAAAATAGTTGAATAGTGAATGACTTACCTACTAAGAAAGAAAAGAAAGAATAAAGTTTATTTGGACACAGTACGTGAAACACAAAACACAAATAATAAAAAAAAGGTAAGGATATGGTTTCATCCCCATATCGAGCGTTATATTTTTAGTGTTTTTCTGTTAGGATTTTCTCAGTAACAGCCCGGAGACTGGATTTATACCCGGTTTATAGCAAAAGGCTCGATGGGGCTTAAACATAAGCGAAATGTTGCTCACCTACATACCTCTGCCTGTCCCTTCGAGGAATATATGCATGGTGTCAAGATATAATATATGCATGGTGTCAAGATATAATATATGCATGGTGTCAAGATATAATATATGCATGGTGTCAAGATATAATATATGCATGGTGTCAAGATATAATATATGCATGGTGTCAAGATATAATATATGCATGGTGTCAAGATATAATATATGCATGGTGTCAAGATATAATATATGCATGGTGTCAAGATATAATTGTCGAAGCAGTCTTTACGACTTGACTTTCGCTCAATCCGCCATTTTATGACGGTTTATCTCGCGACAATAATGAACTACATTCTTTTCTAAATAATTAAAGGGAACTAGTTCGACAGGCTCTCTCTAATTAAAATGATACAAATAAAGTGGAATAAACAAACTAATGAAGGAAAGTCGTTTCTTTTTCGCATTTTGTTATGGAATGTTTCGACGTTATTGCGCCTTACTAATGAACCAAAATGACGACTTAGAAATGTCTTACACAGTAGACACAGTATACGCAATTCAAAAAGTACACAATATAACGTACCTGTTTTTGGTGAGACTTTTGCAGCATTACTCAAGAATTAAACCCAATTAATCAGAATTAACGAAAGTGATTAGGCAGAATTAAAACTCACGTAAACCATGCATATTATTTAATAATTTCCTTAAGGTAATAAAAAACGTGCATGGTAATTAACCTAATCACCGGCGCTAATCAAGAAGATTAGAATCATCCGTTACAGACTTCCGGAGACTAAATAGCCTCACACTTTTGATTAGTCCAGGTGTTCGAGCCACTCCTGCACAGCCTAAATGCTACTGAGAAACAAAACACTACGAAACATTCTTCATATATTATACTAGCTTCTGCCCGCGGCTTCGCCCGCGTGGATGTCACAATAATCCCACGGTAACGTGCTACCTGGACAAAAAGCCTATGTCCTTCCCCAGGATACCATTTATTTCCTTGTCAAATTTTACCAAAATCCGTTCTGTGGTTTAGGCGTGAAAAGGTAACATACAATTGTCTGTAGTTATTTTCGAATTTATAATATTAGTATGGATTATTATGCTTCGGTGACAGATATTGGCGTTATCATGTAGATTGAACATCCCCGTGTTTGTACCAAGGTAAAAGGTTGTGAATACTGTTTTCATTGATCGTTTACACGGAATACAAGTTGTAAAGACTAGTTGTATACAAAACTAGTAAAACGCTTGCCAAAAATACAAAATGTGAGCAAAATAGCATGCACTGCCTGAATCCTACTGAGACACAAATCACTACGAGATATTCTTCAAGCAAAGTACCATACAAGGCCGCACAATTAACCAAACTGATGCTATCTCGGCCCGGCTAGATATCAAAACTATGACTAATGTTATCTGTCTCCATCTACATGTTGCACAACGGCGCACGTCGCGCTTCAAACTTGTGACAGTTGATGTGATCTGCCGTGTATGAATGTGGGAGATTAACAAGACAATGGATAAAGTAGGACACTAAACACATGACAAGGGAGGACAGTAGGTTCACTTAGGGGTATAAAGTAAAACGCTGCGCCAATAATGTTCCCGACAAAGGCTTGAGCTTGCATCCTACCTATCCATCATTTCTCACACAGCTCGTGCCGGCACGCTTTTTCCTGGTACGATAGTTTTTTTTAACTACAAAATTACTGCGATTGCTAAATAGTTTGTCAAGCATGGTGATTTAGGCGATATAGTTTATGGGCTGGTAAATTGTGCTGACAATAGAAATCTTCTGAAAGCGTTTTCGTTTGTTTAGCTGTTGTTTCAACCGTCGTAGGCTAAAGCTACTTCATATTTGTGCCACCATCTCCAGACATGGAATCCATCCTGGAGTGATCTGCCAAGTGGGCATACTGTTTCTCTATGCTGTGCGCACACGTAACTTGAGACGGACAGGCAGACGGGGCGTGAAGCGTGAAAGTTAGCGTGTCGGGTTACAGGCTCCGGTGACGTCACGCTAAGAGGTTATGTGTCATTGTTGTACAGACAAATACATGAATACTATACATCTCAGAGCAATTAGGTATCTATAGAACAATTTAAACTACAGACAAGAGATGGCCAATTATGAGTTTATAGAAACTATTGGACAATCATCGTGACTTTCAATTTTAGCTTTTTTTTAACACCCATTCTTTTACTCTATCTAGCATAATTTATTACCTCACTGACCCATTGGAGAGTAAAATGTTTTGTCTTTTCAAAGCACCTAACCATTATGTCAAAAAAAATGTTTATAATGATTTCTTAACGGAATTACGTGGATAAAACACTGCTACACAAAACTAATCTGTTGCATTGTACGTATGTAATGTAAGTTTATCTAAACAGCGCATCAACTAGTGCGCGACGAGCAAACAGACAGACGGACAGACAAGGCGTGAAGCGTGAAAGTTAACGTGTCAGTTTACGTAGAGGTGCGCTGTGACGTGATGGCGACGTGACGGACGGGGACGCGTGTCGTGTCGGGGTGTCACTATTGTTACAAATAGGAAGGGATTAGGTTTCTATTGTTTTGTTAGTGAGGTCTAAGTTACTTGGTTTTCATTATTTCGTGACTATTATAGTATTCATCATAAACTCAGCAGGCAGGCAGGTCTGTATAGCAGGTTTAATTTATAGAACAACTTGATGCTACCTTGATATGCAAGATAGGCATAGAAACAACTTTTTTACAAAAAAAGCTACCGTCTTTCAAAAGAAACGCTAAAGTGAAAAATAAGTTTAGGTAATAATCATAAATTTATTTATCCAACAGACAACTGGATCCAAGGAATCGAAAGGATCGGTCTGGTGTTTTCGGAAATCGGTGTCTTTGGTTTTGTGTTTTCGTTTTTTGTCACCGACTTCCGAAATTAAAGTTTTTTCTCTTTTTGGTTGTGGTTCGTATCCCACACAAATTCGTATACCACTACTTCCTATGTAAATAACATTGTGACAGGAAGTTATTAAAAAATCATCAAATATACTGAGTGGAAAAAATATGCATTATTAAGGATAACTAAAAAACTACTGGCCAGATCTTGATCAAATTTATATGGGACCACATGAGAAGCAACAGCTTTAAAAATAAAAGAATCATCAAAATCAGTTCACCTAGAAAAACTTCTGACGTAACACACATAAAAAAAAAACTAATTGAGAACCTCCTCCTTTTTGTGAAGTCAGATAAAAATGGGACATATTTAATAGATCCTGTAAAAACTTTTTTCAACACATTTGCTCAAGAAATGCATTTACGATGCTTGTATACATGGTTCGAAAGTTAAAAATTACGCACCATACAACTGGAACGTGCGGTAAAATAGGTACTCACACCTAAGTACCTGTTTTACCGCATACTCAGTTGTATAGCGCCTCTACGGTTTATTTTTAATTTCCATAAAAAAAATATAAGAACTACACCAAGGAGTTTCACATTACGAGAATAAATAAGCTGAATAATCGGAGCTCCTTGGAAGCGCTTTTGCTCAATACGTTTGTCTCATTTTAATACTAAAGAGAAAATGAGACAAGAGATGTAGTTCTAATTTTCACCAGGCGCACGTAGCGCCATTTGCAATTCGCGCCATTTTCATATTAGAAACATCAAAGATTGTTGCGACTTTCCGACTGATATTTATAAACAAAGTAATAATAAATGAGTTCAAGCAAGGAATCCGATATTAATATTGTACTGTTTTCTCGCAAATGTGTTGAAAAACGTTGTACGACACACGTGCGGAAATTGGTATTCACAAACTCGTGACTATGGTAAGCCCACAACTTCGTCTCGGGCTTACATTCGTCTACTCGTTTGTAAAATCCAACTTACCGCACTAGTTAGTATCATAAATAACTATTGTACTTCTAATGATGTTACGCCTCCATTACAATCAATCTAATTTGTAGTATCTGGCTACCTGTTTAGATCACAGTTCTCAGTCTATATATTGCATCATAACATCACGCCTGTAGTTCTCCAAAGTAGTGTAGTGTGTGTGTGTGTAGTGTAGTTTTTTCCCTTCGGGGAATTACAGGTGTAACTGGCGAATTGTGGGTGTATATGCTAGGGTACACCCTAGCATGTACACCCACAATTCGCCAGTTATGGTTAAGTCCTATGTAATAGAGGGTGAGCCTATTCCCATCAACCATAACTAATAGAAGGTGTTAATGAGGTTTGCAAAAAAACTTGAAGCTATCCAATATCATGTGACGAATTGGAAAAACAGCAAATTACTTGGCGTAGTATCATCATCAACTTTAAAGATCCATTTGAAGACTACCCGTCGTAATGTCTGCACAAAGGAAGCCAATCAAACTTAGTAGGAATATCTCTTAGAACATAAAACTACTTCGTCAATTATCGAAGTCAATACTTATTACCGGGAACATATCTTACACTAACACGGCATGAAATAGCAAAACTATAAAAAAATAATAGGAGTTGAAACCTTTTATTTATTTTTCAACACATTTGCTCAAAAAATGCATTTACGAAGCCTGTATACATTGATAAAAGATAAAAATTACGGACCATACAACGGAACGTGCGGTAAAATAGGTACTCTCACCAAAGTACCTGTTTTACCGCATACTCCGTTGTATAGCGCCGTACGTATCCTTTACGGTTCTTTTTTAATTTCCATAAAAATATATAAGAATTCCATCAAGGAGTTTCACATTACTAGAATAAATAAGCTGAATATTCGAACCTCCTTGGAAGAGCTTTTGCTTAATACGTTTGTCTCACTTTAATACAATAGAGAAAATGAGACGAAAAATGTAGTTCTAATTTTCACTACACGCACGTGGCGCCACTTGCAAATTCGCGCCATTTTCATAATAGTAACGTTAAAGATGTTTGCGACTTTCCGACTGATATTTATAAACGAAATAACCCGATATTAATATTGTACTGTTTTCTCGCAAATGTGTTGAAAAACATTGTAAGACACACGTGCGGAAATTGGTATTTACATTCGTCTACTCGTTTGTAAAAACCAACTTACCGCACTAGTATCATAAATAACTATTAACTGCGCGAAAACGAACGAACTAATTAGTTCCAATAATTGAAGGTTTGCTTTAAGAAATATTAACGTTAAATAGGTTATTAACTTATCCTGATACGTTTGCGCATGTGTGCGTCATGATTCAGAAGGCTCAATGCAAATCCTTTTAGTTCTGGATCTACTCCTATCAGAGAAAAAATGTACCTACGTTAGGGAACATTTATATTTGGTATTGCTCTTTATAACACGAAAAAATGCAGAATGCAAATGAGATTGGTGCCAACATAAACTCATCGCAGTTTTATCGCGCACCAACATCATCGACTACCCACTATTATTTACTACTAACATGTTCCATGGCTCAATGTCAGCGCTGGACCAACCTGCTGACGACGCAGCTGTTTAATTTATTCATGCTGTCGGAATGGAGCTTCTGTGTCTCATTTGATGACTATTAAGCCCGCTGGCACGCTCCGAGAGTATCGGGTCGCCATCTTAAAAAGTGACGTCACATAGTTTATGGCGCCATCCATCAAAAAGTTCATTTTTGCGGTCACATCATTTGTGTCCTCGGTTTTAACTGCAAAGAGGTGTTCACGGAATGTGTTTCTTGCATATGAAAGCTATTCGCCTATAGAAGGACCAACTTGTGCGTGCGACTTTGCCCGCGTGAAATTTCTTGTTCCCTACACCCACCCCGTCGCATCGCATCGCCCGCCCGCGCTCTTACTCCTTTTTCGCTTAGCGTTGTTTCTGCCTTGTTTCCCTTTGCTCGACTCCTAAGGGTCGTAGCGTGATGTTAAATAGCCTCCTCGAGTAAACCTTCCTCAAGAATTGGGCTAACAAATGCAAAAAGAATTCTTCAGAAACTAGCGCAGTCAAATAAAAAAACAAACTCTTTAGCTTTATTAAATTAGTATATATTGAGATAATTATGTATTCGGGCCAATTTTAAGTTAGAATAAGATCGATCAATTAAACTGTGTCCTCTCTTTTCACCAAGACAGTGCTTAAAAAAAGCGTTAGGTTTGTTTTGATTATCCTTTTCTATCCCGTTAGGAGTTGATTTTTGAAAACCCTGAATTACGTACCTTTTTATTTGTCGTAAGTTTAAACTGAGTTTCGAGTTATCCGACAGCGCCTTTACTTACTACGTTTGACACCCTCTAAATAGGGGTCGATATCGGTTTCCTAGGGGTCGACATAAACGAAAACTGATTGTGGGGGTCGAGGAGGTCTAAAAATCGACCCCTATTAAATTAACACAAGTTCGTAATTAAAACTTTCAAGATAGGTAGGTAGGTACTGTATTGTTTATGTTGTGTAACGTGTACTAAGAATAATGAATATTTTTGTAGGAAATAGCATTGTTGTAGTAATGTAAAGTCTCAAGTTCGTACAAGATGAAAAACTCGGCAAGTCAGCGTGGACAAGTTTGTGCAAGATAGTGAGTTCGAGCGTACAACTTTCAGGCGCGTTTTGACTTGCTCTCTCTCTATTTGACGCTTACGCGATTTAACACGAACGAATTCATGATCAAGTTCAAACATGTTCCAAACATGTTCCTGATATTTTACTATTTAACGAGCTTGCACTTAGGTTGAAAGTTCATTTGCGTTTTGATTTTCGTTGGAGCTTGAAAGATAATAACTCATATAAGTACTCATTTATTTCAAGAGATTACAAAGTTATTACATAGCTAAATTAAGTGAAGTTAAGTGACTGAAAAATAATTTACACAACTTTTTTACAAAAAAACAACCGACTTCCAAAAAAAACACTAAAAGACGTGAAAAATAACTTCAATTTCGGAAGTCGGTGTCTGGTTTTGTATTTTCGTTTTTGGTCACCGACTTCCGAAATTAAAATTATTTTTCACGTCTTTTAGTGTTTTTTTTGGAAGTCGGTTGTTTTTTTGTAAAAAAGTTTTTATTTTTCACTTTTTAGTTGCGGTACCTACCCCACACAAACTCGTATACCACTACTTGGTGTGTAAATAACAGTGACAGGAAATTATTAACACATCCATATAAACTAAGTGGGAAAAAATATGCAATATTAAAGATAACTCAAAAACTACTGGTCAGACCTTGATCAAATTTAAATGGGACCACATGTGAAGCACCACCTATCAAATAAAAAAAGAATCATCCAAATCGGTTCACCCAGAAAAAAGTTATGAGCTAACACACATAAAAAAAAAAAAAAAAAAAATAACATACAGACTAATTGAGAACCTCCTCCTTTTTGTGAAGTCGGTTAAAAATGCTGAGCTTCCTACGCGAGTTAATAGCGTAACCATACAATATCTGCAGTTTATGAAAAATTAACAGGGCAAGTAGCAAACAGTTTTTATCCGGCACAGCGCATCAGCATTGCCATACAGTGGGGCAATGCAGCCAGCGTCTTGGGGACGCTGTCTGCATTGCCCCACTGTGTGATAGTGATCAGTTGAGCTATTTGTAGATTGTTTGCAACAGTTTGCAGTTGCCTCAGTTGTTTCAATTGTAAAAATTTACCAGTAAATTTACCAGTTTATTATTGTTTTTTATTTAGGTAGTTTCTTATTTTTGTATTTGCAGGATTACTAAGAGTTTTATGATGGCGGACACGAAAAAAAATGCAGACAATACAATTTGGACTATTTGAAGTTCGGATTTATTGCATCTCCATCAAATCAAAACTTGCCGATGTGTCTCATATGTGAAAAAGTATTCAGTAACGATGCCATGAAGCCTTCAAAAATGGATGACCACTTATCAAGAGTACATGCTGACAAGAAAAGTAAGCCCTTGTCATTTTTTCAAGCACTTAAAGATAAACTAGACAAAAGGCCATCCATAAGATCAATGTTTGCGTCATCATCTATTAAAGACGATGATAGTTTACGAGCGTCCTATAATATATCTTTACTAATAGCGAAGTCGGGGAAACCCCACACAATTGGAGAGCAGCTTATCTTACCAGCCATTGCGGAGGTTCTTAACAATGTATTGCACAAACCCGCACATGATATTTTAAAGAGAATACCTTTGAGCAATAACACCGTTCAGACACGCGTAGACGAGATGGGACGCGATGTGGAAAACATTTTATGCAAGTTCTTACAGACCAGCAGATTCTCTCTCCAGTTGGACGAGTCTACATTACCCGGCAATGAAGCTCTGTTGTTAGGATATGTTTGATATATCAAAGATGAAAATATGTGCCAAGAACTGCTTTTTGCTACATATTTAGAGATTGATACCAGAGGAGAATCGATTTTTCAGGCCGTGGAACATTTTTTTACTGCCAATTTATTCCATGGAAGAACATTGTTTCTGTTGCGACTGATGGTGCACCGTCTATGGTTGGTTGTCATCGTGGTTTTATAGCTCACTTAAAGCGACAACTGCCTGATGTACTGGTCATTCACTGCGTGATTCACAGGCAGCATTTAGTAGCAAAAAAGCTGAGTCCTAGATTGCATAAGTCTTTACAATATGTAATAAATGCTATCAACAAGATTCGAAGCAATTCTGTGAACTCTCGGTTATTTGCTCAGCTATGTGAGGAAAACGACGAAGTCTTTACTGGATTACTTCTGCACACTGAAGTTCGCTGGCTATCAAGAGGCTCTTGCTTAGAAAGATTTTCAGCCATTTTTGAATCTGTGTTGGAGTTTTTACAAGAATAAGATCCGAATTTGAAAGAAAATTTGAACGATTGTAAAACAGATATTTATTACTTGACTGATATCTTTGGAATGTTGAACAAAGTTAATTTGCAGCTGCAGGGTGACGATCTTAACTTGATTAAAACAAAATCAATAATATCGGCCTTCGTGGGTAAACTAATCCTTTATAAACAAAATTTAGGCAGACAAGAATATTCGCAGTTTCCGCATTGGTCAAAATTACCAGAAATGCTTCAAGAATATGACATTTTATTATATGTCACTCACTTGGACGCATTACACAAGGATTTTACGGAGAGGTTTGAGGATCTTTTAAATTTACAAATTCCTCAATGGATAATAAATCCGTACAATACACCACAGCCATAGAAGAAGCCAATGTGATAATGCAAGAAGAGTTGATTACCATCAGCACAGACGAACAGCTTAAGCAGAAGTTCAACCAAGGCTATCAGAAGTTCTGGTTGCAACGCATTGTGGAACATTGCTGAAAAATACCTTATCGCTTTTCCATCATCATATCTAGTTGAAAAAGCTTCAGTGTGGTAACAAACATTTTGACGAAACAAAGAAACCGTTTGAAAACCAACGAACGTGGAGATTTAAGGCTGCAACTCACCAATATTGAACCGGATGTAGCTAGATTGGTACATAGTCACCAGGTTTATCCATCACATTGAATGTTTTATTTTCTCTTTGCGAATTAATACTTTTTAAATATAATTTCCTACCTACTTAAGATTCTTTAAGTACTTAATTTGTAATAATCATTATAAATTAAACTTGATATTTACTGAATTGTATGTCTTTTTATTTTGTTAAATTTTGATGAGAAAATGAAGTCAACTTTACTCACTTAACCAAGTGCAAAGTTTTCCAATTGGTACCTTAGTACCTAGGTATTTTGTATCAATAGGAAAAAACTAAAGATAGGCCCTCTTATTCATAATAGTCTGCTAACTTAAAGCATTGCTAATTCTCACTCTGTCTTCTTCTATTGACCTAAGTCAGAATGAAAAATAACACTCTGTAGCAGCTGTTTTAAGTTAGCGGACCATTATGAATAAGGGGGTTGATCTTAAAAGTAGGTAATTTGGCCATGGGGGTCTGAGGTAACAGTTCATTTTGGAAAAGGGGTCACTTGTCCAAAATAGTTTGGAGATCCCTGCTCTAAATCCTCTGTGAGGTGCTGTTTAAAAAAAACTAAAAGTGCCAATCTTTATTGTTTACTGAGGAAAATATTGCCAAGTTCATAGTTTATTAACCAAAGGAATTTCTTATAAACTGTCTTTTCCCCCCACCCGGGTGGACTTTTGAAAAATCGTTTGGGATGTTTCGATAACTTAAACTAAGATCATACCAATTTTTTGAGATACTCAAGCCACGCTGTAAAATCCTCCCCTCAAAAATTCTCAAAAACTCTGATACAAATATATTCTTTATTTTTGGTCTTAAGTATAAGTACTGAGTTTCGAGTCAATCGATCCGTGCGTTAAAATTATTCCAACTTTGACAACCCCGGCTCCCCTATAGGGGCCAGTTTAGTAAAAAAAAAATGGCAGTCCTTATAATTTACTTAGATATATATTCATGCCAAGTTTCAAGTTTATTAATTCAAGAAATAAGACTATACATACAAACAAAATCCCCCTTTTCACCCCTTTAGAACAATCAACAACATTAAAATCCATTTAAAAAAAAAATGCCAAATTGAAGCCAACTCTATTCAGTGGCTTGAGCTATGTGTTGATAAATCAGTCAGTCAGTCACGGTTTCCTTTTATAGATAAATAAATGGTTCGAATGTCTTTGATGATAAACAAAGTCTCCGTTCTTCTCCATTGGAACCTATTACGTTTTGGAATGGGCAACTACCTTCACCTTTACGGACAGACTCCTTGACAATTCAAGAGAGCCTGCAAATGGTTTACTTAAAATAAATGCTTTTAATTTGAGTTCCTCATTAGAAACACTTCGAAAACAATTTTTACTTTTATGAGTTAAACTGAAGGCCAATCCCGTATTTAAAAGCTTTTAAAATCTACACGCAATCTCATCTCAGCGACAATCAATGTCAAAAACTTGTGGAAAATGTTGGGAAATTAGAGGTTGTTGTGATAGATTAAGGCTGTCATTAGAATGCGAACGTTCTTAAAATACGGAAATTTCCCCTCAGCACCCTAATTACTTAACACACTTTCTATCACAATCTGAATCATTTTGAAGCCTATTGCAAATGCATTGCTTCATATGTTCGATAAGTTTGTCTTCTCAATAACGTAACTAACGCAATGAATGTTGTTTAACTGTCAAAATGAAACCCATTCCTACTGTTAGTGTGTTACGTAATTACCCCGCTGGTCTCGTTCACTAGCTATGTATAAGGTGGTTGAAAAAAACAGTGGGGTACAAAACAGGAAGACGGATCGTGGGAACTTCAAAAAAAACAAAGTAATAAGTAGACCCTTATCCCTTATCTAGACCCCTTGGCATTGAACACCGAACCGTTCAGTCAAGGTTGGAAAGGTTCATGGTGGTGCACCCCTTATTCAATTATGCACTATGCGTGTTTTCAGGGCTTCATGTCGGTGCAAACTTTAAAATCTCTTAAAATTTTAATGGCATAGGTACCAGAAATTCATTAAATCATTACTATTAAAGTTGATCGATAGAAATGGTTGGTTACAGAATCTAATCGTAAATCCAATGTGTAAGTTTAAAACTTCAACGCAGTCTATCGCCTCTTCCAGGCTGCGCCACAACACCCTGTCCTCTGCCTTCCGCATCCAGTCTCGTCTGTCTATTCATATTCAGACAGACTCGTAAAAATGGCTTCGTCACAGTGTGCCGTGAAAGATCACTACCGACTGAACGCTTGACAAACGGATTGGCTACGGTATTTAGTATTCTGGTAAATGCTGCTACCGGTTAGATTTTTTGTCCCCAGTCAAAACTATCACTCTGTTGGTACGTTTTATTACAAAATATGGTCGGTTATTTGTAAATAACAGTCATTTAAAGATGGCTTTTGCGACAAGACGGTCATGAAACAAATATTCATAAGTTTCATCTTGAACCATCTTAAAACTATGTTTTATAATGGTGTGATTTTATGTGTAAACCTATATAAGTCGATAAGATTTGCTAATTATCTTCCTATGAAAAATATTTGAATGGTAAATCTTGTTCATTCATTCATTCTTGGTAAACCTTTACTTCGCGTTAAACGTCGTCGTTAACGCCATAGATGGCGCTGCCGACAGTTATCACAACAAAACAAACCTTAATTATTACTAATCTCCCATTTCCTTTTAACTGTACTTCTGTTTTCTGCGATTATACACGCAAGCCACTATAAATATGCATCTTACTCCAACCATATCTTCAGACATATAAAGGCGAATTCCCCATGACTATTTACACGTTTTAACTTTGCATCTTCAACGTAAGAAATGCAGTTTTGCTAGACTTTATTTCTCACAAAACAAGAGTGATTTTGCTATGTGGCGGCGATTTTTTATGTGGTAAATAATACGTCATTAGGTGGCATTAGAGTAGTTAATGCGTTTCCCAGCGCCTTTTAATAGTGGCGTGTGTATGATGCAGTCATTTTCTATACCGCTCATGTGCGACTGTTATGTACTAAGCTTAGATTTTTCCTAGATTTTCCTCTAGTAAGAGGTTTGAGTTTACCTAGTCTCAGAATCGAATGCATATTATTCAAGGAGTTTATCTTTGCTGGAAACCATATCGGATAACTTTCTGCCAGCGCTGAAGCTCTGTCTCGCATAGGGTCGTAGCATTATGCTGAGCGATTGCCGTTTTGCGTGGATTTGACACATATTTTCCCCCAACTCGTTCTTTTTTGTATTTGTGTGTTTTTCTTTGCGTCATGTTTACCGCAATAAACGTATTTTCTTTCTTTCTTTCTTTTCTTTTCTGAAAACTAAAATAAACATTTAACTGTATCGTTAAGTGGGTCAATCGGTGGTGCATCAAAAGTCGGAGAATATAAACTAATTGGTCCGTTTACAAGTTAATCGTTAACCTATTTCAAGAAACTAGAGAAGCTACTATTCCGATGGTACACGATGAATTATTTTGAAATGTATTTTATATGAAAAGGGTCATAATTTGATCCTTGTTACAAAATTGTTTTAGACTTGCGAACTGCTTAAGAGCGATGATAATATTGAGCTTTGCACAACCCTCAAAAGAACAAGTTAGTTGAATCAACCCAAAGAGATTTAAGATACTATAGAGAGGCTATGCGAAGAAATGTCATAGAATAACTGTGATCGCATGTCTCAGTGACGCCATCTATCATAATATAGCAAAATTAGAGCCGCATGCAGGCGTACCAAGCTAGACTGAGCGACTTTTGCCCACTAGGACAAATGTATCGGGTTACCATTTTGTTCGCTATGTCCCGTCTATTGTTGAGTAAATAATTTAATGTTGTTGAGTAAATAATTTGATGTCTTTGAATCAACCACAAAAATAATGTTTCCCAAAACGTCCCGAATGCTACGCTTGTAGCGCTTGAGTGCTACGGCGTAGCTGGCCGCGTAGCATGAATGGGTAGGTATCGGTTTATCTTTTCTCCTATCAGTAATATTGATTAACTTTATATTTATATGAACTTTATATATATATATGTCGGAAATACGTTAAATCACTCGTTTGACTTGACTAATCGGGACGCCGGTGCCACCAGGTGGCGCTGGACAGAGTCTATAACACTCACGCTTGAGCAGAGCAAAGCAGACTTTGTTGTTGACGGGTAAGCAGTGAAGACGTTTAGAAACTGTCGCGCGTTCCGTTTAGTTATGTCGTGTACCTACAGTGTGTGATTCGCAAGTGTGAATAATTTGGTCGTACATTATAATTTGATTTAAACTGGAAACGGTTTTTCTATAGCGCAATAACCAACACTACCCATAGTACGCCCACAGTAGTTAAAATATGGCAGATAATAACGAGAGAAAAGTACCTTCTCCGTCATATATGATTAATTTTAATTGTTTTTTTTATGTTCATCAGAATCATTAGATACATTACGACTTTATTAGCGAAGTTGACTTCTAAACTTTTTAAAACATGTATTTGACGTATCATATTAAATATGAAATTTTGCGTACCTATTTATTAATAGTTAATCTTGGCATGATGAAAAATGTACTTAATATGTATTATTGCCACTCTTACCTATTGTATAATTAGGTATTTAGTTATAGTAAATTCAGAAACAATGTAAAAGTTATTATTGAATAAATGAATTCAATAGAAACAGAATATTGACAACGTTTTCGCCCACTTATAAGTGAAAGTATCTCAAACTCTCAATAACCTCTACTTATAAGTAGAACTCAACTGTTGCACAATGAAATATAACCGATTCAACTTACACTTGTAATGTTATTTAATACACCATTGAAGTCAGCACCGCATTCCAATATCAATATACGTTGCCGGGAGTTCAACATAAATCGGAATTGTCATGATAAGCACCATTTTAACAAGACCTCTGTCGCCTCATAAGTTATTCGCAAGTGGGGATCAACGTATAATGTTTGATATGAATACGCTCGTACAGAATTGACTTCGTTAGCCCTCTTCATTTCGGTGCAACACTTAAACCAATAAACGTCCAATTTACTGCGTCGGTACTGTAAGTAGTTTATTCCCGATGGTATGATATAATGCAGGTAATATTTTAGAAGCTTTATTGGAGTAATTTGGTTTTAATTAGTAGTAAAAAGAAGTGTGTTAATTGCTGAATGCGAGTGTTCCTTTAAAAGATAATTGTGATTTACTTTATTAAAGTCTTTTATGAAACGAAGCGCCGGGTAGTCGCCATCTTTTACTGTTACACTTTAATGACTACTTTAATTGATTACCAAAGAGTGTGCCATGCATGTTGTGACCATCCAGCAGTCTATCAGGTTTCTCCACGACTGACAAGACATAGCCTAGGCTCACATCTAAACAGCCAACGACGCTAGCAACCGGGTGGGGATGCTCTGGTAAATGCCTTCTACTTCGGATGGAAAGAGCACAAAGAGCCGTTCAAAAAGTCATGGCACATAAACCTATTCGCTTCCCCACGCACGACTTGCATGCTCTTTGCAAAGTTCCTTCTGTAAGACAAGCATTTCTGATAAGCATATTATTACGTAAGCATTGAATATGACCCTAATCTCAATACTCTAAAACGTAGAGTTAACAGAGTATGTCAGACGGAGAGCATTAATCTGGTAATTGAGAGAAGCTTTTTGAGTCCTGTTAATTATAACGAACAAATGAGAAATTAAATATCTATCCGCTCTCGTTACGAGAGAGTAAATTGAAAAATGGCTCCAAAACCTGACTTATGAGGAAACAGAGAGCCTCATACAAACTTAAAGTATATTAATATCACATCCTCCGCATGCACATACGCGCACCCTCCCTCACACAAACACTCATTGACACACACACTCACACACACCCACTTATACTGCTACAACTATTATTAATAAATGTCTAGTTCTAGTTTTATTATTATTAAATGTTTATGTCTAGTTTCTACCTATAAGTAACCATAACTGTTGTTAAGGAACTCACCCCCCCCCCCCCCCCCCCCCGACCCTTGCTCGACGACGTGCCAGCCCACGCCGTAGCTGAGCCTGTAGCTTTAAATTCCCCTTATAATAATAATACTGCCCTCCCCTTAGTGACGCCCTAAGCCGAGGTTCGTACCCCACAGGGGGTGCCCTTAGCGTGCGGTCACCTAGTATTTAAGAATTTCGCCCCTGGCTGGAGGCTTTAAGTTAGTAGCTTAAGGCACCCACAGGCTTGCCCGGCTAAGTAGCCAAGACCTCAGTGGTCAAAACTACGAGCTGCCAATAAGAAAAAAAAAAAAAAAAAGGAACTCAGTTGTCTTTCGCTCCTGGGGTGGGCGCTAATAACTGCGACACATTTACTAAACTAACGCAGTATTAACGTACACAAAAATTGTAATACGTTTTTGTTAGAATAAATATTTGTATTTGTAACCTTACAATAGCTAATATTTTTATAACCTAACGTGCACTTTTTCTAAACATTATTATAACACAATATAACATCACGTTTGTAAGCACTGGTTAGAGGTGTACCTTTAGTACACCCTTATTTCGGCAGCTATTTTAACATTATTATAATGCTGCTTATACGCAGGTTCGCGTTATACCTTTCCTGCCTTTCAAGATATCACAGGTTAGATCAACCGATTCCTGTTCATAAGCCGCAGGAAAATTACCAAGACATAAGTAGTAAGTAGGAACTAATTACCGAGCTATGTAACGAATGCGCTAAGATAGCTCGGCGTGGTGAGAAGTTAATTGTAGCGTCTCTGCCGCATAGCCCGCGTAGCTGGGCTGCCTTACTGTCATGTGTGGATACCTGGTCTTGATCCAAGGTACTGGCGACCAGCGGGCAAAGATCCAAAGGCAAGGATCCAAAGAAAAGATAGATCCTGGTCAGAAAATTCTTCTTTGAGTCCTGTCTCGTATCCGCATTTAATAAACTGTATTACCTATGTGAATAGTATACATACATCCATAAACTCATTGTCACTCTGAAGAAACTACAGAAAGCCACCTACTACGATCCTTACATACTCCTTTTGCTTTGTTTACGTTCATGCATCTAGTCATACACGCACGCCGGTTGCGAGTACTACACACCTGATCGTTCTGAAGATCTTCACAAATGATGTTTTAGAGGTATGAGGAACAGGGTGTAAAGTTCACTCATACTCTACGGAAAAGGGAGGATCCTCCGACCAGACGGGTGTTGTTTCTGGTGGGCAACTGCCCAACGGTTGATGACGAGATGTTGTATATATGCTAGTCGCGCAGTAAACTCTACTTGCGCGATGCAGGATTTGCGTGACGTCAGTATGACGTGTAGCTCGCATGTGGCGATGTAGATACCGCTACATCACTCCCTCCCCGGAGACCGGAGGTCGATAGTGGGCTGAGTCTTGTTTCATTCGATGCTTGCCAGGGCCAATTGGGGCTCCAGAGAGTCGGAACCGGGTGTCGCATAGTTCGCGGTGAGTTGGAACTGTCTGCCAAGGTTCCCCAGTGAGTCGGAGTGCCGCTGCGTTATGCTCCAGGGCGTCGGATGTGGTACAGCGCCGGGTTGAGGCTGACTGCTGGCGTCGACCAGGAGAGGGTTTGACGGCACTGCTTGTGGACCGGCCGAGAGTGCAGTGTGCCAAGGTTGCTTGATGAGGCTGAGGGTGATGACCAGGTATGCGCGGTCGCTGCATGCTGGTGATCAGGATACCCGTTGAAGCCGTGGGTGCTGGCTGGCTGTGTGACTCGTCGCTCGAAAGCTTGATGGAAGTGATGATGACGTCACGCTGAAGTAGTTGCACAAAGGCTGAGCTAACGTTCATGTTCGGGGTCACCAGTTTAGAGGTATGAGGAACAGGGTCACTCATACTCTACGGAAAAGGGACGATCCTCCGACAAGACGGGTGTTGTGTCTGGTGGGCAACTGCCCGACGGTTGATGTCGGGATGTTGTATATACGCTAGTCGCGCGGTAAACTCTGCTTGCGCGATGCAGGATTTGCGTGACGTCAGTATGACGTGTAGCTCGCATGTGGCGATGTAGATACCGCTACAAGATCACTATAATTATGTCCTTCTAGAGCATTCCTCCCGGCGTTTCCATTCACTACGGAGTTGTAAATACTTTTTGTTAGTAGCCCTTCATTCATCCTCTCAACATAAGCACAGGTACTGTATACACACAGCATCTGTTACATAGTAAGGAAGAAAAGAAAGAAATAAAGAAAAGAATTATGTTTATTTAAGTACAAATATGATTGCATAATCTCAATCAGCTATTAAAATAAAAGCAAAAGAAGCCTTATTAGCTTTAACCATTGTTAGTACCTTTGTCTCTTAAATAGTTAACATTTAATTACAATTAAACTTTCACCCATGGCGCCACTCGTGTGAAAGCAATCCAAATCTTTGTGTTTTTCTTTATGTTCTGCTCAAATATAACCTTTGTTTCGACCGAAAGTGCGAACAATGGAACCGTGATGGTTAACAATTTGATTACAAAATCTCAAGGTGCTTGTAGCGCCATCGGATATGAGTTGAATATTTTATTAGCTTTAAAATTACTCGAGGGAGGTGGTTGCAGTCAAGTTCAGAATCTTAATCCTTCATTAGTGACGTAATAGGTTCAGAGTTGTAAAATTCTTCATTATTTTAAGCTTAGTTCAAGGCTGAACAGCGTTTATCTAAAGTAGTCCAATTTAACACCAAATCTTGACAATTACGTTAGTTCATAACTGTGCAAAAATAAAAAAAATCACTGATTTAATTATTCATACTTGGGAAATGCTTTAGCTTCAAAAATGTACAGTAGATAGATAAACATTTATTCCCTGCAACAAAAAACACAACAAACAAAAGTACAGGTAATTGATATTACTAATGATAATATTGTACCTGGACTAGCTACGAGCTTTTCAAAGTGGTCAAGAAAACATGTCAAGCCTATCATAGTTTTATTTTCTAAAAATAACCAATTCTCAGTTCTCAAACCATTCGCTGACCGCTACATCTTGGAACCTAGTCCGCGAACAGGAAATAGCAGTTTAATAACAGTTCATAATTATTTAATTCGTTTCAATAGTGACCGCGACCGGTTCCTGTTATTAACTCCACAGTTTACACCGCAGCACAGAACACACCAGAAGGCGCAGAAGATCATGATTTCATGCCACGTACTGAGTCCAAAAACAAAATAAACCCCTGCGTGTTTTCCCAATAAGTAAGCCAGCTTGGGAACATGTTATCACTTTTCGTTAAAAAAAATCTTCCTTCTATCCCACGCAAAATTTAACTTAAGATACAGGCAGCTTCTTCAAACAAGGGCCGCGGAAATGTCAGACTACACTAGTCCACAGTAGTTTTGTTGACTCAGTTTTGTGTACGTTCGCGCCTTCTGGTTTATTGTATATTCTGAGCGCTCTACTAACTTGTATTTGTTGGAACTGTTATACACAGGACATCAGTCAGTGTCGCGCCTTGTGTGCCATTATTTTGATGGAACACATTCTTTAATGAATTCATTTATATTCTAGTTTATGTGTAGATTAAGGCGAGTTTTACTTTTTCGAGATTATACCGACATTTTGTAGGGACCAGTGGTTATAAGTTATATCCAAAGACGATCGTAAGGAACAGTAGAGTGTTATTCTTGGTTCAATGCGTACCTACGTCAAGACTATTGGTTCCATTTCAATGAGCCGTAACCACTGAATCCAAAATTCCAACGAATTTAGAAGGTTAGTTCAATAGCAGAGGCCTGCAGAGGTACACTGGTTCTTCAAATGCTATGCCATATGCTAAACACTTACAGCCAGACTACAAATAATCGTATATTTCCCAATTTCTATCGCAACTTCTGGCAACTTCTAGCGATGTCTTGTCAAACCAAGTTTCCACAACCTAGTCGTACATTGAATACACAGCATTACATCATTTTAATTACTCACTATACTATACTTTTACCTACAAGTAAAATCTGATCGTGAAAAGGCCTCTCCATCAATACCTTGACAGTGTTTTATTAGCTTGTATAAGTTAGTTGCGAAGGTACGATTAAGAAATCTGTAATATTAATCTGAAGCTGTGGGCAATTAATCTTTATCTGATACTATCGAAATTAGAATTTAATTAAAGGAATATAGCAGTATTTAGTAACTAGAGAAATCACAAATAATTAAATCTAATTGAAACTATTACGGTAATAAATGTAGCGATGTGAAAGGGTGTTTAAAAGCCGTCTATTATTTACAAATTACTTAAGTGCAACTTACGAAATCGAACAAAACGAAAATTAACTTATTGACTACCCATAACGTCTGTCATGGTGATTTTATATTTGCTTACTGACCCATTGCTGCAGATGTGTAAGAATGTTCACCCATCCCAGAACATGCCGTAGCAACAGCAGCTTAACCAAACCGAGACTCTACAGAAAAAATCAACTTTTACACTCGAACTCGTAAATAAAAAGCATGACGTAAAAATTCGCGTCGCGTGTTAAAATTCTTCATACATAACAATTAACAGCCAATTATATGGACATTCCACGAAATTATGAATGATACAAAACAATGTCATTCGACAGATTTAAAACTGGTAAAAAAAACATTGTTTTCTACAAAAATGGTAGGTTTAATGTACCAAATCGGGCACGATCAGGGTTGACCACAGAATTTCAATATTTCCGGTCTGATGCACCAGGGTCAATGGCTTCCAATCTTTAATTAATCGGAAGCCGAACATTACCGATGATGGCCGAAGCCTGATGAGAAATGTTACGGATTACATGCGTGAAGATTGAACTCTGTGCAACAGGTCGGAGGAAATTAAGGAAGATGAGAAAGACGAAAAATTACACTTGGAATTAAAGTAAAGTTAACTTCCTACCAAAAGCCTATAGTAGACGGAGACACGGTTTTTCGTAACTTTAATAAACTATCGACTTCTGGTCTGTGCCTGGAGCCTATCTTAGAACAAAACATTTTATAACAAATAAGAAAACCTTTTGAATAATTTCCAAATGCTTTTTCCCAGATAATTCATCTACATGTAGAGCACTTTCTGATTTTCATGGTTCCCGATCCCGATTTGCATCAAAATTGGCGATGAGATCATATCATTATTTACTAACAGATAAGGTAAAACTAATATCTTAATGAACCACACAAGTCGAGGCGCCGAAACATACCGGTAAATTAATAAAATATTGATACGGAAGCGAAAAATAACCAATATTTTACCTACAATTAACTTTTTAGACAACTTGAATTCCGTCCCATACATCTTTTCTTACACAGCCAATGAGCATTCCCAATTAAGAGAAGTTATTTATCAAAATACCGACCGGTCCGGTAACGTTATTAACAAAATAACGGTTATTAACGTCACACGCCGGGATAACTGCTACTTTATTGTAATTATGTGTTATTATGTGGAAAGTGATACTGGAATTCAGGGTTGGGAGACATGTTTTAAATATTTATTAATATATCTATAATAAATATTCATAAATCATTTATTTATTTGCAAACATGGGTAAGAGATACATGATATTTTCCTTATAATAAAGTTCACCATAATTTTACCATCACATGGGTATTCAAATAATGTAATAAAATTTAAAACTATCAATAATAAACGTTGATGATTGATTACGACTACGTTTTACCATGGCGATCTTAGCCGGTTCCTTATGCCATATTCCTAGGTTTCCTCACGATGTTTTTCCTTCAACGACGTCAGCATTTATGAAGGTGTCGACTAATGGTAGTGCAAAAGGTCTTTGCCGTGCAGTGCAGCAGTGGGACAAATAAAGTGCGGGCTGATGATAATCTAATCAGCTTGTTTCTAATTGGATTTGTGAGCTTAGAGGTAGGTTAAAACTTGTCGAAGTCAATGTAGATAGTCAGCTAATGACCTAGAAGTTATAACCCTATTAAGTTATCAGCGTGACCGCGAAAGTTGTGACTCAGTGGTAGGAAATGTGGCACTAATACCACAGCTTGGAACCGTGTGACTGTGAGACTAATTCTGTCTAACACTTGCAGTCGGTAGCACCTAATTCTACCGTTACTATATTCCATTTGACTATTTTCTCTAAGCCATTTAAAGTAGTTACAAATGACCTAGAATGAACAGCAAACCAACTTTACGCAAACGTCTTGTTGTCGATTAGTTGTTACAAGCAAATAGAGGACGTCGGTTCTTGTTACTTGTTACGAGCTAATTCGCGTATCTTAATTAGCTTAGGCCTGGATTTTCAATAGTCAAATAACTTTTAACTGAAGAATAATTGCAGTTTAGACAGCTTTTATTTAGAAAATATGTCAACTATTGAAACATAAACCTAGCTGGTTTAACACTAGGTCCTCCAGAAAAATTCATTGTAGAATCTATTATTACGTCATGTTTGGTTCACATAATACTCAAAACGAAAACTACACATATCAAAATTAAATTCTATATTTGTATGAAAACCAGCACGTTTGGTGTCCTGCATGTAATAACATACATACATTTACATAAAATTGTGTACGTTTGTATGCGCATCACTCGCGAGTCGCGACCTACGTGGGAATGTATGTCCGTCTGTTCGTAGCTAGCCGCTAAACATAGGTGACATTATTTTAGTCACCTTGTGGTTTTGAAAGAAGAATTGGGACAGTTATCCGTTACGCGTTTTACATGTTCAACGATTGTTCCCGATTGTACCCGGATCTGGAGTTAATGTTTTACGTGTTCAACCATTGTTCACGATTGTACCCGGATCTGGAGTTAATGTTTTACGTGTTCAACCATTGTTCACGATTGTACCCGGATCTGGAGTTAATGTTTTACATGTTCAACGATTGTTCCCGATTGTACCCGGATCTGGAGTTAATGTTTTACGTGTTCAACCATTGTTCACGATTGTACCCGGATCTGGAGTTAATGTTTTACATGTTCAACGATTGTTCCCGATTGTACCCGGATCTGGAGTTAATGTTTTACGTGTTCAACCATTGTTCACGATTGTACCCGGATCTGGAGTTAATGTTTTACGTGTTCAACCATTGTTCACGATTGTACCCGGATCTGGAGTTAATGTTTTACATGTTCAACGATTGTTCCCGATTGTACCCGGATCTGGAGTTAATGTTTTACGTGTTCAACCATTGTTCACGATTGTACCCGGATCTGGAGTTAATGTTTTACATGTTCAACGATTGTTCCCGATTGTACCCGGATCTGGAGTTAATGTTTTACGTGTTCAACGATTGTTCACGATTGTACCCGGATCTGGAGTTAATTTTTTACATGTTCAACGATTGTTCTACCTGGATCTGGAGTCAATGCTAACTAAGTCAGCTTTTGAAGGCTGAGCCAACGGATCCTCTAGAGATAAAAGTTGACCTCAGTTACTGAGCGGTAAGATGGCAGAATGCCAATGTATCCATTATGACAATCTTTGTTTGAAATGCTGAATACGTCGTAGTTTCAACGCAGATAAAACGCAAAAGATTTTTCCTGATACATCTCCAATTGGACACCTTAAGTTGAAACACGCGTTGTATTTCAACTTCAAGTCTTCTGGCAGCGACTCCTGCAGATGATTTATTTTTAAGCAATTGAATCAACTCCACTACTTCTAACTGTTTTCATCGCACACCTCCCACACACATCTTCATGCATAATTCAGTGCATCCAGTCAGAGTGTAATACAGATGTCTCACTGATAACTATGAACAAAGTCCGTGAAATTATGCGTGAAGCACAAACGTTAACGGAAAGATTAGGCGCCGTGAATGATGTCTGGAGAGAGTTTTGTTATCATGTCTGCATGATGCACCTGTTATACTCGGTTTAAAAGTAAAAATGGGTGTACCACAAGGCTCGATATTGGGTCCTTTCCTATTTTTAGTATATATTAATGATCTACCCCATTTGTTAAAAACCCTACCACAAATGGTGTTGTTTGCTGACGATACTTCTTTAATTTTTTAAATTAATAGACGTGCATCAAATCTTGACGACGTAAATAACGCCCTACTGCAGATCCAAAATTGGTTCACTGCTAATAATTTAGTATTAAATGGGAATAAAACTAAGTTTATTAGATTTTCCTTACCAAATGTCAAAAGTACAAATTGTGAGATAGTATTAAATCAAGAGAAACTAGAATTCGTCGATAAAACTGTTTTCCTGGGCATCACGCTTGACTCAAGGCTGCAATGGGGTCCTCATTTAACATCCCTTGCAGGACGGCTAAGTTCAGCAGCATATGCTGTGAGACAAATCCGTCAATTTACTGATGTAGGTACCGCGAGGCTAGTCTATTTTAGTTACTTTCATAGTATTATGTCGTACGGTATTTTACTATCAAATCAAATCAAATCAAATCCATTTATTTCAGGTTCTCCCATATTACAATCACAAGTTACAAAACACGAAATAAATACAAATCACAATATAAAAATAAAAATAAATACAATGTCATCAAATCATAAATACAATGTCAAATAAAAATAAGCAACTCAATGTCAAATGAAAATAAAAATTAATCGACGACGATTTTTCGTCTATGGGGACGGGCTGCACACGTCGAGTCTATTTTTATTCTGCAGAAAAGAGCCATCCGAGCCATATATGGCCTCCGCAGGCGCGACTCTCTAAGGGAACGGTTTAAAGATATTAACATCATGACGGTACCTTGTCAATATATCTATGAAAACATCATGTACTTAAGGAAAAATCTACATCTTTTTAGTAAAAGAGGTGAAAGACACAATTATATCACTAGAAATAGGGATCAATTAGTTCAACCCGGTTTCAGGCTGGCTAAAGTAGACTCATCTTTCATGGGGTACTGTTTAAAATGTTACAATAAAATACCTCCCCATATTCTTCAACTGAATGAAACTAAATTCAAATCTTGTATAAAACGCACACTATGCAGCCAAGCATATTATAAGTTGGGGGATTACATCGCTGATAAAAATGCTTGGCTCAACGCTGGTCCTGCTCCACAAGGGCGCATAAAATAATTGATTAGCATTTGAAACTACTGTTGGAGCTGCTGAAGAATTTTAAAAACTTATCTTTGCATTGTATAAATTCAATGTTTTAGTATTGTATAATTGCATAGCACATATATGTGAGTACTATGTACCTACTATAAAGCTACCATTTAATAGGTTTTTCTTTCATTGACTTGAATGTGCCCTGGCGGCTGAGATTATGTCATGCTCACTCTAATGTCTCGCTGGTGGTGGCGTGTGTGTTGGATCATTAAGTTCCCTTCAAAATGGTTGAGCTGAATGGTGCTGATCCATGCGTCATGTTCGTGAACGGGCGCCGTCAGTGGGGACTGGCCATTTCTTAGCTGCCACGGCTTATTTTAATTTAATTTAATATTTGAATTGCTTTTGTCTTTTTATTACGGACGCTTTTAACGTTCTGCATCGTTCTCACATGCATAATTTCAACATGAACGATGTAATCAATATTTTGTAACCATTTTTTGATTTAAAAGAGTGTCCATGGAGTTTCTTGCCCGTTCTTCTCCATAGGTACCTACTACGCTTTGGAATGGGTAACTAGCTTCATCTTTCTGACTGACCGACCCCTTGACAATTCAAAAGTGCCTGTAATTGGTTTATTTGAAATAAATGCTTTGAGTTTGAGTTTATACTTGTGCTACAAAACACAGCCATTAGGTAGGCATTTGTAGTTCACTTCACACTTCTTCTGTCGTGTCCGCACGAGTTTTAATATAAAAGCTTAAAACTTATTGAGAAGACTAGACTGTGAAGTCGCTAGCAGGCCTATAAGCCCATAAGTATTTATGGTTATTTTGTCCCATGTGTGTAGGAAGTAATTATCTTCAAAGTTGATGTGGGGAATCTGTACTGAGAGTCCCGCTACCTAGAATAGAAAACCCATTAGCTTAGATAGTGACAAGAGGCCTGCTCCCCTCAGAGGATGGAAATCAATGCACTTTGAACAACCTTGATGTAACTTACAAAAACGAGTAGGAAAAATAAGAGAAAATCTAACAAAGTAGCATAACCGTCCTTCAATTTACAGAAAATTAATTAAACAACCTGCTATCCCTCTCATTTACATATATTATGAGGCAAACAAAACATGAGAACCTGTCTAATAAATACGTGTCGAAAGTTCCAACCGTCCACCGCGCGGGGGTCGTAAACACCGACGCTCTCTATGTCCGCCCAATTTGTTTTATTTCACACACTACAGCACATAACTCCTACTCGTGCGAACTTAGGAGATAATGAACATTGGCTTGGAAAATATAAAGGCGATTATAGCATGGAGCTGGAGTAGGAGATGTGCGTTAAATGGGCCGATGACGTTTGACCTTCTACGTGTTAAGTGATGGGTGCGAATGTGAAAATGGAATTAATATGGGATTGATTGTACTTCTTGCGTGTAGGAAAATAAAGGAATATGTTATATTGTATGCTGTTTAGTTATAAGACTAATGAGTGTTTGGCGTATTCAAAGGATTTATTTCATTTAAAATACATCCTTACTTATACCATTAAATTAACATTGTAAGTAAGTACCTATTGTCATGTTGGTGGATGAGTCAAACAAAAATCAAAACTGCAAAATAATAACTGCAAAAACTGACAACCAAGTCTTAAAGCAGAAGCAACGGAAAATATCTATCAACACAGCTACCTTCATTTTACAACTTAAACCTAACTTCTGAACCAAAAGAAACATTTACATTCACGACACCTTCAGAAACTTGTAGAAAAACCACCATTTTCTATAAAATTATACAAGGTAATCAATCGAATAGATCTCGGTTCGCGCTCTTTTTATTAATTAATATCACCGGCATCTACTGAGCAATTACTGGCAGGCGAGTGATGTATCGATACTCGATAATATTCGATTCTCGATAGGATCGGCACTCGTAGGTCGTGAGATTGGTCGATAGCGGTTGGAAGGACCGACGCGGCAGTCGCGGGTTTGACTCAAAGGCTTGACGGATGACAGTGGCATTTTCGCTTAGTGGCAGGTCTTGAGATGACAAATGACAGCTGTAATTATAATGATTTTGTTTTTGTTATTATAGTGGTTTTGATTGATTCAAATTACAAAGAACAGAGAACTTTCAACCAGATTACAGTGCGACCGACGAGAGATTGCATTCTTGACACCTGGCAGTTTCATACAAACGAATACGCGCTATGCGAATTTGATCTTTATTAGCTACTAGAATTGTCGAACTGACAGGTGTCAGGAACGCATTCTCTCAACGGCCGCACTGTAGTAACAGGGATCTTTTGGTGCGTGGCCAAATTTGAAAGAAACGCTGCCATCATGTTTCATCAATACAATTATTTCAGAAATATTTACCAACAGCATCTCTGTCAATGTCGTTCAAGAACCAAAAGACCCTTGTAGCACTTTGTCTTCCGATGAAAACTTCAATAATGAAGTGTAGTCTCGCTGTCCTCAAAGTGAAACTGCTCTCAAAGCAGGTCATCCCTCTACCAGCCTATTCGTAGGTAAAGTGCGTGCTAAGCGAGTGTCCATCCAATAAAGTTTATTTCCAGCCGCCGCCGCCGCCGCCCCCTGCCCGCGCGCATATCTACCAGCAAATTACTACAAGGAATAAATAGGGCTGCCACACTACTTGTTGTTTAGGTCACATTTCGTCATGAAGTGCTGGAGGACATAAAAACTGCTTGCCAGCGACTTGGCACGATTATAATAAATTAACACATCTACAATGTATAAAGGAACTGCACTACTTGTCTTGGAAGTCGCTTGAAGGAAGTACGAGCTAAACGTGTATTTATTATAATATACCAACATAATATCTGATCAATCATTAAAATGTTATCATAAAATACACTAGCTGGTAGCTAAACAATGATTTACAACTGCCTCATACGAATTTTAAAACTAGATAATCTTAAACTTATGTAAAATTTCAACATTATAATGTCTGTATTTTTTGTGGTGTAGGTGCATAATAAACAGTTTGATACTATCTCAAAAAAAAAAAAAAAAGAGCTTCTACACTAATCGGAGAAACTAGCATAGATAATAATATTTACTACTTATCTCTATGCGGGATGAGCTGGACAGGTACCTACTGGGAATAAACTCCTTTGTCTTCTCTCTCTCTCTATCTCTCTTACCTTTTTGTTGGTCTTAGTTAATTTTCCATTATATCATTTAGGGCTCCACTGTACTTTAATAGCAGCGCGTGCGAAGCTACACAATTTTATAGCATATAGATAGATAATTATTATATAAGTAAAGCACTCGCAAAATTTCACACTGCGCAACCACCTAGTTTTCGAGTAGAAAGAGAAAGAGAAAGAGTAGAAAGTTTCAGAAAATTTAAATAATAATATTGATATTTTGCCACAGAAAATGTATGAATTTCACTCCAAGTTTTCCGTTTTACGTTCAGACAAAGTGACAGCGGATTTTAATGGTTTATATTAAGTAGGTATTAATATTGTAAGTTTTTAACTTTAATTCACTGCAATGAACTCAATTATGAAGCAAATAATATAATTAATTAAATTAAAAATAATAAAGTTTTATTTGTACTCTTAAAAGATCGTAGGTAACGAAACGTAATTGAATGTAACTGACGCTAACGTTTGACAGTTGTCACTCGTCATTAGTAGTCACACTCGAGAGCGTCGTAACGTACTCCTGTTTGCAACGACGCTTACCTATGACACTACACACTAAATCAACATAATACACTCGGCGTCACAAAAATCGCACCTCTTTAAGAATTCCCTTCAAAGTCATTTTAACCCTATTAATCAATGGTAGACATATGACTGTAAGGTATCATTGGAAAGGCAATTCATTTAAATTTCAGAATAAATCAATGGATTTGGTTTTTTGTTTACCAGGGAATAAAAAAAAGCAAGCAAATGCAAATGATTAAAAAGCTAAATTTTATTTTATCAGCAAAAATTACAAAGAAGTCCTTAAAAACAACTTAAAACCTAGTGTTACCCCCTCTAGCCCTGATGACTGCTTCCATGCGTCCTCTCATGGACCGAATTAATGTGACAACAGTCTCTTGAGGAATGTTGTCCCATTCTGCAACGACGGCATCTTGGAGGTCTTGGAGAGTGGTAGGGGCAGGATCACGTGCCCGTACTCGCCGTTTCAGTTCATCCCAAAGATGCTCAATAGGGTTCAGGTCTGGACTTCGCGCCGGCCAGCGCATAACAGGGATTCCAACTTCTTGCAGGTAGTCTCTTACAATTAAAGCGGTGTGACAGCGGGCGTTATCGTGCATTAACGTGAACCCACTGCCAACAAAACCAGCATAAGGGACAACCTGCTCCTCTAAGATCTCTGTTATGTACCGAGCAGCAGTCAGCGACCCTTGCCCGCGAGCACTTCCAGCCCGAGAAACGCACACAAGGTTCGTTTTACCCTCGATTGACATGCCGCCCCAGAACATGCACGAGCCACCCCCGTATTGCACTGTCTCTTGAATACAGGCTTGCGCGAATCGTTCCCCTTGCCTCCTATACACTCTTCGACGCCTGTCGTTGCAGAAAAAACACACCCTCGTCTCATCCGAGAAGAGCACAGCCCTCCATTGGTCTATTGTCCAATCCACATGGTCACGGGCAAATTGCAACCGGTCTCTCCTATGCTGTGCAGTTAATTTTGGCCCTGTAGCAGCCCTATGAGCTGCAATTTTCTTCTCCCGCATTCTTCTTCTAATCGTGGAGACGCTTACAGAAGTTCTGCGAGCTGATCGCAGTTGTTGTTGCAGCTCAACAGCATTGGAGAACCGATTACGTAAAGACGTCGAAACAATGAAGCGATCGTCTCTTTCGGATGTGCACCGTTGTCTTCCAGATCCACGTCTTCGGATATAGCCACCAGTCTCTTGGAAGCGTTGGAACACTCGTCGAACGGCAAAACGACTCAAGTTCAGTTGCCGAGCAACATCACATTGCCGCATCCCTGATTGCAGTAGTGCAATGACTTGAGCGGCTTCATCTGCAGTGGTATCCATCTTCTGGGGTATTTTTCTTGCTGTAGCTGTTCACGTGTGTTCACTTTAAAGGTTGAATAGCGAATGACTCACATTTTTTTTTTTTTTTTTTTTTTTTCCTAATTGGCAGCTCGTAGTTGTGACCACTAAGGTCCTGGCTACTTAACCGGGCAAACCTGTGGGTGCCTTAAGCTACTAACTTAAAGCCTCCAGCCAGGGGCGAACAATACTTAAATTTAGGTGACCGCACGCTAAGGGCACCCCCTGTGGGGTACGAACCTCGGCTTAGGGCGTCACTGAGGGGAGGGCAGCAAGATGGGACAGGCTGGATCTAAATTATATTATTATTATACTGGGGAATTTAAAACTACAGGCTCAGCTACGGCGCGGGCTGGCGCGTCGTCGAGCAAGGGTCGGGGGGGGGGGACAATTACGTCGGGGGCGTCGCGTAGGACCTCGGCGGCGAGGTCGGAACGATGGCGGTCTGTGTTTGTATACTGTACTGGTGGCCCTACTGCTCTCCTGGAGGAGGGTTATGGGGTCATCGGGGTCGGACAGGGCATGCCTTGGACGGCGGGTACGACTAATGCGGGAGGGGGCATATCGGGCAGCCTCGACAACCAGAGGGTTGCGATGTGAGGCCGCGGAGTCGAAGAAGCGCTTGGAAATGCGCTTCATGAACTGACGGATAGTGGGGATTTTAAGGTCGAGATGGAGGATCTCGTTCCGAACGAACCAAGGGGAGCCGGTTGCCCTACGGAGGAACCGGTTTTGGAGGGTCTGCATCCTATGGATGTGGTGGGGTTTCGAGTGTGCGAAAACCACGCTCGCGTAGGTCATGATAGGACGAATGCACGCTGTGTAAATGCGCAATTTGCACTTGAGTGACAATTTGCTGCGTGCATTCAATAGGAAGTGGAGTCTACCGAGAGCGAAAGCGGCGCGCGAACGCGCCTGCTTTATGTGCTCACCGAAAGAGAGTCTGTGGTCTAGAGTGACACCCAAGTATTTGGCTCGCTTCTCCCAAGGGATAGGCTTGCCGAACATGGTGATCGGACGGGGAGGGGTGGGGTTGAGTCTCGGTTTCGAAAATAGAACCGCTTGACTCTTATCGGGATTGACTTCGATTCTCCACTTCCTAAACCAGTCACCGAGTTGGTTGACTGTGGTTTGGAGAGTGCGAGATATCGCGTCGGGGCTTACGCCGGTGTAGTAAATGGCCGTATCGTCTGCGAACAGAGCCAACTGAGCCCTTTTACTTTTGGGGATATCGCTGGTGAAAAGCGTAAAAATGAGAGGGGCGAGCACGGAGCCCTGGGGGACTCCGGCGCGAATGGGACGGGGGGAGGATAGCGCTCCTTCGATGCGGAATCGGAAGGTGCGGTTCGACAAAAAGTCTCGCAGGATGAGCACGAGACGATCTGGCACTTTAAGTTGGTATAGCTTATATAATAAGCCATTGTGCCAGACTTTGTCGAACGCTTTCGCTATGTCGAAGAAAACAGCACCCGTCAACGAACCACGTTGGAAGCCAACGCTTATGTGTTCGACGATACGGTGGACCTGTTGGACGCACGAGTGTTGGGTTCGGAAACCGAACTGCTCGTTGGGAATGAGACCTTTCGTCTCGGCATAGTCTCTGAGACGCTTATAAATAAGCCTCTCATATATTTTGCCGATGACATTGAGGAGACTGATGGGGACTCACATTTAACCCGGGTCGCCCGTTTTATACCCTTGTAGGGAGGTGCAATTAGTGGCCGTTGTAATGCGTATTTTGACAACATTTTTTTTAACGTTACGTGCTAATGAGATCTGTTGTGTTTAGGAATTCTAACTGTTGTTAATTTAAAGGTCGTTAAACATACTTTCAATTGATACCAATATTAATAAGGTTTAATGTATTCGTTACTGGCGGGACATGTTTTAAACTTATTTTCGAAGAGGTGCGATTTTTGTGACGCCGAGTGTATACAAAAATAACATCTCGACTTAGTAAAAGCAATAACGACTTAGGATGCAAGAGCGAGCGAAACAACCTCGGGACTTGGGGCACCTCGACTCGGACTGGTTAGGTTCGAATGGGGTGACGGGGCTCAAGTGTGCTACCAAAGCGAGCGAACGAGTCCCCGTCATCCCCTTCGTGTTTGGTGCCTTTTAACCCTGCAGACAGAAATAAGGGCCTCGCGAAACGGAGCTCAGTCGGCTACGCCTTTCTAAAATATATACATATATATATAATATACATAAAATATAAAACATAATACATAAAATATATACATAAATGTATTTTTAATTTTTATTATACCTTCGAGACGTTTCACACTGATTGATCCAAGATTTTAGCATATTTTTGTTTGGAGTGTTGACATTAACCTTGTCATTAGCCTTTTTATTTATTATTGCTTGGGAACAAATTTAGACTGGCCATGTGATTTTCCCCACCCCTAAAATTCCCGCTATCCCACCAATCCCGAAAGCAACTTGGCGATTTTTTTCTCGGCGCCTATGGTTTTGGGCACTTTGGGGTTTTCAAATATACACTAAAAAGGGTCTATTTTACCCAAAAAAAAATAACTACCTACTATAAAAAAGACGGGTGTTAAAGTACAGTGGTTCCCCCCGTCACAAGGTATCGAACTGTTTTTTTTTACTTTATGTCATCTGAGTTGACGTCGACTTTTCTGCCAACGTACTATTCAACGGTGGTCCCTATTTTCTATTATTTAGAATCACTGTGAGAATCACGGGCACGTTTTAAACTTTTCCCGCGATTCATTATTCGACAGCTGTCATAATATTGCCATTACACAAAAATAGGCATGTTTTTTATAACTTCCTATTTATTAAAGCTAACAACCCTGCTCGTTCACAACTGTTGCGCCAGTTGTAACTTTTCATTTAAGTATTTTTACGTCAGCACAATGTCGCACTATTGCCGACATAAACCCGCCATATAAAACTAGTTTCATTGCCGTCCAACGGGAATTAAACGCACTTATTTTACGAGGTAACGTGACTTTGAAAACGCTATTAGATTTTATTTGAAGTCTTCTTTCTTAATTATGCAAAATAGTAGCCAGTAGTATCGGAAACAGGGAACAACTAAACACTAGTGGCTCTGTGAGCTGTCGGCCTCGCGACTCTGGTCTTTGCATAGCTTCAAACTGAATAAATGTTCACCGCGCTATTTAAAACAAAAGAGCGCGAAATGGCTAAAATGTGTTTTTTTACGTTTTCAACCCCCATGTCTGTCAGGCCATATAATAATCGGTTTAGAAATGCGACCTGCAGAGGAGGACAGACATCCAGACATCCGGACATACGCAAGCATTTTTGTCCAAGCTGAAACGGAGACGCTTTGCTCGCGCTTCGCGCTTGCGCGGTCAATAAGTTTTTAGAAGCTCCCATAAAGTTGTCATCATCTTGGATTCTCATTTTGACCTCGCTATCGGCCTTAGCACTCTCAGAAACCCACACACACCACACCACACCATCACAGCGTGTTTGTACACTTGGTTATCACAAGTAAAGCGCGCATCGCTTTGTGAGGTAAAAATACTATACTATATAGACTAGGTTAATAAAATTCATTCGGTAGATACCTAGTGTACCTATGTTTAATAAAACAACTACTTAGCTTAACGAGGTGATATACAGAACATTATTATAATGGCGTATAACAATTAATTAATGTCATAAAACAAGATATTTATCAGCAAGATTAATGTTTGGCTAATGTAATAGATCAATCAGGACAAGCTACCTCTACTACCTACCTACATTGACGCTGTGGTCACGATACTATTGTTTTATTAATGGAATTGAACCTGAGATAGGACAGACACTGTTGTTACCTATCCGTATTATATCATTAATATTTTTAATGTAACTGTGTCGTGTTTACTTGTGTTACTCGAGTAATTATTATATCATTGTGTTACGTGTACAAAATGAATTCTATGAGTATTTATATTTTAGACAAAAGTCTATGAGTGTGCTTTGTGACCACAACACACAACATATTAAATTATCACGCCTGTTTTCGGCTTAAACAGAGGTGTACCGATAGACTTAACTTTATTTATTATTCTTACTAACTGTTAATTTCTCTATTTCCAGGCCCGTGTGTCGGAACTGCGTAGTCTCACCAACTGGATCTTCACCTCCGCCGCTGCACGAGCAGGCGTCGTCACCACCGCCACCGGCGCCGGCGTCACCCCCCACGTCACCACGGTTACTGCCATCGCTACCATCCCCACAGCCGTCACACAGCGGCTCATCAGCCCCGAGTCAATCCAACTCGCCGCACCCTTACTCCTACCCAAACTTTAGAAGAAGCCAACCAATCCAGAATCAGAGTTACCCAGAATTCGGGTTGCTGCACAGTCATAGCGTGTCCCAATTAAACCAGCCTGGGCAGAGTTACCAGTCACCACAGTCGCCACAGTCAGCCATGTCTCTGTCTCCTCACCCGGTGCCCCAGGGCAAGTTCCGAGGGTTGCTGGAGCATGCTGAGCGGCTGATGAAGCCGGGAGACCCTCACCGGCACTCGCAGAGTGATGATGACTCAGGGTGTGCGTTGGAGGAGTACACGTGGGTGCCGCCGGGATTGAGGCCGGAACAGGTAAATAATTGTGTTAATTATTAAACTTTAATTTTGACTAATCTCAGTATTCATCCTACATAACGAGCATAATGTCCCCTATCGAGCTAAGTTTTTCTCAATACTGTGCGTTATCTTTCTTAATTGCGAGCAGATTAGAATCTGTTGCCATGTGCGACTCGGGGCGGTTGCTATAGACGCAGAAACTAGAGAATGGTTTCTGCCTGCCAGTCTGCGGTTTCGTTTTAGGTATTTTATTGGCGGATATAACTAAGACTATTTAATACGGAACATGTGTTTCTATGAAACATTACTAAACTTTCCACTTTACACAGAAGTAGTTTTCAATATTTTATCTAAAACCGAAGCTTTAGGTACTCATCCACTTCCCATTTAACAAAAACTAAACCCACCACAAACGACGCACTACGCGTAGTATTTTGCATTCCCTTATATAGCAACCCGCAACTCAGACGGACCACTCTCACCGCCGCGCGCCGGAGGGACGGACAAAAGTGGCCAGCGTTGTAACCACACCACAATAGCCCCTTTGTCCTTGTGAGCTATTGTTTAGCGACAGTTTGCTCTTTTTTGAGGCTTTTTGTGGCTTTTGTCAATGAAACTGTTTTTAGGGAAATGGCCAGTTTCAATGTTCCTATTTTAAAATGGTAGATCGCTGAGACTGCGTTTTTTTCGCATTTTTATCGTTATCTTTGCTATCAGAAATATTTGCGGATTTCTATGTCAAACTATTAAAACGCACATCAATTTATTCTTAATGACTTTAGCACAGGAAATGGGCCGTACATTCTTTAACTTCTATCATGTTATTTAGTTTTATTTTAATAAATGACTAATTTAAAATGTTACGCGTCCCAAAATAATAAAGTAAAGAAATGACGAGGACATTTTAATTCCCGTGAGTTTAGTGATGCTCTCAGCAGATGTTAATCTTCTGATGTCATTATCCGTCTGTCGGTCAGGTTATCTGTCATTATTTGAGTATCATTTCAGTGCATCAGCACTTATTATGTCGTTAAGCACAGACGGTCATAATCTTCTAAGACGTTGCCATAAATCTTGAGACTTTATTAACGAAAATGAGATACTTCTTCTGTAGAGTATCACATGTTACGTTTTTATTTTCATTTACGAACAAATAAGTAAACTAAGAACATAACAAGAACAGAAACGGCCAATATAACATTGTAGCCTCATGGACGAAACGAACTAAATTAAACTTTTTTTTATGGAACCAATATTGAGGGAACTCAAGCACAGCCTATCAATAGTTAATTACAAACCAGCACGCATTTATGTAGGCCATATTCTGTGACTCACATACCGAAGCGATATAAAGACTAGCCAAATTATGCGTTGTAGGTACCACAGAACATATAACTTCTATGGTAGATACCAATAGAATAGGTATTTACAGGACAAATCCACGAAATACCTTATAAATACTGGCTTGTACCCCGGAGGGGACCGCCCGCGCGCCCGCGGCCGCAAGGTAATGACGCCGCATTTTGAATGCAAGATGTCTTCGGTATTTATAATTACAGTAAAAATAAAGCATTAGGTCGGAGGCAACGGAGCAAAAAATTAAAATGTCTCCTCAGGCCGCCCGCGCCGGCCGGGCCCCTTCGGTGATAAACCTTCTGGTTCGTGGTTGGAGGAAGAATGGAATGAATTTGAAGTTAGGAAATGACTTTATTTGAGTTTATTACTATTGTCATCGTGTGACTGGTGTTCTAGGGCTGGGGTACCTTGAATTCTTGTACGTTACAATTTACCACAGATATCGTTTTTTTGAGCTATTTCTGCTCAGTTTGTGGTAACAGAATTGTTCTTGAGATTGACATTTTTGAAGGCTTCCTCTAATGCATCTGCATTATGTTTTTTTTCCATACTCCGTTGTTTAGTCCAGGATTCCAAATCCCTAATGAAAATCAAACAAGTTTCTTGGTAAAAACCTCCAAACTGTAAATAGAAACGAACGTTCTATTTGTTTAACGAAGACACATGCAATAAACACGTACAGAACATAAATACGCACCTCACGTCGCGTCGTGTGGTCATTACCGTTGTTCATCTCTCATTACCACCCTCCGACGTATCTATATGTATGTCTCGTTAAAATAATGTCGCCCTGTTATGAAATCCGGCTAGAGTTGGTTTTACTCACAGCCAACTCTCATTACTGCACCTACATTCATACAAGAGTCTATCTGCTTTAGAATTCATTATAATATTCAATATTACAATGATCTGGCAAATATGCAGACACACTTTCAATTTGTTAGCAATCTTTCAGCGGGTCAAAATACACACGGACCCACTATAAGACCAATTCTGAAATAGTCAAAACAATTTCTGCATTTACTACATTTTTATTGGGTGAGTAGGTACGCCTATTTATTTTTGTGTAGGAAACAGTCCAGAATATGTTAGTAGTAGTAGTTTTCTAGTTGAAATACAATGACTTTGTGCAAGTTAACAGAACTATTGTGCATTGCTTTGTTTAAATGGCGCGATTGTTTTATTATTTCCGGACCTCAGACACCAGAAAATCCAATGATTTCCTTCTACCCCTTAGCACATCCCTAAATCACTTACCACATCGTCTCCGGTCATATTTCCTGCACTAATCATATAACGCCACTATCAGTGTCCGACACTGTCCGAGCAATATTTCTCCACGGTAATACCTTAATACGCTATATTAGTGCAAGAAATATTATTATTGCCATTTTTCCTTTGGGAAAACTAAATTAGAAGGAAGAAAATAAAAACAGCACAATCGAGATTAGAAAAACAAACTAGAGTTGTGCGCGTGCTCTTGTGTGTCTGTTTGTCTTTTTGAACATGAATATTGTTAATACACAATAGAAACCATTTGCTATTTATTAAAACAGTAAACGATTGCTCCAAAGTCTTGTTTGTGATATTCTGACGTAAGGGCTTATCTTTTATACCTATTCTAGGTTTCTGATCAAGGGTAAACCCGAAACTAACCGTCAAACGTTTTAATCGAACACAGGGACGCTGTAAAGGAGCAGTAACTAATGTAAACACCCCTAAACATTAGACAAAACCATTAAACTAAAAAAAAACACAATGTCTTAGTTCTTACCCAATTTGCCTCAATTTCCAGGTTCACCTGTACTTCTCAGCGCTTCCAGAAGACAAGGTCCCTTACGTGAACAGTGTAGGCGAGAGGTACCGCCTCAAGCAGCTGCTGCAACAGCTGCCACCCCAGGACAACGAGGTAACTACCACAGCACCCCCCAAATTTAAGGTAACTGCCACATACTGAGGAATGCATGGGGGAGACGAGCATGTCGGGAAATTTCTTCTTTAATGTATTGGCTTGAAAGCAATCACTGGTAATTTTCATCAAGAGCACGCATATTTATATTGGTAATGTTACAGTTATGATGGTTCAAAATAATAATACGAGGTCACAAGCCATACTTATTTTGCACCCTAAGAAAGCTATTAGAAGACTTGCATCTACCAATTTTTCTTTTGTTGAACTACTCGTACACCTCTGATTTTTGCATATTATGAAGACAGTATGTCAGAGAAAAAATACTTTTGCTCAAAGAACGCATGATTTCAAATTTATTAATTCTCTAGAATCTTATGAATAGTTTGAAAAACTATGTAAAATTTTCTGAAATCAGAAATGCTTGAATCCCAAATGAATTTTTTTTTCCTATGTATCCTATGTATCAAGAACACAATGGACTCTTCGAAGTTTTGTCTGTTCTATACAACGATGACGTCACGTGCCACATTCTCATTCCAGGTTCGGTACTGCCACGCGCTGTCGGACGAGGAGCGCAAGGAGCTGCGGCTGTTCAGCGCGCAGAGAAAAAGGGAGGCACTCGGGAGGGGGCAGGCCCGGCAGCTGCATGCTCCCGCGCCGTGTGATCGGGTATGTAGCTAGAATTACTTGATTCCTGAAAATACCATATTTTTACCGAACACTAAGTATCTCTAAATGAAGCTATTCAGCTGAAATGCCCACGACTGTGATATTATCCCAACTTTGAACGCCATTCTAGTGTAACCTGGACCTGGACTACTTTGATTTAACATATTATTAATTTAACATATTATTCCATGTTCTAAAAACGCACAATGCTCGTATTTATTTAAAATAATCGTCTCCGATCATCGAAGTCCTTCAGTGCTTCACAAATGAATACAGGCTGGCGTGACACTGACGCACAAACTGTAACCATGAGTTCAGCACATGATTCTATACCCCCTAGCGGAGAAATTCTTCGTCAGTTATTTTTTTTAAATCTGCCGTTTTCTTCTGCGGTTTTAAATAACCGACAATAAATTTCAACGCAGGCTTTCCAAACTTATGTACTAAATCCATGGTAACCGATTGTGCGTCAAAATTAAAAAAACTAGGTATATAAACCACATACCTCTAGGGTGAACAATAATAAAAAAATAAAAAAATCTTACATGGAAAGGATAAACAGAAAACTAAATTAAATATAATAATGTTATTAACGAATATACAGGCCAAAAAAAACACTTGAAGCAGTAGAATACCTACAGTGTAAACTTTGCCTTATCGTGTCTATACCTATAAATTAGAAGGTATACAAAGACTACTCGTAAGACAATGAATATGAATACTAAATATTCAATTAACACCTCGTGCTACCCAAGATGCTCCTCATTCAATTACGCGAGTACGTGTTGATTAGCGGCCTGCTTACCTCCCTGGGCACGTCGCCTGCGTTAATAACTTCATCCCCCTTCATCCCCCAAGCTCGGGGGATGGCTCATCAGTGATGCAGTCCACGGGATGAGATGGGGATACTTTTAGTTAGTAGGAAGGTACTGGTTGATTGGTTTGGTTAAGATATCATGTTAGGGATCATATTGTTGGCTAAGATATGAGTAGGCTAGTCAGAGGTTCATTCTAACTTATAGCAGCTTTTAAACCGATCTTTGCACTTTCCGAGACGATTTCCTTCGTCTTGTGTTTTCGATATTGACGTATATCATTCGAGAGCTGGTTTTCGCAAGGACCCAAATACATATCAATTTTACCACAACAGAAAGATTAAACTTATTACCTTGCCAACCACCACCATATACATTTTGATTAATTGATTACCGCAGAAGGAATACTTATCTGAATATAATTAGAAATACTTATACTCGAAAGGTTTAGGTAGTTAAATAAAGGTAAACAAAAAAAAACACGTGACTCATAGATGTTAAACCTTTTATTTCATATGTTAAAATCATATTATTTTGAGTCCCATAATAATAGGCTCTTTTCCGAATCTGAATTTGAGGAACTATCTGTCACATTAATAATAAAGCGTTCAGTGGTATCATCAATTATTTTGTCTAATTTAAACATTTTATATTCTTCTTTTATTACATGACCCTCGCAACTTTTCCAATTCTCAGCAGTCACATTAACAAAGCCTCTGGCAAAATAATGTTTAGGTCAGACATTTTAACGTTTTATTTTTCTCGGCTACAAACCCTTTAACTTGAGCCCATATTAACTCAATTGAATTGCGCTCACAGTGGTATGGTGGCAGCCGCAATACAGTGACACCTTAAAACATTTTTTCTAATTCATCCACAACTTATAAGGCATCTGGTTAACCGACTAAACGTTATACCTGCAACTTCAGTTGCCATACTACGTCACAGGTGTACTCTTCAATTTAGCAACGTTATCTAATTCGTTGTATTTCTAAAAGGTTTATGGAACCTGTCTTTTTGGGCTCTTTAGAATAGACAGATTTCAAAATATTATTCTATATTATAAATCTAACAAAAAGATTGTGCTCAAGCAATTACATGTACGAAGAGTATAATTTACGAATAAATGATAAAGTTTAAAATACATTAATAAAAGAGGAAACTATCGTATAAATCGCAAATAACTTTAATTTTGTTGTAACGTATTTTTAAACAAGAAAGTGTCAACTATAAAAAACCCTTTTTACGATTTGTTTACCTTTATTTAGTTAAATAAAGGTAAACAAATCGTAAAAAGGGTTTTTTAAAGGTAAGGTAAGGTAGGGTAGGGTAAGGTTTAGGTAGTTACCTAAACCTTTCGAGTATAGCATCGACTCGAAAAAGAGAATAAAATCAAAAATATTAATTTATAAACGCAGAGTGGTATCAACACTCGAGCGTATTGAACATTAAAACAGCAAAAACAAAATGGTTTCTCTTATGCAAGCAAAATCGTAAAACTCCACACAAATTCCTCACATAAACCCCGTTTTTTCACTGTCTCTAGAAAGTGGTTCATTATCCCTTGTGCGATTAACAGGAGCGGTATCGTAAGCCGACAATTTATTCAAACAGACAGTATTAACACTGCGCTCTTTTATACTTATCCTGCAAAGCTAAGGGTGCGACGCTGGCGGGCTTGGAAAAATCCTTGGGCTTTTTACCAGCCAGAGCTGTTTGCCAGGTTTTCTTAATTTGGCGAAAAGTATATTGGCCTTACAATTGCAGTCTGAGTTTATCAGCCTTGCCTTGAGTCCTTATTATGAACGTTCTTAATATCACCATATTTTACCATATCCTATTTTGGAGATTTTGCATCTTATGCAAAAACTACTGCTGTTATAGGTCTTTTTGAAAAAAATACATAATCCTTATGACTGCGCCATTACCATACGCCCATATTGACTCACCCCAGTTATCACCACCTTTATCAACACCAAACTCGTCACAGACAATTGTTTCTGCATCATTTATTTCCTTTTGACTGACACAGTTCAGTGGACTGACAAACAGGAATAGGTAGATTGATAGATTCCATACTTATAATACTTATAAAATAATGCGAAAGTAAGTCTGTCTGTCTATCTGCTACCTAGTATACGGCACACGGGCAGAGCATGGCTTGGGTTAGGACATAGAATACAATAGAATACTCTTCTTTTTTTTCTCTTTGAAATAGTATTATTTTTATCCCGACCTCTACGTGGTCGAAGCCGCGTACACTAGCTGGTACTAGATAATTATATAAATGAGAGTATCTCTAACTTATGAGGACAATGCAACCAACTCCACACAAATTAACACCATCCCCACAGCTCCCTGCAACCCCTCGCCGCAACGTTTTAATCCAGTGTGCCATAAATCATAGGTTCCGTAACTCCCTCTTACAATTGATACCAGCCCGTATTTTTGCCCCTGGCGAGCTGCCCCCACCCCTAGACTAGAGTAGTCAGTTGTTCTGCAATATATTGAGTTAACACAATGTTTTTGTTAAGTCACAATTGGTGCTTGACTGGGACAGATGGCCAAAGGGTACTGAAAAAGAAAAATTGGTTTTAAAATTGAAAAACCCGTTTTACTGTTCTGATTAAGTTATTAGGAAATTGTTGATTTTAACTGTTTTTGAAAGCATTAGGTATGTAGATAGGTGAAATGTTTTCAGTACAAAATTCGTTGAAGAAAAAGCCCGTCTTGATATTGTTCTTACAATACAATTAATACACAAACTCACTCCCTTTTCTTTACAGTAGATTTAATTACTTTTCTTTAATTGCAAGACACCGTTACCGTCTCAAAAATGTGCAAAGCTGTCTCCTAAAAATTTGTTAAGACAGACAGCAGTATTAATTTAGCCACCCCCTAAATAATTAAGAATTGCAATTAAACAGTGCAGTAACAATTACCGGTGTGCGATGTCCCAGGTTCGACTCCCCGACGTCTCAGTTCCTTAATCGCTGAACTTTTAAATTGCTTCAACTGATGACTGAATTTTTCCTTGTTTTAATTTTAAAACTCGTGAATTCTAATTGTGAAAGTCCGTCTATTACTTTCGAGTTGTTAAAAAAATAGATTATTTGCGCTTCGTTGCAATATTGTAATTTTTCGGAGTTGTCTTGCCAGCACTGTTTTGATTCAAACTGTATTATTTTATTCAAGAAGATTGTTTTTTAATAGCTACACATAAGGTGACAGAATCAGACTTACAGGATAAATGGTCTTAAATCTTAAGTAACTGAGTAAAATTAAACATTATGAAATACACAATAGGTTAGGTTAGGTTAGGTTGTAGAAATTACTTTGGTAGCAATGAAAATGGCCTTTGCTTCTGAACTTTTCATAAAATCCCTCAACTCACGAAAGCAGAATTACAAACGTCTTACGTTTACCATTCCTGAAGTAAACCAATAATTCAAGTCGGGACTCACTCGCGAGTTGAACCTAGACTGAGACAAATTCATTTAAGTGTCCTGCCGGTCACCTGAAGATAGGGATGTAATACGATCGATATTCTCATTTAAAAGTCAAAAGAATCTTTATAGTAAAGCTAAATCAGTTCCTTCTCGCAGGTTTTTTCCCAGTGTCACCAAAACACTGGTTAATGGGTATTCAACTCAAACTTTCAAAATTAGTTAACATTTAATTATCAGTCTCATTAAGGCTGCAACTATCTACGACGGAAGTTATATGATAAAACTTAACGGTACTTTTTTGCGGAGGTGGCTTCAGCTGCATGCCAGCGCCTGATATTACTATATAATGTGTATTCATTTTTTATTTTGATTTAAAGTTTTACTTAAATTTTAGTTTCGTTTTTAAATTTTAGTTTGATTTTAGTTCTGTTTTTAATTTTAATTTTATAAGTTTACGATTTTATTTTATTTTGTACTAGGACTTGTGTAAAATTTACCTATGGATATTTATCTGAAATAAATGATTTGATTTGATTTAAAAACACCGACAGACTTCTAACCCCATCACTATTATTTCTAAACCTCCCAGCAGACGGCCAGGGGACAGGGGTGGGTAGAGCAAATAAAATATGAAACCACAGCCACCCGGAGACGTCACGACCCCAGTGTCCTTAAGAAAACATTCAAAGCGACGTCTTTTATTTTATTTTTATTCGTTTTCTTAATGAGGGCTCGTAAAAAAGGATTCTATTTAATTTTGCATGTATTTTTGAATGTTGTTTAATAGTATTGTAGATAGACAGTTGGGCTTTAAATAGTATTGTAGATAGACAGTTGGGCTTTAAATAGTATTGTAGATAGACAGTTGGGCTTTAAAATTATGCACTGACTTTGAACTTTATATTTTTACAATTTACATTTGTTATGTTAAGGGGAAGCGCTAGGGTAGCCCGCCAAATCTAAATTTTCTTAATTTTTTTGCAATTTTCTGGTCAGTATCAGGTTGTAGTTTGATCTAAATAAGGTTCGCGGTCGTAAGAAATATGTATTTATAGAATTATAATCACAAAAATCATCAATACATCTCTATAAATTCACATTACCCTATTGAATTGGCTTCAAACGTCAAGATTTCATGAAATAGTCGTTCTATTTCATGAAATCTTGTCGTTTGAAGCCAATTCTAACTTAGGAGTTGTATTGTTGATTCTAATCATTATACTTAATTAGCACTTGCTCTCTATTACTACCAAACATCTATAATACATATTTACATAAAATCATAAGCTTGGTTATAATAGAATAGAGGCTCCGACCGAACAATTTACGATAGCAAATTGCTAAACGAAAAACTCAATTAAACTTTTCAAAAAAAAGCATTAAACAAACCTCAGCCACAGTCAAAGAGCACTTATAAAATATCAACCATTCGTTTGAAACTTTGACATCCTCACTCAGAGCGCATCGGTGCATAAAATCAGTATAATTATGAAAACCATCGCAGTATGGCGGCGTGCGCGACTCCGTGAAATCATCCCCCCACCCCGCGGTATTCAGCCCCTCACCCCCGCACAATTAGCGGTTAATGTGCTGGAAACACTTTCTACAAACGAAAAGCGCAGTCTTTCATTTTCTTTGGTGACGCGTTTTCATTTCTAGACGGTACGATAATAATTTAAGATATACTTGGAGATGCTACGTGTACCAAAGATTGCCTGACCTTAGGTTTCTAAATGGCCATGACGTGAATAATAAATGATATTGTCTCCTCTAATGTTGGCCACACAATACCAACGCCCATGGTGGTTCACGTGCCTATGTGATCCGGTATCACAATACTTTAAATTAGGCCTACCACGTTTATTTGAAATTAAAAGAAAAGAGTTACAGTTATTACGTCGGAACATATTTTCTTTCACTGTGGTACGATACTGCGATGGAAAATCACGTACCGTCAAACGGGGTGAATAGCAATGCAGGGGTTAATCGGAACGTAACTTTAAAAGGGATTTTATCATTGAAATAATATAGTCTGTTGCCAAAAAGGACTCTAATGTGTTTACTGTATTATAATTAACGATTAAGTGCCCTTGTTGGCAACAAACTACATTATTTCAATGTTAAAATCCCTTTTAAAGTTTTGTTCCGATTCACCCCAGCATTGCTATTCACCCAGTTTGAAAATACCACTAATTTAACTGTATCGCATAGCAATGCAAACGCACTCCGTCTCGACTAAACTTTCGTTTATTTCGTGGCGCTACAGTGATTTTACGACACCACGCAAGTGACGCTGCGGGACGAGACTTGTATCATTGATTTTATATTCATTACTTGTTTTAGTTTGCTTAAAGTTAATGCCCGTAGCTCCAACAGGAGGTCTTTACTAATTTCAGTAGAGGCCCAGACTTTTAATTGACTACCTTGAAAGAAAAGAAGGACCACAATCTCTGATACTTACCACCTAATGTTCTGCTTCTAGTCCTCCTCCTTTGTCCTTAGGGCTCAAACCTGAACTAGAAAGAAATAAATTATTGTTATTAAAGTAAACTTTTTTAAACATTTAAATCCCCTAACCTAACCGTACTTAACAGAATGAATGATCATCCATATGTGCTATGTTATAATAAGATACCTATGTTTCGCAAAATTTTAAACTCAGCCTTTATCTTGCTCTCGGTTCTGCAATACGTTACATACACGTGTTCAGCAAAATTTGGCAAACTCATAACTTTCCCAGTTAGAAGGCACTCCCTCTGTTTGCTTCATTCAGCCGCTTCAGGTGAAATAAAACAACACGCCAGATATGATCATACATTGTGATCAGCGCCATCTGTTTTAGGTAATAATGGGAAAATTCTAAACACATAAAACCTTTCCATCACCTTTTCCTTGATAGGTCTTGTGCCTTGAGTTTCAGATTTTTACAGTGATTTCGTAATAGTACATACAAACTTCAAAAGCGTCTTGGGAATAAAGGTAGGTATTCTCTTTAATATTTTATTGCCCTATTGAAATTAAATAACTATGTCTAGTTAGATTGAATAAAAGGTTGTCGTATGTGTAGATCGACGAAGTTCTCTCTGCTTTTGCATTAATAAAGACTTTTCGCGATTTCTGCTCAAGCTGGATTTTTCACCTTAGTTAATCCTGACATTAATATGTAATAAAACGATAAAAATAATAGTAGTTTGTGAAACTGTTGCCTATTGAGGAGTACCTATTAAAACACGAGTCTGTGTTTGATCGCTTATTAACATTCCTGAAGAGCTATGAAGCCTCGTAATCAACATCATCGCGGTCATTGTACGACTTCGTCGAGCAGCAGGTAATTTGTATGTAACGATTCGCGTCTGCGTGTGGTGATGCGAGCTCGTCCTCCATGTCGCTCTGCCACGCTGCCTGATGCGCTAACGTATCTAAAGTCGGCTCTGCGTAGGTAATGCCCAGAACGTTTGCACAGCACGTTGCTGAAAACTAGCTTCCAACATTCCCACGGCTCTGATCATTTCTTCCCGGCTCAAATTACGTCGTCTCTCCATAATAACGTTATTTTGTATAGATTCCACTCAGAAGTATGGCAGAAATTTTACTGATTTGGCCTCAAACCCGTTGCGGGAATTATACGACTTGACAGAAGATATTCATCTTTTGACCGATATTCAAAAACTATTCCCTTTTAAATGACGAAATTTACCAAAAAGTATCCATAGGAGTTACAAAAAATATAATTAAAAAACTAGATTTTTTGTAACTAGTAAAAACGTGCTTGTTCCCTAGTCAGTTTTGATGTGTGTATTTTCATAATCAAAGTTCTTTGCCATAGCAAAAACTTTATAAATCTCTCGGAAAAAATCTATTATTTATTATTTTAGCTAGGAAATTATACTTACATCCAATATTCAACGTGAAGAGTTCTATAAAATCCCTAGACATATCAATTTAGTTACAAACAGCCAGAACATCCACTGCCCTGACTGCCCCTATACAACACGAAATCCATTCGATACAAGATGTCGCTCAAACTCAAACTCAAACTCAAAGCATTTATTTCAAATAAACCAATTACAGGCACTTTTGAATTGTCAAAGGGTCAGTCAGTCAGAAAAATGAAGCTAGTTGCCCATTCCAAAGCGTAGTAGGGTACCTATGGAGAAGAACGGGCAAGACACTCCATGGACACTCTTTTAAATCAACATATAGTTACAAAAAACAAATTGTATACATCATTCATGTTCAAATTAAAAATGTGAGAACGATGTAGAAAGACGTGCACGTTTAAAGTATCCGTAATAAAAAAGATAAAAAAACAATTCAATTTTTTTTATCCCCACTCTAGTTCCCCACTTACAAATCAACACCCAATAAACTCATTAGCCCGTCCAAAACACCCAATCGACCAATAAAACAAAGTAAAACACACAATCGAGCAATAAAACAAAGTAAAGCACCAACCTCTACAAGTCTAGACACCAACCTGCCATTATAAATCTCGTGTCTCAACCGCTATCTCGCAGTACACCTCATACATTACGCGCTACAAAGACACTCGCCACGTGTGGTTGCTAAATAGCCCATTAAGTGACGACGTATAATGCGGAGTTATCGCAGCTGTAGATGTGAGGACTGGATTAGGGCTGGCATAATTGCTTTAGGATAAAGTATTGTTAGGTTCGGGATAGTCGTCTGGGATATTAGGACATTTATCGGTTTTCCGATAGGTGACTTTGTGGGTTTTAGAAGCCGAGGATTTTGTCTTAGCTTTTCCATCAGCTTAATATTATTTTTATTAGTTATAGCTCATTTGATTAACAAATTAGTTACCCGATGCCTATATATTATTAAGTACCTATTTAAGTGGACGCTTAAAATAAACCTTTTATTTTCCAGCACAAAAAATGCCGCGTGTCGACAAACTTCGCTAAACCTTTCCTCAATAAAATTCATACATACCATCCTTTCTACAAAACATCTCTAAACTTCTCCAACAATTTCCCGGCACACCTGCACCCATCGTTCGCAGTTACACTCATAAACACAATCTTTCCCTGCTTCTAAACTTTTCACAAGATAAATTACATAACTTCCAGCGCCCTCTGTTATGATACCAGTGATTTATCGGCGCAAGTAATGAGCACGTGTCGTCAACAGATGGCGCTACTGAGTTGTTTATTAAACTCCTGCCGATTTATTGCAGAGGGGTTGGTAGAACAAGTAAATGCTTAATAAACAAACATTTTATCGTTTCTTTGAGTGCAAATGTGTGTAGGATTGTATTTGAGAAGCATTTTCGGTGGTAATAGCAGCTATAATGGCAGTTATTGCTATTCCGAAGGTATTTAACTTGTAGGTGCATTTTTAGCGATATTACAGTGGGCTCCATGGGCGTACCCACCGTGAGGCAGGGTAGGGCATATGCCCCACCTTACTCTTTAACCCGAAGCTAAGAATTTTTAGGCAAAATTAATATAATGACAAAATTAAATATTCATTTAGGTACTTTAAAGAAGACTTCTTGAAAAAAATGGAAGGTGCTTGTAATTACTACAGTTTAAGTAGTTTTCTTAGTGAAGCTGATCTGTGGTATGACACGTGTAAGCAAAAAATGTGGCATAGAGTGAACTGAACGAAATGGATTTAGTAGCGCTAGTTGAAGAGACGCAGCTTTTCTTTTTCTTTTCCACCATAAGAAAAGCACTTTTCACGTCTCCATCAATCTTTCCATCCCTTGTAAACAGACTTCCCAAATATACGAACTCACTTACTTGCTCCACTCTCTTATCATTTATTTTCACAACACCAATCCTATTCACATTTATATTCATCCCTTTCCTTTTATATGCTTCATCTATCACAGTCACCATGTCTTGCAACTGTTCTGCTGACGATGCAAGTAGAACTTGATTAACTTCGTAGAGAAGGCGTTTGACAGGCAATTCATTCATGGTCAATCCACAATCACCCTCTTTCAAATCTGTCAGACAACTATCCATGTACAAGTTGAACAGCCATGGTGACGCTAGACAACCCTGTCTAACACCCCTCGAGATGCAGCATCAGTTCGTGTATGCCCCATTTATCCTAATACAACCACTGGAATCCTTGTATTATGATTTCAGTGCCCGTACCATGCGCCAGTCCACACCGTGCAAGTATAGTGTCGATCACAGTTCTTCCCTCCACACTGTCATAGCCGAAAAAACATCTGGCAAAGCACAGTAGACTTTCTTGTGCTTTGCCAGATGTTTTACGGCTATGCACCTTCGGGAGAAGATCTGATCTATACAGCCCATTCCCTGTCTAAATCCTGCGTGCACATCCCATATGCGTTTCCCACGTATACCTGTGAACCTTTCTATGATTAAATAGTGTTTATAACAGACAAATTCTTCTCTACACATATCTCTAGTAAATTCATCCCATTCTCATTCACTCTATCATGCCCAAATGCACCTAATACTTTTTCGTACCCATTCCTCTTCACACCAACCCAACCATTGAAGTCTCCAAGCTTAACAATCTTCTCGTTTGACCTATCCACTAAATCAAACCAAAATTGAATTTAATTGATTGACCTGGCCCAAAATTCATCCCTCTCCGAAGGTGAGCTTCCCATATCAGGTGCATAAACGCACAAAATAAAGATAGGGTTTAGGCCCACAATTTTTCTTACCCATTGAATCCTGGGACTCACACAAACATAATCTTTCACACATTTCATCACCCACACGGAGAGGACTACCCCCACGCCCTGACAAGCCCTATGTGTCTCTTGAACACCGGACCAGATAGTAGTCAAAGAACCGTGTTTAGATATGTCCACTCCCTTTCTTTTCGTCTCATTCACACAAAGCACATCTATCCTTTTATCCTTCACTATCTCACACACCTCATCCATCTTATATTTTATACCTCCCTACACATTCTGAATAGCTAAGCGACATTTTCGCCCCGTGGAAAAAAGTGCCGTGGTGTGTGGCGAGAATAACCGCCAACTCCAAGTTGATTATTAATTAATAATTGAATTACTCATTTAATTCACATGAAAACAGGTAATAATTAAAAAAAAATTAATTAATTTAGAATTTTAGAATATTGGTCTGGACCATCACGACACTTTTGTTTACAAAAATTTCACCTCTATAAATGAGAAACGGTACATTTCTACCATTTTTTAACCGACTTCCAAAAAGGAGGCGGTTTATGTTCGGCTGTGTGTATGTTTTTTTTTGTATGTATGTTCACCGATTTCTCCGTCAATTGTGAACCGATTTTGAAAATTATTTTTTTGTTTGAAAGGGTATGCTTTCGAGGTAGTCCCATTGGCACTAAGTCCGAATCTGATGAGGGGATCACGTGGAAAACGAAGGAAATCCTCAAATTTTATAGGCACACCTATAGCGATTTGGGTATTTTTTATAGTAACTCGTGCACTTGCACTCGGAAAGTACCATTTGGTGAAGTGGAACTGATGATGAAGACCAGAGTTGGCCACCGGAACTACTGCTTGTGGTTGCGATTCGATTACTTCAATATGGTTGCCAAGCAAGGTAGGCTCATCACAATACTTAAGGCGAAATGGAGCTAATGTTGGCTTCACCATCAGCTCCAGGTCTTCTCGTTTTTACCAGGAGAACTCCTTAACAATTAACGTCCCTGCATCGGGAAAAGCAATATTTTGTAAAAAGTGATGAGCAGTTGAAATTAGACTATTGTATTGTTTGAAGTCGGTGGCAAAAAAATAAAATACAGATCCAAAGACACTGACTTCCGAAATTAAAGTTATTTTTCACTTTGTAGTGTTTTTTTAGGCTAAGATAGGTCGAAACATTTCGACCTGTCTTAACGGGTCCTCTGTCAATAAGACAACTGTCAGTATAAACCTGACTATTAGGGAAACTGGGTACTTAAATGAAAATAAATAATCCTAGCTCCCTTGAGATCCCCCTTATCCAGGTTACACTGTAGGTAGGTACTTTTATACTTGGTATGATAACCGTTCCGCTCTGTACCGGAAAAGGTAAATCAATCCCTTCTCTAGTTTATTATTGTTTCTTAGCAACCATTCATATATAGATTATAGACAGAAATGCCTTTATTTCTGTCCATGACAAGACTAGTTACGGCATCTACATATTCCAGCAAGTAACTATCCCCATCGTGCTTTTTCATTTATCCTCTTGATAGGTCGTGGAAATGATAGGCCTTAGCCAGCAAACCAAGTCAGACAGGTATTTATGGTTTTGTAAACAATGCATTAATACGTATTGGTCGTTACTACACGAGAAAACATTTAATTTCTCTTCACTGGTGAATTGATGACAAAACGTTTAGTACGTGAAAGTTTAATTTTCTGTCTCGCTAGCTAGGTAGTAGGTACCAACTGTTTTACTCGGTACCTACTATTTTCACTTTTACCATAAATAGGCACTTAGTCGTAATTGATAACCGCAAAGCAATATTTTGTTTTCCATATTGTTTGAATATTTTGTCATTTGTTGGTGTGAAACTGAAGAGTAAGGTCCTAGGTTATAGTATTTTTTTAATACTTATTATGAGTCACAAAAGTATTATTATAACAGAAGTTATTCAGGTAAGTGGTAATAATAACCTTTTTATTTTGGTCGTAAAATTTATATTTTGATCGTTTTAAACTATTAGGAAAACTGCCATCTATTCACTTTGAATAGAAGCTTCAAGACTCACTCACGTAGTTCGTCTACTCGCCGCTAGGTGGTTCACTTCTAAAAGAAGACATTCCCACTAGATGGCGCTGGCCTTAAACATACAACAATTCTAAACTAGATGTCGCTCAAACTCACTTTCTCAAAACTTTGTAAACCAAAGAAAGTTATGCATCCATTATTATTTTCCGTTCATAATAAAACAGTCTTAAAACGTTTCCGCGAAGGTGTGAAAATTATTTTTGTTCTTCTTATATTTTTTTATCCCGCGGCGTGGGAACGTTGGGCAGGTAGTGTGTATCACAGATTATAAAGCGTCGTAAAACCGACGGCGCAGCGTTATTGTTGTTTATTGTGTTTAGAAGTTTGTTGCATCACGTTCGTCTGCCAGCCGAGCTTGTCCTACGTGGCATTTCGAATCGTCTCACCATTTTCCGATTAGATAACTTGAAGTTGTGCGAAGACAATGGACTTTGCACCAAAGTTTTATTGTCTACTTAGGAAACCAGAACTAGTGCATGCCTTTTATGTAGGCTTGCGTATTACGCGATTTCGAGCTTTGTTTCTTTATGAAATAAAGTGTAATATAGATTAAATTGATTTTTTGTTACACGTCAATAAATAGAATGTAAAACCAATTTATTGGTTGATAATCTACTTAATTATCACTGGAAATTTAGCTTACCTATTTACTTAGCCACGGCTCGCCCGTGGGAAAATACAAAAGTTCATAACTTTCAAACTACGTTTCTTACCCAGTTTGTAACAAAGAATAGACACAAGTCTACACTCGCCGGCCTCGTTACCCAAAACTGTATCACAAAATTTTATGATTACATGACCCAGTTAGAAAACACAACATACCCTATCGTGTAGTAAAACATCGCTTTTATCTAAAAATATTCATTCAATTGAACATAAATCTAGTTTCGACACTATTCTCGACCTCGTAAAGATTTTAGACAATACGTTTTTTATAGGGTAAATAAAACAGTGGAATGAGCAGGTTGGTTAGGTATTTCTGGATGTAAGAGAAGTTCTTCATGGATGTTCGGATGTTTAGTGTGGACAGGTTATTAAAGGCATTTGGGGTAAATTCAACATAGGTACATACTTCAGCCATTTATCTGTTTGATTAAGTATAAGTAATTAACTTGAAAATAAACCTCTAGACGAAGCTGGTGAATAGCAAGGTGGTACTTAGTCGATATTAAAAGTCTTGTTTGATACAGCTTGAAATAGAGCATTATGAAAATATGAAAGCTTTCTGTATTTGCAAAAAGCACAACTATGATTACATTGTGCCCTCCGCGCTTTGCCGACCTGGCAATTGCATCTACTCGAAAAAATAATTCATTAGATTCCCAGATATTCACAGATACAAAAGCTTAAAAGTTTTTCTAAGGTAGGCACAGGAAAAACTGGACGGGTCAAAAAGTTTGCAGCTGCCTAGCTGTAAGCACTTAGCACGAATCGGAAACATAACTATACATTAGCCTGTTGACATAACAACTCTATCATTCAATCGATGAAAATGGTCCAAACATTAGCCCAACATTACCTAATATGAATGACATTAGACAATAGTCCATTGAAAAACCAACATTTGCTCAAACGGCCAACGTTATGAATGAACTTAGCGCGGCTATGTTTAGCTTTGTTCTCGGTGCATTCGAGGCTATAAAGTCAGGAATCCGCTGACCATTCATAGCATACGATGCTCTGTTAACGTGTAGTTGAGCTAAATAAGTATTTAAGGCGCAGATATACGACTATTAATGATTTCAAATTAAACATCACGTCTAAACGAATAGTCTTATTTGATTGAAAAAAAATATGATAAACTAGACTATTTTCTTCATAATTTGATATGTGAATATTTGAAATTATATTTTTATAACATAGTGCAATTCGTTTGTAAAGTAATGTCTAACGCGAACACAAAAACGATAATCGCGCAAAAACTATCGAGCGTATTTTCATGAAATCTGCACCATCTAAAAGACAATTTAACTACCCAAATTTTTGTATACGGCTTTTATTTGTATTGTGTTTGATAAATCAAGGTGGGTTGTTTTTGCGAATAAACTTAATGCGCGTTGAAGCGGGCGACGGGCGGCAGTGCATCGCTGACCAATGTCCGGGTAGACGCTAACGCTCTATGCAATTTCATTCGCTTTAAAGTTTCGCATGCTCCTCCCACTCGCTCAAGGTCGCTGGCACTTATTGTCGCCTTAACTGTACTCGTTAGGTACTACTTACTAGAAACTGGTAGAGGAAAATGAGTCTTAATGTATTGGGCTAGGTGTGGCTCCATCATAAAAGTTTGAAAGCATTCTTAGGTCGGATTAGTTCAGTCTTGGTCCAACTTCACTTAGAAATAGTCGCAAGTCGAAGATTTTATCAATTCAAGAAGTTCGTCTCCAGATGGTAATCATTTACCAATACTTACCAACCGCTCATAACACATAATATCACGCCTGTATTCCCCTAAGTGTTAAGCAGAGGTGTACCTATAGCACACCCACATTTAGCCAGTAATGTTTAAGTCCCATGTACCAACCGCTCGTCCTCCCTTATTAGGCACGAACAATTTGCTAGAATCCTCGACACAATCATAGGTCACCCCCATGCACATTGTCTGTGCCCCATGTAAAGCTTCATTGCTATGCTAATATTTAATAAGTTGCATTCAAATTATTTAAATCTTGTTCTTCATAAATTACCACGATATTGGAAAAATCATCCTTAATATTCCATGAATTTAAGCATGTTTTCCTCAACCGAGCAACGTGGAAATTTGTAGAAGAATAGTGACCATTCATTCTTCTCCAAACCTCCACATTGCTCGGTCTCGGCATTCGTCGGTTAGACAGCTTTTACATTTCCTATCAGCTTTCACATCCAACCACTTCTGTGGGACATAGATTAACAATGTGACAGTAATAAAATGCTTGTACTATAAAAAGCAAAGATTGTTAATAAAATTTCAATAAAGGCTAACACACAACGGTTAACAAAAAACCCTCTGATGGCGCTTGACGTTTTTTGTGGAAAAAAAATCGTATTCAAATCGTGAGGGAGGGTTTTTGCCCTCTCTCACCACCTGCCACCTAGCGGCTGACGGTCACAACACATAAGGAGGCTTTATGTAATAAATAACCGCTGGGGGTGATGGTGTTTGAGGTCCTAAATCAGTAGCGATCACATAGCGTGCTATATAATGAACTAGGCTAAACGAAGCGTAGAGGAAGAATCAGTGTGTCAACGAAATCTGAAGACTTACTGAAAGGGTCTCATTTAAGCGAATAGTCCATAAAAGAGTTCCAAAAGCAATAATTATTTCCAAATTAGGAGGTAAATCTTATAATTAAGTTAGATAGGTAGATGTGCCCCGCGACATTAGAAGCCACATCACCTATTAAGTATATCGAAAGTAATATATCAATAATTCAAAGGATAAAAAAAACAGCGCAATTTTAGCCAAAAAGGAGCATAATTGCGTAATAAAAATAACAATTTCTTCTAAATGTCTGCAGAGTTTTTACCAAAGCCATAAGAACCTTAAGATCAAAGCTCAGTAGCCGCTCGCTGGGATGAATTAGCCGTCGTTTGATGTAAGGAGATCATCGGAGCAGGTTTTTACGAATACCATCGAACGGTACCTAATCATGGCGGTTTTTTTTTTATAAAGTTACGTGAATCAAAAAGGTTTTGTGTGTAGCAATAAAACCTAAGCAACTAAAGGATCATATTGCGAATTAAATTTTGGGCCTTGATTGTATGGTCTATCACGTCTTTTCTCAGACTAGCGCTTGCGAGTTCTGACTCAGAAGTGACCAGAAGTATATATTCACTGTGTATCAATCTGTAAATTAGCTCTAATTTACCATTGGTGATCCCCAAGGATTGGTCATAGAAGTAAGTAAACGCAAAGTCTTTTGCCACAGATATAAAACTTTTCAGCAATAGAAAAGCTAACCCACTTACCCAAGACCTGTAAAGCTTAACCTACAAACTTAACAAGCGTATACAATGACTTGGTAACAAGCCGACGTGATTAATGTCAAATCTAATAAAATGAGTGCGCAATACAATACCAAAATCGTAGCGATCACAATCCGCGCAACTGACGGACGATCGCGACCGCGACAGATGTGCTGCGCAGACGCATGGTAGCTATAAGGCAGGCGAGCTCAGATTAAGATGAGCTTCAATTAGTTCTCTCTTACAAAATTGATTGTATGTAAATAGTGCGTGAGTATTGCTGGAGCTGTGCCTGGCACAGTGGCAGAGCCCGCAGAACAGTAGGTACGTAACTTTGCGGCTTTTTGTATTTTTTTTGCAAATACAAGCTACCTCCAATTCACCAAAAACTATGACTTATTTTGCAGTTAGTTGAGTTCACGTGCATCCTTGCACGGTGCGAGCAGCCCTACAACTTCAAACGCCTACCGTAACATCCTCTATTTAACCTCAAACTTATAGTTTTTGCTGCACTTTTTCCAATCCTAACATTATGCTTATGTAACAATTTTTTCTATTACTTATCTGTGTTTGATGACTAAAAAAAACTTTTTTCTTCTCCCGACATATGGCGCGCGGCGCGTGCGCTAGCACATTGCGTCCGTTTTTTTCGCATCCGATTCGAAATTCAAAATTCAAATATGGCGCATGTGTGCAGACGAATATTGTTGTGGGTTTTTGTTTATTTTTTTTTCGTATTATTTCTTGTCGATAGACTCCCGTCTGGTCTTTGGAAAAAAATAAAAAGTAATAAACAAATGAAGTGGTATTATGCGCGTGCGCACCAGGTGGACAGGCGACCTGGATAGGGATAGGATCATACAAAGGGGATTATCCAATTGGTGTATTGCAATGATCTTAAGTTTTTCTGAACTTCATTACGACAGTTATGGTAACACCTGTTTTATTGTATCAAATGTATAGACGTTTGTGTTAAAAGCTCTGAATGCAACTAGTCTGACAACCAGTTTATGATAATAATATGGAACTGAAAACGAAGTAGTTAAGTCTCGGTATATTTTTATGATAATTAACATTTATTCAATTTTAATTAACAATTAACATATTTTTTTGATAATTTAATGAAATGCAAGTTTTGTTCATAATAATCGATATCCGTGACACCCAAACCACGCCATACAGTACCCAAAATTTGCGAAATTGACCGTCCTATCACTCTCCGATCATAGCTCCCAGAATCATTAGTCGATCCTCTTGACATCACCCTACATCCACAGGGTGTCCTCATCTAGTACACACACATTTTTTGCCCCAGCTTTTTCCATACCGCCTGTTGCTTTTTTCAAGCCATTACGACGGCTGTTTAAGCATACTTTATGGCGAGCACAGTCGGGGGTGACTATTATATTTTTAAAAGACTTTTTTAAACATGTCTCGACATCTTTGGGGTAGTTTTTAAATTAATGCGTGTGCGGGATTAGCACTTCTTAATTTACTTTCTTGTTTTTTTAATTATAACCCGTTAACGTGTTGAAAAAGGGTTTTTGTTTATTGGTTTTATTTATTAACACAGCGGTATTTTTTGTGTGAGGCACACTCCATGATTTCTAGTGTTTATCCTTGAAAAATGAAACAACAGATTCTGGAGAAAATTCTCTAGATTATAGAAATACATTCTAATGTGTAAATTTCTTAGCACTAAAGACACTTCGGCACAACCATCTAGCATGTTCATTAATTAACTAAGTAATAAAGTTTCCAATAATTTGATGTGAAAGTGTGTCCGTCTCCGTTCTACTATAGTTATGTGCTTTAGTTTATGGCGCGATAAATCTGCGAACTCTTAAATGTAATACCTATAAATAGAACGTAAACGGAACTATTTGTGTAATGAAACGATGGGACATCGATAAAGTTATGTCCAACATTTTATTGTCTCGTCCCTATTTCCGCGTTAGGAAAATAGTTGTACGATTTATGTTTTTGTGCTCATTGCGGACCAGTAGTAGGTACCTAGGAAAAGGAAGATTTTATATTGAAAACCATTTGTTAGCAACGTCAGTAAACTCATGCTCATGCTCAGGCTCATGGTCATCAACTAATACATGGATACTAACATTGACGATATCAGACCGCTAAAATCCAGTAGGTACTGAATATCCAGGCTCTACAAAGCTAGCTCGGCCGACGAATTGATGATTGCAGCAGATACGAGGACGCTACCTACTGCTCTCAATCCTCCAGACATAGGTAATAAAATATTTAATTAATTATACGAATAAATCACAATCAGTCTTTTTGCGTCAAACGTCAGTGGGTATGGTCGGCAGACGCAGCGGGGCCTGCGCATGCGCCATACGAGTCGCCCACTGACGACCAACGACCTCGCGCTTATGGGGATATGTCTGAACGTGTCATGCCGTCAGTACAGTTTTTATCGTATGGAAATCATCATGGATAGCCTCCGTCTGAGTAGGGTTTTGTCTGAAAACCACCGAGTGACGGTCAGCATCGAGGGGCTCACGGGTATTGCTGCTACCACACGACACCAGCCAACTCTCCAACCGCTTAGTGGTTTGTGGCTGCACGTGACGACTACGTACCTGTCCTGTCCGGGACATGTCATGTTTACACATGAAGGTTTGACGATCATTCATGGGCAATCCAGCTTGTTCATTCGATTAAATGGCCTAAAATGCACTTTTCTATCAATATATTGCTAACCCATTAATATCTGACACTACTGGTAGGCATCAATGGTATTGTAAGATGGTCTTCCCGCTATTAGCGTCATCCTGGTTAGCTCAGAAATAAGTTACTATATGAACTTAATTCCTTGTTTTGACAAGCTGGGCACATAGAGAGGCCAAGTTAAGGCAGTCACATTCCAGGCACCTTACAACATAGATACAAACACCATTTGGAAAACCCCGTGTGGTGCTGAAATAAGATTAGCAGATTAGGGTTGAACGATTTTACGGGGAGTTAGAATGTGCTACTTTTATGCGTCATGTAGGTAGTTACTTTTGGAAACTTGCAAAAATGAAGTCAAACCCGACTTTTCCAATACAACAATGAGTGAGACAATGACGTCAGGACGACTGTATGTATGAATGCGGGCGGCGGGTCACTGACCTTTATCACCATATCTCAATGTTAGTGATGCTGTAACGTATGTGTTTTGGCAAGCGCCGCGCTTGGTTACAGCTCTATTCTGTTTCCCCTCTCTAGCCCTTGTAAATTATGTCTGTAGGCGGTCTAGGATAGTGAGGGGAGGTTGCGATAGTTTAGTATCGATAAATATTGCTAAAGTTTTAATTATGAAAAGCCAGTATAATTTAATATTTTTCTATTAATAGTGGTACAATTTTAATAAATAACTCAGCTTTACGACAGTTAATTACTCCATTTTATTGTGACAATATAATGCATCGCCATTCGTCTAGATCTCTCTACTTTCTTCAATCTTGCTGCATCATTAACAATGCATTTCAACACTAGTTGAAATTTATTAATAGGTACTTATTTGTATCGATACACATCCCACCCACCACTATCATGGTACTACAGTAAGTAAAGCCTGCAGTGTTCTGGCGTGCCAAGTGTGAGGGTCTGCTGGCCATCAATTTGGCAGAGACACAACGGTCACACCCACTCCCCATGGAAAACTTAGCACTCCTAGATTTATGTACACAGCGTATTGTATTTATGTCTGCACCATCTATTATTTTCACGGTTTTTTAGCAAGTATGAATTAAATTAGGAATTATTTCAGGGGCACAATTTTATTAGTTTGTTGGCACATGATTTGCGTTGGGAGAATTCAAATAGTTTCCACGAATGGCAATCAACTTCACTCAAATTGCTAACTGGGCAATATTTGAGCACGGTGTGGGCAGCTGTTCTCAGTCCTTCGTGCAAATGCGAGGGAAAAAGTAATATCTAATAAATTGATGTCACATTACATGGAATATTCCAAAGAAAAAAATTTTTGCCGATCTTTCACGACATTCCCCATAAGTACCTTTATATATATATATACACCTATCTCTTTCTTGACCAAGGCCCATTTGGCAAAAGTTAATCCAAGTCACGTCACGGTCCTCATCTCACCCATTCATACCCTCGATGACAAGCAGCGGTTCCGCTCTATTTCCCCTCAATCAATATGATAATGAGCAGCAGGGCTTATTAATTCTCCAGGCCACAGTCCTCGAGACGGCCATGATAATCATACATTACAATGATAATGGAATGACGTCGTATATAGGCTACTGGGGATCGCCCGAATATAATATATCACTGATACAATCAGTGATATGACATAGCGGGATGGGATAATTGGAAAAATATAATTTGTGCGTTGTATTTTCTTTATTTTTCGTAGCCAATAGTGCCAAATTTATGTATTTTCATATTTTTCTTTTGTATATATTGGCATCTTGTAGGTATTTTTTTAATATTCTTGTAATTTGTTATTATTTAATCGTCTTTTTGTATGTTGTGCTATTTGTTTTGTGTGCACCATATAAATTATTTATCTATCTATTATCTTTCTTGTATCATTGCGGAAATGTTTGTGAAAATTGAGGTTCTGTGTTCGTTTTTTTGGTCGATAAAGAAGTGTCTAGATCTCCTGTTGGATCATTTCGTATAGGATCTATATTTTCTTGAGACTTTTCGGTTCAGGATAACGACATTCAACTTCAATGCGAAAACGACGTCACAGTTAGATATAAACTAGTAACCATGCTTTTGCTTTTGTTTAACTGTTAGCTAGGTAGATGATGTAGATCGTCTACCTAGCTAACAATTAAATCATCCCATGGCAAGTCCTAGGACCAAAAAGATGAAGAAATGTGACATCTACCGCCCCGCACTGGGCCCGCGTGGTGGATGACGGCCTAGTCTCTCTCACAGAGAGGAGGGCTGTGTCCCAGCAGTGGGAACATTAGGCTGATTATGCAAATCATCCCAAGTATTCGTCACAGTCCACATTAACGGCGCATCAAGAGTTTGAGCGCACTAAAATTAAATCGCACTTAATCTAAGTTTAGCGCACATCTAAATAAGGAATTCGCGTATATTTGCGCCATGTGGCAGCCCAGCATAATTAGCGATCGTCTAGACAACTCAGTCACAATAAATATGTTATGAATGCATAGGCCATTAAACGAGAGTCAGATGCATTTCCCGACTGGTGAAAAAAGTGGTTGACTGGCCCTAAAGACCTAGGCCCGTATTAATAAACGTTCCTCAATGACGTGCCCAAGTGCGCAATCATTTGATACGCCATTATTACGATATCAGCATCTCAAGATCATTGCTAATTAATAAACACATGAATACAGTATCTCAGTTACCAAGATCAGCTCCTCAATGCGCTGTACTTGATGGCTTGATTTCGTGAAGGATTACGTCACATTGACCGAAGTTTAGAATGACATGCATCACATTTCATTATTTTATGTTGTAAGATTTATTGAAATACTTGTATTTTGTTAAAACTTTAATGGATAGCGCTGTATCACGTTATAAAGTTGTTTTCTACCCAGGAAAGCCTTAAATTGTAAAAAAAAGTGATTTTATTTCCCAACAAATAAAATAAAAATAAATAAAAAAAGTTTATTTTAATTTTATTTTTAAATTTTTATATGTGATGCTGTAGGTTGTGATAAATGTATTAGGTCACCATAAACAAGCTGAAATATGAATTTATTAGATTACATTTTCACATAAATATATTGGGTTTTAAAATTAGATTAATTGGATTTATTTACTCATTTTTTTTTTTATTGTTTTTTTTTTTGGATTGGATCTACTTTTAAAGTTTATTTATTTATTAAACTTTATACAACTAAAGAAATACATTTAATTTTGTGGACTTAATGGCTTTGTGTAATACCTATAAATAGTAATTAAATAAATAAGTATAAAAAATTTAAAAAAAATAGTAATTAAAATATTTACATAGGTAGATAGGTACCTACCTGAAATGATGCTGTAGCATAAAACCGGTCATAAAATATCGTCATAGTAGGTACTCTATTTCATCGTAATAATTAATTTCACCCAAAATATTTTTAAACTCCATGTTTCGCGCTACTAATCACGACCTTAAGTCACGTACTGCCTACACTCAGGTTTACGCATCTCGAGTATACACACCTATTGTATACTTAAGTGCAGAGTTCCGTTTATTAATCAGTCCATCACTCGGCTGATAACGTAAACCCAAGCCGTAACTTAAGTACACAAATTATTACGTTTATTAATACGGTCATGATCTCAAGGTTGTCATCAAGTGCGACCTCTTGGGCTGAGGAACGTTTATTAATACGGGCCTTAGTGCTAGTGCTTAACAGGGCTGTACCTACTAATGCCGGCTGGTGCACTTACAATAATGTTTGAAATAACATTCAGAATTTTGACAGTCTCAATTAATTCATTCCATTATGAAAGCTGTCGATTTTACTGTGGCTGTGCACCTATTTTATTGATTTATTTTGCAGGGTTAACATAGAGACCATTCTGTTGGGAGGTATCAATTTCTGGCCCTTGACAAAAATAATAGAATAACACTATAGCTAATTAAAATTGTCGTATCCAGTTAATGTCTACGCTTCACTAATGAGTGTTTCGACACTAGAGTTAATTGTTGCCATGCGCTCGCGGTCTTTTTGTCCAGCAGAGGATGTAATGAACACTGCGCATGCGTCACACGCGTGACGTCCAGAATGCACTGTGCAGTGGCGCAGTATCTGTCGTTTTATCAAGCGTAGCTCCAAAATATGCAGGGAAATAATCAGTTGGTCAGGCACCTCACATTTTTACACAAATATAAATTACAATTAAGCTTTAAAAAATATATAACTTATCATCACATAAAAACTTAATTACATTTATCGAAAAAATCATCAAACGAGCTCAAAATGGCACCGCACAGTGGTTACAGCTCGGTACATTTGAAGGAAAAAAATATTCACTTGCAAATGGGAACATTTTCATTACCCTTTTATTTTACGAGCGCGATTCCTCGATAGCGATCAGTTCACACAATTAAAATTAAAATGATTGCTATTTAAACACCAGACTTTCAATAACACGACGGGGAAATGTCGTGTTTCCATATCTTCATTATTATATCTTTGTCGTTGACTTTAATTATCTTTTCTTGATTGAAAAGAAATGACAGTGCTTAGCGTTTGATTAAGTATTTCGCGTTTGATGGGTGGGTAGGACGACGTTCGGAGTGCCTTTTGAACGTATGAATAGGTGAAATGGCACGCGATTTTGTATGTGGAGACTTTTGTGAAATAGGCCTAATGAAGTTAGGATTTAATAAAAGCCAATCACTTATTTTTACGCAGGTGAAAGGAATTGTTATTAATATTGCACTGTTTTTATGATTTTATTTATTAATTTATTACTTACAAATAAAATGTAAGACGAAAATGTCTTATATGTTCTGGCGTTCAAATGGATTTGTTGTATGTATTTCCTATAACTTTCTAGCTAGTAAAGCCATTAGATGATCAAATGAAGACACAATGGAACTTACAATCAATGTCCTGCAACCAGTCAATATTTACAAATCACTGTAAATTCAGCGAAACACAGGAATTCACGTGAACAAACGCGCCATCAAAGTTAACTTGATCATTCACTATGTTCCGATCATATGGGCGATGTTACTCGTCTAAGATTTCGCGAAATTATTTCTATTTCAGTCTGTCTGTGACTGTTTTGATAGCATTTAACTGAACGTAGCTTTTAGCCGCGTCGCAAATAAACGCCACGAGCGCACCGGCCCCCTATAGACTGACGGCGCATAGAGTTACGAAGTGAAAATATGTGGACAAAAATATTAAAATATTTTAAAGATATTTTTTAAATAATTTAGTTCTAAGGCATAGGTAGAAAATATTATAGAGGTTAATTGTTTTGATAAAAGGGAATTTTCTTGTGATTGTTTCAGTTATTTAATACACTGTAAAAGTGACTAAAATGTTCCAAAATACATTTCAAAATGCATGCTTATGTAAAATTATTTATTTTCTAACACGACGACTATATCCAACCACAAGCATTTAACGACCCATCAACACCCAATTACACGAAAAAAGTTATTGTAAAATGTTTGTGAGTGTTATGTCTACGGCGTCGCAGCGCTACTCGTGCGCAGATCAAAGCGGCCACGCGACGGGATGCGCAGACGACGTCTCGACGCATCCCGCTCCCGCCACCCGCGCCTCACCCTCACCCCCTCTGTCGCCGTGGCGCCTGTACAGGATATTTGCATGCACCGCGCAACTATTGAATAGCATTAACATTGTCAATGATTGACTTCGTAATGTGGGAGTATCGATGAGTAATTTATGGGTTAATGTTGGATGCAAATTTATTTTTAACGAGTGTGTCTTTAATCTGTATTGATATTTGTAAACATATTGAGGTACAAGTTTACATATTGTAGTATGGAATCGAAGGAAAGGAGCATAGTTATGTGGCTGTAAATACCTCGTTTTTTCCTTCTTATTAAACTTCTCTGGGGGCCTGACTGCCGTCTTCCACTTTGACATTTTCTACTTTTCCAAGTCTTCAATTAACTCAAAGACCATAGTTCTACAATGAATAGACTTTGACCGACCTTTGCCAACGCATGTTTAGTTGGCGACTGGCTAAGAATACGTCGGTATTTGACACTAATTATAGAAGCACTTGCATATTATAGTCATTTACATTTCCTCCATTCTCTTGGAGCAATTAAATAAGTTGGTGGAATAGATTGTGCGCGATTCCAAAGAACATGAAATCCAAAACTGTGTAAACTTCATTAGCGAAAAGGCATATAACTATGTTGCAAATGGTAGGCAGTTTCATGGATTTGTTGAGATCAGCTAGCAACAGTAGAAAAAAAAGCCGGATCATAGCAACTTAGACAAAATTTACGACTTGCTGCTGCGGCAAAAGAGATGGTAGGTAGGATGAAACAAAAACAGCCAACCAAGTAATGTTTCGCCATAACTTGTGATAAGCCTCCTCTTGTTATTCTAATATGCGACCAAAAAAGATTGTAGCAAGTTTTTATGCTACATAATTTGATGTGTTTTCACCAGTTTCCCTTCATTTTCCGTTTCTTGACCCCTAGTCAGAGTGAAGGTCGTCTTTAATCAAAGAAATTGTTCATGAGCTATCTTATAAAACTTGTTTATCCTGGGCATAGTGAGATGCTGACTCTACACACGGGCTCAGTCCTTGAATTTGTCTAATATTCATTATCCTTTTTTCCGTGATTATTTCCACAAATTACAGTCAAAAGTCGATATATCTTCAAAAAGTGAACCAATTACCCTCAATTACCTAAGGAATTAACTCAGTTGATTCTTTACTTCGCTATGATTGTATATATCATTGGATTCCTTCAAAAGCCCTTCACAAATCCTGAAACAGTTTATTTCAGTTACAAGAGAGTTCAAAGACCGTGCTGATAATTTTGGACGTCAAAGAATGACTAACATGTTCCTTTATATTTGCATAACACTAGATATAAAGGTGTTTTGTTAATTTTGTTACAATTTTGGCGTGTATTAAGAACATTTTAGTCATCTCTATTAAAAAGAAGAGTATGTCCGTCTGTGGCTAAGTTAACACCATAAATTCACTTCAGTATAACCTGTTCATCTTCGTCTACGTCCATTCCTTCTCATTTCTGTTAATTAGTCTTAATTCATTGAAAGATGTTATATGATATACAAGTACCTAATAACTGAAAAAAGCTCCTCCGTTTGGTCCCGACTGCCCACATATATTTCCGATCCTTCCTTAATGGATTGTCAAAAGACTAATAAATCAATTTGACTGACTTTTCGGCAATCGAACGAAAAAGTTGGCACTAGTACAAGAACATTATTATCATTCTCTATTCATATTTTCGTTACGCTATCTACGTTTTTCTCAAAGGATTTGCAAAAAAGTACCTACACTAGTTCTTCGTGAATAAGTTTTTCTTCGTATTTATTTACAACAATATTGGTAAGTTAGCGTTCATTGAACTCGACCTTGGAATATAGATTTTCCCGTAGTCCGCTACAACGAACTGTCCTCGGGGGATTGTATCCTAAAGTTCACGGTTGGCAGGTGGATCCGTGATCACTGATCGCGTTATTATATAATCGCTGTGGTCTGTGACCTCAGAATCCCCTTTTACTATTTTTAGCCGACTTCAAAAACCGTTGTGTACCGATTTTGAAAATTCTTTTCTATTTCGTAGGGGAAGTTGGCACGGTAGTCCCAAATGAATGTGATTAAGTTTGCTTTATCAGTTGTTGAGTTTGCTTAATACGTATTTAATCCACTTTGTGAATGTTGATGATATAAAACTTCCAGTCACTTTTGTTGACATAGCAAGTAGTGGTAGATGAATTCGTGTGGGTTAGTTACGACAGCTAAAAAGTAAAAAAAAAAAAAAAACAAGACAATGTGACAAATTACTTTTATTTCGGAAGTCTTCGGTTTTGTATCATCGTTTTATGCCCCCGATTCCGAAATTAAAAAAATTCACTTTGTAGTGTTTTTTTTTTATAAACAAGTGTTTCTACAACAATCATATTATGATATATTTTGGTACACACAGCTACACATCAAGTTATACATTTCCAGTATAAGCTAATCTCGCATTGTATAGGATTTCCGTACAATGCGAGGTCAGTGTAAACTGAAAATGTAGCTTGATGTGTAACCTTGTGTACGTCGCCTTAACCTTAAAAACTACGGCAAAATCTTTCCAGATAAAATATGGGAAGCATATTTTCAGCACACTAGTTCGAGCTTAGAAGCAAATCAAAAATTTATCAAAATATCATGCAAAATCGGGGCACGCGCTTAGTTCTAAGTTGCTAATAAATTAGAATCTTTTATTCACAATAGTGCGAAATATTAGTGTGACACAAAGGCTGAGGTATGAGATAGCTCACCTACGCGACGTAAATTTTCAGACTGAATGCTGCAAGGCAGACGACGTAGCGGTTTAAGAACCAGTCAAAAATCAATCAATAGTAAAAGAAGTTTCTAAAGAGATACCATTGAAGATAATAGACCTACTAACGTTAAGTTATAATATTTTACAAGCTTTTATTTAACTTGCAATGTTTAATGTAGGTATGTATCTATGTTCGGGTCAAATCTTGCAAGCTGAATTAAAACAGCTTCCTCTTATCCTACGGAGTTGAACTTTCACACGTTGATTTTGTTTAGAAGACAATGCATTTTTATGATGCATGACGTGATTTTACACCCAGGATTGGCTTCAGACGAAGGATCTCTTTAACGGTCAACGATGCAGCCAGGAAATTTAATATACGCATTTAATTATGGTAGTTCCTTCTAAAGTCCACCATGACCTGGCTGCTGCACCCAGCATTGGCTCCAGTCGAGGAAACCCTCAACGGTCAACAGCAGACACACTCAATTGTATATAGGTACGCATACAATTATGATAGATCGTTCTAAAGTTTACCATGATGCGGCTGCTGCACCCAGGACTGACTCCATACGAGAGATCTCCTCAGTAGAACAGGCATGAAATTATGTATAAGTACCTACCTATTCATTAAATTATGATGATAGCCCGTTATAAAGTGTGGTATGACTTGGATAGTGCAACTCGAGTGGGTTCACACCATGAATTGTGTAAAGCCGCGTTTGGGTTACTTGGATTTGTCTTTACAAGGTGATAGAACGGATATTTAAAGAAATTCTATTGCTTAAAGTACAAAATAAAATGTAAGTAAAAACCTCTTTAAAAACAAACTTTTAATGAACTAAAAAATACTAAATAAAACTTAAGTTAACATAAAACTTTAATATTTTCTTAAAAGCTTGAGGCGTGAACGTCCTTCTTACACTTTAAGATAAGCCGCAAGCTTTTAAGAAAATATTAAAGTTTTATGTTAATGTAAGTTTTATTAAGTACTTTTTAGTTCATTAAAAGCTTGTTTTTAAAAAGGTTTTTACTTACATTTTATTTACTTTTAAAAAGGACCAAATTTTCCAATCGTGCAAATTGATGCAATCTTTTATAGGTTTCTTGAAATATTAAAAACAACAATTTTACGGAAAATTTAAATAAAGAGACAAATTAAAGAAATTCTTAGCAAAATATTTAATCCACAATTTGCTTTACATTAGACCACCGGCTAAAAGTTATTTCGGAGCAGACATACAAAAGAAGGTTACGGTGCATTTTTTTACGCAAATTTCGTATGTACCAAAATACACGTAGGCGCTCTTATCACTTAGCCGGCTCTTTCTTATTCTAACACTGATAATCACAGTAAAGTCTAGTTATTCACTGCATTAACTCAAAAATGGTCGCTGAAAATAACCTCCATTTTTCGAATTTTGAACACAATTAGATTTGTAGTCTATAGACTGTTCTTTTTTCAAATATAAAACAAAATAAAAATTGTTCTTCATAGAAAATAATCGACACGAGACAAGTGGCATTTCTATTTTTTTATCGGCTACCAGACATTGGTTTTTTAATATAATTTAGATACGGACGGAAATCGGCGTTGAGTTGCGGTGACATACACGAAGCTTACACTATCGTTTATGGAATACAAATTATCAATAATTGTTGGTACAGTTACGTTCGCCTACACGCCATGTCGACTGGTCATATCAAATGTGTGCCATTGAATATCAAATCACATTTAGATAATATAATTCATTGGTTTCGACGTCTCAGTTGGCAGCAACTTCTGTCTGCGCATTATCTTTGTGGACTAGTAAGAAATTATCGAAGTAGGTACTACCTACTATCTTTTTGGTGGTATATTCTGGTGTAATACATTATACCTATGGTTTTCTAAGAGAAGACATACCTACTAGACTTACATACAAATATGAATAAAGAAGACAAAAATGACAGAGTTATTTAGAAGCCTAACTTTGAACTAAACTACCCAATCACATTAAATTATTTATCGACTCACTATCTCCAACAAAACTGTATATGTACAAATGAATCTCCTGTCCTGGATTCTGTTTTGGCTGATCCAATATGCAGTTTTATCATATAGGTAAGTCATAACAAAAATCAAATAATGTTTAATTCCTTTAATCTACTTATCCAAATACCGCAAGTTTGAAAGCCCATCAGTTTCAATTACCTAATTAAAAAAGACACTTGCAAACTAAAACTTACACGAAGGCAGCTGGGACCTCAGGACACGCATACTTTCACAGATAAATTAACAAATGATAATTGTTTTAACAAATTGCCAACATAAAATTAATATTTACAGCCTTTTTTATCAAAAAAGGTGTCTACGCTTTTTACGACGCAAATATGATACGAATCGAAACTTTTTCCCTTTAATACTTGACCCACATAATTTACAAACATTATTATTGTAACAAAGCGCATTGCTTCAACTAACAGGATCAGATAAACCGCTACACATTGTGATGTTGGGGAAAAAAACGCCGCAGCTTCTAGACGACATCTCGAAAACTAGGCGCGACATCTGGCGGCCCGCGCGAAATATACACATGTCTTTTTGTCCAGATGACGCGGCACACTGTGCATTCTTGCACTTATTTGAACGAAAATAAAGTCTAAATTAGATTGGGAATTTTGGGCATACAAATATGTTAATATAAATAAATATTGGGCTTTACTAGTGGGTAATAAAGTTGGTTTTGGTGTGCTGGTAGTTTTTTGTGATTATTTTTTCGGAAGTAGCATAATTCATATGGTAAGGAGCGTGTCGGGTTTCGCGGCAGATGCGCGCGTGTTTTAATTTCTGCGCACGCGTCTCTCGGCTGGTGACGACACAACTTTAAGCTCCGTTTAGTTTTCCAGTTGTTGGGATTTTTTTCGAAGAAACCCTTGACTTTTACTGATATGTTGTCGTCTGCTAAAATGTGGGTTCTGATCTACTTGTTTGTTTAGATATCTCAAAGTTTTCGCTGTCAGAGATGGCTTGAAGTTCGCATCCACTTGCAAAGATGTTGATGCTTTTTATCACTTAACATTTAGATGAAAATACACACATCAAAAGTGTCTAGGGTTCAAGCACGTTTTTGCTAGTTACAAAAAATCTGTTTATTTTTTTTATAAGTATATTTTTTGTAACTCCTATGTAAGTATACTTTTTTAGTAAATTTTGAATTACTTACCGCAGCTAATCAATGTCCTACCACAGGCTGCTCAATCGCCAGATTTGAATCCCATTGAGCACGCATGGGATATGCTTCAAATAAGAGCTCTGCCAAATATGGATGCCGTACAAACACCAGAAAATCTTTTTCGGCTGTTACAACGGACGTGGGCGGCCATTCCGCAACGTTATTCGGATGAACTCATATTCAGGATGCCGAATCGCTGCGATTGCGTTATACGCGTTAGTGGTGAAAATACAGACCACTAATTGTTTATTTTACACAATAAAAATCCTGTTTTTTTTTTTTTTTATCTTTTTGTCACATTTTAAGGTCAGGATTAACTAAGGTGGAAAAACCAGCATAAGCAAACATCGCGAAGTGTTTATTAATGCTAAAGCAGAAAGTACTTCGTGGATCTACACATACGAAAACATTAAATTTGATTTAATCGATCTAAATAGATATTTTTATTTGATTTCAATAGGGCAATAAAATATTTTTTTAAATACCTTGATCCCTGGACACTTTAGATGAATTTTCTAATCTCATGTGTGTCAATTACAAAATCTCGTTTTTGGTTTTTGTATGGTATTGAAATCATAAGCAGAGAGAGACTTATAAAACTTGATCAACTTAATCATAATTATGTAATTAAGAAAAAATTATAGATACTGTAGATAATGAAATGGACCAATGGGAATGAAACTCTTTAATTTTGAAATTAAGGAACTGTCGTCAGCCATAACATGACATAAGTACGGCACAGACAGGAGGTACCGTTACTGCTTCCGTGCATATACACCAAAAATGATGGCGCAAGGACCGATTACTTTAAGGCTGCTACAAACAGTACCACTCTTAGAACAAAGTCCAGCAGGACTAACTTCCCCACAATCTGCCGCTAGCCGGCACTTTCCCCGACACATGCAAATCGCATGAACTTGTCCGCACGTGCGCTATACCTGCGCGCGCGCCGATCTGCACAAAAACTCCCCTCAGCTGCGCACGCAGCTGCCGCTAACTGCGCAGCCACCAGCTGGACCAGACATGTGACGCGTATTTATAGATCCTAGATGTGGAGGCTTGAGATGAAGGACTGGATGAAGGACCTTTTTGGGATGCTAGACTAGGTTGGGACTATTTTGTAAGTGGTTGAGAGCAATGTTTGAAATGGGGATTGTGTAATTCATGGGAATGAAACGTGTGCCGAATTAATAGATCACTGTTGGGTTCCACGACTAGACACATAATATTATCTTACTTAACTTGTGTACTGCTAGAAAATATAGGCCGCACACAAGTGGTTCTATACTACATCGTTTTGGTAGATTCTGTAGCTGATGTTATTGCACTCCGAGTGTTATAATATTATAATGGTCAGTGACCTTCGGTATTAGATAAAATATGAAATGGGAAGCAAATATAGTAGAGATCGCGGTTTTATGATTGATAAAGAATGGCTCTAATGGAGGACCTTTCTATAGAGCCTTAAAACAACCTAAAAGGCCTAATTTTAATTTCGCCACAATTTATATAAGCTTGTTTTGATTCCTTCCTCATTCGCGTGCTGTCACGAACCCTATCTCTTCATATTACGTAAAGGTCATTTATTATAAACAACACAAACACGGAAAATGCCGAATTGGCCCAATCTTCCCCGAGGAGGCTGCTTAACGACATGATTACCGCCAAACACGATATCTTCTGATTAGTTTGATGGAAATTCGCAACAATTTGCCTCGGGATATCGTTTGGATGCTTAGAATTTGATAATCATCCTGATTTTGAATATTCATTTAATTTATTCGAATTTTCGTCACGATAGGTTCGAGTTCGGGTAGGTATCGGAATGTGGTAATCATGTTTTTGTCTTTAATGAGTATCAAAACAAACCTTGAGATGATGCCTAGGGCATAGAGGTTATAATAGTAGTTTTCCTCCTGTGTTATACGGGTACCTATTGGACTTTTTAAAGATGTAAAATATTGCGATGGATTAGGTATACATATCGCACACCTAGATAAACGGTTGCACAACTCAAAATAATCCAAAATCGAGTTATTGCGATTATCGGAGTCTGTATGATGTTGTATATTATTTTGCTAGGATATTAATTGAGCAAATTAATATCTTAGTAAAATAATATACAACATCATACAACAATAATTATTTATAATCGGTCAAATAGAAAACGGGTAAAACGTGTTTTGCTGTTCCTGAAAAATGAGGTATTTGGATTCGTGCTACTCTTTATCTAGGTGTGCGATATATTATCGCAATATTTTCGTTTCCTTATGGAAGAAATAAAAAATAAAAATGATTGAAAGCATTGCCAAATACCTGCTTCCATTTTTTCAATGTTGATATTTATCTTAGACGGTCTGTCCTTTGCTTCGAGTATTAACCTTGAAAGTGCATCAGACGTGTTTAGCTTCATCGCTAATTATTAATTTAACAAGTTAACATGCAAAAAGATGATGTTTCGCGTGTTAGTAACCACCGCAGGTGAGCTGCCATTACTATAGCGTGCAATTACACTCAGACGCGTATCAGAACGCACGCGCGCATTCTATTTTTGAAATTTGAATTTTTCGCTCCATAATCATTGCTTGATTTTTGTTTTATTTTTTAGCATTGTAGGTATGTTGGCGGCATCGATAATGATATGAGAAAAATAATAAGTCGTAAACTCGTTAGCTGTTTATCTCTTCTTTTGTTCATCTCGATTAATAACATGAAACGTCAAAGATGTAGAAAACAGAAAAACCCGAATTGTACTTTTTACGCTATTTCAAGTTTTTGTTTCTGGTTTCTATCGCAGTTGCGGAACAACATAGGTACTTACCTACTTAACATAACAGTGCACTTTTATTTTAATGAATATTTTGTCCTAATATTTTTAAAACAACGAGGTTTTGTCTGAAAATTAATGATGCACGTAGGTACCTAGGTACCACAAGTACATAAAAACGCAACAAACCACCACAGCCGTAAAATTAGGTGGCGCACGGTAATTTGAAGAACGTGTAAATATTCAAACCACTTTTCATACATTCGCAATGCACCAAATATTTTTATTTTATATTCACAAAAACGAAAACCCAATCGTTCTAAATACGCTAAACGAAAATAATGGGAACCACAACGCCGCTACTTAGATCAAATTAAACGTGGTAGTTCTTATAATTTCCTAACCGCACTTAGGGGTCGCGATTTCTGAACGAAAAAATTATATTTAAGGAGTCAATGCCCCCGCAACGCCATCTGGCGTGCGCTCGCGCCGAATAAGGGTTGCTATGCACTCGACTGTAACACTGAACACTTGAACAGTGTTGAATTTTATATGACGCTCGATATTTGGACAGGTACTTAAATTACATCACCTGTTGATAAACCAGCAGTAGTTGATTGCGACCAAAAAAAAACACTGAAATCTAGATATAAGCCTAAGTCACAGAATCTCCCAGTTTAGGAGTCAGGGTTTACTCTATCTGTATTACCTTTATTCACTGTAATTCATGCACCCTAGTTTTTAATCATTGTTGAAGGTTTTTGTATAAATAGAGTTTTTTTTTTTATATATATAATGTAGGTAAGTAGGTACTATGACTAACGTAGTAACAGCTATGTGTGCACCAATGTACTTAATTCTGACTAACTAATTAACTAAATATTAAGAAAATATTTCTAGGATTACTTAAGAATTCAATTATTTTTTTGGGTTTAGTAGTGTAACTACACTACTACTTCTACTAGCTAAACAGTAAGTAACACCTCTGCCTATCCTTTTGGGGGATACAGGCGTGATATTATGTCTTATTAAATCATTGCTTAAATCCTCTGCTTGGCTAAGTACAGGTTTCATACGTCTGTTAGAAAATGTTTGTCACTGAGACTCTATGATAGATAACTAAAACGAATATATCTTTAGTAAAACCAAACATTCGCAGCTACCTGGTGAACGAGAACCCTTACGTCTTGAAACCACTTTTCACAAAATACACCCCTTAATTGCTATACAAACTTAATTTTACGTTTCTTAAATATTTCTCAATCAACTTTGAACTTTAAGACTCAAAACATAAGTTCGATTTATAATTGAAAACAAATAAAAATTAAGGGATAGAAAGAGCACACGATGATTTCTTTATTGCGAAGTCATAAAGTTTAAAATAAAATTAATAATTTGGACAATATTGAAGTGTTTTTATAGGGAGATTATAAATGATAATTACTATCATTAAATTAACGTTTAGTTAGCATTAAATTGTGATGTGTATCGCTTGATAGTTCGATACCCTACGTAGGGTGAATCGAGGCTCAAGCTTATAGGGGTTCAATGTTTCTTTACTCAACATAAGAGTGCTCCAATAAAGTAATCTGATCCATGTTGGGCTAGCAAGTCAGATTGTACACCATAATGTTGGGCTAGCAAGTCAGATTGTACACCATAATGCCTTGCGGATTTATGTTGGGCTAGCAAGTCAGATTGTACACCATAATGCCTTGCGGATTTATGTTGGGCTAGCAAGTCAGATTGTACACCATAATGCCTTGCGGATTTATGTTGGGCTAGCAAGTCAGATTGTACACCATAATGCCTTGCGGATTTATGTTGGGCTAGCAAGTCAGATTGTACACCATAATGCCTTGCGGATTTATGTTGGGCTAGCAAGTCAGATTGTACACCATAATGCCTTGCGGATTTATGTTGGGCTAGCAAGTCAGATTGTACACCATAATGCCTTGCGGATTTATGTTGGGCTAGCAAGTCAGATTGTACACCATAATGCCTTGCGGATTTACCTAAAAGTTTAAAGAAAAGCTAAGTTATTTCTGTTTAGCAATCGAAGCATTTGATAATGCCGAACTTGTGCTTTTGACGATAAACGTACGTTTGTAGATAAACGCTCATTTTCTTAGCTTTAACGGCTGCACAGATCAGCAACGTACCTATGCTACGATATAAATAAAGCTTTGAGAGTGTTACTTGAAACCACGTTCACTTGGAATATTCAAACAGAATCAACCTGGGGAATGACATAAACTTTTGTAGTAAGCAACCAAGCACTAAGATCACGTGAAAAATATCCATGAAACCTTCAACATACTTTCCATTCCTGTTCAATTTCTGTTCAAGTTCAAATTCCTGGTCAAACGACTGTAACATCGTGTTCTAATGTAACGATCGCAGTGATTCAATGGAATTGTCTTTACCTCGACATTGCGTTGTTTACCTGCGATAAAAACCTCTGGCCTTGACCTTATTACCTTCAGTACCTCTATACCTACCAAATACCTAGAACCTTCTATAGAAATTACTCCTACGCCTGCAAAAAATCGTTTGTAACACTGAATGTTCCTTTTCTCACAGTGACGCTTATGAAAAACTTGGAAATAGTCTTCTAAAACTGCCTTATTCATTTGAAATGTAAATGGATTCACGTGCAGTCTTGTGAAGATTAAAACTCGTTTCAAGAAACAATTTTCAGTGCTCTGAAAATTATCCACGAGTCATAAATAGCTACAATATTTTTTATATTGTATTTTAATAATTTCTTATTTTTATTTTTTATTTGCATGCCAGATCAATGTTATCATTAACACATTATGTAATTATCGAAATTGTAAGCTCATATCGTATTAATTTAATAACTTGTCATATACCTAATATGTGGAAAATATCGTGAGTTACTCTGTAACTCAAATTTTGTGTAATACTGTAATGTGTGACTGTTTATTTTCCCAAATAAATAAAATAAGATCGCTTATAGCGATAAGACCGTCCGCTGTGTCACTTATAGCGATAAGACCGTCCACTGTGTCACTTATAGCGATAAGACCGTCCATTGTGTCACTTTGTGCAAAATGTATTCCTTTTTATTTGTAATTTATGTAGTGTACATAATAAAGAGTTTGCTATTCTATTCTCTTCTATAAGCTACTCAGTACATTTTGGCTCACTATTAGATCAAACTACAAGACAGCCTAGTAACATCCTCAAACGGTAACATTCTAACAGCAAATCGAATTCGTTCAAACATTGTTTCCCAATTTCCAATAGCTTTTCGTTCGGTATTCTCGTATGAAAAATGCCGAGTTTTCCCGTACGTTCGGTACGATGTCCCCCTGTCGCTGGGGGGTAGGCAGAGGCACGGCATGTAGCGTGAGTGACGCCGGCCATTTGTCAACCCGCTCGATTTAATCTCACGGCGGATTTGGCCGACGAATTATTTGGGAATAGTGTATTGGTACGAATTGTCGTATGAAAAATGGAAATGGTAAATGTATGTGTGACATGATTCTTCAGTGATTCTTCTTGTTTGTATAGCTATGTTTTCCTACATGGGTAGATGTTCTCAATTTAGTTACATTTTTAGCTCAAAATCTGCCTTTGAGCCAGTTCTATCACATAAAAAGCATGACTATTCCGTAAGCGTTCAATTTAATATTTTCCAGGAACAAATGGCGTGTGACGATAACTATTCAAACTACAAAACTTTCAACAAATTCTACAAACACTTTGCGACCAATTAAGTTTTTGCGAACTAAATGCCAGTTAGTGCTGCATTAGCATTGCATGCTATACCACAGTTAAAGTGAAGCACGTATGTCGCAGAAATTACAATATTCACACGGAGTTTTACTTAAATTAAAATTATTAAATGCTTTATTCCACAAAAAAAACATTGCAAAGTGGAAAAACTTATATCGGCAATAAAAACAATCAATAAAAAAATTAAAGCGTTTTTTTTTTTATTCTATTAATACAATGAAATCCCTATAACTCACCCGCCAACACTCGCCAACCCCACTATACAGGTTGTAGCCATCAAAAAATCTGACTTGGTGAATCATAAATTATCCCTGCGAGGTACCTAATACTCCCATAAGTTGTATAAACCGTAGGACCCTCATCATATCCTCACGCGACCAGGAGTTCCATTAAACGGTGGAATATTGAGATCACAATCTTGGCTCAGGTTGAGTACCTACGCGCTGTGAAAAACGTTCCCGCCCCAAGTTAAGTGAGCGTGCCACAAATAAGTTGTTTAATTTTCAGGTTTTTATGGTAATTTTCTTAAAGACTGTTTATGTTGAAAATTTGCATAATTTTAAGTGAAGTTTTGTTTGTAAGGTGTCTGAGATAAGTACAAATGTTTTAATGGTGATGGCTATCGTGAAACATGCATTTTTCTCGCCCACGGTAAATACATTATTAAAAACCATAACAAACAAATTATTTATAACGATCCTTCCAATGCATCGACTGGTTTCGCATATCGATATTTAGGTACTGTATTTTTATTCTCATTCCTGTGCCAATCATTAACTATAAAACTTGAAACCGGTACTCAAGACAGCTGCTTAGACACACTAACCCACATACCCTTACGGGAATAAGTAATAATCAACAAAATATCTTAACGAAGTGCTTGAAGTAACTGATCCTATTCAGCTAACAGCATCTTCGCGTTATCGATAACAAGTTTACGATAATGTTTTATATTGACTGTTATTCTAAAAATGCTATTGCTTTTTTTCTACAATATTACGGATATCAGAACATTTAACCGTTATTTATCAAGTATCATAATATTATAAGAAAGTTTAAACCCTCTTCTTCTTACAAGGATCATAATCTTTGAAGTACTTCAGCTATTACCTATATCTGTGCATGAGTAGTGATATAATAATTTCACATAAATATCAACCACCCACAGCGTCCAATAACAGCCATTATTCACTCGAATTAGCCTCTTACTGACCCCAACCGTCCCACAGTGACCCACTCGACGCCCAAATACCACTCGAAACTACCAAATCGGTAAACACTTACAAACACCGGAAAACATCATAGACGGTCTTTGTGTTCGCTAGTTACGGAAGTTAAAGATGTTATGGTTTTTCTGCGAGCTACGCCCCTCGCCACGTGGCAAAAGATGCTGAATATCTTCTAAAAGCGGGCCTAGTATAGACCCTTGTGGCACACCTGCCTTTAAATACGAACTTACCAAAATTTTGTTCACGCGAAAATGATCTTTAACCCTCTCTGATAAGCTTAAGTTGAACTGCTTTGTAAAATGGTAAGTGACAAGCGTATATTTGGCAGCAAGAGGGTGTACATTGAATTATATTTAGTCGTAAGCTCCCTACAGTTATGATTGAACAAATGATACGTCCACAAGGTGTGCAAGACACGCTCCGCTTTGATAATGTTTTCATTGCGAACTTTTTATTTAGGTACGATTAACATTATGCACAAAACAGATTTTTCTTTATCGGTGAAAGTATACAATTTGGTGGGAGCTATTTATTCTGAATTATGTACCAAACCGTGTTATTTGGGGCAATATTTTTATTGATATTATAGCGTTGTTAGTTTTCGATGAGATCTTAGCACGCGAAAACACGACTTAGGATTCATAGCTACCCTTAGTTTATGAATCAGCTTTGCACCTTCGTATTTTTGGAGGCCATTGTCCGGGTGCTACCTTTTTTTATGCCATGGACTGTTATTCAGATACCACCAGATATGTCTTAAATACCGACACGTGTACAACCTTTATTCATTTAAAATTCTGTATCACTATTATTACCGTTACCTGCATCTGTATCAGACAGCTTTGCTACATCTTCACTAATACTTATTTCTTTATCGACAAGATTCAAATTGTTATACTATTTGCGTTTATCATCTGTAACAGTATACTTGTAATCGAGTCACAGTTGCCGTTTCCCTTTCTGTCGATTTTTGCACCTTTCGTCAATTTATATCGGAAACCAATTTATTGATCCACCATCTGTTGTGAGGTGGGCAACCGTTTCTAAAGACCCTATACAATTTATATCTAATGTTTTTTTTCTTTTCAGGTAAGTGTTTGCAATTTCGGACAAAAAATGGTGGCATTTGGCGCAGCACGTGAGTAGTGCGTAGTAGTGCGGTATTGTTGTGGATTAACGTGCTGAATTTGTAAACTATTTGGCGAGAATTATTTGACGGCCTTGATTCATACATTAGTTTCATACGCAAGATTACTCATCATCTCCCCGAGACTCATGTCAGGTAATTTTACTTCATCCAGTATAACAGCTTCACTAATTGCAGACATAGCTATGAGATATCCGTTTGATTATCCGTTCGTGAAATCCTAGTAAAATTATTGTATTCAACGTTCTATCCTTTGTTTTCCAATAAGAATTTATTTTGAGATTAGTCGACTATTAGGAAAACTACACTGTTTACTTCATAGGCAGGTCTGGGTTACCAACATCAAAATCTATCCCCATCTTTCAATATCATTACCGCCAGACTTTGTTATTTCAATCAAAGCTTTAATGTTGAATATAATCAATTACCAGCATCACGTCGATGTCTGCCCGACCGCGGAGGGGACAGGTGTGAGGGTACTGTGGATAGTTGTGGATGGTGTAATCACGGGGATGAACTCAACTGTGAAATGACAGGGGATGCACGAAGGGCAAGGAACTGCAATGATTGGACTAATTTAAGTACATGATGGTTCCATAGCCAGAGAAACATAACCGGACGGTAACGACTCAATCCCCAAAACGCAATGTCCTTCTCATGCGGAATTTGACTGAGACACGTGCACTATGTTTATTCTAGGATAAAAAACAAATCCAGTCGAATTTAATGAGTTTTGTTAACAACATTGAACTGGGTGACCCAATTACGCCAAATACCTGTTTACGAATTTGATTAGCAACATTCATCTGTAAATCCCATAACATACAAGACTGGGTCACCGTACTTTAATTTGTTGACAACCTTAATTATGTCAAAAAGTCAATAGAATAACACAAAATTATTAAACTTCTTAATCTCTTCTTAATTGCAATATACCTGTAAATTACGTCGTTATTATTTATTTTAAAGCTGCCTTTTACATGAAATAAGCATTAAAATATTGGAATCTAATAAATGTTGATCTTTCCAAAGCCAGTCATAAAGAACCTGTTGTAACTGTAACAAAACACTTAACAAATTGCACACAATCCGTCACGTGGTGTGGTCACTTGATAAATTAAACAATAAAAACAAATGACATTTCCTGTCCGTTTGTCTATGATTGCGTGCCGCTAAAGGCGTTGAAACACCATGAAATTAACCTTCGTTTTCATGGAAATGTAAACAATTTGCTCACTTAAGAGTTATAGTGCGCATCGCTCGCATTTTCAGACAAGCATTTTGTCAGGCATTTTGTATTTTCTATGAAATGTGACATCTGTTCCAGTTCATTTAAAAACTTACAAAATTGTTGTGTTCAGCTTGATTTAAGGGTTTAATAGTACTAATGTATCCTGCAGTTATTTTTGGATTAATTGCTTTTAGTAATATTATGGCTTTTAATTGCCTGGACACCATACTAGTATAAGCTGCAGGCCTGCCGGCCACAGGTCTTCTTCTTTGTGTCGCTGGCACTACTTTTCTCAAATCTTGTTGACCCAAAACTACGCCAATTCCACGGCGTCGTCAATGGCAGCGCAGAGGTCACTTTGACTGCAAGTTTTGGGACACAGACGGAAAGATAGAAGGTGGAGCATAGTTTGCGACATAGCTCCACATCCACACCCAGCTGCCGTTCCATTGAGGTAGCCCCAGTTTATAAAGTTGGAGTTACATATTCCCACTTGTGTCCGGATACGGTTCAGGGACTTCCAACAAGTGGACCTCGAAAGGTTACACCCTGCAGAAAGATGCTCCTTTGGTGGTAGATAGTAAGTGGGAGGGGGAATAGTGTCCTGCCACAGTTTGCAACGGGCGTGGCGCCGTCGGCCGGGGTTCCTGGTAGAGAAGCTGTTGATTTTAAGAAACTGTGCATGGTTTTTTTTTTGGGCGGAACCTCCTCATACAAGCAAATCTTTGCTTAAAAGGTGACTCCAAACTTGACAATGTAATTTACATAAGTTGATGAAATATGTTTTTTTTTGCCGTTGCGTTGGTAATTGTGCGTACAGGTGTGATCGAAAGATATGAAAGTGATTGCTAAACTATACAAAGTTTCATTGTGAGTGAGTGTTACTTAAAAATCATTTGCCAACCAATAGGTATATGCAGAATAAGGTGCTGAGTCAACTAAAATAATAACAGGTCGTATTTACTTGTAGTTACGCCAGCCGCCTTTATTAAAAGTTTAACGTCTTTATGTAGGAAAGACTTACATATATCAACCTGCGTAAAAGTAAAAAAGAATGTAGTTTCAATCCTTTTTAAACCTTACTCATGTGAGAAGTTATTATTAAAATTGTATTCTAGTTCCTACAAATTCAAGAGCATTACTTTTGGCACTACGTATACTACGACCAACATGTTCCGAAGAGCAGACTAAGGTCAAGCACACATAAACCAACCTATAATAATGTAATAATAAAAGCTCCGACGTTTAAATCTAAAACAAAATAATATATGGGTGGACATAATTTAGGGCGAATTTGGTGAAACGCGAAGGTCGACTAGTCTGGCAGTAATTACTTGTGGCCTAGGTTGTGGGCTAGGCACGCCATCGCGCCACGCCTAGCGAAAATTAGCTGGAATCAAATTAGGAAACTTGCACAGTTGCGATTTTCCGCCGGCAGAAAATATGTATTTTTCATGCGATTTTTTTTATCCGGGTTTATACAGGGTTAGTTTTCAAAGACCTGCCAATTTTTCAGACATGATTCAGAATCGACAATATTCTCAATAAACTAAAAAAAAAAAAAAACTTTTTAGTACGTAGTCAATTTATGTTTTTTTTTTAATATTTTTGTTAATGTATGTACTAGATTAGTAGTACCTACGCAAAATTCGCGCCCGCCGCCGCGACGCGTACACGGCGAGAGAGGTCATTATCCTTGTCGCGTGTTCTTACGATAGGAAATGTTTCGGACATATTTAATTGCATGTTTTCATATATTTTTATTATAATTTGATTGTAATATTTAACACACAATAACGATTTAATTAAAAGATTTAAAATAAAAAAATTGGCAGATGTTTAAAAACTAACCCTGTATTAGTAATCATTAACTAAGAATTGAATCATTATTTTTATAGTCATAGGTACAAAATCTAAGTATGTTAAATAGTTGTTTACTTCATCGCTCATTACATCGCCAGCTCATTACTATTAATACTGACTGTCTATTAAATCACACAATTGTTTTCTTTGACTCAACTAGTAAAGCCCAAAGGAGTCCTATGAATGATTTAAACATTGACCATGTTCCCATTGTTGACCTAAGGTCCGAGTCATCCCGTACGTGACACTTCGGTGAGAATGTCTCTCGTTGGCGCTAAACACGGCCGGTGTACACGCTTCCTCAAACACATCGGAGAACAAACACCTCATTGAGTGAACATGAATGACTGAACGGACAACGATTGATCACCTCTTTGCTTGCACTTGAAATGTTTGGTATTGTGTTGTGTAAGAATAGGTATTGGTTTGACCTGAAAGGAAAGTTATACAAGGAAAGGCGTGATTTAGGGTTATAATATAGAGAGGATAATATAACCCTTTTATTTTTATTTTATTTATGAATTCAATCTAACAAATAAGTACCTTACCTACCTATCCTGCTACTTAATGGATAGGTACAAAATATTTAAATATTCAAAGGCGACATGACTGTGTACTCATTTTCAACATGCTAATTAAATAAATAATTGTAATACACATAATTACACAATTTCGCATTTACAATTAAAATACACAGTGTAGGAACCCATAAAAACGTCGTCGTGTCCAGACGCACGATTATTATTATATTAAATAACTAATCAACGTAAATAATCATGAAAGAGTCGCACGACTTGTTGTAAGTCTGTACGGTGCCTTAGACGTGCCACGCAGCTCATTTTTATGATCCTCAATAAATTGATTCATGTTATATTAAAAGCCTATTCTGTAATGGCGAGGTTTTATTTAATTTATCAAAATGTCTGGAAGATTTAAATATTTTTTTATTAACATGAGACTGTCTCTTCGTGTAATGTGCGACTGTAAGTATGTGTAGCTTCAGATAAAATCATTTTTTTAAATCAAATTAAATCCAGTGTAGACGGTTAGCTACAGAAATCTACTTGCAAAATTTATTACACCATCATCCCATAAAGATTAGAAGAGACCACCCACATGTAGCAGCAGTCACCGTAGTGATGATCTGACATCCAACAGCAGTAATAACTATCACCTACTTATAGTTTATCTTACTTTAGCGAAATACCCCAACATTAGACAAAACTTACACCAAGTTCTTCAAACTTATTTAAGTTTCACGAACTTGGTGTAAGTTCTTGGTGCATTTATTTCAATTAAACCATTTACAGGCACTTTTGAATTGTCAAAGAAATCGATGAGTCAAAAAGATGAAGCTCGTTGCCCATTCCAAATCCTTCTCAAATCTAGACACAATCAGTGCCTGGTGCCTGCTAATATTTATCGGCCTGGCGCATGGCGTCGCGTGCGGCATTTTGTGGCCGCACTATACAATTGCCCGGTGCTATAATAATTGCCTCCACTTCGCGATCCACAATCTCTTGATGTAATCGAAGCAGTCCACCATTATTGCCTTTCAACCTTCACTGATGTGTGTGCTGAATTTGCTTTCCAATAAGATTCGTATAGGTAAATTGGTGACTATTTCGTTTTAAGTAGTAGATAGGCCGTTTACAAAACTTCAATATATGAGTTTACTTAAAAAAGAGGTGCTTAAGGAATCTGACATTCTGATGAAAGGGGATTTCAATATACCAGGACTTCGCTTAAATTATTTTTATTAGTTCCATCTCGATTCTGATAAATAAGAGAAGGAAAAAGATTTCGGCGTCGAAATGACAACAAAGGGTTTCCCTAAATCAATATCTGAATCTTTTTAAAAGGGTTTCTGATTGGTCTCATGTTTCATTCATTTCCATTTTGGTAAGGACAGCTTTTAAGCAATCAGTTTATTTTTACAACAAAACATCTCAATTCCAATAATTTTCGTTATTGAAAAGTGTGATCGCCGACGCTCGGCCACACTTAGGCAACACTCGTCCAATATAAATATATCACGGGTCTTAAACTGCCAATATACAAGAATATTGTTAATTTATTACTATTGCTGATCATTTACGTCTTATTATCAAAACAAACACTACGGACTCAGAGTTATAATCGAAAATCTGACGACAAACTTAACTTACAGTCGTCAAAAATATAATCTCCGTCGAAAAGTTCAGGACAGCAAGATGTTGAGTGGCAAAACATAAGTTGGTTGGGTTGCACTGAATGATTCACATACTAAATGGGTCAATTCATTATCTGTGTCCTGATCTGATAAAGGATCGTTATATATTTATTTCTTCTTTTATTTTGTGTCGTGGACGGCACATTCCAAACGCTCTTGATAGGACGCGTGAAGCGAGCGCACTCAGTTATGGATACGGCAATCTTTTTCTATGATAGGATTGGACTTAAGATAAAGGTATGTTAAGTCAAGGTCGGTTACTCATTTGACATGCACTGCAAACGAGATCATTGCCAAGTCATAATGTTGACAGTTTTCCTTTTACCTACATTCAAACTGGAGATGACAAACATTTATAATCAAATTCTTGAAGTTGTTTTAACAACTACGATAACAAAACAACTTGTTTTTTTCCAAATCAACTTGCCACCTACACATAATCTCGAACACTGGACATCATCCAATAAATCTCATCCTAACTGCCTCATCCACATCTTCAGAGCTCCCCGGCGAGCCTGTTCCAGGAACACAATACATTGATTCTCGCTTAGCACCGCACAGCACCGCGCCGCACCGCACCGCATCGGACCGCACCACCGCCGCGCACTGTCGGCCGAAAACGATAAAAACACTCGTGAACCATCGCACCTATATGCGCAGGCGCCGACGGGACATCGACTAGAGATGCTAGATGTGGCTAAGTTAGTAAAGTGCGCTCTGAATTACAAATACAATAGGAGCGTGCTCTCGTGAGAAAGCGTTCGACATGTTCTCGCCACGGTATTGGAAATGAAGATGGATATTCACTTGAGTCACCATGACCCTTCTTTAGTTGTGATTTTCAGCTCAGTGTAGAGAACAAAAATAATATACTGGTCATTTTTTATTTATTACATATTAATAAAATAATACATTATTGAGTGTGCAAGTCACCCCCTGCCATTTTATCTGTGTATTTTATAAATGAAACATTGCTCAGGCAGGGGCCATAGTTATTCCATAGTCCTAGATAACCAGTCCACTAAAGCTACCCAAATCCATAGTCCATTATCTTTGTTTCCATATCCTGCCATAGTCCTACACCAACCGGAGGATGTCCTTGGGTGCACCTGTATAATCCGAACAGGGATAATCGTCGGTTGGTGCACCATTTCTTTAAAAAAGTCTAACGGGCCTCAGCGAGTTGGCTTCGGCCCCTCGTATGCCTTCCAAAGGTCCGGGATCCCAGGATCCCGAGAAATGTCAAGAGACATAATAATAATAATATAAAAGCAAATTTTAAAAGAATAACTCATAACTAAAACCATCCAAATGTCCAACTTAATCCGTCGAACTGGAAACTACTCGTCGATTCGATGCTATAATCTCTAGTTGGCCTCTCCTGTAGTCCTGTGTTTACAATTACACACTATTCTGCTCTTTAATGAAGTGATTTAGATTCCCCTTATAATACTATGAATATTATAATTGAAACAATTCGCCCAATTTTTATCTTGGCGAACTAGAACTACATCTTCGAAGATCTACCAAAAGGCCCTTTCCACAGTTCCTTATACATCCGTGTTAGATTCCACAGGGCGCCAGGACCCTAGCTGTGACACGATTGGGTCGGTGGTCACCAGATACCTCTCAGATATAACTGCCAGATATCGCTAAACGATCGTGAGCGCCAGATATCGCCTTGTCCTTAGGACTCCGGCCATATTAATGATTTCATTAAGATGCCAATTTATACACGCCATCTAAGTGATGTCGTGTTTGCTGCGGTCTAGACTCCTGAAATACGATGTGGGTTATGGATTCTTAGTACAAATGACCTTCCTTGGCTATTTTGGCGTAAAAGATAAAATAATAAGGGATTATTGTAATTAAGCAACTAGGCGACAGCGTCCTTTCGTAGAACTGATCATGATTTCGATAATATAAGGAATTATTACTAAACTTACTTGGTCTTATTGCTGTAAGTCAGTAAGTAATTATGTATAGTAGTGTTGTACCTAATTGGTAGCATTCGCACGATGGAATTAAATCCAAAGCATCTTAATTTTTCTTTCAAAATCTTAGCATTTAGAACAGACTGTTCATTGTGTTCTGTATAACCTTTTTGACTTTTGCACCCAAAGGATAACTTTATTCTATTAATCATTCAGCTACCATCCTATACCATTAACAACAAAAACACAATATGAAATAAATTATTGAAAGAGAAAGAAGTGATGCTCGTCTAAGCAATGTCTTTACAATACAACATTACAATAGGTTCAATAATCGTCCATTGTTTGGACAGGATAAATCAAATCTGTGGCGTATCTGTCTGCATTTCTATCGCCCCTAAATCAGAATTACAACTCATTATAATACTGAGCTTAGAATTTATAATTATAACGAGTGTCAGAGCTTATTGTTAGATGGGAGCTTTGTACAAAAACTAAAAAAGGACTTAAAAGCTGAAAAATCGCTAAGACAAAAGTGTGAAGACTGCTGCATAAGTTTGACGAAAATATGAGTTTTGGCGAAGGAGTTTCAGTGAAAGCAAAATTCAAAATTGAATTCGGAGATAAAAATTAAATAGATAAAGGTAGTCCTTGATCATTCAAACTGGATTTAACATAAGAGCTAAAATCAAACCACGGACTATGAAAGTATTACTTACCTATGATGTCATCATCTCCAGGAAAGTTCATTAGGACCTATTCTGAGAGCCACGAACCTTCCTCTCCGTGCTCCTGCGTTACATAGCAGCCGTTCGGCATGCGCCGCGCACGCCGAGGACGTGCGCTGACGTGACGGCTGCGCCCGCGCATGGGCATTTGCATCGGTTTCCGCCACCAACAAACGCACCGACACACGCACGGATTATAACAATATAGGATATGGAGCTATTAAACTTATGGGAATGGGACTTGAAAGACTATTGTGAACTTTGACCTATTACCGGGATGAGTCACATTGCCCATCAGGAAGTATTATTAATAAATAGGTTTTCTACTAAGATTTGAAGGGGATGAAAATCATTTTTCTAATCAAATTTTATCCGGTCAAGTAGTGCAACTATAAACAAGGAACTAATGATCTAGTAATGAGTACTGCAACATTTGAAACCTCACCATTGAACTTTTGTCTTGCCATCGGATCTGATGTCGTCTAATTAACACAATTTTCATCTATTTTGTTCGGGCAATCTACAGTAGAAAAGCTCACTCTCCTATTAACTTCTAATCCAGCCCCATTGACACAAGACGAATAAGTTATCATAAGTTGACCACATCCGATCTCCTCTGAATCATCATCGCTACATATTTTGGAGAACAGGAAACCTTTCCATTTTACTGCCGACTACAAGTAGTGTTATTATATAGGATGTTGTAATGGTCACACAAGGAAATATAACGGGTGTAAAAAGACACTTAACGAGGCCGAGAGTCACTTTAACTCCCTGTCATTGTTATCAGTTTTTTGTACTGGACCATACCTGGGAATCTTCTGGTTACGGAGATATTGAAGGTCAAAATTCCAACTTTTACTGGGTTTTTTTTTTACGAATACAAGTTTTTAATAATTTACAACGCAACTTTCGGTATTATTTATAAACGTCTCTTCAATTTTAATCAATTGATAAGCAACTGATTAGCAAAATTATTATTTATTAACGCTATTTAGCGCTAAGAAGTCGCTAAACAATTGATAAGTAGCTGTTAAAATTAACTAAAAAAAAAACTACTTTTATTTTATATTATTTGAATCAGCTAGTCGATAGAAATATTTCGAGGTAATTTTGTTCCTAGCATCGAGTTGTTCCAGTAAATATGGATTTCGATAATCTTTTACGGGATTTTAGAACGACGTAGCAGAATTAAATAATTTTGAAACGCTGCGCGCCGGCGCGTTGTAGACGGAGAAAACCTCGTTTAAATCCGCTACAGAAATGATTAGCTATTTCTTCATTCGAAGTACTTACACATGATGAAAGGATTAATAGGGAAAGCTCCATCAGGAGGAGGCTCAGTAGGTGCTCAGGAGGTTTGAGTTGAAGCTCATCGGAGATATTGATTACCCAATGTGTTATCCCATGTGCCCTCATGACGCCAGTTCTCAGGCCCAGAACTGAAGAAAAGCCAGGTGGCAGTCAAACACACATAACAAGAGACATTTTTAAAGAAAACGATTTATTTTGATACATGTAATAAAGCTAAATTCATTATTTTTGATTTCCAATATTCTTCCTCCGAAGACATGGGTGCGATTCTTTTCTCATGCCACGTCCTCCTTCATATTGTTCAGGGAGCATGGTCTCCTCCTTCGCCGCCTTTGCGAGTAGTTGAACAGTATTCGTGCTAGGGCTTTCAAAGCAGCAGCCAAACTTGTACCTACAGGTACAAGTTTGACTGCTGCAAACAAGTACAACAACAAGTAGGTATATTAGTTGTTATTAAAAGCACTGAAACCCCGGTGCAAAGGAAATAGGAAGTAATATAAAATGGACACAAGTACCCTACATAAATTATACAAGAGTATATTCATGTTAACAAGCATAAAGGACGTGCAAATACATTATGCTACTGCAGCTATTATCGGCTACTGCTTTAACATTAATTAGGTCACTTTACGTTTTTAAGTAGATCTAAATTCAGATATACCTTTTCCTGTTTACGCCAATCATTGGAGCGCATATTTTTCATTGCTACCATTGCAAACACAATGAAATAAACCTAGTACATTATTTTATTAAAATTAAAAAAAAAACGATGAAATTTTTGACTTTTGTCTGTCAAATGTCAAAGTTACGACAGGTACAAAAATCGTGGATTAACTTTTTTCTTAAAATTCTGATATGTAGTCGACTATTTTGATTATAATCTGTGCTGAACGCATATATCAACTCTATTTCGTTTCGCTACTAATCACCTGCTCACTAGCGAGCGTTTGAATAAAGAAAAGTTAATCATTGATTAAGAGCTAACTAAGGGCCCGTAGTTTAATACATAGTTAACATGACCAATAGTCAATTTAACAATTAGTCACTTGACAATAGTCAATAGCTGTCAAAGTTTAACTACTATGGCTGCGCATGGTTAACTTTTATAGGAAATTGTATTTTTTTTAACTGTAGTTAGCTGAACCATTTGTCAAACAACATACTTCTGTAATTTTTAACAAATTGTTAGTTTGACTAACGCATTTTAACTATTAGTATGTTTGACTACTGATCAAACAATGGGCCCTTATTGATAAGCTAAACTGTGGCTAATCAGTAATTAGCGAGATTTTTATAATCAAGGCTGTTTAAATACCCACACGACCTCTGCACCGTTGCTTGCACCCATAAACACAATGTTTTGCGTGCGTTACGTTGCGCTATAAACAACGATTTTTCACACCAAAAATAAAACTCGTTTCCCAGCAATTATGATCGTGCAATGTTACTTAGTGTGTTTTACAGAATACGTGGTTGACGACTATGTGATGGGTCTTTTTACACCCTGTAGATGGTTCGTCGTTTCCGTATTGAAGGAACATGTTTGTACCTGAACAGGTCTTAGGCCGATATCTATAAATGCTACTTAGCACGCACTTTGGTTAAGCTTTATTCTTGTCACTATAGCACAGCTATCAACCTACGAGTACTAGATTGAGAAGGGACATGACTAAATCAAAGCACGCATGCTAAGTAACGTTTATAGATCTCGGGCTTAGCAGAGAGTAACGTTGTCTTAGACATGTGTATTGTAACTAATTAGATACTGGTAGTCTGTCTTATCGCAGCACATCGGCGTTCCTGTAGCAAATCATCTTAAATGTTGTACTAGTAGGTACGTACTAGTTACACCAGCCCTATAACTACCGTTTGATGGCTAGACGGACTGAAGGTTGCAGTGAAAATCAGGTAAAAGGACGTAGCCGACAATCCTCTCTTCTAGTCACTTTTATTCTAGTATTTTTTTCAGGAATCGTTGAAGGTAAATACATTTATGCTGAACGGGGCCTATTTGGCGCAGCCGTGAGGCACACAATACTGTTTTTTAAGTCTTTTACATATTTTTGTTTTTGTTTTGTGTGAATGTTATGTGCCTTAAGCTGGGTCAAATATTTTTTTTCTTATTTTTTTTCTTTAAATAGCCTAGCTTATACTTAGCAGCAAATCACACGGTAGGACTTACGTCTACGCCATCGCCAGAGGGTTCGAAGAGGTCCATACAAACTATTTAAACAATGACACACAAAACGATTTCCTAACAACATAGTCATTTTTAATTCCACTATGTTATACTTCAACAATGTTCAGTGATAGATCATATGCACAATGGTCCATCACACCGAAAATCGTGGACAAAAAGAAGTACTATTTTTGATAATAAAAATATTTCAATGCCATAAGGTGCTTACAACACAATCGTACAAAAAACCAGTTAAACGGCGCTCAAAAAATAAAATTAAGATATTCTAAAGTAACCCTTTGTCCGACAGCGCGTCATAATCCGCTTTATCAAGATTATCTTAAAAATATCTCCAAAGCAGAATGAACTTTACCTCTTTAGTATAAAGGTGGTGTTAGTTTGTTAATAGCATTGATATAAAATAAACAATCATTGAAATGCGCTCACAAAGTGGCCTCAGCAATTTTCTTCACAAATAATTTAGAACAGAAGTGTTAGCTTATTAGTATTTTTAGTTATTTTGATAAAATAAATACTTCTTGAATATATTTTAAAATTATATTCATATGCTTTAATATCTTAAAATGAATGGATTTCTGAAACAGGTCAATGTATTTTTTGCACCTATGTACACGCAAAAGTGAACAAATGCAAAAATATGTTGCTGACAAAATGAAGCTCTTCAATACATTCCACAATTGTTTTGCACTGACAAGTACAATCATAATAATCCTAATTCCCCAGTGCGGAGCGCATTTTTTTTTCTGGACTTAATACAGTAACTTAATTTACTATCAAATTCAGCTTTATATTGACTTGTTTTACTAGAAAAAAAACTCCCGGTTGATAACACAAGAGTGTATTTGTCAAATATTTGATAAGATTGCCAGCACGTGCCGCCACCCCCCGCGTTTATTGTGATTAGATTAACAAATATTAGCCTCTCAATAATAAACTGTAGTTTTTTGTGTTTGATAAGGGCAGGTGCTTGGGCTTCATAGTAGTGTTTGTTGCTTTATCTTATGTTACTTCCTTGGATTGGCAGCCGGAGTATTATTTTTATTAGTCTTGGTTTTTATAGGGTGGTAAAAAATAGACACATCCTAAAAGATCCTGCCGCTAACGCATTTACTTATAAAACCACGAAAGGCTACATCATGTACACTATACAAAACATCTGAAGATGCAAAAGTCATTGGTACTACATACTTTATAATCGTGTTGCACTCACGACAACTCAACGACAGCTAATTAATACAGCCATCGCTATCAAACATTAACTGCAGCGCAGTAAAAGAGAAACTGCACAATTTCTCAGAAATCAATTCAAACGTAAGATATTTTTTATGACAACTTCCTTCCCACGTCCATTCGCAACAATACTTACAATTTCACCTAAACAAACAGACAGACATGATCTTACGAAGCCGTGGCAAATATTTAACGGTATATGAATTAGTAGGCTCGCTGGGCTCCCAGACGCCCCGGTGGGCCGAGCGTGCACAACCCAGCACACAAAACCTATTGTATTTTTACCTTACTATTGAATTTACACCTCGGCTGTGGGACAACAGTGCTGATTCTATCTGCCATGCCGTGTCCGAAATCGCGAAAAAAGCCTTTGAAGAGATAATCGAAAACTGTCACAAGGAGTTTTAATATCACCATCCGGTGTTTAGGAAATAGACGAGTGTGTAGAAATAGCTCATGTTGCTAACTGTGGATTCGGAAACAAGGTTTTCTGTTTTTTCACATGTCTTATGTACCTATTACTTACTACATTATGATAACACAGGAAAATAAGTAGTATTTAAAGCTAAAATTTTGGTTAGTGTAAAAAAATAAAAGCTCTACATTGTCCATTTTTTTTGCTCAGACAATCAATTTTATAACCAAACAATACATTTATTGTCATTTTACAACATCTTTACGTTAACATTTAGCTCCACAATGGGCGAATCGTTCGGAAGTATAATATCATTATAACGCTTCACCTCAATCCTGACATAATTACATATAATGTTGCTTTCCTCCATTGTGATGCATCGACGGAATTTTATGCCCATTTCACTATAATGGCTGTCCCTAAGCCCCGTACAAACAAGCATGATGGATGCGTTGCGGCACTCACAAAAGAACCATTGACAGCATGCACGTACCCGACGTCCAATTATAACGAAAAAGTAAAGATTTTGTCCACCCGCGCCGATATCGACCCACTGTGTCACACAAAAAATATTAACAGAGCTCACTGGTCTGTTTGATAATGAAATATATCGGAGAAAATACAAATAATTATTTGATATAAGTACAAACTCATGATTGTATTCTTTGTACAAGGTTCCTGATAAATAACTAACAAAACAATTCGAGCATCACAGTTAAACAACCCTTCTTTTTTAAGTATTTTTTATTGATAAATAAAGCTCTGCTCTACCACTAATGTATATCGACAATACTTTTGAATTTGAAAGATCATTTCGGTTAAAAACTTATAACGACAAGGGTTTAATAAAATAAAACTTTACTAATATTGACCTCGATATTAGAGTCTTCCCTCTCCAAATTAATACGATAAGGGCATTAGGGATTAATGTGATAAGGGCAGGAGGGTTATGGCTTGATTGACCTGCCTGGTTTACTGGAGCAACATATGGCTGGAGGTGATGTCATGGGGCCTGCCCAGCTGCTTGGCGCAGGACTGCTGGTGCAGTTCGCAGCAGTAGGCACGCGTAAACCTCTGGCCGCAGTGCCTGCACGCAAACAGAGTCGCGCGAGCGCTTCTCAAGTCGAGTGCGTGGCGACACACGCAGCAGTCCCTGAAAAAAGGACAAACTTACATCATTCCAGCTTTTAATAAGAAAAATGCCACTTTTAGAAAACAGACCTTATAATAACTTCTTTAAGAAACAAAGCATTTATTTCAATCAAACCATTTACAGGCACTTTCGAACTGTTAAGGAGTCGGTCAGTCTGAAATATGAAGCTAGTTGCTCATTCCACAGCGTAATATGTAGGTACCCATGGAGACGAACGGGCAAGAAACTCCATTGACACTTGTAAATTATATTGTTACAAAAATATTATATCATTCATGTTGAACTTATAATTTATATGTGAGAACGATTAAAAAAGAGATACAGGTCAAAAGCGTCCCGAGTACAGCAAATAGAAACAAAGAAAAGAAAAAGAAACATAGAATCACTACACAGCAAATCAAAACGCCGCAACAACTTAATCAAAATTTTTCTCGTAATAACAGTCTTTATCATAGTTACAACCTAAAAACAAAATACAATTACCTTATCCTTCCCGAATTGTGTTGTTTAACGTGAGTAGTGAGCTGTGACGGCCGCGCAAACGATGCGCCGCAGATGTTGCAGGTGTAGTGCGGCAAACAGCGCTTGGACGGTAGCAGCATCGGCAACAGCGTAAGATACGAGTTGTAGTTCAGATTCGGCACGTACGAAAATATCCGCTTCACTGTCTCCGTGGACACCCTCAGTAACGCCAACAAGCCCAGAGGATCCGTGTTCACAGCTATAGTCATCGCCCTCTGATCCGACAGTGGCCTCTTTTCAAACAGAGGCTTCTTATCTGACTTGTTTCTCGCTTTAGACAGAGATTCAGTTACTTCAGTTGATCTCTCTTTCGTTGGAATATCAAATGTTATTTGCAGTGAACAACTTTTGTTACCCAGTTTCAGTATTTCTTCGATGTCGATTTTAGCTTTATCACTCTTTTCAATTTCTTCTAATAAGTTTTTGTCCATTTTAGATATGCTAGAGTCTCCGTGTTTTCTCAGTTCATTAGGGACAATTTCAGAAATCGTTAAACTCCTGGAGCTGTTACTGTACTGTATCACATAATCTTCATTTTTGTAATTGTAAGGATCGCTGCTGTGCCTGTTCAGCATAGTTCTGCTAGTGGTAACAATTTTACAAGCTGATACTGCTGCACTTCTTTTGGTTAAAATAGTGTTTCTCCTTGCTTGAATGTCTATCATGATGGAATTCATAGATTTCATTAAACAGTCTATCTTCTCTTCAATAGTGGTTAAAGATTTTATTTTTGTGTCTTCTTCAGATTGTCGGATTTTAGCTTTTAATTTTATAATGTTATCAGTAAGTTTTTTAAAGTTTTCTTTGAAGCTTTCACTCTTTTGAACATCAACATCATTGCCCACATCATTTTTGAAAGGTTTCTGTGTATTGCAAGTTTTTTCATCCATTTTGTTTTCCAAAGCTATTAGTTTATTAGGAACATTTGAATATTTGTTATTTCGCAAAGATTCATGTTTGGATGGTACATTCACATCCTTATCAAGTTCGCTGGCTTCCTGTGTAAAGAGAACACCAGCATGCACGTGGCGTTTTAAAGATTTATGTTTTAGGGGTACCATTAAATATTGATTTTGGTCCAAAGTTTGTTCATGGGCACTAGTTTTTGCTTCCGTGCAATAAGGAAAATATATATTATTCTCATCTTGGACAATTTGAGCTTTAAGGACATTTAGCTCCTTATACTCTTCTTCGTTAACCAGAGGTAAGTTCGCGGTCTGAATAGATGCAGGTGCACGTGGTTTTTTATTATGAGGAGGTCCAGGAAAATATGGTCTAGCAGTGCCTTGTATATTATCAATCCCGTATGCATGGTTGTTATCAACCACTGCGCCGTTGCCATGAAAGTACCTACCAGATGGCCTAGTGCGCCAGTTGTTGTACGCATAACCTTGCCGTTCTTTATTCAACCTTAGCATATTAGCTTGTAAACAAGTGGGATAGGCAAAGCGATCATTATCGTAAATAAACGATCCGACATCTGTCGGTATACTGCAGTCATAATTGTGTTGATATCTATTGTGCGTAATAAATGGTGAGTAATCATGAGTTCCGTAAATATCTTCCAGCAAATGCTGACACGGATTTGATTGGTGGCGCCTGTTGAGTCTCATGTTGTAGAAGTCATCGATCATCTCCGGGGTGTTGTGGTCGCCCGGCACGTACTGCGGCGATATCCTACTCGGCTCGTTACTATAATATCTGTGTTTATTCTTCAAATCGTTTATGTAATTGTTCCATGCTTCTCTTTGTTTTTCTCTTTCCCGCTCAATCACTAGTTTCCTCACAATTTTCTGTAACTTTGCGTTTTTTTGCATAGTTCTGTATATGTAATCCTGATTATACATATTCTGTAAAGGGCGGCAGTAACTGTTTTTCACACATTGTTCATTTCCATCTACTATACTATGGTCTGTTACTATCTGGTTGGTAAAGGATGCTTCCTGTCTGTTATTGTCTTGGTTGTAATCGTCAAACTTCAGTTCATCATCATTACGTGGGCTTTTAAACACATCTCTTGAACAAAACGAATATTTTGTGTTGACCGTGTTCGCAGACATACTGACTATCGGCTGCACACGAGGTCGTTGCTGACCTCCTCGGTAAGCATCATATTGTTCCTTCAAGTGCATATGTTCGTTGTAGTTGTGGCTCTGCCCGTAATTTTTCAACATTTCATTCACGAGCCCTTTGGAAGACATTTTATTGGTTTCTTGATTCGGCTTATTATCAAAAATATTGATAAACTCTTCATTGTTTGTTTGATTTGGCAGACTTTCCCTGACGTCGCCAGCGTTGCGCCCGACTGTTTCAAAAGGGTTTACGTTTTTAACCAATAGTAGGCCTGCGTTGGTTTCGTAATAAAGACTGTTGTGTGGATGTTCACAACATTTGCTTGATTTCTCGTCATCTTTCAAATCCATTATTCATGTCACAGAAAATTTATAATGGCCGAATCGTGGCATTTCTTTTTATTTTGAGAGATGAATGAAGAAAATAGATCTGTCATGTTTTTGGTCGCTCCGTAATAGTTTTCAACAACCAACCTCATTGGATACTATAGATCCACACATGCAAAGACGTACAGTCAAGGACAAAAATATGTATAAGTAGATACGTACACTACACAACCTAACATACATCACGCCAGTTTTCCCCGAAGAGTTAGGTAGAGGTGACCTATTAATGTACGCCCACATATCGCACTACTTAGCTTTATTTTCCAAAAATAAATGCTTCCAAACGAGCAATATTTTACTGCAATATGTGGCTGCAACACAGTGGTCGGCAACATTGCTAGCAATACCAGCCAGACTATGCAATATTGCAGTAATGTCTCGGCCATATTATAGCCACACATGTTTGGTATGGCCAAAATATTTCACGTGTAGCCGGCAATATTGCCGAACGATCGCTTCACATTCGAAAATACTGAAATATTGCCGAGCCAGTTATATTATTGTTTCGTTTTCCGGTATAAGTGCATCCCTTTCTGACGCAACGTGAAGAAAGTCACTCTTTGACATTCTAGTAAAGTTTCTAAATATATATATATTTTTTTACTTTTTTTTTATACTTCTTTACTTAAATTATATGAAGTTTCATGCCTATTGAAGTAAGGTCTAACACACAATAACAATCAATGCCGCTGCGACGAGTGTCATTTCGTCAGCCATTGTTGCCTGATTGTGTAGCCCGTTTATGAGTGTGAATCATGGGTCATTTAGTTGCAGATATATTGCAATACATGGCCCAGCCATAAGCTGCAATAAAAGTTTTCGAGATGGCCAAGCAATAGTTGCAGCCACACATTGCCGGGAAAGTAAAGCCCGTTTTGAACCACCTTTAAAATAATACAATCGCGGTAATAGTAGCTGTATGAGTCCACATATATTATTATACCTGTACCTACGTTAAATTTGGTATATGAAAATTTCCTACAAATGTTTGCCCTTGACTGTACCACCACCTGATGACGAGTCTCTGCTTCAGATAATATAACAAACACGTATAAAACTGGCTAATAAGGTGAGGAATCAACAATAAACTGATGAGTTTAAAGTCTGAAAAATGCAAATAAAGTGGTTTTTGGACAAGTTAATATCGCGGCGCATACAAAACATTGTAACGATGCTGAGGTGTGTGGCCTGGCCCTTTGGCCGACAACCCGTAATCACGACCACCCAAATGTTAGCGGAATATTCCTTGTGCCGATGTATGAATTCATTTAGCGGAGTTTATTTCATAGTGTTGGAAAGATTATTGTGATGGTTTTATTGATTTAAATTAAGTCCCATGTCGAGCAATGTGATATTCAGTAAAATTGATAATATTCATAAAATAATTACCTAATATTTTTTTTGAAAAATCAAAAATTCGCAGCTTGTCGCGGTTATATTTTTGACTTTTCTATGTTCTGAGAGCGTAGTAAGAACTCGCCCAGAATAGTAAAGTGTAGTCTAGTATGTTATCAATATTATTACCTACATAGGTCTATCTGACCCGACACACGTTGTTTCGATGTTGTGTCTTGAGCTAGTACAAAAATCCCATTATAATAGAACATCATTTATTTATTTCTGAGTAACCTATACCTACCTATATATATGGTACATTGAGCTAAAAAACAATTTCAGTTTTTCCCCAATTTTCTAATTTCCCGAGCGACTGTAACAACAAACTTTTCGTTCTCTAAAAACCATATTCATACTATTTACGAACGATAAAAAAATATACCAAAGCGGTCAAACCCGTTCTCTGATACGCTTACCAACGAACAGTATTTAATATTTATTTATGTAGATTTAGGTCTATATTGATCTAAAAACACTATTAAACAAAAATTATCAGTACCAACAATTACCAACAAAAAGGCATCAAAACGATCAAAAAGCTATAAAGAATCAATTACGAAGTATCCAAACACATCGAAGGGGAAACGTAACAAAAACGAAGATTATCGAAAGCACTACAGGCATTATACAATCGATTTAGATAACACATCGCCACGAGACATTTTTTTTTAATTTTTATTTTTTTATTCATTTACAAAGTTATGGCCGCATTTTTAGGGTTACGTAATATTTTTTCGAAACAATTTTTTGCTGAACACAAAGTTGTCATTCGTATTTACTGCCATTTTGATGTAACGGAATAATTTAAAATAAATAAAATAGGCAACTCATTCGTGTTATTGAGAATTCATTATAACCGCAATCATTTACTTTAATTTTATATTAATGTTGTAAATAAAATTTTGCTGTCCAACAAATTAGTGTTTTTTAAATAACATTTATGAGAACAAAGACTTGGGATTAAATAAAATAGTGTACAGAACACTCAATGCTCATTCAAACTCGCTCTCGTCACCTTTTATCAATTTCCAAAACGTATGTTTGCATTTTTATGAGTTTCTTTACGCGCGTGACACGCCCGCTCTGGTTCGCAGCTTGTCGCGATTATGTTAATCGTCACATAGAATATTCAATGAAAAAAACACACCCTTATACTTTATCTTATATTGTTGCTTTTACTGTTCTATTTGACGTGTCCGAGCCTTCATGCCTGCCTGTCATCTGTCGGTGACTCGGGTTTTTTTCCCCGATTGTTATTGTGTAATGAATATTTAAATTAGGGCACGTTTCGTCTGGATACGACAATACCTTAAGTATGTTATCCCTATTATGCATAAACCGTCGAACGTACCATTGATTTTATTGCCTTTTCAAGCAAATAAACATGCCTTTTACTCGTATATTTTATCGAACGTTGGCAAAATCAGGAGTAGAATGGATGGCCTTCATCCTGTATAAAAAATGTCGTACCTACTTGTAGTACCTAGGACAGATTAAACAACTCCCCTAAACTAAATTCGAATAGTAGTAATTCAATTGCCCAATTTACTGCGTATACCGCTGAGTAAATAACTTAATACCATAAAGGGCGTCCTTCAAAGGAGTCACCTTAGAGCAGCGGTCCTAATAGCCCACCCTGGGGTACTCCACTCCGGCAACGCTTAGAAAAAAGTTCTTTAACTACAACAATTCAGTTATTAGTCTATGTACATTGATTTTTAGCTTCCGTTGGAGGAAGACAGACCACGAACACAAACAGCTATGTAGTCGATGTAAAGTAGGTGTGTGACTTTATCAAAAGCTTTTGGTAGGAAATCATTCAGTCTAGACGACAGTATTAAAAGCAAGGTGAAGGTCGCAGCCTGCTGCGCCGTCACTATGGGGATGAATACAAAGTAAGATGATTGTAAATTAACCTCGTATTGAAATGCGTAATTTGATTTTCATTAGACTCAATTTGTCTTATAGGAATCATACAAATATGTGACCTAGAACTCGCGATGATAAGTGGTTCTTGTTGGTAAGGAATTTATGAATGTTCAATAGTCATTTGATGAGATTTTTCCTGCTTATTTGATTTCGCTGTTCTTATTTCGCTCCCACTACCCTCTTATAAGATTTTATAAACATCAAATAAGGCTCAAATACAATAACACGAACAAAACATTAGGCAAATACTCCATTACATTCTGAGAACATAAAACTTCATATAAAACCTGCCAAAACATTCAAACGTGTTGCATCCGAAACATCAAAAAATTAGCCATAAAAATGCCAAAACATGCAGCTTGACCAATTAAGCCTTCAAGTGGGCAAGTGGGCACTGGTATCGCTTGACAATGCCGAGCCAAATGGAGCTATCGCCGATAAGATAGCAGTAACGGGCCGCAGTTCCCACGGCGACAGACAATGTGTTTGGATAGATAAAGAATTACTTTAGGAAAATAAAGGAGTTGTGTTTACTTGTGTCATAAACGGCGATATGTGTTGAAAAGTGTTTGTTGTTCAGTTTTAGTTTAACAATTGCATTTATTGAAGCCTTTTCAATAATTGTTATAGAAATGCAGAGCCATTTGGCTCTATTTTTAGTTCACCAGCATCGCTAGATGTTTTGCTTTTACTTAAGGCTCTTCTGTCGATGCTTCTTCTTCAAGGCTCCCCCAAACAGGCGCGACGCGACTCTAGTAGAACAAATTCTATGAAAACTTCATGAAAATTGTTCTACCAGAATCGCGCCGCACCATCGCGTCGCGCCGGTCTGCGGGAGTCTTTAAGCTGTTAAATCATCTCCATTCTTTTTTACATTTGTAAACCATATTATAGTTCATTTATACACAAAGCTAGTTCGTATCAATAATAACATCCTTACATTTGTTAGTTCTCTCTATATCGATATATCTTCTAAATATTGACTTAGTTTCGGAACTTGTGGCGGAATGTTCCATGCATGGATGGTGACGTGCCAACAATGGTGCGCCTCTGTGCGTCCACTTTATACCGCCGACGAGCGTAATCTCCTAAACTTCACATTCCTCACATAAAATCGTGGTGCGAACAAAAAATCTTTGTGATTCCGATTTTACTGAGAAGGGATCTGTAGTTCTGTACGCCTTTTTATTGATAGCTTGGTTTGAAACTTTGTTGCGTCTAAATGATGCAAATATATTGAGAAATGGGCTGGAGAGAGATGATATTCATCAGTCCAAACAGATTGAAAAACATAAATCTCTAGCTGTTTACCTATGGGTCTGATTTCAAGACCACAACAGCGAACAATTTAGGTCTGAATTATAACGTGTATTTTTTCGGAGGGTCATAAACATAATCGTTTCTCACTTCACTGGGCTTAAAAGCGTAACCTTAACAAGGTTCACCCGCCCGTCAAAAGAACCCTAATTCCAGTCAGCCGGTGCCAGAATCTCGGTCGCGACACAATAATGCTTACCTATGAATAATAAGATCAAATAAAATAAAAATAAAAAAACACTTGGGACTGAAGCACAATCGTACACGCTTGTAGACAAACCATTATATAAATACAATGACATATTGTTGTCCTTCTCTGGCGCCGTGTTATAAACGCACTATTTTTATTTTCTGTCTCGTTCATCTGAATTAGCTTTATAGTTTATAATGTTTTTATAAGAGGCTGTTGATTGTGTTTATTTGGTCTGGATTTGTTTCAAGTCTCTAGGTTGAGGAAGGTTACCTACCAATACATAGGTAATACTCACAATTTTGTCGGTTGATGATACTTTGATATAGTTTCTGTGAGAGCCAGTTTCTAAACTTGGTCATTGATCAATGGCAACCATTATTTTATATCGGACGTGACTGATTTTTATACTCAGTATCATAGTCATAAAGTAATGTTTGTGTAATTAGAGATCGGATATTCGGACGAATATTCACCTAAAGTTGAGATATTGGCTAATATGGAATGCGCTTTTCTATCGAAATAATCTTAACTTTAACTAACACACACCGCCCCCCCTCTTACACTCTACGTACACATATTTACATTGGGGGTTCAACATTAATTCTTAAATCCTAATAAAATTATAAAAGTGAAAGTTGGTGAGGATGGATGGATGGACTCATTCACGCAAAAACTACTGAACTGATTTGGATGAAATTTGGCACATAGATAGACTATGACCTGGGTAAGAACATAGACTACTTTTCATCGTGGATCACAGACTAAGTCGCGGGCAACAGCTAGTTTTAAATAAAGATGCATCTGAATAGTTATGCAATCCAAAAATCCCGGGCTTTTTAAGTCGCGTTCTTGCTATATACTCGACTAGTTATGCATTCCCGGTGTTCCTGGCATCCCAGGTTTTTTTTAGAATAAGAATGTTTTAAGAAGCCGCTTCCGTGCTTTCATAGCAAAAATTTACTTTATGTAAATATGTATATGCTAATATCCGATCTCTGATCATAATTAAACTCTTAAAAGTATTCGATTTTATTAGTCGCATATTGTCGTTGTAGTGTGGGCTTAAAAGTAATTATTTAATTTTACAATCCCTGCATCATGAGTTTCAAAACGTTATTAAACCAATTAATTCAAATTCTTAACTCCAAAATTCACATCGAAAAACAATTAAAATTCCTTTGAGAACTCAGCAAGGTCACATGCCTGGCATACCCTTAGGAACAAGTCCTGATTCAAATGGAGCTCCTTCAGTATGGCTGCCGACAAAAACATTTATTTCAATATAATTTAAATGGGGTTCTGCGTGACCACGCCCACCGAGATTAGAACACCGCTGTTAAGACCAAGCTCGAAGTAATCATATTACTTATTATTAAAATATGTTGGGATAAGAGGCTGATAGATATACGAACCAAACAAATCTTGATGATTACTGATGAAACTACGAAAATGTAACATTGAAACGTGGAGATGTTAAGAAAGAAATAAAAAATAGTGTCACAGAAGCACGTGCATATAAAAAAGACAAGTTAGCTCGAATAGACTTAGTAAAACAAAACAAATCAAACGGCACCGTAATTGCATACGTAACACACTATCAACCACTTACTGAATCATTTTGAAATTATCAATCATTTATCCATTGCTTCATATTATGCTCGAAAAATTTGTCTGCGCAACAACGTAAATAATGTCATGAATGTTGTTGAACTGTCAAAATGAAAGCCGTTCCTACTGTTAGTGTATTACGTAATCACCCCGCAGGTCTCGTGCATACACTGAAAATGCTAAGGTCAAGTTACTATACGTAGGTACGTCTGTAAGTACCTGCATTCTTAACTATTCTCATATTTTCAAAAAAATACTTTAAGTGCATAAGGACCATTGTCTACTGTAACACCTGCGGGGTAATTACGTAACACACTAACAGTAGGAATGGGTTTCATTTTGACAGTTCAACAACATTCATTGCGTTATTTACGTTTTTGAGCGGACAAATGTTTCGAACATAATTATGAAGCAATGGATTAGCAATAGGCTTCAAAATGATTCCGATTGTGATACATAGTGTGTTACGTAATTAGGGTGCTGGTCCTTATGATCTAAAAGTTAGTCTAGTTTAATATCCTACAATGAATGCGTCAAGCCATACACATAAAATTACGGATATTGTGGTTAATTTTTTACCCATATGCAGCAGGTTCACTTTAATTCGCATAACGTATTGTTCAAACGAGCCTACCCTTAAGCGGAGTGCAAAAATTTCGTGAACGTTAATTGAGAGTCGGCGGTTAGGTCTCGAGAAATTCCATTATTATTCTAATTATTTGTTTAGGACCCTTTGGTCATAAAATAATGTTTTTATATGAATGTTCCCAATGTTTTATTGCAGTTTTCAAATACGAGTAGGTATTTGAATTTCTTCTTTTCATAACACATTCTCTTTTTTTGACCTAAATTGATGGGAAACCATCGGAAATTCCAAGTCCGAAATTCCAGTCGTTAGAAAAATTATAAACCATTATAAACCCCGCACCATATTATATTCTCAAATACCTACCTATGTGGTCAAAAGGACCGAGCACAATTTCCCCGGACCAAAATACTCAAAATAAATCAACACTATCTTCCCCACAGATAACAAAAATAAACACCAAACCAATCAATTAGTCAGTCCGTAAAGCCAATTGGATTAGATTCCACAGCCACGAGAGAAAAAAATAACAAAAAACGTTAGGAAAGGCGCTATAGCCTCCACTTTTAATTATCGTTTACCGACGCATTGTTTAGCGTGAAAAAAGATAAAGAAAGAAAAAAGTTAAAAGAATATAAAGTTGTCGAAGATAGAAGTGATCCATTTGGTGTCAGGACGTAAATCTATCCCTCGAGGTATCTGTTACACTGACTGCCGGAGATAAAGATAATTATTGACCATCTCTGTTTTTTGATTATTTAAAATTATCTAGTAATTGTGTTTTATTGATATTTTTATTACGAATAAACTTAGATTATAATTGATGAAATAACAGTGTGTTTCCTTAAAGTTTTGATGGTGTTGTTAACCCATAAAAATCGTATCGTATCGTAGCCGTGTCGTTATTATTGAAACAGCTTGTCTAATAAGTTGTAAAGAGAAATTCAAAGAAATGTATTGAATATGATAAAGAAACATAACTGCGGTTAGCTTGACGAAGATAAAACCGTAACGAGATTCTCTATTTACCGTATTAAGGTAATCGAATATAAAGTGCCAAAAATGGCGCCTTATCGCGCCAGACGAATGGCAGCGTCACTTGTAAAACTAACTTCTCATTCTCAGCAAAACGAAATTATTTTATAACATTATAAACATTACTTGAAAAGAGTACCGATTGTGGAAAATAGAGTAGGTTCTTTAATGATAGATCATTTCAATAACTTTATTACACTTGTTAGTATCGAGTTCAAGGAAAACTATTGCTGCCTAGCAAACATGCACAAGGTTTTAATCATTTCATCTGCTTGCTAACACACTACCTGTAACCATAACCATAATCATTGGCCTTACCATTTTTTACGATTTATACGGCGTCTTAAGAGTATCAATCACAATCATCCAGTCAGTATCTCGCGCCGTGTCCGTCCCGTGTCCGTCCCGTGTCCACTAAACCCGTGATTTCAACAGTTTTTTAGTGAGGCCATCGCGTAGTGGCGGCGATTTCACGGGCGAGCCGTTTCTCACACGCGCTGCAGACCGCCCGCGCCGAGCGACCCGTTTTTTTACTACTACGATGGCTTGTGATGTCTGTTTTACGATGATAGAACTCGCAGCTTTAATAAAGCTCTTGGGCTGACCGTCTTTCTGGTGATAGAGTTTGTTTTAGATGGATTGGGAATGGTGGTGCTGATTTGTTGATATTTCGACTTACTTATTAGGTTCCTTTTTCTATAATATCTATCGGTCCTTGAATTCTTCTATCAACTGCTAGGTAAATCTGTCAAATAAAATATTTGATCTAAAGCTTGACACGTTGAGAGCACACCATCGGAAACATCGATTCGAGTAAGACTCCCAAAAAACATGTCATACGGCAACAACAACAACAACCAATACTTACTTTGATATCGTGTCCGTGGTATAATATGATTCGTCGAGTTGAATGAAACATTCAATTAACCATGCTGTTACCTAATTCCTTAAATAACAACATTATTTTAATCAAGTTCATGTTTTCAACTCATAGTTCCGTAGTCATAGAAGAACAAATCTTTTGACATGAAGCATCAAGTGTTGTCAAAAGAAACGACATTATAAAGTAATTCCACACCAATCTACTGAGATGTTTTCGCACATAAACTAAAGCATTATTCCGAATTAGCAGTACAAGGCGTCACAGAGCCTGGAAGACGCGGCTATAAGGACCAACCATGAACGATGCCACAAACAAAGTGAGCAAACCTCTCGAGTCTCCCACACCGTCTGAAGTACAAACACAAACATACACTCAGTTCTACTGTGGCCGATGTTAGGAAAACACAATGACGCGCTTTTCAAATTCTTTTACTAAAATCTTCATGATAAACATAAAACAAAAAAACACACAAAACGAAAGAAATTATATGACATTAATTGACAAAGTAGAAGACATTAATTGGCAAATTATATGACATTAATTGACAAAGTAGAAGACATTAATTGGCAAATTATATGACATTAATTGACAAAGTAGAAGACATTAATTGGCAAATTATATGACATTAATTGGCAAATTATATAACATTAATTGGCCAATTCAGGTCACTGGACTATAATTTTACAAAAACCTGTTTTGCATGAATGAACCTTTGTAATTTGTTTAAAAGCTATATAAAAATTCGCGGCCAAGTACTGTACGCCTTATTTTTTGGTCTTTCAGTCCGCGCAATACTTAAATAACGTTATGCCTGCACGAGGCTCAAAATTGCTCAATTTGACGGTAACTTGGTGTTCTACTGACCCCATGTCTTGTGGCGTGAAAATACATTTAGTTACTTTGTAATAGTTTATAATACCGCATAACATGGCAGCTGTGACGAATCGCAACATCAATATAGTTACCTAGTGCTTGGCGAGCCTTACAAGAGAGGTTTCTTGAAGAATCGAGTGTTTACTTCTCGAGTGAATGAATAATTGCAATTATCTTCTACTTTATAGCGCGAGACTTTTATATCTCTTTGATTGCCTTTGTTTGCACTACCTATTTTCCTGCAGAAAAAGATTTCTAGATGAATTGATGCGCAAAATAATTATGAAGTTTTAACGCCCATTAAATTATTGTTAACTGTTAGGTACAAACACTGCTACCACTAACGTAATGCTTGCGCTTACTCCACGAGGGCTTCGAATGTCTCGTCCGTACATGAACCTAAACAACATGGCAGCACAGTGTTTGTCAATTTGTTTGTCGAACAATACCGTCGGTCGTTTCGCTAGCGCTTTCCCGGAACGCCAGCTATACGTGATCTCGGTTCGATCCGCCCGATATTACGCGACCACCACGCGTTTCCTTAAAAATCTTGACTACACTACACTTTGACACGACATCCATTGCTACTAACACAAGAGACATGAAAGTAATGATCTATACAAAAACAGCAATGATTTAGAAGCAAGCGATGTTGTGACTTTTGTTTGTTACGCCGTCAAAGCGTTAAAAGTGTCTGGGGGCACGCTACAGGTATCTTCGTTTAAAAAAGAAAATTAAAAATAAGACAAGTGTAGGGCCTTCGCGTGACGCACTCCAGTGCTGTGGGAATTGTGGGGAACAAGCACTTGAGGATGGGAGTTGCCGCTGACTAATAAAAACAATAATCTCGACAGGTACTTCAACCAGTAGTCTGCACTGCAGCTGCAGGTTGAGTAATGATGATAAAAAGCTTTCATATAACACGTTTAAACACGTCTTGCCATTTGGCCTCACGCTTTAAATAACACGGTGAAGCAATGCAACTATTAAACGCTGTCACAGTCAACAGCTATCCCCAATATTGCTAATAGAATTACGACAATTAGTGATGCTCTATTAACAGATCCGCTTTGCTATAAACGTTAATTATATTTTATATCTCGTCGATGTTTGCAAATCGTACTGATTTGTCACAATCACTTTGCGTCTGACCGTCTCAGTCAATCGTAGGCAGCCTAGCATTATGTGGCAAACGTTTACCTCCATAATGATAGAAAATGAGTGTTGTCAAAAAGATCTCAAAATCTTAAAAAGATTCCGACACAAATCATTTGCCACTTAATTTTTCTACACCCTGAGAATTATAAAAGCATTATAGAACACGCCATTTCAACTAATATCATCCAATATATCTAAAAACAAAGTATCTTGAACCTGCACATCACTATTTTCCTCACCAATTAACCTCCATGTAGGTGGTCCGTCAGTCCAACACCAATATTTGCGATATATTTTACAAATCGTCAGTACATCGCACCTTGTAATTAGCTTGCCGAAACTTAGGCCAAGTTTTTGCTAGAGTTTGGCCAACATTGGCTTTGCTATCCCAGAAAAGTTTGAACTTCTCTATATGAAAGAAAATAAGGTTGGTTTTTGATTAGAAAGATGATTCCAAGAGGGCTAAATTCGTTTTCATAATTAGTAATGATCCACGTCGGCGTCTTTTCAAGTCCAAATCGTTTTTGATGGTCCACGGGGCGGGGCTCCGGTCCTCTGTTTGATTTGGTCCTTGCCGCTTGTGTTTTTTAACAAATTAGCGCCGATTTGTTCCCGGCGGGATCTATTTCGCCCGGGATGACTTTTTAGATGATGATTAGCCGTTTTTCATATCATTTGTGTGGTCCTCCCGTATTTGTTTATTTTTGATTTCGGAGATTCCGATCTAGAGAGGAAAGTGTAACAGTTATACTTAAGTTAGATTATAAAAATTACATTTAGTGCCTCTAAATCGAAAAATATTACTAAACAACAACCGTTTTCTCTTACTCAAAAGCGGAGTCAAAAAATCAAACATCCACATCTATAAGGTACTTCCAAATCAATTGAATCCTAACCCGCATTGCGGTCTAATATGCACACCGCAGCCCCAGCAGCACGTGTGTCGACTGCGTCATGCGACAAACAACCCACAACTATAACACCCGCTTAGCATTCACAGCATCGGGATGACTAGCCAGGGAAGTCGCAATTTCCTCAGGCCGACATCTAAATCACTACCGGCCTCATCATCACCGGTTGGAAGCTCCAAGAATCGTAGGTGAACAATGGCCGTCCTGACTCTGACGTCACCTCCGTTTCCGCTCAGCTGACCGTCCGTCCGTCTGTCACGTAGCAGTGAAAGTCAAAGTATTACTCATGGTGCGCATGCGCTGATACATGCGTTAGATCGCTGTTCGGGCTCTATGAATGGGTGGCACCGTTCGGGCGGTGTTTGGACGATACTGCTTATTATGCATTGTCGTTTGGTAGTTACAACTTACATGCAATTGATTTGATTGAGTGTGTAACTCGTTTGTTACTGATTTGGTTCTCAGCCTGCAAGGAAAGGATCTGCATTTTCGTTGTAGATTGAAATTGCCAATGCCGAAAACCTATCCCAGGATTAAAAATGTGTTGAGTATAATTTATAGAAATGAACTACTAGGTTACCCGAATGGGACTGAAGCCTGTGGATGATTTCCCAATTTATTTTATGGTGCCTAAGTAACAAAATATGGGCAAATCAAACTCCACAGTTTCAAGTATCAATATACAGGGTTAGTTTTCAAAGACCAGCCAAATTTAAGGATGTGGTACAGACCATCAAACTGAACAACTCTCTCCTTGGGATCAAAATCGTAATCACGAAAAAAAAATCAGCGGTCCCATACATTTAGGTCAAGTAGGTATTGAAGTTTTTTATGGGACAGTTTATAAATTTTTCGCGATGATGATATTGGTCCCATGGAGAGAGTTGTTCAGTTTGATGGTCTGTACCACATCCTTAAATTTGGCTGGTCTTTGAAAACTAACCCTGTATATCATACACATAGCTTATACGTCCACAGGAGCATGTCATAGATCATGCGTAAAATTTACTCCAGAAACTTGAAATAAAAATGGAACAGTATAAAATTCACGAGAGCCAAACCATATGCTACCGCAATTCAAAGAATCTGATTGATTGAATGGAAATAGAACCAATCAATCACAGAGTGCAAGGTTGTCGGAATTTCGCCACATTGCGGTGTTTGAGGCGGGCGCGACCGGCGCTGATGGGTTAAAGGTCAACTAGGTAAAATTTACTTTATTTTACTACTGCAATGCATTAAAAGTCGAGGTTGTATACTATTAGAAGGAAGAGTGCTGCAGACATTTTTGTTTTTCATCATATATTCAAAACAGATTTGAAATTATTTGGTGATGGGAAGAAAATGAATCATATCCAGGATGCCCAGAAGAGAACATAATGATGATAATACTGCTCTAAGAATCTTGCAAAATAAGACCGAAGGACCAGATTTGTTGGGTATTGCTTTTTGGTCCCAGCATCCCGAAAAATTACAATGTAGTTTTGTTGATTGTACAAATGAGAATTGCACACATTAAATTGAGTTATTAATACACTATTTATTATTATTTAAAATGATTTACAATATAATTTTAAATCATAAAACCTAACTTAAAGATTAGGTACATTAGAGACTTTCTCCAGCAAATTACCACAACATTCATATAGGTTTAGAAGACGGGAATTGGGTCGGAATGCGTGGGATTACAATATTACTCTTACATGGACTTATCGTTAAGTAAACTTCGCAAAACGCTGGTATAGAGTGTACCTACAGACAGATGTTGCTATAATGTCTACGTAAAGCAGCTAACTTCAGGGCTCTCCTAAAAAGGAGAAAATTACCATCTCGCTGGGCTTAGCTATGGTCCCAAGGGTAACACGTCTATGAGACTTTGAAAGATCTTATCAAAATCCCGTAATATTGTACCAGGGGCTTCAAAGTCTACCATTATCCGATCCGGCTCCGTTGCAAGCTCTGATTTCCATATAAGGTAGAAAGCAAGAACACATACCTATAGTTAAAAGTTGCTTCCATTGTTAGTAATGATGCTACTCGCCGCTTTCGTCTCTTACTTGCACAGACAACTGTTGGAAATGTTCCTTCGCTGGAATTTTCAGCCTTTAGACATGTCTTTGAACAAGACACAAATATGAAGCATTTACACATCATATAAACGCTCCATCTCCGGTAATCCGGTCGGCTTTTTCTATCCAATACCAAAATCTACACTTCTCTTTGTAATTATTGTTAAGATTTAGTGTTAACAATAACATTTAATTGTTATTTTCTCATTTCAGCTTTTCTTAAATAAGAGCTCATATAAATCAAAATAATCCACTTCTAATCTCTTCTCTTCTTCACATCCGAAGCATCTGCCGCTACCGCTTATAACTTGCTCGGTGGTAGCGTGGCGGAACAGTGAGTCATGCGCGAGAGCGTCTGGCGGCGCAGACGCATCGCAGCGCGCATAGCACGCCAGTACTCGGTACTCTGTAGTAATCGTGCCTTGAATCCGCGCCGCGCAACACATTCCTGACGAAATGTAACCATCGCTGCTCAATGGACGCTATGGATAGCGCTGTAGAGTGTAGTTAAAAGCGTTGAACTTTGTGTCTACGCATTTTTTTTGTACCGCCGAAAGCGATAAACTATGAAGTTTTGGTGTGGGTATGCAGGGACCGCTGTAGATTAAACACAAGTTGGGTTAAAAGGACCAAGAAATTACGTATTATTTTTAATATATGCAATAGAGCATACAACATCAAACATCTTATTTCAAACCAGAGACGCATTACTAGCGAACTATTACACTTCTCTCATATTATTATTAGACTCTCCATTCGCAAGAACCTTCTACATTCCTTTACAACAACCGCATCGACCAAACAGAGGTCCAATAAAGCCTCAAAAGGCTCTACGATCAGAGAGGCCGACAGTATCAACACAATGACATTATATATTATGTTCTTTCTCAGAAGGTATGTCCGTACGTGCGTAGACCCAGATCTCTGCTTACCTCAAACGCGCGAATTTGTGCCCTTCACGACAATGTGCGTAGAATGCGGCAAAAGGGTTCTTTGTTTATCAGGATTTATTATACTGGGAATGAAGTTGCATTTTGTGTGGACATTTATTTAAAACTGGTACTAATGAATAATTCTGTCCGCGCTCTGTTTGATGTCTTAAAGTGCACCTAATAAAATCGTTTTGAGGATCGATAGCGAGATCGTTAAGATGAATTGGAATATCAAACGTCAGTATAATCATTGGGACTCTACAGATAGGCATGCACGATAACACAGTGTCAATATTTTTTCTGATCTCTCTTGTTTCTTGGTCCTCCACATTGTTATTCTGTCTTCTTCAAACGATTGACAGAAATAGATCTATGATTTAAATTCGTTTTGCGTTAAATACATTTAGTGGCTTGTGGTGCAAGTGGATCTTAGACTTGTCCCGAATGCGTACAGCAACTCAGTACATTTCCATTCTCAAAGAGGGCAGCAAAATAAAATCAACAACCATCACCTTTACCTCTAGCGCTCTTTACGCGTGAATCAGTGCGCCCGCGCAGCTAAAAGACCGCGATCATAAGGGATGCCGCGCCGATGACTTGACCACTATTGTTGCCAGCGCCATTTTAGGACTGATCGAGATGTGTGTACTTCCTACTCTAGACGTTCATTCATTATGATAAGATTTGGATTCAAATGTCAAATGACGAAGTTGAAAACTTTAGCACTCAGCGTCAACAGTTTCTTAAAGTTATTGTTGTTCAGGTGATCTAAGATGATCGTAGATATCTGGCACAAATAGAATTTTATAAGTTTCCGGCCTCATTTATTTCGAGCGAGCGTGAATGAATACTGTGTTTTTGTACAACCTTCACTCGATCATAACTTCATAAGTCTGCGCTCCTGGCTAGGGGTCATTTCAATGTTGCGCCACAGAACCTTACATGTCTAACGGATCCAATATTCTGCTACAGTTGTTTCAAACAAGAATAATTTATGACACTACTTGGGATCAAATTAGGAATATTTTGGTCCTTATACGCTTAGCCGTTGGTCTTTCCATACGGAGAACAATGCTCGTCCTTCTAGCCGAGGTGGCGAGGTGGCTACAAGGTCGCCACTTATGGACAATCATTATAAGTGGCATACATTAGCTGGTCGGAAGTTAGGCCGTTTTCTAATCTTCGCGAATTAGTATGCAGAGGCAATAGGTTCGCGCGTGCCGATATTGTAACAGTAGATATTGTGTTAGTCATAGCTGCTTAAATAGATGGTCGTAACTCTAAGCGGTTTCTGTAGAATATTTTTTCGGTAGCCCCATAGAATATGATAGTTTATGATCTTCGTAGTCATCCTCCTTTTGTGGTGTGTGTTGATGAATACTAATTCATAGTTCAAGACTCATTCTTTCTTAAACTGTATGACTATTTTAATATGCTCTAGGACATAGGTTCTCAATGTGGGCAATAATGCCCCCTCGCGGGTGTTTGAGATATTCAAGGGGGCAGTAGAAGACATAGAGAAAATTAGGGGTGTTGAGATGGGATCTTACGACTACATAATATTACACGTATAATCGTGGCAATAGCTGTTTCAGATTCGCGACAAATGGTAAGTTAAAAAAATGGGGGGCTCTAGAAAAAAACACAAACCGGGCGGTGGACAAAATAAGGTTGAGAACCGTTGCTCTAGGATCATTCATCTGTAATGCATTTGTCAAAGTACGAATTTCAGCTTACTTACATTTCAATACATTTGTGATTGCACTTTAGCTAGGTACTACATGTAGCTATGAAGATGAAACTGACGTCAGTATTTTAGAGGTGAAAAGTACATCCATGTTATTTCTTATACCATCTTATCTATGGGATTTATCCCCCTATATTGCAAGCATTTCAAGTCACCTTCCATAATGCGTGTAAAAATAATCACCACTGACTTGTCACTCTACGTGCTGCCATTTGCAATCACATTATCGCTTCTTTTACATATTCTATCATAATTAACCACCCTTTCTTCTTCCACAGTGTGAGGAGTCGATGTCAGCGGGCGACATGTGCGTGTCCGCGGCACGTGCCGGTCCCTCCGCGCGCTGGCATCCTGGCTGCTTCGTCTGCTCCTCCTGCCAAGAGCTGCTAGTAGACCTCGTGTACTTCTGGAAGGATGGCCGGCTGTACTGCGGGAGGCATCATGCAGAGACACTGAAGCCGAGGTGTTCGGCCTGTGATGAGGTGAGGATGCATTCAATTGTTTTTGGAACTTTTAAGGACTTTTTGAGTAGATGTTTGTGACGTCTCGTGCTTTTTTGTCGAAACCTAACCGCAGGCCAATTCCTGTAATCAAATACGTTCAAAATCTAGTCACAATGTCAAAAACTTGTCAAAAAAATATGAAAATTTTAGGTATTTTTGACAGATTGAAACTCAGATTAGAATGCGAACGATCTTAAAAATACTGGAATTGCCTCTCAGAGGTACTGAATGAAATTAAATATGTATTTGAAAAAAATGTTTATACATAAAAGCAATCGTGGACATTTGATCAGTTACCTTGCAAAAGTGAACCCTAAAACGCAACGTGAAATCAACTCTTTTAACTTACAAATCAGAGCAATTACAACATTAATATTCACAAAACAAATTGCTTTATCTTATCTTTAATTTACCACAAAACGGTCATTACTTGATTCCCTCCAACCTGCAACATTATCATAAAATCGCGACGCGGCGCGTGCGCTGACCGCTGACGCAATTGTGCGTGCAGTTGGCAATATCCGGCCAACGGACCGGAAGTAGATAGCATCGGGGTGGGGGGATGCACATCCCCTGTATTATTCAGACATTTCACGGTGGACGCGTCCATACATTGCGGAATTTATGCTGATCGGCCATATGGTTCTGTCAAATTGTGTGGTGGATGTTATGCAGAGAACGGTTGTAGCGTTGTAAGTCATTCACTGGTTTCTATGCATTTCTATGAAATACCTTTCGTAGCTACCGACAGTTTTCATAGAAATGCAACAAACCAGTAGTGTCGCAGCGACACGTCGTCTGCTGCTGCTGCGTGCAGTCGGCTACGAACTCGTACCTTTATTAAACTAGTAACTCTTAAATGTCAGGCAGAGCTGTCCTCTAATACTTTACTCATTGAAAAGCCTGTTCGGCACAGCTATCGTGTACATTAGTGCATTCGGCATCGGCTACGCAAACCTAGAAAACTACTTCAATCAATCAGTCTGCCGCTTTTTCCGAACTATGTCGGGGTTGGCTTCCAGTCTAACCAGATGCAGCTGAATACCAGTATTTTACATGAAGCGACTGCCTATCTGACCTCCACAACCCAGTTACTGGGTAACATGATACCCCTTGGCAAGACTGGTTGTCAGACTTTCAGGCTTCTGACTATACGTAACGACTGTCAAAGATCTACGAATGACAGCCGTGACCTATGCTTTACTTGACCTTACTTCTCTGAGGCGCCTCTTACTTCAACTTCACATAGAGCAGATTTAAATAACAACAAAAATCAATTCAAGCTACAGCAAAAACCATTTCAAAGTTCCCTATTCCCGTAACAGTCATTTTCTTTAACACGTGCCAAAAAAGGCCACAATACGCCCCACAAGTTCCGTGAACCACCGCAGGCAATCATATAATTCCGAGATTAAGATAACAAACAAAGTAACAGGCCACACTTACGTTAACCTCTAACTCCGGAAAGACTTTGTATTCGTTCGACGTCCTCAAAACTTTGCGGCGACCCCCTGAAGGGTGCAACGACCCCTCCGGACAAACGATTAATAAAATTATTAATGTTGGTCTACTTTGACTTCTCCAAATGTTCCTGATACAACCTGAAACTATTCGTATCATGAAACTAAGGGGTAACGGTGGCTCGTGGTCATAACAGGTGCGCGAAAACGAACATATCAACTAGAGTAACAAAAAGCAACGACGAAGGACAGAGCAGTGTAGAGACACCATGTGGCGAGAACTGCCTATCATAGTGACGCCACTTAGCCGTGAGGATTATTTTTAGTTTATTTTATTTTATTGAAAAGGAACAGCAAGCAGCTACAATATAAAACATGAAATATGAAATACACAAAACTCACAGACAATATTGCTGCCCACAACGCTGTTCACAGATTAACTATGGGATAAAAATAACAAAATAATAATCGCCAGGTTTACAAATATCGTTTTTTTTTACTAACTAATTAACTATCGTGGATTATAAATTGTATATGAAAGAAATGATACGAAAAAGAAAAATATTCAAGAGAGCTCCATATGTATAAGATTTTAGAACTTATAGGGAGCAAGGATTCAGTAACACCTTCATCTTTATTAGGAAGGTTTCAACTTTATATATCTCACCACTTTTTCCAACAATTACTTTTTAAATAACATTATTAAAAAAAATCTTAAAAAATCGTGGACGAAAACTGAAATGACGAATTTAACGTCAATTAATAAATGAAAATCATCCTAAAGGTGATCGAATGTCGATTAAGTCTTCAAATTATCAAATCAAAACAGGGTCGTCTTCTGATCCATTTGTTACATCTTTATCAGATACTTTTGGATGGGACATTACTTTGACACGCAAGAAGTGCAATACAAACCACCCTAATGAACTACTAAGTGCATTGCCTGGCAAACTGCTAAAGACCACTACAAACCGCTGCGGTACACTGCCGGCACGTTACCGGCACGTCACCGGCCCGTCGTCTGCGCCGGAAACGTCTAGAGAGCCGGCCCTCCACACGATAGCGCATCTAGGTCGAGGGGAAACATTAGGGGTAAACATTGGGGGAACATTAGGGGTAAACGGGGGAACGCTCATGATCTCGCGCCGATAACCATTACTTTGAGTCCGTAAGTAAACTGTGATTGGGGTCAAGTGGCTTTTACTTATGAAATGTAAATATGGGTCACTTTATTGAGTTGGCTTTTTAAATTTCAAACCATTGGGCTTGATAGAAAAATATTTTATTTACCTTTGGTTATTATAACCAAGCTTGGTTTGGATTATATTAGTCTTCGCTGTTGCGTGTTATTTAAAGACGGGAGCTCACTTAGCAAAAGTACCTAGATAGGGAGTTTCTTGTCCATTCTTCTCCATACTAAAATACCTTTTACGGGGCACCTAAAATTCAAATTCAATTATTAAACTTACACAAAGTCACAAACATACAATTAAACTTGAAAGGTTTAACAGCGTGTCGCAAACTAGACACAGCCTGTGTCTTGGTGACCCAAACACTACTCAAAGTTAATAATGTGTTCTGCTAGCGCAAGATTGTTATTCGTAATTTCATAACTTAAATATTTTTTTTTTTTTAAATGTGACCGAAAGGAAGCTAACTAAAAAAAATATAATAATTTGATTTGATTTGAACTACATATGTAGATTAAAAATACAAAAACAGTTGAGGTGAGTATATGTGGGGTGCTATCGATATTAAATTAAGCTACAATGTAAAATCAAAAACTATTTTCTTGTTTTTGACATTCAAAGGTCTTTTAAATGCCTAATTGAAATAAATGATTTGACTTTGACACTACAACACCAGGTGAGGCAAGGTTAACCCATTTGTGTGCCTGAAACTTAAAACCAATCAAAATCACATTTCATGAGAATAGCAGGTCTATGGATCTATAAATTGCAAAAGCAGATGAGGAAATGCTAAAAGTTGCATGTTTGATAATAGCATGTGGAAGGCCATGGGAGACTAGCTCGATGTCTCCAATCTTTGTAGCTATCTGGTGCAATTAGCGCAAATTATACGGCTTCAAGTAATGAATGTGTCTGTACTGTATATACCCAATCTGCGGCAGTAGAGATTAAGTGATGACAGATTTTAGAAAATGAGTTAATTTAGATAAAATAATTTTTATTGCCCTCGGATTAATAAAAAAAGTAGGTTATAGTATTTTCTTACTTACACGTGTTAGGAGGTCATTAGAACAGGGTTCCATCAAGGAATAGGAAACCTCATCCCACCCACTGCTGTTTACAGGACGGGTAGTAGCGTCCATCATGCTGCAAAACCCTTTAGAGCCTTTTAATTGTAGTTAAACTAGTGATGGTAGGTTTAACTTCATGTTCAATAATAATGGACATAGACTATAGCTAATTCGTGTTCTGAGGGTAAGGGTAGCTAAACTACAATCAAATCACACACATTCTGAATTTGCTATACCGCAATGCTGGAAAAATCTCAAGGGATTTAAGCGTGAAAGCTGATTACGTGACATTTCATGGGTGACTAAACTCGTGATGGTGTGCAAACTCGCTAATGAGCCTTAAATACCTTAACACAGCTAAGCCCCTAAAGAACCATTGATTAATACCCTGCCACGTCGCCCCTTGGAGAAAACCATAATAATTCCAGATCAAACACTGAGATAGTACATATAATCTAGAACAATTTTATGGCTTTTAATATTTTTCATGTTAGTTTGCCGCTGATGGCTATAATTTATTTATAAAAAAAATGCCTGCGTGTTACCTTATCTCAATCAGTTAAAAACTTTATTTATTTTACTGACTAAAAAATTCGTGACGTTTTCGTGTTAAAAATCTGTATATTTTTTCATATGGTAACATTTTTTGGCTATAAAGCTTAGTTTTATCGCCCCCAATCATTTTAATGTTGAATTTATTTCTTTCATTTCTCTTACAAGTATTAGAAAAGGTCGTCACGGATTGTTGAGCAAACTGATAAAATTAAATTATTTTCTTTTGTAAAAACATTATTCGTACTAAGTTTAAATCTCGTTGCTGTTTTTCTAGTAATTTGTATAAATAACATTTCTAAATGGTCAAAGCTCGTGTTATCCAAAACCTTTTTGTATCAGTAACAAGGTAAAGTTCTACTGAAATATGTTATTATCTTAATGTTTATAATTATTTGTCACGAAAATTCCCAGCATACCTATTACGAATATTTTACGCTCATTTCCTTGCTTAAATTACTATACAGATGTCGTTTATTGTGTGACTTTTACTTAGTTTTTAGAAATCCAATCTTGGATTGATTCAAACTAATTAATTACTTATTCGAAGTCTAGATTATTCGATTAGTTGAAGTCTTGATCGAGATGGCAGTATATACAAAAAAAAATGTATTATTAACCCAGTTATTACAATGTAGGTACAGCTTGTCGATTCTGTAAAAAAATCTCACCGTGATCACTTGCGTGGAGTGAGCTGTCAGTGTCATCCCACTGATGCTAGGGACTGACCAAGCATAACATTTACAATCATAATCGAGATTATAATAATATTTTATAAGCTAAATCTATTGATCATTTTATATTAAGTAGGTACTTATTTCATAGCTAATATTTAAGTGTCTAAACATTAGGTACTATTTTGGGGGGTATAAAAATAAAAAAGTACCTACTTAGAACAGAAATTCGGTGAGAAACTCAATGTGGTTTTTTTGCCTAGATTAGGCGCCTGAGGCGCGAGCGCGGCACGCACGTACAATAAACAAACAAAATATAACACACGTTTAAGACAGATACTGAAGAAAATGCGCATCGACATTGTTTGTTATTTTACTATAAACCCAATGTGGAATGATTAGGTAAGTAAACGCAATGCCATGACCCAATCGCGATGTCATGTGGTTTGAAGAAGCGATTGTGGATCGAGTCGAGTAAAGCCTGTGCGACGTTGTTCAGCGTTGTTAATAACCCAAATCTATTCAATTCAAGAGTTCAAATGACACTCGCGGATCGCGCTCGCTTCATCTAGTCGAGGTAACGCTACGGCAATCGGGTGAAGTGATAAGATCACGCCGCGCTTGCGCGTAAGGCACTGTCGTTATCAAATTGAGTTTATTTTTTTACTTTTTTATATTATGTAAGTATGAACCTTAATGTCAGCCGATGACTTAAATGCAATCGGATACCTAGCGTGATGAGATGCGCTACTACCTATAAGTACGATTTGTGTAATTAATTATGTGTACATAACTAGTCGTTGCCAATAATAGGAACAAGAATATTCATCAAATGAACGTCATCAATACCTACCTACCTACTATGACAATATTCAACGGTTAAACTTTACTGCAACTTGCGCAGCGCACCTTGCGCCGAAGTGGTGTCGCTATGGCAACCGCCGCGTGATTTCTATAGGTAACAAGAATCGGGTGATGTGAGCTGAGCACGCGACTGCGCAGAAGACAGAAGACGCTGTCATTCTCATCACATTGTTTTTTTTTTTTACTCTCCGCTACCGAAGTCCATGTCCCTAAGCCTGTTCGTATTCGAGTTCCGAGACAGTAATTTTATTAGTACCTACATGCCTACTTATTCATTTTAATGCTTTTAGATATTTTGTACCTACATTTAAAACCTCACGCATGCGCAGTAAGAACCTTTTGCAAATGCAATACCTACCAATGTCTGTTAAGTACAGCTGCCTAGGTAGGTACCTATCTACTACAAAGTATCTTCTCGTAGTCTAAGCATAGGTAGGTTGTACCTACTTACCTACATAGTTTGATAACATTAAGTATGATCATAATGTCAGCCGATAGCGTGATGAGATGCGCTACTACCTATATGTACGATTGGTGTAATTAGGTACTAAAACATTAAAATAAAAAAGATGTGCGTGATGTTTACCTACATATCTAGTCGTTGCCAATAATAAAAGAATATTCATCAAAATCATCATTATCAATACCTACCTACTTTGACAATATTCAACATTAATGCTACTTGCGCAGCGCAGCAGCGCGCCGAAGTGGTGTCGCTATGGCAACCGCCGCGTGATTTCTATAGGTACCTAACGAGAATCGGGTGACGTGAGCTGAGCACGCGACTGCGCAGAAGGCTCTGTCATTCTCATCACATTCGAGTTTATTTTTCAATTTTCAGCCTTTGAATGTCATCTCCACAAGCATTGACGTATTCGGGCTTATAGGCAAATAAGTATGTACTTACCTATTTATTTCAATGCTTTTAGGTATTTTAATATCAATTCAAACCATTTTTATTAATTTTAAATGTCAGTTTAGTAATTAGTACCTACATTTAGTATAAAACAAATGGATATTACTTGACAGGTGAGATTGAGCAACTTCATAAAATAGTGATAGGCAAGTATTCAGTGATTGGTGTATTGTTCGTTTACATAATACGCACATAAAAAGCACATAAGTATTTTTTTAATACCCCGTCATCTAGATAAAACGCAGTACAAGATACAATCCCTATTACAACATAAATATTTAGGCATATCAATAATCTAGGTATGGGTGCTGTTAAGACACACAAATTGCTTTTCTCTTGCTATCAAGAAATTTAAATTATTCTATTTATTCATGTATTTGTTTGTATATTAGGTCTGTATTATTATTATTATTATAAGCATGTTTACTTTAATCTGATAGAATAATGTAAGTATGTGTAGGTCGCTAATACGATAATACGTCTACGCTTCGCTCCTGTCGCAGGTCTGCTGGAAGAAATTTCTAATGATATAGGTAAGCAGCTGTTCCTTTTTTCTATTCAATCTTTATGTATTTTACTTTATTAAGTGTTTAGTGTGTACATAAATAAATGAAATTTATTCATTTGTATCACATCACAAAAAGTTGGCTAATAATTGTTTTTTCTACTGAGCTTCTTCTGCTGCTTCTCGGGGTTCAACTTCTTGATGCCTCGCGGATCGGAGGGTCGTCTGATGTGTCGGCTGCATTTGCTGCAAACCATGGTAATTATTTATTACTAAGTATTTGATGTAAGTACTTCATTCCTACACTCATTCTAGTATATTTTTTTTAATCAATTGAACCACCTAGTATAAAATTGACATTATCATCAGAACCACACGCAGAATCACCTGCAGATAATTTTGTACTTTTAATAAGTATAGCGGTATGATTTATTCTTAATACAATAAAAGATCAGCGTCTGACTCAACAAAATCAATCACATGGGCCATTATTATTCCTTTATTTTGAGTACAATGAGTTGCTATATTTCTTAATTCCATGCTCCATGCCTGTCATGTCCCAACTTATTTGCTCCCTATTATGTTTATCAAAAATACTCTGTGAAATATTAATACAATACCTCAGACGGCCACGATTGACAGACAGCCAGGATTGATGAGATCAAATCAAGTAGAGGTGGTGTTCCTTTATTGTCTTCAGTTTCTTTAGTACCTTGGCAACCGCAGGGTTGAATAGGTTCATCAGCTGAGAGGTAGAATAATATATCAGATTAATAAAATTTACTTGCATCTTTTTTTTACTGAACCTATGTTGTCCCACAGCTGGGCAAAGGTCTCCCACATAATTTTCCTTTTGCTGTGCCTTACTCCGGCCAATCGGTCAGGAACGAATCCAAATCGTCATGGCGGTAACAAATAGTATATCATTAATTCTTTGTACGGCTTCTTGCCAAAAACGTTGGTATGGTGAACCTGTTGTACAGGATGCGCGATAGTAAAAAAAATATACTGTTTCAGTCAGTGTATTTTCGTTGAGGTTGGAGTAACTCCTCTCTCATCAGCATGTTGAGCTGGAACAAATGACACTCGAATTAAACTTAGTCTAAGTGCTATGGAAAGTTAATAAAAAAAAAGGACTTTGTTAAAGAGTTAAAAGTTTGAGTTTCAGAAAAATATATGGGGAATATTACTTAAAATTATAATAATGAGGTGAACTTATCTAGTATAAATGAATAATAACAAGAATTACTTGATTTATTATAATTATTTTAACTGGTCCAAATGCTAGTAAATGACAACTTTATCATTCCTATTTTAAGTGAACCGGGAATTATATAGAAAAAAAAATATTATTACTACTAATATCACACAAATACCCATAAGCCAGACAGCCAAATTAAATCAGGTACTTAGTTATTGATAACGTACGGACCTTTGTAAACTTTTGCGACTATTCTTATGGTAATTTCCTCGGCCGAAAACAATGAAGGAAAAGACCAACTTGGCGCCAATACTTCTCAAATCTCATAGATGTATCTTTTCAAAGTGTATCTTGCACACACATAGCTTGTGAAGATCTCCCATAAGACGACCCAATGACCCGCTTAATCACTGTTAATGCTCAGAAGCCACTTTTTGCGTCCGATCTCACTAACAGGAAACGTTTGCATTTTCATCGTTTCGTAAGACAACAATGTTCGATAAAACACTTGCATCTTGCACTGCCAATGCGAAATAATACACTTTAAAATCACTGAGCAGCTATGAATGGAAATTAATCAACGGAAACTTTATTCGACCAGCCACAAAACAAGAAAACAAAACTTTTCATGAAAAAATCACAAACAAACTTCGAACGAAAACCGCCTAAATTTGACATTGACAGTCAAAAGAACATTCCTAAGTTTTCCAGCCATAGAGTAACGGTTGTGTTTTATTTAAGTTTCGTTTCCAGTGGAAACGAGAAAAAAATTATGTCCAAATACTGACCGATGATGTTATTATCACTGATTTCATTTGTTTTTTTATAGCGGTAGATAATTTTTGGAACTATTAATTTACAAAATTATGTTTTTTTTTTGTGGAACGTTCCAGTGACTCCGTTTCCCCATAAATCGTGAAGTTTAGTAATCTTTATGCTTGGATAGGGATGATTTGAAAATTAATAATTAATTACCTGACAAACATAATCAAAGTAGATACATACTAAATTTAAACAATCAATAATTTATTTAGAGCCTAAATTGCAGATATATTTGGAACTTGGACCGTTGTGACGCGAGCCACCAGTGTTACCAACAAGAATTTTAAATTCTGTTTGTCGAAACACCGGAACTTTATCTCTAAGATATTATTAATCACAGATTAGTTAAAACTTAAGTGAGATGCGCTACGGTAGCCCGCGAAATTCAAATTTACTTATATTTTTTTGCAATTTGCTGTGCAATGTCCGGTTGTATGTTGATTAAAATATGATTCATGATTGTAACAAGTATGGCTTTACATAATTATAATAATAATTCGCAAGAATAACTGCATACCATTTGTTTTACTATTTGTAAAATAAGCATAAGCTAAATACCACCCTATCGCTTTGGGATATCCTGTTATGATAGAAGTGTTTTGTAAATAAATAATTAAATAATCATTAGAATCAGCAATACTACTCCTTAGGTTAGAATTGGCCTCAAATGTCATGATTTCATGAAATAGACATTCAATAGGGTAATACGTACTTAAGAGAGATGTATTGATGATTTTTATTATTATAATTCTTTAAACAAATATTCGATACGATCGCGAATCATGTTTAGATCATCATGCAACCTTAAACTGACCTGTAAATTGCGAAAAAGGTAGAAAAAAATGAATTTCGCGGGCTACCTTGGCGTATCCCCATTATAAGGCCATGGTCGGCGTTATCGCAAGATGGCGCATGCCATGACGTCATCTATGACGATTCACGGGACAACGTTATCACGCTCACGCTAATTCGGAACAGGTGTAAGCACTGAGTGAATTACACTGTAATCGATTTGAGTGCGTACGACTCAAATCGATTACAATGCAATTCGGAACGCACCAATAGGAATGTTACTATCTGTCAAATTTAGGCGGTTTTCGTTCGAAGTTTGTTTGTGATTTTTTCATGAAAAGTTTTGTTTTCTTGTTTTGTGGCTGGTCGAATAAAGTTTCCGTTGATTAATTTCCATTCATAGCTGCTCAGTGATTTTAAAGTGTATTATTTCGCATTGGCAGTGCAAGATGCAAGTGTTTTATCGAACATTGTTGTCTTACGAAACGATGAAAATGCAAACGTTTCCTGTTAGTGAGATCGGACGCAAAAAGTGGCTTCTGAGCATTAACAGTGATTAAGCGGGTCATTGGGTCGTCTTATGGGAGATCTTCACAAGCTATGTGTGTGCAAGATACACTTTGAAAAGATACATCTATGAGATTTGAGAAGTATTGGCGCCAAGTTGGTCTTTTCCTTCATTGTTTTCGGCCGAGGAAATTACCATAAGAATAGTCGCAAAAGTTTACAAAGGTCCGTACGTTATCAATAACTAAGTACCTGATTTAATTTGGCTGTCTGGCTTATGGGTATTTGTGTGATATTAGTAGTAATAATATTTTTTTTTCTATATAATTCCCGGTTCACTTAAAATAGGAATGATAAAGTTGTCATTTACTAGCATTTGGACCAGTTAAAATAATTATAATAAATCAAGTAATTCTTGTTATTATTCATTTATACTAGATAAGTTCACCTCATTATTATAATTTTAAGTAATATTCCCCATATATTTTTCTGAAACTCAAACTTTTAACTCTTTAACAAAGTCCTTTTTTTTTATTAACTTTCCATAGCACTTAGACTAAGTTTAATTCGAGTGTCATTTGTTCCAGCTCAACATGCTGATGAGAGAGGAGTTACTCCAACCTCAACGAAAATACACTGACTGAAACAGTATATTTTTTTTACTATCGCGCATCCTGTACAACAGGTTCACCATACCAACGTTTTTGGCAAGAAGCCGTACAAAGAATTAATGATATACTATTTGTTACCGCCATGACGATTTGGATTCGTTCCTGACCGATTGGCCGGAGTAAGGCACAGCAAAAGGAAAATTATGTGGGAGACCTTTGCCCAGCTGTGGGACAACATAGGTTCAGTAAAAAAAAGATGCAAGTAAATTTTATTAATCTGATATATTATTCTACCTCTCAGCTGATGAACCTATTCAACCCTGCGGTTGCCAAGGTACTAAAGAAACTGAAGACAATAAAGGAACACCACCTCTACTTGATTTGATCTCATCAATCCTGGCTGTCTGTCAATCGTGGCCGTCTGAGGTATTGTATTAATATTTCACAGAGTATTTTTGATAAACATAATAGGGAGCAAATAAGTTGGGACATGACAGGCATGGAGCATGGAATTAAGAAATATAGCAACTCATTGTACTCAAAATAAAGGAATAATAATGGCCCATGTGATTGATTTTGTTGAGTCAGACGCTGATCTTTTATTGTATTAAGAATAAATCATACCGCTATACTTATTAAAAGTACAAAATTATCTGCAGGTGATTCTGCGTGTGGTTCTGATGATAATGTCAATTTTATACTAGGTGGTTCAATTGATTAAAAAAAATATACTAGAATGAGTGTAGGAATGAAGTACTTACATCAAATACTTAGTAATAAATAATTACCATGGTTTGCAGCAAATGCAGCCGACACATCAGACGACCCTCCGATCCGCGAGGCATCAAGAAGTTGAACCCCGAGAAGCAGCAGAAGAAGCTCAGTAGAAAAAACAATTATTAGCCAACTTTTTGTGATGTGATACAAATGAATAAATTTCATTTATTTATGTACACACTAAACACTTAATAAAGTAAAATACGTAAAGATTGAATAGAAAAAAGGAACAGCTGCTTACCTATATCATTAGAAATTTCTTCCAGCAGACCTGCGACAGGAGCGAAGCGTAGACGTATTATCGTATTAGCGACCTACACATACTTACATTATTCTATCAGATTAAAGTAAACATGCTTATAATAATAATAATAATACAGACCTAATATACAAACAAATACATGAATAAATAGAATAATTTAAATTTCTTGATAGCAAGAGAAAAGCAATTTGTGTGTCTTAACAGCACCCATACCTAGATTATTGATATGCCTAAATATTTATGTTGTAATAGGGATTGTATCTTGTACTGCGTTTTATCTAGATGACGGGGTATTAAAAAAATACTTATGTGCTTTTTATGTGCGTATTATGTAAACGAACAATACACCAATCACTGAATACTTGCCTATCACTATTTTATGAAGTTGCTCAATCTCACCTGTCAAGTAATATCCATTTGTTTTATACTAAATGTAGGTACTAATTACTAAACTGACATTTAAAATTAATAAAAATGGTTTGAATTGATATTAAAATACCTAAAAGCATTGAAATAAATAGGTAAGTACATACTTATTTGCCTATAAGCCCGAATACGTCAATGCTTGTAGAGATGACATTCAAAGGCTGAAAATTGAAAAATAAACTCGAATGTGATGAGAATGACAGAGCCTTCTGCGCAGTCGCGTGCTCAGCTCACGTCACCCGATTCTCGTTAGGTACCTATAGAAATCACGCGGCGGTTGCCATAGCGACACCACTTCGGCGCGCTGCTGCGCTGCGCAAGTAGCATTAATGTTGAATATTGTCAAAGTAGGTAGGTATTGATAATGATGATTTTGATGAATATTCTTTTATTATTGGCAACGACTAGATTATGTAGGTAAACATCACGCACATCTTTTTTTATTTTATTGATTTGGTACCTAATTACACCCATCGTACATGTATTAATAAAATTACTGTTGATGAATGACAGTGTCTTCTGCGCAGTCGCGTGCTCGGCTCACATCACTCGATTCTCGTTAGCTATAGAAATCACGCGGCGGTTGCCATAGCGACACCACTTCGGCGCAAGGTGCGCTGCGCAAGTTGCAGTAAAGTTTAACCGTTGAATATTGTCATAGTAGGTAGGTAGGTATTGATGATGATCATTTGATGAATATTCTTTTATTATTGGCAACGACTAGATAATTATGTAGGTAAACATCACGCACGTCTTTTTTTATTTTAATGATTTGGTACCTAATTACACCCATCGTACATGTATTAATAAAATTACTGTTGATGAATGACAGAGCCTTCTGCGCAGTCGCGTGCTCAGCTCACGTCACCCGATTCTCGTTAGGTACCTATAGAAATCACGCGGCGGTTGCCATAGCGACACCACTTCGGCGCGCTGCTGCGCTGCGCAAGTAGCATTAATGTTGAATATTGTCAAAGTAGGTAGGTATTGATAATGATGATTTTGATGAATATTCTTTTATTATTGGCAACGACTAGATATGTAGGTAAACATCACGCACATCTTTTTTATTTTAATGTTTTAGTACCTAATTACACCAATCGTACATATAGGTAGTAGCGCATCTCATCACGCTATCGGCTGACATTATGATCATACTTAATGTTATCAAACTATGTAGGTAAGTAGGTACAACCTACCTATGCTTAGACTACGAGAAGATACTTTGTAGTAGGTAGGTACCTACCTAGACAGCTGTACTTAACAGACATTGGTAGGTATTGCATTTGCAAAAGGTTCTTACTGCGCATGCGTGAGGCGTTGCATGTTAAATAAGTGGTTGGTAAGTACTTAGTTAATAAAGGAAATCAGTATAATTATTACAAATAAAATATAGGTTGGCACTGAACCTACGTTTTAAATGTAGGTACAAAATATTTAAAAGCATTAAAATGAATAGGTAGGCAAGTAGGTACTAATAAAATTACTGTTGATGAATGACAGTGTCTTCTGCGCAGTCGCGTGCTCGGCTCACATCACCCGATTCTCGTTAGCTATAGAAATCACGCGGCGGTTGCCATAGCGACACCACTTCGGCGCAAGGTGCGCTGCGCAAGTTGCAGTAAAGTTTAACCGTTGAATATTGTCATAGTAGGTAGGTAGGTAGGTATTGATGATGATCATTTGATGAATATTCTTTTATTATTGGCAACGACTAGATAATTATGTAGGTAAACATCACGCACGTCTTTTTTATTTTAATGATTTGGTACCTAATTACACCCATCGTACATGTATTAATAAAATTACTGTTGATGAATGACAGAGCCTTCTGCGCAGTCGCGTGCTCAGCTCACGTCACCCGATTCTCGTTAGGTACCTATAGAAATCACGCGGCGGTTGCCATAGCGACACCACTTCGGCGCGCTGCTGCGCTGCGCAAGTAGCATTAATGTTGAATATTGTCAAAGTAGGTAGGTATTGATAATGATGATTTTGATGAATATTCTTTTATTATTGGCAACGACTAGATATGTAGGTAAACATCACGCACATCTTTTTTTATTTTAATGATTTGGTACCTAATTACACCCATCGTACATGTATTAATAAAATTACTGTTGATGAATGACAGTGTCTTCTGCGCAGTCGCGTGCTCGGCTCACATCACCCGATTCTCGTTAGCTATAGAAATCACGCGGCGGTTGCCATAGCGACACCACTTCGGCGCAAGGTGCGCTGCGCAAGTTGCAGTAAAGTTTAACCGTTGAATATTGTCATAGTAGGTAGGTAGGTATTGATGATGATCATTTGATGAATATTCTTTTATTATTGGCAACGACTAGATAATTATGTAGGTAAACATCACGCACGTCTTTTTTTATTTTAATGATTTGGTACCTAATTACACCCATCGTACATGTATTAATAAAATTACTGTTGATGAATGACAGAGCCTTCTGCGCAGTCGCGTGCTCAGCTCACGTCACCCGATTCTCGTTAGGTACCTATAGAAATCACGCGGCGGTTGCCATAGCGACACCACTTCGGCGCGCTGCTGCGCTGCGCAAGTAGCATTAATGTTGAATATTGTCAAAGTAGGTAGGTATTGATAATGATGATTTTGATGAATATTCTTTTATTATTGGCAACGACTAGATATGTAGGTAAACATCACGCACATCTTTTTTTATTTTAATGATTTGGTACCTAATTACACCCATCGTACATGTATTAATAAAATTACTGTTGATGAATGACAGTGTCTTCTGCGCAGTCGCGTGCTCGGCTCACATCACCCGATTCTCGTTAGCTATAGAAATCACGCGGCGGTTGGCATAGCGACACCACTTCGGCGCAAGGTGCGCTGCGCAAGTTGCAGTAAATTTTAACCGTTGAATATTGTCATAGTAGGTAGGTAGGTATTGATGACGATCATTGGATGAATATTCTTGTACCTATTATTGGCAACGACTAGTTATGTACATAAATCAGACACGGTCTTCGGTAGCGGACGGTAAAAAAAAAAAACAATGTGATGAGAATGACAGTGTCTTCTGCGCAGTCGCGTGCTCGGCTCACATCACCCGATTCTCGTTAGCTATAGAAATCACGCGGCGGTTGCCATAGCGACACCACTTCGGCGCAAGGTGCGCTGCGCAAGTTGCAGTAAAGTTTAACCGTTGAATATTGTCATAGTAGGTAGGTAGGTATTGATGATGATCATTTGATGAATATTCTTTTATTTTTGGCAACGACTAGATAATTATGTAGGTAAACATCACACACGTCTTTTTTTATTTTAATGATTTGGTAGGTACCTAATTACACCAATCGTACATGTATCAAACTATGTAGGTAAGTACATACCTATGCTCAGACTACGAGAAGATGCTTTGTAGTACCTACCTAACTAGGCAGCTGTACTTAACATACATTGGTAGGTATAGCATTTGCATAAGGCTCCTACTGCGCATGCGTGACGTATTGCATGTTAAATAAGTGGTTGGTAAGTACTTAGTTAATAAAGGAAATCTTTATAATTATTGCAAACAAAATATAGGTTGGCACTGAACCTACGTTTTAAATGTAGGTACAAAATATCTAAAAGCATTAAAATGAATAAGTAGGCATGTAGGTACTAATAAAATTACTGTCTCGGAACTCGAATACGAACAGGCTTAGGGACATGGACTTCGGTAGCGGAGAGTAAAAAAAAAAAACAATGTGATGAGAATGACAGCGTCTTCTGTCTTCTGCGCAGTCGCGTGCTCAGCTCACATCACCCGATTCTCGTTAGCTATAGAAATCACGCGGCGGTTGCCATAGCGACACCACTTCGGCGCAAGGTGCGCTGCGCAAGTTGCAGTAAAGTTTAACCGTTGAATATTGTCATAGTAGGTAGGTAGGTATTGATGACGTTCATTTGATGAATATTCTTGTTCCTATTATTGGCAACGACTAGTTATGTACACATAATTAATTACACAAATCGTACTTATAGGTAGTAGCGCATCTCATCACGCTAGGTATCGGATTGCATTTAAGTCATCGGCTCACATTAAGGTTCATACTTATATAATATAAAAAAGTAAAAAAATAAACTCAATTTGATAACGACAGTGCCTAACGCGCAAGCGCGGCGTGATCTTATCACTTCACCCGATTGCCGTAGCGTTACCTCGACTAGCTGAAGCGACCGCGACCCGCGAGTGTCATTTGAACTCTTGAATTGAATAGATTTGGGATAATAACAGCGCTGAACAACGTCGCACAGGCTTTACTCGACTCGATCCACAATCGCTTCTTCAAACCACATGACATCGCGATTGGGTCATGGCATTGCGTTTACTTACCTAATCATTCCACATTGGGTATAAAGTAAAATAACAAACAATGTCGATGCGCATTTTCTTCAGTAGCTGTCTTAAACGTGTGTTATATTTTGTTTGTGTAATGTACGTGCGTGCCGCGCTCGCGCCTCAGGCGCCTAATCTAGGCAAAAAAACCAGATTGAGTTTCTCCCCGAATTTCTGTTCTAAGTAGTTAGGTACTTTTTTATTTTAATACCCCCCAAAATAGTACATAATGTTTAGACACATAAATATTAGCTATGAAATAAGTACCTACTTAATATAAAATGATCAATAGATTTAGCTTATAAAATATTATTAAAATCTCGATTATGATTGTAAATGTTATGCTTGGTCAGTCCCTAGCATGAGTGGGATGACACTGACAGCTCAGTCCGCGCTCACTTCTCTTAAGTGTTCACGGTGAGATTGTTACAGAATAGCACAGCAGGTATTATAATGGGGAAACTAACCCGTCACGTCAATTTAAAAAGTAAGGACTCAATTTTATTTAATATGTCTTTGACCCATTGTAAAGCGAACGCGTAACTTACGATGTGTAACACTCCTTACTAATCATCCCAGCTAATTATACATGACCCTATAATTGCCTACTTACAATCCCCATATAAAGCAGCATGTATCAAATTAAATCAAGTAACATGCACATTTCGATAGCACAGTGCCGTGCACTCAATAACGACGGGTTACTAGCCAGGCAAGCATGGCTCCATGGCATACCATGGCGCTGGCCAGACGTTTATGTGCTGGCAACACGCGAGCGCCATCGCCACTGCGACCATCACTGATAGTGATTGAGTCGTCAGTGACGCTCGTGTGAACTTTGCTTTAGTAGTAGCAAGATTGGCTCACTGATATCACACGTGAATAGTCATGCTTGTTTTGTAGTAGTATAGAGTAGTTATTTTTTTAGAGTCATCGTAGCTTATGTCGCAATTTGCAATATGTCGTTGGTGTCCCTTGCTTGATAAATAAAAAGATATTATTTGTTATTTGAATTGAATCTTTTCACCCTTTTAAGAAAGGGTGAAAAAAAAGATTCGATTCAAATAACAGTACAGCTCAGTCAGTTAGTTCAGTTCTTTTCAAATTCTCGAAAAAAATCGCTCTTAGCTCTGTACTGAACTAGAACTGTATTCTAAATCAAAAGAGCAAACGTAATTATAAATATTACAATGACACATTGAGGTCACCTATTGCAAATGCCACTACAACCAATTTGCAAGCACAAAATATCGCTATCCAACGAAAAGTTTTTCCGACCATATATTTTCAGCAATTCTTCCATTTTTAGCCTGAATTATTTTACAAACCCACTTCTGCCTCCATAAAACCACATTTCTCGTACTTAGTAACAGTCTATATAGACTAGCGACTGCGCCCAAGTTTCAGTTATATCATGCCCCGCTGCAGTAAGTAAGCCTGAAAAACCCTGAAATGTTACAAGTTAATATATTAGGCTGCAATGTCAAGAGTACGGCAATGCAGATCAGCTGATATTTATGTCCGGTACACTCGCAAATGGTAACTTTATAGTTTTGGCCCTGACTTGGTTAAATTACCCTACCCTATTACATGGGACTTAAACATAACTGGCAAATTGTGGGTGTACTATAGGTACACCTCTGCCTAACTCTTCGGGGAATACAGGCGTGATGTTAGGTGTGTATATGTTTGGTTAAATTTACCTATTATTGTTATTATTATAAAATAATATAATACTCTTTATTATGTACCTACAGCTTGCAACTTATATATATATAAATGTAGAAAATTTATAGAGGGTGACACAATGGGCAGTCCTATCGCGAAAAGCGATTTTTTAACAACTTACTTACTATTATTATTAGGTACTTAAACAATATTGAAAACTTCTTACCTTCATATATGCCTTGCAAAATGAAAAGTGATTTGATTATTCTCTGCTATTTTCAATTGCTCCTTTAAGTCCTTGGTCCTGGTTGCTTTGAACAACGCTCCCATCTTTCTGGCAAGATTTCAAATGTTCTCTTAATACTTTTTCATTCATTTAAGTCTGAAATAAAGTAATACAAACATATAAACAACCTATAACTTTCCATTTAATTTTCGTGTTAAGCCAAGTCCGCATTCTAGCAAGGCTAAGTGCACAGTGATGCATTTTATATAAACCAACTCCAAGCAATAACGTTCACAAGATGTAATAAACGTAAGATATACCAACTGTTGATATAATTTCTTTACATATAACATTTATATACTGTAGAACTCATTTCCTATAACTTTATTGGATATAACGTTTATTTAATCGAAAATCAAATCAAAATATTTTATTTCACATAAACCAACATGGGCACTTATGAAACGTCAGAAGCTAGGTGCAAGGTTGCAATTGGTTGTTTCCTATGGAGAAGAGCCGGCAAGAAACTCCACGGTTACTCTTTTAAAAAATAAGGGGCATTTACAATGTTTCCAATTACAGTGTTGATAGATATGGGCGGACAGTGTAGGTTTATCAACAAGTAACAGGTACTCAACAAAATATAAAAAGGTCCACAAATCTACAGTCTACAAGTTAGGTCTACAACGTTCTCACATTCACAAAATATAGAAGAATCTATATAAAAATAAAAGCCTATTTAGACCAAATGACATGATTGCCATTACTACTGTAGCAAATCGTAATCAAAGTCCTATCCAGAAAAGCCAAAAATAAGGAGTTGAAATAAGAATCCGAGGTATATAATGTCAAATGATGAGATTATGTCAAAGAAGTAAGTAAAAAGAAACAAGAAACTTCATAATTTGGGAACAGTTAATAGACATTTACTTAGTGATGCCGTTAATGTGGTACCAGGGAAGCCACATGTGCAGAAGGAATTATTGCCAAACTTCCTTGTCTTTAACGTCTATCATTAGGTCTATCGTTTAAAATTTATATTGATACCATCATTATAGTTAACACCCCGATTCAGAGCAATCTGACTCCGATAGGTTAGGTTAGAAGCCAGATTCTCTTTACTATTTACATGTAAGTGAGGTTAGGTTAGAACAGTGACCAATAACGCGACATCCCCTCTATTATTAGACTAAATAGGTTTTATGGCTTTTGAATGGTATATCTAATGATTTTATATTTAATGTATCTAATGCTTAAAAAACAAAATATTTTAAAATTATATCAATCGTTTATTATATCAACTGATCATTATATTACATAATATTATAGATTCAGTTGTTATATCTTGTAAATATTAGAGATTTTTATAATTATATCATATATGGAAGACACTAAAGCTACTGCACTAGTGTTGGTAAATTTCTTGAATTCCTTTGATACCGTCAGTCATGACATCCTGTTAACCATTTTGTCCTCTGTTATTGTCTCTCCCGAGGCACTGGATTGGTTCTCGTCTTATCTTCAGGAATGTCAGCAATCCATTCATGTCGGTGAATCTTCATCACGATGGTGTGAGTTGGAAACTGGCAGTTCCTCAAGGCAGTATTTTTTCTCCTCTTCTGTTTTCTATTATTATTAATCTTATAACTTCCGAACTTCAGTGTGCGTCATCTGTAAGCAGATGACTTGCAAGTCATAAAAACCGGGTCTGATAGATTTGGGGTAGCAGTAAATCCTAATAAGTGTCAGGTGATCATCATCGATAGTTCTCGGAGTATGGGTAAGGTGGATGGTACAACCTTGCCACCAGTTCTCTTCAATGGTAGGATCGTTCCATTTAGTACTGATGTGAAGGACCTAGGCGTGCACAATTATAGTACCCTGAACTGGCGAACTCAATCCGCTAGGGTCAGCCAAAATATTACTGGAACGCTGCGGACTGTGTACCGATTGAAAAATATATTACCAACGAGTACGAAGACAATGCTTGTGCAGTCCTTCATTTTCCCTATCATCGATTATGCTGATGTGCGCTACTACGACTTGAATGCAGATCTCTTCGACAAACTTGATCATCTTCTCAATTACTGCATTCAATTCGTTTTCAATTTGCGAAAGTGCGATCATGTGTCTGCGCATCGGTCGCTTCTAAAGTGGTTGCCCATACGCCAGCAAAGAGATCAAAGAGTGTTCACCACCATGTTTTCATTTATTGAATCTCCCACTTCCCCTAGTTATTTCTTCCCCACTTTCAATACATTTGTATCATCCACAATAAAAATCTTCGTTCATCTAACAATCATCTTCTTCAATGTCCCACTGACCGCACAGACTTTATTCACCCTTCCTTCTTCGATCAGTCTATCTCTCTAGAATGCGCTCCCCTAGAAATAAGGATGGCAACCAGCCGATTATCCTTTAAAGTAAAAGATCGCGAGCACATTCTGAAGCTGGCAGTATCATCACAAAACGTTAACGTTTTCCCATTATTTCTCTTATTTGTTTTAGTATATTCGTGTATTTATGTGTAATTATATTTAATTAGGTACCTATATACATATATTATATTTATAGATTGTAATAGGTACATATAAGTATATTTTTATATTTAAATAAATATTTTTTCCAATTTTTTTGTAACTGGACCTACCACTGAAAGTCTCTGCATCACCCAAAGATTGACTAGTACACAATGCTAAAGGCAATAAGTCCGACTTTGTAAATTTCTGTACTTGAAGTATTAAATAAAAATAAATAAATTATGCCATTACTTATTTTGATGCAACTTTAACTAGTTTTTAAGGTTCTACTCAATTACTGAAAATATTTTAAATTACTTTTGAAATCTCAAAATTTTTCGTCCATCAGCTAAAAGGAAATATTTAGTCATACGTTTTCCTTTATATAACATAACATCACATCACATCACATCACGCCTGTATTCCCCAAAGGGTTAGGCAGGGTGTACCTAAAGGGCACCCACATTTCGCCAAGAAAAGCCAAACTCCTTGACATACTGCATACTAATGTTCTGTGTATACCAAATAAAGTTACGCAGCCACATGACTACATGAGTCTTCTTTCATAACATTAACTCACAAATTACACAACTTATCAAACAGATCCTTGTCACAGGTTGCGTAACTACAAAGACATGATCAACATACCTTGTCTACATAATACGTTGTCTAAGTAATATATTAGTCTAAGTAATATCGATGATTCACCGCCAGATGTCGATCAACCTTAGTCACATTTTATATCGATAAACAAAGCACAACACTAGTCATAACAAGATAGTGGTTCCCATAACATCGTAGGACACGTGACGACCTGAATGGATGTGAAAACGAAGAAACTTATAGTTTGGATTTTTCAGGATGCTTATTTGATAAGTTTTATGTAGTACATTCAAAAAATATATTTAAATCTATTAAGACGTAATATGTAGATACACGTTATATTCTAATGTAATGTTAAGTTACAAGTCATTCTACATAATAACTTAAAGTATTGAAGATTTACTTTGTTTTCTTATTTTTCCAAGCGAGACTAAAAAGTATTTCCTTCCTGCTTTAACGTTCATTAATGTCACCAGGAAAAAAAACTTTAAGAGCCTTTTCATCTCTTAAGATTTTGGGTAAAATCAAACCAATAAGAAGACATGATAGGTAGGTAGGTTCATTCAATAGCATGGTTCAAATATACGCACCAACATCCAACCTTAAAAATAATAAAAACCGCTTAGTAAAACATCATAAACTGAATTCTCAATTCAAGTTCACAAACATACTACAGAATGGTACCAACGCCTTAATAGTAACACCGCAGTAAGAGCAACAATAAAACGGTTGCTTGTGATAACATCACTGATAACTGGGATCCCAGGGTCCCGAGTGCTGGGAGACACGTGACGTGGCTCCCTGCCTATCTGCCAAGAATGTCCCACGGGGAGTGGCTACTGTCTGCTTCGGAATTAGGCTACGTGTTGCTATGGAGATTGAAAGCGATGAAAGAAGGAAACAAAAATAATTTATTTTTACAGAAAAATGTCAAAAATGTACTAAGTATTTTATTGATGTTCAAATATTTTGAGTTTATACAAGCAGATTTTATGGGCAAAAAAATAATAAAAAATAATTAAATCTACACTTACAAATGATTTTAAAGCGTTCAATAAAACAAATAGTACAAAAGGTTTCAGCAAAGTGGAATGAACTATTAACTAAGTATGTCATCAACAACTGAATAAATAACTTATTATTTTGTTGTTTTATTTAATAAAATATAACTGTAAACATACAAAACGTGTGTATTGTGGTAGCATAGTGCGATGTCATTGATAACAGTCAACGGTTAAACATCAGCACTGAATACATCATAACTATGTATACAAAAAACTCACGGGTTCAACAAAATATTAAAACTCTTTTATGGACAAACAACATGAAAATAAAGCACCTATAGATCCGACTATTATAAATTCGCTTGATTTTCAACAGTCATCGTCTTTACCTGTTATTATTTAATATATTATAGGTTATGTCTCAAATGTAAATGAAAAATTTACGATATCAAAAAACAGTGATTAAAGACGAAACTTTCCAAAAGGAGTCTTAGTCCTCACCACGTAAGCCTACCAAACAATACATTCCTTGTTACATCAGACACACAACAATAACACAATTCACCGCCATTGCACCAACTTGTAGAAACAGAAACACGGAAAAGATCCGAACATCGAACAATCGCAGTCCAGCATGGCGGCTTGCATCCACGACACAGAATACCGTTTCTGAAATATTAATAATGAGTGAATAGTCCACTAATGATCATGAACAAAATATAACTCGCGACCGTGGGAGCCGCTCCCATGCCATTGTCGCGAACCAACTTTCTTGGGGTCGGTAGCACCGGCTAGCACTATGAATAATAATGCCTAATTAAACCGCGTTTATCCAGATAATTAATTAAATTGAACCGGTTTCCGAAAATATGGTGTAATTGAATATTTGTCTGTGTCGATGACATCCTAGTGCATCCGTGGTGAAGACGTGGACAGGTTGTTGCGTTTGTAATTGATGATGTTCATTGCTTATTGAGAGCCGACCGACTTACATTTGTAACCTTTTTGTATTGTCTCTCTGCTACGAAGTTATTCATAATCATATGCTAAATGGTAAAAAATTTGTTGGCTTTGACGACACTGTAGATGTTTAAAGTATATTCGTCGAAGCCCAACATGTCCAGGTTGCAGAGCAAGCAGGTTATTTTGCCGAGCTTTTCCCAAAAATAATTTATTTCTCTAAAATTGCACTTCTAACCATATTCCTCTTTGTCCCCAGATCATTTTAGCAGACGAGTGCACGGAAGCAGAAGGTCGTGCGTGGCACATGAAGCACTTCGCCTGCGCCGAGTGCGCGCGCCAGCTCGGTGGGCAGCGGTACATCATGCGCGAGGCCCGCCCCTACTGCCTGCCCTGCTTCGACAACTGCTTCGCTGAGTACTGCGACGCCTGCGGGGAACCCATCGGCGTCGACCAGGGACAAATGTCCCACGAAGGACAACACTGGCACGCCACGGAACGATGCTTCGCTTGCCATACTTGCAGAGCAAGCTTATTAGGCAGACCCTTTTTACCAAGAAAAGGAGCAATATACTGTTCCATAGCGTGTTCCAAAGGTGAGCCACCGACGCCGTCAGATTCCTCAGGACCCGGACCCAGACCGCAACGAGTGCCAAAGCCCAGAAAAATGCCATCACCTAAGTCCCCACCTAGATCACCACATAGAGAACCCTCGCCTCATAACATAGACGCGGATTCAGAGCCCAGTGAGTCGCTGATACGTGAGTCTCCTCCTCCCCCTCATCCCCCTCCACCGCCGCACGCTTGCCTCAGTCTCGACAGGGCGCTGGCAGACCTACGACTAGAACAATCTATGACGGAGCATCAGATACAGCGTACACCGACGTCTGACGACCATAAAGACGAGTCACCCGACGACTGGAAACCTCCGCACCCTGTGGACGCTCAGGCAGTCGTCACTCCAGGACACTCGACATCGATGCCTGAACTAACGTTAGTGGACGGTAAAAAGTCGCCGAGGAAACCGCGAGGGGGACGGACGGTGAGGTTTTGTGGAGACGACAATGAAGCGTTTGAGCCCGACGAGCAGCCGCGGAGAGAGAAGGTGAGAGACGAAGACGCCAGCAGCTACTGCAGCACGTGTTCCTCATCGTCGTCATCAGCCGAGTCCTACACGCTCCCCACGAGGCGAGCGTACGGCGGCGTGCGCATCTCGTACGTGCCCAACGACGCCGTCGCCTGCGCCAAGAGAGAACGACAGAGAAAGAATGCTCAAAACGACAAGAACTGCATCATCTCGTGATCCTGGCTCTTCGTAATGCCTCCCCCTCCTAGTGAACCGACCTCCGATGTAAAAGACTGACTTTTTGATAGATTGTTGTAGCCCCCACGCCATAGTATTGTTAGATAGATTACAAAAAGTCTTCCTTAGCTGCTTTGATATCTTGCCACGGCGGGCCTGCTGCGAAACGCGCATAAGTCCCGAATAATAGAAACCAGGTGTACAGCGCGTGTGCGTCTGATCATGTTGTGACGTACACAATGTAATAATCGTTATCTATATAAAAGGCTTAAATTGTAAAGGGTTTGGACAAATTTATGTTCGTACGAGTAATTTGGGATTAATCGGTTTAAAATGTGACGGTTTCATTCATTTGTAACACCTTTACTGGTTTTATTTGTAATGGATATTTTTGCCTTGCCATTCACCGCGCACGAAACCAAATGTTGGTTGTAAATTAAAAAATATACGCAAACTTTGTAGTTTTATAGAGAGGCCTAAAGTTAAGTTGATATAACGACGTCAGCTTTAAATTATTTCTGATTTAATCTATGCGTAGACATATCGAATGCTTTCTGTAGTTTATTCTTGTTCATGAAATGATTAATTTAAGACATATCCCACTTTGCCACTTAGCTGCTAGCTCGCTGTAAGTGTACCCTAAGTTAGAAATAAGAGATTATTGAAAAATACAAGTACAAATATACATGTTATTTTGTATTACAGTTTTATACTTTTGGAATGTGTTCAAAGTGTAATTAAGAAGCAATGTCAGACATATAAAAGTTGTAAGAATCTTGTGTTATGCCGATACTCTTGACAAAGTCAATGTAGACTAATACCAGTGGCTGTAGGAATAACTATCATATTTTCATACTCTTCTTTCTGGTTGAGGCCCAGATTCTAAGACAGCATTCCTAGTAATCACTAGTACATAGGTATTTTGTATTAATTGCTAAATTCCGTAAACTGGCCAGGGTATTTCGTTCATATAGAAATGGAAACAGAAATACTTTTTAAAATTCGTAGGCCACTTTTTCCATGCATGGCTTCTATGAGTGTCATGATTTTTTCTTTAAGTAACCTTACTTTATTCATATAATAATACTCGGTCGCAATAACTATTGTACTAGATCTTATTTCAATGTTCTTTCCTAATGACATAATACTCAGATTCAAAAAGAATGCTCATAAACTTGCATTTGTTCCAAAAATGTGTATTTAATATTAAAAATAGGCGATAGTTTTATACGAGAACCACAAATATTGTACAAATATATCGAAATGTAACAATAAATTAATAATGTACGTAATTTTATAAGTTATTTGTAATAAGAGAAGATGAATAAAATTATTTGGAATAACTTGGTTTTTACATTGGCAGCCTATACCGGAACATTTGCGGTTGTTATCGACCACGCGAGGGTTCTTCAAGCGTTGGCAATCAGCCAGGAATAACTTAGGGAAATGGGGAAGTCTTCAACCATTTTATAGCACGATACTGCTGCGATACAATTATTTAACTATATCTCTTAGCAAGTAACTGATCCTTCCAATGATATAAATCACATTCTGGTTAGTCATAAAATATGGCACCAATTCCTTTTATAGGTTTCCGGAGCACACATGGAAGTTCGCGTCGTATTACACTGGGCGCCTCAACGTGCTGCATAACCTTTTTAACTTGACTGCCTCGTTGGTCAAGCACTACTGCTGAGCATGAGGTACTGGGTTTTCGGTTTTCCCGTCCGGAATTTCTAAGTAGAAAGAAAGACAAATATTTTATTTGGGACTCGCACAGGAAATACAAAGAGTAAAAATAAAATAAAATATTAGTATATATAGTATATATAGTATTTAAAACTAACAAAATTAACAATAAACAAGTAACAAATAAAAGTCCTGTGCGAGGCGAAAAAGGCTCCTATCTCAGCATAATGCTGCGATATTTAAAAAAAAATATGTACCACAGCGCTGGTAGTCTGAAAGGGCCCGCGAGTAGCAGCCCGGTGTTTGGATTTGTACCCCGTTGATGGCAATAGGCTCGCCCCCTATTTCATGGGACTTAAATATAATTAGCGAAATGTGGGTGTACGTAGGTAGGAACACCTATGCCAACCCTTTGGGGATTACAAGCGTTATGTAGACCCACCATATACCCGGGATGACCGCTGACAATTCCTAAATTGACACCTATCACCACTGTCCCTGAGTCCACAGACACAGTGCACATCCTGGAGCGAGCAGTGAAAGTGTGCAGCACGAACAATATCGACACAGTGAGCGATGTGGGAAAACGCCACAACACCACAATGCACGTGACGACGGGAACCGTATTGTCTTAGAAAAAGTTATCGCGCTGATCCGCCGATAGAAATATTTCGATTTGATGTTTGATTGACTATCTGTCTTAATGTCTCATTCCTATGGAAATGTAGAACTTCCATATTTTTGTGGATTAGAAACTACGAAGAGAATGATGTACCATTTTCGAACCACTGCAGGCGTAGCATAAGCACCGCCTTGTCGACGGAAGAATAGACAAAAATGACGTTTCGTGAAGACAGTACGACGGCAGCAAAGTAGAAAGAGTCAACTGCACTTTTTACGAAATTCAGTAATTTATTAACGTTTATCTTTTATTTTGCTTATATCTCGAAAATGGTGTGTCCTATCGCAAAAATAATGAAAATTTCGACCCCCTTTATGACCCCCCTAAACCCCTAAAACTAGGTAACACTTAGGTAATCATTTTCACATTTTCCTTACAAAAAGTGAAAAATTCCTTTTTTCCTTTCCATTTTTATACTTTGTGGCCGTCGAGTAAAAAGTTTTCTACCGTCTTTAGCATGGCGATTAAAAAAATAATTTGTCTTCACTACCTTAGACAACTGTCTTCTGAAATAGTCTACATTAAAAAGGACCTAGACAACGATTGGCAGAAACGAAAGACAAAATGACAGATTTTAGAAGGATTTTTACGGTGTGATGTCAAAAATAGAGAAACGAAATGTCACTTTGTATGGGAATAGCCGTCTCTATGTCGTGTCATGGCAGACCTTTATACGACATTCTTCCCTGTTTTACACTATTCATATGCAAGCTCTTTGAAAAGCTCAATCGTCTCATCGATCCAATGAATATTAATGCATCAAAATCATCATTCTCCTGCCCTTTCATTTGGGGTTGGAACAGAATAGAATGACTGCTTCCATACATCTCCGTTAGCTCATACTCGTAGTATGACTGCTTCCATACATCTCCGTTAGCTCATACTCGTAGTATGACTGCTTCCATACATTTCCGTTAGCTCATAGAATGACTGCTTCCATACATCTCCGTTAGCTCACAGAATGACTGCTTCCATACATCTCCGTAAGCTCATGGAATGACTGCTTCCATACATCTCCGTTAGCTCATACTCGTAGTATGACTGCTTCCATACATCTCCGTTAGCTCATAGAATGACTGCTTCCATACATCTCCGTTAGCTCATAGAATGACTGCTTCCATACATCTCCGTTAGCTCATAGTATGACTGCTTCCATACATCTCCGGTAGCTCATAGTATGACTGCTTCCATACATCTCCGTTAGCTCATAGTATGACTGCTTCCATACATCTCCGTAAGCTCATGGAATGACTGCTTCCATACATCTCCGTTAGCTCATACTCGTAGTATGACTGCTTCCATACATCTCCGTTAGCTCATAGAATGACTGCTTCCATACATCTCCGTTAGCTCATAGAATGACTGCTTCCATACATCTCCGTTAGCTCATAGTATGACTGCTTCCATACATCTCCGTTAGCTCATAGAATGACTGCTTCCATACATCTCCGTTAGCTCATAGTATGACTGCTTCCATACATCTCCGTTAGCTCATAGTATGACTGCTTCCATACATCTCCGTTAGCTCATAGTATGACTGCTTCCATACATCTCCGTTAGCTCGAAGCCCTTTTCTCATAAAAAGGATGGAACGGGTATAAATCACCATGCTAGGCAACACGGGCTCTAAAACGCACGGACGTAAAAATATCGCGGCGGGATTTTCAACCCTAGGTGTTGAACCGAGTATTGAGAATCCAACAGAGTGCATCCTAGCGCGTCGAAAAAACACACTGTCGGCGCTAAGCAGTGCGTTGAAGATCGAGTGCGCGATAAAATCCCGTCACGATATTTTTACGTCCGTGCGAACGTGGAGTAAAGGTCTGAAATCACCAAAACTCAGTATGTTAGGTATCACCACAGAACTAACAAGCACTTTGCAACAATCACAAGTGGTGTATTTACTAACCTGTAAGAGCAAAGGGGAGCTTCCTAAGGGAGAAAGGGAGTTACCTACTGCGCTTTGGTGATTATAGACATTTAAACTCCGTGTTTTCTTCCGATGCTTATTTCATCGAGGCAGGCGTCAGTTAATTGCCCCAAAGCGTACACAAGATAGAAAAACTCAGATTTATACATTTCCTGTCAAATATTACTGAGACCAGAGACTGACCTCACGGCCTCTTTCATTCATGTCGTCATTTCCTCAACTTTCCCAGCAATTAAAGAAAGAAATGTACTGATATCAGATTGAATGAGTTTCTACGGTGGTTATAGATTAAAAGATAGTAACTTGTCATGTGTGTGATTTATATTATGAGCATGTTAAATAACTTGTGGATGAATGCAATGAATAGCTTCCATTTGAGTTTGTTCGGAATATTTTAGATTCTTCCACGCCATTAATATCAGCTAAAAGAAAAGTACTTATTTAATGGATTAGCGTTCAACTTTTATAGCAAAATCAAACACATAGGTACCTTGATAAATAAAATGGAATCCATCAGGGTGATACTTCTCATAGTGAGATGAGCACAAGATTTCAGGATGTACCAATGAAATATCTATGTAAGTCGTCACAAGAAATTAAGAAGCTCTGAAACAACGCAAATCCTTGGCTCGACTAGAAGGGATTTATCGTACATTTGCCAGACAAAGTTAATTCTTAAAAACCCCTAACTACCTAAAGAAGACTTCCTCAAACACACGTACAAGCATAACAAACTTAATTATTTCCTCCGAACTACTCGAAACAGATAAAGAACTCTCGAGAAAACTATAAAAGTTTTCAACTAAACACGACGGCGCGGCGGCGACATAAACCTCAAACAGGAATCAAACTCCCTACAACTTCGCTAACTGCCAGTGTACAGCTCTTGGCCGAAACTTTGGCCGACAGTCGCCGACACGACGTGCTTGGCAGACAGACATGGCCGACAGTTTTTGCTACTTTATTTTCATGCGTAAGATTGTATACAGGCTGTTTCTATTCATCCACGTTCTTACAGCTTTCTTACGGGAACAGAATGAAGAGCACGAAGACTGAAGACTAGAGAGGTAGCTACCTAACTACAAGGTAGACTCAGAGGATAAACATAACATAACTTAAACAAGAATAATGATAGCATAAACCTTAAGGTAGGTAGCAAAAGCTTTCATCAAACCGAACTGTCGCACAATCTTCTTTTTTGCGACGGTCCCCTACTTCCGGAACCGAGGTTATTCAGCCTAGGTAATCCAGGTGTGATCATAGAATAAAACAAGATCTAGTTGAAGGAGAACAAGACAATAAACGACGACCGACACAAATCATGGCTACATAACATATAAATTCGCAAACTACAAGAATAGTAATGAGTCATAAAACAAACATTCAGCTTACTACTATCAATCCATCCTGTATACCAGCCTATTACATCCAGACTTTTCACAACAAGTAGGCATAAACAACACAATGCTAGACCTAGCCGCGTCACAGTGCAAGCAGACAGATACCCTTGCCAAGGCTATGGAACTATTAAGACGGCTAGACAGACTAGACAGACTAAACGAAGCATAATTCAAGTTCCTTAAACACTATTACATTACACTGGAAGATTTTGGTAGGAGCTTTTAATTGTAATTTTATTCTTCTTGTAATTTTATTTCTAATTGCGCATCTACAACAATTTTAAGACTGAATTTTAGTGGTTATAGTTTACTATGGTACCAACAACGCAGGGTGATTTTCAAATGAGAAACAGAGAGTTTCTTGTCCTGTCAGGGTGCTGGTAACAGCTGTTTGGAAAGCATATACGATTATGGAAAGACTTCTAAGAATCAATTATTAGAAGTCTTTCCATAACCGTATGTATCGTATGTGTCGTGTGTGTGTTGTATCGTATCGTATCGTATTCGTAGCATAGTATGCAGAATCGTAGACAGAGTCTCTTTCTTAATTGGAAGAAAAAAAACCAACCCCAAAAAATACCGGGAAAAAAACAACATTGGTCAAATTACTTTCCGTGTAGGTTTGAAAATAGGTTGACAAGTTTGGAAGTTACTTTCATTTATCTATCTAAATGCATCGGTGTCAGGTTAAAAAAACGGCACATCGAAAATCAGTAGTTAAAAACATCATTTTCTAAAATCAACCCCGTAGCGTTATCCCGTAGCACCAAATCTCGTAGTAGGTGCTACGAGGAACTACGAAATGTACTTTACATCCGGATTTTTGTCATGTTTTTAACACAAAACGTAAGCATTTATTTCAAATAAACCAATTACAGGCACTTTTGAATTGTCAAGAGGTCTATCGGTCAGAAAGATGAAGGTAGTTGCCCATTCCAAAGCGTAGTAGGTATGGAGAAGAACGGGCAAGAAACTTCATGGACACTGTTTTAAATCAAAATATGGTTACAAAATATTGGTTACATCATTCATGTTGAAATTCTGCATGTGAGAACGATGCAGAACGTTAAAAGCGTCCGTAATAAAATGACAAGAACAATTCAAAAATTAAAAGAAGGCGTGGAAGAAATGACCATACTGACGCTGACGGCGCCCGTTTACGAAAATGACGTATGGATTAGCACCATTCAGCTCAACGATTTTGAAAGGAACTTAAAACAATTTTTATAACATAAGAGCACGCCTGAATTCCCCGAAAGGTAGGGCAGAGGGAGGTATATCTATATACTCACACTTCGCCAGATATGTTTGAGTCCAACTTTTATTTCATAGCTAAATGAAATATAAAATCATACATACATTGCAAGTTAAATAAAAGCTTGTAAAAAGGGCACATTTAAAAAAAATAACCCTTATTTATACACCGCCAATACATTCCCAATAACCTGTCTCTATTTAGCAACGCATTACACCCTAACCCTTGCACTAACAACCTTAAAATTGTGACCCCAAGCGAAAATATCAATTAAACATACTTAACCCTGTGCGCGCTCGTTACCCATAAGTTGTGTGTCTCGGTCATTACGACCATTAGGGGTGTATCAACAGCTTGATTAATGAACTTCACAGCGGCAAGGGAAGGGTTGACAAAGACTAAAAAGTTGGTCGTTTTTTTTTGGCATTAGTCATTCTGTTGTCAAGGGGCGGTTGGCAAGTAATGTGATGACAAATAGCTTTCTGTTCTCCGGGAATTTCTTACCCTTTCGAAGTAGTTTTGGTAAGTGTTGGTTGACATGTTTAATGTTTGCGGGATAAAGGATTACTTTGGTTGTTAGGCAATAAAAGCTTTTATGACTGAATTACCAAGCGAACCTACCAAGGTACAAGAACCTATGAAATATATAGTGATAGAAAAATCTTTTTGAGCCTAGTTGCAAAGTAACTGACTCAGATATTGGTCGTGTTGTTACAACAATAAATAGATGAAAAATATTTTCCTTGTTTTGTTATTTAACCTAAGGAGGAATTTATACTTAGACTACAAATGAGCTACTTACGTCGATCAACATTCAACATTGCAAACAACAACAACATTTGATTGTTAGGACTAACTTCTGACGATACATGTTTTTTATAGCTATTGGTCCTCAGGTCCGAAAATAAGGAGCCGTATGCAATGCCTTCAATCAAGCTATCAGAAGAAGACAAAAGAAACTTTTGAATATACCACATTATGGAACATGGGGACGGCACAAAATATACCTGTACCTGTAGATAAAGGTATATTTTTCGGTAGGTATGTTTTGTGTTTATTACACCTTATGGGATGCTTCGGATCACCACAGCCAGACGGCAAAATCGGATACATTTTTTGCTGCCCGGCTTTGCCAAATCGTGCAGAATTATACCAATCAACCCAAACAAAGTGTGTAACACGGCTCACATGATATAAGGTAATTTATTCCCAAACAGTATTCGTACACAAACTATCACATCTACAATTTTATTGTAGGTACTCTTTGGCCCCAACACGAGGGTAATAATAACCCCTCGGTAATTATTCAGTCGCCGCTGCCCAGTGTTTATAACAATTACTCTGTTTTCATGTATATTTATTTCATCCGAGAGAAATAAAAAGCTTGTTAAATGATAAATGATTTTATTTCTGTAAGTAGGTTTGTACAAACACTTTTACAATTCAATCATATTTTTTTTAACTAGATGATGTCGGCGTTTCCTATCTGAGTACTCTGAGAAGAAAAGCCGAAACAAACTCAGAGGTCACAGTCTCTTCCAAAGTCCAGACATAATCTTGGTCAGATCATGTGAAGGCCATGTGTCTAAAATAACTTTTCAAAGCAGTCATACAATCCTGAAGGAGGTCTGTACACACTTAAAATCCACACTGAACTGCTCCAATTCTATACAGGTTATTTCAATTGTCCACACAACAAAGAGGCTCACAATATCCTTGCGGTCTTTAAATTTAAGCTGGTTAATTACTAAAATTAATGACTCACCATGTACCTATACTCGTAGCATTTACTCTGCTGAACGAACTACCAACCTGGTGATTATTAAAATTGAACATGAACTGGTGGCTATTAAGCCAATGTTCTGTCACACAAATTGCTATAATTCAGGAATAATTCTACTTCAAAATCTTTGTTCAAAAACCCTTGAATGTTGTGATGCACCAGGTTGATACTATTTATTTTTTTTACACTTACATTTGATTTATTATTTGCCTTAGTTACATTTTTGCAAGAGGAGAGGTTGCGTCTATTGTCCTAATTTCTAATTTAAATGATGATCAATGTCATTAATTTTGACCAAAATATTGGAAAAATAATTTAAAAAGTCATTGCAATGCTCAAAAGAAGCAATTTATTTGAGAAAAAAATTGCCTGAAAAAGAAAAAAATATGATAGCGACATAGCTACCTGTCTTTTGCGATAGTTATTTCTAACTATCGCAAAAGACAGATAGCTAATATTTAATGTACTTAATGTAATCTTTCTAATGTACTGTAATCTTTCGATAGTACATAAAAATATTATATCTATCTTTAATCAAACAAAAATTATTGTACTATCAAAACGCATGATAACGCATGATAAGTAGGTACCATAATGTTTTGACTATTTTTGAAGGTATCACAAAGCAACGGCGACGCAAGACTTCCGAAAGTCACAATAATAAATAATGAATACTGTCGACCCTCAAATGGACCTTAATCATCTTTCCTACACATCGTAAGCTAAAGGACCAACTGACACTGAGACCGAAATCTATAAACGTTACTTAGCACGCACTTTGGCTAAACGTTATTCTTATTACTGTTGCACAACTGTCAAACTAAAGATGTCGTTATAGATCTCGGCCCGAGTTGCTACGCAGTTACAAGTTACAACGAAACCAACAGTACAAGCTATCTCAACCACAGACTTCCCAAGCTGCCCTCTAAATCAGTTCATCGGCTAATGACTGACGGTGGAAATCAATAAACAGTTCAGGTGCGCCCGCGCCGCGTGACGACACCTGTGCTTCACGGTCGGCGCGCGGGGGACAGACAGACTGGTCGGCAAATTGCAATGTAATGATGCTAGCCGCGGTTTAGGGGTCGGTGGAGAAGGTAGTGGTAGAAAAACTTATAGAAAGCTTTCGGTATTTCTAACTAGAAAAAAACTTAAAGCATTTAAATCAATTCATCCATTTACAGGCACTTTTGAATTTTCAAGGAGACGGTCAGTCAGAAAGATGAAGCCAGTTGCTCTTCCGCATAGTAGGTTCCTATGGAGAAGAACGGGCAAGAAACTCGATTGAAACTCTTTTAAATCAAAAATATTGTTTGGAAATATTGTTTCAAACTAGAACTCTCATGTAAATGACGGCTTTCAGGACAATGGCTAAGGAAAAAAAAAATGCGCGGCCCAATTAGGTTAGACCTTCGTTCTTCTACCTAGTCACGAAGCCCATAAAGTTTGCAGTCAAAGCAACAGATAAGAAAGGATACAGTTAAAAAAACGGTGGCACACGAAGACCAAATTTATTGTCAAAACTACTGATTCAAGTTAAACGCTCTTGAAAGGTTTCAATTCCTGGAGACGGGTTCATTGGTGACACAGACTCAGGTTCACGACTACGACGCCGCGTTACACATGCCAATAGTGTTCTGTTTCGGCAATTTTAGTAAAGAATAAGTGCCGTCAAACGGGGTAAATAGGGATGCAGGGGTGAATCGAGGACGAAACTTCATAAGGGATTTTAACATTCAAATAATATAATTTGTTGCCAACAAGGCCACCGGCAAAGTTTCGTGTCGATTCACCCCTGCATCCCTATTCACCCCGTTTGACGGTACTAAATTATTCTAGAAATTCCCAATTGGAGCACGGCCCGGTGGTCGTTATATACGAGTAGGTTTTACTATAAAGTATTTATAGAATAAACATATTTATTGGTCAACACTTTTCTTTTACAGTCACAAAACACTTTCAGAAGAAACCTCAGAAGTTCTTTCCCATAGTGTGCTCCCAACAACATCATTGGCAGTTTTGTTCCACTCACTGCTCAGTACAGGCCTCCTCACTTTTATGCCAAGCTTCCCTGGTCTTTGCTATACCCTCCCGTGCTCTCATACTTTGCCAAAACTATCAGACTGCTGTACGGAACCACGTTATAATTAAATACCAATTTCAATAACCAGTTGATCAGTTTACCCGTAATTCATTACGAGCGTGAAATTAATATTTGGCCGACATTTTAATAAACGTGAACTAATCGATTACGATCACATTAATTTATTAAGTATTACTATTATTTGTGTTTAATCTAGTTGGTTTCGATAAGCAGTTACTTAAGTGCGTAAGCTGTTTGTAAAAGCAACAAGATTATATGAGAAATAACTATAAAAATAAATGTTTTCATTAAACCAGTCTTGAAAAAAAAATGCTTTTAGTAACGAATTACTTATTTTTTAAACTTTGAAGTCGTCTGTTAATAGAGCAGCAAAACTAAGAGCATCTTAACAACGAAACTAACGTTATTGCACAATTATCGTACAACCGTGGAATGTGTTAAAGTTGCATAAAAGCGCTCTGATTTTCTCAAAAACTAGGCACAGTTTCTAAGCACAACTTTGTATGTAGCAATGGACATTGACTGAAGTAAAATCTATTTTCTAAACTTGGCATCAATCGTGAAAATTTGCCAGATTAAGATCATCGTGCGTCCCTCAAATAAATACACTTACACATACATAAACTCAAGCCCTCTTACCATGGGAGTAGGCAGAAACTGAAACTAATAGTAGCCTTTTATTGACCTTTATATTACTGATTCAGCAATCCTACAGAAGAAAAACTAACTGGCTAACCATCAAAATGCACTCTCAAAGCCTGCTCCACTTTTACTCACCAAACCCAAACTTCAAACAACCCCGGGACGGTCGATAGTCGTCATTGGCAATAAAGATGTAACTACGCTCGCCATAAAGCAACTGCTTTACGACTCCGATACAGTTATATGATAAGCACACACATCACCAACTTTGGGCTATGGAGGTTTTATTTTATGTTCGTTCGCTTTGGTCTCGGCAGGGAATATGTTCATCCTTTATTGTAAATATTATGATGTACGATTATGAAATAATTACGAGATAATTCAATACAATTGTTAAGTAGAAGAGACATCTGTCTCTTTAAAATGATTGCTAGAGTGAGCGGTAAACAGTAACTTAACGTTATGCAAACAGCAACGTAATCCATCTACGAGTATATTGTTTATTACCCGTAATAGACATTATTTTTTTCAATTTTCAACTTCGTGTTTCAGCTGTTATGACAAAGCGGCCGGACCTACTAACTGCCTGACCAGTGAGTATAGCAGACCAGAGAGACTACAGAAGTGTCGACCTTAAAACATACCAAAGAGACTATAACAGGAGTTTAGGCCTTAAACATAAACCTCATTTTTGGGACGAGTATAACGATGCCTCCTATACTTTCCTCATCAATTCAACAACTCACTACTAAATCAGCAAATGGCCAACATTAACAATAAGCCCAATTAAAGTAAAAGCTTACTTAACTTGATAATGAACGTATAATCGTAAACTAGCTCTCGCAACGAGTTAGTTTTGTTTACAATCGATGCGAAGGCGTTACCCTTGCGTCACCCGACACCCTGTGGTCACAACTATGTGTGTAACGGGTTTTAGGAACCATTTTCAAGTCCTACTTCGAGTATTGGTTAACGAATAATTGTTAGAATAAATGATTAATTTTATTGTTTTACAAGTTTACAAACGAAACACTAATTCCCGCCTTAAGTTACGGTAGGTACCTACATCTGTCAAAACAAAACTCATTTATTTGAGAATTACAGTTTACCAAAAAGTCTATACTACCTAGTAGTTTATCTTTGGTTTTTGGTAAGCTGCTTTTGAAATAATACTTCGTCAAATTAATTGCCACGTTCTAGCTCAATATTTCGAAAGTCTGAAGCATATTTTTAAATACATCGTCTCAGACGAGAAAAATCGTGCTGCCCTTGGTATGTGCAACTTACGTGCAAGAAGCGTAGTCTGTACCCTATTTTGTAAGATTCCTTTTGATTACAATAACATTAATTGTCAAGTCAAATGACAATGTGAACTTTTCTTACAACTGTCTATTTATTTATCCGTGCAAAGTTATCTGATGCTATTGTGCATAGACATGACGTCACAACGGAACTTCACGTTAGATTCCAAAACAAACTGCATCTTATGCAAGTATCGCGAATGCCTCCGTAGTGAATCATAATAGATAATAAAACAAAGTTCCTGCTGCGTGTGATTGTAAACAGTGTGGAGCCCTGACACAGTCCGCAAGGACGCGTGTTAGTGACTCGACTGAGTAAACATTCAATAAACTTGTAGAACCTTACTTTATCTAGTTTTTTTGCGGTGCTAGTCGGTTAAGGCGCGGACTGGCGAGCGACAGGTTTTGCTTGTGATAGACCTCACATTCTCGACAAACCTACAATAGGCAATTTATTGCACTATATTTTTTTAATACAGGAGGTGAAAGGGTTAACAGGAATACTACCTAATTATGTGCAACTCAAATTGCCCAAAAAAACCTTTGGCTGAAAAATCAAAAAAAAAAAATAATTTGAAGTTGAATTTTCATTCAAGAAAATGTCATCACCTATTTACCCCTCGAATTATTACAAAAGGTGTGGCTACTTTCTAGCTCACAATTCGTAACACAAATAAACCATGCAGCATTCATTCATCAATAAATGACCTTTGACATTTGGACGATTAAAACAAACAGGCCCACACAAAGTCTGTGGTGCGTCAGTTCGCGGGAAAGGCCGCGGATTACCGCGAAAACTGCGACATTGAACGTTTGTGAATCATTTCATTCAACGAAATGAACGAACCAAAGATGGTATGCGGAATGCGTTTTTGATCAGTGTTATTTTTTTTTTTTTTACTTTTATGTAACGAAAGCGGACTCTGTGATTCACTGTCTGACTATTTTACAAAAAAACCGATGTATGTTTCTCAGACGTACGGTAAGTACCTAAATATGCACCTGACAACGCATGGGGTCTCTGGCTTTTCTACATAACGGCGTCTAGTTTGAATCATCATCTATCTAGGATTTTCTTTGGGCTGTTCGAGGCACATGGGAGTTTCGAGGTGTCAAGCCTTTCGATCATACTTAGGTTCCTACTTTTGCTTCTTTTATCATTCATCTTACTTAATAAATTACGTAACTAGTTCAAGAATTAGGTATCTTAAAAGTATTTCCGTTAAGTCATAGATTTTCCACATAAATTAATGCCACAATAGACAGCACTTATTAAAAAATGAATATATGTAAGAATAATAATACCGTTACAATTATTTATTATTATCTGCTCTATAAAAAATTCTAAGTCCCGATACATTACTTGTTAATACGTGTTATTAATACTAATCTGGAAAACAAGGATGGACTATTGAAGGTTTCATGTGTATTCATTAATTACTCAATTCAAGTTATGTCAGTCCTCCCATTCACGATATGAATAATACTATTATTTCAATCTATGTACATAAGTACCTGTATATAGCCATGTCAGCATTTGTAATAACAATTTTTTCAGGTGTTTTACTGAAAATTCGAGCATCCTCTAATTTTCTGGAATTCAGAGGAGCATCGTATAGTGCTAGAGCAGAGTGCAGTGCTTTTCCGGTGAAATGGTCTTTGAGAAGCTGTACCTACGCAGTTCGGTTAATGTAAGTAAATTAAGCAACAAACCCCGCAATATTACTATTAATGTACAGTTGCATGGAAAGTACGTATTTCCACAGAAACCTAATTACTGAAATGGCAAATATAATGACAGGTTCGACAGACGGCTCGCGGCGCGGCGCGACACAGCACGCGTCAAGCATCTGCAGACAACCTAATTGTTGGGTGCAACACTACGATTGAACGGAATGAAGTAATGAACTGATGAACTGTCCCTCTGTCTTCGGTCTTTGTAGATGGAACGACATAAATAGAGGAAAATAGGAATAAATGTTTATAATGTAATAATTAGTTATGCAAATTAGTCTTGTTGTAGGGCTGTTAACAAAGGTCACGTGTGTGTATAGTTAAGGAGGTTCATAGTCTTTAGATAGGTCTATTAGGTACATATTTCTGCGCACAAAGCGTGTGCTGAACTAAAGAACCTCGAAGAGTACAATGAAAAAAGACGATGAAGTATTCCATATTAACTGTAAACAGGACGATGAAGTATCCCATGTTAACTGTAAACCTGAAAATTTTCTTGGTTTACACATAATTGGTTACATTATCGAGCTGTAGGCTTGAAAGTTGAGCTAAGGAGTATAGCCTGGCTGGCCTGTGGACATCTGGTAACACATACCCTTACCAAGCTTGTATTGACAAAGGAAGTCTATGTTCTATGGATTGCGATTATGTTCCGATGATGACTAATTAGTATCTAAATCATCATAAGACGTCAGACGTAATTCCACACAAAAGTACCGCAAGTCCGCCATTCCTGAATATTATTAAGAAATATTACGTTCCAAGTTACCTTTGATCGTGATGCATCTTAAACTAAGGTAACTAGCTACATACTAGGTACCTACGTAATTCTCTTAGGTAGTTGTGGGTTTTTCATTTACGTAAAATATCATAGTTTTATGACTAATTAATTTTGAGAAACGAATAATCTTTACTAAGGTGAATAAGAGCAACTAATAAGAATAGGTCACTTACAATGCGATTACTTCTAACTGTTTTTTTAAGACTGCTCACATTGTGGAATACAATAAATTGAGTTTTTAACTTAAAACCAGGGTTTAGAATTTTAAAAGGTACAGGCCCTATAGAGCCCACTTTAAATAGGTACAGGCCCTAGAGAGCCCACATTAAACAGGCCCAGACCCTACAGCGCCCACATTAAATGGGTACTGGCCCTATAGAGCCACATTAAACAAGTACAGGCCCTATAGAGCCCACATTAAACAGGTACAGGCCCTATAGAGCCCACATTCATCATGCTCCTGCTCTTATCCCAATTTATTTGTGGTCGGCGCACTATATCTTTTCTTCCATCCTTCTCTATTACCTAATCGTCATCTCGGGAGCCACTTCCTTTCTAGCCATATCATCCTTCACACAGTCCATCCATGGTTTCTTTGGAGAGAGCACACACACACACACACTTACAAACACACCTTCAGATTTTTACACATACACACACATACACGCTCACACATTATCTTTATTAAAAATATTATTTACATATTTCGCAAGTCCTAAGAAAACGAAGCTTTGAAAATAATTCTAGACAGTTTATAGACGAAGGCGTAGTCAGTCTTGTAACTTTCTGATATTTAAGTGCCAGTTTACAAGAAGGAAGTATGGAACCAGCGAGAAAAAGAAACGATAAGTAGGTAGGTACATAGCCTTGCAAACAATCGTGGAGTCATCGTAATTTTTCTGAATCTACATGAGATCGCTACAAGTTAAGGTTTTGCAATGATTTCAAAGTAACCATGTCGAGTAAGTCACACACATACTCGTACAACGTTACGTACCTGAATAAATACCTATTGCCTTTCTTTCCCCCACATATCACATCTTCCACCACTCGGACATCCCCACCAAAATACGCAGAAAATGGAAAATTCCCTGTGAGTCACACGTCTGATAAGGATGTCAGGGCACGGGCCAATCATGCAATCATGCGCAATCATCCAATAACAGGTAGGTACGTGCGCGAGCGACGCCGCCGCGCGCCGCCGCCGCCGCCGCCCGGTGCTTGGCGCCAATTCACGATAATTCGCTTTTTGATCAGGATATAGCTCGTTTTGGACGCGACAAGTACCTAATATATACTATAATCATGAAGTATAAATGCCAAAGTGGGCAGAAATGTATATACATTGTAGCTATTATAGCTGTTGGATGAACGTGGAAAACCTAATGATTACTGTTTGTAATAATACGTATTGCCTAACAGATGGACACTTACTATTTGTACATACTTTGCAATGTATAAATAAGTAAGTTTCCTGTTACAGTAATCGATGGAGACATGATCTATGGCAATCGTTAAATAAGTAGGTACCTAACTGAGTACTCATTGATTCGCATGATTACTAAAGTGTTCAAAACTTTACGGTTCTTAGCCTGAAGTCAAATAAACAGCGCAATAAGCAGCATACATTCTACTTTTAAAGTTTTAATTGATTTATCTACAGTTTCTGAAAAGCTCACGTCTGGGAAATACCCTGAACCTGTTGGTGTATAACGTCGTGTTAGCCACACTTCCAGATACATTGATCTGTTACTACGGTCCATCGGCACTGATCGATTTGTTTTATTCTATGTTTTATAAACGGATTTGAAACCGAGAAATTAGCAGATCAGAATTCGGAAAACTAGAGCAGATTTCGACAACGTAGTTTCCCATTTGTCATGTGAACTCATGTGGGAACATCCGAACCGAACACCCTACCATTACAAGCCTACCCAGAACCATTTGCGAGCACCAATAAAAGTTATCGGCCATTTCAGAAAACCTATGACGTAAGCACGGTGTCGGTCACTTCCTCTAACGTGACGCAAATGGTTCTTACGTCAACTAATGAGTTTTTCACTTTACAACATTTACTTAACATGGAAATCTGCGAATTCCAAGATTTGCTTGAACATTCGAGCAGTTGTCCGGTCTATAGGAGCTGTCCACTTTTCGTTCACAACTAAACGTATCTCCTTTGCAGGTGTTATCAGTTACGTACTTCGTAATGGGGATTATCCATAAAACAGCCTTCGTCTCATAATCACAAGTACGCGCACCGCAACGTCAACTTCAAAGCGTTCGTGGTGCGAGTACCAAATTGTTACTTGTCCGTCGTCTTGGAAGAAGACTTTTGGCCGCAGGATGTGGTGTTCCGTCGCTTCCGCGGGCAAATACCACAGGACAGCACAAGAACAAGCTAGTGAAGTGAAATGCTACTAACATAGTTTTAAGCAATATTTATTAACACAAGTTTTTATTATTATTATGTATTAGTTTGTTATTTTGTAATTTGTGTATTTTATTTATGGGCCACAGTCGCCCGACAATAAAGGAATTATTATATTCAAGGCTCTTCAAAAATGTAGAGCGTTTATGTCAATATTATAGAGTAGATATTGGAAACTCTTGTTACTATTATACAGTGACATCACTTGTAACAGTCCCGGTACACGTAGGTTTCAAACTAATTGAAAACTCTTGGACCATCAAAAAATACACACAAATAAAGCTGCAGTCTATTATCAGATTACAGTAGTCCGGCGAGAAATTCAGCAACAATTCTGGAACTATACAGTTAGGTGGGTTAGTCAGAATCATGACTCTGATTGGAAAATGTATAGGAAACGGGGCTGTACATTTCTTAGATGCCTTCCGGTCGAAGGAAATGTTGACTTCGCACAGGTAAGGTAGATAAACATAAATCCTACCTTACGTAATACCTTTTCTGGCAAACCGCCGCCGGCGCTGCTTCACACGGTTTTTACAAAACATCTAGATTATTTTAAAGTATTGTAACCTTCCGGAATGAGCTCTAAATGTATTATTATGAAAACTGCATCAAAATCCGTTGCGAAGTTTAGAAGAAGAACGCGGTCGTGTGACTTCGCTTCGGAATTTAAGTCATTTTTCTGTCTACACTGACAGACACGAATAGATATATTTATATTACGCCTTAAGAACAAAGTACATAAGTACAAATGATAACTCATAAGTGGGTCATTTTCCAATACATCATTACTCGTATAAAAGAATTGCGTCGTTCTGCTGCGCTGACGCAGCACAAGTACGCGCCTTATCTCTGGCATGTGACATTTACCACAATTTCGCCATACATGCTTTTTATGCATGGACTTATGGTGTGTAAAATTTGTTGAATCGTAGAATAGAAACCTGTCTGTTTCCTTCGTCCTTTCTACCCATATTTGCAAAATAAAATTATCTTTATTTACGAGAACCATTTATGTACACACATATATGTATAAACAGACAAGAAGAAAGGAACAGAAAAATAGGTACAAAGGTGATGCTTATTTCTAAAGAAATCTCTTCCAGCATACCTGCGATAGGAGAGCAGATTAAAGAGATGAAGACAACGTGTGTAAGAGTAGAAGGGAAAACAAATACATAAAATCTAAAATAATTTTCCAATTAAAATATAAACATACATATGTGAATATACTTAAACAATTAAAAAAAAACTAAAATAATTATATAAAAATATAATGTCATTTAAATAATAAATACATAAGCAATTATGAAAAAGTGGAAAGATAGTGCTCTTTTACTCTACATATAAATACTCCAACAGTTTGGCAGTTCCTAATGTCAGGTGGAAGTGAATTCCACAACCGTACCGCGTGCACAGTGAAAGAGTAGGAATAGAAGTTGGTTGAGTGGGGAGGGGATTTGAGGAGAATTCTAAGATGCGACCTGCAGGACGCATCAAAAGGACGGGCGTAGGAGAAGCGTTCCCGCAGATAGGATGGCGTTTTAGCGTTTTATCTTCATTACTTACTTATGAACATGAAATTATGATAACACTAGCTTTTACCCGCGGCTCCACACGCGTTTATGTCGGAATTTATCCCACAGGAACGTACTACCGGGATAAAAAGTTTCCTACGTGTTAATCCAGGTTATAAACGATCTGTGTTTCAAATTCCATCCACATACGTTCAGTAGTTTTTGCGTGAATGAGTAACAAACATCCATCCATCCATCCATCCATCCTCACAAACTTTCACATTTATAATTAGTAGGATCAGTACGATAACGTATACACTCTATATTATGCCTAGTAGGTAGGTACGAAGTAAAACGACACTATTTTATTGGCAATTTACTGCAACTGTCTGACAAATTAAGTCGTGTAACAAATAGCGATATACTGTTACAACACGCCATCAATAGTCAATTCAAATTGCATCGTCAGACATTAGCCTGTTTCCTTAAACTTTCTAGATGCGAAATGAATTGATAAGGGTGGGTAGGTGGCTACTCACATTAGAGCGCGAGCGTAGCCTTAAGTCACGCCCCTAAGGCTCAGTAAAATAAACGCTGCGTCGGCGGCGGCGGCGTCGTAGGGACATGCTTCTCAGAAGGTAAATGGTTTCTATAGTCAAGTTTAACTCGATACTACAATAAAATTGGTAATTCCGAAAATAAAAACAATTGGATTGTCCCAAAAAAAAAAAAAACTTTTTTTTCTTTCCTGCTCATAGTGCCCCTAAGCGTATACTCCAACTCCTACAACTCCGCCCCTAAGAAGACCCAATGACCCTCAATTCAGTTTTTATCCATAGAAAACACCAGTTTTGTATGGAGATGTGTACTCATCCGGAAAGCTGAACGGATGCGTACGCATCTTCATACAAAACTGGTGTTTTCTATGGACAAAAACTGAATTGAGCTGAATTAATGTAGTTAGTCCCAAAGACGACTGTTAGTCTTCGACTGCGCGGCGGTCTTTTTCTTTCAACCTTCCTTCCAGCGACTTCCCTTTTGTGGACAACACTGAGCACAATCACTAACTTCATGTTTTCAGAGGGTTTCAAAAACTTTTACGATAATTTACTTCTGGAGCCGTTAAAGTGACAGTTCTTTTACGTGATGAGTGAACGAAAGACTTTGCTGACATCGCGACTGACCTACACAGCATTGCATTGTATTGCATTTGGAACTACATTATTATCGAAACCAGAAGATGGACTTTTGTCAATTTAATACTTTCACATATGCAATCGGGATTTTCAGAAATTTATGAATTTACTTAGAATTTTACTCTAAATATTCTTACATTATTATTAAGGTAATGGGGAATTAAATAAAAGTTAATACCTAAGAATAATATTATGCAATGATTCACATTATAATATGAAAAACCACAAAAATACGTAATAAATATAATAATTATTGTAGGTACAACATAATTAACACCATGCAGGCTTTTATTTAACGTAAACATACCTATTAATAGCACATTTATCTGAAGTAACCATAATATGGGGAAACTAGTCCATTCATAATAACTAAAAGGAAAACATTAAACACCACTGACTTTTCATTCATCTCTGTATGTAGTTATATAGTTACTTAATCGGGAAATAGGGATCAATTAGTTCAACCAGGTTTCAGGCTGGCTAAAGTAGACTCATCTTTCATGGGGTACTGTTTAAAATGTTTCAATAAAATACCTCCCCATATTCTTCAACTGAATGAAACTAAATTCAAATCTTGTATAAAACGCACACTATGCAGCCAGGCATATTATAAGTTGGGGGATTACATCGCTGATAAAAATGCTTGGCTCAACGCTGGTCCTGCTCCACAAGGGCGCATAAAATAATTGATTAGCATTTGAAACTACTGTTGGAGCTGCTGAAGATTTTAAAAACTTATCTTTGCATTGTATAAATTCAATGTTTTAGTATTGTATAATTGCATAGCACAGGTGTGAGTACTATGCACCTACTATAAAGCTACCATTTAATAGGTTTTTCTTTCATTGACTTGAATGTGCCCTGGCGGCTGAGAGTTTGTCATGCTCACTCTAATGTCTCGCTGGTGGTGGCGTGTGTGTTGGATCATTAAGTTCCCTTCAAAATGGTTGAGCTGAATGGTGCTGATCTATGCGTCATGTTCGTGAACGGGCGCCGTCAGTGGGGACTGGTCATTTCTTGGCTGCCACGGCTTATTTTAATTTAATTTAATATTTGAATTGCTTTTGTCTTTTTATTACGGACGCTTTTAACGTTCTGCATCGTTCTCACATGCATAATTTCAACATGAACGATGTAATCAATATTTTGTAACCATTTTTTGATTTAAAAGAGTGTCCATGGAGTTTCTTGCCCGGTCTTCTCCATAGGTACCTACTACGCTTTGGAATGGGTAACTAGCTTCATCTTTCTGACTGACCGACCCCTTGACAATTCAAAAGTGCCTGTAATTGGTTTATTTGAAATAAATGCTTTGAGTGAAAAAAAAAAAAACTATATGTTTTTACAACAATCATTATGTGGGACACCAATTTTTAAACAAAGGTTTGTTATCTACATCCAACTTCTAAAAAAACCTATTTATCTAGGACGGAAATCGATTATCTTTCTCGTAGGTATTTTATGCCATTATAAAAATATAAACAACGAAGGGGTAAACATTACAACCAACAAAAAGCATCAAAAATGGTGTTTATCCCATTCCCAGATGATCTGCAGACAGGTAAATAAGGTAAATGATTACAAACTTATTCTATTTACATGCAGATGTTTACCTAGCACAGATAACTTGTTCATCTATTGCTAGGCAGAATGACTTTTGTCATTTTCATTTTCGTAACTGTTAGCACAGGACAAAACACATTCAGCCTATATCCCATACAGATGGCTAGGAAGGATCAATAACACTCTGTAGATAAATAGACCAATTACCTTGTTAAAAAAGTAAACACGTGCGAAGCTATTTAGCGACCTGTTAAATAAGAATTACCGTAGGCCTATGAAATTGTTTTTTATTTAAAAGGTGATCTTAAGTATCTTATATTATTGTATTGTGATCTAGATTTACGCGCAGATGTTTGTTTTTGTTTTGTTTCCCTTTTTTACGAAAATCGCCTGATTGTATCTTCTGGCCTAATATTCTTAAGCTTCTTCTTAGCAACAACACACATTTTTTTGCCTCTGACTAAATATAGTGTAGATAGGCATTGCTTTCTAAATCATAAATTCATGGCAATCTTTCATTCGATCATTCAGTCAGGAAATCAGCACTTAGTGAGATGGCACTAGAGTCACGTTACATAAACATAAAACTATTTAAGTATGACGTTCTCCAGATTAGCTGTTAATGTGAGACAATCCTTTTGTTTGTGTCGCGGGACCGGCCGGGCCCAAGATAACGCGTGCCGACCGTGGGAAACTCGCGACAGCTCGGAAAACTGACCAGGAATGTCGCTAGTTTGCTGTAATTTCCTACTTTCATAATGAATTTTCTATTGCGTTAACGGACTAATTAGATGACATGCCCTAAAGAAGATAATTGAATTATAATCAAAGCAGAGGCATGTCTCATCATCCCCATTACCTCTTTTATTCGAATTTAAAATGAAGTGGCGCAGTCATTCAGGAAAAATGAAGTGGCGCAGTTATTCCGGTAAAATGAAGTGGTGCAGTCATTCGGGAAAAAACGTGTAGGTATACTCACTTCTGTATTTTTTAAGAATAATTGAAGCAGAGAATATCACGAAAGGCACAACAAAGGGTCAACAAGGGAAGATCATACAGCTTACTAGATTATTATCACTCTGACTGGAGTCTAATATTTTAGAAATAAATTAGATATTTACGATGTGTATGTAAGTTTTAACTGCCCAACTCATAGGATGAATCACCAAACAACTGTTATGTGTAACCGTTCACCGAAGACATATTACCGAACAGACTATCTTCTATTTTCAGCAGGAATTGTAATCCGTTCATGACGAATCTAAGCCAATATTTACGATACCTCATTGCTAACGAATTATTTTTGTGAATGAGTAACTAAACAGATCAAACACTAAGCGCAAGCATCTTCTCTACTCAGCCTCTAATCTTATTACGACGTATTATAACTAATCTGCATGATTCACGGTCTATGTGTATCAGCTTGATCACAAAAATTATAAGAAATCAATGACGCAAAAACTTCAGCTGTGAAAAACTGATGCAATGGACCATTGATGCAACCTCGATGAATACATATTTAAATGTAAAACTGGCTCATGTCATGTGATTTCACTCTTTCGGAAATTCCCGAATTCCTAATTAGAATTTTCGATTTCCCCATTGTGTCACTCTGTGATTCGTACAGCCAAAAAAAAAAAATACATTATGCGTGATGCCATTTCATTTTCCGGTCAGCGACATTGTACTCGTATTTCAAATAACCACATTTGAGTACACTACCGCAAAAGGCAAGGCAGACATGAATGAATTCTGTCTCGCAGATTATAGTAGGAGGATATTCAAAAAAGCACAAAGTAGTTTCTTGCAAACATTAATAGTCTTATTACGAATTAACTTTTATAAAATTATGAATGAAGCTACGAAGGTGCACCGTGCCACACCGTGCGAACGAACTAGACTAACTTTGTTTTGTCTTTATAAAAAAGGATTTTTGTTCTAAGACAAAGAATTAACACCCGTAGAGGTATACAGCCTAGTTGGGTAGATAATGTGCATTGTTCATTTTACGGCATCTGTGAAGATTTTTTCAATTACGAAACAGTGTTTGCAAAAAAAATGTTGTCATTCCCGTGAGAAAATTGAGTGTTTGTGATCTTCTTTTTTTAAATTCAGAACGTTTGTGTTTTTTCTTGGATTTCAGCTAGCTAACAAAGGCCATTTGGAATATCGAAAAATCACAAATATTTTGAGTTTAATTAGCCGTAATTAATGCGTAATTAAAATTCCTAAAAAAAAAAACTGGTCCTTGTATACGAAAGTTCACGAGAGAATTCACAAGTAGAATTTTAAAGTAGGTAATTTATTTATAACTATCGTCTTAACACCTCATATCATAGTAAAAATATATTATGTATTTCTTTGGCATTCCTACTTATTCATCAGCGCACTATTTACGCAGTATATTAGCCCAAGTACGTGGGTACATTGTGCTCGGCTCGTGCCCACTTGACCCACATCACTAGGCATAACGCGCCAGGTTGCCTATAGTCTAGACTAGGCACTAGGCACTAGGCACGCGCTAAGTACAGGACACGAGAGGGATTACTATTAATTTCATTAGTTCAGTTCACGCACCTTTTCTTCTGACTGTTCTTTTGATGGTAAAGTTAATATCAAGGCTAAGCGGCAAGAATGATTTTCATCACCATCATCTTCCTGACCTTGTCGCATGTAGCTGGAGTCGATGCAACACGTGTTTTTCTAAATACGGTAAGAATATGGGACTTACAACACCATTCCTTGAGGAAATAAACACGTAAAAGTTTTGTATTATTCTCCTGTAAAAATATTGTGTGAATATACGCAATGTAACTGCACTAGGTACCTACCATTAATGCTTGTGCCTATACCTGTACTTATCTGCGTACTTACTTACCCGATTAGGGCATTTGGACTCATTACTTTTTTATATAACCTTCAGTGTTGACGTGAGCCTTACCACATAGACTACTCAAACAATTCTGGGGAAATTACAACCAAAACCGAAGTTATTTGTTGGACTTGGTGCTTGCAGTACCTATTCAAGCAGTTGCTGGTGCTCATCAACTTCTTGAAACTCTCAGTCGGCCCAAAGGACCAATGAGGACAAAAGTGTCACGGCAATCTCTTGAATACCATATTTCAACTGATTGCAACATGATTACAAAAAGTTTTGACAGTTCTAACAAGTAAGTCTATGACTACTCAGCTGACACAGCCCTGTAAGGAAACCAGCGTGGGAGAGATCTCATCTCAAAAGAATACTCCTTTTTCTAATAACTGACCCTATTGCGACATTAAAATTAGTCAAGGTCGACTTAACACGAAAACGACATAAGCTGTCCTTTTCCGAGTTCAGAAAAGAAAATCCTCAAGTATCACTGTCATGGCGACATGAATCACTGAGTATATAATATTCTAAGTGATCATACATTGACAAAGTGCTTCAGTGACAATAGTAACACGTCATCTTTAACTAAATGATAACACATTTCCTTCACTTTGTAAGCAGTTCTAGGAATATAGGAAGAAACTACTTGAAGACTAGTTAGAGTATCATAACACACTACTGAACATCCTTCAAAACCCTTCCTGGCAAGGCTAGTCATCACGAGATTATAGAATTACTACAGAATCTAAAAGAGGTAGGTATTGCAAATAACAATTGACAGCCTAGCTAGACAAGTGGCTTTTTCCTTTAGGGTCATTCCAAACGAATATAAACAAATGATTAGGCATTAATTTGATTTGGATCGCCAGTTCTCTTAAGGACCGTCAAGGCATCACCTGGAAAAAATCAAATTGCCCTGAGGGTTATTTAAAGGAGTCACAATTTAGACAAACGCGTACTTTACTTTTATAAACGGCTCAATCCACACCAAAATACGATCTGAATAACATAATTGACCATCCAATAGTTGAGAGAATTCCTCCACATCCCCAACAGAAGCTAGTTAATTCGCTAGTATCCGGACTGCACAACTGCTGGACGTCCTAGCGCCAGGAGCGCGCCCACTCCTTCCGCCGGCATGAAGTCATCCGTCCACTTGCGAAACTTGACGACGGATACTCATCTCATGTCAGTTTTTTTATTTATCTTGAACTACCTTGATAATGAAAAATTGAAAAAATCAAAGGAATAAATCCTCTCTGATTCCTATAGTAGTAATTTTAGGCTAAAGGAGGCATTAGGAGATAAGCGCATAAAAATAAATGGAGGGTTGCCAAACTAGTTCGTTCAAAGCGAAAGAAAAGAAAAGTTTAGTTAAAATGGTATTTTTGGGAGGAATAGTGAGAAAAATGGTCTTTTCTTTCTCCCTTCTTATATTGTCAAAATCAGTAAACGAAAACAGCGGAACTATTTAGATGGATGACAGCAAAGTGCCAACTTCATGCCAAGTTAGAACACGATAACATTACATCAAGGCTCCAACAAACAGGCGCGCCACGCGACGCGAGTCGCGCGACGAGCGGCGCCTTTGTGACGGGCTGTCGCGTCGCGCCTGTCTGTGGGAGCCTTCAAACGTCGGCTAACATTACACACTCTTTCACCGATGTCCCCATCAATCCACAGCTAAATATTTAATGTGACCACATGACAGCTTTAATTAATCTATCACGTTAGTGGATGGCCGCGCGCCGTCTGCAGCCATCACTCACCGCGCGTCACTTTTGCGCGGGAAATGCCGCCATTACCAATTACTTTAAGCAGGAAACGACTGATTTGCCTACTACTGCCACTTCTCACTGAATCACGATTACATTTTTGGCACGAGAAAATTGGGGAAACGGTAATTGGACGATTTAAAATCGCAGCTAAAAGGACCATTTTTAACACCAATCTGACCTGACCAATCAAATGTCATGTTGATGACGTTATATGAACTGTGATTGGTGCAATAGGATGTATGGCGAGTTAGTTTTCACAATGTATTGTTGAATGGAGTCTTCCACCGACAGATCGCACTGAAGGATCAAATGGCCTAGTTTTTATCCATCATTATTACTTACGCAACAAAACATGCCCCCACTAGACTGCAAGTTACAGCATACTTTACTAGTATGTTACTTCGTTCATCTACATAGTTGCTCCAATGACAAGATTGTAGACGAGTCCTGTCAAATCTTCTGCCACTGCAGAATCAAGCATTGTTATTATCTCGAAACACTTCGCCAACATTTCTGGATTGAACACCTGTTTTAGTCAGACAAGACACATTTCTGTTTATGGCAAATATACGACATTAGTAGGTGCATAAAAATGTAAAAATTACTCAATGACGCGGGAAGTTAATTTTTGGGCCATAAAAGCGAAGTACACACGTCACGGACGTCATCTGAGCCCGATATTGCCAAGTGGGCTGGTGGTGACGTCACCATACCTTCTGGGGTCGAGCCCACGCTCCACGCTGCTCGTAGGTATATTAATAATATCGAGTTAATACCGATACAACCATTCATGCGATTGAGACATTCACAGATGTTGTGAATACGTACGGTACAGTCAGTAGTTGTAAAAATTCTGGAGATGTTCCAGAAATATTAAAGCTACTGGGAATTGGTCTGATTGTACTGTTTCGTAATATTCCTTCCTGAATATTACACTTGTATATTACAGTGAATATTACACTTCATGCGCAACACTTAGGATTAGCCTTATTATGACTTCTAGTTCATTCTGCTTAGAGGTCTAATAAAAGTAATCACAGAGGAAAATCCAGTTGAGTCGCGCTGTCGCGCATAATAATTGACAAATCTTCTTTTGATTCCCATTTCTCATTATTACCGAATGCACTGTGCCTGTTTTGATGAGATGAAACAATCTTTTGATCCTTGGGTACGGGTGCAGGCCTACCCGTACACAAGTACATTTTTATTTTTTAATTTTCTCTTTTATTTTTAGAACATTATAGAATCAAGTCAGATAAGATGTCATCATCCAAAGAATTCAAAGATTTCAGAACACCAATTATAAATGATTCGTTTTAGGTATTAAACTAAAAGTCCAGTGGGCGAGAATTAAAACAATAGAGAAGCAAATCAAGACAAGGTGTCCAAAACGGGAGGACCATGTTGATGTGATATTTATATAGACTGTCTATGAGCTAAGCAACTAATTAAGAGCCGGCAGACTGCCTGACCCCAGACCTTATCAGTTTGTGCAACCGGAATGTGTGGACATGTCCTCGAGACTGAATGTCCCCAAAATTATTTAATTAATGAGGGACTAAGCGCCATTCGACGCCAATATTATGAATTGACAACTTGCACACAGATCATACGTTCTATAGATCTATTACCGTCAGTTTTGGAGTCTGCTTTTAAAGATTGAACTCATTGGTTACTGTTGGTTCCCATTATTTGATACTATCACAGTTTCTACTAATTTTCGTTTTACCCTTTAGCATCCAATCATCCATATAACCATCTACATGAGAGACTATGAAACCTTCATTGTCATCTGCTATTATTCCCATTTTAGCACTCAAATCACATAGTAATTTCAAAGAACTTCTATATTTTGGTCATGGTCGCCTCACATTCCAAGCCATTGTCCATTCATTCGAGCAACGATCGGCATGTCATTCATAGGACATGTCCCAAACATGTCCAAACCTGAACGAACAGTGTGAGCGAGACGATAATATTTGGCAGTCGGATTATGTTTTTCCACCTAATGGGAAATCGTGAAAAAAATTACCGAGATTTGGCGAAGCTTAGGCCAGAGGCCATCCATCTTGCTGAACCTTCCACGTGTTTTGACTATTGTCCATATTATAGAGGCTTATAGTTACTTAGTCTAGTCAATAGGCTATTTTAGGTAGCCCCAAAAAATATTGTTGTTACAAAAATAGCGCACTCTTCTAAAGTTGGCTCATTGTGTAAATGGGTAATTAATCTTGGCTGCCATTTTCATCGCTGTTTTCATTCCCTTCTTTGTTTACTTTCTAAGTAGCCAAAATCCATCTAAAAATATATCTGGATCTCCCAAACTTGCGGCAAGTCCCTTGCACTGGCAACGGTACAACCGGAAGGCATTAGTATCTAGATTAGGCCAAACCCGTTGGCGGCAGTTAGCATAATAAGCACATTAGGAAAAACGGCGGCTTGTACAATGCTTTAATGACTGAGGTCTGCGAAACTAATATAGATGTTCGGTCATTTTGTGTTACTATTGTCAGCATTCTCTTGCCCTAACCCCAATTTATTTGGGGACAGCGTACCATATTCTTCTTCCATATTTCTCTCGTCATCTCGTTAGCCTCTCCCTTCCTCGCCGTATCATCTTCCTCGCCGTATCATCTTCCTCGCCGTATCATCTTCCTCGCCGTATCATCTTCCTCGCCGTATCATCTTCCTCGCCGTATCATCTTCCTCGCCGTATCATCTTCCTCGCCGTATCATCTTCCTCGCCGTATCATCTTCCTCGCCGTATCATCTTCCTCGCCGTATCATCTTCCTCGCCGTATCATCTTCCTCGCCGTATCATCTTCCACAGTCCAAATATCGTTTCTTTGGTCTTCCCCCACTCTTATAGGCATCCTCATTCATACTCAAAACTTACCTTTCGACATTTTCCTAATTCCTTTACATCACATTTGTGTTCCTACTACAGTACAGAAGTTCCTTCTGTTTTGAGGCAATTAATATGCCATCTGGTCTCGTGGAAGTCGAAATTAGGAATCTTATCAAGAATGCAGCATCCATTTTTTTCTCCCATATCCTTTTCAAAAACAATAACAATACAATATAGCTGCCTCATAGCTCAGGACTCAGCTCACAGAAATCAGCTGTTGAAGACTACGTACGAACTGATATAAGTTTTGAAACGCCTTCGTTATCTAGGACTGAAACTAAAAAATTACAACGGGTAAAGTGACCCTAATCAAAAAGCAAGGTAAGCAATGGGGGCAGAGCAGGTAGTAACGCAAACGATTCGCAACACTACTGAAAGAGACGAGACTAAAGAGTGTAAAATAATCTCGAGATATTTGGCGAATATTTCAGCCCTTCGACAGTTGTTAATGCAAGAATATTCAAAAAGAAGTAGGTCCCTTCAGTAAAGATTTTCTACAAAAACCAAGGGTTTCACAAAATTGAATCCATTTCAAGTGCGTGCTATCATTCCCCCAGACCTATAATCTTAAAATCGTCTAGTCGAACATGTTTACGTTACGCTAGACAATAGTGAATGATTGTAAACGTTAAAACAAACGCGAGTGTTCTCGCGCTTGCGCCGCCAGTCATGCATTGTGACGCATGGGTCAATCGGCATTGTTTGGACTATGTCAAATATGCTCGCGTTTGGACGCAAGTATTCAAAGGTGAATATAATCGAAGTGTTTTGGATACCTAGGTCGATGTGGCTCTATTGTCTAGTGAAAAATCCGTGGGAATTCGTCAATACGAAAAATGCTGTAAATGGTTTATTGTCTGCGGCTCATAATAGTTGTTACCATTTATTTATGCTTATTATATGCTTGGATCCTATATTCAAAACCAATTATTTTCTTACGATATTATTTGGGAACTCCAACGAAAGACTTGTCTGTCAATTTTACCAATCATTTATACACTACGCTTCGTAAGACGAAAAGGCGTTATAGCGTTAACAGTCGACGGTTCGTTAGATGTAGGGACGTAACAACAACAACTCACAAGTCTTCTGAGTTCCTGCTTCCTCCATATTTACACTATCTTCAAAACTCTTCGTCTTGCGAAACCCATCAGTATGAAATGATTGTCCATAGATCAGCGTATGAGCGGTGGTGAAAGCAACACGGCCGGCGAGCCATCCGCTCTTATAATTGACACCGGGATGGGTATTGGCAGAGATGCGGCGATACCGGCGGTCACGCGACCGTTTCAGGTGGCACTAGGTAAGGCCCTGCAGCAGGTTCAAACTAAGTGTGGTCTCACACTAGAACGCCCCGTGAGAAATTGCCGTATAATGTGATAAAAACATTAGATTTTTAAAAAGATTATGCACCAGACGATCCCGTACCGTCAAGATAGTTAGTTCCCAGTGAACCCGGCGGGCTGTCTTATCTTTTAAAAAGAAAGGGAGATAACTCAGAAATTCTCTGTTCTTAACTTTCTTGAAGTTAAGACGCATATAAAGAGAAATAGTACCTGAAGTGCCTGTTCTATGTCAGGAACCACAAAACATTCGAAAGCAATTACAAACTTCTTTAGTGACTCCTTAATCTCTGATAACTTTACCAAGTCGTCAGATTTATAAGTACAGCGCGCAAAAGACACTACCCACTACCCTTTATCCATCTAGTTATTCATTAACTGAGGTCATCTGTGCATTATCATTAGCTTCATTTCAACGAGTGTTACTTCTTTGTCTTTCTACATAATGGCCCAGTGTAGCGCCGCATGTTCAATTAAACAGATAACAACAACTTGGATTATCCGGGAATTAAGCAAATATGTCGGATTAATATATTCCCGCGGCGTAACGATCGACTCGGTATCATTACACGATAATCTAGGAATTTGTTAATTAATTTAAATACTGAAGCATGACCGTTGTCGGCTGAGATTGAATTACAGTTTATTAATGTCCAGTTATTACGTGCATCAATCTGCCTGCCTTGTTCCAAATGTTGGGACTGGCAGCTACTCTAACCAGACGCAGCTGAATACCAGTATTTTACATGGATCGACTGCCATCTGACCTCGACAACCCAGTTACTGGGTAACACGATACCCCTTGGTAAGACTGGTGGTCAAACTTTTGGGGTTCTGACGACCCGTAACGACTGTCAAAGATCTAAATGATAAATGATAAATGATAATTATTTCTGTAAGTGGTTTTGTACAAACACTTTTTACACTTCAATCATATTTTTAAAACTAGATGAGGTCGGCGTTTCCTATCTGGCTACTCTGAGAAGAAAGGCCGAAACAAACTCAGAGATCACAGTCTCTTTTAAAGTCCAGACATAATCTTTGTCAGATCATGTAGATTTGTCTGAAATGGTATTTTGATGAAAAACCACACAGATTGAGTGGACCTGTCCAGTTAGTGCACGCATTTGTCAGTAATCCTGCAGCTCAACTCAGAACATAAGGAGCTCAACGATTGATCTACGAATGACAGTTTTTACGTGAATATATAATTATAATATGTACAGCAATAGGTTTACTGGCCAATAGTGGAGATGGTGGGAAGAACAAATTAATCTGATACCGTATGATTTTTCTTTAATTATGCCACAGAAGGGTTCTGAAAGATGTTAAAGAAACTGCGGCTTGTTGAAAAAAAAAAAACAAACATTGTGTGTATTAAAGTTTCATTTACAACTAACTACACATAATTTGGGTTAGTTAAAAACAGGACGGCGTTTACATATGCAATCACAATATTTAAGTAAGTAGTATTAAATTCCACGAAACTTAACCTTAATTTGACGTAATTAACACTAGGTACTTAAATATTCTAACACGCAGTGGATTCCGTAAAGTAACAATTGATTCCATTATGTATCCGTTATTTTTTTCATGTTCCTATTGAAATTTTGCAGTTCTTACCCACTAAGTTCTGTTAACTCAGCAAACAGTACCTACTCCTTCTATGACGTGAATGATGAGTAGACAAGGAGCATCTTTTTTCTATCATAGAAGCTCCAATCAAGAACATAAACCTATTGCTAATACAATAGAATCTTAACAATCAATAGTACAATACAGCGACAGTACCCAGACATATAAGTCAGTCCTCGAGGCACAAATGACGGCGGCCCGGGCGCCTTCCTTCCGCCACCGCAATGCTTCCCATGATCCTGCTTACCTAACTACGCGAAATAGCGGGATACAGAAGGCATACAATGCATTGTCAATGATTGATAGGTACATTCTCTTCTATATAAAAAGTCTCACTCCAAAAAGCTTGGTAATCTCTACCGCTTTACCAAACATTTTGGAGTGAGACTAGGTACCTACTCTATGATCACTATGATCAGGGATCAAGCTGAAAAGACGTTGCATTAAAATGGTCGTTTTTGGGATGCAAATGTACAGTCGCCAGCACATGAAATTACCACAAACTGTCAGATTTCCTTATTCGATTTTGAACTTAAATATAAACATTTTAAGGTTTAAAATCGTTTGGAGAAATTTGACAGTTTCGTGTAGCTTGACCTGCTGGCGACTGTACTGACAATCAGTAGGCGTGGACACGCTGGGAGTTTTGCGCAACTCTCTAAAACGTAATATTGAAAAGATAATGTGTATGGAAGAAGCTTCGGAATGCAGAAAGTAACCCGCTAGAAGATATACCAGTTCAGAATGTTGAATGATGGATTATACAGTGTTTTGCGGATTGAGTGGACGGCGTAAGGCGGACCTTCTTAGCCTGGTTGCGTTGTGATAACTGTGCATCACTGTGCACAACTGTTTAGTAAGCGATCACAAGATAATACCGATGTGCTGTAGACTTAAACAAACGAATTTAGTTTGGTACATATCTTTCGGTAAGATGAGAGTTCAAGTTAATTACTTAAGTAGTTTTCTGGTATGACCTGTGGTTTCAGTTTTTACAGCACAGGGTGTCTCATGGGACTCTAGCGAGATTGTAAAGAGGCCTCTCCATAACTGTGTTCTCGTGCTGTTATAATGAGCATAATAACCACGTGTATGAGATCACACTTCGATAACCAAAAAAGACCACCCTCCCTTAAGTTCTATCGATAGATACTCAATAAAAGTACTTAACATCGATAATTCACGCTCGTAGCACAAAAGCCACTAAAATTACCAAAAAAAATCTTTTTATTCTAATGACGACCGCGACATTTTGAACTCTAACTTTAACAAAATTAAGGTTAGAATATTTTTTTAGCGTGACACTTTTTAAGCACAGATCGCTCGTTATACAGCCAATCAAGATGCAAGGTCCTGGAGACAATGACGTGATAAGAGGCAGGTGACACGTGCATTGTGTTCTTCAGCCCACCCCAGTGCGCAACTGGTTATAGGAGCTTGATTCGCGATGTACACAGCTCGTTATTTTCGAAGATGCGACAGTTTTTTGTGTGAAGTGAATTAAAACAAGATTAAAAATTATGAGATTATTATGCACGATTTAAATCTTTCATTATGCACCAAGTGCTGAAAATGTAAAACGAACTTAGTTGTTGAGACAAATCTATCTCAATCTTTGAGACACTGAAGACTTAGGTAGGTAGGTACACACGCCAAATATCGAGCTGTACATTTCTAGATAAGCTGACTTCTCATTGTACGAAAAGCCTCTACAATGTCAGGTCAGCTAAAACTGGAAATATATAGCTTGATAAGTCGTCGTGTGTACATAGTTAGATAGTACTCAAGAAGTGCTTGCTGGCTAGAATCTGCCCATACAATTTAAAAAAATATTGGTTCTGGGTTACCATCACGCTTCAAAACGTATCGTTGCGCTCTCCATAATAATCCGAAAATGAAAGTTGTAAATATTGTAATATTTCGTCAACTATTCATTTGGATTTGAATTGAAGTGAATTTACTGTTACATAAACTGATTAACTTCGCGCACGATTGTGAAAAGTTTTGAGAAGAGAGAGTTGGGATCTTCAGCCTACATACACGGCGACGTGGCACGAACGGCGACCAGGAGAGGGCTTTAATTTAGGGCCAGAACAACTTTGTGGTTACTTGTTGCTCCGTCGTTATTCGTGTATCACCGATCTATTGGGTAACTTACTTGTCTAGCGTGAGTGGAATCCTGTAGCGTGACGTCTCACAAGGAACTGAAGGCGACAACTCGAAGAAAAGGCGCGTCTTTTCGGATGCAGCCGCCGATGCCGTTTAGTTGTAATCACAATCAGGTTTGTTATGTCCAAGTCTTAGAATTCTTAGTTTGTGATGGCAGTTCTATTAAACACGGAACTCTTACAGCCAAACAGACTGGAATAGTTAGGTTGGATTCATGCTCTATACTAACTCGCTGCAAACCACCGTATTCCGAACCTACACCCTAATTACCCGTCATTATAATTAACATGAACTTAATCTATGGCGCGACGCGTGCGTTTTTTACGCAAGCCGCGTCGCACGTGCCTCCATCTGGCGCAGGAAGAGCGCTCGAGTGGAAGCCGGGCTTCTGACGTGACGTAGTGGCAGCACAGGTGATATTATCTGTGGTGCATCAGTATCAATTAAAAAAAAAAAAAAAAAAAAAGTGGCTGGCTGTTGATCATGATGTGTGATGCACACAGGTGATTAAAAAAGAATTTAGTTGTTTTCGTTTTTTTTTGCAATCGCCTGCTCTGTGCAGTGAGTTTTTGGGTGACTACCTATGTTGAATCGATGACAGTTTTAATCGATATTGAATTTCTGAAGACCTGATGGCCTGGCTCGAATAATTTGAGCAAAAAAAAAAAAAAAGCTTGCACGTGTGTCGAGTTGAGTCAGCTGACCCTAGCCCTTTTCATTGGACACCTGTTTTTCCTCTTTCTCTGTCAGGATTCAGGATATTATGTAGGTACTGTGTACAGACTGCAAAAGTCAACAAAAATAATTAAATCAGTCAGTTTTGGAACAAATCCACAAATTTGTTCAGCGGAACACTTTTCCAGTTCCCTGTTTCCAGTTCTATTCTGACGATCTTTCTTTTTTGGGTTCCGTACCTCAAAAGGAAAAAAGGAACCCTTATCAATGATCTCTTCGTTGCCCCTTTGTGTTTGTTGTCCTTTGCTGTTTGTCAGTCTGTCAAGACCCTTTTTTCTCAGGCACGGGTAGAGGTATCAAGTTGAAATTAACATCAAATACGTAGGATTACGGTCCTTGGAGCTCTAAAAAAATCAAGCCTCTAATTCAACGCAATAAAAAAATACGGCCATTTATGCGACATATTTTGGTACTCCCAAATAAATCAAAACCTAAGGGTAAGTACTTCTCGTTGACCTAGAATCATGAAATTGGGCAAGAAGCCAGGTCTCAGCACAAATAAAGGAAAAAGTCCGAAAATCGTTGATTAGCCCCTAATATTATTAATTTATTAAATAAAAAAATAAAAAAAAACAAAGTGACATTTGCAGTTGGAGAATTGACCGTGACGTTTATCGATGTACCGTCAAACGGGGTGAATAGTTATGCAGGGTGTCGGGACGAAACTTTAAAAGGGATTTTAACATTGAAATAATATAGTTTGATGCCAACAAGGGCACTTAATCGTTAATTATAATACAGTAAATACATTAGAGTCCTTTTTGGCAACAAACTATATTATTTCAATGTTGAAATCCCTTTTAAAGTTTCGTCTCGATTCACACCTGCAACCCTATTGACCCCGTTTGTCGGTATGGGCGTAAAAAAAATCAACAAAAAAGTTACATTTGTCTTGGGTTACCTTCATCCCAACTACGGAACCCTCAATAGTGCGTGGTCCGACACGCACATGACCGGCACCCTAATAACGTAACACACTATCACAATTTAAATCATTTTGAAGCCTATTGCTAATCCATTGCTCCATATGTTCGAAAAATTTGTCTGCTCAACAACATAAATAACGCAATGAATGTTGTTAAACTGTCAAAATGAAACCCATTCCTACTGCTAGTGTGTTACGTAATTACCTCGCAGTTTTTCTGACTTCAATGTCTTGCGAAATATTAATGTTTCATTTTATACTGCAATCGCAAAGCTACTAGGTACATCTGAAAGATGATCCCAGCGATTAACATAGAAGATCCACTTAACGACAGACTATACTCGTAATACCTACCTACGAGACGGCGGCGACGATCTTCTAAACTCATCAAATAAGGTGTTAATTACGTACACACGCCATATCAATAGACACAAATCGCTATTAAAAGCCATTGATATAAAGTTTATTGAATAAAATTAATGCTAGATCTGGGATTATCTGACGTACTAGTTACTAATACGACTTCAAATGGGAACATAAATCATTGTTTTACTACTTTGTTTTATTTTAGAGATTGATTTTAATGGCTTTTTAATGCACTAGTTTCCTATATCGACTGTTAGTCGCGCTCAATAATAATGGCTTTATTCATGGCGAACTATTTCATTTTCGTTCATCGTGGCATAAGGTCATAATAATATGATATGAATAAGTTAGTAAATATAAAACGTGTCTCGTACCTATAAGACACAAAACAAATACGTAAAAATATATCTACCTAAATCCACCAAATCTTCCAAAACCAGTGTCAATTACTGAAATCCGAATACGACATAGCTGAAATCAGTATTTTACACGGACCAACGGGCATTTAACCCCCGCAACACAATCAATTAATTACAAGCGACCTTTGAACCAATCGGAACGATTGGTGCAAAGATCAATTGGACAATGATAGACCAGAAACGACGTAACTGCACGATAATAATATACTTACAGGGTGTTTGGAAGCTGTGTGCAATACCTTATGGGGATGAAAGTTGACACCATTTAGAGTATTTTGAGCCATACATTTCTAAGACGAAGTCGGTTTTATTTTTATTTTTGACTGCTATTTCTAGGTTTTTTTAGGTAAAGGTATAGAAGTTAAAAATAAAAAAACTGACTGCGTCTTAGACGTGTATGGCTCAAAATTCTCTACATGGTGTCAACTATCACCCCCTTAAGCCTTGCGCCCAACTTCCAAACAACCTGTATAGCCACAGAATTTGAAGCTCCGGGCTCCCTGGGATCTTCAGGAAACCCTTTTAATGGATACTAGTGTCGAACATGGATTGCCATATTGTCGACCGGAAAGCAAACCACAATAATTTTGGGTAAATTAATAAGGTTTTTCCCGTACGTAAGTATGTGCACACTTAGGTACTTATTATACTTGTACGGTAAATATGTAACTTTATAGTTATCGCGTGAAGCTTGTAATAAGATATGTTGCATTAATCATGCAATGATACTGGTAGTCACTAATGTGATATGATACTACCACAGTTCCTTATTGTGTTGTTAAAGCTCTCCGGAAGCGTGCCATAGCGTGGCACAGGAGAAGAACCTAGCTTTCTGGAGATACCAGAGATCTGTATGTGCTGAGGACGAACACCGTCTGCATCTGTTCATTATTAACATAACCAAATCTGTCGGACTGAAATATTCACAAGGATTTCCAGAATTTCCACATAATCAAAGGGGGAGCTCCTAAGTCCCTTGTAAGTTTTATGAATCTTGCTGGAATAACCAAGTTCCTTTTGGGCATTCATAAATCATAATAATATGGGCTGATGAGTAAATGTTATGGTTTGTAGTTTGTACGTCAGAACGTAAGCTGCTAGTACCTAAGTAGGTATGGGTATGTTCAATTTTCCTTCAGCCGACTTTCAGTTACCATAGCAGCTTATACTTGTTTTCCTGTTATTTTCATGCATAGTACTGGGTATGAATGAATTGGATGTACGTATGTTGTAAGCACGTACTTAGAACTATGATACGAGTATAATAGGACCTCACTTAGGTATATAGACACCTATACGGTCCTAATGACAATGTAGAACAAAGTTCGTCTGTACCTATCAGTAACCCACCAATAGTTTATCCAAAGGCAGATATAGAGGTTAGTCATGATGAACCACCTTACATTGATAACCACGTACAGGTCCCTTCACGTAATAAGAATTACGCTGGCCTAAACCTGCGTACTGAGCGATTAATTTAATTCCAGCCTATTCCAAAGTAGGTACTAAGTAGCTAGTAAAGTACCTATTATGATTCTACAATAAAACAATTACACTTTTAATATAAAACAACAGGCTCTATCATAGTACCTAAAAGTAATGTTATAACACATCCCTTCCATGTCGCTCAGCGTTCTTTTTACGCGTGTACAATAAATCAGCTGCCCAAACATACCTAATCTTATGCTGTGTGTTAGTTTTATCATAGGTCCGTTTCGGAAAAGGCGAATGATGGAGGATATCACTACTAGCACCACTCCGTTGATGGGCAAGAGATCAAAAAATCGAAAATCTATTAGAAGTAATTTTTATGATAGCCAATTAATTATGGGAATTCAGAATGAATAAGACCTCGTGGAGGAGCTCGTGACTAAATAATATCAGGCGCACGGGTCGATGGAAGGTTAAGCTACGTTTGGCGCGGTCGGTTCGTGGATGGGTGACTATCCATAAAATATAGAGACTCCTCCGTGCCTCGGAAAGCACGTTAAGCCGTTGGTCCCAGCTGTCATGTGTAGATCTTTGATAGTCATTACGGGTAGTCAGAAGTCCGAAAGTCTGACAACCAGCCTTACCAAGGGGTATCGTATTACCCAGTCACTGGGTTGGGTTGTGAAGGTCAGATAGGCAGTCGAGTCATGTAAAGTAGGTAAGTACTGGTATCTATGCAGCTGCATCCAGTAAGACTGGAAGTCGACCCCAACAAAGTTGGAAAAAGGCAGGCAGATTGAGAATCTGCTCTGTGGGGGTCTTATTAGACACCCGCAGAGCGCCTCAGAGGTTAAAACCATAACTACTTATGTTGGGAAGTTAGGTATAGGAAAGTAGTAAAGTGCAGACCTCAGGCTAGCAGCCGTTCAGCGATGAGTTCTCTACAAAAAAAACAGTTAATCCTTGCTCACATCTACGCTTGCACGTTGCGGAGCCTCATCTAAGTGTTTAAAGATACCAACAGTCAAGATAGATTACAGACTAACACCTACGAAACGTGCTCATTTCCCAGAACAGATAACCAATGTGACTAGATTTTTCCAGCATCAGTTGCACTAATGCAGCCTTTACTAATTCTTTAATTCCCAGAGCACAGCGGCCAAAGGAATGCCATTGTTTCCTCCGAAATCACGACGACTCGTGCGACTGCGACGAACCGGCACAGGCTCCATACATGTCGCAGGAAGATTTTCGCGAGGCAAGGTAATGACAAGTGGGCCGTAACACGTAGGCACGATAATTGGACGCAATGGCCACCGGCCGACGGCCATAAACGAACCGAGCGTGGGTCGAGCGACGCACCGTCTATAAGCTCGGCCAGCGCGCGCGGCCCGCTGGCGGGTGCGCGGCGCGGCAGCTCAGCCTGCCCTGGCCGCGCCAGTCGTAGATGTGTTCGTCGATTGTCTCGCTTTGCCTTCACTTGATGTTTTCATTCACAGTGTTTTGCTGACGTCCGCTGTCTAGCTTTGTCTAATTGTTGTTTTGTATCTACTTTCGTTTAATTTCGACGTTACTATCCAACTAGTAAGTAACAGATAGAAATTGTTCATAAATTACATACATTTCTACTAATCATCCCATTGTTGCTTCGCATTTAAGATAATGATTGATTAGCGGCTGGAATTGGGTAGTATACACTTTTGGTTGTTGGTTTATAAAACTGCGTTGAGGGTAGTAAAAATCAAAAAGCTATGCCCCAACTATTCGTTCAGTTTATGGCTATCCGGTCATGCATTAATCTTCGACTTTCCCTACCAAATTTGTTAGGAGTTGCTTCTATGAAACAAGTCCTCGACATAGTGTTATTTTGCGTTATGGTTTAAATAAGCAGACTTAATTAGAACTGGGCTCGAGGGGCCTGACAGGTCTTTACCTAGGGGTGGTGAGGAGGTCAAGTGATGATACCATTGTCCGGACAGTCCTAGTTTTGAAGACTTCAAAGAACCAATGACACGGAAATATTAAACGTGATTCTTCGTAAAATTGATTCCATTTCGGAACACAATCGTTCATGGAAATTCATGTGAAATCATTCATAATAATCGAAAATTGTGACTAAACCCGGTAGAATTCAGAAATGCCTCACAGACGGCTTAAGGTGACACACTTTTAGCCAACTAGACATTCGTAATCCGTCCACTTCCTGCACAAAAAATACGTAAGCTCTATACGTATTGAACACCAAAAACGGCATTTAATCTACTCGGGAGTGGCGTCTATTTCGGTCGTTGTCCATCCATCGGGAGCCTGTGATACACAGCTATTCCGGGCGGGGCAGGTTTTCGGGGAATGTCAACAAACGAACGGGCACTCATTCAATGAACTCGGTGCATGCGTCGCCGGTGGCGGACCGGTCCGGGGTATTCATAAAAATTATGCTCCCAGACACGCTCAATGGAGTGCCGTCGCATTGCGCCTTTACATTTACAAAGGTCTTTTATGGCGTACGGATCGGATCACGTAAGTTATTCTTTACGGATTTCGAGACGTGATGAAACAGAGCGCACTCTGCGATTGTTACCGAGAGATAGACTTTCGTTTGCGTGCTACAATATACATAACTGAAGTCGATCAGCCATTATTCAATTTCACAGTATACCGATATCACTATTATTTCCGAACTAATTTGATAGCGGACAGGTGTTTATAGCACAAATAGGTATACGAAAAGCGATTAGGTACAGCGTGGGCGGCGTGTGACGTGCCAAATTGGCCTCACTACTCGATATAATTAGCAGATCATTGCACAACTAATGAATACTTCTTATCTAATCAATAATCATATATGCTTGAGAGCTTTGTTCACAAAGATTGGCCCACAACTGTGCCGAATGTTATGAATGTTGCTATTTCACGTTATTGTAAACTAGTTCAAGATTATAATAATTAGCAAAAGGTGCGGCTGTTATTCTCAACATCTTAACAGCAAAATCTCGACAGCGTGTTTTAAATAATGGCTCCATTAGAACCAGTAGATTGGGCAGCACAATGTGAAATGAAAGATATCGTTAAGGATTTAGTTTCATATAATTTTCTTTAACAAATGATCAATAGAAAATTGTATAATTAACAAGTAGTGTCTTAACAGATACTTCGAAATTATTAGTGTTGTAGGTAATATTATACAAATACTTTGGAATGTTCATATAAACATCTCATATGAATCAATGTACATGGGACTCCATGTTTCACTCCACCGTTACTGTTACCACACTAGCTTATCAAATGTGGTACAATTTATTAGTTTTTGGAGCAGAGCTCGGCGGCTGGACGAAACACAACATACGTCAACACATGAAACTGCCATAGAAATGGTACGCGGGTCTAGGGTAAAACAAGCGGCCGGCCGCCGCGCCCTGCCGCAGCTCTGTGATCTCACAGCCTATTAACAAATTTGCTATTTTTTTGTGTACCCCTCACAGTGCCACCGTCTCATTGGCATAAATATTTAACAAGACAGAGAGCAACATACAGACTTTTAAAGAATTGCTGTACTTTTGATTGCCACTACTAAATTAGTGGAGTTTTTTTGAATACCTACATCAATGATATAAAACATTGCAACTATTTATGTTTACAAATAAGGAAACATTAATGCTAGTGGCATGAATGATGAATAATAATTAATTATTGAATATAAACAATCAAATATACAGCAGCAACACGATAGTAGTGTGTAGGACGGCTCACACTGCTTAGGTACCGTATTTTATACACCATCCAATGTTATGTTCCAATTTTTACAAAATACTAGACATAATGGAGATTCATAATGAGATTACAATTGAATATACATTACGCGAGGCCATGCTTAGCAGGGTGAAATGAAAATACAACCGTTAACCGCTTAGTTAGGCGCCTTGGATGCACTGATCATCGAGATTAACTAAATAAAGCAGTCAATAAATAAACGATCATAAATATCTAATAAATACCTACACGGGCTATATTTACAAAAAAAAGCCTTCCTCATCGACGGCACATACTCAGCCTTTAAACAAATATAATACAGCACTATCCCAGTGGGATAACAGGTATAAATTAAAAAATAAAGCTGCCGGCTTAAGACTCGTATTACAAAATAATACTGACACCAGTAAAATACTCTATCCGCGAGATGGAATGTGCGGGCACTCGGCCCGGAACGGCAATAGGAACCAACTGCGCTACTCGCTGCCTCGCACAAGCGTACAATAAATTCATCACAAATTCTATTTGTATAGAATGGAATATTAATAAATACAATTAACATTGATTCACAATTATCTAAGTATAGCGACGTAGCGTGTGAGGGCGCCAGTGGAGCCCTACGCACGTAACTGGTACTCTCCGCTACCTCAACAAACAATAACATGCGGCATGTGCGGCAACACACACCTCTCTCCCACACCAAACAGACCAATTCCCGTATGTACTGTTTTGATTATCAAAAGAGTCAGACAGGGAATTGATCTTTTCAGTCCAGGATAGCAGCTCAGCCTTTTGTATCAGCAGATACAGTGCAAACAACAATATAACATATAACAGCTCTACTTGAAGCGAGTAGCATTAGGTACATGGTCGTTGTTCGATCTCACACATCCGATACACACTGAACGTGAACAGAATAATACAGATTACAATTCACAAAACGAACACCGGGGAGGAGACTGAAATTTCAACTCTGTGAAATGGAACCCACCACGGAACAGATCCGAGAGGTATATACAAAAGAAATTACTTCCGAATAAATTATAAACTTCGTAAAATAATTATCACATAAATTTCTCCTTATATCTTCCGTTCTCTCCACATAACTTAACACATAATCTATCTATAATATGTACACGACATACAATATAAACAAGGGACGCATTGTCCGGCGATTGTCCACAAGAGAGGAGCTAGTGGGGCAGGTCGGGCGGCGCAGGCGGCGCCTTACACAGCGCGACGCGGCCGCGCGGCGCCGCCACGGCCACCAGCTGCACCTGGCCGCGCTCCTCCGAGAACGGCGGCGTCTTGCCGCGCCGGTGCAGCCGCACCCACGCGCCGAAGCAGACTAGAATGGCGAGGAACACGGCGACGGTCGCGCCGCCCGCGATCGACGCTGTCTCCATCATGAGCTGCCGACTCGTAAACACGTACGAGTCGTCCAGGTCCTTGAACTCGCAGCGCTGTCCCACGAACCCGCTCCGGCACTCGCAGTTGTAGATCGGGCTGTCCGATATCACCACGGTGAAGCACACGCCGCCGTTGAGGCAGTAGTACTCCGAATAGTCGGGCTCGCACTTGAACAAGGGGAAGGTGACGTTGAGCCGCGGCTGCGGCTGCGGCTGCGGGTGCGGGCGCTGCGGGCGCGCGGGCCGGGCCGGCCGCTTGGAGATGGAGCTCGAGCAGGCGCCCGCCAGCGCCCAGGCGGCCGACACCACCGCCCACCAAACTACCAACGATTGCATTTTCCGCACGATCCGGAGGGTCGGCGCTCGCGGTACGTGCACGATTTTGACATTGGACGGTGACTTATGAGAAATCCGAGAGGCGATGACATGACCGCATTCGAATTTCGAACTGGAACCCTTCGCTCGCATCCGCGTCGGCGGTCCGCCCAGACATGTTTCCTGTGTTAACTTTTTTTTACGTCGACGATCACTCGCTCATGACGGAGGCGCGGTTTCTACGGGCGCCCGAGATATCGCATCGATCCCTCGACGGGCATGTCGAAAGTGAAACACTGAACACTGTTCGAAATTCTTATAGTCGTGGTTCACGATTATTCACGGAGCACATACACACAATGTCCCGTTCGAAAAGATATACACAAAATGGTGCTGAGAGAATCGCAAGCACACTACGCTCGGTGAGTTGTCTATGCGCGACTGACGGGACGGAGGGCGTCCACTGCATCCGCCATCTGCCGACGAGAATGAAATGCGGGGAACTCGACGGCGCGCGCCTGTGTGCGGCCGTGTGCGTGCACGGGGAAATTACACTCGTATGCGTCACCCGCCTACCTGTGTGAGTGAGTAAACCTTTTTTTTTCTTTGTATGGGATTATGAACAAGGTATTTCTTTTTCTCAGCGATTCCAATCCTCAAGGAACCATTATTTATGGATCCTTGAATGAGAACATTATTTTATCAAGTTTAAATATTTGTCAAGAATTTATTTAAATTTCTATAAAACTTTTAGTAATTTTTTAAATGTTGTTGTGCAGGTATTTACAACCTATACGCATCCTATACGTAAAATATGTAAATGGAAGGTACCTATGTAAAACTATGATGGAACATACATGTGTGATGCAAGGTAAGCAAGTCTACGGTAATTAAGTACAACAAGGTAGATAGAGAGAGAACAGCCGACAGAGTACGATTGTATTTGCAACTTTAGCTCAGTTAAGAGTTTATGACGATATGTTTTGCTCACTAAACGTCTACTTATACGGAAGATTATTTTATGAAAGTTATGATCTGTGTTACTCCCTATAAAGGGTAATGAGGGGTAAAGTTATTTATTTAAAAAATAATTAAATATTAAATAACTGAGACCATAATGTTCGTCCTATCCTAGTGCTTTCAGCTCGTATTTATTGTTTTCACGTCGTCGCTGCGTAGTTTTATCAGAGATTTAAGTTGAAGTCAGACCCCATTGTGTCATTATATTCTACACAACAAAATTTAATAATGCAGTGTATAAACGTACACGGAGGCCTCAACTTTAAGTAAAACTGCTACTTGTATGTGAAACAGGTTGGCGAGAACTTGCATTTAACTTTAATCTTTACTAACATAAATAAGCAAACATTAACGTTTACTCGAAACCTACGGGCTGCTTAACAGGACAAACTTACATCGGGAATGTGTTAAAAATGAAGTAACTACCTATCTATATTTTTAAATCTTGTTTGAAACTGCCTCTTGTATAACACACCAAGTGACAGTGCTTATTGGCTAAATTGTACCAACTCGGAAAAAAATTGTTAGCTTCTCGAAGAGAGGAGGCCTGTGTCCCAGCAGTGGGAACACTATAGGCTGATTATGCTATGTTCTATCTATGCCACTATATTTATTTTAAGAGTGTGAGAAACAAGAGCCACCACCGGACTCGGAAGGTGTCTGATGACTTTCTCTGAACATCTCTGCAAAAATATGATACATTTGTTGTTGTACAACCAATCTAACTTGAATCGAATGAGTTAAAATTCTCATTAGATTTATTACTAAGTACCTACTCAGTAAAAAGGTGTTTTTCTTGGCTGCAAAGTATTATAGAGTACTCTAGAGTATATTAACGATGTGCGTGATTCTAAGACCTACCAATAACCCGCAGTCTGCATGCGTAGCATTGGCCACTAGTGAAACGGAAGACAACATGACAGATTGTATAAAGATTTCTACGGCGCGGGCGCGATATGCAAATTCAAGAAAGGAATAACTTTTTGACGGTTTGAGAAGTCAAATCACTTTTTGAAAATGTTTCGTCTTCTCTTCGTAGAATTATAGATGTGGTAGAGATAGAAGTGGTGCATGCTGCTTTCTTCATGTATTTTTGTTATATGTAGTTACAAAAGTTAACATACAGAGCAAAACTTTGTCGAAGTTTTTTCTCAAGTTCACGAGTAGGTACATTTTTTTACAAATTTGCTTTCTTTTGCCTTTAATTTCATTCCTCATGTGTGATTAATGCAATCAATAATGGAACGCAACTAGAGTTGTACCTTACCTTCTGTCATTTTGAATGAATGAAATGAACATAAAAGGTTAATGAAAGTTTACTGAACGGCTAAAAATACTTGGTTACAAGTTAGAAGTCAGTTTTAAAAGTTGTCAACGCTAATGTCCTGTCAATGTCAAATTAATTGTCAATGTTAACTCAATTGAACATAAATATTTTCAGATTTTGCAAATTGTTGTTGTTGTTTTAAAAATAAATTGTGAAAACTGATGTGTTTTATAACAGCGTAATACAAAAAATCTGGGTCGGGATGTCGGAATCCTCCAAATCAAAGTCTTCCTTAAATTTAAATCCGTCACCCACTTTACAATGCAAAGATCTTCACGAATATCTAAAAAGTCGTTCGGCCCAGTTTTTAGAGACTCTATATAATTATCCTACGATATGTTTAGCTGTTTACCGGTAAGTCAAGCTAAGTCAACAAGTCGAGACATGGTCCTTAAACTAGTACTCAAAAATTGATGTTTGAGGTTAGGAGTAGTAAAAATTAACAGTATGCACATAGTGTCGACAATTAACAATAATTTATTTATTCCAACCAAAACTTGTCTCCTATAAAATAAAAACAATAGGTACTGAAACGTTTTTCAATTAGCAAAACCCATTTTTCAGAGAATTGCCAGAGTTGGCTCGTCACTTCGTGATCAGATTGCTATTCGTGGAGCAACCAGTGCCACAGGCGGTGGTCACGTCCTGGGTCTCACAGACTTTTGCCAAGTGGGTAGATATGACATTATTTTCACATAAGATCACTTATTGCCAAGTGGGTAGATATGACATTATTTTCACATAAGATCACTTATTGCCAAGTGGGTAGATATGACATTATTTTCACATAAGATCACTTATTGCCAAGTGGGTAGATATGACATTATTTTCACATAAGATCAGAACATTTTTCCAACAAAATTTAATGAATCAAATCAATTGAGTTAAATCATTAAATTTTAATGTTACAAAATTAAATTAAAATATTTTTATTACAGAGAGCAAGCCAAAGCATGTGAAGCGCTATCTGAGCTGTCAGTATGGCAGGAGGCTCCTATCCCTGGCGGCATGCCCGGCTGGATGCTCGCACTGTCCTTCAAGAAGAACCTCAAAGTTGCTCTGCTTGGAGGGTATGAGTGTGGCCATTTAATAAAGCTATACTTTATTCATAAAAAAACCTCCCATCTTGTCTCACCACCATCCTAGGTTGACTGGTAGAGAATATCCAAGGTACTAAGTCTGCCTTTGCACTTCTCAATGCCTTAAAGAAGTATGATAAATAAATAATAGCAGAAAATTAAATGTAAAAGACTCTTTAAATCACAACTTTGTTAGGTATCAAATAAGTATATCAATCTAATTCTGAATTGAATCAAAATTTCCTTGGTTTTTTGCTGGTATATAGTTTCCTCTATTCCTTTCAGTGGCCGTCCTTGGAGCATGTCATCATCATTAGAACCAGATGGCAAGGCTCGAGACATGGAGTTCCTCGATGCTTATGCGCTGGAGAGATGGGAGTGTGTGCTTCACTACATGGTGGGCAGTGCACAGACCGAGGGCATCAGTGCTGATGCTGTCAGGATCCTGCTGCATGCTGGTTTGATGACCAGGTCAGATCAGTTAATGTTGCAATTAGTGGCATATTGTGGTTAAGAAAGGCTGAATGGGGCAATAGTATGCATTCTGGACCCAAAATAAGAATAGTGGGGTACCATTTTATAGGATCTTATGTTTCTGTCAAGTTGACCCACAACTTTTTTAAATAATTATTTAAATGTGCATTTGAAATCAGACATATTATAAAAAATCTATATACCTACATATTATAACTTAAAGTTGCTTGTTGTGTCTGTCTGTCTGTGTGACCACATTGTCCGAAACTACCCAACAGATTTTGATGGGTATTTCACCATGAGAAATTACTCTGAAAGGCTTATTGCTTATTACATTAATATTAAACTTACTTATGATAAAGGAATCTCCTTGTTTTGTCAAGTTGTGTAAAGCAGGGGTTGCTAGTATAAAATAAATTGAAACTCGGTATTAAAATTGTAATTTATTTTTTCTATAGAGATGCAGAAGATGGTTCAGCAGTGATTACTCGCGCTGGTTTTCAGTTCCTACTCCTGAGTACAGCAAAACAAGTAAGCAACATTTTATAACAATAAAATGTTTTGAATGTGTTGACCTTCTAGTGTTATTTTTTCTCAAAGTAATATTTTTGAATTGATTTACAAAGTGTTACTAGTTTTTTGTGGTAAATAAAACATAGCAATGACAATTGAGCATCACTAAATTTGGGTTTTGAGTAAAATACGTACTATAAAACTAAACTCAGTGATGCTTACTTACAGGTATGGCTATTCTTGCAACACTACTTACAAACGGCTGAGAAGCGAAGTCTGAGCGCGGCAGAGTGCCTCGCCTTCCTGTACCAGCTCAGCTTTAGTACCCTCGGCAAGGTAAGCAGTGCACTCACCACATAGTCAAGTCTATTATCAATAACACAGGGTTCAATTAAATAAATAAGCGAAACTCTGCAGATTTGATGGGTATCCATATCCAAATATCTTATTTTTGTTTTGTCATGTTAAGATACCATCACGTCTGCGGAGTTACCCTAACTAATTTAATTTGACACGGTATAGTGGGTGAAATCTTAGTTTGTTTGTTCCTCAGTCATGATGTGCAGCTGTCGACTATTTCTGTTTTGTGCTCGAGATTATAGATCTATTTTATTTGTTTTTATTTTACATTGTTACCAGAGGTAATTATCTTTTTTGTATGCACGTGTTTCTGTGACAAATAAACCTATTTTTCTTTCTTTCCTTTCTTTATATCTTTCTGTAATTTGATTTATTATTTGCAGGATTACAGTACAGAAGGCATGAGTAATAACATGTTGGTGTTTTTACAACATTTGAGAGAGTTTGGACTTGTTTATCAGAGAAAGGTAAAAAAAAAAAATTGCTGTTATTTTTTGTATTCTATATTTGTCGTCGGATTTTTGAATTTTAAATTATGAAATCTTCAAGAAGTATTGAATTTTTATCACTCACATTTTCTCTTTAAACCTAAAAGCCTTATCTATGCCTGCGAGGCATACAATCAATCGAAAATTCTCTATCTCTTTGTAACGGTTGAAGTTAGTGCTTCGTGCTCTTTAACCAACCCAGTGGCCGTCGGGAGTTTGCCGATAGTGCCTTCGTCTCAAAGGTAAGTCCTGCCATCTTTTACTTATTGAGGTACAGCAGCCTGCGAGACGTACTATGTTTAGGATTTTTGTAACTTTAAACTAAGATCGTGTAATTCTGCTTTTGTTAATTTTTCTACTGATTTAGGTAATGAACTTCAGGTCGGAGAACCAAAGCCGAAAAAACATAAATATTGCGCTATTTGCTCCAAAAAAAAAACAAAAAAAATGTAATTAGTGTGCTATAAGTGCAAAAAGTCAGTATGTTGCGAGCACAAAGTTGATGTCTGTGGAGATTGATCTAAAATTATAGCTAGACATTAAAAGCCTGATTACTGTAATGTTTGCCCTAAAAATAATTAATTAATTAAAAAAAATATTTGGTTGTTTTTAAAAGATATAATGTTTCAGTTGATTTTTTAGTTTGAATTTATCACCTAAACAAATCAGTGAGTAAATTCAATGCATTGCGATCTTGGGTCTTAGAAATGACTAATGGTGTAAAATATGTGTGTTTTTAAAAATAGGGACTGATGCATTCTCTAATAACATCATAGTGAATATGATACGAGTATACAAGCCGTGGCAACAACAAAGAGAAGTCTATCTTCCCTCATGATACAAAATCAAAGATGCCCCAGCATTGTACAGAACAGTACAGAGTTAAACAAGGTTAGCTTAAGCCAGACAGCAATGTTCATAGCGTATTTGACTGACCAGTATACTGTCTCATTCTTCGGACAATAGTGTGTCATCCTTCTGATAAAAGAATTATTAAAGTAACAGCAGACAAAAAAGAAGAATCAGGGAAAAACTGCCATTAAAGTTGCCAAAATATAATAACTAAACAATGCCATTAAATCAATAAATTTATCACCAATCATTAATATAAAACCATAGTTTTTTTTTGTTTTGTTGTAATAAATAACCTTGATTGTAGTTTTCATTGATTAAACTGTGTTTTATCATTAGTTTGTATCCCAACCTTAAATTTCCTTCGAAAAATAGGACCTAAGCAGGTATAATTTAGCCTACAGGCTGTCATTTATATATGTACGCCTCTGAGACGTATGTTAAGGCTATAAGTACCTCTAAAATAGATAAGGTTTCTAGGGTTAACTTTAGGCACCTCATAATCTTTAATTTGTGGAAGCTTATAAATGACAATAGTAAGTGCTGATTGTTCATTATTTACATAAATAGTTTTTTTTTGTATTCACCCGTCCTCAAAGGGCGTTACGTGTTTCCTCAGACGTGTATTGATCAGAGGCCTTTTTAAACATTTTATTATTGTTATATAATATGGTACAGTATAGGGTTTCTTAACTTATTCATAATCCTAATTTAATATTACTTCTAATAGTATTTCTGTATAGTCTAGTTTTATTTTTAATACAATGGTAGCTTATTTTACTTACTAACAATTGTTTTTCTTATCAATAGATTCTAATTAGCTGACCCGACACACGTTGTCCTGTCCATACCTATTTTAATCATTCATACAAAAAAGCACTTTCACTTTTTCTTTTCCAATATTTATTTCAATAAAAACCTTATTCAGACCATTACGAACATTTTATTAATCATAATCATAACATCTAAATTAATTATACTTAAAATTATTCTTGTCTTGGCCAAATATGGGACCTATGGGAATATGGGATATTAGACTGTCAGCTCCCTGAAGAATAAATAAACAAATGTCCGTGCCCAGCGCAAAGCGGGTCGCTTCTTCCCGACGCGGCTGGCGCTGAACATCGCGTCCGTGCGCGCCGGCAGCGTGGCCGCGCCGCTCTGTGCGCCGGCCGCGCAGCGCGGGTACATCATGGTGGAGACCAACTACAGGGTGTACGCCTACACGCAGACCAACCTGCAGGTGGCGCTACTGGGACTGTTCACCGAGCTCATGTACAGGTAGGTACATCATGGTGGAGACCAACTACAGGGTGTACGCCTACACGCAGACCAACCTGCAGGTGGCGCTACTGGGACTGTTCACTGAGCTCATGTACAGGTAGGTACATCATGGTGGAGACCAACTACAGGGTGTACGCCTACACGCAGACCAACCTGCAGGTGGCGCTACTGGGACTGTTCACCGAGCTCATGTACAGGTAGGTACATCATGGTGGAGACCAACTACAGGGTGTACGCCTACACGCAGACCAACCTGCAGGTGGCGCTACTGGGACTGTTCACCGAGCTCATGTACAGGTAGGTACATCATGGTGGAGACCAACTACAGGGTGTACGCCTACACGCAGACCAACCTGCAGGTGGCGCTACTGGGACTGTTCACCGAGCTCATGTACAGGTAGGTACATCATGGTGGAGACCAACTACAGGGTGTACGCCTACACGCAGACCAACCTGCAGGTGGCGCTACTGGGACTGTTCACTGAGCTCATGTACAGGTAGGTACATCATGGTGGAGACCAACTACAGGGTGTACGCCTACACGCAGACCAACCTGCAGGTGGCGCTACTGGGACTGTTCACCGAGCTCATGTACAGGTAGGTACATCATGGTGGAGACCAACTACAGGGTGTACGCCTACACGCAGACCAACCTGCAGGTGGCGCTACTGGGACTGTTCACTGAGCTCATGTACAGGTAGGTACATCATGGTGGAGACCAACTACAGGGTGTACGCCTACACGCAGACCAACCTGCAGGTGGCGCTACTGGGACTGTTCACCGAGCTCATGTACAGGTAGGTACATCATGGTGGAGACCAACTACAGGGTGTACGCCTACACGCAGACCAACCTGCAGGTGGCGCTACTGGGACTGTTCACCGAGCTCATGTACAGGTAGGTACATCATGGTGGAGACCAACTACAGGGTGTACGCCTACACGCAGACCAACCTGCAGGTGGCGCTACTGGGACTGTTCACCGAGCTCATGTACAGGTAGGTACATCATGGTGGAGACCAACTACAGGGTGTACGCCTACACGCAGACCAACCTGCAGGTGGCGCTACTGGGACTGTTCACTGAGCTCATGTACAGGTAGGTACATCATGGTGGAGACCAACTACAGGGTGTACGCCTACACGCAGACCAACCTGCAGGTGGCGCTACTGGGACTGTTCACCGAGCTCATGTACAGGTAGGTACATCATGGTGGAGACCAACTACAGGGTGTACGCCTACACGCAGACCAACCTGCAGGTGGCGCTACTGGGACTGTTCACTGAGCTCATGTACAGGTAGGTACATCATGGTGGAGACCAACTACAGGGTGTACGCCTACACGCAGACCAACCTGCAGGTGGCGCTACTGGGACTGTTCACTGAGCTCATGTACAGGTAGGTACATCATGGTGGAGACCAACTACAGGGTGTACGCCTACACGCAGACCAACCTGCAGGTGGCGCTACTGGGACTGTTCACTGAGCTCATGTACAGGTAGGTACATCATGGTGGAGACCAACTACAGGGTGTACGCCTACACGCAGACCAACCTGCAGGTGGCGCTACTGGGACTGTTCACTGAGCTCATGTACAGGTAGGTACATCATGGTGGAGACCAACTACAGGGTGTACGCCTACACGCAGACCAACCTGCAGGTGGCGCTACTGGGACTGTTCACTGAGCTCATGTACAGGTAGGTACATCATGGTGGAGACCAACTACAGGGTGTACGCCTACACGCAGACCAACCTGCAGGTGGCGCTACTGGGACTGTTCACTGAGCTCATGTACAGGTAGGTACATCATGGTGGAGACCAACTACAGAGTTAAATGTAGGGTTATTCATGACTTTAATGATAATAATTCTGTATTGATCGTAAAACCTATCAAATTGCAAAAAAATGTGAAAACCCGCCAAGGGCTTCCTTAGGGCATCCCCCTCCCCCTTAATCTGGCATAAATATATAGAAAAAGTTGGACTTCGCAGAGCGTCGTCTTGTCACTTATGTGTGACAAGCTTTTTCTAAAACTTGATGTGATATTATTGCAGTACGTGAATGTAAAGTGACGCAATCGTGCGCAGGTTCCCAAATTTAGTAGTGGGAGTGCTAACGCGTGAGTCAGTTCGTCAAGCTCTGCGCGGCGGCATTACAGCGGAACAGATCATACACTACCTGGAACAACACTCGCATCCACAGGTACGTAATACTTTAATTCTGACAAATACGAATTTAATAAATAAAAAAATTAAAAAAAATTGGTTGAATTTATTTTCTTGTAAGTTGCGTTGGGGCAATTCCGATTATGGGTATATTCCGATTGATGATAATTGGTACCAAACACAGCGGCATTTTTAAATTGGCAACATAATTAAGGGACGCAATTGTATCGCCCACCACACCTATCGTTGTCGCTATAAACAAATGTCGCTGCATCTGCGTTCAGTAGAGAATATCATCCAACGCAATATACCCAGGATCACGGAACAGAAAAAACAGTGGAAGTGCAATGTAACAAACTTACAATAGGAACTGTTGTCGCCAAACTCACACAAATAAACTGATAATCATACAGTCCACTACAAATAAACAATTCGTTTGATTTGTCGTTTTAATTTTAGTCAAAACTAGCATAAGTCACAGATCTTTCATATGAGAATAAACCTTCAGTCTCTACAAATTGGATTTATTTTGCTTTATTGCAAAAAGTTTTTAATACGTTTGTAATCTATAATCAAACTTGATTCGATTGCCGAGTAAATTCCGCTACCCGACCATAGATGGCGGTTTTCTCAGTGGTCGCAATTATAAACTTCAATGCGTTAAACATAAGGTTTACATTCGCGTGATAGGTCGTTATCTACTGCTACTCGACCAGTGTAGAACATGTTGAATTTTAAATTACTTTTTCGATATCGATGGATAATCTATTTCTTATTTAATTCGAAAAAAATAAGACTCTGGGAGTTCAGTAAAACTGTAGGACAAATAACGTAGTACGTATTTTTTTAAAATAAAATATTTAAGTACTAATATAAATTAATTACTTTATTATATATTAATGTGTTTTACATAAATTAATAAATCCCAAATAAATAAATACTTATGCTGAATGTTTTCAGCGTAAGTATATTACGCTGAATTTGTATTGTAATGTTTATAATAAATATTAAATTACTTATTTTCTTTTATCGATTGATATCGATAAAAGAAAATAAGTAATTTAATATTTAATTATAGTAATTTAATATATTTTTCAACATCCGACCAGACTACATCACTAATCGAGTAGCGAAGAACTTTCGAGAACGAAATAATGAATACATTCAAACCAAGATAAACATTATTTTAATGACATAAGGTTGAATTTTACTGGACGTTCTATTAAATTATTAGTGAATTAAAATTAACGTTGATTTTATTAGAAAACAAATAAAATCGTACTTATCGATGGTACGAAATGACTCCATTTTTTAAATGTTTTCTCCTACTATCATTTTTGCACTCTAAAATGGAACAATACGGCATAGCTACGGAAAAATAAATTAATCGCGAGACTAGCGATTCGACGTGATGTTAGAACACGACTGGGATCAAGTAAGCGTAGCTACGCTTATTTGTGGCACGCGTGCCACGCCCGCTTTGCACTTCCACTGTTTTTTCTGTTCCGTGCCCAGGATCGTAATTGCCTCAATAAACTCTTAATTCCAGTCATAAGACTTAATACAAAAGGAAGTGAATGATAAAGTGTTGGCGAACAGGGAAGAACGAAAGAGAAAAATACATTGCGTACGCCCTAAGAACACAGGGAGTAAGGGTCGGCAGTAGAAGCAAGAAAATCAGTCTTATTCTCGAGTCACTAAATTGAATTTCAATTGTTATTCAATTTGCGATGACTCTGATCTGATAATCCAAAAAAGATTTATTTCCTGCCTTTTGGAATAACTAGCTTTATTTTTTAAATACTTCTTTATTTCTTCTAACTCTTCTTTTATGTGGTCTTCTTCAAAGGCACAACTAAAATGTTTATTTTCATACACCGTTTGTTTTATTTATGAACAATACCATGTGGAAGTTACGAAGTATCCTATTACACGCAATTCCTTGCTTAAAAGGTGGCTCCTGAAGTAAAGAAACGCATTTATGTTAATTCGAAATACGCATTTTCATTTATTTCTTCTTTAATTTATCAATGGTATTTTTGTTAAAATTCAACGTTTCAGATGTTAAAGTCGGAGACGGGCGGCATCAGGACGTCGTCCACGCTGCCTCCTACCGTGGTGGACCAGATCAAGCTGTGGGAGACCGAACGGAATCGGTTTACTTATACTGAAGGAGTCGTGTACAACCAGTTCTTGTCACAGGTACGACTTATAATAGGCTGGTCATTTTAAACATAAAACCATTGTAGTTATGATGGCATACCGAGCATTAGGAACAGACTGTCACACAGGTTTTATAGGCAAAAAATATATTTTCAAAACGTCGACTCCGCCGATCGATGCCATTAATTTTCGAACTGGATTGCTGCTATGATAATATAGATCGTTTAACCCTCGCAACCCCCCTCGTCGGCAGGCGGACTTCGTGGTCCTGCGCGACCACGCGCGCCAGCAGCGCGTGCTGACGTGGCAGAGCGAGCGCACGCGCACCATGGTCGTGACGCGCCACGGACACGACGACGTCAAGAAGTTCTGGAAGAGATACTCCAAGAGCTCGTAGTACTGAGCTAATTGTACCCGAGATATAACCGAACCTTTAAAAATAGCAGCGAGAAAACACCACCAGTCTGAAAACCTGATCAATCAATCAGTGTATTCTGTGGGCGTAAAATGGACGCTTTGGCAGAATCATATTATGATCTGCGTACAATTAATATCCCGCAATTCATCTGTGTGACAGTTTTGTATGAAGTTTCGTAAAATGGTCCACAAATTATGCATTGCTATAATGAAGTCTAATGTCAAATAGCAGCTGTCAAACAGATGAATTGCGGGATATACGAATTGAACGTAGATCATATTATGATTCTGCCAAAGCGTCCATTTTAGGCCCCCTGGTCAGAAGTATTAGAGTAATGGTCGTTATCAGCCTCAAATCTACAACGAATACATACTTCCCACCATTTGGAATATAGACTGGTTATCTCAACTCGTTTTTATAAGCGCAAAGGAAGATACTGGAATCTTTCATGTACTGGCTAAGTGATAAATGAATTATGGTTTTAATGTTTTACGCCAGGAAATGTAATAGAAAATATACTGTGATCTGCTTCCGGTTCAACAAGTTTTTTTTAAAGCGACGACATTTTCATGTATATGCGCGCAAAATGTGATTTGTTATCAGCGCTATGCGCTTTGTATTGTAAATAAACTTATTTTTATATGAAACTCTTGTTTTAATAATACTTTGAAGTAGGAAGAGTAATGAAAAGCTTGTCTGCTTAATATAAAAGTTTATTCTCTAATCAAACATTCACAGCATAATACTTTATCATCGATTCATACATTAATAACTATTTCTAACAGTCATTTGTAGATATAGACACTGAGTGAAAATCGCCTAAGTTAAAACTAGTGTGTACTAGGTAAATGATTTTAGGTGGAACAAATCGCGACGAAAAGAACATTTAACATAATTTTAAAATGTTTCACACCGCGTGGATATTAATATACGTTCAAAAATACACAGGTCTCTGCAGAAACATTCTTATCTGCTACATAAATATTCACATATTATATACCAGTAAAAAACTTGTTAATATTGTCCAGAATGTACTTTATTTCCACTTATAATATATTTAACACAGCAGTCCATTCATTTCATGCCTCATACCAATAACACTAAAGTCCAAAATGCAACAAGCACACTGGTTTATAGATGTTGCATTTTAACCGTTATACCAATCAGGATAAGGTTTAAAATACGATGTAATATGTTTATCACAGGGACCCTTATTGACTGGGTGTCCACGGCATACGGAAGGTGTGGTGATGTTGTCAGGTAGAAGGTTGCGGGGGAGGCTTGACGGGCGCGAGTGCGGAATATAGCTTGGTGACAGCTGACTGTACCACTCGCTCTAAGCTCTCGTCGTCTGGGCATTTTACTTCCTGCAAATTGAGGGTATTCGTTAATCTGTGTGAAAAAAAAGTGATTACAATATCCTATTTACAGAATAAACAATTTCATTTATTTTGCTGTTTTTTTTTGTCAAATGGGAGACGCTTAAAGTGCACCCTATGAGGATACAGAAGTTGTGTGAAACGAAAAAGAGTTAACCGAAACTTGTCCAAAGCAACTCGCCAACTCGTTGTACTATCCTAAAATCACCCTTCTTTCTTCCACCTACACAATAAGGACTACAATCCTGTGAAATATAGAACATGTTGAACAGATCTACGACTGCTCGCTTGTCGTATAAAACAAAAATCACCCTTCTTTCTTCCCCCTACATTAGGCAATAAGGACTACAATCCTCTGAGCTACTGACCATATTGAGCAGATCGATGTCAGCCCTTTTATCATCCACAGTAACGTATAACTTCTCTCCCTTGAACATCTTGGGCACCGCGTCTTCACCGAACATCTCTTGCAGCATTTCTATCACGCATTCCTGGAAATAAAGATACACACATGAAATAATATTACATCGTGCCTGTAAGGGTTAGACAGAGGTGGTTCTGTAGAACACAAGAAAAAAATAGAAAACGGCGCACTTTTTATGCTATGGTATGCAAAAACATCGTAAGGTAACCAATATGTATTAAGGGGATGAGTTCAGGTAGCCCGCCAAATTCAAAAATACATACCTTTTTTTGCAATTTGCAGACTGTGACCGTCAGGTAGTATGTTGATTACAATATGATGCGCGGCCGTAACAAATGTGGCTTTACAGAATTATAATCATTAGAATCAGCAATACAACTCCATAAGTTAGATTTGGCCTCTAATGTCATGATTTCATGAAGATGCATTGATGATTTTTATGATTATAATTCTATAAATAAATTTTTGATACGGTCGCAAATCATATTTAGATCAACATACAACCTGATATTGACCTGTAAATTGCAAAAAACGTAAGAAAATTTGAATTTCGCGGGCTACCTTGGCGCATCCCCCTTAACATCATAAGTATAACTACCAACTCGCACTGGGCCACAGGCCGGCTGGTGGAACACGGCTCACTCATAGAGCCGAGCAGAGCAATCATTTTAATTCAGCAGTGGAAAAATTACAGGCTGATTATGTTGTCCAAATGTACATGTAAGTAGGCCACACACAACATAAAATACAAAAAAAAGGTGGGTAGTAAATGCACATGTGGGTGGTGGGATGTGGGGGGGTAGTAGGTACGGCCTTTTTACACCAGTTTGACTCTGATAATGTAATTCTGACAAGATAATTATCTTTATATTTTATTTTGCCATTTGAAATAGACAAAGCTCGTGACTGACGGCGAATTTAGGTGCACATGTCGAAGGCGGATTGTATAATTCGTCATTATATAGACGGCGCCGTCAGTTTGCATACTGTCGCCGTTATGTATAATGCCTAAGGTAAAATATGTCGGCAGCGGCCGGCGAGCACTACTTCCAAGTTAGATTTCTTACCGACTAATTCTGGTTTGTTAACTGCGCACACGTAACTACCCGTTAAGCTATTTTACTGCTTATTATTTATTTAATTACGCATTTAAATATTTGCTGTCTAATTTTTATTTAGTTTACTTCTCAGATTTGACTGCCGAACTTGTTAATAATCATGGTTACCCTAACATATGATTCTTGACGAAATGGATGCGATCAGAAGCGTCATCCAATTGGCCTTAGACACGATATACAACGGCAGTATGCAAACGGACGGGGCCGTCTGATAATGCGTTGACGAATCCTACAATCGGCCTGCGACACATACATAAACTGGTTTGTATATTTATTTACTGCACAGTGTACACAGCAGCTATCAGCGTTTCGCCAATAATAATTGCTGGAGTTTCTTTCTCGAAGGGTTAGGACTTCAATTTTCCTTTGCTGTCGGCGTCTATTTTGTACAAGTTACCTACTTAATAATCTTCTACTTAATAAAAATCTTAAATTCATTTATTCACTGACAGACAACTCACAGCCTAAACCGCTGGGTGTAGGAGCATGAAATTATGCACAACAGTCCCTTAGACAACGGAGGTGAGCACTAAGGAAGGATTGTAGAAGAACTCATCTCCAAAAGGGGTTAAATATGTGTTAATGGGAGTTTGTGATTTTTGCCGATGGGTAAACCAATCGGGGACGATGGGCAACGATACGACTTGGGTTAAAATACAAAGTAGTTACCTTGAAGTGCATGCGGTCCAGCTTGGGCGCGAGCGGCAGGTGGCGCGGCGCGGCGAGCGCGGACGCCGACAGCACGGCGGCCACCAGCGCGTCCGCGAACATGTCCGACACGGGCTGCGCCGCCCACTGCGCAAAGGACAAACTTATTAACGTGATGTTTTGAAAAAACTGCAGTTTCTTTGTACTACTTTTTAAGAATACTGAATAGGGATTTCATATTAAGTGTTTGTTTTTTGACTACATGGTCTAACATCCTATAAAAGGAATACACGATACAATGAAATTTTCTCGGTACAAAAAAATTATAAAGATCTATCTATTTTTATGTTTTTTTGAGTATCAAGCCGCAGCGCTTATGAGTTATTCAATGGAGTTTACTTTAAAACATAGAAAGTAATCGTATCAAAGCTTAAGTAAAACAGTTTTAGTATTAATAATACATATTTTTTATTTAGAAAAGACGGCAACTCGTTTTGGCACATACGTTTGTTTTATTCCGAGCACACACACATTATCGCCATCCCTTCTTTTGCCTATCAAAATTAATATCATCACTCTCGTTCATTCATAAAACAGCCGCCTGGTGGAGCTCATCGACGATGAATCTATGTATTTTTTTTGCAAATCGATGCGATCAAGTTTACGTGATTTAAATAATTGTGTTTACAGAAAAAGTTAGTAGTTTACCAAGTTAAGTGATTATTTAATACAGTTAGTATTGAATAAGAATATTTAGACAGTGTGTGTATTATTGTGACTGTGAACAATATAACATTATTTTTCCATTATTATTTCAAATCAAACTATTCATTTGCTTAGTACAGGTACGTATAAACAGATGTTACAAGTAAATATAAAGTACTCCATATCATTACCTAATAAAGTGTGCAAATATTTATATTATTGTCTGACAAATTAAATAATTATTAAAATAACATTACAAAAATATTATACTCAAAAAATAAAACTAATTCAGAATAGTTACTTAGCCTTCTTGCCATTTCGGTATTTGGGTACATGTCCCAGACGAGTACCGGTACCAAATTCAGGGACCCGGCGTTTACTACAAATCTCATTTCTGTCAGAGGTCTTACGGTTGGCTACCTTAAAGTTCTAATGCCTATTAACTATCCTTTTTACTAACTATATCTGTTTTCGCACTCTAACTTGCGGAAATTTTGCGGTTTTGGTACCGGTACAGTACCGACACTGATTAGAAATACCAATAATACAAGTACTAGTCTGATACCGGTATCGCAGCAAGGCCAATGGTACTGGCACCCAAAAATACAGGTATTTCAAGCCCTGTTAGTGACTGATCAGACCTACCTCTAAGGTGATCATATTGTTCTCGACGATGAGATCGACACAGGAGTAGACCTTCCACCTGGTCTCGCTCTGGAACTCGATGGCTCCCGCCAGCTGCATGACCACGTGCCGCAGCAGTCCCACCGAGCCGCTGTAGTGGATCGACTGGCGTTGCGTCACTTCTGATTGACTTAGTTCGGTGTATTCTAGAAGTATAAGGTTACTGTTAAGTGCAGTTTCCACTGTGAGACGGCAGGTATTTCTAACAGCTAGAAATGACAGTCGTCAGGCGATACAAGTTCATCACCACATAGTGGGAATCGTTAGGGTGACAGACAATACGCGATGTGCTTTTTGTTCGTAACTATGGACATAATTAACGAAAACGACGAAGTTTTTCATCGTGTGCAAACCTTGAGGACTTTCTGTTCTCAATCCCATGAAAATACTGTCTACGTCTACGCAAATACCTATTAAGTGAATTAATGACGTAAATGCTTTTTTTTTAGACCTTTATTATTATTTTTTCAATCTGTACAAATTGGTAAAACCCATTTTTTGATACGACCCTTCGTTACGAAAATAGCTCACAGTTTAAGGAAACATAATTGATCATTTGATAGCACATCCAAACTTTCAAATGGCATTATCTCCAAACGCGATTTTTGCACTTAATCGGTATTTGCAGTAATAGGGTGCACTGTAACTTTTAGACCCGTTAGATTTCTAAAACTTGCTAAATACAAACTGAACCTTACTGTTAAGATCTGAAGGCGCCAGGATGTGGTAGTTGAAGTTCCTCTTCACTAGGATGCCTTGTAACGGTGTGCCAGGCTCTGGCATCTCCATCGCTAATGATCCCATTACCTGATTGGATATAAGTTCTTTTTTTACATTTTATCAAAAACATTGACTTATTATTGTACTGTTTTTGCTCGGACATAAATCTGTTTTTTTTCTCTTGTGTACTTAATTTTTCCTGCACATCGTACTTTGGTACCAAGAGGTGCCGAGACCTTGTTCCTTAGAACGTGCTGGCAAAGTCCGGGTTGACAGACACCAAATTAGTACCATTTCGTAAAGTACGCTATGGCTGCTATGCCATGCTGCACGAGTGTGCTGCATAAGTACGCTATGCTGCACGATTACTGACAAATGCGTGCACTGACTGGACAGATCCACTCATTCTGTTTGGTTTTCCTCACACCACAATGCGCAAGCGGTACGCGTCCTTGGTGCGCAGGGTGCGGGTCAGCTCCAATGCTGTCCTAGAGATGATTGCTGGACGATTGGACTGCCCTTATATTAGGAAATGTTGCAGTAGGCATATAGCCAGGGCATGTTAACGACTGACGTGAGATTTGCTGTTTTATTAATCTATGTTATTATTTTTATCTAAAAATATTGCCTTAAACTTTTATTTTTATTTGCATTTTATATTATTAATTTCCAATAAATTTTAAAATTTTTATTTGACATTGAGTTGCTTATTTTTATTTGACATTGTATTTACGATGTGATGACATTGTATTTATTTTTATTTTTCTATTGTGATTTGTATTTATCTCGTGTTTTGTAACTTGTGATTGTAATATGGGAGAACCTGAAATAAATGGATTTTATTTTTATTTTATTTTTAAAGACCATTTCAGACACCAATCTACATGGTCTTCACACGATCTGACAAAGATTATGTCTGGATTTTAAAAGAGACTGTGACCTCTGAGTTTGTTTCGACCTTTCTTCTCAGAGTAGTCAGATAGGAAACGCCGACCTCATCTAGTTTTTAAAATATGATTGACGTGTAAAAGTGTTTGTACAAACCTACTTACAGAAATAAAATCATTTATGATTTATGCTACAATGTGCTTCATACATTTATAGGATGACATACAGTTGAGTGGTGCTTTAGTTTACCTTGGCTGTCTTGTCTCCTCTGAAGGTGAGAAACAGTTGCTGCGTGTTCCGGGGCGTGTGTATCTGAATTCGGCCGCGGTGCTCTCGCTGTAGGGCGGCTTTTAGACGGGACATCTCGTTCTGTTCGCCGTGGACTAGCACCTGGACATAGAACAGACAAGAATCACGGCCGTTCTAATGATTCATTAGGAATGGAAAAGATGCTCAAATTTTAAGAGCTTGAATCATGAGGGACACCAATAAAAGTAATATTATGTCTCGCCTTTTAGAGTTAGTAATAATACAACTGAAAATTAGGGTTAACTAATTCGGGTCCAAACCTCTAAAAGACTTGATTTAAAAAACTGGGGATGATCTTTTCACCACAATTTAAGCTATTACCAAATAGTTTGTAAGAGTGACGAAGCGTGTAAGACATAGTCCTAAAGTTTATTCCATATTCAAGTCCTTGCTTCCAATTGATGTTATTTCCAGTTAAGCAAATATCAACTTTATACTAGTTTTAATTAAGTTGTTTTTCTAATGCCTAATACTAGTGAAATCGGTAAAAAAAATATGATGTATTGCAAACTGAACTTCGTGTGTTTTTTATTTTTATAAACGTATATTTCTTTACATGTCTTGAGATAAATAAAATTGCGAACGCATTGCCATGATTATTAAATTCTAGAGCCACTAGTTTTATTATATTTATGAGTTATGACCTATTTCTAAGAATACTAGTCTACCTTTTTTTTTTTTGGGTGGGTATTCATCAAATGACCTCTCCCGCTCTGGGCGGAGCGGAAGGGCGAGTCAGACTCTTACTGACTAAAACCCACCCGTGTTCCTTCAGTTGCCTGTGCACCAGGGCCACGGTAACTCTTTCGAACAATCCGCGACCCCGGCGCCATCGGCCCTATCGGACCCCGTCAATTATGCTGACAACTCTTTGAGGCGTGCGTGGAACACAACGCGCCGTCGACCCGGGCCTGGTCCTTACCGGACGGCGAGCTGCCCATTGCTCGCCGTCCGCAGGCCCGCGCCTACGGTGGCCGGGAGTCGGCTATCGACTCCCGACGCCCAGGGTGTCTCCTCCTGCGGCGACTAGGGGCGTGAGGCTACCTGTAATTGGCGACTGTGTAAGTCCGAGGCTATTGTTACCTATAGTACTTGATACACAGAAGCTGAAGGTGTACCATTACAAATTAACGCGCCACAGCTTCGCACGAATTTTACCAATTTGTATTATACATATAAACCTTTCGGAATACATTCTCTGAATGGTGTAGCAGTTGCGTAGTTTAGAAGAACAACGCGGTCACACAGACAGATACAAAAAATAAATAATAATAAATAAAAGGCAGCATACATACCACATGCGGCGGCTTAAGAATATTAATAAACTCGGACGTCTGCTGGTAGTCCGTGTGAGCTGAGAACGAGATGTAGTCCACCGACATTTTGAGAGGCAGCTTCTGGCCAGACATCGACGTGATCTCCTCCGGCTCCGAGAGGATCGTCTTAGCGAGCGTGCCTTCTACGCAGTAACCTGGGGGGGTTGGATTGATTGAGCAGATACAATGGAAGTGGCTTCTAGAATTATAGTTCTACAAGAACCTTTTGGCGTTTAAATGTCCCCTGACAATGTATAGGGGGCGCTGTTGGTAAACATTTGTTAAAACACAAATAAATTGGTACAAGGGAATGAGAATGATGAGGGTTATCTAAGAAGTATTATTTATGTTTCTATGCGATTACTAAATAATAATTTAAAAAATGCGTGACTTTCGTGGAACACTCGGTTGGAACGAAGTTCCTTTCGTAAAATATTTAAAATATCCATAGAACAAATATGATTACCATAAAAAGGGTTATATTTAAATCAGGCAAACAACAGCCTACCCATGTGCCTCCTGTATTTCTCAATGGAATAGCCCTAAAGCAGGTTCAAGCTATTAAATATCTTGGTTACATTGTGACAGGTGACCTCAGGGACGATGAGGATATCGAACGGGAGCGCAGGGCTCTGGCGGTGAGAGCTAATATGCTCACACGCAGGTTAGCACGATGCACGAGAGAAGTGAAGGTTACGCTATTCAAAGCTTATTGCCAGTCCTTCTACGCAAGCGGCCTGTGGGTGAGATATACGCAGCGAGCTTACAGAGCCCTGCGCACTCAGTACAATAATGCGTTCAGGATGTTGTTGGGTCTGCCGTGGAGGTGCAGCGCGTCTGCGATGTTTGCTGAAGCGCGCTGATGGTTTCCAGGCCATCATGCGCAAAAAAGCAGCTTCCCTGCTGGTCCGTATACGGGGTAGCAACAACGGCATTCTAAACGCAATAGCTGTACGTTTTGACTGTCCCTTTCAGAATAAGTGGGTCATGTCTTGTGTGGGTGTGGCGAGTCATGTCAAATAAAAAATTACTAGGCTAAGGTTTCTATGGGTCTATGCCACCCGAAATAAAGTTTTATTATTATTATTGAGACAACCTTAAAAGATTTATTGCCGAAAATGATGATTGATGCACATAGCACCTTGTTGAAGTGAGGTGACGATATGCTGTCGCGAACTTTTAAAGGGGAACAATTCCGTCATACATGATTTTTGCGTAACTTTAACCGTTTACGCAGCGCTCGCAACGGAAGCTCTCAAAAGGAATCATTTTTATATAGCCTAAAGCCTTCCTCAATAAATGGACTATCCAACACAAAAAGATTTTTCAATTCCAACCAGTAGTTCCTGAGATTAGCGCGTTCAACAAAACAAACAAATAAAGAAAGGGTCCTGACGGAAACTCGTGACGGAAAATTCTTACACTTTTTTTTCGCCTAGCCCCCACCCGCCAAGTCCGTACCGTGCGATAAGGAACTTCGGTCCAAAAACACTCCTGACTCACCAGCAATAATAACTCCGTTATTTGGGTCGGTGCACCACGACTCGAACAGTTCTCGGGACAGTCCCGACTGCATCATACCGGGGGAAGCCATGATCACGCATGGCCCTATGTCCTCGAAGTGATCTATACCCTGAAACACATTTAAGAACATGATGTACAGGTACATCAGATAAGGTATGCGCTACGATAATCTTCGTATTTCCGAATTAGCACGAACGTCGCCCCACACAGTTAACCCCCCAACCCCTCCAGAGGCAATGCATTTATGTTTTGTACCACCGCGCTTTGTAGAAGTGCTCCTATCATTGCGCGTTTGTATGAAATTTACTCGGTGTCGGGTTACCTACTCGGGTCTCACTCAGATCGTCATTTGTCACACAAAACTATAGAAAAGTTTATTGGAATTGCATAGAGTTGTTAATATATAATTTAGTAAACATGTAATACAAAATAGTCAAGTACTTCTATTGTTGTAACAACTCTATATTAGATCTCATCGTCGCGTGTTCGTATTTCCAAAGATAGACAATATTTCAGAAGTACATACTTGTCTTTGGAAAGCTGTAAGGTCTAGGTAAAACAAAACTTCAGTATCGATGGCCAATGCATCAGATATTTATGATGACGTTGGATTTGCTTTACCATATATAGACCGTACAGTCACGAACATAAATAACGGGTTTAAAAAGTCGCTTATCGACGTTGATATTCACTTGTGCTCCACGTCATTGTGATATTGTTTTTGTACTGGACCATACCTAGGAACCTTCTGGTTACGGAGATATTGAAGGTCAAAATTCCAACTCTTACTAACGTTTTTTTTTACGAAAACAAGTTTTTAATGTTATAACACAACTTTAAATACCCCACGACCCCTGTACTGTTGCATGCACCCATAAGTACAAGGTTGTGCGTGTGTTACATTGTGTACTACCGCAAACAGCAAATTTTCAGATCAAAAATAAAAGTCGTGCCCCAGCAATTATTTTTGTGCAATGTTACTTAGTTTGATGTACAGAATACGTAGTTGACGGCTATTTGATGGGTCTTTTTAAACCCTGTATATTATGAACTGCTCGGCAACAATATCTGATTTCATGATTCATCACTTGTATTTGCCGAGCATGTGTTTTTTTTTTTTAAAGAAGCCCTACACTCGTAAAGTGGCAGCACAAATATGTGACATCGAAGGAACACTAAAATTATCTGGCGAGACAAGCGAAGCCAAAATATAGGATGCAGCATCGGCTTCAAAAATATGTGTCAATGCAGTATTAACGGACATGTCCTGCGTCATAAATATTTGCTTACTCAGTTGAATTCAGAAGAATGTGATACCTCGTTGTAATCGAAAATAACTGACATTAATTTAGCAGCATTAGAAAAAGATCTTATGTAAGTAAAAATTTATATTGGTAGTGGAGGAGTTATGTTAATTAGAATTTTCTATGTCTAAAGATTAGATTCGCATATAGTGATACAACATGTGTTAGACTAAGCTTATCTTATATTTTAGGCATAATCAAGACACCAGTGTAACACAGTAACTATCTTTACTATTGTGGCGGCATCTACAATGCCTCATGCGAACTACGCATCATCCTGACGTCACGCAAAATCCTGCTTCGCGCAAGAAGAGTTTACCGCGCAACTAGAATATATACAACGCCCCGCCCGACATCAAACGTCGGGCAGTTGCCCACCAGTCACAACACCCGTCTGGTCGGAGGATCCTCCCTTTTCTATGGAGGTATGAGTGAACTTTACACCCTGTTCCTCATACCTCTATACTATCTTAACTTACTATAAATATAACAAAATGACACTTGTGAACTATTCAATAGAGTTTAAATTCGCCTGTAGTGAGTTTTTAAATCAGTAGCATCGAAATACTGATTGATAATATAGTACAATGTCAATATTTTTTATTATGCTGCTTGGATACACGGCTCGTAATATTGAATGTTATTTTCAATGGCAAGTATTCAACATGCCTTTCTTTGTATGAGGGAATATTTATGATGAAAATCTTGGGAGTTGAGAAAATGTTTTTAAATAACATTATGAAGTTAGTTTGTAGTACGACGATGCGTATATTATAACGTTTGTGTAATTCGGTATGCTTGGTTACACTTTAGTTATAAATACCTTCAAGAGATTCGGTAATAATTAAAATATTCTTAAGATTAGGGCATAAAAGAGATAACAATATTATATATTATCAATTTATCAGTGTAATGAAACGTCTTAATTTTTAATCTGTAGTGTTGTGACGCCCGGCGGTTGGTGCGGCCGGCATCCGGGTTCGCATTTAATAATTAAGAGGAATTATAATACAAAACAGTAAGTAAAACTATTTTCATCATACATTGGATAATATCCTTTAAAAATACGATACTAGAAACAATTATTTGCGTGCAAAGAAAGCCAAAACCCATAAGATGTAAAGGAACATGTTTGAGTGGTTGACAACAAAAATATTCAATTCAATTATCTTTTAAAATGAATTAGAGAGTCATGTTACAGTATTATAGACATATTTTTCAGGAATCAGAAAACATTATTTTGCTTTCAACAGCAATTTATCAAATGTAAATTAATCGGATGAAGACTATGTTAATTAAACAGAGAGGTTATATTTATAATTTTGGGTGGTGTCCTTGTCGAAGTTTGGCGCCAATTTCAAATATATGTAGAACATTCCCGCGTGGCCCAGAAATCGGCAGTTTGTTCATTAATTTAATTTATGAGACAGGCTTACGACCCACCTTATGGAAAGTGGTCACCCTCACCACTGCCTATAGATACTTGTATCATCAAGTGATTTCCCGACTAGATGCTGACTGTAAAAAATATTTACAAAGTCCCCTGTGCTTGTATGCAAATAGTGTTATGTACTTCAATCAGTATAACGATCCACCCTTTTTAGCCGACTTCGGAAGTGGCTGGCTTTGGTTTTGTTTATTTTTTGTGTATTGCCAAATTGCCACCGACTTCCGAAACTAAAACTATTATTTACTTTGAAGTCGCTTATTTTGTTAAAAAGAGGGTGTGTGCGTATTATGACCATACGATAGAAAGGAAAATTTACGCCTGTAGCCGAGTATACGCGGTTCAGCATCACCGATTTGAGCGTGACGATTTGGTTTCGTTCACTGTGCAGAAAGAGCGCAAAGTACACCTAAAGAAGTTTTCATTTCAAAAATCGCGCCGAATGCATAACCTCCTCCATTTCTTGAAGTCGGTTAGGGTGGATCGTTATGTTTTTTTGCTATATTTTATTTTGTTGAAATACGTTTTTTTTCTAGCAATGCTGCCAGACTCGTTCAAGAATCGCCTCATCCAATGGCTTGAGGAGCACAGAGAGTTCGTAGTGGCCGTGTTCTGTCTGCCGGCCAGCTTCCTGTTCAGCGTACTGCTGCGGCTGCGCGGCGGCGCGCGCTGGCTGGGCAGCGAGCCGCAGCGCCATGGCGGCGCCGTCAGGGTGATACAGAGTCAGGTGAAATACACCATTCAGTGTATCAGTCAAACTTGACACTTAAGCCCCCATCTTTGTTTTTTTTTCTATACAATTTCCACAATTAAACACAACAATTTTACTATTTATGTTTTTTGAGAAATTGTCACAGAAATTGAGAAAACAAGATGGTGGGTGTGTTCCGTTTCGCGCACAAAAAGATCCTTTTACCGTTGTACATGGATCTTTTACAGATACATTAATTTCACTGAAGACAGGAATTTGCTCTAAGACAAAAAGGTCTGCGCACTTAACAGTTATTTTTGCAACGAAAAAAAAAAACCGTGCGAAATACGTAAAACAAAGCCTGTATTAGCCAATCAAATTCAACATGGCGTCTACGGGAGAACAGAATTCTAAGAGAAACTGTTACGGGGATTACACCTGTAATTTCACAGTTTTCATTTTTCATTATAGTCAGCTCTAAAATGTCCTAAAATGATATAGCAGTACCGAAAACGCTTCTTTCTTTTCTAATCGTCATCTCACTGCTAAAGATGAACCTTAACCAATACCCTTTTCATTTCAGGTACAACAATGGAACAAGCTGCCTCCAAAAGACCGTCGCCTTCTCTGTACGTCCCGCCCCAACTGGCTGTCCCTATCCACCACGTTCTTCCAGAAGCACCTGCACCACCAAGTCGCCATCCCGCTGTATGATATCCTGGAGCTTGATGAGCAGGCTATGACCGTGAGGGTGGAACCCATGGTCACCATAGGGGATATCACTGAGTATCTGATACCGCAGGGATATTCGTTAGCGGTCACTATTGAGCTGACTGATGCTACTTTGGGAGGTAAGTGTTCATTTAAAGCCTTGTAAGCGTACTTCTGATCAATGCCTTCTCTGTGTGAGAAGAGGCCTTATTGCCCTGCAGTGGGGCAATAATAGGCTGGTAATTTATAAGCGTATTTTTAAGTCACTCTTTTAATTCTGAAATATGGCAATATGTATGTTTTTCTTCGCAGCCTTTTGGGTATCTTGTCAAATTCTTTAGCGCGAATTTTATAATTTCCATTTACAAAAATACAACATGCTACAGGTTGAAAAGTCGTTTTATGCCAAGTGAATTTAAACTCTATTTTTGTGTTTAATTTCTCTTACATTTTGTTTCTGTTTATTTTATTTTTTCTGTAATAAACTTCGATAAGATAGCAAAGATTGCTAGTGTTATACCAGTTTAAAAAAAAAAAAAAACACTTGGTCTGTGCAATATAGACCTAGCTAATTGAATAACGCATGCGAAATTTTTTCAATCACTGGCAAAGTCTAAACGTTTATAATTTCTTCCAGGCCTCGCATTTGGCACCGGCATGTCAACGCACTCCCACAAAGCTGGGCTGTACCACGAGACCATCACGAGCTACGAAATAGTCCTGGGAGACGGCTCCCTAGTAACAGCCACAGCCGACAACGAGCATTCAGACCTTTATAAATCCCTACCCTGGTGTCACGGCAGCCTTGGCTTCCTCGTCGCCTTAACCCTCAGAATCGTCAAAATAAAACCCTACATCAAAATCAAGTACATCCCCGTCAAAGGACAGAAGAAATACTGCAATATGATTCGGGAATTGTCGGGGACATACGAAGCTGTTCCGAAGGAGTTTCCTGATTATATTGAAGGAACCATTTATAGTAAGGATGAGGCTGTTATTATGGTGGGGGATTATGCTGATTATGATCCGAAAATACCTGTTAATAGTTGCTCGAAATGGTACAAGCCCTGGTTCTACAAACATGCCGAAACGTTTTTGGAAAAAGGAGAATCTGAAGAATTGATCCCTCTAAGAGACTACTTGCTCAGACACAATAGAGCTATATTCTGGGTAGTCGAAGATATGTTATCGTTCGGAAACGACACGCTATTCCGTTACATCTTCGGATGGCTCCTGCCGCCAAAGCCGGCCTTCCTAAAGTTCACCACAACTCCTGGAGTAAGAGCCTATACCTTCACGAAACAAGTATTCCAAGACATCGTACTACCTATCAAAGAACTAGAAAGACAGATTGAAATAGCAAGTGTTCTATTCGAGAAATTCCCTCTACTGGTCTATCCCTGCAAGATCGTTGACCATGGTCCATCGTCCGGGCAGTTGAAAAGACCTGACGCGAAGTACCTAGTCCCGGGAACCAACTACGCAATGTACAACGATTTGGGGGTATATGGGGTCCCAGGAAAGGTAAAGGAAAAGAAACCTTATAACCCTGTGACTGCTATGAGAAAAATGGAGGAATTTACTAGGGAAGTTGGAGGATATTCGTTCTTGTACGCAGACATCTTTATGACTCGGGAGGAGTTCGAAGTAATGTTTGATTTGTCTTTGTATGAAGCAGTCAGGAAGAAGTACAGTGCTAACAATGCGTTCCCACATCTGTACGATAAGGTTAAGCCTGAAATTGACGTGTTTGAGATCGGCGAGAACAATGCTATCGATTGATTTATACATCCATACATAAACTCACGCCTTCTTCCCATGGGGGTAGGCAGAAACTACAGAACGCCACCTGCTACGATCCTTACATATTCCTTTACCTCGTACATGTTCATACATCTGGTCATACACTATCGCCGGTTGTGAGTACTACGCACCGTGGAGCAGTAAAATTGAATATTATGTATTGAATATTGTTTACTTTTATAGTTAAATACCAAAACACAGAATTGCTATCTTTCGTGTTTTTTTTAAATCTATTCTTTAATTGCTCGATTCGATTTTAGAAGGCAACTATGGTTCTTGCAACTCATGAGCACATGTTCATGAAAGTCAAAAGACATGTGGGTAACAATTGGGCATGTAGACGCACATAAATAAAAATCATACATTCATTAGATTCACTTACAGACAACGCACTTCCTAAACTGTTTGGTCTAGAAGCATGAAATTTTGCGCAAGAGTTCCTTATACGAAGCGAAAGCGAGCACTAAGGTAGGATTTTTGAAAATTAACCCCCTAAAGGGGTTAAACAGGGGATGAAAGTTTTTATAGATGTTCGTATTTTTCTCCGATGGGGAAACCCATCGGGCACGCGGCTTGTACTTCGATAAAATCAACCCCGCTGCGTCTGTATCGAGGCGATCTTACAGCGAGCGGCTGAAGGATCACCGTATGGTGGTATGGCGAGAATATCTGTTTGGTTTTACGCTATACGTTTCGTGACGACCTGTCGCTCATTAAAGGAAGACCAACTAAATAGAGTGCTACAAGGATCGTTTGACGTTTGAATGACATTGGCAGGGGGCGTTGTTGCTAAACATTTGTGAATTGTATTAAAAAACAACATGGCGGCGTTAGTTCCGATATTGCACACAGACGCGCCCAAAGATTCTTGTACAACTTTATCTGCTTACCTTCAAGTTAGAGATGTGTCGGAACACGAACGGGTTGTTGATGGCGATCTGTCGTCGGATGCGGTCGTTCATCGCGTTGACGTAAGTCTGGTACACCGCCATGCATTTCTTGGCTAAAGAAGACGCGTAGTAGATCGGGATGTCTTGTAGCTCTGGGTGCAGGGACCAGTATTCATCTGTTGGTAGGAAAATATATTGTAGAAGTTAATGGGATATGGTTATTGATGTCTCGTTTCCCCTTATCTATCAAATCTATCCAAAGGTCGTCTGTAAAAGATCGCTTCTAACGTTAAGACCGCCCGCTGTAACACCAAGTGTAACTTTTAAAAGATCGCTTCTAACGTTAAGACCGCCCGCTGTAACACCAAGTGTAACTTTTAAAAGATCGCTTCTAACGTTAAGACCGCCCGCTGTAACACCAAGTGTAACTTTTAAAAGATCGCTTCTAACGTTAAGACCGCCCGCTGTAACACCAAGTGTAACTTTTAAAAGATCGCTTCTAACGTTAAGACCGCCCGCTGTAACACCAAGTGTAACTTTTAAAAGATCGCTTCTAACGTTAAGACCGCCCGCTGTAACACCAAGTGTAACTTTTAAAAGATCGCTTCTAACGTTAAGACCGCCCGCTGTAACACCAAGTGTAACTTTTAAAAGATCGCTTCTAACGTTAAGACCGCCCGCTGTAACACCAAGTGTAACTTTTAAAAGATCGCTTCTAACGTTAAGACCGCCCGCTGTAACACCAAGTGTAACTTTTAAAAGATCGCTTCTAACGTTAAGACCGCCCGCTGTAACACCAAGTGTAACTTTTAAAAGATCGCTTCTAACGTTAAGACCGCCCGCTGTAACACCAAGTGTAACTTTTAAAAGATCGCTTCTAACGTTAAGACCGCCCGCTGTAACACCAAGTGTAACTTTTAAAAGAAGGCCTAGACAAAGTAACATTCAATTAGCGATAACGCTAGTAGAAAATCCGAAAAATGTATGGGGTTGACATAAGCTATCGAAATGTCACGTGATCATAGGCCAACGAATAGAAATTAGCTAGACAACGTTAAAATCATTCGATTCTATGAAACGAATCGATAGCGTCGAACGATTACTCCCATAGAGATGCATGGCCAAGTGGCATTTTTGACAAGCGTTATCGCTATTTTTCGATTCGTATGATGGAAACATTAGCGAAAGCGAATGTAGAAATAGAATCGCTCCGAAGCGAATGCCATTTGTCTAGGCCCTCAGTTCTTATTTGTAATTGTTATGTCTAGAGTCTATACTAATATTATAAAGAGTTATTTGTTTGTTTGTATGTAGGGGGTAATCTCTGGAACTACCGGTCAGACTTCAAAAATTCTTCTTGCATTTGATAGCCCAATTCTTAAGGAACGTATTGACATGACGCTACGACCCTTAAGAACCGAGCAGAAAGAAAAAAGTCAGAAAGAATGCTATGCGAAAACGAAGTAATAGCGCGGGCGGGCAATGCGATGCGACGGGGTGCGCCGGGGGTACAATAAATATCACGCGGACGAAGTCGCGGGCAGAAGCTAGTTGTACAATAAAGAGTATCTGTCTATCTTTGTAATTAGATGGCAAACAACCAGATGGTAAATGTTTACCGCCGCCTGTAGAGATTGCAATACCAGAGGAATCGTCGAATGGTAAGTACTTAGAGGACGCCTATGCCCAGCACTGGACGTGTTCCGGCTGACATGATGATGATGATGACACGTACCAAGAATGAGAAGTAGTTCCTGCGCTCTCCCCAGCGCGAACACCGGTATGAGACAGCGGCCGCCGCGCTGTACGATCTCGCTCACTAGTCCAGTGAACCGACTCTCTCGTTCCTCTCGCTTTTCGTGGATGTGGGTGCCGTATGTTGACTCCTGGAGAAATATGGCAAGTGTCAAAGAAAAATTGGTAGAAAACGCCTTTAATATTTTTGTACATCCACCCTCAACAAACGTCACGTAAGGTCGCAATACTGTTAAGGGTGTGACAATACATGTAAAATATATGATAAGTTAAGGAAGTTGCTAAGACCTACAAGCCTAACAGTCCCTACGACTCTAAGTCCTATAAGCCCTACAGCCCTAACCTATCATATACCTAGTGTGATAGATAAATATATAAATAAGTTCAGGATGTCTGCACCATGCGACCTAAGGTTACAGACGGATAGTAGACAGGAATTCCAGGTTCGGGAAGGGAACACTCACTGCCTGTCCCGCAGACTCACGAGACTGATCAGATATGGCTAAAGGTGTCTTGGCCACAGTGAGGGGTAATGAGACAAGAATATAAAATTCTAATCTGGTTTATTAACAATATGTTACAGCTTATATACTACAATTTCTTGACACACACTATTATATAAAATGTTTGTGTTCCATACGTGTGAGATGCAACCAAATCAATATTTTAACTGGGCCGCGCGTGAGCCGGGCCGAGTGCTGAGTCAATGTCCAAAGGTAACATTGAACAATTTTAATGTGGAAATTGACGGGCAGGTGCCGTAGTTCATTTCAGGAATGGGCAACACTCTACATGACCATCGATCCATATTATAAATTAAAGTCGCTATTCGTGTCTGGCTGTGTGACGGACTTTTTACCCACCCAACGGATTTTGATGCCGTTTTCACCCACATTTAGAGTATTTATTCCGGAAGGTTTATTATGTATGCATGTATAGTATAAATTAGTATTAAACTTACATTAAACAAAGAAATCTAGATGTTCTGTCAAGTCGTAAAAACCGTGCGAAGTAGGGGCGTGTCGCTAGTAATATTGTAAATGCGAAAGTAACTCTGTTTGTCTGTCTGTTTGTTTATATACCACGAATAATCTTCTAATATATAAAAATCTCGTGTCACAGTGTTTGTTATCGAACTCCTCCGAAACGGCTTGACCGACTTTTATGATTTTGTTTGTGTATATTTGGTAGGTCTGCGAATAGGTCGTAAAGTATATTTCATACCGCTGCGGATGAAACCTCGAGGCGCAGCTAGTAATATAATAATCTTTTATTTCGGACCCATATGTATAGTCCATTTGGTTAGTGCACAGATAACTTAGAAACTAGTCTTAGTACTTACATCTACCAGAAAAACAACACAAACTACTCATTACTACGCCACAGTGGCATGCAGGCGTATCCAATGTACCAGTATGGGGCTGTCCTACCTATCAGCTATAGTTTTCAGGATACTGTTGGGGTAGCCGCGTACCCTGCGCATAGTGGAAGCACAACACTTGATAAACTAACTATAATAGAAGAAACCTACCGTTATAAGAACATCAGGATGTACAGTAGGTATCTCAGCTGCCATTAAATGTCTGTCCTCTTGTCGCGAAAAATCTCCTGTGTACAATACCTGCCAAAAAAAGACAAATTAATTAACAAATCCGCCTTGTGTATGCGCAAATAATAATACAACCCTTTGCCCTACAGTGGGACCATATTATAATAATTATAATAGGCTGGTATTATTAGCCCAAGTTTGCGCGGGCGTTTTTTAACGCAGCTCAAAACAGAGAGCGCCGACAGCACAGAAAAAAGCGCCCATGCTACATGCAACATACTTTAACTCCAGCAATCTCAATCATGAACATGGCCGCCCCCAGCACATGTCCAGCGTTGTATGCCCAGAAGCGCACTCCTCGCACGTCCTTCTCTTCGTGGAAGTTGATGGTCTCGATGCGGTCCATTGAGCCCTCCAGGTCTGACTCGGTGTATAGCATCTGTTCTGTTGATATATTGCTGCGGACGAGAATTATTGTTAGGGCCATGTTTTTTGAGCTATGTTAAATTATCTTTGTTGCATTGTTTGAAATATTACATAAAAAAGGAATTACAGTTCACATTTTTATGCAGTTTACATAATATAACAACCAGTTTAAGACCCATGTAACAGGGGGCGAGACTTTTGCCATCAAGCAGGCACAAATCCAGACTCTGCCTGCTACTGAGAAGTTCCAGATGGAAAAACCCAATAACACTTTGCCTGACCCGGGAATCGAATCCAGGATCTCATGCTCAGCAGTAGTGCTTGTAACCACGAGACCAACGAGGCAGCGGGGCGGGGAAGGCTGTGCTGTTTAATGACAAAATACTTGTAAAGCATAACTAGTTATTCTTTAAAGAAAAATAAGTAAGCATGTTGCTGATTTGAATTATCACATGCGCTACAATTTTTTTGCAGTGAAGTAGGCATACAAATCTTTAAAATATGGAAACAAACCTAAAAAGAATTAGAAAATCACATACCTGACTTTGATATAATCTGAGACAAGCCACCTGTAGATGGCTTTAGTTGCGTGAGTCATGAACACGCGGCCTTTGAATGATGTCTTTGTGAGGAACCAGGGTAGTGCACCGCTGTGGTCCAGGTGGAAACTAGAGGAAACAGTTACAAAGATTTTAATAGAATTCAGTTTAAAATGCACTAGATAAAATTATGATGACCACAGATCAAGGCGAAGGTTGTTTGCTGCAAAGCTGCATAGGTAAACATCTTAGCCAGTCAGAATATTTTTGTCAATAATGTTTCTGGCAAACTTACTGTGATATTAGAAGGAGGTCCACTTCATCAGCCTCTATGAGATCCACAAACGGAAGGGCATCCATTCCGGACAACCCTGGGTGTATTCCACAGTCCAACTAAAATATAATATATATTTTTTATTTCCTTTTTTTTGCATGTGAATTAGAATTTAATGATTTAATTTTCATTTGGTGACTGTTTTATTTCATTTACATTTATTTATTCATAAAACTGCAGCATCAGCATGTCTCCAACATACAAATTAATATCAAGCATCTGCCAAAAATCACAATGGAGCGACAATTGCAATGTTTGTGTATTAGTACTCTTGGCTCCCCAATCTAAAGTTGTCTGGCGTGCAACTGCTGAGATCTATAATTCTCAACTTGACATTATTTTATTTACTTCAAAAATGGTACAATGGAATGTCTGAAATACTTCAAGCGATATGAAAACAAAATCCACAAACCATAATTTTCTTCCCTTTGAACTCCAGCATAATGCAGGACCTGCCTACTTCCTGACCAGCACCCCTAGCGGAAAATAAAATGTATTAATAACATACATTTAAATAATTAATATGAGATGTCAGAGATTTCTCAGATATCCCAGTTTTGGTAGTGCTATTGGAAGAGTTTTGCACGGGCAATCACGGAATACTGAGAAAATATTATCTCAGATCAATAACCCAAACTCCTATCAATGCTTTATAGGCCCACCGCTAAATAAAATAACGCTAAACATGAAAACAAACTAATATTTACAATGGCCTTATCGTCAGCTGGTCGCTCTCTTCCATCGGCACCGGATCGGTGCCTTTTCTCGGGTTAGTAGTCATGATTAATAGTTGAAAATGACAACGTAATGCTAAATAATCATGAAATCACTCTTATTTTAGGATAAAATACAATTTTATTGCAGCAAAACAATCACGATCACCGGTAAGATATAGGTTATATAAGTATTGCCATATTTTGAAGTATTTTAATACTATACATTTAATATTTGTTGAATAGGCAATTCAATTTTGTAACTAAAACATCATTACAAATGTGATAATAATGTTTATAAGCCGCTTAAAAATATTCTTGGAATCAATCTAATAGTTTTAAGTTCATTGCCTTAATTACAACATTTACAATTAACTAGGTTTTCGCCCACCCGCAACCGACGCGACGGGCGCGACTTCGTTCGCGTTGATTTCGAATGGGGATAAAAACTGCCACTTCAGTTATCGCTCTACCTACAACATCCAAGAATTTGAAAGCTAGCTGTCACTATCCATATGTTTTTTGTAAACCTAATATTAGGCCCATGGTGTAAACAAGCGACTGAAGCGACACCTTTTACGCATAAATAATTAATATTCCCCGTTGCACAGCTATTAACTGCATAAAAATGGGGACCCATGTATTTGCCACAAATGTTAAAAGACGAAAATTGTGGGAGAAGCTTTCAGAAAAAAAACTGGTAACCCGATATTTCGTCGAGACTATAATAAATTCATTTTAAACCTGAAGTTCTACGGCAGAAATTCGTAAACAGGTGATGCTCCCAATAGTCAATAACTAAGTCCGTTTTTATTACATAAAGGTACTTTTGGTGTGATATTAAGTAAATTATAGTAAAGGTGTGTGCGTGTAAGTGTTTATATTATCATATTAGATCAGTGCTACAATTAACATATCTTACGGTTTCACCAAAGGGCGTTGTACCACTGACGCTGGTGTCACCCTAATAAAGAACATTTCTAACGCCTGGGAAGAAGCACAAGATGCCACTGGAATCTTTTGCGACCTCTCTAAAGCGTTCGATTGCGTAAACCATGAGACACTTCTGCTGAAACTAGAGCACTATGGTATTAGAAATACAGCTCTTGATCTACCAAGATCATACCTGAAAGATAGAAAGGTTAAAGTCCAAGTAAATGGCATGAACTCATTAGGGTCTGAAATGACAATGGGCTTTTCTCAAGGTTCGATATTGGGTCCATTCCTCTTTTTAGATAAACTAAAAAGAGGAATGGACCCATATATTATTAATGATCTACCCCAGTTACTGCATAATCAACCGATGATGGTATTATTTGCAGATGACACACCATTGATCTTTAAAGTTGACCGACGGTCACAAAATCTTGACGACGGGAATAACTCTATTCTTCTGGTCCAAGATTGGTTTATGGTAAATAATTTGGTACTAAATGAAAAAAAAACCAAATGCATTAGATTTCAATTACCAAATGTTAGAAGTTGCGAATGTGACATCATATTGAATGGAGAAAAACTAGAATTTGTTAATCAGACGGTTTTCCTGGGAATCACGCTAGACGAGAAATTACAATGGGGACCCCATATAACATCTCTTGCGGGGCGATTAAGCTCGGCCGCTTATGCTGTTAGGATGATAAGACAGTTAACAGATGTAGAAACCGCGCGTTTGGTCTATTTTAGCTACTTCCACAGCATTATGTCATATGGCATTTTACTGTGGGGTTGGGCTGCTCACATTGAATCCATTTTCATTTTGCAAAAGCGAGCTGTCAGTGCCATTTGCAATTTACGTCGTTGCGAATCTCTTAGGGAACTATTTAAAAAGATTAATGTTATGACGGTACCTTGCCAATTCATTTATGAAAATCTAATGTATGTAAGAAAAAATCTACATCTTTTTAATAAAATAAGTGATAGAACATAATTTTAATACTAGAAATAAAGATAAAATAGATCAACCATTTTTTAGATTATCTAAAGTTCAGTCGCCAGTACATCAAGTTACCACAAACTGTCAGATTTCCTCATTCGATTTTGAACTTAAAAATCAAAGTTTTAAGGTTTAAAATAGTTTGGAGAAATTTGACAGTTTCGTGTAGCTTGACCTGCTGGTGACTGTACATACATCTTTTATGGGGTACTGTGTTAAATGTTACAACAAAATAAAAAACTTGCAATTAAATGAAAGAAAATGTAAAACTCATATTAAAAGTACACTTTGTAAACAAGCATGTTACAAATTAGAGGATTATATCCTAGATAAGAATGCTTGGAAACATGCTGGTCGTGCTCCCTAGGACAATCTAAAGTCTAGACAAAATCAAACTGGTTGCTAATTTAATTGTATAATTTATGATTTTTATGACATTGATTTTTACATTCTGTAACTACTTTAAATCGCACACAAAATTATTACTGTGAAATTTTTGAAAAATCATTTACTTTTCAATATTTATAAATATGTGAGCACCATGTATCTATATCTTAATTAATTTACCTGTCATTGCGTTATATTTAATTATTTTTACCTATTGTGGTATGGTAATTTTTATTCTAGGTGAATCGTCTTCACAAATAATTATATAATTAATGTATACATAATATTGTAAAACATTTTTAAAAGAGTAACGGTGGAGTATAGGCTCGCCTCCTATTACGTGGGACTTAAACATAACTGGCGAAATGTGGTTGTGCTATAGGTACACCTCTGCCTAACCCTTTGGGGAATACAGGCGTGATGTTATGTTATGTGTTAACGGTGGAGTTTCTTGCCCATTCTTCTCCATACGAAACTACCTTTTGGAAGGGGCAACTAGAATCAATATTTATTTTTTGAAAATTTTTACTTTCAAAAGTGCCTTTAAATGCCTATTTAAAATAAATGATTTGACTTATGTATGAGTTATAACTTTGACTTTGAAGTTTTTTCAGTCAGGAAGATCATCCTCGAATTCATGTCGTACGCCTCCAGTCTTCATCAAAAAATTAACTTCAAGTTAAACTTAAAAACACAAGATAAATAACCTATAAAATAAAAAACCTTCCTAATGTATTGTCTTTTCTATTAAAGCTTCTTTTTTACTAGTGGTAGACGCTTCCCTTTTCCTTAGCTCATCTTTTAATAGTGCTGAACTCCGTCTCTTAAATATTCATCACAAAAGTAAACATAAACAAAACAATGGCGATTTGTAGACGATGAACTGTGCTGCCACTTATGACGAGCTTTCAGTTTTTAACCCCATTTGTATGTCCCACGTTCCCATTCTAACTTCAGTAGCCCCACCGCCCTAAACGGCAATTAAAAAATAAAATAGAAATAAAAACTACGATTTTTATGATTTACCTAGTTCATATAGTCCTATTGAATGACAATTTCATGAAATATCAATCAATAGAATTGTATGAACATAAAAGGGTTACATTGATGAATTTAATGAACAAAATTCTGTAAATACATATCCCTTTATATATATATATTTAAGTTACCTAAAGTTAAGTTATGATTAGCGACTGTTTAACCACACATTTTTGAAATTTATACGTCTCTTGAAGATGTGAAACATCGAAATTATTATGGGAACGCGTCGCGACGCCGTGCGTCACCACACCAACAATCGGTTTTACCCGCGGCTATAGATGTTTCACATCAATAAAAGTTTTGCGAAAACGTAATGCCAAACAATATTAAGCTTAAATTTTTTATGCCAAGAGGCAGGTTCCTGTTTGGGCCCTGCCCCTTGTTGTTTGAGCTGGGTGATCATGTATCAGTTGGGACACTTGCCCTAAAATTATACCATAGACTAAGGGCGAATTTAAGAAAACTTTTCAACTTTTTATTTTATTTTTTTGTAGGGCTCATCCTGAGATTTCTTTTAAACTTTTGACAGTTTTTCCTAGAACTGTCCGACGTCAATTTTTTCCAGGTTTTATGTTAACTGACTTTGGTAAAATCAGCCATAGGACAATCAATATAACACATATATACACATACATAACATCACGCCTGTATTCCCCGAAGGGTTAGGCAGAGGTGTACCTATAGCACACCCACATTTCGCCAGTTATGTTTAAGTCCCATGTAATAGGGGGCGAACCTATTGCCAACAACCGGGCACAAACAATATAAATACAATCAAATCAATATAATACCATTTCTATTCTAGTTTTATCGAATGACCACCCTGACATCAATACTTTTTAATCATTCCCTTTTTCGTTCCATTACTTTCTTCCTAAAGTAAAAGCCAGTGTAGATTTATAAATATAAACCGATTTTTAAAATGGTTTGCATCATTATAGATTTTTAGATAGTGTTTAGTTTATACCCCCCTCATAACTCCATGTTTTGGTAATGTTTTTAACTGCGTCGAACGAATTGCAACCTATTCTGGCATTTGACATTGACAGTATTGACACTGACAGACAGTCTTCCAAAAACACGAAAGCACGCGAAATGTGGGTTATTGGTTAGATGTTAAAATAAATTAGTTTATGAATCAACAAAATGCCTAAACCAACGCTTTTCGACGAAGAATCAGACGAGGAGGTTGCGCTTAAAACTGAAAATGATTACGCCAAAAAGTACGACAAGTGGCGCGAAAAGGAAGAACTCCATAAACGTAAGCACGCATGCTACTTATATTTTAGCTCCGGCATCAACTATACAGCTTAAAAGAAAACTCACTAAAAGTTTTTAGTCATCAACTCATTTGAAATTTCATAACATGTTACAGTGGAACAAAAGTATGGCTCCAAGCCAAATGCTGACGGTTCAGTATCAACAGACAGTGAGGATGAGAGTGACGCACCTCCTGAAGTCACTGAGGAGATGGAGACACAGTTCCTCAAGACATTGGCTTTGCTGAAGACTAAGGACCCCAGAATTTATGACCCTGAGTTTAAGTTTTATGATGGTACCGAGAAAAAGGAACCAGGTAAATAAACAGCTGGTTTTAGGAATTTACTTATTGTATTGGTAGTGCATAGTGAGTGATCTTACTAACACCAACAACTCTTTGCAATATGTATTTGAGCTCCATTTCAATATCATTATTTGTTTAAATATTTATTCTTTCCATGAAATGAAACATTTTGAGGTCTATTTCAAGCAGTACCTAATATTAAAGCACAAATAATTATTATACACAAAATAGATTAAATGAAAACGAAAACTATTCATTCTAATATTAAATGATTTCAGAGAAAGAGACCAGGACTAAACAGCTGACATTTGCGGACAGTGATGAGGAGGAGGAGGATGATGATGGCAACATCTTCAGTATTGAGAAGAAAGCTGAGATAGAGGATACTAAGAAGGAGCTAAAAACATCTGAGACAAAGGTTTGACTAAACATAATAAAAAATGGTTGTCTGTAAAGCTGGTTTACGGACAATAATTTTATGTGATAACGTCATAAGGAGTGGAAGAGAGATAGATGCGGCACTAGCTGAATGCTTAGGCCGATCGTGCCGCTCTATCGCTTGTTCCGCGCTCTCGTGTGCATGCTCGGCTCAGGCAGAACGTGACAATGAGTCATGCTTTTTTGTGCATGCAGCCGGCGTTCATCGATTTATAAGACGTTTTCACGTCAGAAAATCATCTGAAATTACAAAAAATAGTGTTACTGGAAAATTACTCAGGTATAAAATGTATAAATAAATTATAAAACTGCTGAATATTTTTTGACCATTATAGTGAATAATTCACTGTAATGGTCAAAAAATATTCAGCAGTTTGCTGTATGTTAATAAAAAATTCTATTGTAGTACCAAGTCCCAGTGATATCACTATAGCCATGCAGTAATGATTGCAAAGAAGTTTTGGAAATACTCTATGATCACATTTTATATTTACTTCAAAATTTGCTGATGTTGTAGGAGACCAAACTAAAAGAGTACCTGGTAGGCCAGGCAGAACACTTAGATGATGAGGTGGAGAAGGACCTGGCACCACTAAAGGCTTTGTGGTCAGACCCTAAGCTGAACGAGGGAGAGGCCTTCCTCAGAGACTATATTTTAAATAAGCCGTAAGTAATATAAAAACTATTTTTTCTTTAGACTACTTTGAAAACAGGTTGTATTTTTTCATCCATGAATTTGAAATTTATTATTTAATGAATGTAACATACAGTGTAAATTAGAGATTTGCACAAATCAAACAGCCAATATGTCATAGATGTTACCATCATAACTTTAGATATTCAAAAAGTGCTGATTTTGACTTATGTATCCTTTTTTCTATCTAACTGAAAGTGCAAGTGAAAAGCTTCTTTAGGTTCATCCCACATCACAACATTTGAATTTTTTCGCAATTGAGATGAATTTTAATGTTTCTTCCTTAGCTACCTTCGAGACGGTGACATTGGTGAAGCAGAAGACAAGATCAGGGATGATGAAGAGTTGGAAGCTGATGAGGAACGAGTGGAGGAACAGGGCAAGTTCGAGAGGGCGTACAACTTCAGGTTTGAGGAGCCAGATCAGGAGTATGTGAGTGTTTACTTATACAAGTTTAAGTAGCTTAGGGAATTCATCAAAAGATAATAATTTATAATGTGATCTACTGTATTTAATTTTTATCAAGTTATTTGCCCGTTTTCAATAACGCGAGGCGTCACCTAAAAGCGCTGGTGGATTATCAACGCTCGGCTCAGCGCCTATACTAACAATGCATTTGCTTAAGCATTCATTTAAGTGTCGCCTAGTGTCAGTGAAAACGGGCATAGCCACCTGCTGCATGGTTCAGCCTAATTCGGCAGATACCGACTTGTTTTCTAACAGCCAGTCAAAACTTCATCCTACATGTCTCAAATCAGATACTGGGATTTTTCACCCAATACCAATCAAGAATCTCATTTTTAACCCCCGACGCAATAACGACGGGGTGTTACAAGTTTGACGTGTCTTTGTGTGTGTGTGTCTGTCTATGGCACCGTAGCTCCCAAACGGATGAAACAATTTAGTTTTTTTTTTTTTTTGTACTGAATAAAATGTTAGTGTTAATACGTGCTGTCGCAACGCAATTATTAGAACGACAACGGTACAAGAATCTTTTCGCGCGCGGCCAAAATCAGAACTAACGCCGTCAACTTGTTTTGTCAATACAATTTCATAAATGTTTACCAACAATGGCCCGTCTCAATGTCATTCAGGCGCCAAAATATCCTTGTTACTCTATTCAGGTCCACAATTCAATTAACTTAGATAATTATAAAATCTGCCTTTTCAGCTAAAACGTTTCCCTCGTACAATGAACTATATTCGTCCGAAAGACGAGCGGCGCTCCAAGAAGCGCGTGGAGGTGCGCACGCGCAAGGAGGAGGAGAAGCACAAGAAGATGGAGGAGATCGCTAGGATGAAGGCGCTAAAGCTGAAGGAGATACAGGAGAAGATCGCCAGGATTAAGGAGGTCACCGGCAATGAGGAGCTGGCGTTCAAGGTATGTTGAGTCAATTAAATATAAAAAACATAATAATAATAATTTATTTATTTAAAACTAGCTGCGTCCCGCGGTTTCACTCGCATAAGTCTCGATCCCGGGGGAATATCGGGATAAAAAGTATCTTATTTCCTAATCCAGGTCATGGTCTACCCATGTGTCAAATTTCATCTAAATCTGTTCAGCGGTTTTAGCCTGAAGGCGAAACAAACATACAAACAAAAAAAAAAAAACTTTTTGTCTTTATAATATTACTTTAGAAAAGTGACAACATTGTTTTAGGCTGCGTCCTAACCAACGTGATCGTCGCGCAAGTATGCGATCGTCTTGTTCATTTCGTTCGGCGAACTCAAACGCGTGCTCGCGTCGACAGTGAGTGCCCTCCGGTGTCCCGCGCACCTGAGTGTCGCACGAGCGCGACGCTCGCGTACGTGCGCGCACGATCTTTTTGGTTTGGACGCGGGGCATCTCACATTTTACAACATACAGAAGTGGTGTCTTAACCATAAGTCTGGCTCCCAAACTAGGTTTATACCTGAAAACTGTTTTTCTAAACCACTGAACGGATTTCGATAAAATTTGGCAAGGAGATAAATGGCATCCTGGGCAAGGACATAGATAGGCCACTTTATGTTCCGGTAGCACGTTCCCGTGAGATTATTTCCGATATCTACGCGAGCGAAGCCGCAGTTTTAAATAATGAAAATAATGCATTCTTCAAGGTATCATGATCTAGGTGCATACTCAGATGTGAACATACAATTGTAAAAGAGGTATCTTACTTACGTTTTTGTGGCTTTTAAAACCACAAAAACATAAATAGCTTTTAAAGCCTACAGAATGCTACGATCTTTACTTACTCGTTTTGAATCGTGCCTTTGCTGCTTTCAGGAATCTGACTTGGAGAGCGAGTTTGACCCTGAGGATCACGACAAGCGTATGAAGGAGATATTTGACGAGCAGTACTACGGCGACGCTGATGAGCAGAAGCCAGTCTTCCCTGATCTGGACGACGAACTAGAGATTGGTAAGACATCGTCAAACACCTAGCTTCTTGCTAACTAAACCGCCTCTGCTTCCCACGGATTTTACGACTTGATAACACATTAGTTAATGTTTTTTACATATATACCTTCCGGAATAAATTATATCACGGTGAAAACCGCATCATTGTCCGGTGCCTAATTTAGAAGATATGAAAAGCGACTTTTAAGTTATTGGGGTTTATATAGAAACGTTGCTTAAAGTTAAGTGACGTTTAAACGTCATAAATGTATGGTTAAACAGTCGCTAATCATTACTTAACTTTATGCAACGTTTATGAATAAACCCCATAGTAATTATGTAAGTATACAGGGTGGATTTTTGAGATGGGGCAGCAAGGGCAACTACCTTAACCGTTGCAGTTACAGGAAAACGGCCTTAGAAGATTTTCCTTAACTTTTTGAGAAATTTTGAATTGCATTCACAGCTTTTGAAAAAAATGTACAGTCAGCAGGAAAATGGGCAATTTTCACAAAAACTTTTTTTAATGCCAATCGATCGTTTCATATAAGGATCAAAAACCTTTATCGGACCAACTGAAGTTTCAGTACTAGAAAAGTCAGAAATCGCAAAGTTTTGGTGAAAATTGCCCATTTAGCATACAGCTACTACAGTTAAGGTAGCTGCCCTTGCTGCCCCATCTCAAAAATCCACCCTGTATATCACCGTATGATTGTGAACATCGTTAGTTTATAATCTATCTCGCGAGTTTATTATTATTATTATTTCGTTTATTTATTTACATACTTATTTGTATACATTTTTAAATATTTTTATAAAAACATTTAAAAATATAAAAATAGTACTCCGCCGGTATCGGGAGCAGGGTCCAAGCTACCGATAGTTAGGGCTCCAGAGACAGGAACCTCCTCACGATGCGAGCCGTATCGAGGAGTACTGCCTTCTGAATCAGGCCCTTGACCCAACCGCCTAACGAGAGCCTCGAGAGATGTTGATCGAGGCTTTCGGCCTTATTATTATTCTTTATTTATCGGACAACAATGATCCATCGTGTTAATAAACAATAATAAAACTTATTACTAGTGTTAGTAATTACAATACAATAGAGAAGAAGATAGAATAGTTAATATTGTGAAAAGGACACCCCCAATTAATGTTTTGTGATTGTCCTTCTCACAAAACTTTTAATAATCGGAGAGTCGACACGCTCTGCCATAGTTTTTAGAATGCTGTTGCCACTCGCCCGTAACCTTGACAACAGCGACGCAGTTTTCTTGCGAATGACGGCGTGGAAGCCTTCAGTTCTGTTTTGCACAAACATAGTAGACGCGCTGCACCATCGTGGCAGTCCCAACAGCATCCTAAAAATATTATTATATTGAACGCGTAGGTCATCCAGCGTTCTTTTGGTATAGTTGATCCAAAGATTCCCCGTGTAAAAGCACTGGCAATATGCCTTAAAAAGTGTTACTTTCACTAGTATACTACACCGAGCGAATCTTCGGGCCAACATGTTACCTCGGACCGCTAAAGCTCTACGCTCCCTTTCAATATCAACATTGTCATAAAGGTCGTCAGTGAGAAAATGCCCTAGATAGTTGACTTTTGTCACTCTTTTGACGTGCAAGCCATTTAGGGTAATGTCATCAGCATAGCTGACACTATTTATTTTTACACCATGGACGCTACAACCGACCCGCATATTGCTGAGGTCCACAATTAGGCCATCTATATATGTGCAAAATAGCCTAGGAGATGTCAGACCACCCTGTCTCACACCGCACCCTAACCTATATGTCTCAGAGAGTGCATTGGGCCACTTCACAACATTTTCTTGGTTCCCATACCAATATTTCAGGATCTTGAGGACTCCTGTCGGTACACCCCTGTCCTCAAGCTCTCTCCAGAGACTAAAAACTATCTTATAAACTATCAAAAATTGTGAACTGCAACAACCCGTTTACAATTTAACGCATTATTTTTTGATAGTTTATAATCTATCTATGGCAAACTGACAAATTGTGAACTGGTATCAAACTTGCATGCAACGGAACGCGCCTTGCGCTAATACTAAATAGCCAAGTAACTGCCACCACCTTGCAACTAGCGCTCGCCGCCCGCTGCCGCGGCACCGCTCCTCCGCTCCTCCGCTCGCTCGGCTCGCGCGCGGTTGGTCACAGTTCTAACCTAACCTTACCCATTTGGTCGGGAGGCCCTGCCTTAGTTATGGCGACCAATTCGGCTACCGACACGTACGTCCAATCAGGGACAGTTCACAAATTTACGGGTGATAAAATCGGACAGATTGTTAACCCAGTCGGTAAGTGCAGATTCATTCACAATTTGTAGATGTAAAATTGATGGATTATAAACTACCGAAAATGAATGCGTTATACTGTAACTGTTCATAATTTTTCAATAGTTTATAATTTTGTGAGATAGATTGATAACCTAACGATGTTCACAATCTTACTGACATAGAGATGTTAGCTAAACTATTAAGTTACACAGCCGAATAGGTTATGGGTTATTTTAATTTTCATTCTGAAGGGGCATTAACAATGTGAAAGGATTAGGAAGTTTTGAAACACACATCGCACTCATCATCACTTGCCTGCCTGTTCCCAAGCATAGTTGAGTCGGCTTCAAATCTAACCGGATGCTGCTGAATACCTGTATTTTATACGGAGCGACTGCCTATCTGACCTTTACAACCCAGTTACTGGGTAATACGATACCCCTTGGTAAGACTGGTTGTCAGACTTTCGGGCTTCTGACGACTGCCAAAGATCCACGAATGACAGCCGGGACCAACGATTAACGTGCTTTCCGAAGCACGGAGGGGTCTTGGTATGTAAAGATGGTCTACCATCCACAGACCAACTGCGGCAAGCGTAGCTTAAACTGATAGATCGATCCGTGCGTCTGTTATTCCTTAGCACACATCTCAATATTGTCCTTAAATAACTTTCATGAAAACTGATGGTAGTCCACATTTTTTATAAATTTTTGTATAATATTTACAGAGAACTGGGACAAGTACCAACCTGAACAGGATGAGGATGATGACGATGATGAGGCAGATCAGCTGGGCGATGCTGAGGGACCACATTGTGAAGATGAGGAATTCAATGTGAGTAAACATGTGATCTTAAATCAATTCAGATCACAACATTTTAAATCTGTTTTTTAGGTTGAACGAATTTGATGTATTTGTGTGAACATTCAAATATTCATGATTGAAAATGGTACAGTCAACCGCATATCAGTACTTCGACTACGAAAACCGGAACCGGCCTTAAGCTTTGGATCCGGGTTTCACAATAACGGCTGTGCAAATATAAATCGTTTTTCTGGTGAAAATGACATTTTCATGACAACTGTTTTAATATGACAAAACCGCTCTTCTAGGAAACAGCTTTACTGTTACGAAATAAACGCGTTGCCAAAGACAAATTGCCATCATAGCTGTATCGTTGACTGCGTTAATTATAAATTATACATAAATAGGGGCAGCAAAACAAAACCTTCATCTAAACTAATATTGAGAAAAGATTTGATTTTTTGTATGTTTGTTTGTTGTTTTTATGCTAAAAAGGCTGAACGGATTTCGATGAAATTTGGCACACGGGTAGACTATGACCTGGATTAGGACATAGAATACTTTGATTCCCGATATTCCTACGGGATCGACACTTCTGCGGGTGAAACCACGGGGCGAAGCTAGTTTCCTTATATAATTGCAAAATAAATAAAATAAAACATTTTTTTTCACCAGATGGACGCTGACTATGATCCAAAGAAGACTCGCGAGAATCTTCTAGAAGAATTAAAGAAGACTCTTGGCAAGAAGAGAAGAAACAGAAAGAAGAAATCCAAACTCGCCGAGTTACTTTCCTCTGAGAAGCCTAAGTTCGTCCCCACCGTAGCTGACAAGACGTATGATCAGTACATGGAGGAGTACTACAAGATGGACTGTGAAGATGTGATTGGTGGAGATCTGCCCACACGGTTCAAGTATCGGGAAGTCGTGCCGTGCGATTATGGACTTACTGTGGAAGAGGTAAGGTGTATTTTGTTATACCGTAGCATGTTTAGGTGTTTGGTTTTCCTGTATGGACGATTGCCATCTCTTTTTTACTCTTTTTTCTTGAATGTGTTTAACGTTACCATTGCAATGGAATGCTGGTTTCCGGCACGACAAAGACGAGTCCCATAACAATCATCTTGCCCACTTCCAATTAGAGACCTATTTACAACGCAACCAATTTTACGTAAAATGTAGAGCTCAAACTTAACCAGTGAATGATTATGGGACTCAAGTCCGCTTGCACCACAAATTACTAAATACGTTTAGCGTTAAAAATATTTAAAAAATTGTTCTGTTTCTGTTAAGCGTTAGAAGATGACTGAGATAGAATGATGTTTTAAATATGTTTAGATATTTAAAACATCGCATTCGATTAACGCATGCTTGCACTACTAATAGTGCAAGCATGCGTTAATTTGACTGACATTATTATTCCAGCTTATCGAAAAATCCGATAACATTAAGTTCCAATGTGTTTTCCAGATTCTCCTAGCCGACGACAAGGAGCTGACCCAGTGGGTGCCCCTGAAGAAGATCCTCAAGCACCGCGCGGCCGACGCCGAGCGCGGCGACGCGCGCAACTACGCGCAGAAAGCGGCCGACGTGCGCCTCAAGAAGAAGATACTGCCCAGTCTGTTCCAGGACTTGCCGGAGTGAGTTAAAAACTGTTTAAATATTACTATCTAAACTGCATTTTCATAAGAGAAGGGCCATTCTAGATTGACTCTGATTCTATGTAAATACAGTGGATATTGGACAATATTAGTAACTAGCATTTGTTAAAAAAAGAATCTTTGCAGTTATTTTGGAAAAAACAATTATTATGGATTTACATATTTGTTAAAAAAAGAATCTTTGGAATTACTTTGGAAAAATAATGATTATATATTTTCAGTCCGAAAATGCATTAATTCATTCACATAACACAACAGATTTAAACAAAGTACATATAAGAACAGCCAGCTAACTATATTTGTTTATTATTTCCAGAGACCCAGATATAGTCGTACCTATAGAAGAAACGAAAAAGCAAAAAAAGAAGAAGAAGAAGAAGAAAAAGGATAAACAGAAAAGCACAGAAGATACCGTCACACGGGAAACTGAACTGGAAACGCAAGAAAAAATTGCTGATCAAGACTCAGAAGCTCAAGACACTAGTGAAGTTGTGGAAAGTCCTAAAAAGAATAAGAAAGATAAACATAAATCTAATTTAGACGACGAAGTAAACACCACACAAAATGAAGAAGTAACAAACACAGAAGAGAATGGAGGACTCAAGCAAAAGAAGAAGAAGAAACATAAATCGGACGGTTTTGTTGTTGAAACTGTTGAACATGCTGAACCTAGTCAACTCAGTACCGAAACTAATGGAGTTATTGACACTGCAACAGAAACTCCTAAAAAGAAAAACAAACAAAAAATAAACAACAAGTCCATCCTGGAAAATAATGTCGAAAGTTCCGTAGCAAATAAGAATAACAAAAACTTGAAACGTAAAGCTGATACAAATACAGGAGACCAGCCGAATCAAAAGAAAAAGAAAGGCAATAAGAAAGATTTCAAGAAGAATTTCAAACAAACCGATAAGTTTAAAAATAAGAACAAAGTAACCCAACCAATGAACCCTATGCTCAATCTATCAGATGAAAGGCTGAAAGCGTACGGATTGAACCCTAAAAAGTACAAGAACTTCATGAAATTCAAGAAGTTTTAATCACTCTTTACATATATGTAGATTTGTATATTAAATCGGATATTTCCAGTGTAAATAAATATATTTTATTTTATTCTTGCTTTTTTCGTTCTACACAAAGCAAACATTTCTCAAAAGGCACTGATTTCTGTTGTATGTAACAAATATCAGTCACTGTTCATTATACAGTTTTATTATATGTTTATAATAACCACCACCTCTTAGAGCAGTTTTTTAATATTATTACTTCACAGTGAGAAAGACATGGAGCTATACGTCCTGTATAGCTCCGGTTCATTCTCACACTGAAGTAACAATAGGCAATGGATATTGTTCCAGTGATGAATCATGCTCTCAAAACGGTGAAGGAAAACATCATGAGGAAACCGGCATGTCCTAGAACAAAAAAATCGAAGACATGTGACATCCACCAATCCGCACTGGGCCCGCGTGGTAGTTTACAGCCCATTCCCTCTCAAAGAGAAGAGGAGTCCTGAGTCCCAGCAGTGGGAACATTATAGGCTGATTATGTTATGTGATGAATCATGGAATGAACATAATATTATAGATATTGTCGCTAAGGCCCTCTTGTAGCGCGGTGTGTCTTGTAGTGTGTCTCCGAGCACTGGCGGAACGGTGCGAGCGCTTGAACTTCTAGATTTTTTATATATTTTAAAAATAATAACGAAATTACTTAACGTGTTCTCAACCTGCGTTAAAAAATGGCAAACCTTATCTTTTGATATCAATTTTACATGGTTTCATGATGGAATCTCTTCAAGGTACACGTGTATAACGATTTAGTGTCATCTTTTTTTTATTTTCGATTCAGTATTTTAATTTAATTTTCTGTTTTCACACAGCGCTTGACCGCATGTTCAATTTTCATAAAATATTATTTTTTGCTCAACATTTACATTTGGCTGAGATTAAGAGCTCCAGGTACTCGAGCTCATAGATCTTGTATCGTATATCAAATCAAACACAACAAACAAAACTCGCCCTTTTTGTTCCTATTAGATTATTGAAGTTTTGAATTTCCCGCCATTTGAAAAAGTGCTAGCCTCGTCTCTGAACACAATGTTACCAAGTATAATAATAATAATCATTTCATTAAAAACGTCTAACGGGCCTCTGCGAGTTGGCTTCGGCCCCTCGTATGCCTTCCAAAAGTCCGGGATCCCAGGGTCCCGAGAAATGTCAAGAGACGTAATAATAATGTTTATTTTATCTCCACAAATTACAAAATAACAAAGTCATTTCAAAGAGTAATGAAAAAAGGATTGTGTGGTTTTATGAAACCACGGTAAAAGTGAAACTTTTTCCCTACTCCGCGGCCGACCGTCACGCGACATGCAACACACAGACGAAAAAGTTTGAGACGATGTAATAAAAGTTTCACTTTAATAAATGACAGACAAATATTCGAGTAATACTAGATATTGATGTTTGGAAGTACCTGTTTGTTTGAAAATAATAAAGCCAAAAAAACTTTTTTGAAAATAGTCTAGAATCTACGCTTGTGTTATATTTTGACGTGTGGTAACATTGCATTGATGGATGACATAAAAAAACTTGAGCTGTAGTCTATTCGCTCTTTTTGACAACTCTCTTTTTCGGCGAGCCGTGTTAACGGAACAAGGTGAATTATTAAAATTGTTATATTTGTGAATTTTATGAAATAAGTGTTAAAATATATCTGTTCCGTAATTCCATTACGTACAGTATAATTATAATCGGCAAGTATTGCACGATTTTATAGATGAAAGTGGATTTTGTGAACATAACCTAAACATGCCTACAAGTAGATCATTTCGATTTCTGTATAAATCGTCGTGAGTGGACACGTAGGCTATAGAAATGCCCCGAGCATTGATTCCCAAGTGCATTAAAATCTAAATAACCTCCTTCGTTTAGGTGTTTGGCACTTGCATCGGTTTGTGGCGACAAACATAATTATAAATGTTTACAAAATGCTTACGGTGGCTGTGTGACTGAGGCATAACGTCTCGAGACTCGTTTTTATTTGATTTCTTAGGAGTGATTCAAGAAGTTCTTCACAAGTATCGTTTTTATCTGACAGGTTTTGAGTCATCGCATGGTATTTTTAACCGAGTTCCAAAAAGGAGGTAATGTCAGTGTTTTGGAGACTCAAACCGACGATGACTTGTTTCTGCCACCGTTAGTGTTGTGCTCCAAGTGAGTAAAATTTTCAACGAAGAAAAGTCGCATATAAAACTTCCATCTAAACATTCCAGCTCGCCAAGATGGTGAACAACAGAGTACCGTCGGTATTCTCCAAGACCTATGTCACGCCCCGCCGTCCCTTCGAGAAGGCTCGTCTGGACCAGGAGCTCAAGATCATCGGCGAGTATGGTCTGCGCAACAAGCGCGAAGTTTGGCGCGTCAAGTACACGCTTGCTCGCATCCGTAAGGCTGCCCGTGAGCTGCTGACCCTGGAGGAGAAGGATCCTAAGAGGCTGTTTGAAGGTAAGGAAAAAATTACACATGACATATATCAGGTTGTGATCTATATAACTACACACATGTGGTTAACCTATAAAAAATGTGGGTTTTGAAGGTTATGTCAAGTCACTGACATAATTATTATTTGATGTGTTATTGACCTATTGGTGAGGCAAAATTAGTTTATAATGATGAAAAAATCTGGCAACCTCTTATCAGAAGAAAAATTGTTGATTTCTAATACTCTGACAATCTCAACAACAATATTATAAAGTGTAAAACTGTTTAGCAATGTACTTATAAAATTCTGCCTTCATGTTTCCAGGTAATGCACTTCTGCGTCGTCTCGTCAGGATCGGAGTGTTGGACGAGAAACAGATGAAGCTCGATTACGTGCTCGGTCTTAAGATTGAGGACTTCTTGGAGCGCCGTCTGCAGACCCAGGTCTTCAAGGCTGGTCTAGCCAAGTCCATCCATCATGCCCGTATTCTCATCAGGCAGAGACATATCCGGTAAGAACTCATTTGTTTTTATTGAATTTATAATAACAACTACATGGTAACAAACAAATGTTTTGTAAAATTGTTGATAAGATTTTTACTTTCAATATTCTATTAACTTTAATTTGTCCGTAATAAATTGAATCATAACCACATGTAACATGAACCTCAAACACAGGTGATCTCGCACACTCGGCGGCCGCAGCTGCCTGGCTTTGAATCTTATTCTAAAGACCACTTGGCTCCCAACCCAGTTGGGGTCAATGTCTTGAAATGTTTATAAGCTCTGTTTGAGCTCACAGGTAAGGTATCAGTAGTTCCCTTCTTCCAGTGTTGGTACAGAAAAGCCCTGTGTCTCTAGAAGCTATCTGTTGGCTACCAATTTGATTCTGTAATGTAAAGTATGAAAATCTTACAATGTCTAAATATAAACTTGTAAAACTCAACAATTTATTTGTAAACAGTTACAAAACAATATAAATTAGAGAAGTACAGCTCCTAAAAATTCTATACAAAGCCAGTCACCATATTCATTACTGATTATCAAAAAAATTGTCCTCAGCGTCCGTAAGCAAGTGGTGAACATCCCGTCGTTCATCGTGCGCCTGGACAGCGGCAAACACATCGACTTCTCGCTGAAGTCTCCGTTCGGAGGCGGCCGCCCTGGTCGCGTCAAGAGGAAGAACCTGCGCAAGGGACAGGGCGGTGGTGCCGCAGCTGATGAGGAGGAGGATTAGTCCAATAAATGACGTTAATTATCTGTTTTCTTTTAATCTAGCTTTTAAAACTATGGTTATCATTTTAAGTTTCAAACTTGGACACTGAAAAGGACATCATCCCCAGTCCATATATTTTGGGATAAATTATGAAATAGCCAATATTATTCTAACTCCTAAAACAGCGCAGGGAATGACCCTACGGATTTGGTCCAAATGAAGAGAATAACATCAATATTATAGAACTTTTTTTTTGGCTTTTCATATTAGCCCAAATATGTATGGATGGGAATGATGTCCTTTCACACGCAAATCTCACATACTGTACACTAAAAACCTCAAATGAGAAATTCGGGAAACTTCAATTGCGGCCATTTTTACAAGCGTTATTCAGACAGTTTTCATGTTCCCCTTTATATAAAAAGTACTCTTGTGATTACCCTGCAAAGTAACGGTGAATGTACTTTTCATTCACTCAACAGCCAAACCTGGCTCATCTTTACGTTATACTAATATTTTTGCTGTTCGGGATGCGAATACGGGTCTTGTAGCGCAACAGCCAATTGCTGTCACTGTACCGACCGTGCCATCACATTGAAGATTTGGGTACTTATTTGAATACATTGATCATAACACAGAAAAAAAAGTTAACAAACCGCCGCGCGAAGCGAGCGTACGAGGCGAAGTCCCGCGGAAATGACTGGCCCCCGGAAACCAGATTCAACGCATCTTAAAACAAAGTTAGTCACATCAAAATTAGGGTAGGTAGGTAGCTATGTAATCCAGATTTCTTCAAAATAGTCTTGTTACCTGTTAAAACTGAAATTAGCGTTATTTCCGTCAGAGTATCCACTTCCACTTCCCTTCACCTAATAGGAACGAGGAAAAATAAATAACACTTACGTGCAAAAAATCGACCCACCCCGTGCTCTTCGAACAAAATTTGTTTTATCGAAGAACGAAGGAACCTGGATCTGACGACACAAGGAATCCTATGTGAGTTCCAGGAATCAACGCATTCGATTGTAGTTTCTTATACAATAATATTATTCTTATTAACAATAATCTAATTATATTTTTATGTCCGTGACTACCACAGCACCACCAACGCCAATCGCTTCCATATGTGGTAAATAATTAGTACTCAATTGGTACCTTAGTAGTTTTCGAGAAAATCGTATTTGAAGGTGGTCCTGCGGTAGTCACGCTCCCATCAGCAGGACCACCACCGGCGCCGAAACAGGGAGCATGCTACTACAGCTATTCTAAGTATACAAATAATTAGTACCCATAAATGTGATACAATTCGTAAAAAAAAACAGAACTGAAACATTTGTATTTACCGAGAAATCAACGATGATAACTTTCGCGCGCTATTTGAGCAGGACCACGACTTTGAATGTTGATTCCAGGTTTCAGGAGCTTGTCGCTTCCCTCACACCTACATAGAAAATTACTACCCTGCAAGATAAAATTAGTATACAAAATTCAAAATTAGTACTCTAGTAGTTTACGAGATATTAGGTTGGGGAAAAAGTCTTTTCGCATTATAGTATGTATGAACTTGTAATAAAATCTCTTTGGCTATACTATTCGTATCTGGCTGGTTTTGGTATCATTGAAAGTTTAAATTTTAAAGAACATAATTACAAATTCAAATTAGGAAAATGTGTGATTTTCATTTGTTTTTCGTACTGTCAAGATGAGTGAATCTAATGAAGAAATTCGATACATTTTAAAATTTTACTACAAAAAAGGTAAAAACGCAACAAAAGCCGCGAAAAAAATTTGCGATGTTTATGGACCTAGTGCAGTGTCTGTGAGAGTAGCACAAATTTGGTTTAAGCGTTTTCAATCCGGAAATTTTGATGTCAAAGATGCACGTCGCTCTGGTCGCCCTATTACGGATAAAATGGATGCCATTTTTGAAAAAGTGGAGCAAGATTGGCATATCAGTAGTTACGACGTAGCTGAAGAACTGGGAATTGACCACAAAACAGTTTTGGCACATTTGAAAAAAAACACCCAGTTTTTTTATTACTTATGTAATCCTTTTATACTTACGTTATTAGCAACATATTTTTACTGCAGTAAATTAGGTTTTTAATACTTAGGTACTGCTTGGAGCAACGGTAAATTAATAGGAAAGAAATAAATAAGAAACACCTATCGCTCTTTAATGATATTCATATAACAACACAGAAGGTAGGTACTTACAATACAGAAAAACAATTATTTGATTACCCTACCTACCCTATACCTGGTTAGAGCTGCTTAAAACAATTATTTGATTACCCTACCTACCCTATACCTGGTTAGAGCTGCTTTTGACAGTGAGAAGTGCGCATATTTTAATACATATATTAATAATAATATTAAACAACCAAAGAAGTTATGGACTCATATTAAATCAACTATAGCCACCTCAAAAAAACCAGAGCATAGTCTGCCACATTTCTGTAATAACCCGGAATCTATCAATCAACACTTTTTGGATGTACCAGGCAGTGGTGAGGTCAGTACTGCAGATTTAAGTTATTTTGACCACCATAGACATAGTAACAGTCATTTCCGGCTTGAGCCGGTCCAGCAGACTGCGGTGCTCGGGATCTTGCGCGGGCTTAAGTCAAATGCGCAGGGCGTTGACCATATTTCTCTGGAGATGCTTATGTTGACACTTCCTCGAACACTTGCAGTTATCACAGCTATTATCAACAGATCCATAGTCACCTCTTCTTTTCCTGATCTGTGGAAAATGGCAATAGTTAGACCAATCCCAAAAGTACCTAACCCAACTAGTGTGAAAGACCTTCGTCCCATAAGCCTACTGCCATGTCTGTCCAAAATTTTAGAAAGGGTTGTCTCTGACCAGCTTAGGGCATATCTTGAGCACCATAGTATTTTGCCACTGGCTCAATCCGGATTTCGCAGGGGCCACAGCACAGCGACAGCACTCCTGGATGTAGTCGGTAACATTCTCGAAGCTAGAGACCAGGGCATGGGAACCCTGCTTGTCCTACTAGATTTTTCACGTGCTTTTGACTCTATTAATACTTCGCTTCTTCTCTCTAAGCTGTCTTACTATGGGTGTGATGTTGAAACAGTCAAATGGTTTGAGAGTTACCTCAGTAATAGATCACAGTTTGTCCAGGTGACATGCGACAGTAATGGAGATACCATGTCCTCTGGTCCGCAGCGCGTGGACAGGGGCGTACCACAGGGTTCGATCCTGGGCCCGCTGCTCTTTATCCTTTACACTGCTGACATCACCAACTGTCTGATCAATTCCAAGTTCCACCTTTACGCCGATGACCTGCAGTTGTACCTCTCCTTCCGCACCCAGGATACTGCTGAAACTGTAAATAGAATTAATGAGGATTTGGAAAGGATCTCTGATTGGTCCAGAAGAAACTCTTTGGTCCTGAACCCAAGTAAATCAAAGTATATTGTGATGGGATCTAGGGATTTCCTGAACAAAATGCTTGCTTGCAATATAGACCTCAAGATTGATGGTCGTGGTGTGGAAAGGGTTCTGGAAGCTCGTAATCTTGGGGTAGTATTTGACGGGCAGCTGCATTTTGAAACTCACATCTTGGAGGCCGTGCGCAACTGCTTCTACCGACTCAAGCTCTTGTATCGTGTCCGTCCCTACATAAGTGTGGATATGCGGGTCATGCTGTGTGAGTCACTTGTTCTATCCAAGCTTAACTACGCTGATACTGTGTATGGGGCGTGCATTCTCGGTAGAAGCGGAAAACTGATCCAGCGGGTGCAGAATGCTTGTGCAAGATTCTGCTACAATGTCCCACCACGTTCCCACATCACTCCTTTTTTAAATAGTGGTAATTTGATGAGAATGTCAGCACGCAGACAACTACACCTGGCTACCCTACTCTTTGGCACTATTCTCACAAAGAAACCAGAATATTTATTTAAAAAACTGTCTTGGTCGCGCGATGTTAACAAGATTAAAACTAGAGCATCTTCGTACCTCATGTTAGCATCATCGCACAGAACTGCTGCATTCCGTGGTAGTTTCAAATTCGCTGCCTCTCGTTGCTGGAACGACTTGCCTCCTCCTTTTCGTGCTATAAAGACAGTTGGTACATTTAGAATCAAATTTAAACAGCATTTACTACACATTCAAAAATGTACCACACTTTGAACTTACCTTTGATGTGCACGCAGCTTGTAATGGTGGCAAGCTAGTGGCAGCGATTGTTCGCTAAACAGAGCAGGCACAACAAGCAGTGTCAGCAGTAATTTCGCTTTTGATTGTTTTTTTTTTTTTTTTTTTCTCGTTGTTGTCATTTGTAAATTGAAATTCTTGTGTTATTATAGTCATTACATTAGTTTATCCTTATTTCTCCAAATAACGTTAATTGAACACCACAGAGTATTCTTTGTTATAATAATCACAGCAATATTGAGCATTTCGCAGCCGTAATCAATTAATAATCTTCTCGTCTCGCCGTATAGTTTTGTAATTGTATTTGCCGAGTGCCGGCGCCTGCGTCTCTTTACTTGTCACAGCGATGCCATTGTGCCACAGACACTAAATCCGTAGACAAGTAATTGATGTTACGTCGGGTGCTGACACGCGGAATATAATCATTTTATTTGATTTTTTTATCTTATTTTATAATAATTGTGTTACACATAAATAGCTATTTTTATTTTATCTTTATTTTGTTTTTTATATTTAAATTTATTTCTGTATCTGTCCGTGACACCACAGCAGCGGGCCCTATCAGAATACCAGCGCTGCGACACTTATTTTTTTTTTTTAAATGTCGCAGCATCATGCTGAGATAGGGGCCTTTTGGCCTCGTACAGGACTTTCTGTTGTTATTTTCATTTTACTTTTGTTTTTATTTTTTATTTTTTATATTTTTTGTTTTTATGAGTGTGTTTAGTTTCTAATAATCCTGTGCGAGTCTCAATAAATAATTTTTCTTTCTTCTTTCTTTCTTTTACCCGTCATTAACAAAGGTATCACAGGCCATGGGTAACGATAGGTATTTTTTTTTTCTTAATATGTACCTATAAAGGTACACAGTTGGTATAAAAATTATAGATATTGAACTGTTGTTAATACTATTCCGACATCCATAAATTTATGTGCGCGAATGTACATCTCCGAAACAGCACAATACTATTGACAACTTAATTTGGTCGGGTTATACGCGGAGATTTAGTATGGAAAAGTAATGAAAGCTAATTTTTCTTAGAATAGGTACACCACTTAGGAATCTGAAATTTTGGTCACTACAACTTCTTTAGGAGAACTAATTTTTGTATAAAATTGGGAAGAAAACACAGAGTTTTTAATAGGGAAATCTTGAAATAAAAATTTAACACCGTGACTACCGCCATCCCACCAATGGCATGGTATATCTCGTAAACTACTGGACTACTAATTTTGAATTTTGGGTACTAATTTTATATTGCAGCGTACTAATTTTCTATGTAGGTTTGAGGGAAGCGACAAGCTCCTGAAACCTGGAATCAACATTCAAAGTCGTGGTCCTGCTGAAATATCGCGCGAAAGTTATCATCGTTGATTTCTCGGTAAATACAAATGTTTCAGTACCGTTTTTTTTTACGAATTGAATCACATTTATGGGTATTAATTATTTGTATACTTAGAATAGCTGTAGCATGCTCCCTGTTTCGGCGCTGGTGGTGGTCCTGCTGAAGGGAGCGTGACTCCCGCAGGACCACCTTCAAATACGATTTTCTCGAAAACTACTAAGGTACCAATTTTGTTGTTCGAGTACTAATTAGTACCAATTGAGTACTAATTATTTACCAAATATGGAAGCGATTGGCGTTGGTGGTCCTACGGTAGTCACGGACATATATTTTTACCTTCCTGTTATTATGTAGATTTATTAAAATTTCTTCATTAATTTTTGAGAAAATCGCGAACTTGCAAACCTGCGGGTCGACTAAAGAACCTCCTTTTTTGAAGTCTGCTAGAAACTCAAGGTAAATCAACAGACAGAAATAATCAAAATTAAGCTGTGTCAACTTTTTAACCGACTTCACTAAAAGGAGGAGGTCCTCAATTCGTCTGTATGTTTTTTTTTTATGTGTGTTAGCTCATAACTTTTTTTCTGGGTGAACCGATTTGGATGATTCTTTTTTTATTTGATAGGTGGTGCTTCACATGTGGTCCCGTTTAAATTTGATCAAGGTCTGACCAGTAGTTTTTGAGTTATCTTTAATATTGCATATTTTTTCCACTTAGTTTATATGGATGATGTGTTAATAATTTCCTGCACTGTTATTTACACACCAAGTAGTGGTATAAGAATTTGTGTGGGGTAGGTACCGGCACTAAAAAGTGAAAAATAAAAACTTTTTTACAAAAAAACAACCGACTTCCAAAAAAAACACTAAAAGACGTGAAAAATAACTTTAATTTCGGAAGTCGGTGACCAAAAACGAAAATACAAAACCAGACACCGACTTCTGAAATTAAAGTTATTTTTCACGTCTTTTAGTGTTTTTTTTGGAAGTTGGTTGTTTTTTTGTAAAAAAGTTTTTATCACTGACAAAGAAGGTCACACAGATTTTCCGAACAAAATGAGATTTGTCAAGAATATTGCTTTTACCAAAGTATGGGTATGTGTAAATAAACTTTATCCTACCTACCTTAGTTACCTTCACACAATCAAACGTAAATAACATATTCATTCATATTTTTGAGACATCGTTTCTCAAAAATAGAAAGCACGGTGTGGGCCATTTTTTTACATGCAAGTGTACTAAGTAGCTTATGTATGCGAAAAACGTTATTCTCAATTATGAATAGTAGAGTAAAGAAGATAGTAGCACGAACGTCTAAAATCGTCAACCCGCGCTGATCAAGAGTGGTAAGTAAGTTAGATTGTTTCCATCTCTGTATGAGAAGCAGTGGCGTAGCTAGTCCTAAAGGGGCCCTGTGTCGAAATTTGTTGGGGGCCCTTTTTACCCGACTGTACCGATGCTTCCAAAAACAATAACTACCCTAGGTATTGTTTTTTTTTTACAAAATAGCACACTGACTTTGAAACTATAGCTATTATTTTGAGTTTCTTGCCCGTCCTTCTCCATAGATACCCTACTACACTTTGGATTGGACAACTAACTAGCTTCATCTTTATGACTGACCGAACCCTTGAAAATTCAAATGTAAATGGTTTAATTGAAATAAATGCTTTGAGTTTGAAGCCACAAACAAATTTCATTCATTTGTTTTTTTTTCCATTATGTACCACTCATTCATTACGGGCCTCTTAGCAATATGAATTACGGATAATATTTTACGAATATTCACGGCGCGTCGGGGGGCCCTGTAGCTTGGAGACCCCGTATCATTGATACGGCTGATACGGCGGTAGCTACGCCCCTGATGAGAAGAGACCTTGCAGTGGGACAATTTCCGGCTGACTGACTAATTAATCGTTGATTAATAATAAAAAACTTGGATTTGTAAAATTGTACATTTTAGATATTAAAATTATTCAACAAGTAAATACAATGTAAACAGTTGGTGGTATGATATATTTTTCATAGTCTTATAATAATTAGTATGGAATTTAGTATGCCTGGTTTCAAATAAGCAATACTTACCTAAGTACATAAAAAGCTATATAACTAATAAATATTAATATATGTATATAATAGGTAGCTACAAAAATTATAATTATGTATCCTCATCATTCATTCATGATACAGAAAAAATATAGGTACCTAGAGTACTTACATGATGTGTAACCGTTAATACATAAATGATTTTATTTCTGTAAGTAGGTTTGTACAAACACCTCAATCATATTTTTTAAACTAGTTGAGGTCGGCGTTTCCTATTCTTTTAAAGTCCAGACATAATCATGTGAAGACCATTTATTTAGATTGGTATCTGAAATGATCTTTTGAGGAACTATGCTGCTATGATTCATCTTGTAAATAAGAATGTTTAAGATAATTGATACTGACAATTTAAAACATTAAAATATTATGGGTGTATATTATATGTATACTTAGTTACATAAAAATCTTACGACTAGCGAAAACTACGTTCCTACTGCTATATACATAATAACAATATATTATTACATTTTCTTTTTATTTACAAACATTGTGAGGTCCTAGCGTAATATAGATAAAGCTATTACTGCGTAGGTAGGTACTGCGTTAATAAGTAGATACGTAATAAATAACGTTACCTCATCAGCCTTGCTTACACTAAGACCTCATTGCACAGTACCTAGCATAGATCTATGGACAACGTTGGCGGTTAATCAGTTTTCAACCTTATTACTAAATTCATATTGTTGAAAAGTTGTCAACCGTGCACATTGCCGATTGTTACAGCATTTGGTACTGGAATACAACACTATACATGGTTACTATCACCACTATTATCTAGCCTACTATCTTCTACCTTAGCGTTCTTCATTCCCTCCGTGACCTGATCAGTGCCGTCCTTCTTCTCGCTGATCTGCGCCAGACAGAGAGACAGGATGCGCTCCAGACCGCGGGCCGTCTCCTCCGAGGGATAGATGTCCATGACCGGCACGTGAACGAAGAGCGTGCGTGTGTTGTCTATGCTCAGGGACGTGTAGTAGATATACTCGCACAGGTATCTGGAATAAACGTAAGAATCATGAGTAAGGTACTTTTATTTCGGTAAGCGCGATTTTCATAGTTCAAGCGGTGCTACTGATGTGGTTTGCATAATCAGCCTACTTATATCACTCCCACTGCTGGAGCACAGGCGTCCTCTCTGTGAAAGGCAGTAGGCCATAGTTCACCACGCGGGCCCAGTCACATGTCTTCGAAGTTTTGTTTTCTCATAATATTTTCCTTCACCGTTTTGAGAGCAGTGGAGCTGAACTACCTACGTCACAGATTATTCACAAGAATTACAAGTGAGTAATTACTGTTTTTGGGTTTCGTGCATTTCAACCTGCTTTTCCGACATAATACCAACGTAATTACGGTGAAGCCTTTTTCCTCCTCAAATAGCTAAGTGTAAGTAAACGGATAAATCAGTAAGCAGGAAGGAAAGTCCATATTTAGTCCAGTATAAATTATCAATAACGAGTGACGCATCACAACGATTTGAGAGTTGGACCAACCAACCCAACTCGTTTTAATTTTTTGTATTTATGTGTTTTTTCTTTGCGTCATGTTTACCGCAAATAAACGTATTTTCTTTATTTCTTACTTTCTCCCGCCCTCAAGCTTTTACTGTTGAACAACATGTACAACATTTGTCATCCTGAAAATATGGTTGGTCTAGCGGTAGCACGCGCGACTGTTTCGCGTAACGTCCTGGATTCGTACCCCAGGTTGTGCAGTGTTATTTATTGAGTTGTTCAGTTAGGAATTTCTTCTAGATTAGGTAATTAATAGCAATAAGCTCATGTCTTCTAGACGTTAATTAATAGTAATTAGCTCATGTCTTCTTGACGTTAATTAATAGCAATTAGCTCATGTCTTCATTACATACATAAAACATAACTGGTGAATATTGGCTGTCCTATTATACGCCTCTGCTTAGTGCTCCTACAATACAGACGTGATTTTATGAGTAACTTTAAACATTTGATATAATCCCTTTGAATGAGACAAGTCATCGTAAAATAAGAATCAATAGTTTAGAATGTAAACTATTGATTCTACAATAGGTAACTCAAATGTTGTTACCATTTGAGAGAGCCTACAACGCCCTCCACGTTCAGTACAATAATGCTTTTCGGGTGTTGCTGGGGCTTCCTCGGTTCTGTAGTGCGTCGGGCATGTTTTCCGATGCAGGCATAGATAGTTTTCAGGCTATCATGCGCAAAATAACGGCATCCCTAATGCGTAGGATACGTGGAAGCTCCAATAGCATCTTGAAGGTTATTGTGGGAAGGCCAGACTGCCCTTTTCTGATGCACTGGTCCAGTAGACATAGCTGCGGGCCTGGTGCTGAAGAAAGATATTTAAATTGATATTTACAGAAGTTAAGATAAGGTCATGTTTAGTTTAATTTTAACATACTTTTGATTTAATTTTAATTTGATTTGAATTTAATTTTGATTTGATATTGATTTAATTTTGTTTTGTTTGTAATTTATTTAATTTTTTGATTTAGTTTACTTTAATTTTTATTTTTATTTTGATTATAATTTTGATTTGTTATTATTGTAATTTAAATTTTGTTTTGAAATTTGATTATGACATTGATTTTTAATTTAATTTTTGGTTTTGATTGGAATAATAATTTGTTTATGATTTTTATGCTACTAACATATTTTTTTAAGTTTTTAATACTAACACAATAAGTATGGAAGATTTTTCCGAAATAAATAAATTGAATTGAATTGAATTTGAGTTATTGTGTATCTATATTATCTGTCAGTTCTGAGATAATGTGATAAATAAGTAAACATCTCTTATCTAATCAGTGCAATGTACTATTGTTTAGCACAAAGACAATGGATCATAAGTTTGTAACAGACAAAATAATATATTACACCTACATTTTTTTGTATTTTATTTTTCAATAGGTACAGCAAGTAGCAATATTTTAAAGCAGATGAGGTTATAGAAAGAATATCTAACAATTCTGACCGCATTTTGGTTTGGGTACTGCACCTACATCAGATCACAGGAATACCGTCCTCAGTCATTATTATTGGGATGCCTCTTAAAACAGAACTATATTTTACATTCAAATGCAGCTCAAAATTGCAAAATCGTGCTTGTAGAGAACTATAATAGATGTTGTCAGATATAGAAGTAGAATATTTTGCTATTTTATCAAATATTTTGTTGGTTTACATGTGTTGGATTACAGACCACTCCCTCTGACAGAGAGCAGGCCTGTGTCCTAGCAGTGGCAACATGGTAGGCTGATTATGCTTATGCTAAGAAGATTGATCTCACCTGCCAGCATCCTTAGACACTTCAGCCCTATATCTCTCATCAGGTGGGTTGTCTCCATTGAACTCCTGGCAGATTTGTTCTACATTCAGCTTGGTATGTAACCTGATGGCTCCTTCTGCCAAGCATGCATAGTTTGCAGGAACTTTGTCGAAGTAGTCCTTCTTCTGGTAGCCCTTCCTGTGAGCCTGGGACTCGAGCTGCAAGCACTGCCCCTTACTTGATACTCCTACATGGATCATTAGCTGGGGAATGTTAACAATCAATATTTTTTAGATGTATTTTGCAACATAGAGAAAGCTAAGAAAATTACCTTTTCCAGGAGTAAGATGGTATAAAAAGAAAAATGGTAGCAGTAATTTAGTAACTTAAGGAATAGATCAATGTTGAGTTATTTCATTGTTATGTTGCATATTGTCATTCTATTGTATTTATTGAATCCTTCAAATTAGGTACAAACATATTACATGTAGCATAGCACGTAACACATTAGTGCAGTTGTGGTTACTGTATTAAGCAGGAAAAATCTCTATAGTTAGGTACAAATTGGATCAAAAGATCTGCTGACGTATGAGTAACATAGCGGTTGGCGTGTCAGTGTTTAGCATGGGGAAAACTGTTCATTGACCTGTGACAGTCACATATTAGGTGTTATTCCAGTACAAATAATTAATTTGTGGTTTACCATTTAAGTAGAGAAGTTAATTAATTAATAAATAATATTTATGTTTTAGTAAGATTATATAATTAGGATCAACACAAAGATGTCGAGCAAGGAATACCTATGGGTTTTCGATGGCCCTCGTAAGGAAAACAAAATACAGGAGTCTAAACAAGTTAAAACTAACATTTGTTTGTTTTCAATGCCAGTTCAATGAGAAGTTTATTTACCTAGTTAAAGTTTTAGGTAGAAATGTTCTTCATAAACGACATACCAAGTTCATAAAAGTTGTAAGCGCTATCCTAAAATAGCTACAGTTAGTGTAAAGCTCACCTTAGGGGTGTGTGTCTCCCACAGCGCTGGCACGAACTCGTCCACGTTTTCATACGTGACCGGCAGCTCTATCTGAACCAACTCTACATTGTGTTTCTTCTCAATTTCATTTTTGTTCATTATCTTCACTGCCTCCCAGCTAGCGTTCACCGGGTGGTTCAAATAAGGACCGAAGCCCGTTATAAGGACAATTGGTTTGAACCAATAATCGAGCTCGTTGATCATAATGGTGCGTTTTATTTAGTTAGAAATTTAAATATTTGTTATTGTAGCAAGGAATTCGGTATCTCGAATTCTCGACTGGTTTCTGTTTGGTGATTTGACACGGTTTGTCAGAACAGAAGTCAGATGGTCAGACGAATGACAGCAGTTATCCAGTCAGCTGACTTTTACCGCGTAATGTTGGTGTTTCTGATTGTGCGACAATAAGGTTTTGGAAAAAATATTAAAGTTCTTCAGGAATTTATATAATTTATCATTAAAGTAATGTGAATTTGTGAGGCAAAGTTATCTATTCGCATCAATATCGCAATGAGTATGAAATTTCACCGTAAAATGAAATGATTAGAGAAGCGTGCAGCAGAGGCCGTACTATGACGTGTTAAAGCCATCATTGTTCTAGCGTGAAAGAGAGACGGAGCTTTATATGACCGATAGCAGTATCCCTTTTTCTCAATGGAACCATGATGGTATTACGCACGTCGCTTTTTGGCTTCTATGGAAACCCACGGCCAGTAATCTTGTAAGAAAAAAACAAAGACACACGAATGACAGCGGGAAAATGATACATGACGTTTGTACCCCCTCTGCAACTCCTTCATACGCCTGTATCACCTGTGGCTGCCGGCCGGTCCGCCATCTTCTTGTTTGTTATTGTTGTTGTGTCGGCATTCGCGGTGAACACAAGTTGTTTTTCGTGATTGTGATTCCGATATTACACATTCATTTCGAGAGTTTTTAACGTGTTGAGCACTAGTTCCTCCGTATTAGCGTCGAGACTTTCATAGTGCGCTATAACAAGTGTTGTGTACCGGGCTGTACCTAATAATACGCGACAGGACGCTGTAATATTACACAAGTTCCCAACTTGTGAAAATAGACGCAATAAGTGGTTAGATTCTATAAAATGTGATTTCCTGCGTGCTTTAAGTGTAGTTGAATTGAGCTAAAAATGTGTGTGTCATAAGCATTATGAGGCAATGTTTCTTACCCAGAAATCACGTAATTTGATGAGAGCAAAAGTTGTTATGTCTTCAGTTATGCAAGTGAAAGCTTAAAATTTACGAAAAGTTAAGAAAAATCCTAATAAATAATTATTATTTATTGCATAACATCTAGTATTTTCATAAGCCTTTTCCTTTTGAATGAAATTAATGAAACTAGTCTGGGTGGTTTCTGTGGGGTATGTAGCTGTATAATGCATGCCTTTGTCTACATACAATGGCCAACAATAAAAAAAAATAACTATCAAGCATCATTTTCCCTTAACCAATCAGAAGCGAGTCGATATGTCCAATATTTTATCTATGGGAGTTGTGCATCTGAACGTATTTCGAAGATTCTTTGGCGGGAGTTTGAACTGAAAGGGCTACAAATTCCCGCGAAAGAAATCCCGAAGAAAAGTGAAAGAAATTAAATAAACTAAAGACTTGGCGAAAAGGTCTTAGCAACCAGGCCATAAAAATACTTATAAAAAAAACGATCGAAATTCTCTATTCTTAGTATATAGTTATCTGTGATCTTTAAGTAGAGTTAGTTCTCTATGTAGTCTGTGAGGAAACCTCCGCTAGGAGTAATAGTGTTCTGTGGAGGAAACCCACCGCGGGGAAATTCAATTAACAGCGAAACTAAATCGTGCATTTATTAATTATAAAACTTCCTAGCCGCATTCAAGATCTAAGCGATAATAAAATTAATAAATTCAAATCTTTTATAAAGCGGAAACTATGCCAGGAAGCCTAATATATTGTGAAAGACAGTTAGGGATGGAATTTTATCCGGTAAAACCAAAACGTGGGCAAATACGAGGGAAAATACCCAATTGGAAAAATATTCTTTTATTTTTTAAATTTAGCTTTCATGTGTAATATTTAGACAAACATTAAATAGTACATAGTTTTTAAACTTAAACAATTTAAATATGTGTGACAGTAATACCTACACTTTTACAAGTGAATCCCATGATTCACTTGTAAAAGTGTAGGTATTACTCTCTACTAGTCGGGTATTTTATGATATGGCGGAGGCGAGGAGACACTGAAGGCCAAACTCAAGTAGTGTCAGAGCAGGCAGGAACAGCTTAAAATGGACCTCCTTGCTTTCACCACGCTAACAAAGACTTTAAGCATTTTTTGAAAAACACCAGTAAAATAAATGTGAGGCCGAGTCTCCCGGTGAGTGTCGGTGGTGTTTCTGACCATAAGAATATTGCTGATGCTTTTAGGGAGCACTTTACGGTGCGGTCACTCTTAGGCTCGGCGTCTCATGGAGCGAACGGTGCTGATAACATTGTGACAGGGCGGAACGCAAAGGTTCCAGCCAAGATCGTGGCTAAAATTATTTCGGGAATGCAACGTGGAAAGTTGGTTACTATGGTCTCAGCATCGAAAATTTTAAACATGCGGGAGTTCATCTACCCAGATTATTGTCACTAGTTTTCACTCTGTGCCTAGGTCATTCTTATTTACCGGAGCCACTTATACGGACTATAGTGGTTCCGATAGTTAAGAACAAGACTGGTGACACAGCCGACATGAAGAACTATCGACCCATCTCGTTAGCAACTACCATGGCCAAGATGCTTGACGGTCGGATGAAGGGTTGCCTCTCAGAATTTGTTAAAGTGCATGACGCCCAGTTCGGGGTCAGGGCGGGAGTGTCCACAGAGAGTGCCATCCTCAGCCTTAAACATATCGTCAAGTACTACACCGCGAGGAGGACGCCGGTGTACGCGTGTTTCCTCAATTTGTCGAAAGATTTCGATTTGGTCTCTTATGATCTGCTATAGGACAAGTTGAGGGGCACGTACCGGCGGAGTACACAGCTCTCCTCAGATACTGGTATGCTCACCAAACAAATCGGGTGAGGTGGGTCGGTACTATGTCGGATGAATATCAAATGGAATGTGGTGTCAGGCAGGGGGGGTTGAGCTCGCCCCTGTTATTTAATTTGTATGTGTATCAGCTTACCGAGCGACTGAGCAGCACACAATCATGCCGGCTGTCATATAGATAGTACGGTCACCAAAAGTGACAAGTAACCAGGGTCGTCGATTTTGTTGAAGTTTATTTTGAAATCAATGAAAGACTTCGAATAAAATAAATTTTAATTAGTAAAAAACAAACAGGTCATTTACCAAATTATATTTCATTCGGAAACATCCATCGGTTTCTTACTAAACTTCAACCATATCCGACGACCCTGGTTACTTATCTCTTTTGGTGACTGTACATGTATCAATAACATAAGTGACCCGGACGACATAGTGTGGCTCAGTCCGTCGAAAGCGGACTGAGGAAGCTACTCACGATCTGCGAGACGTATGCGCAGGTGCACGGCCTTAAATACAACTCAAAAAAGAGTGAGGTCTTAGTGTTTACGGTACCTAAACAACAGCCCCGTCGTGTACCTTCGGTATATATCAGCGGCGTAGTACTTAATATAGTGAAAACTTTTAAGTACCTAGTTCATGTAGTCACTAGTGACCTGCGGGATGTTGGCGATATAGAGCGCGAGCGCAGGGCGTTGACGGGGAGGAGCAATATGCTCGCCCGTAGGTTTGCCCCCCCGAGTGGGGGTTTTTCCCTTCTACTCGAGCGGTCTGTGGGTGTTATATACGGGCCGAGCCTACAATGTCCTGTGCGTACAATGCTTTCAGGATGCTGTTGCATTTGCCGCGGCGTTGTAGTGCGTCTGGAATATTTGCTGCAGCTCACACGGATGGCTTTCATTCCATCATGCGTAAGAAAGCGGCTTCCTTACAGGAACGGCAACGCCGCTCCTTAACTCCTCCGAAGCAATAATTTGATTGTTTTGGCGCGAAAACTGTTTTTTTGATTATTATGGGGAAACTACTTAATCATATCTTCTTTCGTTCAAAAGATATGGCATGATCAGCTGGGGTGCCGTCACTCCAGCTTACACATGTTTGTCGGTTTAATAACTCATAGAGTATTATGACAAGAGATTTGAAAATTTTGCTGCCGATGGCATTTTATGGCTATTATGCCTTATTTTTTGATATATAATACATAATCATATCTTCTTTCGTTTGGAAGATATGACATGAGCAGCTGGGGTGACGTCACTCCAGCTTACACACACTAAACGACTCATATTAACGAAGTTTTAGTGGCAGCTAAATTAAGACTGGGAACTTTGATTGCAGCTATTATGCCTTAAATATTGGTATAGGTAGAATTATTCTATCACATATGAGGAAGCTGGAGTTATGCACACCAGACTGCCTTGAAAATAAGCGGCGCGATTCGTATGAATCCAAAGTAGGAAACGTTGCTGTATTATGCACTGATAGTGTAGCATATATGCTAAAAGCAGGACGTATTCTGAAAAATTATTTGCCCAACATGATACACGTCACTTGCTTAGCACATGCACTGAATCTCGTGGCAGAAAAAATACGATACGAATACTCAGATGTAGATGAATTAATTTCAAACGTATTTTTTTTTTTTTTAAAGTCACCTATCAGAGTGCGCTTGTTAAAAAACACCTTTCCCCACATGCCGCTTCCTCCAGAACCTGTTATTACAAGATGGGGTACTTGGTTGGAGGCAGTGTCATATTATGCAAAATATTACGATCAAATTAAAACAATTGTAAATCTTTTAAAAAGTTCCGACGCGCTCTCTATTAGGTGTGCCAAAAGTATTCTTCAAAAGGAAAACTTGAAATCGGACTTGGACTACATTGAGGAATATTTTAAAGATATACAAATTGGGTTAAAGAAATTACAAAAATCGAATTTAACTCTAACGGAATCCATTGAAATATTTGATCACGTGAGAACTGTGCTTAGCTGGTGTTCGTCTGAGCCTATAAAAAATAAACTCGTAAATGTCATGGACAGAAATCCCGATCTAGATAAAATTAGAGACATATGTGACGCGATAACAGCAGGAAGGGATGAGCGATCATACTATATGTACGCGCCTATAACCTCAATCGATGTTGAAAGGTCGTTTTCAACTTATAAATGGATTCTTAACATAAAACGAAATCGCCTGACTGTTGAAAATATAGAAAAAATTATGATTACACAATCCTAATTTTTTCTATATTTTTATTTTTTATTTTATTTAGGTGTATTTTAACTTAGATAACTCATCTGACAAAGAAAATTTCGGTTCTGATACTGAACTTGACGAATCGAATCAAGATGATTAAATTAAAATCGTTCTTTATTTTTTATGGTATTTGTAACACAAATAAAGATTTTCAAATTCTTAGCAAATTTTAATGCGTCAAGATCTGTATCAAAACCGAACAGTTAGTAGTTCACTATTAAAACTGATTGTCCTAAATGTTATACTTCAAAGGTTAATTTGTACTTTGATTTGAGTTAAAATTGCATCACTCAACGTCAGTAAAATAAATATGACATAGATAGATAAACAGAAATTTGTAACTTAAGTTTTTTCCGTCTGTACATTTTGTTTCATGCTTTCCAATTACGTCATATTTAAAAAATAATATAAATATACATATATTTGTTACAACAATATTCTACCTATGTGTTTTATTTTTCCTTTAGAGCCCATTGAGGATATGTTATTATTATGGAGTTATAAATTATAAATGTTATGTCTAGTCGCAAACTTTAGGTAAATATAGACGAATTACATAATCCAAATAACATATCTTTTTAATGTATTTAAAAGTGTTGTCCCGAATTTCGGAACAGATGTCCCGGAAAAAATTTAGTCCTAAGGAAGTCTCGTCTCAGTTCTTCGAAGTGTAGGCAAATAGCCACTACCTATTCCTATCACTGATAATGAGACCTCATAGAAGAAAAATAAGTGATAAAATGTTTTAATGTTCGAAAAAATATAATATTTTCTGAAATTTAAACGATTATTAAACGATTAATCACTTGATCACTGTTCATAATTAATTCAACGAGCTAAATACCTAAACCTTAAAATTAATAAATGTATGTTTTCTCTCAAAAAGTATTTTATATCCTAAAAAAGTATTTAGCAAATACGTATTTTGTATTTACTATTTCAAATACTATTTCTAAAAGTATCTTGCATCTGTTATTTCAAATACATTACTTAAAGGTATCTTGCATCTAGTATTCCAGCTACTTTTTTTGAGGTATCTTGTACATTACTGCAAATGCGTGCACTGACTGGACAGGCCCACTCAATCTGTGTGGTTCTTTCTTCAAAAGACCATTTCAGACACTAATCTACATGGTCTTCACATGATCTGACCATGATTATGTCTGCACTTAGATAGTGTGACCTCTGAGTTTGTTTCGGCCTTTCTTCTCAGAGTAGTCAGATAGGAAACGCCGACCTCATCTAGTTTAAAAAATATGAATGACGTGTAAAAGTGTTTCATAATTTGTAACTTTTGTAAGCCAATGCTACGAGTGATCTAGTTGCTGTAATATTAACTGGGTACTGAAATAGAAGAATAAACAAAAAAAAAAAATTAAAGAGGTATACGATTAGGTACAGCATTTTATTTGAATAAGCCGATTAAAAATACTTAATTAGGTATAATAGTTTATCTTTACAAATTATGTTAATTAATTAAAATATGTAAAACGTGCCCAGAATATCTCTGCAGTGGCACAGTGATTGAGGCTGAATATAAAGCAAAAATAAAGAGATATGATGGGTACACTGTACGATATGAACAAATTCTCGTTAACTAAATAAGATGCGTTTAATTCCCCAACTGTCTTAGACAGACTTCCAAGATTCGTTCCAGTCCTTGAGCAATAAGCTTGTATGAAAAGCCCTCTAGTGGAACATGTACGAATAATGTCTTTGAACAGCCGCAGCAGGCCAGAGAGGTGTAGTAAGTGTATTCGCAGACATACCTGTAACAAAAACTTCACGTTAATAATGTTTAAGTATAGTTACAAAATACTAGACCCTTAGAAAATCCACGTTTATTAAATACCTACCGTGTTACCTACAGGCAGGTAAACAACAATGATTCTCTTGACTCTTATTTGGCAAAATATGTTAAGTTACATGATGCACAGTTTGGGTTTTGTCCTGGACTATCAACCGAACGTGCTATCCTAAGTGTCAAGCATGCTGTCAAATACTACACTGACCGTAAGACGTGTACGCCTGCTTCCTTGATCTCTCCAAGGCGTCCGATCTCGTTTCATATGACGTGCTTTGGAGTAAATTGAGGAGTAGGTATACCGGAGGAACTGCTCAGTGTATTGCAGTTTTGGTAACGTAGCCAGCCTACCGTGTTAAATGGTCTAATGCGCTCTCGGAATCATATGGGTTGGAGTGTGGGGTGAGGCAGGGTGGTTTGTGTTCTCCCCGGCTCTTCAATCTATATGTTAATGTGTGTCGTATACAAAGTAAATTGTGTTAGTTGTGGCATCAGTTATGCGGATGACATGTTGCTGCTGGGCCCGTCACCGGGGGTGATCGTGGAGTTGGTAAATGTATGTGCGATCGACGCTGCTGCACATGGACTGGTCTATAATGCCATAAAATGTGAATACGTGGTCTTTGGGGTCGCTGGTAGGTGCCGGGAAAGTACACTCGAACTTGCCATAAACGGTACGCCAATACGTAAGGTCAATAAGTTTAAATATCTTGGGCATTTTCTTACCGACGACCTCAGTGACCATAGTGACATTGACAGGGAGCGTAGGGCTCTGGCGGTCAGGGGTAATACGTTGGCACGAAGATTTGCTCGGTGTACTGACCAAGTAAAGATTACGATTTTTAAAGTCGGTTGTCAGAGTTTTTACACCTGTAATCTTCGGGTCAACTACTCCTAAAGGTCGCTGGATGTTCTACGCGTCCACTACTACAATGTGTTTCGGATGCTGTTGTGACTGCCTCGGTTTTGTGGTGCGTCAGAAATGATCGCGGTAACCCATACCGATGGATTTCATGCCATCATCCGCTAAAAAACGGCCTCACTCCTGAGCAGATTAGGAGGCAGTCACAATAGCATCCTAAAGGCTTTGGTGGCAGACACTTCTTCCGCCATAATAAGACAATTTGTGAGAAGACTTAGATACCCTAGAAGTTACTAACAATAGTGTTTTAAGTCCAAAACTGTTACTAACAATATATGAATCTTTTTAGTTGCCCGAAATAAAATGATTATATTTATTTATTTATATAACGAATATATTCGACGTCCAGAGGCGGATAAAAGAAGGAACTTTGTAAAAAGTCAGCAGGCGCCTAGACAAACGTGAACTGAGTTTGAATATGATGGACGGATCGTGGTTGGGGAAGACGCAGCGAATGCGTTTGCTAAATACTTCAGTTCCGTTTTTCTGCCACATGACCCTGTTCTATCTGCAGCCAATGCTGCGCTGGAGGCAACAGACCCGCTGTGCTCCTCGCGGATCGCTATAGATGTAGTTGACTCAGTCAACATATCAGTAGCAATTCGCCGCCTAAATGGCAATCATCTGCAGGGCCTGATGGAATTCCACCCTTTATTTTTAAAGACTGCTTGGAAATATTTAGAGAATTACTTCTATTCGTCTATAACTCAACCCTAAAAACAGCTTCTTATCCTGCCGATTGGAAAATTTCACGGGTTACCCCTGTACCCAAGAATGGCGCCTGGTCAAAAGTGGGTAACTACAGGCCTATTGCGGTTCTGTTAGCCTTCGGCATGGTATTTGCGCCGATACTTAATCGGTACCTCACAAGGCAGATCAAGACCCAACTAGCCTAGTGTCAGCATGGTTTCAGAGCCGGTAAATCCACTGTGACAAACTACATTAAATTGTAGACGTTGCTGTCATCGAAACGGATAAAAGTAAGCAAGTTAACGAGGCTTATTTTGACTTTAAAAAGCCGTTCGATCGTGTCCAAAATGACGTCCTGCTTAAAAAATATCCACAATAGGATTTACCCCGAAATTGCTTCAACTTTTTTCAAGGTGACCGTTTTCAATAAGATCAAATCTCTGGACATAAATCTGACCCTTATATAACTTGCTCTGGTGTAAGCCAGGGTAGCACCCTGGGGCCTACGCAATTTATTGTAATGGCGAACGACCTGCCGAATGTCGCATGTCGTCAGGACGGCACAACGTCTCATGTTTGCGGATGACCTGAAGGTATTCTTGGGTATTAATAGCGAGCATGACTGTGAGGCGCTGCAGAGGGACATCGATATGATGGTAAAACGGAGTGAAGTATCACTTAGAATATAACACTTCTAAGTGCAAGATTATTACCCATTCGCGTGCGCACATTCCACATAATTACCACATATCGGGCGTCCCTCTGGAGCGCGTCAACGAGATAAAGTATCTTGGACTGACCTTAGACGTGAATATGACCTTTAATCAGCTAATAATATCTGTGGCAAGGCCTTCCAATCGCTTGGTTTTGTTATGAGAGAAGCGAGTAGGTTTAAAGACAGGAATGTTTTACTCACTCTTTATTATTCCTTGTACGTAGCAAACTTGAATACAATATTAATGCGCTGGTTTAGGATCCACATGTGCAAAAATACTAGCTCACGATAGAAAGGGTCACAACGAAACTTTGCTCGCTACCTATATAAAAAATATATGGATATTATCGCTATTTGTACCTATCCGTCTCTGTATGTTGCGGGAATGGTTCCCGCCAACACGTTGGAACTGACACGTAAGTGTGCACTGTTGATGCACTACTACTTATTGTTCAATAATAAGACCGATGACGCGACTACCCTAGTTCGCTGTTCATTGTTTGCTCCGGACCGGCTGCGGTGCGGCGGCGGTCGCGCACCTTTGCCTCGCGGTGCCTGTTCGCAGCTCCGCCAGTGCGTACCCATACTGCTCGCTAAGCTCCCACAACCCAGGCAATCAATCTGCTGAAGGCCTTGATTGCTCAGGAGCCGAATGTTGACATATTTATGTATACTTAGCATTAAATCTATGTTTACGGTTTGTATGAAGATTTTTAGTTAAATGTTTTGTTATTGGCTTGCTGCGCACTTTGGTGTTTACTGTAAGTGCAGCAAGCAATTGCTATGTAAGTAGGTAAATAAATAATCCTGCAACGGGTTTGAGGCCAAATCAGTAAAATTTCGGCCATACTTCTGAGTGGAATCAATACAAAATAACGTTATTATGGAGAGAAGACGTCATTTGAGCCGAGGAGAAATGATCAGAGCCGTGGGAATTTTGGAAGCTGGTTCTCGGCAACGTGCTGTGGCAATCGCTCTGGGCACTGCGCAGAGTGTTATAAGTCAGCTTTGGACACACGCACGCACGTTACCGCCTCACTGGCAGCATGGCAGAGCAACATGGAGGACGAGTTTACATCACGCTATCACGCAGACAAGATCGTTACATACAAATTACTGCTCGACGAAATCGTACAATGACTGCGATGACGTTGGTTACGAGGCTTCATAGCTCGAATTTCATTCATAGCCGAAGGCCGCTACGTGTACCACCCATTGAGCCCCGCAATCGCAGCGCCCGTTTACAATGGGCTCGTGAACACAAATTGGGCAGAAGAAGAGTGGCGTTTTGTGTGTTTTGCTAACGAATCTGGCTTTGGTATGATGCCAGATACAAGTACACGGTATTAGAGGACCCCTGGACGCCAAGACCGTTTAAAATCATGCCAGCAAGTCCATGTATACAGTGGTGGAACAATCATGATATGGGCGGGTATTTGGATCGGCACAGAACCGAACTGATTTGGATCAAAAGCAATCTCAATGCACAGATTTACGTTGAACGATTGTATCAGATGTTGTCATTCCTTTGCGGACCGAATTTGGTGCCCTGATCTGCTCTGCTTAAGCATGATAATGCACGTCCACACACTGCCAGAATCGTTGCAAATACACTTATCGCTGCTAATATCAACGCCCTACCACGGCCTGCTCAATTGCCAGACTTGAATCCCATTGAGCACGCATAGGATATGCTTAAAAGAAGAGCTTTGCCAAAGATGGATGCCGTACACACACCAAAAATCTTTTACGCATGTTACAACGGACGTGGGCGGCCATTCCGCAACGTGATTTGGATGAACTCATATGGAGTATGCAGAACGCTGCGATTGTGTTATACGTGTTAACGGCGGAAATACAGAATACTAATTGTTTATTTTACGCAATAAAAACCTTTAAAAACTTCTTTTTTTATCTTTTTATCACATTTTAAGGCGGTACCCCGACCAAAACCTTGTCAAAGTGCGTTATTCAGAGGCTATTAACTCATTCACTATGGGTAATAAAGTACATCTAAAAGCACATTATTAATGTTCGATATCCTATCATCACATTGCACGTTCTTATTTGTTTTTATGTGTTATAAATTCATCTGAAATCTCCTTCTAAAAAAGTGACTAAAATTATTGATTACATGCATCTCTTGCTAAAGGTGACGTTCTATTCATTTGAGGATTACACTAATGGATAGATAATTTAAAAATCTAAATAATACACGTTTTATTTTATTTTAAAACTTCACTTGTCTTTTTTTATTCAAGTAATTTCATTATTTTTGTGAATTTTATGATAAATGAGCGCGCGGAGGGAGCGAGACAGAGCGAGACTCAGCGACGGGACAGAGAAGAACCGAACGCTCAAGGTCGTTTGGTCAGGGAAGCGCCTTAATGTCAGTATTAACTAAGGTGAAAAATCCAGCACAATTTTTTATTTAATCAATAGAAATAGACATTTCTATTTAATTTCAATAGGGAAATAAAATATTTGTCATTTCTCATACTTGGAAAGTACGCTTGAAGTTACCTGATCAAAGGGATGAAAACAGTAGTTTTTGTTCCTGGGAAATGATTTACCCTTCTGTCAAATAAATTAAAAACTGTGCAAGCCATGTCCCAACTTTTTATACAGCCACTCTGTTAAATCGCGGCGTAAAATTGTGATTAAAAAATATTATCAACAATTTTGTAACATGACTTTATACTTATAATTTACTTTTCACTAAATTATTATTTAAATACATAGATTTGTGCTAAATATTTTTCATCCCATCTATTCAAAAAGAGCCGAAGGGTTCCTCGATAAGTGCGAGCAAAATGGGTCATTCCGGCGCACTTAATAACAGTGACGAAATGACTTTTGAATTTGGAACACTATTTTATTTATTAAAAAGTTTGAACGCAATTCGCATCGATAAAGTCCTGGCCGGTAAAAAAAAGCGCGCCTGCCGACGCGGCATTGTTTAAACAAATAAAATAAAAAAATATGCGTAAACTTCCTAATTGTTTTATTATTGAGTACAATATTACAGACAATTTTAATTTGATTCACACTAATTCAATAAATGATGAGTTCTAGCAGTGAAAGTGATATATTAACACCAGAAAGTGTAAAATTAAACGCAGAAACTGTCATAAACAATTTTCTACCAAATAAATCGAGAGAAAAATATCTAAAAGCCTATGAAAATTTTATTACATGGAAAAATTAAAAAGCAGAAAAGTCATTTTCAGAAACTGTATTTTTAGCATATTTTCAACATTTAGCGAAGACCAAACAACCTTCTACTCTATGGAGTATATATTCCATGTTAAAAACCACGGTTACTACCAGAAACAACATACAGATTGAGAGATAATCCAAATTAATTGCATATCTAAAGAGTCTTTCTGAAGGGCACAAATCAAAGAAATCAAAAGTGCTTACCAGCCAAAATGTAGAAACTTTCTTGAATGAGGCGCCTGATAGGTAACGATTTTCTCGCTATAAAAGTAAGTATTTAGTGGATAAATTGCATAAACTCTGTGTACACCTACATAACCGAAGTTGAGTGCCTGTTTAAAGTGTGAGTTACCAATGCTGAGTACTAATATCCACATAACTAATTCATATTCTTTATTGTTATAGGTGGCCTTAATTTTCGGAATCCACGGAGCATGTCGTGGACGGGAGCTTTTAAATATAATTGTTGAAAACGTGGAAAAACACTCAGATCAGCTTCTATTGGTTAATTTGACGGACACCAAAACAAAAATTGACCGCTCGTTCACTATTCGTGGACAATATAAAAATATCGTGGGCAAATACCAAAAACTGCAGCCTTCTGACACTAAAACGAATCGATTTTTCATCCGTTACCAAAACGGAAAATGTTTCAAGCAAAATATTGGAAAAAATAAAATTTCCAAGATGCCAGAAGTAATAGCAAATTATTTGAAGCTACCAGACTCTCATCTTTATACAGGACACTGTTTTCGCCGGACTTCTGCGACTCTTTTAGCATATTCAGGAGCAGATTTAACCACCCTGATGCGTCATGGTGGATGGAAATCCAGTGGTGTCGCGGAAGGATATATCGAGGACTCAATCGAAAATAAGGCAAAAATTAGCAAGCGCGTAGTTGAAAGTATTAAATTACGGCCTTCCTCAGTTGATCCACCGATTCAACCTTTGTCGCCGCGCCCATCCACTTCAAAACAGCGTGAAATGACAACATTGACTCAACATGATCATCAACCAGAGTCTGAAGTTATTACGAATACCCAAGTGATAAATAAGTCAACGACATTTTCTGTTCTCAACAAAACAGTTACAATAAATTTCCAAAATTGCGAAAACGTATCTAATATTAATATTAATTTGTAATTTGGTTAAGTAAATATAAATATTTGTCACTACTAAAAGCATCTCTTATTTATTTTTCTCATAGAGGGGGATGAAAAGCAGAGTGTGCCACACGGTACCAAAATTATTTAACCTCGAGCGACGTACTTTGACTACTCTAGAATCCCGCGCGACCTCGCAACGCTCGGGATTCTACTTTAGAATCCTTCGCTTCGCTCTGGATTCAAACAATCGCTCTCGCCCTCAATACATTATTTTGGTCCCTTAAGACACAATCTACTACACCGTCATCACTCAACAATGATAAAAAATACTGGCTGGTAGAATGCCACAGAAAACGTAACGCAAAAAGCGGCAATTCGATCTTCAGTTGTTTTGTCGCGTGATAATTATTTGAGTAAACAGGTATTTGTATAAAATGAGTTCATCAGATTCAGATATGGATTTAACATCTGATTTTATTAGAGAAGAGACTAAAACAGTAGTGGAAAACCTTTTACCGCCAAAGTCAAAAGAATGGCGCGTTTTTATGAAATGGCGCGCTGAAAAAAGTGTTAAGTCTTTTTCGGAAAACGTTTTACTAACACAATTCATTTAATTATCTAAGAATCATAATCTTTAACTCTATGGAGCGTGTATTCGATATTAACACTTTCACTGTCCTAAGACAATTATCAATACAATTATTGCACGTCCAATAGTGCGTTATATACAATGCATGGACATATGAACTTCAACCGCCGACCAATAGTGTTGTCCAAGTATGTCGAAACACGATCGAAAGTATAGGTAACAAACATGGTCAAATCGTTGATCTCGAGTATATTTTGGCGGACTATTTCATTGATAAATCTCTACGAGGAAAACGAAAGAGATAATTATGTACCATAATAGATAAGTAAATTGCATAGACATGACATTGACAATGTCATTTTGTTTTTGATTGTGTGTTTATTGGTGAATAGTTATAATATTTTCTATTATTGGTCTTGGCTTTATTTTATCAACCGTGACTCGGATTGTATCAGGCGATGATTTAGTGCGTATTTTAGAAGATAGTGATGGTGAAGATGAGGTACTTGAACGATTAGAGAATTTGCAAATTTCAGGACCTGAAGAAACTATTGAAGCCATTAATGAATTCATAAATGAAAATAATTTAATGGAAAATAATACCTTTAGAAAGAGAATGCTTCACAGGCTATTTGAGTAAACGACAATTTCATCATTTCAATGCCGATTCCAATTTGGGGACTGTTTTTTTTCAAATCTTGACAGATGATATAATCGATTTCATGATAGCGGAAACAAATACGTATGCGAGTCAACTTTTGCAACAAGCAAATCTTCCAACTTATTCGCGTATAAAAAGATGGACGCCGGTGACTAGGACCGAAATGAGATCATATTTGGGCATTATATTATTAACTGGTTTGATTCCGTTCCCTACAATAGAATAATATTGGAAAACTAGAAAAATCAACTATCATCCATTATTTCACAATATCCACATGTCTTATAATAGGCTTTGTCTAATTTTGAGATGCTGGCATTTCGTTGATAACACGAATCATAATGAAGGACGTCTTTTTAAAATACAGCCATTAATTGACAAAATCATTTCAAATTTTAAAAGGATATATACACCAGGACCAGTAGTTGCAGATGACGAATCTGTAGTGAAATTCAGAAGAAGACTGACTTTTAGAACATATAATCCAAACAAATCCGTTAAATACGGTATGCGAATTTATAAATTGTGTACAGACAAAGGGTACACATGGAATTATAAAGTTTTTGCAGGAGATAATGAATTCACAGCTGGTCTTGATAAACCTGGTTCGTTAGTAGTACAATTAGGACAGGATTTACTAAATGAAGGGAGAATTTTTATAACTGACAATTATTACACCAGTGTATCATTAGCAAGATATCTTAAAGAGCGAAGCACGGATTTTTCTGACACCATTCGCAGGAACAGACGACATCTGCCAAAAGAGGTTGCGCAAGCTATAATGACAACGGGTGAAATTGCCGTAATGCTAAATGACTGTATGACTGTTCTAAAGTGGCATGATAAAAGAGACGTTGTCATGCTCTCGACTTGCCATGGTAAGGAGATGGAAATGACAAAAGGTTTCAGACCAATTATGAAACCGCAAATGATCATGGACTAACTTGCTAGTTATAACTCACCAGTACGCAAGTCTTGCATTTGGTATAAAAAGATTGCAATAGATCTTATTTCTATTGCAGTTGCAAATTCAATAATTATGAAATAAATACAACAACAATGACAATGTTGAAAGGTCAAGAAATGATTGTGGAAAAGTTGTTGAACATACGAGATCTATCACCAACACAGCCAGTACTTAATATGACACATAAATTAACTAATATACCACGAAAACCCAACGGAAGGATAGTGCAGCGACGATGTACTGGTTGCTATAAAAAAATGACTAGTCAAACGACTGCTTCTAATGCTCGAAAAGGAGCGAAGCAAGTACAAACTGAATGTACAGCTTGTAATAAAGTTTTTTGTCTTTCATGTTACAATGAGGTTCATTATTAAATCGGAATGTCAGAATAAAAAAATAATTATTTTTGAAAAAAGAATAAAGAAGAAATAAATGAAAATTTTATCTCCATTACGAAAATTGAGCCATTGTATTGTGGATTAAGATAGTTAAAAATGGATTATAAAAAAATAGTGGAGTCCTTATTTCGTAAAAGAAACGACCCAAAACGCCTTTATAGTTTGTGCTTCGCGAAAGTCATCCAATTACTGAAACCGTACGTCGACGCCAGTTTGGAAAAATATGAAGTGTCATTATTGGACAATGTAAGGCATTTAAGACTTTTGTGTTTATTTACGAGTAGCTATAATATAGCTTACCAAGTTGATCAAGTATTTTTTTTGATTCAGGTACATGATCTAAAATGTGACTTAATCAATCTGGGTCTACCAAGAATTATATGGACAAAACTGTTTTTTAAATTTCTACCAAAATACATAATGGTGTACTTAAACGACGAGGGATTAATGTTTTCAGGCGAATGTGAGGATTGTAAAAATACATTTGTTGCCATTGACGATTTAGGTGACATAGTGCCACGATACAAAGTTAATTGTGTGGCACTTAATGCAGTATATTGTATCGACTGTGGAGGTGACTTATTATGTCTCAAGAAAAGTTTGTTAGCGTAGACCCCCCAAAGAAACAAAAAAAAAAGTTTTATTTAAGTTGAATTTTAGTAAGAAAAACCATTTTTATTTTTGTTTGATTAAAATATAATATACCAAGTTTTACTTTTATTTTTTTACATATTAGGTATGGCAACCTAGGGAGCCAGATTACGTACTTGGCAGGTTGAAATAATTATATGTTTTTTTTTATTTGATTGATTTTTCAAGTTTCTCGTGAAAAACACTATTCTTGGTGGTTAATAGTGTATTGTATGTCATGCACGGACGTACGGAGCTAACTCATCAGTGCATTACATGTAATGCATGGACAGTGAAAGTGTTAAAGATGACTTTAAGTACAAAACACGAAATAGTTTTGAAAGATTTCGCTAAACTATTATCTTTTCAAAAAAGACAGTCGGATGGATTCAAAGCGAATAAATCCAAAGTTTTCACCGCACAAGAGATCCAAAACTTCTTAAATCAAGCGCCAGACAAAATATACTTAGTAATAAATGTAAGGAAATCTTTATAGTATCATCGCATTTAAGAAATTTGTCTTAAACTGTAATTAGTTAGGTATAGATATTGTACAAGAGAACTACCCATTAAAGATTTACATTTACTTAGATTTACTTTTCAGGTCGTGTTGATAATGGCCATAAGTGGCGCTTGCAGAAGCATTAAACTGGTGAATATGAAGGAACAGTAAGCAAAAGAGGTAAGTATGGAGGGTCGTCGGATATAGTTGAAGTTTACTAAGAAACCGAATGTTTTCAAATGAAATTTTATTTGATAAATGACCAGTTTGTATTCTATTAATTTTATTTTATTTGATTCGAAAACATTAATCGATTTTTTACTAAACTTCAACTATGTCCGGCGACCCTGCATACTTACCTCTTTTGCTGACTGTACATAACAGAGAAATAAGGTGAAATAATACTATTAAAGTTAAGAGGTACTAGAACAAAAGTTTATCGAACCTTTGTAGTAAAGAAAGAATTTGTGCAAATATTAGAAAAAACACGAAGGACTTCAACTTAGTGATAGGTATGGAAACTGGTCGTTTTTTCCTAAATTATCAAAAAGGGAAATGTTTGAGGCAAGTAGTTGACAAAAACAAAATGTCTGTTATCCCGAAACAGATATCGTATCTTAATTTAACAAATCTAAACTTATATTCTGGTCACTGCTTCCGCAGAACTTCAGCTACTTTGTAGCTGATTCAGGCGCAGAATTGACTACAATTAAAAGACACGGAGGATGGAAATCGTGTAAAGTAGCTGAAGGTATAGAAGAATCAATGGAAAATAAGACTAAGAGATCAAGTAAAGTAACAAGAACGATAAATCTACATTCCTCGGAATTCTCTCCGCAACCTAGTAGGTCCTTTCAAAAACTATCCGGGGCGAAGTAAAAAAAAAGCGGTATGAGAAATGAAAAGAACCTTTCCCTTACGTTTAATGATTGCTTTAATTGTAATCTTACCAATATTGTTTATTTAACTAATCAGGTTTTTATTTACTTTCCTCATATTCGAAATGAAAAGTGTTTACCTTGGGTGAAAGACCTGTTTAGGCACTCGAACTATTGTCGTGCCCCTGTCGTGTGTCGTGTTATAGGTCCCTTTTATTTTATTTTAATTTTATTTATTTGGGACTAAAAACAGTTATACATTACAGCATTAACAAAAAGTAGTTATATTACAGTCGAAAAAACGTATAACCCACACTATTGTCCACGAAGTGACATCGGAGTATAAAAAGGAACGCATGTTAAAAAACAAAAAAAATATAAATGAAAATGTACGTATTTAGATGAAAGACACTATAAACCGACGAATCGAAAGAAGCGGATGACAAGAGTATCCGACTTAAAGGCGACCTGCAAGAGATTGTGAAACCATTCTTTTAAATTTAGTTTGCGACAGCGCGATAATATCAAATTCAATGAATTGTGAGTTATAGGTTTCAAAGTCGGCGGAGAGGGGCTCGCATCTCAGCTTTCGTTCTACATCGCGCAGTGTAGAATAGTCAAGGTGCGCGCACCTCCCGCCGAATAACAGTTCTAGGTACTACGTAACACAATCTATTCGAGAGCTCAGTAGGTACAATTAAATTTGTTATTGCATATACCGTACAGCATCATAACCATGATCAGTGAACGTCTGGAATCCAAGCTCAATATTTTATAATGCTTTAGCAAATTTACATAGGGAATCCTTGTACGGAAGCACTTGTTGTGCGTGGCACGAAGATTTTTTTTTCTGAACCATTACTGTTGCTTGCTTATATTTATCATAATAATGGCACCAGATAGGTACCGCGTATTCCAACTGTGAACGGACTAGTGTTTTATATAAAAATAGAAAAGTAGAAAGCTCTTTGAAGTCTTTACACGACCGCATGACGAAACCATACATCTGAAAGGCTTTGTTAATTATGCTGTCGATATGGGTGTCTAAATGTAATTTGCAATCAAGCAGTACGCCAAGATCACGCGTGCACTCAGTTTTTTTCAATTGTATGTCGTTCGAAGTATATGGGAAGTTAATAGTATTTTTGTTTTTAGTAAAAGAAATGAAGTCACATTTAGGAAGACTAAGGTGAAGTTTATTGACCAGACAGTATTGTGAAAGCCTGCATAAGTCATCCCTTGTATAACAATCTACTATTAAAAAAATACCTTGATTCCTAGACACTTTTGATGTGTGTAGGTATTTAATAAATTAAACTAATTTGCCATCTGTTCCTACAGCTTGCAGGAAAAACAACGAGGACATCAGGGTAATAATGGTTAATGATGATTGATGACCCATAATTTTACAAACCATATTTGTACGCCGGAAACGGCAAAATATTATGATCGAAATAAATAATGCACATAACAACGTTGTACAATATTCTGACAAATAAATGCATTCTATTCTATAATACTAAGATTTAGTTCATATTCTTAGAGGTGAACTTCTTTGATAGTTTGAAACTACTATTCTTAGAAAAAGAAAATTATACGTTAGGTACATAATAGTATAACATGCGTTCCATTGATTTCCATATTATGGAATCACGAAAATTGAAGCTCGAAAGCTTGACGGTTTGGTTCCCATCCCATTCCTACGTGGACCACGGTACCTATAGGCTAAATTAGCATAAAGCCAGACCTAGCTTCAAATATTCGAAGACTAAAAGGCGGGATGACAAAGTGATTTGAAATGCGTTTAAATGTTTCACACAAATACTTGTGACAAATTGTGGGTGGTATTTTGAAGTGCCACATTGTGGTTGTTATCTTGTAGGTAGGTGCGGTGCTGCAGCAAACTTCGTTTAACTTACTTGCCAGCATTGTTAGACTTCTCAGCCTTGATCCCTTCAGCGGGGGGGTTGCTATTAAACTCTTGGCACAAGATATCCACGTCCAGGTCCGTACAGATGGTGTCCGGTCCGTCGGACGAGTGCCTGGAGTCTACCGGACATGCATTATTTGTGTCCGGCAATACGTAACATTCTTTAGCCGCCTGAGTTTCTAGCAGGAATTGTGAAATTTCACTCTTTACTCCAACGTGGATGGTCAACTGAAAATAATATAGTTTAAAGTAAATGGAGCATATCATAGGCAATCTTGCTGCAATGAGTGTATCAAAGCATCTCTGCCACAAACACATATAAAAATTCACCATTCAGGTTCATTTTTCGAAAAGTGACCATTTTCACACCCTGTCTACCCGAGGGGGTGTTGAAGTTCGTAAGGGAAAGTACAGAATCCACGTGGATGAGGTCGGGGGCGAAGTGCTAGTGGAATTATACGTAGTCTGACATTCATTTTAAAAAGTAGAGATCACGCTCAGATTGATTACGTAAATTTTATTTCTAAGGTCATCTGCAAAATATGTTGCGATTGTTTTGGGAAAATTATGGGTCTCCAATAAAACTGTGGGTCTCCACTAAAACTATGGGTCTCCAATAAAACTGTGGGTCTCCACTAAAACTATGGGTCTCCAATAAAACTGTGGGTCTCCACTAAAACTATGGGTCTCCAATAAAACTGGGTTTCCAATAAAACTATGGGTCTCCAATAAAAAAAAAAATTAAGTAGGTAGGTACTTAGGTAGGTACTCACGTCTGGTTGAAGTTTGGCCCAAAGCTTAGGCAAGGATTCATCGACACTGTAAACCACGTCTATTTTTTCTTGATAAAAATGTATATTGTATTTTCTCTCAATTTCCTCTCGGTCCATACAACTCACGCCTTCCCAACTTGGGTTTATTTTAACCTCGGGGAAAGGGCCAAATCCTGTTATTAAAACTCTTTTGGTACTCATTTTGCAAAGATCTGTTGTATACCTCGGTACTGTGTATAGGTAGCGACCGGTCCTGACTGTGGCGGTGTGGGGTCTGCCTCTTTATGAATAACCCAACGTTTATAAACACTAGAAGACTGACGCAAAATATTGTTTTTATAGTGATAAAAGTTTTATTTACGTACCTATTAATGACTTTCCTTAACCAATTTATTACGTTTTGTTGCTTGCACCTAATAAATAATTAATATAGTGATGTATTTATTGTTTTATTTAGGTACCTAGTTAGGAAATCCCAAAGGATTTCAGAGAAAACAACAGGCATAAAAATCCCATGGACGTATATTTAATTGACCTAATTGTTATATTTTATTGTTTTTGCTGTAGTACCTATACCTACCTAATTTAATTAGTATTGTGGGGACATTGTGATACGCACATATTGTTGGAATATAATAGAACAGATTAGATGGATATTATTTATTGTTGCTGCAGGTGGTCAACAATTAATAAAGTTGGTCAAAATATGAAAGTATCTCTACAGCATACCTCATATAGGTACCTACCTATATGAGGTATGCTGTAGAGGTACCTACCTACCTACAATAATAAGAAAATAAATAAAAACAAAATTCTAACATGGATTAACAGAATGCAAAACTATTGTAATTTAAGGAAGATAAAAAGATAATTTATTTGTCAAACATGCGTACACATACAAATCAAGCAAGCAAGATCTTAAATATAGGTAAAAAGTACGTAGGTACATGTTTTGCCTGACGGGACATACAAGTTTTTTTTATATAACAAACACATCATTCAGTAAACCAAAGACTAAAGATTGGGTCACTAACATTCATTATTAAAATTTATGAGAATAATAATAATATAAACTTCAAGCATGTTATTTATGTTATAGTTACACTTGTATGTTAATACATGTCGAATCTTATTTTTAAATTGATTTATTGTCATAGCTCTGTGGTATTTTGTTGTATATTTTCGGGGCCATACAAAAAAAGTTTTTCCCCATGAGGGCAGTTTTTGCCGAGTGCAAGCAAAGTTGGCTATTGTCACGTTTGTTGCGCGGAAAAGTGTCAAATTGTCGTGGAAAGAGTTGAGAGTTAGACTTTACAAACGATGCAACTTCAAAAATATATAAAGACGGTAAAGTTAATAATTTGTATTTATTAAACAAAGGTCTCTAGCTTTCTGTCGATTGTAATTTAAACATAGCCCGAATGCACCTCTTTTGGGATTTAAACGCTATTTCTTGGTCCGTAGAGTTACCCCAAAATATGATACCATAGCGCAGAATTGATGCCACCAATCCATGATAGGCCGTCACCAAAGCATCTGGGTTAAGTTCTGTGGACAGCTTGTACAAGACATACGCGGACGAGCTCAGTTTTTTGCTTATATATTCAATGTGCGCTTTCCAGTTCAATTTTGCGTCTATCATTACACCAAGAAATTTGTATCGTCGACTTTATTTAATACTGTGCCATCGTAGAGGGCTTCAATGTCAATATCAGCGTGTACCCGTTGACTAAAATGCATTATCGTCTTCTTATCTAAATTAATTTTAAAACTATCTAACCATGATATTATTGTCGTTACAGTTTCATTAATGTCATATTCATAAACGTCCTTATTCTTAAACGTTATAGTCACTGTGCTTGTCATCTGCAAATAGGGTCATGGGGTAGTTAATAGCATGGGGCAGGTCATTGATTAGGATGAATAATAGTGATCCAAGCTCGTTCCCTTGTGGGACACCGTAAATAGGCGTTCGTTCGCCAGATATGTAAAACTCCTCTCTTTTTGTCTTAATATTTATTTTTGTTATTTTTGTGTACTGTTTTCTATTAATTAGGTAAGACTCTATTAGGTTAAGTATGTTTCCTCTTATGCCATATGCCTCTAGTTTCTGAAGACGCACGTTATGGTTTACATAGTCAAAAGTTTGCGTCATATCACAGTAAATAGCGCATACTGGGATTCTAACATCCATATTTATCATTACCTTATGCAAGAAGTCATAAATTGCCATATTGCTTGTCCTGTTTTTTCTAAATCCTTTCTGTTCATCGATTAAAATGTGTTTCAAGGTATGAGTACAACTCCCTATAAATATACCTACTTTTTTTTTAGATATGTTCGGAATGAGTACAACTGGTCTATAGTTGCCCATGTGTTCATTATTGTTTTTTTTTTAAATAACGTCTTTACTAAAGACACTTTTAAGGCATCTGGATATACACCTGAAACGATACACATATTTATGAGATAGCTCAAGTGTTTACAAATAAAGTCAGATATATACCTGATTACCTTCGTATGAAAAAATAGCAATATAAAAAACCGGCCAAGTGCGAGTCGGACTCGCGCACGAAGGGTTTCGTACCATTATCTATAAAAACGGCAAAAAAAACACGTTTGTTGTATGGGAGTCCCCTTAAATATTTATTTTATTCTGTGTTTTAGTATTTGTTATTATAGCAGCAACAGAAATACATCATCTATGAAAATTTCAACTATCTAACTATGAGATACAGCCTGGTGACAGACAGACGCACGGACAGACAGCGAAGTCTTAGTAATAGGGTCCCGTTTTTACCCTTTGTGTACGGAACCCTAAAAATGAATACGTACACATAGATTTTGTAAAAAATAAAGTAGGTACTTAGGTAAAAGTTTAGAGTCTGTTCTAGGGAGTCTTCAAAATATGAATTAATAGAATAATAACATTTCTGTAATTATTATTACGTTAGTTTAGGTTGAGAACTCTACAAAATTAAATCTAGAACCAGAAAACCGGCCAGGTGCGTGTCAGTCGGACCACGCGCAGTGAAGTGTTACGTAGTTCCGAAGAATATTTAGGTACGAATGCACAGTATTGATTTTTTTATCGAACACAAAATTGAGTTTGTATTTTACAGTAGGTATATTTTTTTAACTAAGTACGAAAAGCAAAGTTATTTCTTTTCTGCGGTTGAACCCGCAAATATCTCAAACACTATTGACTTAAATAGCCCGGCTAAGGCTCAAGACGTCGGATCTCGGGTGGCTGGTGAAATGGAGGCGGGCAGAACACTTGGCTAGACGTGGTGATGCAGGTGGATCAGAGGCCTCATGGAATGATGTCGAAAGACGGTAGAAGGAGCGTTGGCGTTGGAGGTAGACGACCTACAGAAGATCGCGAGGAAGACCTGGATGAGACTCCCACAGATCAGGGAAGCCTGGCACAAAAGGGAAGAGGCTTATACGCAGCAGCGGGTGGAACAAGGCTACTAATGATGACGACGATGATGAGATACAAAGTCACTGAAAAACATCATAATAATCTTAACAATACCTCACACGCTTATGTGTAGCTCGAACCTCTCTGGCTACACCACATAGGAATGTGTATAGTTGTGGTAGTAGTACATAATGTAGTTTTTTTTTTTTTTTTTACTATTTAACAACAACTGTACCTACAAAGTTATTGGCTAAACGCCATCTAAGTAGTTTTCTATGTATTTTTACGAAATTTTTCCTTATCAAAGTACTATTTAATAAGTTGGTCGACTATTACCTACTCGTTAGCTTGTATAGCCTACTTAGATATGATAGTTTTCCTTTTAACTTCGTTACATAACTTCTATTGTGAGTCACACATACCTATCCAAAAACAACGGTTTAGCTGGTAGAGGAGGGCACTTGAATGAGACCTACTAGCTCTGTAACTGCTGCTTGCTAAGTAGGTATGTAGGTACGTACTACGTTCGTGTACAAAATCATACTCATGCATGACACACGTGTAGATGTTATTGTTGTTTTTTTATTGTGTTTGTGTTTTTTCTTTGCGTCATTTAGTCATGTGCTGAAGTGAATCATATCCTAATGAGTGTCACATCTAACAGTGCGTCTGGTTGGGATAATATTTCTACTGCATTTCTAAAATATTGAAAGGAGGTTGTTTCCATAATTACACACTTGTTAATCTTTGCTTTGGTGAAGGCATTTTCGAGACTTCCTTAAAGCTGGCTATTATAACGCCAGTGTACAAGGGTGGGGACAGAGACGATGTCTCCAACTTCAGGCCCATATCTGTATTACCCTCTATATAAAAAATAATAGAAAAACTTATCAATATAAGGCTTTTAACATATATACCTAGAAGATTTCAACGTACTATCTGTGTAACAATTTGGTTCGTCGAGGGATTTCCACTGGAGATGCAGCTACTGCACTAAGTACTCATAATAACCAAACAGCTTGACAAAGGTAAAAATGTATTCTTAGATCTAAAAAAAGCCATTGATACCGTCTCTGTCCTAAGCCTTGTAAGAAAGTTCGAATGTATCGGAGTTCGCGGAATGCCTCTCAGCCTTTTCAAGGATTATATCGGACAAAGGAAGCAGAGGGTTAGAGTGGGTCAGTACACTAGTGAAGATGCAAACACGGTATACGGCGTCCCTCAAGGAAGCGTATTGGGATCTACATTGCTTCTTATTTACGTCAATGAACTTTGTAACATAAATGTTGCACACGCATAAGTCTTCTTTTACGCGGATGATACTGCTATAGTAGTATGATACTTGGCAGAATATTAAACTTAGTACTGAGACAGGCTTGGCTAAAATCGCCAAGTGGTTAACAATTAATTTGCTTACATTAAACATTACAAATACAGATTACATTTGCTTCAGTGTCTGCCCACGTACACAACCAGAGGAAGATTATAATGTTAAAATTCATACTTGCAATAACGATAATCGCAATAGTTGTGGTTGCTCAACAATCAAAAAAGTACCTCATATTAAGAAACTCGGTGTTATCGTGGACCAGAGAATATCATGGTAGCCACACATTGAGCAGGTTGCCAATAGAGTCAGGAAATTAAGCTGGATGTTCAGAACTCTTAGATACGTCGTTCCCAGGACTACCGGTAATCATTCAGGCCATCAAAATTATTTCCTTATGATGATTTATGTGGCACTAGTCCAGTCAGTACTTTCCTATTGTATACTTGTCTGGGTTGGTGCAGCTGAAACAAAAATTCTAGCGGTGGAAAGGGCACAACAGGCTCTTATTAAAAGCATTTACTTAAAAAAAAAGAGGTATCCTACTGCAGACCCATTTCGCCTTATTAACTTGCTCTCAGTCAGGAAACTTTACTTTACACAAATTATATTAAAAAAACATAAATATGTCTTTCCTATGATGCTGGCATACTGACAAAAAGAAGGAAATATAATTATGATATTAAATGTCCCTAGGACAAGGACTTTGCTTGCCAGTATGCAATTTAATAAACGATCTGCTGCGCTATATAATAAAGTCAATAAATAAATCTACATTTACTCCAAAAACTACTATGATAGTAATAAAAAAAATAGAACGGATACAAAGTACAAACGCTTACCTACAATTATACCGAAACACTTCTGAAACTCTGGAAGAGCGGACTCTCCTAATAGTCCGGTCAATTTAGACTTTCGAAGGTGCATAAAATCCCAACAAGCTGAAAATCAGTACATTTGTTGAAAACATAATTATAAATATAATTTTAAAGTTCCCAATCATTCCAGTGTATGGAAAAAAAAATTGGAGGTCAAGGGTCAAAAAAATGAGTTTTTCGCGATTTTCAGCAAAACGGTAAGTTTTATCATAAAAGTACCTCTGACAAAAATTGTAGATCATAAAATTATCTATAAAAAATGTATCAATACTATTTTTCCTACGAGCCACCGTTTCTGAGATAAAACGATTCAAAAAGTTGTAAAAGTTGTTGTCGTCATAATATGCATGAGTACGCCACATCTCTAGAGTTGTTATATATGTTGAAATATTTTTCTGTTGGTCATTGTAACTTATACTTAAAATATACACCTACATTTATACACCTATATTTGACAATAAGCATTTATTAGGTACACAGTTTGTCTTTGTACTCGCATCAAATTAAAATTAAACTTATGAAAGCTATACTACATCACTGTATTTTTGTCAATAGCCTTTATAGCCAATAAACATACAAGATCTTTATCATCTTTACTTCTTACAACTGTTTTAGGCACAATTCTACGATGAGTTCCAGTCCTCGTGCAAGTTGTTCGGATGTATACTATTAATAGGAACATGCACGAATAGGGTAGGGTTTTTATCAAAGAGGCTATTTGAAAGAAATGAGTTGACTTTGCTTTGGTATCGGTAGAGAGATGTGAAGTAAATGTATTCGCAGACATACCTGTAACAAAAATCATGATTCAGATCAGATTCATTTATTTGCAAAAACATGTGTAGATAATGTACATGGTATAATGATTATTATATGTGTAAAAAGGTATGTTTTGGCTCAACATGTTTGACCATGGCTGGTGTACAAATTATGTCGAAAGACCATAGGATTTTAAAATTAAGGAACAATGAACAATAATATAAATAAATCAACAATTAACAATAATATTAAATTAAATAGGTCGATAGTCATGCGGTTCAAAATAGTTAAAATAGATTCAGTCAGTATATTCAGAGCGATTTATCATTTAAAAATTCATTAATATGGTTTACAGTAGTCTAAAACCTGTCGGTCAGTCTACAACGTACCTTTTAAAATTAAAATATGAGTCCCTACTAGTCGTAGTATGAATTCTTCTTCGTAATTAATAATACTTGTCGATGTATGTGTCGCAGATGGATTGTCGAATCTGCGGTTTTACATAACCGCTAGCTGTTTTACAAAACAGCTCCGTTATGTTAAACAGCTGAACGACGTTCAACAATTTTCCATTATAAATGAAATTTAACACGCAGAATTGCATACGTTTTGCACTTATCAAATCAGCGGGTTAAGGATTAGAAGTTAACGTAAAACGTGAAATGAAACGCCAGATTGTAGATTTTAGTCCTAAATTGTGACGCCCGTGTGTCATAGGTTCAGTAAGGTTCATAACAATAATAATGGCGTCCGAAACAGATTTAAATAAAACGAGTTATAAGAAAATGACACTAACTCAACTGGAAACAGTTATTTTAACTACTACTACGACAATTTTAATAAAAAAATTCAATGGTCAAATAACTTTTATCTGAAGAATAAATATGGCGGTCTAAAATAATTATTTTCTTCACAAAAGCTGTCAACAGAAAAAAAAAATCGGCACTAAATAGTAATCATGACTAACAGGCCAGCATCATCTGAAGTGTCAGCTTGCAGGTCGTCCCCAGGCGGGCTACCGTTGAACTCATGGCAAATGGCTTCGATGTCCAGAGGTGTAGCGATAGAGTCGGGTCCATCACACACGTTCTGATAGTTCGCGGGAAGCTGCCCCTTATCATCACGGTATACGTAACCTTTTCGTTTAGCATGTTTTTCTAACACAAAGCATGGAACTTTTGGTGCCTCACCAACATGAATGGTCAGCTGAAAACAATATGAAATTAAATAAAAATTATTAACTAGGCATTTAGGAACGTTGTCGCGAAAATCTGCCCGATGTGCAGTGGATTTTCTGTTCAAGGTAATTGCCGTTAGAGCTTGTCCTCTCTGAAATGACGCGCCTCCCTACTGCATTTACGCACACAAGCAAATTTCAAATATGGACGCAATACACATAAAAACACCATTGTAATTGGTCATTAAGGTGCCGGTTAGACTATAACTTAGGAGCACAGGATTTGAAGACCAACTAGTCATATTTGTTTTGAACGCGCGAGAGAGCTGACATCTTGTACACACGGCTACATATCAACCTATACATTTCCAGTATAAGCTGACCTGTCATTGTACTGAAATCATAGACAATGCGAGATCAGCTTACACTGGAAATGTACCATACAATGAGCCAGCGCTACTCCATACAGAGAGCGTTGTGGAATTTATCTCGCAACTATTCGACGGCGATGTTCGCGTACAGATCGATTGTTCACGTAACAGTCGACGCTCCCACACAGATGAAGTGCTGTTATTAATATTTGCACTCACACAACTAAATCAACTAGTTAAGTAGTGGTGCGCGTCATATCAGAATGGACAAGCTCTACCTAGCGCCTTAATATGTAACTAATTTTTATTAATTACTAGTCTACTCACATCAGGTCGAACACTGTCCAGCAGTTGTGGGACAATCAAATCCACAGCCGCGTATCGCACAGGAATTTGTTCCTTGGATAAAATTATGTTGTATTAGTTTTAAATTTTTTTGGTGTCCATGGAATAAACTCCTTCCCAACTTGGACTCGTTTCAAGTCCAGCGAAAGGGGCGAGTCCTGTCATTAAAACTTTTTTAATTTTCAGTTTATTATAAAGTCTAAATGTTTCGTCTATATACCACATTTTATTTACTTTTATGAATAAACAATTTATACAACAACAATACACCTCTTTCTATGACACTTCGATACCGAGTGAATGCTGTCCCCACTTCCCCTATGACAGAAATAAATGAATTCCCCAAACATTCTAGGAAAGTCGTCATGACCGAATATTCCTACCTATTACCTACTGTTCTACTCATTAGGCATGGTCTAAACGAGCCTAGTGACTGGACCCAATGACTAAGTTTTTAGACCCAGTCACTGGGTATGCATAGACGCGATCCTTAAAACGAGTCAGTTTGCCGTCGTTTTTTGAATAAAAACAAAAATCCGGCAGCTACTGCCCAATGCGTATATACGAAGTCGGTCACAGCACCGTGGACTGCGCGTGCGAGCCCTTTCGATGGGAAACGCTGTGGCCCGGGGTAGGGCCGTCCTTCAATACCCTGCCCTGGAGTTGCATCAAGCAGGAACTCCGGTATCACCGGATGCCGACGACCTACCTCTGTTGTGTGGTCGAGGCCTATCTGACGGACAGGGCCGTCATCTACCCCAGTCACCAGGGAGAATGGAACCAGCGAGAAATGTCATGCGGTGTCCTACAGGGATCGGTCCTGGGGCCGCATCTGTGGGACATTGGGTACGACTGGTTGCTGCGCGCCTCCCTCCCTAGCGGCGTCAGCGTGGTGTGCTACGTTGACGACACGCTGGTCTTGGCGCAGGGGGTCCAAACGCCTCCTGCCGGAGGCTCTACGCGGGGTTCGTGCGGTCCATAGCCCTTTACGGGGCACCGGTGTGGGCGCGTTCATTGAGCTGCCGACCAGCCCGCCAGTGGAACGCATCCCAGAGGGTCATGGCCATCCGGCTGATCCGGGGATACTGCACGGTCTCCTGCGACGCGACGAGCCCCCTTGCCGGATTGCTGCCATGGGATCTGGAAGCAAAAGTCCTCGCGCACATTTGGGGGTGGAGCCAGAAGGCGAAACGCCGGGGCGTAACTCCGCTGCCGCGAGAAATTGCGGCACAGTGGACAGAGCTCCAGTGGGATGTCATGGCGGCATGGAGAGTGCGACTGTCGCAACCTAGTGCTGGGCACGCCACAATTGCGGCGATAAGTCCCCTCTTTGAGGAGTGGCTTGAGAGGCGCCACGGCGTCCTCACCTTCCGCCTGACGCAGGTCTTCATCAGGCATGGCTGTTTCGGGAGGTTCCTGTTTCGGATAAGCCGGGTGGAAACGCCCGGGGATTACCATTGTGTTGATTGACCGCAGAAATTGACCGCAGAACATGGAGCAGCATACGATGGAGAGACCTCCACCGTATGCAGAAGCCCGGTTTGGGCAGAGCACCGCCATGTCGTCGTGGCGGCGATCTCTAGCGTCCGGCCCTGGTCCAGGCCATGGTACGTAGCGAGAGGGCATGGGAAGCCGTCACCTCCTTCTGCGAAGCAGTAATGCTCGCGAAGGAGGAAGCGGAGCGCGTGAGGGTGAGGCAATCGTTGTGCCCTCAAACCCCTAGTCACCGCAGGAGGAGATCCCTTGGGCGTCGGGAGTTGATAGCCGATTCCCGGCCACCGTTGGCGTGGATTGCGGATGGCGAGCAATGGGTAGCTCGCCATCCGGTAAGAACCAGACCCGGGTCGACGGTGCGTTGTGTTCCACGTGCGCCTCAAAGAGACGTCAGCAACAATTGACGAGGTCCGATAGGGCCGATTCCTGCCGGGATCGCGGATTTTTCCATAGAGTTACTATGGCCCTGGCGCACATACAACTGAAGGAACACGGGTAGGTTTTAGCCAGTAGAAGTCTGACACGCCCTCCTACTCCGCTCAGAGCGGGAGAAGTTATCAAGCGCCACCGTTTGATTGTGAGTACCGTTAGTTTATATGCTATCCCGCGATATTGTATACTCGTAGTATCGTTAAACTGTGAACTGTAAATACCATACTGCTTACAATATAACGTACTTATTAGTTTTCGATAGTTTATAATCTATCAATGTCAAATCCTCAATTGTGAACGAACCTGCACCTACCAATAGGGTTCACAATCTGTCCGATTTTATCACCCGTTTTGTGAACCGTCTCTGATTGGTCGTTCTTGGCGGTAGCCGAATCGGTCGCCATCGCCATAACTAAGCTAGGGCACCCCGATCAAATGGGTTAGGTTAGGTTAGAACTGTGACCAACCGCACGCGAGGCAATTAAGCGAGCGACGAATTGAGATCCCCCTCCTTTTTTAAATCTGTTAAAAATGTAAACACGTGTTCGTTGCATTTGGACAAATTGATGATTTTCAAGATAATTCAAGTGACCTGTGTCATCGAACTTCGTTGTTCATGAATTGTACTACATATTGCTGTTTTACACGTAAAGAACCACTATAAACGGTGGAAACGACCGATCATAGTGAATTCGAACATTTATACAACATCATTATTAAAACTAAAGATAACTTTAAGAATAATTGTTAATATAAAAATGTTAGCTACATTTTTTAAAACAATGTTATAGGTATAAAAGATAAATTATAAAATATAGAAATATGGTGTCGCGGACTTTTTTGTAGAATTATATATGACAGGTTGCCATACATTATTTTAAATTTTAAACAACTGTTTAGGCAGCGTATTCTGTTTTAAGTGGTTATTCTTTCCGACTTGCTAGATATTGTCTAGCAAGTCGGAAAGAATTACCTTAATTGCTATAGCTCGGGTAATATGCATGATATAAATATAATTAATGATTAAACGAACTTACCTGTACGTGAAGTTCTATCATAATTATACGAGCGCCGAGTCCGAAGAGATTAGTAATTTACACATGTAGTTACGCTAGTTGTCACCACTCATGCACTTAGTTGAGAAAAAAAATATTGTATTTAACTTTTCTTTTTATATGGCAATTTAATTTGACATACCCACCAAATTTTTTTTTTTAATACTTGTGGGTACTTCGTCCAGTTCTGCTCTCAGACGATGTCACCAATCATTTAGTTTAGAGTATTATATCCTGTGGTTCATTGATGTATTTCCGTGACACTATAGATAATTCGGGGTGTGTATGTACGTACAGCACTGGGAGGGTGGGATTACTAATCTCTTCGGACTCGGCGCTTGTATAATTATGATAGAACTTCACGTACAGGTAAGTTCGTTTAATCATTAATTATACTCGCGCCTCGTCCTCGTGATTAGTAATTTACACATGTAGACTTTGAGAGTATTTTGGGAATATCATCAATTTATAATAATGTTCGTAAATATTAAAATAATTATTTTTATTATTGATTATTTTGGTACAATCAAAAAACAGAAAGAACAACTTTGTACTTCTAGGATTAACAATAATTAGGCGGTTTCTTTGAGTACTAGATTACTATACTCAAAGGGTAAAATTAATCACAAACGAATAAATATAAAGTAACTAACTAAGGAATAATTATTCTTATAATGGTGCCGATTCTCTTGTCACAAAATTTTCTAAACTAGACTAAAAATCACAAAAATTTCGTTTATTCCTGTCAAAAGACGATTTCTCATTCTGAAATAGACGAAAATGACACAACTTAACTATAATTTAGTTTCACAGCACTAAGATGGTACTGATTTATTAATTTATTGAAAATGGCAATTTTGCTATTCTGAATTTGACGTTTTTCACCTAAAATTTTGGTTGTCTTAACTAAATCTGGCTATTTTTAATCGCGATTAAAAAGGTGTAGAATAAAATTAGTTGTCATGAACTAAGATTCACCACGACACCTCGACTTCAGGGGCAAAAACAGTACTGTATTTTATTTTTTATGTTGCTTATATCTCGAAAACGGTGTGTCCTATCGCAAAAATAATGAAAATTTCGACCCCCTCTATGAAACCCTTAAACCCAAAAACTCTATATGTAGGTATTTTTTTTTTAATATTTTCTTTACATAAAGTTAAAAATTCCATATAAAACCCGCCGAGGCTGCCACCCATGCGCGCCTCCGGCTCTAAAAAAAATTCACGGGGTAGGGCAAACAAGTACCATGTCGATTGTCAAATTAAATTTTAGTTGTGTCAAAATGATTTTTAAATTTAGAGATATTTTATTGCAGAATAGCTTTAAGATTCTCATAGCCAAAAGTAAAGAATTTTAGTAATAGTTTAGTTAGTTTAGTTCGGTGTACAAGAGAATCGGCACCAATAGCTATCACAGTTAGCTGTAGACAATTATATATAACGGAGCACCGGGACCATTCGGATTTTTAGAGATCGTGACGTCAGCAGGGCTGACGTCACCATCTCCACCACCACACTCACTCATTGCAAAAATGAATACACCCAATTGATTTTCTCACGATTTATTTTTATTACACAATCACAATTAAAAATACAGCCTTAAAATTTAAATAAAAAAAATACAAAAAGCGTACTCACAAGATATTTTTGAAAATTGTTCTCTTCACAACGTTCTCCTTGACAATGTGGCCTCGCAGCGGCTCGCCCTATCCAATATCAATATGGCGTCGTCGTTGCGAAGTCATTACACTTGTTATTTTTGTACAAGTTTTAGGTTACGTTGATTTAAGTAACAAACTATAATTTGTTAATTCGTTTTATTATTTTTAGCACTTGATTCTAAAGTTTAATTAATTTTGTATTGCCTAAAACATTTTAAACAGTTTTAAACGGGCGCCATGTTTCTTTTTGTCTAACCAATTTATAGTAGTTCAATCGACTAAGTTTGAATAAGCAAACATTAACCAAAAATCATGTTTAAACTAACGCATACCGCTTATTAATCAAGAAACGAATTTAGAAATAGATAGCTTGTTTTTAAACCTAAGTTTGAATAAACCTTCAGTTAAGGTTTCCTGTTAAAGTAAACACAAATCATAACACGACCTTTTACATTGAAAAGTATCAAACCGACTACAAAAATCAAATCTAAACTAAATTAAACCTATCCAGTCATATTTAACTGTTAAATTAGAACTTAAAGTTAATATTTGTATAGCTAAAATTAGCCCTGCGTCGACACGGCCATTCTGCGAGACGGTGTGCGTGCCCTGCACCAGTCGCGTTTCTGAAAATGAAAATTATTTTTTCTGAACTAGGTATCCGTTCACAGGTACACTAGCTGACAACTTGTTTGTGGTCGGAGCAGCTGTAGTTTCAGGATGAGTTCAGAAAGTTCTGTAATAAGAATGTAGCCTGAACTTTTCAATGATAACCGATCCCAACAATCCAAGTTATCAGCCATTACTTTTCTACCTTGTTAATCTTAAACATAAGGTTATTTAATTAGGTATCCTTACTTATAGATATCAAAGTAAATATGGAAAGAATAAAGTTCTTATGAGTAGTACATAAATAGGATTTGCTGTAAATAGGGAAGTGAGTGAAGATATTGAAGTGCTTGTAACGCTACACGCTTACTCACACGTTTATTTAGTTATGTCAACGCAAATGCTCCACGCATACATGCATGACTTGATTTCTCGTAGACAGGGATGATGCTGTGGTGCTGGGCGGTCTTGTACGCCGTGGTCCACAGAGGCTCTAAAGGAAAAGGGAACTAGGGTGATGCTGAGGCCTGGGCCTTATGTTTATGACCGTGGTCCCCAGAGGCTCTAAAAGAAGAGAAAATATAAACAAAGTTCTTACGTAGCTATTTATACAGCTTGTTAGGGTTTGATGCTGCGGTGCTGAGCGGTCTCGTACGCCGTGGTCCACAGGGGCTCTAAAGGATTTGGGAAGGACGATGCTGTGGCCTAGGCCTTATTTTGACCGTGGTCCACAGGGGCTCTGAAAACTTATATTGCAACTTTGTTGATAAAAACTCACGGGAATGATGCTGCGGTGCTGAGCGGTCCTGTACGCCGTGGTCCACAGGGGATCTAAAGGATTGGAAAAGGACGATGCTGTGGCCTAGGTCTTATTATGTTGACCGTGGTCCACAGAGGCTCTGAAAAGAGTGTAGGAGGGAAGCGGGTAATACGGATTGTACAGTCTTACTATTTTATAGTTTTTCATGGTATCAGCCAGTCAACAAAGAGAAAGACCAATAACGGGTCTCCTTAGTGTTGTTGCTGTCTTATAAGTCATTCAAAATCAAATTCACAGTTAGTATCAAGATAACAGTAAGAGGGGAGAAACTCACTTGTATTTTTAAGGTTCCTGCGGCATGGCAGCTTTGGAAGTAGACTGCTGTGGCTCCTTTGAAGGCGGCGTACTAATGATCTGAGATATAGTTTGTTGTAGTGTGTCATCGACCAAGTTCGTCGATGAGTCATCAGCCGGCCGGGCGGCCACTTGCTGAGGGTCATCTGCGTTATTCGTCGACACGGTTTCCTGCTCGCCTGGTTGTGGTGCTCGGCGCAGCTGGTCGTGAGCGACCTTACGTGGACGCCCTCTGCCGGTCACACGCTTCACTATGTATCGGTCGTTGTCCAGGATCCTATAAACCTCGTATGGCTCGCTGTATTTCAAGTCTAGAGACGTCTGGTTTCGGGGATTGTTCTTGACGAGTACGTAATCTCCTCGCTGAAACGGACGCATTTTCGCCTTGCTCCTGTCAAATCGCTGCTTGTCGTATTGTCCCGCAGCTGTCATTTTCTCTTGTACGTGTTGCTCAAGCAAGTCAAAGTCTATGCATTCGTTATTAATATTTACTAACCTTAGTAGTTCTGGGGGTACACTGTGTTGGCGGCGGGTCAGTAGTGTAAGTGGTGCGACGCCCGTCACTCTATGTGGAGTGCAGTTAATTGCGAGCTGTAAAGCTTCTAGCGCAGTTTGCCATTCTTCAGTGTCGTAGTTTTTAATCATGGTTAATGCGTTTTTCAAAGTGCCCATGAGTCGTTCGACCTGTCCGTTTGCTCGGCTTACTCCTGGCGCAATGGAATGTATGTCGATTCCGAAACGGTCTGAGTAGACTTTAAATTCACCAAGGAATTCTCGACCTCCATCCACCACGACTTGCACTGGGGTTCCGAACAGGTGCACGACACGTTTTAAAGCTGCGAGGCTGCTGCTTGGGCTCTTGTCATTTGAATAGCTAAGCAAGATGTATTTGGTGAATGCGTCAATCGTAACAATTACATACTCATCTCGTCCCTCAGCGCTTCTCGTACCCAGCTTGCCAGTAATATCCATGTGGATGACCTGGAACGCTGCAGTGGGCTTTTGAATGGGATGAAGCTGGGCTTGGATAGCGCCCGACGGCCCTTTCGAGGTCTTACATACAACACAATTGTCCACAAACCTCCTGACGGTTGTATTCATTTTGTGGAACCAGTACGTTTCCCTCAGCTTCTGTAAGGTTTTCTCCCAACCGGGGTGTTGCAGAGCGACATGAAAAGAGTTTATCAGGCTCCACTGGAATGACTTAGGGACTACAATTGGTTTATGTATACCGAGTATAGAATCCGTGAGAGTCTTCTTAAGCACGCCTTCTTCCAGGACGTAACCTTCGGCCGGACTATCGCCACTCATGGTGTCTATAAGCGGGCGCAGCACGTCGTCGCGGCGCTGCTCAATCTGCAGCCATTCAGTGTCTCTGGTCATGAAGTTGACAGATATTTCAGTGGATGGATTCCTACTGAAAAAATCCGCGTGCTGTAATCGCTCACCTTTTCTATACTCGACCTCAAACTCGTAATTCTGCAGGAAGGCTCACCACCTATGGATTCGAGGAAGGAGATCCTTTTTGTTTTTGGACGCTTTTAAGGCGTTACAGTCTGTTATTACCTTGAATTTTCGGCCATATATGTAATGCCGAAAATGCTTGACTGCCCTTACTACCGCCAGGGTCTCGAGCTCGTACGAGTGGTAGCGACTCTCAGCGTCGGTGGTGCGCTGGCTCATGTACGCGACTGGATGCTGGCGACCACCGACGGTCTGCACGAGCACCGCCCCGTAGCCGATGCTGCTGGCGTCCGTGTAGAGCTCGATTGGTGCGTTTTCCTGAAATAGCGTGAGGGTAGGCGCAGTAGACAGGTGTTGTATGATATGGTTTCGAGCCTCATCATGCCTTTCGTTCCATTCCCACTTTACATCGTTCTTGGTCAGTTCATAGAGGGGAACCATCACACGCGAGAAATTGGGAATGAATCGTCTGAAGTATCCAGCCAATCCGTTAAACTGTCTAACTTGTTTGACAGTTTTTGGGATTGGTGCCTTCGTTAAAGCCTCCACCTTTCTTGGGCTAGGACTGACTTGTCCGTCTGCAATAATATTGCCCAAATATTCGATGGAGCGTTTAAAGAAGGCAGTTTTATCGACATTGATCGAAAAACCGGCCTCTTGGAGGGCAATCAATATACGTTCGATATGGGTTAGGCCCTCTGCGAATACCCTACATTTCGATAAAACGTCATCTACATACACCTGGCAAACCTGGTCTACCGAGCACAAGAGGTGAGCTAGGGCCCTATTTATACAACGCTGATAAACTGACACCGCGTTACTGAGTCCGAACGGCATGGTCAAATACTCATATAGACCATCCGGCGTAACAAAGGCTGTTTTCTCAATCGAGCCCTCTGAAATCGGTATTTGATGGAACCCAGATGCCATATCTATTGTCGAGAAATAATAGCCCCCCGCCAGTTGATCTATTTGATCTGAAATGATCGGTAACGGATAGTGGTCCCTCAGAGTGTTCCTGTTTAGTTCGCGGTAGTCCACGCACATGCGGTCCTTTCCATTTTTCTTTTTGACCAATATTATTGGGCTAGAAAAAGGGGATTTACTTTCGCGGATAATTTTATGCTCGAGTAATTCATTGACTATTTCCCGAACTTTTTCGCGTTCAACTGGGCTCAATCGGTAAGGCCTGCGTTCGACACACTTGTTATCGTCTTTTAAGCGTATTTCGAGCTCACCGGTATTAACGCGTGAGTGAGGGTACCCGTGAATAAACAAGTGTTCGAACTTGTTCAACAAAATTTTCAATTCGTTGATTTGTTCGTCATTAGTCAAGTCACAATCTAGGCTATCAAATTTTTCACTTTGAGATCGCAGGTGGTAAACAACCGGTTGATGAACTAAAGTTGCACCCCGAGAGTTCACTAGCACGCTTAAGTTGTTTTTCTCGACAAGATTCAGACCTATCAAAATGTCTGAGCACACTTCGTAGTCCGGCACCACGTGAAATTCAAGTTCTATCCGTAAACTATCTATAACACAAATTGTCGTCAATGTTGAAAGAGAAATCACCGTAAATTGACCTAATCCCTTCAAGTAGCTTACTCGATGAACTCGTTTTCCGGGTAGTTTGGCAGCTACAGACTCGCGAATTACTGAACATTCAGCTCCACTGTCAAAAATCGCGAGTATGTTTAAGTTCCCAACTACCACTTGCATCGAATTCAATTTAGAAGTACCAACACAGTTGACGTTGGAAACTACTGCGCGTTCTCGCTTATAACACGTTTCATAAGTATGACCTGTTCTCGAACAGAACGTGCAGGTAGGTTTACCTATATTTTGAGGTGCGGTTTTATTATCCTGTTGACGCAGTTGAGAATTATCATATTTGTCACGGTAACGACAGTCACGTGCATCATGCCCGGGTTTTTTGCAGATTTGACAAAACAACGAGGGCTTATCAAAACGTGATCGCTTAGCGGGACCCGGATGTGCACCTGATGTACCCGGTTGAGGGCGCTTAATGCTTCGTATGGAAGATGCAACCGAAATAAGTTCTGGTACCGATGTGGCCCTGGCATTCAACAGTTCGATCCTCAACCGCTCATCTCCAATGCAACCGATAACTGCCTCAACTGCGTCATCATTCGATAACTTATCCTTAGTAATACGTCTCCATAATACCCAAGCTTGTGACAAAAACTGCGCGATGTCTTTAGAATTATCATAATTATGCTCCCTAAAACGCACAATGTCCCGGGAGTATCTATTCTCCGGTTCAAAAGTAGTTATCAGAACATCACGCAATTCATGCCACGTGGTGGTAGACACAAGCCAATTGTCAACCCATAACCTCGCGCGACCTTTGAGCAAACTACCGGCTTTCATTCGCACTTCATAATCGCTCAGGCCATAAGTTTCCATGGCTGTGGTAACATGTTGACACCACTCCCTAACCCCTATATTGGCGTCCGGATCGTATGACGGCAAAAACACATCATTTATTTTTACTCTTGGCGTATCTGGTTGTGTCGTGATACGATCGGACATGTGCTTCATCATTTGCAACATCTGAGTGAAAAACTCCGTTGGTACCCCATTAACAGAAGCAATTAAATTTTCATTATTTAAGCCAGATGGACCGGCAGAAGTGGGAGTCAATCCCACTTCTGATAACGGAGCACCGGGACCATTCGGATTTTTAGAGATCGTGACGTCAGCAGGGCTGACGTCACCATCTCCACCACCACACTCACTCATTGCAAAAATGAATACACCCAATTGATTTTCTCACGATTTATTTTTATTACACAATCACAATTAAAAATACAGCCTTAAAATTTAAATAAAAAAAATACAAAAAGCGTACTCACAAGATATTTTTGAAAATTGTTCTCTTCACAACGTTCTCCTTGACAATGTGGCCTCGCAGCGGCTCGCCCTATCCAATATCAATATGGCGTCGTCGTTGCGAAGTCATTACACTTGTTATTTTTGTACAAGTTTTAGGTTACGTTGATTTAAGTAACAAACTATAATTTGTTAATTCGTTTTATTATTTTTAGCACTTGATTCTAAAGTTTAATTAATTTTGTATTGCCTAAAACATTTTAAACAGTTTTAAACGGGCGCCATGTTTCTTTTTGTCTAACCAATTTATAGTAGTTCAATCGACTAAGTTTGAATAAGCAAACATTAACCAAAAATCATGTTTAAACTAACGCATACCGCTTATTAATCAAGAAACGAATTTAGAAATAGATAGCTTGTTTTTAAACCTAAGTTTGAATAAACCTTCAGTTAAGGTTTCCTGTTAAAGTAAACACAAATCATAACACGACCTTTTACATTGAAAAGTATCAAACCGACTACAAAAATCAAATCTAAACTAAATTAAACCTATCCAGTCATATTTAACTGTTAAATTAGAACTTAAAGTTAATATTTGTATAGCTAAAATTAGCCCTGCGTCGACATATACCATAATCACAATAAATTAATTAAGAATGTTGGTTGATTATTGATTCTGCTAAGGTAGTACTATCATCATCAATAATAACTCTGATAAAATTTTGCAAAAGTTGTGGAATTCCTACGCCAGCCTGCCGTTTTACGGATAGTATCTAAGCTAACGCCAAGTGAGTGCGCGCGCGATGATGCTGTATGTCTCGTGCTGTGTGCACTGAACACGCTCGTGTCGACCACACTCACAGAGTGTTTGCTTTATGCAGCGGCTAAGCGTTTGCGTTCCCACTGGTTTGTGAGGTGTCCTAATTCCAACAAATAAATCGTCAGATGTTCTTAATAATGAGGTGCGTTCTATGTAACACAGTAATGTAGTGGCTGGGCATATGGATTTTTTATCAATAAAGAAAGGTAAATGAATAATAGTTTGTCGAAATCCCGGTTTAGAAGTCTTTATAATATCGGAGATTTTAATTGTGATACGCTGAGAAAGGTTTTGAAAGTTGCTAACTTTTATCTTCGAGAGAGTTTGGACTCTGTGTGCGGTTGACAGAGCCAGCAAAGTAATGGTTTTATTTGTAATTTTATCTAAGGTTAATACCTCATTAGGATGCCATGAACTCAATTTATCCAAAACTAGGTTGGTATCCCAGGTAACTTCATACTTAGGTCTTGGTGGCTTTTGTCTAAAAACCCCTTTGAGGAATCTTTTTATTATATGATCATTAATTAGTACCGGGCTCAGCACTAAGGAAAGAGCTGCATGAATTGAGTGTACCATATTGGCAACCGTCATTAAAGAGTTGGGTTAAAAAGGATATTACTGTGGGTACAGATTCATAAACATTTAACGAATTAATTTTACAGAAGTCCCACCATTTCTTCAAGTAAACGTCGTATTGTTTCATGGAATTAGGTGCTAATGATGCTAACATTATATCAAGTGATGATTCTGGTATGTTTCTCCTTGAAAATGCGTCCCGGATAATATGCCTGCCACCAGGGTAATGGACTCGTGTATCCGACGGGCGCTGGAATGAGACAGTAAGGCCTGGCTTTTAGGTGGAAATGTAACTGTTTCCGAAATAAGGAGGGATCTAAACACGGGGTACCATGGCTGTGTTGGCCAAAAAAGGTACGACCATGATGCCCCGTGCATTGTCTGTTATTATTTTTCTAAGAGTTTTAAGTATGACTGAAAATGGCGGAAATGCATAGAAATCATAATTTGCCCATGAAACCGTAAACGAATCTATCACTAATGCGTCTGGGTCTCGGTGCCAGGATATGTATGTGGTATATTTGTTATTTATACGACTAGCAAACAAGTCAAATTTTGGATGACCGAATGCGCGCGTGAGACTATCAAAGGCCCTATCGGACAGCTCCCATTCTATGTCAGGATGAGTTCTTCGTGATTCGTAATCTGCAATAATATTATCACTAGATTTTATGTACGAGACAAAGACGAAAAGCTTTTTGCTTTCGCACCAGTTCCAAATATCACGAGTTATATTTGTGAGATGAGGGTATTGTATACCCCCCAATTTATTTATATATGCTACTGCTGTTAAATTGTCAACGCGTAGTAATATTTGGCAATTAAAAAGGTTTTTAGCCAAAACTTTTAAGGCAATAAATGCGGCAAGCAGTTCTAAATAATGTATGTGTCGTTCTCGTTCGGTTCTCGACCACTGCCCGCTCGCAGACCTTCCTTCACAGGCGGCCCCCCACCCCGTCGTTGAGGCGTCAGAAAATATCTCAACTTGGTAAACATCAACTTTTATGCGATGGACAGAATGTTCTATTTTATTTAGCCACCAGTCAAAGTCAGGATATAGTGATTCAGGTAAATTCATAGATTTATTATAATCATCATGACCTTTCAAGTTTAGATATTTACATCTTTCCATTTCTTTAGTGTGCAGCCATCCGTATTCGATCGCTGGACAAGAAGAAACTAATAAGCCTAATAACTGAGCAAAAGCCCTAATTTTACAACGCTTTAATTTTGAAAACGTTACAAGTTGCGCTTTTATTCGTAACCTTTTGTCTGTTGGCAAACTAATCTGAAACTCGTGTGAATCTATAATCATTCCTAGGAATTTGCATTTGGTCGAAGGAAAAAGTGCACTTTTTTCTACATTAATGATGAAACCAAGTGAAGTTAATAATCTTTTAGTTAGATCTATGTTAGTAAGGCATTCCAGACGGGAATATCCAAACAATAACCAATCGTCTAAATAAACAGTGGACAGAAGGCCTGCGGAGCGCAATAATTTAGCTGTAGGTTTACATATTTTTGTGAAAACGTATCATAGTCAGAACGGAATTGGAGCTTGCCCGCACTCCGCACACAAGAGACGCGCAACGCTTCCGCATGGTCGCATGAAAACAGTCCGGCGCGCCCATGCGAACATACCCAAAGCGCTGCAGTAGCGAGGTAGACCTAAAAACTCTCTGAAAGCGTTCTCCTTAAATTGAATGCGGAGGGTGCTGTAGCTTTTCTGCGTGTAATTAGCCCACAGGCTGCAGGTGTATATGGACGTGCAATATGCTCGAAATAGAGTTATTTTCACTTCATCCGAGCAACGCGCGAACCTGCGGGCCAGCATACTAGCTCTTTTAGATAAAACCCTCCGCTCCCGTTCCAAGTCAGCATGATCCCTGAGGTCGGCCGTGACTATATGTCCTAGGTATTTAAACTGATTCACCCTGTCTATTTAGACGTATAGGTGGTACATAGTCGGGGAATATAGCACCACCGGCCTCAAAGACCATGTACTGACTTTTCTTAATATTATAAACAAGTCCACGTTTAACAGCGTAATCCTCACATGTCGGTATCAACCTCCTTAGGCCAGAAATCGACGCGCTCAGCAGAACCATGTCGTCTGCATAGCTTAAATTGTTGATGCACACTTCGTCTATATGACAGCCGACGTGCTGACTGCTCAGCGCGACGATCAGCGCGTCCATGTAAAGGCTGAATAGCGAGGATGAGGTCAGTCCGCGCTGCCTTACACCGCATTGTAATCGATATGGCTCCGACGCTGCCCCCGACCACCTGACGCTGTTGACTTGATGCGTATACCAATACTTGAAGATGTTAACAAGTTCTGGTGGCAAGTTGATACTCTCAAGTTTTTCCCACAAGAGATCATACGCCACCAAATCAAAGGCCCTGGACAAGTCGAGAAAACACGCGTATACCGGGGTTTTACGGTCATTATAGTATCTGACGGTAAGCTTAAGGCTCAGTATGGCACTTTCCGTTGATAATCGGGGTCTAAATCCAAACTGTTTTCATGCAGAGATATATATTTACTTAACAATATATTAAGCAAACCGTCAAACACCGTCGCTGTAACTGTAGCTAGAGAAATGGACCTATAGTTACTTTTATCCGCTAAGTCACCAGTTTTATCTTTAACCATAGGCTCAACCACAGTTGTCATAAGATCCGGCGGAAGATAACAGTGGCTCACGCATAGCGAGTAGAACATTGCTAATACTCTGTTTATATGTGGGCCAGCGTAAACGAGGTGTTCAATGGATAGATAATCATGACCTGGACTCTTGCCTTTTAACATACTCTTAAGGGTTACGACCACATCCTTGGCACTAAACCTCAACCCTACTATCACTTCAGGTAACTCACCATTGTAACTTGTAAGCCTCACACGTCCGACCCAAAGGTGACTGAATAGAAAATTTACTCTTAAAGATTTCAGCAATGCCTTTAGAATCCAATGATAATATACCGTTAGTTTAAGGCCCTCATATTGTAAACATTTGTGTACCTACATCAATTATTTCAATAAAACAATTTCAATTTCAATTTCAATCACTCACCCCCTCGACACTCACCGGAAGTCCAGGTTTGGCGTTAACTTTGTTGGTGTTTTTCCAAAAGCCTCGAAAATCTCCTTTAGCGTGCTTTTCCGCAAGACTGTCCATTTTAATCTGGGCATGATGATCTTGACACCATTTAAAATGTGATTTAAAAACTCTTCTGCTTGCACACATTTCATCGTACATAAGGCCAGCGTTAGGTTTACCGCACGATACCCACTCCGTAAACTTCATTCTAGCCTTCCGGTGAGCCTCGCTGACGTGTTTATTCCAGCCCACCATGCGCGACCCACTCCCATTCCGCCTAATGCCCTCTCGACCCGCCAAGGACGCAGCACGAACGGCGGACACAATGTCAGAGTACATCACATCAAGAATACGATGGTGATGGGGGTCATTACAGTAAAAATCAGAACAATTTATACACTCGGTAGGAAAGTTAACCAATCCTAAACGTTGATGACACTCTGTGGTATATTTCACGATTTGTTCCTTATTTCTAGTGCCCCACGGTACAGAGTTATCGTTCAATGACATTTCATTCTGTAATTTTGGTATAAGTAAATCAAGGTCACACTCTATGATTATAGGAAAATTATCAGACCACAGCGTATCATAACAAACGTAAACATTAGTGACAGATCGCTTTGCAGATTGTGTAACTATACAATGATCTAACCAGCTGCATATCCCGTGAGCGTCATTTATGAATGTGTATGTACCCGCGTCCACACCTAGCATGTCAACATCAATACATGACCATTTTTTTTTTTTTTTATAGCCTTTGGTATATGGAAGGCAGCCCCTTTAATCGGAGCGCGATGATACGACGCAGCCCTCCACCGACACTAATCCCGGTACCAACCCCGGCATCGACACCACCCCAACAACCAAGACAGGACCAAGATGATACGGTTGAAGTAGTTTCCACTCCTGAGATCCAGAACTGGATGGGATCTATTGAGCAGTGCCTGAATGAGATATGTGCCATTACTTCTGATGGAAAGCTAAACGCTGAGCAGAAGCTAAAAATAAGCAATCTATGCCAAAAAGTAGGACATGGAGTTTCGCAAATGGCTGTTCAATACCAGTCGCTTAAGCAAAAAGCCATACAAACCCATACCTCCCTCAAAACCATGACCGAAGCTCGAGACCTATCAGACTGTCTTACGGAGATGAACCGGACGATTCAGGAGTCTTGTACGAAGCAGGGTGCAGCTACTACATCTTTTGCAGATATGGTGAAGAAGGAGTCCAACAACTTTGTTCGTCCTAATACTTTTAGTTCCGTAGCGATTTATCCCTGTGATAACTCAAAGTCTAGTGAAGAAACGAAGAACATGGTCCAAAAAATCATATGCCCTGGAGAAATGAAGCTTAAAGTACGAGGCGTACGCAAAATAGGAAAAGGAGAACTCATAATCAGCACTGAGACCAAAGATGACCTAGATAAGCTCAAACAAACAGTCCAACTCGCTTCGTCAGGACTTACCGTCAACGAACCTCACAAGCGCAAACCTCGCATTATAGTTATAGGAGTTCCCACGGCAATGGCTGAAAATGAGGTTTATAAATGTATTTATGAACAAAATTTGGCCGACAAACTGCCGACTATGTCCCAAGATACATTTTTGACCTCAATAAAACTGAGCCACAAATCAGGCAGGAAAGATGCTGAGAATTGCAACTTTATTATAGAAGTTCCAGCCATCATTTGTAAAGCCCTCATCACACAGGACAGATTATTTATAAATTGGACGTCCTGCCCGGTACGAGACTTCACACTGGTAACTAGATGTTTCAACTGCCAGCAGTACGGTCATGCAGCCAAGACTTGCAAAATAACTGCCCCCACATGTGGACATTGCGGTGAAGAAGGGCACTCACTCCAAGACTGCGCAAAGAAAGCCAATCCTCCAAAATGTGCTACATGTTTGCGCTTTAAAAAACAAGCCAACCACAAGATGGGACGGGATACAGGTATATAAATTCGATAGATTATGAAGGCGCCTAAGAGCGCCACATACTTTTTTGTATTTTAGACTTATTGTTATTTATTTTAGTTTAGTATGGATGATAATTTAATTACCGATATAGATAACACATTTTTAACTGTGTCAAAGACATGTGACGTTGAGGACTGCAGAAAATATCTTTCCGACTATCAAAATGCACTAACCGTACTGACCAAAACGTCCGGAGTATTTATAAGAACATAGATAGCTTTAATATTTTTCTTCATAGACTTAACTTTGATTGTGATATAATGGTACTTACCGAGTGCTGGCTATCTAATCGCTACGATAACCTTCCAGTAATACCGGGGTACAACTTATTGCATACCACAATAAACCACAATCAAAATGATGGTGTGGTAGTCTTTGTTAAGGAATCATTAAAGGTCACAGTCGAGGAACATACTCTACGTGACTGTATGAGTAACTGTTTAGTCATCAAAATTGGTTCAACCACAGCGATAATAGCTATGTATAGATCGCCTTCCGCTAGAAACTTAGATCCTTTTAACAAATCCTTAAATCACAATTTTGAAACACTAAGCCCATTTAAGAATGTTATACTAACAGGTGACTTAAATATAAATATTGGCTCCGAAAACTGCGATGCAGGGACCCAAGATTATCTTAATATCTGCTTATTCCATGGTTTTCTCCCCGCTCACACATTAAATTCAAATTAATTTATTGTAGAACATAGGTAAGGTAAGATGTTACAATTACAATATAGTTAGACATATAGGTCTACTATGTCTCGCCATTGAGGCATACAACATTCATAAATCGTTAAAGAAGAACAAATTAAACACTAAGTAATATAAAATACAACAATAATAATCGGGTACATTGACATTTTTTAAATATACAATTATTTGAGGAATTGTGGTTTGTTCTTAATATTTAAATATACAATTATTTGAGGAATTGTGGTTTGTTCTTAATATTTACAAATTATTCATTAGGTATTATAATAGGTCTTTACCTATGAAATTGCCGTTTTGTATGAAAAAATTTAAACGAATTTTTTTCATGAATTTTTTATTTGTATTAATCGAAGTAATCACCCATGCAATCAATGCATCTTTGCCATCGCAGTGGCAGTTTATTGATGCCCTTCTTAAAGAAATCAGCTGGACGGGAGGCAACAAATTCTTCAAAGGCATTTTGTACTGCCTCTCGGGTATTAAATTTTTTTCCCGCCAAGAAGTTATCCAAATTCTGGAAAAAGTAGTAGTCTGTAGGCGCAAGGTCTGGTGAGTAGGGCGGATGACGGAGAGCTTCCAACCCCAGTTCTTGCAACTTGGAGACCGTCTGCTGTGCAGTATGAGGTCGCGCGTTGTCGTGCAGGAGCAGCGGAGACGAGCGATTGACCAATGCTGGTTGGAGATGCGCCAGCTTCTCCATCATTGTGTTCAGTTCTTCACAGTACACATCTGCAGTAATGCTCACCCCGTTTGGTAAGAAGCTGTGATGAATCACACCGGCGCTAGACCACCAAACAGTGACCATCACTTTTCTAGGGGTAAGTTTTCGTTTAGGGCATTGTTTAGGTGCTGAACCAGGATCCAACCAACTTGCTGAGCGCTTACGGTTATCAAACAGAATCCATTTTTCATCGCAGGTAACAATGCGGTTCAAAATTCCTTCATTTGTGTGTCTGTTGAGCAGTGCAAGGCACGTCTCGACGCGTACTTCGCGCTGGCGATCATTGAGTTCGTGGGGCACCCATTTGTCAAGCTTTTTTACCTTGCCAATTTGACGCAAATGGACCAATATTGTTTTGACGCTAACGTCGAAAGCTGCTGCTAATTCAGCCGTAGATTGTGTATCATCAGCTTCCACAATCGCCTTTAATTCGTCATTGTCGACCAAAGTCTTCGGACGACCGCGAGGTTCATTTTTCAGGTCGAAATTTCCAGAACGGAAGCGAGCAAACCAATAACAGGTGGTGCGTTGGTTTGTAGTGTTAGCTCCGTAAACGTCGTTGATGTTGCGTGCCGCTTGTGCCGCGTTGCTGCCACGACGGTACTCATATTCCATAATTACTCGAATTTTTAACGTATCCATGATGACGAAAAAGATTGAAATGCGATGAAAATGTAACACTAATCAATAAAGAAATGACTACTTTTAGAAAAAAAAAACCATGTTTTTAAAATAAAATTAATTTGAAATTAGAATTCTTAGCCAAACAAAAATTATTTTGATTTGAAATGGCCAGTACTGCAGAACGGCAATTTCATAGGTAAAGACCTAATATTATGTCAGATTACATGTCACATTGTATGTTAAATTAAATGTCAATTAAATGTCAGATTCCAATTCTACAAATCACTGCGTGAGTTTATCAGTATTTTACATTTAATTTTCATTTCTGGTTTGTCATATTAAAAGTCGACTGGTTCTGTGTTTTGTCATTTAAAAAATCTTTAATAGAATAATAACATTTAGCTATCAGGAATTGATGTAACTTTTTTTTTAAAGTATTTATATCACTCATATTTCTGATAAAAGGTGGAAGGTTATTAAATATATGTGGACCCATACAAAAGATACTTTGATGCAAAAGTTTTGTTTTGCTAGGTACTATGCGCAACTTGTCTTTGTGTCTGGTCCTAGTATAAAATTCAAATAAATTTGGATTTGATTTTATGAACATTATTGTTTCATATATGTATACACTAGGGAGAGTTAATATTTTTAAATTTATGAAATGTGGCTTACATGAATCCATCCGTTGTAGATTGCACATTGATCTAATACAACGGTTTTGAGCTTTAAATGCACGGTCTTTTTCTACAGAGTTACCCCAATAAATGATTCCATAGCGTTACCAACTCATCAGAGCGGTTCCTGCCTCGATCATATGATGATCAAAACTAGCCTATCATATATTACGCTTGTTACTAACTCAACAATTACTGACCATCACGCAGTCCTACTAACTGTAAATTTAACGCTGCCTAAGCTAAATCGTCCTCAGACTATTAGCAAATTAAACATAAACAGACTCGAATATGATTTATGCAACATTGATTTTAGCCTACTTTACAATACTGCTGACGCTAATTTGGCTTTATCGTATTTAATAAAACATGTACAACAAGCAATATTACGTAACACGACAGTTTCTACAGTAAACAAGAAACTTTATAACATTAAACCATGGATTACTCCTGGACTAATTCGGTGTATAAGACACAGAGATAAACTTCATCAGAAAACTAAAAGATACCCTGATAATGTAATAATTCTAACCTCCTATAAAAAATACAGGAATTTCTGCAACAATCTCCTAAAAAATATAAAAAATTATTACAATAAAAACGAATTAAATAGAGCAAGTAAAAATAGCAAACAACTCTGGAAACATATTAAAAATGTCACCAATATGTCAAAACAGCGTGAATCAAATTCGAGTTTATTGCTTGCTAATTCTTCACCACTCTTATCAGCTAACAATGTAAATAACTTTTTTGTAAATGTTGGAAAAACTCTTGCCGAACAGATTCCGAAATATTGCGACCTATCTTTTCAAAACCCAAACAATAGCTGTTACCCGAAATCTTTTGCTATTTTGGACACTGATGAAGATTAAATAACCCGAATCATTTCTGGGCTAAAGGATGACTGTGCAGTTGGATGGGATAATATAAGCAATAATATCCTTAAACTCTTTAAGCATACTTTGGTACCACCCTTAACTCATATATTTCGAATCTGTCTTTCCAAAGGAATTTTCCCTAGTTGTCTAAAAAAGGCAGTTGTAATCCCTATCTTTAAATCTGGATGTAAAGACACAGTTAATAACTACAGGCCAATATCCTTACTCTCCTCAATTTCAAAAATACTACTAGAGAAAATCATAAACAGTAGACTAGTCAATTACCTGGAAAAAAACAACATCTTATCCCCTGCGCAATTTGGTTTTAGAGCCAAACTATCGACAGCCGATGCGGTGCATAGCCTGACTGATTATATTTCAGAAGAACTCGGCAAAGGAAACCAGACCCTGGAAGTCTTTCTCGATTTAGCCAAGGCCTTCGACACGGTGTCTGTTTCTGTTCTTCTGAACAAATTAGAGACCATAGGAATAAGGGGAACGCCGCTGAAACTTTTTACTGACTATTTAAACGACCGGTGTCAATGTGTTAGAATAGATAATATTACAAGTGATGAGCAGAAAAATACTGGTTTTGGTGTTCCTCAGGGAAGTATTCTAGGCCCCACCCTATTCCTGATTTATATTAATGATTTGTGTAATTTAAATATTAAAGACGGCAAAATTATATCATACGCCGACAATACGGCGTTAATATTTACCGCTAAATCCAGTAGCGAACTGTTTGAAATCGCTCAACTAGGTTTTAATACTGTGACTAATTGGCTTCAACGCAGTTTACTAACATTAAATGCCGACAAGACAAAATATATACACTTCTCCATGCGCAAGCCTCAACTAAACATTACTAACCCTCATCTATATGCCCATCACTGTGGAAACCGTACAGTCAACATGTGTAATTGTCCTTTTATCCTCAAAACGAGCAACATAAAATACCTGGGGGTTGTAATGGACGATACACTTTCTTTTAGGAAACATATTGAAAGCCTAGTTTAAAGAGTGCGCAAACTAATATATGTTTTTTAAGAAACTGCAAACATTAGCAGATTCAAAATGAATCACACAAGTTTATTTGGCTCTATGTCAATCTATAATTCAATACTGTATCACTTCTTGGGGTGGCGCACCAAAAACTAATTTGCTCCCTCTTGAACGAGCTCAGAGAGCTATTTTAAAGGTAGCAAACTTCCATCCCTTCTTCTTTCCCACAGATCTGCTATATAAATCCTGCAACGTACTGACGGTTCGCCAGCTTTTCATAATGCAATTAGTATTAAAACAGCACACCATGCTTACCTACAATGCTGACAATACTAACAAGAGACGGAATGATATAATATGCATATCTAATGCAACCTCAAAACATGTCTTTGTAGAAAGATTTTTCACATTTTTGGGCCCATTTCTGTACAATAGATTAAATAAAAAACTAAGTATCTATAAATTAAATTACTATAGCTGTAAAAACATTATACTAGTATTTACTACCCATCAATTATGCACAGACAGAAGATCTCCTTGTTGTCTCCAAATAGAACCGCTAACATGCTATTTTACATTTATTTAGCTAAGTTTTATTTTAGTTGTAACTTTGCGCTCATTGTTAATTTATTACATTAAGGCGCTTCCCCGACCAAACGACCTTGAGCGTTCGGTCCTTCTCTGTCCCGTCGCTGTGTCTCGCTCCGTCTCGTTCCCTGCGCACGCTCATTTATCATAAAATTCACAAAAAAAATGAAATTATTGTAATAAAAAAAGACAAGCGATGTTTTGAAATAAAATAAAACGTGAATTATTTAGATTTTTAAATTATCTATCTATTAGTGTAATCCTCAAATGAATAGAACGTCACCTTTAGAAAAAGATGCATGCAATCAATAATTTTAGTCACTTTTTTACAAGGAGATTTTAAATATATTTATAACACATAAAAACAAATAAGAACGTGCAATGTGATGATAGGATATCGAACATTAATAATGTGCTTTTAGATGGAATTACCCATAGTGAATGAGTTAATGGTGCCGATTCTCTTGTACACCGAACTAAACTAACTAAACTATCACTAAAATTCCTTACTTTTGGGTATGAGAATCTTAGAGCTATTCTGCAATAAAATATCTCTAAATTTAAAAATCATTTTGACGCAACTAAAATTTAATTTAACAATCGCGACTCCACATGGTACCTACTTGTTTGCCCTACCACGTGATTTTTTTTTAGAGCCAGAGGCGCGCATTGGTGGCAGCCTCGGCGTGTTTTATATGGAATTTTTCACTTTTTGTACGGAAAATATTTAAAAAAAATACCTACATGTAGAGTTATATGGGTTTAAGGGTTCCATAAAGGGGGTCGAAATTTTCATTATTTTTGCGATAGGACACACCGTTTTCGAGATAATTATAAGCAAATAAAATAAATAAAAAACAGTACTGTTTTTGCCCCTGAAGTCGAGGTGTTGTGGTGAATCATAGTTCATGACAACTAATTTTATTCCACACCTTTTTAATCGCGATTAAAAATAACCAGATTTAGTTATGACAACCAAAATTTTAGGTTAAAAACGTCAAATTCAGAATAGCATAATTGCCATTTTCACTAAACTAATTAATCAGTACCATCTTAGTGCTGTCAAACCAAAATATAGTTAAGTTGTGTCACTTTAGTCTATTTCAGAATGAGAAATCGTCTTTTGACAGGACTAAACAAAATTTTAGTGATTTTTAGTCTAGTTTAGAGAATTTTGTGACAAGAGAATCGGCACCAATAGCCTCTGAATAACGCACTATGGCAAGGTTTTGGTCGGCGTACCGCCTTAAGTATTTATGCACTTTCTAGCCTGAAGCCTTACATATATATATATATATGTAAGGCTTGGCATTGAGCTGCTCCAATAAATTTACACGGTGAATGTTGATTTTAATTTGCTAGCTATTTTAGACATGAATATTTACTGTAAAAAGTATTATATTATTTTCATTATTGAGAATATGAGGATTATGTGGGTCATTGTTTCAATTATATTCTTGATCTGGCAGTTTAAGTAGTTTATGCGGCCTACCCAAATGTCCTTTCTTTGGTATTGTTCGTCGAATCGTTGAGCTCCTTAAGTTCTGAGTTGAGCTGCACGGTTACTGACAAATGCGTGCACTGACTGGACAGGTCCACTTAATTTGTGTGGTTCTTTCCTCAAAAGACCATTTTAGACACCAATCTACATGGTTCTCAAACATTATGTCCGATTTTTTTTTATATACTCATTGACATTTTTGAATTCTATATACACAATGAAATGAGTATTTACTTGTAAAGTATTATGTTATTTTAATTATTGTGAATGTGAGGATTATGTGGGTCATTGCTTTTTTTTCGCAGTTAATTTTAATCATGATCTGGCAGATTGAGTAATTTATGTGGCCTACCCAAATGTCCTTTCTTTGGTATTGTTCGTCGAATCGTTGAGCTCCTTAAGTCCTGACTTCCTGAGTTGAGCTGCACGATTACTGACAAATGCGTGCACTGACTGGACAGGTCCACCCAATCTGTGTGGTTCTTTCCTCAAAAGACCATTTCAGATACCAATCTACATGGTCTTCACATGATTTGACCAAGATTATGTCTGGACTTTAAAAGAGACTTTACTAAAAACTTTTGTAGCTATAAGTGCTTTGATATTATAAAATAGTTTTTCGCCTACTTAATTATAATCGCAAACTAAATTGTATTTTAGATTTTTGTTATCTCCTTTTTATGAATTAAGTACAGTTTCTTACGTCAAATCAAATCAAAATATTTTATTTCACATAAACCAACATGGGCACTTATGAAACGTCAGAAGCTAGGTGCACGGTTCCAATTGATTGTTTCCTATGGAGAAGAGCCGGCAAGAAACTCCGCGGTTACTCTTTTAAAAATAAGGGGCTTTTACAATGCTTCCAATTACAGTTTTGATAGATATGGGAGGACAGTGTAGGCCGGTCAACAAGTAACAGGTACTCAACAAAAACTTTTTTACAAAAAAACAACCGACTTCCAAAAAAAACACTAAAAGACGTGAAAAATAACTTTTATTTCGGAAGTCGGTGGCCAAAAACGAAAATACAAAACCAACGGCACCGACTTCCGAAATAAAAGTTATTTTTCACGTCTTTTAGTGTTTTTTTTGGAAGTCGGTTGTTTTTTTGTAAAAAAGTTTTTATTTTTCACTTTTTAGTTGCGTTACCTACCCCACACAAATTCGTATTCCACTAATTGGTATGTAAATAACAGTGGCAGCAAATTATCAACACATCATCAATATAAACTAAGTGGAAAAAAATATGTAGTATTAAGGATAACTCAAAAACCACTGGTCAGACCCTGATCAAATTTAAATGGGACCACATGTAAAGCACCAGCTATCAAATAAAAAAAGAATCATCCAAATCGGTTCACCCAGAAAAAAGTTATGAGCTAACACACATAAAAAAAAAAAAAAAAACATACAGACGAATTGAGAACCTCCTCCTTTTTGTGAAGTCGGTTAAAAATATAAAAAGGAACGTCTGTTAAGTAGTGTAATTTGTGTAATAAAATGATTGGAATAATTGGTTATGTTTTAAATTTAATCATGTATGAAGCATCATCTATATACATATAATAAAATGGTAGGAAAGTCAAAACTATTCAATGTAAAAAAAAAAACAATATAAAAAAAAAAAAACTCAATGTACATTGAATATTTTTTTAAAAGAATACTTGGGGTGTGATCTACAATCGATACCGAAGCCAAACATTTATTTTTTAGAATTTTTGTCTGTTTGTCTGTATGTATGTCCGGGATAAACTCAAAAAGTACTGGATGGATTTGAATGTTTTTTTTTTGTTGTATAGGTATTAAGTGTGAGCAACATATAGGCTATAAATTATCTTGGAAACTTGAACACCTGATGCAGAACCGCAACAGACCAGCTAAACTATAAGAGATACAAAAATGGCACCATAGCAAAAATTCTTCCACTTGATGAGCATTTTCTACTGAGAGAATAAATTTGAAGATCTGGAACACCTGATGTGGAACTCCCAAGAGCCCAGCTACACTATAACATATAATGGAGCGACGTCTTAGCAAGAGTTGTTCAGCCTGATGAGCACTCTCTGTTGACGTATAAAAATTGAAGATCTGAAACACCTGATGTGGAACTCCAAGAGCTCAGCGACACTATCTATACATCTATATCTATACATCTATACATAATAATAAAATGGTAGGAAAGTCAAAACTGTACATTGAATATTTTTTTAAAAAATACTTGGGGTGTGATTTACAATGGGTAGTAATAAAAGCTCCGAAAAAGAATTAAAATATGAGCGTACTCAAAATATGAAATTTACTGCTTTAAATACTAACTTTCCGACCGCTTATATGCGAATACAAATAACGAAACGACCGAATAAAATACTGAAAATTCCGAAAAATTAATACAATATTTGCTGACGTAATATTTTTCCACCAGCTTAAATTCGTCGCCGGCTAGGGTTAGGGTTAATAAGCAGGTCGACGGAGCCCCGCTCTGCGGGGCTCCTATTTCTGTCTAAAGGGTTTAAAGGAACCTAACCAACCGAACCTCGGGGTGCCCCTGACGTCGACCGTTTAAGAGCTAGGATTTTCGGGAACATATTATATGTTTTCGGCAACTTAGTAATTTTTTCGGAAGCTTAGTGTTTTTTTTTGGAAATTTAGTTTATTTTATTTGAAAGTTCAGATTATTTTTCGTAGAATTATCATTTGAATAAGTTCATGTTTGTTCGTTAAATACAACATTTTTGTCGGTTAATTTTGTATAAATTTTTCGGTAATTCATTTTAACACAGCTTAGTTAGTATTATAGTCCACCACAGATCGCTGGAAGTTAATTTGTTTTTCGGAAGCTTTATTTTTTCCCATTTACAATCGATACCGAAGCCAAAAATATAGTTTTTGAATTTTTGTCTGTTTGTCTTTGTGTATGTCCGGGATAAGCTCAAAAAGTACTGCATTGATTTACTTCTTTGGCACGAATATTATTAAGAAGTCGGGTCAACATATAGGCTACATATTATCACGCTATCACCTACGGGGAACGAGCAGTGAACCTTTATTTCTTCAACGCATTCTGTAACGCGTGTAGTCTAACGACACATATTTGAATGTTGTTATTATGTTAACCATGCTATAAGCTAGCTTCACACTATAAAAATCACGCAATATAAGTAACTTAGGCCGATAAACATAATTAAATGAATATAGGTAGTATTAAGACAATTTTAAAGTAGCGCCAATTATGAGATTTCAAAAACATCAAGTCGAATTACATGTGTAAGCCCTTTTTGGATATAAATAATTTAAATTTGATCATGTTGGCGAGGTTAATAGTTGTTTTTAAGAGTCATAGATGCAGTTGTGCATTTTCTTCTTAAAAATTGTATCGTTAATTCGTTTCAGAGATGAGCAAGACAATTAAAAAAAATGTGTTTATATAAGTTTTAAGCTGCTTCATCTATTTCTTATAAAATTCATCGAGTTTGTCTGTATGTAATAACAATCAGAACTCAAAAATAACTGCATACATTTATAACAAAATTTAAACTCGAAAACGGCACGCTGTAAGCAATTTGAGCTAAATAACGAAGAAAGAGGAAAATTAAGCATGCCATATAATTATATCTCAAAGATAAGACATGCTCATTTTTTTTACAGTACAGAATAAATAGTAACATCTGCTTTAGTCACAACTTATGACTTAATTCAGCAGAATCACCATAAAGTCATTTATTCAAAGCAGGTTGAAAATCAGCACCTTTTGAAGGTCAATTTTATAAAAGACAGTCTCCCTGTTACTGCACTTTCTGTAGATATGAAATGTAAAGAAGAAACGGGTAAGTAAATTAATTTTATTTTAAATGGTATAATCGTAGGTATTTCTGGTGCTGTATAGCGTTCACGCAGACGACGTCGCGGCCACCAGCTAGTACGTAATAATAATAATAGTAATAAAATAAAACTATCTTTACAAATTACTGTATAGGATCAAGTTTTTCTGAACTAACTGCAGCCTAGTTTTAATGAATGACTTTGATTTTGATTTCTCATTTCATGATTGTTTGTAGGAAGAAAATAAATAAAACAAACCGATTATAAATAAATATAACTTTTATTTTCCTATCATACATACATACATCATCATAATTATCATACAAGGGGGTAGGCAGAAACTACAGAACGCCACCTGTTACGATCCTTACATAGGTATTCTATTTGCCTCGTTTACGTTTACGTTCACGCACACACGCACGCTGGTTGCGAGTACTACGCACAGTATTCACTACACATGTTTTGCAAGGAACGCATTTCATTTAAGTACCATATTATTCGTTTATCTATGTCGTACCAGACGGTGCATTTTTAAATACACGCCACCTAGTTGCCATCTTTGTAAACGTAGGGTAGTACTCGCTCACGTCTGTGTGAGTGTTAGCGAACTGTATTCAATGGCAGATTTTATTTTAGGGTAATGTGTCATATTTGGTGGATTTTGAGGCGATGTTATGACCAAGTTCAATAAAGTGTAATGTCCGATTACCACGTTTACGACTCCTACGACTTACTAATGTTCCAATTACCAATAAAACAAAATAAACTAAAAATGTTGACTTCAGCGCCATCTAGCGGGAAAATAACCAAGAGCAGACCGTATGTTCAACCTTAAGCGGTGGTAATTCCCAGAAAAACAGATTGTGGATGCGCCACCAAACTTAGAATAATGCTATATAATTTTTTTTTTTTCTAACTACTAACGTTTTCTATTAAAATATTTAGGTACGGCCAGATCAGTTTAAACATCTCTACTTTCTTAAACAAAAAAACTTTATTGTACGTTTGGTTTAAGATATGATTTTCAGCCGCGCCGCCTAAAAATGACGCTTGAGAAAATCACTCATACCGTTTCTGATTTTACGGTGTAAATATTAAAGATTACCTTACACTTAATCCTCTCTGTTCTGCATTTGGAAGTAATCTACGCCAGCGCGGCATGTGACGTCATAAATGGTAGGCGGAGTACAACTTAACGAGCTCAGGCCGAAGCCACATAGCCGACCTTCACTTGATGCGACGGTAAGGCACCTGACTAGCTATCAACGATTTTGTCGCTCAAGAAACATAAAAAAGATTGTACGTCCTAGTCGCTGACCGTTCACACCGCTGCCTGGCGAGTTCATATTTGTTGCAGCTTCAAGAGAGCTATCAAATGGAGTACTTGCTCAGCGATGCTTGCCTGGCGCGCGGGCATAACACTCGCTAAAAGAATCACGCTAGGTAAATACGCATACCAGTGAGTAATCGATCGTCGCCGTCGTGCACTCGCTGCTCGTTGCTCGCCGGTGGTAGGACAGGTGCCTAGTGAGTAGCGTCGCTCGAACTTAGTCATACATCATGGCCACTGCAATAGTAAAACCGTGTGCGTTGGTTCACTAGGAGCGTGTCACCTAGCAACCAAGTACTGAGCACTTATCTTTGGCTTTCGACCTTAGTGGAAATTATGACCATAAGGACCTTAATTATGGACCTTATTTGAAAACATACTCGAAGTCAGGGACCCACGATGACGACCAATAGGTATAGCAGTGTGGAGAAAAAGACATGTCGTGCCGACCCCAAATGAATTGGGACAAGGGTGGGAGAATAATATCACTGACGTCATCGATTTATTTGTACCTGCTTTCAAGGTAGTAAGTAGTAAGCTGGTGGGTCGGGGGTAGGCATACGTTGTAATAAGTAGTAAACTGGTGGGTCGGGGGTAGTCTCACGTTGTAGTAAGTAGTAAGCTGGTGGGTCGGGGGTAGTCTCACGTTGTAATAAGTAGTAAGCTGGTGGGTCGGGGGTAGTCTCACGTTGTAGTAAGTAGTAAGCTGGTGGGTCGGGGGTAGTCTCACGTTGTAATAAGTAGTAAGCTGGTGGGTCGGTGGTAGTCTCACGTTGTAGTAAGTAGTAAGCTGGTGGGTCGGGGGTAGTTTCACGTTGTAATAAGTAGTAAGCTAGTGGGTCGGGGGTAGTCTCTCTACCAGCGAATTTCAGTGATTAGTTGGTTGTCCGCCATGATTCCTTAGTCAGTGCCTCATTCAGTAGGGTCAGTCCATATTTAGGTAAATATTATTGAGCACTTAGCATCTATTAGCGGGACAGTGCTCCACTATTCAACAGGAGTAGGGGAGGTGTGTGACATGTAGGTGAGCGTGACGTATGTGTACCTATCTAGGAGTAGGGTGAGTCCGCGCCACGACAGAGGGAAATACTTTCAAAATAAGTAGTATTTGTTGAAATATGGTTTATTATGTAAAGCTATTGTGGCCGATACATTTCTAATCAGATAGTACAGTTCTAGCGCCACATGACCACATGTCCTAAGGACATAATAGGCGAATTGGTACTTAAAATTACAGTTAGCAGTTTGTGTTCTCGTAACAATATGTAATATCATAGTCCTAACAATCGTGCCTAGGTAACTGTTCGAGACATAATTCTAAGATGCGTTCCAGTCCTCGTGCCAGTTGTTCGGATGTATACTTGATGAGAGGAACATGCACGAATAAGGTAGGGCTTTGGCGTCGGCAGAGAGATGTGTAGTAAATGTATTCGCAGAGATACCTGTAACAAAAATCATTGGTATAATCAAATGGCTGAATTAGGACGCTTTAAGGTGAATCCTCAACTGCAGCCCGCCACTTCAAATTTACTTTGTAATTTCAAATTCAAATTTACTTTGTAATTTCAAATTCAAATTTACTTTGTAATTTCAAATTCAAATTTACTTTGTAATTTCAAATTCAAATTTACTTTGGTTTTTTGCAAATTGGAGCTATAAATGAAACCGGCCAAGTGCGTGTTGGGCCACGCACAGTGTAGGGTTCCGTAGTAGCCCGTTCTCACAATATAGTACGATTCTGTTGTTCTTTATTAACCCACTTCAAAAAAAGGAAGACGTTCTCAATTCGACTGTATGTTTTTCTGAATATAATGAAAACGTAATCCGTTGGTACAGCGCCATCTAGCGGCAGTATTGTGAAACTTATGATAATCCAATATGTTTTTTTGTTGTTTTTTTACTTCATATTTTGTTTTTCAATGCAAGTCTTTACCCGTTATAAACAAGCAACTACTTCATCTTAGTCACTTTAAAAGATTAATGCTAAGGATTTTGTATTTGATACAAAATTATCCAACACCCAAGTTCAACGACTATTACTGCTAAACTAATGAAGTTATCTTAACCGCTATAATTTTCCTTTAAATTTCATGAAATGCACTATCATCGTGAATTTTCCCAGATTTTTCAATCCAGCAGTTTAGCCTTTAGAGGGGGGGGGACGCCCTACTGGAACAAAAAATTGCACTTTAAAGTTTAATATTTCGTAAATGGAGCATTAAATCGAAAAATAATTTTAGCAACCCCCAAGTCATTTTAGAAGACCTATTCAACGATACCTCACACGATAGGGTAGACGACGAAAAAAATATTCATCCGCACTTCACATGTACCCCTACATGTGAAGTGGGGATGAATAATTTTTTCACTACCCTAAAAAAAAATATTTTCCATAATTTTATTTTACCACTTTGTTGACGTAATTAATATACACACTTACAAAATTACAGCTTTCTAGTACTAACGGTCTCTTAGCAAAATCTCGGACAGACAGACGGACATGAGGAAACTATAAGGGTTCCTTGTCAGAACTACGGAACCCTAAAATCTTTGGAAATTTGTTCCACCTATGAATTGCCATATGAAATATTCTGAAAAGTTCTTAGGTGGAACAAATTTCCAAAGTTTGACGATTGATATGAAATGTATGATTATTATACAGTAAATATTATATATCATTATTGCAGTAGCAAATCGCATTTTGATCAACATACGACGTATAACAGCTGAAAATTTGCAAAAAACCAAAGAAAATTTGAATTTGGTGGGCTGCTGATGATTCACCGCTTGCTAGCTGAGGATTCACCTGAAGGGGGATGCGCCAAGGGAGCCCGCGAAATTAAAATTTTCTTACGTTTTTTGCAATGAGCAGGTCAGTATCAGGTTTTATGGTGATCTAAAAATGATGCGTGACAGTATCAACTTGGGCTTTACAGAATTATAATCATTAGAATCAGCAATACAACTCCATATGTTAGAATTGCCCTCAAATGTTATGATTTCATGAAATAGTAATTCAATAGGGTAATATGAACTTATAGAGATGTATTGCTGATTCCAATGATTATAATTCTGTTAAGCCATATTTGTTACGATCGCGAATCATATTTTAATCAAAATACAACCTGACAGTGAACTGCAAATTACAAAAAACGTAACAAAATTTGAATTTCGGGGGTACCCTGAAGGTTCCGCCTTAAATTTTCGGAATATGAATAGTGTTCTAGAGACAATCCTAAGCATGGATATCCTCCTTTTAAAAAAAATGAGTCTCACATTCAGACTCTATCCGCCAGACCTGAGATTCCTCGACTTGCCAGTCCACAAGGGACTTTCTGTGAAATGGAATATTTCTGAAAGACATAGTTGACGAGTTAACAAACTTACAGTCCAGCATTATCTGATGGTTCAGCCTGTAGCTCGTAGTCTTGGAGCATACGTTCACAGTGATTGAACTTTCTGCAGATAGCCTCGACGTCCAGGTTGGTGCAGACGACGTCTTGTCCACGACACGCATTCTGATAGCCCTCGGCGTACTGGTAGGCATTATCAGGGCGATTGTAACCATGTTTATTAGCCTTTTTTTCTAACATAAAGCATGGAACAACTTCAGATAAACCAACATGGATGGTCAACTAAAAATAATAATAAAAACATCTTCAAATTCAATCAGTTATAGTTATCACAAATAAAGTGAACGCAATTAAAAAGGGAGTGTTATACTTTGGCTGGTGTATGATTTAATATAATAAATAAGTTATTGGCATTAACTAACTACGAGACAACTAAAAGAAATGAAACACAAATAAAAAACAGATACTGAACTAGACAAGGAAATGACATAGCGTTGCGGACGCCTAGAACCCTGAGTAAATGTGTTCTGTGTCTAGAACAAACTACGTCCGGAGTACTATTCTGTATGAAGGAGCACAGCTTTACAACAAATTGCCTCGGAGTGTAAAACATCAAAAATCCATGTATACTTTAAAAAAATCTCTAAAGAAACACATTTTAGCGGATTTAAAATTGTAAGCTATCTTCGAGTACTGTACTAATCTAACCTATTTTTGTTGTGTGATCGTCGCGTCGCCTAATGTATTCTAATTAGAAATAAGTTTATTGTCATATAAGTGAATGTAATTCTTTTTGAGAAATAAAGTTCTAAAACCATAAATAAAAATCAAATCCATTTATTTCAGGTTCTCCCATATTACAATCACAAGTTACAAAACACGAAATAAATACAAATCACAATATAAAAATAAAAATAAATACAAAATTCATCAAATCATAAATAGAAGTTTAAGGCAATATTTTTAGATAAAAATAATAACATACATTAATAAAACAGCAAATCTCACGTCAGTCGTTAACATGCCCTGGCTATATGCCTACTGCAACATTTCCTAATATAAGGGCAGTCCAATCGTCCAGCAATCATCTCTAGGACAGCATTGGAGCTGACCCGCACCCTGCGCACCAAGGACGCGCACCGAACTACAAAACTTACAAAAAAGACTTACAAAAATACTTTTAATTTCTCATACACGAAAAGTAGTGTTTGTTTGATCCGAGTAGCGGGAAGAAGACGCTGCTCTCCGTCTTAGGGCGGGAAAGACTCATAGTAATTGCTTCCCTCTCTAAGGGTGGGAATGAATTTTAAAAATAGGACATAGTCGGCAACGAAAATATTCACATAATTAAAAAAAAACGATTTAAAATGCCGGGGGCTTTGAGAGTGTATAAACAGCCAGTATGAATTAAAAAAATACCTATTGAGGGGGATGCGCTAAGCCGCGAAATTCAATTTTACTTAAGTTTTTTGCAATTTGCAGTGACCAGAAACACAACTGACACAGAGCTACAATTTGCAAAAAACCAAAGAATATTTGAATTTAGCGGGCTACAACTGACGATCCACCTTAAGCGGGACGGCCCGCGGTGGTGACGCGGTGTGTTCAATATTTATAATTTAAATAAGACTATATAATTTGGCGGGATACTAACTCTCTAAGCTTCCCTAACTTTGTTTTCTTCGTAGGTACTAAAGAAACTAAATGTGACATTGGCTGAACGCACAAACCATGCGAAGCCACAAGAAAAAAAAAACTCTGTAAGCTGTACCGAAATTCAAAATATCAGTTTTATAGACTAATATTTGATTAAAAATGAGTTTCATGTTATTAATATATATATTTTTTTATTATATTATTTTTGTTTTTTTAAACCACTATTTTTACTTTCCATAAATTCGAAATGAAAAGTAGAGGCTTTAACACGGGTGAAAGTCATCAATTTCGTTCGACCCTTGTATAACAATCTACTACTTCATTACTCATACTCGTAAAGTAGGTAGGTAATACGGGCTGGTGTCCGCAACTCCACGTCAATGCGCGTATTTTGCGTACGGTACTCTGAAAGTATCAAAGTAGTGTTTGTTTGATCCGAGTAGCGGGTGGAAGACACTCCCCATCTTTGGTCGCGAAAGACTCATAGTACTTGCTTCCCTCTCTAGGGCGGGAATGAATTTTAAAAATAGAACTAAATTTGGTTAGGGAGTCGGCTACAATTTCTTTTAAATAATTAAGAAAAATATCTATAAAAAAATGCCGCGGTCTTGTGAGTGTTTAAACAGCCAGTGTGAATAAAAAAAAATACCTATTAAGCGGGACGGTCCGCGGTGGTGAAGCAGTGTATTCCATTTTTAAAATTTTACAAATACTATATAATTTGGCGGGATACTAACTGCAAGCTGTACCGATATTCAAAATAGCGGTTTTATAGACTAATATTTGATTAAAAAAACTTTTTTACAAAAACTACAACCGACTTCCAAAAAAACACTAAAAGGTGAAAAATAACATTTAGTTTTTTTTTTGGAAGCCGTTTGTTTTTAATTTTTAACTTTTTATTTTTGGTAGCTACCCCACACAAATTCGTATACCACTACATGATATGTACAGTGACAGGAAATTATTAAAACAGGGTCAATGTCAACTAAGTGGAACAAATTATTGAGTAGGCTACACGACGAAAGAGCATTGCTATATACGACTTTTAATGGTTTCAAATTGAACAATCACATCTAAACGAATAGTCTTTTTTGTTTGAAAAAAATATATGATAAGCTAGACTATTTTCGTCGTAATTTGATATGCGAATATTTGAAATTATATTTTTATGACATAGTGTAATTAATTTGTAAAGTAATGTCTAACGCGAACACAAAAACGATAATCACGCAAAAACTATCGGGCGTATTTTCATGAAATCTGCACCATCTAAAAGACAATTTAACTACCCAAATTTTTGTATACGGCTTTTATTTGTATTGTGTTTGATAAATCAAGGTGGGTTGTTTTTGCGAATAAACTTGATGCGCGTTGAAGCGGGGGCTCTTGCGGGCGACGGGCGGCAGTGCATCGCTGACCAATGTCCGGGTAGACGCTAACGCTCTGTGAAATTTTATTCGCTTAAAAATTTCGCATACTCCTCCCACTCGCTCGAGGTAGCTGGCACTTATTGTCGCCTTAAATTCAGTCTCAAATTGACGCATCAGCATGACAAGTAGGTAGTGGTTGTCTTATGTAAAACTTCAATCTTAATTAGGTATTATTTTTGTATGAACTGAACATTTTGGCATATTGAACCGTATGAGGTAAGCCCAACAAAAGGTAACTGCTTTAAATCGTTGAGGAATTCCCTCGACTGTCTATGCTCTCCATCATCAGAGCTGTAATGGCACTTATAAGCCATATGGGTGCAAAGTTCTCACCAATATAAATGAATTAAGTCCAAACGCAAGGTAGCTACTGTAAACCGTTGAGCAGTTCCCTAAACTGTCCTTCGTCTTCATCATCAGACCCCTAATGACAGTCACAACCCATCTAGGTGTAAATTTCTCATCAATACAAATTAATCAAGCCCAAACACAAGGTAACTGCTGTAATTCGTTGAGGAGTTCCCTCGACTGTCTTTCGGCTCCATCATCAGATCGACTCCAGACCTTCATTAACTTGTAGTGCTTTAGAATACTTAATGAAAAAATTAACAAACGCACTAGTTGCCCCTCAATTTCTCTGGGATGCCATTGTAGGAACTACAGGTAACAAAAATGCTAACGGGGCGCAATGCATTGTTCCCCGCGCATACAGTTTAGCGGCCAGTCGTCTTCCCAGCGCCGTAGCAATAACTTGTGTTCTGTATAGATTCAGTGAGAAGCGTCACTGTGCTTATTGTTCAAGGTCACCATTCAATAGACGTTATATTTAATACTGTGATTTCATTTACCACCTTCTCCAACCACGACATCATAAGGTCCCAACAGCCATCATCAGATCCTGGTTTCCTTATCATGGGACTAGCCTTGGGATATATCCTTTCCAACACTACTACACTGTCCTCCCATATCTATCAACACTGTAAGGCCCCCCGCGCACTAGGCAGCCGGGCTGCGGCAGAATATTTGCGCAGCCAGTTATAGCAGCCAATCAACGACTAGTCTAGATCCTTCCGTCTAACGATATGGACGTGGAAGAACTTATAATTATTGCTTACATATCTCGTAAAAAATGCAAAACAAAGAAAAGACACTGGATTCATCCTCTTTTTCTAGAAAGACACTCAAAAGGCTTATTCTAAACCTATTTCAAAGATGTTCGCGCATTCCCAGACCGGTTTTTTAACTACACGAGGATGTCAGTGCAATCGTTTGATAACCTTTTGGAAAAAATACGAAATTCCATCAAGGGCATTGATACTCCTATCCGAGCTTGTATAAGTCCTGAAGAAAAACTGGTGATGACTTTGAGGTGAGTACGAAAATGAAAGATATTGTTAATTAGTCATAACATTTATTATTTATTTCTTACATGTATGGTAATGAATTACCTAGTTCACGTTGTCCTGTGTAGTAAATAATTCTAGTAATTCAGAACCCTGAGACATATCTGTTGCATTTGTGTAAGTTGCTGATAACGAATCAGTATAAACAGTATTGTCTTGCCTGTCTGGAACAGCCGTAGAATACCCACGGCGGCTTTCAGTGGTCGAGGCTTCTGGTCTATAATTCGAGTGTGTCGAGTATCCATAGCGATACTGCCCACTGCTTGTGGTTTCCGGTCCATATTCAGTTGAGTACCCTTGACCTTGGTGATATTGCCCACTGAACGATGTTTATGGTCTATATGATCTGACGGCCGATGTGCCTGGTTCATAATCAACATAACGTTGGCAAAACGGACTAAATTTGGGATCGTGAGTTTCCATTTGAGTTCTTTTTATAACTTCAATTAACTCCATTTTTGTAGCAAGCTTACGATGTCTCGGGATGTTTTTAAAATCATTTAGAAGTGAAAGCATAAATAGTCTATCTGAATCAGACTCTTGCTGTCTTTCACGCTCTTCTCTCATTACAATACTTTCCCTTAATACCTGCAAAAATTATCGTCGTCACTTGTCTTCTTTTTGGAAACAGGTCGTTCACCTTGAGTGCTACCGCTGTTAGCATTGGTTTCGGCAGTGCGTGTTTCATCCATGCTATTTTGAGTTTCATTCATTAGTACGGTGGGCCGAAGAAAATAAAGTTGTTCGAAATATACTTCCCGTTTGTTTTACTTCCCTGCTGTCCTGATGTTCTTCCACTTGCTCTGTAGAGATTTACCTGAAAATTGTATTTGTTCTTTGTTACAGATATCTTGCTACAGGATGTTCTCTAATGGAATTGAGTCATAATTGTCGGATTGGACATACAACTGTCCGAGATATCACATATGAAGTTTGCATGACGATGTGGGAGAATATGAGACAGTCATCGTTTCCAGAATTAAATGAAGAGAGGCGGCTTGAAATAGCAAAAGGTTTCAATGAAAATGCAAACTATCCCAATTGCGTTGGGGCCATCGATGGAAAGCATATAAGACTGATAAAACCCAGAGATTCAGGATCACTGTACTATAATTATAAAAAATATTTTTCCATCGTTTTACTTGCTGTATGTGATGCAGATTACAACTTCACATAATATAGATGTTGGAGCTTATGGAAAATGTAGTGACTCATCTATATATAAAGAATCCATTTTGTATCAAAAACTTGTCACCAAAGATATACAAATCCCGGAGAAGCGCCCCATATCAGATAATGGAGTACCGATGCCATACGTCATAGTGGGGGATGAGGCATTTGGCTTATGTGAAAATTTAATGAGACCTTATGGAGGTAGGGGTTTAACAGCAGAGAAAAGAATCTTCAACTATAGACTGTCTCGGGCAAGGCGGTACATAGAATGCACGTTTGGGATTTTAGCCAACAAATGGAGAACTTTTCATCGTCCACTTGATGTCCGACAGGAACTTGCAATTGCCATAGTACAAGCTTGCTGTGTCTTACATAACTACGTGCGCGTAAGAGACGGGTATAGATTTCAAGACACACTGTGCGTTCCACCAGAACTGGAAATAAGCGGTGGACCCACAAATAGACGCAGCCGACCATCAGCATCTTATAGGGATTTATTTGCGGATTATTTTATTAATGCAAATCCGTTAGAATGGCAAAACAGATATGCATTAGAATAGTGCCTACCTATTTATCTAAATAAAACATTGAAGTGAAAATACCTAGTTAAGTACAAAAAAGAACAATAACTAACTAATACAGAGTTATTCTGCGATACCTTACAAAAATATTGATTGGTGTTGCAGAATCACCCTGTATTATACTGTATAATCCAGATAATAAAAATACATGCTAACCAAATTTTTCTTTTCATTTTCTGATTAATTTTCCGAGCACATTTTGTTCGTGATTTCTTCCCATCTTCTTTTCTTTAAATCCCGATCACTGTATTCTTCTGATGTTATATCCCAAATTGCGTTACGGCTTTCAATTTCCCGAATAAATTTCTCTGTATCGAAAGTCATCTTCAAAGTTCGGAACGCAAAATACGTCTGGCTGCTACAACTAGTGCGCGGAGATTGACCGCAGCCACATTCGCCTACACACGTTCTGGCTGCCGTGCAAACAAGCGCGTTGTATTGGCTGCCGCAGCCGCGAATTCATGGTTGCCTAGTGCGCGGGCTCCTATACCACGCCTGGCTGTGCAGCCAGGCTGCCTACTGCGCGGGGGGCCTAATTGGAAACATTGTTAAACCCCCTTATTTTTAAAAGAGTAACCGTGGAGTTTCTTGCTGGCTGTTCTCCATAGGAAACAACCACTTGGAACCGTGCACCTTTTTTTTTTTTTTGTGTGGGAAATCATCAAATGACCCCGCTCTGGGCGGAGCGGAAGGGCGTGTCAGACACTTACTGACTAGAACCCACCCGTTTTCCTTCAGTTGCTTGTGCGCCAGGGCCACGGTAACTCTTTCGAACAATCCGCGACCCCGGCAGGCATCGGCCCTATCGGACCCCGTCAAGTATGCTGACATCTCTTTGAGGCGCGCGTGGAACACAACGCGCCATCGACCCGGGCCTGGTCCTTACCGGACGGCGAGCTGCCCATTGCTCGCCGTCCGCAGGCCCGCCCCTACGGTGGCCGGGAGTCGGCTATCGACTCCCGACGCCCAGGGTGTCTCCTCCTGCGGCGACTAGGGGCGCGACGGCGCAATGATTGCCTCCTCCTTCGCGAGCATTACTGCTTCGCAAAAGGAGGTGACTGCTTCCCATTCCCTTTCGCTCCGTACCTTGGCCTGAACCAGGGCCGGACGCGAGAGATCGCCGCCGCCGATCGCCGCCACGAGGACACGGCGGTGCTTCGCCCAAGCCGGGCAGACCTCCACCGTATGCTCCACCGTGTCCTCCGGTCGATCCACACAATGAAAACACCCGGGCGTTTCCTCCCACCTTATCCATAAAAGGAACCTCCCGAAACAGCCATGTCCGGTGAGGACCTGCGTCAGGCGGAAGGTGAGGACGCCGTGGCGCCTCTCAAACCACTCCTCAAAGAGGGGACTTACCGCCGCAATTTTGGCGTGGCCAGGACCCGTGCACCTAGCTTCTGGCGTTTCATAAGTGCCCATGTTGGTTTATGTGAAATAAAATATTTTTATTTTGATTTTGAACAAAAAAATAATCATCAAAATCGGTTCATAAACGACGAAGTTATCCGCGAACACATAAAAAATCATTTTTACAAAAAAACAACCGACTTCCAACTCCGACTTGGAAGTCGGTTGTTTTTTTGTAAAAAAGTTTTTATTTTTCACTTTAAAGTTGTGGTACCTATCCCACACAAGTTCGTGTACCACTACTTGATATGTCAATAACAGTGACAGGAAATTATTAACACATCATCAATTTAAACAAAGTGGAAAAAATACGCAGTACTAAGGATAACTCAAAAAGTCCTGGTCAGAACTTAATCAAATTTATATGGGACCACATGTGAAGCACCAACTTTCAAATAAAAAAAAAAACATCCAAATCAGTTCACCTGGAAAAAGCTCTGAGCTAACACATAAAAAAAAGAAAAAGTCGAATTGAGAAAGCTCCTCCTTTTTGAAGTCGGTTACAAATGAGTGTCATGTTATTATTACCAGTAAATATTTTAGAAAAACTACATTTTTTTTACTTTCCTTATATTGGAAATGAAAAATAGAGTGGTGGAAGTCATCAATTCCTACTCAGACTATAGCCCCCGTGTAGGAATTGATTCCTTTCGACCCTTATATCTATTATTGTTATACTTACATGAGGTTGATAATAGTACCACATCTGTGGGACAATCATATCCACTATGTTGTAGTTCACAGCAATTCTTTTTCGGAACAGAATTATATCGTTATTATTTTCGATTTCTCTACCATTCATGAATTGCACTCCGTCCCAACTAGGATTTGTTATATTTTTACCAAAAGGACCAAATCCTGTCACTAAAACTCTTTTGCGGTCAGTCGAAAACAAGGGCGGCATTTTGTTTTTTTTTATTTGTTTCGCGAATTAGAAAAAGCAGTCGCTGTCTATGACACTCCGACACAAATTGAATGCTGCCCAAACGTCCGCCATACTTAAGTAACGATACACACTGACGTAATTAGCGATTAAATTTCCTCTAAACGTAAAACATAAGGAAAGTGGTTAAGGAAATTTGGATTTATCAGCGTCAGAATTATTTCGCGTCAAATGTAGTATTTGGTCGCTATGCGCCATATACGCATTAATTTATGATACCTAATAGAATTACGTCACTAAATTAATATACCTAGGTACCGGGTGATCAATGGGTAAGGTCTTAATTAATCAAATTAAATCAAAAACTTATCTAATCTGAAAACTTGAGGTGGCAGCCTTCAGGACAACGTTCTATACCTGGTGGCTAAGAGCCTCTGCTGTTGAGGTCACTCCTTTAGCTGCCTGGGCAGACTGTCGCTCCCGGGCCTGACGAGCCATTTCGGCGACCTCATCGGCTGCGACCACTCTGCTCTAAGTAGGCTTCGCGGCGTAGGCCTCCACCTTCGTACCCACAAGTGAGACGGTGACGCGTCCCGGCTTCTCAGTTGAGACCCCGGATGAGACCCCGGGGCCACTCTCCCCGCCAGTTCCCAACGTATCAGGCGCTTGATTCGACCCCGACAGTCACGCGACGACATCGGGACGGGAGTTCCCAGAGATGTCACACGTCATCTCCCTCTCCTCGCTTTCGCTATCTTAGCGGCCGGAAGAAATTTCGTTTGCCCCAAAATTTGGAGCACCTGCATGAGTCCTGGTCGGACATGCTTTGGTCCCCTGACGGACAGGAGCCACCTCGACTCTTGTTGCCCTTGCCAGTAAGCGTTACCTCCGCCAATAAATTAGGAACGTCAGTCACGTCTTTGTTTTTGTTCAAAATCAAAATATTTTATTTCACATAAACCAACATGGGCACTTATGAAACATCAGAAGCTAGGTGTACGGTTCCAATTGGTTGTTTCCTATGGAGAAAAGCTGGCAAGAAACTCCACGCTTACTCTTTTAAAAATAAGGAGTTTTTACAATGTTTCCAATAACAGTGTTGATAGATATGGGAGGACTGTGTAGGCAACAAGTAACAGGTACTCAATAAAATATAAAAAGGTCCACAAATCTACAGTCTACAAGTTAGGTCTACAACGTTCTCACATTCACAAAATATAGAAGAATCTGTATAAAAATAAAAGCCTATTTAGACCAAATGACATGATTGCCATTACTACTGTAGCAAATCGGAATTAAAATCTTATCCACAAAAGCCATAAATAAGAAGTTGAAATAAGAATCCGAGGTATATAATGTGAAATAATGAGATTATGTGAAAGAAGTAAGTAGAAAGAAACAAAAAACTTAGTAATTTGGGAACAGTTAATAGACATTTACTTAGTGATGCCGTTAATGTGGTACCAGGGAAGCCATATGTGCAGAAGGAATTATTGCCAAACTTCCTTGTCTTCAACGTAGTCTTTAATGTTATAATATGCATTTTTGATAAATAAGTATACGTTTGATGTGGGTTTTGAACTTTCCATCGCTAAGTTCTGTAACTGACTTTGGCAACTTGTTATAAAAGCGGATACTGTTTATAAGAAATGACTTGCTTCATTTAGTTAATCTAAATTTGGGTATTACAATTTCATTTTTGCTACGTGTATTTATATTATGGAAATCGCTTCTTATTTTGAAAAGTCCTAAGTTTTTGCGAACATACAAAATACTTTCTAAGATATAAAGAGAAGGCAGAGTTATATCAATTTCTTTGAATTTGTTTCTAAGAGACTCGCGAGGACCCATTTTATAGATCGCGCGACCCATGTTATTATTTGGGTCCATTTTGTTCCCAAGAGTAGTGAGGAAATAAATGTCCACCTAGGCAGAGCGTCTTGTACTAGGTAAGCGTATATACTGTCGAGTGCGGCAGGTGTCTACAGGGGAAGCGGTAGTTACTGGTCCCCCACCAGCCACTCATTCTCTCGCCACGCTTCAAAGCTTAGGATTAGGTGTTTTTTTTATCTTAGAGTTGTCCTTCCTTTAGGCTGGGACTTGTCCTTCCTTTAGGTTGGAAACCTCAGCCGGGGGTTGCGGAAGAATCGTACGTCCCCGCGACCCCCAGCGCAGGTGTGAGATGGAACACCGGGATGGTTTTTAGTCAGTAAGAGTCTGACAGACCCCTCTATGAGGACTGTCCATGACATCCATAAGGATTTTCCTAACCGGATCAAAAAAAAAAGAAGTGTTTGGCAACCTGCGGCTTGCGAGCCACATGCGGCTCTTTGGATGTGAAGCTGCGGCTCTATAGTTCCATACGCAAATATTATTTATTTTATAATAAAAAAACATTTAAAAATCGTTCTGAATCGATTTTAGGCACCATTTCTATCTCTCAGCCACTTCTACTCGTTTTCAACGTACCCCCGCCCCGTGACACGCGTCTCCACCGTCGTCAGTCCGTCGGAAGCTCTCGAATGGCGCCGTCGCGCGTCGTGGGATGTTTTACGTAGGTTTGAATTCGCTTCCGACGCAAGACAGTTTGGTGTTTTCACCAGTGCTTTGGCTGTGACGTATAGTTTGTTGTTTCAAGTACAAGTGTTAGAAGCGAATTATCTTCTCAAAGTTATATAAACATAACATAACATAACATCACGCCTGTATTCCCCGAAGGGTTAGGCAGAGGTGTACCTATAGCACACCCACATTTCGCCAGTTATGTTTAAGTCCCATGTAATAGGGGGCGAGCCTATTGCCATCAACCGGGCACAAATCCAGACTCTGAGCTGCTACCGAGAAATTCCAGATGGAAAAACCCGATAACACTTTGCCCGACCCGGGAAAGTTATATGTACAAATATAATAATAAATAAAAAAAACCGAAGTAAAGGTAGGTAACATAATTAGTATTATATTTTTAAAATACATATTATACATATTTTTTTCCAAATAAGATACCTAACTACTTTTAAGTCAATAAGAATTGTCAAAAAAGAAACAAACTACTACTGTTTGATATTACCGTTTGAATTGCGCAAAAACACTACTTATATATGAATAAATAGATTAGTTTTTTTTATCAAAAATCTTAATTATGCAAGTACCTATTACTATTTATTGTTGGCAAGATTTTTTTTTGTGGCTCTTTAAAAGCTTTGAAATTTTGTAAATTGTAATTTTTGTCTCTTCCAACTCGAAACGTTGCCGACCCCTGGGCTGGGCGATTTAGCCAAGCCCCTGATGGCGGCATTATGCATGTCTGTGTTCGCTGTCCGGCTGTTACCCGACTCAGCGAACCCGCCGAAAGTTCTCTTCTCAAGTGTGCTCTTGAGGGAAAAACGACAGCCACGTTGGGTAGCCTGCACCATTGTGGCAGGGTCGCATCCAGTGTCAAGCGACCACCTCCCTTGTTCTGCCACTGTGCCCACTGCTAATCAGAAAGACACGTGAGTGAACACCGTGGAGCATACTGCTCCCCCTCCCGCAGAAATTCGCCAAAGACAATACACTCCCCGAAAAACCCCATCCCCTTTTTTCAAAAAGAGATAATTGTTCATGCCCAGGGTGCACCGGCCCGACGACTGCTCTTCCCCTTAAACGTGTCCATAAGGGACCAGCAGCTATCATGAGGAGGTTTTTTTGCACGCAACCCATCGCACCCGGTACCTACCCAAACCTAAGCAAATCGATTGGTGTTTTAGAACGGTACTTAATTGATAATGCTCTAGTGTGTCTTCTGTCTACTTGGAGTGTTCTGTTTGGTACGCGTTGTCGTATCGGTGCCAGAGCCTCGGTCGAGAGCGGTAGAATCTGTGGGGTAATTGCGTAACACTGTTACAATGGCGTTTTGACAATTCCAAAACATTCATTTAGTCATTTACGTTGTCGAACAGAAGAATTTTACAAACTCAGGGCGCAATGATTCAGCAATTGCCTTCAAAATCCTTCTGATTGTGTTTCCTTGGTTGGTTTTGGCTGAATGATCATTAGTCAGAAAGCTAGCTTGACCAAACCATCATTAGTAATAATAACTCTTTATTTACCAGACATGTTCATGATCCAATCACAAAAATACTTTTAATAAGGTACTTGTTTGGCCATTTTACCATTTCTTCACACAACACAAGCAACAAGCTGCATCAGTTTTATTTTTTTCAATAAACCAATTTGGAACTTTTGTTTTATTTGACTACTCATTTGGTCGTTGTACCTATACCTACGAGCTGTAGGTATTCAACAATACTACAATAGAGAATAGGCAAGTAATTCAAAACTTTTTAATTATTTAAATATACATTAAACACCACCTCCTCCGTCCCGTCTCGTCTCCTCCTCCTCTGTTTCTTGACTCCTATACATAGGAGCCAAGAAACAATGTTGATCTTTGACATGTTGATCTTAAGCCCAATCCGAGGCTTGCTTTGTTCAAGTCTTTTTTTTTTTTTTTGCGTGGTAAATCATCAAATGACCTCTCCCGCTCTGGGCGGAGCGAAAGCCCGTGTCAGACTTACTGACTAAAACCCACCCGTGTTCCTTCAGTTGCCTGCCTGTGTTGGCCCCGGTAACTCTTTCGAACAATCCACCACCACGGCAGGCATCGACCCTATCGGATCCCGTCAGTGATTCTGACATCTCTGTGAGGCGCGCGTGGAACACGACGCGCCGTCGACCTGGGCCTGGTCCTTACCGGACGGCGAGCTGCCCATTGCTCGCCATCCGCATGCTCGCGCCTACGGTGGCCGGGAGTCGGCAATCGACTCCCGACGCCCAGGGTGTCTCCTCCTGCGGCGACTATGGGCGTGAGGGCGCAACGATTGCCTCACCTTCACGCGCTCCACCTCCTCTTTCACGAGCATTACTGTTTCGCAGAAGGAGGTGACGGCTTCCCATGTCCTCTCGCTCCGTACCATGGCCTGGACCAGGGCCGGACGCGAGAGATCGCCGCCGCCGATCGCCTCCGTAAGGACATGGCGGTGCTCTGTCCAAGCCGGGCAGGCCTTCACCGTATGCTCCACTGGGCCTCCAGGTGATCCACACAATGGTAATACCCGAGCGTTTCCTCCCGCCTTATCTGGAACAGGAACCTCCCGAAACAACCATGTCTGGTGAGGACCTGCGTCAGGCGGAAGGTGAGGACGCTGTGGCACCTCTCAATCCACTCCTCAAAGAGGGGACTTACCGTCGCAATTGTGGCGTGCCCAAAATACTTAGGGATTGATCTTTCTCGCAACTTATCTCCCCTGAACTATCTTTAATTTTCGATGAGTTCTGGGCTGTCTTTGGGTACAAAGACATCGGGTATTAGCGGAGAGGCAAATGCTTTCCCTTTCTATAAGTCACTTTTTGCCCAGGAACAGTCCTTTCTGCGTATCGCGGCGAATTAAAGGCTATGGGTCCTTTGAGTCTTTTGTGTCTTTTGGTTGCTTTCCAAAGGGAATGGACTAACAGCCTTAGTATCCAGATTACGCAATTGACAAGGGCGCGTGAGTAGATAAGTGGTTCAGCCGTGTTTTGTCTCTGAGGAATCTACTAGTTTGTCACAATTTACGAGCTTGTCTATTTTCGGCTACAATATCACGTATGGGCCTCGAGCAGGCTGGTTCCGCGTATTTCTTGGCAGCAGGAGTGCTATCCCAAGCAGCATGTTGGACACACTCGTTGAAATGTTCAACTGCTGTCATAATGTCCTCATCAGTTTTAAGAGGCAGGTTAATATTAATCGTAGACTACTATGGACCGCAATACATCCCAGTTGGTCCTACCTTCACGTAACCTTGCTATAGGTTAAACACGTACGAATTCCTGAGAAACCTCAAGTAGAACTACACTATCGTCAGATGAGAGGTCTGGAGAGAAAGTATACTTTTTGAAACAATTAAAAGGAATCTCCTTTATGACACTGAAGTCTACCAAGTCTGGGATTTTTTTTGGGTCAGTCGGCCAGTACGTTGGTTCCCCGTTTCATATTGCATCCAGGTGTAGATCATTCACAGCTGCCTGTAATTGACGTACTTTGGGAGTTGTTAAGCGAGAGCACCATTGGGTATTTTTGGAATTATAATCTTCTCCTATTATAAACCTTGGTCCTAGCGTCTTGAAGAAATTGACGTAGTCTTCTTTTTTGATAGCATGTTTTGGGGGAGAATACAGCGCAGTGACAGTCAAGTGTCCCCGCCAATCCTCAACAACAACATTTGTGGTTTGTATTATCTATATAATATCCAGGAGTTCTTATTGATGATGGACTGAGATGGGACAAACAGATTGACGCCTTAACCACAAAGACAATGCGCCTTATACACGTCTTTAAGTCACTGAGAGAGTCGGCCAAACTTGACACTCTGAAAATATTGTATATTGCTCTTTGCCAATCTGTTATTGGATATTGTATTACTGCATGGGGCGGAGCAACAAAGACTAAAATGTTAAGAGTAGAAAGAGCACAAAGAACCATACTTAATGTAATGATCAGAATACCCTACAGATATCCAACCACTGAACTATACTCTAACTGCAAAGGCCTTACGGTACGTCAGCTTTTCGTGCTTCGATCGATTTTAGGAACTCATTCTAAGCCACCGCCGCCAAATCCAAATAAGCGAATTCAATTCACCACTTGGACTCAACATAAAACCACTTTTACAACGCATCAATTTTACTTAGTAGATTTATTTACAATAAAATCAATAAAACATTAAAAATCCTAAAATTAAACACACACGCGGTAAAAACGTAACAGAGTGGCTACTGGAGAGGGACTATGCCTACACGGAGTCCCTACTTACATACATCACCTAATCTCTCATCCACCCCTATTCCGATTTCGATAACATGTGTATGTTAAATGCGTGTGCATTTAAACAGGCGCACACGCACCCCCCTGTCCACCCGACCTTATCACACATTGAGTTTCTATAAACTAATTAAAACGAAACATGACGTCAGGTGACCAAAAAGTGCCCTTATGTGCACTTTTTAAAAGAACTGTGTTTTACACTTCGTTATTGAAGTGTAAAACACTGTTCTTTTATTTCTGTAGGCGAGTTTTCAACCGTTTAAAACGATTTATTTGGGGTTTTAAACGGCAGCATTTTATTTAAAAAGTTTTAAATCGGCTGTTTTACATCTATACTCCTGGTACTTTTTGTAGTATAATATCATTAATTTTATTAAAATTGCATACATGAAACAGTCTTATTTCTTGCATAATTTTGCTGAGGGAAAGTCAGATAATAGCCATGTCCTCCTGTTATAAACATTAAAGGATATTGTAAAGGATCATAGGCGCGCTGCAATTGAGATACCCTTTTTAGTCGGCGGTCTCTGCCATGCAGCATAATATCGCTGGGACCGTTTGCTTCGTCAACTAAGAGAACAGCCACTTCGTTTACATTTGGAACACTATATCTGCCTCGGTGATATATAGTGTTCGATTTGAGTGAATTATTAATTTTAAATAATCCGAAGAGTTGCGTTCAAAGTTATATAAAACTTCATATGTTCTCTTCGTTGTGGCTATTCAAAGCGGTGTGTGATTCGTTAATTTAAGATGATGATGATAAGATGTATGGAGTGTATCCGGGATACCCACTGCTGTATCCTACCTTGTTTGTATTAGGCATGGTAGGTTATACTAGATTAGAAGTAAAGAGGGAGCTTGCATTAGCCACATACTTATTTAAAGTAATAAGGGGAAAAATTTGCAATCCTGACATTTTACAGACAATTAAGCTGTGGGTACCTGTCGAGTACGTAAACAGGCGCCGGCGGCCGCGGCTGCTGGGGGTACCGAAAGCGCGCACCAACCTTCTCCGCCGTGCCCCGTTTACACGTGCGCTGTGCACTCTCAACGCGGTAGCTATGAGCTTGGACCTGTTCTCTTGTGCACTGAACGATTTTACTCTGGCGACCACTAGAGTATTGTGTTATTCTGATCTGCATGTATAGTTAGATTTAAGTACCTAGTTTTAAGATTATATCTTAGTTTAATTGTGTTCTGTACCACTCTATCACTTTAGGTTAACCTGTAAAGATAGTTTGTGTTGTAAATAAATAAATAAATAAATAAATAAATAAATAAATTTTTGTTTTTTTTAGGGTTTGGGACATGTTTGACTGCAACGTTAGCTGGTCTGCCTCTGAAATAAAATTTATTTGCAAGAATTGCGGATTTTGGCCTGCTGGCGGTAGAAGGCTACATGAAATGATATAGTTGTCCTTCTACTTTAAATATGGGGGTACAGTTTTCTTCTCTGATTTCTTTTGCGCCAAAAGATGTCATTTGAAAGAGGCTGTTGTATCTATCGTATGTTGGTTAAGAAATGTGCAGACAATGGATGATTATTCCTCAACAGATTGGTTGTGGTGGTTCTTGACTATTGGGGAGCATAACTTTCCCAGAAGCACAGCACATACCATTCGGTTCATCGGTCCACTTTTATTGGTTGTGGTGGTTCTTGACTATTGGGGAGCATAACTTTCCCAGAAGCACAGCACATACCATTCGGTTCATCGGTCCACTTTTATTGGTTGTGGTGGTTCTTGACTCTTGGGGAGCATAACTTTCCCAGAAGCACAGCACATACCATTCGGTTCATCGGTCCACTTTTATTGGTTGTGGTGGTTCTTGACTATTGGGGAGCATAACTTTCCCAGAAGCACAGCACATACCATTCGGTTCATCGGTCCACTTTTTGGCAGAGCAATGAGAGCAGGTTTTACTCATTGCTCCTATTTGAATGGTGGCTTGCTGAGCTGAGTAGGGAACGTCGCGTCTGCGTCGAAAGGTTCGCTTATTGCATTTTTATACTCGTGATAACTTCGAAATTGAATGTCCGATTCGAATGAATTAAAACGTATTTGACTGCTACATAAATACCCTTGCTGATAAAACTATTTATTTGAATAAGGATTCATACTACGATAAGAATGTAACCAACTTTTGTTTCTACCGGCGCGGCGATCTAATTAAATTTTAGAACACAAAAGGTGCTATTAGTGCTAACTGTGATATTAGATATATTTCCTCGTGGACTTTTTCGTAGGTAATAATAAATATTGTAATTATGTAGTACATTATCATCAATAGTTTTCTCAGCGCACGCCAAATGATGAATTTTATAGGCAAAATTTTGCTACTTTGGGTTACATTATTCCAATTTCCTTAAAGATTTCTATTTTTTGATGTGAAACATCTATAGCCGCAGGTAAACCGATTGTTAGCGTGCCTATATTCCTTTACAAAATAGACCTTGAACATAGGGTAAATACGAATAAATTTGCAATGTTAAGCTTCGCTTGCCAAGATCAGTCTTTGGATGGGTGACTATTTTGATTCTTGATTAGCTCGCAATAATGAAGCCGTCAGGTAATGCAGCGCTTGCCAAGGTCAGTTTTTGGAATATGCGTTTTCAAATGATTGATAAACTTTTGTAGTACAACATATTGAATTTGGAAGACAATATTTTAATTTTAATTTTAGTTTATCAATCATTTGAAACTTTTGTAGTACAACATATTGAATTTCTAAGACAATATTTTAATTTTAATTTAAGGTTTAAAGTGCTATTTTATAGAAATGGCAATATTCCTAATAACATTTCTGCCATCTTCATAGTATGCCAAGTGAAATTGTACTAAATAATCGTCGCTCTAAATAAACGTTATGCTAAACGAAATTATGCGGAATGTTAACTTTGCAGAATTTTATTTGGCATAATTACCTTTGAATTATGCCAAATAAAATTCTGCCATCTTAGAAGTATGCCATTGTAAATTCGGGTATAAAAACAGTCGGCCAAACAATAATTCTATTAAATAACTTTTATGCCATAAAAATATTCGTTTAAAGAAGATTATGCCAAGTGTGCTATGCCAAATAAATTTCGGAGCATGAAGATTCTGCCAGATACCTAGAGGGAACCCGCTAAAAGCACTATGAGAATCTTGATTGCAGGAAACCTTAAAGCCTTCTGGATCTAAATAAATAGCGTTACATTATTGTCGTGTTTTTTGTTTTATTTATCTCTGCGAATACATTTAGAATATAATAGAATAGAATACATTTATTACACATTTCTCTGCTGTGGTCAAAGCCCTACCCTATTCGTCCATGTTCCGCTTGAGAACGTCTTCAGAACAACTTGCAAAAGGACTGGAACGCATCTTAGAATTATGTCTCAAGCAGTTATCTCATAAGGACGATTATTACAGTTATGGTGTTGTGTAATGTTTGTTTGGATTCCGTTTTGTTGCGCAAAACAAACTGTGTAAACATGCTTAATTTTAAAATAGTCTTTTTTTTTTAATTATTATATTTTCTATGTCTTACCATACATTATCTGTTATCTGAACTAGTAGTTTAAATACCTGTTAGCTAAGTAAGTTTTGAACATTATTAGTAGTTTAAGAAACTGTTGCTTAATGAGGGGTAATAAAACACGAGTGTGTGTTAAAAACCGAGCTGTAGACGAGGTTTTTAATAGTATTTCATGAGTGTTTTAATACCTAGTAATGTGCAGTTACATACACTACTTTATCTACTCTCATACATTTGGATTGATCCTACTAAATAAAAGATTAAAGTTTCCCACAAAATTCAGTACAACAAAACCTATGAATGGCGCCAAAACGCAGCACATCACCGCACATGCGCTAAAGCGGGCGCTGCCACTGACCTACAAGTAAAAATTGGAAGGTTTTTTTTTTTTTTTGTAATGCTATAAAAATGGCGCGCCTCGCATATTCGTTCCATTAGAAAAAAATAATTGATGGAAACTCCTTGGTGATATTAACTTCTTGAATTTGCCGTGTTTCTTAATGGTAAAAATTGTTTCTTCTCAATCATGCTTGAAAATTCGAGCATTATTTTGATAACCTTCTTCGAGGTAAATCGAAAATCCTGTATTCTATCTATATCTGTGGCTGTACTGGTCAAAATATACAAGCGAGCAGCGGTCGGCAACGTAAGAAAATCATAACTGTCGTGTTAAGCGGCAGAATAAATTAGATACCTACTATGAAAACTCATGTCTGTCGTGTAATTTAAAAATGGAACGCAGTTTTTACTTCGACCCAATTCAACCAAGGAGGTAACTTATCAAAGATTTTATTTATATCTCGAACTGGCTTAGTAAATAGAGCTGTTTAAAGTGAAAAAGAAACAAATGAATACATATATTGGCCCAAGAAAAGTTATCGTTGTTTGTCATTGGTTCTGGAAACAATTAATTTACTTAGGTTGAATTTCCGCGCATTATTTGAGAAAAGTGCTATACAAGCCTTGTCCGCAACCAGGCATTGATGGACTCACGTATGTGTTTCGGTTTCGCTTCAGCCCACGTTTTCACGTTCGTCCATCAATACCTCTGTTGTCGGCCGGTGGCCGGTGCAGTAAGTAGGTAATGTAGGTACGGTCACCGAAAGTGATAAATAACCAGGGTCGTCGATATAGTTGGAGTTTAGTAAGAAACCGATGGATGTTTTTGAATAAAATTTAATTTAATTAATAGAAAACAAACAGTTTAGTCATCAAATTAAATTTCATTTGAAAACATCCATCGGTTTCTTACTAAACTTCAACTATATCCGGCGACCCTGGTTACTTATCTCTTTTGGTGACTGTACTTTAGGACGTTATTTTGTTAGAGAAAAAGTGTTATAATATGATTATAATAGGTTGGGGAAAAAGTTTCTTCGCATTTTTTAAGAAAATTCAATACATTTTTTAATATAGTTTATTTACATTTAACTAAAGTATGTAGGTACCATTTTGTTCGATAACTTTTTGCCATCTTGTAGGTAGGGACATGATCCCATTGCTATAGACATTTTGGGACTTCTGATCAAAATACCAAGTGGTTGTGGCAGTCCTCTCGTGATGTTAACCTGACACTGCCTAAAGAATTCTGAAGAGACCGAAACAGGTGGAAATCTGAAGGTGCAAGGTCAGGACTATACGGCGGATGCATTAACACCTCCCAGCCAAACTCTCTTAATTTTTGATGAGTGGCTAAAGATGTGTGAGGTCTAGCGTTATCATGATGAAAAACCACACCCCTTCTGTTGATTAATTCCGGCCGCTTTTTTTCAACTTCTTGCTTTATTCTCATAAGTTGTTCGCAGTAGAGTTCAGAATCGATGGTCCAGCCTGGTGGTAACAGCTCATAATGAATAATGCCGTTCCAATCCCACCACACACACAGCATCACCTTGTTGCGAGTTAAACCGGGTTTCGCCACAGTCTGTGAAGCCTGACCGGCCTTTGACCACGACCTTTTTCGCACGTTCTTGTGGTGGTTCCCTATCCATTTGCATAAAATTTTAAATACCTAATATAACTTAGCATAATTTTGTTTGGTATAATTATATTTTCGCATAATATAATTACGCATAACAGCTTACGCATAATTTTTTTTTACATAATTTCTCTAACCATAATAATGATTAAGCATTATATTCTAAAGCATAAATTTATTAAGCATAAAGTTCAAAAGCATAACTTTTTTAACCATAATATCCTAAAGCATAAATTTATTTACGCATTCCTTTTTTATTTATAAGGCGTAGCCGACGGAGCCCCGCTTGGCGGGGCTCCTACTTCTGGGCGGTTGAAAAAAAATAACCACGAAGGGGTTCTAACATAACCTGTCCGAGTCGGGGTGCCCCAAGTCCCGAGCTCGCTTCGCTCGCTCTTGCATCCTATCCCCGTTTTTGTTATTTATATTAATTGTATGCCTAAATATTATTATGCTAATAGTCATTATGCCTACTAACGTTATGCTAATAGTCATTAGGCCTACTAACGTTATTCGAATCAAATTTATGCCAAAACAAATTAGTCTTTAAGATGATTATGCCAACATAAAATGTATGCCTAAAAAAATTATGCCGAAGTATTATTATGCCAAAACAAATTGTGCCAAAATCGTTATGCCGAAGTATATTAGGACAAAGAACATTATGCGAAAAGAAGGGATCCCTCTTGTGGTACGTGATCCACTTTTCATCACCAGTTATCACCTTCTTCAAAAATGGTTCGGTTGCATTACGTCGTAATAAAGAATCACAAATGAGTACACGGTTCATTAGGTTTCTTTCAGTGAGCTCGTGAGGTACCCAAATATCGACCTTTTTTGTGTACCCAGTTTTTTTCAAATGTGCCAAAACTGTTTTGTGGTCAATTCCTAGTTCTTCAGCTACGTCGTAACTACTGATATGCCGATCTTGCTCCACTTTTTCAAAAATGGCATCCATTTTATCCGTAATAGGGCGACCAGAGCGACGTGCATCTTTGACATCAAAATTTCCGGATTGAAAACGCTTAAACCAAATTTCTGCTACTATCATAGACACTGCACTAGGTCCATAAACATCGCAATTTTTTTTCGCGGCTAGCGTTGGATTTTTACCTTTTTTGTAGTAATTTTTAAAATGTATCGAATTTCTTCATTAGATTCACTCATCTTGACAGTACGAAAAACAAATGAAATCACACATTTTCCTAATTTGAATTTGGAATTATGTTCTTTAAAATTTTAAACTTTCAATGATACCAAAACCAGCCAGATACAAATAGTATAGCCAAAGAGATTTTATTACAAGTTCATACATACTATAATGCGAAAAGACTTTTTCCCCAACCTAATATTCTTAAATTTCGGTATTGTGTTTAGTTCAGGCATGTTTGCAGATGCGCACATAGATGATTTTTATGCGATTATGCGTAGGAAAACCATGTCTGTGGTGCACAGTATGAGGGGAAGCCGTAACGGCATCCTGAAAATGATAGCGGACAGAATGGATTCGGCGGTCATGCGTCGCTTCACTGACCTGCATGTGACAGGTGCAGGTTAGTGAAGAATTATATTGTTTCCAATTTTATTCCCATTGTTATTTTAATTGTACTAACATAGTTTATAAGATTTATGTTACTAACCTCTTCTATGGACTGTATTTGTCTGAGAATAAACAATTTTTATTTTATTATTTATTTTTATTTATTATAAAGTATGTCAATATAAACTCATTTTGAAGTCTATACCTAATTCGAATTTTACGTTACGAGAGTAGATATAATACATTATTATGATTTATTATGGCGTACATAATAAAGACTATTCTCTATTCTATACTTATCATTTTTAGTAATGGTCGCAAAATTTACAGTAAATTCTCAAAAATCATAAAATACTTTCAAATAAATAGGAAACTATTTGTACTTATTTGAAAGTACATGTCTACAGTCCTATTTGGTTACTGTTGAGGTAATAGATTTTGTTGATTAGAAATCGGGCAACCCGAGTTTCCTTAGCGACTAATAGTAATTTTATTTTGCGTGTTGAGGAAATTCATGGGTGTAGTGCGTACTGACGTCAGAGTATATAAACTACGGTGTCAAAAAAGTACCGGGAAAAGATCAAAATCGTTTTATTGCGTAGACAAATCTTTCGAGTTTATCACAAACGTAGTTGACGTGTGTTTTCCAATCGCAATTCTAATCCAACATTATACCCAGACTTGTTTGATGATAGTATCATTATATTTAACATTGAACGTAAATGGCTTTCTTATTGGATCATTTTAGTTTTCTCCATATTAATTTGTAAGTTGTTAGAATGTAACCAGTGTATTATGTTGTTTATTGCTTTGTTTATGTCTAGTTCATGTGTCTGCATTTCACATTTCACAATAAGGGTTCTGTTATCAGCAAACAATATTGTGTTATGGCAAGTGATATTTGGGAGATCATTAATATACATAAGGAATAAGACAGGTCCCAATAACTGCCCTGTGGCACACCAAATTTATTTTGTCGATAGTGACTTCTATGTAACACCTTTTTATTATTAAGTATTTTAGAGATTTCAATACATTATTTTCCATCATTTAGGTAATCTCTCAACCAATCGCTCGCTTGTCGTCTTATTCCCTATTTTTCTATTTTGTGTAAGAGCAATTTGTGATCAACAAAATCGAACGCCTTACAAATGTCTAGAAAAATCGCAGCAATTGGTAAGCCATCATTTATAGCCTTTTTTTTGGGTGGGAAGTCATCAAATGACCTATCCCGCTCTGGGCGGAGCGGAAGGGCGTGTCAGACTCTTACTGACTAAAACACACCCGTGTTCCTTTTTTCGAACAATCTGCGACCTTGGCAAGCATCGGCCCTATCGGACCCCGTCAATTATGCTGACATCTCTTTGAGGCGCGCCTGGAACACAACGCGCCGTCGACCTGGGCCTGGTCCTTACCGGAAGGCGAGCTGCCCATTGCTCGCCGTCCGCAAGCCTGCGCCTACGGTGGCCGGGAGTCGGCTATCGACTCCCGAGGCCCTGGGTGTCTCTTCCTGCAGCGACTAGGAGCGTGAGGGCGCCACGATTGCCTCACCCTCACGCGCTCCGCCTCCTCCTTCGCTAGCATTACTGCTTCGCAGAAGGAGGTGACAGCTTCCCATTCCCTCTCGCTCCGTGCCATGATCTGAATCAGGGCAGGACAGGAGAGATCGCTGCCGCCGATCGCCACCACGAGGACATGGTGGTGCTCCGCCGAAGCCGGGCAGACCTCCACCGTATGCTCCACCGTGTCCTCCGGTCGATGCTCGAGTGAAGTGTGTTTTACTAACTTAGTTTTAAGTTTATATACTAACACACTTTGTACTATTATGATATATATGTTAGTCTGTAAGGTATTTATCTATGGGCCAAAGTAGCCTGAAAATAAAGGATTTATTATTATTATTATTATTATTATAACACCCGGGCGTTTCCCGCCTTATCCGAAACAGGAACCTCCCGAAACAGTCATGTCCAGTGAAGACCTGCGTCAGGCGGAAGGTGAGGCCGCCGTGGCGCCTCTCAAGCCTCTCCTCAAAGAGGGGACTTACCGCCGCAATTGTGGCGTGCCCATTAGTATCATTTATAGCTTGGTTGACAATTTTGATCAATTTGAAACATGCCAGTGAAGTGGTGCTATTCTGTCTAAACCCAAATTGCTCATCTTTAAGTATACGAACCCTTGTTGTAAAGTCTTGAAGCCTTTTTAGCATAATTTTCTCAAAGATCTTTGACATGATTGTTAGCAGAGTCACTGGCCTATGATTGTTCATGTCATATTTTCTCCTTTTTTTTAAAGTACCCTAAAACTACTGATTTTTTCAATATGTGTGGAAAGGTACCTTCCTCAAATGATAAATTTGATGCGAGTACATTAAATTTCATTTATTTACTTCAATTTAACTAATACATGATCGGAACTTAACTTTTTTTGCTCAAATGGAGAAATCGCGACACCCCCGTAAGGGGGCGTGGCGAGCGGTACCGGGGCGTATTGCCCCCTGGCCGCGGCGTCATTTCATGGGACCCGTTAATACGGGCCCCTCATTTTGTCGGCTGCATTGGCCTACGGCTTATTAGGTACGCGTCGCAACGCGTACCCATGTGAGTGATTGCTATTTGGTTTCTGTAGGCGCGCCACGACGCTATTACATAGCGTCGCTTTCTTCACGACACCTCGGCGGTCAGTCCCCGCCAGGTGAGACCCCTTGTTTCCTAGGGGAGGGCAGACGAGGACGACCAGCGACGGAGGTGCCGACTCGACGCTCCTACAGAATTAGGTGTCTGACCCCCGCCCGACCGGCTTCCAGTGCTAGCCGGTTGCGTTCCGGGCTAAGGAGTCGTCGTGTGTGTGTGTGAGCGGTATTGAAATATGTGTAACACCGCTCAGTGTCTCCGCGGAAAGGCCGCCCACGCGGCGCATTCGCGTGTGAGTTTGGTCGCATGTGTAGACGTGATGTCTGTAATTGGTTGACGTACCGCGCCTATATAAACTTAGAACGCGCTACGTAACGGGTGCATGTTGTGCATGTGGAGTGCTATTGATTCGAGTAAGCCGCGTGTAACCTGAGTGCGGCTTACTCGTGTGGGGTCCAGTCCGGTAAATGGGGTCAGTCGTCTGCTAACAGGTCGCCTGGTAGGGGTCTCGCGTCGGGAGGGCGCGCATGCCAGGGCGCAATCTGCTTGACGTGGGGCCAAGTGGATGCGTCGGCACGCGCGTACATTCCCTTCGCGAGACGCCGCGCAAACTCTTCCAGGCTCTCTATGCCGAGGTCCCGGGCGATGATATCGTTCCACACGCAACGAGGAGCGTCAACAATGGTGCGCAGCGCGAGGGATTGTTGCGAGCGGAGCAGCTTCCGGCTCGACTCGCTCGTGAGGGTGAACCATGCCGAGGCGGCGTACGTCAAGATTGGGCGCACGTACGCTTTGTACACGGCCAACTTGACGTGCGTCGGGATGCGGGAGGAGAGCACTGGTCGCAGGAGGTTGCGGGCTACCCTACCTTGCGCGGCGACCTTGCGAACGTGTGACCCCATTGTGAGCCGACGGTCTATAGTGACCCAAAGATACTTGACCCGGGGCGACCACTCGACGTCGGCTCCTTGCAGTCTCAAGGGTAGTGGGAGGGGCGCAAACCCGGTGACCATCGCCTGCGTCTTACCCACGTTAACTAACAGCCGCCACTTCGACAACCACTCGGGGAGAAGGTCGAGTGCGCGCTGCATCTTGACCGCCGCGTACTTCGCAGTAAGCGATGAAGTGATGTACGCGGCGTCATCTGCATACAGCGCGAGCGTCGAGTCTGGAGTCGTGGGGATGTCGTCCGTGTAACGTGAGTAACACGCCGGAGACACACAGCTGCCTTACGGCACGCCTGCAAGCACCGGGCGGGCGCTAGACAGCGCTCCGTCGACCACCACCCTGAAGGTCCTGTGTGAGAGAAAAGTGGAGATCACCTTGACAACGCGACGGGGCGCGCCTGAAGTGGCCATTTTGTATATCAGGCCGTCGTGCCACACACGGTCGAGAGCCTTCTCCATGTCGAGGAATACTGCAACAGAATTTTACTTGTTTTGCTTGCGACAATGGCGGGCTTTTTATATCTACTAGAATGTAGGTACTTCTAGCGGCGCATTTCTTTCGGTGTTGTAGCCTGACGACGACGTGATGTCCAACATCCCCCACCCAACCAACGGAACAATAGGCGTTTTTCTCTGCTGGCTAGCGATCCCCGCGAGTAGGTTAAGCAATAGGAGCGAGCGAGATAGAGAGCCGTACTCTTCTAGGCGGTGGTAAGCCTTTTGGAACAAGTTTAATTAATTTAGTTTGTTAGAGTTTACTCGCGTTATATAAATTTATAAATTATGACAGCGGTTGACTTCCCTGCTCAGATTACAAAAAAAAAATGTATCGCATTAGTATAACTGTCTTAAACTCACAGATTTAAATAATAAAATTGTTCCAGATCTCGAAGAGAGTGATAGAGAGTGATTACGCTAGATGGTCGGAGTTCTGCAGATTTATACTGCATACAGATGTAGAAGATGGAGACTTTTTGAAGAGAAATTTGTGCACTGATGAATCAAATTTTAACCATGAAGGAACAGTGAATTTCCGCAGTCTCCACCACTGCGAAAAAAGGCCAGAATCTTCGCAATAAAAGGAAGAATTACATTTCAAAGGAAGTTCAGCGTAAACGTTTGGGCTGGTGTAATGGGTCGAAATCTTATCGGCCTTTATTTTTTGCCAGAACGCCTGACTGGAGATATTTATCAAGGTTTTATTAGTACATATTACCTCAATGTTATTCCCAAGTTTAGAAGAAGGTGCGCCGATTATTTTTTTAAATGACGGCTGTCCTGCATATTACCAGCGATCAGTACGAGAGCACCTAGATAATTGTTTTCCTAACTTGTGGATTGGCAGAGGCGGTCCTATTCCTTGGCCCGCACGATCCCCAGACCTGACAATCCTGGATTTCTACATCTGAGGACGTGCAAAGGAATTAGTTTACGCAACGGGGCCCTCCCCGTTTTCTCTTTTAGGCCCCTGTCTACAAGAGAATTTTTTATTAAAAGAATTGGAGCCGCGTTCGATACGATGGAAGCAGAAATGCGATACAACAACCGTCGAAATAAGAAATAGTTGTCGTGCCTGTATACGGTGTAGAGGAGGGCACTTTGAACAAATTTTGTAACTGAAATTTTTAATAAAAACATTTCATCTTACCTCATCAATATTTTCTTTATCCCGATCCTGACAACTAGTATCTCTTATTTTGACCACTTATTGAATCATTCCGATAACATGTAGCATACCGTTGCAAAAGGTATAAACTAGATTAACTTTTTTTAAATACAGCTAAGTTCAAATTAGCTTTTACTTTTTTTTTATGAATTTAGAAACTGCCATTTTTACACAATTATCCAGTTTTAAAACTTTGAGAGCGCATAAGTAAGTAAAGCAATGACGATTTTAAGGCGAGATTTCGGGTAATTTAAAGAAAAAAACTGAAATAATCATATCTCAATTACCGTGACACTTAGAACATGGGGTATATGGGTGAAACCTCGCAAATGACCCTCCCAACTCCCCAAAACATTGTGTCGATCTATACGCCAAACACCCTGAATACTATCCTTCACTCCTAAATCCCAAATTCAGCAGAAAGCACTTTGAAGGCACGATGTTAATGCGGAAGATGAAGGCGCGAGTTTTCATTCCTGATATACTTAGATGTTTCAACAATAGTTCCGATAGCTCATTAATGCAGTTTTCTCTAGAACCTAAAGTCGCGATTTCACCAAAATTGTGTTCAGCACATTTGTTCACAAACCTTTTCTGCAGAACTCCGTCTGTGCACGTACGGAGCTGCAGATCCCATAGTCTCTGTTTCCACCGGCAAAGCTGTATGTAACTTTTGTAAGCGTACAGTGCAACACATATATCAAAATTTTTACTTGAGTGAAGGCTCCCGCTAAAGGCGCGACGCAACAGCGCCGCTCGTCGCACGACGAGCGTTGCCATTGTGTCGCGCGCGATTCGCGTCACGTTTCGCGCCTGTTTGTAGGAGCCTTGAGTCCACCGAAAGAAACATTTGTGCCGTACACTGTGCAGTCCAGTGTCGCACACTGGTGGAATCGCTCCATAATATGTACCTACTTGATACACACCTAAACTTATGGAACTTCACACACAAGGCGCGTTTAAGGGCCAACACATGGGTAAATATTAGGCTTTTTTTACCGTAACATTGACATTGTAGAGGCCAATAACTTCGACTTTCTCGTTGGTCTGTTTAGATTTAGCGGATCACGTCGAGAACCTGGTTTCAAATCACCGGTCGGGTAAAAAAAAGGCTTTTTCATCCCCCCATCCCGGAAAGAGTATTTTTGCCCTTCCATATCTGAGTGCAAAAGCCGTTCTTATCCGCTAGAGGATAAAGTAAATTGAATTTAGAACATCGTGTACTTTTTCTTTAATTTGCTTAGCGCGCGCCATTTTATTTTCACGTCATATTGTTAAAACCTTAGGTTAAAAACAAGAAACTTGAAAACAAGTGAAAAACCTAAAATGAGTAATTCTAGCGACGAGGAAATTTATTTGACGCCAACAGAACTGACTGAAACTGTTAATAATGCGCAAATGAGCTTTCTCCCCTAACAATAACGCGAGAAGTATTTGAAACAGTACGATATGTTTAACACGTGGCGACTAGCTAAAGGAGCCAAAACTTTCTCAGAAAACGTTTTGCTGGCATATGTTATTGAACTATCGGAGACCAAGAAATCAAGCACTCTATACTGTATTCAATGCTAAAAGCAACAATAAAGATGAAAAAAGACATACATATCGACACCTATCCTAAATTAGTGGTATTTTTAAAACGAGCCTCATCTGGTTATCAATCAAAACAATCGAAGGTTTTCACAGCATCTGAAATTCAAAAGTTGCCTAACGAAGCACATGATTCCGTATATTTTGCGGCAAAAGTAAGTCAGTTGCACATTCAGTATCTACTTATGTATATTAATCAACTACTTAACATAATCTAATACGTACTTAGTAGATGTGGATAGGCATAATTATGCACGGATATCAATTTTATTAATTTATCTACTACAATACTCTTTACGTTACAGGTTGTTCTTATTATTGGTATAAACGGAGCATGTCGAACTAATGAACTAACACAACTTAATATCAAACACATTGAGAAACATTCAGATGACTTACTATTAATTAATTTACCTAATACAAAGACAAAAATTGACCGCAACTTCGTCATGCGCAAGGAATACGTAACAATCGTTGAAAAATATCAAGCCTGACGCCTAACACTCCAATCAATCGATTTTGTCTACAATATCGCAACGGACAATGTGTCAGACAGCCTATGGGTGCTAATAAAATTGGCAGTATCCCACGAGAAATAGCAACATTTCTTGAACTTCCAGAACCCCTGTTGTACACTGTTCATTGTTTCCGACGAACTTCAGCCACACTTTTGGCGGATTCAGGAGCTGATCTCCTGTCTCTTAAGCGCCATGGAGGCTGGAATTCCAATGCGGTTGTAGAGGGATACATAGAGGATTCCATCCAAAATAAGTCTAAAATATGTAAAGGCATCACAGGAGCCATTACACTGAAAGAGCCTCAGTCGGATCCTTGGACTGGCCCTTCTACATCAAAAATGAGCCGTTACGAAACACCTAACCATCGCCCTCTCTCGCCAACATTTACGCCAACGGAATCTGATGAATCGGTTCAACTATTAAGTATGACATATAACTGTAGCAACGTTACTTTAAATTTTTCTTAATTATACCTAAGTATTATTTGAAATAATTTAAAGATTATTCTGTAATACTTACCTATCATAATGTAGTACCTAATAAATATTACTTAATACCTACACTGAAATAAAAGTATTTTGTGATTGTAAATGTTTTTTTTTGCATTTAGTCATTTCCTCGCTGAGGTGGGATGAAATGTTACGTGTTGCACGCGAATGCAAAGATTTTTCACTTCGTGCTCTTTTGATTCCCTCGCTAACGCTCAGGATTCTAATTTTAGAATCCTTCGCTTGCTCGGTCATCAAAATTGAGCACGCGGTTAAAAAGCAACTTTGCAGTCTTGTATAACAAATAACTATTTCTGTTTAGAAATTCTCAGTAGCAGCCTAAACTCAACAAGTTACGTGTGACGTGTGTGTGACACTCCGTGCCTCGGAGAGCACGTTACTGTCCGTTCCGTTTTAGTAAAAGAGGTGAAAGACACAATTATATCGCTAGAAATAGGAAGCAATTAGTTCAACCAGGTTTCAGGCTGGCTAAAGTAGACTCATCTTTCATAAGGTACTGTTTAAAATGTTACAATAAAATACCTCCCCTTATACTTCAAGTGAATGAAACGAAATTCAAATCCTGTGTAAAACGCACACTATGCAGCCAAGCATATTATAAGTTGGGGGATTACATCGCTGATAAAAATACTTGGCTCAACGCTGGTCCTGCTCCACAAGGACGCATAAACTAATTGATTAGCATTTGAAGCTACTGTTGGAGCTGCTGAAGATTGTAAAAACTATCTCTGCATTGTATAAATTCAATATTTTAGTATTGTATGCATAGCACATGTGTGAGTACTATGTGCCTACTGTAAAGCTACTATTTAGCTAGGTTTGTCTTTCATTTACTTGAATGTGCCCTGGCGGCTGACAGTATGTCATGCTCACCAGGCGCGGTCGCAGCACATGTTTTTGGGGGGGGGTCACCAGGGATGCCGAGGAATATTTTTAGGGAGGTACATCTTGTTGGTCTAGTGGTCGCAATCGCTACTGCTAAGCATGATCCTGAGATTCTGGGTTTGATTCCTAGGTCAGTTAAAATGTTATTGGGATTTCCCTTCAATAATTTCTCTGAAGCAGCCTGTAGTCTGGATTTTTACCCGGTTGATGGCAGTAGGTTCGCACCCTAAAACATGGGACTTAACATAATTGGCGCAATGTTGGTGTGCTGTACACCACTGCCTAACCTCTCGGGGATTAACCGCGTGATGGCGTGTTAATGTTCTTGTACATCTCCAGCTCCACATTACTTATGCTATTCAGGGACGCAGCTTTTACATGGGGTAGGGGGGGGGGGGTTGAATACTGCGGGCAGTGGTCGTAGGGACCTAGCACTTTTTGATAAATACAATAGATTATGTACGGTAACCAGAACGAGCGGAGCGAGCCCGAAAATTTTAACAACCCACCTCGTTTAGGTTAGGTTTTGTTTTATGTTTTCAGTCAGAAATAGGAGTTACATTGTCGACTCATGCAGTAATACCCAAACAACTATGAGAATGTAGAATCCAAGAGCGAGCGAAGCGAGCCCGAAAATTTTGCACACTCGGATAGGTTAGATTTACTGTTGATCATTCCAAAAGAACTACGAATTAGTTGGTTTGTCGACTTATGAAGAAAAGCTCAAGAATCAAGAGAATGTAGAATGCAAAAGTGAGTAAATTGAGCCTGGACATTTTAGCACCCTACCTTGAATAGGTTCTGTTTTCTTTTGACCATTATACAGAAAGAGAACTAACTTTGGTAAACTCGTTTTATAGCAGTTTAGCTTTTGGAATCTGGCCTAAACTTTAGCCTTTCGAACCTTACGTACGAGCGGGGTGCCCAAATTCCCGAGATTGCTTCGCTCGCTCTTGCATTCTAGATTCTCTATTTTATAACCGGCTTTTTGAAGTAAAAACTTCTTTTGGCGCATTGAACGATATTTGGTAGGGTAAAATCTTATGGGTTCGCGTCACCGAAATGCTAATGTTTATGATGTGTTGCGGTTGTTGTTGCTCGGAGTGCCGTTTGATGAAACCAGACTAATGTTAATAATTATAATTTATTAATTATTAAATTTTCGTTTTTGATAGGTATTACAGTTAATTTGAAAAGGGAAATAATAAAGCTTCCGAAAAACAAATTAACTTCCAGCGATCTGTGGTTGACTTTATTACAAAGTAAGCTGTGTTAAAATGAATTACCGAAAAATTAATACAAAAATAACCGACAACAAATAATAAACTAAATTTCCAAAAAAAACACTAAACTTCCGAAAAAATTACTAAGTTTCCGAAAACATATAATATGTTCCCGAAAATCCTAACCCTAGCCGGTCGACATCAAGGGCACCCCGAGGTTTGGTTGGTTAGGTGTAAGGTTGATTCTAAATTTATAATAGGTAAGTTACAATAAAAATGACTACCTGTAGATTTCGGTAAAACGCAATTTAAAGTGGTGGAAAAATATTACGTCAGCAAATATTGTAACAACAATATTCTAACAAATAAATTTATTTGATTTGATTTGATTTGATAATTTTTTCGGAATTTTCTGTATTTTATTTGGTCGTTTCTTTTGTTTGTATCCGCATACTTTTGTATTCCATTTGTATTCTAACTTATTTGCAGGTAGGTACATGGAAAGCCAACACAATATGCACAAAAGTAGTACATACCTACCAAAATAATAGTATTTTTTTAATGTTTTGAAGATTCTTCAGAACACCCAATAGATAGTAGCTAAAAGGGAGATGCCCATATTTGGCCATAAAGGCACAACAATTTACGTTTTTGTAAAAAAAACATCGTAATTTCTATTAAATTAACATGATATTCGTTTCTCTGAACAAGATTGCGACGTTTTTGCACAAATAAAAAGTACCGAAAAGACAAATGAATTAAAACTCACGTTTGTGTCTAAAATCAGCAGTGTTGCCAATAATTAGATATTAATTTCGTGCACGAAATAATGGATTATGTTTTCATGGATTTTTTATATTTATAATATCACATCCGTAATGCTTATTATTCGATCTGATATATTATATACAGTGTTCTGCTGTTACTATTGATATTAAAATCAATGAACAAGCGAATTGATATTTGATAATATAATATCGGATGCATAAGATATTGGCAAAAACAATACCACACATTTTAATAATCATTCTTAATTTGTTCAGCACAATAAAAATAGAATATGTTAAATAAAAATATATTCACAAAGGCGTACATAAAGTCTTAAGAGTTTCAGTGATGTTTATTATTTTGAATTAAATTATGATTCGAATAAAAAATCGATATCGATTTATCAATTTTTTGTGTATAGTATGGCAACATTGGAGTTATGCCGGCCGGCTGTCAATTGTCAAATCACAACTAATCTACTTTTATTGTTGATATATGCCTCAATAAGTTTCGGCGGGCACATCTATTTTGTGAACTACAATTATTATGTACCATCGGATTGTAGAATCTGTTATGTACTAATTGTATATTATACAAATGATGTATAATATCATAAAATATTAAATTAAGATGATTATAAAATAGTTGTTTGTGAAAATTAAAAACTATTTTATCTTAAAAACCCGATCTTTTTTTTAAACCAATTCCTTGACCAGTTCATTTTTTAAATTGCATATTAGCCTATCCATATACTTTAAAATGTGTGCACTTGAGGCCGAAGTGTCTATGGATGGTGGGCATTTCCCTTTATTTTCTACTCAAGATAACACTTAAGTACTCTCTACTATGGCGAAGCGTCAGGGTAGCCCGCGAAGTTCAAATTTTCTTACGTTTTTTGCAATTTGCAGTATGTTGATTTAAATATGATTCGCGGCCGCAACAAATATTTATTTATAGAATTATAATCATAAAAATCATTAATACCATCTCTTCAAGTTCATATTGAAAGCTATTGAATCAATTGAATGACTATTTCATGAAATCATGACATTTGGGGCCAATTTTACCTATTGCTGATTCTAATGATTTTTTCTGTAAAGCAATATTTGTTACGGTTACGAATCATACTATAATCAACATACAACCTGACACTGACCAGCAAATTGCAAAAATTAAAATTTTCTTTTAAGAAGAAAATTTTAATTTCACGGGCAAAGCGTAAGAAAATTTTATGACATCAGTCTTCTAGACGGTCTGTTTCCAGACCCAACATTAAAACGTAAAACATCGCTACGCTTAGTAAAAAAAAAATAAGTTTAAACAACTGTAATCCGACTACGGAAAAATAAAAGTGATCAAAAAGTACGAAACAAGAAAATATTTCAGACAGAAATCAAGAAATAGGTACAAAAATGGTCAAGGCGAAGCCGTGGTCGCCATTATAATTTTGTAGGTGTTCTGGCACCCACATGCTAAACAGTTATTTCCGTAGTCGGGTTACAGTTTTTAAACTCAATTCTTTATTTTATACTTTTCCATTTTAATTCTTGATAAACGTTACGACAACGTTAATAAGATTTTTGATTTACAACGTCCAAACACCAAAATTCAAAAAATTATATCACAGAGCACAGTTCCATCCAGGGGGCCTATTATGAACTCTTATTTCCAGGCAGTTTACGGCGTAAACAGAACTGCCTTGCAATTTCGTATTATGAACTCGTCAAACAAGCCAGTCAGCGGTCACGTGACACCCTGGCCGACTTCTGCCCGAATATTGCCTGGCAATACCGTATTACGAACGTTCGTTTGACATTTCTTGGGGTAAGTAATAGATGATCTAACAACAAAATCTCTAATATTTACAACATATAACGACGGAACCTATAATTTTATTTAATATAGCGATTAGTTAATATATTGAACGATTGATATAATTTTGAAATAACTAATTTTGATAACATACATTAAATATAAAATCGTTTGACATACCACTCAAAAGATATTAAACTTATTTGGTCTCAAAACGAATATTCAGAGTGTGAATTTTTACGAGCTGTGGCTTGTAATGTAACCTTAAAAAAAAACAATAACTTTGTATTTTGTTTAATAAATATTTAAAAGTATTTTTTCTTTGTTTATTTATTTATTTCTTTGTAAGTTTTATCGAAGTTATAGGTAATAGTAACCTAAGTAGATATTAAACATCCAGCTCCTATTTCTGGGTGGTTTAAAAAAAATAACCACGAAGGCTAAGGCGGGATCCGCTCCGCTTCGCTCCCGCCTTAGCCTTCTAACCTAACCAATCCGAGTCGTCTGAGTCGGGGTGTTAACCATAATGACGATTTTGTCACGAAGTTCGTTATCGCGCGTTGCGAAAGGTGGCTAGACAGAAAAAATTAAGACCAAAAGTTGTAACGACACTTTTTTTATAGTTGTAAGCCGTGCGGCGTGCGCGTGTTTCTCTGCCTATCTCTCTCTCTCTCATAGAAAGCAAGCCAGTTATTTTATATATATATATATATTTTTTTTAATGGTACTTCGTTCCATCCGGATGTCCTCTCAAGTTTTTATATATATTAAACGTTAGACCTAATGATTTTCGATTAAATAAACAATATACATATTAAACGTTAGACCAAATGATTTTCGGTTACATAAACGTTATATCAAACAACCTTAAACTAATTAAGTTTTAGAATAAATAAATGTTATATGTAAAGAAATTATATCAACAGTTGGTATATCTCACGTTGATTATATCTTATGAACGATAATAAAATGAAATTAGACCAAATGAGTTTATACGTTATGAGACGCACCCCATTTCTTGTCTTATTAAAACTGACGTCACAATCCTTTCAATTTACGCTACTTGAGAAGAGCTTTTATTGAATTATTTTGGGTTTATTTGGCGAAATTATTCGAGTGTTATTTAAACGAAAATCTTACGAATGGAAGTTTAAACTAACAATACGATAGTGTAAGTTTGTGAAAAAATACTACCATTGAAGTGGTCGATTTCGGAATTCCCCGCTCGCTGAACATCAAGTGGAGTACGTTCGGAAATTTAATCTCGCGTTACAATTTACAAACAGAAAACCATCTCTTATGAACTAATTAAATAGCACAATATACATTGCGTCCATATTTTCACATACTTTTATACTAGTTTAATATATATCTATTATTTTTATCATAAAATACGTGATATAATAAAACCGTAACCTACCGATAAATATTTAATTGTGTTTCTGAACGTTATGGCAGAGAATTACAAACCAGCCATAAACTCAAACTCAAACTCAAATCAGTCTTATTACAAAAAACTAAATAAACCTTAATAAATAAATAAATAAACCTAAACTAATAAACTAAATAAGCATTTAATTCATATAAACCAATTACAGGCACTTTTGAATTGTCAAAGGGTCAGTCAGTCAGAAAAATGAATCTAGTTGCCCATTCCAAAGCGTAATAGGTACCTATGGAGAAGAACGGGCAAGAAACTCCATGGACACTCTTTTAAATCAACATATAGTTGCAAAAAACAAATTGTTTACATCATTCATGTTCAAATAAAAAATGTGAGAACGATGTAGAGAGACGTGCACGTTTAAAGTATCCGTAATAAAAAAGATAAAAAAAAACAATTCAAAAATTTAAATTAAAATAAGCCGTGGCAGCCAAGAGTTGACCAGTCCCTACTGACGGCGCCCGTTCACGAACATGACGTATGGATCAGCACCATTCAGCTCAACCATTTTGAAGGGAACTTAATGATCCAACACACACGCCACCGCCACGCCAGCGAGACATTTGAGTGAGCATGACATACTCTCAGCCGCCAGGGCACATTCAAGTCAATAAAAGACGAACCTAGTAAATGGTGGCTTTATAGTAGGTACATAGTGCTCACACATGTGCTATGCAATTATACATTGTTAAGAGATTGAATTTATACAATGCAAAGATGTTGTTGTTTTTACAATCTTCAGCAGCTCCAACAATATTTTCAAATGCTAATCAATTAATTTATGCGCCCCTGTGGAGCAGGACCAGCGTTGAGCCAAGCATCTTTGTCAGCGATGTAATCCCCCAACTTATAATATGCTTGGCTGCATAGTGTGCGTTTTATACAAGATTTAAATTTTATTTCAGTCAGTTGGAGTATGTGGGGAGGTATTTTATTGTAAAATTTTAAACAGTATCCCATGAAGGATGAGTCCACTTTAGCCAGTCTGAAACCTGGTTGAACTAATTGGTCCCTATTTCTAGTCATATAGTTATGTCTTTCACCTCTTTTACTGAAAAGATTTAATTTTATTCTTACGTACATGATGTTTTAATAGATATATTGACAAGGTACCGTCATGATGTTAATATCTTTAAACAGTTCCCTTAGAGAATCGCGCCTGCGGAGGCAATATATTGCTCTGATGGCTCTTTTCTGCAGAATAAAAATAGACTCGATATCTGCAGCCCGTCCCCATAGTAAAAAACCGTAAGACATGATACTATGAAAGTAACTGAAATAGACTAGCCTCGCGGTATCTACATTAGTAAATTGACGGATTTTTCTCACAGCATATGCTGCTGAACTTAGCCGTCCTACAAGAGATGTTAAATGAGGACCCCATTGCAGCCTTGAGTCGAGAGTGATCCTCAGGAAAACAGTTTTATCGACAATTCTGGTTTCTCTTTATTCAATACTATGTCACAATCATTACTTTTAACATTCGGTTAAGCAAACCTTATGCATTTAGTTTTATTCCCATTTAATACTAAATTATTAGCAGTGAACCAATCATGTACCAGCAGTAGGGCGTTATTTACGTCGTCAAGATTTGATGCACGTCTATTTATCTTAATAATTAAGGAAGTGTCGTCGGCAAATAACACCATTTGTGGTTGTTTTTTTAATAAATGGGGTAGATCGTTAATTTATACTAAAAAGAGGAAAGGACCTAATATTGAGCCTTGTGGAACACCTATTTTTACTTTTAAACCTCGTGAATTGACACCATTTATTTGGAATTTTTGCTGTCTATCATTTAAATAAGATTCTACTAAGCTAAGCGCAAGTTTATCTAGTCCGTAATGCTCAAGTTTTAAGAGCAAGGTTTTGTGTTCAACGCAGTCAAATGCCTTTGAGAGGTCACAAAAGATTCCTATGGCATCCTGGGCCTCCTCCCACGCTGTAAATATGTGTTTTAATAAAGTGACACCGGCGTCAGTCGTACAACGTCCTCTGGTGAAACCATATTGCTGATCGTGTAAGATTTTGTTGGTATTAAAATGGTTAAGCATCTGATTGAGCATTACTTTTTCGAAAACCTTGCTGAATACCGGCAACACGGATACTGATCTATAATTGTTGGTGTCTTTGCTGTCCCCAGATTTAAAAAGTGGTATAACCTTACTTTATTTCATTAAATCTGGGAAGACTCCTTGATCTACACACAAATTAAATATCAAAGCTAGGTAAGGTGCTATAGTCTCGATTATGGATGTACAAACTTTGATTGACATTCCCCATAGATCTTTGGTCAATTTGATTTTTATTTGCCGAAAAGCTTTTATAACTATCATAACACATAACATCACGCCTGTATTCCCCGAAGGGTTAGGCAGATGTGTACCTATAGTACACCCACATTTCGCCAGTTATGTTTTGTGGTATTGGGAAGTTAAACAAGTAGTTCGTTCGGTAGACATTTATTGACTAATGCGCTGCGGGTGGTCAACAGTATTTATATTGGACACAACTTACGAATACCCTACATTACACCTCCACCCTTATTAACTAACTTAAAATAAACATACATAGTTACTTATAATCTATTTACATAATAATAACTATTTAGCTACATTTACAAAACTTAAAACTAGTACTTAATCTAAACTATAATTAGGGCTGATATCTTTGGGGAGGTTTCCTATTTCTAACGGGACGAGTTTCACCGGCGGTCGAGGCCACACTGTTGGATCCATCAACCAACCCTTTATATGAATCCGGCGTTATCAACCCCGGTTCCGAATGCGCCTCATCCCTACCGCATCCCGAACCTCCCACACCTCCACCTAAGCACACCTCGGTAGGTACTTTCGTAACCGGTACTGTAGGAAAAACCAGTGCATTACCTAAAGGCCGGTTAGAGTTTTTGGGCGCTACTTTTGTGCTGACTATTACGCCATCCGTCGTTTGTGATTGATTTGCCTTACATTTTAACTTTAACTGATCAATATGCCTATGTATCTCTGTGCCATCTAATAATCTTATTTGATAATCTGTTTTACTCAAGCGCACAATGACTGTTCCACTTACCCACCTCTTTAATCCTTGGTACACCCGGCACCAAACCTCGTCCCCCGTACCGAGTGCGCGGTGCATTCCGAAGGTCCATTTTTCTGCCGGAGCTGCGCCTCGGCCACCTGCTTCTTGCGCGACGGTTTCAGCCGGTCTAACCGAGTTCTTAATGTCCTGCCTTGTAATATTTGTGACGGACTTTCTTTTGTGGTACTATGTTCAGTGGTCCTATATACTAGTAAAAACCGCTGAAGGGCAAGTTCTACATCTATATTTTGAATAATTGCTTTTTTTATGACTCTTTTGCACTGCCTGACCGCATTCTCCGCCAAACCATTGGAAGCTGGGTGATACGGTGCGGAAAATGCATGTTCTACTCCGTTATTTTCTAAAAATGCATTGAATTCTTCACTACTAAAGGGAGGCCCGTTATCGGACAAAACGTGACCAAATTTCTCTAATTTTACATATTATTGCTTTGGCCGTAGTCGAAGCGACCGGACATGCTTCGATCCATTTCGAAGTGGCATCAACCATTATTAAGTACTTGAGTCCATGTATAGGCCCTAAAAAATCCATGTGTATCCTAGTCCATGGACGAGACGGCCAGTTCCACGGCTGCGGTGCGTGATGTACTGGCGCCTCGGCCATTTCTGCGCAGATTGTGCAGTTTCGACATTAGTTTTCCAACATTTCATCAATCCCTGGCCACCACACATAACTTCTAGCTATACATTTTGTCTTAATTATTCCCATATGAGTATCATGTAGCTCCATCAATACCCTATCTTGACAAGATCTTGGCACGATTAACCTATGACCTAACTCGGTATATATTTCACTACGTCTATTAACATAAGGTCTAAGTTCCTTTATCTCCACTTCCTTAGGCCAACCATCCCTAACATAGCTCAATATACGCGTTAACATTGGATCTCTTTTTGTCTCCTTTCTAATGTCTTCATGTTTAAGTAACAAGGCATCCGAGGCAAAGTGAAGATATGTTTGCTCCGGAACTTCCTCTATGCCTGATTCGCTAATAGCTTTATAACTTTCTACTAATCGAGACAAAGCGTCAGCTGTGTTTGAATTTGTATTCACATATTCAATTTTATAATCATAAGCTGATAATATTAACGCCCATCTCTGTAACCTACTAGCTGTCATGCTTGCTATTCCTAATTCCGATCCAAATATACTAACTAAGGGTTTATGATCTGTTTTTAAAACAAATGGTCTGCCGTATAAATATTGATGAAATTTCTTCACGGCACTATAGCTAACGCCTCTTTATGTATTTGACTAGAATGATATTCCGCGGAAGTGAGCGTCCTTGATGCGTACGCTATAGGATACTCACGGCCGTCGGGCGCTCGCTGCGCAAGCACAGCGCCGATGCCCCGTGAGCTCGCATCACACGTCACAATCACGGGGCGTGATTCATCATAGTGTGATAATATTTCTGTACTAATTAATAACTTTTTTATTTTATTAAATGCCTGAGAATGTGTATTACCCCATATCCAATGTTTACCCTTTTTCAACATTTCGTATAATGGTGTTAAAAAGGAACTTAAATTTTTAATAAATTTACCGTAAAAAATTACCATACCTAAAAAGATTTCAGTTCGGATACATTAGTCGGAGCAGCCAGTTTAATTATTGGTTTAAATTTTTCTGCATCCACTCTAACGCCCTCTCTATTATTATAGTTCAGTGGATGAGAGTTCTCGCCCTCGTCGGCGCGTAACTTATGTTCAGCTAGAAACATTGTGGGAGTTTTTACATTCCGAACGCATTAAATTGATCATGAAGTCGTCATCTTTTGTTCCTTGATTTAATATTTTGATGCGAAAAATCACTTTCCATGAACTCAAACGGTTCATATTCGTCACACATGATATTTTCCTTTTTTACCTAAATAACACTCGACACTCGACGCAACCCAAAACAATTCAATAAAAGCTCATCTGAAGCAGCGTAAATTGAATGGATTGTGAGGTCAGTTTTAATAAGAGAAGAAAGTCAAACGCACGTTCGTAATACGGTATTACCAGGCAATATTCGGGCAGAAGTCAGCCAGGGTGTCACGTGACCGCTGACTGGCTTGTTTGACGAGTTCTTAATACGAAATTGCAAGGCAGTTCTGTTTACGCCGTAAACTGCCTGGAAATAAGACTTCATATATGAACTCTTATTTCCCACTTATCCTGGCGGCCTATTATAATAGGCCCCCAGGTTATGTGAGAAACCTCCATAGCTGGAAATTACGAATCTATTGATACCTCATTAATCAAAATCGGTTAAGGGTGGAACACTCGTAAATACCAACATACATATATACATACATAGACTGCTAAAATCATAACCCTTCCTTTTGGCTTTGCCGTAGTCGGGTAAAGGATGGAAGATTCTTCTTCATTGATTAAGCATTCTTAAAACATTCTATAAAATATCCGCAAACCTCAGGCCCATCTAAAAATGTACTGTGTCTCAGACCAAATAAAAAAACAAACGAGATAGAACAACGAAAGAATGCTCACCAAAATAATTTGAAGGAGTGGGGATAGAATAAGCATTCGTTCGTTTGGTCTAAACCCAAAAATTCAGTTAGAATATTAATAACACGATAACTTACGCCATTGTGTGCGGGAGTAATAAGCTAATCAAGATAAAATACACACATACACATACATAAACTCACACCTTCTTCCCATGGGGGTAGGCAGAAACTACAGAACGCAGGTGGCGTGACTACGATCCTTACATACTCCTTTTGCCTCGTTTACGTTCATACATCTGGTCATACACGCACGCCGGTGCGAAATGTGGGAGTTATATTGAACGTTGTGCCATGCTGTGAATGTTTCGAAAAGTAAAATAAGTTGTTTTTTTTTTTAATTTTTATCAAGCAAAGAATTAATATTTAAAAGATTTTGAGACAATGAAGGAGGCTGTATGGTTCATGACCGTGACATTTTTCTATTCATTCAAATCATATTCACTGATTCACATCACTATTAAATTTTTACATTCATTCACTCATTTCGCAAATGTTCATTCATCAAATGTCGGACGGACGACGTCTTTGGTTTCATGGCGCGTTTTATCCTGTAAAATGTACGTTTGGAGTAATAGATATAAATGTAATTACATAGTTAAATGTCTATTGTAGTGTATTAGTTATAAAGTAACTACAAAAACTAAGTAGCAGAGTCCAGTTAAGTTACAAGGTGTTTACCTTGTTTTTAGGTTATGTTAGTGCTTGGTCCATATTTTACAAATAAAACGTATTTAAAATGACGGACGGAGATTCCTGTGAGAGTGACAGGGTGGTGGCGATCCCCTGTCCTTTCGTGAAGCGGACAGTGGAGTGCGCTGGCGCGGCATTCCTTAGATATTACAATGTAAAGTGCCATGGTGGCGACGCATTGTTCCAAACGCTCAAGTCAAATGAAAAGGCCGAAGAAGTCATCTTCGACGATGACGTCGAGTACCTGCGGAGTTTGGATCCTAAAGATTGGAAGATGCAAGATCACTATGCCGTTCTAGGTATGAAGAACTTGCGTTACAAAGCCACCGATGACGACATAAAACGTGCTTACCGGCAGAAAGTGTTGAAGCACCACCCCGACAAGCGCAAGGCGCAGGGCGAGGAGATCCGCAGCGACGACGACTACTTCACGTGCATCACGAAGGCGTACGAGATCTTGGGCACGCCAGTCAAACGCAGGTCCTATGACTCTGTAGACCACACTATTGACGACACTGTACCTTCACAAAACGACATCAAGAAGGATGGCTTCTACAAATCTTTTACTAAACATTTTGAGTCCAATGCACGGTGGTCAGAGAAGAGAAATGTGCCTTTATTAGGTGACGAGAATAGTACCCGGGAACAGGTTGAAAGGTTTTATGCTTTTTGGTATGAGTTTGAGTCATGGCGTGAGTTCTCATATCTTGACGAGGAGGAGAAGGAGAGGGGCAATGACCGGGAGGAGCGGCGGTGGATCGAGAAACAGAACAAGGCTGCACGGGCCAAGCTGAAGAAGGAGGAAATGGCCAGGATTCGGAGCTTGGTGGATCTGGCATATGCCAGCGATCCCAGGATCCAGCGGTTCAAGCAGGAGGACAAAGATAAGAAATTAGCTGCCAAACGAGCCAGACAGGTAAACAATAGTAATGATTAACACTGCTCTGGCAGCTTATTGAGCAATACATCAATAATCTGGGTGGTGGGGAGAAAAAGGGCCATCAATTAAAATTTTATGATAGATGTGTAGGAAATTCTCAGTACTAACCCTAAAATAGTCAGTCTTAGACTGTGCATAGGACTCTAGGAGCTGGCTTGCCTACACCTCATATAATTGGACTTATACTATCCGTCAATGATAAATGACTTATTTCTGTAAATTGGTTTAAAAAAAACTTACACATCAAAATTAAATATTATGTTTTAAAACTAGATGAGTTTCATGGTTCGTAACGGACTGCTCTGAGAAGAAAGACCGAAACGAAAGTCAGAGAACTCAATGACTATTCATTACACAACTATTTCCCCTTAACACGTTACCTGTGTAACTAAGATTATGGGAACCCCCCCTTATGTGTAATCGCAAATGTAGATTTTAAATTGCACTCATACATGTATGTTGATAAAAACGAATAAGCTCCCACGTGTATGAATTTAAAAGACTATAAACTTGTTTGGACTTATGCCCCATGGACGGGGCATGCACATATGATATGAATCTCTTAATGCGCCATCAATGGGTCATGCACTGTTAACATGTTAAATGATGGCGGTGATTTCTTATAATTTATTAATATTATGCATTTGAAATATTTTTTAAGCATACTTATCAGCTTGGTACAATACATTGCAGTGGTGGGAAACTTATCTTGCATTTAGTATTGCTGTTGATTCTAGTAAATAATATTTAATTCTTCTGTGTCCATTTGCTAACCACTACTTTTATAGATTTACATCTAGTAAAATAATTAACATCTTATTGTTTGGTTGTTTTCTTTACTAAATGAAATGAAAAACTTTTGGTAATACCGGTTGAAATTACCCATTTTATTTATATACCAACTTTTTTTTTTACCTGATATTGTTAGATTGATTTATGTCTAAAGGTTATTAACAGAAGAAAAGTAAAACATAAGTTATTAGATTTGATACACATACTCAATTCTACCATATCAATTCCAGGATGCAGTACAAGCAAAGAAAGCTGAAGAAGAACGTCTCATCAAAGAAGCTCAACTTGCCAAGCAAAAGGCCGACGAGGCGGAGCGCGCGCGCATCGAAGTGGCTCGCGCTGAGCGCGAGCAGCAGAAGAAGAACCTGCGCAAGGAGAAGAAGGCACTCCGAGACATCTGCAAAGCAAATAACTACTACTCCAATACTGAAGATGAAACTGTCTCTCATATGGCTGCTGTAGAAAAAATCTGTGACATGTTGAAAGTGGTAGAAATACAAGATCTTGTAAAACAACTAGAAAGCAAAGGCAGAGATGCTTTCATTAGAACTGTTAAAGAAACTGAAGACAAATTAGAAGCAGAGAGGAAAGCTATATTCGATAACAAGAGAGTAGAAGAGCATAAGGCTAAAAAGGAATCTGCGCTCAAACAGCCCATTGAGTGGAGCGTTGAGATGACACAACTTCTCATTAAAGCAGTCAACTTATTTCCAGCAGGCACCAACCAGAGGTGGGAAGTGGTTGCTAATTTCTTAAATCAACATGGTACATTTACTGATGAAAGACGGTTCATAGCAAAAGATGTTTTGAACAAAGCTAAGGACTTGCAAAGTGCAGATTTCTCAAAGAGCACTCTCAAGAAAGCTGCCAATGAAGAAGCATTTGACCAATTTGAAAAGGAGAAGAAGAAAGGATATAACCACATTGATGAAAGTGGAATATCGAAGAGTGATAATCCTGTGAAAGTAGTGAACGGAACAGCCACACCGAAACCTGAAGAGGTTGCCAAACTAGACGACAAAGCTTGGACGAAAACTGAACAAGAACTGCTTGAACAGGCAATCAAGACGTTCCCGGTGAGCACCTCGGAGCGCTGGGACAAGATAGCCGACTGTATACCGAACCGCACGAAAAAAGACTGCATGAAACGATACAAGGAGTTAGTTGAACTAGTTAAAGCAAAGAAGCATGCTGCCAACCTCGCAAAATAACATACAACACTATTAGTTCTGTATCAAATTGTTTACCATCTGCCACCAAGTTAATGACCAAAGTAGACAAATATGGGTATTGTAAATTATATTTACATTGGTAAAGTTACACTGTTGGCTCATGACAAAGACGTTTATTAAGAAAACTTTAAAGAATATTGTAACTATTGTATCATGAATTAGCAATTATGAAATAAATTACAGTTTTCATTTTAAAGAAATAGTAATGCAAGTTTTGATAACTACAAGTACCCTAAAATTTAGTTTCACCTGTCAATCAATTACTATTTCAATCATTTGTTTTTAACCTTCTACCGCTACGAATTAAGATTCTGTGTTATAAAATACTCAAATTCATATCACTTCTGTTATTTTACTTAGTCGTATGTACCTAGATGGTTTGTGATATTCAATTTAGAAGACAAAATCTATGTATTGGATATTTTAATACGAAGCTTGGCTTGGCAATTTTCTATGAATAATAGCGTGGCGGTTAAAAGGTAGCCCCTTAATATTTATTACAAAATAAAAAATAAGCTGATCGAACTTAAAATCACAATCGCGAGCAACATTCTTCTCTACAGCAAATACCTATTACAGCTAAATGTTGTAAAGTAGCAAATATTCTGCATTGAAATGTTAATCACCGGCGACTGTTTGAGGTTCGCGTGTCCGTCGCGGTTGCCTGCTCGCAAAAGACACGGTCACTTGTTACACAGCCTGTCCCACAATCAGCATACCTGACGTGCCGTTGCGAGGAAGCTGGGAATGCACCTTCCTTCACAATTATTAAAACTGTACATAGAAACGCTTGATAAATTGTACCTGCCATTGAAAATGTTCAAGCAATTGAAAACAGTTCTTGTTAAGTTTAGAACGTTTGTAAGATATAGGAATCGATTATTGTTTTAGTCACATCAGTTTACCAAATAAATATGTATTTTACAAGTTTTATCTACTTTTTGCTTCGTGTGGCGTGTAATGTTTTTATGTTGGACGACTGGCAATTTAGTCTTACTAATTAAGATCTGATGCACGGACAACAATTGTTATCAACCAAATTGTCTATAATTATAATCGTTCATCAAAATACTAATGAACATAGTGAGAAAACTGATGCGATAAAATAATACTCTCCCTCCACAGTGGCTTAGTTTTCTAAGCAGTTGTATTTTCATACGATTCACAGAAGTGTGTTATGTAGTAGGCCCTTAAAATTTAAATGAAGTGTGATCTTTACCCACAAGCATCCCTTTTCCATGCTTAAAGCACTTTTCCCGCCATCAGTAATGTTTTTAAGTATGGCAACCAGTCCGTTCAACGACACGACAGTACTACTGGACACGACAAACGATCATCTTGTGTCATATTTTTATATTTATTTGTTTATTGTGATGATGAATATAGTCAATTTGAAATTTTTATATGATTTTTATTTTTTATCCTGCACGTGTGGATATGTGAGGAAAGTTTTGAGTTTGAGTAGGAATCTTGAAAGCTAGAAGAGTAGGGGAAATACTAAGAAATGATGGATGGACTGTGTGAAAGATGATAAGCCCCTACAGGTTCTAACAGTTACTATAATATGGCCATCGCGACCTGGGTGGACTGCGCTAATCATGCCCATAGGCCACACATAACGGGCTGATTCTCTTCTAAAATAAGAAACATGTTTCCCACCTTCACGGGCGCTTCCACACTTCGTGCAGCCACTTTTGGCGCTTTTGAAGAATGGGAACATACTCTTTCAGCAAGTGTCACCAAAACATGTCCGCCAGAGTAGTAACTGTTAGAACCTGTTGGGGCTTTTTGAAGCGACCGGTTGTAAATGTCATTGTGTTGCCTGCTGAAGAGTATGTTCAGGAATAAGAGGGTGGAATGTAGGCAACTCATTCTTTATTTAGTTTTGAATTATGGCATATATGGCTAGAAGGGAATAACAACCGAGATGACGGCTAATATGGAAGAAAAAGAGACTTGTTGCGTTGATCCCAAATAAATTCAGGTAAGGGCAAGTGAATGATGATGGCCTCACTACACAACCAGCGAGGTAATTGCGTAGGTAACACTAACAGTAGGAATGGCTTTCATTTTGACAGTTCAACAAAATTCATTGCGTTATTTACGCTGTTGAGCAGACAAATGTTTCGATCATATGAAGCAATGGATTGGTAATAGGCTTCGAAATGATTTAAATTGTGATTGATAGCATAAGCATAATCAGCCTATAATGTTCCCACCGCTGGGACACAGGCCTCCTTTCTTCGAGAGGAAGTGGGCTGTAATCTACCACGCGGGCCTGGTGCGGGTTGGTAGATGTTACAAGTCTTCGAAATCTTGGTTCTAGGATATGCCGGTTTCCTCACGATGTTTTTGACGTGATAACGTCTTATAAATCGATGAACGCCGGTTGCACGCACGAAAAAGCATGACTCATTGTCACATTCCGCCTGAGCCGATGACGTTATCACGTAAAATTATCGTCCGTAAGCCGACTTTATAGACAACCATTTTTTTCCTTCACCGTTTTGAGAGCAGTGGTGATGAAATTATTTACACAAAGTAAAGCGCCTGCCTGGGTTCGAATCCACGACCTACAACTCGTAAGTCGGGGTCGACACCACTCATGGGCCACCACTGCTCCATAGTGATTGATAGGTTGTTACGCAATTAGAGTGCTGTTGCATCACTTGCATATCTCCATGGCAATTATTGATCGAAGCTCCGTGGGCTAGAAGTTCAGTAAAAATGTATTCCAAAGGCAAGGTTTCCATAACATTAAGCTCTTCATTAATTGCATACAAAGAACTTGCTGCCCACGATGTCATGAAGCAGTCGCGAATGCAGCATTCAAATCAGTACATTGGCATAAGTTTCAACCAGCGTTAAAGCGGTCATGGTCTTAGGCACCATCCCCGGGGGTAAGAATGAGCCATGTGAACACAACTTACTGCGGTAAATGCGTGGCCCTGAAGGTATGGTCAGCAACGAAGTCGATAGGGTCAACTCTTCTTTCTCTCTTTTGTTAACTTTATTAAATCATCTAAATTGATACTAGATTCAAAACTGAGATTCAAGAGCGTGTATCTAGTATGAAAACGAATACGGAATAGATGTACCTAATACGAAAACGGCTTTAGTATAGTATTACATATCTAGTCCGTACCTATTCTTTAATAAAAAAATAACCAATCGACTGACGTGAATTGACGATGAAATCGAACCATATGAACTGCGAATACATCCGTGAATTAATACGCAGAGAAGTTTATCGTGCCGTCAAATTTGTGTTCAGTTATTTCTGATTTAGAAAACTGAAGTGTTAACAACTTCCAGTGCTGACTGTACACACCGTGGGAGACAATAGACCACATTCACAAAACCGCAGAATGATTATGACGGCATCGGCAGTGTCACCCATACTACACGACTAGGTACCTAGCCAACGAGGCAGAACTTTTGATTATTACTTCAATTCAGGTTGACGCCTGCTTGCCTGACTCTGTGAAATGCAGTCCCATAGGGGAACATGACGTCATTATTGGAAAAGGCAGATGATTGCAGTACAGTAGGTAGGTACTAGAGTAAAAGACGTGAAAGACACAACTAAAGGACTAGAAATAGGGACCAATTAGTTCAACCAGGTTTCAGACTGGCTAAAGTAGACTCATGCTTAATTCATGGGGTACCTACCTACTGTTTAAAATGTCACAATAAAATACCTCCCCGCATACTCGCAACTGAATGAAACGAAATTTAAATCTTGTATAAAACGCACAATGCAGCCAAGCTTATTAAAAGTTAGGGGGGATTACCTACATCGCTGGCAAAGATGCTTGGCTCAACGCTGGTCCTGCTCCACAGGGGCGCATAAACTTATTGATTAGCATGCAAAAATATTGTTGGAGCTGCTGAATATTGTAAAAACTATCCTTGCATTGTATAAATTCAATCTCTTATTGTATAATTGCATAGCAAATGTGTGAGCACTATGTACCTACCTACTATACCTAAAGCTGGCGGCTGAGAGTAGGTATGTCATGCTCACTCAAATGTCTTGCTGTGGTGGCGTGTGTTGGATCATTAAGTTCCCTTCAAAATGGTTGAGCTGAATGGTGACCTACGTCATGTTCGTGAACGGGCACCGTCAGTAGGGACTGGTGATCTCTTAGCTGCCACGGCTTATTTTAATTTTTAAATTGTTTTTTGTTTTTATCTTTTTTATTACGGACGCTTTTAAATGCGTCTTTCTACATCGCTCTCACAAGTATAATTTCAACATGAATGATGTTTTTTTGTAACAATATTTTGATTTAAAAGAGTGTCCGTGGAGTTTCTTGCCCGTTCTTCTCCATAGGTACCTACTACGCTTTGGAATGGCCAACTAGCTTCATCTTTCTGACCGACCGACCGAGCCCTTGACAATTCAAAAGTGCCTGTAATTGGTTTATTTGAAATAAATGCTTTGAGTTTCGACAAAATATTCTAACTGTTATCGGACGTATTTTTTATAATCTGCGAATAAGTACCGAGTGCTTCGTTGGTCTAGTGGTCGCAACGGGCTACTGCTGCGCAAGAGGTCCTGGGTTCCATTTTCGGGATGAGCAGTGTTATTGGGTTTTTCCATCTGAAATTTCTCAGTAGCGGCCCGGAGTCTGGATGTGTGCCGGGTTAGGCTCGCCCCCTATTACATGGGACTTAAATATAACTGACGAAATGTGGATTTACTATACCTAGGTACTTACACATCTTAGCCCTTCGGGGAATAGGTACAGGCCTGATAGTAGGATGATAGAAATACTGCCCTTTCCATCTCTCAGCTAACCGCCTTGTAAGCACAGAACATATATACCCTAAAGGGCTTGTAAGACATCGCACTTCTTGCTTTGGCGAATAGGTACAAGAACGATATCTATGGTAAGTTGCGGGTACAAAACAACATAATGCGCCTACTTATTTATAGAACTAAACGGTATTTCTGTACTGTGCGCCGTTCAGACGTCAATAATATATTAAGCAACTTATAAATAGGTAGGAAAATAATCCCAGTAATGTCAAGGGACCGATAACGAGTAGTCATTAGGTACAAGAATTACTAGCTGTTGTGCATTTCCGAAGCGGAGCATTTAAAGGCCGACTCAAGGTCACTGGCCGGCAGGTGCTCCTACGTTATACGTACTTGTTGTTATGTATTTATTCCATACACGGTGTACTCGAGTCTGTTAGAGACTTATAGCGTACGCCAAGGCCGATCGACACATTGTTTGCTATGAGAAATTAATATTATTTTAAAGATTAAGTATAGGTAGGTACCATCAGTTTTATCACATTGTTTAAAAAACTTGTGAACTGTTTAAAGTTTGTGGCACGTTTTTGCATGGAGGATTCTCTTGCATAGACATAAATGCGAAATTGATAAGATAAGCAAAAGTTATTTTCTTGGTAGTAGGTACCCTTCCTCTATTATAATATAATAGGCGATGACTAATCTTGTGATTTCTCATTACCATATAAAAAGTACACGTGTATTGTTGGCTGTAAGTTTTAGCTAAGTCAGAAAAATACTTTCTCCAGTCTCTAATGTGACATAACAATAATAATATGATAATCTATTATGAGTTTTTTCTCAGGAGTCAGGAAGCCGTTATTAATATTATGAAATGGATCGTTTGTCTCGGATATGGTTTCGCGTGACGTCTAATTTTAACTCCATACCTACCTAGGTAGGTACTTAACCAAGGGAAGGCTGGCTAATGGAGCAGCAGTACTTCTCACCTTCCCCTCAATTCGGTTAGCATTCAGAAACTGCATGTCTTTTGGTGATTATCAGTGATCGGAGTAGGTAGATTGAACTGGGGTCATTGATCCGAAACGTATATATTACTATGGACATTCCTCCGGAATTGGTGGATTATTAAAAAAAAACCGGAACTTATGTAGGAATTGTATTCTGCCAGAGTGGAAGGAGTCATTTGATGATTTGCCATCCTCAAAAAAAAGGTAGGAATTGTAATAAAATGAGCAATTTTATTCTTTATTATTCTTCCTATTTTTTTTTTGTCACGATTTGACAAAACCCAACGACCAATCAGAACAAAGGATCATGGGTGGTACAATAACCGGTTATCAGAACAATGCGTATGCCCGCCGGAAATACTAAATCCGGAAATACCGGAATTACTTACCGGAAAAATGGCTTATCCATGTTATTCTTTCTGTGTGCATTTATGATACAAGTACTAAAAATCAATCTACCTACTCCGATCACTGGTGATTATGGACAATGGTACCTACCTACCCACCTAGTCACTGGTAAGTAGGTATTCAGCACTAGAGAATCAGCTTATTGAGCACTAGCAATTGGACGTAGTTAAACGAAAAGGATCCAACGCACAAATGGCCAAAAATGATTTGTGTACCTATACCAAAACACTCTTTCTAGTTAAAACTACAATCCAAGTGCCTACTTAAAATTTTATTTTGGATCCTTTTCGTTTAACTACGTCCAATTATTTTATTGTGTCAAGATTACGAAGGTGGATGGTAACTGATGATGATGGACACCTGTATCACTAAGAGCATTCATCATTGCCTAGGTAGAGCAAAGGAACCCATGCCCTCCAAACGGAAACAGCAATTCCGCATGCATTACACAATAAGTACAAAGGAATAATAGCAAAAGGAAAATATTTTTAGAAGCGTTTGAGAGGCTAGCTAGTGCAACAGGTGAAATTAGGTATAGGTAGGTCATGACTTTCTGAAAAACTTGTAATTTCGGAAGTCATAATCATTGCGCTCGCGCCGCAGTTTTTTTTAAATTCTTTTCAATAAAAAAATCCCAATGGAGATAATAGAGCGTTCCATTTTCAATAGATCGATAAAACAACCGGTGTGTATGTATCTGTGTCATTGCATTTCAATATTCTTTTATGTAGCCAGTTTTGGGCATGCGCACTATGCGCAGTGTACCAGGCATGCATCAGAGTGACCACACTCTGAATAGAAACGACATGAAATTGAAAACGTTATTTTCTGAGGATGTTCTATTATGAATAAGTAATGTAGAATTATCTGATTATGGAACGGGAAGGTGTTGGTTGAATCAACCGTAGAATAATAACCAACGATTGTTTGTTATTAAGATTGGTAGATTGTTAACCTGCTCCGAAATCTGGGCTAAATACAATAATTGTCAAGTAAGAAATAGTACTTTCGAGAAAACAAAATGAATTTATTTCTTAATCCGGTTGCGAGAATGGATTTCAAGACCAAAGCGAGAGCTCAAGTGGCGCAGGAAGTTTGTGGTTTCTACCACTTGAAGGGTTTCATAAAAAGTAAAAAGGTGTAGGCGAAACATCCATGAGTTCGACAGATAGGCACATAAAATTCGTTGACAACGAGCATCTCATCCGCCCAGTCGCCCACCGCCATTAGGGACCGATTAGCCATGAAATAACACCACATATCCTGTTACGAAACAGAGAACGAGTTTATTCAGATAAAAATAATCATATAAACATACATTGACTGAAATCCAAATAACTGCCGCTAAAATATAAAATGTATGCTAATTTATAACAGTTACGATATTTCTACATGGCCAGTGATTTCGAACATAGTTTACCAACTTAATGTCTGGCTCTGATGAAGATACTAAAAATGGACTTCAAATAGGTATAGCATATAGGCCAAAGTGGTTATCAATTTTTGTTTCAGTGATGGAAAGACCACGGTTCAGGAAATCCGCTGTGTAATATTATAAATTAGTATACATTTTTGTCTCTTTAAATTAGACCCAGTTACATCTAGTACTTATTAGCTTACATTCAAGATACTGCTTCGCGTATCTACAGCAAGAAGATATTTATTCGCTGTTACTTTGAAACGTTCGTGAAAATAATTGAAGTGTATAATTTCTAATCGTAGTCTGTCGGTGTAGTATAGGTATATCGTATCTATTGGTAATATCTTTGAGAGAAATTGCGTTGTTATCCACAATTGTGTAGAGTTGCAATGTCCAGGAAATGACGCAAAGACTAGCAGGGAATATAGGTACTTTATTTATAACAGCTTCCAAGAGTGCGTCGCGTTACTTTGCAGCCCTGAAGTGCATTTTGAATCATGATTGTTCTATGAAAACTGCAGTGGATACCTATTAGATTACTTAATTAAATCAACTGGACACCTACATCATTATTCGACAAACTAGCTGTTAGTTATAAATCTTACAACCAGTGTCCAGAAATTAGCGGGATTATGAATTAGATTTTGGGTACTACAATACGGATACTGATTTGTTGCATAGGAGCCGGAGACTGCCCAAATATTACGCTTTTCAGTAGCAACGAATAAATGCCACCTCCAACTGCAATGATGTTCACTAGTCTATGTGTTTACTCATTACAATTAACATTAAAACAGATTATAAATATTTGAGTTTGGTTCAGTTCCACTAAGGCACGATCAAGGCCATACATTGCGATTAAAGCTTACTCTTATTTAAGTACATAATTATTACATTTAAATTATTATTTTACTTATAAACGTTATTATTCTGTAAATATTAATACTAAGTCTTTCTTAATATTGTGGAAATATTTTTTTACAAAATAGATGAGATGCTTTAGAGAAAGCAGTAAGTATATTAAACAGTTGCCTTTGTTGAGCTTGTTTTTAAAATATTGATGTACACTAGTAGGTATATTATGAAATATTCTTTGATATCTGAATTTAATAAAGCACCGGTATTACAGGGCTATGATGATGCTATGTGTTTAAATGTATATTCTTACAAATATCTTAGAGATGTACGTACGTAGTCAGCAATAGGCACGCATAGCTGAAAAGCGATCATCTCATTAACTTTCAATGGGCATTAATAAAACTTGCGTTAAAAGTAGGTAAGTATCTTCAAATACTTGTTAATACTTTAAAACTTCAATCGATTCTTTAGAAGATAATCGCTTTTGAATAACCTGTACCTACCAACATACTTTTGATATGACTCATACATAGATATTTCACAGTATTTGCTAGCAATAAAACATTCCATAACACTTATTTGGATGGAATGATATAGCAAGTGAATAAGACAGATGGATGAAATACCAACACTAGGTATTATCAACCATTGTCCATTACCATTGAGGGTGTGAATGACCTGCATTATTATGTGATGTCACTCGAGTCGCAACATGCTTTGAATAGTCATCTTTACGCTAGAGAAAGTCATTGTGAAAGCAATTAAGTATTATATTTTCTAACGCGCTTTTGCATATGCGAATAATCTGTTAACTTAATAACGAAAATATTGATGAGAAAATTAAAATAACACGAATATTTTTTAAATAAATTTTTCATGAAGCACCAAATGGGCACCAAAACTATTAATGTAATAAATGGTCATTTCAAAATCAGTCTTAAAATTTTGCAGAGATTAAGTACAAAATTGAGGTCATTTTCGCCAAAATAACGGAAGTAAAAGACGCAGTATGTTTGCCACGATACTTCTTCCATTGAACAAGCAATGTCATGAATTTTTCTATAGCTTTCCAATTCACGATACCATGACATTTTGAGCAAAATGTAGGCAAGTGCCTAAACTCTGATTTTTAATTTGCTAGACGTAAATGACAGCTGCGATCGAGATTTTACATGAGTCAGCTTCTCATATAGTTTGTGCAAGTTCCTGTTGACCACTACATAGATTCGCACATTTTTCACGAAACATATTCTACACATTGGTAGTTTTTCCATGTTTGAACTCAAAACGTATCGCATAAAGTTATTCGCAGCTGTCATTTTGGTCTAGCAGATTAAAAATATCAGAGTATAATATCTACCTATTTTCGCGCCATTTAAAGTCTTTTTTTTTAATTTCTGATGTTATTGACTTAACATAAAGAGACGGCAGCTGACATGTATAAAGAATATCATGTAGGTCTCGTACAACAATAAAATTATATAAAATGGAATGTTTGTTTAAACATATTAACTTACATCTAGGCAAAGGCACACACTGACCTTAGCTTAAAATGGCTCATTGGTTTCTGCAGGTACATTCTGCATGTGCTCTGCAGCATCATCCATATTTAAGGACTGTGATTCACCTTGTTGGAATCTGGACACAAGTGATTCATGAGCCTGCATCAATTTGATCTTAATTTTTTAAAAAAAGCTGAATTTAGTTTTCAGTAATCATACATTAATAAATAAATAAAATTGATGTATGATTAATTGATTATCCAAGTCAAACTTTTCCAGATCATAAAAACTTAATAATAAATAATTGTATACATATACTGATGTCAAAAATTAAACATGGAATTGCTACAATTATTATCACTTGGATGTTAATCTTTTAGATGTTGATAGTTTTGAATGATGTGAGCATAGACCTTCTCTTCAAACAACTTTATCTTGAAAGGCAGTAAAGGTATTATCAAAACACTTGAATACAGTACATAAAAAGGAGGAAGGCTACTTGAGATTATCTGTAGTAATGACTAAAGTACTTATGATAAGTAATTACTTTACCAATTCTGACAGATAAAAGCGCTGAGCTTGACTTAAATCTGAATGATATTACAGAGCTTAGAGTAAAAGAATAAATAATCACTAATTCTAAGAAAAACAAATCAAAAATTCTTAATGAGAAATTGCCAACAACATGGTCTTTTCTCTATAATGTAAAATGTAAAAAATCCTTGGAAAAATATCTTGAAACTTGCTGTTTTCAATCATCAACTCCAGAATATACTACAAAACCTTTTTGAGCTGGATTATACACAATAACCCCATACAATACGAACACGTAGAAGCTAGCTACCACTCAGATCACTCATCACCAGCCTGTAGCTTAGCTTAAAACAGATCAATTAAATCACTAATCTTTGAAAGGCCTACCATTTCTTTCTCACAAAAACACTATCAAACTTTTTCACTGTATTTTGCATCCCTTTCTTTTCTTGTTAACATCAGCTTGCTTGCTCTTCTTCTTAGCTAGACCTTCAGCAGTTATATCAGATATTACAGACAGTCTCTTACTGGTGTCATGTTTATCCTGACCCACATGCGGAGGACTAACATCAGGCGGGTACGTACAACTGTACAAATTGTTATTCTCACTGTAGCTGTGAGGCATGTCAGGTGGAGGGATGCTTTCAGGCACCAAGTGGTCTGTGGGGTAGTGTGATGCCGGCCTTATGCTCACCGGGTCTGGAAAACGAGGCTTCTTGCTAGTTGTTGGTGGAGGAGGCGGCTGTCGGTGTTGCATGGAACTGTGATTGCTTGGTACCCTTTTGTCATCAAAGGATCTTGAGTGAGCATGAGATAAATTGCTGCCTGAAGTTCCAGCGTCAGATTGTTGAGCATAATACTGGTTTGACATTTCCAAGGACTGCAAGGCACTGGCTTTGGATTGAATGGATTCTTTTTCAAAAGGTTCAACATAATGCAAATCAGAGTCAACAGATTTGCACAGTCTGAGCCGGTTCTCACGGATCATATCTCGAGGATTGCTGTAAGCATCACATAATGTTGCCTGTGGAGTGGGAGCTTCACTTTCTAGCTGCGGTGGTTGTTGTTGGACTGCCATTCTTTGCTGTTTTTTCAATAGGGCCTTCTGCCTTGCCTTTTCCTTGGCTCTTTGTAGTTTCTTATATTCTCTCTCTTGCAACAATCTTGCCAGTTCACCATCTTGAGCTTCTACAGCACATCTCATATCTGCCAGCAGTGCATCCTGGTTGTTGTCCTCGTGGCTCAGTTCTCTAGCAAGTCTTGCATCTTTCTCTTCTTGTTCCAATCGTCTTCTCATATCTTCAAGTTCAGAAGGAGAGAGACCTAGCTCTTCAGGATTGAGATCCTCGTTTGGAACAGTAGAGACAGGCAGGAGCGCTGGGGGCGCGGCGCGAGAAGAACTGGGTTGTTGCAGCATGTCAGTGCCCCGCTGGCGACGTTGCCTGCGCAGGTTGATCTCGGCCATCTCTCTGGCGATCTCCGCGTCGATGTCAGCCTGTCGGCGGCGCGTGAGTTCGTGCAGATGCACCTCGTGCTCGATGTCGCGCTGCTCGTTCAGCGCTATGGGAAAGTCCTCTCGGATTTGCTGGTTGCGATATCTATTTTCGCAGAGGTGTGAGGATATCTCGCGGTCTTGTAGGCGGTGCGCTAGCGCTCCGTCAGCGCGCACGAGCCACTGCTCCCGCAGGTCCGTCACGTGTCCGAACTTGGGCATTGTGTCGCTCGCTTGGAACCCGGCCATCGCTGGTGCGCGACGGTAGAAAGTATCCTCCGGACTTTCCAAACAATGTCACCTATATAAATACAACACACAGAGTAAACACGGAGTTACGTTAGCGTAACGTAACACTAGTTTGTTGTGTGTTAGCACGACACAAGTGGCATGGTGACGGCACCAGCCTTAGCACGACACCACCATTCATAACACAGCACGAACCTTTCACGTCGACGACTTTCTTCGCATTCCGTGAGAATCCGCGATGAACTTTTTACGTTTTTCCTGTGAACTCCGCGTGAACAATGGTCGGCAATGTTTGATAAATCTACATAATTAATTGCGTCAAGCACTCCTCACTCATTCATCCCTCCTCCACAACAAATAAATTTTAAATATTTTACGAATCGAGAAATTTACATTGACAGCCACGCATGACAGCTTAAATTAGTCTATGCCTGCTAAGCTACATCTACTACCTACATATTAGTAATCTGTGGTCTATTCTATCATTCTATGCATGACAGAACAAGTTTAGTGAAGTGCAAGTGAATTTTAACTGAACAGTGATTGGTGGCTGTAGGTAACATAATATGATTCATGCCTAACATAAGATTGCTTAGTATGATGTGCATAAATGATTCATTCGATTAACATTGGTGGTGGACGCGCACTTGTTCGCGCCGCAGTCGCCGCACAGTTGTCTGAAAATCAAGGTACATACCTACTCATAGAAACAAAACCCGGGAATTTGAAAAAAAAAAAATGAATGTCACTTGTATAACTCCCTTTACGTGGTACTAACTTATGGATGGAATTAGTAGTTCCACGTATATGAAAAAAACCTTTAGAGTTTTTTTTTGTATGGGAGAAAACACTTTGTACATTATTTGAAACTAAATTAAACTGAAGGGTTGGTGCTCACACGAGATCATGTTGTACCTTAAGCGGCGATCAAGATGACATCTAATTTATGCACCGTTGGGTACAGCCTATTTATAATATACTTTGCGGGTGCAGCTTTGCGTGCAGCAAATTGTTGAAAATTTTGAATTTTCGTTACGTAATTTTTCAAATCTTTGACGTGGCTAAATAAAGTTGCTGAAGATTTGATTTACTTAAGACTATCGTTAGTTTATAGCCTGCTAATGACTTTTATGATGAGAATAATTAAAAATGATTTTGATCGAATACTTTTTGCATTCCAAGAACTCTCTCTGTTAATTACCGTTGAGTTATAATTAGATAATAATGACATTAGCATTACCAGATAAGCTCTGGCGGGGCCAAATGGGGCCCTATTCACAATAAAATTATACTGTCCGTAATATAGATAGGTACCTAAAATAGAGAATAGCGAACGTTAATGAGGGTAGTTGCATAAAATAGGACATTTGAGCTTAATTTTATCAGTAGCTCTCACCACTTGTGCGCGCTAACTTATTACGTTCTATTAGTTATTGTTTTATGATGGAAAGTTTTAATAATAATAATCGGTGCCACATACATGGCTTATGAGGGTGCTGGAGTTGTATAAAGTAGATGCAACTCTGCGCATCTTCCTGATGTCGTGTATGGGGCAATGGAGGACGGTCTTTCGCTATCCAGCACGTCAAAATATCCAGAGGAATAGCGAGCCGATAAGGATCGAGCGAGGCATATTTCAGGGTGATAGTTTGATTCCGCTTTGGTTCTGCTTAGTCTTGAATCCTCTAAGCACACTGCTGGAAGATTCAGGTCTAGGCTATCGGCTGAGGAGAGGTGGTCAGGTTATATCTCACCTCCTCTACATGGATGACCTAAAACTCTTTGCCCCCAACAATTTGCAACTGATGGAGCTACTGAAAGTAACTGAAACTTTCAGTAGCGCCATCAGGATCGAATTTGGTGTGGACAAATGTGACTAACACCTGAGGAGGCTCTCATTGGGCAGCTGGATCACGGGCTTGATTCAGATGGCGGTACTTCTGGACTCGGCTCGCATTGTTAGGAGGTTCCTCTCTCTCTGGAGCCCTGACCGCCGGTAACTTGGACCCTGTTCCCGATACCGGTGGGCTACAATTTTTTATATTTTTATATATTTTATATTCTAATATTTAAAAATATAATTTATATGTATATAATGAAATAAAGGAAATAATAATAATAATAAAACTTTTACATAAAAAACATTTTTAATCATTTCATTTTTTAAACATTTTTGATACAGTCGCCAGCAAGTCAAGCTACACGAAACTGTCAAATTTCTCCAAACGACTTTAAACCTTAATATGTTGCAGATTATGTTCAAAATCGAATGAGATATCATCTTGATCGCCGTGTAAGGTAAAATAACTCGTGTGAGCACCAGCCCTTCACTTCCATTCAGTTTAAAAAAAAGTACTTTGTGTTTTCTCCCGTACAAAAAAAAAACTTTTTTTTTCTTACGCGTGTAGCTACTAATTCCATCTACACGCTAGTACCACGTAAAGGGAGGTACACCAGAGACAATTTTTTTTTTCAAATTTCTTTATGTGTGGAGTTCGATTTTCAGTGGTCTGAAAATCGAACTCCACACTCAAAGAAATTTGCGCCGGCCACATTTGAATTCTTTGTATAAAGTTAGTATTTAGCTTTCATTAGATAATGTCTAGATGGAGCGTCGCCCTACAATCAAAACAAAGAAAACGAGCCAACAATTTCAAGCATGTTGCGTGCAGGTGGTGTTTTACACTAAGTAAGTAAGTAAGTAAAATTTTATTTGTTTAAACATGGTGTACATGATAAATATTGCATGCAAGATAATAAGAGATACAGAAAAGTTCTAACATGTTCAGCCGCATAAAGTGGCGTACAAATTGGTAGGAAGAGATGGTGCATAAACCGTATTATCACGGTTTATGCACCATCTCTTCCTTCATCAAAATTTGATTATTGAAATTATATAGGTACTTATTAAATCATCAGTATTCATTAAATATTACGTATCATTACAATTCAGCAAGCACTAGATAAAATTAAATGTCAAAGTAATCATTAAATAAATTAGTCAATAAAAATATGAATTATTGTCATTTTTTTTTTTTTTTTTTGGTTTATGGCTTCGCACGGTTTGTGCATTTAGATTATTGTCATTATTCCTTAATAAGCGATTTATGGGAAAAGTGTAGTTACTGGTATCATTATTCACGCACACAGAGACAAAGATATTGGAGAATTGATATATAATATTATTGTCATTATATATCAATTCTCCAATATCTTTGTCTCTGTGTGCGTGAATAATGATACCAGTAACTACACTTTTCCCATAAATCGCTTATTAAGGAATTAGACTAATTAAATAAGATAAGTTTTAGGTGTATATATGTAGTATTATTTCGTTTTAGTAGTGTCTTTTTAATAAGTAGTTACTTTCTTAAATAAATAAAAAGCACAATTTAATTTAATTAGAGTTTTGTGTGAATGTTGTATTAAATCATGAATTTATTTATTATATGATTATGAAGGAAAAAAAATTAAACAAACAATTATTAAAAGAAAACACGAAAATCATGAATGAAATTACTCTTGGCACCTTTCAATCGGTTTATTGGACCCAAAGCAAGGATAATCATTAAAATGGAGCTTATACAAAAAAGTTATACGCGAACATTATATTATTATAAAGAAGAACAGATGAATTGGAAAACTCCACTTTTTTTAAATCGATTAACAAAAGTACACCAACTAAATAATATAAACGTAACCATAAACCAACTAATATACCCACAAAAAAAAACACGTTAAGTTGGGAGAATAAAAAAAAGAAACTGGCAACACTGATAAAATATAGCGTAATTTGGTAATAAAAACAAAAATAAATTTATGGTTTTTTGGTTACTTACCGATGACAGGTGATGTGTTTAGTATTTTTTACCCTTCCTATATAATTCCGGCACAGTTTAATAGCACATACCGTCAGTTTATCGTTGTTATTTGTTTATTACTTAGCGCGCGTAATACGTATACACCAAAGCGGCACGATTGGCAGTAATCGGCGGGTAAGAACTTATAAGCCAACAGTTGGCTGATATTTTTTGACACGATTGCGCGCATTTGGTGCTCTGTCTAGACATTATATAATCAAAGGTATTTAGATAGTGTTTCGGTGGAACGCACAACCATGATTTACACATTATAAAACAGTAGGAACCTACAGTAAAAAGCTTTGTGGCTAATCATTTATTTATTTCGAATAAGCATGAAAAAATACACAATATTTACTGTTTGCCATGGGGCTTAGCTAAGGAAGGGCAAATGGGAAGCCTGCCTCTAATTTATATTTTTATACAAATTGTATTCCCTTTGCAAGAAGATTAAGTATACTAAAACGTTAACAACAGAAAATTCATTAAATCACGTTTTTTTGTCTGCCGTTATTTTACCTGTATTTTTTCAGCAAGCGATGAGTGAGACAGGCCCCTTAGTATTTTCAGCGTCTTCGCCTTTCCTCAACTCTTGATTGGGTGCCTGTGGGTTTTACTTCGGGTCAGGATTGCGATTGCGTTTTACCCCGTCGTAAAAGAGAACTCCTTGGACACTTGAACTCTTTATCATCAAGAAAAGAGCCGCAATCTAATGTTGACAAACACATGTTTGTAAAAAGAATGTTCTTGATTCAAAATTATTATGACTGTTGTATTAGTGCTAACTCGCCTATTCTTCTGGAGAATTCGCTAAGTCCTTTTCTATTAGCAGTAATGAAGTAAATTTCTTCTGATATACGATAAAGCCAGTTCGAAAGTCGTGGATATCTGAAAAAATACATAGCATAATTTTGAACCAATTATTTAGCACTCGAATCGGTTTTCGAATGGGTTTCATTTTGACAGTTCAACAACATTCATTGTGTTATTTACGTTGTTGAGCAGACAAATTTTTCGAACATATGAAGCAATGGCTTAGCAATAGGCTTCAAAATGATTCAGATTGTGATAGATAGTGTGTTACGTAATTAGGGTGCAGTTTTACTCACTTGTCGCTATTAACAGGGACCAGAATGTTGAGCGTACTGATAGTAGAAGCAAATACAATGTCACTCAGTGTTGACCAACTGCCACCAAACCAACTTCGCCCAACTAACATGCTCTCCAGATCACGGTAGACGGATTCAATTTCAACTATTTGTTGTGGCATTACAAAATTACAATTCTCATATAGGATTGGATACTGAAACCAGAAATTAAAAAGTATACATTTAATTAAATTTCGTCAAAGCGACATAATTATCGTAAATCGCATTTCGTAATCTACTCGTAAGCGACGTATCGTGACATTTGTAAATAAATATCATAATAATAACACACGTAACATAACATAACATCACGCCTGTATTCCCCGAAGAGTTAGGCAAAGGTGTACCTATAGCACACTCACATTTCGCCAGTTATGTTTAAGTCCCATGTCATAGGGGGCGAGCCTATTGCCATCAACCGGGCACAAACCGGCAATCCCGGACAATCCGGGCAATTAAGGTTAGTCTCCTAAGACCGCTTTCCTGTAGCTACAACGGTTAAGGTACCTGTCCTTACTGCCCCATCTCAAAAACCCATCCTGTTTAATAATTAAACGCCTGATATGACCACAAATATTGCACTAAGTAATCTGTCAAATGTCGGTATTGTAATAACAGAATACTAAATATTAGAGTAGTTAGTAGAGATGGTGGTGGACTCGCAGTAAACATGGAGGCTCAAGTGTATGACCAAGATTTCTAGAAGAGATTTTCATGCTGATCCTTTCGATCGACACAAACTATAAGTACAATAATAGACAGACATGTAGTAGTAAAAAGCTTTTTGGCTACGAGTTTATTGAAAAAACCTGTAGGTACTAACAGCAGCTGCGCGGAACCGTGGATAAATTGATGAACTGTTGTAATGCATGTGTTGGTCCACTATAGAACGGCCTCCTGGATCTTTCGGCAACAAACGGCCGGAGTCGCAGTACCGACCAGCCAAGTACGTACAAATTGCATGACTGTAAGCAAAAAGAAAAATAAGAGAACAGACATTTTGTCATAAATCGAGTAAAAATAACTAAGAAATAAGTAGGTACTACTTTTAAATAGGTGGGTACAAAAGATATATTAATTTTATAAGTGCTGCTAATAATGATTACTTTAAAAATTAAAACTAATAAAAATGCAGTTGATACCTATCAGACAACACAAGTTCACGGTCCTTGAAAACTGGTAAAGTTTGTAGCGGATTTAGCTGCAAAAATAAAAATACATTTCGGTAAAAAATTATCACTCTCTTACTTAGAGTCAACAGATTGAATTAATTATTATGAGTTATATGAGAAAACTATAATTACTATACATCACAGAACATATAAACCCTGACGGGTATACCCTGACGCTATACATAGAGAGGTATCAGGAACAGGGTGTAAAGTTTACTCATACCTCCATAGAAATGGGAGGATCCTCCGACCAGAGGAGTGTCGTGTCTGGTGGACAACTGCGCGACGATATATTTTAAGTCGAAAATACGTTAAATCAATCGTTTGACTTGACTAATCGGGTCGCCAGCGCCACCAGGTGGCGCTCGAGAGAGTCTATAACATAACGCTTGACCAGAGAAAAAGCAGAGTTGGAAGGAATACGTTTATAAACTGTCGCGCGTTCCGTATAGTTGTGTCGTGTACCGACAGTGTGTGATTGATTAGCTAGTGTGATTAATTTGTTCGTAAATTATAGTTTGCTTTGAACTGCAAACGGTTTTTCTATTGCGCAATAACCAACACTACCCATAGTACACAGTAGTTAAAATATGGCTGATAATAATGAAAAGACGTACCTTCCAAGTATTTAAAAAAAAAAATGGCTTCTCGCAGGTCAACCTAGGAGATTGTCGGCTGCTTAACCGGACATGAGCGCGACCATTGATGTCGGGACGTTGTCTATATGCTAGTTGCGCGGTAAACTCTGCTTGCGCGATGCAGGTTTTTGCGTGACGTCAGTGTGACGCGTAGCTCGCATGTGGCGATGTAGATACCGCTACAACTTGTTGCTGCTGGATTATCGCAAACCCAGATCAGAAAATCACAAAAAAGGAACACAATCACCATCATCCACAGCCCGACACTGTACCCAGTGCTGGACATAGGCCTCTTGTTTCTTGTACCCCTCGCATGCTCCTGTGCCAGTTTCATCTAGGACCTCTTGTTACATGGAAACAAACTGTAAAAAAACATGTAAAAACCGATAGAGTTCCGTACGCAGATCATCTCCTTCGTTCTATGTTCTCCCTTGTCCATGTTGATGTCCACCTCCGTGATGCTGAGGTTCATAGAGTCCAGCGCCATCATCACCGCTCGGCAGGCGGGACTCCTGTCAGCTTTCCATAATGTGCAGTGCCTGTTTTATTTGAAAGGTAATTAAAGAGAACATTAGCATAAATTGACAAGAGTTTATATCTTCATTGAAGATTAATTTATGCCAATGTTCGCTCTGAGGGCATTTTGATGGTAAACTTGGAAAGACCCAGTTTTGCCATCAGATTGCCCCCCTAAGACAAAAGTGTTTGACAGTAGGTAACTAGTTTAGTAGAAAATAAGTAAGTATAGTCTGGATAGGTTAGTAAAACAGCACCCTGAAGATTATTATGTAGGTAGGTTTCCTCCAACGTTGGTCCCTGGTCAACAGTAACACAGTAGATATTACTGTTGACGATAAAGTAATTCTGGTATTTTAGTATTTGTGCCCGGTTGAAGGCAATAGGCTCCCCCCTGTTACATGGGACCATCGATCAGTAATAAATCATGGGACTTAAACATAACTAACGAAATGTGGGTGTACTAAATACCTATGTTACCTCTGCCTAATCCTTCAAGGAGAACAGGTGTGTTGTTATGTAATTCTATTGATCAGGATCACAGTTCTGATATATTATTTTTAGAATCGGTGTAAAGCCCAGTATTCAGAGCGAAGAATTCAGATATCTTGACAAATGATCACTGATCGGTTGAAAAAACTTAAACGAGTAAGAACTTACTTTAATCCTGCTTCTGAAATTCTACTTGCTGAACTCCCCATGAAATGATATTGGTATTATAGGTACAGAAAACTTATGATTTTGAATAATTGTACTTATTACAAAAATATATTAATAATTGTCTCTTTTCATTCTGTATTTATTTGACGGGAATATGTTTTTCAAGGAACTGTCTGGCAAGTAAAACGAGAAAACAGCCAGTTATTTTTTGAAAAAAATAAATAACTATTGTTGAAAGAAGGTTCCTGCGCTGTATTCTTTGGTACTGAAAGATGCGTATGAGTAAAACGCCAGTACTTACCTGAATCACGAATGAGACCGAGATTGGCATTACTTTGCTAAGGAAAGTAATCAATTCAAACAAATATGAACCTTATTGATACAGACATAATGTTCATATTCGTATAATTTAATTTGAGCAAGCGTTTCATATAGTATGAAAATAACAATTTCACTATAAATACAAATAATTGATATTCGTACGAGAGCCCCTGGCTGGAGGCTTTAAGTTAGTAGCTTAAGGCACCCACAGGTTTGCCCGGTTAAGTAGCCAGGACCTTAGTGGTCACAACTACGAGCTGCCCAATAGGAAAAAAAAAAAAAAAATCGTACGAGATGTAAAGTGTAGTAGTAGCCCGAGTGTTTACATACCCCCTACAAATTGGCGTTTAAAATTATTCAGTTTTCTAAACAAGACAGAAAACATCCAAAATTCAACATATCAAGATTTGAACGTGAGACAATAACAAGCGGTCTCAACATGCATAATGGAAGAGGTACCAGGGTAACAGGATCTTGAATTTGATCTGTGTGCGTTATCGACCCGTATTAATTTACAAGTGTTATTTAGCCGTTTTTTACACGGCTAAGTTTCTCCACAACTACTTTGGGATTCTCGCTCAGCGGGAGTTTAGTTCGTGCTTTGGTGACTATAGAACTGTGAAAAATGGCGTTGTTCCGTGGCAACTCTCGTTTTAAACATTTTCCAATTGTGTGTCGTTCCGAAAAACGTATTATTAGGTAGGTCAAGTAACTCTGTTTTTATATTATGATGATAATTAAATAGTTCAGATAATTTACGAATGCATTCATAAATGTATTCCGATTGCCGTGTTCTGCTCATTATCGAAATAATTATGCTTGTATCTGTGAATCTGTGATAGATCCGGGAATTGGGCCCTAGACCTCTGAAACAACAGCCACCCTTGAGGGTCCCGGCTAGCGTTGCCGGAGCGAAATATTCCGAAGTATTCCCGTCGAATTATTCGCGAAACATTCGGAAGTATTGAGTAGTATTCGGAATTATTCCCCGAGAAGAATTACAAGGCAAATGTCTAGCTAAGTAGGTACATGTTAGACTAGTTAGAATGAACCGCTGAGTCACGAGGCGGTGTGCCACAGTTGCCATAATATATAATCACGCTGACCGACATCGGGTAAGTAGGCTACTTATTGGAGCACCTGGTAGAGTTCGACTATTGACCGCTAGATGGCGACGCAATTACTATTGCAAATTATATATGTTCCGCGCTAGTGATTGTGTATCCATACTTACGAATCTTCCATCCTTCCTTCCTTCCTAACTTTGGTCACTGCAGCAGCAGAAAGCGCACGCAGGCGAGCACTACCGACGGAAGTTGTACAGTTACAGCTTTTACTTTTACCCGCTAGACGGCGTTACTGCCAGTGACTATACATTACTACACGTTCATTCATAAAAATGAGTGTAATACGATTTGAAAACTTCCGAATATTTCTTTCATCTACTTAGATATGTACTTACGTAATAAGTTTATGTATGCGGTCTATTAGGTGTGAAAGTGATAGAGAGGTAAATACATAGTTAGATACTAACATAAGTTTATAAGATAGTAATTTATGTTATAATAGGGAGGTACCTAACAGAAAGGATAATCTAATTATTAAGTACTTAAGTTATTTCAAATGTCTCTTTATTGATCAATTGCGGTTGAACACTACATAATGATTAAGTACTTAACTACTTATTGATTGGTTGAACACTATTCTACAAAGAAATATATTTTTTACGACTATTTGTTTTACCAAAACATTTAAATTAAGCCCTTACGTATCTAGGCCCTGGATACGTACTTTAAACTAGGGATACGTATCTACTTTTATCTTACTTAACTAATTATTTATGTTTTTTCCATTAAATCGTAAAGCAAAAACATTTTTACGAAGTAAACTAAACTTGTAAATAACATCCGCACAAAATCGGCCCATTCTAAACTCAATCATAGTAAAAATAAAATAATAAGTTGTCACAAGTAGATAACTACTTACAGGGAAATATTCCTGCGTTGTAGGTACGTAGGAATCGAATAATTATAATACTGCGTTGAATTTATGAATGAACAACGGCTGCGGGGCTCGGTGGGTATGCTATTGTCACGTGCAGGCGAGCGCTGCCGCTGGCGTCGCCGAACGATTAACGAGGGAAGTTCTCCATTTATAGTGTACTTTTGCACGCTAGATGGCGTTAATTCAAGTAACGGCACGGCGAAATATCTGCTAAACGTAACGGCGAGTCTCCTCAAGCTACCTACGCACACGAGTACATTCGTAACTACTGGGAATAATTTAATTCTTATGTAATAAAACGTAGGTTACCTACTTCATCCTTACAATATTTATTTTACGCTGCATTTTTGCTGCGGTAGTATTCCTTCCAATCGAAGTATTCTTTTGAATGTTTCCGAATTATTCCGAATACTTCCGAAGTTTTGCAACGCTAGTCCCAGCAACCTTAATATTTTAACAAATGTTTTTTATTTCATTAGAAACATGTCGGTTACGAAGAAACCAGTCCTTTATGGAGATGAAGCTTCACCACCGGTGAGGTTTGCTATGATGACAGCATCTCTATTTAACATCGATCTGGAGTTCCATAACATCGATCTATTCAAGTCGGAAAACCATACCGAAATTTATAAAAAGGTAAATACCTACATAATGAAGCTAATTTGATTTAAATTGCAATACTGCTTATTTAAAACTTAAGTAGGTAGCTCCTAACGCCAATACCGCCAAGGTGGAGGTACAAGCGGAGTCACATTAGTTCTAAACCCTGCACTAGGGATGGACGTTGAATCAACGAACTAGTTGAATCAACCGTTGATCTTCAATCAACTTATTAACGTTAACTATTTATGAATCAACTAGTTGAATTCGTCAACGACGTTTATGAATTTGACTCGTTTATTATTCGACTAAATCCGAGAACAAACTGAACGAACTGAGCAAATTAAAAAACTTACTCCTACTGGAGCGGAGGTGCGATACATTGAATGAAGATCTTTCTACATTACAGTTTATTACCAGGTCACTAGATGACTAGATGTAGCTCGGAGACTGGTTGAACGTCGCAGCGTTGAATAAAAAGTAAAAAAAAAATGTTCAATGAATGAACGGTTTAGTTTGTTTGTAAGTTGACAAGACATTAGTGCACGTTAACTCGTTGACGAATTTAACTAGTTGATCGACTAGTTGACGAACGTAAATCAACGTTGACGTTTCGTTAACTAAAAAACTGTCAACGACCCATTACTACCCTGCACGACTGACCATTTTCTTTTAGTAAACGATAAAATTTGCCCAGATTCAAGACACAGATCCTTCTGCTTTTCGTTTCAATGGCATTTTTAAATTAGGTACTACGATGTCGATGATGATGGATGATGATGAATGATGATGAATGCATGGATCTACGATGTCGTTGCTAAAAATACTTAATTCTTTGGTAATTACCAGTGATCGGAGTAGGTAGATTGATTTTTAGTACTTGTATCATAAATGCACACAGAAAGAATAACATGGATAAGCCATTTTTCCGGAAAGTAATTCCGGTATTTCCGGATTCAATTAAATATTGTTAATGTTGGTAGTGATATTATTACTACTCAATTCAAAATTTAAAGGAAGGTATCAAAACTAAATTAATTCATTATTTATCTGTTGAATAATAAAAATAGGAAGAATAATAAAGAATAAAATTGCTCATTTTATTACAATTCCTACCTTTTTTTTGAGGATGGCAAATCATCAAATGACTCCTTCCACTCTGGCAGAATACAATTCCTACATAAGTTCCGGTTTTTTTTTAATAATCCACCAATTCCGGAGGAATGTCCATAGTAATATATACGTTTCGGATCAATGACCCCAGTTCAATCTACCTACTCCGATCACTGGTAATTACAGATCAAAGACATTAAAATATTAATTTATGTAAATCTCTTTGTTACAGATAAACCCCTTCCAAAAAGTCCCAGCGCTGTCAGTAGACGGCAATGTTATTTGCGACAGCCACGCCATTGCTTTGTATTTTTGCAGAAATAGCAAAAATCCGGAATTGTACCCTGAAGAAATTATGCTTAGAACGAAGATTGACGAGTGGCTGTACTTTGATTCTGGCGTTCTGTTTCCAATCGATAGCGCTATATTTGTAAGAGAACGATATTATTATGTTGAATGGACAACGCAACAAAATCGGAACTGACGCCACCATTTTGTTTTGGTTTTGTCAATACAATTTCTGCGACAATTTCACAAAATACGTTTCTATCCAACAACGTCCCCCTGTCAATGTCATTCAGGCGTTAAAAGTTCCTTGCTTGTACTAGACTGTAGACTCTAATAATAACATTGCTTTCCTTTTACAAATAAACCTCAAATTAATTGACTGTTGGCTGCTTGATCCTCTTGTTAGCGGGAAGGGTTGCAACATCAGTGAGGCCCGTTTTAGTTGATGTTTAGCCTTACGGCAGCTTAAATAGTTCCAAGAAATCGTTTCGTTTCGTTGTTTGAGTAAATTAAATGAATTAATTTTCAGAGCGATTTTTTTGCTGGTAAATGGCCAGCCGACGAAGTAAGGGTTAACAATTGGTATTCTTCATTGGACCATTTAGAATTGAAATTAAGTAGCCAAAAGTGGCTTACAGGTGATAAGGTCAGTGTGACAATTTTAGCATTTCTACTATTCATGTGTGCTCATTCGACCGAGCGGCACGCGCCAACGGCAGAGGCAAATGTCGTTGACGCGGGCCCACAGAACACTATTACTCCTAGCGTTATAGCGTACCGCTCGTGTGTATGAGCACTAATGTGTAAACTAATGGTAAGGTAACTAAGTACCTAGATATAAAGTTTTGCATGACTTCGCTGATAACGATAACTACATGTAAATAATTTTATTACAGATGCGATTATGCGATGTTTGCTGTGGAACTACAGTAAGCTCTCTTGAAATATTGGTTCCACTGTTGGAAAAACATGAAAACGTGAAAGAGTGGCTGAGAACGTTAAATAAACTTTCTTGTTTTAAAATAAATAAGCGCGGCTTGAAACGTTTACAAAGTTTTGTTGACATTGTAAAGCAGCAGCAGCAGTAAAGTAATAATTATATAATTATTAATTTTTGAGTTGTGAAATGTAAGTTCTTATATTTTTATAAATACACGGCTGATGGTATTACCTATCTGTTTTCTTTTCTTGTATTTAAATTGAATAAAATATTTTACTCGATTCGTCCTTCTTCTTCAAGTTTCATCCATAAACAAATAGATTTACTTTTGAACTGTACTATTTTTAATTTTTCCCAGCACTCGCACCGCATATGTCAAATATTCTTTAGTCTATGGCCGCTTATTGATTGGTCGACGAGGAGATGTAAAAAATGGCTGCCTTGCCTTCTCCTACTCAGGTAGAATTATTTGAGATTTAAATAGTTCTTATAGCTAAAACCAAGTAAATTTGCTGTTTAATAAAAAATCTATTAATGGTTCTACAGTTTGGTGCAGTGCGACTTTAGTATCGAACGTGAAAACATTGAATTATTTGACGTCAAAGTTTAGTGTACCATGAACGGATTACGCTGATCAAAAATTATTAGAATTTCAATAGTTTAACCGCATAATAAATCAAATAGTTCGTTTTAATTTACAGTGTAGAGTTCGTATTTGGTGTTTCATGTCATTTAATCATACGTAACGTGCTAAAAGACCACGTAATCGTATCCGTTTTACTACGAACGTTGGAAATGTCGTGAAGAGTATTGAAATGTCACACCCATAGCCGTTCAAAATAAGTTCGTAAAGTAATATTTGTAGTGCCTGTTTTACGTTCTGAAAATGGGGCTTGAACGGTTGCAGGTGGCAGGGACCCACAGCGCTATATACGAAGCATATTATCATCAGGTGAGAACTTTACACTTCTTCTACTACCTGTTAATTTAAATAATTAACTCAATTACTATGTTTCGATACAATTATGGGTTGATTGTGAACATTCACACTAAGCTAGCATCATTTGCGTATTCTTTTCAATTAAAACTGCCCAGTAAAGTGAAGTTCTAGGCCAATGTGTAATGGGACAAATAAAAAGTAAGTAAGTAATGAAATGTAACTCTTATTCCTTACATTGTAAAGACCACAATTACATTACGGTTGAGTTTAATTGCAATCAATATTCAGCCTGTTCCTATACCCTGGGTGATAATAAATTGTTAAAAAGTTCTTGTTACTTGAATGAAAGAATGCCTATTGGAAACATTTTTTTTGTGTTGTAGGTAAAACATGGCTTAGTGGTTTAGAAATGTATGATTGTGAAGATGTGAGCATTCTTATAATGCCATTATTGCCTACCTCTGATGAAATGACAACTAGTGATAATCATTATGATTGCCAGTTTATTACCCTTATCGTATCCTACATTCATATAAGTCATCTCAAGTGTATTAAATGTGGATGTATGTTTGCCTAATGATACTCTCTAACATGTATAATAGTTTTTCTTTGCATTTTTATTTAATATTCAGTCTGGAAGAGCTATGTTAGTAAAAATACTGCTCTATACAGTAGAAATACATCTTTACTTTAATATTTAAGTTTACTCTGGAAGAGCAAAGTTAGTAAAAAATCTTCTTGACACAATAAAAATACATCTTTACAAAACCAATAAAGAAGTCAAGGCACAGATTAGGACAGATGCTTCACTCGTTCAAGGTCACGCGCTAACGTACCTACGGCTTGCATTCATCCGGGTGAACAAAATCCAGTCAGTTCCCACGCACCTGTTCGAGAGTATGTACCGCATCTGCGCATATAATAATGGCAATAATGGGATAGAATCGTTTATGAATTTTAGGTACATCTAAAAGAATTAGAACAAAACATTGTTATTAAATAATTTTGAACAAACATTAACTAGCCGACCAGGAAGCACCCAGTATAACATGCTAAAGTAAGCGCAATTGACATATTTATGTACATGAGTACTTGTTAAAGTTATTTGTTAGATTAAGAATTTTAAGACAGTTAGATTTAATAATCGAAATTTACGGGAGGGTAAAAAGTTCATTGACCATTATAATATTAAAGTGAGGCATTTGTGATTTGCAATAAAATAAAAAATTGTTTTCAATGTAAAAAAAAAAACGGTTTTTAGTGACCCATTCTTTTGTGTAGGTACTTAATAACTTCTTAGCATAAACAGCCCTAGCGTTGCATTCAATGATGCACGTGATCGCCCTACATCATAGCAGACGCCATAGTAGATACTCTCGGGCGTCCGTGTAAGGTACATTTTAGCGCGCACAACCGCCTGTAATATTTTTGTAAGTAATTATAGCATTAGTATCAATTTTTTTCTATGGAGTGAACTATCTGTCCTAATCTGTGAACAAGGTTTCCTCAAATGTAGATAATTTACTTGAAACAAAAGTTACAGAAACTTCCAATAATGTAGGACTGTTTTTGTAGTGTTATCACCATAGTTATAATAGAAGTGTTCAATGCTATTTTCTTAAAACTTAGTAAATTGTAATTAAAATATTATGGATAGATTTATATAACATCAACATTACTGTAGTGTTTCTGCTTAGAAACTAGCTAATTTATTTATAAACTAGCTGTGCCCGCAACTTTGTCCGCATGGAATAGTGTCTTTGTGGGTAGCATTTTTAATTATTTAGGCTAATTATTTTACAAATAAGATACACATATAAATACTTTAAGTAAGTCATATATTACTTATATACTTAAAAAAATTAATAATTTCTTTGCAGTACATGAAGTATTAATAATTATGTAAGCACACTTAGGCATATTTCCCCAAGTACACTGAGCTGTTCCATGCAACGCCCCCCCCCCCCCCCCCGCGCGGCTGCTCAGCTCTCCTTGTGTACGGTGCGGTGCTTGGCAAGTTTCTTACTCGCGTTAACTTCAGTTTCACATTTTAATAATGACTCCGTAAATGTTACATCACAATGTTATCGCTTTAATATTTTGTCTCTTGTCGCAAACTTATAAAACATTCACATAAACCTTGCATATTTATTTCAAATCAACACCCTAAAAAATAAGTTTCAAGCTCCACAGAAAGCTCTAAAAATGACGATACTTCCATACAACTTTTCATCCCCCCTTTCAACCCTTTACAACCCTTTTTCCGCATTAAAAAGTATGTGTGTCTATGTCCTATGTCCTTTCTCAAGCTCTAGACTATCTGTTTACCAAATTCATTTAAATTGGTTCAATAGTTTTGACGTGAAAGCGCGACAGAAAGACAGAGTTACTTTCGCATTTATAATATTAGCAAGGATGTTGCTTAGAGTAAAGTGATGTCTAAACATCAAAAATGTATGGTAAAACAGTTGCTAATCATTACTTAACTCTAAGCAGCGTTTATAAATAAACCCCTCCATTTAAAGTTTTAAGCTGCCTACATATTAAAATTGTAAAATTTTTCATGTTCTTTATTTTCGAGATGTGTTTTGTTTACTGACTATTAAAAAGTGTTTATGTACGTCTATTTTATATCTCCTTGGCCCCAGAAAGTCACTATTTTCTGTGCCATAATTTCAGTTTACTTTTCATGCAATAAAATTTACTTCAATCCACTGGACACAAATGGATCTCTAGCATGTCACCCTGTGCTAGTAATAAAAGTCAGTTGAAACTTAAATAAGGAAGGTTTATGGGTTTACCAGTACATCAAGTACATGCAATGTTCTGGCATCTTGCCATCTTGTTGTGCAACATTGTAGACCTTTCACACATCTTAGATTTATGCCTAATATGGTTGCAAGTTGCTGTATGAACTATGTTACCCTTTAAGGCTAATGACACTATCTCAGGAATGTATTGGAGAAGTCCTGAAAATTAATCCAGCTCCTGAAAGCAATGAAATTTTCTAGCACAAGACATGGAATTCATAAGAATTGTTAACAGTTAGTTTTTCACAATTATGTCATTATTTTGTGTGTCATAAGGTTTTTTTAGGATCAACATTTGGTCTTGTAAGGTCTTCTCAATAAACCCAACTTTACTTTTAAGACAAAATGTCTCCGTCACACCAATAGTGTTAGCAAATTCTTTTATATTATACTACTGATGAAATATTTTGTAAGTGACACATAAAACATTGCAGGTGGACCCCAATGGTGCTGGTACAATCCAAGCCCTGGATGCCGCCCGCTTCCTCAAGAAGTCCCGGCTCAGCGATGTGGTTCTCAGCAAGATATGGGACCTGTCCGACCCCACTGGGAAGGGGTACCTTGATAAAGTGAGTTGTAGTTTTGTTTTTAAAGTTAGTTAATTTAATGGGCCTGTTTCACTATGCCTGGTTAAGCACTGATCTACAAGGGAATATATACAGTATGATATTATCTGCCATGTAAGTTAACTGGTACTTATGGTGGAAAGTGGTGAAACTTGCCACAATTTTTAACCAACGAAAAAAAAGGAGGAGGTTCTCAAATCAACCCGTTTTTCTTTAAATGTATTACTATGCATAACTTTTTACTGAGTAGTCAGATTTTGATGATTCTTTTTTTAATGGATAGAGTATACCTCGAAGTTAGTCCCATTTAAAAATTCAAAAACGAAATCCACCCCTGAGGGTAGAAAAATAGGGGATAAATGATTTTTTTGTGTACACATTAGTAGTTACAAATGAATTTCTACATAAGTTTATTCTGGAAGATACTTGATTGGAATAGGGTGAAAAGGATAATGACATCATTCTTTGCCCAGAATTAATTTGTGTTTAATTAAGTAATTGAATTACTGTAGGGACTGGTTTCATTCATAAAGACAAAACTGTTGTCTATTACAATATGTGTGAATAAAAAAATGTCTGGCTTAGCAAGGAACCTTTTTGCATGCCAAATGGTAGAATGTACCTGGAACCAAACTTTTTTTTGTAACAACTCACCAGTACACCTACAATCTAGGCAAATAAACATTTTTATTCTATGCTAACTGAGTGGGTATTTTACTGACTGCACAATATCAATTTGGAATTAAGAAGAAAAAACCTTTAAGTCAAAAATATATTAAACTTACAGTTCTGCCCATCCCAAACAGAAAACAAAGTGATCCTTCAGAAACATCATTTACTAAATACATTCTCAGAATACATAAAGGCATCTAAATGTTTGTGCAGAATGATATGAATGTAACAATTTGTTAACACAATGAGATGTGTCAATCATTCTGATAAGATTCTTGTCTTATCAGTAACATTTAAGGTGGTCTGGTGATGATTCTTATTTAGAGTGAAAATCTGTTAAATGATGTAAAAGTCAATGACATTTTTTAGCACTATAGATTTTTGTGAAGGTCGCAGGAATCCGCTGGATGTGGGTAGCGTGGTGTCGGTCTTTGGAGCGGGCCTATGTCCAGACGTCTTTCGGTTGAAATGATGATATCTTTTTTATTTTAAAATGTAAAATTTTAATTTATTTTTCAATTTGTTGTGACCTTGTGATTTCTATCACAACCTACAGAGATCGCAAATATGTGCATGTCGTTTAATTAGAATAGAATAGATCATTTATTTGTCCAAAACATAAGTTTAAACACACATGGCATGCTAGATGTTACATAAAAATTATAGCACAGTCATGTTTTGCCTTAACGGCGTACAAATATAAACGTTTTGGTTATTTTTACAACAACATAACATCACGCCTGTATTCCCCGAAGTGTTAGGCAGAGGTGTACCTATAGTACACCCACATTTCGCCAGTTATGTTTAAGTCCCATGTAATAGGGGGCGAGCCTATTGCCATCAACCGGGCACAAATCCAGACTCTCAGATCTATTTTTATTAGGATTTAAACATCAAATAGTTATAACTTTGTCCATTATTCAAAGAAAATTAACATATCAAATTAGAACTTAATCAATCAAATTATAATAGTGTCATTAACTTGTCATAGAAATGTATAATAAAAAAAAATAGCCAGTCAAAAGTCAAAGCAATTTGGAAGAAAAAATCTACATATTTTTTCACACGAATCAGATTAATTTACTTCAATATTATACATAACACCAACAATGAACAAAAAAAAAAAAAAATGTTAAAATAAAATGTAAATAAAAAATAAAACTATATGTCTGTTAAAAACTCGGAAATATTATAATAGGCTTTTTGAATTAGAAAGTTCTTTAATTTATACTTAAATAATATAAGTTAACATTCAATTCATTAATGTGTGGCGAAATTAAGAGGGGTTGGAGCTATCCGCTTCCTGGTCACACCTGGTTTAAACTGAAACGTCAGCAGCTGATTACTGACAATGTAAATAGCGCCCTTGCAATAGTAGTTAACTGGTTTAATGTTAATAACCTACTTCTTAACGAGAAAAAAACTAAATGTATTAAGTTTACGATACCTCATGTTAGACAAGTAGAAACTAGTGTTCTCATAAAGGGTGAAGTGCTGAAACCCGAAAATACCACAGTTTTCTTAGGCATAACTTTGGATACCAAGCTTCAATGGGGCCCCCACATAGATAAATTGTCAAAAAAGCTTAGCTCTGCAGCATACGCCGTTAGAAAAATTCGTGGTTTAACTGATTTAGAGACAGCCCGTTTAGTATACTTTAGTTATTTTCATAGTGTGATGTCGTACGGTATTCTGTTGTGGGGAAATGCCGCCGATATCCAGACAATTTTCGTTATACAAAAAAGGGCAATTCGTTCTATCTATAAATTAAGTCCCAGACACTCCCTCAGAGATAAATTTAAGGAGATTAATATAATTACTGTGCCTTCTCAGTATATTTATGAAAATCTTTTGTATGCACATAAAAATATTAATCTGTTTAAAAAATACAGTGATATCCACAATATAAATACTAGAAACAAACACAAATTTATTGTTCCTACAACCAGGCTCAAGAAAATAGGTGGCTCGTTTAGATGCCAATGTATACGTTTTTATAATAAACTTCCTAGCCACATTCAAGATCTAAGCTTTAATAAATTCAAATCTTTTATAAAACGGAAACTATGCCAGAAAGCCTATTATACTGTGAAAGACTATATTGAGGACAAAAAGGCTTGGGATTGAGCTGCTCCAATAAATTTACACGGTGAATGTTGATTTTAATTTGCTAGCTATTTTAGACATGAATATTTACTGTAAAAAGTATTATATTATTTTCATTATTGAGAATATGAGGACTATGTGGGTCATTGTTTCAGTTATATTCTTGATCTGGCAGTTTAAGTAGTTTATGCGGCCTACCCAAATGTCCTTTCTTTGGTATTGTTCGTCGAATCGTTGAGCTCCTTAAGTTCTGAGTTGAGCTGCACGGTTACTGACAAATGCGTGCACTGACTGGACAGGTCCACTTAATCTGTGTGGTTCTTTCCTCAAAAGACCATTTCAGACACCAATCTACATGGTTCTCAAACATTATGTCCGATTTTTTTATATACACATTGACATTGTTGAATTTTATATACACAATGACATGAGTATTTACTTGTAAAGTAGTATGTTATTTTAATTATTGTGAATGTGAGGATTATGTGGGTCATTGCTTTTTTTTTCGCAGTTAATTTTGATCATGATCTGGCAGATTGAGTAATTTATGTGGCCTACCCAAATGTCCTTTCTTTGGTATTGTTCGTCGAATCGTTGAGCTCCTTAAGTTCTGACTTCCTGAGTTGAGCTGCACGATTACTGACAAATGCGTGCACTGACTGGACAGGTCCACTCAATCTGTGTGGTTCTTTCCTCAAAAGACCATTTCAGATACCAATCTACATGGTCTTCACATGATCTGACCAAGATTATGTCTGGACTTTAAAAGAGACTGTGACCTCTGAGTTTGTTTCGGCCTTTCTTCTCAGAGTAGTCAGATAGGAAACGCCGACCTCATCTAGTTTAAAAATATGATTGACGTGTAAAAGTGTTTGTACAAACCTACTTACAGAAATAAAATCATTTATCATTTATCATTTACCTATTTATGTACTTATTAGGTTTTTTTTTAAAGCATACCACTCGTTATTATGGATTTGGCACTAAATTGCACTAGGTTTTTGTCACGAACAATGCAAACCCAAAAACAAAACCAATACCTAAAATTAAGCCAATTTTATAAAACCTTGCACTAATTAATCCTCATAAATTGGAGATCAGGTAAGTGCGGAACAATTATTTTTGTGAAATAGGTATCAATAAGATTTGACTAGGTCAAGTACAATCAGCGAAAAAAAAAACCGTTTTAAAAAACATGATACTTATGCCCATCCCTCTATACCATATGGCTTACGGACCCTCCGTAGTCTTTTACGAAAATAGGGGCAGTGAGTTCTGAAACCCCAGTTTATTATAATTATTGTTCTTGAGTCAATAATTTTTCGTACTCAGGACGGTACGGCAAGAGATTACAAGGCTTAACTCACTTACTGTTTATTTAGATGTGTTGTTATTATATTAGTATAGCGGCTGTGTTTGAGCATTACATTTTCTCTTTTTCTCTGGCTCTCCGCACACTCCACAATCCAATCGATGCTAGAGCATTTCAAGTCTAAGCAGGTATTGCGTGCAAGTTTCGATAAATCAATCTGTCGTTTAGTTTCACTTATAACTTGGGTTTAAAGGTAGCAGCGTCTGTCGCTTAATACTTCTAGCTTCCATATACCATTTCTTATTTATTATTATGTGCCTTGATTATAGGGATGCCATAGTAACAAGTGTTGTGTGATAATTTCAGCGGGCTACATTTTACGGTTAAAAAGATACAGCAATGTGACAGACAGACATAAGGCGTAGCGCAAACTTAGTAATTGGGTCACGTTGGCAGCCTTTGGTTGCGGAACCCTAAAAATAATGGTGCGGTGCGCCAAGAAATGAAGGCACACAATGTATATCGTATTTCAGTAAAGGTATTCTCCGCGACTTGGTTACCGAAGCCTTTGCCAGCGCTTTTCTGGGTGTGACTTGAGCTTTGGGTGTTAAAAGTTACTACAAAATGCTGATGATCCCTTTTCTATCCGCTCCCTAAACTGTTCACGTGTGCTTAGTGCCGCTCATGTCAAAGGTAACAAGTTATTGAGAACAAATTCGTAATAATTCGTAGTTTCTAATGCGGAGTTTTAAAGATACATGTCGTCATCGTCGTACTAAATGGGTATTAAGTTTATAGGCAGTAAGACGACCTCAAGACTTGGCGCAGTCTGGGGTTACGCAAGTGTCTAGACTAGAGACTGGCCTGTACTGAAGACACATTCACACGACTAAATGTCCAGATACTTTATTATGTAAATTATTGAATTTTATAAAGATGACTTGAAATGGTGCAGACACTACGGGACCACGTCCTATAACTTGCGACACGAGAACTATTTGACAGGGAATTGTATGAAATGATAAAAATTATAATTTAACAGTGGATTTTAACCCCGGTCGTACAAGGTATATGTATTAGGTATGGTGTCTGAATTTATACCCAGTTAATGGCAATAGGCTCGCCCCCCTCTATTACATGGGACTTAAACATAACTGGCGAAATTGGGATGTTATACAGATACACCTCTGCTTATACGTTCACACCAATACAGGCGTAATAACAAAATATAAGTAGGCTCGCTTACGCTTTATTTATATTTCATGTTTTATAACAAATATAAACGTTAATTTCGACCAACAAAGGATCATAGGCATAGAAATTCAAAAAATAAAATAAAATAAAAACCACATAAACATACATTATTACAGACTTCAATTGCTCAGTATGTGAACCATACAGCAATTGTTCAGGTACTGACAATTGGACCTCTGCGCGAATGCCCTCAGGATGCCGTAGGAGGTAGCCGTTGAACCCTGCGCACCAGGGATGTGCATAGTTGTCGCATAGTAGAATAGAAACTACTACTTGAGACTCCGGGTACATCCCTGATGCGCTGCAGAATCGGGGCAGCCTCATCAGCACCCTGAATGCATTGTTATATTGCACACGCAAGGCGTTGTACTGTCTGCACGTGTATGAGACCCACAGGCTGCTCGTGTATAAAGATGTACAATATGCTCTGAACAATGTTGTTTTCACTTCAGTGGTACAACGAGCAAACCTGCGGGCCATCATATTCGCCCTTACAGACAACGCCCTGCGTTCTCGCTCTATGTATGAATTGTCTTTCAGATTAGAGGACCTCATAATGTCCTAGATATTTAAAATGTGCCACCCTCTTCAGTGGTGTTCCACATAATTTTATGGCAGGTATCGTTGTCAGACATTTTCCTCTGGCCTGAAAGTTTTAAGGTTTTGGAGAAGATATTAATAGTAGCATTTTGTGGGCGTATAGTAAATTATGAGCCGAATATGATTACGCAATATAGTACAAATTATTTCGTCTGGAGACTTGATCCGAGCGACCCAGTCTCAAGACTCGACCCACGGATCATTATTTATGTTCTCAGCTTAAAGAGCATGTAATTATTAAGATAGTTTACCTATGTTCTATTACCGTTTCGCTTTTTATGTCATAGCATAGAGATTGAAACCTGTAGCTGCACATTTCTTAATGTAATCTGTTGAAATAAAACTGCTCAGGTATAATCTCTGATTTAAACTTTTAATTAAATTCTTCGAACTTCTTTCTTTAAATGATAAATGATTTTATTTCTGTAAATAGGTTTGTTCAAACACTTACACATCAATCATATTTTAAAAACTAGATGAGGTCGGCGTTTCCTAACTGACTACTCTGAGAACAAAGGCCGAAACAAACTCAGAGGTCAGTCTCTTTTAAAGTCCAGACATAATCTTGGTCAGATCATGTGAAGACCATGTAGAATTGTGTCTGAAATGGTCTTTTGAGGAACAACCACACAGATTGAGGGGACCTGATCAGTCAGTGCATGCATTTGTCAGTAATCGTGCAGCTCAACTCAGAACTTAAGGAGCTCAACGATTTATGGTATAAATATAAACTAGCGACACGACCCTATTTCGCAAGGTTTTTACGACTTAACAAAACATCGAGATTATTTTATGTAGGTTTAATATTAATGTTTTATACACATATATTTTATATTTTATACATATTTCGGAATAAATTCTCTAAATGATGGTGAAAACTGCAACAAAATCCGTTGCGTAGTTTAGAAGAACAACGCGATCACACAGCCAGACTCGAACAGCGACTGTAATTTAAAATTTTGTGTGTGTAGATATCCTGTTTTATTTTCTTAAATACAGCGGAACTAGGTTACCTCCTGTAAATGGACATTTTTTCTTTCAAGTTAACACCATGCACCCTGTGCCCTGTTAAATGTTCAGTGGAACGTGAAGATGTCTTTGTGAAGCTCGCTAGCCGCTAGGTAAGGCTGTGGTCATATTATCACGGAAATAGCGACTGAGGACGTAACATGGTTGCCGGCTTGCAGTTTTGTTGCATTATAAAAGAGTGACATTGGTAATCCCTAAAGAATATCTGTGCGCGGTAAGAACAATTAGGTACATTTTTGCTAATTTTTCCTAATACGTACCAAAATCTGTGTAGAGTTTCGACAGGATCGTCTACTGAATTCGGTGCGTGGTTTTTTCGCTTTCACATAACCTGGACATCAACATTCTAACTCAAACTCAAAGCATTTATTTCAAATAAACCAATTACAGGCACTTTTGAATTGTCAAGGGGTCGGTCAGTCAGAAAGATGAAACTAGTTGCCCATTCCAAAGCGTAGAAGGTACCTATGGAGAAGAACGGGCAAGATACTCCATGGACATTCTTTTAAATCAAAATATTGGTTAGATCATTAATGTTGAAGTTATGCATGTGAGAACGATGCAGAACTTTAAAAGCTTCCGTAATAAAAAGACAAAAACAACTCAATATTAAATTAAATTAAAATAAGCCGTGGCAGCTAAGAAATGACCAGTCCCTACTGACGGCGCCCGTTCACGAACATGACACTAGTGGGAGGTACCTACATTTTACAGTAACGCTCGAGACCCATTTTCATGCCACATTTAAGTGCACGACCTCTTTCAGTTACCAAACTCTTTCGTCATTCTTCAGACTTTAATCCCAAAAGGCCGGTAAATGCAGGCGTACATAAAATTGCACTCAACATGCCCCCGGGGCTCGCGACAGGCAGCATGTAGGTACCTAATTAGTGCAGGGAATTACGTACAACAACCACATTCACTGGATATTTGTGTGAATATTTATTGTGGGATAATATACACACCTTATTAACGACATACAGTATGTGAAGGGTCTTGTCAACGTTAAAAACTGAAAAGAGGTAAATTGGAAGACAGGCGAAGGTGATTTTAAGAAGTTTTATTTTTGACTATAATCTATACATATATATAATGAATCCCTATCCCTATGATATCCCTTGGTCACGCCATCACGCGTGAATGGCTGGACCGATTTCACTTTTTTTTTTTTTGTTGTGTTCGTTATTGTCTGGAGAAGGATCTTATGAAATAAATAAAAATAAGGAAGTGGATCGGAACGTTACAAAATTTAAGAAAACTTAACGCCAATATTAATTTTACATAACTGTCAGTTGTTTGAAATAGCTGTCAGGGATTGACAGAATGCGCGCTACAAATATCGTTTAACACAGATGGATCGGTTGATAAATGAGTTGATAGTTTTAGTTTTAGTCAATAGTCAAAACTAAAACTAAACGACATGACATTCATAGTTAAGACAGGACAACGTCTGTCGCGTCAGCTTGTATTTTATAAATCCAACAAATTTAGGTCAAATGGGAAAAAAATTACTCGAGAATTTTTATGAGTGTAATTTGCCCCATCCAAAAATCAATTAGGACACAGTAGACGTCAAAATTGTGAGCATTCCTCTGCCCCACTGGTGGGACTGCTTGGTGGGGCAAAGTGGAATACTCCGAATGTCTTGATTGCTATGATCCGTAATTGCCTTCCATATATTGAACCTTCTCATTTACAAGCACAGAAAGATGGAAACCAATCTTCTGTTGAATCTTTTTATTTGAAAGCGTAGAAAGGAACTTCTCGGAATCGTATCGCACGACGTCCTATATTTTCTTTAGTTCATAAACTTTGCAGAAATTAACTGCAGGCAATTCGATACCTATTTAAATAAAAGTTGTAAAACTTTTCAATTCTACTTTTCCGCGGAATAGCTTAAAAATATTCTAAACTACGTCACGATATTGCGAAAGTCACCTCAGTAACCGAAGGTCACAGTAGCCCAGCGCCATTAAGGCTCCCGCAAACAGGCGCGACACGACTCTAGTAAAACAATTTCTATGAAATCTTCATATAAATTGTTCTACAAAAGTCGAGTTGCGCCTGTCTGCGGGAGCTTTAATGGCGATCGAAATGTCGCGGGTTCAAACTGTAACAAGAGTAATAGTGATAACCAGTGATCGGAGTAGGTAGATTGAACTGGGGTCATTGATCCGAAACGTATATATTACTATGGACATTCCTCCGGAATTGGTGGATTATTAAAAAAAAACCGGAACTTATGTAGGAATTGTATTCTGCCAGAGTGGAAGGAGTCATTTGATGATTTGCCATCCTCAAAAAAAAGGTAGGAATTGTAATAAAATGAGCAATTTTATTCTTTATTATTCTTCCTATTTTTATTATTCAACAGATAAATAATGAATTAATTTAGTTTTGATACCTTCCTTTAAATTTTGAATTGAGTAGTAATAATATCACTACCAACATTAACAATATTTAATTGAATCCGGAAATACCGGAATTACTTTCCGGAAAAATGGCTTATCCATGTTATTCTTTCTGTGTGCATTTATGATACAAGTACTAAAAATCAATCTACCTTCTCCGATCACTGGTTATAACATAACCTCTTTGTTTTAAAACAAAAAAGGATACAACTCGAAGATCATCTTCAAAGTGCTTTCGTTAAAAATGTATGCATAACTTCTTGCCTTGGTCCGCGAAACGCTTTTATCCTCGATGTACCCTTATCTTCGGTTACCATCCGTCAGCCTTTGCGGAGACTGTCCTCTTTTAAGGATGTGCCCTCCGGCGCGGCGCGACGGGACTCTTTGTAACGAAATGTAGGACGAGTGTTTGGGGACACACCCGTATTATGTCCACTTTTTAGTTAAGAATTTCTTGTTACACTACTAAAAAGAAATGTGATGAACGTCGATTGTTATTTTAGTAGTCTGTGTCGACTTCTTTAGTCGTTCTGTTTGAATTACGATTGACTCGAACAACGCAGATGTAGACTTTTATGAACTGCGATTTCTCCTGAGATGGCCTTTAGATACTTATTGATTATTTGAATTCTGCAATGTGATGCGCAATGATTATGGTTCTAGATGTTTGTACTATGGCAGCGAGTTTGTTAATGGCGCATAGGAAATAAGGAATTGATACTTTGAGTTTCTGTATGGATTCGTAAACAATACCTACCTATTTATATATGTATAACAGTTAACTAATAGGCTGAGTTGATAATGGCGAAAGAGATCTGAAAAAAAAATAGTTTTGCCCCTATAAAACATTAATTTGGTAGACCATCCTGCCTGCTGTTCTTGCATCTTAACAAAAACAAGATACCAAAATCTTATCACAAAAAAAAATTAAAGCCTCAATGATGAAACATCAAACATTGATGTAGCATTGCGGAGGATGTATTTAATTACAAATTTACAATTGTGACGATAATGCCTTATCTGTCCACTCGTGTGTACGCTGCACGATGTGTGCCAAGTATTGCCACTCTTACTGCTCTGCAAGCAATATCGTGCCGTTTGTTTCATTGTAATTTATGTTATATAACTTATGTGTGAATAAGATCGTTTGTACAGGTGTGTGTACGTCGCGAAGAAATTAAATGTGATTTCTGTGATTTTTAAAGTGTGTTTAGTGGAGTTGTTAGTTATGCTTACGTGTCTGTGATCTGCCCCTTTGTACATAGTTGTCCTATGAAGTTGGCTGCATTCTGACAACCAGTCATAACTAAGGGGTTTCGTGTAACCCAGTAACTGGGTTGTTGAGGTCAGAAAGGCACACTACAGGTACAGGTACAGGTATTCCGCTGCAACCGGTTAGACTGGTAGTCGACCCCAACATAATAGGGAAGAGCCCTAGGCCTGTGATGATGGAGTTGACAGCATAATGGCCATGTAAGGCTAGAGGATTCTTTAGTTGTTGCATCCGGTTCTTGATTATGTGTTCAGCTGTTTATGCAGTAAAGTGTTTTGTAAAAAAAACACAAGGTTCTGGTAAACTGACAAATAAGTTGACATGATTCTAGTTTGCTTATGCTTATGAAGTTCTAACCTTTATTAAGCCTAGCTTTCTAAATTTGACTTAGAACAACTGATGTGTGTATTGTGGAGGGTGCCTGATATAGATTTTCATTTACAACCGGTTTGCTATATTTAGGTCACAGCTGTGGCATTTTACACACTTCTATGATACCATAACAATAGGACGTTAAAACACATACATAAAATCACGCCTTTTTCCCATGCGGGTAGGCAGAAACTACAGAACGCCACCTTGCTACGATCCTCACATATTCCTTTTGCTTCGTCTACGTTCATACATCTGGTCTCCAGGTTACCAGACGTTTTTGCAATAGTCAGGAGTTAGGTTTATGTTTTTAGAATAACAACCTAGAGTCGATGTATTTATTTGCAATGAATATAGTTAAAATTTGCAGGCATGTGTCATCCACCAACCCGCACTGGGCTCGCGTGGAGGAGTACGGTCCACTCTCTGTCACAGAGAGGAGGCCTTTCTATTTTTTTTTTGGGTGGGAAATCATCTAATGACGTGTCCCGCTTTGGGCGGAGCAGGAGGGCGTGTCAGACTCTTACTGACTAAAACCCACTCGTGTTCCTTCAGTTGCCTGTGCGCCAGGGCCCCGGTAACTCTTTCGAACAATCCGCGACCCCGGCAGGCAGCGGCCCTATCGGACCCCGTCAATTATGTTGACGTCTCTTTGAGGTGCGCGTGGAACACAACGCGCCGTAGACCCGAGCCTGGTCCTTACCGGACGGCGAGCTGCCCATTGCTCGCCGTCCGCAGGCCCGCGCCTACGTTGGCCGGGAATCAGCTATTGATTCCCGACGCCCTGCGCGTCTCTTCCTGCGGCGACTAGGGGTGTGAGGGCGCAACGATTGCCTCTCCCTCACGCGCTCCGCCTCCTCCTTCGCGATCATTACTGCTTCGCAGAAGGAGGTGACGGCTTCCCATGCTCTCTCGCTCCGTACCATGGTCTGGACCAGGGCCGGACGCGAAAGATCGCCGCCGCCAATCGGCCCCACGAGGACACGCCGATGCTCCGCCCAAGCCGGGCAGACCTCCACCGTATGCTCCACCGTGTCCTCCGGGCGATCCACACAGTAGTAACACCCGGGCGTTTCCTCCCGCCTTATCTAAAACAGCCTTGTCCGGGTAGGACCTGTGTCAGGCGGAAGGTGAGGACGCCGTGGCGCCTCTCAAGCCACTCCTCAAAGAGGGGACTTACCGCCGCAATGGTGGCGTGCCCAACAGAGAGGAGGCCTGTGTCACAACTGTGGGAACAGTATAGGCTGATTATGCTTATGCTATAGGTACAACAGTTGTTGCAGTTTGTGAGGAATACATGCGCATTCTAACTTAATATAGCATGCAATTTTAATAATCTTCCTCCTAGACCATGCGTCCTATTAGTCACATAAAAATGAGTCACAGTCATTTCCTGATACCTAACTTACAGCATAAACTAAATAGTTTAGTATAAATAAGAATGCGTAGGTTTTTCCCGTTTTGTACAACATTGTTTTTTAGGGTTCAAGGTTCAAGGGGGTAGGGGTCAAGGTTTTTTATACGATAACCTACGTCCATTAATCCCGGAAATTCCTTAGTAAGTTCAACTTTTATATTTAAGAAAACACATTGATTATACCTAGTTTGTTTATAGTTGCTTACGGCGGGCTAGTGTGATTAGTTCTGGTGTGTAAAGGCCGTGGTAACCATAAAGACTCTTGATCTGCTTGCTAACCTATTCTATAAAAAGGTATTCTGGAGAATATCATCACATAAAAGAGTAACCGTGGAGTTTCTTGCCGGCTCTTCTCCATAGGAAACAACCAATTGGAACCGTGCACCTAGCTTCTGACGTTTCATAAGTGCCCATGTAGGTTTAAGCGTTTTTAATTTTTATATCTTTGCAAATTGTAAAACACAACCTCTTTGGAGGTAAATGAATATGGTACGATTCGGTATCCCAATGGTATCTTTGTATTAATTGGGATAAGGGTAAGAGAACTGAACCTTTTTGGAGGTGTATCAGTCGTGCGGGGTAATTACATACCACGCCAACAGTAGGAATGGGTTTCAATTTGACAGTTCAACAACATTCATTGCGTTATTTACGTTGTTGAGAAGACAAATTATTCGAACATACGAAGCAATGGATTAACAATAGGCTTCAAAATGATTCAGATTGTGATAGATAGTGTGTTACGTAAGTACGGTGCTGTTATAACTTGAAAATCACTTACTCGATTTACGTGATTTTTGTTTTAACTCATTGACTCCGTTCTGGCTAAGTTTTTAATTCATGATAGTGCCTCTTTGAACTAGTGCTCGCAAACGCTACTGCTAAGCATGAGGTCCTGGTTTCAATTCCCAGGTCAGGAAGTGTTATTGGATTTTTCCATCTGTTATTTCTCAGTAGCAGCCCGAAGTTTGGGTTGTTGCCCGGTTACAATAGGGTCGTCACCCTTGGACAAATTGCTTAGTTACACTGGCGAAATGTGGGTGTAATATAAGTAGGTACACCTCTGCGCAACCCTTCAAGGAAAACAGGCGTTATGTTATGTTAGTCCATCAGAGTGGAGTCCTGCTCACAGCTTACCTAACTTAACCTTTAACTAAATTCCGTGTGTTTCGTGTGCAGTCGGGACTGTTCGTGGCACTGAAGCTGGTTGCGCTGGCGCAGGCTGGCAAGGACATCAACATGAGCAACATACACTCCGAGGCGCCGCCACCTAAAGTCGTAAGTCTTGTATTATTCTTTTAAACTTGAATGGACGGTTTGTATTTGGCGACATCATGAAAGACAAACGGTACACAGAAAAAATAATGAAATGCTTGGAATAGTAAATCGCCAAATCATTTAGCATGCGTGATCTTAATCATGAAACAGCTGTACATCGAATTTCGCAAAATCGCTAATTGCATGTGTTTCGTTTCGACACCGATTTCACTACAATGGAACGAGTGTATGCAATCGGAAGTAAGAGTAAAAAAAAAATGTTGTAAAGTACTGTACGTTGCCATAATATGACAGATAGAGTTATAGTAAGAGACAGTTATGACTGACGGAGACCACGTTCTACAAAGCTGTTCTTTTTCCGTATAACGTACGTACTACTTACTACATCGATATTACAGTCCGGAGTTTGGAAAGTTGGCGGTGTGATACGCCCGTGTCTCGGTGCGCGCGTGTCTCCGTTGGTCCTGCGATCCTGATCTGTCTCCGGTCGTGTCGGATTGCCGTTCCATCGGACTATGAGAGTGAGGGAAGAGAGTGCACCTGTCTCTGCGCACACACGCCTGCACTATAATATCTGCCGCGCGGCTAGTCTCTGTGGAGATTGGCCGCCATGGCCGAAATACGGTCTTGAGGACTACTTACGTCGATATTGTGGAGTTCGACTGCAGACTTTACGTAGCATACGAATATTCTTTACTAATGCTACGCTAAGGATATCCTGTGGTCTTAAATAAATGTTATTATTAACTGTTATACATGGCCCTGTATTATTTGTAAGTACGTGCTTTCTAACAAAAATTCCATATTTCCAGGGCGAGTTACCCAAAGTCCCGCCAGTAAGCTCGGCACCTCCAGGCAGGCCGGCCGCGCCCTCGCCCGCGCCCCTCCTGCCGCTGAGCGACTGGAGCATGAAGCCGGCCGAGCGCGACAAGTACAGCCAGCTGTTCGACTCGCTGCAGCCCAACAACGGACTCATCGGGGGAAACAAGGTGAGAGGATCACTACAAAAAAAACAACCGACTTCCAAAAAAAACACTAAAAGACCTGAAAAATAACTTTAATTTCGGAAGTCGGTGTCTTTGGTTTTGTATTTTCGTTTTTGGCCACCGACTTCCGAAATTAAAGTTATTTTTCAGGTCTTTTAGTGTTTTTTTTGGAAGTCGGTTGTTTTTTTGTAAAAAAGTTTTTATTTTTCACTTTTTAGATGCCGTACCTACCCCACACAAATTCGTATACCATTACTTGGTGTGTAAATAACAGTAACAGGAAATTATTAACACATCATCCATATAAACTAAGTGGAAAAAATATGCATTATTAAAGATAACTCAAAAACTACTGGTCAGACCATGATCAAACTTAAATGGGACCACATGTGAAGCACCACCTATCAAATAAAAAAAGAATCATCCAAATCGGTTCACCCAGAAAAAAGTTATGAGCTAACACACATAAAAAAAAAAAAAAAAAAAAAAAAAAAAAAAAAAAAACATACTGACGAATTGAGAACCTCCTCCTTTTTGTGAAGTCGGTTAAAAACAGACTCCTCCCGTGCATCCGCGAGCACGTAAAGGCGTCGGTTCTGCGACTGATCTCTCCCCGGTCGTCTTGAATTGCCGCCCCATCGGACTATGAGAGAACACAGAACACCTGTTTTTGCGCACACACTTGTGCTCTAAAATTATTTACTTAACAGTTATATATATACACATAAACAGATAAAAAGAAGGGAACAGATAAATACGTACAAAGATGATGCTTATTTCAAACCTCTTCCAGCTTACCTGCGATTGGTGAATATTAACATGTAGTTTAAAAAAAAAAAAAAAACACGCTTTTGTCACGAAGCTATAAAAACGTGTTCTCGTTACCAAACCCAATCTATTGGACTTGTCAAAACAAATCATAAGAGCCCAAAATCGACGGGTTAACTAGCCACTACTAGGGGAGGGGGGGTAGCCACTGAAGAGTTCCACTATCCACCTCCTGGCTCCATCATCAGATCAGCACCAAGATACCAAATAATAGTTTTGTCATCCGAACCACATATAAATAAAAACTTTAATTTCGATACGACAATTAGAAGTAGGTTAAAATTGTCTTCTAAGATTTTATTACATTGTTTGTAAGTTACAAGTGAAGCTAGTAAAAGCGTGTTAAAAAAATGTAGACAGACACTGTGTAAGAGTAGAAGAGATAATAAATACATAAAACCAAATTAACATCACTGTCTATTAGTAAGACAACTATTACTGCCAACTTGTATTTGTGTTGTGAATGTGGGTTTTCATGAAAATACACGCCAACATATATATGATGACGTTCATCATTCAGTCACGACTAAAGAAAATATAGGCGTTTTGACACTTGACAGGTGCACGGACCTCACGTCTCAGTGCTGCTACCTAGTTAACGTCATTTCAGAAAACCCTCATTAGTTGATTAACACGTCAAAATATACATAAACAAAGTTTTTATATTACCTTCAAAATATGATGAAGACTACTGCTATTCAGGGGTCATATATTTCACCTAGTTCCTCTTCCATTTTCCAGGTGAAAGGCATGCTGATGGAGTCGAAGCTTCCGATCGAGACCCTGGGCAAGATCTGGGACCTCGCCGATCAGGACAAGGATGGCATGCTGGACAGGCACGAGTTCATGGTGGTCAGTACTAATAATTTATCAATACATCATAATCACTACGACTGCTATGATGAATTGTCGACAGATGAGTTATTAAAAAAGTGCGTTAACATTAGGCAAAGGCTAATAGCCCAATATTTCTCTCATCTACTGTTTTGTGTCGTGTTTTTGGCAACTGTCCAAAATTTACTTGTGATGATGCGACTTGGTCAGTTTGTGACTGCTTTGGTCATTAGCAGTTGTTGTGATTGGTTTAATATTTTCAAATTTAATGGTATTATATTTTGTACTTTTAACAGCGATATTAACCAATTTTAACGACGTTTGCAAGTTTTATTGTTCAGTGCGTGTGTTAATAGTTCGTTGTGCGTTCGTTGCAGGCCATGCACCTAGTATACAAAGCGCTGGAGAAGCACGCGGTGCCCACGAGCCTGCCGCCCGAGCTGCGCGCCCCGACGGGCCGGCCGGCGCGACCTGTGTCGCGGCCCGCGTCGCGCCCCCCCTCGCGCCCCCCCTCGCGGCCGCCGTCGCCGGGCGCGCGCGCGCCGCCGCCGCGCCCGCAGCCGCCGCCGCAGCAGGCGCAGACTAATGCGGCGCTGTTGGAGGGCCTGCTGGACTTGTCTACTGTGAGTATTGTGTCATATTACTATGACTCTAGACTTACAGATATCCCTAGAAAAGTATGCGCTCGGGATTCATCGTCTATCTTCGGAAATGCGATCGCGTGATGATGCAATATAATATAGAGCTGTTAAAACCATGGAAGTACTTGTCTATTTTGTTTATCTATGATTACAAAATTATAGATTTCTACTCTATGCAATTCCACTCATTTTAAAACTTAAGTGACAAATGACGTTTATACTAGGAAATCATTGAAAGCCAAGCTACCTCTCTTCGCAACGAAGACATCTGTCTGGCATTGTTCTGAGGGATACCCATACTTGGCAATTATGTTAATTTTAGAAAAAAAAAATTGCGACATATGTTACGGGTTAAGTAAATTGGGAAGCGGTAAAGGGCAGGCATGTTACGGGCGTTGCCTTTGAACCATGACAACAAAAAAAATGCTATTCATTACAAAAAATCCTATTTCATTTTACTTGTTCACATCTACTTTAAAGATTGAATAATCCTTCAACTTCTCGTCCACAGCCCCCCACACAGACAGCTCCCCCTCTGCCCTCCATGTCTGCCGTGAGCCTGAACTCCACAGTGATGAGCAGCATCTCATCAGGCAGCTCCTGGGTTGTGACGGACGCGGAGAAGGCGGCCTTCGACGCGCAGTTCGCAGCCGCAGACACGGATAGAGACGGATTCGTGTCGGGAATGGAGATCAAACATATGTTCCTGGATTCTGGGTTGCCGCAGCAGACTCTTGCGCATATATGGTGAGAAACTTCATATTCATTTATTGCATTGTTAATTTATATAAAATAAGCAAAGTTTGGGTCTTTGGCTTCATATACTTCAGCAAACGATAGGCTATTGAGGTAGGATTTAAATTAGTCTATATTCTCTTTACTATAGTCCCGTGTAGTGGTCCGCCAATGATTTCTAGTGCTTGCGGTGCTAATCGGGAATTTGTTGTGCCGTATGGTCAGACAAAACCAGTTCCAAAATTATAACTTTACGACACCTATCAAAATTATGCATTTCATGCTCTGTAAACGAGTCCGTTGACGTATAGATAATTTTAAATTAAAACTTTATAATAAATTTTAAAATTCTAGTGTCTGTTTGATTTTCTTCAATATATCTATATTAAAATCACCCGCCAGTACAACATTTTTAAAGGGTTTTTTTATCAGAATACGTAATAATATCTCTAATCTACTCATAAATTCATCAAAATTATTTGGATTTGGTACTCTACACGGTGACATTTGAATCACAGCTTTGCTAGAACAAATGTTGTTTAGTCTATGGTACCATTCTAATGTTTAAAATTCTGTAAAGCCATATTTGATACGGTCGCGAATTATATTTAGATCATCATACAACCTGATACTGACCTGCAAATTGCAAAAAAAACGTAAGAAAATTCGAATTTCGCGGGCTCCCTTGGCGCATCCCCATAATGCTAGCCGACGGTGTAGATGTATTTCGATATCATAGGGATTTTTATCGCTGCATCCGCCTAATACAATGACGCACAGTATTGTTTTTGCCTCGAAAAACGGAGATCCCCTTTTTATTAACATATCCGATAGAGCAGGTTATTTTAAAAGTAAGAGTAAAATACCCGTGTGCCAATTTTACACCAAACACGAGTAAAAAAATTCCTTAGTTTTTTTTTAACTTTGCAAAATTAATTAATTACAAAAAAAAATACGCATTATTTTACCCTTTTCTTTATCATGTGTGATAAAACTATATAAAACATATTTAAAAAAAATACAAAAGAGTACTGGCACAGATGTAAAGAAATATGTTTTTTTTTGTATTTTTAGATTTTGATTTTTCATGGTTGTATCTTTGCTTAGTTGGATTCAAAATTTATTGTGAATCTTGTTTAGATCCCAAACTATCACTGAAAAAAAACACATCTAAATCTCGCGTTATCTAGGAGTTATTCACTTATAAAGTTTTTTCTGATAATTATGATTTTAGGGTCATCACTTCACAAAAAAATATATTTTTTGTTTGTAGGTTTAAATCATATGTTGGATTTTATTTTATCATAGAATAATACTTACTTATTTGTGCTTATACATAATTAACACCCACTCTCATAAATTTTACAAATATATCTTTTTCTTATTTTTACATCGAACTAAACATACAACTAAAGTAAAGTATTACTACTACTATTATTTTACTTATTACTATTACTACTAGTATTGTATACTTTATGGCATGTCAAGACAAGTTCGGAGATGAAAAGGGTGAGGCACACCTTACAGGAACCATTTCGAGCTTCCTTAGACCACCGAAATCTATTAGACCTACGAAGTTCGTTAAAGCAAAACTCGCAACAGTTGCAAACAAATATTTGACTTTGAAAACTTGCAAGTTGCATAATCAGTAGCAAGGAACTTAATAAACTATCTTTTACCTCCATAGAACTTGGCACCCATTTAGATCTCTATTTTTTTTATCGTGTACTTTGTATCGAACTTGGCCCCTATTTTACATTAATGTTTTTGGTGGGACTTAGAGTTAATTTTGCACTTATTATCGCACAGCCTGAACCACTTGGTCGATAAACTTGAAATTTTTAAAATAAAATAATAAATATTTACAGACTTTACTTGCTTAAGTACCTACTTTAATTATCATTTTCCGTAGGTAAAAATTCAATACTATCGTCATTCCAGCCTTCTATAAGATTTTGCATTACGTCTTCTTCGTCACTTAAGCTATCGCTATCTTGGACCGAAACCTCTTCCCTTGGTATTTCGTACGGTTTTAACAATTGGAGAACAGCGGGTGGTAATGGCATCCATCTTACTTTTGCTAGCCTTTGCTTTAATCTGATATTCGAAATAAATGGATCTGATGTTAGTAGTGCCCGGTTAAACAAATCAGTCATGGTTGTAACTCTATCAAACTTTCGAGTATGATGCTCTCTGTCAGACCTCCAAAACTTATTTCTTGCTTCTCCCGCTTGTTCTGAGAGTAAACCCACAGGCATTGCAGAGTTTCGCATGATGTCTTTACCATGGAATAAAATTTTGTGCAAGGTAACCGTCATAGGATACCATTCAAAATTTTGGACGTACTTAATAGCCAGTGACTTAAAAAATCCCCAAATTTTTCGGTATCAACTGGTAGCCCACAAGATGAAACTATTAATATTGTAAATAAATCATCAAGTAGCCATTGAAGAATGTTTAATATGTCTGCAAACGTTCCACGGTGTTTGTTAGACAATGCTATGCGAGCAGTATTACCATCGTTGGTGGTGCCTGCATTGGGCCGTACCACATCAACCAGAAGCCCCATTTTTCTCTTACTTCTTGTTGCACCTTTTTTTTGGTTTCTTCCACAATTATATGCTCCGGGGAATTGTGAGGTATCCTCCATTTTTTTACTTGCATCTTGTATCCTAGATGAAGCAAGAATTCTAAGACACGTATCCACGCGTGCAAAGGACTTATTCCGTACCTCATATGCGATTCGCCTGAGGCTTGAGAAAGCACAATGTCTAACTTATTAAATTGAGTCGCAGTCGCCTTACAAAATGGGCATCTTAGTTGTGATGAAGTGTTAGTGATTATATTGAGCACTTTCCGTCTATAATGGTCAAGTAAAGTTGATTTTTTGTTGTTAATGTTAGGTTTTTACATGATTTTACGCAAATGCTGTCTATTTCTTTTATTTGGTCTCCTACCCATTTTTTTTCGGCACGTATTAAATTTTTGCTCTCTTTACGGTAATGGATATGTAACGGGCGACAAAATCTGTGAGACTGAGGTGTTAGGGTTCATCCACAAAATCTGACCGGTATCTGTAGTTATTCGTAAAGGAATAAATGTGGAGGCAAAGAGGCTATTTTCGTCTTCTCGATCTTCGGAGAAGCTTTGTTTATAAAATGATTGACCTGTACTTCCATCAAATCCCCAAGATCCTTTGAAAATACAGTTCAATGTGTGTTTTTTTTTGGGAACAGTGTAAAGAAATAATATCTTCACATGGACGAACGAGCCTTGAAAAAGTGTGGGAAAGCAGACCATATAACGTTACAAAAGCCTCTCTTTTAGACACTTGTACTGGAGGTGTTGGGTAACATATTTTTTTTGCTACATGTACTTGCCTATATGGTGGAAACGCGGGGTCCCCCTTGATTTTAAATCTTTTTGGAGAAGGTGATATGTTTCAACTGTAAATTTTCTGTCAATATAAATTGCTAATGCTTCTTGTATATGGCTGAGGCTTATGGTTCCGTATTTGAGTGGCTATCTTGGTCGACTTTGTTGGGCTTTTTAGACAAGTGTTAATCACAAATTGCAAGTTTTTTGATGCACTAGTCTGTAATTTATGCCCACCTGCTTCTACTATACTTGAAAAAACTTTGACTAGTTTTGGTTGTGGCTCTATATCAAGGGAGTCTTGAAGAGATCTTCGCAATCTACGCTTTTGTCTTTCACACAGAGTATTGTACTTTGAACTGGGACCAGGCTCAGATAAAGGTATAAGTTCAGATTTGATAATATCTTCTGGGTCTGTAATAAACCCAGGTTCGGAAATAGGCACAAATATTGAAATAAGGTCAAGTTCAGGATTAGGGTTAGGTTCACAAATAGACTCAAGTACGACAATAGACTCAGTTTCAGAAATAAGGTTAGGCTCAGGAATAGAGTGAGGTTCAAAATAAGGCTCAGTTTCGGAAATAGCCTCAAATTCAGAAACAAGGTCAGGTTTGAGAATAGTTTCAGGTTCGGAAATAGGCTTAGTTTCGGGAATAAACAGATTCAAGAACAAGGTCAGGTTCGGAAAAAGGCTTCGGGTTAGTTAGGTTTTCCGGAATAGATTCGGGTGCACGAATAGCCTCTGAAATGGAGATTGTAGTGTAATCTTGAGAAGTTTCAATACTGGAGTCAGAAATGGGAGGTAATTTACGTTCAGCAGAAAGTCCAGGGACATTTTGAGGAGTATCTGGATCGACCTGTTCCATTTCTGATTCGATATTTTTGGGAAAATCGCTTTTAAAGTTTTCTTTCAACCATTTATGGTGTTTTTTGGTGAACATTTTCATGGAATATTTGAATTTTTTGTATAGTTTTTCACATTTAAAAGTAAAATTGGAAATCACAAGTTTGACTTTATATGAAAGTGGCATATTAAGCGCTCTTAATATAGCATCAGTTCTTTTGCTAAAATCTACGTCAATAGGGCGGAATTTACTACCTTCATCCTTGGCTAGTTTCGTCAGTAAATTAAATGCTTCTAATCTGGTGAATTCTCCTTGCGTATTTGCGGATACTCCCAGAGGCTGAAGAGCACCGGCTATGGCGTTATCCACAGCTTCATAATCTGCCACTTGTGGACCAACGGGAGGGTTGGCGCCCTCACGCCCTCCACGCAATAAGTCAGCCGATCGGAGCCCGGACAGACATCCCTCATCAGGTCGGGTCAAGTCCTGTTGAGGCAAAGTGGCGCCATGGGTCTTTTGCAGCACCATGGGGCCTCACCCCCGTTCCTCCAAGCAATATGTATAGTTACAGGGTTTTGACTTAAGCCTAACGAGAGCGGACCCATTCCCCGTACCACAAATTGCCCTTCATTGGATTAACGTTTAATTCGTTTATTGTACATCATACGTATTTAACTTCGTATGATAAGTAAACTAACAAATATTAAAACAAATACCTAAAGAGCTAAAAAAAAATGTACATTTATAAAACTAGTAGGATTACTAGCATTATAATTTCGTTTATTCATTTTAATTAAATTCACTTTTTAATTATTTATAAAATAATATGAAAATAGTTGGATTTATCATTAACAATGTGAAAATCAATGATATTGTAACTTCTTTCAGATAACCATATTATTATTGTCCTTTATTTATTTTTACACATATTATTTTACATTTTTAAATATTTCTTAAAAATAAATATATAAAAAAATAGTAGCCTATTGGTATCGGGAACAGGGTTCTATTATTATGTTATTATTCATTTTTACAATAAAAAAACATTTAAAAAAAGTACGACTTGTGCCAACCCTAGCGCCAAAATTTCAGAACCCTGTAAATTCTAGATAACATAAGATTTGGATATGATATTTTATATCGGTACTTCTTAGTGCCAAAGAAACAGCTTGTCTCGATATTGAATCCAAATGACAACAAATAAGCCCATAAAAAAAAAAACGAAAATATGTAAAATTCAATGTTACTCACTACCGGTTAACGATAAAAATTGAGCGTTTGCTTGATAATTTACTTAATATAAAGCATCAAGTAATTGCAATCAAAGATTTAACAAAAACGTGTTGGATCCAAACTTATTGCGATTTTTATGGTTTTTATGGAACCATAAAAAAAATAAAAAAAAAAATATATCCAGTTTGGGACAAAATTGTCACATGGGTGTTCTATTCTTGCTTTTAAAATGATCTGTTTTATCGAATAAGCTAATAAAAAGGGGATGCCCGTCTTTAGAGGCAAAAACAACACTGTGTGACGTAGTCGTTTTTGTCGGGTTGCTGATTTTGTTCTTGGGGCAATGCAGAACCTCACTCAATGCCGCACCTGGTTTCAGATAGGAAACTACAGCATTCACTCACTTTATGGCTTTACCAAGTTGACAATTGATTTGACAACCGATGGAATGTGTTTTTACACAAATATTGCAATAGTTTTGTCAAGTTTCGGTGCAAGGACAAAGGGAACGAGATGTTGCCGATCTAACATGCTGTAAGTCTGTTTTCGTAAATGCGATTAACGATCGTGGCATTTTGCTCTGTGAAATGCAATCGATGTTACAAGAGATCAAATCTTGATATTAATCGCAATTAGTGTAAACGCAGTTTTACTAAACGTAGTTTTGGTGACGATCGGTGAAATTAGCCCTAATATAAGTCTGTTGTATGTTTGTCCCCAGGGCCCTGTGCGACATGGAGGGCGTGGGCAAGCTGTCCCGCTCGCAGTTCGCGCTGGCCATGTGGCTGGTGGCGCGCGCACTGCGCGGCGAGGCGCCGCCCGCGCAGCTGTCGCGCGACATGCTGCCGCCGCACGCGCCGCCTGCGGTAACTGTAAGTATGTAGTGTGTGTGGGGCAGGGCCCTGTGCGACATGGAGGGCGTGGGCAAGCTGTCCCGCTCGCAGTTCGCGCTGGCCATGTGGCTGGTGGCGCGCGCACTGCGCGGCGAGGCGCCGCCCGCGCAGCTGTCGCGCGACATGCTGCCGCCGCACGCGCCGCCTGCGGTAACTGTAAGTATGTAGTGTGTGTGGGGCAGGGCCCTGTGCGACATGGAGGGCGTGGGCAAGCTGTCCCGCTCGCAGTTCGCGCTGGCCATGTGGCTGGTGGCGCGCGCACTGCGCGGCGAGGCGCCGCCCGCGCAGCTGTCGCGCGACATGCTGCCGCCGCACGCGCCGCCTGCGGTAACTGTAAGTATGTAGTGTGTGTGGGGCAGGGCCCTGTGCGACATGGAGGGCGTGGGCAAGCTGTCCCGCTCGCAGTTCGCGCTGGCCATGTGGCTGGTGGCGCGCGCACTGCGCGGCGAGGCGCCGCCCGCGCAGCTGTCGCGCGACATGCTGCCGCCGCACGCGCCGCCTGCGGTAACTGTAAGTATGTAGTGTGTGTGGGGCAGGGCCCTGTGCGACATGGAGGGCGTGGGCAAGCTGTCCCGCTCGCAGTTCGCGCTGGCGTTATCTCATATTTTGAAAATCGATAGAATAGAATAAAATAGGATACTTTTTATTATGTACGCCATAAAAATTACAGATATAAATGTAGAAATTTTACATAGGGTGACACAATGGGCGGTCTTATCGCTAATCAAAATAGTCACCCATCCAAAGAATGACGCCGCGTCAGTCTTTGGATGGGTGACTATTTTGATTATATTGGGTTTTAACTTGATTCGTTCGCAATAGTGAAGCCGCCAGGTTAAGCAGCGTTTGCCAAAGTCAGTCTTTGGATGGTGACTATTTTGATCCTTGATTAGCACGCAATAGTGAAGCCGCCAGGTTAAGCAGCGCTTTCCAAGGTCAGTCTTTGGATGGGTGACCATTTTCATTCGTGAGTAGCTCGCAATGGTGAAGCCGCCAGGTTAAGCAGCGCTTGCCAAGGTCAGTCTTTGGATGGGTGACCATTTTGATTGTATTGTGTTTAACATTGATTAGCTCGCAACAGTGAAGCTGCCGGTTTAAGCAGCGCTTGCCAAGGTCAGTTTTTGGATGGGTGACCATTTTGATTATATTGTGTTTTACATTGATTAGCTCGCAACAGTGAAGCTGCCGGGTTAAGCAGCACTTGCCAAGGTCAGTTTTTGGATAGGTGACCATTTTGATTATATTGTGTTTAACATTGATTAGCTCGCAACAGTGAAGCCGCCGAGTTAAGCAGCGCTTGCCAAGGTCAGTCTTTGGATGGGTGACCATTTTTGATGTGAAACATCTATAGCCACGGGTAAAACCGATTGTTGGCGTGGCGACGCATGCCAAGGCGACGCTTCGCCACGCGAAACGATGGTATGTTTCACATCTGCTAGGCGTCCCGTGACGGCTCAATTTCTGTTCGTGACGGGGGTTTTTTAAATTTAACTTTTATTTACTAGGAAAAACATCATGACCAGTCCGCCTAGGCGCCTAACCTATATCAAGATGGCTACGGGCCCTAGTCTCTAGGACCTTCTGTTATTTTAAGGCATACAAATATATCACGTTTGCAACCTTCCACGCGCCTTACTTTACACACACAGTAAGTTAGCAAAGTTGCCCCATTCTGAGCAAAAACTAATGTCCTCTTATATATATTCCAAAACTTTATGATGCTCTTCACGTATGAAACCTATGTGAGAATATCCTTAATTTAGATAGAATATAGCGAGCAATTTACTTTAAATGAAACTCTAATCCAACTCCCACACATTTTAATATAATAACTTTCACAAGAGGCCAACATGCAGCGCTACAATGTTCTTAGGGCGCGCGGCCAACATCAGAACTAACTCCGCGATCTTGTTTTGTCAATATATTTTCTGTGTCAAAATTTACAAATGTTTATTAACAACGCCCCCCTGTCAAAATCAGTTAGGCGCCAAAAGAGCCTTGTAGCCTCTATCCTAAACTATAATATTAAAAAGAGAAAATATTTGAATTTTTTGTATGTATGTTTGTCACACATTCGCGCTAAAACGGCTGAACGGATTTGGAAGAAATTTGGCACATGGGTAGACCATGACCTAGATTAGGTCATAGGATACTTTTTAACCCGATATTCCAACGGGATCGAGACTTTGGCGGGTGAAACCGCGGAGCGAAGCTGGTCTCTAATACAAATGATACAGTACGTTCTGTCGTTGCTGTAGACTATGAACTCCATGCTGTACTACTTTAAGTACTAAAGCGACCCCTAGCACGACCAGTACGAGAGTAACGTGATGGTTCCACCGCGCATGCGCTCCCTGCCACACTATGAGCTTCACTATGCCAGCTAAGTTGTCCCTCTGCCAGCAACTGTAATGACGCAAAAAATAAGCGGTCGAGTTAAATACCTACTAAAAGTTTTTAGTGTAGAACAGCTTTATAGATGACAAAAAGGCGTCGAATTGAGATCTTTTGGCGAATTTGGAAGTCTGGAATCATATTCTCTGGACTCGCGTGTGAACGAAATAGGCCACCTTTGGACACCTACCGGTGTGACTTTTTCAATTTAATTATGTAATTTCTGAGTTTATATTGGTCATTACTGACATTGATGAACGAAATATAAGTCTGAAATCGCCAGCCCGTCTTGAGCAAGCGTGGTGATCAATACGCATGCCTTCTCTGTATGAGAACAGGCCTTTGCCCCGTAGTGAGGCCATAATAGGCGGATAGTATTATGAACAATGTCAATGCAAAATTTGACCAACTTCCTTTTTGCCAAATCAATTTGTGAAGTGAAAAAATTTTTAGGTGCGTCGAGCACTTTTTGGGTGAACAAAAATCATGGAACTCGCGCCATCGTCACCGAACGCTTTCCATGACCTATATGTACACTGTGTATATATGTGTACTTTTTGGGTGAACAAAAAGCGTGAAACTCGCGTCATCGTCACCGCACGCTTCGACGATACAATTCACAAGTTACTTAGTTTTTACACTGCCCCTTTTTTTTTGTTAAATTCATTGTCTGTTATTAGTTTGTTCGAGCAACCATACTACTCGACATGGTACTCTTATCCTTGTTTTGTGTACTACTAACACTAGTGATAAGGTATTTTACTAAAAAATTGGACCATATTATTGTCCGAACTGAATAAATAAATAAATAATAGTGGTAGCAGGAGATTTGACAGCTGAATTTAAGTGCATGGCCCTGATATGGCCCGACCAATATTTTGTCCGGACTTAAAAGAGACTGTGATCTCTGAGTTTGTTTTGGTTTTTCTTCTCAGAATAGTTGGATAGGAAACACCAAACTCATCTACACTCGGCGTCACAAAAATCGCACCTCTTCGAAAATAAGTTTAAAACATGTCCCGCCAGTAACGAATACATTAAACCTTATTAATATTGGTATCAATTGAAAGTATGTTTAACGACCTTTAAATTAACAACAGTTAGAATTCCTAAACACAACAGATCTCATTAGCACGTAACGTTAAAAAAAATGTTGTCAAAATACGCATTACAACGGCCACTAATTGCACCTCCCTACAAGGGTATAAAACGGGCGACCCGGGTTAAATGTGAGTCATTTGCCCGGTTAAGTAGCCAGGACCTTAGTGGTCACAACTACGAGCTGCCCAATAGGAAAAAAAAATAAAAAAAAAATGTGAGTCATTCGCTATTCAACCTTTAAAGTGAACACACGTGAACAGCTACAGCAAGAAAAATACCCCAGAAGATGGATACCACTGCAGATGAAGCCGCTCAAGTCATTGCACTACTGCAATCAGGGATGCGGCAATGTGATGTTGCTCGGCAACTGAACTTGAGTCGTTTTGCCGTTCGACGAGTGTTCCAACGCTTCCAAGAGACTGGTGGCTATATCCGAAGACGTGGATCTGGAAGACAACGGTGCACATCCGAAAGAGACGATCGCTTCATTGTTTCGACGTCTTTACGTAATCGGTTCTCCAATGCTGTTGAGCTGCAACAACAACTGCGATCAGCTCGCAGAACTTCTGTAAGCGTCTCCACGATTAGAAGAAGAATGCGGGAGAAGAAAATTGCAGCTCATAGGGCTGCTACAGGGCCAAAATTAACTGCACAGCATAGGAGAGACCGGTTGCAATTTGCCCGTGACCATGTGGATTGGACAATAGACCAATGGAGGGCTGTGCTCTTCTCGGATGAGACGAGGGTGTGTCTTTTCTGCAACGACAGGCGTCGAAGAGTGTATAGGAGGCAAGGGGAACGATTCGCGCAAGCCTGTATTCAAGAGACAGTGCAATACGGGGGTGGCTCGTGCATGTTCTGGGGCGGCATGTCAATCGAGGGTAAAACGAACCTTGTGTGCGTTTCTCGGGCTGGAAGTGCTCGCGGGCAAGGGTCGCTGACTGCTGCTCGGTACATAACAGAGATCTTAGAGGAGCAGGTTGTCCCTTATGCTGGTTTTGTTGGCAGTGGGTTCACGTTAATGCACGATAACGCCCGCTGTCACACCGCTTTAATTGTAAGAGACTACCTGCAAGAAGTTGGAATCCCTGTTATGCGCTGGCCGGCGCGAAGTCCAGACCTGAACCCTATTGAGCATCTTTGGGATGAACTGAAACGGCGAGTACGGGCACGTGATCCTGCCCCTACCACTCTCCAAGACCTCCAAGATGCCGTCGTTGCAGAATGGGACAACATTCCTCAAGAGACTGTTGTCACATTAATTCGGTCCATGAGAGGACGCATGGAAGCAGTCATCAGGGCTAGAGGGGGTAACACTAGGTTTTAAGTTGTTTTTAAGGACTTCTTTGTAATTTTTGCTGATAAAATAAAATTTAGCTTTTTAATCATTTGCATTTGCTTGCTTTTTTTTATTCCCTGGTAAACAAAAAACCAAATCCATTGATTTATTCTGAAATTTAAATGAATTGCCTTTCCAATGATACCTTACAGTCATATGTCTACCATTGATTAATAGGGTTAAAATGACTTTGAAGGGAATTCTTAAAGAGGTGCGATTTTTGTGACGCCGAGTGTAGTTTTAAAACATAAGTTATTTTTGTCGTGTAAGTGTTCGTTTTTAACTAATTTACAGAAATAAATATAATTATTCATTAAAGTGTGTATAAGCCTACCTGTACAAATTGCCGTCCGCGTAGAGCACGGCTGTGAACACGAGCTGGTCGCGGCAGCTGACGTACACGCGGCCGGCGCTGGCCGTGTGCACGTCGCGCGGCACGAGCTGCTTAGTGCCCGCGCGCCATTGTAGCGGCACGTCGCGCAGTGTCGTACTGGTGAATAAAGCTACCATTTAATAGGTTTTTCTTTCATTGACTTGAATGTGCCCTGGCGGCTGAGAGTTTGTCATGCTCACTCTAATGTCTCGCTGGTGGTGGCGTGTGTGTTGGATCATTAAGTTCCCTTCAAAATGGTTGAGCTGAATGGTGCTGATCCATGCGTCATGTTCGTGAACGGGCGCCGTCAGTGGGGACTGGTCATTTCTTAGCTGCCACGGCTTATTTTAATTTAATTTAATATTTGAATTGCTTTTGTCTTTTTATTACGGACGCTTTTAACGTTCTGCATCGTTCTCACATGCATAATTTCAACATGAACGATGTAATCAATATTTTGTAACCATTTTTTGATTTAAAAGAGTGTCCATGGAGTTTCTTGCCCGTTCTTCTCCATAGGTACCTACTACGCTTTGGAATGGGTAACTAGCTTCATCTTTCTGACTGACCGACCCCTTGACAATTCAAAAGTGCCTGTAATTGGTTTATTTGAAATAAATGCTTTGAATTTGAGTTTGAGTTTGCGTTTGAATAAATAGAATAGAATACTCTTTATTATGTACATCATAAAAATTATAGATATAAATGTAGAAATTTTACATAGGGTGACACAATGGGCGGTCTTATCGCTAAAAGCGACAAATAACAATATTATAACGGTATCTACATTAAAACTGGCAATTGAGTCACCTCTGCCTAACTTCTTAGGGGAAAATAGGCTTGATGATGTTGTACAAAATACAAAAGTTCAATACGTTGTGGAGCTTATGAATGGAGAGTGAATTTGAATGACATTTACGATGTTAGACGAATAAGTGTCGTTTTTATAATATGTCCAGACAAACTAAAGACATATTTACATAAGTTTTGGAAAACAGAAAATATATTCTTAGTTCTTTATAACATCTGATATCTTCGTGATAACATCTACGACCTTACCCTGGACATCGAATCACAACCCGCTGACCAAAGTCTGCGAATATGGTGTCCTGCAAGGGGAGAGGCGGCTGCTTAGGTAGCGCCTGTGTGATTGGGTAAACCAGTGTTTCATTCTCGTCAACGTTATTTTCTTCATTCCTTTTTCTTCTTGTGTCGCATGGTACCTGAAAAAGTGTGTTTGAAGATAAGAAACGTAGCAGATGATTATTTATCCGCGGTTTCACCCGCATAAGTCTCGATACCGTGGGAATGTCGGGATAAAAAGTATCCTTTGTCCTAATTCAGGTCTTGGTCTATCTATTTACCAAATTTCATCCAAATCCATTCAGCTGTTTTAGCGTGAAAGCGTAACAAACAAACATACTTACAAAAAATCAAATCTTTTGTCTTTATAGTATTATAGAGATAACATTTCAATATGATCGTGTAACGTCTACTCGACGTGAACAGTATATTTTAGAGTTACTAAGAACGGACAACAGAACTCTCCTTTTACATAAAACTAAGTATTTTTGTTTGAGAAGTCTTCTGTCTTTATTGTGCAGTTCGTAAATACTAAATTATTTTAATTCTGTAAGTAGGTTTGTACAAAAAAATACTTTTACACGTCAATCATATTTTTTTATTTAAACTAGATGAGGTCGGCGTTTCCTATCCGACTACTCCGAGAAGAAAGGCCGAAACAGACTCAGAGGTGACAGTCTCTTTTAAAGTCCAGACATAATATTGGTCAGATCATGTGAATACCATGTAAATTGGTATCTGAAATGGTCTTTTGAGGAAAGAACCACACAGATTGAGTGGACCTGTCCAGTCAATGCACGAATTTGGCAGTAATCGTGCAGCTCAACTCAGAAACTAAGCAGCTTAACGATTCGACAAACAATACCAAAGAAAGGACATTTGGGTAGGCCGCATAAATTACTCAAACTGCCAGATCACTAAATGTAAACTCAAACTCACATAATATGCAGTCTGTATAGTAACAGGAAGCTATATTTACGTACCTTACACATACCAATCATGATTTCGCTAGGTCGTTGTTGAATCTCATCTAGGTCTTTCATTACTTTAGGCAAGTATTGTGATCGGCAGGGCACGCCGTCGGGGAATGCTATACAAGTTAGTAAATAGAAAAGAAATAATGTTTTTTTTTTATTTGGAACATGCGCAGGAAATACAAACAGTAAAAAAAAAAAGAAGTATTTAAATCAGCAAAAATAAATAATGCCAACTGGGAGCTTTACTGGCGTGCGCCGCGTAAACCAAATTGAGTTTTAAGGCGCAGATATACGACTTTTAATGATTTCAAATTAAACTTCACGTCTAAACGAATACTATTATTTGTTTAAAAAAAATATATGATAAACTAGACTATTTTCTTCGTAATTTGATATCTGAATATTTGAAATTATATTTTTATAAGGTAGTGTAATTAATTTGTAAAGTAATGTCTAACCCGAACACAAAAACTATTATCACGCAAAAACTATCGGGCGTATTTTCATAAAATCTGCACCATCTAAAAGACAATTTAACTACCCAAATTTTTGTATACGGCTTTTATTTGTATTGTGTTTGATAAATCAAGGTGGGTTGTTTTCTCGAATAAACTTGATGCGCGTTGAAGCGGGGCTCTTGCGGGCGACGGGCGGCAGCGCATCGCTGACCAATGTTAGGGTAGACGCTAACGCTCTGTGCAATTTTAGTTTCGCATGCTCCTCGCACTCGCTCAAGGTCGCTGGCACTTATTGTCGCCTTAAGAAAGCAATGTATTACGGAATTAATACATTGTTTACCTGTATTAACACATAGTGTACTTTTAATGCCAGTAGTACGTTCCCGTGGGATATTTTCCGACATCCACGCGAGCGAAGCCGCGGACAAAAAAGCTAGTGATTCCATAAATATCCAATTTGCATTATTTCAGTGTGCCCATACTACATGCTGTTTTCCCTTAGTATTATTACTTACAGCAATAACTTGAATTTATTTGAATTAAACATTAACCTACTAATACTTTAATTAAAAATTCTCTATTGTTACGACGCTATCTTTCAGTTTGGGATTTTACAAATATTATCGTATTTATGCACCTACTGCAAAATACAATAAATACAATGAGCGGAACTAATGATCCGTTAAATCCATTTTCCCCTCTCTTTGCCTTTAACAAATAACAAACGATATTATAGATTGTTCAATTTAGTTGCCAAGCCGGTTCGGTGGTGTAGTGTTGTTCCAAGTACTTCAATATACTTTTAAAGACACGTACGGAAAATGGTGAGAATATAAGTATTTTTCTTTTAGTTTTAAGCGAAAATCTAGCCACGAATGACTTAAAAACGTTTTGTAATTTTACGAGCATTAAATGCGACAACCTGTATGTCTCAAGCTATTAAAGTGCAACTTGGGACGAAACTGTCCATTCCTTTCAGGCCCGCACCTTTCCTCGCACCAAAGCTTTACTAAAACGCTTGATACGACTGTGGATTTAAATGAATTCCTGATCTAGATTTCCTTAGCGTCTGAACACGACATAACAACTTTGTAATATGTAATATGGAGAGTGAGTAGTAACTTACTTTGGAACAATTGGATGATCTTCTCATCCAATTCAAATAATTTGTAACGGCTCGCCATTTTTTCAGGGTTTACTACGAAGCTTGCAATCTATGGGACAAATAGACATTGTATTAAGGCTTTTAAGTTAAATGTTTTTTTGAATGGACATAAACTATTTTATTTTTATACATTGGAAGCCAATGTATAAAAATAAAATAGTTTATGTATAACATAAAGTAAGTGGCTCTTAAGTAATTGATAGGACGTAACATTACAATCCAGTTGTAGCGTTATCTTTATGTTCTTATTATGAGTGTAACTGGTTTCTGTTTCAAATAATTAGGCACTGTATATTGTACAGGTATTTTGGTAATACACTGAAATTATAGAATCATTTTAAAGCGAGGAACAGTTAAATCGTATCGTGAATGTACACAGCTTGCATTGAATAAAAGTCATGACATTTTGTACAGGTAGACTATCTGTCGCCACGATACAGTGGGACCCGCGGCTTTTATTTTGGCTGGGAAAATATCAAATGACCTCTCCCGCTCTAGGCGGAGCGGGAGGCCGTGTCCGACTCTTACTGACTAAAACCCACCCGTGTTCCTTCAGTTGCCTGTGCGCCAGGGCCACGGTAACTCTTTCGAACAATCCGCGACCCCGGCAGGCATCCGCCCTATCGGTCCCCGTCAATTATGCTGACATCTCTTTGAGGCGCGCGTGGAACACGTTGCGCCGTCGACCCGGGCCTGGTCCTAACCGGACGGCGAGCTGCCCTTTGCTCGCTGTCCGCAAGCCCACGCCTACGGCGGCTAAAGTCGGCTATCGACTTCCGACGCCCTGGGTGTCTCCTCCTGCGGTGACAAGGGGCGTGAGGGCGCAACGATTGCCTCACCCTCACGCGCTCCGCCTCCTCCTTCGCGAGCATTACTGCTTCGCAGAAGGAGGTGACGGCTTCCCATTCCCACTCGCTCCGAACCATGGCCTGGACCAGGGCCGGACGCGAGAGATCGCCGCCACGAGGACACGGCGGTGCTCCGCCCAAGCCGGGCAGACCTCCACCGTATGCTGCACCGAGTGGGACCTGCGCCTAGGCTATAATTATTATACTTACTAGGTCTAGCTTCAGTTTGACATAGCACATTCCGTATCGATGTCGCCTGCCCACCTTGCCACACACACTGCACTCGCTCCACAGACCCCACTGTGTGAACAATATCACGCCCTGGTATGTCTCTGTGGCGACAGCGTGGGGTCCCCGGGATTCAGGCGGTTTTACCTGATAATAAGTTAAATAAATTACTGTACTTATCTGACTGTCAAAATTGTGGACATGCTTACTTCGTTTAATAATAATAATTAATTTGTTAATTAAGATTTTCATTAAGAAGATCCAGACAACTATAGTGTTAGTCAGTAAAGCTTAAAACTATGTATGTTAGTTCGAAATAAATAAACGCATACAATGCTGTTTAAGAAACAGCCTCTTCTTATTTCAAGTCGGGCACAACAATCAGTTATGTTCAATATTTCATTGTAAATTTATCCCATTATGTAATCAATTTTAAAATACTCAGTGTTGAACTTAACTCTCTCAAACGCATATACAACTATGAACGGTCACGGAGACATCGTAACACACAACTAAGCAACTTAGCCATTCACAGTCCACTGCTCAACGTAGGCCTCTCCGTAGTTGCGTCACACAATTTCTTTAATTTTTCAAATTCATTAAAATTCATTTATTCATTTTGTGAACATAGGGTAAAAATGTTGAAAAAATGATGTTATCTAAAAAAATGTTGATCCATACTATGTCCCGCCAAAGGGCATACAAAATCGCTTAAGTAATCGAATGTCAATTAACAAAATAGAAACAAAAATAAAGTCAATAGTTACGTAGATGTCACAATTTCATGCCAAACACTAATAGTTAATAATATGTCAATAAATTATAGACGGCACATAAACAAATAGGAATTAAATAGTCACAATTTCGTATAAGCACAACAAATGCAATAAAAATGGCAATAAATAATATCATTGTCATAGGGGAGCAACATTTTAATTATATAATATTATTTTAATTTGTCATTAAGATATTCATTAACAGAATAATACCCCTTGTCATTCAATAATTTAAAAAGCTTACGTTTAAACTCAATCATATTGTTGCTCGATACAATTTGATCAGGTAATTTGTTATAAAGTTTTGGAGCCATTGCATATACACTGTTGTAGAGAAATTTGGTTTTTGTGCACAATGGGTGCAACTTCTTTGAACGCCGTTGAGTTTCGACAGATTTATATAAAAACATGTTGTTTTTTACAAAGATACAGGCTTCATAGATATAAAGTGATGGTACAGTAAATATTTTTAAGTTTTTGAAATGTGGTTTGCATGAATCTGTTCGTTTTATTTTACATATAGCTCGAATACATTTTTTCTGTGCTATTAATACCTCCTCTACCTTTGTAGCATTGCCCCAAAATATTAGACCATATCGCAAAGCAGAGGCGACATATCCATGATAAGCTGCTAAGAGCGCTGTCATATTCACAATTTTGCCTAGCATATAAAGAGCATAGGAAAACTTACTGAGCTTCCCACACACATTATCAATTTGAGTCCTCCATGACATATCGTTATCAATATGCAGTCCGAGAAATTTTGTAACATTCGTTTCAAGTATTTGGTCACCTTTGTAGTTTACCTGAGAATGTGACAGAGTTTTTTGCCTAATTTTAAAATTCATAATTTTAGTTTTTGTTAGATTAATTTTAAGGTTATTAGCGTTCAGCCAGTCAACAATAGGAACAAGACTAGTGTTAATGTCATCTTCTATATCTTTATTACTGCCAGTATTATATATAACCGTGCTATCGTCAGCAAATAATGACATTTGGTGCATAATTACTTGGGGAAAGTCATTTATGTAGCAAATGAAAAACAAGGGTCCCACCACAGAATTTGGAAGTCTGTGACAAACACCAAAGACAATGAGTTTCTAAATATTAAAGTCGGTCCATCTGTCTGGGGGTGTGCCACCCCGATCTGCTAATACCTACACACTAAATAATAAACTAACAACAGTAAAGGGCTCCGTGTCCACGACCTCTATGAAGACCAGGCCACTGCTGCCGTCTCCTAGTTTGCACCGGAAGACGCCCTCGTCACCAGGCATCACGTTGAAAATCGTTATGACGCCGTGGCTTAGCGACAAACGGTCGTACTCTTGTACTGTCTTGAAGTTTGCGACTTCTGCGCTCTGGAATATGAGATTTTATGGTCCTGTATCACTATACGTGGGTAGGGCCTATACTGAAAAAAAAAAATCGGGGTAGTCTTTGGGGACTGCCGATAGAAGTGAAAACTAAGTAACTTGTAAACCCGCTCATGGGAAGCGTGCGGTGACGATGACGCGAGTATCACGCTTTTTGTTCACCCAAAAAGTACACATATATACACAAAATACATATAGCTCATGGAAAGCGTTCGATGACGATGACGCAAGTTTCATGAATTTTCTTGACCCAAAAAGTGCTCAACGCGCCTAAAGAAGTTTTCACTACAAAAATGGAACAGGTTTTGTATGATGGGTGGTGAAGTTTATCACTTAACAACTCAACTCGTTTCGTCACCATTCAGCCGATAGACGTCCACTGCTAGACATAATAATAAGAAGCCTTCCCTTTCCAATAACAATAGTACTTTTTTAATCTTGTGGTTGTACGTGTAAGCTCTCCAAAAGCGTGTCCGTCTTTAATCTTTTTCAAATCTATTGCTCATACAAATTTGGACATAGCCACGTATAAACTGGATGATTCCCTCTCTCATACCTTTGCGTACAGCCACGTGTGCCGACCCTCCTTGCCGGGCTCACAGCATATTTTGCACGGTAGCCGCGCGGTTGCTCCTTGGAACACCATGATTATGATATTATTCTGTGCTATATGAGCAGTATTCACGTCGTCCAACTGTGAAGCTGAACAGACGTAGTAGTCTCGCCATGCTTGGGAGAGAACTGATAGCTTGTGTTTGTTACCTCCTTAAAGAAGAAGAGTTTTGTGTGAAATACCGGAAATATTGTTAGATTTTCAATGCATTTATTTATTTATACTTGTTCGCTTTGTTTTTTTTTTTACTTTGGTGGTTTGTCGTACTCTTTACGGCTTTTATTTAAAAAAAAAATATTTGAAACTTGACAGTTGTAAATGCTTGTAAGTAAGTAGGTACTTCTTGTCATTTTGATGTCAATGTTAGGGCAATATCACACAATTTTTGTTGAAAAACTTTTTCGGGTAAAAGGTCAGATAAAAGAACTTTCTAACATCACTTACTTGGATACATAAGCTTCTCTAGCTCAAAATCCTTCTTAACAGAACCTCTTCGAACTCCTCCATACATTTCTCTACTTCTATTGTTAATCTCACTAACTCTCTTGTGAATATTATGGTTTAATTCGCATCTTGTACAATTTATAATCATTAAAACTAGAATAACCAAATATTTCAGGTCTGCCATTTATGAAAACTGTCGTTCTTGACAGATAGTTTTGTTTTAATTTGACATTCGTTCTATATTTGTAACTTCAGCATACTTATTTCAAACTGTGTTCTTATTCAAGAGGACATAGATCGTCTGATGTTATCTTAGGTCCGGATGCTAGAAACTAATCTCAGTCATGAACCTCTTTTTACTCGACTCCGGCGAAGCCCAAAAGCAGAGTAACGTTTTGAAATCTTTTAGTTTTAAAGCTTAGCATAATTTTAAAACTAAGCTCGTCACGAAAGAATTCTTTGGCACATATTCACGTTCTACCAGATATCTTTTAAATTGACTATAAATCTCTGTACAATGCAGTGAACTTTACTGTATCCTTTGTATGTTTATTTTTCCAGACGTCGGAACCAGCGCTCTCCTTAGGCCCGCAGCCCACGCCCGAGATGGAAGCGATAGCGCGCGAGGTGGACGCGCTGGCTCGAGAGCGACTGGCCTTAGAGGCCGAGCTTGCGGCCAAACAGAGGGACCTCACCGTTAAGACTGGCGAGGCAGATAGCTTGCAGGTATGAACATCGTGGGGAGATTGAGGGAACTGACTTTACGGAAGCAAAGGCGGTTCCGATTGCAAAAGACAACAGAAAAGCCGCAAGAGTGTGTTCCATTGAAGATTCTAGTGCATCAACTCCTTATGTGCTGACAACGGTAACCGAGTCAGCAACTGATTGATTAGATGAAAAGAATAAAGTGAGTCAGCGATGTGTCACCAGTGTCTCTTCCATTGGAATGTAAATAGATGAACTTGTAGTGCAGTTCAGAAATAGAACCTAAATGAATTATTGCGTTATATTTTTTCAGAGCGAGCTGGACACACTATCGGCAACCCTAAAACAGTTAGAAAACCAAAAAGGTGAAGCACAAAAGAGGTTAAATGATCTCAAAACACAGGTAATTATTTCACTATTTTAAATTAAACCTAACCTAACCTTTAATGAGAGCAGTGGTCGCCCAGTGGTAACGGCCGTAACTTATCGAGTTGTAGGTCGTTCGAACCCAGAGAGGCGCTTTACTTTGTGTACATTATTTCATCACCACTGCTCTCAAAACGATGAAGGAATACATCGTGAGGAAAACGGCATGTTCTAGAACCAAAACATTCGAAGACATGTGACATCTACCAACCCGCACTAGGTCCGCGTGGCCCACACTTTTGAAGAAAGGATGCCTGTGTCCCAGCAGTGGGAACATTATAGGCTGATTATGCTTATGCTAACCTTTAATTTGTTTATATGAAAGTAAAGTACATGGTCTATTTTTATGATAGGTATAATTAGATTATATTTTTACCTGCAGGGATTTAAGTATTTGTATTTATGTATTTCCGTTTCATATTTTCGTATACCGCAAAAATAAAATGTTTGTTCCGAAAATGCTTACAATAACACGCCTTTTTGCAGGTAGAAAAGCTCCGCTCACAAGTGTCGGCACAAGAGGCGGCGGCGGCCGAGACCGAGGCCGAGGTGGGCGCGCGCCGCGCCGCGCTGCACACGCTGCGCGACAAGGAGGCCGCGCTGCGCGCCGACGTGGCGGCCGCCGACGCCGACGCCGAGGCCGTCACCGCGCAGCTGCGCCGCACCGTGCTGGCGGTCAGCCAGGTGAGGCGTTATGTTACTGTGACACAAGGAGGCCGCGCTGCGCGCCGACGTGGCGGCCGCCGACGCCGACGCCGAGGCCGTCACCGCGCAGCTGCGCCGCACCGTGCTGGCGGTCAGCCAGGTGAGGCGTTATGTTACTGTGACACAAGGAGGCCGCGCTGCGCGCCGACGTGGCGGCCGCCGACGCCGACGCCGAGGCCGTCACCGCGCAGCTGCGCCGCACCGTGCTGGCGGTCAGCCAGGTGAGGCGTTATGTTACTGTGACACAAGGAGGCCGCGCTGCGCGCCGACGTGGCGGCCGCCGACGCCGACGCCGAGGCCGTCACCGCGCAGCTGCGCCGCACCGTGCTGGCGGTCAGCCAGGTGAGGCGTTATGTTACTGTGACACAAGGAGGCCGCGCTGCGCGCCGACGTGGCGGCCGCCGACGCCGACGCCGAGGCCGTCACCGCGCAGCTGCGCCGCACCGTGCTGGCGGTCAGCCAGGTGAGGCGTTATGTTACTGTGACACAAGGAGGCCGCGCTGCGCGCCGACGTGGCGGCCGCCGACGCCGACGCCGAGGCCGTCACCGCGCAGCTGCGCCGCACCGTGCTGGCGGTCAGCCAGGTGAGGCGTTATGTTACTGTGACACAAGGAGGCCGCGCTGCGCGCCGACGTGGCGGCCGCCGACGCCGACGCCGAGGCCGTCACCGCGCAGCTGCGCCGCACCGTGCTGGCGGTCAGCCAGGTGAGGCGTTATGTTACTGTGACACAAGGAGGCCGCGCTGCGCGCCGACGTGGCGGCCGCCGACGCCGACGCCGAGGCCGTCACCGCGCAGCTGCGCCGCACCGTGCTGGCGGTCAGCCAGGTGAGGCGTTATGTTACTGTGACACAAGGAGGCCGCGCTGCGCGCCGACGTGGCGGCCGCCGACGCCGACGCCGAGGCCGTCACCGCGCAGCTGCGCCGCACCGTGCTGGCGGTCAGCCAGGTGAGGCGTTATGTTACTGTGACACAAGGAGGCCGCGCTGCGCGCCGACGTGGCGGCCGCCGACGCCGACGCCGAGGCCGTCACCGCGCAGCTGCGCCGCACCGTGCTGGCGGTCAGCCAGGTGAGGCGTTATGTTACTGTGACACAAGGAGGCCGCGCTGCGCGCCGACGTGGCGGCCGCCGACGCCGACGCCGAGGCCGTCACCACGCAGCTGCGCCGCACCGTGCTGGCGGTCAGCCAGGTGAGGCGTTATGTTACTGTGACACAAGGAGGCCGCGCTGCGCGCCGACGTGGCGGCCGCCGACGCCGACGCCGAGGCCGTCACCGCGCAGCTGCGCCGCACCGTGCTGGCGGTCAGCCAGGTGAGGCGTTATGTTACTGTGACACAAGGAGGCCGCGCTGCGCGCCGACGTGGCGGCCGCCGACGCCGACGCCGAGGCCGTCACCGCGCAGCTGCGCCGCACCGTGCTGGCGGTCAGCCAGGTGAGGCGTTATGTTACTGTGACACAAGGAGGCCGCGCTGCGCGCCGACGTGGCGGCCGCCGACGCCGACGCCGAGGCCGTCACCGCGCAGCTGCGCCGCACCGTGCTGGCGGTCAGCCAGGTGAGGCGTTATGTTACTGTGACAATAATTGGCCAATAAATTGCTTTGGGAGTTCGAAGGCAACATGCACAGGTATAGTTTGAAAAAATAATCGTCGCCTGTAGTTACTATACGTATACAGCAAACTTGTCGATGATTATACCCGGCATTGCTTAGAGATGTTAACAGAATTCGGAGTTAATTGCGTGTCTTCAAAGGAAATGATCACGGGTGTACTGCCGTCTGTTGCAGTATGCAGACATCCGCAACGACTAGCCTGCGTGCGTTTGTTTCTGGAAAAATTTAAGAGTGCCGATATGTGGACGGGCCGTCTGTCGCACGTGACTCTATAGTATACATCCTCGCCGGTAGTCGGTTCCGGGTGGCCTAATTGCGTGTGTTTTAAGGGAGTAATAATTGTCTCAGTTCAAAGTTTAATTATTTTACTTTTTGTTCAAGGCAAACATAAAGATCTCCCACTTAGAAGAACAGCACCGCCTCATCAGTTCTGCAACCGAAGCCCTCGCCAGCGCAGGCAACGCCGGGCAACACTATCTAACTCTACAGCCGCAGTTCGCCGCAGAACATCTGGAGCGCGTCGTGCGAGGAGCCACGCCTAACGACGCACTCGTACGTATACTATACAGGGTTCAATTAAATTAGCTAGTAAAACTTCTTAGCCATGATGGGTACCGATATGCAAACATGAAAATACTATCTATTCATACACGAAATATTTGAAGAGAAACATTTATTTTTATTTTATCTAAGTAGGTTAAGCAAAAAAATAATTTAAAAAATTACATAATAATGCTTGCTCCTTATTTTTTATCATCCATTACGCTAGTTTCTACGTAGTATTTACTGTCATTGAAACGGCTGGCGACATAAGATGGCACGCGGTTTTTATGAATGATCAAAGAGTTGCACGGGAGCGCGCCGCGCGTATTGCACCGCACGCGCCTATTTCGGGCCTTCGCGTCGGGCTTCGGGCAACAATCGCAACAATGCCAAACTATAGGTATACCAACCAGGAGTACCGGAACATGGTGGTGTGTTACAATAGCAAGCATCATAGGGAGGCACTAAGAAGTACCTATCTTGCGAGTGTCGATCGTGATGTGATTTCTCCGGTTCGGTTGAGCAACGGCAATGAGTTTTATGAAATTTTCAAAAACAATGTGTAGCTACAATAATAGGTATCTCCCCGACTGCCTATCTCTAGTAAGATTTTTGAATTAGCTGTCGGATACGACTCGCCGCATTCGTAATTTATGCGAATTCGACTTGCACCAATCAGCTGTTTATTCGTTTTTACCTAGTTTACAGATGTGTAGGTACTGTACATTAGTATTAAAAGTTCTATTAGCACCTAGGTTTCTTTTCGTGATACTTTAAGGAGGGAATTTAATAATGTACCTACATACTTAGGTTTAAGTGGTTTTGTATTTTAAATTTACAATTATTATTATTGATAAATGATTTTATTTCTGTTAGTAGGTTTGTACAAACATTTTTTACACGTTGTACGGTGCACGTACATGGTTTTTAAAACATATTTTCATTACAATAAGTTCGCTAGCAGGCTTTGTATTTGCACTTAGCACGCGACCTACATTTGGCAGTGCATTGACACTGACATATTGCGTTATTCTATGCATTTTATGTATATTACATTTTAGTGTTCATAATTGAACACTAAAATGTAACCACCGGTATGTCGTGGTTTGAGTCGGACAACTTGCATTTTTATTTAGATTCATCCCGTTGAGCATTCACTGACATTTTCTGCATAACATTGACATTTTACATTTGCATTGACATTACTTATGTTAGGGATGCACCCTACACACGTCAGTTGTATTGTAAGCGATATGCTATTAAACTAAGACTAGATCAAGTTACGAATTCTACCTACGTTGGTTTATTTTAAACATCATTACATTCATTATTATTGTAGGTTTTTTTTGACCTGCATTGTCCGTAGAGATAGGCAAAGGTGTATTTTCGTACGTCCACTACAGATATTGTTAGATCACATGTAAAAGAAGGTGAGGGCCGGTGTGTGCGTCCGGCAGCACACACACTGTGGAGAGCGGTAACCGTCACCACGCGAACTAACTAGCGCTTGTGCGGCCGCGCGGGCGCGTGCGTGCGGCCGCGCGGGCGCGTGCGTGCGGCCGCGCGGCCGCGTGCGTGCCGACACAAGCTCACCAACACGCTGCTCGACACACAGGAGACGAGACGCCCCGGTGCATCGGGCAGGTCATTCATAGAATAGGGAGTAAAGGTTTTATGCAAAATGTCTCAAGCAGTTTTAAAATTATATTAATTACGTAAAATAAGAAACTATTAGATAAACATTTTTTTCGTGTCTATAGGTTCTGTACCAGCTATAGATGTATCTCTTAAAATATTTAGTGTATGAATAGATACACCATATATAAGGCTCTTTGTATACACACGTTTTTCTTGCCGTGTAAAGCTACGATTTATTCGCCGTGTGTAGGCACGGTCGTCAGTGTTGTATGGATCATTATGGAAGTTTGTTGGCGACACGGTGCCGTCGTCATATACCATAGAACCGTATCATATACAAGGTTACCAAGATTTTTCTACGGTGCGATCAACGCGCCGTACCGTAAAGAAATCGTGCGTTGTACAAACACAACACTATCACTGTCTTACTGTACAATCTCCTTCAATCTGCCACACAACAAGTAATGTGGGCGAGTGTTCTGACGAGTTGACGCACGTCCTATGCAACCCCTGATAGTGCGCGCTAAAAGTTATAACGCCACACAATACCTCTCCCATTTTTTTGGTATTTCACCAAATGTTACCTAAAGAATAATCTTTTTTTTTTTGTTATTTATAAATATTTGTGTTTTCCTGTTACACAGGAAGACGAGCCATTCGCGAAAAGCAACGGCTTTGCTTCGGGCGCGGGCTTCGAGTCCGACCCGTTCACCTCCCGCGCGTTCGCGCCCGCAGCGATGCCCGCACACGACCCCTTCGCGCCCGCACACACCCCGCAACCCACACAGGTATGTACTACACTCGTTCGCGCCCGCACACACCCCGCAACCCGCAACCCACACAGGTATGTACTACACTCGTTCGCGCCCGCACACACCCCGCAACCCGCAACCCACACAGGTATGTACGACATGAGAAAATGTACACACAACACATAGTATCACGCCTGTAACCCCAAAGGCTTGAGCAGAGGTGTACTTATAATGCACCCACATTTCGCCAGTTATGTTTAAGTCCCATGTAATGAGGGCGAGCCTATTGTCATCAACCGAGCACAAATTCAGACTGCGGGCTGCTACTTTACAAAATACTAGATTACTAAAATGTGGACTTTTGCCTTTATTTATTGTATATTGGAAATGACTGATGAAACTGTGGATCAACGACTGTCAAGCAAGAAGCTTATCAAGGTACTATATATTATATATTACAATAGTTGAGGCAGCATTTCATGGGAAAACTTATGACACGTGCAAGATGTAGACCGTTTATGACCAGCCACGCAAAATTAATCTGCATCCTTTTCAATTTATTTACAAGTTAATTTCACTCTCCAAACTCAAACGCGAAAACCGTTTAAATCCGTGAAGTATTTACGGATCACGTCACGACTGCCAGTTGTTTAATAAACTTGCTGAAGTAGTCCTTTCACCATTATTTCTGTGATTTGCATCACTGTCAGAGTGACAGTGATTTTTAATGTCGTTGCAATAAGGTTGCTGTTAGGCTGCAACTACTGACAAGTCTGTTAATATCAGAGAGATCTTTATTTTCGTTATAATAAGGTTGCTGTTGTCAGAGCTGAAATAACTGTGAAAGGACTAGAACCCATAACTTTAAAACCGCTTTTATTGCGTTTGTGTTGCAGGACGGCTTCGGAACGGACCCGTTCGCATCGAACGCGGACCCGTTCGCCGGCGACGCGTTCTCCGCACACGACAATACGGCCAAACAAAATGAAGACGTGAGTGCTACTGTATCATTGTCTATTCCCACTATAGTCTTAACTTGACAGAGACGTTCTTTTCCGTTTTTTTTTATCTTTCAATATCACTAAAAAACGCTTTACGAATGAAGTAAAGCGTTTTTAAGTGATATTGATGTCTTTTTTTCAGTTGTAAAGTCTGTTAGGAATTATATAATTTTATGTATGTCTATATTGTCTATACTACTGGTAGGGAGCTCGAGAGGGTTTTTGAGCTAGTAAATATATGCAGGGCGAAAAGTTGATAGCTGAGTGGTGCGGCGTGATCGGAGAACACTGAATATATATTTGAAAAGTTTTAGATAGGAGCACCGCGGTCAGGAGTTCACTTTCAGATTTTGAAATTGGACCAAAATATAAAGTGATATTCAGAACCGTTGATTTTGGTGTGATTGTGTGCGGCTAAACCCATAATGACTTTATATACGTTTGAGGAACAGGGTGTACAGTTCACTCATTCCTGCATAGAAAAGGGAAGATCCTCCGACCAGACGAGTGTCGTGTCTAGTGGGCTACTGTCCGACGTTTCTCCCTCGACGTCGACGACGACTACGTGTGTTGATAGATCTGTCAGTCACGGTTTCCTTTTTTATATACAAATAGTGCAATCCACGAAGACGCGCCCCACTATTCCTTCTAACCGTTTATAGTATATTTGCTTCCGCCAATGTTTGAGTGTTCGGTACACACTAATTACCTATCAGTGCACGCGCACACTACAATGAATAGACTAATCAGGAGAGGGCGGGCGTCACGGTCAAAGGGAAAGATAATCTACTTATTTTTTATTATTTTTAGGTGTGGATATTTTATGTGATTATTGGTTAATATTCGATAATGTTACCATTTTTATAATAGCGGGTAATTATAGACAAAAATGAAATACGTGCAAAAGTTTTATTGAACTTGATTGAGAAATCAAAATCGTCAATCACTCTTTTTTCAGAAATATCTAATTTAGAGTCGTGTATCACTGAAATTTATAATAAAACTGAAATGAAGATCACAGTGTCTCATGTATTTGTCTTCTATTTTTTCCACGTGCTGACAAATATTGAACCAGACATCTTTATTTACTTGATCAAATGCTTCATTTAAAATGGGCATAATTGAAGTGTAATTTTGATTGATATTGCGGCTAGCAACGTCGTTTTTTACCATACCCCAGATGTTTACGATTGGGTTTAAATCTGGATGATAAGGAGGCAGCCGAAGTACTGTGAATCCATGTTCTTTCAATAATTCGTCAACTTTGTACTTGAACTTTATGACCTAATATTAAAAAACAAAGAAAACTTCCGTTCTTTGTTTTTTAATCATCTTTGTTTATTAATCATTTTAATCATATTTAATTAAGGTCATAAAGTTCAGGTTTTTTGAGGCTTAGTTCGAAATGGATATTTTTGCATTCAGCCAAGTCTGCATATCTAATTTGTTGGAGTTGGATGTTGGTATATTTTTCGAACTAGTGTTGGTGTGTGTTGGTGTTAGTGGGGCGCGTCTTCGTGGATTGCACTATCTGTATATAGATTATATTTTTAATTCATTGATAGACCATAAGTAATCAATTTGTTGATCTGATTTTTGTTAATCCTAAAAATTAACACAATCCCTTACTTTGATGTGTGTCATTACTTCCCAGAATTTGATCCTCATAATTGATAAAATAATTGGTTTGCCTTGCCATAGTGAAATTTTGAAATAATCAACTTTGTTTATATAGGGTGTACTCCGACGATGTTTTAATTTTGCTACTTAACTTTTATTTATTTATTTTATTATTTATGTACACACAGTAAAATAGAAATCGTTACTTAGGTGTTTGATATTTTCAAAAAGGTCAGCATCATATTCAAATATCAATCAAGGCTACTTGGTTTGTTGATTAAGTGATAAATGCAAAATTATAACCACTTTTGGGTATTTTTATGATTCATTGAAATTTCGTCATATTTGCTAAAAGGCTCCACCAATCCGTCAGATATTTATATATTCACTATCAGAACTGTAACTCTATTGCACAGAATAACTTTTATTCGCTCTGAATATCCTTTTAAAAATTGTCAAAATCTGAGTTTTCAAATTAGTCTGATTAAAAGAAAACCCACAATTTTGTCATCAGATTTGCCTATTTAAGTCATTATGGGTTAAGCCGCACACGATCATACCAAAATCAACGGCTCAGAAGATCGCAATTTCTGGTTCATTTTCGAAATCTGTAAGTGGACACCTGACCACGGGGCTCCTATTTGAAACTTTTCAAATATATTTTCGGTATTCACTCATCATGCTTCTCTTACTCAGCTATTAATTTTTTGCCCTACATATATTTACTAGCTCAAAAACCCTCTGGGATCTCCTTCCATGTACACTTCTCTATTACATGTGGTTATGTTGTATTGTTTATATGTATTTTATTTATGTATACTTTTCCTCTTTCTGTCTTATTTGAAAATCATTATTGCTCAAGCTTGTGATGTATATAAGAGTTTCTACATATTTATAAATTGTAAATAATGTTTACAATAAAGGATGTTCTTTTTGGTGTGTTTTGTTGTTATAATGAACTTAATTCCCGTGCCTGTCAGTAAACACAGTGACGTTTAATTTGAGATTTTTCTAATATTTTTTTAGCGCAGGTATTTAACGTAGCATCGCTTATGTAATGTAAATAACGTAGATTAGCTGAGAGTCCAATTGCATCAGACCGTACGGTAATTGCGGTGTCGTAGTGCGTGTCATGTCACGGACATTATGTGTTAAGTTATTGTTTATGAAGTTTGGTCGAATGCGACACGATAACTAAACTACTATAGTCTAAATTTAGTTTTCCAATTCTCCTCACGCAGGTCTGTTGAAAGCAATGTCTAATGAAATAAGCAGTACCTGTGTACCTGTGTGCTCTTCGATCTTTGTGTTTTTTTCTCTATTATATTTTTTGGAGTGTACATCAATAAATGAACTAGCGTAGGAGTATTTTGGGAATGGGACGTTCCGGGCGACGTGCCGCAGCTCGTGTACATAAGGTGTATGTATGCGCAGGCCGGGTTCGAGGAGGACCCGTTCGCAGTGCTGCACGCGCCCAGCAGACCCACGCCCACGGGCGGGAGGCAGTCGCCCCCGGGCGGGCGCGCGTCGCCCCCGGGCGGGCGCCACACGCCCAGCGGCGGGCGCCACACGCCCACGCCCGCGCTGCCGCCCAAGCAGCACAAGGCGCCGCCGCCGCGCCCCGCGCCGCCGCGGCCCTACCCGCCCGGGAAGGTACGCCGCCCTGCGCACGTGCAGCGACATGTTCACGTCATACAACGAATACTTATATTACTTTTGCATATTAAAAAAAATATGATTGGCAGAAAGGAACTATTGTATTATACATATCGACGCGTGACGACTTAATAATCACTACACACAGGTTGGGGACATATCAGCTTACTATGTCTCCACCCTGTATATAACAGTGTTGTAAAAGTAATAAAATTATTCCTATACATTTACTATTGAAATCAACATTTAGTTATAAAACTTGATCTCTTTTTATAAATTCTTGTGTCATTTTTTATTTTTTATTTTTATGTCTTGTTGAAGTCTTTTTAAACATAATTAGTTAAAAATTGTAAAATGAAATCAATGATAATTATATATGCTCAAAATGAATGAAGAATGCTCATACAGTGAATATTATTATTATCATTGATTTAGTTTTATAAAAATATGTAAACTTAGCTGAAATACATAACCTAAAAATAATACTTATTCCTTTGCCCCCGAGCCCAAAACTCAGACACCAAAAATAAAATTTCAGCCAGGTTCCTCCCAAGATTTACATTTTTAATATTTTTCCCTATTTTAAGCTAACGATTTATTTCCAGATTGAGTTATTTTATGATTATTTGACGTTTATTTACCCCCGCCCCAGTAACTAGGCGCATGGACGAAGGATAGCATCGTCAAAAGCTAAAAGTTTTGTTTTATTTTATTTACGCTGCAGAGAAAGTAAAATGTACGTAAGGAGGTTGTTTTGTACTTCAACACTAGAGAATGGCATTTTATCGATGATTCCTTTGCTTTTTTTTTATAAAATGTCAGTCTCGTTGGCGCCGCTTTTTGGGATTATTTGCACAAACGTGTTCCGTTTTATTTTGCAAAGTGTGCTATTTGTTTTTTATTAATTTTAAAGTACAATAATTAATTCCGCGTTCACTTAAAGTAGTAGTAGCTTACGAAACTGTTGCATAATGAGGGGTATTAAAACGCGAGTGTTTTAATACCTAGTTATGTGCAGTTTCATACACTACTTTATCTACTCTCATACATTGGGATTGAACCTACTAAATAAAAGATCAGTTTCCCACGAAATTCAGTACAACAAAACGTATGAATGGCGCCAAAACCTAACACATCACCGCGCATGCGCTGAAGCGGGCGCTGCCACAGACAAGTAAAAATAGGAATCAAAACTTTTTGTAATGCTGTAAAAATGGCGCGCCCCGCATATGCGTTCCATTAGAAAAAATATATATATGGAAAGTCCTTGGTGATATTAACTTCTTGGATTTGCCCTGTATCGTATTGGTAAAAGAAATGTTTTATAACATTATTTTGTTAGATAAAAAGTGTTATAATATGATTCTATTCGCTTTTAGCGATAAGACCGCCCATTGTGTCACCCTATGTAATTTTTTTACTTTTATATCTGTAATTTATAAGGTGTACATAATAAAGAGTATTCTATTCTATTTTTAAATTTCGGTATTGTGTTTCTATAGTATGTCAATATAAACTCCTTTTAAAGTTTATAATTTGAAATTTACGATATGAGAGTAGATAAAAGATATTTCATTATATAATAGCAGAAAGGTTTATCTTCTGACTGTACCTATATTATTTTAAACTCGTGTCACCATATTTTAGTATGTCCTTCGTATTGCAATCCAATTTAATAAAAAAATGTATTTCGATTTTATTTAGAAATACCGATGTAATGAGCAAAGCCTGCACTATTAGGGATTTTCAGTATTCTCAAAATGCCAGAAAGTGGATGTAACTTCAGACTAGTGTTTTTATATGTTTTACTTTCTCTGTTTGCGTGGAATGCCATTCTCGCCCGCTCCACGTTCGTTTGGTTGCCGCTACACGCTGCACGCGCTTCTTACCTTGACTGTACCCCCATCACTCATTACTATTTTATAGTTGTTGCAAATCAAGAGTGCACGTCATGTTGTGGCTTTATGTACAAAGATCGGAATAGGTAGAGTATATTATCCTAAACTTCAAGAAAGCAAGTAACATAGAGTGGATAATAACTCCCTCTAAAATTCCTGATTGAATCTAAAAATAATGACTTAAAAGAAGAAACTCTAAAAAACGTAATAATGCTTCTTCTAAACAATATTTTTTTACCAATGTATGCAAAGTTCAATAAAAAAATCGTGATAAGAAACTAGGATTATTTATTTCAGAAGGCGGTATTATCCACTCTATATTACCTACTTTCTTGAAGTTTAGGCAAATATACTTTACCTGTTCCGATCTCTGTTTATGTCAATGACATAAGGTTTAAATTAAAATGATAGACGCTCGTGAAATTCAACGACTATTCCATGTTTTTTATTGCATGTTTTATTTATTTTATGCTTGTATTTTATGTACTGTGTGTATTTTTGTGTGTACTACTTGAATTGGGAGTCTATAGGACTTAGAGTAATAGGTAATGGGATCTTGTAACACAATAATACGTTTGATCTGGTTATGGTTGTGGAGGATATAAATGGTTTATACACTTGCGTGCAAAAAAATCGATGCACCCCGTTCTCTTCGATTTGAAACAAGATAACTCAACAAGTTTAAGTAACAATAACTTAATATATTGTGTACTAAAATCTTCCTGAATGTATGTAGACGTAGATTACGTCTGTGAAAAAAAAAGTACAATATAGATTCATATTTTTTTGAGAAAATCGCGAGCTTAAAAACATATGGGTCAAATAAAGGTCCTCCATCTTTTTGTCGGTTAAAAATTGAAGTTAAACTATCAATAATCGAACAGTAATAAACAAAATAAAGCTTTTGACAACTTCACTGACAAAAAAAGTCACGCAGTTTTTCCAAGCATTAATGAGTGATGAGGACATGAGAAGAATCGAGGCGATCTTATCAAGAATATTGCTTTTATCAAAGTATAGGGTTTGTGTAAATAAACTTCATGTTACCTACCTTCACCAAATATAAAATAATTAAAATATACATTGACATTTTTGAGCAATTGTATCTCAATTAGAGAGCATGATGAGGTGGGCCAGTATTTTTGCACGCAAGTGTATATAAATGGATATTATAGGATAAAACAAACCAAAAGTAAGTTGACAAGGTCTAGTAAGGCTTTCATGACTCGATTATTCGCGTCTCATGCCTACAAATTGCGAGATAGTAGCAAAAAATGCCCTTATTCACAGTTTTGTGGACACGAGCTCTGGCTGTTTAAAGAGCACGTGCTCGAAAAAAAAAATCGTTTTGTGAATTAATGTAATCGGGAGAATGCTAAAAATAATTGAAAATATAGGTCTATGTGACTATAAAATAACAGTTTTCGCGGCGCAAAACCATTCTTGTGCTCGTGTTAACAGTTTCGTCACTTTTGCCCTCTTGAAAATATGGTTTATTTAGCTTTTGATTTACTTATTAAAAATTACATTTTTGTCTGGGTTTTTAAGCGCGTAGGTATTTTCTATGGAACAGCAGATTTTTTTTGATAGCCTAAATAAAAATTTCTACGCTAGGAGTCTTCATGTGCTGAATTCATGGTTACAGTTTGTGCGTTGATGTCACGCCAATCTATCTAATGTTGCGCAACTACTATTACTGCTGCAAGTAAAATATTTAATTGGCATATTATACTGCTGATCTGATCATAATATTTTATGGATATGGGTAATCTGTCATGTATCCATTTCAAGTGCTAATTCTTGACTTATACAGTATGAAGTTGAAAACAAACGACAAAATTTAAGGGGGTGTTCTACCCATCAATAGGAACAACTTCTATGGGCACAATTTCAAATTCGCAAGAAAAACCAATGTTCGACCTTCCCATATAAAGGGACCATTTTGTATAAGGATTTTTTTTTCGTTGCGAATTCCATATTATTCCCATAGTAAAAGTTGTTCATATTGATGGGTAGAATACCCCCTTATATTTGGTCGATTATTTTCAAAGTCATCCTGGATTTATTGTATTAATAGACTTCTCCACTTACTGTACATAAGTAAAGGTACAGAGTATAGTACAGGTAGCAGGTAGGTACTGGTAGTATGTTAGCCTCCTAGTTTCGCTTATAGTGTCGCACCTTATACTCGATCACATCCACTCCTGTTTCTTATTGGTTCATTTATATATTTTATTTGGTTCATTTATTTTCTATAACCGATATAACTCTACCTGTATATATCTATATTGATAATATTATAATGAGTACATAACGCTACTGGAACATTTTGTAACATAATTATAGAATGTAAAATGGCGTGCCCTCCATTTCGTTTTCGCACACATGCAAATTATGTTTTTAAACGGTACACTTAAATTCGTCACCGTCATTGGTTATTTGTTGACTGTCAGTGATAGAAACTGTCAGTAACAGTGACGTTACCATAGTTACCATCTTCCGTTACCACGAACTGTCACTGACATAACCCGAACAACCAACGACGGTGCCGTTTTGAGCGTATTGCGTGAATACACATACTTTGAGTGCGTGCGCAAATACAGTGGAGAGGTGCGCCATTTTAAATAAGATGATCTATCTAGTATAACTGACAAAAATAATGTAGATTACTTTACTGTAGGATTTCTTTGGTGGCGTTGTGTACTCGTATATCACTTGTCATGTAACACTGTCCACTAACCGTGCTAACACAGCTCGTGCTTGTTCCCCACTTGCAGCGCTAAGCGGACGCGGCGGCGGCGGGTGCGTATATCTGTCCCTCTCGCCCATGCACTCTCCCACTCACTCACGCTCTCTCGTCCAGACCGACCGCCCCGCTATGGACTTCGCCGACGACCCCTTCAAGGACTACCGCTACGAGGACCCCTTCAACATCGAGGATCCCTTCGCCGACGCGCCCGACGGACGCAAGCCCGACCCCTTCGGCAGACCGACTTCTGTCCCCAGCTTCGAAACCGACGACTTCTTCTCAGCGTCTAGCACTGTTAATGGAAGCTTTACTTTGTCTGAGAAGCGAAGCGGACGAGTTTCCGCGCCGCCTGTAGCTTACGACCCGTTCTCCAGCCGCTCAGACTTCAAACCGCCTCCCAAGCCTGAACCGCCAAACAACACAAATAACAACACCGGCAGCGACACGTGGGCCGCCTGGCCCAACGACAACTGGGCCTCCGACGACGCGTGGGCCAAACCCCCCACACAGAAAGCCGATGCCTGGACGTCCGACGACACCGCCAAGCGAAATACCAACACCAATACGACCGACTGGAAGACCGACAACTGGGCCAACAAGTCGGACAACTGGGCTGCCGACTGGGCTGGCACCGATTCTAATAAAAATCTCAACGAGACCTGGCCGGCCACGAACACCTTGCCTTTGAAGAAGGAGAAGTCGCCGCGGCCTGTTAAGTATGCCAAGTCGTTAGTGCACACGATAGGCGGGATCGGTCGGACGAAGCAAAAGGATAAGAAGGCTAAGGCGATGGAGGCTAAGAGTACGGAGGCGCTGCCGAGCGAGGAGCAGCAGTGGGCGTGGGCGGCGGCGGAGTCGCGGCGTGCGCAGGCGCAGCACGAGGCGCGGCGGCGCCAGGAGGACGCCGAGCTGCAGCTGGCGCTCGCCATCTCGCGCCAAGAGAAGTGACCCTAGCTTCATCGTTTGGTTGGATTCCCCTGGTCGCGACTCCGTCTGCTCGTGAATTCGTGAGCTCGCTTATTTATTGCATTTTTGTAATTCGTCCATGATTGATTTTCGATATTTTTATGCGAGACGGGCGTGTAAATTAAAGGAGTATTTATAAATAAATAATTATACATTATTATGTTGTTACGCTAGCGGATTGCAGTGTTCTTACGAAATTATTACGTACGTCATCGACATGTGATGCATGTTGGCCACGCATGTATGTGGAGGTAATCTCAGTAGGAGCTACTGCGGTATTCGAAATCACGTTTAGTTCCTAGCTTTATGGCAGCATACCGTTTGTCTCGTAAGTAGTACATGTCAGTGCGTACAGCGATCACAAATAAGGCATAAAAAGTGGCTGTTTATAATTTGTACACATTCTAAGGGCCGAGATGCATAGATGCAAAGTCGCAACACGAAAACTGGGCATTTCGCATCGTTTAGTGTGTCGGTCCATATGCCTTATAATTGTGATTGCTTTACATAAGCATACTACTTTACAGCTGATCAAATTAAAGAAATCATCCCATACGATTACGATCGCCATCTTGAATTTAGAGGAACTAAAAAAAAAAATGTATATACATTTGATATTTCGCTCGTTATATTTAGTTAGATCGTTCAGCATTCCATTGGAGGCGCGGAGTTGATTTTTATGTAAAATATATTAAACAATTATATTTCATATCTAAAACGTTGTAAATGATTAATATACGGTTTCTGTATATAATGATTTATGCGATACATAGTTACGATAACCACTTGATTTTTGGAAATCTGATAAACGAGGAGTAGGGAAAAGTGATGGCAAGTATAACGCAACGGTATTCCATAATATGATAGCGTGAATCAATATCGGTGAATTGATGAACACCCTGCGATTATTCATGTGTGGTATGTGGCGATATGATGCTGAAGCCATTGTGAACAGGCGTCGCAAAATAATGTTGATTTGTTATACATTCAGTATGCGGAAAATGCTCAAAAGTATGGAATTTTACGAAGTTTTTGTTTTGATAGTGCGCAATATTTTAGACGTCTAAATGTTGCGTGACTGCCAGGGTTCGTTACAATAATTACCAAGTTTCTGTGCAACATCTGGATACGTAATTTACTAATGGTGCATATTTTTTTAAATACAACTGCTTGCTGTGATTTTGAACGTATTGCACATTATTTAAACAAAAATGTCAGACAACGCTTGCCAAACATACTTTCATATGTTTTAAAATTAACTAGTCAACTGTAACAGCAAAACTTAATTATTATTAAAACGGATGTCAAAAACAAAGTCCGCGATTTGCCCGAATATAAATAATTTAACCTTAAGGGGGATACGCTAAGGTAGCCCGCGAAATTAAAAAAATACTTACTTTTTTGCAATTTGTCACTGTCAGGTTCTATGCTGATTAAAATATGATTCGCGGCCGTAACAAATATGGCTTTACAGAATTATAATCATTAGAATCAGCAATACAACTCCTTAAGTTAGAATTGGCCTCAAATGTCATGATTTGATGAAATCTTCATTGGTAATATGAACCTATAGAGATGTATCGATGATTTTTATGATTATAATTCTATAAATAAATTTTTAATACGGCCGCGAACATATTTAGATCAACATACAACCTTATACCGACCTGCAAATTGCAATAAACCTAAACAATAATAATTTCGCGGGCTATCTTGGCGCATCCCCCTTGAATTAATATATGTAATCTTGTTTTAAACCAATGACTGTGCAAATCAATTAATATAAAATAAAAATTGCTTCGCTAGTCAATTTAAATATTGCATGTTGGGGGCTCGATCAAAACGTGGTGTCTGGGCGTGTATATTAACATAAACTACCGCTGTCGCTTGTGAATCGGTTGTTTTGGCCATTGACCGGGTAGAACACAGAATGCGGAACGCTCGGGTATAATAAGACAAAGACGCATGACATGATCATATCACAAAGTTTTAGGCTTAGCACGTAAAGAAAATGGCGTTATTTTAATGATGAGTGGTTAAGAAACGCATAATGCTTGGACAGTCACTGAAATAACCGGTGCACTCAACAACAGCGAAAATCTTATTTATAAATAATTTAAATGTAAAAGTGTAATATATTGTTGTCTGCAATCGAGGCCTAATAGCTTCCTCACTGTATTGTATAGTCTGTTAGTTATTAATAATATGGCGTTACGGACTATTCTCCGGCATTATGGATACTGCCCGGTAACACGAACGTGTAAATGTACCGGTAATGTTCATAATAGCTTTGAAGATTATAAACGTATACTGGCGAGGAAAATAACTCCACTCGTCAAATAATAATGTTCTTATGAGTGAGTTATTTTCTCGCGGCTGTATCATACATGAGATTTATTATGAGTATAGAATGTTCAAATGTATTCCCATGTGCTAGAAAGAGGCGACAATATATCTGTCTCTTTCGCGCACTTTGTAAAGTAACTATTAATGGTCCCATAGTATAATACAAACGTGCTACCCGAAACTGGTTTTTATTACAGTAACAATAAGTTTTGGTATTTATTTCTACTACAGGCTTGTCTCATTAGAAATCTGATCCAAAATAGATACGAAAAGCCAAAGAAAAAAACCTCAATGTTTCTGACTTTAAGTATAATTTGAATTTATTCGATAATGGACATAATTAAAAGGCTTCAATATAATTTCAAATTAATGTGAAATTGCTTAAAAGTTAATTAAAATATATAAATAAATAAAAAATAAACTATCGTCGACCTCGTTATTCGAAAATAATCATATCTCAGAAATGCGACAATCTCCTGTAAAATGTCGTTACTGGGACACTTCTGTGTAAGGCTGGTTTCATATTGGCGACCAACCCCCGAAATTAATAACAAATAACATAACGTCACGCGTGTAATCCCCGAACCGAAGAGTTAGGCAGAGGTGTACTTGTAGATTAATTATGTGTCTCAATCTTCATCCGAAGAATTGCTCGTCTGTTTTTTTGCAGACGCCAATGTGAAAGCAGTGTTAAATACCCTGCCGGTACTTGTATATTAATAATCGCGTTGTAATTTTATTCAGCGTTAATTTAATTGTTTATTCTGTATAAATAGATTATTATTATTAGTGTCGTATGTCTGTGACATTGATTTTAAAACATTTAAACTGTATAATTTAAATAAAATATTTTATAAAAACGTACCAATAATTATCTGCATGCTTGTTAAGTCTGACTGAATTTAATTTTAATCTAACAAGAAAATAATATATAGGTTTCTTGTGAAAAAAGTGAGTGAAAAAATCAATGTCATATACATTACGTGTTTTGTTTAGAAGAATGTGTGTGTGTTGTGTGTAAAAATTCCAATGATATGTATGGTCAAGTACAACCGGATTGTGCAGGTTCTGAGCGTCTGTTAATATGTTATGTTAATAATAATTATTTTTAATTATGTTGGCAGTATACACTATGTATGCGGGTATGTACGGTCCCGGCTTCTTTACAAGTCTTCGTCACTGAGACCTTTTTGCTTACACGGTTTGTTCCGTGTAAACTGTAAACTATTGTATCTGCCAATGGGGGAATATAATGCGTGAGCAAAATCGTGTAAGTGAAAAGACTGGTTGGTTGTTAGTCGACGCCGGCAGAATATGTTTGTTATAAATATTATAGTTTTTTTTTTGTAATACGAATGTCGCAACATACTCAATACAGATCGGGAGGTTCTATTTACACGTGAAAATCGAATAATTAATATTAAAACTACGAATACTCAACAACAAATAATTATTAAAGATAAATGATCTTTGAACGATATTGTGTACAATTTAGTATGGTTGGTTTAAATACAATAATTAAGTTGTCTTACATTTTGCATTTAGCGCATATTCTCTTCGGTAGTGCCTTTCTCTAACTCTACTTATCGTTGTAGCTTCCTTGCGAGTGCAAATGTAATTTGAACATTTCATTGTATTTAACTGTATGGAGTCATTTGTCATATTATCATGTTCATATAAAATATATTTAAAAAAAAAACTAAAAATGTTCTTTAGCTTCAAAATTAACGCGCGAAGTTCATGAGGCGTGTTCGTGGGGTTGCAAACAAAAAATATTTCTACCAAAATGGTAGTTTTGAATTAGCTTGTATTACAAATGACTTGGCCATGTACTATCTCATCAGTTTCGCTTGAGTGCGCACGGCTGCGGGTGCCGCCTCCGATACAATAACTATGCTAATACACTCGCTTGCCGAGATATTTGTCAAAAAAGTAAAAAAAAGCTATACCGCGTTCGAACACTTATGACTTCGTTTCAATGTCTCTGCAAGCAGACGATAGTCTGTATGATAATAAATTAATGATGTATGTAATTGTAAACTAAACGTGTAACTATTGAATACCGATGTGTTTATGGGTATTATCCTAAAGTTGTTATCTCTTTCTTAGGCGCTGTTGTTTGTGGCTCGGTGGATCGCGCGGACTACTCGCACTTGACTTTAGATCGTGTACTATGTAGATATACAAATTTATGATACATACATAATATATCTATATATTTTAAAAGTAGATGTGAATATTTATAGCTGCAGATGATTTTTGCAAATTACTATTGCGTTGTTGGGTCTTAAAAGAAATATATATATTTTGGTCGTAGTAAATTATTTGTTATAATATATTTTTGTATGTTCATGTTACTCGGTGTCCGCGCGGTTCGATCGTCCCTTGTCTGTTATCAAGTATACATTATAATGTATGTACCTTTCAGTGATAGCCGATAAAAAACTAATCTTTAAATGTCAACGTTGAAGTGTATATGTGTATTTGAAGCTAAAATAAAAATGAAATAAATTTGATAAAAATACAGGTTAATGTAAGCTTAAGTCGGTAGTGACGGTGCGCGGGATAACACCCTCGATAACTCAGAAGTATCCACTACAGACTGTCCATTGTTCAGCTCATCTTATTCTGGTTTTGTATAGATTTAGTGATTCATTAGATCTAAATGCCAGTTGATCTTCATTATCGTAAGAAGGGACTGCTCATTGCTGTAACCGCTCAGTATTACTCGGGACCGCGCGCCTTAGCTTGTTAGTTTAGACAAACATATAATCGTCACGATATAGGGAAGGTTACAGAGACCAGGATGTCTCGAGGCAGTTGTTCTGTTGACTCGAGTAGGACGGTAGCGTAGGTACGAGGAAGACATGTTGTTGGTAGGATCCTGAACACGTAGAACACCCCGACCGTTAAATTATCTCCCATCGTTGTTGTAAACTATTGTAATTTAATTATAACGCGTATAATCTTTCGTAAACTCGGTGTACGCTGTCGTTCTAATTGATTAGCATCTTAATCACAGCTTTTTGTATGTGCAACGAATATATAAGTATGTTTTCTATTGGTGTTTTTCTGGCTGTTTCTGTGAAACACGTATTTCTATAATTTCTGGGCTGCAGTGCGATGTTCGTGCTGCGTAATAAAAGGACAAACTCATTACTTGTGTAGACGACGTGAATATGAGCTGTCATTGTGTAAAACTCTTGTTATCTGTTACAAATAATTTATACTATAATCTTTATGAACGTTATTTTTTGTAGATTGTTTCTATAAACGAGGGACGCAAATCCCTCGCCTCGGCAATCGTCAGTTAAATTCATATCTTTAAGAACAGAACAGTCGGACATTGATACTTATCTGTTAATTCTGAGTGTACTGTTCGTTATCATCGTGGTAGCAACTGAAGTATATAATGCAAACAAAAGCTAAACGAGTTATTATCATAGTACAATATCTCATATCACGTTTCCTTTATTCGGGGGATGTATAAAGAATTGTTCTGAAGGTACAATAACTATCTTATAATAATCAAATTCTTGTGATTTAGCGTCGTATTTATATTGTATCTAATATCGAGGCCTTTCACGCGCATGACAAACTGATCATCGTAGCGTAGTGTGTAACTAACTGATTGTTGTGACAAACATACGAGTGAAGGCGTTTAGATTTGTTCGCATCTTGCAAATGACTGCGATTTATGCAATTGGAAGTCGAACGAAAAGCATCTTTAAAATAAGGTGTACTCAATATATGGGAACATACGTACCTACTAGCTGATGGCCAGTTTCGATAGACCTCTAAGGGGAAAGTTTAGCTAATGTTGTTACTGGTTGAGCCACATATCGCCTGTAAGTCTAGATACTCAGTGCGTCTTCGCTTTAGTTGGCGCTATAGTAAAACGACTGCATTTTTTACTAAAAACACATTTTCATTTTGTACTCGAAACTGATTTAATACTTTTCAACAATAAGCTTATAACATAAATATATAATTGTTTAATGCACTTTGTTCTAGTAAAATGCAAGAATAGAAAACTACTACATAGGTAACTTATATTGATTATAATAAAATTAAATAAATGTTTATAAAGTAAAAGTTGTGTACGTTTGTATTAATATAGCGTGTACGACCAAATAATTGATTCACTGTCAGTACTCCGAGGTTGCGAAGTTGATTGTGAAGTAGACGGTAGATGCACTAATAACACGACCTAATGCTACTTTGTATCATTTTCTTGGCTGTGTTTTGTTGCGACATTTATGTTTCTACTGCCGCGCAATGGAAGTTTTTTAAATGTTTATACTGGTCACACTGGCCGTTTTTCAACGCGTATAAAACTTACTGGAATTCTTATTTTGAAAATTAAAAAGATGTCCTGTCTATAAATAAATGGCGCGTAGATGCTGGAAAGAGGCCATGTGTTGATCTTAAATGATTATAATAATTGTATACTTGTTAAGTTCTGAGTTGTGTGTGAGAGGCAGTTTGTTCAGTATCAGGTCGTGCATTCGTCATTACCCGCTGACATGTATTCACTGTATGAAACTATGATATTATATTAATATGAAAACAAACAATTCCTGAGATAATAAAAAAGGAAAATATTACAAAATCCAGTTTTATTTATGAACCTTTAAACTGAAAGCTGTTATGGCATGTGCCCTATGTTAAAATATACATTACCCTCATGTAGTCAAATTCTACAGTACTTATTAAATTATATTTTAATAATAAATCATTACTCACATTATCAATAAAATAATTAAAATAGTTTCTAAAAAGAACAGCTTCAATCTTATTTACATCCAATCACATTTAATTTTATTAGTTGTACTATGTAGGGGAGACCGGGGCGCGAATTAAAAAAAAATATATTTTCAGTTGTAGCTTCAAAATGCCTAAACATTTTGATATGGTTTTTATTTAGATGGTTTTTGTTTATGTCCAAACTATCCAAGAACCATATCGTTGGATTTAATTTGAGAAGAAATTGCTACTTTATTCAAAAAGTCGATTTTACTCAGAAAAGTCAGAAGTTAATACTAACCCCGCGGTCGGGGCTAGAATTAACGGTTCCGAGGTAAGTATTAACAAAAGGGGCAACAATTAACATTCTTGGTATTTTCCTCTTAAATTAAAGAAAACAAAGTTTTTTTTATTAAGCTATACAATCAACATTAGACTTAAACAATTACAGCACTTTGCCTACGCAACAATATTTTAACAATATAAAGAAACGAAAACCAAAACAAAACCTCTTTGTAGAAGAACAAAAATTAACAAATCATTAAATAATTTCTAATTAAAAACTACTTTTACATTAACCTAACAGTCTTTCAAGTATCTTATTTTCAATATGTTGTTTAATCAGACTTGGGTGATATCGAATAACAATATGATACTATAATAATACCGTAAATGAGGTAGTAAATGGCTTATTCTTAAACGTAGCAGTCTTTATGTAACCTACCTATGTACCTGTATAGTCTAAAGCAGTCTCAATAAAGCTTAGTTTCTTAAAAAATCAACATCATAACAATATAATAATCTACTACATCATTTTCATAAAGGTTAGGTACCTAATCACAATATGTTGCATTTTTATTCATATTCATCGTCTGAATCACAATTTCGGCAAATGTATGAAATTGTGTCGCCTCTGATACATCCGGACTGCGCCCACTGCTTGCATAAAATGCATTGTACCCAGTCTGCACTAGATGTGTCTTCATTGTATGAGACACCACAAACGATACAGAAATATTCATCTTCTGCACTGTCGCTGCTTTATTCCAATATCCGTTTCTTTGCCTTTTCCGCTTGTGATTTCCCCTTTCCTTTCTCCTTTTCAGTTTTTTTTTCCTTTACCCTGTCCTCCATCCTTTCTTTTCCCCTTGCCTTTACCCTTTCCTTTACCTTGCTCTTCTTTGCTATCGTCTTAATTCTGTGGCTTTTTTCGTTTTAAATTTCTGTTATTTTCTTCGTCTTCTAGTGCTTGTTTTTCCGGTGTTTCGGTGAGTATGGCAGATTTTCTTGTGCGTTTACGATTCAATTGAATCCGTGGCTGAGCTTTTGGGAGAGGTCGTACGGATTCGACTTGAAAACGGTTATCTGTTTGAGTACGTGAAAGACCAGCCACCACTTCCATAGGTATTATAGGTATTTGCGATCGTACCTCAGACAAATTTACATGTTTAGTGGATGAATTTAAACCATTTTCTTTTTGGGAGCCTTAAAGTATAGCCACTGGTTCAATAGGTATTAATTGTTCTCTTACCACAGATAAATTTATCCCTGAAATGGGTGTACAATCATTACCTTTTTGCATGCCTGAGGGTCCAGCTACTGGTTCATCAGACATTTGTGCTATCACGTCAGAAACGCTAATATCCAAACTAGGCATGTCATTTAAAATCTCAGGATTTTCTAAATTTAATGACACGTCATCAAGTATTAAGTTGTCACCTTCTACAGATGGTGTAGTCGTTACGTTAGGGCCGCTTCTGGTGGGATCTGGACGGTCGGTGACAAAAGATGGTGCATAGTCTGATTCTTGAAAGACGTCCTCATTACAAGGCCAGATACCAGCTTACCTAAATGCGTTTGTCACATTCATGGGATTTAATGCCAACGGGAGCGAATCTCTCACTACCTCTGGAAGATCGTAAATTGTCATGGTTTTTCCTGGGTTGTTGGTCATCCAGTTGGTCTGATTCCTGTTTATGTAATTTTTTAACGGACCATATACTCCCACATCGAGAGGCTGTAGGTTGTGCGAGCAATGTGGTGGAAACGACAAAAGAACGACATGGTTCCTCTTCGCTTTGTCAACGACTTCAACGTTTACATGCGAGTTGTGGTTATCCAGCAAAAGCAAAACTGGATCCTCTTCCGACGGCTTCACATGATGAATGAAATGATCGAGAAATTTCAAAAACGCTTTTTGAGTCATCCATCCTGATTGTTTACCAACGCCTATACATTCTGGTGGTCCGTTTCTAACAAACTAATCGTTGTAACGAACACGGGGAAAGACGAACATACAGGGAATCGCATTACTAATTGCATTTATGGCTACAGCCAATGTAACCAAAACGCCCCTTTCGGCGGATGTCACAGCACCGACCTGCTTTATGCCCCTTCCAGCAACAACTTTTTTTGGCTTTTGAACTGTAGTTACACCCGTCTCATCCATGTTCCAAATCCGAGATGGTCTAAGTTTGTATCATTCTAACACAGATCTGTATTTTTCAAAAAATGCGTGCACATTTGTTCTATTGAAGGATGTCGGCCTACTCAAACTTGTCGCTTCAGGGATTCTAATCGACAATATTGTATTTCTTTTTATAAAATTCGTGAACCAGTCATCACCCGCCATTTCCTTAACCCTCCATGATTCTGGCAAATTCTGGATTTTGTAAAAAACAGCACTCTGGTAGGCTAATTTTTTTACTTCCGTAGGTAGCAGCCCGAAATAAATATTGGAACACTTTAATAAATAATCTGCAATTTTTTTCTCCTGCTCAGAAGTGAACACTAACCGGGTCTTTTTGTAGCCTACTTCTACTGGAACTCCTGCTTTCTTCTTTTTCACAAACTTGAATAGCGTAACGTGACAGATTTGAAATTCTGTGGCTACTTCCCTGTAGTTTCTTTTCTTCTCCATTATTTCTAAAGCAGCTGACTTGTAGACCGCCAGCGAAGTCATGCCTCGTGAAGTTTTTTGCTTGTAAGTCCTCATGCTGTAACATTTAAGATAAATACCTAATTAGATACCGTGGTGAATAAACAAAAAAATTGTATATTCTGTTAATACTAACCCCACATAAGGGGTAAGAATTAACATGGTAATACTTGCCCCGTATGTTTTGTTTATTTTAGCCCCATGGATACTTTTTCAATAATAAAAATTATAATTACGAAATAGTTTACATTAGCGTTAGTAGAGTTATGTAACATTATTAGGAATAAAACTAGCCACCACGAAACAAAAAAATATTACGGCAAAATCAAATATACAACACGAAAATCAAAAAATCGTAAAGTGAAAAAAGTTCGTTATCTGGCCAAAATAGACGCACATCACAAAACTCGCTCCCACGGCGCACTGAGCGTTACTGACTGTGGTTACTGACGAGTCTCAACCTGTACAGCGCTATCGCGGGGACGAATTCCAGCAATCGCTAGTGATATAATATTTATAGTTTCTTAGAAATTCACTTGTTAATACTTACCTCTGTTAATTGAAGCCCCGGGCTCCCCTACACTAAGCTTAAAATTGATATTTCATTTCTCATACTTTGAGAGTACGCTTGAAGTTACCTGATCAGAGGGATGAAAACAGTATTTTGTACTTTTCGTCCCTGGGAAACTTTTCTCTGCAGTCAAAAATTTAAGTCATGTCCGAACTTTTTATACAGTCTCTGTTAATCGCGGCGTAAAATTGTAATTAAAAAATATCATCAATTTTATAACATGACTAACTTATATTTTACTTTCACTAAATTATTATTTAATTTACATAGCTTTGAGTTAAATATTTAACATCAACATTAATAAAAAATATTGGCTGGTAGAATGCCACAGAATAAGACATAAAAAGGCGGGAAAGCGGCAAAGGGCAAATCGATCTTCAGTTGTTTTGTCGAGTGCTAATTATTTACGGGTATCATTTAAGTTATCACCAATTTAATTAGTTTTGTGTTTCTTAAATAATAGGGTTTGTCCTCAAAATAGTAGATCTGTCACCAAAATGTAGTCACCAAACAATGCAAAATCAGTTCCACAATAAATCACCTAAAATCCTGAGATATAAGGTCTAGTACCAAATAAATGTTTTTGTATGTATTATAATAGGTGTGTCCTAATAAGTATTTCAACAATAATGAATAATGAGGCGTAGCCGACGGAGTCCCGCTTCGCGGGACTCCTACTTCTGGGCGGTTTAAAAAAAAATAACCACGAAGGGGACGGCGGGGTCTTTCAGACCCCGCCGTCCCCTTCTAACCTAACCTGTCCGAGTCGGGGTGCCCCAAGTTGTACCAAATACCTGGGAACAATTTTTGTTTATCTGAGAACGAAAATATTTCGTGGCGATAGATGTATTTATTAGGTGATACAACTTGATGACAAATATAAATTTTGGTGATAGAAAATATAGTTCCCATTATTTACATGAATGAGTTCCTCAGATTCAGAAATAGATTCAACGTCTGATTTCATTAGAGAAGAGGCTAAAACAATAGTCGAAAACCTTTTACCGCCAAAATCAAAAGAAAGATACATAAAACCTTACAATGTTTATATGAAATGGCTCGCAGAAAAATGAGTCGCAAGTCTATTTCAACTCTATGGAGCGTGTATTCAATGTTAAAGACGACTCTTATGTACAAAACAAGATATACTTACATTTGAAAGATTTCGCCAAACTATCCTCTTTTCTGAAAAGAGTTGAATGGATTTAAAGCGAAAAATTCCAAAGTTTTCACCGCACAAGAGGTACAAACCTGAAATAAAGCACCAGACAAAATATAAGTACTTAGTAATACAGGTAAAGAAATCTATAAATTAGGTAGGTACCTATGTAAAGATATTGTACAAGAGAACTACCAATTAAAGATTTACACTTACTTTTCAGGTCGTTTGATATTGGCCATAAGTGGCGCTTGCAGAAGCATTGAACTGGTGAATACGAAGGTACCTAAATGACATAGAGGAACAAGGTCAAATCCTACTCTTACTAATATTATAAATATGAATTTGTGAGGTTGGATGGATGGACGGATGTTTGTTACTCTTTCACGCAAAAACTACTGAAAGGATTTGGATGGAATTTGAAACACAGATAGTTTATAACCTGGATTGACACGTATGATACTTTTTATCCCGATAGTACGTTCCCGTAGGAGAATTCCCAACCTCCACGCGGGCAAAAGCTAGTAATATTATTAAATTAAGAAGTACGAAACGAGTTGAGCGAACCTTCATAGAAAATAAAGAATTTGTACAAATACCTAATAGAAAAATACCAAGTACTTCGACCTAGTGGTATGTAAACTGATAGTTTTTTCCTGAATTACCAAAAAGGGAAATGTTTGAGGCATGCAATTGGCAAAAACAAAATGTCTGGTATCCCGAAACAGATAGATAGCCACTTAGAACTTATAATTGCTTCCGCAGAACTTCAGCTACTTTGTTAGCTGATTGAGGCACAGATTTGACTACAATTAAAAGACACGGAGGTTGGAAATCGTGTAAAGTAGACGAAGGATACATAGAAGAATCAGTGGAAAATAAGACTAAAATGTCAAGTAAAGTTACAAAAACGATAAATCAACAATCATCTGAATTCTCTCCGCAACCTCCGCAACTTCTAAAGACTATCTGGAGCGAAGTAAAAAAAACTATCCCAGCTGAAGAAAGTGACATACTTAATATTCCTTTCTCCTACATTTACAGAAACAAGAAACTCAGGTTCTGGTTTTTTTTTTTCCTATTGGGCAACTCGTAGTTTTGACCACTGAGGTCTTGGCTACTTAACCGGTCAATCCTGTGGGTGCCTCAAGCTACTAACTTAAAGCCTCCAGCCAGGGGCGAAATTCTTAAATACTAGGTGACCGCACGCTAAGGGCACCCCCTGTGGGGTACGAACCTCGGCTTAGGGCGTCACTGAGGGGATGGCAGCAAGGTGGGACAAGCTGGATCGAAATTATATTATTATTATTATTATAAGGGGAATTTAAAGCTACAGGCTCAGCTACGGCGCGGGCTGGCGCATCGGGGGGGACAATTACGTCGGGGGCGTCGCGTAGGACCTCGGCGGCGAGGTCGGAACGATGGCGGTCTGTTTTGTATACTGTACTGGTGGCCCTACTGCTCTCCTGGAGGAGGGTTATGGGGTCATCGGGGTCGGACAGGACATGCCTTGGATGGCGGGTACGACTAATACGGGAGGGGATATATCTGGCAGCCTCGACAACCAGAGGGTTGCGATGTGAGGCCGCGGAGTCGAAGAAACGCTTGGATATGCGCTTCATGAATTGGCGGATAGTGGGGACTTTAAGATCAAGATGGAGGATCTCGTTCCGAACGAACCAAGGGGAGCCGGTTGCCCTACGGAGGAACCGGTTTTGGAGGGTCTGCATCCTATGGATGTGGTGGGGTTTCGAGTGTGCGAAAACCACGCTCGCGTAGGTCATGATTGGCCGAATGCACGCTGTGTAAATGCGCAATTTGCACTTGAGTGACAATTTGCTGCATGCATTCAATAGGGAGTAGAGTCTACCGAGAGCGAAAGCGGCGCCCGAACGCGCCTGCCTTATGTGCTCACCGAAAGAGAGTTTTTGCTCCGGTACGACACCCAAGTATTTGGCTCGCTTCTCCCAAGGGATAGGCTTGCCGAACATGGTGATCGGACGGGGAGGGGTGGGGCTGAGTCCCGGTTTCGAAAAAAGAACCGCTTGACTCTTATCGGGATTGACTTCGATTCTCCACTTCCTAAACCAGTCACCGAGTTGGTTGACTGTGGTTTGGAGAGTGCGAGATATCGCATCGGAGCTTACGCCGGTGTAGTAAATGGCCGTATCGTCTGCGAACAGAGCCAACTGAGCCCTTTTACTTTTCGGGATATCGCTGGTGAATAGCGTGAAAATGAGAGGGGCGAGCACAGAGTCCTGAGAGACTCCGGCACCGCTGGGACGGGGGGAGGATAGCGCTCCTTCGATGCGGAATCGGAAGGTGCGGTTCGACAAGTAGTCTTGCAAGATGAGCACGAGACGATCTGGCACTTTAAGTTTGTATAGCTTATATAATAAGCCATTGTGCCAGACTTTGTCGAACGCTTTCGCTATGTCGAAGAAAACAGCACCCGTCAACGAACCACGTTGGAAGCCAATGCTTACATGTTCGATGATACGCTGGACCTGTTGGACGCACGAGTGTTGGGTTCGGAAACCGAACTGCTCGTTGGGAATGAGACCTTTTGTCTCGGCATAGTCTCTGAGACGCTTATAAATAAGCCTCTCATAGATTTTGCCGAGGACATTGAGGAGACTGATGGGGCGGTAGCTGGAGGGAGCGGATTTCGGCTTGCCCGGCTTGGGAATACCGATGACAGTGGCCTGTTTCCACGCTTGGGGGAAGATGTTATTGCTCATGGCACCATTGAAGATGGTGGTCATTAGCATGATCAGGTGGGCAGGGAAAAGTTGGAACACCTTATTGGTCATTCCATCAGAACCGGGGGCTTTACGGGGCTTAAGGCCCTTTATGAGCTCGTGCACTTTGTCGGGGGTGACGGGAGGCAGAAGGCACTCGGGGTCTTCTACGCGGGGGAGGGAGGCTCTCCTTTTGACTTCGGCTTTGACCTCAGAGAGGTGAGCTTGGTCTACAGGTTGAGAGCTGGGCGAACATTGGGTCTCAAGACTGTCGGCTAGGCACTCGGCCTTGTCGACATCATCGAAAGCGATCAAGTTTTGGAAAGAAAATCGAACATTAATATACCAGGAAAGAACCTTTCCCCTTACGTTTAATAATTGCGCTAATTTTAATATTAATTTTAAGGTAGATAATCTTACCAATATTGTTTATTTATGTTTTAATAAAATATTGTTTGTTGAACTAATCAGGTTTTTTATTTACATTCCTCATATTCGAAATAAAAAGCAGATTACCTCGGTTGAAAGATCTATTTAAGCACTCGGAACTATTGGCCATACCATCTCGTGCTTAGGTAGGTCCCTTTCATCCCTTGTCTAGGTACTATTGGTCACTAGTTTTTTTTTAATGCCGATACCACAGCGTAACAAAATATCTTGTAATATTTCATTATGTAACAATTCCATTTTTAGGTTCACTGAGTTACCTATACACAAAATTGGTCAAAAACAAAAAGAGTAAATGTCAATATTATTTAACTATCTAACAATCAACACTGGTAGACTAATTTTTAAGTTAATGGGCAGACTAGATAATTTACGCCAAGGGTGCAGTTACTGGAATCGCATCGCACCGGAACGTTAACTTCAAGGCGTTCGTCGTGCGTGTACCGAACTGTTATCTGCCCCTCGTCATGCAAGAACACTTTTGGCCGCAGGACGTGGTGTACCTACCATCGCAACCGCGGAAAAGTTCCACTGGATAGCACAAAGTCAAGCTAGTACAAAGTGAAGCGCTTCTAACATAGTCTTAAGGGGGATGCGCCAAGGTAGCCCGCGAAATTCGAATTTTCTTACGTTTTTTGCAATGTGCAGGTCAGTATCGACCGTATCAAATATGGTTTTACAGAATTATAATCATTACTTGTAGAATCAGCAATACAACTCCGTAAGTTAGAATTGCCCTCAAATGTCATGATTTCATGAAATAGTCATTCAATAGGGTAATATGAACTTATACAGATGTATTGCTGATTCTAATGATTATAATTCTGTAAAGCCATATTTGTTACGGTCGCGAATTATATTTTAACCAAAATACAACCTGACAGTGAGCTGCAAATTGAAAAAACGTAACAAAATTTTAATTTCGCGGGCTACCCTGAAGGTTCCGCCTTAAGCCTTTTTATTAACATTAACTTTTGTTTATATGAAAATATGTATGTTTAGGTTAAGGTATTTTTCTATGGGCCTGTGTCGCCTGAAATAAATGGTATTATTATTATCTATTATTTTATTATTAATTTATTACTATGGAATTTATTTCCGAGTATTTACCCTTTAAATTGACTAAACATATTAATATTTCCCTTGCTTTATATTCCGTAACATTTCAATATCGACAAGAACTTTTTGATACGGAGGAATAAAAACTACCATTACCAGGCAAAATTCGAAAACAAAAAAATAACTATATTGTAAAACATTTGGTCCCTTTTCTATACAAGTCAGACAGCATCTAATAGTTCATACAATTATTTGAGAATGCCCCACTTGACATAATCATTGACGACTCCATTCAGTCTCTCCGCGTAGACGTCGCTGGTCTTCTCAACGGAGAAGTTGGAAATCTCGAGAGAATCGTTGACTTCGGGCGCGTTCTCACTGTCAATGGTCCCCACAGGTAAAGTGAACACTGCTAGGCTGAGTCCAAACGGCAGTTTCTGGAAAAGAATAGAAGATGGTAAGTTTTCTTATGTATCCTTTGGCTAGGGCCTAATTAGTAAATTACAAAACAGATTCAATGAAAACCTGAAAAAATTGCCTTGTTTTAACAAAGCTAAAGGGTAATCAAAATCAAAATATTTTATTTCACATAAACCAACATGGGCACTTAGGAAACGTCAGAAGCTAGGTGTACGGTTCCAATTGGTTGTTTCATGGAGAAGAGCCGGCAAGAATCTCCACGGTTATTCTTTAAAAAATAAGGGGCTTTTACAATACGGACGAAGACGGCAAGACTAAGACGGCTCGGTTGGCGCAGTGGTTAAGCGATTGACTGTTGCGCTGCGTGTCGCGGGTTCGATTCTCGCACGGAACAAATATTTGTATTACCTACAAGTAGTTGTTCCGGGTCTGGCTGTTTGTGCATGTGAGTTTGAATGTTTGTAAATGCACCCACGATACAGTAGAAATTCCTAGTGTGGAGCAAAGTAAAAAAAAAGAAGCAAATTACAGTGTTGATAGATATGGGAGGACAGTGTAAACCTGTCAACAAGTAACAGGTACTCAACAAAATATAAAAAGGTCTACAAATCTACAGTCTACAAGTTAGGCCTACAACGTTCTCACATTCACAAAATAAGAATCTATACAGGATGTTTGGCAGAACGTTGAACATACGAAAATGGTGGATAGGTCACACACTAGGGATGTTTTGCTAGAATTGGAACTCCGCAATATATATATATTTTTAATGCAAGTTGAAATTAAGATTTAAGTATTTTTTACATCTTTTTGTAAGTTTGAGGACTCGATAACTTTTTTTCTAGCTAACATCTGAATAAAGCAATAATTTTATAAGAATCTGCCAAAATTAAAGATTAAAAAAAAACAAAATATTGCTGTTTTACCCATTTTTTATAAAAATTACACTTTAAAGTTTAGAAAGTGGTGAAACTAGAAGAAAACAAATGTTTTTTTTTAAATGTCCAGAGGGCTAGGGCCAAATAAATTAGGGCTGAGTAAGTAACAGATGACCCCACCTATCCACCATTTGCGTATGTTCAACGTTCTGCCAAACAACCTGTATATAAAAATGACATGATTGCCATTACAACTGTAACAAATCTGAATTAAAACCCTGTCTACAAAAGTCATAAGTAAAGAGTTGAATTATAAATTAGCCGCTGAAACGCCCAAGTTTCGCGTATGTCGGCCTGTCAAATGTCCAGCTGCTAGATTGACCTAAGACGGCCGCGTGCGCACCGGTCTTTTCTAACATAAAGTGTAATAACTTGAAAACTACTGAACCTATACCCTAATAAAAAATCGTGTGTGTAGCTGAAACCATACAGAATCAATAGGTGTTAAAACTACATTACGACTTCATAGACCAAAGAACTAAAAAAATGTTAAAATAAGAATATGTGTTGAATTTCCGTAAAAGGTATAAGTATAATGTCAAATAATGAGAAGATCATGTCAAAAAAGAAAGTAAAAAAAAACTTTCTTTTTTAAATTAATTTCGTAATTTGGGAGCAGTTAATAGACATTTTCATAGTGATGCCGTTAATACCGTTATCAGGGAAGCCACATGTGCAGAAGGAATTATTGCCAACTTCCTTGTCTTCAACGTAGGCTTTAATGTTATAATATGCATTTTTGCTAAGGATTCGTTTGATGTGGGTTTTGAACTTTCCATCGCTAAGTTCTGTAACTGACTTTGGCAACTTGTTATAAAAGCGGATACTGTTTATAAGAAATTACTTGCTTGTTTTAGTTAATCTAAATTTAGGTAGAACAATTTCATTTTTGCTACATGTATTTATATGATGGAAATCGCTTCTTATTTTGAAAAGTCTATTTTTTGCGAACAAACCGAATACTTTCTAAGATATAACGCATTATTGTCTCTCCTTCTCCCTTGAATCCATCCAAAGGTTGTCTGTAAAAGATCGCTTTTAGCGATAAGACCGCCCATTGTGTCACCCTAATCTACATAATAAAGAGTATTCTATTCTATTCTATAACGAGAAGGCAGAGTTAGTATATCAATTTCTTTAAATTTGTTTCTAAGAGACTCGCGAGGACCCATTTTATAGATCGCGCGGATTGCTCTCTTTTGTAAAATGAAAATTGAATCTAGGTACGTCAGCGACCGATCCCCACAGCAGAACGCCATAAGACTTTACTGTGGAAATAAGTAAAGTATACTAACCTAGCTGTGGCTATATCAGTCAACTGCCTTATTTTTCTTACTGCATATGTAGTTGAACTTAATCTACCTGAAAGAGCTCTAATGTGGGCGCCCCATTGCAATTTTGAATCTAAAGTAATTCCTAGAAACGACGACGTAATGCAACATGGAATTCTGTAGCACCTATAGTCCTTAACCCTGCAGTAGGACAATAACAGGCTGGTGTAATTGGGGCATAGGCTGCTGACTGCACCGCAGCCCAAGACTGCTGCTGTAAACGAGGCAGAAAATCGAGGGTTATTGCAGATAACATCGCTAGTCATGCTTGACATGACAAGTATATTTCTAGCAATTTCACCAGATAATATTTTTATATATCCGAATCTGATAGCTATAATCGGACCGATAAATTGGTTATGACATGATTGTGTCTCTTAGTTCTTGCATATGATGCTCTACGATCAGCACTTTTGAGAAAAAGACCGCGCCTGCCCATAAACCATGTTTAGTGTTGTAAGGGGTAGAACTTTGTGTCTTTATTTTATGAACTCCTTACAATACTCACAGAAGAATAATATACAGGACTACAACCAACTCAGGCTATGAGCGTAATAGCGGCTCTCTCCGCGGAGGGCGGCCCGTACCTAGCTAGAGTAAACCTTAAATGCCACGTTACCGATATAATGCAACATTGTGTCACTACAGTATTCCTCCCCTATCTTTATAAATTGTAGCAATTATACAAAATAAGTGAGCGTATTTTCCCTTGAATTTACTTGAATGAATTTACTTAGTACATTTGTTAGTAATATTATCATTAGGTTTCTACCTATTACAGTTCCTGTTTACACAGTATGTTTTGCTTATCAGCAATAGTTCGCGACCGTCAGTCCGGTGCTCCATATCTAAGTATCATCTTACATGACGACATTGATTGTATTTTAAACAATTTGTAATATGTTTATGTTATTCTTACAAATAAATAAATTCTAATTCTACTTATTTATAACTTATAATCTACACAATATTCTTTTGCTTGCCTTTTACATTTCCAAAAGAAGATCGCTGTATTCCTTATAATCGCCGTTTCCCGTTAATTGTACGTATTTCTTGTAGGTAGGTACTGGGGCCTGCAGATTTGACGCTGCAGCATTTTTTTTTTTTTTGGGTAGCATATCATCAAATGACCTTTCCCGCTCTGGGCGGAGCGGAAGGGCGTGTCAGCGAACAATCCGCGACCCCGGCAGGCATCGGCCCTATCGGACCCCGTCAATTATGCTGGCAACTCTTTGAGGCGCGCGTGGAACACAACGCGCCGTCGACCCGGGCCTGGTCCTTACCGGACGGCGAGCTGCCCATTGTTCGCCGTCCGCAGGCCCGCGCCTACGGTGGCCGGGAGTCGGCTACCGACTCCCGACGCCCAGGGTGTCTCCTCCTGCGGCGACTAGGGGCGTGAGGGCGCAATGATTGCCTCTCCCTCACGCGCACCGCCTCCTCCTTCGCGAGCATTATTGCTTCGCAGAAGGAGGTGACTGCTTCCCATTCTCTCTCGCTCCGTACCATGGGCTGAGCCAGGGCCGGACGCGAGCGATCGCCGCCGCCGATCACCGCCACGAGGACACGGCGGTGCTCCGCCCAAGCCGAGCAGACCTCCACCGTATGCTCCACCGTGTCCTCCGGTCGATCCACACAATGCCAACACCCGGGCGTTTCCTCCCGCCTTATCCGAAACAGGAACCTCCCGAAACAGCCATGTCCGGTGAGGACCTGCGTCAGGCAGGGTGAGGACGCCGTGGCGCCTCTCAAGCCACTCCTCAAAGAGGGGACTTACCGCCGCAATTGTGGCGTGCCCAGCGCTGGGTTGCGACAGTCGCACTCTCCATACCGCCATGGGATCCCGCCGGAGCTCTGTCCGCTGTGCCGCAATTTCTCGCGGCAGCGGAGTAACGCCCCGGCGTTTCGCCTCCTCGCGCCACTCCTAAATGTGCGCGAGAACTTTTGCCTCCAGATCCCATGGCGGCAATCCGGCAAGGAGGCTCGCCGCCTCGCAGGAGATGTGAGCCGAGCCGAGCAAGAGTAGAATCTAACTAACTATCTAAATAAGTAGATATTGGTGCCGATTCTCTTGTCGCAAAATTCTCAAAACTAGACTCAAAATCTCAAAAATTTAGTTTATTCCTGTCAAACGACAATTTCCCATTCTGAAATAGACTAAAGTGACACAACTTAACTATATTTTAGTTTGACAGCACTAAGATGGCACTGAGTTAGTAATTTAGTGAAAATGGCAATTTTGCTATTCTGAATTTGACGGTTTTCACCCAAATTTTTGGTTGTCTAACTAATCTGACTATATTTAATTGCAGTTAAAAGGGTGTGGAATAATAAAATTACTTGTCATGAACTAAAATTCACCATAATACTTCGACCTCAGGTGCAAAAACAGTAGGTACCTACTGTAGGTATCTTTTTTTTGCTTATATCTCGAAAATGGTGTGTCCTATCGCAAAAATAATGGAAATTTCGACCCCCCATTATAAAACACAAACTAGAATTCCAAATGTAGGTAATATTTTTTTTATATTTTCCATACAAAAAGTGAAAAATTCCATATAAAATACGTCCGAGGTTGCCCCCATGCGCGCTTCCGGCTCTAATACAAATTCACGGGCTAGGGCCGTAGGGCAAACAAGTACCACGTGGAGTTGCGATTGTCAAATTAAATTTTATTTGCGACCAAATTATTTTTAAATTTAGAGATATTTTTTTGCAGAATAGCGCTAAGATTCTCCATAGCCAAAAGTAAGGAATTTTAGTGATAGTTCAGTTAATTTAGTTCGGTGTACAAGAGATTCGGCACCATTGAACTGCGTAATTAAGTAGGTGCATAAGTTTACATCTTGTTTGCTGCTTGCATAGCCTTATTAAAGTAAGCAGATGCATAATGAGGCTTTAGACAGCATTGTATCATCAAATATTGCGCAGAATTTATATGCATACACGTGTATACACGAATGGTGTAAAATATAACTGCGGAGATCGCCTTAACACTATGGTAGCTGTAGGTACCTACCTACCATCAATTTGCATGCGGATCAGTGGTCCTCTGATATAATTCAAACGGATGCTATATCTTGATCGGGTGTGTAATACATGGTATGGTGTCGGGTGTGTATAGGTAGATAGTATAATATCACTTGAAATAACGATTACATAATAAAATTTTCGCTATAAAACAATTTTTCATATGCTAATTTCATTTGATCAAATGTTATATTTCATATAACCTTCTTTTGCTATAATAACATTTAGTATAACGTTAATTTCATATAATTTTCAATATGTGTAATGTTTTTTTTGTTTAACGTTCAGTTAACCTTATTTTCATATTTACTCATTTTCAGCCAAAATTCTGTAATGTATAAGTAAATATCGGGAAACATCATACTGTTATAACCGCATCTAACCCAAATCATTCACCAACAATAGAGGGGATCTGGCGCTCGGCGGCCGCTGCCGCGGCAAGCTCGCTTCGCTCGCTCGCCTTCGCGCTAATGTTCACTGTTCTAACATAACCTAACCCAAATGATTTGAAATATAATCACTTTTGCAAAAATATACAAAACAAAGTAGACGTTTCTAAATTATATTAAACGTTACTTATAGATTTTGAACATTATAGTAACTGAATATTATACTTAGGGATTGAATAATAATTCAAATGTGCGTTATAGAAAATATCCTTTATACCATATAAAATTAGGTAAAAAAATATATATCAATAAATAATTATATCATTTCATCGTTATATTAAAAAAGTATAATAAATGAAATTAGGTCATATTAATGATCATTAGAACTTTTGTTATTATTTCAAACGTAATACACCCATCTTGATCAGCCCAACCACTAAGGTCAAACAAATTTAGAGAGATCTAAAACTAATACCCGAATCTGTGATCGCGATACAATGAGTCATGAATGAATGACCATCCATGTCGCGGGTTCGCTTCTCGGGTCGGACAGTATTTATTTTTCCATAATGAATTTTTCAGTAGCAGCCTTGAGTCTGGATCTGTATCTGATTTATGTTATAGCTATAAGCTCGCCCTAACAAGGGGCTTCTACATAACAGGCACAATGTGGGCGTACCTGCTTACACAGGCACCTACCCCTTCGAAGGAATACAGGCGCTATATTATGTAAATCTAAAGTTTAAAATTAGTCGTCACTTCATTAAACCATCCGTCTATTGCCGGAAGCCATGTTTACTCTGAGGCGGCCTTGGGCCTTGACAGTTGGCGGCAGATTGCGCATATTATCAGCACACAACTTGTTTAGGTACACACTCACGCATTTGAATAATCTATGCGGAATTAAATATTATTTTATTCATAACAATAACTATGTACAGTAGACCACGTCAGTGGTAACGGAACCAGTACCTATAAGCTGGCTTCGTATTGTAGTGAAACTCCGTAGGAACTACGGTCAAAGTAATACTACTGACGTGCGGTCGACTGTACCCATAATGTAACTGATAGTGTGGCTTTTAAGCCACCTGGAGCATTATTTTTATGCTAGTAACGGTATACCGTTATTAGCATAAAAATAATGCTCCAGATAAGATAAGATGCAGATTTAAAATCTATACGAATAAATAAAATTGAAATGTCTGTTGGTAATGTCAAAATAACAGGTCTTTTCTAAATGCATATGAAAATATACACGGTACTTAAAATAAAAAATCATTTAAAAAAATGCTATGTGTCTGTTTGTTCTGGCCAATCTCCGAAACGGCTGGATTGATTTTAACAGGACTTTCACTGGCAGATAGCTGATGCTATAAGGAGTAACATAGGTTACTTTTTGTCCCGGTAGCACGTTCCCGTGGGATAATTTCCGACATTCCCGCGGGCGAAGCCGCGGGCTAAATAAACCTAGCAAACAATAGGTTCGTATTAGTTGAAAGGTATTCCTGTATTTACCGTAGATAAAAAATTGTTACCTAATTGTTTCGACTTGACGATTTTACTCACGCGTAATCGGTAGGTAATAAAAACACACCGACAAGTGTAATAGGTACCTATTATTATGGGACGAATTAGAACTTCGCAAGTGCTACCGCTGGGCGTGCAATGAGCCCGATGTGTTATTGAGTTTTTCCATCAGGAATATTTGAGTAGCATCCTGGAGTCTGGATTCGTGCCCGGTTGATGGCAATAGGCTCGCCCTCTATTAATAACTGGCAAAATGCGGGTGTAGGTAGGTACTATAGGATAGATGCACCTGTGCCTTATCCTTCCGGGAATACGGTCGTGATGTTATGTGTGATTTAGTACTTATCTACAAACCTACCTACCTCTAAACTCGAACCTACTATCGAAGTACAGTGAGACTGATTTGAAAAAAACGTGCAGTCTCAGCGTTACCTTTGTAATGGGTAATGGGACTAGTGATACCCACCCTAAATAATATTGTCTATCTATAATCGGTTATACTTATTGTTAGATACGACCGACCAGTAATCTGACTGATATCTGCCTTAGTAGTTACGTGTATAAATAAAATTAGATATCTATCGTATAATTGGTTTAATAGTTGCTTCATCAGCTTCAAAATACCTAGGTAATTATAAACTGTGATCGATCTAAACATTTGCTAACTACTTCAGAGGATAGGTAGGTACCTAACTCTGGCACGTGTCTCCGCCGGCAGTAGTGAGGGTTATGCTGGCAGAAACAAAGAATTGGCCGAAAGCAGCTTCCTTCTGTGAGAGCGTGATGGTCAAGAAGGAGGCCGCCGAGCGGGATCAGGAGAAGGCTGATCTTGCTCGGAAAAGGAGGCGTCCGGGAGGCAATCGCCTTGGCGCCTAATACACCGAAATCCGCTTACCGATTAAGGTACGTGGACCTTTGGGGTCGCAGACGCACAGAGTGGGCACTCTTTCCACCTACCGAGTGACCCCAGGGAAAACGGTGACACAGTGGTCACGTGCTACCGTGCATAGCGAGGCTCAGGGGAGGTCCCTTTACAGTCTCCCCAGGGATGTGTCTTACAGCTAGGCGTTGCACAGGGGGTTCTGGAATTGGTATTTTAAGAGGAACCGGGACCACCATCAGCATATAGGGGGGGTCCCCGGGTCACCGGGGTGGTTTTAGTGAGGTAAAAATCTCACATTCCCCGACCTCCGTCCCCAGAGGTCGGGTGCCTTTTGAAGGTTTCCCCCCGAAAACAAAAATAAACAAAAAAGGTAGGTACATACTTAACATGACATAACTTTCTATCCTATCATTATGTGCATTCACACTTCGCGAGTTACTTTTAGACCCACGTAATGGGGGCGAGCCTATTGCCGCTAACTGGGCGTAACTACAGACAGAAGGCAGACAGAAGGGTTGCTACTGCGAAGTACCAGATCGAGACACCCAAACATGTCGCAACTTGAGAATTCAAACCAGTGCTGGTTCTCAGCTCAGCCGTCGCTTGTGTAACCACTAAAGAACTAGACCCATATGTTGACAAATTAAATAAATTACATAGAGCAAGCACAGAAAAACCGGATTGGCGTATTTTTGGTACAGGAAATACTTACCTTGAACTTTGTAAAAAAAATGGTGGTTGGCGTTCTAAAAAGAAATCTTAAAAACGAAAATATAAAATAACTTTTTTATAAAAAAAATAAAAACTTTTTTACAAAAAAACAACCGACTTCCAAAAAAAACACTAAAAGACATGAAAAATAACTTTAATTTCGGAAGTCGGTGTCTGGTTTTGTATTTTCGTTTTTGGTCACCGACTTCCGAAATTAAAGTTATTTTTGACGTCTTTTAGTGTTTTTTTTGGAAGTCGGTTGTTTTTTTGTAATAAAGTTTTTATTTTTCACTTTTTAGTTGCGGTACCTACCCCACACAAACTCGTATACCACTACTTGGTGTGTAAATAACAGTGACAGGAAATTATTAACACATCATCCATATAAACTAAGTGGAAAAAATATGCAATATTAAAGATAACTCAAAAACTACTGGTCAGACCTTGATCAAATTTAAATGGGACCACATGTGAAGCACCACCTATCAAATAAAAAAAGAATCATCCAAATCGGTTCACCCAGAAAAAAGTTATGAGCTAACACACATAAAAAAAAAAAAAAAAACATACAGACGAATTGAGAACCTCCTCCTTTTTGTGAAGTCGGTTAAAAACAACCGACTTCCAAAAAAAAAATTAAACTCGAAATCGGTTGTTTTTTTGTAAAAAACGTTTTTATTTTTCACTTTTTAGTTGCGTTACCTACCCCACACAAATTCGTATACCACTACTTGGTATGTAAATAACAGTGACAGGAAATTATCAACACATCATCAGTATAGACTAAGTGGAAAAAATATGCAATATTAAGGATAACTCAAAAACTACTAATCAGACCTTGATCAAATTTAAATGGGACCACATGTGAAGCACAAGCTATCAAATAAAAAAAACAATCATCTAAATCGGTTCACCCAGAAGAAAGTTCTGAGCTAACAAACATTAAAAAAAAACATACAGTCGAATTGAGAACCTCCTCCTTCTTTTGAAGTCTGTTAAAAATCAAAGACACCGACTTCCGAAATTAAAATTATTTTTCACGTCTTTTAGTGTATTTTTTGGGAAGTCGGTTTATTGTTTTGTAAAAAGTTTTTTTTTGTATTTGTTCTTCGTCTGCGAAGTTATTCGAGATAGCTTTTTATAATATAACTTAAATTCAGTGATAACAGTGCTAGTTATACCATAGAAACAGTTATAACATGTTGTTAGTGCATAAAACCGTAAGTACGACCCATTCAAACCTCAATTAAGGTGATATATTGAAAAAAGTGTGCTTTTTCTTTTTAGTGTACCTTTTTAAATATATGGAATAGGTATTTAACAATTTGGTGTATGTTTTATGACTATATTTCCTAGTATCCTGTAAAAGGAATACACGATACAAAAAAAAATTCTCGATACAAAAAAAATGCAAAGTTCTATCTATGTTTATGTTTTTTTGAGCATTAAGGCGTAACGCTTATGAGTTACTCATTGGAGTTTACTATAAAACAGAGAATAATCATATTAAAGTTTGAGTAAAGCAGTTTTTGTTTTAATAATAGTTTTTATTTAAAAAAGACGGCATTTCGATTTGGCACATACGTTGTTTTATTCCGAGCACACACACATTATCGCCATCCCTTCTTTTGCCTATCAAAAGTAATGTCATCACTTTCGTTTGTTCATAAATCAGTCGCCCGGTGGGGCTGATTGAGGATGAGTCTATGTCATTTTTTCTATCGATCGGTGCGATCTAATTTACGTGATTTAAATAATTGTGTTTACAGAAAAAGTTAGTAGCTTAGCAAGTCAAGGTAGTTATTTAATACAATTAGTGTTGAATAGGTATTTAGACTCTGTGTGTGTGTATTCTTGTGACTGTGAACAATATAACATTCTTTTTCTATTATTATTTCGTGACGACATTCAAATTATTTATGAAAATGGAAAGAAATAAAAACCGAAACCGAACAGTACCTTAAACGTTAGGAGTATGTGCTGTCTGCACAGGGCAATCAATGAACTCATTCAATAGCAATAAGATGATGGTAATAGTGAGTGGAATTCACCACCTTCACTAAAGCATTACCAGAAACAATCTATTCTCGCCTTGCAAAGTAATATTGTGTACTTATGCATTCTATTTTGTGGGGAAGAACGTCTGTTTTTATACCTACAACTTATAATAATCGTTTACATAGAGAAATAGGCTAAAATAAATTATTCATTTTGAGGTTTGAAATACGTCAAAAATACTACAATATGTCAAATACTGTCACTTCGAGTGATATAGCACAAAAAAAAAACAAATTTGAATTGTGAAAAAAGGTGAATTCTTACCCGACTACGGCAAAGTCAAAGGACGGTATTGATTTTACAGGCTATGTATGTATAATATGTATGTGTTTACCTGTTTCCTCATAACTCTTCGTCATTTATTTGGACAAACGAGATATCGTTGGAAGCCTCATGTTGTCCCGGGGATTATAAGCTACATGGCAGCCAATAGCGGATATGAAGTGTTACCGGGAAAAAAAAAAATATATATATCGTGTTTGGTATCTAATAAAAGGTCCTAAAGAGTACTTTCTGAAATATATTGGATATCTTTATCTAAACCCGAAATAAGATCAAAACAATTATGTTTCACTCAGATAGTTTTCAATAACACTAAACATCCTTCTGAAATGTTGTGAAGGCTGCTTAGCCAATTATTGTTATCAAATTCCATTTGCGATCTACCCTCAATGATTTCTAACGACAAAATAATTGAAATAAAAAACACAGTTAAAAACTAAAACTACTACTACTGCACCACTACGGAATCCGAAACGCCTCTCTGGATCTTCTTACTTCTTACTTAAGTGATAGGATTCAGAGAGTTGATGTTAATGGAAAAAGATCACCCGGATCGGTAGTAAGAATGGGGGTCCCCCAGGGCTCAATTCTTGGGCCATTTTTATTTCTTATTTATATAAATGACTTGCCTTACCTCATAAAGGATAAACATGATATAGCGTTATTTGCAGACGACACTTCACTTTTATTTAAACTGAAACGTCAGCAGCTGATTACTGACAATGTAAATAGCGCCCTTGCAATAGTAGTTAACTGGTTTAATGTTAATAACCTACTTCTTAACGAGAAAAAAACTAAATGTATTAAGTTTACGATACCTCATGTTAGACAAGTAGAAACTAGTGTTCTCATAAAGGGTGACGTGCTGAAACCCGAAAATACCACAGTTTTCTTAGGCATAACTTTGGATACCAAGCTTCAATGGGGCCCCCACATAGATAAATTGTCAAAAAAGCTTAGCTCTGCAGCATACGCCGTTAGAAAAATTCGTGGTTTAACTGATTTAGAGACAGCCCGTTTAGTATACTTTAGTTATTTTCATAGTGTGATGTCGTACGGTATTCTGTTGTGGGGAAATGCCACCGATATCCAGACAATTTTCGTTTTACAAAAAAGGGCAATTCGTTCTATCTATAAATTAAGTCCCAGACACTCCCTCAGAGATAAATTTAAGGAGATTAATATAATTACTGTGCCTTCTCAGTATATTTATGAAAATCTTTTGTATGCACATAAAAATATTAATCTGTTTAAAAAATACAGTGATATCCACAATATAAATACTAGAAACAAACACAAATTTATTGTTCCTACAACCAGGCTCAAGAAAATAGGTGGCTCGTTTAGATGCCAATGTATACGTTTTTATAATGAACTTCCTAGCCACATTCAAGATCTAAGCTTTAATAAATTCAAATCTTTTATAAAACGGAAACTATGCCAGAAAGCCTATTATACTGTGAAAGACTATATTGAGGACAAAAAGGCTTGGGATTGAGCTGCTCCAATAAATTTACACGGTGAATGTTGATTTTAATTTGCTAGCTATTTTAGACATGAATATTTACTGTAAAAAGTATTATATTATTTTCATTATTGAGAATATGAGGACTATGTGGGTCATTGTTTCAGTTATATTCTTGATCTGGCAGTTTAAGTAGTTTATGCGGCCTACCCAAATGTCCTTTCTTTGGTATTGTTCGTCGAATCGTTGAGCTCCTTAAGTTCTGAGTTGAGCTGCACGGTTACTGACAAATGCGTGCACTGACTGGACAGGTCCACTTAATCTGTGTGGTTCTTTCCTCAAAAGACCATTTCAGACACCAATCTACATGGTTCTCAAACATTATGTCCGATTTTTTTATATACACATTGACATTGTTGAATTTTATATACACAATGACATGAGTATTTACTTGTAAAGTAGTATGTTATTTTAATTATTGTGAATGTGAGGATTATGTGGGTCATTGCTTTTTTTTTCGCAGTTAATTTTGATCATGATCTGGCAGATTGAGTAATTTATGTGGCCTACCCAAATGTCCTTTCTTTGGTATTGTTCGTCGAATCGTTGAGCTCCTTAAGTTCTGACTTCCTGAGTTGAGCTGCACGATTACTGACAAATGCGTGCACTGACTGGACAGGTCCACTCAATCTGTGTGGTTCTTTCCTCAAAAGACCATTTCAGATACCAATCTACATGGTCTTCACATGATCTGACCAAGATTATGTCTGGACTTTAAAAGAGACTGTGACCTCTGAGTTTGTTTCGGCCTTTCTTCTCAGAGTAGTCAGATAGGAAACGCCGACCTCATCTAGTTTAAAAATATGATTGACGTGTAAAAGTGTTTGTACAAACCTACTTACAGAAATAAAATCATTTATCATTTATCATAAAACCCATCTACGACAAAAATCTGAGCTAAAAGTTATAAACAAGACTTTGTAACAAAATAACATCAGTTTCGGTTTTCGCATCTAACCGGAGTAAAGTAACGTAATTTCTAAAATATATGTCATGTAATTAGGGCATAATTCATACAGATTACCACTGCCATACGAAATCGATCTTGAAGAAAATGTGAATAACTTCCATTTTAATTTTAGTTCATGCACAATGAGCTATTAAGCTAACATAGAGCCTGGCATAAAAAGCAATTTCGTTTTTGCATTTTTTTCAGGTAAATAAAACTTTTTGGAGTACCATAACTTTGCTGGAAAATCTTTTTTATTTATTTATTACATACATAATACACTGCATGGAATTACTATGCACTTTATAGTTCAAATGGAATGCTTACAAGCACCGAAAAGTCAGTCTAAAAAGAGAAAACTGAACAAGTAGTGTGTTTTTTTTATTAAGGTGATCACACATTTACTTGAAAAGTAGGACACGATGGAAAAGTTAAGAGTATTACATTATTGACGGAATGTATGTAATATTAGGTAAGTGAAAAAAAAAAAAGTCATTTACCAAGCCAGTGTACGGTGATCGGTGAAACGATGTTGGAGTTTATCAATCTCATAATACCAACATCCATTTTATATAAATAAAGAAGATTAATTAACTATTTTTAATTTCATGTTATATATAATATAAGTAATAATATAAATATTTTGGATATTGATTAAATATTTTATATTATTTGTCTACTCCATAGATGCATAGTGCGAAAATTTCATAGGCCAAGATAAATTAACGTTACTTAGCACGCACTTTTTTCTTAGATATGTTTCCGTCTTTATCTTGCACTTTTAGACTGACAGTTGCGCGACAGTGACAAGAATAATGCTTAGCCAAAGCCCAAGCTAAGTAAGGAACCTTTTTAAATTCCGGTCAGTATTTTGTTAATTCCACTTTTGGCCACTGGTTCAGGTTCAGATAAGTTTGTAGCGGTGACGTGGCGACTGACCACGGAAGATAGAAACCCCACTCCCCGCGTGCGGGGGAAATAAGCCACGCCCATCAAACAATTATTTATTTTCAAGGTAGGGCCTTAAGTGGACTAAATAGTCGAAAACCGTAGTTTGTTTAGTGTGTCCAGGTAACCTAGACCAAGACCTAGCCCTGGACCTAATTTTCATATATCTAGTCCTTTGAATAAGCCCATTTAATTGGGTTTGAATGTCGTGCTGCGATAGTTTACGAATTATTTATTGTTTTGGTTAATGAAACATACTTTCAGGGCGCGTCACGCTCTGAAAACTATAGTTGTGATGTTTAAAATATTACATTGTTTCAGTTCTATAGACCGGCCTGAGGTATCTATAACTTAATTGAAAATCGGTTCAGCGGTTTCTGAGAAAAACAGCTGACAAACACTTTTGTATCGAAAATTGTAATATTTTCTCTGTTTCCCCTGAAATAACTTTTCAGTGGAAACAGATATAGCTGTTATAGACACCTCAGACGATAGGTATTTTTATAAGGATTTCATTGATATGTAACATGCCTTATGTATTAATAGTAAATAACGTGTATATAAGCTATAATGTTACATATGTCAGATGAAAATTTTGAGTAATAAAAACTTTGAATCAGGAAGTAATTAGCGGTCCTCGTTAAAGTAAAGTTTGATAGTACGTTAGTAAACATGTAAAACATAGAAATTTCGTAGTCATCGGCAGAGTATTTATATTGTCTTATATACTTCAAAATAGTTCAAATAGTTTTTCACAAAAGTTCCGAAAATCACTTCCTGAAAATTCATGAAGACTTGTGTTATTATTCAGTCACCCAGGTAAATATAACGAGTCAGAAAGCGTCAAAAACATGGTCAAAACGTACTCCTTTAATCAGAATAGTCAAAAACTCTGGTACACATAAGAAGCAGGAAGCCACCTGGAAGATGGGAAGCGGGAAACAGTCACGAAGATAAGCAGCTGGCAGCCGTCTGAAGATATCTGCAACCTATAGGTGCAGGACGTCAGTGCCGTCTGGACAGGGAGGCCTATCCTCACACACACACAGGGATACACCTGGATAGGCTTACACACTCCCTTCACCCTTCGAGTCCGACGATCACGCCCTTCTGGCACAATTATGTTTTTTTTATTGCACAACTATTTACAACTAATTCCTAAGAAGTTATGTACAAAAGATGATAAGAATCCGCTGAACCGTTTCAGAGATCCAGCAAAACCACAAACATTACTCCAGTAGGATCTCGAATAATTTCGCAGCCGAAGAAAGAACAAATACAAAATAAGGTGCAACATTTACCTCGTCTAGATAACTAATTCTATAGCTAATATTTGTTAAAATTTTCCCATTAAAAAAATATATGTCTGGCTGCGGTAACGTTATAAACGTTACTTCAGCAGGAAATGTTTTTGTGAAATAACTAAAAAACTATAAGTGATACAAATTTAAAAATGTGCGTAACAATTACAGAAGCTGGGCAACTAATTATCTATAAGATTTAAATGACCATTTTCGACATTATTTTGCTGGGGTAACGCACATGTTATCGACAGTGTTTTTAGTTTGATGTTGTCACCAATGCGGCAGCTTATGTTATCATTATTCTGTATAAAATTTTCTGTGTAGCCCTCCGCTACTCCATTAGATTTCCGTTCACCGTGTCTTTTAATCTGGGTCATGTCCGCCATAGAGTACATATGTCCGTTCCTGGAGCCGATATTCTCCTGAAATAATGTCCCGTGTAGAGCTCAGCATTTGTCAATTTCAGGTATTTCACAATTTCACAAGTTGACCTGAGCATCGAATCGATTCACCATAGGCTACTTGACTTCTTTGTACATGATACATGCTGGAAGTAGATTAAAATCACTGATTCAGATACAGACTGCTCGCCTTTTATAGTTTTCCATTTGTATAACTTGTCGTAGGGTTTCAAGCACGATTCGTTGGACTTTTCTGGGAGTAGACTGTTGGCAATGCCAATGGCTTCGGATTTAATGTACTCCGGAGTCAAATCACTATCGTAATTTTTGTGAGAATTTGTAGTTTAATTTATTGTATAACAGCAAAGCGATTTGCAGTATTCGGGCTTTTTTTAATTTATGTTCTATATTTAAATTAGTATTCTACTCTCGGTGGCCTGTTCGATTTCCGAACAATTTACTTTTTTAGTTCAGTGCCCTGTTTATCAAAACTTACAAGTCTATACGTTCACAAGTTACACTTTATAAGGAAGTTTTTACATGTTCGTGTAAATTACGTTTATCAAATGAAATCTACAGGGTTTGTAAAATTGAACGCTTGTAGACTCTACTTGTAAGTTCTAAAATCAAAAACTTATGCCGCCATATTCTTTTCCCGCCATTTATTTGTATTTTTTTTTATTGTTGCTCTGATTGTATACGATTATAGTAATACGCATGGCTGAATGGTATATTGTCTGTGCCTAATATTGCTTAAACTGCTTGTTGTTACACCATGCATGTCAGAAACAGCATGGTATTTATTTATTATATTTGGGAAAACAAACAGTAGTATACTAGGCATAAACAATGTAGTCTTAAAAATTAAAATTAACAAATATACTACCCACAACATTTTCCACAGATTACTATTTCATATAATAAAAACAAGCTGTTAGCAAAAGTTAACTGTAGCAGGGCTAACTTAATAAAAAAAACGTTAAAGAAAAAGGTTAAACTAGGTATATTCTATAAAAGAAGTAACAAACAAAAAATAATAAAAAAAAAATTAATCAAAAATAATTAATATTAATCCCCCCGTTTGACTAGACGGGGCCCGCAGAGGCGGGCTGGCACCAGTCGGGGGCTGCGTTGAAGAGTGCTTAAGTGTCCCCGTAGCCCCCGGTGCAAGTGTGCGAGGGAACACGGGGTGGTTTTAGTCAGTAGAAGTCTGACAGACCCCTCCGCCCGCCCCAGGGCGGAGGACATCCATGAGGATTTCCACCCCGTCAACAAAAAAAAAAAAAAAAAGGTATATTCTATAAAAGAAGTAACAAACAAAAAATAATAAAAAAAATAATTAATCAAAAATAAAGCAAGAGAAAACAAAATTCAAGAAAATAAAACAAAACAAAATTCTTGCGTGATGTATGGGAAATAACAAAGCTTCCGAAAAACAAATTAACTTCCAGCGATCTGTGGTTGACTATAATACTAACTAAGCTGTGTTAAAATGAATTACCGAAAAATTTATACAAAATTAACCGACAAAAATGTTGTATTTAACGAACAAACATGAACTTATTCAAATTATAATTCTACGAAAAATAATCTATACTTTCAAATAAAATAAACTAAATTTCCAAAAAAAAACACTAATCTTCCGAAAAAATTACTAAGTTGCCGAAAACATATAATATGTTCCCGAAAATCCTAACCCTAATCGTTCGACGTCAGGGGCACCCCGAGGTTCGGTTGGTTAGGTTCCTTTAAACCCTTTAGACAGAAATAGGAGCCCCGCAGAGCGGGGCCCCGTCGACCTGTTTATTAACTCTAACCCTAGCCGGCCGACGTCAGGGGCACCCCGAGGTTTGGTATGTTAGGTGTAAGGTTGATTCTAAATTTATAATAGGTAAGTTACAATAAAAATGACTACTTGTAGATTTCGGTAAAACGCAGTTTAAGCTGGTGGAAAAATATTACGTCAGCAAATATTGTATTAATTTTTCGGAATTATCAGTATTTTATTCGGTCGTTTCTTTATTTGTATTCGCATATAAGCTGTCGGAAAGTTAGTATTTAAAGCAGTAAATTTCATATTTTGAGTACGCTCATATTTTAATTCTTTTTCGGAGCTTTTATTACTACCCGTGATGTATCATACAGGTCCCCAGCCTATTAATAATGATACCTACATTGAGTATTGTGTTGTTGCCTACTGCCAATCCTTTAGAATTTTAATTATATAATTTTTGAATTTATACCTGCTTAGGAATAATTTGTCTACCGCACTAAAACGTGTATTGTATGTGTCGACCAAGCGGTATAGCGGTGAGCGCACACCAGCATTGGATCTAGAAAAGCTGGTAGCGAACAGTCACCTGGTGCGTACCTCCCGTACATGTACTGTTCGCGGAACCAGATAACACAAACCAGCTACCAAGTCAGGGCATTAAAAAACGGAATGGAGAGTCGCCGGACACTCTCAGGATTCGCCATGATTTTCTACAAGTTGTAACTTACAAAGGATTTTTTGATGAACAAAATCATGAATACAAGTGTAAAAATATACTTGTGAAATAAATAACGGCACTTGTAACCCGTAATTTACATGTGTAGTTTTGATAAACACATATTTGTAATAATGAAAAATTTTACAGGAGAAATGCTTGTAATACAAGGCTTGTAAGTTTTGATGAACAGGGCACTGGTCTCGATGGTAACTACATGGGATTAGTAAATACTAATTCACACATACACATACACCTTAGAATAATAACGCATAGAAACCTAGTACGAGTGCAAAAAGTGAGGCAACAAAAACCGAGCCATTAGTGGCTTACCTCTCTCGGCGAGCTGTCAGTACTCAAGGTCACGTTCCGTCGAACACAGCTCGCGAGTAAATAATTTAAAATGAGTTTGTAGCGTTTTCACGCTACAAACATACAAACACACACTTCACAGCACTTCAAGAAAACAAAAAAAATGTGATCAAATTACATTTCACAAATAAGTACTTACATTTTATACGCAATTTTTACGTAAATCGATCGTCTAACAAAAATTCTAATGACCTAACATATCACAATATAGTGTTGCTATTTGTGAGGAAAAAATACCCTCATTGCTTTCAATTTTGTTCTAATTTTTGTTTAGCAAAAATAATTGATTTTGATGGACCTACTACCTATGCTATTGAATACGATATCACATTTTGCCAGTTTCCAGAAACTTACTTGGCTTTAGATAATTTTTGTTATATCTCAAAAAGAGTAAATACTTTATGAGACATTGAGTCAAAGCGGAAACTCTTTAGGAAGCAGTTGCAACTGCAAGGTTTTTAAATGATAAGCATAAACTGTTGGTTCGAAGAGTGGTAAAATAAAGATTACAATATTATTGATTAACAAGTTTTTGATTTTTGTAATTTTCTCATACATACTTTTTACATGTCAGCGATTAATACATGCCGATAATATTATTATGACACATTACACATCAAACATTCTAAACGCATTGAACGATATCCCATTCTTCATGTGATTAATGGTTCACTTATTTACTTTTATTTTTAAATAAATTGAATTTTACCTTCCGTAAAATACTCGTATGTCTTATTAAATACAAAATCATCTTCGTCTCATCCAGTTTCTGATAATATAAAATACTTGTCTTGATTTGATCCAGCAACATACTAGTGCGTTTTCCCATTTTTTTGTGGGTAACGGCCTGGTAATGGTATCACTGAAAGCTGTATTTGTGAGCGTTTGAGGAATGTAGATACATTCGGCTCACGCACACAAAGAAAATGAAGTGGACACACGATATCGCTCGTGTTTTGTTCAAGACGCGACTTCTATGCGTTATTAATATTATTCTAAGACATACACGTATATACTATGGAAAATGTTTGTATACGATGTTTACTTGAGGTTCCAATGTTCCAAATTCAAATCACATTAATGACCAGCGTGTCATAATGAAATTCAGTACAGTATTAATGCCCGGCTAGACCCCAGGGCTTTAATGACTTACTTTAGGTTTGTATGACATATACTTTGACATTGAAGAGCAGGTGGTGTGAAAAATATTTTGAAACACTTCTCACTTAGTTCACAAAATATATAAAATACCTACACCGAATTGCAGGGTACTTCTATCTAGCTACGCAGCGAGCTACGCCGTAGCTCACACTTAAGCATGTGCCACGAAGCGTAGGCTTATCGTAGAACTTTTTAGCACACTTTATTTGTTGATAAATTCAAGCTCATTCATAGGTTTTTCGGAGGTTTATGTAGGTGTAAGGTTTAGGTTTAAGGTAAATATTTATTTGTACATTAATGTTGGCGTCTGAACCTATCTAACATACAACCAATACGTAATATTTGAGTTGCTTACCTCCTTCATTTCGTACTCAAAGATTTCCCTGGAGAATGACTCCTCAGGGTCAAGGTTCAGCCTCCTCATGGCGGCACTGAGTTGCGTGTAGTAATGGTCGAGCAGCTTCTCGTAGTACTTGGCACGGAACTCCTCGTCGGAGCCGGTGAAAATAAAGTAGAACAGGTCGATGACAGGGCTTCCTCCCTGAAGGGTCTGCAGATCCACGATCTTAATGTCCACTTTGCCATCCTGGAATTAGAAACGAAAATGGTAAGATTTGCTGATCACTTTCAGAGACGGAACTTGTACCATGATTATTGATGTAATTTTGTATCTATCTTTTCCATAAACAAATTTTGGAAGTGGGCAGTCCACTTCTGTCGCATGTCGCATCCGAATTGGGTGAAAGTAGCCAGTGATTGGGTTCTGTACAACAGGAACCGGTGACGCTGTAGGTTCAGAAGGAGATGGCAAGACGAGTTACATAGACTCCTACCTAAAGGATTGGGGTCTAATTGTAAAAGTAATTGTAAAAGAGCGAGAAAAATGGGAAGACGGAAGTGTTGTGTCCCACTGCATACGAGTAGTAATGGGAAGACGGAAGTGTTGTGTCCCACTGCATACGAGTAGTAATGGGAAGACGGAAGTGTTGTGTCCCACTGCATACGAGTAGTAATGGGAAGACGGAAGTGTTGTGTCCCACTGCATACGAGTAGTAATGGGAAGACGGAAGTGTTGTGTCCCACTGCATACGAGTAGTAATGGGAAGACGGAAGTGTTGTGTCCCACTGCATACGAGTAGTAAAGGCTCCCCTTTGCCCTACAGTGGGCTCATAGTTAATATAAATAAATATTATTAGATTGCACCGTGGGAAAAGGTTGCAACTGCAAAGTTGGTAATATTGGACATTCTCCATTTTTGGATACACTCTATATGAAGCAACTTTCAAGTTTCTTGAGAAACAATGATAGTGTTTATTTAAGAGGTACCTGTATATTTAAGAGGTACCTGTATATTTTAAAGGCAGTATGGTTTTAGAACTGATACAATGCTTAATGCTATCTGTATCATTACAAATACATTTATTGTACATTTCCTCCAGAAATATCAGAGAAAGGTGATTAGGTAACACTAGGTACACATAGATAAAACCGGTGGTACAACAAATACCTACCTACGTAGATATTGTTGTATATTGTTTTCCATAATAGCGGCGTTTATCTAATTAATATGTCTGTCTTGACTGTCTTATCTCCTTTTAACAGCCACATTAATCATAATTATGCCTTTAATACTTATGTAGATATTTATCTACTAATGATAGTACCTAAGTGCTCAGGTAGTAAACAGACAGGACAATATTATTAGATAGGTAGTTTATATTGTAAACATACATGTCGCTGTTTAAGTAACAATAGTTTATATGGTCTTCGCTGTTTGTCAAAGATGAGCAAATATAAAGTCATATATATTGATATGAAACAAAGTACCTACTTTGTTCTAAACATCTGAACGTAATTAGCGATTACTCATCATTGTTTGAGTACCTATAATTACAATTTGTGAGCGATTTGATAGATTTAACTCAATGATTCCAAATTATGGAATTATTAGATTTTGATTTGATTTGATTTACCTACTAATTTTTAGATTTTGATTTTCACGATCGTTAATTCCTTAGCTTATGTTACTCATATATCGATTGATACGTACTTTGATCCATTTATAGGTACCCAATCAAAAGGAATAAATAACAGCGTAGGTAATTATCCCATTTTGCCAAGAAAATCGATTATTAGATCATTTTTTGCAAAAAAATGGCATATTTGTGTTGGGAATTGACCCCAACACTTTGCGCGCGGTCTGCACGAGCAGGCGGCGTGATCAACACGTCACCGACAAGCTGAGGCGCGGCGCGGCTGCGACACGGCTCGGCGCGGCGGCCACTCGCTTCCTCGGACTCCACCGCGACGGACGATACGCCTCTCTTAATTTTAAACCAAATAATTAGCACTGATTGTTTTGTCCGGGACTTTATATTTTGTAAATGTTGAACGGCATTAAACCATTGCCTATTATATACAGTCCACTCTTTCATTGCTCCCCGCTATAACAATTTGCTTAAAATTAACGTAGGTAATATGTAGGTCACCATTAAATCAACGCGGTCAGCTCCTTAAGCTAGCTAAAGACGAGGGGAGCTGTCTGAATTCAACGGAATACCACTCTTCGGTACCTATGTCATTGTTCGCTATTGTCGATATTATGTTTCTAGGGCCGGCCATGCAGCAGTCTCGACATAGATAGCGAGTGTAGCGACGCTGCTGCTGTCGCAAACTACCGATCGCTAAATATTAAGATGAATCCTCAGTTGTAGCCCGCCAAATTCAAATTTTCTTTAGTTTTTTTGCAAATTGCAGCTCTGTTTTACGTCCTACGTTGATCAAAATGCGATTCGTGACTGTGGGAATGATATATTTATTAAATAACTAGCTAACCCGACAGACGTCCTGTCTTAGCTTATGAATGTCATGTCGTTTGGTTTTAGTTTTGACTACTAACTAAAACTATCGACTCATTTATCAACCGATACATCTGTGTTAAACAATATTTGCTACGCGCATTCTGTCAATCGCTGACAGTTATTTCAAACAACTGACAGTTATGTAAAATTTATATTGGCGTTAAGTTTTCTTAAATTTTCTAATGTTCCGCTCAACGTCCTTATTTTTTTCTTTCATAAGAACCTTCTCCTGCCAATAATTAACTTAACAAAAAAAAAAAATAGCGAAATTGTTCCATCCGTTCACGCGTGATGCGATGACCAAGGGAAATAGAGATTCATAAATATATATATAAATTTGAATTTTGGGGCAGTTTAAGAGATTTAGTGAATGGATGTAGGTCAAACGAGAAGATTGTTATGCTTGGAGACTTTAATGGTTGGGTTGATGTGAAGAGGAATTAGTACGAAAAAGTATTAGGTGCGTATGGGGATGATAGAGTGAATGAGAATGGGATGAGTTTACTAGATATATGTGTAGAGAAGAATTTGTCTGTTATGAACACTATGTTTAATCATAGAAAGGTTCACAGATATACGTGGGAAAGGCAAGACAGCAGAAGTATGATCGACTTTGTGATTGTGGATGAAAGATTAAAGTGTAAAGTTACAGATACTAGAGCATATCGGGGAGTTAATGTAGGGACTGATCATTATCTGGTTATGTGTCGGGTGGATGGTCTGTTCAGGCATTGGCGTCATCGAGTTCGAGTTCCTGTGACTGCTCTAGAAAGAATAAAAGTAGAAAGACTGCAAGAACTAAAAGTAAAAGAGGAATATATAAGGGAAGTAAAAATGAAGACGGATAAAATATTTGATGATACGAATGACTACAGCCAAGTATAAGTATGGGATATAGCAAGAAATTGTATGGTGCAAGTAGCCTCAAAAGTATGCGGCCTAGCGCATGGAAAAGGTGGTAGTAGAACGAATGATTATTGGGTAGATGGTGAAGTTAAAGAGGTTGTGAGGAAGAAAAAGAGGCCTGGCTTAATGTGTTAGCCTGTAAGGCCCAAAATAGGATGAATCAGGCAACGAATGTGACAGATGATTTGGAAAAAGTGAAGAAGAGATACTCCAAAATGAAAACGAAAGTGAAAAAGATGGTGAAAATGAAAAAGCATGAAAAAGAAGAAAAGTATAACAGGAAGTTCTCTGATAACTTCAGGGCCAATGTTAAGCCATTCTGGAAACAGGTAAGATTGGCTCGCGGAGTGACAGGAACATCGAGTATGAATGTTATAAGAGCAGTAGATGGATGTTTACTAAGCGAAGAATGTAAGGTCTTGGAACGCTGGAAGGGATATTTTGAAAGTTTATTTAGTTGTCAGGATAGTGTGCAAGGAGTGGGCAACTGGGCAGACGCCAGTTCTGAAGACCCAAGCTCAGATGTAATGAAGAGAATGAAATAGAAATAGATGAGATCGTAAGAGCGCTGAAAGGGATGAAAGTTGGGAAAGCTGCAGGGTACGACAGAGTGTCTGCTGAATTGCTGAAGGGAGGTGACGGGGTGGTAGCAAGCCTGTTGTGCCGGATCTTTAATATGTGATGGAGATATGGCCGTGTGCCGGATGATTGGTGTAAGGCTGTAATCGTACCACTATATAAGGGCAAAGGCTCTCAGCAGGAATGTAAAAACTACCGCGGCATTAGTCTTTTGAGTGTTGTCGGCAAACTATATGCGAAGATTTTAAATAAATAGAGTGATAAGAGTGACAGGTGAGAAAATATGGGATGTGCAGGCAGGATTTAGAGACGGAATGGGATGTATGGATCAGATCTTCTCCCTAAGGTGCATAGCCGAAAAACATCTGGCAAAGCACAAGAGAGACTACTGTGCTTTCGTGGACTTGGAGAAGGCCTATGACAGTGTGTGGAGAGAAGAACTGTGGTCGACACTATCCTTGTACGATGTGGACTGGCGCTTAGTACGGGCACTGAAATCTTTATACAAGGATTCCAGTGCTTGTGTTAGGATAAATGGGGCATACACGAACTGGTTCTGCATCTCGAGGGGTGTTAGACAGGATTGTGTAGCGTCACCATGGCTGTTTAACTTGTACATGGATAGTTGTCTGACAGATTTGAAAGTGGGTGAGTATGGCTTGACGATGAATGAGTTGCCTGTCAAATGCCTTCTCTACGCACATGATCAAGTTCTACTTGCATCGTCAGAGGAAGGGTTGCAAGACATGGTGACTGTGATGGATGAATCATTTAAAATGAAAGGGATGAATATAAATGTGAATAAGACGAAGGTCATGGTGTTTGAAAGAGAAGAGGATGTATCGGTATGTGATATGAAATTAAATGATAAGTGTGTGGAGCAAGTAAGTGAGTTCGTATATTCGGGGAGTCTATTTACAAGGGATGGAAAGAAGGGTAAATGCGGGAAATAAAGTGAATGGTGCTACTAGAAGTAAACACTGGCGTATTACGTTGTATATTTTAGTAACTTTTTATTGTTATACACGCGGTACACGCGGGCGCACGTCGTCATCTGACAGGGTACCTACTGAGCCTGGCAGCGCTTGCCCGGTTTCTATGTTATCCTAATCATTCATAATATTCATGGAATTCATCACCACCATCATCCAAAAAATTGCTGGAGCTAACGATCACAGACTTCACCGAATTGTGAATGTCGAGGTAATCCAGCTGTTAGACAACACGGTCATGTGCGTAAACTAGAGAGAACTAACCCAGTTCAGTTAGTATAGTACGAGTATATAAATAGAGAATGAATAATAGTAACAATGCCGTGCTATACATGTAACACATGAATAAAGTGTTTTTATCAATTATCAGACCCTAAGAAAGTGCTACGGACTTGTGTAAAAGTGCAAATGGACACTATACTTAGTTATAACATAATCTATCACGTAAAATAATAGGTAAGAGTTAAATTGCTTATTAGTGTATTAGGCTAGATTGTATCTAGTATCTATATAAATATATATAAAAATGAATCTCTATTTCTCTTGATCATCGCATCACGCGTGAATGGATGGAACAATTTCGCTTATTCTTTTTTTGTTGTGTTAATTATTGTCAGGAGAAGATTCTTATGAAAGAAAAAATTTAAGAAGTTGAGCGGAACAATAGAAAATTTAAGAAAACTTAACGCCAATATTAATTTTACATAACTGTCAGTTGTTGGAAATAACTGTCAGCGATTGACAGAATGCGCGCTGCAAATATCGTTTAACACAGATGGATCGGTTGAAAAATGAGTCGATAGTGTTAGTTTTAGTCAATAGTCATAACTAAAACCAAACGACGTAAGACATTCATAGTTAAGACAGGACAACGTCTGTCGGGTCAGCTATACTCGAAAGGATTAGGTAGTGAAATAAAGGTAAACAAAAAAAACCACGTGACTTATAGATGTTAAACCTTTTATTTCAGATGTTAATTTCATATTATTTTGAGTCCCATAATAAAAGGCTCTATTCTGAATCTGAATTTGAGGAACTATCTGTCACATTAATAATAAAGCGTTCAGTGGTATCATCAATTATTTTGTCTAATTTAAACATTTTCTGTTCTTCTTTTATTACATGAACCTCGCAACTTTTCCAATTCTCAGCAGTCACATTAGCTAAAGCCTCTGGCAAAAGAATGTTTAGGTCAGACATTTTAAAAGTATTGTTTTTCTCGGCTACAAACCCTTTAACTTGAGCCCATATTAACTCAATTGCGTTGGTGACATGACAAATGGCAGCTGCAGTAAACAGTTGGTATTGTAACCACGTTTTTACTTTTAATGCCATCCATATGCCTACAGTATAGAAGTCAAAATCGGTTGAACGGACTGTAAAAAAGGTTTATTTAAATTTCTAATCTTATTTCAAATGCAATAGAGTATTGGATCTATTTCGTTACTTTATTTCGCACGTTTTCTCTTTACACTATCTTATTTCAAATGGAGTATAGTTGGTTGATGGATACCTAATCGAATTTAATGTGAAACTTGTTGACGAGTAAGTTGTAAGTTTCATCGTCAGTCAGTCAGTGTCGTCAGTGTTCAGTTTCGTCGTAGTATTGGATCTATTTCTTTACTTTATTTCGCACGTTTTCTCTTTAAACATCAGCAGGCTTAGCATGACGCTGTCTATTTCTTCGAAGAATAGAGACGGCTATTTCCATACAAAGTGACACTTCGTTTCTCCAATTTTGACATCGCACCGATCCTTCTAAAATCTGTTTTTTGTCTTTCGTTTCTGCTGATCGTTGTCTAGGTCCTTTTTAATGTAGACTATTTCAGAAGACAGTTGTCTAAGGTAGTGAAGGCAATTTGATTTTGTAATCACCCGCCATGCTAAAGACAGTAGAAAACTTTTTACTCGACGGCCACAATGTATAAACGAGTATCCACAAAATCATGATTTCATAGGAGAGCGTTTTAAACGCAAAACGCAGCCTCGATATATTTTTAACCGACTTCAAAAAGGAGGAGGTTATCAATTCGGATGTTTGTATTTTTTTTTTTTATGTATGTTCGGGCATAACTCCGTCATATATAGACGGATTTACAAAATTCTTTTTTTGTTTGAAAGGGTATACCCTCGAGGTGGTTCCATTGTCACCAAGTTAGAATCTGATGAAGGGATCCCATGGAAATCAAGGGAAATCTTCAGATTTTACAGGCACGCCTATAGCGATTTGGGTATTTTTTATAGTAACTCGTGCATTTCCTTTCGGAAAGCACCATTTGGTGAAGTAAAACTGATAATGAAGACCAGAGGTGGCCACCGGAATCACTCAATTATAAGTATTTCACGGGTCACCATTCGATTACTTTAATATGGTTGCTAAGCAATTTATGCTCGTCACAATGAATATGGTGAAATGGTGCTGATAGTGGCTTCACCATCAGCTCCAGTTCTTTTGGTTCTTACCAGGAGAACTCCTCAACAATTAACGTCCCTGCATCGGGAAAAGGAATATTTTGTAAAAGGTGATGAGTAGTCATTAGGCTATTGTAACTTAGATAAATTAATAGCTGACTCACTAAAAAGTGAAAAATAAAATACTTTTTTACAAAAAAAAAAAACAACCAACTTCAAAAAAAAACACTACAAACTGAAAAATAACTTTAATTTCGGAAGTCGGTGGCAAAAAACTAAAATACAGATTCCAAAGACACCGACTTCCGAAATTAAAGTTTTGTGTGTTTGTATTTTTTTTTTTTTTTGTAAAAAAGTTTTTTATTAAGGGAATTTTTCACATTTTGTATGGAAAATATGAAAAATTATTACCTACATGTTGAGTTTTACGGGTTTAGAGGTTAAAGGGGGCCGAAATTTTCATTATTTTTGTGATTGGACACACAATTTTTGAGATATAAGCAAAATTAAAGAAAAACAGGAGTAAACAAATTTTGGTGATTTTTAGTGTAGTTTAGAGGCATCTGTGACATGAGAATCGGTACCATTACCAAGGAAATGGTTAAGGCCAAAATATTACTGTAATTTTTTTTGTTCCAAAATACGCTACTTCGACACTTTGAGAAAAAAAATTGTAGTTGTCTTTATACAGTGTGCGTCTTCATAATGTGCACATATCGAAATGAGGGAAAATAAGCTTAATTTTATCGACGGAAAAAATATGAAAAAAAAAAACGCATAAAAAGGTGTCTCTACCTGCTAAAGTATGGTACGTAGCCGAGTGCGAGGCTGCAGACAGTTGATAGGAAATGTGATTGAGTTATAAACATGGTATTTTTTCTTTTAGAAAGCTGATACGATGGATAATAATTTAAAGTAATAAAAAAGGGTAGGTAATCGGGGTTTTTATTGTGAAATTTAACAATTAATGCAAACATGTATGAAAAAATATCAGTTTTTTTTTTAACACCCTTAATTCTCAATTGAAAGCGATATTTTTTTCTTTAGTTTACTTTATGAGGACGTCCTGTTACTTCCACTCATGACTGAGTTTGCTTCATCTTGATAGATCGTTTAGTTTAAAAGTTATACCGATTTGTTTACAAAGGGGTCACAGCAGCGAACGAGAATTTAAAAAATGCATTTTTTTTTCCTGCCGATAAAATTAAGCTTAGTTTCCTTCATTTCGATATGTGCACATTATGAATACTCACACTGTATACGTGACTTAATAACAGTAAAACTTGGGAATCGGACAGAAAAAAAATCCGATGTCAAAACAAAGAATTCTGAGTCGAATTATGTAAAAGAGTGAATTTCGTAAAAAGTGCAGTTGACTTTACTTTGCTTCGGTCGCGTCGTACTGTCAACACGGAAAGTCATTTTTGTCTACTCTTCCGTCGACAAAACGGTGCTCGTGGTAAGCATGCAGGTGTCTAATTAGATACAGGCAGGATTTTGAATTGATATTTCACGAAGGTGGGCTTCTGCAATTCGTATTCTAGTAAACCAATCTTTTTGGTCATCCGCCATAACTCACTGTTTTGTAAAATTGGCTGGAACATAAAGTGGTAAATTATCTGCCTACAAATAGTAGGTGGGTACGATAACCTCAATAAAATAAAACTAAATTGATTGTTTACATGAATATCATGTATCTCTGTTAGAGGTAAATAGATATTTTTTTAAATAATGTAGTTTCGTGTGTGGTTACAATAGGTATGTAGGTACATAAAGGGATTATTGATTTGTATGTTCTGCGGTTTGTACTATTTACCGCTGACATCTCATAGGGTCAACGTGACGAGAATTGTAGAAATTGATTGATCCGTAAAGGTTTTCATATTTTTCTATCCAATTCTTTGAAATTCTATAATTAGTACGAGTAGATACACATCATATTAAGTTATGCAATAATATAAACGAATATTATAAAGAGCAAATATTTGATTCTTTGTATGTTTGTTTGTTACGGTTTCACGCTAAAATGGCTGAACGGATTTATGTAAAATTTGGCACATGGGTAGACCACGACCTGGATTAGGACATAAGATACCTTTTATCTCGATATCCCACGAGATCGAGACTAAAGCGGGTAAAACCGCGGGGTGATCATTATAAAACAAGAATAACATGAATTTACAAATCACAAACCCACATTCCAAAATCATTACTAGACTACCAATTTTATGGTTATAGACGTTCATTAATAAAACAGTGCTATTAATAAACTGTGTGAACACACGGCGCGCGGCGTTGTTAGAATTATGTAAAAGTTAATTTATATTCGTTTTCCTACTTGGTTTTGTATCCTCGTGAATAATCGGATGATATTTAGCAACCTTTGTGTCCACGAGCATGACTTTTTTTTTGGGAGGGAAATAGCATATAACGTCTGATGTTACACTCATGCTTTCAGTGATATCATTAGAAACATAATATATGTGTAGGTGAGGTACCTACTAGTGCGACAAATATTATCAACATCTTAATCTTGCAGTTTTGTTGAAAGGACCGATTGGTCAATGATTGAACAAAACTATTGGGCGAGTTTAATTTTTATTGCACTATATTTTAATTGCACCGTGTAGCTTATGTATTGTGCAGGACTAGCACACGCGAAAACATTGAAACTTATGGGCTGTCAATGTTATTGCGTAAAAATAATGGATCGTTCAACTACGGGCTGATTCAATCGTATTGCGTAAAGTTATTGTAGGTGTAAGGGCTGCAGGCCTGAAAACTGCTTCATTTGAGCTATGTTTATTTCTTATGGCCTATATTAGGTGTACTTTTAGGTATAGGTCTTAGCGCAAAAATGAGAGTCTCGTACAGATAGTTCAACTCATCTGTGCGCGCGGCGCTATGTGTGGGTAAACCTTGTATATACCACGTGTTGCTCGGACGACAACTGCCGCGTCACTCCACACAAATTAAAGCTGTACAATTAATTTCAAGCGCACGCACACATGGCTCCACGCGCACAGATCAGTTGAACTATACTTAGAATGATAAAATTTAAATTGGTAGGTACATTATGTAGTTTAGCCATTGGAGTAAATACCATCACATACCAAGTTGTATTTTTTACAACATCGATGGTCCCTTATTGTATCAATCCAAGCATTCAGTTCATTAAGGGGACTACATGACCTAAACGCAAATTTATAATGCCTAAAAATATATGATCCACTGCAGTAACACAAAATCCAGAAAAATATATGATATTCTTCTGGATATATGCTAGTTAGATAGTGTGTTGAAAACATAATACAATTAACTTGATATGATAGAAAAAATCACGAAGATACCTCTAAAAAAATATTTTAACGATTAAAAACCATACTAATACACATGCAAACATTCAGATTTTTGTCAGATTATTCTACAAGTAACATACTAACGTGATAGTGTTTTAATTTTTTAGTCCAATGAATATATTTTTTGTAAATCCATAATTGCTTCATATTTTGCAATAAATTACCAGCGCTGTGTCATCGCGCGTCTCTTTATTTTCTATGCAATCAGACAGTGACCGCGATTTAGCTCTTGTAAGCCTTTTAAATTAAGCCAAAACAAAATCCATAGGTACTATTAGTTTTACCACGGAAAGTTGACATGATTAAAAACGAGGCAACGTTGTTCTGCTAGATGAATTGTCTGTCTAAGTATCTACATAGATTGCGAAGTTTTGGCTGCCAATTTAATGTTTGGCCAACTGCCATATTGGAAATAACATTCGACTTAACATTGTCACAGTAAAACGGCAACTGGCGGCAACGGCCAAATGGCAATGTCGACTTTTTACAAAAAAATATGTATACTTAGTGCTTAGTGAATACAACTCACCTCCCGTACTCTATGCAACAAGTTACTTCCCCTAAAGTCTGCATGGATGATGGCAGTGGAATGAACGGGAGCGCACATCTTCACCAGTAGATCGTTCACAAATTCATCCCGTTTTAAAAACTTCTCTAATGCTTCTTTATTCTCAGGCCTAACGTTCTTCAATGCAGTGTCGACGGAACTCTTCATCATACCATCCATAGCTCCTTCTTTCCAATCCATTTTTAGAATTTCCAAAGTCTTTTCATATTCCTCTGGTCTTTTTTTACTAAATGCAAAGGATAATGCGTGCATCTTCGCCAGGTCTGTAATCGTGGAAGCAGCGTATTCCCAATCATAGGAATGGAATCTGTCGTGAGGTCTGTAACCTTGAGCCAATAAGTCTTCCATTACCACTGTCTCCTGGTACTTTGTGGGGTCGAAGCCGTAACACTTGGTGAAGAACAGTCTGTGCTCCTCAGGCACTCCATTTTCTTCCTCCAAAGACGCGTAAATTTTCGCCAGTTTCGTATAAGCGAATCGTTCATTATCGAAAACTCTAACAGGCACTTCACTGCGAAATTTTTCTCCTAGTGTCGCGACTTTGGCGAATAAATGTAGATCTTCTTTATCTTCTTCTCTTATGATCACTGTAAATAGTTTCGACGTGTAGCTGGCTCCTCCACTTGATATTTCATTTATAAGTATTTCAGGGTTTTGATATTTTTGTTCTGTAGCTATTTTGTTTAGTAATTGCCGCAGCGTTTCTTTTATGTGCGCCATGGTTCGCATCTCGACGTATACTGACGTAAACACGTTCTGGTTAGAAACTGTATTACGGTGGGACAGTTTTCCTCATTGTCAGTTTACATTATTTTGTTTATGATAAATAAGCCTTGTTGTTGTAAATAGTAATAAGAATAATCACGTCATAATTTAATTTTCAACTAACGGACCTGCCCTGGCTTCGCATGGGTGCAATAGGCTAGTTGATAGTTTTTGAGAAAAAAATATTTATTACTTCTGTTGGAATAATATAATTAATATTTAAAAAATAAAATTGAAACCAGACAAATAATTGTTTGTGTTATTTTTTACTTTGACAGTCGTAGGTAGACGATTTACATTTCCTAATGTTGTCTGTGCCTACACAAAATATGACTAGTGAATACTGCCACACTGTGCGAGAGGGACACTCTACCATTGAGTGTTGTTCCTTTCAACAACATTCCTTTCGTACGTCTATTAATACCTACTGCAAAATAACTTTGCCTGATTAAAGTTTGTTTCTATTTACAATTTGAAACTGTCGGTCGTCTGGAAGTTGCGACGGTCTGATTCCCGTTCAATGTCACGTGATTTATTCTATTAATTAATCTAAATTATTTACAGTATTAAGTTGATTATTGATATTGTAGAATGGTTGAGAAATTGTACAATACAAAATTCATAAGGTATTTTTCTTATTGTCAACTAGCTTATTAGCATAATCAGCCTATAATGTTCCCGCTGCTGGGACACAAGCCGCCTCTCGGTGAGAGGGAGTGGGTCACGACGGCTCAGTGCGGGTGTCACATGTCTACGTTTTTTTTTAAATTCTAGAACATGCCGGTTTCTTCACAATGTTTTCCTTCACCGTCTTGAGAACGGTGGTGATGAAATAATTTACACAAAGTAAAGCGCCTCTCTGGGTTCAAACGGCCGACGTGTCAAAATTTTGAGAATTCTGCTCTTTCACTATATCTAACTTAAATATTAATGTATTTACGCATAATCTTTCCGGAATAAAAAAATATGGTTATAACCGCATCAAATTCTAATGTGGAATTTAGAAGATCTTAACGGTCACACTGCAGACATGAAAAGTGACTTTGTTATATACTATGTGTGTATTTATATAGAAGATTTTTATCGGTAATTCATCGATGTATTTGATACGAGATTCGTGGTCGAAGTCGCTCTAATATCAATGTAGAATACATACGAGTAACAAATATTTTTTAACCATATTTTGATTTAAAAGAGTATCCGTGGAGTTGCTTGCCCGTTCTTCTCCATATATGGTTCTGCTTTATCTTTCTGACTGACCGACCACATTTTTTTTTTGGGTGGGAAATCATCAAATGACTTCTCCCGCTGTCGGCGGAGCGGGAGGGCGTGTCAGACACTTACTGACTAAAACCCACCCGTGTTCCTTCAGTTGCTTGTGCGCCAGGGCCAACTGACCGACCCCTTGACAGTTGAAAAGTGCCTCTAATTGTTTTTTTTTAATTAAATGCTTTGAGTTTCAATTTGATCCGATTGTTGTTTATTCTTTACTAATAATAGTGGGGTATTTCCTTGCAAAGTAGTCCCGTTGTAGCCTAATACCCACACTGTAGTAAATAAGTACTTAATATGTTTTTCCCGATGCCTGAAGCATTCTAAAAGCGATCCTTTTGATGGCGAGCTGAACAGACCGATGAACAATAATAATATATAAAAAGATAATCATTTAAAAAAAAATGCGGATATCGATATTTTTTATAATAAAAAATATCGATATCGGAAAGTATGTATATTCGTATTTCTTTTTATCATAAACACTTGTTTATTGTAAAAAAATGTAATTAAGAGCTCATACATGATTTGTAAAATACGAGTAGGTTGCCAAGACTTACATAATGCTTTCACTGTTAAAAGTTATCAGATCTAATGTAGAGCCAACCCCCTAGTTCTATAAGTTTAGATTAGGACGAAATACAGAAAACTACATTTTCTGTGATGTATTTCAAAGGAAGTTACTGGATGCCAAAGATAAAGAAACTAAAGAAATAATACAAAAAGTTAAGGCAGTTCATGATACTGCCGCTGAAGAGAGATATAAATTGGAAAAGAAAGACAAAAATGAAGCAGAATCAATTTCAGGCGAAAACAAAGTTCTGATGTTTGACTAGAAAAAGTGTATGGCAACACCAAACATCACTAATTGTAAGTCTTTTTACTTTTTAAAGAAAACGTTGGACATTAAACTTGACAACTTTTGATTCAACATCTAATATTGCAACTAACGTTTTAGGGTCTGAAAATACAGTCGGAAGAGGGGGAAACGAGGTAGCAACCTGTCTGATTCGCTGGGCAGATGAGAATATGGACGAAATTGCTCACGTGAGAGAGCTTACTTACTGGTCTGATAACTGCGCGAGACAAAACCCAAAATTTAATGACATACATGTCGTTGCTTCATAAGTGTCCCCAAATAAGAGTAATAGGTAAACCACTTTATGCTCAAGAGATCATACCCACATGGAGGTTGATCAAATACACTCCAAAATAGAGCAAAAGAAAACAATGCAGATTGCTGTACCACGAGACTGGTCGCAATTCATTCAAACTTGTGGAAGAAAGAGAAAAATTTGATGTCTTTGAAATGCAATCACACCATTTCAAAGATTTTACTGCATTAGAATAGAATAGAATAGTTCTTTATTTGCACAGAATGTAGGTACCTACAAGGGCTACAAGTTACACATGTTAAGTTTAAAATGATCGTTATATGTACTAACTAACTTAATTAAGGCATGCAAACAGTTTAAGCTATAATAATAAAGACTCACTCAATATCTATATTTTAGAATTTGAATTTGATCTATGAGGTATGAAAATACGACGAAACGCTTCGAGAAAAGGTAGGTAGTGCCCCTGCTTTTTGTTTTTGGCCCGTCTTGGTGGGGGTACTACCGTGTACCCAGATCCCAAGAACAGACTTGACATTGTAGTTGGTTGGGTTGTTCTCCCATACATTCTAACTGCAATTGTAAGTTTGTACACACAATATTGAAAGATTTACCATGTTATTTTAAGCCCTAGACTTTTTATAGCTTTTCCTGTAATCTGTAAGTAATGAACTAATTTCTGTATTGTTTTTTAGAATTTAGTCTCAGTAGTTAGTTTTGGAGTTCAGAAGGGAATGGTCAATTTTAATATATTTTCTTAAATAACTTTGTTTATTTTTAAATTATACAAAAAATATATTTGAGACCCTGACAATAAGTCCTCTCATTTGAAATGTCACACGGTATAGTTTGCTAATCTTTTGTTTTTAATTTTCTAGTTTGCCCTCCAAAAGTGACCCCCATATTCATAATTTCATTTATTTACGTTAAACGTCCGTGTTTGGGTCACAGACATTACAACCAAACCAAATTGTTGTTGTATTGCGTTGTTGTATTTTTGTTGTTGTTGTATTGTATTATGTACCAAATTTCAACTTAATTAGTCTAGTAGATTCGGAGCAAATTGGCTGTGACACACGGACAGACAGACAGACCGAAATACACACGAGAGATCCTATTGATCGTTTTTTAATTAGGACGTACGGAACCCTAAAAATTAAAACATTCTTTAAAATAAATGTGCTCATTAATCTTTTAATGATTGTGTAAAAATTACTGATCTGACCAAGATTATTTCTGGACTTAAAAAGAAACTGTAACCTCCGAGTTTGTTTTGGCCTTTCTTCTCAGAGTATTCGGATAGGAAACGCCGACCTCATCTAATTTTTAAAATAAGATTGACTTGTAAAACTGTTTGTACAAAGCGATACACATATAATAGGTCTTTACCTATGAAATTGCCGTTTTGTATGAAAAAATTTAAACGATTTTTTTTCATGAATTTTTTATTTGTATTAATCGAAGTAATCACCCATGCAATCAATGCATCTTTGCCATCGCAGTGGCAGTTTATTGATGCCCTTCTTAAAGAAATCAGCTGGACGGGAGGCAACAAATTCTTCAAAGGCATTTTGTACTGCCTCTCGGGTATTAAATTTTTTTCCCGCCAAGAAGTTATCCAAATTCTGGAAAAAGTAGTAGTCTGTAGGCGCAAGGTCTGGTGAGTAGGGCGGATGACGGAGAGCTTCCAACCCCAGTTCTTGCAACTTGGAGACCGTCTGCTGTGCAGTATGAGGTCGCGCGTTGTCGTGCAGGAGCAGCGGAGACGAGCGATTGACCAATGCTGGTTGGAGATGCGCCAGCTTCTCCATCATTGTGTTCAGTTCTTCACAGTACACATCTGCAGTAATGCTCACCCCGTTTGGTAAGAAGCTGTGATGAATCACACCGGCGCTAGACCACCAAACAGTGACCATCACTTTTCTAGGGGTAAGTTTTCGTTTAGGGCATTGTTTAGGTGCTGAACCAGGATCCAACCAACTTGCTGAGCGCTTACGGTTATCAAACAGAATCCATTTTTCATCGCAGGTAACAATGCGGTTCAAAATTCCTTCATTTGTGTGTCTGTTGAGCAGTGCAAGGCACGTCTCGACGCGTACTTCGCGCTGGCGATCATTGAGTTCGTGGGGCACCCATTTGTCAAGCTTTTTTACCTTGCCAATTTGACGCAAATGGACCAATATTGTTTTGACGCTAACGTCGAAAGCTGCTGCTAATTCAGCCGTAGATTGTGTATCATCAGCTTCCACAATCGCCTTTAATTCGTCATTGTCGACCAAAGTCTTCGGACGACCGCGAGGTTCATTTTTAGGTCGAAATTTCCAGAACGGAAGCGAGCAAACCAATAACAGGTGGTGCGTTGGTTTGTAGTGTTAGCTCCGTAAACGTCGTTGATGTTGCGTGCCGCTTGTGCCGCGTTGCTGCCACGACGGTACTCATATTCCATAATTACTCGAATTTTTAACGTATCCATGATGACGAAAAAGATTGAAATGCTATGAAAATGTAACACTAATCAATAAAGAAATTACTACTTTTAGAAAAAAAAATCCATGTTTTTAAAATAAAATTAATTTGAAATTAGAATTCTTAGCCAAACAAAAATTATTTTGATTTGAAATGGCCAGTACTGCAGAACGGCAATTTCATAGGTAAAGACCTAATATAAAATAATTTATCACCACTTTTATGTATCTTATCATCTACGTTATTAAATCATAATGAAGAGAACTGATTACCTCACTGCACATTGAAAGTCCATCCATGGCGGACGCGAAAGAAACTCTGCGGCAATGAGGATAAAAACTGCCACTTGCTCACTACAGATGTCGCTACCATTGTGCGTCTTAGAACTTGACAGCTAGCTGTCAATATCCATACATTTTTTGTAAACAAGCAACTTCTTTTACTCCTATTTATTTAACATGCCCTCTTGCGCAGCTGTTGACTGCAAAAATCAGGGAACTGATGTATTTCCCAAAGATGCTAAAAGAAGAAAACTGTGGGAAAGAGCTCTACGAAGAAAAAATTGGAAACTCAATAATACGAAGAGGTTATGTGCTATCCATTTTAAACCAGAGCCTTTTATCAGAGAAATGCATATACAGGTGATGCTCTTTTTCATAAAAAACAGGGAACTAAGTGTATTTTAATTGCAGGCACTTGTGGGTATTTATAGTACGGGTGTTTGTGTAATAAGATTATCTTTTAATCAACCAAAATATATCGAAACGGCATCTAACCAGCATTCGCTATGCTGCATTGTTTTTAATTCCCTCATACCAAACTACCTACTGCCTAATATTAATACAAATCCTGCACTGAATCCTAACGAAAGAACTGGCCCGCAATGGTAGTGGACAGACGTGTGTAGGACAGGGAGGCCTTTACCTAGCAGTGGGACATTATGCCTGCTGTACCATCTATTTTTTCATTTACGAAAGTCAAACCAGTCAACCCATCAGCTGAAAACAGATCAAATAGACTGTTACAGAAAAATGAGTAAAATCTTTGTTTTGATACATATTAACATATAGCGATCAAATTGCTGGACCTAGCCATGTTCAAACCCTAGATATTTGTGAAGAGCATTATAAATATGAGGAATTTACAATGCTTAATGAAATATAAATATTTCCCAGCACATCATTAGAGCCAGATGACGGGTCAGATCAGAATCCACATACTGTATTATCAAAGAATACTTATAATAAGTAAATTTTATATAGGTACATTTATGGATCTATACAGAAGTTCCGAAGACCGATCAAGTTATTCCTTTCGTATGCCTCCAGTCTTCCACAAAAAAGGACTTTTATGTAAAACTAGCAAAACAACCCATCCATTATAAAACGGTCATAATTTATTTACCTTTCTTCTAAAGCTGCTTTCTTACCAGTGGTAGACGCTTCCCTATTCCTTAGATCCACTTTTAGTTGAACTACACTCCAAGTCGCATACATTGTCCAGTTTTCGTTTAATTTGTGATCGACACAACAGTAAAAACATACACAACAATGGCGATTTGAAGACATTGAACAGTGCTGCCACCTATAACGAGCTTTCAGTTTTTAACCCCATTAGTAAACAAAATCGCCACAGAATATAAATATGAAAATCATGAAATAATTATAAATGAAATATCAAGCGGAGGAGCCAACTATACGTCGAAAGTATTCACAGTGATCATAACAGAAGAAAATAAAGAAGATCTACATTTATTCGCAAAAGTCGCTGCAGCCGGAGACGCATTTCGCAACGAATTGCCCACAGATGTCTATAAAACTGAACAATTCGCATACATAAAACTGGCGAAAGTCTACGCATCCTTGGAGGAAGAAAACGGAGTGCCTGAGGAACACAGACTATACTTCACCAAGTTCTACGGCTTCGACCCCAGCACGTACCAGGAGACATTAGTTCTTGAGAACTTGCTGGCGCATGGATATGGTGCTCACGACAGATTCCATTCGATAGATTGGGAGTACGCTTCTTCAGCAGTTAGAGACTTGGCGAAGATGCACGCACTATCCTTCGCATTTAGTAAACAATACCCAGAAGAATTTGGGAAGGCTTTGACTGCTTTAAAATTTGAATGGCAAGAGTTTCGAAATATGGAAGTTATGTTGCAGAGAACGACAAGCGTTGCGTTGAGCAATGTCAAGCCAGAGTACAGAGAAGCATTGCAGAAGTTTATGGAAAATCAGAAGAATCCATTTCAGATGACTGCGCCCATTCACAGTACTGTCATCGTACATGGAGACTTTAGAGGGGATAACTTGCTACACAGAGTGCGAGAGGTAAGTTTATTAAATTCAATTTAGACGTAGGTACTATTATATAACAGGCACCATACCTCCTTAGTGCTTGTATGATATGGAGACCAATAAAAAATCATACTAATCTGACTGTGTGTGAGTCAGTCTGTTCCAAAAGTATCTGATGAAAATGTAAACAAATGGATTAGAAAACGTACCTGTGGGTGCAAATTTGTAGCGTCACATAAAAATTGACTCATTTCACTTGATTATTTAAATACTGAGTGGATCAAGATAAGATATTAGTAGTTACGACATAGCTGAAGAGTTAGGGGTGGACCTCAAAACAGTTTTGACCCATTGTTACATCATTTTATGGACTTAGAATAAACTGACTTTGACTTTTTTAGGGATTAGGGGGGGAAGGGGTTAGGGAGGGGGGTAATAATACAGATGGAAGTGTTTCGAATTCCCAACCCCTTAAGTCAGTGATTGCGCAAGAATTTAACCTGATTAGGGTTTGTTTACACTTCCTTTCGATACTTTTGGAACAGACCATAGGGTAGTTTAGCCGGTTTACAGCCGATTATTTTTTCAAATGAACTCCTACTCTTTTACAATTTTGTAACCTTACAATAATTGTCAAACTTAGAATAAATTTGCACTTGACTCCAGAACGGCAAGGTGGATATCAAGATCGTGGACCTGCAGACCCTGCAGGGGGGCAGCCCAGTCACCGACCTGATCTACTTCATCATTTCCGGCTCCGACGCGGAGTTCCGCGCCAAGTACTACGACAAACTGCTCGACCACTACTACACGCAGCTCAGTGCCGCCATGAAGAGGCTGAACCTCGACCCTGAGGAGACATTCTCTAGGGAAGCCTTTGACTACGAAACGGAGGAGGTAAGCATCGTTTTATAATTATTTGTATCGAGTTTATCATAAGCGTCCCGTACACAATCGTGAAATTCTGCATTCAACTTTTCACTTTTTCATCAAATAATGTTTAAAAAATAAAAATATTATTTTTCCAGAAACTGCCATTCGGGCTTGCGCTGGCAGTGTTCCTGTTGCCTATTATCACCGTTGACAGTCAGGACGCGCCCGAAGTCAACGAGTCCCTGGATTTCTCCACATTCTCCGTTGCGAAGACCAGCGACCTCTACGTGGAGAGGCTGAATGGAGTCGTCAGCGATTATGTCAAGTGGGGCATTCTCAAATAATTGCATGAACAATTTGACCATAGAGAATCGTTATGTCTGTCTTTTACAGCCGAAGAAGGAAAAGGTTAATTCATTCAATTCATGTTTTCCTACGTTTTTTGCAATTTGCAGGTCACTGTCAGGTTGTATGTTGATTAAAATATGATTCGCGGCCGTAACAAATATGGCTTTACAGAATTATAATCATTAGAATCAGCAATACAACTCCTTGAGTTAGAATTGGCGTCAAATGTCATGATTTCATGAAATAGTCATTCAATACGGTTAATATGAATTCAATGAATTTTTTTAAATTAGGTCATGAAACTTTGCAGGCTAATCGAACTATGCCTAAAGCAGATACCATCTGTTCTTTTTTTGTTTTTTCACCGTAAAAAGATGAGATGGCAAATATCAAGTTTTATAACCACTCAAAACTTGGACCGCCCTGTCGCCCGGCCCCCGACAGGATCCCGATTCAGTACTTGTCAGTACCACAGAGTACATTTTATATAGGGATATAGAGACGTCACTCGAACATTTCAAGGCACTGGCGCCCTCTAGCAACAACTAAAAACAACACTCAATGAAGCAATTTATAGGTACGTATAGCTACTAGCTATACGAATACATATAATGCTTCCTACAGCTATAACAGTTTCAAATCTGCGGTATGCCCTGTCCTATTTCCTTCCATTTTAGTTAGGTTGTAGTTTTTAACCAAAAATAAAACACTAAATCCAATGTCAAATGCCTACTTTATTTCTTCTTCAATATTTTTTACAATTTTGAAGGCCAACTCTTGAATTTTTGCAGTTCAGCACACAACACTTGCTCGCGTTCATATTTTTATACAACACATTATCGGTACGTTTCACAAACAAGTACACAGTCCAGATTTTCGTGCAGGGATCGGTCGTTCCGATAAAACGAAGTTGTCGGTTGCCGGTATCCAATACCATTCCAGGTCAATGGATAGAAGCAGAATCCTAAATGTCCATACAAGCAAAGTCGTCAAGAATAATCCAGAAATTAATCGAACTGTATCCATAAATTCTATTCGGAATAAAAACGGGGAACCTGTGTCACTTCGCTTGCACTCAAAATACCCGATTGACAACGTTTTATGTTCTGAATAAATTATGTATTAAAGTAAAATTAAATTTATGTGTAAAAATAGGCATCCGTATTTTGATTTTTTCCAAATATTGTAGTTTTCATTTATAAAAACATATTTGAAAGGGTTCAATATCATAATTTCATGTCAATGTCAAAAACTTGTCAAAAATTTAGGAAGGTAAATGTACCTATTTTCGAAAGTTTCCAAAATTTAATGGTGTCTCCAACATATTCAGAAAAAAACTTTTTGGTTTAATTAGATACTTTAATAATTTTATTTTTTAGAGACCGGTTTGGAGAAAGGTTCGACGAGAAGATTTTTAACAAAATTATAGTAAACAAATAACTTAGTGAATGTTACAAAACAGCCCGGAGATTAGTACTAGAGGGTGTTGGGTGTTGTGATACTCCCGTGCCTCTAAAAGTACGTAAAGCCGTGGTCTGACTGCGCCTGGGGGGCAAATCCCGTATTATTAATAACGTTTTAATCTGTCTAAATCAGCCAAAAATACCTCTAAACTTGTTTACATTTTTAACAAGTTTTTGACCTTGATTGTCGTAGTATCAAGAAAATAAAAAATAAATAAATAATCAGAAGAAGACAGAAGAAAAGGTGAAACGTCAACTATCCTTCAAAGAGATTCCAGTGAGTGGTTAGAACTCAGATGGAAACTTCTAACAGCCTCTAATTTCTCCAAAGTGGTCAATAGGCGAACAAATTCTAGTATTAAAAATTTAGTTAAAAATCTTATATATCCAAAAAACATATGTAATGTGCCGTCCATAAAACATGGAATAGAAAGCGAAAAACAGCCTTGGAACAACTAGCATCACAACTTAATATTAAAATAGATCTTTGTGGTATTTTTATTGATAAAGAGTTACCGTTTCTAGGTGCAACTCCGGACGGCGTTGTGTAGGGACTCGCGAGAAGACCCAATTGTAGAAATAAAGTATCCAATTTCTACATTTAGAACTACATTAGACGACGCCATAGATAACAGAAAAATTAGGTTTTGGAGGAAAACGAAAGATGGACTTTCCATAAATTTAAAACATCCTTGGTACATTCAGGTACAGGGACGGCTACACATAACCGGTACGAAAACAGGTATTTTTGGCGTATGGTCGGGATGCCAAAAATTATATCAAAACTGAAATTATACAGAAAGATGATCATTATTGGGCACAATTCATGGAACTACCAATTTTTTACGAAATTAACAATTTTTTTTTTATCATACGTGTTACCAAAGTTATGTGATCCCAGACATATACGAAATATGGAAATTAGGGATTTAAGGGATTTCACATAAATGTTTCTTTCTTTCATCAAACTTGTATAATTGACATCAGTCATGGCTTATTATTATGCGATTTAACTATGCCTGCTGTGCCAGCTGTTTTAGAAAATAATGGCTTGACACGCATCGACGGGAAAAGACCGGACGGATTGACCATAATGTTTTGAAAGTTAAGTCGGCCTTTGGTGTGTGATGCAACAACCGTCGATTCCCATACGCTATCCAATCTTCCTAGCACGGCGGGCTGTGCTGGGGCGGCTACTGCTGGTGTGAAAAACCTCAAACGGCGCAAATACTCCAATTTTATTGGGTCTTATATGTTCCAGTAGTTTGGGGCTGAAACACTAGGGCCATGGGGTCCGAGTACCCACTTAGATTTTCGAGAAATCGCCAAGTGGTTGGTCGACTCTTCACGTGACTGGCTGGCCTATTTTTTGGCCAAAAAATCAGCAAAAAGAAAGTAATTTTATTTGGCTGTCGCTGTCTTAGGATGACAATGTATGCCAGTAGAGCAATGTTCTTTGGTTGGTCATTGAAAACTAATCCGGTATATTGTAGATTTTGCGATAACTTTGCTTGCGTGATGTAGGATTGTGACGTCAGTCAGATGTCTTGCGTAGTTCGTTTGTGGCGGTATAGACGTCGCCTCTCGCTAAAAAAGTTAATCTATTTAACTTTTTCTTTGTTGCTACGGAAAAGATGAAGGCCTCCCATGTTTATTTTTTGTTATGCTTATTATTTATCTGCCCATTTAAAATGCTATAATTTTATATACTTACACTGTACATACAATGTGAAAGTTTTTTTTTAATACAAATGTAATAAATTAATGTTAAGTTTAATCATTTTATTTCTTGGCATCCATCCAACAATAGTTCAGTTCACCCTAACCGAATCAGTTTGACAGTGCGAGCGGGATAAAAAGATACAAGTTGCGGGGAAGTGGGGGCGAAATATGAATTTCAGCTGAACTATTACAAGCCCATAACATAAGAAGATCAAGTAATGGCAAGCCAAGGTGCACAACGGCCCGAGAAGATCCATTCATTGTGTCATCGATGTTAAGAAATCGACATCAGACGGGAGTTTCGATCCAGCAACAACTTTTGCAGACCCGAAGGACCCCAATCAGTGAGTGGAAAGTCAGGAGACGTCTTGCAGAAGCCAATTTAAAGCCTAACCAGCCAGAAAATGGCCCAAAACTCGAACGGCATCATAAAGTTGCAAGATTAAGATGGGCGTGAGCACATCGAATGGGGTGAGGACGAGTGGGGCAGAGTAATGTTCTCTGATGAATCGAGATTCGTGTTGTATAATCATGATGGGAGACGTCCGCGTCGAGTATGCAGACGGCCTGGAGAACGTTTTTCACAAGCATGTTTCGAAGAAAGTCCGATACGAGGGCGGTTCTGTACACGTGTGGGCTGGTATTTCATCAGATGGTCGCACGGCGCTAGTGCCGATACAAAATGGTGATTTGACCGCTGTAAGATAAGTCAACGAGATTCTTAATGGTCATTAGCAGTTACAGGATGCCTTTATTGTCCGCATTTGGTCAGTATGGGCGACAATGCATTGTTTATGTATGATAATGCTCGGCCCCACACAGTTCATGTGCTAAACGTGTGTATTCAAAACGTGGGAAGCCATCAAATGGAGTGGCCAGCGAGAAGCAGCTTGGCAGACGTGTTAGAAGCCAAAACCCACCTCCAGTCACACTTCACGCCCTGAAGAATGCAATTATGGAAGAATTGGAGAATATTCTTCAGCGTATGCTGAGGAATCTAGTACTTAGCATACCAAATCGTGTAGAAGCCTTATTGAGAGAACGCAGAGGCAATACAAAAAATTAATATCATATCATAATTGCTTTAACACATTTTTTTGTTTGTTTTGGTTTGGTGTTTTTTTAATGCGTAATTTGAATGTTGCTTAATCGTAACTACAAGGAGCTATCTGGCGTGGTTTCGGAAATATTTCATGATAAGTTAGCGGCTTTTTTATATTGCTCGTCAGTGTATTTAAGCAAAGCAAACGATAGTATTGTCAGTAAGTAATAACTCTATCTCTTTTAAGTCAAAATTTTAAGTCTTTTAAGTAAATTATATTCGTAAGTTTTATCTAAGTAGGTAATGTAATTAATTTTATACTTAATTAAATACTGTTGAACTAACTATAAGAATGTATTAATTTGTAACAACTAGCATTGCCCCCCGACTTCGTCAGCACGTAATTCGTACTTTCCCCTACGAAATTATTTTTTTCAATCTCCACCCCTATATAGGGGTTTGTTGTGAGAAAATAATTATTAGAATATTTATAATTTACCAAAATTTTAAGCATTTGAGACAAGACATCAAGTTTCATGTTTCTAAAACGAAGGAATGAGATTTTTCATACACATTTTATTCCCTCTGTCCACTCCGACAGGGGTTGGTTATTGAAAAATCCGTTCCAATACATTTCAATCATTGGACTTTTTGTTTATTTATATAAAATTTTGAGCTAATCGAAGCAAGCAGTAATTATGATCACAGCTAAACATCTATAAGAAAGATCCTAATAATTAATTTTCTACCATTTATTGGGGTTGTGTAGGTAAGTTTTTATACTACCCCTCAAAGAGCGTTTAGGGGGCGCAAAGTTTGTATGGATATATTATATTTCCATATTTTCATGTGTGTTATATCTATGAGTGCCTCCCAGATACGTCATCACCATACATTCGGTTACTGTGAATGGATTGCGCAACCCAACTTGATGCATTCAATAAAACTAACCAGCAGATTCGGCGCGGGGCCTTCCGTCACATACATCGGTCGTTAGGACAACCTCTTAGTACCTACTCACCTAATATTAAGAATTAATTGTAATTACTTTATTAAATTCATTTAGTGGCAATTTTGGGTTTTCTTTGGACTCCTCCGCTGCCCATCACATAATTGGCGCAGCCGGTAGGATTGTCGAGTCAGTGCGTGCAAATCAAAGACTATAATTTCACGATCGAGCTGGACATTTGGACATTTGTGCGTGCTGTTCACGTTTCAACGTGCGTCGTCGACAATCGAGAAGAACCAGAAGCAGCCGTTGGAGATCCTGTAGACCGTATCCAGACATTGATACTACGGGAGCCGCCGATATGTACTTTATGTGAGTTGCACAAATTCCTTACAGTCGGTCGCTATTTCCCGCCTCCAAAATTTTCCACCCACGATCATCGCGATCTATTAGGGGTAACGAACCCCTGGGCAATCGGTTGTCCTCTCGCAACGCGCTGAGGGACACTACCCGAAATTTAGAGTTAGGTAGTTTAGAAATAATAATGGAAAATCAAAACGATATGATCACTAAAATTGTTAAAACATTAAAACTAGTACAAGAATTTGACGGTAATAGTAATACTCTGATTAGATTTTTATCACTATGTGACCAGCTTGTTGCGAGCTATATAGATCCAGCACCTGGTCATGAACTAGCTAACTTAGCATTATTAAATGGTATATTAAATAAAATCACCGGGAACGCCGCTAGAACACTAGTAACAAATGGTGTTCCCCGGGATTGGAACGGTATTAGGAATACGTTAATTCATAATTTTTCAGACCATAGAGATGAGTCTGCATTATACAATGATCTATCTTTACTATCTCAAGGATCAGATACGCCACAAGTTTTCTATGAGCGCGTGTTAAACCTTTTAAGCACCATCATGACTTACGTAGAAATACACGATGCTGTCGCTACCACCGTCGAAGCAAAAAGAACTTTGTATAAAAAACTAGCTTTGCAGACGTATCTACGAGGCTTAGCGGAACCTCTAGGATCTAGGATTCGATGCATGAGGCCTCCTTCTCTGGAGAAAGCATTAGACTATGCCCAAGAGGAGATGAACGTTGTTTACCTGCAACAAAAAATTATACCTTCAAGTAAAAGGTTGCTTCCAATATTTCCAAATGTGCTAGCTCAGTATCCTCAGATGAATAGAAATTTGATGCCTCGATTTGATCCAAATCGCTTTATTCCACAGCAGCCTAGACCATTTTATCAGGGACCCTCTAGAACCCAACAAATGTTCAAAGCTTTACCGCGATCCAATATGTCCACCGGTTTTGGAGTCAACCCTAGACCCCTCACATCTCAGCAGGCACCGAACAACCAGCCTCGACCAATGAGCGGTGTTAGTCACCCCGTTGCACGTGTTCTGCCACCGACCAATATGCATGCATGGCGTAATTACGGTAATCCACCACCTAGTAATTACTTTAGAACACGAGAAGCAAACGTGAACGAATTTTTTGTACAAGAACCCGACTTTGAATATTATGTCCCAGAGGACTTTTACTACTGTGACTATGACTATGTCCCAGACTGTGTCCCAGCTTGTGACCCGACTACTCACTTGATACTGACACAGGACGTCTCCGTAGGTGAACCCAAACCCACAAGTCCACCTGAAAATCCAAAGTCGTCAAATTTTCCAAAGGAACCCCCGAAAAATGTCCCCGAATAGAAATTAATATACAAGGGAAAAGACAATTGCCTTTTTTAAAATTAAATGTTATGCCCGACTTTCCACCTTTAAAATTTTTAATTGATACGGGAGCTAACCAGTCGTTCATAAGTCCTGAAACTGTGGCAAAGTACTATCCCGACTATGAACTTGACTATGAACCATTTATAGTCGCTAACGTGCATGCATCCACTATGAATTATTACTCAATCATTATACCCTGTTTCGAAGAATTTAAAGACAATAATCCAATCAAATTGAACATATACAGATTCCACGATTACTTTGACGGACTAATAGGGTGCGATCTTCTTGAACGGTTCTTAGCGAAAATTGACTTAAGTTCTCGCGTACTTAAAACTGAATTTTCTAGCAACCCTATACATATGTATACCTCCCAAAGTGTAAATTTGTATGAGAACATTATTCCGGCACAATCTTCTAAAATAGTAAATTTGCCTATTAATATTGGCCAAGGAGATATACACATAGAACAGCAAAGTATACAGAGTTGTAACATAAGTGAATGTGTAACTACAGCAAAAAATAATCGAGCTTTTTTAGAAATATCTAACCCTACGAATAATGATGTAATTTTATCCTTGTCAGAACCAATCGTCGCACATGTATTTAGCGAACAAACTATACCTGCTACTTTAGTGACATCGGATACTTATAATAACAATACTCGTCGAGCCGAGCAGGTGTTATCACGATTGCGCATAGATCATTTAAATCCAGAAGAGACAATAAATTTAACTAACCTCTGCAGAGAATACTCAGACGTATTCTATATTGAAGATGAACCTTTAACGTTCACAAACCAAATTAAGCATAGCATTAACACCACAGACCAATTACCCGTCTATAGTAAAACTTATAGGTATCCATATATTCACAAGGATGAGGTACAAACTCAAATCAGTAAAATGTTAGATCAAGGGATAATTAGGCCTTCTACCTCCGCATGGAGCGCACCTATATGGGTAGTACCAAAGAAGAGTGACGCGTCTGGCAAAACTAAGTGGCGCATAGTCATTGACTTCCGTAAGTTGAACGAGAAGACTATTGACGATAAATATCCCATCCCAAATGTCACCGATATATTAGATAAGCTAGGGAAGTGTCAATACTTTGCTACTCTTGATTTAACTAATGGGTTTTACCAGGTCGAATTAGACCCTAAAGATATTCATAAAACGGCATTCAATGTAGAGCATGGAAATTATGAATTCCTGCGAATGCCCATGGGCTTGAAAAATTCGCCAGCCACCTTTCAGAGAGTAATGGATAATGTACTTCAAGGTCTTCTGAATAAAATTTGCGTTGTCTATTTAGATGATATCCTAGTGTTTGGTACTTCTTTACAGGAAATCATAGATAACTTAGGTAAAGTATTTCAGCGTCTTAAGGAATCCAATTTTAAGATCCAGATGGATAAGTCCGAGTTCCTAAAACGTGAAACACCATATTTAGGGCATGTTATTACCCCTGAAGGTGTCAGACCGAATCCCGACAAAATTTCGGCAATTGTAAATTATCCTATCCCAAAAACTCCGAAACAAATTAAATCTTTTCTAGGCCTTATCGGGTATTACCGTAGATATATTCCCGATTTCGCTCGTATTACAAAATTTCTTACCACATGTCTGAAAAAGGGAGCTAAAATTAATATTACACCTGATTATATAAAACATTTTGAACACTGTAAGACTCTTCTGACTAATGACCCGATACTACAGTATCCAGACTTCTCAAAGGAATTCATTCTCACTACTGATGCATCCAAATTCGTACTGGGCGCTGTACTATCCCAAGGCCCAATAGGAGCTGATAGGCCCATAGCTTATGCATCTAGGACACTCAATGATAGCGAAACCAATTATTCAACGATCGAAAAAGAACTCCTTGCGATCGTCTGGGCCACAAAGTACTTTAGGCCATATTTATTTGGGCGCAAATTTAAAGTAGTCACCGACCATAAACCGGTGCAATGGCTAATGAATTTAAAAGAGCCCAATTCGCGTCTAACTAGGTGGAGACTAAAATTATCCGAATTCGATTTTAATGTCATTTATAAAAAGGGTAAATGTAATACAAACGCCGACGCTTTGTCGCGGATCGAAATTCATAATAATGAAACTATCTCGATGATAGTCAATACGTCACAAGCACCACGACGTCACCATAGTACGTCATCAACGATTTCAGCACCTGAAGCTATGTCATTGGATAATTCTTCAGTGGTCCAAGATAACCACAGTTCTTCAACTCTTACAGCACCTGAAATTCAAGACATCTCAGACAGTGAGATCGCTCACACTAGCGTAGAAAGCTCAATTCTCGAAATTCCCATTAGTGAAGACCCCATAAATAAATATCGTAGACAAATTATAATTAATATAGTTACTGACTCACCTACATCTAAGTCTATAATTAAAAAACCTTTTGATACTTACCTGCAAGTTGTGACGAATGTACGAGAATCCCATTTTGATAAAGACATTGTAGACCTAATAAAAAAACGCGTAGATCCCAAATTCCGCACAGCTATCTTAGTCCAACCGATAGAGAAAATGCTTGAAATAGTTCCTGTAATTCAAAGAAATTTTAAAAGTTCATCTATGAAGTTGATTCTAGCTAAATGCCAAATTACTAATATATCCGAATATTTAAATCAACAGGATGCTATTCGCAAGTATCATGAGGGAAAGACAAATCATCGTGGCATAAATGAGACCTATCTAGCCTTATCACGTCAATTTTTCTGGCCTAAAATGAAAACTGACATAACTAAGTACATTAATGAATGCAGGATATGTAACTGTGCAAAATACGACCGTAACCCAATTCGCCAAGAGTTTAGAATCGTTCCACCGCCTAGTAAGCCCTTTGAAACTGCACATGTCGATGTTTTAACTATCGAACAAGAAAAATATTTTACTATAATTGATTCTTTTAGTAAATATGCTCAGGCTTACCGTATGGCAGACTGTACAGCCCCTAATATAATAAAATCACTTTTAATTTTTAGTACGCATCATGGTTACCCACTGAAATTAATAACTGATCAGGGAACCGAATTCACAAATCAAGTAGTTAGTGAATTTTTACGATTACACAAAATACATCATCATACTACTGCTGCTCATACCCCGAACGAAAATGGGATGATAGAGCGTTTCCATAGCACACTTCTTGAACATTTACGCATATTAAAGCTGAAACACAAAAATGAATGTGCTGTCACTTTAGTCCCTTACGCCCTTTTGGCATACAATAGTTCCATTCATAGTCTGACTAAATGTAGGCCGTTTGACCTTATCACTGGACATTTCGACCCACGGGACCCCACAGATTTAAATATGTCGGAAAGATTACTACAACAGTACATTCAAGATCACCGTAGTCGAATGGAAACGGTGTATAGCCTTGTCCATGAATCATCGCTTGCCGAACGCGAGGCATCGATGACTCAACGTAACAGGGATAGGGAACCTGAAATTGAGTACTCAGAAAACCAGGAGATATACATACGGAACCCTACTGCATCCCGGCAAAAACTTGCCCCTAGATTTACTCAAGACAAGGTTATTGCTAACTTACCTATTCATATTTACACTTCAAGGAAACGAGGACCGGTAGCTAAAAGTAGACTGAAGCGACCTAAAAAGAATAAAGACCCTCGATTGTTACAGGTACCTACTACTGACGATAATGAGCCTGGGCCGAGCTCAAGAGATCCAACTTGACAGCCTAGATGACGGACCGGGACTTTTACCTTATAATCTAGGAGACACGAAAATCGTATCCCATCATCATACGTTTTTACAGGACATTAACTTAATTCAGATAGAACGACAGATATATGACTTTCAACGACAATTACGTGACACTACGGACAAATTAAGTAATAATAGTTTGCTCATGTTCAGTGCACAAATTAAGTACTTACATACTAAATTAAATAAAATCCTTTTACAATTAGAAACGCTGCAACCTAGTAGAGTCAAACGTGGCCTAATAAACCCATTGGGCACTTTGATAAAATCAATTTCGGGAAATTTGGATTATGATGATGCTATGAGGTTCGAAAATGCTATGAAAATTCTAAAACGAAATGATAAACTCATTTCCAACAAAATTAATCAGCATATTTCATTATTTAAAGAATTTTCCTTACAGCAAGCTCACGTACTGAATAATTTGACAATAAATCAGCTTAAATTAGATAAAGCCCTTTCGTACGTCATCAATATGACTACGTCAGAGAGTGATCGCACTCTAAGATATGCTCACTTTGCGCAACTCTTCGTTATACTTAACGATAACGTACAAGAGTTATCCGGTGAAATAAGTAGGCTAGAAAATATATTAGCTTTTAGTCGCACGGTATCCTTGCACCATTCTATTTTATCTGTTAGGGAATTAAGAACTATGATAAGCAAATTACAGCATTTATATAGCATCGATCAGGTCATAGACTTAGATATTAGATATTACTATGACATAATTAGTTTAGGTTCATATTATGTCGATAAGAAAATCGTGGTTGTCCTTCAATTCCCTATCACTCTTCCCAGTACTTTTGAACTATTTCAACTTTGTCCAGTTCCTAATAAAAACTTTGACGTCATCCTGCCTTCCTATCCATATGTAGCGATCAATTCAAAGGAATATGTGTACATGGAGGCTGAATGACCGAAGGTAAATAACTGGCATATCTGCGAGCAAAAAACAAGCCACCAAATTCGCTCCGGTCAGGATTGCATAGAAAAACTCATACATTCCCAGGAGATAGATGAAACGTGTCAAATCACGCCTATCTCTATGGCCAAGGAAGCCCTGCTGGAGCTGGATAGCAAGCACTACATAGTTACGTTCCCGAAGCCCACCAAAGTTCAACTTTACTGCGGCTCTGAAAAACATCAAATTCTAGAAGGAAGTTTTCTAGCTACAATTCCGAAGTCTTGCAGAATGAAAACCCCGAAATTCACATTGGCCAACATCGATGACAAAGTCAACGGAATTTCAATTGAAATCGCAGCGCTCCCACGGATGACTAATGATTCTCAGAAGATTCAACCAAATTACCTCCTGACTTCAATGGATCTCAGTACATTGCACAAAATACAGAAACAAATTACAATGGAAACACCTGTTGAAATCGATACTGCGGATTCCTCGAGTCTCTACCACACTACAATACCATTGTACGCGATTGTACTTGCATTATTAAGTGCAGGTGCACTTCTTACCATCTACTTTATTCGTCGTCATCGAGCAAAACTCATTAAAATTGAATCGAATAAAGAAGCCATCGAGATGTCGCAGCGGAACAAGAAAGCCGCAACTTTTGCCGTAGAAATTGGCAAATAGTTGCTCATCTAAGGGGGGAGGTGTTATATCTATGAGTGCCTCCCAGATACGTCATCACCATACATTCGGTTACTGTGAATGGATTGCGCAACCCAACTTGATGCATTCAATAAAACTAACCAGCAGATTCGGCGCGGGGCCTTCCGTCACATACATCGGTCGTTAGGACAACCTCTTAGTACCTACTCACCTAATATTAAGAATTAATTGTAATTACTTTATTAAATTCATTTAGTGGAAATTTTGGGTTTTCTTTGGACTCCTCCGCTGCCCATCACATAATTTGTGGAACAGAAACAGAAAATAATAATAATATTTTCTCAGTAGAAAAACATCACAATGTTACCTCAAATTTCTACGAATTTCGATAAGAGCTTAATATGCTTATGTCTAATAGAATAAAAAATTTGATTACTACGATGTTATTGTATCATTATGTTGTAAGGGTATGTCAAAATACTTTTATAATAAATGATATTCTGCTTTGAATCTCGGTGTTACATTGTCACGAACCTTATTATTATGTTTTAAAAAATATTTTCCCAGGTGCTAGAACCTCGGCATGGAGAGTGCGACTGTCGCAACCCAGCGCTGGGCACGCCAAAATTGCGGCGGTAAGTCCCCTCTTTGAGGAGTGGCTTGAGAGGCGCCACGGCGTCCTCACCTTCCGCCTGACGCAGGTCCTCACCGGACATGGCTGTTTCGGGAGGTTCCTGTTTCGGATAAGGCGGGAGGAAACGCCCGGGTGCTATCATTGTGTGGATCGACCGGAGGACACGGTGGAGCATACGGTGGAGGTCTGCCCGGCTTGGGCGGCGCACCGCCGTGTCCTCGTGACGGCGATCGGCGGCGGCAATCTCTCGCGACCGGCCCTGGTCCAGGCCATGGTACGGAGCGAGAGGGAATGGGAAGCCGTCACCTCCTTCTGCGAAGCAGTAATGCTCGCGAAGGAGGAGGCGGAGCGCGTGAGGGTGAGGCAATCGTTGCGCCCTCACGCCCCTAGTCGCCGCAGGGTGAGAAACCCTGGGCGTCGGGAGTCGATTGCCGACTCCCGGCCACCGTAGGCGCGGGCTTGCGGACGGCGAGCGATGGGCAGTTCGCCGTCCGGTAAGGACCAGGCTCGGGTCGACGGCGCGTCGTGTTACACGCGCGCCTCAAAGAGATGTCAGCATCATTGACGGGGTCCGATAGGGCCAATGGCTGCCGGGGTTGCGGATTGTTCGAAAGAGTTACCGTGGCCCTGGCGCACAGGCAAATGAAGGAACACGGGTGGGTTTTAGTCAGTAAGAGTCTGACACGCCCTTCCGCTCCGCCCAGAGCGGGAGAGGTCATTTGATGATTTCCCACCCAAAAAAAAAAAAAAAGGTGCTAGAACCTGGTATTTTTTTTTTAATCTCTCGGTTGCAAACTAAGGTGAGATTTTAAGTTTGAATAAATTAGGTGTTTTGTACTGCATTGAAATTATTGTCTAAATCGAATTGTAGGAATTTCCGAACTCTGCAACATGTGTTTAATATAGCTGCTTCCTGTAGTGTATGTATATTTGGAAAAATGTATTGTATTTAAACTGATAAATAGTTGTTTCGGGATGATACCAGTCGTTGATACCACTTTTGGGACTATGGTTACTCTGTTCATTTTCCTAATATTATTCGCCAATGTTATCATTGGGGACGAGAATACGATTAATTATCCATTTTTACGCCTATGTCTAAAGTAATAACATGCCGACTGGAAAAGTCGAAGGTTTCCAAGTCTCAATCCCAAAATTCAGACACTTACGTTCGTCGAATTAAACAGTTTAAGGTTGAACGACATCGAAGATAGCTTAGCGATATAAGTGGAGGGCAGGTGTGGCAGCAGTTCGGTAAGACCCTTTATGAGGGAGTGGCTGGAGAGGCGGCATGGCGCCTTTACTTTCCGGCTGACACAGGTATTGACCGGACATGGGTGATTCGGAAAGTACCTGTGCCGCATAGGCCGGGAGCCGACGCCCGGATGCCACCATTGGAACTGTCTCGACGACACGACGCAGCACACCCTTGAGGCATGCCCTGCTTGGGCAGTGCAGCGCCATGACCTATTCGCGGCGGTTGGTGCTGCGGATACTTTCCCGCTTCCGGACATGGTCCAGTCCATTGTCGGAAGTGAGAGCGCGTGGGATGCCATCGCCTCCTTCTGTGAGGAAGTGATGGTCGCGAAGGAGGCGGCGGAAAGGGAGAGAGAGAATACAATCTCCCTTCCAATCCGTAGCAGACGCACCGGGCGCCGGAGGGCGCGGAACGATCTCCGGCCGCCTTATGGTGAGGCCTGCAGGCAACAGACTTGGGGACTTTGTTGCCTGAACAGTAAAAGGCCCGAGACGGCGGCGCGCCGTGTTCCACGCGCACCTCTCTCAAGAGGAATTGCAGCCGTAAGCGGCTGTTGAGGGTGACGGGCTCCGCATGAATTCCTGCGGGCCAACACCTGGCCGGGGGAGCGTGATGAAATACGCAAGCACTCCAGCACCCGGCTAAAGGTAGCAGAAAAACACCGTGTGGTTTTAGTCAGTAAGAGTCTGACAGATTCCTGCACCCACCCCAGGGTGGAGAACATCCATGAGGATATCCACACGAAAAATAAAATAAAAAAGGTGTGCCAGCAGTTACAGGATGCCTTTACTGTCACCTAATATTAAAACAGAGACGGATAAGGATTCACTTCTTAATGAAATAGTTGGTTATGCAATGTTTGGGTGCCCGTTACAGGTTAGTATCGATCAAGAAAAACCTTATTTTGATGGGAAAGATTCATTACACTTAAATCACGGATGTTTAGTGTGTGCTTACAGGATTGTTATACATAAAGTGTTACGTCAGACAATATTGCAAGAAATACACGAGGGTCATCCGGGTATAGTCAAAATGAAACAGATAGCTTGCAGCTATGTGTGGTGAGAGACGTTAGATAGTGCTATTGAGTGCATTTGTAGTGAGTGCGCGGCGTACGTGTCGTAGCGCGGTAATCCTGCGCCAGCGGCGTTGAACTCTTGGCCTTAGCCCGATGAGCCGCAATCACGTTTAAACGTTGATTTTTTTGGCCCTTTACACATTAGATATTAATCCCTATTTAATAATACTTGATGCACTTAAAGTGAAGTGGATTGAAGTGGAGCGAGTGAGCACCACTTCAGCAGCGGTCAATGTTGATAGTTACAGAAGACTTGCTCGTTTTTCCATTCCTCAATAAATTGTGAGCGCTAATGGAGCGCTGTTTTCATCTGCGGAATCAGGTTTTTATTTTAAGCGTGACGGCAAAAATATTTGCGCGTCTCACCATAGAATAGAATAGAATAGTCGATGTCATCCCTGCAGTAATGGAACCGCCGCAAACGCAGTACGCCCTATAAAACCGGGGCGGGGTTTATAGAAGACATCACAAGAAAATGTTAATGACAACATTGCTTTAAGAGGGCGTACCCGGGTCCACTAGCGCCACTCCTTTAAAATAATATTATCTCGTGACTGAGAAGGAATTTGGAATAACGGCTCAATAAGCACCCTCGGTAAGTGTGTCTAGAATTTTCTAATACCACAAATAAACTTTCATATTGAGTTACGAAGCAACAAAATTCGATCTATAGAAAAGCGGCCACATCCCTCTAGATCGTATTTTGTTGCTTCGTGTCTCAATATAAATAAATAAATATTAAAGTTTTTTTTTGTGATTGGTTTCTCGCAGGTCAACCAGGGAGGACTCGACTTAGGGCGTCGCTGGATCAGGGCAGCACGGGACAGGCTGGATCGGAATTATTATTATTAGAGGACGGATTTAAAGCTACAGGCTCAGCGGCGCGGGCTGGCTCGAGCAAGGGTCGGGGGAACCTGACATCAACGAAGACAGCGTCTCATATTACTGAGGTTCCTGGAGTGGGGGCACCAGAGGCTTTATCCCGGCGAAGCACAAGCGGAGCGGCTCTCTGGGGCTTCGGATTTTGGATAGTTCACTAGCATCATACTCAGTATCATTGATTGTTACTTTCTTGTAGGTACCTACCAATATTGTAAAAAGTAAATATTAAACCCATTGATTATAGTTGTCTCAAATTTATTGAAATGACACTTAATTACAGTATCTACTTCTTGCATGGTTACAGTTTAGAGTTTTAGACCGTAACAAGAGGAAAAGTCAAATACATAAACGGTCATCAAACTACGTTCTACCGAAATGATAAAAGATTATCAAAATTATTTACTTTATTATCACTAATACTACTCGTACTTTATTTATTTACTTATCTAAACTAATATTACAATAGAGCAAAGATTTTATTTTTTGTATGTTTGTTTGTAATGGATTAACTCATAAAATACTTAATCGATTTAAACAAATCAAAAAAGCAAAAAAAAAGTAGCTAAATTATCAGCGAGTATAATCCTCAAAACAATTAAATAATGCAATAATGTAACCCAATGTATCAATAATTTACCTATTTTTTTTTTTTTTTCTTATAAAAGTGCACCGACGATTAAAGTTATTTTTCACTTTATAGTGTTTTTTTTTAAGTCGGTTGATTTTATTTTATGTAAAAAAGTTTTTTATTTTTCACTTTTTAGTGAGTCAGTTATTAATTTGTCTAAGTTACAATAGCCTAATGTCAACTGCTCATCACCTTTTACAAAATATTCCTTTCCCCGCTGCAGGGATGTTAGTTGTTGAGGAGTTCTCCTGGTAAGAACCAAAAGAACTGGAGCTGATGGTGAAGGCAACATCATCTCCATTTCAACATATACATTGTGACGAGCATAAATTGTTTAGCAAAGATATTAAAGTGATCGAATCGCAACCCGTGAAATATTTATTATTGTGTTGTTCCGGTTGCCACCAATGGCCTTCATCATCAGTTCCACTTACCGAATGGTCCATTCCGAGAACAAATGCACGAGTTACTATAAAAAATACCCAAATCGCTCTAGGTGTGCCTATGAAATTTGAGGATTTCCCTCGATTTCCATGGGATCTCCTCATCAGATTCTGACTTGGTGATAAATGATAAATGATTTTATTTCTGTAAGTAGGTTTATACAAACACTTGTACACGTCAATCATATTTTTAAAACTAGATGAGGTCGGCGTTTCCTATCTGACTACTTTGAGAAGAAAGGCCGAAACAAACTCAGAGGTCACAGTCTCTTTTAAAGTCCAGACATAATCTTGGTCAGATCATGTGAAGACCATGTAGATTTATGTCTGAAATGGTCTTCTGAGGAAAAACCACACAGAATGAGTGGACCTGTCCAGTCAGTGCACGCATTTGTCACTAATCGTGGAGCTCAACTCAGAACTTAAGGAGCTCAACCACTCGACGAACAATACCAAAGAAAGGACATTTGGGTAGGCCGCATAAAGCACTCAAACTGCCAGATTATCATTGACACCACCTGAGAAATATTAATCAATCGTCAATATTATATTTTTACAATTAAATATTACGGACAGCGACATCTATTAGCCAGTAGTAACAATTTCAATACTCATACAATGTTACCAAACCCATTTTAGTGTTGATAGCCCAAAAAATATTGAAAGCTTGGTAGTTTTTTTATTTTATTATTGAAGAAATAAAATATATATGTATTTCTTGTTAACTTTGGAAAAAGAATTTACCAATATGAATTTCTTGGATAACATAACATTCCGTCGTAACCGCAGCAGGAGATCAGAATCTAACCATGATGACAGCAATAACACGTCTCAAACATTGATTAATACTTCAAATAGTATGCCAGAAATATCAGAAGATGAAGAGAACAATCAAATAAAAAAAGATGATATATCAGATGTTAAAAATTATAGACCCATTGCCAAAATTCCTATTTTTTCAAAAATTGTCGAAAAATTTATTTACAACTCCATTTACGATTATTTTGAAAAATATAAGTTATTTTGCAATGAACAAAAAGGATTTTGAAAAAATATTAAAATCAATATGGCTTTGTTCGACCTCCTTTCTCATATTATGACGTCTGTCGATGAAAAAGCTCCGGTATGTGCTATATATACCGATATGACGAAAGCATTTGATTATGTGAGTCATAAGATTTTGCTAAAAAAACTGGATGGTTATGGAATCCGAGGAAATATTTTGAAACTTATGGAGTCATATCTGGATAACAGATCCCAGTGCACAGAAATATCACAACTCTGTCCAAAAAGCAATTTATTAACAGTTTACATATCTCAACCAAGAGCTATAAAATACGGGGTACCTCAAGGTAGCGTGCTAGGGCCGCTACTTTTTTAATATATATCAATGATCTCCCAAAAGTCATATCACAAAATATGGTTCTTTTTGCCGATGACAGCACAGCTGTTGTAAAATATACTAATCTTGTCTATTACGAGAATGATATTAATGATTGTTTTAGTAAAATTATTAACTGGCTTAATAGCAATAACCTAGTAATTAATTTAAACAAAACAAAAGTAATGTACTTTCATCAAATGTGTGACAAACCTCCAGTTCAAGTTACATATGAAAAGTACAAAATAGAAGATACAAACAAGGCAAAATTTTTAGGTATAACGATTGATAGTAAATTAACATGGAAACTCCATATCGAAGAAATTTGTCTGAAATTAAATAAATCCGCGTATGCACTGTTTCAGCTGTCAAAAAAAGTTAATACACAAACACTTTTAATAGCGTATCACGGATTGGTTGCATCAGTTCTGAGGTTTGGTGTTATTTTTTGGGGGCAATCTACTGAAAGAGAGACTGTTTTTAAAGCGCAAAAACGATGTATTCGATCCATGTGTGGCCTAAAAACTACCGAAACTTGTGCACCCCATTTTAAATCTTTAAAATTACTTACTATGCCTGCTATGTACATCTACGAGACTGCTTTGTTTGTTAAAATTAATTTACACCTTTTTCAAAAATTATCCGATGTAAAAAGACTCCAATGCGTTCACAATACATAAATCAGCTATGCGGCATAAAATGCAGAACCGCTTTGATGAAAAAGAGTTTTTTTGGACTGGCTTCAAAAATTTATAATAAAATACCCGATTGTATAAAAAATATGCCCCTATCAAAGTTTAAGAAAGCTCTCACTTCGCTATTAATTGAAAAATGTTATTATACTGTTGCAGATTATATAAATGATAATTTTTAATATCTTGTTAGTTCGTTTTTTTTGTTTTATTTAATTTTTAAGTATTTTAGTTTTTAATTTTATCTTACTCGATATTTGTACGCCTTCACGGCAAAACATAGCGCCCAAATATGTTAACCTAACACCTTAAGTAAATACCTATGTTTAACAAATAAATATTCTGATTTTATCAGCCACAGTAGCAATCACTGATTTTATCTGAAAGTGACAAAATAAAATAAAAAATAAAACTTATCTACATAGTCCTCACATTCACAATAAATAAATAATAATACTGTACTTCACAAAGTAAATTGTCATGACATTGTATATATAATAATTATCAAAATGTCAAAATTTATGTAAAATAAAAAATAAAAAATATAGCAAAAATAGAAAAAAAAACAAAAAAAAACATTCAGTATGCAAAAATTGGAGCAACTCAATCCCAAGCCTTTTTGTCCTCAATATAATCCTTAACGGTATAAAAGGCTTTCTGGCACAACTTACGGTTAATTAATGATTTGAATTTATTAAGGCTTAGATCTTCAACGTGGCTTGGAAGTTTATTATGAGCCTTGTTGTAGGTACAACAAATTTGTGTTTATTCCTAGTATTTATATTATGGATAACAATATTTATATAAATTTATATATGGATATTATGGGTGACAGTTGGACCACCTCGAGAGCATAACCTTTCGAACAAAAAAAGAATTTTGCAAATCCGTATATACACGACGGAGTTATGCCCGAACATACATAAAAAAAAATATATAAACATCCGAATTGATAACCTCCTCCTTTTTTAAGTCGGTTAAAAAGTCATAATTTCGCGTGCGCTGCGAAAACTATTGATGATACATAAAATAATGTAGGTACTACACGTTTATGGTACTCATTACCCACAAAAAAGTCCACGACGCTATATGGCTAACTATTATAGTTACTTAACTATAATAGTTAGACATATAGCCTTGTAGAATAAAACACAAAAAACGGTTTTTTGTTCAAATTAGTCAATCAAAACACGGGTAGACTAACAATAATATAACATTCGTATCATGATATCAATCCATATCCAGCTAAATAGTTTCATAATCAAGGTTGATTATGGACATGTAAATTCCTCTTTGAATTATTCGAATCGGACCTTTTGTTTAAAAGTTACGACTGGTATAAAAATGCTATATTGTAAGAAAAACGCCGATTATGAGCGAATAGCCCTACGCTTACGCTACGCAAAAACGAAGGAATAGCGCAAGCAAGAAATGTGAAGATTATTTTAGTACATTGTGTGTACTTCCACGCGAACGAAGTCGCGGGCAGAAGCTAGTTGTAAATAAAATCGCCAATTAAACTGATAATACACGGATATGTTATTTATAATACATCGATTTCATCATGCTTATGTATTATTTTTCGAATCTGCGGTAAAACAATGACTTTACAATTATGACACTGTTCCTGATTATTTTGCCATAACAACTGATTGGTTAATGAACAGCATGCTAGTTACAAAAAAAATTACATTCTTTAAAAACAATGTAAGTACTCATTAATCTTTTAATGATTGTGTAAAAATTACTGATCTGACCAAGATTATGTCAGGATTTTAAAAGAAACTGTAACCTCTGAGTTTGTTTCGGCCTTTCTTCTCAGAGTATTCGGATAGGAAACGCCGACCTCATCTAATTTTTAAAATAAGTTTGACTCGTAAAAGTGTTTGTACAAACCTACTTACAGATATAAAATCATTTATCAAAAGCATTTATCATCACTTTTATTTATCTTATCTTCTACATTACTATATAATAATGAAAGGAACTGTTTACCTCAGTGCACATTAAAAGTCCAACCATGGCTGACGCGAAAGAAACTCTGCGGCAATTAGTAAACAAAATCGCTACAGAACATAAATACGAAAATCATGAAATAGTTATAAATGAAATATCAAGCGGAGGAGCCAACTATACGTCGAAACTATTCACAGTGATCGTAACAGAAGAAAATAAAGAAGATCTACATTTATTCGCAAAAGTGGCTGCAGCCGGAGACGCATTTCGCAACGAATTGCCTTTAGTCTATAAAACTGAACAATTCGCATACATAAAATTGGCAAAAATCTACGCATCCTTGGAGGAAGAAAACGGAGTGCCTGAGGAGCACAGACTATACTTCACCAAGTTCTACGGCTTCGACCCCAGCACGTACCAGGAGACATTAGTTCTTGAGAACTTGCTGGCGCATGGATATGGTGCTCACGACAGATTCCATTCGATAGATTGGGAGTACGCTTCTTCAGCAGTTAGAGACTTGGCGAAGATGCACGCACTATCCTTCGCATTTAGTAAACAATACCCAGAAGAATTTGAGAAGGCTTTGGCTGTCTTAAAATTTGAATGGCAAGAGTTTGGAAATATGGAAGTTCTGTTGCAGAGAACGACAAGCGTTGCGTTGAGCAATGTCAAGCCAGAGTACAGAGAAGCATTACAGAAGTTTATGGAAAATCAGAAGAATCCACTTAAGATGAACGAGCCCATTCGCAGTACTGTCATCGCACATGGAGACTTTAGAGGGGATAACATGTTACACAGAGTGCGAGAGGTAAGGTCATTAAACTCAATTTATACGAAGGTACTAATAACAGCCACCTTATATCTCCTTAGTGCTTGTATAATATGCAGACCAGCAAAAAAGCAAACCTATCTGTCTGTGTGTGTGTCAGTCTGTTCCAAAAGTGTCTGATAAAAAATAAACAAATCAATTAGAAAACGTACGAGTACCTGTGGATGTCGATTTTTAGTGTCACCTACAAATTGACTCATTTGATTTAATTATTTGAATACTTAACCCGAAATTCTAATTTTAAATCAGTTTGTAGATGTTTTTCATTTGATAATTGAGGTTAATTTTTAACCGACTTAAAAAAAAGAGGAGGTTCTCAATTCAACTGTATGTATTTTTTTTTTTGTGGTTTACTTCTAGGTGAACCGATTTTGATGATTCTTTTTTATTTGAAAGCTGGTGCTTCCCATGTGGTCCCATAGAAATTTTATCAAGATCTTACTAGGACTTGTTGAGATATCCCTCCTTAATAATGCGTATTTTTTCCACTAAGCTTATATAGATGATGTGTTATTAACTTCTTGTCACTGTTATTTACACATCAAGTAGTGGTATATGAATTTGTGTGGGGTAGGTACTACAAGTAAAAAGTGAAAAAAAAAAACTTTTTTGCAATAAAACAACTGACTTCCAAAAAAAAAACACAAAAAAAAGTGAAAAATAACTTTAATTTCGAAAGTCGGTGGCAAAAAACGAAAATACAAAAAAATAATACGCAGTATTAAGGATAACTCAAAAACTACTGGTCAGAACTTAAACAAATGGGACCACATGCGAAGCACTAGCTATCAAATAAAGAAATTATCATCCAAATCGGTTCACCCAGAAAAAACTTCCGAGAACTTCACTTAAAAAAAAATACAGTCGAATTGAGAACCTCCTTCGTTTTTTGAAGTCGGTTAAAATCCAAAGACACCGACTTCTGAAATTAAAGTTATTTTTCACTTTTTTTTGTGTTGTTTTTGGAAGTCGGTTGTTTTTTGCAAAATAGATTTTATTTCCTGTTTTCGTCGATGATTTTTTAATTACAATTTAAAAATGTTATTCAAATAATAATTTTATTGTGGGTAATAAGAGTGAGATAATAGGTCCGGGAAAAAGTATTTTCGTATTTTTAACCGACTTCAAAAAGGAGGAGGTTATCAATTCGGATGTTTTTTTTAATGTATGTTCGGGCATAACTCCGTCATATATAGACGGATTTGCAAAATTCTTTTTTTGTTTGAAAGGGTATACTCTCGAGGTGGTCCCATTGTCACCAAGTCAGAATCTGATGAAGGGATCCCATGGTAATCGAGGGGTATCCTCAAAATTTACAGATACGAAGCAACAAAATACGATCCAAATGAATGTGGCCGCTTTTGTTTAGACCGAATTTTGTTGCTTCATGTCTCAATATGAAAGTTTATAAAAGGTATTTGAAAATTCTAGACACACTTACCGAGGTCGCATATTGAGTCGTTTTTCAAAATTCCTTCACAGTCACGAGATACTATTTTTTTAAAGGAGTGGCGCTAGTAGACCCGTGTAAGCGCTCTTAAGTCAGTGATTTCGTAAGAATTTAACCTGAATAGGGTTTGTTTACACTTCATTCAGATACTTTTGGACCAGACAAAAGGGTGGTTTAGCCGGTTTGCCAGCCACCTTTGGTTTTCAGCCAGTTATATTTTCAAATGAACCCCTACTCTTCTGCAATTTTGTAACCTTACAATGATTGACAAACCTAGAATAAATTTATATTTGACTGCAGAATGGCAAGGTGGATATCAGGATCGTGGACCTGCAGACCCTGAATGGGGGCAGCCCAGTCGCCGACCTGCTCTACTTCATCATCACCAGCTCCGACGAGGAGTTCCGCGCCAAATACTACGAGAAGCTACTCGACCGCTACTACACGCAGCTCAGTGCCGCCATGAAGAGGCTGAACCTCGACCCTGCGGAGACATTCTCCAGGGAAGACTTCGACTATGAAATAAAGGAGGTAATAGTTGATTTATAATTATTTGTATCGAGTTTATCATAAGCATCCTGTAAATGATGGTCAAATACTGCATTCAAACTTTACGTTTTCATTAAACAATGTTTAAAAAACATGAATATTATTTTTCCAGAAACTGCCATTTGGGCTCGCGCTTGCAGTGTTCTCGTTGCCTACGATCACCGTTGACAGTCAGGACGCGCCCGAAGTCAACGAGTCCCTGGATTTCTCCACATTGTCAGTTGAAAAGACCAGCGACCTCTACGCGGAGAGGCTGAATGGAGTCGTTAACGATTATGTCAAGTGGGGCATTCTCAAATAATTGCATGGACAATTTGACCATAGAGAGACGTTATGTCTGTCTTTTACAGCCGGAGAAGGAAAAGGTTAAGCACCAGTTAAGTAAATGTTTTATTTGCACCTTGACTTGCAACGGGCCCTATCAGAATACCAGCGCTGCGGTACTTATTTTTTAAATATCGCAGCTTTATGCTGAGATAGGAGCCTTTTTGGCCTCGCACAGGTTTATTAATTGTTTATTGTTGTTTTTAATGTTAATTTTGTTAGTTTTAAATGCTCCTTTTTTATTTTATTTTTTACTCTTTGTATTTCCTGTGCGTGTCCTAAATAAAATATTTTTCTTTCTTTCTTTTCTTTCTTTCAACTTATGTCAATATACCGTGTCATATAACTGTCAAACAATGATAGTTTTAAATTGAATATATTATGGACAATTTAAGATGGTAGCCAATTTGCTGAATAATTAATTTCTCGACTGTAGTTGTTGAGACCAATGTTGTAAATATTCTTTAAATTTTTGTTGTTGTTATTATTATCATCTTCATCTAAAAAGATGAAGATGATAATAATGTAGTGCTTGTTGATATTGACAAATAATGTGGAATAAGTATAAAGCAAAGCAAACTATAGTAATTGTAAGTAAAAGTAAAGAGTACAAACTCAGTAAACGTGTGAAAATGTGTTGCTTGTAAGAAAGATAAATGAGTTTTACAGTATTAGAGAAAGTGTCAAATAAATTGTTTGCTACATAAATTAATGTAAATAGTTCAAGATATTATTTTAAAACGGTATGTGTTGCCTAGCTTTCTCCCGTCACCGTCAGGATGATTGGACCAATCTAGATATGTACATGAGACCATGACAAAATTAATCATTACGACATTTATAATTTACCGAGGCAAGAAAATTGTATTCCCGCTGTTCACCCCGAAAGGGGTTGGTTATTAAAAAGTTTAATACATTTCTATTTTTGAACTTTTATATTAATTTGCGATTTAACCGAAGCAAGCTTAGGAGAAGTATCCTCCCCTAAAAACTTGATTGTCCCGATTCACCCAGTTAAGTGTCGATAAAATAAAATAAAAACACTTAATTCTATCTTTTCTAAAATCAATGAAGAGTTTAAAAAATAATGTGGATTCGCCGCTTTTCACCCACTTCAGGGTAGATCTTCACAAAATCCTTTCTTTTAATGGTAGGTGCACACTTTCGTTATAAACTACAACAGTTGTCCAATATTCAGGTTTCTATCTTTAGCGGTTTGGGCTGTGCGAGAGTCTTTCGAACATTTATTTATTTATTTATAACAATCTTACCTACACTATCATTACAGATCTATGATCCAATGCGACAGAGTGGCCTTACTAACTAAATCCTAAATTTACACCTTATACCTAGTTAAACGACGAACATATCCTATTCTTTAACATATATATAATATGTATATAGAAAGATTATCAAAGCGTGAAACCGGCATGTCCTAGAACCTAAAAAATCAAAGATCTCACTCAATCTTTGATTTTATAGGTTCTAGGACATCTGTCACATTGGTGGATTACAGCCCACTGCCTTCCACAGAGAAGCCTGTGTCTCCCCAAGTATGACGACACACAAGCCGCCACGACAGAGAGGCCTGTGTCTCCCCAAGTATGACGACACACAAGCCGCCACGACAGAGAGGCCTGTGTCTCCCCAAATATGACGACACACAAGCCGCCACGACAGAGAGGCCTGTGTCTCCCCAAGTATGACGACCCACAAGCCTCCACGACAGAGAGGCCTGTGTCTCCCCAAGTATGACGACACACAAGCCGCCACGACAGAGAGGCCTGTGTCTCCCCAAGTATGACGACACACAAGCCGGCACGACAGAGAGGCCTGTGTCTCCCCAAGTATGACGACCCACAAGCCTCCACGACAGAGAGGCCTGTGTCTCCCCAAGTATGACGACACACAAGCCGCCACGACAGAGAGGCCTGTGTCTCCCCAAGTATGACGACACACAAGCCGCCACGACAGAGAGGCCTGTGTCTCCCCAAGTATGACGACACACAAGCCGCCACGACAGTATGCCCTGTTTTGACAATCAGAATGATAATCTTCTACTTCTTCTTATTATATTTAAAAATCAATTGCAGTGCGTTAGTCTCACAAAAATGGCTCGACCGATTGTGATGAAACTTTGGTAAGGTGAGCGCCGGGGGTTCCTTTAAAAAAGGCGTTGCAACGCATTAGTGCGTTATAAAATGAAAAATTAGTTGTTTTAATGTTATTGTTTCGCTAAAATATTCATAATTTGAGGAAAATAAACCACAAGGAATATTACTGACTCAAAAACTGTCAACTAGCCTATTCTTTTATCGGCACGACCGACATTATTTAACGTCCTCTGTACCGAACTTGGCCCCTTTTTCATATCGCCTCTTTGCTTCAATAATGTGTTATCTTGAAAATTGAAATTTTAGCGGAGAGTGTTTTTCAACTTTCAAAAAATAATTGTGTTGAAACGAATATTTTTTTTACCGTAAATCTACGATTTATTGTAAAGACATTGACAAATAAACCATGTGAAACCTTATCAAAATACTGATAATTTAGAAGTTTAGCATGAAATTGGCTTTATTTGAGAAAAAGGGGAAAACATGTCACATTGTTCTTGCAAATCTATAGCAAGATAGATGTTACAAACTAAATTGTCACGATTTTGATGCTATTACTTTGGTTATGAAACTGAGTTATAAAATGAACAAACGTTGTTGAAATAAAAACTTTTAGATTTCAGAAACAATCTTTATTGGAAACAGTGCAATTGAAAACGACACTCATTATAATTTCTATAACAAAATATAAAAAAATCAGACTGAAATTACGAATAATCACATTTTTTATTGTTTATGAATTACTTAATGAGAATCACATTTTACTGGTAAGATTAAAGTATTAGCTTAAAATTAAATAAAAGAATAACTATCCTTATGAACAATAAGACTTTGATAATTGAGTACTTAGTATTATTATTAGATATACCTAATTGTCACATAATAGGATGATCTTGAGTATTCAATAGCGCTTAGAATCTCTGACAGATGATTAAGAAACTCTTGTTTATGAGTTTGCATTTGCAAACAAAATACAATTACAAGAATTAAACAACAATATAACATACCTACTCAAATAAAAATAAATCGACTATAATTATAATATAACTAATGGCACTTGGAATATTAACTCAGTACAGCTTGTTAACCAACATAAAATCACAATTTTTGCACGACTCATGATGCGAAGCATCAGAGAGTGCTTTACGATCGAAAAAATTTTTTCGCCTCATTTTGGCGGCTATTTTTATTATTATAGCCTTGTTAGTTCACGGAATCAAGATATTTTGCATACTATTGTCGAGATAATTTAATGGAGATTAATATCATACTTTTTAAAAATTGATTTACTGCAATAGAATTGAAAAAAAACACCAAAATAGGTCAAAAAAAAATCCTGTCCGTCATGTGTGAAACCCAGAAACACTGTAACTTGTGAAAAAATCCATTATTTGAGTTAATTTAAAAAAAAAAAAAAACTAATCGACAATTGTAGGTCACTGAATGCAAATGGCTAATTAATTCAGTGTCGTTTAATTACAATTAATAAAAAACGAAAACTACAAGACTGTACATCTATTTATATCCATAGAAAATTAACATATGGATGGTGATATATCTATAGATATTATGTACATTTATTCCACCAGGGGCGCTTGTGCAGTACCTTCTTCCTACTACAGCTGTTTTTTCGGCAATTAATTTTGAACGACTTAAGTTTTTTTTTTTTTATATTTCATAATTAAATGAGCATTATGAGTCGTGCACTTTTGGATTTTCCAAATTTACTTATAATATTAGTCTCTCTCAATGATCACATACACCTTATCTTAAATTATGTAACAGTCTTAGCATTGTTTTGGCGTAAGTATTAATATCAGCCTGTGTTTAAAAAAACCGCTATTTTCAAAAGCTACAAACATTCTTAGAAAGGCCTATGGTATCTGGGGATAAGATTTGTGTTAACCAAATCCATTAGGTCTGCTTTTTTTAATCAGATATCCCAGGTTTTTGATCGTATGGATTTTTTAATTCCAAATTTGAGATGACGTTCCTTTTATTTTTAATAACAATCAGAGGCGTATTATCCCTAAGGCAAACTAGGCACGTGCCTATGGGCGCGAGGTTACAAGGGGGCGCGCGCATATCAGTTTTTAGACCTAGAAAATAATCATAAAATTAAAATTACCTAAGATTAGTTAGTTCAATACAGATGTAGGTACTCTCTTAAAATGAATCAATGGAATTTCACTAATTTTCCAGTGGATCTCTCTGGTTGTCCAGTGAAACTTCACTGATTCAACCAGTGAAATTCACTGGTTGAATCAGTAGATATTCACGGTGGCCACAACTACTGCTTAAAGCAGTGAGTTTCAACCACTAAATAATGAAACCTCTTTCAATTTCGCTCAAATTGTTGACCTCACTACAAAGCATTTTTAAAGTTTTTTAGTCAACCGAAGAAAGTTACGAATACCTTCCCAAAAATAACCTCTTTTTTAAATAATCACTCCTTTTTAAAAATTAACTTATCAGAATGTTCTTGTTTTGGTTTTTTTTTTTGTTTTTGGATGTACTGTAGGAAAAAAAAATACCAAGTTCTCTAAAATTCTTCAATTTTTAAATACATATCATAATTTTATCCAAGTTTACCGTTTTGTTTTTTTTTTTTATTTATCGTTACAGGTTAAATAGTTATTTGATTAATTCTACGGTTAATGCCGCGCAAAATGAACTGATTATTAAAAAAAAAAACAGAAAAACGGCTCGTTACTCTAAAAATACTTTTTTTTTTAATTGTTTCAATGTGTCTAGTTTATTTAAAAGTTAAAAAATATTCAAATTTCTTGCTTTTCCCAAAAAAAAAACAACAAAATACAAAATGCTTTTGAATACTAATTTCCGACAACTTCAACTAAGCAGTTTTCGATGAATAATCATTAATTCTTTAAGTTCTTTAATTGGCTGTGTCTACCACAAAACACATCTGTTACTTAAAAGAAAAAAAAGAAACAAATAAATGAGCGGTGGACTGAAAGAATTGACGATTTTTTTTCAAAATGCAGCATAAATCCATAGAACTTGATATCTGTTTTTTTTCAGAAATGTACTTTTAAAATCAAAAATGTACAAAATAAAAATATCTTGATAAATTCGATTTTTGTAAAAGTTATAACTATAAAAAAAAAAAGGAATTTTAATATTGCAATTTAGTATTTTTGTCAGGATGAATTTACTTAAGTCGGACAATCTTTACTTGTAAAAAATGTATTTAGAATTATTTTATTGAATCAGTGGATGCAAAATTTACTGGTATAACCAGTGAACAACTGAAAATTTGACTCGTTTACCAGTGAACTTTCAAGTCACTGGTTGAATCAGTGAGATTCCACTGATTTATTTTAATAGGAGTAAGATATAACTGCAATGTTCCATGTTCGTCGCGTCGATCGCGGACATCTGACGTTGCTACATTGCATTTAATTCAAGCCTAATAATATAACTGCCAAAATATGTGTGTTACTTCTTCGTGCAAAACTACTGAACCGATGTTGATGAAACTTAGTATGTAGATAGCCGGAGACCCAGATTTACAAATTTTATCCCGGAATTTCCACGGGATGGGGCATCACGCGGGTGAAACCGTGTGGTGCAGCTAATTATTATATAAGTACTAGTTAAAAATTGTAATATATGGCCGTTAGAGGGGCGCCAACGAGGTGCGTGCCTAGGGCGCTCTCGATATTTAATCCGCCTCTGATAACAATAGCTTTTTTTAAATTGATTATCACCATAAGAATCTTTGAAAAATAAAGCTTCAGGATCGCTTTTTTGAACTCGAATCACCTTTACACCTGTTAGTTTAACTGAATGATTATTTTCATCTTTTAGCAACGAAAAGTTAATTTGATTAGTTAAGCTTTTCCAATCATAGAAATCTGCAAAGCACATTTCATTCACATGGAAGGGCTCACTTTTCTTCCGGGCAGCCTTTATAGTACCAATAAATGCGTCAGGTGTAGATCGTAATTGTCGCTTAATTTCTCTCTCAATTTGAGAATGAGCGGAATCGCCCTCATTCTGGGTAGAATTGCCCTCAAATGTCATGATTTCATGAAATAGTCATTCAAAAGGATATTAATAAGAACTTATAGAGATGTATTGCTGATTCTAATGATTATAATTCTGTAAAGCCATATTTGTTACGGTCGCGAATCATATTTTAATCAAAATACAAAATGTGAACCCTTTTTTTAGTGAATTTTATTCATTATCGTATTCGTAACGTCAATGTGCGATATGTGAATCTTGGCTCTTACTAATCTGTTTGAGGACTGGTGGAATTATAAACCGCATTCTACCAGTCTCCTAATTATTTATATTAACTGATGGAGGCAAACAGATTTAATGCTCAAATAATTTCACAAGGCGTTATCATTATCTTGATGTGTTGTTCAAGCTATGCAACATGATAGTGACCAATTAAACTACAATAATAATCTCAAGTATCAGTGCTCAGGTACTCATCAAAATAAAAGAGAAGGAACACACTGTTCTACGCTGTCACATTTTTACATTACTCGTATGGTTCTTTACAAACAATAAGGTACTCGTATATTATACTACTTGAATTTTTCATCTGTACTTTTATATAATAAAAGAAAAAACGTACTGACTGACTGAGATACGAGTATCAACGCACAGCCGAAACTACAGAAACTAGGAACGTGTAATTTTGCACACGGACGTAGGGAGCCTCTAAGGGGTTTTTGGAAATTCGACCTTTAAAGGGGTGAAAAGAGGGATTTTGTTTGTTTGAAAAATCTTATTAATTCAGTTGATAAACTTGAAACTTGGCACGAATACTTATCTAGTTAAATTATAAAGTTTGTCATGGGCATTGGAGGGTTTCAAAGTTTGTATGGAAGAATTTTAACGCGCAGTCCGATTAACTCGAAACTCAGTATTTATGTTTAAAGCCAAAAATAAAGAATAAAACGAATTAGGGTTTTTCGAAAATCTACCCCTAACGGGGTGAAAAGGCGTAGTAAATTTTACAGGGGAGGATTTTACTGCGTGGCTTGATTAACTCGAAAATTGGCATAAATAATCTTTGAGTCAAGTTATAAAAATATCCCAAACCATTTTTAAAATTTCCGCCCTATGGGGGTGAAAAGAAGGGATACCTACAGTTTATATGAAAAATCTTATTCATTGGGTTAATAAACTTGAAACTTGGCACGAATGCTTGCCTAAATATGTTATATAGTTTGTCATATTTCGTTTTTCAAAACTATCCCTCAAACGGGTGCTTATGGGTGTTACAGCTTGTATGGAAGAATGTTAACGCGCGGTCCGACAAACTCGAAACTCAGTATTAATACTTTTGACAAAAAATGAAGAGTAACAAGTTTTTGTGTTTGTCGAAAATCGAACCCCGACGGGGCAAAAAGTGGTAATCATTTTTTAAGGGGGGGGGGGGGGGGCTTTACTGCGAGGCTTAATTAACTCAAAAATTGGTGAAAATAATCCTTGAGTCAAGTTATGGAAATATTCCAATCAATTTCTCAAAATTCCATCCCTGTGGGGGTGTAAAGAGGGCACACAGTTTATTTCTAAAATCTTATTCCTTTGAACTATAAATTGAAACATTGCCCCGAATACTTAATTATCTAAATAAATGATAAATATGGTAAAAATACATTTTCGAAAACTACCATTCAAAGGTTCTAGGGTGTTACATTTTTTAGATGAAAGTACGAAATCCACGCGGTCGAAGTCGCGGGCAAAGTGCCAAACAAATGTGGTTAAAATCTAACCACATTTATTTGGTATAAAAAAAATATGTAGTAAAATATACCTTATCGTTTAACGTTCAATCATTAAACATTAAATTACTTTCACAACCGTTGGCTGCAGTCCTACTCAGTTAAGTACCTACTTTGACATCTATCGCCAAACAACCATTATAATATCGATGTTGTAAACATCAGGCAAGTACAACATTTTGTTTGTATCTCAACCGCGGAGCCGCAGATCATAGATCATTCAGTCGTGAATCAGTCGCCCACCATGTCGGACGCGGAGAATATATTACGCAAAGTACTCGACAAAAGTATAGATCAAATACAATACAAACATGCAAAAATATCATTGAAGGAACTAACAAGTGGTGGTGCTAACTACACGTCAGCCCTATTTTCCATAAATGTCGCGGCACCAGAACAAGACACCTTGAAACTCTTCGCGAAAGTGGCTAATGTCAGTGGAATGTTTCGCAAAGCTATAAACATAGATTTTATGTTCAAAACTGAACAGTTTGTGTACTCTGACCTTGTCAAAGTTTACGAGAAAATTCAAGACAAAAGCCAACTCAATCCGGAGCATCGGTTCGAGTTCCCTGAGTTCTTCGGAGGCGAGTCAGCTGAAGGTGAAGAGACAGTGATTATGGAGGACCTGACGGCGAAGGGCTTCGGCACTTACAGTAGGTTCAAATCCATAGACTGGGAGCATGCCACCTGCGCGGCAGAATACTTAGCCAGATTCCACGCTTTATCTTTTGCGTACCAAAAGGAAGATCCTGAAAATTTCGCCAAAGTCGCCGAGCAAGTAAAAACAAAGAAAAGGGATGATTTGGAAAACTCTAGTTTCAAGGAAACTTGGAAGAAAATGATTGCATCAGCTGTTAACGTCACTAAAGAAGAACACAAGGAGAGATTGGCAAAGTTATTAGAAGTTGACGACAGTCGTGATGAGTTCTACAAGTTCAAAGCTCCATTAAATACTACAGTGCTGTGTCACGGTGACTACAGAGTCAGCAATATATTGTTCAGAAGACTGGTATGTTGTTTTATGTAACTATTTACCAAATGAGAATAAAAGCAATCATCATTGATAAAAAATTGGTAGTACAGTCGACCACTTGTCTCGGTGGTTAGACGTTGACCTTGAGCTGGCCTAGTGTTGTACGGAGGCTCAATACAATAAAAGGCCATCTTAACTGATTTTGTTACCACTAACCAGGGGCCTACTGTACTTAGTATTTAACTGTCAAGATAAATTTACAATCGTACTCGCAGTAAAATCTGTATTAGCTACTGTCCTTAGTTTCACCATGAAGCGTCGAATTATTTCGTAACATTATTTTGTTTAGATATCGTCCGTGTTGAGTAGGTAGGTAAATTAATCAAACCGCCGACTGTGTAATGGCGGTTATTATGCCCAAAAACCTTGAATATCTGTCATTGATGTTATATCTAAAATTAAATTAGTGTCACATACGTTCTTTACGGAATATGTAGATTTTCCTTATATAGGTTGGTTTTACCAAATTAATATTAATGCTACCTATAGATCAGCTTATTAGTAATCTGTCGTAAAGTGGCTGAGGCGGCCGCAGCATGAGTCCTTGCCTTCATGTCGGTGTCTGATAATCAAATGGTTTGAGTCTCTTTTGGTCCAATTTGGTACTTTTGCTGCATCAACTTAGTCTCCACGCATCAAGCAATGACAAGTAGTTAAATCGTTTCTCATACATCCTTTAACTTTTTAACAGATTTCGCTCATTGTGCCGTAATTTTCTAGCGAAATGATTTATTCGTCAATCAATTATCTACGCCAGTATGATGCTTCAAGTTAGCATACTTATGTACTATCTACTAGACTTATCTATTACCTATCTCAGGAACCTAAGGTGCTACATTGTAATAACATGTGCAGCTACCTGGTAATGTCTTTAAGTATTTAGTAAACACCTACAATTATTTTTATGAACTTGCGTTTTCCCCTTATTTAATATAGAGGTTCTAAGGTCAACACATTTTTTTATATGTATGACCACGCATATTTTTTTTTTACAGAGTAGACATATTTTGATGATTCTTAGTTTTTGTTTAGGTATATTTAACAAAACATACAAACATCACTCTTGTAATCCCCGAAAGGTTAGGCAGGAGTGTGCCTATAGCACACCCACATTTCGTCAGATATGTTTAAGTACCATGTAATAGGGGACGAGCATATTGCTATCAACCGGGCACAAATCCACACTCCGGGCTGCTACTGAGACTTCTCGGATGGAAAAATCCAATAACATCTTGCCCGACCCGGGAATCGAACCGAGGACCTCGTGCTCAGTGGTAGTGCTTGCTACCACTAGACCAACAAGGTTTATATTTAACTTGCTTAGTAATCCCTAAGACTATTATTATATTACCTAATAAAAAGAGGGTCTGCGGTAGAGGGTCTACAATCAGGTGCTGAATCCATGGTTACAGTTTGCGCACTGGTTAAAAATTTATCCTTTAGAACGAGTTCCTGCTTAAAACATGTTTATTATACATTATTCTATGTAAAAACGCTATGCAAATGATTCTGCTATTTTGATTAATTGTATGCCTGTCTCGAATAGCTCCGTCATAAGTATATGTCAGTAGATTGTTACAGCATGATGTATGATGCATTATTAAACAGTATTTTAACAATCATGGTGTATTAAGCAATGATGACGGAGGAAAGGCAGCTAGGCATTCTTTGAAGATGCGCAGTCCTACATTAGGTGGCGCAATCCTCCATTGTTTTAAGTCTTAATTTAACCTTCATTGCCTTCCTTCCACTCCCTGTAGTATGTTGCCTGCTCCGGCCAATCTCCCATAAACGCCTCTAAGGCACACTTGCGCCGCCAATCACTAAACACGTTTAGCGCTAAACGGGTTTAAAACATCATTCTGTCTCTGTCATCTAAAAACATTTGACAGAAACAGAATTATATTTTAAACTCGTTTAGCGCTAGTGTCGTCACATTAGCGTTTAGTAGGCCTTCCTCAGCAACGACATCCTCCATTAGGTATAGGTACACTGGACACGGGCCACGTCTTATCGAATAACATTCTAAAGGATGATTTCCACCAAACGGCATGCATGGCATCGGATCTGAAAGGATACGAACGGATGCGGCGACAGCCGATGGCGTCCGGCTGAATGTCGACGCATACGATCGGCTTCGTACCGTCGCTTGCGAATGTATCCGTTTCTGCTCCTAGTCAAATAGTTTCATTACTATCGTGTTGACGTGTTCTAAATTCGGATGAATGTGTGATCGGATACCACGGCAGGCGAACGGAGCCAATCGCAGATTGCAGCATACTTCCGGCTATGATTGCGTGTCGCGGAAGACGCCCGCAGTCAAGCTGCTGTGCGCGGCTTGGTAATATAGACTTTAAATACTGTGTACACGATTTAATATCGCTTAAAGATTGTAAAATTCGTTCCGATCCAATGCGATGTGAGCCGTTTGGTGGAAATCATCCTTAAGTGGATTTTGGATGACTGGGATCCTTCAAGATCCTTACTTTAGTTTGTAGTTTCAAAGAATCGGATGTGTACTGTCGAGCGCACTTTGGTGGTACCAACTTGACCTGGCCTCGCGTAAGACGGAGTTTCAATAGAATAAGAGGCAACTTGTACTTGTATTGTAACCTCTGACGTGCCTACTGTACGTACTTAATTCCCAAGATGAACGGTAAGAAGGTAAGCTGATAATTCTACTAAGAATTATCAGCTTACCTTCTTATCATTGCCTTGTTTCTGGTTATTGACCTTTCTAAAGATAGTCATAGCTACAGCCAAACTTGTGTTCGAAAAACCACAAGTTTATACAAATGAATTAGTTAATCACTCAAACAAACTAGGCAATGTCTTTTCTGCTTTTCTACGGTAATACGTTAGACAGAGATACAATATTTCGGTCATTATTCCGGTATTTAGGACAATGTCTCCATCTGGTAACGTTGTTATTTTTAGCATTGATTCATTTGTTTAATTAACTTATTGTTACTATCCCTTCTGTGTAGAAATAGAAACAGATTGTATGTAGGTATGTATGATGTAACATACTTTGATATGAGTTATATTGTCATCGTTGATATGTTTTATAGAAGTTGAATTATATTAGAATATAATTCAACTTCCAAAAAACCAAGCAGCCAATACCTACAAGTAACAAATAATCCAGATCAGCGACATTTTTTCTACAACTACATGTTTTTTCGTCATCATCAAGCTGATAGGCAGTTTAAAGTCTAGCAACCGAAGCTTAAGACCACAATACATTAGGAAAACAATACATTAGGACGACAATACATTAGGACCACAATACATTAGGACCACAATACATTAGGACTACAATACATTAGGACCATAATACATTAGGATTAAAATAATTTAGGACCACAATATATTAGGACCACAACACATTAGAAACACAATACATTAGGATCACAATACATTAGGATCACAATACATTAGGATCACAATACACTAGGACCACAATATATGAGGACAATACATCTGTAGATGCTACCAAAATAGAAGAAATATACACCATTATACATTATACACCAATAGATTTTGATCGTTTTTCCTCAAAAGGGGTCATAGTACTAATCATTATGAAAAAAATATAACATGGGATTAATCCTGAAATCGTGGAAAAAGATCTGCTGATTCATAAATTTATGTTCACTTATCTCGGCATAATGTATGGATCAGCGGTTTTTTTTTTGACGATTTCCGGGTTGGATCCGTTTCATATAATTTGTTCATAATGAGGTGTACAATGTCCCCTTTTGAGGATTACAACGATCAAAATGTTACGGTGTATAGTCTCAGACTCCATTTGAGTTAGAATTTAAACTACTAAATTAAAGGTCGACAATAATTCTTCAATGGCCATGACAGCAGATTGTTACGGTCTCAATAAACGTTGGTTAACAAGGTCGGGGACCCGGGGTCCATTGGGTTTCTACTCGCTGTTACACAATAGAACTGGACATTGCAAACTGACGGAAAACACTTGGTTGACCAATACTTTTTGCCGCTTTTTGTAAGAAATCTCAGTGAGTTAAGGTTGGAGTAATTTACGTAATCTACGTGTTTAATAAACGCACGGATACGTTCGCGTATTAGATAGGTATTTGTATTTTTGACATCTGATTTTATTGGGTAAATGTCAAATATCTGTAGGCCAAGGACATCTTAGATATCTTTACATAATTATTATAAAATTAAAGTCTCTTTCGCGTGGGTCTGTGACCGCGGTGTTCTTCTAAACTTCGCAACGTTTTTAATGCAGTTTTCTCCACCGTTTATAGAATTCATTCCGGAAGTTTTATGGAATAATTAATTCATATGATTAAACTTACATAAAATAAAAACATCACGATGTATTCAAGTCGTAAAAACCGTGTGAAGCAGTTAGTTATAAATCACGATGATGATGGTGAATAATTAATTTGTTGACCTCCAATTTGGCAGTTTCATGCAAATGTTTTTATATTATGATCCTGGGTATTTTTCGTTGATCATTAAGAGGTTCAGGTTTTTAAATGTTTAAAGTTTAGCACATGAGTGTTGAACCTTTATGAGCCAACCCTATCTCCAAACTTCGTTCTTGAGATAGAAAGGATGCTGTTGTTACCGAAGGTCACAATAACTTCACTGTGTAGGTCGGTACCTACTAAAATAAGATGCCAATAAAAGTATCCATACTTTAATGAACATTGTTCATTGAATTAAAGTCAGTAATCAAGTCTTGTTGTTTGTCTTGTTGTCTTGTCTTGTCTTGTCTTGTTGTTGTCGGTTTGTTTGCTTATCAATTTTTCTATTTGTATTCAGTTTTGATGGTTGTTTAAGTAGCATGCTATAACCACGTAAAAACTTCTTTACGTACCTACAAAATTGAAGATTTAAACGTGCATTTTGTTATCATTGTTTTTCATAATTACTATTTATTTTAATGAGGTACTTTTAGCAGGCATGCTCGAAGTAATTAAAATAAATAGTAATACTTAATTACTTTTGCATGAAAAATCGAAAACTGCTGGTCATGAATACCGAACTCCACCAAAACCAATAGCAATAGCTGTGAAATAGATGTTGCCAGTTTAAAAATATATGGTAATGGGACCAAGGTCTTGCCTAAGGGGGCATGGCCCGCAATTTACGATCATATGATACAGCCGACAAACGCTAGAAATAGCACAAGTGCCATGTAGCAAGGGGATGATCCTATTGTCGGTAACCTGGCATACATTCAGACTTAGACCTGCTACTGAGAGTTTTCAAACGGAAACGCCCGATAGCTTTTGTCTCAACATGGGAATCAAACTCAGGACTTGAGTCTCACTTGAGGTCACTAGAAGTATTCATAAACATCACAATGTACAAACACTCGTTATTTCATAAGTCCCATGTAATAATGGCGACCCTTTTGTCATTAACTGGCCATACTCATAGATCCAGACTTCGAGGTGCTATTGAGAATTTCCTTATGGAAGATCCTATTAACGCCTGGAACACAGAAGCTTGCTAATTTAGAGCAGATGCCACCTAGTAGTACACAATTACAATATATATACGAAAATAGTAAGATCATACTTGTATTTTAACACACACCTTAGTAGGTACTCAATACTAATAATACAATATCTATATCTATTTTATTGTGTGTACATAAATAATAATGTATAATAGCAGTGTATTGCAGCCTTAAATAACTCTTCCCCGGCTCGAGAATCAAATCCAGGAAGTTCAGTAGCGATCGCGGGCGTTGTCCTAAAACACTAGCTTCTGTGTGCGACTTCGTCCGCGTCAATTTTCATGTTTTAACATAAAACAAAATATATACCTATAGTCCTCCAGACCGTATTTCGGCCATGGCGGCTAATCTCAAAAGAGACTAGCCTTCGGCGCGGGAGATATTATAGTGTACAAGAGTGTGCGCAGACAGGTGCACTCTCTCTTCCCTCACTCTCATAGTCCGATGGGACGGCAATCCGACACGACCGGAGAGAGATCAGGCGCAGGACCAACGGCTTAACGTACTTTCCGAGGTACGGGGGGTATCACAGCACCAACTTCCAAACTCCGGGCTGTTACTAAGAAATTCCTAATGGAAAAACCCAATAACACTTTGCCCGACCTGGGAATCGAACCTAAGACCAGCAGTCGCGCTTGCAATTACGAAACCAACGGGGCAGTCGGACTACCTTTAATACTATACATATTATAGGCAGTAAAGATCACAATGCAATAACTCAAGCATAATACCGTACCAATCCGAACAACAGAGCTATTGTATCAAAACAACCAGATCTTTCAAATATTAGGCTTTATCAGGTACTTGTTAATTACTACTTGTTTGACTTTACTCTTGATAAACAAGCGGGTTATTTGATAGTAAGATAGGCACTTCATGTTCGTTTAACAGTTATTAAATAATTATCATGTTTTAAGAGGGTATTACTCATCAACTGATTAAGTTTTTCCCAACTATGTTGGGGTGGGCTGCCAGTCTAACCGGATGCAGCTGAATACCAGTATTTTACTTAGAGCGACTGCCTATCTGACCTCTACAACTCAGCAACTGTATCTCTGTGTCAACTGGGTAATACCCCTTGGTAAGACTGGTTGTCAGGCTTTTGAGCTTCTGATGACCCGTAACGACTGTCAACGATTCACGAATGACAGCTGGGACGTACGGCTTAGCGTGCTATACGAGGCACGGAGGGTTTTCGGTATGTAAAGATGGTCACCCATCCACGGACTAACCGCGGCAAGCGTAGCTTAACCTGATCGATCGACCCGTGCGGCTGTTATTACTTCGCCACGAGCCCCTCTAGATGGGGCGATTGCTATAAAATGTCATAATGCAATTAGGTGTGACTAAGATTTCTTGAGTTAGTTTCAACATTGTAAAAGAAGATTTTACATGTCTTCATCATAGCCAGATGAATTAATATGACGATAAATTTGATTTCACCAATTTTGCCTTTGCTAAAGTTGATAGAGACATCAATGTAGGATTAATGTAATTCAAATAAATACGTATTATATTTTTACGACATCGATGAACTCAACTTCTAATGGCCGGCTCACCAGATAGCATGGCACGGCATTGCATGGCAAAGAACTTTTGTAAGCGGAAATTATTTCGAATCTTATTTTCACACCCTTAGCATTTACATTTCGTTGATATCGTCACAAAGGGACATACCGCGGGATGCTGCGGTATGCAGCGGAAAACTTCAGCATGCCGGGCCTTGCCAATGTGGATGCTTTGCCGTGCCATGCCATAACGTGCACCGCCTAGAGAGCGGCCAAAGCAGTACCAGAAGGCCTGATGATCAGTTTTTACATCAAACCTATTTGATCTCCACAAAATATTATTAATTCCTAACGAAAGCCACAAAGTTTCATTCTTTCGTTGAATATTTCCAGGATGGCCGCCTAGACCCAATCGTGGTAGACTATCAGACGCTCCACTCCGGCTGCCCTGCCACCGACCTGCTGTACTTCGAGTTTCTGGGAACAGACCAGGAGTTCAGAAGAGAATACCATCAGAAATTAATCGACCACTACTTTAACAGCCTGACTGCTGCGTTGGACAGGCTCGGGATTGATGTCAATGAGGTGTACCCCAGGGAGACCTTCGATAGGGAATACAAACAGGTGGGTGATTTGGTTCAGCATGATAAACTCAAACTAAAAGCATTTATTTCAATTAAACCAATTACTGGCACTTTTGAACTGTCAAGAAGACAGTCAGTCAGTCAGAAAGATGAATCTAGTTGCTCATTCAAAAGCGTTTTAGTTTCCTAAGGAGAAGAACGGGCAAGAAAGTCAATGGACAACTCTTCGCCCAACAGTAAATGACCGTACTGTTGCCTCATCATTAGGCGGTCGTGTTTCAACCCTTGTCCTCTCGTCTCGAAATAAACACTGTCACTTAGGGTGGTTCTTATCTCCCTGATCAACATTAGCTCATATGAGCTTTTTTTGGGGTGCTACTAGGCATCCTAATCATATTCAACTGGTTAGATGCAAGCATGCAATTCTTAATGTGTGCAGTATCACGATTTGCATCTATCACTGTCTAAATTATTTTAGTTAGATGCGCTGCTATTCGTTTTAAGGACATAGTGGACAATGGTAGTGCATTATCGTATTGCATTATCAGGTTCGTTTTCAACCATAATTGCTTATAGTGCACGCAGAGCAGTAGTGGCCCAGTGATAACAACCGTGACTTCCGAGTTGTAGGTCGTAGGTTCGAACCCAGACAGTTGCTTTACTTTGTGTAAATTATTTAATCGTCACTGCTCTCGAAACGGTTAAGGAAAACATCGCGAGGAAACAGGCATGTCCTAAAGTAAGTAAGTAAAATTTAAAAAACTTAACTTTAATTTTTAATTTTTTGTGAAACCAAAAATTCGAAGACATGTGACATCTACCAACCCGCACTGGGCCCGCGTGGTGAATTAATTGAATGAATTAGGGAAAACTATAAATAACGCTAGAAAAGTGGAGACAATAAATACAATAAAATAAGGTAAGTTTTTCGTTGTCATTATTTTAGAAACTTTTCTTTATAAACTTTGTAGTTTAATGATATCAAGGTGGAGGACCTAGTCAGCTCATCAGATTACCTAGAAAATGTTGGCCGATAGCATTCCTTCCTGCTGGTTCGGATTTCTTCATCGATATGTAACAAGCAATTGTAATGTCAACTGAAAGCAAAAGTCAGGATTATGCAATGCAATCCCGAAGCCTTTTACCAACGTCCTCAACATAATCAAAAGAAACTCCGCAAAAAAATCGATGACCTTTACCATCAAGATATAGTTATATCAATAATGACACAAAAAATACTTTCAAACTCAAACTTAAAGCATTTATTTTAAATAAACCAATTATAGGCACTTTTGAATTGTCAAGCGGTCGGTCAGTCAGAAAGATGAAGCTAGTTTACTTACAGCATATGCTGCTGAACTTAGCCGTCCTGCAAGGGATGTTAAATGAGGACCCCATTGAAGCCTTGAGTCGAGCGTGATCCCCAGGAAAACAGTTTTATCGACGAATTCTAGTTTCTATTGATTTAATACTATCTCACAATTTGTACTTTTGACATTTGGGAAGGAAAATCTAATACACTTAGTTTTATTCCCATTTAATACTAAATTATTAGCAGTGAACCAAGTTTGGATCTGCAATAGGGCGTCATCAAGATTTGTAGCACGTCTTTTAATTTAAAAAAAAGTAAAGAAGTATCGTCAGCAAATAACACCATTTGTGGTTGGGTTTTTAACAAATGGGGTAGATCATTAATATATACTAAAAAGAGGAAAGGACAGAATACCGAGCCTTGTGGTACACCCATTTTTACTTTTAAACCGAGTGAATTGACACCATTTATTTGAACTTGCTGTTGTCTATCATTTAAATAAGATTTTACTAAACTGAAACTTAACTGAACTTTATGACATGAAACGGGAATAAGATGACCAGAATCGTTTACGTCGAACATTTCGCGGTTACGAAGTTTTAGGTCAAGAACTGGATCATGAAGCACTAAAAAAACATAAGAATCGATTGTGTAACTCAATTTGTCATATCGCTGTTACACGAAATTTGTAGAATAATCGACAAATAAATTGATTTTGTTTATGAACGCAGCTTTTCCATTGTCATCCTCTTGCTGCAGAATATTTTCCTTGTAAAACTGATATTTTAGTTAAATATGTCAGAGTGTTCATGGAGTTTCTTCCCCGTTCTTCTCCATAGAGAACGAAGTTTTGGAACGGGCAACCAGCTATTGAATGACGATAGTTGAAAAGTGCCTGGAAAAGATTTAATTGCAATTTATAAATGCACTTACTTTGACTGTAAATTCTACCACAGTCTTCAAGATAGTAAACACCGCCTTCAATTAGTCTTTTACTGTTTCAGATGATGGGCCGAGCCCTGTACATGGCGATGGTGGTCCTACCACTAGTGCTGGTGGAGGCGGAGCAGGCTCCTCATATGAGCGGAATCCAGGAGGTGGGACAGTTTGCCATCTCACCAACCCAGGTTTTTGCTGAGCGGTTTAGAGACCTCGTCAGCGACTGTGTTGAGTGGGGAGTTTTATAGAACTATATCATAAGCAATCAAAGCAATGACGGTTTTTCACCTACACATACCAATAGAAGTCAGTTATATAGAACTATATCATAAGCAATCAAAGCAATGACTGGCTTCTCCCCTACACATACCAATAGAAGTCAGTTATATAGAACTATATCATAAGCAATCAAAGCAATGACGGTTTTTCACCTACACATACCAATAGAAGTCAGTTATATAGAACTATATCATAAGCAATCAAAGCAATGACTGGCTTCTCACCTACACATACCAATAGAAGTCAGTTATATAGAACTATATCATAAGCAATCAAAGCAATGACGGTTTTTCACCTACACATACCAATAGAAGTCAGTTATATAGAACTATATCATAAGCAATCAAAGCAATGACTGGCTTCTCCCCTACACGTACCAATAGAAGTCAGTTATATAGAACTATATCATAAGCAATCAAAGCAATGACTGGCTTCTCACCTACACGTACCAAAATAAGTCAGATATTGCGGGCTGCCTCATTTGTTTAGTGCAGGTAGCGTAACTTCTGAGTATGAGGTCCTGGGTTCGATCCCCAGGTCGAACAGTGTTATTGGATTTTTCCATCAGGGATTTCTCAGTAGCAGCTCGGAATCTGGAATTTTGCCCGGTTGATGGCAATAGGCTCGCCCTCTATTACATGGGACTTGAATATACTCGTAAGTGGCGAAATGTGGGTTGACTATAGGTACACCTCTGCCTAACCCTTCGGGAAATAAAGGCGTCATGTGCTGTTATTGCGGAATCCTGGGCCTTCTTTGTTTAGACAAGATGGCAATCTCCGATTACCGACAAAAAAATCGTACAGTTGACGGCCGAACAGCGAACCAATCGGCTTAAGCGTAACGACAGTCGGATAGAATTTCCGCAGCGGAATCAGTTAACCTTGTCAATTAAATGCAACACGTTATGAATGATCTAATTATGAGCAGTTGGAGACTATATGAACCCAACATTATTTTGGTTGCATTAAGTATGAAGAAGGACGTGAGTCCTTGACCAACAGGGGCCGCCGGAAAACACAATAATGACTTCAATGATGTTAAAACGGACGAATATATAGTTGCACAGATAAATAAACATGGAAAAACTGCTCATATGATTTAAGTGTAGTTAGAACCATAACATAACATCTGAGGTCTTCAATAAGTCAAGAAATCAATAAATTAATGTTTTCAGTTGAACAATTTGAATATAATTGAACTGTTCCATATTTTAAGACAAGCCACATTCCAAGGGGTTCAAAAATATGTTTGCTCAGTATTTCATGAGTTATGTTAATCATATTAAAAGGTTGTTATGGGTAAATTAATATAATTTTATATAAGTAACTTAAGCTGCACGTGGTGATTTACAATGAAATTAATAAATGTGTCATTGATATTAATATTCATTTAATTACGTCCTATTGGACATTTTACCTCACTTGCCCATAAAATGAATGTAATTGTAAGCAATTGAATGTACCTAAGTGTAATAAAATGTTTAGTTATATGAAGAAAACGTGTCTTATTTTTACAGTGTCCGTAAAATAGCAATGTTTATCTTTTGTAGCAACTTAAATGTATAGTGGACCACACAACAGACAGCACACAACACACACAGACAGATAATTTCAACCTAAAAACTACGGTTTCCTAGAAAATCGGTGGCCAGCACATGACGGCCGCAGCGTCAACTGTCATGAAAACGTTGGCACCTTTTTTTGACTTCACGGGAAAGACATTAAATTATTAAGCATCTTAAATCTCTTTGCTTGAGTTGTCAAAAAACGCTCACTAGGAAAACACATCAATTTTCTTTCATAAATAACCTTTCATTGACGTCTTTCGACGGTAAATTGCGGTCGCTATGTGGCGGCCACCGCAGTCTTAGGAAAACCTAGCTTTAGTGAAATTTTAGCTAACTAGGTAAATTTGTCAACAGTGGTACACCAATTACGAGGATGACTGTACCAAGAACTCTATCGGTTGTAATAAAACATATTACAATGTGTTTATTGCATAGTGCCAATTTTCACCATGCTTGAGAAAAGGATGATTGATTGATGGTTGATATGATATTATTCCAAAGCATGCAATACCGGGTTGACGATACGAGTGTCATGTGTCACAGGTTCGATTCCCGCACCGTCATACATGTTGACCAAGATGTAAGGTTTGTAGAGTTAAGGGCTTGGCTCTACATTAGATCCGATAATCTTTTACCAGTGAAAGCGTTATGTGAGTCTTGGTAACCTACTTTACATGAAATGTTGTTGGTGGGATTGTATTTTCATGGATGACTTTGTAGATGTAAGGTTTTTACTCTCTCTTCAGCTCCAAAAGTTTTAGAGTTGGATATACCTAATAATTTCTAGGGAGATAGACTTTCACATCAGCACTTTTTCCAATTGGTTTTGTTCTAATCTCTGCCAGGTGTTTGCGGTGATTGGACACACCTAAAGCGACGAAGTATTTATCGATCATAAGTTTGAATAACCCCTTGCCATTTTATCCGTGTATTTCTTCCCGGCTCAAATGTCGTCTTCTCTCCGTAATAAGGTTCTTTTGTATTGATTCCACTCAGAAGCATGGCAGAAATTTTAGTGATTTGGCCTCAAACCCGTAGCAGGGTTGTATAAGATGGAGAAGGTATGTCGCTCTCGTTATCATCAGCCATTTTTAACTACTGTGGGCGTACTTTGGGTAGTGTTGGTTATTGCGCAATAGAAAAACCGTTTGCAGTTCAAATCAAATTATAATTTACGAACAAACTAATCACACTAGCGAGTCACACACTATAGGTACACGACACAACTATACGGAACGCGCGACATTTCCTAAACGTGTTCACTGCTTAACCGTCAACAACCAACTCTCTTTTACTCTAGTCAAGCGTTATGTTATAGACTCTGTCGAGCGCCACTTGTTGGCGCTGGCGTCCCGAATTGTCAAAGTCAAACGATTGATTTAACATATTTCCGACATATGAAACATTGGTCAGGCAGGGGTCATAGCCGTTCCATAGTTCTTGGTAATCAGCCCATCTTAGCCACTGAAACCGATAGTTCAATAATTATTTTTGTTTCCATATCCTGCAATAGTCTGACACGCACCAACCGGGGTTGTTCTTGGGTGCACTTGCACAGTGTATACAGGGACAATCGTCGGTTGGTGCCTCATTCCATTTAAAATTGTCTGCGAGTTGGCTTCGGCCCCTTGTACGCCTTCCAAGGTACCGGACCCCATAGTCCCGAGCTATGTTAACATATAAAAATAAAACGAGTAATAGTCGGTGGTTTCGATGGTGAGATGGATGGTTGATTGGTTAGGGTGGTTGGTTGGTTGGTTTTGGTTGGTTTGGTTGGTTGGTGATACGTTGATTTTGTTGTTTTTTTATTTTATTGTGTTTGTGTTGTGAAGTTGCATAATCAATAAATAACGCAACAAGAAGCGACATCTTGTGTCAGGACAAACAGGCTCGACAGAACGTATGTCTCTGTAACACAAGAGAAACCTGGAGAAATGATGTCATGTAAATTAAATACAAGATTATTAGTTAATTTAAATAAATAAACATACATACATAATTTCCCACATTTTATTTAAAGCAATGCCTAATAAATGCGAAATAACCAATGGACAAGAATTCTATTTGTTCTGTGGTGGTCAAAGCTTCTGGAACGATTGTGACATTGATCAGAGGTCAAGAGCCCGCAAAATGTGGTGACACGATATGGATAGGATTTGCAATAGGGACTCAGGTCTGGGAATCAGACTGTACCCAAATAACCCGACGGGTTTTCTATAAGTCCCATTCGAAGCTGACCCCGGTGAGTATCAACCGTATTCTTTGTTGATGCGGGATGGCTTGGTTCGTACATGTGTTTTCTGACACGAGTGTATTTGATTACAGGTCTGGCTATTTATGCTAGCCATTTCTTTTATCGATTGGTCTGATGCATAATTGAGACGTGATGCTTTGGAGTAGCCCCGTGGTCTGATGATTGGAATGGATCCGGGTGCAGGCAACCATTGAGGTGTGGTCATCCATTTGTCAGGAAGGCCTTACTTACCCGAATATCGGTGATGAGGGAAGTTCGCCGCTCCAGGTAACGAAGCGTCATTATCAACCCGTAGGTCACGTATCGTGCAAACACAGGGGTATCCTGTGTTTGATGCCAAGGGTCGTAGTTCCGTCCAGTGAAGGGATTGTACTGAGAGAGCACCGAGTATATCGGTTTGTAGCAATTTAGTCTATGAGAGAGTTAGGCCTATTGTATGGACTAGGTAATGAGACCAGTTGCCATGAAGTGTTGTGTCGTGGGTCGCTTCGCTTAATCTTATGTTCCCGTTGATTTCACAACCTTGATAGGCCGGTACTTGTGTGATTGAGCTAGTAACTATTAAGTGGTTCATCTCACGAACTCGCTATAGCGTCTCTGAGTTATTTGTTATAGCCTCATTGCAGGTGAACACACCAATACAACTAGACCCGAGACTGGTTGTACTGGTGTGGATGCCCAAGTGCATGGGGGAAGGTATGTGGCCAGCCACATTAAATATTGTGAACCTTCAATATTGTTATTGTAATAAACATGGTATTGTTTAAGAAGATACTTGTTTAATTGAATCTTTCCCTAGCAGCTATTATACCCTACAAATTTACTTTAGCACGGTGGTGAGTAGTACAACACCGAAGGAGACCATCAACAATCAGTTTCCTAATCAATTCAGTACAACTTTTTTTAGCCCGGTTACAGTGTATCCGTTCTATGTATGCAACCGCTTATAGAGGAGCGTCTTCGAGACCCATGGCTTTATTGATGTTCTTTATAACGCAGCTGGTTTAACAAGTAGTACTGTATACCTACCTAGTACCCCTGATTGCGTAACAAACTTTCTTACACAATCTCAAGGATTTTGAAAGAAGTTCCTAATCCATTGCTTCATATGTTTGAAAAAGTCTGCTCGACAATGTAAATAACGCAATGCATGTTGTCGAATTGTCAAAATTAAAGGCATTGTAATTATTAGCGTGTGACGCAAATTACCTGCGGATTATGGATGAAACTGCTGTTCATGCCTTCCACACACCCGTGACACACATAGAACAGATGATAATAACACATTTCATTGTTTTTGCTACTGGCTTACTGGCAGGCGGGTCAACGAAAAAATAATTAGAATCATTTATTTTCAGAAAACATAGGTGTTACCAGTTGTATAAGTTGGTATTTTTATGTACAATCCATATTTTTCTCTGTTTAGGGCATGCAAATTCATTTTACATGAATACCTAAAAGGTACTAATTTAAATAAGATATACGGGCTATACCAATTTAAAAATACTTACGATAAAATAAAAAGTGATTTTATTTCTGTAAGTAGGTTTGTACAACCAATTTACACGTCAATTATATTTTAAAAACTTGATGAAGTCGGCGATTCCTATTTGACTACTTTGAGAAGAAAGGCCAGAACAAACTAAAAGTTCACAGTCTCAAGTCCAGACATAATCTTGGGCAGAGCATGTGAAGATTATGTAAATTGGTGTATATTGTAAGAGAAATAATTATATCATGATTGCAGCCTCTCTAATGGTATGGACACATAAAAAGACACAATGAAGAACATGTGGTACAAGTTGCACTAAATCTGCCGGAATAAAGGAGAGACCCAGGCCACCCACCGTTGACCTAGTCGTCAAATATAAAAAGATACCTCAAGAACACCTACTTGAACACCTACTTGAACACCTACTTGAACACCTACTTGAACACCTACTTGAACACCTACTTGAACACCTACTTGCCAGAACCGGCAACTCAAGACAGAATAACTTGGCGCAGAAAAGTGAGGAGATACGACCCTAAATAACGGGACCAGAGACGGAAACAGAAGATACTCGTAATCTCAGCCTCTCAAGTCATAATAATTATCATACGAGTAATATGGCATCTCTAACGCCAATCTACCTGGCATTTTTTAGACTATTAAAAACTAAGTTACTTGCTTGGATCCCAACAAAAGCAACCGAAGAAGAGTATCACACATAAAGTAAGTATGCTGAAATAGGTAACAGAAAAAAACATAGTATAAGATCAAATTAGATAGACCGAAGTAGTATCTATACTGATTCAGATTTTTGCTAACATCATTTTGTAAGGCACTTAAAGCAAAACAAATTAAATCAATTAATTTATTTACAACAAAAAAAATGTAAATTAATTAATTGATTTAATTCAATTTGTTTTGTTTTGCCTAAACCATTTGGTTTAAGTATCTATTTCAGAAGAAGAGGAGCGACGTAACTTCATAGTACAATAGTGGGGATAATAAATCAGTTATCGCCCTGCGGGGCAATTACGTAACACACTAACAGTAGGAATGGGTTTCATTTTGACAGTTCAACAACATTCATTGCGTTATTTACTTTGTTGAGCAGACAAATTTTTAGAACATATGAATGAATGGATTAGCAGATAGGCTTCAAAATGATTCAGATTGTGATAGATGGTATGTTACGTAATTAGGGTGCTGCTGCCTCTGGCGGCCACAGCGGCTCTGTGTCGTGAAGTCCATTGTTGGTTTGGGGTCGGTATATGTGGAACCACACTCTATTGTTGGCAACATGACCCACGCAGGCAGCCTCATGACGTCATGCAGGGAAGAGCAGGTCGCGGTGTGTGCCCGCGACCCGACAGTTCACCCTCCTTTCTATAAGTGACATACTCGTAGCTTATGCGATTTGTAATTAAACGTATTGATTTGAGTATAAAGACTATTTAATGAGTAACACTATATTATAAAACTGATGTGCTTCTCTTAGTAACTAATTGTATGATGCTATCAGACAAACCACTTCAGAAGCTGAAGATAACGACTCCGTATGTCTTTAATTGCCTTTATTAGTTGAATAATGATATAGAATGAAACATACAAATTAACATAAACACAGCTCTAACTATCTCCCCTACTATAGGTACAATAGACCGCACGTCAGTGGTAACAAAATCAGTATAGAATAAAAAACTTTTATTTTCAGACAGAGTCCTGCATAGGGTTAGTAACAATTTTACTTAACATCTATTGTTAGTAGGTTTACAATTAAAATTCAGTGTAGAGCTGCATCCACCTCCGTAGTATTGAGGTATCCCACCGACCTGCAGAACCCAACAATTATAGGCCTGAGTCAATTCTGCCAGTTCTCAGTAAGGTGTTTGAAAAGTTAATGCTCAATCAAATGTTACGTCACTTTAATAAGAATTCCATCTTTCATGAACAACAGTACGATTTCACCAAAAGGCGTTGTACCACTGACGCTGGCGTCACCCTAATAAAGAACATTTTTAACGCCTGGGAAAAAGCACAAGATGCATTGGAATCTTTTGCGACCTCTCTAAGGCGTTCGATTGCGTAAATCATGAGACACTTCTGCTGAAACTAGAGCACTATGGGATTAGGAATACAGTTCTTGATCTACTAAGATCATACCTGAAAGATAGAAAGGTTAAATTTCAAGCACATAAATGGCATGAACTCATTAGGGTCTGAAATAACAATGGGTGTTCCTCAAAGTTAGGTATTGGGTGCATTCCTCTTTTTAGTTTTGTTATAGCTATATTATGTATTCGGTAAGCGTTTATTAACGCCTGTATGTCCCCACCACACTTAGTCGCAATTAAATAGTCCTGAAGCAAACACGCATTTTAAATTACCAAATTCCTGCTAAGCAAACACCAACCTTAACGTAATAAACAAGTTTATATTAATGATTTACCCCAATTAATGCAGAATCAACCGAAGATGGTGTTATTTGCAGATGACATATCATTGATCTTTAAAATAGATCGACGGTCACAAAATCTTGACGATGTGAACAACTCTATTGTTCAGGTCCAAGATTAGTTTACGGTAAACAATTTGGTACGAAATGAAAAAAAAACCAATGGAATTAGATTTCAATTACCCAATGTTAGAAGTTGCGAATGTGACATCATATTGAATGGAGAAAAACCAGAATTTATTAATCAGACGGTTTTCCTGGGTATCACGCTAGACGAGAAATTACAATGGGGACCCCACATAACATTTCTTGCGGGGCGGCTAAGCTCGGCCGCATGCTGTTAGGAAGATAAGACAGTTAACAAATGTAGAAACCGCGCGTTTGGTCTATTTTAGTTACTTCCACAGCATTATGTCATATGGCATTTTACTGTGGGGTCGGGCTGCTGACATTGAATTAATTTTTATTTTGCCAAAGAGAGCTGTCAGGGCCATTTACAATCTACGTCGCCGCGAATCTCTTATGGAACTATTTAAAAAGATTAAGATTATGACGGTACCTTTTCAACTCATATATGAAAATATTATGCATGTAAGAAAAAACCTACAACTTTTTAATAAAATAAGTGATAGACATCATTTTAATACTAGAAATAAATATAAAATAGATCAACCATTTTTCAGATTATCTTAAGTACATACATCTTTTATGGGGTACTGTGTTAAATGTTACAACAAGAAAATTTAAAACTCATATTAAAAGTACACTTTGTAAACAAGCATATTACAAATTACAGGATTATATCCTAGATAAGAATGCTTGGAAACGTGCTGGTCTAGAGTCTAGTCAAAATCAAACTGGTTGCTAATTTCTTTGTATAATTTGTATAACATTGATTTTTACATCCTGTAAATACTTTAACTCACACACTAAACAATTACTTGTTAAAATTTTAGAAAAATCATCTACTGTTCAATATTTATAAATATGTGAGCACCATGTATCTATCACATAATATGTGAGCACCATGTATCTATCACATAATTATTTTCCTGTCATTGCTTTATATTTTTTTATAGCTTTTGCTTTAGGTTTTTATATAGTTGACACTTTCTTGTTCAAACATACGTTACAACAAAATTAAAGTTATTTGCGGTTTATACGATAGTTTCCTCTTTTATTAATGTATGTTAAACTTTATCATTTATTCGTAAACTATATCTTCGTACATGTAATTGCTTGAGTACATTTATAAAATAGTATAATATTTTGTAATCTGTCTATTGTAAAGAGCCCAAAAAAACAGGTTCCCTAAACCTTTTAGAAAATAAAACGAATTAGATAACGTTGCTAAATTGAAGAGTACACCTGTGACGTAGTATGGCAACTGAAGTAGCAGGTATTACGTTTAGTCGGTTAACCAGATGCCTTTTATGTTGTGGATGGATTAGAAAAAATGTCATAAGGTGTCACTGTATTGCGGCTGCCACCATACCACTGTGAGCGCAATTCAATTGAGTTAATATGGGCTCAAGTTAAAGGGTTTGTAGCCGAGAAAAATAAAACTTTTAAAATATCTGACCTAAACATTCTTTTGCCAGATGCTTTAGCTAATGTGACTGCTGAGAATTGGAAAAGTTGCGAGGGTCATATAATAAAAGCAGAACAGAAAATGCTTAAATTAGACAAAATAATTGATGATACCACTGAACGCTTTTTTATTAATGTGACAGATAGTTCCTCAGATTCAGATTCAGAATAGAGCCTATTATTATGGGACTCAAAATAATATGATTTTAACATTTGAAATAAAAGGTTTAACATCTATGAGTCACGTGTTTTTTTTGTTTACCTTTTTTTAACTACCTAAACCTTTCGAGTATAGGTGCATCGTCTTCACGTATAATTATGTAATTAATGTATACATAATATTGTAAAACATTTTAAAAGAGTAACGGTGGAGTTTCTTGATCATTCTTCTCCATACGAAACTACCTTTTGGAAGGCGCAACTAGAATCAATTCTATTTGTTTGTATATTTTGACGTTCAAAAGTGCCTTTTATGTGCCTATTTGAAATAAATGATTTGACTTTGACTTTGACTGCAAACAACAGATAAGCTGGCCCCGCATTCTATTGATACTTCGTACTACACTGGGCCAGCTCGAGGTCAGTGTTGGCACCGACGTGCTGTCGACTGTGCAAATTACACAACGCAGTTAATGTGAGACAACTAGATGCAGACATATTCATTGTAAATAGGCGTTAAAAAACTTAAAAAAAAAAAAAAAACAACCGACTTCAAAAAAAACCACTACATAGTGATAAATAACTTTAATTTCGGAAGTCGGTGTCTTGGTATCCGTATTTTGTTTTTTGCCACCGACTTCCGAAATTAAAGTTATTTATCACTTTGTAGTGTTTTTTTTTGAAGTCGGTTGTTTTTTTTTTTTTAAAGTTTTTATTTTTTAGTGAGTCAGTTATTAATAAATCTAAGTTACAATAGCCTAATGTCAACTGCTCATCACCTTTTACATAATATTTCTTTTCCCGACGCAGGGACGTTAATTGTTGAGGAGTTCTCCTGTTAAGAACCAAAACCACTGGAGCTGATGGTAAAGCCATCATCAGCTCCATTTCACCATATGCATTGTGACGAGCATAAATTGCTTAGCAACCATATTAAAATCGAATCGCAACCCGTGAAATACTTATTATTGAGAAGTTCCGGTGGCCACCTCTGGTCTTCATCATCAGTTCCACTTCACCGAATGGTGCTTTCCAAGAGCAAATGCATGAGTTACTATAAAAATACCCAAATCGCTATACGTGTGCCTGTAAAATTTGAGGATTTGCCTCGATTTCCATGGGATTCCCTCATTTGATTCTGACTTGGTGACAATGGGACCACCTTGAGAGTATAACCCTTCTAGAAAAAAAAAGATTTTTCGAAATCAGTCCACAATTGCCGGAGAAATCGATGAACATATATATAAAAAAAAAAAAACATACAGTCGAACATATAACCTCCTCCTTTTTGGAAGTCGGTTAAAAACTGGTTCTTTAAACAGAGGGAAGGCATCAAACCGCATTTTATTGTTGTTTCCTGATATGGCGTAGGTATAAAGCAGTCGCGTGTACCTACTTTATTATTATTACCTATATTCACGGGGGATACTACTGTTGTAACGCGGATCCGCTTTGAAATGTAAGAAATGTGGATTGTTTTTAATTATAAAAAATTAAAAAAAGCGTGTTGATCTGGAGTTTTCCTGATAACCTCATTTAGCATTTTTTTAAGTCAGTTAAACTAAGAAAGCTGCAGACAAGAGCATAAATATTCATAAGTATTACTGTGGACAGTTCGGCAATAATATCCGATTTCATGATTCATGCATTAATATCTGTTCATGCGCAAAATACACGGTTTGATTTGGAGTTGCGGACACCTGCCCGTATTACCAATCTTATCTAATATTATAAATGCAAAAGTAATTTTGTTTGTTTCTTTGTTACCTTTTCACGCCTAAACCACTGAACCACCATCCTGAAATTTTGCATATACCTACGTTGTCAGATGTACAGAAACGGATATAGGGTAGGTACCTTTCATCCCGAAAAAAAGTACTGCTCCCGAGGAAAACAACAATAACGCTCTTATGATAATAGATGGCGCCACGTGTCTTTCGAATCATGATTGAATTATGACCCGAATTGATTGTCAAAGTCTAAATTAACGCGAGCGAAGTCGTGGGCAAAAGTTAGTCTAATATAAAGAGCTTTTCTCTTTATATTATATATATATATTTATATATAAGGCTCAAAAAAGATGTCTCCGGTCAATGTATAAGCTAAAAACCACCGACAGTTGCAAGCCATATTTCAAGCAGTACAACATATTGACCCTTCCGTGTATCTATATTCTTGAAGTGGCTATGTTTGTGAAGAACAATCCAAATCGTTTTGAACGTTTGGCCGATGTATACCCACGAAACAGACGTGACAATTCAAAATTAAATAATGTACCGTGTCAAACCGCTATGATGCGCAAAAGTATTTATTGCATGGCCCCAGTTGTTTATAATAAATTGCCAAGTGCATGGAAAGACTTGAAAACGTTGCAATTCAAAAGTACACTTCGTAAATTGTTAATACATAAAGCATATTACAGTGTAACTGAGTTTTTAACGGACAATTTTTATCAGACCACCTCGAACTTTTAATTAATTAATTATTATTTTGCGTATGGAATATTTATGGTGTGTTGTCTATGACCTGGAATTTTGATGTTTGTTTGTTTATTTATCTTCGGACCACGATTTGTATTTCTTGTATATACCTACTGTTACTGACAATTTTTTTTTTTTTTTTTTAATGTATATTTGAATTTTAATAATTTTATTTAATGAGAATGACAACTAATTTAATGTTCCAACAAGAGTTTAAATTTTAACAATTTTATATAGGTAATGAAAATGTTTGCATGCCGAATGGTGAAATATGGCAGAACTCTGATGAAAACCTACTACTACCTACTTATGTATAACCCATATTTGCAAATAAATGCTATTCTATTCTATTCTATATATTTATTATTATATATATATATATATTTGATTTTTGTATTTTGTTTGTTACGCTTTCATGCTAAAATGGCTGAACGGAACTGGATGAAATTTGACACATAAGTAGACAATGATCTGGATTACGACATAGGATACTTTTTATCCCATATTCACACGGGATCGGGACTTTTGTGAGTGTAATCGCGGGCAGCAGCTAGTTACCTATATAATTATGATCATCTGAGGACTGAATAAATACCTACAAGTAGCAGCACCAGTAAGTGACATCGAGGAAACAGCAAAACTATCTGACGAGGCACGCAACGTCAACACATAGAAAAACGCATCCGCTTCGAAAGATGTGCCATCTTGGACAAATTGTCTTGCGTTATAAATATCTATAATACGTACTCAGTTCAGTTCAGAAGAATGTGATACCTTGTTGAAATCAAAACTACCTGACATCACTTTGGCAGCACAAAAATGTGACTGTACAATGTTTCGAGCCGTTGTCTTCGATATTGCAATCAGTGCCGCTCTTGTTGCAAAATATAAACTTTTTTCCAAAAAAACTACCGACTTCCAAGAAAAACAAAAAAACATGACAAATAACTTTAATTCCGGAAGTCGGTGTCTTTGGTTTTTTGTATTTTCGTTTTTGGCCACCGACTTCCGAAATTAAAGTTATTTTTCATGTTTTTTTAGTGTTTTTCTTGGAAGTCCGTTGATTTATTAGAAAAAAGTTTTATTTTTCACTTTTTAGTTGTGGTACCTATCCCTCACAAGTTCGTATGTATACATCTACTTCATATGTAAATAAAAGTGACAGGAAATTATTAACACATCATCAATATAAACTAAGTGGAAAATATACGCAGTATTAAGGATAATTCAAAAACTGCTGGTCGGAACTTAATCAAATTTATATGGAACCACATGTGAAGCACCAGCTATCAAATAAAAATAGAATCATCCATATCGGTTCACCCAGAAAAAAGTTCTGAGCCAAGACACATGAAAAAAAAAAACTGTCGAAGGAGTACCTTCTCCTTTTTTGAAGTCCGTTAAAAAAAGTGATATCCTAGTGGCAGCATTCATATCTGTTTTTTTTTCGTTTTATCGTCATTAGCTATCGATATATGTAGATACATGCCTACATCACAATCATCTAGTGACGGCTTGACGTGGATAACATCGCGCGAGCCAAAAAAGTTGGCCGCATCAAATTTCATTCAAATTCCCATTGAATTCGTCCGGTCACACTTTATATTATTTATATTATTTCCATAAAATTTAAAGGCAAAGGATATCCAAGACACCCAGTGGACAATGGTGTCTTGCTTGTGGATTATCCTTGGCTAAGGTAATGCAAGGCAGTTGTTTGCCCTAAAGTTGGATACTTTAGACTCCGCTCCTGACGACATTGGCTTACGTCTTAAAGAAAACGCATAAACAAACAATATAACATTACAACCGACGTCACGCGTCCTAGGTCGGATATTTATGTAGATCAAACAAGGATATCTTGCGACTCAAATGATCGCCTCAGTATTGTACCCTAACACTCGCGGTAGCAACACGTAGCAGATACACTTACAATCATAAATACACCTTTGTAAATAAACTTTAAATAAATTGTTGTGTCTGTGAAGAGAACAAAAGTTTTCATGACAAATATATGTTTTTATCAAACTGTATGTTGAATTCCTTTGTCATTTTCGGCGGTTTTAGAAAAAGTTACAAGTCATTATGGTGGGATAGGGTGATCATTTTCAAATTTAATGAATTAGTGAAGCTTATCATATAATGGTTTTGTTGTAGTTAATTTATGGTTTCTAATTAAAAGTTGAGGTAGAGGCCAACCTCAATACTAAACTTAGTTTTATTTGGAGTGCGGGTATAAATTTCAGTCAAAATGTTTCAATTATTTCTGGTGTTATTTGTTTTCTTTGGAAGATCTGCGGCTGTTATCTACAGTTTGAATGGTAAGTTAAAAGAATAATTAATTAATGTCAGTAATAGTTTTATTTTACTTAGTTGCTCAGGTCTCAGAATACTCGTACAAACCAGAAGATGCCTTCGATAATAATTTCATGCCGCGCACTGTGTCCAAAAACAAATCAATGATCCCCCACCTGACTATCTTCCAACACGCGTAGTTTGGTACCACATTTAATTTTAGAAATAAAAAATCATTTACACGCCTGAATTTATATAAAATAACACAAAGATCGGAAAAAGTTATTATTGCCTTCGTTCTACGCTTGTTAACGCCTTCTCATTTGTTATTTATTCTGAGCTTTGTCACCAACAAATTGTCTGAATTTGCATCATAATATTCTTACCGACTTTCTTCTGTCGTGCGTCTATTATTGCTGGTTGTCTCAGGAACCGGCCGTCTGCACCTTTCCATTGTGGTCATATATACCACATATATATATATACAAGATGACGCAAAAAGAAAGACGTCCCATGTACAACTTTAATACCTACTCGACCCAAATATATGGGGCGGTTGAATATTTTTTCGCGATTATGATGTTGGTCCCATGGAAAAGTTGTTAGTTTGATGGTCTCTACCACAGCCTTAAAGGACATGGCTAAACAAGTGCTCTTAACATGTATAGAAATATCTCACTAGCTCGTAACATTCAAATATTCATTAATTAATTATTAGAATTTTATTATTCTCCTAGAACTTTTGCGAACTAATCAAATAATTAAAAGTTTATTTCATGTTTTTTTGTTTGACAAGGAGAAAAAGCGTAAGCTTATGACGTTCCATTCTACGAAAATGTGGAGAATAATCTACTTTTAAAGATATTTGCGTAAGCTGAAATTTACAGTATTAATGATGTATTTATTTTTGTATTGCAATACGTATCAAAACGTTGATTTCTAGAAATTATTGGCAAAATCTGGCAAGAAACGGCACTTAAATAATGCCGGCACTCAAAAGTGACAAATCGTCTCTTAATCTGTCTGTTAATTTTTTAGTTAGTAAGTGTATTACAATCTTATAGATTTTTTAAATGAAAAGGACTTTTCTATTCCGACTTCTAATATACATAGTTAAGAATAATAATTGAATAATGTGAATCTTAAATCAATTGGCTTTTGCATGATTCTATTTGACTGCATAATAATGAATATTCTGCACATAATTTAATCTATTTTGACTATAATGTACTTATACAATCTTATAATATCTTGACATCAATTATTTTATTTATTGTATTTTGTAATGAAATTTAGAATGCCTGATTATTTAAAATGCAATTAAATGTATTTTTTTTATACCTACTAAATTTGTACGCCGTTATTGGCAAAACATGGACGTACACAACATCTATTTCAATACCCTGCAAGTCTGATTAAATCAGTTTATGTAAACGCATGTTTGACAAATACATTATCTTTATCTTTATCTTTATCGATTCTTCTCGATTACACTTGATTCGGTTAGGCATATCAGCCAAAGAGTTTACTGTCTATACAGGGTGACAGGGAAATTCGACCTATTCCTTGAAAGGGGTTATACTAGAGGTCATTAGCAATAAATTAAGTCCCGTTAGCTAAGGGTCAAAACTGGATGGTAACTGAGCTATGACGGGTCTTCGATTTTTTTGAAATTTTCTGACTTGTTACCAAAAACAATTAATTATGAAAAAACTACTTCACTCTAAACATTTAATTGATACTTTTGTGAAAGCTGAGAAAAAGGGATCATTAAAAAAAAAAATACTTGCCCAAAACTTACATAATCATAGATTTAAAAGGTCTTTAGTAGCAATAACCTTTAATTTTTGTATTCTTCCCGTAAATCGACGTACATTCTTGGGAAAAAACTATATGACAGTTAGCGTACAAATTAGTGAAATGACTAACTGGATTCGTAAGCTTTCCAAAAAACTACAATCGTTATATCATATTCCGTTACAATTAGAATAAAAAGTCGTTGATGCATTCCGTATAGCAGATTTCTTAGAATCGAACATTGCACAAAAATAGGTCACTGCCATTTCAGGCTGTAAAACGTGTTATTTTTTGCCTATTGTTAGTCAATGTCTATGTCAATTTTGGCCGTTTTGGCCGTTGTTATTGCCGACGACGATAGTGAAATTCTTCAGTGCTTTCAAGCAGACCCTTCTGTATAAACAAGACAAGTGGTACTCTAGTGGTACTTTGATACTCTCTTCGTGCTGCAGCAACGTCACCGTCACAAAACCCATACAAATACAAAATGTCGGCATTTTCTTCATTATGAAACGCAGCCATTCCACAAAGAGACCGGCGTAGCGTTTTAGCGTAGTTTAGTTATTATCAACGACACAAACTGATAAAAATGTCGGTAGGTACTGGTCGCAACACAGATGTTTAACGGTGACCGTTATTACGTTAAGTCAATAACCACTAACCAGTAAACCAGTTAGTCATTTTACTTATTTGTACGCTAACTGTCATACAGTTTTTTAATTTAATAATTTACGTTTCTTTACGGGAAGTATACAACAATTAAAGATTATTGCTACTAAAGGCCTTTCATTTCTAAGATTATGTAAGTTTTAGGCAAGTATTTTTTTTTAATGATCACTCATTTCTCAGCTTTCACAAAAGTATCAATTTAATGTTTAGAGTGAAGTAGTTTTTTCATAATTAATTGTTTTTGGTAACAAGTCAGAAAATTTCTAAAAAATCGAAGAGCTGTCATAGCTCGGTTACCATCCAGTTCTGACCCCTAGTTAACGGGACTTAATTTGTTGCTAATGGCCTCTAGTATAACCCCTTTCAAAGAATAGGTCGAATTTCCCTGTCACCCTGTATATTATATGAAAGTGAAACTACAAGGAATCACTTAGAGGACATACTTGCATATTACTATAGGTGTATTGTGTGGAACAGAACTGTTGACTGCTGCTGTCACGCCATAACAGTGATCTGTTTTTGAAGTGGGCGAGACACCAGAACACGTTGTCTGCTCCGGCTTCATTTTTAGATAATGTACTTGTGAGATTAACAGAATAATCTCCATTTACTACACATCATTTTTACTCCTTAATAAATAATGAATGTACATATATAAACAAATAAATGTCATTGTTGTTATTTTATTTTATATTTTGTCTCCTTATTTAATCAGTACGTATAATAATAATTAGGGTGATTTTCCTAACAAAATCTTTTTATTTTACAAGTTTGTATACCTAAAGACGTAGGGAGTTTCAACGATTTTATTTTCAAGGTTGGAACGATATAAAAAGTTCCTGAAACTTTATTTAGACGAAATACTAACTTTTACCTATTCAACATTACATATTACTAGGTACAATGTTTATACATTGCTAGGGCAATCGCCCTTAATTCTATTTAGCCATGTCCTTTGACCACACCTTTCTGATACATGCTGAATGTGGTAACTCATACTTTCAGGTATGTACCTACTTGCAATAACTTACTCTTTCTTACTTCTCGCTTGAATCTCAAGAAAATAAATATTAGCGGTAGGTACCTAAGCTATATTCATCTTGTCATAATCGTCACATTATGATAGTAATTAAAATACACAACATACGCTCCTTGCGATCTAATAAAGTAAAAAAAGTAATTAAGTTATAACGACTCATCTTTCCCCCCGTCTGTCACTCCGGGACCGATTGCTGTCAATGGCGGTGGTCTCAAGGTTGTTCGAGAATACGTTTACCTCGGGTAAACTCTGCAGTTTGGTAAAAACAACTTTGAGAAGGAGGCTAATATAAGAATTCGGCTGGACTGGGCAATGTTTGTGAAGCTTCGTCGAGTCTTCTCGTCGCGTATTCCGCAGAGCCTAAATACTTCAATCAGTGCGTCCTGCCTGTTATGACTTACGGAGCCGAAACGTGGACACTCACGGTACGGCTGGTCCATAAATTCAGGGTCACTTAGCGAGCTATGGAACGTGCTATGCTTGGATTGCTTGGCGTCTCTCTGAGAGATATAATCCGGAATGAGGTGATCCGGCGGAGAACCAAAGTTGTTGACATAGCTCACAGAATAAGCAAGCTAAAGTGGCAGTGGGCCGGCCATATTAGCCGTAGAACCGATGACCGTTGGGGTAGACGTGTTCTTGAGTGGAGACCACGAATTGGCAAACATAAGCTAGGACGCCTTCACGCTAGGTTGAGCGACGATCTTCGCAGGGTGGCTGCGTAGCAGCTGGATGAGAGCTACCGCGAATTGAGCTGAATGGCGTGCAATTGGAGAGGCCAATATCCAGCAGTAGACTGCTGTAGGCTGATGATAATGTTTTGTCCGTAGATACCTTAAATAGTTTTGTAATTAAATATTCAGTACCTACAGCAAAGTCAAACATTAGTCTGTCAAAAAAGGGGATCAGGCAAACCGTTATCAGCAGACATTTCTTTGCATTGTCTTTTTTTTTGTGCGCCGTATATTGACTAAACATAGTACACATGTTTTAGTCAATATACTATCTGTAACCATACATATGTTTAACAAAATAAATGATTGATTGATGTAGGTTTGATACCCGGACTACTTTTAACAAAAAGTCCTTATTCGAAGCACGTTTTAGATGTACAGTGGAAGCTAATTTTTGGAAATAGATTTTGTGTATTGATTACTAGGCTACCGTTTCGATTTAACCAGTAAATAAATAAAAAACTCTGCGACCGCAAACAAATTACTTCAATGTTTGCAGATTTAACTTCGCACAAGTTTAGCTCATCATCCTTATACAAAATATTGTGGTTTAACTGATATTAAGTAGTGCTTCGGCATTCATCCACAGTAACTTTACATAATCCGTCCCGGACCACAAGACTCACTTTCTGCACGTCGCACCTTGAATGCGCAGATTTGTATTCACGCAAAGTACTTCACATCATTTCGCATAAACCTAAAAAGGTTCTAAACGCCGTTTACGTCAAATTAATAGCTCGGGATGTATTTCGCAGAGCCGAACTACGTGAGAAAATAGTCCGTAGGCGGAATAACATTGAACCGTGGTTCAAGTTCAAAATAAAAACGGAGCGGACAGGAAAATGAATAAAGCGTGAAGTAATTGTGAGATATGATGGCCTGAATGACGCAGCTAACGTCGCACAGTGGATCGAAACTGCTATATGAGAGACATTCATATTTTTTTTACAAATTGAATTTTTTTTAAGTACCTATCGAAAGATCTCGTCAGTCCGATGAATAATTGTCATCACAAGTTTTTCTCTAAAACTGATAGTTTGGCCGGAAAAAAATATTTTAGTTTTTTGTGTATGGAATGAAACAGAAACTGCTAATATTTGGCCACGTGTTGAAAAACATTAAAACATTTATAATTAAAATATATTTTTCCGGGCAAACTATCAGTTTTAGAGAAATACTTGTAATGACAATTATTCATCGGAATAACGAGATCTTTCGATAGGTATTTAAAAATAATGAAATTTGTAAAATAAAAACGAATGTCCCTTATATAACAGTTTCGATCCACTGTGCGTCGCTCAGGGCCGCTAGTTAGATTGCCGTGTTAGGGCACTTTTATGGGCCAAGTAATTTTGTGGCAAGAATCGTCTGTAAGTTTGTTACTCGTAAAACTATATGACTCATACTCTCCAAAACACACAATGGTAAGACATGTGTCACGAATATGTACGACCTTCGAACTTGACGTACCCACATAAAACATTCGTGTACTGGGGCATATACAGGGTGTAAAAAGATCGATCACATAGCCGTCAACTACGCATGCTATACATCAAACTAAGTAACATAGCACAAAAATGATTGCTAGGAAACGAATTTTATTTTTGGTGTGAAAAATCGATGTTCGTGGTAGTGCACAATGTAACGTAGGTACGCAAAACATTGTGCTTATGAGTGCATGCAACGGTACAGGGCTTGTGGGGTTATTTAAAGATATGTACTCGTACTAACATTAAAAACTTGTTTTCGTAAAAAACGTCAGTAAAAGTTGGAATTTTTATCTTTAATATTTCCGTTACCAGAAGGTATGGTCCAGTACAAAAAAAAAAAAATACAATTAGGGGGAGTAAAAGTGACTCGGCTCAGTTATGTGTATTTTTACACCCGCTATTTTATGGCACTTGTCTTTTCGGACTATGTCTACTGACTTCTACGAATTATGGAGCTCTGGCACGCGTACCCTGACCCCAGAAAGTAATACTAACGAGTCCTTTGCAAAGGCCACTTTGTTTTTCCATCTAAACAAAACCTTTTTTGCGTTTTCGAGTTAAGAATCTAACGTGTATATGTTAAATGTAACATAAAGTACTTTGTGATATAAATATTGCAATTAAATTAAAGAAAATTTAAAACTCATAATAAAAGTAAACTTTGTAAACAAGCATATTGCAAATTAGAGGATATCCTAGACAAGAATGCTTGGAAACATGCTGGTCCTGCTCCTTAGGACAGTCTAGACAAAATCAAACTGGTTGCTAATTTAATTGTTTAATTTATAATTTTTATGACATTGATTTTACATTCTGTAATTACTTTAACTCGCACACTAAATTACTACTAGTGTTTTTTTTTGGATAATCGTCTTATTTTACAATATTTGTAAATATGTGAGCACCATGTATCTATCACATAATTCATTTAAATCATAAATCATAAATCATAAATCATTTATTTGCTTGAAATATGGTTACACGAGATGTTAAATTATATTATAGCACAGGACATATTTCACCCTCATTACGGGCATGCAAAATTATGGTTAATTTACAACAATTATTTAAAAAAAAATTACAATTATTCGAACTATTACCATTATATAACAAAATGTGAATTACAATTATTAGAATCATTTAAATTACAATTATTACAAATATAGCGATTTCAATTACTTAAAATATTGAATTATTATTAAATACGAAATCACAGGAAATAAGACGAACCAGTATCTTAATGGACACCAAGTCGGCATGTGCTTTTATTCAAAAAGTCTTTGACGGTGTAAAAACTCTCCGCGATTAACCATTTCCGCAAGGCACAACAGAATCTTTTATAAGGCAGGTCAGTCATTCCTTTGGGCAAAGAGTTATAAATTAGAGGTGCCATATAGGCACAATTCTTTCTGAACAGTTCTAGCTTAGGAACAGGCATTTTTAAGGGCAGGTGGGTAATTTTACGTTTAAATGTATTGTCGTTGGGGATGAAAAGATGACTGTGGTATTTTACAAATTTTGCTACTTCATAAATGTATATGCAGGGAACAGTTAGTAAGTTCTTGGATTTAAAGATCGGTTTACAGGATTCCGACCAATCCATACCGTACAGTGCTCGAATGCATTTTTTCTGAGCTATGAACACCCTCGTGATGTCACAGGAGTTTCCCCAGACAACTATGCCATACCGTATAATGGAGCATATGTAAGCGTGATACACAATAATAGAGGTATGTCTGCTCGCTATGTCTTTTACCTTTCGAAGTGCAAAAACAAACTTGTTTATTTTTATGCATAAACTATTAATATGTTCTTTCCATGAAAAATGTGTATCCAGAATAATGCCTAAGAATTTGGCGCTGTTTATCTGTTGTATACGTGAATTATTATAACTGATATTTAATTCGATGTTTTTACTCTTATACGTTTTAAAGTTAATTAGTTTCGTTTTCTCTACGTTTATTTTTAATTTATTTGTGTCTAGCCATTGAATAACATCTTCTAACGTTTTATTTATTTCCGTTTCATATGTATCAATATTTTTACAGTTCATAATAATGGTTGTGTCGTCAGCGAACAAGACACAATCATGTGCGAGTGCACTTGGGAGGTCATTGACGTAAATAAGAAATAACAGGGGCCCTATGATGCTACCTTGTGGCACCCCAGAGCAAATGATCCTTTGATTCGAGTCAAACTCAACTACATTATTTGTTACAGTATCCAATTTAGTAATCCTAGTGAATTGTTTCCTATTTTGTAAATAGGACTGAAACCATAACAAAGAAGAACCCCTTATTCCACATTTGTCAAGCTTCAAGATGAGCATCGAATGATCAACGAAGTCGAATGCTTTACTGAGGTCTAATAGTAGAGCTGATGTTGGGATCTTATTGTTGATATTATTAATGATGCGTTTTATTAAGGTGAAGGTAGCTAATTGCGTTGACCGATATTTCCTGAAACCAAATTGTTCCGGTGCCAAAATGTCATATTTATCTAGGAAGTTAACTATTCTTTTGAGCATAATTCTTTCAAAGATCTTAGATAGGACCGGGGTTAAAGCAATAGGTCTAAAGTTATTTTTATCTGATTTTGACCCTTTCTTATGTAGTGGCTTTATTATCGACAGCTTGAGTTTGTCTGGAAAACATCCTTGTTCCAGAGACAGATTTATAATGTGAGCCAATGGTTCCGATATAAATAGGGCAATACGTTTCAATAAGTCGGAATTAATATCGTCGTACCCTGCCGACTTAGAATTCTTCAATGAAATCATTGTGTTGAAAACTTCGTTTGCATCCGTGGGATTTAAAAAAATACTCGAATCGTTACTTTTTAAATTTGATGTGCGACGCTCAGACTCATTATTGACAGAAGTAGAACCACAAAAATTCCTAGCTACATCAATGAAAAAATTATTAAATATGTTTGCTATGTCAGATCCAGATGTAACTGTACATCCGTTGTCGACAATATTATCAATGAATTTACCAGTTCTAGGTATAGAAACATCCACATAGCGTTTAACTACGTCCCAAGTTGCTTTACCTTTATTGCGAGAGTTGGTTATGTACCTTTGGTTACAAAGCGACTGAGTGCTATTTATACATTTCCTTAACAATTTGGAATATTTTATATACTCCAATTTATTAATGTTGCTTCTATTTAAGTAGTAGTTGTATCTTAGCGTTCTTTTGGTTTTGCAACTAATTTTAAGACCTTTCGTTATCCAAGAACTTCTGCCGGTTCTAAAACTATTTCTTCGTCTTATTATGGGAAAGCAAAGTTTAAAGAATAATGTTACTTCTTCGTGAAATTCATTGAAAGCCTCATTTGTATCTAATCTATTAAATATTTCGCAAAAAGTTAAACTGCCAATGCACTCTACAAATTTACTTACGTTACTTTTGCTATAATCACGAGTAGTTGTGTAGTAATGTTTAGATATTTTTTCTATTTGTTTTGTTTCAAATTCAATTGTTTGTGCTGTGTCGTGATCCGAGAGACAGAAGTTGTGCGTCCTACCTACTGCTCCTGGAATGTTACTAAGAATGTTGTCGATACATTTATTTAGTCGTGTTGGTTCCTGGATATGACACTGGAGTCCGTAATTGGATATTAGTTCTAGGAATTGAGTACTTGCGGTATCGTGAGCCAGTATATTAATATTAAAATCACCGCAAATAATTAATTTACGTTGTTTATGGCGTAGTTTAGATAACATTTCATTCATTTTGTTAAAAAATACATTTATGTTGGAATTAGGAGTTCTATAAATACATATAATAATTAGTTTTAATTCAGGAATTTCTAAACCACAGATTTCAAAATGTTTTTCAATACACAGTTTATTAATATCGTGCAGTTCCACGCCTTTCAGGTCATTGCGTAATAGGATACAAGAACCCTCTCTCCGTTGTAATTGCCGGGAAAAAATGGTCGACACATGAAAATTATGAAGCGTTAAAAATTGTTCCTCACCTTTAATTATAAAATGTTCGGTGAGACATACGGCAATAACACGTTTATTTGATTCACTTAGTTCATTGAGGGCTAAGTCTAGATTGTCCATTTTCCTAAGTGCGCGTTTACCTGTCATTCTTTTTACATATTGTGGTATAGTAATTTTATTCTAGGTGCATCGTCTTCACATATAATTATACAATTAATGTATACAAAATATGTTAAAATTTTTAAAAGAGTAACGCACTATGTAGTTTATTGGCCATTCTTCTCCATACGAAACTACCATTTGGAAGGGACAACTAGAATCAATTCATTTTTTTTGTAAATTTTTACGTTCAAAATCGGCTTTTATGTGCCTATTTGGAATAAATGATTTCATTTTTGACTTTAACTGTGAATGATTAGCGTCTGCTTAACCATATTTTTTTTGTCGTTTAAATTTAATGTTTGTTAGTAAAACTATGTGTATTAAATCAACTGTATTGTTACCGATGATTTTCATACCTTTTTTTAACCGGCTTCACAAAAAGGAGGAGGTTCTCAATTCGTATGTATGTTTTTTGTTTTTTTTTAAATGTTTGTTAGCTTAGAACTTTTTTCTGGGTGAACTTTTTTTATTTGATAGGTGGTGCTTCACATGTGGTCCCATTTAAATTTGATCAAGGTATGACCAGTAGTTTTTGAGTTATCCTTAATACTGCGTATTTTTCCACTTAGTTTATATGGATGATGTGTCAATAATTTCCTGTCACTGTTATTTACACACCAAGTAGTGGTATACGAATTTGTGTGGGGTAGGTACCGCAACTAAAAAGTGAAAAATAAAAACTTTTTTACAAAAAAACAACCGACTTCCAAAAAAAACACTAAAAGACGTGAAAAATAACTTTAATTTCGGAAGTCGGTGGCCAAAAACGAAAATACAAAAGCAAAGACACCGACTTCCGAAATTAAAGTTATTTTTCACGTCTTTTAGTGTTTTTTTTGGGAGTCGGTTGTTTTTTTGTAAAAAAAAAATTAAACCTTCATTTTAATAAACAAATTACCATTTAATTTTTTGTCGTACAACTGTTGAGTAACGTAATGTATCGTTATGTTTTATGTACGTGCCCATTTGAACTGTTTATGTTACTTGCTATAAACCTTGTCGGTTTAATCACCATTTTATTGAATATTACCTGCGCACACTGTAGTAGCAGTGGCATTACCAACTCCAATAAAGGAGAAAATTGCTAGTATGCTTCATTCTTGGAGGTTAGGTGCGAAGACAAGAATTAATTCTTGCCATGTAAAAATCGGCTCAAAGGACCACGGTCTCTAAAAAATATGATTTAGTGTAGAGCCTAGCGGGGAGTACACATTTTTTTTTTGTTGCGGGTTTGAGAATCTTTATGGATGTCCTCCGCCCAGTTGGGGCGGAAGGGTCTGTCAGACGGTTACTGACTAAAAACCACCCCGGTGTTCCGTTTCACACCTACGCCGGGGTTCGCCTGTACGTACGATTCTTCCGCAACCCCTGACCGGTGCCGGCCCGCCTCCGCGGGCCCCGTCTGAGTGAGGAGTTCACCTAACCTAGCATTGGATTAGGTGTACGCGAGCCATTGATCAATAGTTTCTTTATTGGTGAAGGGAAAAGGACAGAAGTCCAGAAGAATTTCCTTCCCTTCCTATTTTCTTCATTATCGCAAAACCATAATACAATCCATGCGAAACTGTGCTCATGCTTCCCACAGCAATTATTTTGAAAAATCCTTATTTTATGACACAGGCTGACATGGGGTGAATTAAATTCTGCCCAGAGCTTCACAGAAAACGCAATTTAAAGTAATTAGCTAAGCTATATTTACTGCAGAATTATGGTAACATAATTGTTTGTCTGTCTGTCTAAATAATACAATTTTCTGCTATGCAATTATAACAATAATGATTTTTAATTAACGATAGTAGGTATGTTAGATACGGCAAACATTTAATTGGAATATGTTGTAATTGAAGATATTTTATATTTGTTATTGGATTTATGACAGATTTTAAAACTGGTGTTGTACAAATTGAATACGTAACATTATAGGGTATGTTAACCAAAGTCAAAGTCAAATCGTTTATTTCAAATAGGCACATAAAAGGCACTTTTGAACGTCAAAATTTACAAAAAATAGAATTGATTCTAGTTGCCCCTTCCAAAAGGTAGTTTCGTATGGAGAAGAATGGACAAGAAACTCCACCGTTACTCTTTTAAAAATGTTTTACAATATTATGTATACATAATAATTATATGTGAAGACGATGCACCTAGAATAAAATTACTATACGACAATAGGTAAAAATAATTAAATATAACGCATGACAGGTAAATTAATTATGAGATAGATACATGGTGCTCGTATATTTACAAATATTGAAAAGTAAATGATGTTTCCAAAATTTCACAAGTAATAATTTAGTGTGTGAGTTAAAGTAGTTACATAATGTAAAAAACAATGTCATAAAAATTATAAATTATACAATTAAATTAGCAACCAGTTTGATTTTGTCTAGACTCTAGATTGTCCTATGGAGCAGGACCAGCATGTTTCCAAGCATTCTTATCTAGGATATAATCCTCTAATTTGTAATATGCTTGTTTACAAAGTGTACTTTTAATATGAGTTTAAAATTTTCTTGTTGTAACATTTAACACAGTACCCCATAAAAGATGTATGTACTTTAGATAATCAAAAAAATGGTTGATCTATTTTATCTTTATTTCTAGTATTTAAATTATGTCTATCACTTATTTTATTAAAAAGATGTAGATTTTTTCTTACGTACATAATATTTTCATAAATGAATTGACAAGGCACCGTCATAATATTAATCTTTTTAAATAGTTCTCTAAGAGATTCGCAACGACGTAGATTGTAAATGGCCCTGACAGGTCTCTTTTGCAAAATGAAAATGGATTCAATGTCAGCAGCCCGACCCCACAGTAAAATGCCATATGACATAATGCTGTGGAAGTAGCTAAAATAGACCAGACGCGCGGTTTCTACATCTGTTAACTGTCTTATCTTCCTAACAGCATAAGCGGCCGAGCTTAACCGCCCCGCAAGAGATTTTATATGGGGTCCCCATTGTAATTTCTCGTCTAGCGTGATTCCCAGGAAAACCGTCTGATTAACAAATTCTAGTTTTTTTTCCATTCAATATGATGTCACATTCGCAACTTCTAACATTGGGTAATTGAAATCTAATGTATTTGGTTTTATTTTCATTTAGTACCAAATTATTTACCATAAACCACTCTTGGACCTGAAGAATGGAATTATTCACGTCGTCAAGATTTTGTGACCGCCGGCCAACTTGAAAAATCAATGATGTGTCATCTGCAAATAACACCATCTTCGGTTGATTCTGCAGTAATTGGGTTAAATCATTAATATAAACTAAAAAGAGGAATGGCCCCAATATCGAACCTTGAGGAACGCCCATTGTCATTTCAGACCCTAATGAGTTTATGCCGTTTACTTGAACTTTAACCCCTGTAAAGATCATACATTATCTATCATATTGATGTGTAAACATCTTAGCGCTCGGTCTACGGTAGGGGATAGCTTTTTTTTTTTTTTTTTGGGTGGGAAATCATCAAATGACCTCTCCCACTCTGGGCGGAGCGGAAGGGCGTGTCAGACTCTTACTGACTAAAACCCACCCGTGTTCCTTTAGTTGCCTGTGCGCCAGGGCCACGGTAACTCTTTCGAACAATCCGCGACCCCGGCCCTATCGGACCCCTTCAATGATGCTGACATCTCTTTGAGGCGCGCGTGGAACACGACGCGCCGTCGACCCGGGCCTGGTCCTTACCGGATGGCGAGCTGCCCATTGCTCGCCATCCGCAAGCCCGCGCCTACGGTGGCCGGGAGTCGGCAATTGACTCCCGACGCCCAGGGTGTCTCCTCCTGCGGCGACTAGGGCCGTGAGGGCGCAACGATTGCCGCACCCTTACGCGCTCCGCCTCCTCCTTCGCGAGCATTACTGCTTCACAGAAGGAGGTGACGGCTTCCCATTCCCTCTCGCTCCGTACCATGGCCTGTACCAGGGCCGGACGCGAGAGATCGCCGCCGCCGATCGCCGCCACGAGGACACGGCGGTGCTCCACCCAAGCTGGGCAGACCTCCACCGTATGCTCCACCGTGTCCTCCGGTCGATCCACACAATGCCAACACTCGGGCGTTTCCTCCCGCCTTATCCGAAACAGGAACCTCCCGAAACAGCCATGTCCGATGAGGACCTGCGTCAGGCGGAAGGTGAGGACGCCGTGGCGCCTCTCAAGCCACTCCTCAAAGAGGGGACTTACCGCCGCAATTGTGGCGTGCCCAGCGCTGGGTTGCGACAGTCGCACTCTCCATGCCGCCATGAGATCCCGCTGGAGCTCTGTCCGCTGTGCCGCGATTTCTCGCGGCAGCGGAGTAACGCCCCGGCATTTCGCCTCCTCGCGCCACTCCCAAATGTGCGCGAGGACTTTTGCCTCCAGATCCCATGGCGGCAATCCGGCAAGGAGGCTCGCCGCCTCGCAGGAGACCGTGCGGTATCCCCGGACCAGCCGGATGGCCATGACCCTTTGGGACACGTTCAAACGGCGTGCTGGTCGGAGCCTCAATGAACACGCCCACACCGGTGCCCCGTAAAGGGCCATGGACCGCACGACCCCCGCGTAGAGCCTCCGGCAGGAGGCGATTGGACCCCCTAGATTGGGCAGGAGCCGCTTCAAGGCAGCCCCAGCCCGGTCCAGTCTGGGAGCCAAACGTCGGAAACGCTCGACGAAGTTCCACCGGCTGTCGAGGACGAGTCCCAGGTACTTCATCGTCGACTCGACGCCGATGTGAACCCCTCCCGCCATTATTTGGGAACCCGAGAGTGGCGCGTTCCGAGGACCATGAAAACACATGGCCTCGGACTTGTGCAGGGCCACCTCGAGTCCCAATTGCTGGATCCTCTCAATGACTGTCGCAACCCCGCGTGTCATTAATTCGGCCGCCGCCTGGTGCGACCTCCTCTGCGCCAGGACTAGCGTGTCGTCAGCGTAACAAACGACGCTGACGCCGCTAGGGAGGTCGGCGCGCAGCACCCAGTCGTACCCGATGTCCCACAGATGCGGCCCCAAGACTGATCCCTGTGGGACACCGCACGACATCTCTCGCCGGTTCCATTCTCCCTGGTGACCGGGGTAGATGACGGCCCTGTCCGTCAGATAGGCCTCGACTATGCGACAGAGGTAGGTCGGCATCCGGTGATACCGGAGTGCCTCCCTGATGCAACTCTAGGGCAGGGTATTGAAGGCATTGGCGATGTCTAGAGACACCGCCAAGACGATCCCACCCCGGGCCACAGCATCCCCCGTCGTGAGGGCTCGCACGCGCATGATGGCGTCCACCGTAGAGCGCCCCCTGCGGAAACCGTACTGGCACTCCGCCAAATCCGGCCCCACCCGCACCAGCCGCCCGACGAGGCGGTCTGCAATGACTCTTTCAAAGAGCTTGCCCACCTCGTCGAGCACACGAGCCGAGCCCGCACGGGTACCACCCTGCCGAGTAAATTTTCTGCGGGCGGCGTGCCTCCCTCCATCAGAGGACGACCCCTGGCCATCCCCTGATTTGGGGCGCTTCTGGTAGAGCCTTCGGTTCTTCTCTGCAGGCCCAACCACTACGCGCTCCGGGCTCTTGAATGAGCCCCTTGCACCCGATGGGGCGTCGGAATCCGACCCCGCATCACTCCCCTCCTCTCCACTACTTTTTTGTATGTTTTTTGTGTTATATTTTTCCATATTTGATCCCACGAGTGTGGGGGATGTAAAAAGTCCATCCTAGGTTCACCCCCTGTCCCTAGGTAAGTGTACATTTATAACCCAACCAGAGGGTCCACTGGTACTCTGGCTGGGGGTACGCTAGCGACTGATGCGCCACCTACAACTACAAAGTTGTAGATGACACTACTCCTCAGCCATTCATACCCTCGCCACGCACCAAAACTTGATATTGGAGGATTTTTTTATAGAGGTTATCTTCCTCGCGGCCCGGGCGGTTAAGCCAAGACCCTCGACCCCCGTCAAAAGTCAGAGACATAACCTTGACAATCTTCGGGGCTACGAGACTAACGGTGGCAGAAGGAGAGGCCTCCTTCCTGCCTGCCCGGCGGCAGAGTTAGTGCACACCGAGCCCGCTCTTACTCCGCCGCTGTGCGTCTCTGCTTAAACAGAGAGACACATGTTGGAGCGTTCCTCCGACAGGATATTAGCGTACGGGCAACTAGACCCATTAGGCACACAATACCTAATGGGGAGTCATTGCCCGCACCCCAGGGTGCACCGTCCCGGTGACTGGCCATTCCCCCAGACGCATCTAAGGGAAACTCCAGCCCACGGGCACACGGGGAGGTTTCCTGTCCTAGCACCCCACGGTAGGGGATAGCTGGGACTTCGAGCGTCAAACACGTAAGCGTAAGACTTCGAGCGTTAGATGACGTCAGCATAAGACCCGTATTTATGTGAGCGCGTGAACCAAACTGATGCGAGCTCATATGTTTACACATCAATTTTCGTGAGTGCCAAACCAACTCACACCGATTTGTTTTTTTTCTTCTTGCTCTTCTGCCGCGGCTGAATTATCAGCTCTCGGGCAAGGCCTTAACCACTGGCCCGTCACGACACATGGATGTTTAATTGTTTATTCTTTGATTTCAGCGAGTGAATACAACAAAATGCCTGCTCTGTACGGGCTCGATGACTACGATGCATGTATGGCGGAGTCAGGAGGCACGTACTGTATCGTGGACGTGAACTTACACGCGGGTACCAACGCTGACCTCATGCGGATGATACAGGTACCTTTTTTTTGTTTATTGGCTGTCGGGGGGAAACCCGCAAAAGGCGCCTGGGCTTTGGGAATGAGACCGGAGAATGTGGGATTTTTACCTAACAAAAACCACCCCGGTGGTCACTATGTCTGCAAGGCAGGAGCTCCGTTACCTCTCAAAAGGTCGATTCGAAACCCCCTCTGCACAACGCTTGTTAGGCACATCTCTGAGGAGATTGTAAAGGGGTCTCCCCTAAAACCAAAGTGTGCAAGGCAGCACGTGATCATTGAGCGCCGTATTCTCTGAGGTCACTCAGTTGGCGGACAGAGTCCCCACTCTGAGCAGCCGCGGCCCCATGATACAGGTAACTACTGCCTTCCTATTGATTAGTAGTAAGGGATGCTTCACACGAGGGACAAGGGATGCAGAACAGATGGCCAATGGGGCCGAAAGGTTCTGGAGTGGCGACCGCGCACCGGAAGGCAACGCTTAGGGGAGGCCTATGTATAGCAGTGGACGTCGTTCGGCTGAAATAATGATGATCATGGCTTTACACTTGTCCGGGTCGGCAGTATTTGTAAGCCGTTCTGAAGCAATATTTGGCTTCCATTCGGCTCATGCCGATCAACAAACTCCTTTCGGTATCTTTCTTTGCTGGATCATGTTCGGGTGGGCTCGACACAGTTCGAGCTAAGCCGAGCAACTTTTTCCCGAACATATATCTACATAATTATATTCGATTTTGCCACCCGACTATGCCGAATCGTGCCGACCCGAACAAGTTGGTATGTAACACGCCTAAGCGATTTGGTATTACACTGATTACGAGATACACATACATAACCTCACGACTTCTTCCCATGGGGGTAGGCAGAAACTAGAGAACGCCACCTGCTACGATCTTTACATACTCCTTTTGCCTCGTTTACGTTCCTACATCCGATCATACTCGCACGCCGGTTGCGAGTGCTACGCACCTGAACTTTCTGAAGAACATCACCATATGTTCTCCTAGGGCGTCCCCCCGGCGTTTCCACTCACATCATATGTCTTACATTAATGCATAACGAATCAAAAAACAACAACAAACATTAGTGTATAACAAATACCACAACACACCAGCATCAATGAACGAGACATTTTCCACTAAGTATTTCTTAAATAACCTACTATCTTTAGAAGTGAGGCAGTTGTTAATTTTCTTAGATTATAAGATGATAGGTAAGGTAGTTAAGATAGGTAATTAAAACTTAAATAGGTAGATGTCACTTTTTTATTTCTATTGTTATAATATCAAGCACGTAGTTTCTTTAATTATTTAATTGTTCCTTTGTTTGTCTATCATCATTATTGTTATTGTAAGTCATAATCATCTTCCTGCCTTCTCCCATGTTACTTGTGGTCGCCGCAACAAATTTTCTTCTTCGATTCTCCCCTGTGAACCATCACGCTATTATTCACTCCCTTCTCTTTCATATCATTCCTCACACAATCCATCCATCTTTTCTTTAGCCTTCCTCTCCCATTGTTGTTGTAATGCAGATATTATTTTTGTAAATAAAAATCGTCGCGCGAGTACGCAATTGGTGCGTTCATATTGGAAAGCGCTCGGGTGCTACTGCGCTTCCCGATTCACCTAATAAAAAGTGGTATACGAACGCGATGATCACGTATACGCGCAGCGGTCGTTTTCTATTAGGACGCGACCATATGTCAGTAGTTGTTCGGAAAACCAGAAGGCTGTCGGCGCGACCTTGCGTTCGGGACTGCCGGAAGAAAAATAACGCAACGGTCGCGTGTTTGCGCGACGTTCGTTTTGGGTAGGACGCGGCCATAAGCGCAAATATAATTACATTTTTTTTCTTTTTTTACATAAATGTACGTACATAATGCGTAGATGTCGGCTGGTGACAGGTTGTCTAGCAGCCTGTATTATAATTATCTTGTATTTAGCGATTTTAACAAGATAAGTAAACGTAATTTCTTCACGACATTAATTTAGATGACGCAGACCACAGACTATGATTTACGACGTAGTGCCATAGCGGTTGCTTAAATAATTGTTCCTTGTAAGTAATTAGAGTCATTTACGTGCTAAACTATTTCCACCATTATTATCGGGAATGGGGAAAACCAACGTGCTTTACTACTATTACTTTTCTGCGAAGGTTTTTTGTAATTATAACACGTGTGTCTACTGACAACAAGTCAGTCCATATATTATGTATGCTACATTAAATAAAGGACTATCTGGAGACAGAATTAATTAAATATTTTTTACTTTTTCATGAAATATTTTGACTGCTTCTATTTTGCGAGACATGTTGATCGGGGTAGGTACATGCTTGCTGCCATTTACCACTTAAAGTCAATTCGTGGTTTATTTGCCTTTATTGGTACTACGGATACAACTTCTTTAGACCTGGAACATAGGGGTATAATGCATAGAGAACTACTTAAATGGATTGCATAGTTTAATAGACTTCGATAAATCAATTCTTGATTATCGTCCTAAATTAATGTAATGATAGTGTTAGTACACTACCGATAAGTAATAAATGACCAGTGATTTACTTAAGTTGGATAAAGCTCAAAAATACGTTGTAAACTTATATCAACAGGTGAAGGTCTGGCAATCTGTCGATACCAATACAATGTTCAAGTTCACATCATAGAATGCAATAAAAATTGAGTCGAATTACAATTAAATATTTACACTAGATACTGAATTAAATAACTAACTTTACATAATTATATAAAAAAACAAAAGGACACTTGGGCGTCGAAGGGGTTGAACGACATTGGTAAAGTGGGATATTCGTCAAATTGGCAATTCGTCAAATTTGATATTGGTTAAAGCTGTAATTCCTCAAGTCGTTTGTTTGTCCAATTATGAAATTTGCCAAATACGCTATTGGTCAAGTCCATGTACAGTCGATGAAAACGCGTTTTGAATTCACATTACTTACTTGTAGGAACTTATAAAAGGAAAAGCAAAGGAACCTACACCCTACCTACCTACCTATTTACATCATTACAATGTAGTAAATAGTAATTGAGTATTCTGAAGTTTAATTTGTTTCGATTGTTACCTCCTTTGAATCTGTAACAGTAGATAGGATCTAGGCGAAAAATGCTGGCTAAATAGAATAGCATATTATGCCGTCATTTGTTTTCCAATTATGTGACATTTCATTATTTGTAAATGACAACAATTACCTATATTGTTTATTTTCGTGTCTTCGGTTCGGTGAAATATATATATTGGCTTCTACTAGTTAAGGCAGTGACTCTGTATTTACAGACACTGGAAAAGGCAATAAGAAACTATTACGTGCAGGATAACAATTCCATTTTAACTCAACAAACAAAAACTGTACTACAATCTGGAGTTGCGTAAATAGAAGCGAGTGCAATAGATCTATAACTTTAAGCCAAATAGATTTAAGATAGATACAATAGAGAGGCTATGCGAAGAAATGTCATAGAAAAACTGTGATCCCACGTCTCAGTGATGCCATCTAGCATAATATAGAAAAATTAGAGCGGCTACTGGGAACATTTTTATACAAACTTTGATCTCGACCGTCAGTAACACCATCTAGCATTGAATAGCAAACATACGAATTAAAGAACAATGGGCAACTTTATATGAATCGTGGGCCCAGTGTTGTAGATGATAAATGAGAATCCGAATAAGCTTAACATTTTATTCTATGGCAGCATTACTCTAATGAATCAAATAAAAAAGTTACAGCGGTTCTTAGGAACCGCTGTAACTATCTACTAGCTGTATATTATGGCCTCAAGATGCATATAATTATGCATCTTGATACAATATTTACATATACAATTATTATATCTACACGTTGCCAGTCGGAATGCATTTTTCTCTTTTATATGAATTCTACTTATGTGAATATGTCCCGCTCGCTCCTGTACTATCGATAAAGATCGCTACCTGCACTCGGGCTGACCGGGTTTCAACAATACCAGTGCGTGTTCTGTCCTGCTCAATCCTGAGTATTCCTTTTTTTGGTCTATTTCTAATAGTTCACTTAAGCTATTAATAATTCATTAAACAACGAAAATGTGTAAACATGTGTGTGTCATAATATTAGCATTCGTAACGGTAATAATTGGACTTTTGAACTTGAACTTTTAGACTTTTTTAAGCTTCGCAGCATACGCTGTTAGAAAAAATCTTAATTTAACCGACACAGAGACAGCCCGTTTAGTGTACTTTAGCTATTTTCATAGTGTTATGTAGTACGGTATTCTGTTATTGGGAAATGCCGCCGACATTCAGACTATTTTTATTTGGCAGAAAAGAGCTGTTCGATCAATTTGTAAATTAAGTCCGAGACAATCTCTCAGAGAGAAATTTAAGGAGATTAATGTAATGATTGTGCCTTCTCAATATATTTATATAAATCTTTTACATGCTCATAAAAATATAAAATTGTTTAAAAATACAGTGATATCCATAATATGAATAGTAGGAATAAACACAAATTTGTTGTACCTCAACAAGGCTCAAAAAAAGGTGGCTCGTTCAGGTGTCAATATATACGCTTTTATAATAGACTTCCAAGCCACGTACAAGATCTAAGCCTTAATAAATTCAAATCATTAATTAAACGTAAGTTGTGCCAGAAAGCCTTTTATACCGTTAAGGATTATATTGAGGGCAAAAAGGAGTTGCTCCAATTTTTTCATACTGAATGTTTTTTTTTAATACCATTACCATTTCAGACACAAATCTACATGGTCTTCACATGATCTGACCAAGATTTTGTCTCGACTTTAAAAGAGACTGTGACCTCTGAGTTTGTTTCGGCCTTTCTTCTCAGAGTAGTCAGTCATGAAACGCCGACCTCATCTAGTTTTAAAAATATGATTGACGTGTAAAAGTGTTTGTACAAACCTACTTACAGAAATATAATCATTTATCATTTACCACTGTAACTTTATTATTTGATTCATTAGAGCAATGCTGCAATAGAATAAAATGTTGAGCTTATTCAGATCTTCATTTTAAGACGGGTAAGAAAGTGCTACAACACTGGGCCCATTGTGCCCGTTCTTCTTTAATAAAATATCCTGTGGTAGTGATGTTACCATTTAGATATCAAGGTATCGATAATAATGATAAAATTACAAGAACATTTTTTTTTCACATTCCAAAAAAAAACAATTCAGTAATAACAATAAAAATAAGCCAAGCTGCAATAAGCAAAGAGATGACCAGTCCTTACTGACGGCATCCGTTCACGAAAATGACGTATGGATCAGCACCATTCAGCTCTACCAATTTGAAGGGAACTTAATGATCCGACACACACGCCACCACCAGCGAGACATTTGAGTGAGCATGACATACTCTCAGCCGCCAGGGCACATCCAAGTCAATGAAAGACGAACCTAGTAAATTAGTAAATCGTAGCTTTATGTGCTACATCTGCTATGCAATTACGCATTAATAAGAATTGGATTTATAATATATAATAATTAATTTATGCGCCCCTCTGGAGCAGGACTAGCGTTGAGCCAAGCATCTTTGTCAGCGATGTAATCCCCCAACTTATAATATGCTTGGCTGCATAGTGTGCTTTATAAACAAGATTTAAATTTCGTTTCATTCAGTTGGAGTATGTGGGGAGGTATGTTATTGTAACATTTTAAACAGTACTCCATGAAGGACGAGTCTGCTTTAGCCAGTGTGAAACCTGATTGAACCAATTAGTCCCTATTTTAGTCAAATAGTTGTGTCTTTCACCTCTTTTACTGAAAATATTTTATTTTTTCCTTACGTACATGATGTTTTCAATGATATATGGACAAGATACCGTCATGATTTTAGTATCTTTAAACAGTTCTCTTAGAGAATCCAGCCTGCGGAGGCAATATATTGCTCTGATGGCTCTTTTCTGCAAATTAAAAATAGACTCGATTTCTGCAGCCCGTCCCCATAGTAAAAAAAATACCGTAAGACATGATACTATGAAAGTAACTGAAATATACTAGCCGCGCGGTATCTACATTAGTAAATTTACGTCTTTTTTTTCAGTTTTTTCTTCGAGCATAATTTTGACGAAGCAGTTGGAAGCCAATTTTCTTCTCTACGGTCTAGGAACAAACCGTATCCACTTTTCACGTTCTACTTTATTTAAATTCGAAAACCTAAAATATCAGAAAACTACTTACACGAATAATAGTTGTTCCTTTATTGCATCTAAATTAAATTACATAATTATGTTCAAACAGTATATTATTTTAAGAGTTATTTATTATTTACCTCATTAAATATTATCGATAATAAAATCGATAAGCAACATCACATCTCTACAAGGCTATTAAAGCTACTCCGCAATAGAGGGCGTTTATTCAAAAATTTGCAAATGGTCTAGATCTTTAGATGAAAATTATTTAATTGTAATTACTGAGTAATTTTAAAAAATAAGTACGTAAATAAACCGAAGTTAGGTCTAGTCGTTTCACCATAACGAGATTTGCGATATCGCAATGCGTAAATCAGCATATTTTCTTAGAAAATATTTTTATTTTGGTGGACACAAATGCGACTTGACAGTCTTGAGTAGTCTTGACATGCAGGCGTACCACACTAGACTGAGCGACTTTTGTCCACTAGGACAAATGTATCGGATTACGATTTTGTTCGTTATGTCCCGTCTATTGTTATAATAATTTAATGTCTTTGCTTTAAGCGGTGATTCTGAGTCAATTCTGAGGGAAAGCGGACATACCTGTAAGCCTATTTTCTTTAAGAATTTGATTGACATTAAGATGAATAAATGCAGAGAAAGAGTAAAGAAGGAATGGAAATCAGTAAGTAAAATTTGTGATGAAACTGTGGGTGAGCTTGAGAAAGAAGTTGTGGACATACCAAGCTTGCAATCAAAGCGTGATGGTCTATACAAAATGCGAAAGAAAGCAATTGGCGTACAAAAATGCCAGTTCCCAACGGTAGATACGGTCAAATTTCCAGACATACTTTCAAATGATTTTTTGGTTTATGAAAGCAAAGACGATCTACCGAAATTCTTCATCTTTGCTACAGCTGAGGGTATAGAAATAACATTAAATACGGATTTGATTTTTCATGGCACTTTTAAAACCGTACCGCGACCTTTTTTTCAACTTTTATCAATACACGTAGACGTGGGCAGTACAAGAGCAAGCACCAATATTATTCCCATATTTTTTTGCCTCTTACCTAATAAAACTCAGCAGACCTATGTGAGAGTATTCTCGGTTTTGCGTTCTCAATTCAAGCTTGATGTGAATTTTATAAAATTTAATTACGAAATGGCAATAATTAAGGCTGCAAAAAGCATTCTCCCTGATGTTCTTGTCAAAGGCTGCTTTTTTCATTTTAATCAAGTAATTTATAAAAAAAGCAAAAGCACTTGGAATGTTGACTGACCATAATTTGAAAAAAAAAAAAAACTAACCACAAATCTAGCATTACTGCCCTATCAGTATATTCCTGAAAGATGGTTAGCAATACTTGAGATGATGCCAGAAAATGATAGTAGGGCGGAATTTTTTCAAAAATGTTTTACTGAGCAATGGCAAAAAAGGATTTCTCACTCAGGACATGACAGGACAGGACACTGTTGTGCTAATGAACGCCATCGTACCACCAACGCAGTCGAGGCTTGGCATCGGAGATTAGGGATTAAAGTACAAAAAAAAACAATATTTTCATGTACATAAGTATTTTTTTTAAATAAGTGAAATATTATTTAAATAAAGTTAAAAGAGCAGATGAGAAGCAGAGGAAAACATCCAACATTATAAAAGATGCCAAAATAGAAAAAAATATAGAGAAATGAATGAGTGGAAAATTAAATGCGTTAAAGTATTTAAAACAGTTGTGTTGGGTATGAATTCTATGTAAATAAATATGAATTGAATAAATGAGTTAATAAAAAAATATCATGAGGTACTTTAATTTTTACAGCTGATTGTACTTAAATTACTTGAGCAATAGCGTATTTGACAAATTTCATAATTGGACAAACATACGATTTGATGAATATCAAATTTGACGAATTGCCGATTTCACGAATATCCGACTTGACCAATGTCGTTCAACCCCGTCGAAGTACCCCTCCACATCACTGTCATCCGGAAACATACACAAAGACTGGCAACATTAAATTTAAGCAGTTGTATTAAATTTTAACCTGTATTAAGTCTAAAGCCAGCCATACACGAACGACGGCTGTAACTGCATGTCAGGTTCACGTTTCATAGTTTATGATAACTGTCGAGTTTTCTTCCATAGACATTCATGTTAGCATATACAGGGTGTAAAGGACAGCCCTCCGCAAACTAACAGGGTTCATTCAGGTACTTATTTTGAATCATATTCCACCGGAAATTTAATCAGGAAAATTTTAATTTTTTTAATCGTTTTTTTTCCCTTATTTCAATGTAAAATTACATTCTCGGTACGCAGCACTCCATTTATATAAATAAAACTGCTTAAATAAAAAAAACAGGAACGGATGTTGAAATGCTCTAACGAACGACGCGAGAAATCAGCTGTTCATTTTCTGCCTAGCTACAGAGTTCGTCGAACTCACCGCATACTTCTTTTGTAAGTCACGCGGCTATCTGCTCAATTGTTCGCTCTCGCTCTCTTTAATGTGACGTAATAAATCACGTGGCGCGAGCGCGCTTGGAGGTAGATGCTATTGACCCCGTGGCGGGGAGAGCGGGGCGGCCGAAGGCTCGCTCCGCTCGTTCGCTACGTGCGTTTGCCACGGAAACGATACATTGCGTGTGAGGTAATAAAATAAATCAGGTTTATTAGATTCCCATAACGTACCTGAAATACTTTCATGTACCGGTCATCTTAGTATAATATACTGAATTCACCCCATCAGTCCGCGGAGGGCTGTCCCTTACACCCTGTATAGTTTGATTTAACATGCATAACTGTGCAGTTCCTAGAAGGACTTGGGAAGGTCTCCTTTGCCCAACAGTGGGATAGTAAGGGCTAAACAAAAAAAACTGTGCACGTACAATATATCCTAGCGTATCTTTCAACAGTTATAAATATAATACAAGTTTCAACTATTGATTTGTCACTTGCACTGCAGACGTCGAGTCTATTTTTAACCGACTTCACAAAAAGGAGGAGGTTCTCAATTCGTCAGTATGATTGTTTTTTTTTTTTTTATGTGTGTTAGCTCAGAACTTTTTTCTGGGTGAACTGATTTGGATGATTCTTTTTTTATTTGATAGGTGGTGCTTCACATGTGGTCCCATTTAAGTTTGATTATGGTCTGACCAGTAGCTTTTGAGTTATCCTTAATACTGCATATTTTTTCCACTTAGTTTATATGGATGATGTGTTAATAATTTCCTGTCACTGTTATTTACATACTTACAAAAAGACAACCGACTTCTAAAAAAACACTAAACGACGTGAAAAATAACTTTAATTTTGGAAGTCGGTGGCCAAAAACGAAAATACAAAACCATAGACACCGACTTCCGAAATTAAATTTATTTTTCACGTTTTTTAGAGTTTTTTTTTGGAAGTCGGTTGTTTTATTGTAAAAAAGTTTTTGTATTTTCATTTTTGGCCACCGACTTCCGAAATTAAAGTTATTTTTCACGTCTTTTAGTGTTTTTTTTGGAAGTCGGTTGTTTTTTTGTAAAAAAGATTTTTATTCTGCAGATATACCTTGTCAATATATCTATGAAAACATCATGTACGTAAAGAAAAATCTACAACTTTTTAGTAAAAGAGGTGAAAGACACAATTATATCACAAAAAATAGGGATCAATTATTTCAACCAGGTTTCAGGCTGGCTAAAGTAGACTCATCTTTCATGGGGTGGGTAAATCTTTCAAACGTCAGATATCATTATCCTCATAATTTTGAATTTTTGACAGATTTTGTACGGAAAATCTGTCAAAAATTCAAAATTATCGGGATAATGATATCTGACGTTTGAAAGATTTACCCGGGTACTGTTTAAAATGTTATAATAAAATACCTCCCTATATTCTTCATCTGAATGAAACTAAATTCAAATCTTGTTTGAAACGCACAATTCGCAATGGCAATGCTTTGTCACCTAACGATGACAATCCAGACTGTCAAGCAAATGACAATGCTATGAGTTTAGAACATATAAGTCAGATTGGTAGTTCACCGCTACTGTTAAGGAAGCCTGCAACTTCGCATATTATAAGGCATACTATAAGTTGGGGGATTACATCGCTGATAAAAATGCTTGGCTCAACGCTGGTCCTGCTCCACAAGGGCGCATAAACTAATTGATTAGCATTTGAAACTACTGTTGGAGCTGCTGAAGATTTAAAAAACTTATCTTTGCATTGTATAAATTCAATGTTTTAGTATTGTATAATTGCATAGCACATGTGTGAATACTATGTACCTACTATAAAGCCACCATTTAATAGGATTTTCTTTCATTGACTTGAATGTGCCCTGGCGGCTGAGAGTATGTCATGCTCACTCTAATGTCTCACTGGTGGTGGCCAGTGTGTGTTGGATCATTAAGTTCCCTTCAAAATGGTTGAGTTGAATGGTGCTGATCCATGCGTCATGTTCGTGAACGGGCGCCGTCAGTGGGGACTGGTCATTTCTTAGCTGCCACGGCTTATTTTAATTTAATTTAATTTTTGAATTGCTTTTTTCTTTTTATTACGGATGCTTTTAACGTTCTGCATCGTTCTCATATGCATAATTTCAACATGAACGATGTAATCAATATTTTGTAACCATATTTTGATTTAAAAGAGTGTCCATGGAGTTTCTTGCCCGTTCTTCTACATAGGTACCTACTACGCTTTGGAATGGGTAACTAGCTTCATCTTTCTGACTGACCGACCCCTTGACAATTCAAAAGTGCCTGTAATTGGTTTATTTGAAATAAATGCTTTGAGTTTGACTTGAGTTTGAGTTTGACTTGCAGCTCTAAATATCATAAAGTTTGCATACAACTCATCTCCCAGCACCCTAATTGCCTAACACACGATCAATTACCACTGAATCATTTTGAAGCCTATTGCCAATCCATTGCTTCATATGTTCGAAAAAATTGTCTGCTCAACAACGTAAATAACGCAATGTATGTTGTTGAACTGTCAAAATGAAAGCCATTGCTACTGTTAGTGTGTTACGCAATGACCCCACTGATCCGTAACAAGATTAAATCTTTCAAAACACAAGATCACTATAATCAACATAATAACACCAGTCACGGCTGTCACAGTAATGACTGCTGATTATAATTTACAAGCTTATATCCTAGACTATATTATAGTGCTAGAGGTCTGCTGACCTACGCGGTAATGATGTATAATAGAGGAACAAATGTTAATTTACAGATTGCATAACACATAACATCACGCCTGTATACCCCGAAGGGTTAGGCAGAGGTGTACCTATAGCACACCCACATTTCGCCAGTTATGTTTAAGTCCCATGTAATAGGGGGCGAGCCTATTGCTATCAACCGGGCACAAATCCAGGCTGTCCATCCGGGCTGCTACCGAGAAATTCCAGATGGAAAAACCCAAAAACACTTTGCCACTTGCACTTTGTACTTTGCATTTACAGATTGGTCCTCAATTATACATGATTACAATAAATACTTAGTTTAAATGATAACATTTTATCACATTGCTTGTTACACGGTTTGAGAGTATTGTTTTATGAATAATGGTATTATTATAGATATTACCACAATATTGTTTTTAAAACTTAGTTGATTTTATAATCTGCTACTTATTTGTTTACTTATCACACTCGATATTTTATCAAACTTTTTAGGGAGAACAATATAGAACTTGGCAAGTTTTTGTTTAGTTTATGCTGCACGTCAGTGGTAAAAGCTGACCTTGCGCTGACCTAGCGTAGTAGGTAGCTTAAATTTGTTTTGCTACCACGGCTGTGCGGCAGGCCGCACTATTTTTTTCAAATAGTACTTAACTCGCTCCACTATAGAACATTTCCTACAAATTTCAAGCCATTTCCCTCTTTTTATCCTCAATTTTTCATTTTCTTTCAGGGATATTCAGACCACAAACTGAAACACTTCAATCATACACAAATACACCGAGGAGTATGTGTGACAAGGACTTGTAAAAACTTCGCAAGAGCTCCCAACTCAAACGCGACACAGGGCCTAAGAGAGACCCTTGAGGGATGCCTCAACAATTCTCTTTATTCCCAATATGGACTTGAAGGGAGAGTAGCTAATATACAGTATTGTAACAAGGAAGGGGACAGGGCGACATTAGATAGTAGTGACATAGTAATGGCTGTGGTTTATCTAGTTATAGTTATACTCAACATTGCCGGAAGCTTATACGACGTTCTTTTCTGCAAGGAGGACAAAACAGGTATGAAATAAAATGATGGTCCGATAATTTTAAAGTCATTATTTGTGAAAATGAATTCTAAAGTAAGTTTTTTTTTCCAGAGAATCCGTATTTAGTGTCGTTTTCAATACGCAGAAATTGGGACAGACTGGTAGCACCAAGTAATAGTGGGCAGGAGCCCCGACTAGAAAGACTGAAATTATTTTATGGATTAAGGTAACTAGTACCAGATAAGGTTTAGCATGATCGTTTAAGTCTTCTTCTAAAAATTAACGTTACAAAGAATTGTGACGTGTTGATTGGAATTTCACACTTGATGAACTACCTATTCATCGTTTTGTATATGTTTTCAGGACAATGACGATGTTTTGTGTGATGTTTTCACACACAACCCTCATAATGTCTTATTCCTATGTGGATAACCCACTTTATATCGAAACGGTATGTTCTATCTTGTTTCTATTTTTTATTTACATTCTTATTGATATTAAGAGCCAGTTATCGTTAGCCACAATATCACAATAGGCTCTTTTTACCAGATACATATTGAAATGAAACAGAATATGCATGAAATTTTATACAGTAGGTGTAAGTTAACCGGAGTTTATCATGAAATGGTAAAAAAGAAACAAACACATTGAGAAGCCCTTCGTTTTTTTTTATTTTTTAATAATGAGCCATTATTCATCTTCCACCTAACGCTTACAAGAAGTTTTTATAAATACAAAAAAAAAATACAATAGTAACAAATAAATCAATGAAGTGATTAAAAAATTATATAAGTCAAACGAGGAAAATAAATTACAATTGTGTACATAGCTGAAGATAGGTAACCAATAATTACTTATGCACAATAGTGAACATTGGACCTAACGAACTTCGTGTAGCGTTATTATTATTGTTTTTCCTTTCTATTCCTGCGTAACACTTGTTTCGTAGTAATGCAATTATAGCTTTTTGAACATCTTGTTATGCAAATAGACCAATTTCTGGTTTTTACTCGACAATTTAATTAATTACCTAATTAAGTACTATTTTGATCTCTTACGTGCAATCTAATAGATTCTTAAAGTTCTTGTTCATCTATATTTTATTTCTTTGTGTTTCAAGTTCTACATGTCTTTATAAACATTTCCCTTTTTTTTTGTACTTTTTCCAAACTAAAATCTGTTTCTTTTTCTTACATAGTGGTTGTAAATGAATAAATTCCAACTATTCGTGTGTATCTTTTCAGTCGTACGAAGATCCTTTCAAACAGATTCTGTTCAACGGCAGCCTGGTCACGCACACTTTCTTCGTGATGTCCAGCTTCCTCCTCGCGTTTAACTTCCAGATACACGCGGAGAAGCACAAAGTCAGCTGGATGCAGTTACCAAAAGGGATCCTTCTAAGATGGCTGAGGTAATTTTCCTGTTTTGACTTGTACATTTTGGTTTATTTCATATGAATAAATTGTCTCAGTGAGCTATTCTTCTTTACGTTTAGTTTCGAGGGAATGACTGTGAGTATGACTGGCAATAGATCTTTATCAGCATTCAGTAAACCACCATAACTTTTTTAAAGCAGCAATTAAAATGGCAAAATCCTACTTTTCAGAAATTCAGCATTTGTTGTCACACATAATCCCCCATCGTTTCACCTCGAGCAATTAAACTAGCTGTAGCTAATTAATAAAAAGGTTATGATCGGACGACGGTATTGTCTGCGTATCTTTCAAAGCCAAATTATCGATCTGAGATTAAAGACCACACCACTCGTTGTATACGCATTACTGAAGTAAAACCTGAATATAATCTGTGTTTCTTAAAGATTCATTCCTAAAAACTAGTACAGCTAAGACGTGTTATTACTCTTCCAGACTAACCCCTACATACGCCCTCATTCTGTTCTCCATATCAACATGGATGCGCCACGCGTTCCGCGGTCCGCTGTGGCAGCTGGTAGTCACCACCGAGGCGGACGCGTGCCGCCGGTACTGGTGGGCGCAGCTGCTGTATATCAATAACTACGTGTATGATGACGCCTGGTGCCAGCCGCAGACTTGGTGAGATCACTAACGTACTCATAAAATACTCATCATCATCATCATCATACAGCCCGTTTCCAGCTACCCTTCCCTTCCGTATTACTCCTAGTATTCAAAGAAAAGGAAAAAAAATACACATTTACATAATCTCTTGACGAGGTATTCGCTAGATTAATTGGTCGTGAACCCTACTCAGGACCAATTATCTGCCTTATATCACAATCGTTAGGACCTCGTTTAGGAACAGTTTTATTGATTTTGGGACTTATATTGATGTAATCGTAGTTAAAGTTTGGAACTTTCATACTTAAGTCGGTGCCCCGACCAAAACCTTGCCGTTGTGCGTTATTCAGAGGCTATTAACTCATTCACTATGGGTAATAAACTACATCTAAAAGCACATTATTAATGTTAGTTATCTTATCATCACATTGCTCGTTCTTATTTGTTTTTATGTGTTGTAACTACATTTAAAATCTCCCTAAAAAAAGTAACTAAAATTATTGATTGCATGCATCTTTTCTTAAAGGTGACGTTCTAATATTTTAAGGATTACACTAATGGATAGATAGTTTAAAAATCTAAATAATTGTCGTTTTATTTTATTTCAAAAGCTCACTTGTCTTTTTTTATTAAAATAATTCCACAATTTTTGAGAATTGTATGATAAAAGGGCGTGCGCAGGGAGCGGGAAAGAGCGAGACTCAGCGACGGAACAGAGAAGGACCGAACGCTCAAGGTCAATTGTTCAGGGAAGCGCCTTAAAGCCATTATTAAAAAAAAAACCTAGAGTGACCGTGCTATGGGCATTTTGCCGCCCTCGGCAAATAACCTTCAATATTTTGTAAAATATTTGCACGTTGCGTTAAGAGTGTTTAGTAGCTACCTCTACTCTCTCTCTCTCTTCGTTGTCGAACCATGTCGAAAGGTTGAACTCGATCAGTGTACGGGGGGATGCAGGAGAAGAAGGTTTTTACCAACAGGTATCGCGTATGTTGCTCAGCGTGCGCCTACTCACGTAAGTAAAAAATCTGTAATCTTTATTTTTGCAAAGTTGAAATATGGTATTTTGTATTGGATTTTTAATTATGTATGTATTTCATTAATATTGTACAACCTAAGCACGTATTTTTGTTTGAATTACGTTATATTGATGTTTTTATGTTAGTAAAAATGTAATCTATGGAGATAGAAAGAAGCTACCTACTCTATTTCTGAATAAAATTGCTTTTTCGAATTCATCATAAAACTTTTGTATCTTTAGAAGAATCCTCACCTTCGATGAAGGAGGGCAAATGCAGTATATGTCCAACAAAGAAAAAGGGTGTCGTAGATGGTCAAAATTACTGTGCATCGAGCATTGCATGCACTTTCGTGAAAACCACGGATATCTATGGTGGAAACTGTTACGCTAAACCATACCCTGTAGATGTAACAAATTTATAATTTTGTTATATCTATCCATTTTTTATAAACATTGAGTAGTATAAGTTAAACAAGTCGATTAAAAAGTTACTTTCTCCAAAAAATCTTATAAGCCTAAGTGCCTTCTAATAAATTTTGATAAATATGTTGTTTTCTTATGAATTTTGTCATTTACATCGAAAGAAAAAAAACGCAGTATTTGTTCTTAAAATTAATAATGAATATGAGCGGTCAAATGCTCCCCACGCGCCCACTGACGTTATATGGAATAGCGCGCCCACTCTAGGGTTAAACCATATTTTATTGTTAAACTTATTATTTCTCTTTGGCGTCGGCTGCTCTTATTGCCACAGGCTTTATTTACATAATTGTATCGAGTGATGAAAAAAATGTCTTCCATTACATATAACACCAATAATTCTAACACCCCAGGTACTTAGCAGCCGACACGCAACTCTTCTGCCTAGGTCTCCTGGTATGCCTGCTAGCTCGCAAGTGTAAGACCCGCGCCATTCTACTTTCTGTCCTGTTTGTGGCCGCTCTGGTCATCGTCGCAGGCCACACCTACTTCCAAGACTTGGATCCAGTGGTTATGCAGTCGCCCGAGTAAGTTATTAATGGCTTACGCCCATCTACATTACTTTTAATTACTGTTTATACCTTGAAACCATTAACTCACAAGTCGACTACTGTAGCCTTTCAATGTGTATCTTGCGACAGGGAATCGTGTCACTAGATTTGCCAGTGTTTAATTGTCAGACCTACATGTTTAGTTATTTCGCCTGAGTGCATTTGTCGTGCATCTTTTTTATCACAATCCTATTAACACCTATAATAAACACACTTGGCAAATGAACTTTGCTCAATTATCAGGAGTAGGTTGTTCCATCCTATTGACGTTATTAATTACCCAAGAAATTATTTTTAATCAGTAATAAAATGTTCGTTCTTATACGTAACTATTTACCCAACTTAGGTTAACTTTTTCAACCTTCATGGTTTTGCAGATCATACCGTAACCTATACGCGACTGACGATACCTTCCGTCTCCTGTACATCCGCGGTCACACCAACATGTCCACGTACATCCTCGGGCTGGCGGGAGGCTTCCTCGCCTACCACCTGCAGGATGGCAAGGACCTGGACAAGTACAAGGTACACTGCTTCTGATGGTCATACCACCTCCTCCTTTAAACTATAAAAGGGTCAATGGATAGGATTGCTAAGATGATTTGTATTAATAATAATTGTCTGAAACACAGTTGGTTTCGTTTATGCTTATTTTTTTTAATGATTACTTATTTTTCGATTTTGCGTCATTCAAATTTTGGTCTTTTTTTACTTTCATGAGTTTTTAGCATTTCGTAATCATTTCTAAAAACTACTATATCCTTATGAAATTACTGAGACAGACTTTTAATTTTTGTGTTACAAGCCCGATGGGATTTCCCATCAAAATGTTCAAAATCCTTTTGTTAGTGCAAACTTTCGTTATAAAAGGCAACTCTTGCGCAAAATTCCATGCTTCTAGACTGGGCGTTGTCTGTTAGTGAATTTAAGATTTTTATTAAGTAGACTCGCTGTGCCTGCGACTTACGCGAAAACAATAATGTATCGATTAGACAAGCTGCAAGTACCACTCCTCCATTGAAAAGGAAGATTCTCCGATCTTGCCTGGTGGGAAGTGCTACCTGGGGCTCTCTACCACAGCCCTTCCGAATTCAGTCACTGCGTCTTCAGGGTTTATAACGTCAATGCGACGAAGTGCCACTTTGATTTTTGAGAATAAATAAACATCAAAGCGCCTGGTCGAGGGTCATTATCTGTGCACCTGTCGTACTCAATAAATCGACTGCTCGTCTGGCGAACTGTGCTGAAGCATTATCAACGTGGAGAAGGATCACGCTTTAAGAGTACTATTGAAAATTTTCAATCAAAACCAGGCAAAAACACTATGAAACTATCAACATAATATTATTTTGATTTCTATTGTATCTGTGTATCCTTTGTTGGAAATTCCAAATAATCAACTTAATATCTTAAAAACTCGTTTTAATTAAGAAAATGCTTCTCTGTAAACGATGTTAGAGAGGTTGTTTGCTCCTCGAAAGAGCTCCTATCTACAGTTACATGTGTGAAAAGTATGGGCACGCCACAATTGCGGCGGTAAGTCCCCTCTTTGAGGAGTGGCTTGAGAGGCGCCACGGCGTCCTCACCTTCCGCCTGACGCAGGTCCTCACCGGACATGGTTGTTTCGGGAGGTTCCTGTTTCGGATAAGGCGGGAGGAAATGCCCGGGTGTTGGCATTGTGTGGATCGACCGGAGGACACGGTGGAGCATACGGTGGAGGTCTGCCCAGCTTGGGTGGAGCACCGCCGTGTCCTCGTGGTGGCGATCGGCGGCGGCGATCTCTCGCGTCCGGCCCTGGTACAGGCCATGGTATGGAGCGAGAGGGAATGGGAAGCTGTCACCTCCTTCTGTGAAGCAGTAATGCTCGCGAAGGAGGAGGCGGAGCGCGTGAGGGTGCGGCAATCGTTGCGCCCTCACGCCCCTAGACGCCACAGGAGGAGACACCCTGGGCATCGGGAGTCAATTGCCGAGTCCCGGCCACCGCAGGCGTGGGCTTGCGAACGGCGAGCAATGGGCAGCTCGCCGTCCGGTAAGGGCCAGGCCCGGGTCGACGGCGCGTTGTGTTCCACGCGCGCCTCAAAGAGATGTCAGCATCATTGAAGGGGTCCGATAGGGCCGATGCCTGCCGGGGTCGCGGATTGTTCGAAAGAGTTACCGTGGCCCTGGCACACAGGCAACTGAAGGAACACGGGTGGGTTTTAGTCAGTAGGAAGAGTCTGACACGCCCTTCCGCTCCGCCCAGAGCGGGAGAGGTCATTTGATGATTTCCCACCAAAAAAAAAAATGTGTGAAAAGTAACCCATTTACTAAGATTCACCTCTGGTTATGGCCGCCATTTTGGATTTTGATTTCCTGATCTTCGGCACCGGCGCGCGGCGCTCTCGAAAACTATTAAAATTACAACCCTATTGAAAACTATGCACATCATTTTGATTTAGACCTCTTTTTACTCCCGAAAACCATATAAAATACACTCCCACTTTAAAATTAATACTGTATTTATATGTCCATCATTAAAAAAAAAATTACAATAAACAATATAACCAACTTTCGTAAAAAAACACTTCAAAGTGCAAAAAACTTTAATTTGAGATGTCGTTAGCAAGAAATTAATAAAACTAAAGGTATTTTCGCTTTGAAGTGTTTTGTTTTTGAAGTCGGTAAAATAGATTTAATTTTTTTACTGTGGTACCTACCTACCTCACACAAATTCTTGTACTAATATTGATACCTAGCAAAAAAAAACACATACCGTAAAATTACCCAGTCACAACTGCTGTTGGTCATTAAGGAGTTTAGTGGCAGTAGCGTTTTCTCGCAGTCCATGATCAGTTGACCACTGTTAGGTACTTATGTAACTAGCTACTGTGTTTCATCTTCCGTAAAATTACCCATTCACAGAAAATAATCCTCCGAATAAATTGGCTGTGTGACATACGGATGGACAGACGGACAGGACGATTACAGTTCCGTTTCTATGTTCTATTAGGCTACAGAACCCTAAAACCATACGATTTGAGAACTTCTCAATTCGTCTGTATGTTTTTATTTTTTTTATTTGATAGCTGGTGCTTCACATGTGGTCCTATTTAAATTTGATCAAGGTCTGACCAGTAGTTTTTGAGATACTTATCCTTAATACTGCATATTTTTTCCACTTAGTTTATATTGATGATGTGTTAATAATTTCGTGTCACTGTTATTTACATACTTACAAAAAGACGACCGACTTCTAAAAAAACACTAACCGACGTGAAAAATAACTTTAATTTCGGAACTCGGTGGCCAAAAACGACAATACAAAACAAAGACACCAACTTCCGAAATTAAAGTTATTTTTCACGTCTTTTAGTGTTTTTTTTTTGGAAGTCGGTTGTTTTTTTGAAGTCGGTTATAAATACTTATGTCAAAAAATCTTCAGTTTTCCTTCAAAAGATTCGGTTGAAAAGTACTGAGTGAGAACTTGAGTGAGATGAGACCTCTATAAAGAAATCCAGAACTAAATATTCCAAGAGTCTAGAACTCCAGCACTGCATCTACAAAACTACTTTATTTCCGGCAATTTTATAACAAAAAAAAAAACAATTAAAATACAGAAACTTACCTTCAATAACGAATGAACTCCAATATGATATTTATTTATCTATTAACTTTCCACGTCTAGTATTTTGCCAGAGAAGCGATTTATTTTGTTGATATAGTAAAATAATCTTATTATGCTCCTCATTTTTCGACTTTAAAAGTTTAAAGAATCAATTAATATTAGAAGTACTAGATTTCGTAATACTGTTTCGTCACTCAACCTTGTCTCAATTTAATTATCAATAACTGCTTGTATATTGTTGGATAAGAAAGTAACTAAATACATGTTGACTTTTCTCGGGAAGACACATTATGTTCCCGAATCAATACAAAATCTCTAAAAAAAATATTTGTATCAAAATACAATAAACGATCAATAAGACGGCATGTCAAGATATGCATTAAGTTGTTTAAACCAAAAATGTAATCATTTTATTCAGCATTCAAATTATCTAGACTATTGACTAGATTCATACTTCAAAATATTTCCTTAAGTGTATTTTCACTGCTCAGTAATTCCTTTTGAAGGTTTTGTATGTCAACATCATATAGCCTGCTAATTTCTAATTTATTATTACGTACATTAAGTTGGTTTTGTTAGCTGATACGTTCTTTCCTATGATTAATGTTAAACTTATAAACACTTTGTGTCTTCAAGAGTTTTTTGGGCTTTTTAATATTTTTACTAATTTCAATATATTTCTTAATTAGACTAGTTAGAATCGGAAAACTAGTTAAGGTATCGTCCCCAGTCAGGCTTATGGCCACGGTGAGATTTTCATACTCTAGTCCGGATACACTACCAACCAGCTCGTTGACAAGGTTATTGGAGTTGGCAACCTGTTGGCTGGCTTTCAGAGGGTTGATGGTGGAAATAGTGTTGTGTACCTTGCGTAATTCTGCTTCAAGGCCTGATATGCGTTTCAGTGCGTGGTCATGAGTGTCACTGCATTGTTGGAAGTCTGACACTAGTTGACGGAGATGGTGATGCTGGTCAATTATGTCCATGTACTGGGTGTGAAGTTTAATAAGCTGTCTCTTGATTTGAGTGTTTTTGTCATTAATTCTCTTGACTTCAACCTCACTGTCATCTCTTTCTGTCAGTTCGTTTCAGACGTTAGGCAGAAATTTTACTGATTTGGCCCCAAATCCGTTGCAGGATTATAAAGGAATACGACTTGACAGAAGATTTTCATCTTTTCACCAAAATTCAAAAACTAACCCTTTTTCAAATTACGAAATTTACTAAAAATATCCATAAGAGTTACAAAAAATATAATTAAAAATCCAGATTTCATTAACTCGCAAAAACATGCTTGACTCCTATCTAGAAACTTTTGATTTTTTCGATTTCGATGTGTGTCTATATAAATACTTCCATACTTATGTACTATCTCACTCTCCAGAAGCACCGCTGGGTGATGTGGCTAGCCTTCCCACTCGGGGTGGCGGTGATCATGTCGGGGGGACTGTTCTATTCCGACAGTGGCCGCGCGCCCGCCTTGCTCCGGCTGCTGTACGCGACCTTCTACAGGCCAGTGTTCCAGCTGCTAGTGGTCACAATCATACTGGGCACCGTCTTCAAGTTTGACAGTAAGTGGGCGTTTCCTTTTTAAAGAAATTTCTCGCTGACTGGGTGACACTTCACGTGACCAGAGGGCGGGAAAAAAAATACATTGCCGTTCAACGTGGCAATGCTGCCAGGCTTCTGGGCACGTTTTCGGGTGACAGTGATGCGGAGGAGTACTTGCACGTCTAAGTATCATTTTGTTTTTGTTCATCATTTGTTTAGTTAGTTAGTTAGTCATTTACTTAAGTAAGCTGGCGCTGTTCTTTATCGGGCAATATCTTTACATCTATTGGGTCAAGTAACAAGAAGTGCTTGGTTTGTTATGTGTTAAGTTATTTATCAAGTTTTGTCCGTATAATTACTGCTCTGTCATGATCTTCTCCAAAATTGTCTTTCTCATCGTTCGTTCCAGTCAAATGTCAGTTAAAATTAATTGAAGTAAGGTATAGTTTTGCTTACAAATTACAGCTTACAACTGATATTTAACTGAAAATGAGTACCACTTATATTGAGACCTTGAATCGCTATATCAATCTGTTAATTTAAATAGCTTATGATCAAAAAGTAACAATCATTTTAGAAACATTTGGGATCTAAAATAATCTTCCTAATTACAGCGATCTACCGCGGCATCATGGAATGGCGTGGTTGGACATGGCCGGGTCGAGTGTCGTATAGTGCCTTCCTACTGCACACATTGTTCCAGAGGGGACTTATTGGGGCACAGACGCAAACCATACACATGACTGATTATTACGTGGTATGTAGCTAATAGCATAAGTAACAGGTTATTGACCATAGAGTTATAGTTGCCTTCCTACTGAACACACTGCTCCAAAGAAAACTCACCGGGGCACAGACGCAACCCATACAATGAGACATGACTCATTATCACGTGGTATCTAACTAATAAAAACATTACGAGAATAGTAGGCTAAAGACCAAAGACCTAGAGGTATCGCAAAGAAAACGGGTTGGGGTTCTTTCTTACGCAGGCCGTACACATCACAGAGTACATTTTATATAGGGAGATAGAGACGTCACTCTAACATTTCAAGGCGCTGGCGCCCTCTAGCAACAACTAAAAACAACACTCCATGAAGCAGTATATAGGTACGTATGGCTACTAGCTATACGTATACATTTAATGCTTCATAAAGCTATAATAGTTTCAAATCTGCAGTATGTTTCTTCTTCAATATTTTGTTACAATATTTGAAGGCCAACTCTTGATTTTTTGCAGTTCAGCACACAACACTTGCTCGCGTTCATATTTTTATACAACACAATATCGGTGCGTTTCACAAACAAGTACACAGTCCAGATTTTCGTGCAGGAGTCGTTCCGATAAAGCGAAGTTGTCGGTTGCCGATATTCAATACCTTTCCAGGTCAATGGATAGAAGCAGAATACTAAATGTCCATGTCCAAGCAAAGTCGTCACGAATAATCCAGAAATTAATCGAACCGCATCTATAAATTTTATGCGGAATAAAAAAAAAAACATATTTTGACAATTACACGAGTTGGGTTCCTTTTTTCCATTTAAACTTAAAACAGTTTCAAAAATAAGTGTTGCGTTATTAGATAATTTTATCCATTTAGACAAACGTTGTATGATAGCACAATAAATTTAAAAGATGTTTCAACTACTTAAATATTTTTATTTGTCAAAACAAAAATTGTTATTTTAAGAAAATCTGATTAAAATGGAACATATCGTGTTTAAATCTGTTTATACGTAGTATCTCTATGTAGTCTGTGGTTTAGACGAAACCAATGAACATTTTGAGAACAGTGCCATCTACCAATAACAGAATTCATCTTTGATATTATTCTACTAGTAAATTAAAAATCTATAGAATTGAGTAGTGTATCTCCAAAAGCAGAAGCCTACTTAAACTGGTCGGTATATGATTTCCATACTTTTGTTATGCTACAGCACCGTGGTACACATGACTGACTACGTGGTATGTAGCAAATAGCAACTAGAAGTATTGATTGAAGTCGACAGAGCGATAGGTGTTCCTGAGGCGATTGGCTGGGGCATAGACGCAGCCCATACACTGGAAGCTATTGAAACCCTTAAACTCATGTCAGAGCTGATTTTTCAATTGTCTGACAACTTGCTCCGAGATTTTTATTTTGGAAATTGTACACATTTAGTACAAAATAATAATGACCATCAAGATTTCTAAAAGTCAACTTCATTCAAGATATTTGTCGATGAAAAAGTCTTTAATAATAACTCTTTTTCTTTCCAGTTTTCAGTTCTAGCAGCGACCATCTTTCTCACATACATGTGCGCATGCATCCTGTTTGTGTGCGTGGAGGCGCCCGCCGCTGCACTCGTGCGCGCGGCGCTCGCGCGTGGGGGGCGGCAGGGGGGGGCGGAAAGGGGGGATCCTACTAAAGTGTAAATAAAATAAAGATTTCACATTAGTTCTTGTTTTATTAATCAATAATTAGGGGATGTATCTAAGGCCAGCTTGCACCACAAATAACTAAATTTGTTTATTATTATTACAGCATTTATTTCAAGCTACGCCCATAGTGTTAGTAACAATGGTCTTAAAAACTACTGTTAGTAGACATACAAATTTCATTTTAGTGTGGAGTTTCATCCAATGTCGCAGCATTGGAGACTCCCATCTATCAGTGAACAAACTCAAGATACTGTTGGTACCGCCACGAAGACGAGCAAGCAGAGAAGCGATTCTTTTACGTATGATGGCCGCAAAACAATTAATATGCCTTTCCGCAAACATCTTTGATGCGCTACATCGCCATGGCAGTCTCAACAGTATCCTGTGTGCGTTATTATACTGGACACGTAGATCGGAGATCGCTTTAAGCACATAAACTATAACTAGTCCACAGGCTGCACGTGTGTTTAGTTCTGAACATATTTAAAACATAATTCTGTTGATTCTGTCTCCCTCATTTTCACACGAATGACAGAAACTGATCGTTGTTTTAAATATTTTTTTACTTATTCTTTTTAACCGACTTCACAAAAAGGAGGAGGTTCTCAATTCGTCAGTATGTTTTTTTTTTTTTTTTATGTGTGTTAGTTCATAACTTTTTTCTGGGTGAACCGATTTGGATAATTCTTTTTTTATTTGATAGCTGGTGCTTCACATGTGGTCCCATTTAAATTTGATCAGGGTCTGACCAGTATATTTTGAGTTATCCTTAATACTACATATTTTTAACCGACTTCAAAAAAAGGAGGAGGTTCTCAATTCGCCTGTATGTTTTTTTTTTTTTTTTTCTATGTGTGGTAGCTCAGAACTCTTTCCTGGGTTAACCGATTTGGATGATTCTTTTTTTGTTAGAAAGGACATACCTCAAGGGTGGTCCCATGATAAGGAAACCAGGATCTGATGATGGAATCCCGGAGAAATCGAGGGGAACCTTCGAAAATCGTAGGAGCGCCTAGTGCATTTGTTAATTTTTTCATTAAGTATTTTGAAGAACTAAAATTTAATGAAGGTCTGGAATCGATCTGATGATGGAGCCGGAAGACAGTCGAGGGAATTCCTCAATGATTTACAGCAGGTACCTTGTGTTTGGGCTTGATTAATTTGTATTTATGAGAACTTTACACCTGAAGGGTTGTGACTGTCATTAGGGGTCTGATGATGAAGACGAAGGACAGTTAAGGGAACTCCTCAACGGTTTACAGTAGCTACCTTGTGATTCGACTTAATTCATTTATATTGATGAGAACTTTGCACCCATATGGGTTATAAGTGACATTACAGGTCTGATGATGGAGACCATAGACAGTTGAAGGAATTCCTCAACGATTTACAGCAGTTACCTTGTGTTTGGGCTTGATTAATTTGTATTGATGAGAACTTTACACCTAGATGGGTTGTGACTGTCATTAGGGGTCTGATGATGAAGATGAAGGACAGTTAAGGGAACTCCTCAACGGTTTACAGTAGCTACCTTGTGATTCGACTTAATTCATTTATATTGATGAGAACTTTGCACCCATATGGGTTATAAGTGACATTACAGGTCTGATGATGGAGACCATAGACAGTCTAGGGAATTCCTCAACGATTTACAGCAGTTACCTTTTGTTGGGCTTACTTCATACGGTTCAATATTCCAAAATATTCAGGTCGTACAAAACTAATACACAATTAAGATTGAAGTTTTTCATAGGGCAACCACTACCTACTAGTCATGCTGATGCGTCAATTTGAGACTGAATTTAAGTTGCGTAATCGCGTCATCTCTAGCAATGCTCTTTCGTTGGTTGCTAAGCAATTTATGCTTGTCACAATGCATACGGTGAAATGGAGCTGATGGTGGCTTGACCATCAGCTCCAGTTCTTCTGGTTTTTACCTAGAGAAATCCTCAACAATAAACTCCTCAATTCCTTGCATCGGGAAACGAAATATTTTGTAAAAGGTGATGAGCAGTTGACATTAGGCTATTGTAACTGCGATACATTATCTAACCCACTAAAAAGTGAAAAATAAAAACTTTTTGACAAAAAAAACAACCGACTTCCAAAAAAAACACTAAAAGACGTGAAAAATAACTTTAATTTCGGAAGTCGGTGGCCAAACACGAAAATACAAAACGAAAGGCACCGACTTCCGAAATTAAAGTTATTTTTAAACGTCTTTTAGTGTTTTTTTTGGAAGTCGGTTGTTTTTTTTGTTTCCACTTAGTTTATATTGATGATGTGTTGATAATTTGCTGTCACTGTTATTTACATACCAATTAGTGGAATACGAATTTGTGTGGGGTAGGTACCGCAACTAAAAAGTGATAAATAAAAACTTTTTTACAAAAAAACAACCGACTTCCAAAAAAAACACTAAAAGACGTGAAAAATAACTTTTATTTCGGAAGTCGGTGGCCAAAAACGAAAATACAAAACCAAAGGCACCGACTTCCGAAATAAAAGTTATTTTTCACGTCTTTTAGTGTTTTTTTGGAAGTCAGTTGTTTCTTTATTAAAAAGTTTTATATATTAAAATAGCAGATCTTATTAAAACGTCGAGACCAGTCAGTGTACAGCCAAGTCTAATATTACCATTTTTTACAAGCAATGCAAAAAATTGTCCGACGAGTGCCTTACTTAATTATTTAGAACGCACATCATGTTTAAGAGACTGCGACAACCTCTTTATTGTCCATAAAAAAACACACAAAGCGGTGACATCTCAGACACTTAGCTGCTGGATCAAGACTACTCTGTAAAGGAGTGAAATAGACGTGTCGATATTTTCAGCACACAGTACACGACACGCTGCCAGCTTGGCGGCTAAGCGCCTGGGTGTCAGGATTGATGCCATTAGAAGAACAGCTGGTTGGAGCAGTTTTTCGAGATTTTTTGCTCAGTTTTATAATAGGGAGGTTTATGGATGAAGATTTATCTATTGTTTTAAGTTCGATTGTTTAACTTTAAGGTTATTTAAACTAAACTAAAATAATTAATTAATTATTTTACGACTCTCTAAACATCTACATGTCTTCTTTATCATGAAGAGACTATGCAGTGAAGTACAATTAGAAATTAAACAAACTGCATAGTCTCGAAATGATACCTATATAACCCAACCCCCCCCAAACTTATTTAAAAATAATTTCTACCCTGTAATCAAATAATAGTTGTCGTAAAATAATTAAAGTAAATAGATAAACGCGTTATCAGCTGAATCTCTGAACTAAATGTCAGATATAGTGGAGAGCCCATGCAAGTTTGTTTCTAGAGTTGGAGTACTGAGTATTTTAGCACTTAAAAATCGTGACATAAGGCTAGCGGATGCGACTACTAAAACTACAATTATTTTTACTACTACTATTCTTTATTTAGCGCTAAACACATTTAGTGATTTGGCATGCAAGTGGACGTAAGAGAAAGCCCGGATTTAAAAAAAAATGTTACAAAAATCATCAACATTCAACATTATTCTCGATGTTATATTTGAGTTTATTTTATATTTGAGAATTTCGCTAATTACTGTTGTATGTAATGTTCTTGTTCTGGATTGTTACTTTCGGGAGGAGCTAAGAACTAAGTTTTGCTCAAATAATGCCATCTATATTAACTACATTCTGAATTAATAAATAACACGAGCTTGTCCATCAACCGAAAGTGTCTCCCGTAGACTTTGCAAAATAACATATTTCAGTTGTATTTTTCTCAGCGTCGTTTAAGTCTTGTTTGCCATTTTCTTCCTTTATACCGTTTTGTATTTCTTCGTCAAGTTTTTCTGTGGGTTTCATTGGTTTGGTGATGTACTCTCTGATTAAGTTTCCAACTGGAGCTTCCACCATCAGCCAGAACGGTATAGCGGTTAAAAACGATGCCAGTGCAATGCTGATGAATACTTGATTCTGTTGAAAAAAAACGTAATATTAAGTTTGACACATAATTGCGTGGGCCGCACGGCATTGCAAAAATCCTCCTACATCACTTTTATTAAATTGGGAAGAAAGTGATGTAGGAGGAATTAATTGTATTGAAATGTATTATTATTATTATATTGTATGTATTTGTATTGAAATGCGATGCGCTGCGGCTCGATGCAGCTATACTGTCGTTTAGCTTTAAATAAAAATCTTAAATACACTGTATTGATGACCAGGATGCAAAAGGAATGAAGAATTTAACTACAGTTTTACCTTTATATAGGATGTGGGAGGTCTGGCCCTAAGGCGTGCTACACACTTGTTCGGGTCGGCATGATTCGGCATAGCCGGATGGGAGATTTTGCCGCTGAATCCCGCCGACCCGAACATGTGTGAAGCACCCGTAAATTAAGATAATCATACGCACCATCAAGACGAAGCTCGTGTGCGTGGTAGTGGTCTGTAATGCTACATAGTTCCTGATGAACGCGACGTGCAAGAGGTAGGCGCAGTACGACAGCCGGCTCGGGACTGTCCAGCCGCGCCATTCCAAAATGCGACGGCAGAAGTCTGGTGGTGGAATAATTCAGTAAATTATCCAGATTTTGGAATACTAAAAATACTCGGAAGCATTTCTGTAATTATAACATTAATAATAATAATTAATTAAAGGTAATATAAATAATTAATTAATTACGATTAATTATATTATAATACCATTATAATCTTAAGTACTAAGGGCTCACGCGATGAATGATATTCAAAGGAGCAGTTTATTTTCAGTTAGTCAACATAGAACAGATGAAATGGTAAAATATGAAATAAACAGCATAAACTTTTGTTTGATGAAGTCAGTCAAAAGTCCTTAGGCCGCAAATATACAACAGACTAGCTATTGCTCGCGGCTTCATCTGCGTGTAGGTATATTGTATTTCATGATTTTTTTATACAAATATCCAGGGTTAAAAGTAGCCGCGATCCTTCTCCAAGTCCCAGGCTACACATAACGATCGGTTCAGTTATTTAGTAGTGAAAAGATAACAGACAAGCATGTTTGCTTGTCTGTTATCTTTTGACAACACACAGAGTTACTTTCACCTTCACAATAATAATTTATTTATTGACATCAAACATGACAACAACCATATTGCGTAAAAACATTGTAGGCTATAAAGAAAAGAATAGGTACAACTTGGGAGCACCTGCAGTCGAACTAGGTAAACAACCTGTAACTCTTACAGCGCCATACCTCTCTGACTGGAACATTTTTAACCAACATCTAAAATCTAAATAAATCATGTGATAAGGCAACGGCGCGGTATAAAGAAAATGTAGTGACAAAAAATTAAAAGAGTATGCTTAGATGGTTTGGTCATGTTGAGAGGATGAATGAAGGGCGACTAACGAAAGGTATTTACAAGGCTGATGTGAGTGGAAACACCGGGAGGGGCGCCCTAGGGAGACATAGTAAACTTATTAGTGATGTTCTTCAGAAAGGTCAGGTGCATAGTACTCGCAACCAGCGTGCGTATATAACCAGATGTATGAACGTAAACGAGGCAAAAGCAGTATGTAAGGATCGAAGCAGGTGGCGTTCTGTAGTTTCTGCCTACCCCCATAGGAAGAAGGCGTGAGTTTACGTATGTATGTAAGTATCTAAAACTTTGTGCAATCTAACAGAATATTTATTAAAATATAGTTGTTTTATATTAAAACAGAGATGGTACAGATTCTTGAATGTTTTAAATTAATTTAGGCACGATATTTACCATCTATCTTAAATATGAAACTAATTAAGGCCAAAGCAAACACGAAGCCAAATGTCGGTTTGATCACGCAAGCGCTGGCTGCTCTCACGTAGATCGAGGGTCGAGGTCTGTCGGCATAGAACAGGCTACAGGCGTAGATTATAGCCACTCCTACAGGAACCAGTAGTGGGACGCCGTAACGGTATTTCTGAAAATAAAAATGTAGTTTGTAACACTTTAAATTACTGGATAAAATATTATACGATACAAAATCTAATTATTTTTATTTGTATTATGAACAGAGTATCGATAAATTTTTATTGTTAGGTTTGTCATTATATTAAATGCAGCGTTTTAAATGTATCCTTTTAGAACCTTATATGTAGGGACATATAAGGTTCTAAAAGGATACATTTAAAGGGTACTTACTATAAGGTTACTATAAGGGTATAGTAATGCATGATAGGTCATCGTGACTTTATAATCACTGCATTGTATATGATTGCCTGGAATAAATAGGCTTATTTTTTATTTATAGCTTTTATTTATATAGAGCTCAATTTCCTCATGGAGCATTAATGTTTAAGTCTTTTCAAAGACTTCCTGCAATCAAATCAACTAGTCTGCTGCATTGGAAATACCTTGACAAATATAGACACACGACACCCTTTGCACGGTAACATCCTCGTGTCATAAAGGCTGAATAGCTGCAACAGCTTTTTAAAATGTCTCCTCCCACTCACTGACGAACGGTCTACGGAAAGGCTAAAGCTGTGGCGAGATAGTGCTTCCCTACCAGACCCAAACGTTCCACCTGCTGAAAATCTCGCACCTGGACATGAGTTGCCTTGGCTTACCTGGAAGTCTTTAAATAGACCTCGGACTCAGGTAGGCCGAAGCAAAGAAAACCTGTTCAGGTGGAGATTCACTGATGACTCCGCCCTGGAGTGTAAATGTGGTGTTGTCCCACAAACATTGGGGCACTTAATATCGTGTCCAGTGTGTCCCGTTGTCTGCACGCTGCAGGAGTTGATGGCCGACACTGAAGGTGCCAAGCTCGTAGCCAAATTCTAGACTGACTGTGTATATAGGTATATTGCCATCGAATTGCTAAGAAGAAGAATATAAGCTTAACAATTATATGTTCTTTAAGTAAAGCTCTCTTTGGTGCAATCTTCCAGGACTTACTATTTAGAGCCTATTCCTTTTCCTGGGTTAATCATCGCGATGTTTACTTTCTCATTCATCTCTGGTACGAAACGGTCCCCTATTTCGCAAAAGGTTTCTATCATGAAGTTCTTTCTGAATGGGTCGCTAACAAATGGGCCGACCGACTATTTCACCAACACTTTAAAAAATGTAACAATAAATATTTCGACTCGTATGATAAATTACACGTAATAAGCGGACTTAGCCAATATAATAAAAATAGCACTTTACGTAAAACGAGTACATACGATCGGATTTAATTGGTACATATCAATAAAGGTGTATTTAGTGTAATGTCTAGTTACCCGCAATCTCTTGATGACAATGGCTTTTTTCTGCCAGTGGTAGATCAGGTAGCCAATCGAGAGGCCGATGGTGTTGCCAGCAAGGTTGGTGTGGCCTCGTGTGTACGTATTGTTGAACGTGGGCTCGTTCATGAAGATGCTGTGGATTGCTCTGGAAATAAAATTACAACTCAGTAACATCACGGAGTTAATTGAAAGGCTTTCTTAAGGATTGGAAAAAAGCAGCGCGGGATGGTGAGAGATGCAAAAGATAGAGTGATACAGAATGGACTTACATTAAAAAAGACTTAAGAGGGCGCACACGAGTCCACTAGCGCCACTCCTTTAAAAAAGTATTATCTCGTAACTCAGAAGGAATTTTGAATAACGGCTCAATAAACGACCTCGGTAAGTGTGTCTAGAATTTTCTAATACCTTTTATAAACTTTCATATTGAGTCACGAAGCCTCAATATGAAAGAGAACAAAATACGATCTAAAGGAATGTGGCCGCTTTTGTTTAGATTGAATTTTGTTGCTTCGTGTCTCTCAATATGAAAGTTTATAAAAGGTATTAGAAAAATCTTGACACACTTACCGAGGTCGCTTATTGAGCCGTTTTTCAAAAGTCCTTCTCAGTCACGAGATATTTTTTTAAACGAGTGGCGCTAGTTGATTCGTGTACGCCCTCTTAACCAAAATCATTTATTCAAATAAGGCTGAGAAACAGCACAGCTGGAACTTCAAAATTACAAAGAACAGTTCCTCGAAACGACCGCCCTTCACCACTGCCTAGTGCGTCAAATTGCGCCTGTTGTTTCGCCTTAACAGATAGTTTGTTAAGTTAGAAGAACTTTTAGTGAAGAACTTTTACTGTTAAGTTAGGCTCCTCATGAGGCGAAATATAGTGTTATGTTGGGGCGTGTCCAAAATAAGTTCACAAGACAATTGTATTTCAAGGTGTATGGGTTATATCCATTTTACTCATTGATGTACCCTACACTATTTGTACTGGATATGGTAGGGTACAATGCGCTACAAGTGCGACGGGACTTTGCACTCGCAGTGTATGTTGTAAGCGAAGCACCGTAATGGGAGCCAGCGGTTTTATTATTTAATATTGTCTACTGCGAGACACTGGAGCTTGGTGCTCAATAAAACGTAGGCGTTTTACTTTAAACAATGAATTTAATTTATAGATGTAGAAAACGTTACACTTTGTTCTAATAGGATTTAAACATTATTTAGTACAAAAACGAAGGGATATATTAATGTGCACACTGGTACGGATCGATCTCGTCCTTCCTCTTGAGAATTATTTTTCCTAATCCAATTATCCAAAATGTCAGGTAGAAAATTTTCCTTGGTCGATTTATTTTGTGCGTGAACTACCGTCACCTTTGTGTGCCTTATCATAAACAGTTAGCAACAACTTGATGCGGACACTATAAATCACCAAAAGTTCAGGCGCGAACAAATATGATTTATCCAAAGTCCTAAAAACCATGTTATAATGGTCTAAGTTGCTATATTAGGTAAAAGTATAAAATTGCGAGTATTAGCTTGACTGGAAAATAACCATTTGTATAGAAAGTAGGTGTTTCAATATTTTAATTGGGTATTTTCCCACGCTCGGATGCTAAACTACTTATCATGTTGTAAAGGAATGACGCACAAGGGTTTTTTCCACCCTGGCTCACTACACAATATGACACCTGGTATTGCACGAAATTAATCATTATGAAATAGGTTTTTTCCACTATGAATGTATAAAAGGACTGTCTCTTTACGTATCGAGGTAGTCGTCGTCACAGAGTACATTTTATATAGGGAGATAGAGACGTCACTCGAATATTTCAAGGCGCTGGCGCCCTCTAGCAACAACTAAAAACAACACTCCATGAAGCAATATATAGGTACGTATAGCTACTAGCTATACGTATACATATAATGCTTTATAAAGCTATAATAGTTTCAAATCTGCAGTATGCCCTGTCCTATTTCCTTCCATTTTTAGTTAGGTAGTAGTTTTTAACCAAAAATAAAATACTAAATCCAATGCCAAATACCTACTTTATTTCTTCTTCAATATTTTTTTACAATATTTGAAGGCCAACTCTTGAATTTTTGCAGATCAGTACACAACACTTGCTCGCGTTCATGTTTTTATACAGCACAATATCGGTGCGTTTCACAAACAAGTACACAGTCCAGATTTTCGTGCAGGGGTCGTTCCGATTTAGCAAAGTTGTCGGTTCCCGGTATCCAATACCTTTCCAGGTCAATGGATAGAAGCAGAATCCTAAATGTCCATACAAGCAAAGTCTTCAAGAATAATCCAGAAATTAATCGAACCGCCTCCATAAATTCTATTCGGAATAAAAAAAATTACAACATATTTTGACAATTACGCGAGTTGTGTTCCTTTTTTTCCATTTAGACTTAAAACAGTTTCAAAAATTTATGTTGCGTTATTAAATGATTTTATCCATTTAAACACACGTTGTATGTTAGCACAATAAATTTAAAAGGTGTTTCCACTCCTTAAATATATTTATTTGTAAAAAAAAAATGTTGTTATTTTAAGAAAATCTGATTAAAATGGAACATGTTGTGTTTAAACCTATTTATACATAGTATCTCTATGTAGTCTGTGGTTTAGACGAAACCCATGAACATTTGAAAACAGCGCCATCTACCAATAAGAAAATTCATCTTTGATATTACTCTACTAGTAAATTAAAAATCTATAGAATTGAGTAGTGTATCTCCAAAAGCAGAAGCCTACTTAAACTGGTCGGATATGATACCCATACTTTTGTTCCAAGCTACAGCACCGTGGTCGTCGTGAACTCTTTAAAGTGACAAGTAGTCGTCGTGAACTCTTTAAAGTGACAAGTAGTCGTCGTGAATTCTTTAAAGTGACAAGTAGTCTTCAGAAGTTTTCCAAAGTAACAAGTTGTGTCCTCAAGTAAATTACCAAGTCGCGAATTATAACTAGCCTAGGGCAGTAAATTACATAAGTTAGGGTTCGTAAGTGCATTGTAAGTTAGCCTTTGTGACATAATTATATGCCACCGGCGTTTCTGACTATATATAAAGACTGTAATTTTGTGTTTTTTTTCAGTCCATTCCCTGAACCATTCAGGCATGACCTAACTTTCTATGTGCGTATACTATATATATTGATTATCTGTTCATTTCGTGTGTGTTTTAACTCAAGTATAAACGTGCTATCTGACCAATAACGTGGTTTCATTATAACCCTTCGTCACGGGAACACCGTCACCACCGCCTACAACACCTGACTCCCGCGTATCTTACATATGTAGTGAAGCTACTGCGTGGCGGGGCGCATAACCCGGGAGTGCTGCGGCACCAGGACCTTTGCGTGCCAGACCGGTACGTGTGCAGGCGGCGACGTCCGCCCCTGCTTGCTGTGCCGGCAGCCAGAACCAACGTACTGGCGAGAACTCCTCTCACTAGAGCCTTGCGTGTGGTAAACGAGGTTCACGAGAGGGTTGATGTATTGCGGTGCAAATTAAGTGAATTCGCAAAAGTTACATTTTAAATAATAAGCTATTTAGATGTAGGTTAAGATTTAGGACATTGGATGCGATTTTTTAGGATATAGATAAAGGATTTAGCATGTAAGGCTACTATATCGCATTGGATCGCTGATCTGTAATGGTAGTCGAAGGTAAGAAACAGGTAAAAAAAAAAAAACTTATGCGAATGAACTGTAAATATCTTCTAGTTTATTAACAAGTATCCCACGGGTCGATCGATCAGGTTAAACTACGCTTGTCTCGGTTGGTCCGTGGACAAGTGATCATCTTTACATACCAAGACCCCTCCGTGACTCGGAAAGCACATTAAACCGTTGATCCCGGCTGTCATTCTTGGATATTTGACAGTCGTTACGGGTAGTCAGAAGCCAGAGAATCTGACAGTTAGTCTTACTAAGGGGTATTGTATTACGCAGTAACTGGGTTGTGGAGGTCGGATAGGCAGTCGCTCCATGTAAAGTATTGTTATTCAGCTGCATCAGGTTAGACTGGAAGCCCCCCTCAACATAGTTGGGAGAAGGTGGCAGATGATGAAGTGGATTGCAATACTACTTACTCAGGCGATGCAATTAAGGATCCATCCAAGTTTTGGAAGTAGGTTATAAGGCCAGGGATAATACACCCGGTCACAAAGATTATCGGGATTAATATCTTTCTGGAGCATGGAGTAGTGCAGATCAAGTAGACTATCACGCCGAAACAATACAGCTGAGTGTCGGCAGCTAGGTACCTGGAAATAATTATGAAGTCATTAATGAGAAAGAGGAAGCACAGCTAACAATCGTCATCATCATTCAGCTGAAAGACATAGGCTTCCACCAAGCATAGCCATATCGAACGCTCTTGACATGTTACAGCTGTGACCGGTCTTGGCACGAAAACATGAAGTTTAGATGATGATGCCCCTCAATTTAAGGTACTTACCAAGTTTGCTGCATACACTGAGAATTGTCGTTGTAATTGCTGATGTACAACAGGTGCATCCACCAGTTCTGTCTACAGTCCATCGCTTCTTTACCTATAAGCTCCTGCAAATGATAAACATTTATTCATTTAAGTTATGTTTACGTTTTTATGTTTTTTATATTTTGGAATAACATACGAGTATATATTATACAAAAACTCACGCCGCTTTCTCATGGGCGTAAGCAGAAATTACAGATCACCACCTGCTCCGATCCTTACATACTGCTTTTGTTTCGTTAAGAACGACAAAATAACAAATACATAAAGTCCTACAAGGATATTTTGGTACCTGAAGGATATTGACAGGGCGGCGTTGGCGGTAAAGATTTGTGAAACTGTGTCACAGAAATTGATTGACGAAACAAGATAGCACGTTAGTACCGATTTTGGCCACACACTTCAATAACTTTGCAGTGTTGTATTTTTTCATAGCAAGCAAGCATGCTTGATTTTAGGAATTTTTGCCGGCAGCATGGTACATGAATTAGCTTTAGACAGAGAGAAACAAAAGGAGAAATTGTTTCGCTAATCACAGTGACAAAACTCACCTGCCACAAAGGACCATTTGTGAGGTACCGGAACCAAGTCACCGTCAGAGCTAATACCACTGCATAAGTTGGTGTTAATCTGTAAATAGAAAATAAAACGCTTGGTAGGCTAACAACAAATACCTTCTCTAATTAAAACACACAGAAAAAATGAATACGTTATAAAGAAGGCGTCAGAATTTTTCTGATTCATTAGTCAAAGTAACCCGTCTTTGTGCATGCCTAATGAAAAAACCCAATAACACTTTGCCCGACCTGAGGATGGAATTCTAGACCCCACAGTCAATAGGCGCACTTGCCACCACTAGACCATCGAGGCAGTACTTATTGCATTCTCATCATCTGCCTTGCCTTTTCTCAACGATGATAGGCTTCCAGTCAAACCGGATGTAGCTGAATGCCAGTCACTTACATAGAGCGATTGCAGTAGTTATTGTATTGTACATGGACTGGACAGGTCCACTCATTCTGTGTGGTTTTTCCTCAAAAGACCATTTCAGACACAAATCTATATGGTCTTTATATGATCTAAGATTATGACTGAACTTTAAAAGAGACTTCACAGTCTCTTTTAAAGTCCAGACATAATCTCAGAAAATTATTAATGTTTTGAATTTGTTTGGGCCTTTCTTCTCAGAGTAGTCAGATAGGAAACGCTGACCTCATCTAGTTTTAAAATATGATTGACATGTAAAGGTATTTGTACAAACCTACTTACAGAAATAAAATCATGTATCATATAGAATGTAGTATATTTTACAATATTGACAGTTGCCCTGATGAATTGTATAAACATTAAGAATAGTCATTACCTCAACCACCTCATTACAATTAATTTTGGCAACATTGCCCACGAGATCTTCCGCTTCTCAGCTTGCAGTAGAGCGTTGTAGATCAATAGGAATCCGGACATCACTAAAAACGTCTGCATTATTAGCATCCCGCTAAAAAGGACTTTCATTATCTCGACTTTGTATATCTAAAACAATATTAACATTAGTAAAAACGAAATGTTGGAAACAAATACTGCAATAATATTAAAATTTATCTGTTTAGGACCTTTAAAAAACATGGCAGTACCATGTTTTTTTCCAATGAAGATTTAATGTAAAACTGTGAATTATCTTGTACGCACCTTTTCCAAGAACTCAGGATTATCTATATACGCCACACAAGCGAGCATTGAGTGTCCCATTATTACTAAAACAATTGATATCGTTCTGAAAATAAATAATAATTGTTAATAACGGTAAGTGAAGGATGATCGAGCAATACTCAAAATCTGGAATTCAGTACTTAAAATAAAAGAAAAACACTGTTTAGAAAAGGGACCCCGGCATTTTATCTTAAAAAATATATATTTAATATATATTACGAAAAGGTATCACGAAAAGTCTTTACTTCAAAACGCTAAAAGCAACAAAGACAAATGGAATGCTATCAAATCTATAACTGATACATAAAAACAAAAATCATGTGCTGATAAACTGATACCTGTAACATAAAGTTGATTACAGGTAGTAGATGAGGTAAATCACTACTTTGCAAACATAGGAAACAGCTTGCAGATGACATTATAATGCAAACTACGACACCATATAATTTTAGTATGCCCTCCACTCTCAACTCTATCGTTCTACTTCTCCCTGGTGAGGCCAAAGTCGAAGCACTAATAATGAACTTAAAGAATGATTGTGCCGTTGGATAGGACTCTATTCCAGCTAAGTTCCTCAAATTAGTTAAGCATGCTTTAATCCCCCAAATAACGAAGCTTATCGAGATATGTTTCAAACAAGGTGTATTCCCTAAAGTTTTTAAAAAGTCCATTATTACCTGCTTCTGTCCACAAGAGTGGGGCCAAAGACAATGTTAGAAACTATCAGCACATTTCTGTTTTAACAAGTATATCGAAAATTCTGGAAAAGGCGCTCAAGAGTAGACTCATAAATTTCCTAGAACGCAACAAAATACTATCAGACGCCCAATATGGCTTTAGGTCGGGAAAGAGCACTGAAGACGCGATTAGCCAACTGATAGACCATGTCACAGACCAGGGTAACCTACGGCGTCCCACAAGGCAGTATACTCGGGCCCAGTCTTTTCCTCGTTTATATAACTGACTTGTGCCGGTTATCTGTTGAGTTTTTATTTTTTTTATTTGAAATGGTTTAGCTCTTGACTCTAGTCTAGATCAGAGATGATAGAGACAAAGTCGACGATGCAGTGAGCTTACCCAGAAGAAGCCTGTTCACTCTCATTTTGAAGAGATTTGGGTTGTATGCGGTCGGAAACACGGACGCAGCTAGAGAGTTCCACTCTTTTGCTGTACGCATTATAAAGAGAATGTTAAAGTCTTCACCTATGCTGATGACACAGCATTGATATTTCATGGGGACACTTGGGACGAGGTTCGACAGCTCGCCGAATCAGGCTTACACAAAGTCGGACACTGGCTTAGAGCTACCATTTTAACTCTAAACATCTCAAAAACGACATAATGTACAATTCCACTTTTCTAAAATCCAACCTCCAGACACAAACATTTAGTTACATACATGCAACTTACCTCACATAAACAGAGACTGCTCATGTCTGTCTATAAACAGAGTTACACAGGTCAAACATCTAGGCGTACTGGTAGATGAAAACTTAGCTGGCGGCAACATATTGATCTCACTTCTACTCGAATCCGGAAACTAATTTGGGCTTTCAAAAAGCTGAGACATGTGGCAGACTTTGAATTATTACGCATTATACTATGCACTGGCGGTATCAGTCATGAGCTACTGTATCGTAGTTAGGGGTGGTGCATGTAAGACCTTCATGTTACATCTAGAAAGAGCTCAAAGGTCCTTGCAAAAAGTTATGACATTTAAACCTTACTTATTTCCTACTGCGACATTATATGAGTTGTGCAAAATACTCACTGTGAGGCAACCTTATATTCTGCAGGTTGTTGTCAAACAACACACTAACACACCATATAGTGACAAACACAAAAATAAACGAACCATACCTGACGTCTGTTTGCCTGTGCGATGCCACACAGCGTCTGCTAAACGACAGCGTGCCCACCAGGCCACCTACTTATACAATAAGTTAAATACGACGCTAAATATAAATCCACTAACAATCCATGTAACATGACAAACATTGAAAACTTGGTTGCTGTCACTTGGTTTAAGAAAAACCGAACATCTATTGCAGAGGATGTGAAGCATTAATGGTATATCTCGTCTAAACCGTATAGAAAAACACTCTAAATCACGTACACAGCCATAACCTCTCACACATACACACCCTCTCATACACGCACACTCTCACCCTTACACAACCCTTCACACCACTCTCACACTCACATTTATGGTCTCATTTTCATTGTTCGTCAATTTTAATATTAATCATTCAAAACTTAAATTAATGTGTCAATTTATTTATTAATGTTGTAAAAGTTTAATTGTTTCTATTAATTATTGCATACAATAAGAATTATGTATAAAAGGAAAAAGAAACTGACTCCTGAAATACAGGTGTATTTCAGGAGTCAGTTTCTTTTTCCTTACTCCAGACCTCCAGCCCTGACTCCAGAGCTAGGTATATAATACCTATTATATACCCAGCTCTGGAGTCAGGGCTTCAAAATGATTGTAATGGGCATTGTCTGGACTTGGCCATTTTTAAACGCGATGCTATACAAAAAAATTATATACCAATATTTTAAATTCGATTTTAGTAAATATCTGATGCAAATAACTTTGTATCAATTAGCACTGTTAAAAAGTTTTTTTTTTAGTAGTTATCTGATTTGATGCTACACATGAACCGGCTTTGGATTTGGTTTCAGTGTTGCCAAACGATAACTCCATAAAACAAATTCAAATCGATTTAAAATACAGTGTGTTAAGTTGTTATTATTGTGAATATGAGGGTGGCTGCGATCCTTCCTCTATAAGTCTTGTCGCTTTTCAAATGAACTTAAAACCCCGATCCCTAAAGTTAGGTTACTTCAATGCCAATGGCATCCAAGGTCAGCGTGACGAAATCTCTACCTTCCTCCGCGACCATCAGATCGATGTCCTCCTCTTACAGGAGACCTTTCTAAAACCCCACATGCGAACGCCATCGATAGCGAACTATCGGGTTGTTCGAAACGACAGGACTCGGTGTCACAAGGGTGGCACCCTCATTTATTATAAAAAGAACCCCTTTACTGCATCCCCTTGGACCCGCCCCCCCCTCTCACGACTAGAAGTCTCCATTTGCCGGCTAGGCATGACAGGACACCAACCGATCACCTTGGTATCGGTCTACCTCCCCCTTACGAACCAATCAGAGAACTTCTAACTCCTGACTGACGACCTGACCATACTCCTCGGCCTGAGTGACTCCGTTATCATAGCGGGGGATCTCAACGCCAAACATCACGCCTGGAATAGTACCAGAATCTCTACCCGAGGGAGACACTTGTTCGACCTCTGTACCCCTCTAAATTTCGATGTCATCGCCCCGATGACTCCCACTCATTTCCCCCACACGGTTGACCACACCCCTGATGTGCTCGATGTATCACTTATAAAGAATATCAACCTACGTTTGGATTCTATAAAGGTGATACACGAACTGTCATCTGACCACCGACCAGTTGTGTTAAAACTAGCCCCTCGCGTAGGCCGCCCTGACCCCGACCAACCCCCCTCCACAAAAGTGGTAACGGACTGGAGGAAAGTAAGCGAACGCCTGAAATCCAACACGTCCCCCCACCTAGACTCCATCCCCGACCTCTTCGACTCTATCGCTGACACGACGGCTGCGATCGACTCATTCACTGGACACGTACAATCAGTCCTGAACGATTGTTCAAGGGAAGTTCCAGCGACAGTCGTCCGTAGTTGCCGAAGAAGTTGCCGGACGATGTACGTGAACTGATGACTGAGAAGAACGCGGCTGTCCGTGCGTACAGCAACTTTCCCTGCGACGCGAACCGAGCCCATATGCGCTACTTACAGCGAGCTGTAAGGACACGTGTACCGGAGCATCGGGAAACGGGCTGGGATAAGTTGTTGAGCGAACTAGAGCCTACCCACCTAGCATTCTGGGAGCTTCAGGGGAAACTCAAATCCCGAGAAGTAGCGCCTATGCCCTTGATTCGCCCAGACAATACCATCGCTTCCGATGATTTCGACAAGGCCGAGTGCCTAGCCGACAGTCTTGAGGCCCAATGTTCGCCCAGCTCTCTACCTGTAGACCAAGCTCACCTCTCTGAGGTCGACGCTGAAGCCGAAAAGAGAGCCTCGCTCCCCCCCGTAGAAGACCCTGAGTGCCCTCTGCCTCCTGTCACGTCCGACGAAGTGCAAGAGCTCACAAAGGGCCTTAAGCCCCGTAAAGCCCCCGGTTCTGATGGAATGACCAATAAGGTGTTCCAACTTTTCCCTGCCAACCTGATCATGCTAATGACCACCATCTTCAATGGTGCCATGAGCAATAACATCTTCCCCCAAGCGTGGAAACAGGCCACTGTCATCGGTATTCCCAAGCTGGGCAAGCCTAAATCCGCTCCCTCCAGCTACCGCCCCATCAGTCTCCTCAATGTCATCGGCAAAATCTATGAGAGGCTTATTTATAAGCGTCTCAGAGACTATGCCGAGACAAAAGGTCTCATTCTCAACGAGCAGTTCGGTTTCCGAACCCAACACTCGTGCGTCCAACAGGTCCACCGTACCGTCGAACACATAAGCGTTTGCTTCCAACGTGGTTCGTTGACGGGAGCTGTTTTCTTCGACATAGCGAAAGCGTTCGACAAAGTCTGGCACAATGGCTTATTATATAAGCTATACAAACTTAAAGTGCCAGATCGTCTCGTGCTCATCTTGCAAGACTATTTGTCGAACCGCACCTTCCGATTCCGCATCGAAGGAGCGCTATCCTCCCCCCGTCCCATTCGCGCCGGAGTCCCTCAGGGCTCCGTGCTCGCCCCTCTCATTTTCACGCTATTCACCAGCGATATCCCCAAAAGTAAAAGGGCTCAGTTGGCTCTGTTCGCAGACGATACGGCCATTTACTACACCGGCGTAAGCTCCGATGCGATATCTCGCACTCTCCAAACCACAGTCAACCAACTCGGTGACTGGTTAGGAAGTGGAGAATCGAAGTCAATCCCAATAAGAGTCAAGCGGTTCTATTTTCGAAACCGGGACTCAACCTCATCCCTCCCCGTCCGATCACCATGCTCGGCAAGCCTATCCCTTGGGAGAAGCGAGCCAAATACTTGGGTGTCATACTGGACCATAAACTCTCTTTTGGTGAGCACGTAAGGCAGGCGCGTTCGCGCGCCGCTTTCGCTCTCGGTAGACTCCACTTCCTATTGAATGCACGCAGCAAATTGTCACTCAAGTGCAAATTGCGCATTTACACAGCGTGCATTCGGCCAATCATGACCTACGCGAGCGTGGTTTTCGCACACTCGAAACCCCACCACTTCCATAGGATGCAGACCCTCCAAAACCGGTTCCTCCGTAGGGCAACCGGCTCCCCTTGGTTCGTTCGAAACGAGATCCTCTCTCTCTTTCTCCACTGTATTTAACATAGTTTTCGTTAAATCACATAATAAAAAAATTCTAATCAACGATATAAATGATTTAGGACATAAAACATTATAAACTGACGTTTTATACATTGTGAACTTAACATTTTGATCGATTTCAAATGGATCGATATATAATTGTTTTTCTTTGGCAACACGATTCTTAAAAAATTTCGTGTCAATTTGTCAAAATGACAGTTATCATTCGCTTTGTTTCTTTGCACAGTGAGTCTTGTTTTTTATGAGTTTTATAGCGACTACCTACTTTGTTTTTTTTTTATGGATTCCTATTCTTCCCTTCTTGACGACCCCGGCACTTCTATGGATCCCGAACCTTGTATTTACGTTGAAAACATGCACATAAATAATTATCTTGCTGATTTTGTCAATCAAAATAATATAAATAGACGGTGAACAGATTTCCTCTGAATTAATGTAAACATACATAATGAATCCTTTCCAAGGCTGGAATAAAGTGATTTAATTCTAATTGCATGTGGAACGTATCAATTGAAACAAGCACGTTCTGACTATGGAGAACACATAAGATGGTTCCTATACTATTGAGCTGTGCAGAAATACTGCCAACAACCTACTGGAAGGCTTCCCGCTCCCTTCGGTCAACTGCAGTTTATTGCGTGGGGAAATACAGAACAAATATCAGTAAAAATACATATTTCGTTTATACACATACATCCATAAACTTACGCCTTTTTCCCATGGGGGTAGGCAGAAACTACAGAACGCCACCTGCTACGATCCTTACATACTCGTTTCGTCTCGTTAACGGTCATACATCTGCTCATTTCGTTTGTATAAATATTATATGAAAATAACACTGAAGGGAGGCCAGCAATAAAACAATATTGCTGCAACCGTTTGGTGGGCCGTCGAAAAGTAGGTTGCTGTGCACATATTGTGACCATTATTTGGTTTTTAAGTTGTAGTGGTATAACATATGAATCTGATTAATAAATATAATTTCATTAAAAAACAAGTTTTATTTCATACATAACCTGTTTCAATTAAATGTTTAAAAATATCTAAATATACATCTTGATACAAAATTAAGTTTATATCCTCATTCTTACTGATATGAGCTATTAAATCAATCACATATTATTAGCTGAACTGTTTGTTTATGAGTGGCCAAAGTCCTACAGAAATTGGACAATCCCCTTTGTTATACAAATAAATTATTATTTCCTTTATTTCATTATTTACATAGAAATTACATTTTTAAATATTAGAATATAAAAAATATAAAAACATTTAAAAATATAAAAAATAGTAGCCCACCGGTATCGGGAACAGGGTTCAAGCTATCGGCGGTCAGGGCTCCAGAGAGAGGAACCTCCTAACAATGCGAGCCGTGTCCAGAAGTACCGCTCTCTGAATCAAGCCCTTGATTCAGCTGCCCAACGAGAGCCTCCTCAGGTGTTGGTCGAGGCTCTTGGCTATTAAGTCATTGGCTGTCACGACTATCGGCACAATGATCGCTGAGTCCACGTCCCACATGTCGACAACCTCGCGAGCCAAGTCTAGATACTTGATTTGTTTATCTTTCTCGGCTTTCACGAAGTTCCCGTCATGCGGGACCGTTATGTCAACAATCATTGCGCGCCGCTCTAATCGATCCACCATCACTATATCAGGCTTATTGGCAACAATAATCCTGTCAGTGATGATGGATCGATCCCAGTACGATGTGATAGTTCCATTTTCGAGAACTGGGTCGGGCACATACCTGTAGTACAGCACTTCCGATTCCACAAAGCTGTATTTCAAAGCAAGTTGCTGATGGATAATCCTGGCTACAAGGTTGTGTCTATGCAAGTATTCTTCGTTAGCTAGACGAGAACACCCAGAGATAATATGTCTAATTGATTCCCCCGGACGGTGGCATGCCCGACAGATATCAACCGTACCGTCTTTCACAATAAATCTCCGGTAATTGTTCGTCATTATAACATCGTCCATAATTGCACAGGCAAAACCTTCGGTTTCCCCACAGAGGTCACCGAAACGTAGCCAGGCTACGGACGCTTGTAGATCTACATCGGGTCCATGTAGGGCCCGGAAAAAGCGTCCGTGAAGCTCCTTACTCTGCCATACCTCCATGCGATCATTAGTGTCAAGCACTAATGGTTTGCGCCAGTTCTCGTTAGCCAAGGAGAGCGGGGTGAGGCCCTTGTCCACCGCGACCACATCTCGATGCATCCCCACGTCGGCTTCTAGGAAATATTCCCTGAGACTGCATATCTCGCGATTGTGGAGGTTCTTAGCATTTAAAAAGCCTCGACCTCCACACTTTCGTGGGATATACAGCCTCATTACCGATGACCGTGGGTGATGCATTCGATTTGCAGTCAGCAGCGTCCGGACCCTCCTATCCAGGGTGTGGAGTTCGGTCTGAGTCCATTTGAGTATGCCAAAAGAGTACATCAGAACCGGCTTGACCCAAACGTTGAAGGTGCGCACCTTGTTTCTGCCTGTTATAAGACTATTAAATACTTTCTTCAGGCGGCCAAAGAAGCGCTCCTTCAACGATTGCTTCATGTCAGTATTATTGACGCCCAGCGCTTCCGACATACCCAAATACTTATAGGTTTTGGATGCGGAGAGGGCTCTAAGATTCATGGAATCCGAGAGTTGGGTTCCCACGGATTCCACAATCTCCCCTCGCTTTACATGCGTGACCGCACATTTGTCCACACTAAATTCCTGATGGCACTACTGAAAGAAGAATGCCCATTTTTCACCTGGCTATGTATAGTGATGAAATATATCTTAAAATTCAGCTAATTTAATTGTATATTAATTACGTTTATCACAATGTTAAAAGAAACGCAGGAAAAGAATATTTTATAATATTTCTTTATGCTTATTCTACCTAAGAGTAAACTTATACCATGTTTTGAACGCATCTCAACTTCCCAGTTTTTACGTTCCATTATAAATACCGCTACTTGACTTTATTCAACTCTGTTTCTGAGTTTTATATATTACTTTACGTTTTATTTAATCGGTAAGTATTCCTATATTAGTCTTTTCCGAATACAGATTAATAAAAAAATAACATAATAATTAAATAAATTAATCACGCAGTATGTAAATGAGTTCGCAAGAGTGAAACGGATTTTTTGGACATTTGACAGTTCTGCGATTGGCATCGGTCATCGGTGCAGTCCTTCGTTGTTGCACCTGCGTCTCGTTGTCTACTGTGCCATTTTGTGTGTGTTACTTCTTTTTACGACCCTATTTACCGCCCCTGGACCTCGATATCTTCCTCATCTGACGACCTTTGCTTACCATACCGTTGTAAATCCATCCTCTTGACGTCTTTGTGGACGGTCTACACTTAATCGCCAGAGCCATTCTATTGTTTTTGAAAATCCTTCAGAAGAGCAAAGACAGATATAAAAATGTGTCTGGCAGAGGTGGTATAGCCGAATATTTTTGTAATTGCTTGGTCGGTCAACGAACCATTGGATGTTGCGCTCACATTATGACATTAGTGTGGTACCTTGGATGGGCTAGGTAACAAGAAAATATCTCCACTCCAGCAGAATTTCTAGATAACGAAGTTATAAGAGATTTAGATGAAAATGATGATAATTAATAAACCATACTACTTTAACATAGTGTTTTATTTGTTTTTCCCGTTTTGTTCATCAGGTATTTATATATGTACCGTAGGCCAATAAAATGTGTTGGGTCTTGGGTAGATAAGTGATCACTTGTGACAATACAAGAACTTGTTAGACTTTTTAAAGGTATAGAAACTATCTAACTATACCTATCGTTTTTTACCTAAAAATGTAGTTAGTAGGTACTTATGTGTGTTGGAGAAACAGCAGTAAATGCTCGACACTCGACACTCAATTTATAGTGACAATCATCGAGTTTAAGCAGGTCACTGCCATAATACTCACCTACGGCGAGATATGCATAGTGTAAATTCTTTTTTATGGCAGTATTATGGCAGTGACCTGCTTAAACTCGATGATTGTCACTATAACATAAGGGAGTTTGCTTCAAGGAATTCTCAAAGTAAAAAAGACTATACACTATGCATATCTCGCCGTAGGTGAGTATTAGATAGATAGATAGATTTATTTATTTGCCTGTTCCTTGATGCATATACATAGCCAGGTAAGTATTCCTATTTGAGACTATACTTCGAGTGTTAATAATTAGGTCTAGCACATTTATTTATCTTTATTTAGTAAGTAACGGCAAATCCTAACCTAAAAAGTAACATTCATATTTTTTGGACTTCGTAGCGTTTAAACCGTAAAAATGACTATAAGACATTATTTTCTAAACTTACAGGTAGTCTTTCTACTATACCTCATAACTATACATAAACGTTAATTATCAGGTTTTTAAATGTATGGGAAGTGGGCATTGTTCTTTCAGTTACTTTCAGTAGCTCCATCAGTTGCAAATTGTTTGGGGCAAAGAGTTTGAGGTCATCCATGTAGAGGAGGTGAGATATAACCCGACCACCTCTCCTCAACCGATAGCCTAGACCTAAATCCTCCAGCAGTGTGCTTAGAAGATTCAAGGCTAAGCAAAACCAAAGTGGACTCAAACTATCACCCTGAAATATTCCTCGCTCAATCCTTATCAGCTCGCTATTCTTCTGGGTTTTTCGACATGCTGGACATTATTATTATTATATTATATTTATTTTTAGTTAATTAACACGGTACAATACCAATTACATAAACTAACATAGAAAGAAAACGAAACAATATAATGCAGACAATTGTGTCATAAACAATTATTATTCGCTACTCACTAACATGGAACAGTGGACACCCTCACGTACTGTTTCTCACAGAACATCAGGCATACGCGCCTAATGTAAAAATTTTTTTTTTTTTTTTGTTTAATTAGTAAAATGAGAATAGTGCTAAAATGTAGGTAATAGTAATTAATGCTGTAAATTTTAGCTATAACTCAACCCGTATGATACGAAGGTTCGTTGTTGAATGTTACGTAAGTAGTTGCGATTGATGTATTTTATTTTGATTTTATGACGTAGGCAGAGCGTATTTACCTACATAAACTGCCCGCACCTGCCCGTATGAATGTATTAAGCCCTTATGGCTATCGACTACAACTGTGTAGATAATAAGAAGAGATAATTGTATAACGAAGAACAGTATAACGAAGCAATTTTGTATGTACTATCTAATTCTATAAGTATCGACTTATAGAATTAGATATTACATACAAAATTGCAAAGTTAAAGTTATATTATCCAAGGCATAATATTTTGTTATTGTTTTTCCTTTGACATTTATTTATGGTAATTTTCTTTTATTATTTTATTTTATTAATTAAATTTCTGAATCTTTTGAATTGGTATTTTTTTTTTTGTATGATTGTATTTTGATTTATTTTAATGCTTTCATCCTTGTCAAACTTGTTGAACCTACCTAGTTATTAAGTTTATGATGTGGTATCCTGTAATTGGAGGCGCACACTGGTATTTGTCCCTGTGTATGTTAACATGCATGTAATTGTGTAGCCTCTGTTGGCGATCCAAAATAAATAAATAAATAGTTCACCTGATACCATGAATCGATTTCAATCTTTTCAGTCGGGGGTCTTGATTTTCAGCAACAGGTGCTGTCAGCTTCCTCCAGTTGTTACGAATTGAGAAACATTGAAGTAATCTAGAAACTGTAATAAAAATTCAGCGAAAATTATCAATCTCCTTAAGAGTAACTGAATTAAATACAATGTTGGATTTTCTATATTGCTATTTATAATTTCGTTTGTGATGATTTACGAACGAATTGACAAAAATGCATTATTGTAATATCACTTATTTTTACAATAATAATATCCTTACCACCATCTTTCTTTTTTCTACAAAAGTTCTCGCATAAGCTTCCGATAAGGTTAGCTAGTACTATTAGAGCACAAATGATGCCGACGACCATATCCAATGTATCTGGTTGCATGTCTTTTGAGGGCTGATTACAAGAATACATCTCCGTAATTCTCGTCTTCAATTGGTATTTGTTGTATATGGACTCGTTAAGGCATGCCTCAAGGACCGACCCTATGGCCAGACTTGTCAAGTTGAATTTTTTGCATGATTGTGTGACACAGAGGCCTCGACGTATTTTCGTGTGGTTGAAATGGGTTGTGTTGTGCTCTGAATATTCCTGTAAAAATAAAAATATTTTATTAGTTTAATTATTTATTAGATACGAATCATTCTAAGATAGTTAATTTATATAATAATTTATCTAGAAATTATCAATGTAAGATGTTGCATAAAATTTGCTTATGTAACTTTGGAGAACCATCCACCGCCAGGGGCGTATTTACCCTAGGACCAAAAGAGCCATGGCCCGGGGCGGCAGGTTACGAGAGGCGGCGCAAGCCGCACCTCGTGCTCAGCTCTGTGCGCCTTTCTTTTTGACTTTACATGTCTGTAGAAATTTCAAAAAAGCATACCTACTTAATTAACAAAAATTCAAACATATTTAGTTGTAAGTTTGACAGATATCAAGACGCGGGGCTATCGTATTAGTGACAGGCGCGGGCTGCGGGGCGGCACGGCGGCGGCGGCGGTGTGTTCGTCGGACTCCGTCGCGACTCGGGATTAGTGGGGATGTTTCGACGTTGTTCGTGTCGTTTTCGTTCATAATGGTCAGCGAGGGACGTTGCTTGTACCAGCCTTAATAAAGATTGGAGCCAAATAATAGCGGCTCTTGAAGCTATAAAAAGTGACTCTGCCCACCAAAAAGCTGTGGTTAAAGTTAAAAATGAAGCTGCAGGTTTATTGGCTCAACAAAATTGGCTAAAGTCCCTAGAAACGGCCATATTTTCGGAATTTTGGGGATCTGTTTTAAAACAATTTAATATACTTAGGTTCCTAAATTTTCCAAGCTGTCGCCACAGACTTAGAGGTAGTTTCCAGGATTTACAAGTCACTCATTACTTTTGTAGAAAATCAACGGTAAGCTTTTGATACTTTTGAAGAGGCTGGTAAAAGAAAATCTTCAGAAGAATACACAAACAGTCACAAGAGAATTATTAAGAGAAAGAGACGAGACCATCAGTCTCGCGAGGGAGAATTGTTACCATTTCAGGGTTAATACCTTATTCCCAATAAGCGACCAATTGTTGGGCGTGCTATGATGGAAGTGCAAAATTTAGTACTTATGACGCGGTAACCGCCAATTTAATTTTTTATGCTAATTAGATACAAAGTCTGAAGCAGAAGTTAGATTGAAAGCCATAAAACTCCAAAAAGTATACCCGATTGATCTAGCAAATGATCTTCTTTTTTTTTTTTTCGATTGGATATCCTCAAATATCTTTTCCCGCTCTGGGCGGAGCGGGAGGGCGTATCAGACTGTGCGGAACTTTTGGTTTTCATTTTCCATTTAGCTATTGTTAAGAAGCTGACATGACAAAAACCGTTAATTATGACAGAGTCATTGAAGTTTTGTTTTTTTTCCTTACACAGAATTATTAGACAATTTTTTTTTTTTGAATTTTTTCAAAATGGCAGAGATATAAGTAGGTGTTGAAAACGTAAAAAAAAAACATATTTCAGCCATTTCGCGCTCTTTTTGTTTTAAGGTGCGTGGTGAACATTTATTCAGTTGTAAGCTATGCAAAGACAGCCTCGCGAGGTCTACAGCTCACAGAGCCACTAGTGAAGAAATAGTGTTTATTTATTTTTATGGCCCTTTTAGTTTTTTCATTCATTATCATCATTCTCAGCCCACATCAACACACTGCTGGATTTTATTTTATAATTAAAAGTTTTTGCTTTTTTCCGCAAACCTTACAGGCCCAGGGCGCTGAATCTTAAAATACGTCACTGCCCACCGTGCGTCCCAAGCGGGTCCACCTTTGGACCTGCTTGGGACGTACGTCTTGAACTTGAACTGGTTTTACCTTGTATTTATACAGTAATACAATGCAGCTACAAAACCATGCAGGGTGGCTCGATTAAGGTGCCCGGGACCTTAATCGAGCCACCCTGCATGGATTTGTTAAGAGCGGGTAGTAACCAAAATTGCCCATCTTCAATTTGATTTGTCATGAAATTGATAAGACTTAGGTATAAAATAAAAATAATATGAGTAAATTCATGGTGTTTTCAAACTTTTTGTGGAACAGAAACACAAAATGTTAAAATTTTCTCGATAAAACAACATCACGAAGTTACCTCTAATTTTTACGTATTTTCAATTTGTACTTCTTATTAATAGGATATAAATTTGATGACTATTTGTAATAATACGAGGCGAAAAAAATTGTGGAGGCATTTTTTGAAATTCTTTTTATTTTTAGTTTTATTACGACTACAAGCTTTATGCACTTACGACGTTTTAAGTTCGTGGGAGAAGTTACCTTCCGTCCCACGTTGCGGGAACTTCAAGCATATTTTTGTTTCACAAATCAGTCGCCGTCGCTCTGTTGAGACGAGAGGACTGCGCTTGAATTTTCGGCTGCTCTGGGATATAATTTATTTGCGTAAATAATCTTCGTACATAGATAAATGATTAGTCTCGCTGCGCTCGACTAGATACCGCGCTATCCAAAAACAATAGCTCCGTGAATGCGGCAACTCATTATTGTAGTGTGTGTAAGACATCGCCACATGACATTTTGTCAGTTGACATTGACAACTAGTGTGCGTGAAGATTGTGTTACCAGCTGCTCAACTGTTACCCGAGTTAATGGGAAAAATATTTTATGCTGTGGACTATTAGTTAAGTTATAAATGTAGCTCAGAAAATACTTAAAAATGAACAATAAATTAAAAGTGAATGTATAAATATATTTGTGTATACGTTAGGTGTACGTTTCTTCTTTAGAAAAATGGAAGGTTAAAAAATTAATAATTAATTAATTATTAAAAATGATTCTAATGTGTTCTCTCACATATCCTTCAGCCCCTCGAATATTTTTGATGTACAGACACGGAGTTTACATTTCAGGAACATGAGTCGAAATACGAAAAATAAAGTTGGTTTTCCCGTAGTAAGTCATTGCGCATTTCTTATGGGAAGACGGTTTTTTTTTTAATCTTTCGGTCCATGTTCCTTGGGGAAAGTTGTTCAGTTTCATGGATAGAATCGCCCCTTGAAATAGTGTCAGCAAACATTTTTACACCTTATGTGTATAGATTACAAAAATAAACATTAAATAATTTATAGAACTAGGTTAAGTATACAGAGTTGATACGACAGAGGGGCATTAAATTACACTACGTATACTATACGTGTTTAGTATTAATTCGATACGGTATAAAAATAAAAAGCACCATAAATGAGTTTTTTTTTGTTTCAAACATACTAAATAGCTTACAAATCAGAGTAAAACGCAACCACCCTTTGTAAAGAAATTTAACTGACCTTAGATACCTAGGTAACAAAGCGGCAAAGTCGCGCGCGCGCCGGAGCGCGGCGTGTGTTATCTCGTGTCAAAGCGGGCGGCCGCATTGGCGCGGGCGGCGGCTTAGGCCTCCGCTCGCGCTGGCTTTTATGTTATGTAAGGTTTTAAAATACGCGCACAATAAAAACATTTTTTTTAATTCTCGATGTGTCCTCCATTCACATTAATGCACAAATTATACCGACGGAGAATATTGTTATTTATTTTTCTAATTAAATCACTGTCCGTCACTAAGCACTTCAATTTGTGAAATGCTAAAATAATCCTATTTTTTAGTTCCACAATTGTATTAACCTCTTAGGCATACACTTCACCCTTAATGTACCCCCACAAAAAGAAATCCATGGGAGTGAGGTCTGGAGATCGTGGTGGCCACTTTAATTACACACACACACACACAACCAAAGTTTAATTACGTGTCGTATCACAATAAAAGCAGTCAATCACAAAAAAAAAAAAACACTGACACTAAATAATAATAATCCCAAGTTACGTGTCCTGTCACAATAAAAAACTAAATACTGTCTTAAAATTATTTAGTGTCATATCACAATAACAAAACAAAATCACAATTGTCGGCGCGCGAGTTCGACAAAACAAAAGCGGTGCAGGAGCTTCCGTGTTACGTAACATAAGTACGTTCCGAATGGATAGCGTCGGCGCACTGAAAAAACAAGTTTTTTAGAAGCCCCACTTACCGACCGCAAGGATCTAGGATGCAATAGCAACTCACTGACCTATTTCTATTTCTTTTTCGCGCGGGATGTTTTGCTATGATTGTTACTCTCGTAATGAAAGTGCAAGTGTGTGTGTATTTATTGCTTTGTTTGCATTGCCATCTTTTTAGCGAAATATTTGGTTGTACTTGTGACTTGCGTCACAGCGGCAACAACGCATCGTAGGTTATACTCAGATTTATCGTTTTAAGGTGCATGACCTAAGCGTATAGACATATCAGCTGTTAGGAAAGATACATCGTGTTCAAACGGGGCAAAAATTTAAAAAATTATTTGCGATTAAACTACTGCTCCTATTTAATTGATTTTTGGTACAGAGCTTCAAAATGGTACCTAGTATAAGCAGTTTAAAGGAAAGCCCCTCTTTCGTATCAACTTTGTATAATAACTAGGTTAGATAAATGAAATAGGTTATATAATAAAATACAAAAACAATAAATTCACATTATAAAAATCTCATCCACGGGGAATTTGATTCTTGTATACGCGGCAACACTGAATGGCGTTTAGGGTTCATGTTATTTTATGTTGAAATTTCGAAATTATACGATACTTAATGATGGTATGTGATCCCAGTGTCCTTATTTCTTGTAGTATTATTTTTATAAAGTTTCACTACGCAATCTGCCATTTTACTTCGGATTATGCCCAAAATTTAATAAAACAGTTGGCACATACACGTCACACAGCTTGCAGTGTGACTGGCTTGGGTACGCCGACTTCGGCGTAGTATTTTTTGCCGCATTTGACAAGTACTCCGGCGGTATCTAGTCGAGCGCAGCGAGACCAATCATTTATCTAAGTTTTCGTAATTTATCACATTGTATCCAGTTTAGTAATGAAGAGAGTGCGAATAAGTTAATTGAGTCAAAATGCTTGAAAGAAAAAGGAATTAGATGTCAGAAAACACTGGAGATTAGAGAAACTTACGGCGTTATTAAAGATATAGACTTAGAATCATCTGAGGAAGAAATACTGGAGGGTTTGAGCTGTGACACAGAGCTCATAGGCATTAAAAGATTAAAACGGCGCAACACAAATAGTGGACAATGGGAACCTGGAGAAACAGTCAGAGTAACCTTTAAAGGATCTTCCTTACCTGCCTACGTATACATCTTTGATACTAGGGTGAAAGTGAATCCCTACCAATTCCCCGTCACGCAATGCTCACGCTGTTGGAGATATGGTCATACAGTGAGAGTATGTTCTTCAATCAAGGATATATGCCCAAAATGTAGTAATTTCCACCCTAATTGTGACACTACGGCCTATAAATGTAATAACTGCTTCGGAAAACATATGGCGTTATCTCGCACATGCCCAATGTATTTAAAAGAAAGAAGATTAAGAGAATTGATGGCAGAGTTTAACTGCACATACAAAAGATCTTTAACACTGTACGTGCCGCCAGAATCAAATTATGAGGAGAATTCAGAAGGAAAAGAACAGGAAATGGAACAAGAACATCACCAAGTGATAAGTCAAGAAACAAATACAGAAATGGGACCTATAATACCACCCCAACATACATATGCTGACACAATAAAGAAGGCGGAAAACTTAAATTCTAAAGCAAAGAAGAAGTCTACATTAATACAAAAAGACCGTAATAAAAAGGATGTGGTCAACCTGAAGAATAAACAAAATACAGATACCGTGATTAATTGGGTGGCACTTTCTGACAGTGACTCTGAAATACATCACGTAGAATCAGAAAAATCTGATAAATCAAATAAAAAGAAGAAAAAGAGTTGGAAATGGTTATGGAATAAATTAAAGGAAAAAATTTGGGATAGCAGGACCAATCTGGAAAATAAAGTGTTAGATTGCGCAAAAGTGATCTTTGACTGGTTTACAATTTTCATGATGGATTACATAACGGAGTTGCCTTTCTTATCTAACATAAAACAATGGATAACAACAACAAACACAGACATTTAAAAATCAATATTCTACAATGGAATGCCCAGAGTTTACAACCGAAAATTACGGAATTTGAAGCATTACTGAATCAGGAGAAAATTCACATAGCAATACTCAGTGAAACTTGGTTTGACCCAGAGAGTGTAGTCAGACTCAGCGGATACAATATATTCAGGGCAGACCGTGACGATGGGTATGGAGGTACAGCTGTTTTTACCCACCATTCTATCAAGGCTATACAATGTAACGTAAATATTTCAAATACACAAATTCAAATTGTACACATAAAATTACTCAACTGCACTCATCTGGAGAATGTCATTTCTATCTATTGCCCTTCGTCAGTGCACACGTGCAGAAGTGATTGGGATGAAGTTTTTTCAATAACACAACACAAAGCTCTCGTTGCAGGTGATTTGAATGGTCACCATTCAAACTGGACTTCCAGAACTGATACAAGAGGTAATCAGATTTTTGATTCTATCATGGACAACAACCTATGTACACTTAACGACAACACACATACACGTTTGAAATTGGTCAATGGGGCTATACAAAAATCCTCCCCAGATGTAACTATTGTTTCAACAGATTTGGCTTTAAAATTAAAATGGTGGGTCATGAATGAAAACCTGGGAAGCGACCATATGATAATTAAGACTTGCTTAGAATATAATAAATCAGATATGTTTAAAACACGGAGGAACTTTAAGAAAGCCGATTGGCTAGGTTACACTGGAAAAATAGAATCAGAATTAACAAACTTGGAGCTACCTTTAGACTATCAATCTGCATATAACACATTCATAGATATAGTAAACTCTGCAGCTGATCAGTATATACCAATGATTAGAGTGAACGAGAATCCACTTCGGTCAGATAAATTCATACCAAAACCATATTGGAATAAAAAATTATCACGTATTGTTGCACAGAGACGCCTTGCACTGGCCATTTTTAGAGGCAATCCCAACCCACAAAATCTTGAGACTTTACAAAGGAAAGTGAGTGAGGCGCAAAGACTAATACGACAAGACAGGAATAAATCCTTTCAGGGATTTTGCAGTGACATAGATAGTGTAACTTCTTCAAGAGAAATGTGGAAGCGCATGAGATGGATCAAAGGGCACAAATCAGCTACATCTTTTGTTGACCAAGGTAAAGCCGAAGGATTGTTGCGGAGTCTGGCCCCAGATTACGTATCTCCACCAACTCCTACATTTACCTCTTGTAATACGCAATTGGCCCACCCGGTTTCGGTACAGGAAGTAATTAACTCAATAAAAAAACAGATTCAGCTCCAGGTCATGATAATATTTCATATTCTATGATAAAAAAATTACCCCATGTTGCTAAAATTATGTTGACTTCCATTTACAATAAGTTTATGTTATCCGGATTCGTACCAGAGCAGTGGAAAAAAGTTAAAATTATTCCTATACCAAAGCCGGGAGGTGATCCAGGTTCAAGTGCGGATGTTAGACCTATTGCGCTTATATCTTGCTTTTGTAAGATACTTCATACCATTATAACACGCAGGCTTGAATGGTTTCTAGAGAAAAATAATTTGTTATCCCATGACACCACGGGCTTCCGAAGATTTAAGTCGTGTTATGATGGTCTATCTAGGTTGGTTACACGGGTTGAAACTGGTTTTTCTACAAGTGTGCCAGCTGTTGCCTGTTTCATAGACATTGAAAGTGCCTACAATAACATAAACTTGACATCTCTTTTAGGTATTTTGGATAACTTGGGAGTGGGCTCTGTTCTTTGTAATTATCTTTGGCAGTATCTTCATCAGAGACATTTATTCATTGAATTACGGGATAACAGCCTAATATGTCGAATTACTGGTATAGGCATTGCTCAAGGAGACCCTTTATCCCCTTTACTATTTAATGCGGCCACAGTTAATGTTTGTAGAAGCATAACTAATGTTTACATTTCGCAATATGCTGACGACTTCATTTTATATGATATACAGAAGAGATTATCCGATTCAGTATCCCATATACAAAACGCGTTACATATTTTTCAAGGTTTGATGACAGACTTAGGTCTAAATATTTCCCATAAGAAAACAAAGGTGTGCCTTTTTAGTAGAGGGAGAAGAAGGAATAATATCCATCTAACTGTTAATAACAGCCTTATTGAACAAGTCAATTATGTTAGATACCTTGGAATGTGGTTGGACAGTTCCTTAAAGTGGGGTAAACATGTAAACGAAATTCGGGAAAAACTTTGTCGTTTCTTAAATCTTTTTAAAGTATTAGCAGGTACTAAATGGGGTGTCCATCCCTTACATCTTAGAAGGCTATACATAGCTATAATTCGAAGTAGGATGGATTATGGTTGCTTTTTGTACGGAAACTGTGCCAACTGTCATCTTCTTAAGCTTGACAAAGTGCAAAATCAAGCAATGAGAATCATAGGAGGATTTATTAGAAGCACGCCTATCCATGTGATGGAAAGTGAGCTGTGCCTCCAACCCTTATTTGTTCGAAGACTGTTTCTAGCCGGTAAATTTTATTTAAGATCAAAATCGGTTCGTAACAGTATTCTTATATGTACCTTGGAGGAGCTGTCTGACCAATGCCAGGGTTTGTACTGGAGAAACAAAAAACTGCCATTGTTAATAATATAATATAATAATATCATTTATTTGCTAAAAACATGGTATAAAAGATGGTAATGTTAATAATGTGAACAGACATGTTTTGCTTTATACACTCGAGAGCAATGAATCCGGGTCACTTAAAGAATCCTAAAAATCTCGGAAACTAAAAATGCTAGTTTAATGCAATAAATTGTATTTAATAGACAATGTAATACTCCTTAAATGAAGGTATTAAAACTTCTTAGTTATTGTAAAGTTATATCATAAAAAAATCAAATTTGAAAAAGGGCCACTTTCGAAGATGGAACTACGAAATTACAGCATTTGGTTTTGCTTTTGTTTGTAATCTGTCATTTATGTGGGTACATAAACCATGTTGATAGTGCTCTATATTCATTATTCAAGCTGAAATTATGTCGCTTACGCCTGAAGAATGCACCAGAATACTTACAATGCTGGAAACCGGCCGGAGTCAGCGCGATACAGCCAGGACTGTCGGTGTGTCGCTGTCAACAGTACAAAGAGTTCTCCGACGTTACGAAGAAACTGGTTCTAACCTACGCAGACCAGGAACGGGCAGAACCAGGTGTACCACAGCACGAGAAGACCGATACTTGGTGAACACCATGCTTCGAAATCGCTTTCTCACAGGAACTGAACTCACAAATCAGTTTCGACGCCTCGGAGGAAGTAACCCAAGTGCATGGACAGTAAGACGTCGGCTTGCTGAATCTAACTTAAAACCCCTTAGACCTGCAAACGGCCCTAAACTGGAGCGTGGGCATCGTATTTCAAGACTAAGATATGCCCAGAGCCACGTAAATTGGAGTATTGAAGATTGGTCAAAAGTTATGTTCTCCGACGAATCAAAATTTATGCTCTACAAGCACGATGGAAGACACAGAGTGTATCGAAGACCAGGGGAAAGATTCAAGCAAGCATGCATCGAAGAAAAAGTAGCCTACGGTGGTGGGTCTGTACTTGTGTGGGCCGGAATTTCTTCTGAAAGTCGCACAGAGCTGGTGATCATAGAAAACGGCTCTTTAACTAGCGTAAGATATGTGGAAGAAATCCTCAATGATCACGTTGGTCCATTTATGGTCAATTTAGGTGAGGATGCTATATTTATGCATGACAATGCCCGACCTCATACAGGTAGGATTGTGAATGACTACCTTCAAGAGATGAACATTACTCGTATGGAGTGGCCAGCGCGCAGCCCGGATATCAACCCGATCGAGCATGCTTGGGACGAGCTAGGCAGATGCGTAAAACAACGAAACCCTCCCCCAATCACGCTTCGTGAGCTCAAAATTGCTCTCACAGAGGAATGGGAGAATATTCCCCAAAATCGTATAAGGAACTTGGTGTACAGCATGCCAAACCGCGTAAACGCAGTAATGGAAGCACGAGGAGGCAATACGAAGTATTAAAATTCAAGAAAATCGTAATAAAGTTCAAAAATTTCATGTTTCCTATTTTTGTTTTAAGGAGAGATCAGCAGTTTTTTTCATTATGTAATTTTGTGTTAATAAAATGTATGGTGACTCATATTTTTTTTACTTTCATTTAAGGAGGATTACATTGTCTATTAAATACAATTTATTGCATTAACCTATCATTTTTAGTTTCCGAGATTTTTAACATTCTTTAAGTGACCCGGATTCATTGCTCTCGAGTGTAGATATAAGCGTGCAAATTTTACATGCATAACGATAAAATCAGTCATCATGGGATTTTATGTTCCAGGAACTCCTTAATACTGTAAAAGCTATTAGCTGATAGCCATTTGTACAATTTAATTTTAATCAATCTTGTATTTAATGTTTTTAATTCATTTGGTATTCTATTATAAACCTGGACACACATAAACATGCAGCTTTTATTATATTTCGCAAGCCTTGGGAGGATATCTAACACGAGCCTGTAGGGGTCGCGCCTGCTGCGAGAATTTACATCGCTTGCTTTCGCAAACAATTCCCTATGCCTCCATACAAATAAACAGATTTCATAAATATAAAGGGATGGCAGCGGTAACAAATCAAGTTTCTTAAATACCGGCCTGCAAGATTCGTCGGATTTAAGCCCACCTAATGCTCTAATGCATCTTTTTTGTGCGACAAATGCTCTATTTTGATCAGTGCTGTTACCCCACACAATTAAGCCATAGCGTAGTACTGATTCAACATATGCATGATAAGTTGTTAAAGACGTTTTAATGTTTGTTATGTTTCTAATCTGTTTCAATGCATAAACAAACTTATTAATTCGTTTGGATACAGTATCAACATGTGCTTTCCAGTTGATGTCTTGGTCCAAGGTTACGCCTAGAAATCTAGTTTGCGTTGCTTCGTGAATTCTATTTATATTCATTTTAATATTGGGTTTTGCATTATTTGATTTATTAAATTGTATGTATACGGACTTTTTTACATTTATAGATAAGTTATTTTTATTTAGCCATTCAATTAGTCTTTCAATCACATTATTAATTTCAGTCTCGTGGTCATTAATTGTACTGTTTTTTTTTATCAGATGACACAATAATAGAGATGTCATCAGCGAATAGTATAAATTTATGATTAGTTATAGTAGTGATAGAATTTATATACAATAGGAATAAAATAGGGCCTAATACACTTCCTTGTGGGACGCCGTGTTTATTGGATTTTAATTCAGAATAGTGAGATGTCATATCGTTATTTCTATCAATTTTTGTAATATTAACGCATTGTTGTCTATTACTTAGATATGAGGATATCCATTGAAGTGTAATGCCTCTAATTCCAGTTGCCTCCAATTTCTGCAGTAACAGGTCATGAGAAACTAGATCAAAGGCCTTAGATAGATCGAAGAACAGCCCTGTAGTAAGATCGTTATGGTTAATATTCGCTAATACTATTTTTATAAGACTGTAGATGGCTAACGTTGTGGATTTAGTTTTTTGGAAGCCAAACTGTTCTTTACTAATAATGTTAAATTTATTACAGAAGTCAATCAGTCTTTTATACATACATTTTTCAAATATTTTCGATATAATAGGTATCAAAGTTATTGGGCGATAGTTGTTAACATCTGATCTTTCACCGGTTTTATAAAGAGGCTTAACAATTGACAGCTTTATAGCTTCGGGAAAAATGCCAAGTGAGAATGATAAATTAATTAAATATTTCATAATTTCAATAAGTTCATTAGTACATGCTTTAACGATTTTCGTATTAATTTCGTCATAACCCTCGGAGATTGTATTATTCAATGACATAATCTCTGCTCTAACTTCATTTTCGGACACAGGTTTAAGGAACATCGAATGGACTATTGAATATTCGTTACAGTTTATTTTTGCACCCTTACTCGAAGAATGAGCCATATTAATATAGTAGTTATTAAAGGCTGTTGCTATTTCTACAGGATCTGAAAGTACTGTGTTATCAATTAGAATATTTTCTATGTTGTCCCTATGGTTATTGTTCCCGATTTCATCCTTTATTACTCTCCATGCAGCTTTACATTTGTTTTCGCTATTGTTTATGTACTTGATGTTTGCTTTCTTTTTTGATGTGTAAACACATTTCTGTAAAATCTTTGAGTATTGTAAATATTTAGTTTTATTTCTTACATTATTGTTCTTATAATATTGATAGCGCAAAGACCTTTTTGTTTTGCAACTTTGTTTTAGACCTTTGGTTATCCAGTTCTGTTTCTTTTTATTATTAGTATTTACTTTTACCTTTATTTTTGGAAAACATAAATTATAGAACAAGCCTAATAATTCGTGGAAAGAATTAAATGCTATATTTAAGTCGTTCTCTTCGTAGACCTCTGACCATGACACATTTCGTATGCATTCCTTAAATTTCTGGATATTATTTAAGCTATAATCTCTTTTGTAGAAAAAATATGTTGTCTGTTTTTGCATCTTATGTTTCAAGGGAAAACTCAACATTTGTGCTGTGTCATGATCGGATAGGTGAAGTGGCATTACAGTAGCATTAGCATTAGGAATGTTGCTGAGAATGTGATCGATACAGGAAGACTTACGAGTTGGACAATTAATATGTAATTTTAAGTTATAATTGTATGAAAGTTCTTGTAATTGAATAGTAATATTACTGTTTTGGAGAGTATTAATGTTAAAGTCACCTGCCAAGACACCTTTGTTTTGGAATTATATTTTTTGAATATGCAGTCCAAAAGACTATTTAACTTAATCAAAAATTGGATGGGGTCAGACTGAGGTGTCCTATAAACACAAATAATAATTAGCTTATGATGTGTAAGTTCTATGCCACATGCTTCGAAAGTATTTTGTGTTGCATATGTATTTATAAAAGGTAACTCTTTAAAAATGAGAGATTTTTTAAGCAGAATACATGTACCGCCCCTTTGTTTATCTCTGCAGAAGCTAGCCGTCATATTGTACCCATAGATTTTAATATGAGATTCATTACCTTTTTTTATAAAAGTCTCGGAAAGGCATTTTGCGTCTGGACTATTATTCATCTCCTGGAGTTCCTATAAGGTTAGTTCAAGGAGTTCCCTTTTGGACAAGATACTGGCAATATTTTAAAATTATGAATTATTACAGATGGCGGAATTATGGGCTCGAAAAAACTTTGAATTATTTTTTATTACCGGAAAATAGTACGGGATAGTACCTTTTTGTGGTTTCTCAGTAGGATTTATTAGGTTTTCTGATTTTTGTTGACTTAGGCTTATACGATCAAAATAGAACGGAATTGTTCCCTTTTTAGGTTTATTAAGTTTGGGGTTTACTTTAAGACTTGATTTGTTACTCAGTATTCGTTTAACAAGGTTTCTAGGGTTTAAATAATTCTCATAATAATCATTACAGTCAATCAGGTAATTAATTTTTGTACACAATTCGGATATCTTGTTAGATTGGCTTTCAAAAAATTTACATTTTTTATAGTTTATACACACATTTTTGATACGATAATTAAGTTTATTAACATCTAGATACTCATTTTTAAGCACATTTAATACAATGATCATGTTGTTATAAAATGTATCTAGTATAAGTTTTAATTGAGATAAGGTATATTTTAAATTGTAATCGTTTTCTCCTACACATATCACGAGTTTATCATTAGGATTCAACTTAGCATAACGGCAGCTCATTATTATTTGATTACTGAGCGCATTTGGTTTCGTATTCGCGATAATCCTATACTTTTCATACCTTGTACTTTGTCTTGAGTGTATCATGGCTGCTGCTAGACCGACACATTGCTGAGAACCAAAGATAAATAGTCTATTCGTCGGTTCATGTTTTTGCTCTTCGGTGTAAGTAGGCGTTACTGCGTTAATTTTTGATACGAGAGATTTTTGTGGTATTTTATTACTGTTCAACGTTTCTATTAGTTTTGTGAGAGCTTCGGTCTGCTGTTGTGCTTCTTTCAGGTTTTGTTGAAGATCCGTGATTTTTTTTTGAAGACATATTATTTCAATACTCTTGTAACGGTCAACATTCGACTTATTTGGCAAAGGAGTACAAGGTGTGGAGAGCGTGTTTTGAGGTAGTAGAGAGAGTCTTTTTCTCTTATGTTTGATAGCTGGGCTATTTTCAGAGGTCACTGGGGAATAACAAAGTGACTTTAGCATTCTTGTCTCTGCGGTTAATTTATTTATTTGTTGGTGGAGATTGCTATTTTCTAGTATACTGTTTTCTAGTTCATTTTCCGCACTATTCAGTCTAAGCGTGAGTTCCTTTATGGTGTTTTTCATTTCTAAAACTGTTAATGTTTCAGATACTTCAGATATTGTGCCGTCAACACTATGAGATAGTTTTTTAGGTGTATCAAATGATTCATCTGAAGTTTCATATTCGGACAGAATGTGCGAATCCAAGATATCAGAAGGCCCCTGGACGGCAGGTTTCACTGTTACGAGATGTGTATTTTCCTGGGAGCTGTCACTAGGTCCTGGTGATTGGCTGTTTAGGTATAGGTTTCTTCGTTTCCTCGTTGTGACATTTGATACATCCGATACATGGTTGGTAAATGGAACTTTTTTACTTTTGATGCATGTTTTACATCGCCATTTTTTCCTAGATTCCTGATCCATTTGGTTTGTTCCGGATAACCATCACAATCAGGTTCATATCGGTTGGTACACACTGAACATAAAGCTGTTTTCTTAATGTCGACTGCCTTCTTGCATTTAAAGCATATTACCTTTTCTGGTATCTTGCGGTCGCGTTTTGGACCTTTAGAAGACATTTTTATAATTTGATCTTATTAGTCAAGTTAATAAAAATGAATAAAAACCAAAAAGCTTTAAAAGAAAGAAAAAAAAAATGCCAAAAGTGACATGCGGTTACTCGGGTTTGAACTTGAAGTCTAGCTGATAGAAGGCGCTCTGCCTGACCGCTCGGTTGCGGACGCACTTGATTTTTTTCCGAAATTTTGCTGTTATTGCTCAAGTGTCAGTTTCGCAATTAATAATCGTTAAAGGCGTTCGGCCAATAGGGTTCGATATGTCCATTTATGGTCACGCAACGCACATCAGGCACTCCGTAATGAGTCACACTGAATCACTGGTTCACAAGTACTTTGTTTATATTGGGTTTTTGCTGATTCGGTTTTTTAATGTTTATAAACGCACTCTTTTACATTTATGAAAACTGTTTTAGTAATGATTACACTCGCAACTTTACGCATAGATTAGTATCGATTTAAGTGTTGAGAACATTGTATTTGTAATTAATAGAAATTATTTCGACGGAGCTATCACTCTTTGTGTGCGTCAGCGGGGACGCGCGCGCGCGAATCAAGTCAAAAATCAAATGTTAGTGGATGTCCACAGAGTTTATTCAGAAATGCCTCTTTACTCTAGCCCGATACTAGATATTTATTCTTTGGATACGTGGGTAACCAATATAGATTTATCTGATGTAATAAGCGATACAATTAAGGGTATAAGTTCGGCAAAAAGACTGATTAATGTAACGGATCTTAACAATACGTGTGTAAAAATGATAGATGATAAGTTTAGTCGACACTATAAAATATTTACGGACGGCTCCAAGGATGGTTCAGACTTGGGAGCTGCTTTTTTTGATCCTCAACTTGATACTAAAGCTAAATTCAAAATTAATGCCAACATTTCTATTATGTATTGTGAGCTCATAGCTATCTCTGAAGCCCTGTTGTATTTACTAAGTATAGATCAAGACAACTTTGTCATATTTTCGGACTCAAAAAGCAGCCTCCAACATTTGGCTCGAGTACCCTCGTGTCTTCGAGGGATCCCGATAGCCATAATGATTTTAGACTCAATTTGTAAGATGCAGTCTATGAATAAAACCGTCACTATTCAATGGATTCCCTCTCACATTGGAATCATGGGTAACGAGGAAGCAGACTTAGCTGCCCAACAAGCATCGTATGAGGGTATTAATTACACATGCACACCGTTATACTCAGATTGGCTTGGTCATGTTAAAGATCTATGCAGACAAAGATGGCACGAATATTTTGATGAACGATCAAAGTTAAAGGGAATCTGGTATAAAACCATACAGTCTGAACCGCTTCGTTACCCATGGTTTGAAGGACGGGAGATAGGTAGGAAATATGTAGTAGCTCTGTTGAGGATGCGTTCGGCCCACATTCCATCGAATAAGTTTAAATATTTAATGGGTAAAAGTACTTCACCAAACTGCGAAGTTTGTGGGGTGATTGAGGATATTTACCACGTGCTGATGGAATGTGACCGGAACCTATACGATAGACAATATTCGCTTGGTGTGGGATTTGAAGTGGGGGCATGTAACAGCATCCTAGCGTCCCCTATGTCTGAGGAGGCTAGGATGTTGTGCCGACTGTTGTTGGTTATTTACCAAAACGAATAGGAACAACACTATTAAGGAGGTCATAATTAGAGTAATAACTGTTTATTATCCATTGTTTAGTTTTAAGTTGTAGAATGTTTTCTGTTACGAGGGTGACATTATCACTAAGTGATAAAACCCTTTCAAATAAAAAAAAAAGGAACGTAATAAACTTTCGACTTTCTTTGGTACGCATTTATGTATATTATATGCCAATTATTTTGTCGGTAAAGCCGACTAATGTACTGTTTGTTCCGAAATGCACCTATTTACACAAATGTTATCGGCGAGGACTTTGTTCCACTCGCGCTCCGTAGTCCAGTGCAATTACGGAAATTAATGAAAAAAAAAAACATAAAAATATGTAGTTAAATAAAAAAAGGGGGGAAAAAAAGTAAAATTTTTGCCTTTCGGAAGCAATAAATTGAAAAATATTGATGAAAAAATAAAGTTTCAGATAAAAAAGTTAGTAAATTTAATTTAGAAGAGAATAGGTCTCTACAATTTTTTGCCTAACACTAACCGTTCTCGAGATATCGAATTAAACGCGCATTTCACCGAAATGACCTTGAGCTGACCTCGCCAGAATCCCTCAAATTGGAATATATACTCAGAATACACCCCCCTATCGATCCTTCATAATCCCCAAACTACATAATTTTATGTTTATTTATTTCCGTAATTGCACTGGACTACCGTGCAGGATAGGTTTTTACGGTTTTCATGACACATGCCATTTGACTTTGCACAATACAGTGCAAAATCCACTGTGACTGTACCTAACGGACCCCAGTCTGATAAAAATTTCGTTTTTCCTAATTATGCTAATATTAGTATTTAGGTCGGTTTCCCCCTAAGGGGAAAAGGCCGCACCCCGCCTCCGTACGGCCCTGTAGAGCTCGTCTCCAGACTGGACACTCTCCCACCGACTGAGATTAAATGAATTCCCAAATAGAAAGAAGTCCGATGCCTTGATTAATAAGGCAAGGAAAGGATTGAAACTAATAGTCACAAAGACTTAGGAATTCATGAGTATTAAAATACATTGAATGTGGTTTTAGAAATTTAAATAACAGTGAGATGCTAAGTACATTATTATATAAACTTGTAAGTAACCCATACGCTAGCGTAACAGGTATTTGGTTAGTCGTAACTCACACGATACCTCACATCTACACTCACAGTACTTAGAGCAACATTTCCATAAAGTGACGCAAGTAGCTTTTCAGCGACATTTCGTCAGCATCATGCTCTTATGGAGACATGGTCCCTAGCAGTTCTTTCGAACTGATAAACGTGACGAAGCGGCTTTCCCTGCGGTAACCGTGCGACTGTCCTTGTCTAGCAACGGGGCGGCCAGTTTGAGCGGCATTGCATCGGCATCATGCTCATATGGAAACATTGTCCCTAACAGTCCTTAGACTGGTTATAAAACAGATGTGGTTCCCCCAAACCCCTGGAATGTCACTCTTTGCACAACAAGCATATCTGTAAGACACGAGTTCATGTCACTTTAACCGAATTATTGGTCCGAGTTATAGAATACAACATTCAAGAATTACTAGCTAATAGAGTTGAGAATCGAAACTCAAGAATCATTTAATAGAGTTTTGGATAACCTCTTTTAGAGTCCTGATTATTGGTCGGAGCCATAGAATATAAAATTTAGGAGTTACATTATAAAGCTAGAGGATCAAACCTCAAGAATTGTTTAATTAATAGAGTTGTGGATCAACTCTCTTGGAGATTTATAAACGGTCCCTAAGCGTCCACCCTTCACCACTTCCTAGTGTTTGAGCTGGGGAGAAGAAATGGCGCAACAAACTCCCCAGCAACAGTCTCTGTCTGATAAGTCATAAGAACCCATTAACTAATAACTCTAGCATTAATTCTAAACTACGATACTAAATATTATTAAAGTTCACACTTACCAAATATCTCCTTGCAGGAAATTATATTATAAATCACTTACGAAATACTGCACGTATTACCAGCTTCACCTCGGGCACACTCACTGAACTAAATTGTCTAGGTTTTAACTAAAGTGACTACGTCGTCTGCTACCAAACTTGGGCTTTAACCGACTCTCTTAACTAGCCTGGACTATACGTCCGTACCCTTAAGCAGTCTAAAACCAACTATCTCAGCAACATTCTCTTTCCCATGTTCTAACATCACCACACCAGCCCCTTGGGTATTTTTGTAACACAATTCCTAACCCTCGCAAGTTCTCAGATTAGGTCCTTGCACATGTCTTCCATTGTCTTAAGTGGTCGTTTGGCCATCGACTTAGGCCAGCCAGATGTGGGTATTTTATGCGTTTCTTTAGAATTACTTGAGTTATTGCATCTTAACTGACGTCGAATATTGCCTTTCGACTAATGGCCGGCCTAAAAGCCACTCATAATACCTTTCAAGGAAATAAGATACTTCGATAATAATTAGTGTAGCATGTCACACTGACAGATCATAAAATAGATATTTAATGTGTCTCTAAGAGTCCTGAAACCGTGGGAAAGTTCCAAACCAAATACAACGTTTTGCTATTAATTAGTAATAGGTGACAGACAGTCACACCACCATACCCTGAGACCATACCAATATTATTTTTTACTTGGTAACACGGTTGCTAATTGACTTTGCACGATCCTGCTAAGCAATATCCACGATATACCATTATATTTTTTTACTTGGTTAACACTGTTTTCCACGAAGACGTCGTGAGGTCCAACTTATAAAAGGCCCTTAGTAAAATTTGGTTACATTGGAAATTGAACTTTGTCACATCAACATTGAGTTTCTAGTTCCAAAACAGGACTATGATCTATGATTCTGAATTCAAGCTTACCGTATAGTATAGGCAAAATAAACAGATGTTTTTCCTTTTGAAGAATTTCATTGAAAAAAAAGGGACTGGACCATGATCATATTTCGTTTAAATATTGTAATTAAAAACCATTCGAGGAATAGGGTTGCTGATCACAGCGGTTCAACAAATTTTCTTAGATGATTGCTGTTTTTGTTCAATTGATTTCATTTTCTCAAAGTAAAAAAGCGGAAGGTAAGTGATGCGATTATAATTATTCCATTTCATATCGTCAAAAAAGCAAGTTTATCGAGTTTGTTTTCATCATCATATAGGTAGTATCATGAGTATGTAGTATAGGACTGATGAAAGTGCTTTGTTTTTTAGCGTTCCGTGCCTCAAAAGGAAAAATCGAAACACTTATAGGATCACTTTGTTATCCATCTGTCTGACCCCTTTGAGTTGAACTGCCTTACTTTGGAGCTGTAAAAAAATCGAGCGAAAGAAGTTTACTTAGAATCTTGCCATAAAATGCCATTCATTCCGCATATTTTGACACTCGCAAATAAATTAAAACCCATACGATACCTCCGGTTGACCTAGAATCACAAAATGTGGTAAGAAGCAAGGTCTCACAGTACAAATAGGTACAGCAAAATATCTGGAAATCGTTCATTTGTAGGTATATTACATAATGTAGAGGACCATATTTTCTCAACTACAACGTTAACTTTGTCTTTCAATTCGGGATCGAAAATTTATAGACCGTATCTTGAATTAACATTCAGTCTTTATTTCATTGAAGTCGGTTTACTCTCCAATCTAACAACCCTCCAGCATCGGTAACAGATTCAGGGACATACAACAATATTGAATAATAGACCTATTTGTAGGTATATACACAGCAATCATACATCATGGTACATTGAATAGAGCGGTTTCATCTGATTATTTTGCGTATACATACTACACATAAGATTTAAATTCAAATGCCTAAATATACGCCGGGCGAAAAGTTTCTGCTGGCGGGAAGGGATTGTGTTTTGTTTTCGTCGTGTTTGATGAGAGGGGTCGGCAAAGAGGCGCGGGTGAAACTTGATTTTTTTCTGTCTTACTGCGCCCTCTTAAAAGGTCTCTATCTTTTCAAATAATGGTAGTAACAAGAAAAAAAACGTAGTTGGAAGCCTTCCGTTTGTTTGTAATATCAAACTGTATATCAAAATCTTGTTTTTTTGATAAATAAAGATTTTTATTTATTCTTTTATTATTGTTCTAAATTTGAAATCGGAATCCAAAAAAAGTAGGTTTTTCACTTTTCTCAGGCACAAAATTAGCCTGGAATGTATGAAGAACACAATGGATTACATAGAGGAAACGTTTATTTAGTAGCTTGTGCTACCTCCAAGAGCATTTAGGAAGGCCGTCATGCAGTTCGGCAAGGAATTGATTAATGCTACTAGGACATGCTGTGGCATATTCTCCCATGCTTCCAAGATGGCAGTTTTCAGCTCCTGCAAAGCTTCTGAAGTTGGTTGGTTAGTTCGAACACGCCTCTTCAGCTCATCCCATAAGTGGATTGGATTCATACCAGGGCTTCTTCCTGGCCATTCCATTACTACGATACTAACGTCATGCAGGTATTCTCCAAAAATTCTTGTAGTTAGCGCCCATGCATTATCATGCACAAAAATGAAATCCTAGTGCACGAACTCAGCATATAGCATCACATGAGCCTCTAGGCATTGATGAATATATCGGTCGCTATTTAGTGGCGGTAACCGTGGTCCCATCACAACCTCAAGGCCAGGTTTTCCTTCGGTGGAAATTCCGCTCCAGACTGGCCATGAGCCATCGCCACAACTCATCTTCTTTTGAATGAAAATTTGGCTGGCTTATGAGGTTTCAGGCCTCGTTCTTCGAGTCTGCTTCTAACAGGTCGAACGCAAACAGTCAGTCCATGAAAGTGTCGATGCTGTTCTTTGAACTGTACTGAAGTCAGGTTACGAATAAGCAGGCTGGTGGTAAAGATAAACCGAATTTGTCGTGCTGTAGTGACCTGGTTTCGTGGTCCTCCAGGATGGCGAGCGAAGCCGCCAGTGTCAAGGTATCGATGGTAATTTTTTTGAACGGCAGAACGACTTGCATGAAGTTGTGCATTTACATTGCGCTGACTAAGCCCAGACAGAAGAAGTGCCATAGCTTGCGCGGCTACTCTGCAGTATCCATAATTTGAACGTCAGAATGGATTAAAAATTAAGGAAAGCAATTTCGATACTCTTTTTATGCAAAACGAAACAAATAACGAAATAACTATTGGCTTATCTAATCAAAGTTTGTTGCTTCCTTAAGAGCGAACTCCAATATTCTTTTCTTTTTCAAATTCATGAATTCAAAGTTGGAACAATAGTGATACCGAAATAATGGCCAGTAGGCCAGCTTCAAAGCTGAAAAAATAAATCAGGGCAGTCTGTGGGGACCGCCGATAGAAGTGATAAGTAAGTTACTTGTGAATTGTATCGTCGAAGCGTGCGGTGATGATGACGCGAGTTTCACACTGTTTGTTCACCCAAAAAGTACACCTATATACACAGTATCAGTGGCTTATTTTAAGATTCAGCGCCCTGGGCCTGTAAGGTTTGCCGCCCCATAAATTAACGGAAAAAAGCAAAAACTTTTAATTATAAAATAAAATCCAGCAGTGTGTTGATGTGGGCTGAGAATGATGATAATTAATGAAAAAACTAAAAGGGCCATAAAAATAAATAAACACTATTTCTTCACTAGTGGCTCTGTGAGCTGTAGACCTCGCGAGTCTGTCTTTGCATAGCTTACAACTGAATAAATATTCACCGCGCACCTTAAAACAAAAAGAGCGCGAAATGGCTGAAATATGTATTTTTTTTACGCTTTCAACCCCTACTTATATCTCTGCCATTTTGAAAAATGTCGAAAAATTTATTTGTCTAAAAAATTCTATGTATGGAAAAAAAAACAAAACTTCAAAGACACTGTCAAAAAAAAAAAGATCATTTGCTAAATCAAATCAATCGGGTATACTTTTTGGAGTTTTATGGCATTCACTCTAACTTCTGCTTCAGAATTTGTATCTAATTAGCATAAAAATCAAAATTGGCGGTTACCGCGTCTTAAGTATTAAGTTTTGCACTTCCATCATAGCACGCCCAACAATTGGTCGCTTATTGGGAATAAGGTAACCCTGAAATGGTAACAATTCTCCCTCGCGAGACTGATCGTCTCGTCTCTTTCTCTTAATAATTCTCTTGTGACTGTTTGTGTATTCTTCTGAAGATTTTCTTTTACCAGCCTCTTCAAAAGTATCAAAAGATTCCCGTTGATTTTCTACATAAGTAATGAGTGACTTGTAAATCCTGGAAACTACCTCTAAGTCTGTGGCGACAGCTTGTAGAATTTAGGAACCTAAGTATATTAAATTGTTTTAAAACAGATCCCCAAAATTCCGAAAATATGGCCGTTTCTAGGGACTTTAGCCAATTTTGTTGAGCCAATAAACCTGCAGCTTCATTTTTAACTTTAACCAAAGCTTTTTGGTGGGCGGAGTCACTTTTTATAGCTTCAAGAGCCGCTATTATTTGGCTCCACGAGGCTGTACGAGGTGCGGCGACTCGGGGCTGGCTGGATGGCTCCAACGCGAATGTACAAGTACACTCGTGGTGGGGCGATCCAGACCGCCAGGCACTTCTTCTCCTGCAACTGAGCGGGTGGGCAGGTTGCGGATAGCCCAACTTCGGCTGCGGGACCGACTGTCAGAGGTCGGTTTCGCAGTCGGAGCATCTTGACAGAGATCCCGGACAAGAGAAGTTCCCGCAAGCTAAATCCCCGGCTCAGGGTAACCTATACACCCCTCTTCCTGTGTACCAATCGCCTAAACATTCCATCCCTCCATATCCACATATCCCCTCGGTCCCAAACCCCTAGGCCAAAATCCCAGACCTAGGGTGATCCCAATGAATCCTTACCCATTACCAAATGCCTTCCCTCCTATCCCCGTATCCCGTCGGTCCTAGAGGAGGGGTAACCTCGATTCCAAAAAAGCCCACCCCCCAAATCATATATAAAATGCAGAAGGACAATGAAAGTACCCAGGTGGGTCCCGGCCAAGCCGGGGAATCCCACACCGCCACGGCGGCCAGCCCCCAACGTAATCTGGGGGGGGCACCCAACTGCAGTTTGTATCCGCGCTTTTTAGCGCGCCCGGCAGCTGATTTAGCGCCAACCACCCAGGCAGCGACTTACGCGCCAAAAGACCCAACACCGGCTGCGATCAACGCGCTTATTTCTACCACTCCGGCTGCGACTCACGCGCCAACACCGACCACGACGGGTATGCCTCCCACGAGCCTCTGGCAACAGAGCATCGTGCGGAACAGCGTAACCAACCCCGACAATGACTAAGACCGACACAGACAGAGAGGGGCGGGAAAGGATGACGGGCCTGGCAGCTCTACCACTCTCCCGGCTGAGGAAGTACGCCTGCTGAACAAGCGCGGAAAATCCATGGCCCGGGAGAGGAAAGTAGGCGACCGAACGCACGACACCCGCGAAGGCACCAGCCAGCGCGAAGTGCAATCGGACGCCGAAAGAGCAGTACGCGACCAGCCGCGAGTACGCGAAGGGGTAACCCAGCGCGAAAAGCGGCCGGACACGGAACTAAGCGGGCAGGGGCAAGTACGCGAAGGGGCAACCCAGCGCGAAAAACCCCCGAACGCGACAGGGTCTGCCGGGGCCGCCAGTCGATCCCAAGACTCCGACGTTACCCACGACCGACCTCGACCTAGGAGGAACAGGGGAAAGCGGGCTGGAGCCCCACGCGAGCAGGCGCCGCTGGCAACCACCATCCTGCCAGGCACCTCCGAACCGCAGCCTGGACCAAGCGGTACAGGGCCGGGGAAGAGGGGGCGCCCTGACGAATCGGCTTCACCGAGTGCACTACAGGGGGGCGCCAAACGCGTGAGGGTCCACTCCGCTCAGGGGGAGCGGAGAACCTACGCGCGAGCCACAAAGGATATTCCTGCGCGGCTGGCCGTAGCTATCTGCTTCCCTCCCCCGTCTAGAGACCTGACCAAGGTAGAGGCGGAACACATAAAGGCGAATCTAGAGAGCCTGTTAATGGACACCGACCCGACGACACCACTCCCTGCCTTCCGTGGATACCCACGGGTAGCGGAAGGTACCGTGCAGATGTGGTGTGAGGACGACCATGCCCTGACCTGGCTGACCCAGAACGTGCCCCTGATAAGACTCCCCGACACTGACCTCACACTAACGGTACTACGACAATCCGACGTGCCCACCCGCGTTCGAGCCTCACTTTTCGTCCCTCGGTACAGAGGTGACATAGTCCGGCTCCAAAGTGTTCTGATTCGTCAGAACACTTGGTATGACATCGCTAGGTGGTCATTGTACAGGGCCACTACCGTCGGTGGCGACAACCATGGGACTTTTTTGACCCTGGGGGTGCCACCGGAGGAAGCGGAACGGGTTCTGGCCCGGGAGCGACGGATATCGTACCTTCTAGGGTCGATATACGTACGCTTCTGGCCCACGACCCGACCCCCTGACACAGAGACCGACTGCACAGACGGGACAGGAACGACGCCGACATTGACACAGACCAACGACCCAGACATAGCGCAACTGGAGGAGGTCATGGCCCGAGCGGCAATGGCTGACGCCGAGGACACCATACCGCCCGAATCTCCTGGCTGGAACGAGCAGATTTTAGCCTCGTCGCCGGGCGTTTATCACGACGACCATGGTGAGGGGGAGGCGGAGAAACTGTCCGATGGCACCATCTCCGACTAACCCCACCCCACCGCCGTCATCAACCCTCAACATCATACAAACCAACCTCCAACATAGCCAGACTGCCACGGCTAGCTTACGCAGAGCCCTGGAGGTTAAGCCCCGAACCATCGCACTGATCCAGGAGCCGTGGATCAGGAGCAACAAAATATGCGGCCTCGGTAACACCGGAGGTAAGCTAATTCTCAACACAAACAGTCCAGACAAACCTAGAACCTGTGTCTACATACCCAAAGAAATCCCTACCACACCACTCACTCAATTCTGTTCCAGAGACCTGACAGCTGTCAGGCTCCAGACTGAAGGTGACGTTCCAGATGTCGTGCTAGCCTCGGTTTATATGCCAGGCGAGGACGCAAACTGCCCGCCGCAAGAGATGGCCGACTTAGTGCAGCACTGCGAGCGCACCAAGCTGGACCTGATCATCTGCACCGACTCAAACGCCCACCACCCGCTCTGGGGCAGCGACGCACCGAACTCCAGAGGAGAGGTACTATCCACCTATTTATTCTCTACTAACCTTAACATTGTAAACCGGGGCTCTGAACCCACTTGGGTCACAGTCCGAGGACAAACAATCATAGACTTAACGCTTGCTACAGAAAACGCGACAAACCTTATCACAAACTGGCACGTGTCGGACGAGCCTTCTTGTTCCGACCATAGAAGAATCCGCTTCACACTAAATACTACCACAAAAAACCCTGCATCTAGACGAAACCCGCGACGCACTGATGTACCCGGCTACAAATGTCTCTTAGCGTCTCTACTAGCCAGGCACCTATCACAGGTGACTATAAGAGACACTGCACAACTGGAATACACCGTGATAAAACTATCAGAATACCTAACCGAAGCATACCATGCATGCTGCAAACTAAGGGCGCCAAAAACCAACAGGGACAGGAACCCCTGGTGGAATGCAGAACTTAGTAAACTCAGAGATATACTTCGAAAACAATTCAACAGAGCCAAGAACACTAGACTCCCGGATGACTGGGAGATATACAAAGAAACCCAATACACATACAAAAAGTGTATCAGAACTGCCAGAAGAACAGCGTGGCGGAAATTCTGTGAATCCATCGAGACCAACAATGAAGCCGCAAGGGTGAGGAAGATCCTATCAACGGATCAGGACCGAACCCTTGGCGCGCTGAAAAAACCCGATAACTCCTACACACTAAGTGACCTTGAAACCAGCAAGGTCCTTCTCGAGACTCACTTCCCAGACTGTATAGTCCTAGAGGACAGGCAGTGGGAGGCTGAGCCAGTATGGACCCCAACGGGTCAAGACTGGTCAAGAGCCCAAAGCATTGTAACAGAAGATCGGCTAAAGTGGGCTATTAACACCTTCCAGCCGTACAAATCCGCAGGGCTGGATGGCATCTTCCCAGCCCTATTACAGTGGGGCATTGACCCCTTGACGCCATGCATGGTGGAGATCTATCGAGCTTGCATAGCACTCAGATATGTACCCCTAGCATGGCGTGAAGTGAAAGTCATTTTCATACCCAAACCCGGAAAAACCGACTATACACAACCCAAGGCCTATAGGCCTATAAGCCTCACATCCTTTCTACTGAAAACCCTTGAGAGACTCTGCGATAGACACATACGTGACGGACCTCTTCGGGTAAAACCACTTCACAAACAACAGCATGCGTACTCCACAGGCAGATCAACGGAATCCGCGCTACATAGCGTGGTATCCAAAATTGAATGCGCAGTGGACCATAAATGCTCGGCACTGGCCGCCTTCATTGACATTGAGGGCGCCTTTGACAAAACCATGTTTAATAGTATCAACATGGCCCTCGACAAACACAGCATAGACTCGACTCTAAGTGGATGGATCACCAATATGCTCAAAATGAGAGCTGTACAAGTCACCGTGAACGACACTACAAGGGCCATTGTGGCGAAGGGCTGTCCGCAAGGGGGAGTTCTCTCGCCACTCCTATGGAACCTGGTCGTAGACAGCCTCATCAAAACACTCAATGACAAAGGCTACTTCACAGTAGGTTACGCCGACGACATAACTATAATAATAAATGGTACCCACGAAAACACCTTATGCAACCTCATGCGCCAAGCCTTGAAAATAGTAGAGGTCTGGTGCAATAAACACCAGCTATCAGTGAACCCGACAAATACCGAACTGATTCTCTTCACAAAAAAGAGGAAGTTGATGACACTCCAATTACCACGTTTCTTTGGTACTACCCTAAGCCTTTCAACCGAAACCAAATACCTGGGCATATATTTGGACAAACAGCTGAACTGGGCAAAACATACTAATTACATTACCACAAAAGCCAGCATATCCCTGTGGCAATGCAAGCGAATGCTTGGCAGGAATTGGGGAATAAGCCCCAAGGTCACTTACTGGCTGTACACCACAATCATCCGGCCAATTATTACATATGGCTCACTAGTCTGGTGGCCCAGGACAGATTTGAGCACAGCCCAGAGAGACCTAGGAAAACTACAACGGTTTGCTTGTGTAGCTATCACTGGCTGCATGAGAACCACACCCACTGCTGCCCTACAGGCGATACTTGGACTGCCACCTCTACACCTCATCGTGCGTGAGGAGGCAGCCCTGGCTGCCTTCAGGCTGCACATAGCAGGGACCCTAAGCAAGGACTCTAGAGTCAAACACATACGCATTAAGGAAGATGCGATCAAACGACAACCTTTGATGGCATCACCCTGCGACAAAGCCCCGAAACTGCACTACTTTCAAAGGCATTATAACATAATACTCACAGAAGAACGTCGCGACTACTCAGGCCCGAAAGAGCTGAGAGTATATACCGACGGATCTAAGACCGACGCCGGAACCGAAGTCGGAGTTTTCTCGCACGACCTTAATATAAATATATCCAGCCCACTGGGAATGTTCAACACCGTCTACCAGGCGGAGTGTGTGGGCATTATACTAGCGGTGTCCGCCATAGAGGCCAGGAAAGTCATGGACTCCCACATACGCATACTCTCTGACAGTGCCTCAGTCCTCCAATCCTTGGGGAGGAAGTATATTACCTCAAGTATAATACTGGAATGTCACAATGCTCTAGAACGTGTGGCGGTGTCTAACCGTAACACAGTGACACTGCAATGGATTAAAGGGCACAGTGGATCACTGGGTAATGATGCAGCTGACGAACTGGCCAGAAGAGCATCCAGCGCGTCAGTCTGTGGACCCGAACCCATCGTGCCCATTCCCTTTAACCAGCTACGGAGATGGTTACAGGAGTACACCCATACACAAGCGGAGAGCTTGTGGACCTCGACACCCGGCTGTAGGCAGTCCAGGGAAGCCATGCCATCCTTAGATGGCAAGCTTACCAAACGTTTATTACGTCTGGACAGAAACGGTCTGCGCCTGGTGACGGGGACCATCACGGGTCACTGCTCGCTAAACAAACACTTTCACACAATAGGCATAACGGACAGTCCTCTGTGCAGGGCCTGCATGGAGGCTGAGGAAACCGTTGCGCATGTGCTCTTTGAATGCACTTGCGTCACACAAATTAGGTCACAAACCCTCGGGGCACCCATATCCTACACAGATGCTCTCAGCAGACCAGGAGATATCACCAACTTCTGGAGGGAGGTGGGCTGGTTGGAATAACCACCGACGGCCGCCATGGCCCACGCACAATGGTCCATATGAAGGACTAAGTGCGGAAACCATAACCCAAAGAAGAAGAAGACGAGGTGCGGCTTGCGCCGCCCCTCGTACCCTGCCGCCCCGGGCCATGGACCTTTTGACCCTAGAGTAAATACGCCCCTGCCAGTATACATACTCAAGGAAAGCGTTCGGTGACGATGACGCGAGTTCCATGATTTTTGTTCACCCAAAAAGTGCTTAACGCGCCTAAAGAAGTTTTCACTTCAAAACTTTTTCTCTTAATTATCATTATTTCCATGTATATGGCCTAATGCACGGTGGCGCGATTTACGAGTCCGGGAGTGTACACTCCCGGGCTTGGAGGTACTTACTATCTCTTTGCTATTTAAAATAAGTATCATGCTAGGCTAGGCTAGTTTAGAGACTAACTTTGTGAGAAATGATGAATGGATTGTTAAGATGTTCTTTTTTATCGTCAATGTGAGGACTATACTATACTAATAAATGGCCAAAAAGGGAGTAAAATACGCAAAATGGTTTCTTTTCATAATTTTCCCTCGTCAGCGGTCACGATATCCTGCATTCACTTTTCATTCATATCGTTTTTCACACAATCTTTATCTATAAAAGTATCTTTGGGTGCGTGGGCACAATTAAGTCATTCCCCGATAACAAGAACTGGCAAGGAACGCCCTATCTCTTTCTCGCAAAAACTAAAAGAAGCGACAGATACGCGTGGACTCGTGGAGGCGCAGGCGGCGATGCGGGTTTCGAACAGTGCGAGCGAGAACGACGGTGCGCCGGCTCAAGGACAATGCGGATGTATGGTAATGAGCGAAAGACAACATGACAGGCGCGTGGAGGACGAGGCGATCACCGCGGTTTCGAACCAACGAGGCGACGCACGGGCCGCGTTGGAGGAATCCCCACCCAACGTCAACAGTTCGCCAAATCGCCAGTAACCACAGCTGCGATACATTGTGTTACGTTTAACTCAAGCACGCCAACATGTCCGCAATTGATTGCGAAGGGTATGACTACGCCGGAGTCCGAGTTAAGTAGTGAGCAAGCGGGAAGGGAGAAAAATACAGAGTGGACGATAGTGCAACGTAAAGCGTCAAAACAATATAAATTGATTGGTCAAAGAGGTCGCGCAGTTACGTCCCCAGGAGGGAAGTTTAGAGCGGCGGATATAAAAATACCTCTTTTTATATCAAATGTTAGTGTTGAAACTAGTGAGCACGATATTATAAGCTATATTAAGGAAAAAACGAATGAAGTTGTGTCGTTAAAAATGATAAATATGAAAACGTCTAGAAAATACAATGCGTTTAAGTTATTTGCTTCTAAGAATAAATTAGAATTGTTTTTAAATGACGGGTTGTGGCCAGACGGTATAACGTTTAGGCGTTTTGTGCGGTTTATGTACCGAAATAAACAGGAACAAGTTATAGCTTGATAAAACCTTTCTTTATGAACCAAAATAATAACAAGCATTGTAAGATCATTACTTTTAACGGTAAGTCTGTTAAACGATCGATGGAAAGTGATAGGTTATGTAATATGTGCGATACTGTATGCCTCCAGGAAACATGGCTTCTGCCCCATGATATTCCTATGTTAAGTACCATATCAGATGAATTTGAGTATACGGATAAGTCAGCCGTTGACACAACGGCCGCATTACTGGTTGGAAGGCCGTATGGGGGAGTAGCCATTCTGTGGAGGAAAGGTGTTTTTGATACTGTCACGGTGTTGGAATGTAACAGTTGTCGCTTGACGGCCGTGAAAGCTAGCATTGGCGGGCGCTCAATTATTGTAGCTTCTGTGTATATGCCGACTAATTCCGAAATCGCCCGATAACTTGCCTATGTTTACGGAAGTGTTAGGTGAGATCAATGCCGTGGTTGCGAGCGGTGGGGTTGAGAGTTTGTTTATACTGGGTATTTTTAATGCGCATCCAAGCGAGTTATTTTTTTAGGGAACTTACTAGTTTCTGCGCAGATCAATCGTTTATATGTGCTGATATTGAAAAACTGGGAATAAATTCTAGTAGCTATACTTTTATGAGTGAGGCACATGGATGTAGGAGGTCGCTTGATCACTGTGTAGTCTCTCTGTCAGCCTGGGCTGCAGTGGACAGGGTTACTATAAACGAGGATGTATATACGTCAGATCATCTACCACTTTGCATTGAGTGCGACTTAATTACACTAAGACCTAAGTAACGGTCCCTACGCTTTGCAATAAAGTTATTTGGGGGAGCGAAATAATTCGCAAATTGACAGATACCGTGAGCTATGTAACGGTAAGCTGCGTGAAATTGATTTCCCTACTAAGTTTCAAGAGTGTAGCCATGGTCTTTGTAATTTGAGCCAGCATAAAGCTATTTTAGATGAATTATACAGTAAAATATCATATGCATTATGAGATGCCGCTGAGCAAACATATGAAAAGGTAGGGACTGCAGTTAGAAGTGGGAACCAAAAGACATTGTGCGGGTGGAATTGCCATGTAAGAGATGCACACAGGGAGGCCAGGCTTAAATTCGAAATGTGGGAGTTAAACAATCGGCCAACCTCTGGAGTTAGTTTTGAGCAAATGCGAGTGGCCCGTAACATCTTCAAGGCTTGGTTAAAATGGTGCCAAAAAAACCAGGAGCAAATAAAGATGGATATAATAGTAAAAGCAAGAGCAACAAATAATTTCCCTAAGTTTTGGAAGTCCACGAGTAGGCTTGATATTAAGCCTGGCCTCTCTGTGAATGTCGGCGGGAGGAGTGATCCGGAGGAGGTGGCAAATATGTTCAAGGAACATTTTACAGTGCAATCTCCTTTGGTTCCCTCAGTTGATATGATTAATGTTGGGCCTGAAGGTCAGGGAGTGAAGTCGTTAATATTCTTTTCGGCCAGACAAGTTACGACTGTAATTAAAAATATGAGCAGAGGCAAATCTCACGGACATGACGGGCTCAGTATTGAGCATTTTAAAATTGCTTGGGGTCATCTGCCAAGGGTTTTGTCGTTGTTTTATACCATGTGCCTAAGTCAGTCTTACTTGCCGGCAGAACTAATGAAAACACTGGTAGTTCCTTTAATTAAGAATAGGACGGACGACATATCAGATAAGTCTAACTATCAACCTATATCTCTCGCAACCACAATGGTAAAAGTGGTGGACGGTATGATTGATTCTAGCTTGAAGGAATGCCTATCCGTGCATAACTCGCAGTTCGGGTTTCAACCTGGACTGTCTACGGAAAGCGCCAGCGCGCTCAAACATACGGTCCAGTATTACGTCGTAAAGCGCGCCGGTATACGCCTGTTTTCTGGATCTCTCCAGAGCCTTCGATCTGGTAAATTATGATGTACTCTGGAGAGAGCTTGAGGACAGGGGTGTACCGACAGGAGTCCTCAGGATCCTAAAGTATTGGTATGGGTACCAAGAAAATGTTGTGAAGTGGTCCAATGCACTCTCTGAGACATAGTTAGGATGCGGTGTGAGACAGGGTGGTCTGACATCTCCTAGGCTATTTTGCACATATATAGATGGCCTAATTGTGGACCTCAGCAATATGCGGATCGGTTGTAGCGTCCATGGTGTAAAAATAAATAGTATCAGCTATGCTGATGACATGGCGTTGCTGGCGCCGACGGCAGGTGCCGTGAATGAAATGTTAAGGGTCTGTCAGGAGTATGCTGCCTCACACGGACTGATTTATAATATTAAAAAGTGTGAATACATTGTCTTTAACGCCGACGGTGAATGCCCAGATACTATACCTGACATTACCCTAAACGGCTAGAACGTCAAAAGAGTGACAAAAGTGAAATATCTAGAGTATTTTCTCACTGACGACCTTAAGGACAATGTTGATATTGAAAGGGAGCGTAGGGCTTTAGCGGTCCGAGGTAACATGTTGGCCCGAAGATTCGCTCGGTGTAGTATACTAGTGAAAGTAACACTTTTTAAGGCATATTGCCAGTGCTTTTACACGGGGAATCTTTGGATCAACTATACCAAAAGAACGCTGGATGACCTACGCGTTCAATATAATAATATTTTTAGGATGCTGTTGGGACTGCCACGATGGTGCAGCGCGTCTACTATGTTTGTGCAAAACAGAACTGAAGGCTTCCACGCCGTCATTCGCAAGAAAACTGCGTCGCTGTTGTCAAGGTTACGGGCGAGTGGCAACAGCATTCTAAAAACTATGGCAGAGCGTGTCGACTCTCCGATTATTAAAAGTTTTGTGAGAAGGACAATCACAAAACATTAATTGGGGGTGTCCTTTTAACAATATTAACTATTCTATCTTCTTCTCTATTGTATTTTAACTACTAACACTAGTAATAAGTTTTATTATTGTTTACTAACACGATGGATCATTGTTGTCCGATAAATAATAATAATAAAATCGGAACTAAGGCCACTATCTTGTTTTTTCAATATATTTCACGAAACAATTGAACTGAATGTTTACCAACAGCGCCACTCTATCAACGTCATTTAAGCGCCACAAGATCCTCGTAGCAGTGTACCCAACACATGGAATTTGATCCATTATTTCTTCGGTCTACCTCTGTCATTGGCGCCACATTCATTCACTCACTCACACCGTCTTCTTTCATATATAATAAATAGGTAACATAACATAACATCACCACGTCTGTTCGTCGCGAAGGGATAGGCAAAGGTGTTAACATAACTGGCGGTATGTGGGTGTACTGTTGTACGTAACATGTAATGGGGGCGACCCTATTGCCATCAAGCGGGTACGAATCCAGATTCTGGACTGCTGCTGAGAAATTCCTGATGGAAAAACCCAATAACATTTTGCCCGACCTGGGAATCGAACCCAGGACCTCGCGCTAATCAATAGCGCTTGCGCCCACTAGTCTACCGAGGCAGTCTATTAGAAAGGTATTCTTCTCTAATCTAGTCTTACGCGTATCTGATCCAGCAGCGGACTGGGTGTGTCTGACACCAGTACGAACTCTCCAAAGCAGTAGACGGCGTCGGGGTCCCTGTGGCACTTCTCGAACGAGTCGCCCGCATACTTGGGAGGCATGCGATAGTACTCCGTTTCTGGATTAAAAAAAAAACACAAAATAACAATCCAGTAAAATGCTGGTGGACCTGACTGACTGTCAGATCACGAAACAGCACAAACGATTACTATAAAAGCGAAAAAACACAAAACAATATCTTGTTGATCTGAATTGAAACATGACTACTGTTCGGACAATTTCGATAGATTCTGAGAATGTATGTCTTATCTTTCATTTTCGGAAACACTTAACTCTGACACTATAGCAGAAGCTTTTAATTTATTTTATGAAACATTTACGTTATTTTACGATCTGTGCTTTCCGGTAAATGTCACACAAAACTGGATAACGAAAGACATTAAAAAGTATATTAAAACGAAACGTCGGCTGTACCTAAAATTCATAACTAGTAAAATTAATAAAAAACACAATGACAAAAACTATAAACTTTATACTCATATGTTTAAACGATGTGCACAGAAAGCACATAAAATTATGATGACAAGGCGTACACAAAAGAATAAAAATAAATGTAAAGCTACTTGGAATGCTATTTCCTCAACTTTAAGTAATAATGACTTATTTAAAAATGACATTGACGAAATAAATTTAAATAATGTGAAATATAACAATCCATTATACATCTGCAATATATTTAATAATTATTTTATTAATTTGACATCCAATCAGCCAAGAAATTCTATTAATATTAAGCTAAATCTAAATATCAAAAACTTAAATACTGTTTTCCTGAACCCTATAGATGCATTAGAAGTATATAAAATCGGAATATCCCTAAATAATAGCAAGACTAGTGGATATGACGGCATCGCCCGCAAGTTTTGAAAGCGTGCGCTACTTGGTTATGGCATCCAATGGTGAATCTAATAAATTTATCTTTTTTGAAAGGTGTATTTCCTGAACAGCTAAAAATGTCTATTGTGGAACCACTATTTAAAACGGGAAATAAGTCAGACCCTAATAACTATCGTCCTATCACCATAGTACCCATTATGTCTAAAAAAAAAAGGCAATTCTTATCAGGTTAAATAATTTTCTCTGTACGCATAAAATATTATGCAAAGAGCAATTCGGTTTCCGTAAAGGTAGTTCAACTGCTGTTGCAATCTTTAACTTAATAAAACTTGTAACAGAAAGCATAAACAATGGCAATCCACCGGTGTGTCTATTTTTAGATATGAGCAAGGCCTTTGATTTTGTGAATCATTCGAAACTCGTAAGTAGAACTAAAGAACTTAAGTAGAAGACTTCTACGGCATAAGAGGAAAATCACAGGAATGGATAGCTAGCTATCTAAACAAGAGGAAACATTGTACCGAGATATCCAAAGTTGTAAAAAAAAAATACAAAATATATACCAAAGAGAAATTTACTTCAATAGCAATAATAAATAAGTGTGGTGTGCCTCAGGGTAGCATTCTCGGCCCTTTATTTTTTTTGCTTTATATAAATGATCTTCCGGAGCCCACTTTGCAGAAATGTATCCTTTTTTCAGATGATAGTTACTACAGTTATTATAAAATGTCAGGATAAAAAAGATTACAAATCAGTCACCGAAAATATCCCATCAGATATAATAAGTTGGATGGAAAGTAATATTTTAAATATAAATATCAGTAAGACGAAATTAATACAATTTAACTCCTATAATACCAAACAATTACCTTTAGACATTATTTGCAAAGACGAAAAAGTACATCAAGTGGATGAATTAAAATTTTTAGGACTTAATGTAGATAAACATTTAAATTGGAAATGCCATGTGGAACATATTTGTCAGAAACTTTATAGGTTTGTGTTTGCGTTGAAAAAGTACAGGCAAAATGTATCTGTAGAAGCTGCTCTTTCGGCTTATCACGGCTATGTGTCATCTGTCCTAAGCTATGGACTTTAACAGCCTTATTTATAAAAATCTTGCTAATGACTGATTAGCCACTGACTAGCTAACTAATTAGTTAGCTCTTAATCAATGATTAACTTTTCTTTATTTATAAACGCTAGTTAGCAGGTGCTTAGTTGCGAAACGAAATAGAGGTGAAATTATGCGTTCGGCACAGATTATATTCAAAATAGTCGACTCAAAAGCAGAATTTTAAGAATAAATTTGTCAAACCCAAGATTTTTGTGTCAGTCGTGACTTTGACAGACAAAAGTCAAAAAATATATTGGAATATTTGAACTTGAATAAAATGATTTATTAAGATTATTTCAATGTGTTCGGGATGGTAGCAATAAAAATAATAAGCTCCAATAATTGGAGTAAACAGGATCAGGAGCAGGTGGGATCTTTGAATTTATATCTACTTGGTAATGTAAACTGACCAAATGAATGTTAAAGCAATAGCCGATAATAGCTATATTATTAGCTAGATTATTTCATGTCCTGTATGCCTTTTAACAGGAATATACTCTTTTAGAAATCTGTGTAGGTACTTGTGTCTATTTTATATTACTTCCCATTGCTTTTGCACCGGGGTTTCAGTGTGTTATAATAACAATTATTAGGGCTGTTTACAGGTACATTTTGACTGCTGATAAGAAAGCCATTCGCACCTAGCACCAATACTATTCAACTATTCGCAAAGATGGCGAGGGACGACACCATGCCATAGAATTATTATGCCCTCTACAGATTAAAGAAAAACGTCAATCAACATGCATTACTAACTGCCTATCATGGATATATTGCTTCAATCATACGCTATGGAATCATTTATTGGGGTAACTCTGTAGAAAAAGACCGTGCATTTAAAGCTCAAAAACGTTGTATTAGATCAATGTGCAATCTACAACGGATGGATTCATGTAAGCCACATTTCATAAATTTAAAAATATTAACTCTCCCTAGTGTATACATATATGAAACAATAATGTTCATAAAATCAAATCCAAATTTATTTGAATTTTATACTAGGACCAGACACAAAGACAAGTTGCGCATAGTACCTAGCAAAACAAAACTTTTGCATCAAAGCATCTTTTGTATGGGTCCACATATATTTAATAACCTTCCACCTTTTTTCAGAAATATGAGTGATATAAACACTATAAAAAAAAAGTTACATCAATTCCTGATAGCTAAATGTTATTATTCTGTTAAAGATTTTTTAAATGACAAAACACAGAACCAGTCGACTTTTAATATGACAAACCAGAAATGAAAATTAAATGTAAACTACTGATAAACTCACGCAGTGATTTGTAGAATAATTTGGAATCTGACATTTAATTGACATTTAATTTAACATACAATGTGACATGTAATCTGACATAATATAATACATAATCAATAATTTGTAAATATTAAGAACAAACCACAATTCCTCAAATAATTGTATATTTAAAAAAATGACAATGTACTCGATTATTATTGTTGTATTTTATATTAATTAGTGTTTAATTTGTTTTTCTTTAACGATTTATGAATTGTGTGTGCCTCAATGGCGAGACATAGCAGACCTATATGTATAACTATATTGTAATTGTAACATCTTACCTTACCTATGTTCTACAATAAATTAATTTGAATTTGAATTAATAGGCTTAGAACCGCCGTAGTCGCACTAAAGTGAAGCCATTTCAAGTTAGCCTTTTAAGGCTACTTACGACTTTCGGCGCGTCAGTACTCAAGATCATGTATTACTGTAAAGAGCTCGCGCAATTTCGCAAAAAAATTACGTACTGTGCAGTGAAAGGGTGTCATAACTCACCACACATACATGAAAAAAAAATGATCTCATTTCACGGGTAAATACTGCCTAGCATCTTATATTTTTATAAAAAAAACTTTCATCAAGACCAAATAATAAATCGTAAATTTGACAGACGCCATTACAATGAAAATGTTGCTAGACATAGGAAAATATTTTACCCTATTTTTTGTTATTATAATTGTGTACTGCCTATAATCCCAATCCACATATAAGCAAGTATTTTTATATTCTAGATATTATTAGGTTCCCAACTCGCCATGAAAAAAAATAATTGTTGATTTTATTTTGTTTTGATGAAGTGAAGATGTTTTTACCATTTTTGGTGTCTACCCTACCCGGGTCATATACACCTCTACAGAAAAGAGTGCAAAAAATGGGTACATTATAACCACTTTTCTGGCATAATTTTAGATAGTCTTATTAATTTTAAATCAATCTAATCGTTTTCATGCACATCTATTGCCTGATAAAACACGGATTGAAACAATACTGACAAAGAAAGAAATAAAGAAAAAAAGTATATTCCTTTGTTTTTTGTTTTGTTTTTCAAAGATTACAAATTAGTTCCGTTTTTAGACGGTTTTGTCGGACTGCACTAATTAGTCAAGATAAATGTGTAACTATGTGTACCTACACTGTGCAATGAATAAAAAAATAAAATTAAATAAACAAATAAAATAAATAATTCTAAACGCAACTTAAGTAATAATTCTATGCCTATGCCTACCGTCAAGGTTGGCAAAATTGGAACAGTTCCATTTTCCCCACTTTGTGGGGAAAATGTCATTCACTTGCAACATTACTCGTTTGCTTGTGTGCGTGTCGGCAAATGTAATTACGTGCCGCATATATGCACACATTCATTGTGTCGTTGCTTCAACTTTGACGGGAATTTTGAATGAAACTATCACTCTAAGTCTAATTACTCTAAGAGGCCATGCTACGTGAAAAAGATGAGGAATGAGTAGCATGAGAAAGAATGGAACGATCCATGTCTTTGGAAGAAGAATATTGGAAAACAAAAATAATGAATTTATAACAAAATAAAGCATTTCTTTTTTTTAAGTTATTACTACAAAATGTCTCTTGTTTTTGTGTGTGACTGCCACAACATGGCTTTTCTTTAGTTCTGGGCTTTGATTATATACCTGTCTGGGCCTTAAAACTGGCGTTCTAGTATGAGGGGCACATGGGATAACACATTGGATAATCACAATCTCCCATGAGCTTCCTCACGAACTCATTCTTTTCAAACCTGAGCTAGATGCTCAGGAGGTTTGAAGAGAATGAATTCGTTCTGAGCCTCCTCCTGATTGAGCTTTTCCTATAGATCCTTTCATCATGTCTACTTCGAATGAAGAATATGTAATAGGTAATCACTCTCGTAGTGGATTTAAACGAAGTAGGTCTTTGTAGGTCTTTCTCCGTCTACTTCCCGCCGGCGGCGTCTCAAAATTATTTAATTCTTTGTGTCGTTCTGAAATCCCGTAAAAGATTGTCGAATTCTATATTTACTAAGGCACGGCACAACTCGATATTAGGAACAAAATAACCTAGAAACCCACAATAATCGTATTAAATCCATCAGCTGATTCATATAAAATCCGCCATCTTGCGTCTTAGCATCCTCTTAACAGTGCACCGGTGGTGTTTAATTTTGACAGCTACTAATCAATTGCTTAGCGACCTCTTAGCGCTAAATAGGGTTTATGAATAAGAATTTTGCTAATCAGTTGCTAGCAATTGATTAAAATTTAAGAGACGTTTATAAATAAAACTGACTGTGTTTAATATGTGTATACTGGTTTATAATAAAATTCCAAATGAATTGAAACTGTTGCATGGTATTTTATTTAAAAAGAACATTGACAGAGTGGCTACAAAATAGTTGTTTCTATAGCATTAAGGAATATAGGGAACTTAAAAATTAATGTTAATAATGAATGAAAATGAACGAATAATTGATTTTATAATAATTGTAATATTAATTGTATGATAATAATGACATAAATAGATGTAAGAAAATAATTTGCACGCTTGCTTGCAGGCAGAATACAATGTCTTTTGGGATATAAGATCTTTTCCCTGTAATTTGTATATATTTTCTTGCAAATAAACATTTCTGATTCTGATTCTGACCGTACTTGCGGGTTTGTCCTGACAGCCGTCGAATACCTTACATGAGCACGTCAGTACATGTGACCCCCTTGTCGCTACGACACTATGTGCTAACGACCGTGGCCCATTGTTGAGTGTGCAAGTCACCCCCTGCCATTTTATCTGTGTAATTTATATAAAACAATGGTCAGGCAGGAGCCATAGTCTTTCCACAGTCTAAGATGACTAGTTCAATTTATTCACCCAAACTCTCGTCTAGCGGGCCTCTGCGAGTTGGCTTCGGCCCCTCGTACACATTCCAAAGGTCCGGGACCCCAGGGTCCCGAGAAATATCGAGAGACGTTAAAAAATAATTACCTTAGCTTATTTATTTGAGAAAATAAACGGTTACACTTTACAGTATCACACAAAATTTGAGCTACAGAGTGAATAAATGCATAACCACGTTATTTGAGCTACAGAGTGAATAAATGCATAACCACGTTATTTGAGCTACAGAGTGAATAAATGCATAACCACGTTATTTGAGCTACAGAGTGAATAAATGCATAACCACGTTATTTGAGCTACAGAGTGAATAAATGCATAACCACGTTATTTTCCACATAATATAGGACAAGTTATTTATAAAACTAATGCAATGTGCGGCTACAATTTGATAAGTACAATAAAATTACATAATTGTGTTAAAATTCTAAAGAGGCATGAAAATTAAAAATAAAAAACATAAAATTATAAAGATACAGTCTAAAAAATAAGAATATTACTGAACAATATCCAAAATAGTTTTACGAACAAAGCCTCTAATTTTATCATTTCGAAGAGTGAAGGTGTCAATATTTTGAAAAAGATTATTATATGACCAGTTAGACGACATAGGGGTGCTCGTAAGCCTTCGTACGACTAGAAGATACTGCACATAGAGGTCTATGGTTGTTCTAGGTATTACGGAGACAATCTTATTAGAGATATCCATACGATCACAGGCGTTATTACATAGATTAAATAGAAACACTGTCTCTGAAATAATACGTCTGGCCTTAAGAGTATGTAGTATAGCGGTATCTACACCGCCATATGCCAACTACACATCACACTGACTTCACGCAAATCCTACATCGCGCAAGCAGAGTTTGTCGCGCGACTAGCATATATACAACGTCCCGACATCAACCGTCGGGCAGTTGCCCACCAGACATAACACCCGTCTGGTCGGAGGATCCTCCTTTTTCCATAGAGTATGAGTGAACTTTACACCCTGTTTCTCATACCTCTATAGGTAGCTTATGCATATGCAGAAGATCACTATAACATGCATAAGTGCAAAAACAACTGAAATGCATGGCTTTCGGAAACTTCAATGTGAAAATAATCCACACATGTTTATTAACCCGTAGCTATAAACTAATCTATTCACTACTGGACAAATCGTGCGAAAATGTTATACTAGTGGCTCTGCGAGCTATAGGCCTGGCGAGGCTGCCTTTGCATAGCTTAAAACTGAATAAATGTTCACCGCGCACCTCAAAACAAGAAGCGCGCGGAAAAAGCGCGAAATGGCTGAAATGTTTTAACCCCCATATCTCCTCCATTTCGAAAAATCTCTAAACACGGAATCGACATAAAAATTCCATTTAATTATAGAACCCGCTCACAAAATTTCATGAGAATCGGTTGATAATGCGACAGAACAGAGGGCCTAGACAAATGGCATTCGCTTCGGAGCGATTCTATTTCTACAATCGCTATCGCTTTCGCTAATGATTCCAAAAACTAGCAATAACGCTCGTCAAAAAGTGTCCCCTGGCTATACATCTCTGTGGAAGTACCTAATCTTTCGACGCTGTCGATTCATTTCATAATCGAATGTTGTTTACATTGTCTAGCTAATTTTTATTCGTTGACCTATGATCACGTGACATTTCGATAGCTTATGTCAACCCCATACATTTTAGCTTTTCTACTAGCGTTATCGTTAATCGAATGTTACTTTGTCTAGGCCCTCAGGAGAGCTAGGAGAACAGCCGGACATCTGGACATACGAAAGCATTTTTGCCCACGCTGAAACGGAGACGCTTCGCTCGGTCAATAAACTTGGTTATCTTTCTTAACAATGTCATTTCATTGACAGAACAATTTTGGTAGTTTACTAATTATAACCACTGACAAGTACCTTTATAAGGACTTGTGATACATAATAAGAAAAAAACGTGACACTCCCAATGTCATAAAACGTTCCTGGAAGACATAAGCAAGGTCTCATTTCAAATCTATAAGATACTTGTTAGTAGACGTAACACAAAAATCCATCAAGTAAATATCACTCACCATTTAGATTGTAAATAACACCATAACAAACATGTAATAAACACAACAACACTAACAATTTCTCCATCATATATTAATTTTTATCCATGAACACCTGGAAAAGAACAGAGCACTCAAACGTGCGAACTCCAGAGAACAAGATCGTCTAATAGCATATAAACTACATTGTTACAACAACCAAGAACCGAGAACATTTCCTACTTAGAATATGTTTAATTAATTTACAAAATGTGATACCTAATGCTATAAAAATATAATATGAATAATTTTGTATTTTAATACAAATTAGAATACAAAATTATTCAAGTTATATTTTAGAGTCTAGTCTAGAGTCTTCAATTATTATTAGATATAGCCAAGGTAGTTTTAAAAGCAGCACGTGGGTTAGATAATCTGATGATATTCTAAACCCTCGTACACACAGCTACAGTCGCAGAACATAGTAATATAACATTATTGCTTCTTTTTCTGCCGAGATCGTGGCGTGTCGTCGTAAGCCAAGTCCTACGTTGCCAAATCACTATTCATAAATAATAGGTCTTTACCTATGAAATTGCCGTTTTGTATGAAAAAATTTAAACGAATTTTTTTCATGAATTTTTTATTTGTATTAATCGAAGTAATCACCCATGCAATCAATGCATCTTTGCCATCGCAGTGGCAGTTTATTGATGCCCTTCTTAAAGAAATCAGCTGGACGGGAGGCAACAAATTCTTCAAAGGCATTTTGTACTGCCTCTCGGGTATTAAATTTTTTTCCCGCCAAGAAGTTATCCAAATTCTGGAAAAAGTAGTAGTCTGTAGGCGCAAGGTCTGGTGAGTAGGGCGGATGACGGAGAGCTTCCAACCCCAGTTCTTGCAACTTGGAGACCGTCTGCTGTGCAGTATGAGGTCGCGCGTTGTCGTGCAGGAGCAGCGGAGACGAGCGATTGACCAATGCTGGTTGGAGATGCGCCAGCTTCTCCATCATTGTGTTCAGTTCTTCACAGTACACATCTGCAGTAATGCTCACCCCGTTTGGTAAGAAGCTGTGATGAATCACACCGGCGCTAGACCACCAAACAGTGACCATCACTTTTCTAGGGGTAAGTTTTCGTTTAGGGCATTGTTTAGGTGCTGAACCAGGATCCAACCAACTTGCTGAGCGCTTACGGTTATCAAACAGAATCCATTTTTCATCGCAGGTAACAATGCGGTTCAAAATTCCTTCATTTGTGTGTCTGTTGAGCAGTGCAAGGCACGTCTCGACGCGTACTTCGCGCTGGCGATCATTGAGTTCGTGGGGCACCCATTTGTCAAGCTTTTTTACCTTGCCAATTTGACGCAAATGGACCAATATTGTTTTGACGCTAACGTCGAAAGCTGCTGCTAATTCAGCCGTAGATTGTGTATCATCAGCTTCCACAATCGCCTTTAATTCGTCATTGTCGACCAAAGTCTTCGGACGACCGCGAGGTTCATTTTTCAGGTCGAAATTTCCAGAACGGAAGCGAGCAAACCAATAACAGGTGGTGCGTTGGTTTGTAGTGTTAGCTCCGTAAACGTCGTTGATGTTGCGTGCCGCTTGTGCCGCGTTGCTGCCACGACGGTACTCATATTCCATAATTACTCGAATTTTTAACGTATCCATGATGACGAAAAAGATTGAAATGCGATGAAAATGTAACACTAATCAATAAAGAAATGACTACTTTTAGAAAAAAAAATCCATGTTTTTAAAATAAAATTAATTTGAAATTAGAATTCTTAGCCAAACAAAAATTATTTTGATTTGAAATGGCCAGTACTGCAGAACGGCAATTTCATAGGTAAAGACCTAATATAATGTCAAAAATCAATCTGCCTGCCTTTCCCAACTTTGTTGGGGTCGGCTTCCAGTCTAACCAGATGCAGCTAAATACCAGTATTTTATATGGAGCGACTGCGTATCTGACCTCCAGAACCCAGTTACTGTGTAGCACGATACCGCTTAGTAAGACTGGTTGTCAGAATTTTTATGCTTCTGACTACCAATAACGACTGTCAAAGATCTACTAACGCCGCCGGGCCGGGACCAACGGCTTAGCGTGCTTTCCGAGGCACGGTGTGGTTTTGATATGTAATGGATGTTCGAAAGAGTTACCGTGGCCGTGGCGCACAGGCAACTAAAGGAACCCGGGTGGATTAAAGCAGTAAGAGTCTGACACGCCCTCCCGCTCCGCCCAGAGCGGCAGAGGTCATTTGATGATTTCCCACCCAAAAAAAACCCTAGTATTTTAGCTCAAGACACAGTAAAGACGACCCTAATGTTGAAAAATTGTCATGTCTATGCTCAGATCAAGTAAAAAAAGGTAGATAACGCGCGGCCTTTGTTGTTAGTGAAGCCACAAAACTCAGCTCCTCCAAGTAAACACACGTGCATCAAACTAAGCTCTTTATCGTTAGTATCTCATGAGGCGCCGTGCAGTAAGTTTGCCTACAAAATGCCTTCCTGTGTAATTAAATGGTGCAAAAATAATACAAAAGTGAACAAAAAGTCTGAAGGAATATCATTTCACACGTAAGAACACATAAAACTATATTTTTTTTGTCATTCCAACACAATTTTGAGGTTATTCGGAACAGATAATGTCAATGTCCCGAAATGACGTACCGGGAGAGTGTTGCTAGTAGTTCTTATTTCTATTAGCCCAAAATCTGGGTAAGTAAATTGTAGGCAGTAATAGAAAAATAATTAAGTAGAGAGTGGACAGAAAGTTGTTTTTTTTTTTTTATCACGTGGTTTTATCTTACATTAATTGAAGTCAAGGTAAATATTTATTGTGTAATTTGTTTATGTTTTTGTTTAAATTCTTGAGTACTTACTTACATAACTTCTGTTTTACTATGAAATATTATTATGGTTTTAGGTTTCCAAGGAACATTTTAATAAGAGATGAATGGGTAGCTGCTATAAGACTGGGCCGAAATGAACCACAATGGCAACCATCCTCATTTAGTGTGGTTTGTTTTTAACTCATTAATTCGTTTTTTTTTTGTATTAAGATATTTTTTCAAATATATAATTGTTTTACTTTTTGTTGTATTTTTTCTCCATGCTCACAACCCCTGGACTATCTATTTATAAAGTGATAAAAACGTGTGAAAATTCAAAGAGATGTTGAACGTAGGAAATACGTTTAGCATATCTTTGATTTTTTGACGTTAAGGAATATTGTTTCCGGTAAATGTAAAAATATAAACAAACAAACAGACAGATTTACTTTTGCATTCGCATAATACCTATTTTTATTATTACGTAATATTCAGGGACTTTAAAAAAAAAAGTGGCAACTCTTCTTTGACTCACACATAGTTAATAAAATGGTTACAGTTTTCTATTCCACGTGCGGTATCTACCTTTTTTTACTTGATCTGAGTGTCTATGACACTATGAGAACTATAAATGACTGATTAATTAATCAAAGTAGGTTGATGTTTGTTAGCAGAAAATTTTATTTATGTTTATTTCACTGGTGAAAAGCATTTTGAAAATGTTTTACGATAGCAACAGATTTCCACGCAACTGCTTCGTCACCGGTGCGGTGCAGCGGTGCCACTTTCAGAATACGAAATCCTCTTCGTACTGGTCTCAAATTCTTTCTACCCGCGAGGTTTCGCGTTTATATTCCATAGACATTACCATACCTATAATACAACTATTTATGCAGCTCCTTAAGATGGAGCACTGTCATTTATCACCGAGGAAGGTAGTTGAAACTGTTTTATGTGACATTATGGGTTTAGCCATCCGGCACCATAATTGCGTCTACTATCTATCACAATCTGAATCATTTTGAAGCCTATTATTGTTAATTCATAGCTACATATGTTCGAAAAATTTGTCTGCTCAACAACGTAAATAACGCAAAAACGTAAACAGCAAGGGACAAGCTGGATCAGATCAAACGTAATGTATTGTTGAAAATCGCGACGCCCCCGTTGGGGTCGTAGCGAGTGGTATCAGGGTTTCGCCCCTCGGCCGCGGATTGCATGGTGGTGACAAAATGAGGCGGTTGTAAATACAACCCCCTCATTTTGTTCGCTTGCAATGGCTTGTTGATATTCCGTTGGAAGCGCGTTAGCTACGCACGCCCCTTTCAAAAGTAATGTAATTGGTATAAATCACACGGTTGCATATTAGAAAATCAAAACTTTCTCGAGCAAATTTCAAAAGAACAATAAACGAAATAACAAAATTTAAATGACCAAATGTTTTATTTAGAAAAATAATAAAATCCCAATGTATGTGACATCAAATGAACGACTGATCAAAAGTTGCTAGATGTAATTTTAAAATATCAAATCATAACTACATATTTTTTTAATATATATAAAAATCGTCATTATGGTTAACACCCTGACTCGGATAGGTTAGGTTAGGTTAGAACAGTGAGGGGGATCCCCCACAGCGCATACTTCCACGTAGTTTCCCCCGGGCAACGCCGTGTCTGACCACCGTAACGGAGTGGCAGACCGGCGGCTAAAGTGCGCTGTGATTCGCAGACAAAAACGCGGTCGTCTATGAATATGCCGAAGAAGCCAAGCCGTGACGCCTCCGGGCGTCTTTGTTTTAACGCTAATCGCTCCTCCGAGGGTGATTCAAACGGCCCTTCTCAGGGACAATCCAAAGGCCCTTCTCAGGGCCAAACCAAAGGCCCTTCTCAGGGCCAAGCCAACGGCCCTTCTCAGGGCCAATCCAACGGCCCTTCTCAGGGCCACGCCGGCGGCGCTTTGGCGTCGGAAGCTGACCGCGCACCGTCTGCGACCAGCTTTTTCAGCAGGCCGGACGAGTTGTCGGACGCCGACGAGTCCAATATGGACACGTCGGCGGCCGTAAACGACCGCCCCAAGCGGAAGAGGGCCGATCTAAGGCTCGGGTCTGGGGGTTCCTCGGAGTCGGTTGCAAGTAGGTCGAAGAAGAAGTCGAAGTCTAAAAAGGCTTCGACTTCTGCTTCGGCTTTTACTCACGATGTGGGCTTGGTGGACGCCGAGCGCCAGCTAAATCTGGCGAAACGGGTGCAACTCCAGGAAGACCTGGAGGAGAGGGTCGCTGCAAAGGAGCGGCAGGCGCAAGCCGCCAGGTCGAGGGCTGGCTATGGTGCGTCTAACGTGCTATATGCTGACCACTCCCTGGCGGAATTGGAGCGCATGGCAGAGGAGGACAAGGAGGAGGTCCTGGAGGTCGCCTCAAAGTCCTCCAATTTGATGGGGACCTTCCAGAAGGCTCTCAAATGCCGGGCCGCCAGCATGCACGGCATCGTATTGGAGCTGGTGAAGCGGACGGCCACAGACGAGACGCGGCAGCTGCAGGCGAAGGTGGATCGCCTGCAAGTGGAGGTCAGCCAGCTACACCAGAAGCTGGCTGAGGTCACGGCCCGGCCTGCCCAATCTGCCCCAGGTACGGGGGTAGAGGACCCCTCTTCCCCAGCCAGCCTCGAGGCAATAATCCGCGGGGTTGTCATTGAGGAGAGGGCCTTCATCAGAGGCTGCTTCGCGGGCATTGAGGACCGACTCTTGCCCGAGAAGCGGCTCCGTCCGCCGCTAGCGGCGGATAAGAGTCCACCGCCGACGGAGCCGCAACCTGCGCCTCTGGGAGGCCCGGCATCGGGCGAGCAGCCCCGGGCCCAGAAGCCCTCCAAGGGCAAGGGCAAGGGCAAGGGCAAGGGCAAGGGCAAGAGGAGCACGCCCCCTCAAACGCCCACCACGAGCGCGGAGGGAGCGTCCGGGTCGTCTGCAACTCCAGCAGCAGCCCCCCAGAACTCGCAGGAAGAGGACGCCCTTCTTCCCTCCACCACCCCGTCCAACCAGCCGTGGACGAAAGTGGTCAGGGGGGGAAAAGGGAAAAGGTTGACCCCCAACCCCGGTGCGACTGCCCCAGCGGCGAAAAAGGGTCCAGCCGACGGGAGGAAGCTGGTTCCTCCCAAAACCGCGGCGGTCGTGGTGACCATCACCCCGGAGGCCGTTGAGAGGGGCGAGACGTACGAGTCCGTCCTAAGACGGGCTCGTGCCAACGTGGATCCCTCCCGGCTGGGGGTCGGCAACATCACGTGCCGCCGAACACTGGCCGGAGCTCGAATTTTCGAGTTTTCGGGGGAGCAGCGCGGCGCAAACGCGGACCTCTTCGCGGGAATGCTGCAGGAGGTCATCGCTGATGCGGCAACGGTCGTCAGGCCTGTAAAGACCGCAGCCTTGGAGGTGGCCGATCTGGACGATTCGGTCACCAAAGAGGACGTGGTGGCGGCCGTTGCGACGGCCGGAGGCTGCGACGCTGGCGCAGTGAAGGGTGGAGCTATCAGGCTCGGGCGCCGCGGCATGGGCACCACCCGCGTCGAGTGCCCAGTCGCTGCGGCCGGGGCCGTCCTTACTGCAACCAAAGGACGGCTGCTTGTGGGGCTCAGCTCGGCTGTGGTCCGGCCACTTGAAGACCAGCCTATGCGCTGCTTCAAGTGCTTCGCGTTCGGCCACACCCGAGCCACGTGTCCCTCCAAGTCCGACTGGGGAGAGTCTTGCTTCCGGTGCGGGCAGGAGGGACACAAGAGTGCCGCTTGCCGCGCTGCCACGCTACGCTGCGCGGCGTGTGCCGCCAGTGGCCGCCCCGCGGACCACAGGATGACGGGCAGGAGCTGCAAGCCGCCCGCGAGGAAGGGCATAGTGCCGGCGCAGGTTCGCCCTGCTGCTACCACCACCACCGCCGTCGTCGCCGCTGTAGCTCAAGCGGCGGTAGCCGAGGAGGGATGTGGGATGTTGGAATAATGGTTTCCAACTACCACATCCTCCAGGCGAACGCCAACCACTGCAGGGCAGCCCAGGACCTGGTGGTGCAGGTCATGGCCGAGTGGTTGGTGAACGTAGCGGCGGTCGCCGAGCCCTACTCAGTCCCCGGCAGCTGGCTGGGTGACGAGGACGGCTTGGTGGCACTAGCGGCGCGGTCTTCCACAGACTCCCCTCCCCTCTCGCTATTAGAGAAGGGACCGGGATACGTGGCTGCCGCGTGGGGAGAATTAGCCCTTGTGGGCGTCTATTTCTCCCCAAACCGCCCTCTTCAGGACTTCGAGAACTATCTCGGAGTCCTGGCCGCCGTGGTCGGCAGGGCGGCGCCGCGTCAGGTCTCCGTACTGGGAGACCTGAATGCCAAGTCGGTGAACTGGGGTAGCCCGGCCACCGACGCTCGCGGGCGGGCAGTGGAGATGTGGGCAGCCTCTTCTGGACTCTCCCTCTTGAATAGAGGAAGCGTCCAGACATGCGTGCGGCGGCAGGGTGGCTCAATAGTGGACGTCACTTTCGCCACCCCTGCGTTGGCCGCGCGCGTGTTGAACTGGCGGGTGAACCTGGTGGAGACTATGTCGGACCACCGCTACGTACGGTTCGATATCTCCACCGGTGGTTCCGGAGAGACGCGGCCCCTCTCGGGGCGATCGCCGTTCCCGCGGTGGGCTCTCACCCGCTTGGACAGGGAGGCAGCAGGGGAGGCGGCGTTCATCCAGGATTGGTTTTTTGCCGCCTTCCGCCGGCCTGGATGTGGATACCGTGGCGGGGCGCCTGAGGGGGTCTCTGAACGAGGTATGCAACTCTAGCATGCCTCGGTCTCGCCGACCACTACCCAGGCGCGCCGTGTACTGGTGGTCGGTGGAGCTGGCGGGCTTACGAGCAGCGTGTGTGGAGGCAAGAAGGGCCTACACGCGAAGCCGGCGGCGGCGTCGACGAGCTCACGCCAACGAGGACCACCTCTATGAGGTGTATGTGGAGGCAAAAATGGTCCTCGATAGGGCCATCGCCGCCGCCAGAGACTCGGCGAGAGCGGAGACGCTGGAGGGTCTCGACAGCGACCCCTAAGGGAGACCTTATAAGGCGGCGCGCAACAAATTGCGCCCCTTTGGTCCCCCAGTGGCCGAGACCCTGGAGCCCTCATTCCTGGATGGGGTGGTTCAGTCCCTGTTCCCGTGCAGGGACAACTTCACCCCACCAGTGATGGGCGCACCGCTAGGGATAGCTCCGCCAGCTGAGGAAGAAGAGGAGGCCCCCCCTGTCACGGAGTCGGAACTCCGCGCGGCGATTGTCCACATCCGCGCCAAGAAGACGGCTCCGGGCCCCGACGGTGTTCCGGCAAGAGTGGTGGCGATCGCTGCCACTCAAATGGAGGAGAGGTTTCGGGACCTCTTCAGCGCATGTCTTGCGTGTGGGAGGTTCCCGAAACCGTGGAAGGAGGGGCAGTTGTGCCTCCTTCGCAAGGAGGGCCGCCCGGCGGACTCCCCCTCGGCATACCGGCCCATCGTTCTGCTCGATGAGGTCGGCAAAATGTTCGAGGGGATAATCGCTGGCCGCCTAAACAGCCACCTGCGGAGTATCGGGCCGGACTTGTCGGACGCTCAGTTCGGTTTTCGGGCTGAGCGCTCCACGGTGGACGCGCTGGCCAGCCTCAAGGGCCAGGTGAAGGGGGCGATGGAGGCGAGGGACGGATTGTTGGCTGTGTCATTCGATATAGCCAATGCCTTCAACTCCGTTCCCCACTCCACCATCCTAGAGGCACTCCGATTCCACGGAGTGCCCCTATACATGCGTCGTCTGCTGGCCAGCTACCTAGAAGATCGGGCGATCGTCCTCGTTAATAGGGCTGGCCAAGTCCGGCGGTACGCCGTCGAAGCCGGCGTTCCGCAGGGGTCAGTCATAGGACCTGTCCTCTGGAACATCGCCTATGATTGGCTCTTGCGGGGAACTCTCCTTCGGGGCACGACTGTCATCTGCTATGCGGATGACACTCTCCTCACCGCCCGGGGGGAGAGTTTTAGGGAGGCGGCCAATCTGGCCTCGGCGGGTGGATCCTTGGTCGCGGGGAGGATCCGCCGCCTAGGTTTAACAGTGGCGCTGCACAAGACCGAGGCCGTGTTCTTCCACGGGCCTCGGCGGCGCCCCCCACCTGATGCCCACATCTTCGTGGAGGGCGTCAGAATTGAGGTGAAGGCCCAGATGAAATATCTGGGCCTTGTACTCGACAGCAGGTGGCGCTTCGGTCCGCATTTTAGCGGGCTGTCGTCGCGCCTGCTGAAGGCCGCAGGCGCGCTCTCGGGGCTGCTACCCAACTTGGGGAGGCCCAGCGCGCGATGCCGGCAACTTTACGCCGGCATCTTGAGAAGTATGGCCCTTTACGGGGCTCCTATCTGGGAGGACTCCTTCCAAAGGAGGGAGAACGCCGCCGCCTTGCGGGCGCCCCAAAGGGCCATAGCCCAGCGGGCGGCGCGGGCCTACCGCACAGTGGGCTTCGCGGCAGCATGTGCTCTGGCCGGCACCCCTCCTTGGGAACTCGAGGCGTGGGTGCTCGCCAGAGTATATGAATGGACGGCGGGGCGGAGAGCGGGAGGAGAACGCCCAGCCCCGGAAGAGCGGGAGGCCGTCCGGCGGGAGGCGAGGGATGCCATCGTCCTCCATTGGACGGGGGAGATCGCCACCGCAGCTTTTGGCCGCCGAACCCTAGACGCGATTGGGCCAGTGTTGCGAGACTGGCTCGAGCGGTCGCATGGGTTCCTCTCGTTCCGTCTGGTGCAGGTGCTGTCCGGACACGGTTGCTTCGGATCGTACCTGCACCGGATAGGACGGGAGGAGACGCCGTCGTGCCACGACTGTGGCGCGGTGGACGACACGGCGCAGCACACCCTCGAGGTGTGCCCGTCGTGGTCCGAGACGCGCCGCAGTCTCATCGCGGTGATCGGACCGGACCTCTCACTTCCCGGCTTGGTTAATGCCATGCTGCAGGATGAGAGGTCCTGGGCGGCAGTCGCCTCCTTCTGCGAACACGTCATGTCCCAGAAGGAGGCGGCTGAGCGCGCGCGGGAGGACGATCCTCACGCGGCGTCGCTCCGAAGGCGGAGGAGGGGTCGAAGAAGACGTCAGTTTGATAGTCATCTCCGACTCCTCCCAGGTGGAGGCCAGCAGGCAGCGGGTGCGGGGGCGCCCTTGCCTGTATTGCACAGGCCTCCACCAGTGTCGGACGGGAATGGCCAGGTGTTCCCGGCCATTCCCGTAGCCCCCCAAGCTGGGGGGAATGCGGGGCCCGCCAGCTAGGCGGGCACGCGCCGGGAGGGTTGTGGATGCAAAGGCTGAGCCGGATTCCCATGGCCTTCCCATCACGGCGATGTGGGAACACCGCTGAGTTTTAGTGGGTATACTGTCATTCCGACAGGAGTCCCACATATCCCGTCTCGTCCCCCCACGAGCGGGAATGCATAAAGCATTTCTCAGCGAAAAAAAAAAAAAAAAAAAAAAAGGTTAGAACAGTGACCAACCGCGCGCGAGTCGAGCGAGCGCTACGTCCAAGTTGCTCGCAGATTTTATTTCACTATTTTAATATAATCCGGGTTTTTGCAATATCCGAATTATCAAATTACCCTGCGACATACATAATAAATAAATATCGTCATTTAGGACATTCGATACTCTGTACTTCGATATTTAGTACATTCGATACTGTGTACTTTCGATATTTATGTATTTCGATGTCACTTTTGTAGATAATTAGATTTTAGTTTTAATGGACGTAGGTTATCTAACCATTTGACATTATAAACTTACGTTATTTTAATTTTCGGTTATATGGTCATTCGATATTTAAGTTTTCGATGTTTTGTACATTGACATTTTACCCGTAGGTATTTTAATCTTCGACATTCAAATATGTACCCGACAGGCGCTATTCGCTAATATTAATATTATTTTTACCTTTTTTTGTTAATACATTTGATAATTAATAATTTATCCAGTAATCCATTTTGACCTTTAAACGATTTGGTCAATAGTGTAATAAATAATTTAAACATTGATATTCCAGACTTTGGTCAGCTGAACTTTTGATCAAATGACCATCTTATTTTAAACTTTGGTGATTTGTACGTTGTTCTTTTGAAATTTGCTTGGGAAAGTTTTGATTTTCTAATATGCAACCAAATCACACAATACACCCGCTGTTACGTCCAAGCTGCGCGCTTGTCAATCCAGTTGTAAATGAAAGCATCGCCATCTATCGAGCTCAGGTGTAAGCTTTTGACTATTAATCTTCCTCTTGAAATGTTTACCATTCCCGCCTCCTACCTAGGTCATGGTTACATGATTATCTTATGATCGTATTATAGTCATGAATGAGTTCCTAAGAGATAGGCTAAATCCAAATTTCCAAGTTGGCTGAATGGCTGAATTTTGCACTGCATGCAATTCATAATTTAGTACAACACAGTAGTAATATCATAATTTTATTTTGTTATACTTGCTAGTGAATCTAAACAGCGAAATATTAGGTAGCTATTTATGCACCCTCATGTTATTAAATGAGGCGGCTTTGTCCTGATTGTTTGCATAGTGTGCTTAGGCGCTGCTCAGATGGAGCAAGTTTAATGCCCGAGTTTCAGAACTGACAACCCGCAACTACCTCATCACCATGGTCTAAAAAAGCAAGGTCTGGCATTCCGGAAGTGACTCATGCTTACGTCACTATCCAGTTGCCACTTTATTGCAACAAAACACGAATTATGGAAACATTTTCAGTCACCATTCTGTTAAAAAAAATATATAAACCATTTAAATTGTCGTTTATTTTTTCTAATCAAACGAAACAATTCAATTTAAACAATACCAACGTAATTGTTAGTTAAAATCTCTTTGTTTTATCGGATTCGCACAAGTAATAATGGCGGTTGGGGAGTTATTGTTACACACTTGCCGCGCTTGGCTCGGTGGAACGCAGAGCTAAGAGACTCATTGGCGACTTAAAGCTGGTGGATGCCAAGCTTAACAGCTTGGCTCATCGCCGTAAGGTTGCCCGCTTGTCGGTCTTCTACAGATTGTACTTCGGTGAGTGTGCCCAAGAACTCCACGACCTCATTCCACCGGCCCCCTTCTACCATCGGACATCTAGGCGCACTGCAAGTTACCATCCCTACCTAGTGCTATTTCCCCCAATTCGCACTAAGCGCTTCCAAACATCTTTTATAATGCGCACAGCAAAAGAGTGGAATTCACTACCTGCGCCAGTGTTTCCGACCGCATACAACCCAAATCTCTTCAAAGTGAGAGTGAACAGGCTTCTTCTGGGTAAGCTCGCTCCATCGTCGACTTTGTCTCTGTCATCTCTGACCTAGACTAGAGTCAAGAGCAAACCCATCTAAAATTAAAAAAAACACTACTGGTAACACAGCGGTGATGACGTAGGCTTGTGTCACCCCCGTGACCGGATTGCTATACCTGGCGAAGTATATTATTATACCTTGCTCATCACGTAACCCACGTCATCACGTACCTTCATGACGTTTTTCTCACGCAGACGTTAGTTAATGCAACTGGCAACCATCACAGGACACCTTTTAAAAAGTTGACAATTTCGTCAAAAGTTGTTAAGTATGCGTAGCTCCTAAAAATTACAACCTCGATTACTAAAAATAAATAGGTACTAATTGAATTAGTAAGATGTCATTATACGATAAAGAACCTGTATCTAAATTTTAGTATTCAAAACTAAACAATGCTTGAGTGTGTGAATTTATTTAATTATTAACTTTTATGATTTAATCCTAGAATATATTGAATAATTAAAAGAAGGATGCAGTAATGCTTCCTCTTAATTAATAAAATAAATAATAATATATTAATAAAAATACAATGACAGACAACCGAAAAAAAAATCGGACTCGATTAATAATTACTGGATAGACTTTATCATAATCATAATCATTTTTTGTCAGAACGTGGTCGGTATGTATATTACATGGTCTTAGTTTAACATAGATTGTCTCATCACATTCTACCACATGGGCGTACAAATGTTATTACCTAATATTAATAATAACAATAGTTTATTAATTATAGTTAAAATTCAAAAAGGGTCGGGTACGATGGGATTACTACTAAAATTCTAAAGGCTCAGTGGAAATAACATTTAAGGGAGAGAACAAAAAGGCGACGAATTCAACAGCTCCTTGATACACCGAACCAGGAAGAGCTATCGATGGCAGCCGAGGTACGCCTTCGCCAAGCTGGAAAAAAGATTCAGCGGCTATTGTAAGAGAGCTTTGTCTCTTTTCACCTCAAAGAGGTACAAAAATAATTAATTATTTGGTGAATTGCGACGATCTCTATCAGATTCTGAAGAATTTGATGAAGATTCTGAAACATCTGATTGAGATTCGGAATCTCTATCAGATGTTTCAGATTCTGATGATGATTCTGACTGATAGGTATCTAACTTATGTATTTAAGAGAAAAAAAAAAGTAATATTATGTTGAAATATAATGTCTAAAACCTTCCCAATGTGTTTAAATTTAATCTAGTACGTACTTGATTAACTGTTAGGGTATTCTATACACATATATTGAGTTAAATAATTTTGTCCGTCTAGATCATGAAAATACCAGACTGTGCGCCGGTGAGTAAAAGTTGGGGATCTGCGAGACAAACATCAGATGTAATTTTAATTTTTAACAAGTTAACATATTTACTTGGAATCTGATCTGTGATGGACGGGAGAATAAAACAATTAATATCCATACTAAAATTACTATTTAAAGATTTTATGGATACAGAACACATTTTATTGATAAAAGATGGTGAGATGTTGTTACCTATAATAGAATTGTTTACAGTCTTTTTTGTTGCAGTCAAACCTAGCTGGTGGTATAACCTCTCAGTCATGAGACATGACGTGCTGCCACTGTCAAGGATAGCACGTGCAACATACTGCTCACCATTAATACTCATGACCTTGACAAGTGCAGTGGACAATAACACGTGACCGTGTTCAACACCCGCGGACAGCGACACACCGGTACCTATAGCAATCGGCTGAGTGGAGACAGTTTCACTGCCATTCGTGTCAACAACATCACTGCTAGCAGAAGCACCACTTGCGTCTGACTTTAAGGATTTATCAACGTGAACAATAGTGTTGTGTTTACGACGGCATATTTTACAACCTGGCTTTTTGCAGTTGTTTGCATAATGTCCCAGATTAAAACAGTTGTAACAAACTTTGTATTTAGGTAATAACTGCAAACGAGCTTCATTGCTCAACGATAAAAACTGAGGACAACTACTAAACTTATGATCACCGTCACACATAACAAAATTCTTAGGCTTATTTGAAACACCATCATCCTATTTACTTGAACTTTCACTTGAATTATTTTTATTAGAATCCTGTACCAACATTGACCTAACCTTGTTTGAATTTTTACCTGTGTGTGAGTGTTTAGTATTCGTAGAAGCTTCCATTTCGAACGTTTTTAATATCTCAGCACGGTTTTTAATAAAAGTAATAAATAATTCAAACGGAACTTTAGAATTCTTATCCAGGCGGCCCTTATACTCACCCCATTCACGATAACTTTTGCTACCTAATTTGTGTGTGACAATATAAATGAGTAAGCTATCCCAATGATTAACAGGTTCATCAAAGGATTCTAAGGCACGTATAATTATGTTTGTTAACAATATCAAGTAAACCCTTGAAATTAACTGACGACTCCTTTTGAAGGGTGTCGATTTGAAATAATGCAAAATCATGATGTTGGATAAGCAGGTGTTTGTTATCAAACCGTTCGCAGAGAAGATTCCACGCTACCGAATAATTTGCAGAAGAAAACTGAATTGAGTTGATCACCACAGCAGCGGACCCAACTAGGGATGACCTCAAATAGTGAAATTTATTTATTTCGTCCGTATCATCGTTTGAATGCATGAGACAAAGAAATGTGTCGTGAAACTCTAACCAGTTTGTATAAAAACCACTGAATTTCGGCAACTGAATAGTCGGTAATTTAACAAACCTAAGATTGCTAGAACGCGACATTACGTCACAGATATCATTAGAATCTTGTTTCCTATTATCATCCAACATTTGTTGAGCTTTAGATAGGGCTTTGTAATATACAGATTCAAACTCTGCGCGTTCCGACATCTGACCATCCAAGTCAACAGTACTACACTCCAGCAATAATTGCACCTCATCATATTGAACATACAATGCTTCAAGTCTAGCAAAATGTAATTGCAACTCGCTTACCCCAGTAGGGCTCAAAGAAGATGGATTCAAAGAATTGAAATGGTCTGAGAACATTGTCACCTTTCCTTCCTTGCAACTCGCTCGTTTCCTAACGAGATCTTTATTGTCCTTATTTAATTCCTTATCCTCTGGCATTGCGTAAGCTGGTGTGATCAACCTGTAATGTATATAAATAAAGTTATAGCAACGTTTAAATTACAATTACAAATGATGCAACCTGAAATATGTACAAGATTAAGGCGGTACCCCGACCAAAACCTTGTCAAAGTGCGTTATTCAGAGGTTATTAACTCATTCACTATGGGTAATAAACTACATCTAAAAGCACATTATTAATGTTCGATATCCTATCATCACATTGCACGTTCTTATTTGTTTTTATGTGTTATAAATTCATCTGAAATCTCCTTCTAAAAAAGTGACTAAAATTATTGATTGCATGCATCTCTTGCTAAAGGTGACGTTCTATTCATTTGAGCATTACACTAATGGATAGATAATTTTAAAATCTAAATAATACACGTTTTATTTTATTTTAAACCTTCAGTTGTCTTTTTTTATTCAAGTAATTTCATTATTTTTGTGAATTTTATGATAAATGAGCGTGCGGAGGGAGCGAGACAGAGCGAGACTCAGCGACGGGACAGAGAAGGACCGAACGCTCAAGGTCGTTTGGTTAGGGAAGCGCCTTAAAATATACTAACTTTAGAGTGAATTACATTAATAATAATTTAGAATTAGGTAAAACTATGCGTATACGGTTATATTGTACTTAACTTTAATAATAACACCGCAATTGCAACGATTTCCATTGTCTATCTGTGCCAACTAATGTGATTACCTGTCTCAATAACTGTAAAATTATTACACCATAAAGCAAAATAATACAGTTATTACAAATAACTACTCTTTAACAACGTGTAAATAACAAAATTAACAATATAATTACTGATCAGATAACTATTGTAATACAATTTGTAACCACTCACAGGACAAATAAAAATGACAATAGGTATTTCGTACTAACTTGGCTATTAACGGCTAACTTACACTAATTATACCTGTTAAATAGAGTGTTGGGTACACAAATTGAATAATAAATCCGCCTTTCTCAGCTATTAAGTACCCAGACCACGTAAATTCCAACAATCTTCTGAATGACGTAGCAGAATGAGTCAACGATGATTTTTGATGTCTACCAATTCTCTTCAATCCCTTTGTAACAATTTGCTGATTGGAGTAAATATTCTTCAAATCTCCAGATCGGCGATCGAAGGACCATGTGCGGGATTGATCCAGGTATAATTACGGGAATAATGAAAAAATACGTTGCTTGATGTGAACGTGCAAATTTATTCAGATTATACGAGGGCTGCACTAAAAGTATCGGGAATGGAATATTTCCACTGTTCCTGTCATATTAAAATCTTATTAATTGAAAACTCCTTGGTTTTAAAAATCGAATACCATTTTTATTTTAAAAAAGATTCTCGGTCTTGTCACAAGCTTTTGTCAAACTTATTTAGTCGTTGAGAAAATGGAATTGACTCGAGAAAATTCAAGAGCGATGATTTATTATGACTTTCGAAGTGGTTTAACACAAAAACAGTGTGTTGACCGGATGATTTCTGCATTTGGTGATGAAGCCCCATCCAAAACCACAATTTATCGCTGGTTTGCCGAATTTCAACGTGGACGTGTCAAGCTCAGTGATGATCCCCGTCAAGGTCGTCCAAAAACTGCAGTCACCCAAGAAAACGTTGATGCTGTGCGTAAGCTGATTGAGGAAGATGGACATGTGACATACCGCGAAATTCAGGCAACTTTAGACGCATGAGTCAAATACAAATAATCTTGCATGAACAATTAGGTGTATAAAAGTTGTTTTCCCGATGGATACCGCATTCGCTCTGTGAAGAGCAAAAAGCGGCTCGCGTTACTTGGTGCGTCAGAACTCTCGAAAGATTCCACGCAGGATCCTCAAATGCTGTATACAACATCGTATCAGGTGACGAATCCTGGAAACACGCGTACGAACCCGAAACAAAAAACCAGTCACGAGTTTGGGTGTTCGAAAATGAGTTAAAGCCAACAAAAATTGTTCGTTCACGGAGTGTTGCAAAAAAAATATTGGCCACGTTTGTCTCCAAAACCGGCCATGTTACGACTATTCCTCTTGAGGGACAAAGAACGGTTAATGCAGAATGGTATGCTAGCATTTGTTTGCCACAGGTCGTTTCTGAACTCCGTAAAGAGAACTGCAACCGCCGCATCACCCTCCATCACGACAATGCGAGTTCTCACACCGCGCACAGAACAAAAAAGTTTTTAGAGCAAGAAAACATAGAATGATTAGACCATCCGCCGTACAGCCCCGACCTAAGCCCTAATGATTTCTATACTTTCCCTAAAATAAAGAATAAATTGCGTGGACAGAGATTTTCATCACCTGAAGAAGCTGTGGACGCCTATAAAACGGCCATTGTGGAGACTGAAATGAGAATGGTTGCTTCAATGATTGGTTCCATCGTATGGAAAAATGTGTCAAATTTCGCGGAGAATACTTCGAAAAGCAATAAATACATTTTTAAATAGTAATGTTGTGTCACTTCCTTGATTCCCGAAATTTTCAGTGCCGCCCTCGTATCATAGATGTAGGTAGCCGGTCGACAAACGTTAAAAATAAAAACGATTAGCCACAATCTACGTAGCCTCAACCTTAAACTATGAGAATTTCTGTAGGCGCTTGCGGGAATATGACAATATTTTAAGTTTTTCTTAAATTGTTTTCTGGTAGTATTCATTTCTTCATAGTCTGGCCCTGTACTAGGTTTATCCTGTTCCACCCAATTAAGAAAACATTGCCTAGCATTCCAATGAGCGTCTTTTGCATGTTTATTCCAACCTATTATACTGCCTTCCCTACGTACTCTTTTATTATAAGTAGACACAGCCGCCCTAGATAATGCTTGTATACTATTATCATACATTTTATCAAATTATAACTCTCTGATTTACATTCTTACACATCTTATTACTACACTCTTTAGATTCAACAGGAAAATCCATTTTTCTTAGGTAATTGTTACATTTTTGGCTATAATTATTTATTTGATTCGGATCCCTGTCACCCTGTCCCTCCACAGTAATTTACTATAAATTTTTTTAAGCTAGTAGGAAGCAAAGGTCTTACTATGTTATTGTTGCATTGAATTTCTAACGGAAAATGATCTGACCAATAAATGTCATGCCTGACGTCATAGATAAATGATTAGTCTCGCTGCGCTCGACTAGATACCGCGCCTCTACCGCGCTGTCCAAAAACAATAGCTCCGTGAATGCGGCAACTGATTATTGTAGTGTGTCATCGCCACTTGACATTTGTCAGTTGACATTGACAACTAGTGTGCGTGAAAATTGTGTTACCAGCTGCTCAACTGTTACACGAGTTAATGGGAAAAATATTTTATGCTGTGGTCTATTAGTTAAGGGCTAATTATTTTGCAGACGACTAACAACTTAAAGGGCTACTAACTATTTGCTACTAGAAATCATAGGCGAGGTACTATAAATAATGAAATGGTGACTAATATTAACAGTAGGATAGGATGCAAGAGCGAGCGAAGCGAGCTCGGGACTTGGGGCACTCTGACTCGGACTGGTTAGGTTAGAAGGGGATGGCGGGGTCTGGAAGACCCCGCCGTCCCCTTCGTGGTTATTTTTTTTAAACCGCCCAGAAGTAGGAGCCCCGCGTGGCGGGGCTCCGTCGGCTACGCCTTATTATGCAAATCAGATAAAACCCAGGATAAACCAGAATTTATTTTTTGTCCAAAAATAAAAATTCAGAAATAGGAGGCCTCGCCAAAACAGAAACTCGATGCCAGTTTAAATTAAAACAAAGCTAACAACTGATTATTAAGCTGCTACTTTCTACTTAAAATTATTCTACACTGTAGCTGCCAACCTACTATTTTTGCTACCGGCTTTAATTATTTTTTAATCCCAATTTTAGATTAATTTGTCGCCGCGTTAAATACATGCCTTAGTTAAGTTATAAATGTAGCTCAGAAAATGCTTAAAAATGAACAATAAATTAAAAGCGTATGTATAAATATACTCGTATTTGTGTATACATTTGTAGGTTTCTTCTTTAGAAAAATGGAAGGTAGGTATGTATATCAATGATTAGATGATTAAAAAATATTAAAAAATTAATTATTAAAAATGATTCTAATGTGTTCTCTCGCGTATCCTTCATCCCCTCGAATATTTTTTACGCAAATATTTTTGATGTACAGACACAAAACTTACATTTCAGAGTCAGAACATGAGTCGAAATACGAAAAATAAAGTTGGTTTTCCCGTAGTAAGTCAATCAACTGATTGCGCATTTTTTATGGGAAGTCGGTTTTTTTATTTTTTTTTGGCCCATGTTCCATGGGGAAAGATGTTCAGTTTCATGGATAGAATCACCCCTTGAAATAGTGTCAGCAAACATTTTTACACCTTATGTGTTTAGATTCCAAAAATAAACATTAAATAATTTATGGAACTAGGTTAAGTATATAATAACTAGGTTAGATAAATGAAATAGGTTATATAATAAAATACGAAAACAATAAATCCACATTATAAAAATCTCACCCACGGGGAACTTGATTCTTGTATACGCGGCAACACTGAATGGCGTTTAGGGTTTATGTTTTTGTGTTGAAATTTCGAAATTATACGATACTTAATGATGGTATGTGATCCCAGTGTCCTTCTTATTTCTTGTAGTATTCTTTTTACACAGTTTCACTACGCAAACTGGCATTTTACTTCGGATTATGCCCAAAATTTAATAAAACATTTGGCACATACACGTCACACACAGTTTGCAGTGTGACTGGTTTGGGTACGCCGACTTCGGCGTAGTATTTGTTGCCGCATTTGACAAGTACTCCGGGGTAGTCGAGCGCAGCGAGACGAATCATATATCTAAGCCTGACGTTAATATCAACTACTGAATTATAAGCTGCTTCTGTAACAAAACCGTGGTCAAGCCAACGTCTACAGCCATGACTGTCACTGATAAAAGTATACATATCAGAGTTGAAACAAAAACTAGCAACATCAGAAATAACCCAATCTTTTTCGGAACAAAACTCTTTTAGTTCCTGAAAAAAATAAGTTTCCAGGGTGTGAATTAAAATCTCTTAATGCAAAAAATCATTCTACATTATTACTATCAACTATTGCTACTATTTCACTAAGGCAGTCACAGAATTCTGCTAAATTGTCAATATGGTCAACGATATACACTTAGGATAGGAAGGGATCGGTCGCATATGGTTATTTTAACTGGAGCTATCCTATAACTGCTACAGTTAATCACTGACACAGAGTTAAACTTAGTTTTATTCCGGAGAAGAGCAACTCCACCATATTGTCGACCCTGCAAAATACCCGATGAACTATCCACTGCTGACTTAACAAAGAAACCAAAATCTTGACTGACTGTACCTAACAGGGGCACATCATCAGGCAGCAACCAGGATTCCATAAGGGCAATAATGTCGGTCTTAGTGCAGAGTGACCTTACACTGTCAATAGATCTCTTAAAACACTTACAATTAAAAGAAATTAACATAAACATAACATCACGCCTGTATTCCCCGAAGGGTTTGGCAGAGGTAGAAGAAATTATCTTAGTTATTATCACAGATGAACTATCCATTAAGTATATACAAGTATCTCTTATTATTTACAAAACGCCTGAAGGTTATATTTCATCTGGCCAAAGGATTAAAGGAGATAAGGCTATTAAGAAAAGTGATTAGGGAAATGGTTAAGTACTTAATTGTTTACACAGAATAACTAATGCAGTAATGAGCACTAACAAACTCCGTGTAATAAACTAATTTACCATGCCTCATCAGCAAATAGGACAGCATCAATAACCTAAGTCCAATTCTTGAGGAAGGTTATAAGCTATTTAACATCACGACCCTAAGACGACCCACTGACTAGGTTTTCATCTAAATACAGTGAAATATTAGTTTTATAAACTAACACCTTAAAAGCATTATAGTACTCGTATATATCATGTAGTCATGCTTCCAAAGAGTATAATAATGCTTCATTCAAATCTCTTTCAACACAGCACTTTCACTTGTTTTATTATTAATGTCACTATACTATGTCATTCTCCGTAGCCACAGAGTACATTTATATGGTCCGTAGCCTCCTCGTGAACCTTGGATATAAATAGAGGGATTTTATATCTGCAGCCTTAAAGTTGGTATCCACATTGGTTACCGCTATACTAAAATTCTCCACAACTTTTTTACGGAGCCGGCTCCTCTGTGTACTTGTCCATTCTTGATTACAATTGTCAGGTTTCCAGGTTTCCAATTTTAAAACATCAGCCATAGTTTTGTTTCCAGGCTGAATTATATTCTGACTGTCACAATTACTTTGTTTATGTTTACATTTAATCGCCGTCTTGCTGCTAGTCTTGTTGACAGGGCTCGGTCCAGAGAGTCTACTCCCTAAGCACAAAGTTCGTAGTTTCGGCCAAAGTTACGGGCGCTTCCTACTCCTTATCACTTACGGACAAAATATTAGTCCAGGTCTCGAACTAAAAATTCATGACAACACGATTTGACAGTAGTCCTTACTCCATATGTGTTTTGCCCGTCCGAAAAAGTTAATTAATCGGGAGTAGGGTTCACTTCTAAGTATCGTACTACTTTCGGACGGGCACGTGTCTTCGTTGACGGACTTAGAGCGTAGGCCCCCAGATTGCTGCGGGTCGACTTTATGACGCTCAAAAGTTCCAGGTACAGATTCACTTCGCAACATAGCAGCAATACTGGTCGTCCCACGAGAGATCAGATCGTCTGTCGCTAATGTTGAGGGTGACAATATAATCACTAATAATAATAATAATTCACTCTCTGGTGCGTAGGTATGGGTTGGATAGTGGGGTGAGGCAGGGGGGCTTACCTCGCCCAAGCTTTTCAACCTTTACTTCAATGAGCTGATCGCTGGACTCAGCAGCAAACAGATTGGATGTTGGGTTGAAAACGTTTGCGCAACTCATAACTGCATATCATCTGCTTAACTGAGGCTATTAAACCTCAGTTATGCAGATGATATGGTGCTGCTGGGTCCAAGGGCCGAGTCCATAAGGGAGCTTTTGGAATGTTATGAAAGGTACGCTGCTAGCCACGGTCTAGTTTATAATTGTAAAAAGAGCGTTTTCATGATCTTTAAGGCCCCCGGCAGGACGCAGTCATACGAGCCTATTATCAACCTCAATGGCCAGCCCTTACAATGGATGAAACAAACTAAATACCTAGGGCATTACATAACGGAGCACCTTAAAGATCATGAAGATATCGAACGCGAGCGCAGGGCTCTTGCTGTGAGAAGCAATATGCTAGTTCGCAGGTTTGCGTGTTGTAGTAAGGATGTTAAAATTACGTTGGCCAGACCTTCTGCACAAGCAGCCTGTGGGCCAGCTACACGTGGAAAACAATGGACGCCCTTAGGGTCCAGAACAATAACAGGTTCGGAATGCTTTTGGGGCTGCCGCGATTTTGGAGTGCCTCTGGCATGTTCGCTCAGGCGCGTGTCCGCGACTTCCACGCTATGGTGAGGAGAAAAACCGCGTCGCTATTGGAGAGAACGCGGTCAAGTCCTAATGGCATTTTGAAGATTTTAATGGACAAATTTAACTCCCGGTAATGAATCACTTCATGCAGGTGTTGGTTAGGCAGGAGTGATTTATTTCATCTGGTGAATAAATGCAAATATTGTTTTTGATGTACTAACAACCCCTACACGATAACATGTACAGGTAATTTTTTTGCCCTAATTACCCTGTAATGGTGAGTAACATGAGTAAGTATAAAAGGTAATGTGAAATTTTGATAGTATTCATTTGAATAATAGCATTCACTAGATAATATATTGTGCAAATCTAACATGATCTGTGTTAACTATTTGTGATGGATTTTATACTTGAGGGTAAGTTACAGCATTATTTACTTTTATAAAAATCTTATAGTAATGTTGAAAAAACACAATTTCCTAGAATTTTTAGAGTAATTTTCAAGTTTTTGAATTTTGTAAGTAAAACAGTAATGTCTCCTCGTGTCACCTCCGTAAAACTTTTTTATATACAACGTGTATCTATGAACTAGCATATTTAAAAAAAAAAAACATTGCAACGTTTTTGCACAAGTATTTAGATATTTTCCTTTTTTTTCAGATTACGTTATAACAACATCGAAAAAAGATTTTTTTGAAGAATGCCAAAAAAAATCTAAAGAAACGAGAAATGAAGAGTTGTTTCGATTCATATCGGCAAGATATGATCTCAGCAGAATAACTGATCATTCTCTGAGGGAGATGAAAGTCATCATCTCACAGATGGAAGTGGACTAAATGTGGGAGATTCCGAGAACGGTTTCTGGAGACAAATTCAGAGTGGCTAATGAGTGCAGATATTATTATCATCAAAAGTATCTGCCCACCTACCAGCACCATGGCCTTCCACTACCACAGAAACTGCAGCAGGACCTGGCCGACCACCCATCAAAGAATTCACAGATTCAAGTCTTAAAACACAACGGAGACGAGTTGATAATTCAATTCAGTTCAGAAGTACCAGTGAACTACTGTACGCTGCAGAGGTATCAGCACGCTTGTCAGGTAAGAGGGGAGTGGCAAGTGTCTAAAAAAATGTTGATGATACGGGTGAAAAATCAGTGAAACTAGTGTAGCGGTGTTTAACGAGTGATGAAGCTTTGGCGTACTATGTCGACAGCAAATCGACCACTCATAGTTATAAGCAGACTCGGAAGTGGAGCATCAAAGCGGGACATAAGGTATTTCCATCATTGTATAGTCTTAGAAAAGCAAAAGTTGCGTGTTTTCCTCTAGAAGTCTAGAGGGGCATTTAACGGTAGATGAAACGCGTGCTGAAATTAAAGTTCAGGCTATTTTAGATAAAACTGCAGAACGCTTGATTTTAGCTCAGAAAGATGTCGTAAGCAGTGTTAAGCCTTGCTCGTCATTTAAACTCATTAGTAAGTGGGGTCGTGATGGCAGTTCCGGTCACAGCACATATAAACAAAAATGTACTAATTGCGATGACACTGGTGAATTTTAGTTTGTTTATTACTTGATTATAAGGATAACATTGTTTGGGTAAACCCTCGACCATCTTCTACGATGCTTTGTCGCCCAATAAAGTTTATTTTTTTCTAAATAAACTAAGGACTTTACCGTTGCAGAAACGAATAAAGTTTTAGAAGAGATCATTTATAATTTATTACCAAAAATATGCAAATAGGAGGACAATGAGTTTTCTCTCAAACATGAAATGCTTCTCACAATGATTAATGTATTTTTTTTCTTTTATAATATTACTCATTCTTCATTGACAATCTTTTTAATCTTCTATTTTACAAACTACCTTTACTGAATTAAGTAGGGAGGGTTTAATAATAATAATATAATATAATAAATCATTTAATTCAGACATAGTCCATACATTATAATAGGTCTTTACCTATGAAATTGCCGTTTTGTATGAAAAAATTTAAACGAATTTTTTTCATGAATTTTTTATTTGTATTAATCGAAGTAATCACCCATGCAATCAATGCATCTTTGCCATCGCAGTGGCAGTTTATTGATGCCCTTCTTAAAGAAATCAGCTGGACGGGAGGCAACAAATTCTTCAAAGGCATTTTGTACTGCCTCTCGGGTATTAAATTTTTTTCCCGCCAAGAAGTTATCCAAATTCTGGAAAAAGTAGTAGTCTGTAGGCGCAAGGTCTGGTGAGTAGGGCGGATGACGGAGAGCTTCCAACCCCAGTTCTTGCAACTTGGAGACCGTCTGCTGTGCAGTATGAGGTCGCGCGTTGTCGTGCAGGAGCAGCGGAGACGAGCGATTGACCAATGCTGGTTGGAGATGCGCCAGCTTCTCCATCATTGTGTTCAGTTCTTCACAGTACACATCTGCAGTAATGCTCACCCCGTTTGGTAAGAAGCTGTGATGAATCACACCGGCGCTAGACCACCAAACAGTGACCATCACTTTTCTAGGGGTAAGTTTTCGTTTAGGGCATTGTTTAGGTGCTGAACCAGGATCCAACCAACTTGCTGAGCGCTTACGGTTATCAAACAGAATCCATTTTTCATCGCAGGTAACAATGCGGTTCAAAATTCCTTCATTTGTGTGTCTGTTGAGCAGTGCAAGGCACGTCTCGACGCGTACTTCGCGCTGGCGATCATTGAGTTCGTGGGGCACCCATTTGTCAAGCTTTTTTACCTTGCCAATTTGACGCAAATGGACCAATATTGTTTTGACGCTAACGTCGAAAGCTGCTGCTAATTCAGCCGTAGATTGTGTATCATCAGCTTCCACAATCGCCTTTAATTCGTCATTGTCGACCAAAGTCTTCGGACGACCGCGAGGTTCATTTTTCAGGTCGAAATTTCCAGAACGGAAGCGAGCAAACCAATAACAGGTGGTGCGTTGGTTTGTAGTGTTAGCTCCGTAAACGTCGTTGATGTTGCGTGCCGCTTGTGCCGCGTTGCTGCCACGACGGTACTCATATTCCATAATTACTCGAATTTTTAACGTATCCATGATGACGAAAAAGATTGAAATGCGATGAAAATGTAACACTAATCAATAAAGAAATGACTACTTTTAGAAAAAAAAAACCTTGTTTTTAAAATAAAATTAATTTGAAATTAGAATTCTTAGCCAAACAAAAATTATTTTGATTTGAAATGGCCAGTACTGCAGAACGGCAATTTCATAGGTAAAGACCTAATATAAAAATAAAATGAAAACAAAATGTGATTAATAAACACATAAGAAGCTAAAAATCCAAGAAAATAATTTTGTCCAGCTAGGTTGTTCTACTCGAATCACAGTGCAACGTGGTCAAATGGAAGTGGTGGAAGTTTGTCGAGCTGACGCGCAACACATATCGACGTTAAAGTTGGGTCCGTTTCCTGGAACATGCCAATAATGTCAATGACACATGTTTTATAATCCTTTTTCCTTGATAACTTGCATCTACGCGTATCTGGCGACAGACATCCATGTAGTGCCGCTCTTACTTGAACTAGTTCGTCTTCTGAAAAAGCCGTTGAGCATATTTGAACATTGCTTACATTTTCCATCACATCTAGCTTATTTTGACTGAAAGCTAAAGCTTCATTTGCTAAAGCTTCACAAGGCGCTGAGAACACGCCGTAACCACGTTGTTACTCATTTTCACTAGGTACACAACATTTTTAATTAGGTACGACATTTGTTTGCGTACATTAGGCGCGCACGGTGCTGCCCATGTTTAGCTTCACTTAAATCTGAAACTATTCTAAAGTAACTAGTATAACATTGGATTTTATTAGTAAATGTCGTGTGATGCATAGTTCTATAGTGAAAACAAAATGTTTACAAAATTGTTATTATTTGTTTTGTTTCAAAGTTCTTCAGCATTTATATACGAACTCAATGGTATGTGTGGATAATAACGTAGATATTTTATAATCTTGACCTTCAAAGGGCGTTTAGCTGAATGTTAACTTTTCAGTTTGTTTAGTTTAATGATTAAATTAATATTTTATGGTTACGTGGTGGTGGTGGTTTGGTGGTTGGTTGGTAGGTATGGTTACTTACATAATAAGAATGAATTGTTAATTGCCTGTATTATCATCTTGTTTATCCAGCGATGCTAAAATGTTTAAGCATACCTTCATATAATTAAATATTAGTTCACTAATTGGTACCTAACTCATCAGTAACTTTTCGGTCAGCTAGAGGAAGTAGGTAGCTAATAATAACTAAGGACGAGGGACTAACCAGAGAAAAGCGGGTGTACTATAGATACGAGACCTCTGCCGAACTCTTCAGGGAATAACATTACCATTACCTATTGTTGTAGAAATAATGAGTTAAATTGTTAAATTATTATGTCAATTTCGTCAGGCCTAAGGAATATTTCAGAGCTTCCTACTTGTTTCACATACAAGCTTCAACACAATTTTATTAAGCTTTAAAGACTTAAGAACGTCACGAAGTTTTTCTGTAAAAATCGTGGCTGCTCGTCAATACACACTAGACTACAGGACCTACGTTATAGCCCTAGCTTCGGTAGGTATGGCGGTAATACTGGCCATTTTTTTTGACTCCTCTTTAAGAGCTTATTGCAAAAAACAACATTTTTACAAATGTTAATTGTTTGTCATTTGTTAATTGTTGTTTTTTGTTTGTTTGTGAATGAGTCATGACTTCAACACAAAATGGGTCGTAAAATGATTATCTATTCACAAATGGCGCGAGATGACCAACAGGTCAGCAACTACTTACCTATGTACTACCGAGGGTATAGGTTATGGGGTAACACCTTTTCGCGTATCATGTTTTGTACGCGAAAATGTTTTGCCAAGCTACGTGCTACAGAAGATATAAGTCAGATAGATAAAAGAATCAAGTTTCAATGATCCTTATCTACTCGTATGGTAGTAAAAAGTTTAAAATAATTAGTTGATACATCTTAATTACATTGGTTTATGATTGGATGGAAACCAGCACCCTTATTACATAAAACATCACAATCTGAATCATTTTGAAGCCTATTCCTAATCCATTGCTTCATATGTTCGAAAAATGTGTCTGCTCAACAACGAATAACGCAATGAATGTTGTTGAACTGTCAAAATGAAACCCATTCCTAATTTTAGTGTGTTACGTAATTACCCCGCAAAACTACTTAGTAGTAGTTCCAAAGATTAACCCGTACATACAAACAAACAAATTTGTCCTCTTTATAATATTAGTGTAGAAGTATAGATTTGTATATGGCTGTTGTTGTAGTAAGCAAACAAGAGGACATTGCTGCTCATCTCCTACTGTACTTAGGTATAGTTAACCTAAGCATAATGCTGACGCTCAAACCTTTTGCTTCCGGAGCTATAGTTTTATGTATGTACTTACTACTACTAGCTGTAATACTGGAGACAATAAACATTGTTGTATTCTATTCTACTATAAAGATCATCATAGAATTTAAATAGTATACTAAGTTACGACTTAGTAAACTTTTACGTCAGCCACGGAAGCGGAAGGTGGGACCTATAATTAAGTTGAATCATGGGCGAACATTGCGCATGATTCATGCGTTGTGTCTCTAAGATGAATGAATGGGACAAATGAAAAGGAGGATGGTAACACGAGGCAAACCATAGTTTCTACTTATTTATGTATGCTTTACAATATAGTCTTCGTTTTATAGATGCGGACTACGCGCTCATGCCTCCGATGTTCCAATTAGACGACTACGAGGAATGTTTCGAAGATCCTGAGGGGCTGTACTGCATTGCAGAGTTAGCCATGGTGTCAGATAAGCCTAGCCCGCTCTTAACTATGATGCAGGTGAGTTTTGAGTCTCCTTCATAATCTTTGCCAGCCCTAGGAAGTTCTCAGTTGTCATCATCATCTTACCATCACCACCACCTATTTTTTTTCTTTCCTACTTTTCTATCATCATTTCAGCTGAGAATCGACCATTGCTGGACATAGGCCGGCCTCAAACATCGCCACAAGGACGAGTCTTGTGATTCTCGCATCTAGCGGATTCCTACGACCATTCTTTGTTATGATTTACTCGTTTTTTTTTTAACGTCTAAACCTGTTTTAAGCAAAATTTTAATTGTATCAAAGTTATGACAAATGAAAGATGATAAAGAGACGTTGTGGTGGCTCAGGGGTTAAATCTGGGCAAATACTACTGTGATCTTTTTCAATTCCTATATACTTTCTGAGTTTACCTTGGACCTTACTAATCTCGCTGACGGAAAACATCGTGAGGAAACCTGGACTTCTAGTTAATATAAGTCTGAAATCGCCAATTCGTATTGAGCAAGCGTGGTGATCACTGCTCGTGCCTTCTCTGTATGAGAAGAGGCCTTTGCCCTACAGTGGGACAATAATAAGCTGGTATATTATTATACGCTAAAGAAAAATTACTTACTGCCAGTGCCAACTTTGAACCTAGCTGTATGAACTTTCACATGTGCGACAATCTACACTTTTGCGTATGTTTTCTGTGTTTTTACAGGAATATTCTGCACATTTCCCTACACACTACAATCATACGCTACTACGTCGTGGTATATGCATCACTCAAACATGCAAAAAGTTCTACGAAGCTTCAGAAGGGGACCTAGGGTCGGCCCTTGAGGCATGCGCCAACGAAACTTTTTATAACAATTACAAGCTAAAGACGAGAGTGTCAAATGACTACGCTTGTTCCAAACGCGAAAAAAACCAGCCAATAGATTATGTGGATATAGCTGTGGGTGTCGGCTGCATCGCAATATTGGTCACAAACATTGTCGCAAGCATTTGCGATAAGTTTTTTGAAACAGGAAAAGATTTTAGAGGTTTGTTTTTTTGGAGATGTTATAATTATTTAATTTCCCATATAACACCAGAACGGTTTTGGTCATCCTCTGAGGACAAAATCAAAATGCCTGAAACTGTGGCCAGTGCCTTATCTTTCCTTTTATTTTAAGTATTACAACAATTCTCAAGTCATCATTATTTTCAGGTCTCAGGTTTCTGTACTGTTTCTCAATATTTCGTAATTGGGACAAGCTGGTGGCGCCTGCGGCATATGGAAGAGAACCCCGTCTGCAAAGATTGATAGGATTTCATGGTATCAGGTAATGTTTCCACATCATTAACTGTACCTAAACTATACAATATATAATATATATTAAAGTCACTTTTCGTGTCTGTCATGTGGCCGCGTTGTTCTTCTAAACTCCGTAACCGATTTCAATACGGTTTTCACCATCATTTAGAGAATTTATTCCAGAAAATATAGGTGATAATACAATATTATTAAACTTACATAATTATAATAATGAAATATCGATGTTTTATCAAGTCTTAAATCCCATAGAACATGCATGGGACGAGCCCGGGAGATGCGTAAGACAACGCTCTCCTGCTCCCGTTACTTTACACGAGTTAAGGAATGCGCTAGTGGAAGAATGGGCAAACATAGACCAAAATTGTATTAAAAATTTGGTTTACAGCATGTCACATCGTCTTAATGAACTGATACGGGCTCGTGGAGGAAATACAAAATATTAAATTGACAAAAAATCTTTCATTTTTTAAGATTTACTGCGAAGTGTATTTTTGTTGTCATAAGTTAGAAGCGAAATTTTCTGCCTGTCTGGCGCAGTGTGCTGAAGCCTTATCATGGTGAAGTAGAAGATAAAAATTAAAGTCGCCTTTCGTGTCTGTCTGTGTGATCGCGGTGTTCTTCTAAACTTCGCAACGGATTTTGATGTGGTTTTTAGTATTATTACGATAATTTATTCCGGAAGGTTTATGTGTACTATTTTCTGCCAGCGACTTAATCCGCGTGACATTTCTTGTTTTAATATAAAATATATCCGATGACACTCGGCAATATAGTCTATAGCTTCTATAGCTGCTATTTCTTTCCATTACTGAAAGAATTTTCGGAATTGGAGCAGTAGTTTTAAAGATTACCCCCTATACAAACTTACAAATTTAACTTTTCTATGAAACGACAATTTTTTTTTTAGAACCGTCGAAAAATGTCTCCCCTAGGGTCTAGAATTTGGGCACGCCACAAATGCGGTGGTAAGTCCCCTCTTTGACGAGTGGATTGAGAGGCGCCACGGCTTCCTCACCTTCCGCCTGACGCAGGTCTACACCGGACACGGTTGTATCGGGAGGTTCCTGCTTTGCATAAGGCGGGAGGAAACGTCTAGGTGGCAACAGTGCCTGGATCGCCTGGAGGACGCGGTGGAACATACGGTGGAGGTCTGCCCGGTTTGGGCGGAGCACCGCCGTGTCCTCGCGGAGGCGATCGGCGGCTGCGATCTCTCGCGTCCGGCTCTGGTCCAGGCCATGGTATGGAGCGAGAGGGCATGGGAAGCCGTCACCTCCTTCTGGGAAGCAGTAATGCCCGCGAAGGAGGAGGCGGAGCCCGTGAAGGAGAGGCAATCGTTGCGCCCTCACGCCCCTAGTCGCCACAGGGTATGGAGTGAGAGGGCATGGGAAGCCGTCACCTCCTTCTGGGAAGCAGTAATGCTCGCGAAGGAGGAGGCGGAGCGCGTGAGGGAGAGGCAATAGTTGCGCCCTCATGCCCCTAGTCGCCACAGGAGACGCTCTGGGTGTCGAACCCATTCCCGGCTACCATAAGCGTGGGCTTGCAGACGGCGATCAATGGGTAGCTCGCCGTCCAGTAAGGACGAGGCCCGGGTTGACGGCGCGTTGTGTTCTACGCGCGCCTCAAACAAATGTCAGCACTAATTTACGGGGTCCTCTAGGGCGGATGCCTGCCAGGGCCGCGGATTGTTCGAGTTACCGTGGCCCTGGCACACAGGCAACTGAAAGAACACGGGTGGGTTTTTAGTCAGTAAAAGTCTGAAACGCCCTCTCGGTCCACCCAGAGCGGGAGAAGTTATTTGTTGATTACCCACGCAAAAAAAAAAGCGGGTCTAGAATCATGTGCTGAATTCATGATTGTATGTAGTTTGCGCATCGATGTCCCTGCTACGGTTGCCACCCTCAAACAGTTCAGAAGAGAGAGAGAGAGTTCAGTTCAGTGCAGTTCGTAAAACATACCCAGAAAAATATAAAGTTTAGGCCTTTTCTGTGATCTTTGGTTATAATAAAAATAAATATCTATGGTTAGGTGACTGTTCATGAGAAATCCCGTGTGTTTACAATCTACTGTCATATTATTTTAGTGATAGCTGTTCGTCAGGAATAATCTGTAAGAAAGCATCAGTCAGTGTATCAGTGTTGTGTCATTAGGTAGTATATCCAGGAACGCAGGCGTTCATTAATTCACTTAAAACTAAACACTTCGCAAGCAATGGGAAATTACTAAGTCACTGTAGGCTGCGTGTGTCGACCTCAGGACGAGCTGCTTCTCACACGGACAACTGTACGTCGCTTGCTCCCACGTCACCAGTCCTGACTTTCTTCATATTTTGACTGCTGCGACTACAACTACAAACGTACAAATGGCTGTTATTTCAGTAAATTGTGGTGTATTAGGACTTCCACGCGAAAGAAGTCGCGGGCAGAAGCTAGTTAGCCATATTGTAATAATTCATTTTTATTTCTTGCAGGACTTTGACTACTGTTCTCGTCATTTCAGGACACACAATTGTAATCAGCGTCTTTTCTATTGAAAACTCTAAGTTTATAGAAAACGTAAGTTATATCTAGAATAAATGATTGAATTCAAAGACCTTTTCAATGAGCAATATAATCGCGAAAAGGTCTTTTTTTTTCGAATAACAGGAATACAAAACCTTTGTAAATTTCCTGTTTCATATAATGATGAAATGTGATTTTAATTTCAGATGTTCATTGCTGCCCCCATGCACTTAATAGTGAACGGGACACTGATAATGCAGACATTCCTGATGATCTCTTCCTTTCTACTAGTGTATTACTGGCTGATATATTCAGAGATACATGAACCTTCGTGGAAGATGCTGCCGAAGCGATTCATGATGAGATGGTTGAGGTGAGGAAAACACATTTAGTTGGCTTATTGAAGCACCACACCATCTTTTAGGTAACGTACGTAAGTCTGTTTGAGACTTGCTGTGAAAATGTATAAAACACAAAAAGACTTACTTGTTCCATATTAATCCTTGTTTCCAATTTATGTTAATTCCACAAATATTAACCTTATCTCGGTCAAAATTAAATTGATTTCAGAATGACTAGTAGGTACTGTTCAGATAGTCTACAAAAAAATAGAAGGTTTTGTGAAACTGAACTATACTCGAAAGGTTTAGGTAGTTAAATAAAGGTAAACAAAAAAAACCACGTGACTCATAGATGTTAAACCTTTTATTTCAAATGTTAATATCATATTATTTTGAGTCCCTTAATAATAGTCTCTATTCTGAATCTGAATTTGAGGAACTATCTGTCACATTAATAATAATGCGTTCAGTGGTATCATCAATAATTTTGTCTAATTTAAACATTTTCTGTTCTTCTTTTATTACATGACCCTCGCAACTTTTCCAATTCTCAGCAGTCACATTAGCTAAAGCCTCTGGCAAAAGAATGTTTAGGTCAGACATTTTAAAAGTTTTGTTTTTCTCGGCTACAAACCCTTTAACTTGAGCCCATATTAACTCAATTGAATTGCGCTCACAGTGCAAGTGGTATGGTAGCGGCCGCAATTCAGTGACACCATATAACATTTTTTCTAATTCATCCACAACTTATAAGGCATCTGGTTAACCGACTAAACGTAATACCTGCTACTTCAGTTACCATACTACGTCACAGGTGTACTCTTCAATTTAGCAACGTTATCTATTCGTTGTATGTTCTAAAAGGTTTAGGGAACCTGTCTTTTTGGGCTCTTTACAATAGACAGATTATAAAATATTATAATATTTTAAAATCTAACAAAAAAAATGTGCTCAAGCAATTACATGTACGAAGAGTATAGTTTACGAATAAATGATAAAGTTTAACATACATTAATAAAAGAGGAAACTATCGTATAAATCGCAGATAACTTTAATTTTGTTGTAAAGTATTTTTAAACAAGAAAGTGTCAACTATAAAAAACCCTTTTAACGATTTGTTTACCTTTATTTAACTACCTAAACCTTTCGAGTATAGTATTATATATAATGTGGGTATTAAAATGATTTTTCCGAAAACAAATATTTGGAACATAAATTTCGAACGCAGGATAATTTGTATCACTAAATCGAGGATTCGACTCTGATGTTTGACTGCTATATATTAACAATAAATTGACATTGTAGATTGACTCCATCTTACGCCGTCATCTTGGCCTTGACAGCAACTTGGCTTGGGAGACTAACATCAGGACCTTTTTGGAAGGTCAGCTTTTTTCACATAATATTTCATACTAGCTGTTGCCCGCGACTTCTTCTGCAATCTATGATGAAAAGTAGCGCATGTCCTTTTCCAGGTCATGGTCTACCTATGTGCTAAATTTCATCAAAATCCGTTCAGCCGTTTTAGCGCGAAAGCTTAAGGCGGAAACTTCAGGGTAGCCCGCGAAATTCAAATTTTGTTACGTTTTTTGCATTTTCAGGTCACTGTCAGGTTGTATTTTGATTAAAATATGATTCCCGACCGTAACAATTATGGTTTTACAGAATTATAGTCATTAGAATCAGCAATACATCTCTATACGTTCATATTACCCCATTGAATGACTATTTCATGAAATCAGGACATTTGAGGGCAATTCTAACTTAAGGAGTTGTATTGCTGATTCTAATGATTATAATTCTGTAAAGCCATATTTGTTACGGTCGCGAATCATATTTAGATCACCATACAACCTGATAGTGACCTGCAAATTTAAAAAAACGTAATTAAATTTGAATTTCGCGGGCTACCTTGGCGCATACCCCTTAACAAACAAAAGAACTCACTTTCACATTTATAACAAGTATAAGTAGGTGTGTGTAGTGTGTGTGTGCGTGTGTGTGTATCTGTGTTTTTATTACTAGCCACCCGCCCCTGCTTTGCACGGCTTAATTACGACTTGACGAAACATCAAGATTTCTTCATTAAAAATGTAAGTTTAATATTAATGTATTGTATACCTAGACTAATATTATGAAGAGCTAAAATTTGTGAGTTTGTATGTAGAGGGAAATCTTCGAAACTACTGATCCGATTCCGAAAATTCTTTCAATAATGGGAAGCCATAGCAGCTTAAGAAGCTATAGCTATATTGCCGAGTGTCATTGGGTATATTTTATGTTAAAACAAGAAATTTCACGCGGATGAAGTCGCTTGCAAAAGTTAGTACACATAAACCTTCCGGGAAAAAATCTCTAAATAATGCTAAAAACCACATCAAAATCCGTTGCGAAGTTTAGAAGAACACCGCGATCACACAGACAGATGCTACTATAGAAGCTACTTCACCATGATAACGCTTCAGCACACTGCGCCGGACAGGCAGTCGAATTATTGAGTACGGCAGCTACAGATAATGAGCCTCGCCTCATTTATTCTCAAAAATGAAAGTCACACTTCGTCGCATTGACATTATGAACCCTGATGAAGACGCAGTGACTGCATTCGAAAGGGCTGTGGTAGAGAACACCAGGTAGCGCTACCCACCAAGCAAGATCGGAAGATTCTTTCTTTTCAATGGAGGAGTGGTAACAAAGTACACCTTTTCTAAGCGACGCATTACACACACACATCATACACACACACACAAACAGACATTCGCACAATAGTGACACATTTTCCGACATCCACGCGAACGAAGTCGCGGGCACAGCTAGTTTATAATATAATATGTATAGATTTAAGATATCGTTAAAGGTCAGGTACGTCGTACTCACAACCGGCGTGCGTGTATGACCAGATGTATGAACGTAAACGAGGCAAAAGGAGTATGTAAGGATCGTAGCAGGTGGCGTTCTGTAGATTCTGCCTACCCCCGTGGGAAGAAGGCGTGAGTTTATGTATGTAAGATATCGAAATGCATTGAAAAAGACTTTTGAAACCATGAATAAGTCACATCGAACACATAATTTCATCTAAAAACTATCGTGTTCTGCGCTTCTACCGATTTGTAGACGTCGAACTTCTCTTCTCTTTTCTTTAATTTTCCTTTTTATTCTTTTTTTTTTCTTAATTTCTTAACAGAAAGCAGTTGGCAACGAATTGAGTGATTGTCGCCGCCACTGGTGGAAGCATCTCCTCTACATCAACAATTACTCTGACAACTCTGAATGTATGATACAGACCTGGTCAGTATTTAAATACGATTTTAGGTAAAAGAATTGAAATGCACATGCTGAAAGATGGTTTATACCGATACGAATCGTTTATTTCTGCCGTCAAGGACCTTACCTGAAACATTCTGTGTTGAGCTGGCCTGGCTTAGAACGGAGTTTCAGTAGAATGCGAGGCCAGCCTATATTGGTTTTGTTACTACTGACGTGCGGCCTACTGTACATTGTGTGTTTGTTTAAAGTTGTGCAAGACACTATATGCATGTAATCGACGTGATATCAATAAAACTTCTTTTGTATCTCGTTTAGCGTCCCTCAGTGTAGTCAAAACTAACTCCCTGTACTTGTGCGTACCACGTGTATTAGCTCTATTCGAATAACAATAAGGGAAGATTTATATTAGACCGGGCCGTGCCCGGGGCGTGCCGTGTACGTGGCCCGGACGGGGCACGGATTTGAAACATTACATTCATTTTGTATGAAGCAGTTTATGTTACACAGTGTATGATCCGTGTCGTCCGGGCCACGTACACGGTACGCCCCGGGCACGACTCGGTCTAATATATATCTTCCCTAAATGTTGACCAGTGGTTAAGTCCTCCTTCTCATGCACGTGGTTGTGGGTTCAAATCTGGGCAAATACCAATACGTCTTTTCAAGTCATATGAACTTTCTAAGGGTTTTATTGACATCAGCGAAGGAAAACACTGTGAGGAAACCTGGACTTAGAATTAATAATTATAAGTCTGAAATCGACAATCCGCCTTGAGCAAGCGTGGTGATGCAGTGAATGCTGCCTTCTCTGTGTGAGAAGAGGCTTTTCCCTGCATAGGAACAATACTAGGCTGGTATTATTAAAATTATAAAATAATTAAATATCTTCTTGTCTCCAGGTATCTAGCAGCAGACACCCAGCTCTACTACATGGCTGCCACCGTCTTCGTCCTGTGCAGAACAACTCGCAGTAGGAAGGTCGTGCTGAGCCTTCTTTTCGTCCTAGGGGTGGTTGTTCCCACACTACACACTTACTATGAAAACCTCGACGGTGTTCTAATAATTTCTCCAGAGTAAGTTGGTCAAAACGATGATATAATAGATAATTTAACCTCGAATGAAATGAAATTATTTATTCTGTAAATAGGATATCGGAATCACATTTACAAAACAAAATTCACATTTAATAAAAACCTAGTTCGAGTCGAAATTTCCTATCTGACTACCCTGACAAGAAATGACGAAACAAACTCAAGGTCTCTTTTGAAGTGCAGATATTAAATAACAAAAACATCTTGTAATAACATGCAGGATAGCATACGGACTGGCCTTTTGAGGAAAATATCAGAAACAGTTTGAGTAAACCTGTACTAACAGACGACAATACTGAGTTATACAGTGTGTATGGAGAACGGTTACCGATACTTTGGGCATATTATATACTCACTTTTATCAACAAATATACATTCATAAATTTAATACTCCTAACCCAACTCCCCGCGAATTGCAGCCATCAATTTTTTTAAATCTGCTTTTACATCTGCTTTCATCTGCTTTTGGCTTTTATATCTGTAATTTTATGATGTACATAATAAAGAGTATTCTATTCTATTTTTTTATCGTCTTAAATAGGCTATGTTCAATAGAATGCCTACCTTTGAATCTAAGAGACCTGCAGACGTGCAAATGACCTTATTGCAAAAGTAAACGTCGAGCCTATCAAATGTTAATACATTTTCCTGAATAATTAGCATAAAGAGCCAAAAAAATTAAATTACGAAACTGAGATTTGTGACAAACATTCGACTCAACTAAGGTGGTTTTCACACGATCCCGCTCACCGCCGCGAATGGCGGAGGCAGCGAAGCGGATTTTATGGCCGTGCTTCGCATGGAGAGGCGGTGAGGGCGCTTGCCCGCGCGGATAGGTTTCGATCAGTCGTGCAGTCTGATCACAGAGGTTGAAAAGAATGGATGCTGGCAGTGGTAGCAGCAATTTGTTCCGCGCTGTAATGCAGTGTTTCGTGTACTAAGCGCGCTGCGTGGCGGAGGCAGCGCTCAGCGCCGCTCGTCCGTACGGTCGGGCGGCGTACGTGTGTTAGGCATCAACGGATTACATACAATCCAATGCAACGTGAGATCCGCTTTACCGCCAGCCGCGTACGTGCGCGGCGCGGGGCGTCGTGTCATAGACGCCTTAGCATCCACTAGTTATGCTATACTTAAACATACATCCCTACAGATAAATTACCCACAAAAACTAGGATGAATGAGATCAGATGTACAGTCACCAAAAGTGATAAGTAACCAGACTCGTCGGATATATATAGTTGAAATTTAGTAAGAAACCGAAAGATGTTTTCGAATAAAATTTAATTTAATTAAGTAATAGAAAAGAATATTCGAAAACATCCATCCGGTTGTTACTAAACTTCAACTATATCCGACGACCCTGATTACTTAGCTATTTTAGTGACGTACACCAAATAGTTAAAGTTAACTAGCTGCGCCCGCGGCTACGCTCACGTGACTGTCCATTCTATTGGCATTTAAATTAATAGTAACCTAGAGCCCATATTATTCCACAGCAGGAGAAAGGCCTCTCTACTCTCGTTCCACTTCTCTTGATGTAAGGCGACTAAGAACCAGTCTTTGTTGAAGGCGTGTAGCTAGTAGTATAGTTAAAGTTAATTATTTTTTTATAATTCCAGGTTTGCACTGATTCTGTTTAAGAGTTCTCCCACGTTCGACAAGATCTATAAGAGAGGGCACACCAACCTGACTGGTTATGTCATCGGCATGGCAATGGGTTACTGGGTCTATGAGTGGCAGAAAGCTGGTGGTGATCCGAAAGCCTTCTGGGTAACTAACTTATTTTTAAATAATTATGTGGTAACACTATGGACACCGGACAGTCAGGAAAAAATATCGATAAGCAGATTGAACACTAGCGGTCATTTTGTACGCCTGTGAAGAATGACAGTGGTGATTTATATATACGGATCATTTAAGTTGTGGTGGTCCAGTTGCAGTATACAAGGTCAAATTAAATTAGCTAGCAAACTCTGTAGACGAGATCGGTGTTGTAACGGCTTGCGCTTTGCAGGTGGCTGCAAACGCTGCTAACAGGTTAGTGTTTAGAGATAAAAGAAACACTTAAGAAAGGTTCATTCATATATTTTCTACAGTAGCAGGCTAAGTCGCGGGTAAGATCACTGATTAACTGTTATGAGCACTCGCACTTAAAGGTAGGAAGGGAAGGGAAGGGTATTTGATTTCACGGGACGCCAGAGGGCCTGGCAGCACAGGCTCAACTAGAGCCCGGTCAGGTCTTTGGAAGACCGCAGTTAGCGTGCGTTTGGTAGCAGGCCATAGGACTCCGTAGCGTGCAGTTCAGCCACGCTTGCAGCGCGCAGTGAGGAGTTGCATGCACATTGGAGTAGCGTGCAGCATGTAGCCTCAGGCTGGACGTAGAATTCTTTGTGCAGCGCGCAGTGAGGAGTTGCATGCACATTGGAGTAGCGTGCAGCATGTAGCCTCAGGCTGGACGCAGGATTCTTTGTGGCCCAACCTAGGGGGCCACAAAGAATCCTGAGGTCAAGGAATAGTTTTTGCTAGCTAAGCAAGCAGATTAAGTTATAAGAAAATGAGTGTTGTTCCATGATTTTAGTGATGTGTTGTGAAATATTTAGCATCACTTGACTATTAACCGTTGAGAAGCCACATAACGCTACAGTGTCGACATCTAAATATAATGTCAAAGACCAGTGTACTTACTTGAAATATCAGTTTAAAGTTCGTGAAAACTTTGTTTTACCATTAGATATCGATACCCATAACGTCTGCGGAGTTTCGCTAGCTAATTTAATTTGGCCCGGTCTAAACAATCCGTTTCCCTGGCTGTTCTTTTCCTAGATCATAATTTCATTAACGACAGATAATGTAGGTAACAACTGCTAAAATTCCCGTTTCTTTCTAACAAATCTCCAGAAATACCGCTTCCTCTACTGGAGTCTTTTCCCGTTGGCGTGTCTCTGCTGCTACAGTGGAACTATCTTCTACACCTACTCTCCGCAGCCGTCATTCATCGTCAACCTGCTGTACGCTGCTTTAATAAAGCCGGTCTTTGCCATCATCATCGGCTCTATTATGGCTGGAGTCATTATTCAGTTTGAAGGTACCAACTTTGTTTACATTTCTTTTAAAATACTTTACGTCTGTTCACTCATACATCCGACATGACGAAATGTAATTTTATTTGGATGTGTTCAACTGTTTTGTGTCTGTTGTCTATCCTGTATATTTTTCTTTGTTTATGCAGTTTCTTCGTACTAAATATTATATAATAACGCGTTATTATGGATGTATGTGTAAACAAGCCTATAGGTTAAATCAAAGAGGCGCTAGAACTCTGCGTTACCGAAACTACTGTTTTATGCGTCCTTATCATACTTTTGTTTCTTTCTTTAAACCTACTAAAAGAGCTTGAGTCAGATGCTTATGATGATCTATTTGCCCACCAGGTCTCTACCGGACGGTCCTAGAATGGCCCGTGTGGACGGTTCCAAGCCGGCTGTCGTTCAGCGCGTATCTGCTACACATCGCCCTCCTGAGGAACTACATGGCATTGCAGACCAGCACCTACAGAGCCTCTGCAATGGTGCTTGTAAGTATACTTCCGGAGTTTATATTATTTACTTATCTATTTGTTTGTCTATGTTTTTTTTTTTTTTTGGGTGGGAAATCATCAAATGACCTCTTTCGCTATGGGCGGAGCGGAAGGGCGTGTCAGACTCTTACTGACTAAAACCCACCCATGTTCCTTCAGTTGCCTGTGCGCCAGGGCCACGGTAACTCTTTCGAACAATCCGCGACCCCGGCAGGCATCGGCCCTATCGGACCCCGTCAATTATGCTGACATCTCTTTGAGGCGCGCGTGGAACACAACGCGCCGTCGACCCGGGCCTGGTCCTTACCGGACGGCGAGCTGCCCATTGCTCGCCGTCCGCAGGCCCGCGCCTGCGGTGGCCGGGAGTCGGCTATCGTCTCCCGACGCCCAGGGTGTCTCCTCCTGCGGCGACTAGGGGCGTGAGGGCGCAACGATTGCCTCTCCCTCACGCGCTCCGCCTCCTCCTTCGCGAGCATTACTGCTTCGCAGAAGGAGGTGACTGCATCCCATTCCCCCTCGCTCCGTACCATGGCCTGAACCAGGGCCGGACGCGAGAGATCGCCGCCACGAGGACATGGCGGTGCTCCACCCAAGCCGGGCAGACCACCGTATGCTCCATCGTGTCCTCCGGTCGATCCACACAATGCCAACACCCGGGCGTTTCCTCCCGCCTTATCCGAAACAGGAACCTCCCGAAACAGCCATGTCCGGTGAGGACCTGCGTCAGGCGGAAGGTGAGGACGCCGTGACGCCTCTCAAGCCACTCCTCAAAGAGGGGACTTACCGCCGCAATTGTGGCGTGCCCAATTTGTTTGTCTATCTACGATGGTTATACTGTTCAATCTATTAACACAAACGAAGAGCTCAATATCAACTGATCATAGACACAAGATGCAAACAAAATTATCGGTACCTTCGAAAAATGGGGTTCTTCCATCTGTTGCAAGATAGTTTTGTTATACAAATACTGGTTTCTTGAAGCCTGGATAGGTTTAAAAACAAAAATAACAGAACTCTGTTCTAGATTAAAAATCTAACCTACTGTTCTATCTAAGCTATACAATACCATATTGAACACAGAAGAGCAGTTCAAAGTGATATATTGTATAGGATATACAGGATGACTTGTAATTTGACGTATTCCTTCCACGACTTGATAGTGGGACCCATTTTCAATAATTAAGCACTCCATAAAGCCAAGGCGAAAATTCATGGGATTCGATAAAACCCAATTTTGATGTATTTTAGAAAAAATCCCAGAATTCGTCACTAATTATCACTTTTCTCTAAACTCTCACATTAAATGGCCTTCATTTCTATGCCACTGGGTACCTAATACTTTAATAAACCTTTCGATGTAACCAAATTTTCAAAATCAGCTTACAGTTAAAAGTTAAAGGAAAAAGGTTATTACCCATTTTCAAAAATCATCTACGTTCATGACCTTTGACACCACTTATCTCAGAATGTATTATGTCATTAAGCGTACAAATTACGGCGAAGACGAAACGAGGGGGGGAAGATTGCGCCCTTTTACAAGTCACCCTGTATATTCCGGCCACCGCGTTCCTGACACCTGTCAGTTGGAAGCGATTAGGAACAAATTAAGTTTAAATTCGTAAAACACGTACTCTGTTGTACTCGGCGTTTGCAATCCTTTCACAGTTATTCAGAGTTAACTTTAATGTCGTTGCTATAATAAGGCTGCCGTCAGATATAAAATAGCTGACAGGTTTTAGGAACGCATTCTAAAATTACTCATGGTGTAAGAGCGTGGAGTCACATTACATTGCCAACATAATACCACAAAAAAAAACTATCAAACTTTGTAACCTGTCCCAGTCTGATTCTCATTTATGTTTTTTATTTAGCCTGTAATGTGTTGTGTGTTGTAAAATAGAAGAGAGACAGAGAGGGCTGCTCAAAGGCACCCCCTTTGAGCAGCCCTCTCCTGCTCAAAGGCACCCCCAATTCCTTCATTATTTTTCTGTGTTATGATTCTCTTACATCATACAACTATAGAAGAAGGGGATCTAAAACATTATTATTTCTTCTATTTCCGTAGATATTAAGAGGCACCGCGCTGATCGTCAGCGCTTTCATAGCCGCCTGCTTGTTTTGGATACTGGTGGAAAGCCCTTTTGGAAACGTCATCCGAGAATGTTTTATAAAGCCTGAAGCAATCCAAGAAAGCAAGGAGGTGGATGAAGATTATAATAAAAACGAAGATGCTAAAAAGAAGAAGTAGCCAAAGTAGATAAGAGTGCTGGGTAAAAAAGTTGTATTAAATAGTTGAGAAAAACTTTTTTTATATTCAGTCAAGTGCAACCATATAAGTAGTTTTTTTAAATGTTATAATTAAATACCTAAAGAAGAAATTATGTAGAAAGTGAAGGAATAAATATTATTTTCTTGCCAGAAGTTCTGTTGTTTTGATTAAAAAATTTGGCTAGAAAACTGCCAAAGAATTTGTTACTCCACCGTGCCTCTCTTGTGACTAAAGATAAGCGTCCATGACAAGCAGCATCAGAATGTTTTCTTGCAAAAATAATATAGCAACAAAACACCTAATTGAAAAATACAATTTTTAACTTTACTAATAATGTAGGGAAAACTTTAAAAAAACTAGGTGCTACACGTTAATTAAAATTTCTTTATTAAAATACAAATAAACATTTTTAATATAAAAACATTTTGGAATTACCAACTTACATACCTAATTTTATATCCTAGCTACCAGACAAATATGTAAACACGAGTATTATCAATGACACTGTTACCAAGGCTAACTATTTTAATACTACAATTATCATCAGACAGTATTTTATACATAATATTATGTCTGTCGTCAAATTGTTGGTTATTATGACCCACCTCTTTGGGCAGTCATGTAGAAAAATACAGTCTACTTTTTAGTCTATGCCTAATTGTTTAATTATTTACAGTACAAGGATCGTTTGTACAGCAAGTGGCCAAATCGGAACTATCGCTACCATCTCGTGTTTCCAATACCTTTCGCAAAACCATTTCACAATTATTTACCAACAGCACCCTCTGTCAACGTCATTCCAGCGTCAAACGATCCTTGTAACCATAGATCTGTTTTTTATTTTTCTATACTTGTACCACTCTACTATAAGCATTGCCTGTCGTTTACCATCCATGGTAGGCACCAAGTTGTCGTTATGATTCTGCGGTTCAGCAAGGCTTGTTACTCAAAAGACTAGTTCTCGTCTTAAGTATGCCAGAAAAACTTTTGTACATACAGATATTTTACCACTTAGTAAAGATAATTATCATGAAACGCTTCTCTTTTATGTCGTCATTTATCATCTTCACCATAATACTTCCGTCTTTACTCTACTCTACTCAAGTCTAAATACGCCACTTTAAGGTGCCTTGCAGAAAGGTTGTTGATGTAAGCTCTTGCTTCGACCTTTTGATTTCTCTTTCCCTACGGATTATCTCCAAAGCTGGAGAACTTACTTCAATTTCTCAACGCATCTATCCTTCATCTCCAACCGTCTTAAAATCAAGTCTAATCAAATTCTCTTACTTCAAAATTAATCATTCTTAACGCTAATATTTACAACAGCCATTACAGCCAAGTATTCACCCATAGTCTCAAGCCTCATTCTTCCTCCTAATTTGAGAGACCAGGTCCAGTTTCCCAGTAGACTCCTCTGGTATCGAAGGTCTTCTCTCGGGACCGTCGGAGTCGGTGACAGCCTTCCACAGCTGGATGAGGGGCAGTTCCACCAGGAGACAGAGTGGCACTGATGCGATGTAGCTCAGCACTGATGATGTTATTAGGAGGGATAGCTAGAACGGGAAAATAATTTAAGGTGTTTATATATTATGGAATTAAAATTAAACATTTTGCTGGTACTCCATAATTTATGGACGTCGGCCACGATTGAACAAAAGTGCTATACTGAGAATCTGAGTTATTTTCTTGATATTGCACAAGGAATTTCTTCTTTATCGCGGGTACAAGAACACCGCATTGTCCACAAGCACAAATAATCAGACCCGGACCAACTATCATTAAAGTCATCTAGCATGCTAGCCGCAAAAAAATTAACCAAAATGCATAGTTGTATTTTCGATTCAAAAATCGTTTGAATTTACGTCACGCACTCTTGCTAGGGCCTCTTGTAGCTTTATCGGAGGTGAACTGCCCTAACGGAGTTGCTCTACATCAAAATGGAAACTCCTCATCGACACGCATTCGATAAAACTAAGCGCAGCCTTAGACAAATAAAAGTAAATATAAACTTACCATGGATAGCACTGAGGCATGACCCAACTGAGTGTTACCAGCCAATGTTATCCTAAGCACGATGAAATGGATGAGGAACACGCAGTACGATAGTCTGCCCAGGATATGGAAGCCACGCCATTCCAGTGAGTCACGGACGAGAGCTGTAAGGAAAATATTAATTACCTATACAAATAAAAGTTAAATCAAAATACTGTTGGCAAACATGGTCGATCGGAAAAAGTATAATATTTAGCGACTGTTTATAAAAATATCTCCACAAAAATTAAGCCTATTGTGTCCCCGTAATCTATACCTACATATAATACAATAGTAACGAAGTTTTTTTTCGTTTATCTGGATGTATGTTCCGGATTGGCGCAAAAAGGGCTGAACGGATTTGGACATAGGGTACCTACTTTTAATCTCGTAGTACGTTCCTGTGGGATATTTTCCAACATCCACGCGGGTGAAACCGCATGCAAAAGCGAGTGAGAGAATATAATTATGACGTTATTTGGGAGGTCGAGTCTCAAAGTTCAGCCAAATAGATAGATTAATCGGAAAGAGGACAGGAGGCAGTCATATTAATAACCAATGGAGATTTGGGCGGGGTGCACTTGTAAAACATTTCTACATCATTTTGCGATGATGAAATAATTATGATGAAATGCGATGCGATAATGTGCGCTTAGCTTTACACAAATAAAAGGTCATCTTATAAAAAAAGCTTTACACAAGCTGGCCAGGGACTGCTGCTAACTCCAAACCTATATTTAATCTAAAAACTTATACTGATACTTACACCAACATCTGGAGAAGCAGCCCAGCATGAAGATACTAAAGAACACAGCGACAAGCGGCCTGTCGAGCGCGGAGTACAAGGCGGAGGCCCACAGCGGCAGCGGCGCATCGGACAGGAACACCGTGCCCGCCAGCAGCACCGCGCTGCCCAGGAACAGCGACGCGTGGAAGAGCACGTTGAACCACTTGGGGGAGATAATTATATTGAATGAGGATTAGGCCATACGTAGTGTTTTTTTTAATAAAGGCAGCTACTATTTGCTTTAATTTAAGTATAGTACATCCTCTTTTTTCTCTTCCTGTCTTCTTTTTTGTGTTTCTGTAACTTAGAATATTGTGTCTTCACTGTATCTCTAACCCTCTTTGCTTTAACCTACGTAATCTGTGCAAACGTCGGTATTCAAATTCTTTTGTAATCGTAGACATAATATACAATGTACAATTTATTGTTTTTCCTGACAAAATAAATAAATAAATAAATTCTATTATGCGTTAACAAAATACCTACAGAGCTACTGTGATCGTATTCAATGAATACGCGATCAAACACACTGATGATAAATAATATTGTGTCCTAATTATTGACATTAACCCAAAAAAAAATCAACAACTAAATATTCGTGAGACGAAAATTTAACCGAACTACCGTTGGTACCTTTGCTGTAATTTGCTTTGCTGTCTAAAGTGGATAAAAACCTACTTCCACTATAAGAAACGCGAAATCGTAGTAATTTTAAAACATCTTCCCCTATATATTGATCTAACTTTGCCACAGCAATACTAGCTGGGCACCATCAGCACATATACCTACATCGATTTGAATGCCCATAGACTGTTTACAAACACCTCAAAGAAGCAGTCTTAATCATCTTACGACATTATTATGGCACATACAGTGGAAAACTGAATGGTCTTACCTTGCTGTCTTTAAGTTTGATCTCTCCCTTGATATTGTTGTGATACAGTATGAAGGCGGTGGCGATCCCTCCGATGTACCCGGGCAGGTTCATCCAGAAGGGAAGGTATACCAGCGACAGGATCTTAGAGCCGGCGAACATATTGCGAAGAACCCTGAGGATTAAGTATGACGCCGTTATAATACCAGACACATATTGTTTGTTCTTTGCAGAGTCAGATAATCAGAGTATAGCTGTTTCTTGCAACCTTTGAAAAAGTATGTAGTTAAAGGAGCGTTAAGCGGTTGAAGAATTTGCCAAATGGTGATCGCATATTTGTCTCATACGGGTCGTGCCTACAAATGGATATATACCGAAATAAAAAGGAAAATTATCACAGCTAAGTAGGCTTCACGTACAAGTTTACGAGTAACACACACACACCCACACACACACACACACACACACACACGCATACACACACACATACACATCACATAGCAATTACATTGGAGAAGCGTGAATATTGTTATAATAAAATTAATTAAATTCTAGAAATTATTAGGCATGCCGTTAGGTAACATGTTTATAAAAGTTCCACGTTATGTGTTTATAGATAATCAGATAAAGCAAATAAATAATTTAAAATTATTTACTTACTCTGGAGTCTGAGCAGTAACGATGGGTGTTAAGTCGTAGAAGTAGACCACGAGCCCAGCTGTCAATGAGGACGCCACCACCAACAGCATCAGCAGAGGGATGATGGCGCGTTTGTATTTCATGAGGACCAGGAGTAAGAAGACTCCAATTATGTGGAGCTGCATGTCTGCTGCTAAGTACCTGGAATCACGAAACTTATACTTGATTGCGCCTTGTATGATATAATAAACATTAAACCAGGATTAATACTATCCTGGGCATCTAGGACAAAGAAAAGCGTATTCAATTCCAGATCCTTCAGTCGCTCTAACCTCTCCTTAGAAATGGCAACAATTCAATCATGTAACAATAGTTATACTTGAGATAAAGATAAAGATAATTTATTTGTCAAACATGCGTTTACATAAACTGATTTAATCAGACATACAAGGTATTGAAATAGATGTTGTGTACGACCATGTTTTACCAATAACGGCGTACAATTTTTTTAGGTATAAAAAAAATACATTTAATTGTGTAGCGGTATCAACATCGCCACATGCGAGCTACACGTGATACTGACGTTACGCAAATCCTGCATTGCGCATGCAGAGTTTACCGCGCGACTAACATATATACAACGTCCCGACATCAACCGTCGGGCAGTTGCCCACCAGACACAACACCCGTCTGGTCGGAGGATCCTCCCTTTTCTATAGATAGAGTATGAGTGAACTTTACATCCTGTTCCTCATACCTCTATAATTGCATTTTACATAATTAGTAATTCTAAATTTCATTACAAAATACAAAAATAAAAAAAAATGATGTCAAGATTTTATAAGATTGTAGAAGTACATTATAGTCAAAATAGATTAAATTATGTCCAGAATATTCATAATTATTCCTAACTATGTATATTAGAAGTCGGAATAGAAAAATCCTTTTCATTTAAAAAATCTATAAGATTGTAATACACTTTACTAACTAAAAAATTACTCAGCTTATTTTTGAAAAGTGACAAGGGCAGTTCTCTTCAACTTTTAGGTAATTTATTAAATATGGTAGGAGCCATACAGAAGACACTTTTACGCATGAGGGTTGTTCTCGCAGTATGAGAGCATATCCTGCAGTTGTCGCGCCTATTACTTGAGACTACTTCATCTAATCGTTTAAATCGGTGTGGATTTGTTTTGACAAAAACAGCTTCTCCTAAAATGTACAGACATGGCAAAGTAAGTATTTTATATCTTTTGAAATAAGGCACGCAACTATCAGTAGGTTTAATTTTAAATATTGAGCGAACGCATCTCTTTTGAGCCTTGAACACCGAATCTTATTCTGTTGAGTTGCCCCAAAAAATGACACCATAGCGTAGATGAGATTCTGTTAAACCATAGTAGGTTGGTAAGTAATGCCTCCACACTTATTATTGACGACAACGTGTGTAGGGCATAGGCAGATTTACTGATTTTCTTGCACAAGATTTCGATATGGGTTTTCCAATTCAGTTTTTTGTCAATGTGGAGCCCTAAAAATTTTGTTCTTTCTACCTCTTCTATAGGCTGGTCATCGTAGTGTATATTTAAATTACTCTTATTATTGATTCGTTGACTAAAATGTATTAATTTAATTTTTGTCAGGTTAATTTTTAAGTTATTGTCATCCAGCCACTTTACCATTAGATTTATAGAATCATTTATGTCACTTTCATAAGTATCAACACTTTTACAAGGTATCGTTATGGTGCTACTTGAGTTACAGGTTTATCCTTCTTCAGGTTGAATACTATAATTAGCAGTGATCGGAGTAGGTAGATTGAACTGGGGTCATTGATCCGAAACGTATATATTACTATGGACATTCCTCCGGAATTGGTGGATTATTAAAAAAAAACCGGAACTTATGTAGGAATTGTATTCTGCCAGAGTGGAAGGAGTCATTTGATGATTTGCCATCCTCAAAAAAAAGGTAGGAATTGTAATAAAATGAGCAATTTTATTCTTTATTATTCTTCCTATTTTTTTTTTTTTGTCACGATTTGACAAAACCCAACGACCAATCAGAACAAAGGATCATGGGTGGTACAATAACCGGTTATCAGAACAATGCGTACGCCCGCCGACGACTCCGAATCCGGAAATACCGGAATTACTTTCCGGAAAAATGGCTTATCCATGTTATTCTTTCTGTGTGCATTTATGATACAAGTACTAAAAATCAATCTACCTACTCCGATCACTGATAATTAGATATATACCATTTTTATTTAAGGCCTTAAATTGTAAATATGCGTGTAAGTTATTATAATAAAAAAAACAATCTCAAATATCAACCGTAACCATTACCATCACCAGTCATACATGGATAGACCTGTGCCTGTCCTGCAGTACAAGGAACTGCCACTATGAATAATACTTCTTCCAAAATCCTAGGTGCAGCGCCAGATCCATTGTATTAAACCTAATCTCGTTATGAATTTCACAAATAGAACTAAAATAGATATCCAGATGAAAACGTACCAAGTATGACCCATACAGAACTTGCCGGTCGGCAGGTGGTTGTGCACATACAGCACGTGGTACCACCACCGTTCGGAGCAGTCATGGGCCTCGCGCTCCACCAGCCACGACCACTGCGGGCCATTGCCCAGCAGTGGGAACCACGCCACCGTGAACCATAGTGCGAACACTGCTAGTGGGGTTAATCTGGAATATCAAAGTTGGGTTAAGAATAAGAATAAAAATATGATTTTCGTTAACACGAAGCCTTAGACAAACTATAGGCTGAACAATTACTTTTCGTTGTCTCTTGCAACTCATGAGTTATTTATTGCCGCTGACTAAATAAAATATTGAATAAATAAACAAAATACCTTTATGTCTTCGTTTTCTGTTCCTGTTTTATCAAGAGACAAGTGGATACTGAGGCATTTATTACCCCTCCGCTGTTCTTTTCCAGTTAATTCGTGCAGGGTTCTAAGACAGTTGAATTATTTCTCTAAGATACGTCAATCTGCATTGTCTCAGTGCTTTTCAGGTGGCCACCGCTGTAAATTCTAGCTAACAGGAATGACAATGGTTGGCTTACCTTATCCACCTATTGAGGATGGACATCAAGCACTTAAAGAATGTGATGGGCTTAGTGGGCGAGGAGACGAGGGTGGCGTACGCGGTGAGGAAGCCCGACATCGCGAAGAAAGCTTGTAGCCACAGCGGGGAGTTCAGGACAGCTTGCCAGGTGAAGTGGTCGTACATCTGGGAGGCATGGAAATGTGAATATGCTGGTTGATGTGTAGGTGTTGTTGTATGATGAATATATTAGACTTGGGAAAGGCAAGCGTGCACCATCGTCAACCGCATCCTCACACCATCAAGAAGTCAACGAGAAAGTTGTCAAACGTGAGCCTATCAAATGTTACATGTCCTAATCGCCATGCATCGAGGACATCAAAAAACACAATCGTTGACGGTATCATCATTCAGGCGCGTATACAGGAGGGGGGGGGGGGGCAAGAGGCTTTGACTAAACTGAGTCTAAAACCCTAAACGTTGTTTCATACCCTGTATTTTTTTCTTTGTATGCAGTTTATTACTAAGATAAAGATAAGTCGTCATCATCCACGAAAAGGGGTTGAATTTACGGAAAATAGCGGCCGACACGTTTGAGAAATACTCCAACGTGTCTGCCCACCACTTTTTTTTTGTGTTAGGGTCTCAAATAACTTCTCCCGCTCCAGGCGGAGTGGGAGGGCGTGTCAGGCTTTTACTGACTAAAACCCACCCGTCTTCCTTCAGTTACTTGTGTGCCAAGGCCACGGTAACTCTTTCGGACAATCCGCGACCCCGGCAGGCATCGGACCTATCGGACTCCGTCAATTGTTGCTGACATCTCTTAAGGCGCGCGTGGAACACAACGCGCCGTCGACCCGGGCCTGGTGAGAACCGGGCCCGGTAAGGACCTGAAGGCGAGTTACCTGTTGCTTGCCGTCCGCAAGCCCGCTCCTACAGTAGCCAGGAATCTGCAAACGATTCCCGACGCCCAGAGCGTCTCCTGCGGCGACTAGGGGCGTGAGGGCGCAATGATTGCCTCCCCCTTACGAACTACGGCTCCTCATTTGCTATCATTACCGCTTTCTATGCCCTCTCGCTCCGTACCACATGGCCTGGACCAGGGCCGTACGCGAGAAACTGCCGCCGTGGATCGCCTCCGCGAGGACACGGTGGTGCTCCGCCCAAGCCGGATAGACCTCCACCGTATGCTCCACCGTGTCCTCCGGGTAATCCACACAATGGTTACGCCCAGGCGTTTCCTCCGTGACGAAACAGGAACCTCCCAAAACAACCGTGTCCGGTGAAAACCTGCGTCAGGCGGAAGATGAGGACGCCACCGTTTCGCCTCTAAATCCAGTCCTAAAAGAGGGGACGTACTGCCGCAATTGTGGCGTGCCTACCCCCACTTATGCCACCAATATTTGAAAATATTTTCACTTCACTCCCAGCGAAGCGAAACCAAAACTAAATAATTGGGCAAACAAATGTGTTTTACTAAAGAATTACAAAAACACTTTATTACAAAAGAAACAAACGAGCTTCAGAAAAAACAACAAAGTGAAAATGTGAAAAATAACTTGGATTTCGAAAGTCGATTTCTTTGGTTTTGTATTTTCGTTTTATAAAGTTTATTATTTTTCACTTTTTAGTTGTAGTGTATGAATTTGTGTGGGGTAGGTAACCCGACATAATTTCGTACACCATTACTTGCTTTGTAAACAACATTGACAGAAAGTTTTATAACATTATCAACATACACAAAGTGGAATTAAATACGTATTATTGAAGGTACCACAACAAAGTTATAAAAAATTCTACGGGACGACCGCGATAAATTCCTCTATTAAATGAAAAAATAATCACGTAAATCGGCCCAGTAATCACGGAGAAATTGATGGTCATACATAAAAAAAATACGTACAGACGAACACGGAACCTCCTCCTGTTTTGAAATTGGTTAATAAAGATAATGTCTTACCCTTTCAACAAACTGGGGGTTGTCAATGTACGAGTAGATGTAGATCAGCATGACGTGAGAGAAGATCACGCATTGCATTCCCAAGAACCTGGAAATTCACAAAAACTATGAACTGATAGTAGTTTAGATGACAGCGAGCACCATTCACAATACTTGGGATGCGTTGATTATCTCTGAAGTAGGTATGGACAAACCCTTTTCCTTCAGCTAAACCCTTTTCACACATCTATGCTTTGCCTCTGTATGATGTAAAGACGACTGCCTGCTGGATGTGGGCAACACAGAACTGATCGTTGTGGTGATGCCTCTGAGACGCTCATGTCCAGCAGTGAGAGATGATCATGATGGTGACAAACGGTGGGCATTATAAAGATTTACCTGATTCCTTCGATACACGCCACGTCTTTCATCCGGTCGTCAGTTCTCGGCTTGCTACGGTCGTACGTCAGAATGTCAAAGTTGCGCTTCAAAGAAAATGCCAGCAAGTACCTATTACCTACAATAATAACAGGAAGGTGATGATTTGTAATATAGTTCAATTTCTCGCAAACATAAACGAAGAATTCCACATTTATAGGTACAATCAGTGACTTTTTTTTTGTTCTCTAGTGGAAACCTTCAACAGGCACCCGACCTCTGGGCAGGGAGGTTGGGGAGTGTTGGATTTTTACCTCACTAAAATCATCGCGGTGATCACCATCAGCACATAGAGGGGGTTCCCGGTTCCTCTTAAAATACGAATTCCAAAACCCCCATGTGCAACGCCTGTAAGTCACATCCCTGGGGAGACTGTAAAGAGGCCTCCCCTGAACCTCACTATGCACGGCAGCACGTGACACTGTGTGACCGTCTTCCCTGGGGACAATCAGTGACCTGCATAACGCGACGCCTATTCCCCTCGTCTTCTTTGTAAGAGGGGTCAGGTAATGCAGAGTACTGACCGTACTCAAACAGAAACCACTACAACAGTTTTGGTTTCACTTTAGTTCATTGAAAAACAAACTGGTTTATTATGTCTCCTTAGTTTGGAATCATGACATAATAGTCAATATTTCCTCAGGCTCAGATTCCAGAGAAACGCGAACATTTAATGAAATATTCCATAAGGAGGATGTCAACCACATTGACAAGGTTTGTACTGAATTATGACATGAGTTGTTTTCATAGAATTCATGCCGATAAGAGCGAAGATGAAATATTATCGGTTACCAGTTGATTGTTAACGACACAAAAACAACAAACAACAGTATGTTTACACTCAGCCTTAGCGCATCTGTCCCCGAGCACATGCACGCCTGTAGCCAGACAGGCCAGCGCTACCAGCATTGTACAGATGACCGCTAGTGACCGCGCCGGCCCCGAGTTGTCGGGTGGAGATTCCACTGACATGCACCAGTCCACGGAGAGGACTTCAGCCTAGAATGAGATAGAAGCAAGGAATTAAAAGGACAAATCTATTTGGACTTATAATTTTAGACGCTATGTGCCCGATGGGATTTTTCACCGGCAAAATGATGAACCTCCATACAGAATTACGTTCTTTATTTCACCTCCTTAGGCACAGAATTTTCAAAAAACCTTCCTTAGTGCTCACTTTCAGTATATAGAACTCTTGCGCATAACGTTTATGCTTCTATAGCTAATGGTTAGGTTGTGCGTTGGCTGTCAGTGAATTTAATATTTTTATTAAATGATTTAATTCTACGTATTATCTACTAGTACTACGAATAAACAAAACAAATAGTTGAGAAACTAATTTAGAGAGACTGCTTTTAGAGTTTCAAAATTTAACCAGGAATTTGCCAATATTTCATAATCAGCGCAAGAACCTGTTAAGACCAAAAGTGTCACACACAATATTAGAAGCAGGCTTATTGGACCAAGGGTAAGATCGCGTCTATCCATAACAAAAAAAAACATTTTATTTGATTTTGTAATGGCTGTTCATTGCTCTAAGTTAAGTGAGGTTGATGCTTATAACGGTTTTAGCATTGCAGTGTAGCATGTAATTACATTTCTTTATTCATGTTTGTACTTTTTTTTTTATTTATAGCTTTGTAACTTAGATTGATCTTAATTAATTTGCATTCTGTATGTATCTTCACTGTACCTACTTCATTTTTGTTATCAGTGGAAACTTAGTAGATTATACAGTAACCCTTCTTTAGCTTTTAATATTTTACTGTTGTATGTACTCTACAATTATTTAGTATGCCAAAAAAAATCGCACAATTGAATATCATTCCAATCGGGCTAAATGAAATAAAATGGTTGAGTAAAGTGTCTTGCCCTCACCTCAAGGCCATACTGCGCCACACTGTTGGAGATGCATCCCTGTGCAGCATCCTGCCAGCCTGCCGTCTGGTTCTGTCGGCCACAGCGCGACACACACACTCCTCTGTGGATGAGGGTTCTGTTGTAGTGCTTTAATGACTGCTTGGAGTAGTCCTGGAAGGGAATCATAAAACATTTTCATTACACACCATTTGATATCAATAGGTTTATATATAAAATGGTTAACATAGATCACCGGCAAAATGTTTTGGCAAATGTTTTTTCGGCAAAAATTGCCCACTGTGTCAACAGTCGGCGAAAATGACTGATAAATATATAATTTATTATTCCTATGTCATATTTACAATGTAATGAAATACTGAGATCAACACGCCGGTTGCCACAGCATGCAGTGTCTAAATATTATATGATAATATTTTATTGGCAATATGTCCTTGCAAGTTGCTAATTCGGAAAATCCATGTTTCATATTCATTTTATTAGAAATATTACAAAAAAAGTTACTTTGCAGCAACAACACAGCTTTCGCATCAAAGCAAAGCAAAGCATCTTAATAGGCTTACAAGAGCTAAAGCGCGGTCACTGTCGGATTGCATAGAAAAGAAAGAGACGCGCGATGACACAACGCTGGTAATTTATTGCAAAATATGAAGCAACTATAGATTTACAAAAAATCTTTTCATTGGACTAAAAAATTAAAACACTATTACGTTAGTATGTTACTTGTAGAATAATCTGACAAAATATCTGAATGTTTGCATGTATATTAGTATGGTTTTTAATCGTTAAATATTTTTTTAGAGGTATCTTTGTGATTTTTTTTCTATCATATCAAGTTAATTGTATTATGTTTTCAACACACTATCTGACTAGCATATATCCAGAAGAATATCATATATCTTTCTGATTTTGGTTACCGCAGTGGATCATATAGTTTTAGGCATTATAAATTTGCGTTTAGGTCATGTAGTCCCCTTAATCAGTTATCATTACTCCACTTACTCTACTGACCCCATAGTTCGACAAACATAACTAATTAAATTATTCACAGACACATTCTACACAACTGCTATATCAACACAACTTGTTGTAACCTTGGGTTACAAGAGTTACGACACTAAACCGGTGAACCCAAACAACTCAAGCTTAGACTTACTTTCTCAAGAAGGACATATTTACGAAATAAGATAACCTTTATTTATAATAATAATTTAGTTGGTAAGGACTTAGCAATAAAAGAACTAAAAATAAATATGTAACCTTCTGCGAAGTATAGTTAATTGAGTGCACGTAGTGATTTTACTATAGTAACGCATCGGCACGGATTCAAACTCGCAATTCGATGTAGCAAACTGGCAGCGCTTTACCACCACTATATTTCAACGTCTACTGATGTACCTTCATGGGCCAATGACCTAATATGGTGATTAGTTACCACACTTGCCCAAGGGGATAATCACAGCCTATTGATGAGGTTACCAGACAGGAGTTGCCACCAGTTTTAGTCAGTCTAGGGTGACTAAGGAGTCACCTGTAATGTACCCAAGGGAGTAAGTAGACTTTCTGAAGGGCTAAACGCTTCGTTGGAACTTTTATCTAGCTAGAGCAGTGAAGTCTCGAGGATCAATTGAATGTGGGCCTGTTTACGGAAACACTCAAGTGCTAAATGTTTAAAAAAATCCTTTCTTCGACTTTTTAATCTTAAAATTCCATTCCGAATATATTTTGTGATTTATAAACGACCCATAAGTAAATAGACAAAAGACCTTGACGCATGTTTTGGCTTTTGCCAGACCTATCCGTAGAACGTTGTGAACTTATTTAAAAGCAAAACGCACTTGTTGTGATAGATCAGGTTTAATTGCCACACTATCTCGTCAGTGAATGAAATAGCGAGAGAAACGGCCGGCTTAGTGTGTACACAATCGTGACCTTTACTTCATTTACATTTGTTGAAATGAGCTGCGAAATGTTTCGACAATTAATTCTAACATCACTTCGGCAGAGATGCGTATATCTGTCAGGGCTGTGAACTTTGCTCGTGCATCACTATACAACAAGTAACAGCTAAAATGTTCAAGCACCGGATCGATGGATCGATATTTGACTAATGTCTACTATCGAATAGGACCCAGGGCCAGATTTTTATAGAACAGTCGCATTGGTCAAATATCGATCTAGTGTCACTGGATTAAAATACTAGATCAATTAAATAAAATAAATATTTCAGCCTCTTTGTCATGTTATAGGTAAATAATACGAGTAGTCTTTGACTACGGTTGATAAACGACCTGAATGCCCAGACTGGATAAGTCGAAGGTATTTTAGGGTTGTCACTTGTGGATGGTTATTATTGCACCCTTGACTTGTAATAACATTAGAGTTCAGAACAAATAAATAAAAATAATAATATTAGGTCGGGGAAAGGGTAAACTAAGAGCTCGTGTGGCACCCAAATATACAAACATTTTATGTACCCAGACTTTTTAAATGGGTTAAAACTGTTTTGTGGTGAATCGCTAACTCTTCAGCTATATCTTAACTCCACTTTTTTAAAAATGGTGTCGACTTTATCCGTAACAGAGCGACCAGAGCGAGCTGCATCTTTAACATCTAAATTCCCGGACTGAAAACCCTGGAACCAACTTTGTGCTACTCTTACTGACACTGCGTTAAGTCCATAAACGGCACATATTTTTTCGCGGCTTATTCGCATTTTCCCTTTTATGCAATAACACTTCAAAATAAAACGAATTTCTTCGTTAGTTTCACTCATTTTGGCGAACCGAAAAACAATTGAATAATGGCGGGAAATCGTTTTTACTTTTTATTTTCCTTTTTAAAATGACATCTTTTTAATGGTATCAAAACCAGCCAGACAAACAGTACAGCCAAAGATATTTTACTACAACTTTATACCTATAAAATACGAAAAACCTTTTCCCCAACATACTATAATAAATAATATTGGGAAATTATGAGTGCAGCAACAAAAGTTTTCTTTAGCACATGCAACCTAACGTCTTTTTTTATATGTAGGCAACGAGTTAATAGAACAGCTTCAATTATATTAATTCATCATCTTTACTATTCCAACAATATATCAAAAAACCAGCGTCAATTTATGAACGTAAATTATTATGACTCAGAGCTACCGATAAATATATTTACTTCTGAATTGATAACTCAGCGACTAATGTTGTAAGTGAGTTACTAAGCCAGCTCGGGACTTAGGGCACCCCGACTCGGACAGGTTAGGTTAGAAGGCCATCCCCTTTGTGGTTATTTTTTTTAAACCACCCAGAAGTAGGAGCCACGCAAAGCGGGGCTCTGTCGACTACGCTTGTCAATATTCCTAATGCGCGGGCATTATGAATAATGCCCCTATTTATTACTTGGTCTATAACGTTGCTTAAGAATTATCACCAAACTGCGTCATATTAACAGTAGCTCGTTTTACAAAATATGGTCGCTTAAAAACCATTTATTAGCCGCTAAAACTTCGTCGCTGACCTATTAATTCATTAGCCAATTAAATATATTTGAAGACTAAAATGACATTTTAAAGAAGCTGCCTTAATTAGCACCCAATAATACTCGTATTTATAAAAAAAATATGTATAATACAGTAAGTATAAATCTTAAATATAATATAAGCATTACAAAGTATGATGCCTCTACTAGCATACACCTGTATTACAAGCGGCATGAGTTTGGTGATTAGGACATCAGATTTCACAACAATATTTAACTTAAGTTTTAAAAATAGTGACAAAGTTAATTTATTCTGTAAATAGAATAAGTATCCTTAGACAAAGAATCTCTTCCAGGACATTATTATGATGAAATCTGAACTAGATTATATCATGTCACTTTTTCTTTGGAATAATACATTCGTGAGCGAACAACATGAGTTTGGTGACCGCATGTTATAACATCGGTTACTGGCACACAAGACGGTGCTCCTACCCATACTTATTGGGTGTTTAACCACTGTTTGGAGCCAAGAGCCTCAATAGGTTATATCATTAAAGATTACTGTTACATAAATTGTATAATTCTTGCAAGTCGCGCGCGCCGCTGTGCAGGGAATACAGTATATAATTATATTGCAATGTATCTAGGAAGCATCGCTTGGCTATAAGCCTGCATTGACTACTGTACTCAATACAAATGTAAACTCGTGTAATGACTGATTTAGACTATGAGATGAACGATGCATCTGGCATAATTCATGTTTTATTCTATTTATATGAACTAGTAAATTCTGTTTCCGTAAACAATCGTTAGGTACCTGTCCCACCGCCGACGAGGAAACGACTAGCTATCAACGATGTTGTCGCTCAAAAAACGTACATAACATTGTAAGTTCCGTGTAAGTAAAAGAGATGCATATACTCATAGTTGACCGCCGACTGTTCACACCGCCGGCTAGTACTCGTTTGTGGCAGTGATAAGAGCTATCAAAGAGAGTACTCACTTGCACTTGCTTCACTCGCTTGGCGGGCAGAACACGCGCGGAGACTCACGATTGATAGATACGCATACCAGCGAATATTCGCTCGTCGCCGTCGCGCACTCACTACTCGTTGCTCGCCAACTCGTCTTTAGTTGCTAGCTTCTCGGTAATCGTCAGCGTTGGGGCAGGAGCCTTAATGGCATGCCGAACAAGGCTTGTAATGATATGATTTTTTTGTCTAGTCACTAGTTTTGCTTACTTTTCTGCTTGCGCTTTAAACTTCAAATCTCTTTTTCGCTTGGCTTTGCAAGCAGTGCAAAGCCAAGTGGAAAAAGAGATTTGACGTTTATAACCATAACTTAGCTATGAAGAACAAAAGACATCAACGCGCTCTGTGAATCTCGCCTCAATTTTTGATTTTCGATAAAGAATACTTTTTCATTTTATTATTTTAATTAGGATTATGTGACAGGTTTAATAAAACTGAGTTTTGCGTGAAAATTTAAATTTAATTTGTTTTTTTCTGTATGTTTAAACTATTATTGTAAAGAGGTAAAATAGTATGTTTAATTTCAATATCTTTGGTTTTTAAGATCGTAAAAGATAATCTCTGGAAGTACTGATCCAATTACAAAAATTATTTTACTAATCCGCGAAATTCAAATTTTCTTACGTTTTTTGCAATTTGCAGGTCAGTGTCAGGTTGTATGTAGATTAATATATAATTCGCGGCCGTAACAGATATGGCTTTATAGAATTATAATCATTAGAATCAGCAATAGAACTCCTTAAGTTAGAATTGGCCTCAAATGTCATGATATCATGAAATAATCATTCAATAGGGTAATATGAACTAAGAGAGGCATTGATGATTTTTATGATTATAAATCTATAAATAAATATTTGTTACGGCCGCGAATCATATTTAAAAAAACATACAACCTGCAAAATGCAAAAAACGTTAGAAAATTTGAATTTCACGGGCTACCCTGATGCTATCGCTTCAACATAAAACTTATGTTATCCTATGGCAGAAATCGCGAGTAGAAGCTCGTATATTATATTTTCTGTTTTCTCTTCTCCTGAGAGTTAAAGCTAAATTACCTAACGGTACCTATTTGTATACGCAAAGTATTATTTGAATAAAAAAAACTCAAGTTAATTGCTAAAAATAAATTCTTAATGCAAATATAATATTTCTAACCCTCGTCTAGTCAATTAAATAAATATAATCATTTAATATAATTATGTCCATGCTGAATACACGTAGTTATAATATTATAATGCACCACAAATTGAAGTGTTGAGGCCAAGGTGTTCAATCAAACGGTTTATTGTTTGTGGTACATTCAATAATTAATCTTAGTTGCTGACAACAGTAACTGCGACAGGTACCTACGTAAATGTAGGCTTTTAATATAGTACTTGTGTAGGGTATAGTATGGGGCAATAGGCGTGTTTAAAAGCCAATTTTCCCTTATATGGTAATCATTGGTTTTGCTGAATGCAAATGCACATCTTTAAACACACTTAATTTTATAAATATTTTAAGTTGACCGTCAGTCCACTGCTAAATTAGATATGTGCACGGAGCGGTTTGCTACGTCAGCTGTGCGCGGGTCATTTGTGTGCCAGCCACGCATTTGTGAGTAGCGTGACCGTGGGTCGCAGTGTACAATCCCGCCTACATTTTCTTACTAAGCTAAGCTGAATACACGTGCTTAGCTTAGCTTTGTTGTGGAACGGCGCCTTTATTGTGATTGTTTTTCTTGTAGAATTATTAATACCCCCCCCCCCCCTCCGCTTAGTGCAGATGGATGGGTGCAAAATCTCCAAACTAGCCGCCCTATGAGCAAATAATAGATCTTGAATCTAGCAAAGCGTGAACGTATGGTATAAAGAGATATTTGATAGCACGGATATAAATAAATCAGTTAACACTAAAACAGAAGTTCATTAAAGTCCCACGATCGAACCCGGTCAACTAGTTTTGGTATGTACCTCTACGTACCATCGCCAGCACATCAAGTTACCACAAACTGTCAGATTTTCTCATTCGATTTTGAACTTAACAGTTAACATTTTAAGGTTTAAAATCGTTTGGAGAAATTCGACATTTTCGTGTACTTTGTACCTGCTGGCGACTGCAAATGTAGATACTCGTAGCGATTAGGATTTTGAAATCTTATTTCGCAGACCTAAGCTCTTCACAAGGCAAATATAATAAGACCTATATGGTTATGTATCTGAGTATTATATTCCATAGACAGGAGTCAAGAACACTTAAAAGCTTAAGTGATTAGTATAATTGTTAAATTAATGTTTAACTCTCGTTTAGAGCTTGCAACCTTAACGACTGTTGTTTTACCATTAATTTTATTTATAATGATACTCATTATTGCGTGCCAACCTAAGCGTTAATTTAGAATGGCATCATATTCTAGCTTGCCTTGAGCATTATACCCAGGACCTATTTATTTTAGGATACTTAGACTTTTTTCAAGTCTAGCACAAGGTGAAGTTAGACTAATCATTAGTCTAAACACAAGTTTCAACACATCGAGTTACTGACCTTAGAGATAAAGTGTAAAATGTCTCATGTGGTTGTAATTTCACCGGCACCGAAGCCATTAAACAGCAATGCTACTAGATGGAAATAAAAACTTTTTTACAAAAAAACAACCGACTTCCAAAAATAACACTAAAAGACGTGAAAAATAACTTTAATTTCGGAACTCGGTGTCTTTGGTTTTGTATTTTCGTTTTAGGCCACCGACTTCCAAAAATAACACTTTAAACAGACTATAGTAGTACTCGTAAGTACTGGACAGGTTGTCCGTAAAAAGGAACCTTACATCGTGCAGCAGAAAAATGATTTTGATTGAATTCGATCACTCAAGTGAAATTAGATTCAGTTTAAAATTTGCAGACGATTGTTTATAGTTAGGCAGATTTGTTTTGGTAAAGTGAACACGTCTTCTTGAAAATAAATATATAAGATTTAGCTTAACCTCTCGTTGGCACATGCGTCCCATTTATTCCGAAACCGTAAAGCTCGCTAAAGAAAAAAGCGCTCGGTAAAGATCGCTTTTAGCGATAAGACGGGCGGTCTTATCTCTAAAAGCGATCTTTTCGATTGTGTCACCAACTTGTAAAAATTCTATATTTAATATATCTGTAATTCATATGCTGTACATTCTAAAGAGTACTCTATCCTATTCTCTTCCCTGGATGTAATATTTTAAAATGAATTCACTGTTATAATAGACAAACTAATACAATGTATTTATTATCTCCAAGTAGCCTGTAATTACGGATCATCATTACGTATCCGAAGGTCCTATAATAATGACACTTTTATAAGAAATTGTAGCTTCTGTTAAATCTACTTTGTCGTAGCGAATAGTTATTGTAAAGAGCCCAAAAAGACAGGTTCCCTAAACCTTTTAGAAAATACAACGAATAAGATAACGTTGCTAAATTGAAGAGTACACCTGTGACGTAGTATGGCAACTGAAGTAGCAGGTATTACGTTTAGTCGGCTAACCAGATGCCTTATAAGTTGTAGGTGAATTAGAAAAAAAATTATATATGGTGTCACTGTATTGCGGCTGCCACCGTCATAGGTACCACACTGTGAGCGCAATTCAATTGAGTTAATATGGACTCAAGTTAAAGGGTTTGTAGCCGAGAAAAATAAAACTTTTAAAATGTCTGACCTAAACATTCTTTTGCCAGAGGCTTTAGCTAATGTGACTGCTGAGAATTGGAAAAGTTGCGAGGGTCAGGTAATAAAAGAAGAACAGAAAATGTTTAAATTAGACAAAATAATTGATGATATCACTGAACGCTTTATTATTAATGTGATAAATAGTTCCTTAAATTCAGATTCAGAATAGAGCCTATCATTAGACGACTCAAAATAATATGATTTTAACGTTTGAAATAAAAGGTTTAACATCTATGAGTCGAGTGGTTTTTTTTGTTTACCTTTATTTAACTACCTAAACCTTTCGAGTATAGGTAAAGCGTAGCGGTTTCGGTGTATTTTTCGAGTGTTGATCGAAAGATTCACACTTGAAAAATACAATGAAACCGCTTAGGGTATGTAAGTACCGTAATGTTTAAAAGACCGGTGATCCCACACAGCGGTATATTTTAGTTTCCAGAAGTCAATATATATATAATATACAAATATCTTCAACGTTTGTAGCTCATTCTCTAGATATGGAGTAACCATCAGGACTTCCTCTGGTACATACCTGTAACAGCATCATAGAGGGTGAGGGCTCCCGGGAGAAAAGCGCCGCGTCCACGATGCAGTACACGTCGCCAGGACGCCGGCACTGGGCCCAGTCGTCCAGCCCGTACAGGGGCGGGAGGGACGCGAACACCGTGTCTGGAATAGAACAGAACAGAAGATACCTTAATAAAGATATTGAGGAAGGTTTAGAAGATGTTGGAAAAGTGCTTAGGAAACAATGTGTTGGTACAAAGGCAGTGCTTGTTTATCAGCCGTGGAACTGTTTCGATTTTCGTAAGGGGGCATCCATTAATCGCCACCGAGGAGCTTTTATATAAACTTGAGCGTTTGCAAAATATCTGTATTCGTTTAGTTTTTAACCTTAAAAGGTATGATCACGTTTCTAACTTTCGCAAGATACTCAAGTGGCTCCCTATTCGACTTCGCAGGAACTCTCGGATATTGTGTCAGCTATTTAACATACTTCACAACCCTAAAACGCCATGCAACGCGGAACGCTTCTCCTACGCCCGTCCTTTTGATGCGCCTTGCAGGTCGCATCTTAGAAATCTCCTCAAATCCCCTCCCCACTCAACCGACTTCTACTCCTTCTCTTTCACTGTGCACGGGGTTCGGTTGTGGAACTGCCAAACTGTTGCAGTATTTAAAAGTAGAGTGAAAGAACACTTTCCACATTATCATAATTGCATAATTATATATTTATTATATAAATTACATTATATTTTTATACATTTTAATGGTATTTATTTTAGAAGTATGTATATATGTAAGTATATTCTCATATTGTATGTTTATATTTATATTGTAAAATTGTTTTCGGTTTTATGTATTTTGTTTTGCCTTCTACTCTTACACACGTTGTATACATCTCTTTTAATATAGGTACTCTCCTATCGCAGGTATGCTGGAAGAGATTTCTTTAGAAATAAGCATCACCTTTGTACGTATTTACTGTTCACTTTCTTTCTCTCTGTTTATATGTGTGTACATAAATGGTTAAATAAATAAATAATTACGTGCATCGATTTTTGCAATTTTTCGACCCCCCCCCCCCCCCTCTCCCCTTGGTGAGATGTCGTGAGATTATGGTCGACCCCCTCCCACTCCCCTAATCTCACGTGAGATTTTTCAAAATGCGTACTTTCTATGTAAATAAGTGTACTTGATTGCTTGTATTTATTAAAAAAAAACATAATTTGTTTAATTCTTTTTATTTAAGACTAGTAGTATTTAGTCGTAGTCTAGAATGACCTACAGTGAGAAAATCGAACAATAAAATACTTACGTGCCACTAACGTAATAATACGTGCCACTTTGTGGCGTTCGCATAACCGCGATAAATATTATTATATATTATTTAGCCATATTTTAGTCTAGAAACATTTTTTACTTAATTTAACCCAGTTTTCTCGCAAATTTACACTGTTTCTTGCTGAAATCGGCTCGACCCCTCCCCCCCTAAACGCCTCGCGTAGTCTAAGAGTCGACCCCCGCTATGTGGTTCTTGCTTTTTTTATAAAGCCATCCGTGAAATTAGTTCATGATTTTGTGAACTCATTAGCCGGCCAGAGGTACCACCGGACGTAGGAACTATTGTAGTATTGTTACTGTTGGAAACCTTTTGAATGCAAATATTTATCTACATTTAGGGCATCCCGGTTAGGGGCGTAGTAGGTACCTAATGCCTACGTATATTTCTATAGGTATTCAGATAGTTATGATAGTATTGTTGATTGTAAACGTTAGTGCTATCCCTAGTCAACTCACGTGAACGTCCAAACTGGGGACAATTACTTGTAGGTTGTAGGCCTATATTTTTAATTGCTGTGGCGACCATGACCGCTAAAACGGACTGCTTGATGGTCAGCTTATAGTTATGTAGGTACTTAATTGATAGAGACAAGTAGTGATAATGCTAGTCTCTTTACTACCTTCTGTAGACTGGTATTCGATTTGGAAATAGGTACATACAGCTACAGGAATTCCTTAAAAGAAAAGACCCATTTCCAAACTTTTTGGAATGTTTTAAGTGAGTTTCGGCTTTTTTCTAATAAATGTAACTTGCATACGAAGTATGGTGGTTATGGTTATTTAACTGCCTTGGGAATTGAACCTAGGACCTTGGTGCTACTACATCATCGCGACCACCAAACTATCGAAATCGTTTTGCGGTTGTAGGTAATTACGGTTTCTTAGAATACAATATGTATGCATGATGAATTGATGATGCACCTGGGTGTTCCAGAAGCATACAGGTTCCAGGATACCAAACACATGTTTTTTTTTTTTTCAAAAATACATTTATTTTTTGTTGTAAACGCTTGCACGTTTTCTTTAAATTATTAATGAATAATAAATGCGTATTTTTATATTTTTTATATATATTTTTTAAGTAAGTAGTTAGTTACCTACATTTATACTATGTGTATCCTCATAAAAATAAAAAAACGACTTTCCAAATAAAAGAATTTTACTAAAACCACATTCATCCAACTTACCATTGATATCAACAACACTGCCGAGCACGGAACAAAAGCACGCAACGAACCACAGGCGCCACATATCGATCAACACACACCGTGCGCGGGCGCAGACTCGAACCGACTCGCGAACACTTGGGTAACGCGCCCGCGCCGCCCTTCTCTGCGTTACGACAGATCATCTCGGTTACATTGAGCCACTGGACATTTAGATGCAGAAAAGCCAGCTCAAAGATCATGCTGTGTACTAGAACAAACTCGAACTGTCGCTTGGCATCTTCACACAGCTAAAGAGAAACAACTGCATCCAGGTGACGTGGGAAAGTCTAATACAGAAAAGGATATGAAACAGGACAGTTCTGGGTAGAATGGGGTAGTTTAAATCGTTATGGGTTCGTCGCTCCTGCCGTTCCAAAGACTGGAGTTTTCGTTCAGATACCCAGGTGTTTTAGTAGGTACCAACCTATCCTGAAAAAATAATTAGGTCACTTAGCATATGTTCAGACAGGTCTAATCCAAAGAGCTCATGGCAATTATCAATCAGAATAACTTTGGACCACTGATGTTTCTCGTCTAAACATTTGTGGTTGGAAGTAGATGGATGACCATGTAGCAAATGGGTGACCAAATGCAATGAATGACTATTGAGTAGACCTTTTGTCTATCTCTGTTATGTGACATCGCCGAGGATTTTCAATCTGGTCAAGTGTGAGTTGCTAAACAGTACGAGATGTGTTAACGTGACTGGTTATAGAATGCGCAATAACATGTCATTGATTTTGGAATATTTTGGGATATTGCATTGTATTTAACATAAATCCACCTAGATAATCGTTGCGAAGGAATGGGACATTAAAGTAGCTTGCAGCATAACCAGCACCTAGCTTGTTGCACCATTCTGACGGTGCAGATACACACTTGTCTGTCATCCTAGCCTAGAAGATTTATTCTCCTAGGATTTAATTATAGTTTTACTTCCAATCTATTTTCTGATGATGAATAGGATAGGTCGGTTTCCAGCATGACCATTTTCCGAGCGAAATCATCATGTTACACGAAGATCTAGCCACCTGCTCTATGCAATTCAACGGTGGTACATAATGCCATCCTTATTCTTGACATTCAGTAACGATTCCAACTGATTCATCATGTTCGTGAACGGGCGCCGTCAGTAGGGACTGGTCATCTCTTAGCTGCCACGGCTTATTTTAATTAAATTTACTTAATATTTGAATTGTTTTTGTCTTTTTATTACGGACGCTTTTATCGTTCTGCATCGTTCTCACATGCATAATTGCAGCATTGAATGATGTAACCAATATTTTGTAACCATATTTTGATTTAAAAGTGTTTCCGTGGAGTTTCTTGCCCGTTCTTCTCCATAGGTACCTACTACGCTTTGGAATGGGCAACTAGCTTCATCTTTCTGACTGACAGACGCGACTCCTTGACAATTCGAACGTGCTTGTGGCCTGTAATTAGTTTATTTGAAATTAATGCTTTGATTTGAGTTGAGTTGATTCCTTGTAAATATAGGTCACCTTCCCCGTAAGAAGAGAGAATAAAATGCAGCAGCTCCTTTCTGCATCAGCTTCCTACCTCACAAAAAATTGCAATCACCAATCTGTGTAGGTACCAAAAGTGGTGATATACCTACTAAGTAGTAATTCCCATTTACAATTAATTCCTTATGATAACCTACCTATAACCTGCACCCTAATTACGTAACACACTATCTATGACAATCTGAACATTTTGAAGCCTATTGCTAATCCATTGCTTCATATTTTCGATAAAAATTGTCTGCTCAACAACGTAAATAACGCAATGAATGTTGTTGAACTGTCAAAATGAAACCCATTCCTAAATGATAAATGATAAATGATTTTATTTCTGTAAATTGGTTTGTACAAACACTTTTACACGTCAATGATATTTTAAAACTAGATGAGGTCGGCGTTTCCCATCTGACTATTCTGAGAAGAAAGGCCGAAACAAACTCAGAGGTCACAGTCTCTTTTAAAGTCCAGACATAATCTTGGTCAGATCATGTGAAGACCAAGTAGATTTGTCTGAAATGGTATTTTGAGGAAAAACCACACAGATTGAGTGGACCTGTCCAGTCAGTGCACGCATTTGTCAGTAATCGTGCAGCTCAACTCAGAACTTAAGGAGCTCAACGATTCAACGAACAATACCAAAGAAAGGACATTTGGGTAGGCCACAAAAATTACTCAAACTGCCAGACTAAGATTAAAAGTACCTGAAAGGAAAAAAAAAGCAACAATGACCCACATAGTCTTCACATTCACAATATTTAAATGAATATCATGTATTTCATCTAGCCTGCATGCTACTCACATTCACAGACAGGTTTCTCTTTAAATGTCATCAAAAAATCATAATATGTTATGTCATGTAATTCAATAAAAATGACATTATTAATTCTAAAACACATAATCACAGTATAAAATGGATTGTTGCTTGGGGGTACATTGAAGTAGCTTAATTAATCCAAAGCCTTTTTGTCCTCCAAGTAATCTTTAACTTTATGGAAACCTTTTTGACAGAGTTTCTGTTTAATAAATGATTTAAATTTATTGAGGCGCAGTTCTTTAACAAGACTTGGGAGTTTGTTGTAAAAACGTATACTTTGGCACTTAAATGAATTACTAATTTTTTGGAGCCTAGTCGAGGGCACAATAAGTAAATCTTTGTATCTAGTATTTATGTTATGAAAGTCGCTGTGTTTAGAATATAGATTCATATTCTTTTTTACATAAATAAGGTTTTCATATACATATTGAGATGCGACAGTCATTATGTTTATTTCCTTAAATTTATCCCTCAGTGAATGCCTACAACTAAGGTTATAAATTGCTCGAATGGCTCGTTTCTGCAGCACAAAAATAGCCTGAATGTCGGCTGCATTTCCCCACAGCAAAATGTCGTACGACATTACACTATGGAAATAACTAAAACATACTAATCGAGCTGTTTCGACATCAGTCAAATGACGGATTTTATAGACCGCGTAGGCTACAGAGCTTAGCCGCTTCGACAATTTGGTTATACGTGGGCCCCACTGTAGCTTCGAGTCCAAAGTAACACCTAAGAACATAGTGGTGTCCACAAGATCCAATTCCGTCCCACTTACTAGTACATTTCACCTGTTTAACGTTAGGTGTCAGAAATCTAATACATTTAGTCTTTTTCTCGTTTAAAAGTAAATTATTAACACTAAACCAATGCACTATTTTAGCGATAGCATTATTTACATCGTCAGTAACTGTCTGTTGTCGTTTAAGCTTAAATAAAAGTGATGTGTCATCTGCAAATAACACTATTTCATGACTGTTCTTTACAAGGTAAGGTAGGTCATTAATATATACGAGAAATAAAAACGGGCCAAGGATTGAGCCCTGTGGAACTCCCATACTGACAATAGATCCCGCGGATCGCTTGCCGTTAACGTCCACTCTTTGGATCCTATTATTCAAATAAGAAATAAGAAGATCCAAGGCAGTGTTTCTAACACCATAGTGATGTAATTTCCTGACCAATGTATCATGAGAAACACAATCGAAAGCCTTAGACAAGTCACAAAAAATACCTAGGGCATCATGCGACTTCTCCCAGGCCTCAAAAATATGTGCAAGAAGCTCAACGCCAGCATCGGTAGTAGAGCGACCCCTTGTGAAACCGAATTGTTTACTGTTTAATAATTTATGTTTACTAAAATGTTTTTGCAATTGATCTAGCATCAATTTTTCAAATATTTTACTGAAGGTGGGAAGCACAGAAATTGGCCTAAAGTTCGTGGGGTCTGATGTGCTTCCCGATTTAAACAAAGGTATTATTTTACTACTCTTCATTAAGTCAGGAATTACTCCATAGTCAATACATTTATTAAAAATAATTGCCAATTCAGGCGCTACAGTGTTGATTATACATTTTGCAACCTCTACGGAATTTCCCCATGGATCAGCAGTTTTTTTAACATTAAGTGTATTGAAAGTTTTAATAATATCTCGAGCACTAACATAGTCGAAATTAAATACAGTTAGTGCGTCCTACTGTTAGTGCGTTACGTAATTACCCCGCTGATTAATGTTATAAAAACACAAATCGTTAAAATCCTAAACTGCTTAAAAACACGTTAAATTTTGAACTTGACCCACTTTACAACCATAAGTAACCCATATTTATAAACAGGTATTTTACCAGCCAAATAATAGCAGGTACATCCCTGCCCTCCTCCATACAATAACCAGTTTGATGGTATTACCACATGTGTGAGGTGAACGTCCATTTCCTCAGGTCAAGGTCTCGTGTCGGTTGCAACACCGAGCCTACTAATCTATGCAACCTACTGCTATTTGTAATCAATAGCAAGAAACAACATGACATCATAATATCACGCTTGTCATCCTCCTTGGGGCAAGCAGATGCGTAGACTAAAACTGACATTTCTACCAGCTTGGTTATGGTTTAATCCCATGTAATATGAGACCACCAAAACAGGCCGTTACCGTCAAACGGAGTGAATAGGGATGCAGGGGTCAATCGGGACGAAACTTTAAAAGGGATTTTAATATTGAAATAATATAGTTTGTTGCCAAGAAGGGCTCTAATATGTTTACGATATTATAATTCACGATTAACTGCCCTTTTAAGCAACAAACTATATTATTTATATGTTAAAATCCCTTTTAAAGTTTCGTCCCGATTGACCCCTGCATCCCTATTCACTTCATTTGTACAGAACTGAATAATTCCAAATGTTTAAACGAAATACAATTTGCCCAACCGGGGAGATCGAACCCCACGCTCAGTAGTCGCGTATGCAAACATTAGATAAACAGGGCCGATTCTGATTTTGGAAGTATTTGTGAAGTTTTTGAAGAAGCCGTCGCCGTCGTGTGGTAATAAAACCCTAATTTAGGGATATAAATGAGAACAAAAAATAAAAGGCACAAATCAAAATAATGACTTTTTAATGAACTTTTTTTTTCAATTTCAAATATGTATTAATATTTACATGAATAATCTTATCGTAAACATAAAGTAAAAATATCGTTGATTACGTTAGACAACACCGCGTATTGTTCATTATTTGACAACCCTATTTTTAGCGACATATCAAAACTGGAAAATATCAATTCACCTAAAATATTCTATAAAAGTTAGTGGCAGCCCTTGCCTGTTCCCTAAAAATAAAATAATTTATAAGCCATCTAAATCCGTGATTAATAAACTATCTACTAAGGGCGACTTTCACCAAGCTTTTATACTTAGAATAAGTCTTATTCTGATAATATTTTTTTTAATTTTTGGCAGTTTTACCACACTAGAACTGTCAAACGTCAATTTTATTCCAAGGATAAAATACACCTGACTTTGGTTAAATCGGCCCTTAATAATGTATATTTTCGACATAAGCCCTCAGTCTACCATAGTCTGAACACTACAACTTTTAGGGAACTAAAAGACAGGAATTAGTTGAAAAGGTTAGACTACTTCTGAAAAAATCTTAACTGATTATTTAAGCAGGTTTTCATATTCATAGTATAATATTAATCTATCCAAGCTATTTCAACACTTTCGTCTGTCAAAATTATGGTGATTTTTTTCCAGTTTTAATATGTCACTAACCATTATGCGCTTGCACATAGCGCGAGAATAATTGTTGCATAGATCTTTCTAGTACAAGAGATAGAAACGTTAAGTGGCGCGTCATCTTTAAATGTATGAAGATGAGTCTAAGAGCTAGGTTAGTAAATCAATGTATTATCCACCTTAGTACTTTTTGATTACGTTATCTTATTTTCTATTTAAATGCTAGATTTTACATACTTTTCTTAATTTATTTGTTAGCAAAAGATACGAGGCTGGCCCTATAAGCAGTTGTTTTCCTGAGATAGCATGACAGGAGATTGTTCATTGAAAGGTGACGCGCGTTTATACTTTGCTGTCTCTTAAACTATATAAAATATCACGATGTTTCGTCAACATGTTACAATCAAAAACGTTAATAATATGGAATTATACAAATTTTATTTTCGATAATCATCTTTATAATTTTAGGCAAATAATAAAATAGATCAAAAAAGAAATATTTACGATATTTTCACTGATGTAGTTTAGCTTTAATAAAGTTAAAACAGACATTACAAAATGTAATTTGTTTTTTATTTTATTCAGACATAAAATGCATAAGGCATTCACGTTATTAGATAAAGGATACGATGGCCAATCATACGAAAGGAAACGGCCAAAGACACGTCGGATTAGCCAAAGTACTGTGTTGAGTACCTTCTTATAAAGCCTAAAATTATAAAGACATACAAATAATATATTGATAAAACTATCTAAATTAAGTAAACGATCATAGACGAAAACGCAACTTGACTAAAACTAAATAAATACAGGGTGTAAACAATTGCTCCATTAATAAATATTATATTAACTTTAATCATTTAATAGTTATAAATTTCAACTTTCCATTTCATGGATGCCGTTCGGTTATCTAATTATTTTATATTTATACATATTTTAAATAGCAATTTTTTACACCTTATACTAAAATTATGTACAAGTGTGCTATATATGAAAATATATTTTTATATATCCAAGCGAAAAGCAATTTATCTAACGTATAGGACGCAAAATGAATAATTATTTAATCACTAAACAAGTCCGGACAAGATGACCTACTTTACCCAATCTCTAATAATTGAAACTCCTCATAAAACTTTACATTTCTTTCCATCTTGCCCGAGTATATCACGTTATTTAGAATTCAAAATCGTAAATAATGTGTGGAATAAATTATCAACATTGCACATAGGCTTTGTCACTCACTTATCAAAGGCTACCTTGGTTGCCGTACTTCGACATTGACAGCTGTCAGATTTGACAGGCAGAAAACGAAACACCATGTACATTATAACTTTATAGTATACATTTTATCAACTTCACCTTTTTAATAATAATTTCCACATAAAGTAAAACAGGTTTATTACCACAGGACTAACTGAAACTAAAGAATTTGTATTCCAATTCCGTCTGAAAACTGTATTTTTGTTACAATTAGCCCTGTAGTCAACAAGCCCCTTAAAAATGGCGCACTTTAGGTATTTTAATAGTAAAAGCTTTATATCAACATTACATTATTATGGCTTAGTCGTAAAGCTAATTATGTCAAAGGTGGATTAGACTGGTGGTGTGGCCGTAATATTATTGTACCATAGTACAATAATATTACGGCGACACTCTTTTTATGACAAAATCACGTAATTGGCCCAAGGCCACGTCATTCACTTTGATGAACCAATGAGCTTTCGACATGGCTTTGAAGCTTTATTGTTACTGGCTAAATTATATGTGATGAAGTCTTGTCCCAAAGCGTAAAAAGACATGCTTATTTTATTCAGCCATGGAAAGACAAGTTTCGACTGTACCTACAGGTGTTTCACCCCGTAGTTATTACAATAAGGTTCATTATACAGGCTGACTAGGACATCGACGCGCTAACTGTAACCATGAGTTCACCACATCATACTGTAAAACCCCCTGCGTTGCCATTTTTTATCAGTAAGGTATTTAAAAAAATTAGCTGTTCCATACATTTTGACCGCGTAGGTATTGCACTTTTCTATGAAACAGCAGTTTTTTTTTTAAGCTTACTACATTTGGAACCTTGAGCTGAATTCATGGTTACAGTTTGCGTGTTGATGTCCCTGCCACCCTGTACATCGTCTTCATTGATTACTTACGCCATATTGGATTTGATGTGACTCGTGACGTCACATGTCACGTTCGTAATTCGAAGAGGCGAAAAAGGCGTTTTTTTATGACCTCATACATTTTGCAAGGACGAAACATTTAGCAACATTTATCAAATCATTGTGTTCTATCTATCTATTTTTGTTAAGAAATCCGCACGACCAACATTGCTACAATTCACGCACGCATTTATTTATACACGATGCATTTTTATTGGCTAGAAATACTTTCAAGAGTGTATTGCATCTACCAGCAAACAATTAAGAAAAGGCATAATCTAGCAGTATTTGAAATAGATGTTTCTAAGTGTTATCGCCCTTATGACATAAGAGGGGCAAATCCCGTATTTTTAAGAACGGTCGAATTATAATCCCAGTCGTAATCTGTCAAAAATAAACTAGTTTACCTCTATTTTTGACAAGTTTTTGGACATTGATTGTGGCTGAGATGAGATTGCGACTAGACGTTTTTATTTTAAATACGGTAATTGGCCTTAAGGTCTCAACATCAAGGTCCTTAAGGTCTCGACATTAAGATCCATAAGGTCTCAACATTAAATACGATGTTATAGGTACAAAGTGAGGACAATCACAAAAATTATTGTCGTTGTGAAGAATAAAAATTAAGAATGCAGATTAGACACCAATTAAATATAAATAGGCACTCATTTAGAATACTAATCACACGTACGAATTACTATACTCATTTATAATTTTATAATATTATTTGCTCACTCCTATTTTATCGCTCCGGTGAATAAAGACGCATGTTGATTTACGTCTTTATTTTTCCCAAATCATGTGTGCTTCGGTTGGTATACGTGTTGGTTTTATTTGCCAAAGGATTGGAAAAGGTTAAGGCTAGTAATTTTAATATGTTATGAAAATGTTTTTTTTTTATTAAACAGTTTACATTTTCTGACTAAACGTTCGCTACGGAAAACTTGGTTCAACCATGGTCCATTAATGTTTACTTTTGTGATTGGTTGAATAAGATAAGTAACAACAACTACTTTCTAATCCTAGAAAAATAAGATTTGAGACTCGATACCAAGTTTATATGATTAGGCTTTCAGAAATTTTCAACATACGACCTTATTCCTCGGATGCGTTATTGACATTAAATTAGCATTTTGTTTTGAGTAAATACCAAAACTAAGTGCTGGAGAATTTTGGTAAACCAAGAATATTTTTACGGACATTTCAAAATTTTATTATTTACAAAGTTTCTTCATTTTAATCTGATGTTACTGTTGATTTCAGTTTTATCTAAAATCTCAATTTAAGATAACCGTAAAAATTGTTTCATCTTTTATAGAACTTTATTTATACATAATGTTCAGTTATTATTAACTATCGTGAATTATTAATTTACAATGTCATCCTTCACAATCATCAAAGAAGAAGTGTGAGAAATACATAACCATAATATTAATAAGTATAATTTCGTTTGCAGAGTTCTGCCCAGTCTGTTATAATAAGTATCGCGTGATGGTCTGTAACTGTTCCATGTTTGAGCAGCAGTTCGAATAGTTCGATAGATAGCGCTAGCGGTAGAGATCAATACAAAAGGACGTACACTGCTACCAAGATCTTGTGGCGCTCGAATGACGTAGACAGGGGGGCGTTGTTGGTAAACATTTGTAAAATTGTCACAGGAATTGTATTGACAAAACAAGATGGCGGCATTAGTTCCAATTTTGGCCGCGCGCCAAAAGAACCTCATAGCGTTGTAAGTGACATTACGTTCAATCGACATGAAAGTAAACAGGAACCATGTCCCTAAATACTACAATTTTGTAGTGCCTGAAAATTTTATACGAGATACAACATTTTGACAGTATTGGTTGTAAGTATGTTTTCATAGGCCTCTAGCTAGACTAAAATAAAGCCTTGTGTTAGCCGGCCAAGTAAATTAGACAACTGATAATTTACAAATATATAGGGTAAATAAATTTACGGTAAGCAAGAACGCAGATGACCGATTTTTACGGTGATGATTTTTGAAAAAACTAAAACAAAAGTAAAAAAATATATGCTAATACAAGAAATGTTGGTGTATATGCTATAACTACACGTCTGCCTCACCCTGCTAGGGTTACAGGCGTGATGTTATCTTATGTGTGATCTTTGGTCGACGTATGAGCAATTTTGCGAGACGATACTTCACCGCGAACAGTTGAATGTTCTATTCTCACCGAATTTTTAAGATCATTTGCGTTCTTCCTCAGGGAGCGGCCATGCAACAATTTATGACCTTCATAGGCCTTTCCGCCCAGTTGTCTAGTTTCCTTGGCCTTTTAAATATTAAAATGCAGCCTATCTCCTCAGTCCATCAGGGTACCTCTAAGCCTGTTGCTTAGGTAGTGCAGCAGCGAGGCGGCAGTGAGGGCGAAGTCTCAGTCGACGCCAGCGAAGCCCTGCGAGCCCTCGATGGCCTTTATGAGTTTCTCGCGGAGTTGCTGGTAGCTCTCGTAAGGTGGGAGGTCGATGCGGTTGAAACTGAGGGGGGGGGGGGGGAGAAAATTAATAAGTCTTGTTGGTTTGTCCTAGGTTAAGGTTTAATGTGTCGTGGGATTGATCCCAGGATCGGGTAGTGTTATAAGGTTTTCTATCAGGAATGATCGGTTACTGGCAATAGGCTAGCCCCTTATTACACGGGAAATTTAATAGAACTGGAAAAAAAACCTTATTCTTTTTTTTTAGTGCTGAAAAGGCCTGCTCTTAACTTCGATCACGCCTGAAGGAAAGTGTTATATGTGTTTATGCTGCCAAATCCGCAAAATGACATGACGCCATCCGCCTTTCTGGGTAAAGGAATCTCCAAGGAAAGAAGAAGGAAAAGGTAAAGGAGTCTTAGAAAGTTTTGGCCAAAACCAAATGTGATATTAAAATAAAACTAGTACTTACCACGTATGTGCTCTCGGGTAATTATCAGGCGATCCCCACTTCTCAATAGTGAACAGTTGCGGCCCGTTGCTGCCGTACAGCTCCTTGAAGCCGTTCATTGGCACGCGCGACGTGCCCGTCACGAACTGTAGCAGGCGGGAACGCATCTCGTTGGAGAAGGACAGCACTACCTGTGGGACAGAGACGGAGGGATTACATAGCGATGTTTTTCTCAAAATGTTGAGATTGTGAATTGTTGTTGAATGATTCCGCTCAGGCAAGTCGACTGTACCGAACCATGCCCGCCCGACCAAGTGTGTAGCACGGCGAAGTTTATAAATTGTTGCATGTGTTTTAGCGATTTGAAACATACGCATAGCAGCTAATATTAGCGGCTAGTGTGTCTTACCAAATAATAAAATAATAAAACATAGGAGTTACCAAAACATTCAGAATCTGAGATGATAATCAAGGTTGGAGCAACTAACTCAATGTAATACATGTTATATTGCAACCAAAATTTATTTATCACATATTTACTACAAATAGTCACTCAAAAATAACTTAAGACTACATAACGCTAAACAAGATAGTTGATTAACCCTTTGTATGAAAGTGGATCTACGCGAGACACAATGGCTTTTTAATTGATTCTGTAATTACGGCATTCAACCGGTTAATTGTCAATTCATGTAAATTGCTAAGATTAGGTATTCAAGTACAAACTACTCTCTAAGAATCAGGCAAAAGAAATGCTTTAAAAGCAAAAAAATATAAATTATAATGTATTGAAAGCATGTAGAGCACGTTTTCATGTATTAGGGATGGCGTTTTCACACTACAATCCTCTAAAAACACTAATAATATAACCATCATGGCCCATTATGTACTCACTCTCCAGAACCACTGCACCACGATATGGTTGGCGTGGTAGTCTCCCTTGTACAACGTATTAGCTCTCCAGTCCCTGACATCAATGTGCTGAATGCCACACAGCAGCAATTCCAGTTCATTCTCATCGAAGATCTTCAGAAGAGGCAGAGGAACTAAGCCTCCGAGGCCTTCGAGGAACGCGAACATCTGTTCTTGGACTCGACTGACGAATCGCCATTGTATTACTAGTCTGAGGAATGGAAATAAACACAAATTAGCTCCGGTTTTCTTATATTTTTCAAGGGTCAGTTTTTTATAAGTCTCACACATGAATAAACAAAAACAGGAAGTTTATTCAGAGATATTTAAACAGGCAGAGCGATGCGTTATTGGTTTAATTTCTTTCTGTTTCATTGTCAACGATTGTAGCATGTGTAGAAAACAAGATTACCGACAATACTTTGAAATAGAAATGTTGCGTTAGGGCGGTCATAGTTGTAAATTTGGCACCCACGTATTGCCTTAACATTTGAGTCCTTTAGAATTCCCTTAAAATTAATAGAACATCTCGAAAACTACTTATCAAAGCTAAGTGGTTATTGTTGATTGATTTTCGATGGCAAGGTTTAGTATAAAGCATGGCAGGGAAATCGAAGTGCAAACTGTAACCATGAATTGAGCACATGATTCTGAAAAACCCTGCATTGACATTTTACGAAAATGATGTCTAAATTGATAAATGATTTTGTTTCTGTAAGTAGGTTTGTACAAACACTTTTACACGTCAATGATATTGCTTAAACTATATGAGGTCGGCGTTTCCTATCTGACTAATCAGAGAAGAAAGGCCGAATCAAACTCAGAGGTCACAGTCTCTTTTAAAGTCCAGACATAATCTTGTTCAGATCATGTGAAGACCATGTAGATTGGTATCTGAAATTGTCTTTTGAAGAAAGAACCACACAGATTGAGTGGACCTGTCCAGTCAGTGCACGCATTTGTCAGTAATCGTGCAGCTCAACTCAGAGCTTAAGGCACTTATTGCACTTTTCCAAGAAACAGCAGTTTTTTTTTGATAACTGACGAATATTTTCTACGCTAGGTGGTCTAGAATCATGTTTGAATTCATGGTTACGTTTGTGCGTCGATGTTCCTGCCACGATGTATATTTTGAGATAAAATAGAGCAACGGTTGTAATAAAATAAGTACGCTTCTTACTTGATGTACTCGTCCTTGTTTTCGTTATCTACGGATATATTGGCGCCTCCCGGTTTGAGATCCCGTTGTATCGTCTTACCGAACTGCTCCTCGTCCACTGAGAATGTTAGGTACAGCTCTGAGGGGTCATTTTCCTGTAATCATGGGTTTGTATATTTTAGTTATAAGAAGTAACTCACCTATAATGACAATGATAATGTGTAAACAAAGTGTTTTTATTAATTTATCAGACTCTAAGAAAGTGCTACGGAATTGTGTGTAAGTGCAATATGACACTATTCTTAGTTATAAAATTATTATAATTCTTAAACTATCACATAAAATAATAAGTTAAAGTTAAGTTGCTTATTAGTCTATTAGGCTAGATTGTCATAAATTATTAAGAACTTTAGTTCTTATTAATAAAGGATAAAGAAAACTTGTTATGACAGTCTTGAGTTTACTAATATAATAAATTTTGTATAATATGTATAAATAACTTATTTGCTGTCCCGAAATCTCATAAAATTCAATAAAATCTTACTTTAATCCACATGAGTGAGTTGTAGTATTCTAGGTCTACTGATTCCATGTCGAGCAACTCTATCGTCTTGCCCAACATCATCTTGTAGAATGGACGGATGAAGAACGCTGGAAATAGACGAAAATATAATATTGTCAAAAACAATTAAGTTATTGAATTTTGTTAGATCTACATCGTTTGATTACTTATTACTAACCAAGCTAAGCTATAATTAATATTATTTTTTGCTAAATTTACAATGTGTTTCAGTCTAGACGATAAGATCATTTAGCAATACTAAAATTATACTAGGTATGCCACAGGGATCGATATTAGGCCCGTTCCTAAGAATTTTCAATGATTTATAATTTAGGTGTCCAAAACGTTTTCACAGTCTATATCCCAGCCGTTTCTTATTGTTTTTACTTTATCACACGTCATGCTTTTTAGTCTAGTCTTTTTTTTTTAGTCTTATTTATTGAAATAAAGCAATATGTACTAGGAACAACCTTAATAAATAATAAAAACCTTAATCCAATAGCCAAGTCTGTGAATAAAGTTGCTTATAACAGCTTCAAATTCCTGAAATAACTCACCATCTAACAGTTTCCCGTGGTACACGGCCATGCCGGCGACCCTGCCGATGAACTTGAAGTAGCTCAGATGCTCCTCATTGCACACGCCGCTGTTAGGGTTGATCTGGAGCGTGTAGTTGTCCATGGCCGAATACTCGAACAGCCCGTAGTAAGGGTTGAACATCTCCTTTGAGAGAAGGAAGAACCATTCTCGAGCGAGGCCGCCGTAGTCTGTTCGAGAGCATGGAGAAATATATTACTAATGATGACGATGAGAATGAGAAGGCAACATTATGATCTCATAATAAATTTGCCTTTAAAAACAATGAATGAATGAAATTAATGAATGAATGAATGAAATGAATGAAATAATTTATTTGCTATGAATGTAGGTACAAAAATATGGTGTTAAGTAAGAGAAGGATCCAGTACATTCTACCGTGAGGCATGCAATTTTTTTTTTTTTTTTTATAATTGAAATAATTTAAAAAAACAAACATTTAACTTATTTTCAAATGATTAAAAACGTCAATAAAAATATAAAATCATTCAATTTGTAAATTCGTTCAGTGGTAAACAATGTAAAAAAAAAAAAAAAAAATTGTCAACTATACAAGTCAATAATAAGTTAATAATTAGTCAATAATACAATGTCAGTAATAAGTTATTAATTAGTCAAATAATACAATCAAAATCTCAATAAAATAGAATAAAATCATGAGGAAAATCATTGTTTATATATAATCATATGGATTTGTCATTCAAAAAATCATCTATTGTATAATAAAAAAATTCAATTAGCAATTTATTTATTTTCTTTTTAAATATTTGTAATGTGCAATTTTTAATATCGTCAGGAATTTTATTGTATACCACTGGTCCCATATGGATAATATTCTTTTTCAGCAGTGCCGTTTTAAATTTGCCTGTATGTAAAAGGTTTTTATATTGAGATCTTAGTATTGTTGGCCTTGTTGAGTGATCAATATTTGAACAAAATCAATTTGGATTACCTTTTACAAATAGTGCCATTTCCAAAATATAGAGTGACGGAAAGGTTAGTAATTTAAGGGATTTAAACATAGGAATGCAGCTGTCTGATGAATTTATTCCTGTCATTGATCTAATGCAATATTTTTGGGCTCTGAAAATCCTTTCTCTCTCACTGCAATTACCCCAAAAACTACTCCGTATCTTAAAACAGAAACAACGAGTCCATGATAAGCAATAATAATCGTGTCAGTGTTAACTTTTTTTTTAAATTATATAAAATGTATGCAGATTTGCTTAATTTCTTGCAGACCTCCTCGGCCTGTGGTTTCCATGTCAGTTGATTGTCAATTATTATACCTAAAAATTTTGCAACATTTGTATTGTCTACTCTTTGTCCATTGTATGCTATAGTCAAATCGTCTGGACGTAAACGCTGGTAAAAGTGCATTACTTTTGTTTTTTTCAAATTAATAATTAAGTTATTGATAGAAAGCCAATTTATTATATTTTTTAACGTGTCATTAATGTCAATTTCATAATCCGCATTTTTTGTACATTTAACTATCGCTGTGCTGTCATCAGCAAATAATACCATGGGCTGTTGAATTTGTCTAGGCAAGTCATTTATGTAAAGCAAAAACATTAAGGGTCCGACAACAGTGCCTTGCGGTACTCCGAATTTGACTTCCCTGCTATCCGATAAATATTTATATTGAATCTTGCTTTTGGGACATATCCTAGTGATTTCTGTCTGTTGTTTTCGTTTGCTTAAGTAAGATTCAATAAGTCTCAATACGTTTCCTCTAATACCGTACCTGTCAAGTTTATTCAGAAGAATGTCATGTTTTACGTAGTCAAAGGCTTTAGTCATGTCAGTATATATTGCACAAACTGGTGTTTTATTGTCGATATTGAACATTATGTTATGTAGCAAGTCGTAAATAGCCATGTTTATATTTTTATTTTTTCTAAAACCTTTTTGCTCATTGCAAAGGATATTATATTTATTTAAGAAAGAAGTGATAGACTCATAAATCAGTTTTTCGAGTATTTTAGAAAACACGGAAGTAAGAGCTACCGATCTATAATTTGACATTTCTTCTTTACTGTCTTTTTTATGAATTGGTATCACAATAAGACAGAGATAAGCCTATACACCAGATGCAAGAACGCATATCTCTTTTTATAGCTTTTTTTTATAGACTCCAAGTTCATACCGAGACCTGGAGGCCAACCACAACCTCTAATAGCAGTAATAATTTAGTATTTCTTCACAGTGGGAAAAAGATAGAGCTATAAGTCTTGTATAGCTTCATCTCTTTCTCCCACTGAAGTAAGATTAAAATATAACTGCTATAAGAGGTTTTGGTACCGTCACAGGGCCGTTGCTTAAGAAGCTCCCGGTTGTCAATCGTAGATTTTTAACAGTCGTAAATACTCATTTTAATTAGTCGATAACTCGGTTGGTACGCCGGCTGCGGGGAATCCCCGTAGCGGGCGTAGCGACTAATGAAAATAAGGATTCAAAGCAATTGCCAAATGTGCGGTGCAGGGTCTCCGTATACCGTAATCGTTTCTTATCGACTAATGAAAACGGCTCCCCGAATACGGGCCCTGCGGCATGCTTTACAGATACCTCCAGCACTCCGCATGCGAGCCCTATCGAGTAATGAGAACGGTTCCCAGCATGCGTCCCTATGGCGTGCGTTACAAAAATCTCCCGCACGCCACATACGAGCCTTATCGACCAATGAAAATGAGCCCTTACGGGTTGTCAGAAGCCCGAAAGACAGACTACCAGTCTTACCAAGGGGTTACCCTATAGAGGTATGAGGAATAGGGTGTAAAGTTCGCTCATTCCTCCATAGACAAGGGAGAATCCTCCGACCAGACGGGTGTCGTGTCTGGTGGGCTACTGTCCGACGTTTGATGTCGGGACCTTGAATATATGCTAATTGCGCGGTAAACTCTGCTTGCGCGATGCAGGATTTTGCGTGACGTCAGTGTAACGTGTAGCTCGCATGTGGCGATGTAGATACCGCAACAACCCAGTAATTGGGTTGTGAAGGTCAAACAAACAGTCGCTTCATGTAAAATACAGGTTTGCAGCTTAAGAAAGGCCTAGGCAGATGATAAGATATAAGACAGCTTACCAAGTCCTACTTCCGACTCGAACTCGACCCACAGCTTGGTCTTGAGCAGGTCCAGTCGACTGACCGAGCTGATAATGCGGTAGGAATCTTCCAGAATTGAGTTACGTCGCACTTTGATCTCGAACTTGTTTGGCACGTTGCTCTGAAACATACAAACCGATATTAGGTTTATGGTTGAAAAAGCTAGATTTATTAGGAACTCACCTAAAAACGATTCAGCATCCTAATATCATTTCGGAGAAACCTCGCATATTTCACATGTGGTCTTGATTTGTATTTTTTTTTAGGTTAAATGGGCTTTTTTAAATACATCGAAAAATAAGTCATCACATTTTTTTTTCGTGTAATCTAAGCTTAAGTAAGCTGTAACTCAGCTGTCAGCATCAGGAGGAATAACAGTTCACTTCACCTAGTTTCGATGCTGACATGTTCACAGAACATACCGGTTGTTATTCTGTCTACTTTTACATATCAGTATTTAAAGCAATATACCACAATCTCCAAAATAATAAGAATTATTATTTATTTCATAAGCCTAATACATAAGGAGAGAAAATGGGTTAACAATGCATTACTTCAGTAACTCAGATCCTTATATTATGATAATTAGAAGTACCAGTAGCGAAGGGTCCATTTTTTAACCCCCGACGCAAAAAGAGGGGTGTTATAAGTCTGACAGCTATGTGTGTGTGTCTGTCTGTGGCACCGTAGGTCTTAAACGGGTGGACCGATTTGAATACGGTGTTTTTTTTGTAAGAGGTAAGCCGGAGTACACATGTTTAATGTTATTATATTATTTGTCTATAGAATACTGACTGCTTTTTTTTTTTTTTTTGATTTAAAAGAGTGTCCATGGAGTTTCTTGCCCGTTCTTCTCCATAGGTACCTACTACGCTTTGGAATGGGTAACTAGCTTCATCTTTCTGACTGACCGACCCCTTGACAATTCAAAAGTGCCTGTAATTGGTTTATTTGAAATAAGTGCTTTGAGTTTGAGTTTGAGTTGAGTTTGACTGTGCCATTGTTCAAAGGGAAGCCTGTAGGAATCGAGTTGTATGGAACCTTCGCCACTGTTAAATTAATACTCGATTTCGTGAAACTCCTGACACGCAAACTAGGACATGTGCTGTATTTCAGGTGTTAGAAAATTGAGGAGGATTGCTACAGCCAAAAATTTGGAGCCTCCTCCTACCTCTTTCTACATAGGAAGGTATGTAAGTAGGTCTCATCCCCGAGCCCCCTTGTTGGGGTCTTATAATATTGTGTGTAGGAGTTTAGGATAACTAGTAAAAATCTCACATACCGGTTTGCGCAGCTGACTCTTGAGGTACTCGTACTTGCGCTTGTAGTCGCGCGAGTACGGCACGGCCGGGCCCGCGATCTGAGGGTTGGACAGTCGAGGGTCTTCCCATTGGGTTGTACGAGTGTCTGAAATAAAAACACCGCTTTTATTCAAAATATAGAAACAAACACAGAGCAATGGTGGCCCGGTGGTACCGGCCGCGACTTACAGGTTGTAGGTCGTGGGTTCGAACCCCAAGCAGGCTCTTTACTTTGTGTAAATTATTTCATCACCACTGCTCTCAAAACGGTGAATGAAAACATCGTGAGGAAACCAGCATGTCCTAGAACCAAAAATTCGAAGACATGTGACATCTACCAACCCGCACTGGACCCGTGCGGTGGAGTACGGCCCACCCTCTCTCACAGAGAGAAGGCTTGTGTGTCCCAGCAGTGGGAACATTATAGGCTGATTATACTATAGAAACAAAAAGTTTTAAAAAAATAGGTTTAAAAAACCAAGGGGTAATTCCCGTATTTTTAAAACCGTTCGCATTCTAATCTCAGGCTGAATCTGTCAAAAATACGTAATCTATATACATTTTTAACATTGATTGTCGTTGAGATGAGATTTCGGCAAGATTTTAATGTTTTAATAATTACAGGAATTGGCCGTCTGGTCGTACCACACCAAGGCATGGCTATTTGACAGATAGTCGCAATGTAGGCTGTGTGTCAGTAAACAAGTACGGTACAGTCCGCGAGATCTAAGCTGAGCTTTGCATTTGTGTGAGGTGCGCGGCGGAGCTGAGTCGTACGAGTGACGCACCGCGCCTCAGGCCGATTGCCAAAAAGAAGTATAAACCGGTTTAAACCAAGCAAAGGACGCGTCGCGCTCGAAGCCGACGTCACACCTACACCATCTATGTGCATTCACACAAATGCAAAGCTCAGCTTAGATCTCACGGACTGTACCTGGTTGTAAATATGACACATCAAGTTTAAGAAAAGAGATTCAAAGCTCGCTCTCTTTTTCAAGCTAGATAGTTATGTCATATTATGACGATTTTGAGTAACAAAAGGTTTAAAACTATCATATCTTCTTGTATTGCGTATTATTCCAGCCTATTGTATTGTAAACACAGACTTTGCCTTTGCGAGTTGTTCTAGATCTACAACAATTAGTGTTTCTCATGCTCACTATGGTCAATAAAGAAGATCCGTCCATCAGTATGCACCCTCTCCTCCCAGCCCTCGGGCAGCGCGCCCAGCTCGTCCGCCTCGGCCGGCGCCGGCGCAGCTGACGTCGGCAGGCTGGAGGCGCAGCCTGGGGAAACAGATGGCTTTTGTTAGCAAACTTATAAGGTATTCAGACATAGTCCTTTACATTCAATTAATACAGATAAAATAATAACATAACATGTTTTCAAAAATGTGGTCGCAAAGATAAAGGAAAAAACAGACTTTTCAAAAAAATCAGAATAATTAAGAAAATTAAAGAATATCTCAGTGCCACAGGAGTTTTTCAGAAAGTTGCATGTATCCCTAAGAGTTTCCCAAAAACAATGGATGTTGAACAATTTAATTTCCGTTTAGCAAGCTTTCTGAATTCATCACAGTCATTTCATTTAATTTCATTTATTCAATTCAATATCAATTTACATTGTGTCTGAATGTTTTACAAAGATCTCTACGCAAATAAATTAGAATAATTACAAGTTAAACACAGAATTAAATTAGTTCCACACAATCTCCTTTTCTACCTACATTAATATTAACAAAATTCATAAAGTACAAAAATATAAAAAAAATAACAAAATATAATAATAATGTCACTAATTCCTACCTAATAATTTCATATAGTTTCCAATAATAATAATAATAAAAATCATAAAATTAATTTACAGTGTCCACTATCCAGGCATATATTTAAAAAAACAAATAAAATAGCAGCTTAGCTCCTTACGATTTCCATCCAGAATAACAAGATTTTATCTAATATTCACTATATCAACCTAAACCAGATACTATTGTCAATAACATTAAAAACCACACATGCCTTTATGTACCAGTACTCAATGTCAGAATTAAATAAGTTGATGTCAGCATTTGTAAAATATTATGTTCTACGTAATAACGGTCTAGCTAAAATACATCAGTGAGAAACTCATCCACAGTATAATAGCATTTTTCTACCATAAAAGATTTGACTTGCTGCTTAAACTGGTGTATATTATATAAGGACTTTAATTGTATAGGTAGTTTATTATACAATTTGATCGATTGAAAAGTTGCCGCATTGTGCACATTCATAAGTGGATGTATGTCATACTGCAAGTCCTTACGCCTTGTAGCTTCTCGCTTATTTCTTTCTAGTGCTGTTTCGAACCTATTCAGTTGTTTCATAAGGTCAGTGAGTACTACTTAAATATACAAGCACGGCACAGTTACTATCTGTATATCTTTAAAATACTCCTTGCACGATACCCAGTGTGGAATTCTCACTATAGTTCTACAGCTTTTATCGTTCAAAAAAGGGTTTTGAACGATAAAAGCTGTGTTCACATTGTACGCGTAACTACCTCCCCATAGAGGAATACTGTACCTGAGCCTAGACTCTACAAGCGAATAGTACACTACTTTTAATTGTTCGATAGTGATCTCGTCTCGAAGACTTCTAAGGGCATAGCAAGCCGAACTAATTGAGTTTTCTATTGCTGACAATTCCTTTTTCCAGTTTAAACTTTCATCAATGTATATACCTAAAAAAATTACGCTATCCACTAAGATTATATTATCATTATTCAAAGTTACGTCAATTGTATCCTTATTTCTAGACGTTGTCCTAAATAACATCGCATTTATTTTGCTGGAGTTTAAGGTAAGAGTGTTGACGGTAAACCAAGAATGGAAGAGAGCCAGAGCCATGTTTACTTTATTAGTTAGAGTTTATATCAGTATTCAGTCTTTAATAAGTCGCAGTAGGTGGCGCTCGCGCTGTAGAAACATTCAGTACCTGAACATCTTAACACCGTTCCTGATGAACAAAAAGGTTTAAGCTGTCTTAAAGGTGGGTTTAGACTAAACGATTACAGAGCTAGAGCTAGAACAAGACCACAGAGCGTCGTTGTTTGTTGTTTTTTTTGGTGTAAACGATAATAAATTCGTTTTCATCATTTACACCAAAAGAATACCAACGAGCAAGATGACAAGAAGCAAGAACTGGAATTCTTGCACATGCTTTAGAGAAGTTTAAATCGCCCGGCGAACAAGCGCTCATTGCTCATTCGTCAAGTGTCTGTGTCCGGTGGTAGACTAGGTACACTACACTATGTCTGACTTTGAGAGTGATATTGTAATAGCAAGTTCTGCATTCATCACTCTGTCTCAATTACTTTAAAGGAAGAGACGTTAGTGCGTGACGAATTTAATTAAAAGGAGACTGGATAATGTGAGTGATACAATTGGTGAATAAAAAGAGAGTCCATCTTTTTTCTGGCCTCTTCGTCACTATATTCTACCAGGTTTGCTATTTCTTGCCAAGCATCTTGCTTTTGGCTTGAGTTTTTATATTTTCTATATGTAGGATCACACAGACATCTCAAATTATGGTAGGTTTCTATCATAAGTAGACATTTTTCTCGAGACCCATAATTAAATAAAGTATTTATCGGTCGAATCACTAGAACACAAGAATGCTTTGAAGATACCGCATCGAGGAGCGAGCACGTCCGAACACGAACAAACGTCCCATGCACGTTCGCGCGCTTGTGCGCCGTTTCCATCAAGCGAGCATTCTTAAAACATTAAATAGAATCTCCGCAAACAAGGTAGAACTAGCAAAGAATGTTCTGTCTCCGTTTACACCAAAAGAATTTAATGGAGTGGGGATAGAATGAGCATCGTTTTGGTCTAAACCCACCTTTATATGCGGTAACATTGATTTTGAAATTATGTGTAAATTAAGAATAATAATAAGATGTCTAAATGGCATAATGACAAATAATATTAACGTACCGGTTCTGGGGTCTATCCATGTGGTGGTCTTCGCGTTGTGGTCGATGAAGAATATCCTACCGTTTGGCGCTCTCTGCATACTCCAGCCGGGCGGAAGGCCTAAAACACACACAGACTGAAGCAATAAGTATCACATTGTAAATGAATGTGGCATCCAACAGATTGTTGACAGCTAAATCCCCATCTTAATTTTCTAAAATTAAAATCACCAGATTGTTCTTCCAGGCAGGTTTAGTTTCGGACTTTCAACTATCACTAACATTTTTTAATTAGCAATGAATGTGTCCCAATACCCAATAAGAGAGTATAAAGGATTTTGTGAAGACAGGTTTCCGTTCAAAGCCGGAATTCTCAACGGTCGGCAAAATAATAAAACATAAATAATTATAACTACGTATATTACCGTCGCTATTCGGCAGGTTCTGACTCTGCGTGCTACTGGCGCTGCTACTCCTGGTGCTCTCTGTGGAGCCGTCCGTCTCGTCCTATAAACATATCACATTGTAACAACAACACTTGATTGTACACCTTACGCAAATGGCGATAGAGTCGTGTTTGCTTCGAGCGTGGTGCGTGTACTGACAAATGTTTTGGTAGAGGTTTCCTAAGTCTTTTGGTTTTATTGAATTGGCGTAACACAGATATTTTAATATCAATATTTTCCTGTTCTATTAGGAAAACTTTTGACAGTACACTTTTATATACAAATGTGTGGAATATATGCATATTTACACATATTATAACCCCCTAGATTATATGTCCACAATAATAAACAAGCTTATATTATTGTTTGGTACAATTTAAAGAAACTCGTACTTAGCAAAACTTTGTCACCTGAACCATAAAAGTACGGATGTGTAGTTTTAAGATGACATAAAGCAGGCACCTGCACCTTGCAGCCACTATGACATTATAACTGCTAATTTGAACTGTATTCGTATTTACAAATGAAAGAAAACCTTTTGATGTACTAATAAAAAAAACAATCAATTTTCGATCACAGATCAAGAAGTTTTCTTCCTAATGCCACATAATAATATGTACAGGAACACAACCCAGATATTTTAAAATTCTATATCATCTAAAATTCAAATAAAGACATTAACATAACTTAAACAAATCAAGCGTTACCAAACCATTATAATAATTTCAAAACTGCAAAAAATCTACATCAAAGCAAAAATACACAAACTCTCAAACTACAGAATAAATACTAATTAACATTAAAAACTACAAGTTAATCAAGCGAAACAGCACAAGCAAACATGTATTAATATGTAGATACAATGTCAAATTAGAACGGGATGTCAAAAGCGTTGTCTAATTAGCTTAGTTATTGTTAAATTGTGTTATTATGAACGCGTTTTTTTTTTTATATTTTTGCTGTGAACTGCAATCTATTCAATGACCACAAAACAAGGTTTTTTTTTTAAATAAATAGCATATACTTAAAGTAATTTAGTTGGTCTCATAGCCTGGCAGTTCACAACAGCTTAAAAGTTTGTAGCACAAGCAATAAATATTTCCATTTCATAATTTCACAAAACGAGAATGGTGCTTTCCAAAGCTCTCGAGCAGAAAATTTAAAAGGCATTTTCAAAGCCTGCAGAAAAACATCTAATTGTACGCATCTTAATAAAGATTTCAAGCTTCAAGAATAGTCTTTCGAATTCAAAGCACGGCAGTGCGAAAGCCAAGTTGCAAAACTAGCAAAGACTTGTGCTACAAACAGCCTAAGTACCTAAGTATTAAGTACCATTGTCGCTTGTCGGTGAGTCAAAGGCGCGACGCGTGGCCTCGAGTGTTAGTGACGTAAGCAGACATCACAGTAGCATGTTGTGCCTCACACTTACTCATAGACAATTTCCCAAAGCACTCCGCCATGGGCCAAGTGCGGGTTGCGACGCAATTTTTAACCGTATTGTGTTTAGAGAAGGTATATATTTGAATGCAAAAGGTTTTGACATTAAAGATGAGAATCTATACAGATTTGAAATCTTAGTACCCCGAAACGAACAAGTACAAAAACATACACAGACATTTATATCGCACTTCAAAAATATTTTTTTGAAAAATTTAACCCAAAATATTCGACGCGTCTAAGTAGATAACAAATCAAATAAACATAATTACAGTACGCAGCCACTAACGCGACACATCGAGGTTTAGATGAGTACAGGCGACGCTCTACATAACCCCAGTAATTCTAAAACTCGATGTGCCTTTTGATGGCCGTTTACCTCGTATTTTCAAATATTCTCCGTTCATCTAATTAGATAGCACCAAATACCTTTTGACGTAAACAATTTCCACCTGCTTTTGCGTACCAAACAAGCCTATACTGGCTACATCGCATCGCGGCCCGCACGCGGCCTCCGGTGTCTTACCTCAGAGTCCTCCATCGAGCTCGTGGTGGTCCTCCGTCGCCGGGCCCCCGGTGACGTCACGGGCGAGGCCCCCGTTGGCGTACTGAAGTGATTCTCATCGAATGTTAGAGCATCTTCTACTACTACTTCTGTTTGAGGTAGCGCTGTTTGAGGTTCAGTCTCGTTTTCTGTTACTTCTGTCGCATTTTCTGTGACTATTTCTGTCGAATTTTGCGTTTCTGTCGCATTTTCAGTGACTATCTCGGTCGCACTTTGCGTTTCCGTGACATTTTCATTGACTATCTCTGTCACACTTTGCGTTTCCGTCACATTTTCTGTCACATTTTCAGAGACTACTGTCTCATTTTGCGTGTCCGTGTCGGTCTCATTGATTTCCGTCTCATTAAGCGTCTCAGTTTCATTAACCTCTGTAACATTCTCCGTTACTCCTCGACTGTCACTCTCTCGGTCATCAGTAGCTGTGACCACATCGTCTACTTCGTCAGTATTGTTCACATTATCTTCACTTGTGTTTGTATTTGTAATCTCATTTTGTTCTGCATGGTCAGTAGCTTCGCTCACTGTGTTTTGACTAGCACTGGCGTCACTTTGAGCGTCGGCAACGTGTTCGTGAGCGCACACAACGTCATCCTCCTCCTGTATCGTATTGTTCCTTAAATTATTATCACAGTCGGTTTCATCACTTATACTATTAGTTGGCGCGTTCGTCACCGCGGTGTCAGGAACGGCGACGGGTTCCGGCGATCTGATCGGTGTTGAAAACGGCGTGGGGTCGGTCGAGTTAGTGTCCACACTTGTATTGCTTATATCCTCCTGTTAGACATTTACATTGGATAATACTTGACGCATAAACTTATTCGTGCAGTACGACAATTCTTTTTTCTGTACAAAATTTGAAGACATATTTGCTTTCTCAACTGCACGTTTAAGTTTGTGGCCCATATTCATTATTTCCCAGATAAACATTGGGTTTGTAAGCGTGAAGCATCAATGTGCTGTAGAATTGTCTATGAAAGTGAGGACAACACAGTGGATGTCTATGGAACACCCGCACCGATGAGAACAGACTATAAATTAGTGTTTGTATGTATGAATGGCTTTCTGAAATTTCCTGAAAGATCTCACATGAAAAACACATTGTTGTTTCTATTTACCCATACATTTTATTATTTTGCGAATTACCAATTTAAAATTCAGATTAACGAACAATAGCAATTAGAAAAAAACCTTTCAGAAAGTGTCCTACTTTGAAACCATGTACTCATTTTTATACATTTTTTAAATACAGCGTTAAACCTTAACAAATTGTTTTTACAGAATATATTTTTATTACAAAGAATTTTCAATTACATAAGGTCAGCGCCAGACATTCGACGAAGACAAGCCACAAAATATGAAGCAATTTTTAAGATATTTACGAAATAAGTAACGCCTCAAATCTACAACATTATGGTTAATAGCGCAAATCTTAACGGCAATATTTGCGCATTAATATCTGGCACTGGCCTTACAATAACTTAACATATTTGGCAAACCCTTGCCGTACAAAATGGCACATTTTTTTAATGCTTTGTTGGGAAATCAATGACTCGCTTACGCCTATGTTACTATCACTAGGAGACACCTAACTGTAATTGCCTAAATATTATTGCAGTTGGATTTTCAACTCTCTGCGCTGATCCGAGCGTTGAAAATCCAACAGTACGTTTTTATTTAGGTATGACATTTAGTGTTGCCTAGTGTCAGTGAAAACGGGCGTCAGTTTTAATGCGGCAAGCGAACATGCAATCTTAACCGATCATGCAACATATTTTAAAACAACAATAATAATAGATTTATAATATTTGAAGCGAGACGTGTATTTAGTTTTAAGTATATTATTGAAGTTGAAGCTAACGAAAACATGCTTTATTGGAGAGCCAATAGAGATTAAGTTTTATAAGATTTAGCTGCTGAGTGCAAATAAAAGTAATTAAAAAATGAGTACACGGCTAAAGAATAATTACTGGAAGTCTGAATACGATAGTATTTTCTTTTTTCAAAAATCAATTTCAATTTGTTTAAACAGTACTTACAAGATTTAGCTGACGGAACATAAAAAAGCCTTCTTACTAAATTGGCGTAGAATTAAGTTACAAGTCTCAAGAATAACTTCAGTTTAGCAAGCAAACCATATTGTGTTATATTAAGGTCTATATTTGAATTTGAACTTTCTCATAACTTTATTTTACGTTTTTTTTTTAGTAACAGAGCTTTTCTTTGGTAATTCAGACTCCCAGTATTGAAAAGTATAATGTATCGATGTCTTGTTAGTACATAATGTCTATCGCTGAAGCCCATGCTGCGAAACAAAATATTCACTAACAGAATCAGTATCTAAGTAACATAAATCCTCATAATTAAACAAATAATCTTGTATTTCAATAAATACGTCTATAGTACGCATGCGTAGTTCAGTGTAATACCGATACCGCTGCTAAATTTTGTATTTTTATAGAGATATCTTACGCCATTTTAGCCCGAGAGTATCAAACACTAGGTAAATATTAGAACAATGTGTAAAATACATAGATAGAAGCGATATTGGTGATATAAATTGACCTCGACCTTATTACTTTTAGAATAAGATCGATATCCCGCATATTGCCGTAACGGACCGATTAACCTCCTACATGAAAACATACAAATGTGTTGTTCCCCTTGGGAAACAGGACTATTATGTTGTATGATTATATATTCATTATTTTTTTTTCATAAATTTATTTATTTCTCATGCATAAGCACTTTAAACATTACCTTAGTTCACCCACTATCATTAATTTTTCCCTCTCTCATATCATTTATTTTTTCCTATATTGATATTCAATTAATTCCATCAGGTAGATTAATGTTTTAATTATATTAAGCACAAAAATCCTATTCTCAGAAAATTATTGAAGCAGCGCATTCCAGCTAATTGTCCACCACATTCACTTTGTTCGACTTCGATGCAAATGTTTATTTAGATGAAAATACCCCGAAACGAATATTCCGTTATCGTTTTCGCGCTTACTCCACAAATCACTGAATACATTTAGCGTAACACATAATTCTGTCTTTGTCAACTTCTAAAGATGGACAGAAATATAATTATGCCTTAAATTTGTGCTTTTTGGGTTCCGTACCCAAAGGGTGCGAACGGAACGCTATTATTAAGCCTCCACTGTCCGTCCGACCGTCCGTCAGCGGGCTATATCACATGAACCGTAATAGGTAGATAATTAAAATTTATTTTAAAAATCATAGTGTGTATTGCCGCTATAACAACAAATAATAAAAATGAATAAACAAGAAACTAGAAATATTTAAGGTCGCTCAGCGCGCTATGGAGCGGGCTATGCTCGGGGTTTCTTTGAAGGATAAAATCAGGAACGAAGTTACCGACATAGCTTGCAGAGTAAGTAAGCTGAAGTGGCAGTGGGCTGGCCATGTTTGTCGGAGGACCGATGGCCGGTGGAGCAGACGAGTCCTGGAGTGGCGACCACGTATTGGCAAGCATAGTGTGGGGCGCCTCCCAGCGACGATGGGCCGACCACCTCAACAAGGTTGCTGCGGGACACTGGGTGCGGAAGGCGGAGGAAAGGCTGTTGTGGCGCAGTCTGGGAGAGGCCTATGTCCAGCGGTTGATTGCGATTGACTGATTTGATTGATAAATACAAGAAACGTGTTTTTTTCGGCGTCTTTTGTCTTGCGATACGGAACCCTTCGTGTGCGAGTCTGACTCGCACTTGGCCAGTTATTTATGGTTTGTGGTGTAAGCAAAACTTAAAACTAAATCAGGTCATTCCGGCAATAATACGGCAAACATTCAACCTTCACAGTTCTACCCCGAAACGTCCTGTACGGTACTTGCTTATAGAAGCGGGTTGTCGGGCCGGACTCCCGGTACAGATCGCTGCAGGTTATTCTTCGGAAAGAAACTTACATGTTTTAGCTGTTTCTTTATGTGTCCAGGCATAAGTTAACACGAGAAAATTTCACCCGCACCGATCCGTACCGCCTTGTCTTTACCGGGAACTCGGTTCTTTATTCAAGCACTCATCAACACTAATCATTCTGTCCTCAAACATCTTTAAAACTAGTTCCCAGGAGTGACGCGGTCGGTGTCGTACCTGGAGCTGGGCGGGCGCGGCGCGGGCGCCGGGCGCGCTGTCGTCGTCGGCGGAGATGTGGAAGCGGCGCTGGAACTCTGTCGCCGCCGTCTCCATGCGCTCGGCTTGAGACTCTGTGCTCATGTTGCGCCTGGTGTGCGAAGTTTCAAGATTCAAGTTAATAAGAAAGAAAAGAACAGTGGAAAATGGCAAACAGGAAAGTTGAGGAGCCCAGTGGGTGATTCCAGGCTGAAATTATGATGACGGTGAAGAATAAAAAAGATGACTGCAAAAACGTTGACTGGATGACAGTTGCCTTTCTGCGTATAGTATTTTTATCTCACGAAGTGACGCGCGCTTTGCTTGTGGTTACAAAGTGTAAAAACACGCTGTGAATGTGTGTGTAAGCGCAGGAGCTCTTAGTACGGTCCGAAACAATGACGAAGTCAGAAGCGTGCGTGTGTGTTATGTGCTGACGCTAGAGTCGTCTTTACGAACACATTCACAGCGTGTTTGTAAACTTGGTAACCACAAGTAAAGCACGCGTCGCTTCATGAGATAAAAATACGATAATTTAGAACGGAAAATCTTTATAATGACTACATTCTACGGTTCAGATTTCTCTGGCCACTATAAAGCACTTAGTTAATTTGTTGTTTTAGCACTTAGTTAGTTAGTTTGTTGCTCAACGTCTACCTCATAAAATCGCATCACGGAAACATTGGTCACGTATTTGCAGTATTTAATCGATGATCAACGAAGGTAAGACGACAAACTTTATTTAACCGCCAATTTTTCATATGGAACTTATCAGCAAAGTCCTTAATGCGAGATAACTAGAAGCTAATACAGGGCATCATAATATTGACTAATTTGGCTGCCTCGTTACTGTAGCGCGTCGGAAATGTTTGTTTTTGTTTTGTATGTTACTAACACTATATGGATTTTTGTCCGAAATAAAGCGATTATTATTATTATAATACGTTTGAAAATCAAGACTACTGTTTAGATAATCGATGTGTACTAGTAATACACTCACATGAAGGTAGGCCGCTCCCATTGCGTAGACCTCTCAATATGATTGACGTAGTAGGTCCTGCCGTTGGCGTCCTGGCGCTCCTCCCAGCCGGGAGGCAGGGGATCTCCAGCGATCGCCTGGAACAAGGACATTGGAGTATAATGTTCCTGTTTATGTGTATTTAATTCATGCAAGACTCATGAATTTGTTCATGATCTGATCAAACTCGCCGGGGGCATAGAAATAAACTATTTAATGACAAGCGTGGTAAATGCGTAACACAGATAAAATGGCAATCGATCGTAATGCCTTTCATGTTAAAAGTTCAGTAACGTTGATTGGGTTATTAACCCCCGATGGAAAAAGAAAGGTCTTATAAGTTTAACGTGTATATCTGTGTGTCTGTCAGCGGCATCGTAGCTCCCAAACGGATTACCCGATTTTGTTTTTTTTTTTTGTTTTGTTTTAAAGGTGACTGGAACGAGAGGGTTCATAGATAAAAAAAAAGTTAATAAAAGAAAGAAGAAAATTTGTTCAGCCGTTTTTAGAGGTTCGTGTCGGGGGTTTCTTTTTTACAACCTAGGAATTTCCTTCAAAACCCTCCGATTTTGATTGAAAGTGTGTAACGCAATTACAGTGCTGGTCTCTTTTTGGTCCTCTAATGATTAGAGAAAGGCAGTCTAATGATTATTAAGATAATGTAGTAACACAAGTTACATTTTGATTTAGACCTTCGTGCGCATGCCTCAACAGAAATATGAAAGGAGTTCAAAAGCAAGCAAATAAAGTCTTATAGCAAGCATTGTCAATGGCTCAAAAGGTGATCGTTCTGATTTCAAATCTGAATCACTAGCCCTTAGCCAATATTTAAAACTGGTAATCACATGTATTTTACAAACACATAAATACAATAAAATGCTGTTAACACAATCAAAATATTCCAGCACCTATACAAACTTTTAACTTTTTTTTATAAAAGTCTTTAACGACACATTGATTCAAATATGTAGAAATCAATTATATCGTAGTTGGAAAAGTGAACAGAAAAATCAGTCACACAAAAGAAGTCATTTTCGTTGTGCGAACCACATACACTAAGGTTAAGGCCAGATGAGCGTAACCGTTGTGGCTCTGTCTCGCATAGTGTCACAGCATTATGCTGAGCGATGGCCGTTTTGCGTGGAAACATGCGTCACAACGCATATTTTTGTTTCTCATTTTGACTGACTCAAGTTACACCGCGCTAAGCTCGTCTGCCCACTACCTTAAAAAAGCTTGTAAATATAAAAAGAGACATACACTATCTACTCGCGTGGCCTCGACCAGCTGCCAGTCATCGCCGGCGAACGATGGAACCGAGCAGGACACGACCTACCACGAAGGAACCACTCAACAAAATGTAGTGCTACAAGGATATTTGGCGCCTGAATGACATTGACATGGAGGCGTTATTGGTAAAATTGTGTTCTCAAAATAAGATGGCGACGTTAGTTCCGATATTGGCCTCGCGCCAAAATAACCTTGTAGCGTTGTACGCGCTACAAGCAATACGAAGCAAGGAAGTAGGAGTTGATAAAGCATATAAAAACAAATTAAGATTTCTAAACGCTCAAGATGTCTGACGAGAATATGGCGTGAGAGTATTTTCTATCAGTCGAGAAGGCATCGATCGCGTTTATGACATGACAATACGGACTAGCAGTCACTACTAAGGTCGCGTCCGATAATAATTTGCTTCTGGCTTAGTGGTTCATTTACACGGGGACCGTGTGAATAAACCTTAATTAATCAAATGTAAACAAATGACTCCGATTGCCATTGCACATTCTCACCTAAAACGAGCGAGAAACTCTACGGGTATATATGTGCCAAAAAGACAAACAGTTCTGTTGTCTGCCGGTTTTTGAAAGGCCAATCAAGACATAAAGTAGCCGATATTTACCTTCCAACTCATGGTAACCACTAACTGTGATTGGCCGCCAACCATCACATAAAAACCTGTCAGCCAATGTTTGTGTTGATTCCCCTTTCAGAACATAGAACCCTGACATCTAAGTAAATAAAGTATGTATAATATCCTCACCGGTTGCACGACTCCCTGCTGCGGCGAAGGCTCCACGAGCTCCCAATCATTCTCGGGCGCCGGTTCCTCAGTCCCGGGCTCTCCTACCCGCCCCACTAACGCGTGATACACTTCAATGTAGCCGCGCACCCTGGAGCGAGCACTGTGGCACATGGATATAAAGATCAATTGGAGACAATAATATACGGGTTTTAAATGCAAGATCATTTGGAAGAGAAAGAATTGAACAGCTAAGGCGGTCCTCTATGCAAGGTCGGTAAAGTGCAGCGCGGCGAAGTCATTTTACTTTTGTATTTTCGAGCGCGATCTTATTTATACATCCAAACAGTCCTATCACAGTGACCTTTATTCTCATTGTTGTAAGGCTCAGGTCAAAGCTGTGATAAGACTGTATAAGTGACATGCGACATCAACCAACACGCACTGGGCCCGCGTGGTAGATTGCGGCGCACTGCTTCTCAGAGAAGAGGCGCTCACACCTTTACTTTTTCCTGCACTTGGCCTTTACTTTTCCCTCTGCTGGGACTCATCCCAGCAGAGGGCTAAAGGTTGATTTATGTATCCTGAGATACAAAACAAGGAAACAACAAAACCACAGCGACTGCGCCGCGCTGCACTGGGCCGAAACCAGACGTGGCATGTGAAATTCTTATTTTACGGCTGTAAATGCATGTGTTTGAATACAGAACGCAATAGCAACCTTATTGCAACGATTATAAAGATCATTGTGAATTTGACAGATTCGTCAATGGCAGCAACCCAACAGCAACCTTATTAGAACGGCAATAAAGATCACTGTGAATAAACCCTAAAACAAACGCGGTACAGTACCAATATTGAAAGATATGCCAACCCGTTAAATATAAGAGATACACTGTTTATAGTCAGTAATACTTACTGAACTAGTAAGGGACCTAAATTTAGACGATTTATAACATAAACATTTTATAATTAAACACAAATAATTAATGTGCTTATATTTGAATAATTTTAATTAAACACAAAATAGTTCTTTCGTATTCTGTCTTTACCGACATGACAGCAGAACTTTAAAACATTAAACTACAAATATTGATTAAATACTGAAATAACACAACACTTCAAGCACACAATAATTATACAATTAGGGATTAGCAGGGTAGTCACAAGCTCTAAACAATTCCTACAGGGATTATGTACATAACATTTCAATAACAATTATTTTTGTAGGTTAAAAAAGCAAATTATTGATTAGTTTCTTAGCCAATTAAAACACCCAGTCAATAGAAAAATATAGTCATAATAATATAATCCCAATTAATATTTACTTACGACCCGCCCGGGACCGCATGATTCCAATTTCTATTATCCGCCTAAACCTTACTGAAGAAATTCTCTAAATTATGTCGAAAATTTAATCAATATCCATCAAGTAGTTTAGAAATACTACGCTTGTGCACGTCTCAAGACGAAAGTCTGACCAGTGCGTGTTGCCAGTGATGACCTATGGCACTGAAACGTGGTCGGTTACAATGGGCCTCATTAGAAGGCTAAAAGTTAGCCAAAGGGCAATGGAGAGGGCTATGCTTGGAGTTTCCCTGCGTTATCGAATCAGAAATGAAGAGACCAAGGTAACCGATATAGCCCAAAGAATTGCCAAACTTAAGTGGTAGTCGGCAGGGCACATTGATCGCAGAACAGATGGCCGATGACGCCGAAAGGTTATGGAGTGGGGACCGCGTCCCGGAAGACGTAGCGTTGGAAGGCCCCCACAGGGTGGACCGATGACCTTGTGAAGACCGCAGGATTTCGCTGGATGCGGGAAGCACAGAACCGGTCGAAGTGTCGGTGCTTGGGGGAGGCCTATGTCCAGCAGTTGACGTCTTTCGGTTGAAATAATGATGATGAAGCTTGCGCACAAACAAATGACTTTGGAAAGAGTATTCATACGTGACTCGAAGACAATATCACGTACCTCTACCTATATGTCTCATAGACGTCGTAAGCGCCTCCTGGACATCGAATATGTGGTACGTCTAGCAGACGTATTGTGCTGCCAAAAATTGAGTTCAAAGGACATACATACTCTTAGCCGACGCATGTTCGCACAAGCGCTTTTTTGTTTTTTTACCACGCACTGTAGGTCCAAGTTTCAGCGTCAAGCAGAGCGTTGAGTATCCAACAGAGTGCGTTGAAAAAGCGCACTGTTAGATTATCAACTCAGAGCGCTAAGCCGAGCGTTGAAAATCGAGTGCGCGTTAATAATATCCGCCTGTGCGTACGTGGCTTATTAAGAAGAACCTACATGTTATTAGTGATACACACTAACACACGAACTTTTGTTAGTAACACATAATAAATAATAAGTAGAAAATAATATACCTTCAGAGTTAGGTCGGGTAGCTAAAATTAATAAGGATGATTCATACCGCTACGAGGAATAAAATTAATATATTATCTTTTAGTTCTAAATACTGAGAACTGCAACAGTTTTACGTAACTGAATTTAAATTCACATCCTTTTTGAGTAAAAAGATTTACCCCATATAAGCATTGACAGAATTTAGTCGATTGATTATATATAAATTTTGAGGTCACAAATTATCAATGATTTCCAATTACAATTACTGAATTAGTGCTCTCACTAATTCTATCTAGTAGTATTTTGTGACAGTATCTAGTAGTATTTTGTGAGAGTATCGAGTAGTATTTTGTGAGAGTATCTAGTAGTATTTTGTGAGAGTATCTAGTAGTATTTTGTGAGAGTATCTAGTAGTATTTTGTAAGAGTATCTAGTAGTATTTTGTGAGAGTATCTAGTAGTATTTTGTAAGAGTATCTAGTAGTATTTTGTTAGAGTATCTAGTAGTATTTTGTAAGAGTACCTAGTAGTATTTTAAAACATTAAAAGGTGAAAAAATTATGTCAGTAACACAAAATCTTCTAGGGCAGCTCACAAAATAATTTTGTTTCGAAACCAAATGCCAATTTCATAAATAACGTTTACTAAAAAGTCCCTACTCATCAATCACATCAAGACCTCAAACTCAGAGGTCCACCAGGCCAAATCGAGTTTTTTCACTCTCACAATTTTTTCTAGGACAGCTCACAATTTTTTTTTCAAAGTCCTTCATAAATCAATATTTAACACATTTAAATCTTATCAAAATATCAACCTTAGGGCTCTAAACACCCAGCACAAATCATCCTTCAACTAAAAAAATAATAATTTAAATACGAAGCCCACAGCATGCTTAGAGTATTACTTACACAGACCTGCGCGGTCGCAACGGGTACTTAACGACGTTGGGTCGCGCGCTGGCGGCCGTCTCCGTGGGCACCGACGACAGGGGCACCTCCACCATGCCCAGGAAGTCGTCGCGGGTGAGGCGGTTCTCGTCGAAGACTTGGATTAGGAGCTTGTGTTCTGTGGGTTTCACCTGGGGGGATAAAAAAAAACTTGTTACAGCTCATACACTTTTAAAGCTTATGAGTAAATTTGCAGAACTCAGAACAGTGACCAAGTAATTAAGCTCGCGTAAACGAAGTATACATGAAGTAGTAGTGATGAGTTTTGAAGTTATGCAAACTGCGAATAGCGAGATAATTGCGTAACACACTAACAGTAGGAATGGCTTTCATTTTGACGGTTCAACAACATTCATTGCGTTATTTACGTTGTTTAGCAGACAAATCTTTCGAACATATGAAGCAATGGATTAGCAATATCCTTCAAAACCATTCAGATTGTGAGCAATTAGGGTGCTGTTCAGAAACGCAGCTGCTTGGTTTAGCATTCCCAGACACAAAACTTTGAAGTAGCTACTACATTATAACTTCACTTTCATGACTATTGTTAAATAAAGGACACAACATTTTAGGGAAACACAATTGATTTAATAAAGAGTGTTGAAATGTGAAACAGGTCACCTTCACGTTACTCGTATGCAACATAAGTTAAAGTTTTGTACCAATACTCACCCTAAATACAAACTCCTGATTCCATGTCGGGTTCAGTGTCTGAATAACAAAAAAACATGCATCAAATTAAAAATAAACACTGATAAGTATTGGAAAATGGCATTGCGTACAAAAATCCTGCTGTGATATTATTATCGTGATAACGACCTTGTGGCCTTTATGCTCATTACTCATTAATTATTACAAATATAAACACAAATGAGAGAGAAGAGTAGCGGGAAATACCCCGCAGTTGATTAATAGAAAGAGATAGCAAGTTAGGATGACATACCTTTTTCTTGGTTTTGGTGAGAAACGTCTCAATGGTGACGTCACCATCGACCTTCTGCAGTTCCACCCGCACATAAGGGTCGCTGGAACATACAAACAAACAGTGTTTTTATTTTGTTTCATCAATGATTACAAACCGTGGAGTTGCGGTCACCGGCCCATTATACTATACAAAGTGCCATGACCAGAACGCTTCCTATGTAGAAACTCAAGGACTCCCTCCATCAGTGGAAGGTGGAAGTATATTGGATTTCTACTAATTATAACTTATGGTAACATCTTACCTTACCTATGTTCTACAATAAATTAATTTGAATTTGAATTTGGTAATTCGCAACCTTGATCGCTAGTGTATAGGAGCAGTACTTTGAAATCATATTCGGCAAACTATTATTTAATCGGAAACAAAGCCGCGCGTGCCTTGAATTAAAATCGCCCTAAGTGACTGCTTAGTAGTCATACTACTACTAGTCTACTATTACTAATAGAGGTTTTAATAACTCAATATAAATAAATAAATCAGCCTGTTTTGGGCCACTGCAGCGCAAAGACCTCCCTTTACTTATTCCAGTCAATACGATCGTGCACGTCCCGACCGAACCAATCCCGTCTATAGGCGTCATAACCAGAAATCGGATATTCGGATGCATATTCACCTAAAGGTGAGATGCTGGCTAATATGCAATGCGCGTTTGTATCGTTTTTTTTTTTTTTAACTAACAGACACCACCCCTCTTACACCCTACATACACATAATTGCATCGGAGATTAAACATCAATTTTAAATAAATATGCATCGGAATAGTTATGCAATCCACGAGTTTTCATTCCCGGGGTTTTCATTTTTTAATAAATATTTTTTTAGAAGTTGTTCCCATACTATACACCCGACTAGTCGCATTCCCGGTGTTCCTGGCAACAAAAGTTTTTTTTTTTAAGTCTTCCATTACTTCATAGCAAAAAAAATACTTTAGGTAAATATGCATCCGAATATCTGATCTCTGGCCATAACTCAAGGTAAATACAATGTGGTAGCAGCAAAATGCCCCAAAACGCATATCAATAAAGCAGAACATTTTTTAAGATTAGGTATATTGTTCTTTTTCATCGTAGCGTAACGTTTCCTCGGCGTTCGCTTCACTTACAAAACTTGTTCGTGCGGAATTATTATCAAGTGCACAGCCTATTATGCAGAGCATAGAATCGTTAGTGTATTGTCCTTGGACATGCTTTATTGCAAGATGTCTCGAAGTTTTACATAGGACTAATACATAACTGGCGAAATGTGGGTGTGTGTGGTGTGGACAGACATGACGTTGTGTCATGCTTCGCATGCTTGCTAAATATTCAGAAATCCTTCAAGTTCATTGACAAAAGGTAATTTTCGGTGTTAAGTTCCAGTATTCAGTACGACTTGGAATCCCAAATTCGTATTTAACGTAAGTCTGGCGAAGCAAAGACAACCTCACGACGACGTCTCCTCACATTGACAAAGACGATCCACCATTCATCATTGGGCAAAGAAGTTGAGAGCTTCAGAAAATATAGAGTGCTAAGTGGAACATAACTCAAACAAAAATTGTATGCATATTATAGCCTCCTATTCGCTGAATATATTAATATGTATCATATTCTACCGATTAACGCTCTCTTTACAAACAAAATCTCCGAGATTAAGAAAGTCGTAAGACCTACGAAGGGGCAATTACAATGAAAATCCCCGGCGTATCAGTCGATTGTATTCTACGAGTGGCCTTATCTGTCAATGTATTATAACATTACAGAATTCATGTATGTCGGAGTCGTAGTATGTATTGGTCAGTTATATAGTCATTTAAGGCTCCTCGCCCACGGCGACTTTTTGTAGCGATGCTGTCGCGTGTTAGACCCGTTTGCAACGTGCGACAGAAATGGTGCAAACGCGCGGCTGTATCGCTACACACGCGCGACAGCATCGCGGCTGTATCGATGCAAACGCGCGACCGTTTCTGACGACATCGGGGGAACGTAGGGTGAAGAATGTAGGGAGGGGTGCTGGGGAATGTGTGTAAGTGTGAAAGTCGCCGTGGGCGACCTTCTGTGTTGATGCTGGATCGCGTTTGCATCGCGATAGTAGCGATACAGAATCTGGGCGAAGGTACACAGACAGCGACAGCATCGCTACAAAAAGTCGCCGGGGGCGAGGGCTATAAACCGAGGCAGATAGCTATAGGCAGTCACTTTATGTAAAATGCAGCTGCATTTATGTTATGTAGCTGCATCCGGCTGGAATAGAAGCCGACCCCAACATAGTTGGCAAAAGGCTAAGCAGGTGATATTGACAGACGAGAACCCTACAAAGCTGGCGGTAAACTTGTTGTGCAAATGAAGAACCGTTGTGTTTCAACTTTAAAGATGACAGTAAAGAATGGAAATGCGAGTGCTTTAAAGAGGCCACAATCGAACTCGAAGTAGGTATGTGCAGAGGTGCAAACTACCACCCCATAGCGCAGCCAGGAGTTGTCAGTGAAAGTGGGGACGGTTTCCATCTGGGAAGACGAGCCCTTTCGCCCTGACGACGGGAAGACGAACCCTTTAGCGAGTCCCTGAACTTTTAGCGAGTATCTACGTCCGATAGGTGCCTAAATAGGACCGTCAGTAAACTGAGTCAAGGCTCCCGCATACAGGCGCAGCGAGAGAGCGGGACGCGACTCTAGTAGATCAATTTCTATGAAAACTTCATGGAAATCGTTCTACAACATATTTATGGTCTGATAAAAATCAGTAACGTGCGATGAAAAGGCAGCATTTTAATTTGGGTGTGGTCAATGTACATTTTTCGTATAGCTCCATCGCTTGAACGTAGTGTCTTCTCCTTCTATCGCGATAGAACAAGAACGAAGTAAGTGCATTACCTTCAGAATTAAAAATATCAAGCTATGAGATGTTACTCATATAGGCCCACCTCTTGGGGAATTATGACTTCTACGTCAATTTCTGTTAGCTCAAATTTTAAGTTTTCTCGGTTTCATTTACACGTATCTGGGCTTTAAAGACCAGTAATTTTGGGAACTGGTACCATTGGGCTTGGTGTGATACCGGTACCAGACAGTACCTGTACTATTGGTATTTCTAATCGGTATCGGTACTGTACCGGTACCAAACAAGTATTTCCGAAAGTTAGAGTGAGAAAACAGATATAGTAAGTAAAAATGATAGTTAATAAGCATTAGACAAATTACTTCAAGGTTGAAGGTTGCCAACCCTACGGGGTTCCTCGTACAAAGATGGAATTTGTGGTGCGCGCCGGGTACCTGAATTTAGTACCGATACTTGTTAGGTGGAGTACCGGTACCCGTCCGGAACCGGTACCCGTCTGCAAATGGTACCCAAATGGCAAAAGTACCGGTACAGAACCTGTACTTTTGGTACCGGTTCCAAGCACTGACACGTAGGTATTCGTCGAGCACATGCTACATCGTAGGCGCAGAGCGGTAGCAAAACAATACATATTTGGTATATTCATTAAAACTTTGTGCAAAGTAAAAAAAAAACTGTAGGCACAAGGGCGGATTTCCAACTTTATTTTATAATTTCAACGACAAGTCTGCCAATACACAGTGAGTAGATAATTGTAGGCACTAACTACATAAAATGCCTACATAATACGTAGGTATTATACCTATAATAGGCGTGACGTCACTAATTCGGCGGATTTAACCGGCTGTCACTCGAGGCGGAGCGGGCGCCAGAGCGATAGGCCGCTTGTGCACTATACGGAATGTTACTGTCCGGATGTGTAATCTCCATACTTTTGCTGATAAATCACGTGAAATTCGCTTGAAAGTCGAACCGCACGCGGACGCCCGGACCGTAAAATTCCGTATAGTGCAGAAGCGGCCTTATTACCAGTCTGTTACGCTAACCGATATCAGCGATTTTATTCTATTACCCTTTTGCTAATTATCCAGTCGAAAAATGTTTTATTTCGTCAGAATTGGGTTTGTTTTACTAACGTCTGTGACAACAGGTACGCGGTTAGACAGAATATTATCAGGAGAGTCTATTTTTTTTTATTAAAAGCTAAACAACTAAAGTGAATTTGGTCCTTATGGTATGAGCCCTTCGGATTTTCGGATGCCACAGTCCACATACCTATTTGTATGAAGGACTTTTCAGCCAAAATAAACGAGCTTAAAATTAAACCCTATTTTCCACTGTAAGTACCGTTTTTAGGAGATGAAATCCATCAACAGAAATCAATTGGCTTTGCTCTAAATTTGGCGACCGAAACACCCATAAGCCTATAAGCGAATAATTCAATATTTTAGACATCTTACTGTATATTTCCCTATCCTTTTTCCTGCTCCAAAAACATTAAAATCACGACTAATAACCCGCCAACCGACTGACGTGACGGAATTAATATTAATAAAATGATGAGTCACCGTATCGCCGGCGTCCATCAATTTGGTGACAATTGACGATCAAGGCAATAACCGTGGACATTTGTACTGAATGCAACTCGCGCCCAATCTCGGTATCACAGGACATTGATATGGCTCTGATTCTGTTCATGATGTGATTTATTTCCCATCAAAATCAGCGGGGTAATTACGTAACATACTATCAGTAGGAATGGCTCTCATTTTGACAGTTCAACAACTTTCATTGCGTAATTTATATTGTTGAGCAGACAATTTTTTCGAACATATGAAGCAGTGGATTAGCAATAGGCTTCAAAATGATTACTATAACATCACGCCTGTATTTCCCGAAGGGTAATGCAGAGGTGTATTACAAATAGTACACCCACATTTTGTTATGTTATTACCAGTGATCGGAGTAGGTAGATTGATTTTTAGTACTTGTATCATAAATGCACACAGAAAGAATAACATGGATAAGCCATTTTTCCGGAAAGTAATTCCGGTATTTCCGGATTTAGTATTTCCGGCGGGCGTACGCATTGTTCTGATAACCGGTTATTGTACCACCCATGATCCTTTGTTCTGATTAGTCGTTGGGTTTTGTCAAATCGTGACAAAAAAAAAATAGGAAGAATAATAAAGAATAAAATTGCTCATTTTATTACAATTCCTACCTTTTTTTTGAGGATGGCAAATCATCAAATGACTCCTTCCACTCTGGCAGAATACAATTCCTACATAAGTTCCGGTTTTTTTTTAATAATCCACCAATTCCGGAGGAATGTCCATAGTAATATATACGTTTCGGATCAATGACCCCAGTTCAATCTACCTACTCCGATCACTGGTAATAACCAGTGATCGGAGTAGGTAGATTGAACTGGGGAAAAAAACCGGAACTTATGTAGGAATTGTATTCTGCCAGAGTGGAAGGAGTCATTTGATGATTTGCCATCCTCAAAAAAAAGGTAGGAATTGTAATAAAATGAGCAATTTTATTCTTTATTATTCTTCCTATTTTTTTTTTTGTCACGATTTGACAAAACCCAACGACCAATCAGAACAAAGGATCATGGGTGGTACAATAACCGGTTATCAGAACAATGCGTACGCCCGCCGGAAATACTAAATCCGGAAATACCGGAATTACTTTCCGGAAAAATGGCTTATCCATGTTATTCTTTCTGTGTGCATTTATGATACAAGTACTAAAAATCAATCTACCTACTCCGATCACTGGTTATTACGTACAAGCTATTCGTGTCCGGCGTCGCCCAGGGTAAATTTTACACAAAAATAGCATCCAAATTTCCGATGTTCCCGATCATTTTCCAAAAAAAAAACCTTTCATACAAACCTTGTCCTGACAATTACAAACAAAATAAAAGGATAATTAGCCAAATAGGTGCAGCCGCTTTGAAGTGATGCGCGGACAGACATTTTTGGCAATTGATTTTAATTTATATAAATTTACCGACGTTTGCGTGTATTTTGTATATCATCGTTTTTTAATACAAATATCCAGGATGAAAAGTACCTAGCCTATGTTCTTCTCCATGTCCCAGGTCGCCTATTCGTCCAATTTCATAAAAATCGGTTCAGTGATTCAGGCGTGAGAAGGTTCCTAACAGACCGACAGATAGTGTTACTATTTATAATATTACTATCTGCGCCCCGCGGTTTCACTCGCAGCGGTATGAAATATACTTTACGACCTATTCTCAGACCAACAAAAAATTTCATAAAAATCGGTCAAGCCGTTTCACAGGATTTTGATAACAAACACTGTGACACGAGATTTTTATATATTAGATTTATTTATTTATCACAAACACTGCTATCATTACAGGAAATTCCCAGAAGTGTTAGTATTAGTAGATAGTATGGGCGGCGAGCCTATTACCAATCCAAATTCTATTCATGGCCATAATTAATTGGCTAACCCAATAATTTAAATACAAAGTTTAGAAGCACTTATTCTGCTAGCAACGTATAAGTGAACGGAGTTGACGACAAAGAGGTGTATGGAAGAAAAAGACGTAATGCGCAGACCCCGGATAAGAACGGGGAAAAGAACTGCGAAATGTAAAAAAATGTAATCATAAGAATGTCAATCATGCTAAAGGCTAGAGAGAATTAAATGATAAGTAGTAGGAACTCCGATTAGTCATCATACAAAACTGTAAATACATTTACAATGACTAATAAGACCCATTTGCACCGCCAATTACTAAACACGTTTAGCGCTAAACGAGTTTAGTTAGTGAGTTAGTGAGTTTAGAGTGGTGTGTGTGGTGTTAGTGGTGTGTGTTAGTGGTGTGTGAGTGGTGTTAGTTAGTGGTGTGTGTGAGTGGTTGGTGAGTGCGGGTTAGTGATTGGCGGTGCAAGTGGGCCTAAGTCGTTAAGATCTTCTTCCGGTTGGTTCAAACTCAAACTCAAAGCATTTAAATTAAACCATTTACAGGCACTTTTGAATTGTCAAAGAGTCGGTCAGTTAGTCAGAAAGTTGAAGCTAGTTGCCCATTCCAAAACGTAGATCTCTATGGAGAAGAACGGGCAAGAAACTCCAAGGACACTCTTTTTAAATCAAGATATTACAAAATCGTTGGTAACTCGTTGGTGGTTGTATCGTTGGTTCGTAAGGAACTGATTATTTACTTACTTAATTAGATAGAATCCTCTGATTCCAGCGGGCCCTATCAGAATACCAGCGCTGCGGTATTTATTATTTAAATATTGCTATATTATTATGCTGAGATAGGAGCTTGTGAACTCGCACAGGTCCTTTTTAGGGTTCCGTACCGTAAGGGTGCCAACGGAACCCTATTACTAAGCGTCTTCTGTCCGTCTGTCTGTCAGCGGGCTATATGTCATGAGCCGTCATAGGTATCACAAAGTGTGTATTTCTATTGCCGTTATAACAACAGAAATATAAAAATAAAATAAAGTTAAAAATTAAAAGGGGTCTCCATACAAGAAATGTTTTTTTGGCGTTTTTTGTCTTGTGGTGCGGAACTCTTCGTGTGCAAGTCTGATTCGCCCTTGGCCGGTTTTTATTTTTATTAGTTTTAAATGCTAGGAATTTTACTGTTTGTATTTCCTGTGCGTGTCCGAAATAAAATACTTATCTATCTTTCTTTGGTTAGATGTAATATCAGAATGAGAATCAGAACTTTATTTGCTATGAACTACATCTTGATACTACATTTCAGATTTTCCGAGAACAACCTATACTTCGGTCTCATTTTCGCGCATAACTGTGAAATGACAGCGTAAGGCGTGTTACACTTGTTCGAGTCGGCATGATTCGGCACGATTCAGCACTGCCGAGTGGCAGGGACATCGACGTGTAAATTGAAACCATGAATCCAGCACATGATTCTAAACTCCCTAGGGTAGAAATTTTTCGTTGGTTATCAAAAGAAAAATCTGCTGTTTCATAGAAAAGTGCAATACCTACGCGGTCATGCCTTAATGTATGGAACATCGTTTTTTTTTTATAACCATCAAAAAATTTCAACGCAGGAATATTTCAAATTCATCTACTGAGTCCATGGTAACACGTTGCGCGTCGATGTCTTTGCCACCCTGTACATTTTCGATGGCAAAATATGTATATTCTCGATTTTGCCGCCCGCAGTGCCGAATCATGCCGACCCGAACAATTGTGTAGCACCCCTAAGAAATGAGGCAGACTAAAGAAAAGATGGATGGATTGTATGAAAGATGATCAGCAGCCGTACTATGACGTGTTAAAGCCATCATTGTTCCAGCGTGAAAGAGAGACGGAGCTATATATGACCGATAGCGCTATCCCTTTTTCGCAATCGAACCATGATTGTATTAACACGTCATAGTATGGGTACAGGGCTCTTTCAATTTAAGCGTTTGGGCGACTGTGGCGGCGCCGCACACTGGTCCCGAATGATAAAAAAGGGGACATTAAGAAATTTTTGACAAAAGGTCAACCGATTCAGCTTATTTTTTTTTTTGTAGACAGCTGATGCAATTACAAATCACTTTTGTACATTGAGTTTTTGCCAAAAAAGCCGTATTTTCAGAGAAAAAAAATATTCAAATATTTTTTGTATGAAAGAAATCCTAATTTTGTCTTTATCTTCCAAGATTCAAACGTATTCAAAATAAAACTTAGCGCAGCTTGTAGAGGGGCTAATTGCTCACTACTTTGTCATAGACACTCTTCTGCGATTTTGTGCTCCTTTTGAGTTACAGGCACTTTAAATATTTTTTGTATGAAAAAGTCCTAATTTTGTCTTTATCTTCCAAGATTCAAACGTATTCAAAATAAAACTTAGCGCAGCTTGTAGAGGGGCTAATTGCTCACTACTTTGTCATAGACACTCTTCTGCGATTTTGTGCTCCTTTTGAGTTACAGGCACTTTCAATATTTTTTGTATGAAAAAATCCTAATTTTGTCTTTATCTTCCAAGATTCAAACGTATTCAAAATAAAACTTAGCGCAGCTTGTAGAGGGGTTAATTTTTCATCACTTTGCCATAGACACTCAATTGCGATTTTGTGCTCCTTTTCAGTTACAGGCACTTTAAATTTTTCGTTGTCGGATGAGCTTTACTAGTTTTTTGTAGACAGCTGATACAATTACAAGTAACTTTTAAAGATGTATTTTTTGTTAAATAAGCCGTATTTTCAGAGTTAAAAAATTAATTCAGGCGGATTAGAAATAATCTTGTTAAAGATAGACTAAGATGTAATAACATTTTCTTCATTAATAAGTAACTCTTATAAATGTCTTTCTATTAAAAAAAGTCTTATTTTAAATATATCAAATAAACAACTTGGATATCTCAAAACGTGTACAGACATGTTCAGGTACAGGTAATTTATTGTGTGACTCATATTCAGATTATAAGCATTTTTTGGTAATGAGTCATTGCTTAATTAGCCGATTACTTACAATTTGGGCTATATTTGGTCATCTAACGCTAGTGAATGCGTCGGAAACGCTGAATGATAAAAAGGTATAAATTGCAATTAAAACTTTTCCTTCGTACTTTAACGGGCTTAGGACCGTCAAAATACAAACCTATATAATAATATAGGTATTGTATTAAGGCGTACTTAAAAATGTTATTACATCTTAGTCTATCTTTAACAAGATTATTTCTAATCCGCCTGAATTAATTTTTTAACTCTGAAAATACGGCTTATTTAACAAAAAATACATCTTTAAAAGTTACTTGTAATTGTATCAGCTGTCTATAAAAAACTAGTAAAGCTCATCCGACAACGAAAAATTTAAAGTGCCTGTAACTGAAAAGGAGCACAAAATCGCAATTGAGTGTCTATGGCAAAGTGATGAACAATTAACCCCTCTACAAGCTGCGCTAAGTTTTATTTTGAATACGTTTGAATCTTGGAAGATAAAGACAAAATTAGGATTTTTTCATACAAAAAATATTTAAAGTGCCTGTAACTCAAAAGGAGCACAAAATCGCAGAAGAGTGTCTATGACAAAGTAGTGAGCAATTAGCCCCTCTACAAGCTGCGCTAAGTTTTATTTTGAATACGTTTGAATCTTGGAAGATAAAGACAAAATTAGGATTTCTTTCATACAAAAAATATTTCAATATTTTTTTTCTCTGAAAATACGGCTTTTTTGGCAAAAACTCAATCTATAAAAGTGATTTGTAATTGCATCAGCTGTCTACAAAAAAAAAATCAGCCGAATCCGTTGACCTTCTGTCAAAAATTTCTTAATGTCCACTTTTTTATCATTCGGGACCAGTGTGCGCCGGAGCGGTGAGGGATTCGCACTGCGCACGGATGGTTGTTTTTCCTTAGATCAAACGCTTAAACTGAAAGAGTCTTATAGCTACTAGCTTGCAAGGTATAGGTGAACTGTGATGACGGCGAAGAGGTGTGTTTGAACAAAAAACCGTAATGCACAGACCCGCACCCTAATTACGTAACACACTATCTATCACAATCTGAATCATTTTGAAGCCTATTGCTAATGCATTGCTTCTTATGTTCGAAAAATTTGTCTGCTCAACAACGTAAATAACGCAATGAATGTTGTTGAACTGTCAAAATGAAACCCATTCCTACTGCTAGTGTGATACGTAATTACCCCGCTGGATAAGGGCGGGAGAATGAACAGCAAAATGTAAAAAAACACTATACATATAACATAACACATAACATAACATCACGCCTGTATTCCCCGAAGGGTTAGGCAGAGGTGTACCTATAGTACACCCACATTTCGCCAGTTATGTATACATATAACGTAGACTTGTTTACATATTCAATTTTGGGATTAGACCGAAACTAGTTGTAGAACATTTTTAAGCACAATACGAGAAATGAATTTAGTTATTCAGAGTCACAATCTGACCGGTGCGTTGATTGATACGTTTTTGAATCACGAATTCACTGTCTGCTTTTATTACATATTCAATGACGATAGACGCAACATGGCCAGATATTTTACATAACATAAAATCACGTCTAGGCCCTGAGGGGTAGGCAGAGAAGTATTAGTACTACCCACATTTCGGTTATGTTATCAGTCACATGTATTACGGGGCGAGTCTATTGACATTAACCGGGCACGAACCCAGACTCACTACTAAGAACTTCATAATGAAAAAAGCTGATAACAGTGTGCGTCGTCCCGGGGATCGAACCTAGGACTCCACGCTCGGCAGTAGCACTTACAACTAGCCCAACGAAGCAGTATGAAAAAAAAAACAAATAGCTGGGTACACAGCGGACGATCCAGTGCACACCGGACGATCCAGTGCACACCAGACGATCCAGTGCGCTCCGACCGGGCGCAGCAGGAACCACATCTGAGAGCACTGGATCGTCCGGTGTAGACCCAGGTACTGAGAACTCACCTAGCACCAAATATATCCTTTTTAGCCAATGAGTAAGCCCCTACAATCCTCAGGCGAAGTAGGAAGCTGTTCTCATCAGTCTGAAATGAAAACAAATTAACATTGAATAAATAAATTAGGTATTTCATTTGATGAGTCCACTGTTTGGATGACTAATATTAGTAGGTACTTAATTAACATGAGATAACAATTTTAAAGGATCCCTCTCACAGAGAGGAGGCCCGTGTCACAGCAGTCGGAACATTGCTGCTAATATGCTGCATAGCTGATAATGAAAAATTTTATAACAATAATACGGACTAATTAAAACATATTATTTGACTAGAGTAACTTAAATATAAAAATAAATTGATGCAGGTATGTTTATCATTGCCCTAATCTTTGATTTGTAGCATTTTTTGTGTCTCGGATATTCAGGGTTTTATCTAAGACTACCACTGAAAATCCAATTTTCATATTATCAGCAATTTTAATTATACTTGCTTTTGCCCGCGGCTTCTCCCACATGTAGGTTGGAAATTATTCGATGGGAACGTACGCACGGCTATGTATCAAGCTATACATGTCCAGAATAAGCTGATCTCTCATTGTACGGAAATTCTATACAATGCGAGATCAGCTTATACTGGAAATGTATAGCTTGATATTATGTAGCTGTGTGTACTACCGGGATAAAAAGTATCGTATGTTCTAACTCAGTTCATTGTCTACCTGCGATACGTTTCCGTGCCGAATCGAACATCAATCAATATTACTGAAAGAGTCCTTTAGACGCTATTCACAAATCCGAAATGCGAAAATTTTTACCGCTATCCTTCCGACCACTATTTTCTGTCGGGGACATTTTCGATTACCTGATTATGCAAATCAGGTAACCGAAAATGTGTCATTTTCGATTCAGAAGCCTGTCGAATGGTTGTGAATAGCTATGCTAGTATGCAGAATTATATCAAACGTGAAAAAGTAACAAACAGAATTACTTTCGCATTTATAATATTAAACTAGAGAACCTACTCGACTATTCTTTTAGCTCTTGACCTTAACACGTGCACACGGACGTAAAAATATTGCGGCGGGATTTATTGACGCACTGAATCTTCAACGCACTGCTTAGCGTCGAGAGTTGAAAATCCAACAGTGATTTTTCGACGCGCTGGGATGCACTTAGTTGGATTCTCAATGCTTAGTTCAACACCGAGAGGTGAAAATCAAGTGCGCGTAAAAATCCCGCCGCGATATTTATACGTCCGCGAAAACGTGGTCTATACTCATTACATTTATTGCTCTACTACTAAGAGACATAAATAATAATAAAAAGCTAATTAAATTAGCAACCTCCTTGTCCCTCGCCCTGACTCATCACATAAAACTTACACCTACGGGAATTAAATACTGGCCGACTGTAAATAACTCTAACACAAGGTTGTTTGTAGTTTTACGTCACCCTTGTTGTCCTATGAGGCATCAAAAGTATTGGCAGCTCTCTTTTCAAACTAAAGGCAAGATTCCCAAACCATTCTTAGCTAAGTTTGTAAGCTTCAAGAAATAAATGAGAGTATCTGAGGGAGATAAGGATGATATTAGTTAAAATAGATATGAGTGGGTGGGTACTAGTAATGTGCAGTGGGTGCTATAGCATGCTGGCTGCTCCAGCCGGGTGAAACTATTAATTGTACAATGATATGTTTGACCCTATGAGGCTGACATAGTCATGCAGAGTACGCAGGAGACACAAAAAAAAAATGATAAAAAAGAAGTATACATATGAATCTGAATATTATTTGTGAAGCATTATGTAATGTTCAAGTTCGAATGAAACGCTTCCAATCATTCGCTTATACGAATATGAACATTACAAGCAAAAGAATAAGATTCATATACGCTTGGTACTCTTAGGACATTTACTTAGCAAAGTAGCCAAAGTGCTATCTGGTAAATCTTGCTTACAGTATGATTCTACCAACGGCAAATAATGGTGGTTATGACAATATTCAGAAAAATCTCAGAACCTTATAAATTGCAGTTGAAAATCTCATATAACAAATTTGTAACTCCTTCCTACAACTAAATAAAATATATTCGGAAAGTATAGTATTTAAAATTAAAATATAATAACCTAACCTGACTAAAACTATTAACAAACTAAAATATGGCATCGAAAAATTCCTCTGCATCGCTGTCGACTGGTAATGTATCCAACAGACTGGCGGCATGGCCACGTTGTATGTCAATGCTTAGCCTCTGGCCAAGGTAAAAGTAAATAAAGTTAAAAATTAAATACAAATTATTTAAACAACACAGAAGATTCAGCATTATTATTTACAATTGGTAACGTGGAAGTACAACTTGCAGTTGCACTAATTAATCATTTGGTTTATCCTTGTTTTATTTGAATTATATAAATAAACTTATCTATATATATAAAAATGTATCCCTATTTCCCTTGGTCACGCCATCACGCGTGAAAGGCTGGACCGATTTCACTATATTTTTTTTTGTTGTGTTCGTTATTGTCAGGAGAAGGATCGTATGAAATAAAAAAATAAGGAAGTTGATCGGAACGTTACAAAATTTAAGAAAACTTAACGCCCATATTAATTTTACATAACTGTCAGTTGTTTGAAATAACTGTCAGCGATTGACATAATGCGAGTTGCAAATATCGTTCAACACAGATGGATCGGTTGATAAATGAGTCAATAGTTTTAGTTTTAGTCAATAGTCAAAACTAAAACTAAACGACATATGACATTCATAGTTAAGACAGGACAACGTCTGTCGGGTCAGCTTGTTATTTATAAATGACAATAATTGCAGCCACTAGAAACATTCACTTAAAAAAAAAAAGCTAATCAATGAAGACCTAGCCTTGACACTAACTTTTGCCGGAATATATATATAATATCATCATAATTACAACCTTTGCCTCTACCTAACCCTTCGTGAAATACAGGCATGATGTTATATTATGTTTGTCATCTTAACCAACTGACACAACAGGTTTAATGTTACCAGGGAAATACCTGCCAATTTCTGTATGCAAAATACGCGCATTGACGTGGAGTTGCGGACATCGGCCCGTATTACCTATTACCCACCAATTTATTTTTAACTATTTCATAATATTAATTTCTTAGAATCCAATCCAATCTGTTTTTAGACGTGATGACTTTTAATTGGTTGTCAGTCTCACATACTATTTTTTTTAGCTGTAAGTCATCCATAGTCAACAAATAAAATAAAAAATACAATTTTTAAGTTACAAAATCTATTCTCATGGAAGTCTAGGAACTTCGCATACAAGGAAAATGCTATAGTTCCTAATGTGAAGTCATTAAAATACTATCCTGTTATTTAAAGAATAAACTACATTACAGGTGAAACTAAACCTGTATCATTGATAGATTTATTCATGCAAAATATGCACTCTCACATAAAGTTATGAACCCCACCTGTTATACAATACAACTTAATTTGAATAGGCATTTTAAGGATAGTGTGGTATTACATTCCCTCTTGTATCTGTTGCCCCTCTTTATTGATAGTATACTACTTGCTCATTATCATATCAGCCAATAAACTTTGACAGATGAAAAGTTGGCACATCTCAATGATCAAACAAATGCATTTTCGTTATTTATTGGTCAGTGAAACTTGGTGATTGGGTATCGCCCAATCATCAGGTTTGTGTGACCAATTATTGAATAATTTATTGACATTAAAAGGCATGATAATGATATTTTCTATCATATTGAAACTTTAGTCAAACAAGGGGACAGTAATGGATGTTAGGGAAATGTAATGTTTGTTAAAAAGACTAAGGTTTAGAGCAATCTTTGAGTAATTGTTTTGTTACAGTTTCAAACTCTGTTTGTTATTTTGTTATTGAGTTACGTTTTCAATTGGAATCCAATAAGAATTGTGTGTTACAATTTAGCAAGTACTCAAAGCATTGTCTATCATAGTTCATGATACCAAGAGATCATTGAACCGTCTGAATGAGTCCAAATTATCTTTTTGAACATCTTTGCACATACATTAAAAACTTTGACATTATCTGACAATAGATATTCCAGTTTGCAGTATGATAAGAAAGTTCAAAAATTAAAGAAAATAAACAAAAGTTTATGGCAGGTTTTGTCAAATTAACAGGAAACAGGCGTAGGCAACATAAGTTTATGTATGTGGACATACATTACATGGTATTGGAAAGTTTTCGTACCCCATATTCCATGTACTAACATGACTAATTATTTAGCAAAGTTACACAACATTGACAGCCTTAATAACACCATCTCACAAAAAACTTGTAGTATCAGTAGCACTAATATTAGCTGCGTTTTGCACGTAACACTAAGTTGAAGGACAAACTTCTTTGTGGACCTGACTTGCACCACCAACACAAACTTTACTGACCACTCTAACACCAAACTTCGTAACACAATAAATTCATACAAAAACGCATATGGTTAAATTAAATCACCTCGTTGTGCATAATAAAACGCATTAAAATGTTAATCGTTCACAAGGACATGTATATATTATCGATAAATAATAAGGACTCGCAAGAAATTTAAGTTGCAACCAATAAAGAAATTACAGTTTTAGCAACTTACACGAGTGTCCGACTGCCAAGCCATCACCCATGTGAAAATATACTAATAATTAAATAAAATTAGACACGATTCACATTCCTATAGCGACGTATCGGTTGAAAACAACTGTTTGTAAAATATAATAGTGACACGTTCCTCTAATTGTTGTTCGTCGATATATTACAGAGTCTTCTACAGTTTATCAACATCAGTAACACTTGTTATGGCGACAATATAAAAATCAAAACACCAAAACTGCAACAATTATCTAGAAATACGTGATACACAAATAAAAAAACTAAAATATCACGGGGGATAATAATTATTTTCTGTGACAGGCTGTGCATGACAGTTAGTCGCGCATTCCAGTCCACACATTATTTTAAAGCATTGTGATTATGCGTCATCTTCTGCGCTCGCACCGAATTATTGTTAAGGCACTAAGTACTAATGCTTAAAAGTCCAAATCGGTAGCACAGAAGCGCATGTAATTTCCAAGTGATTCATTTGCGCATTACGCTTCATTTTAAGCAGCAGATCAAAATTCGCGACATTTTTATAGTAAGTTTTTGTGGTTTTGTTTATTTGGAAAATAAATAACTTTTTGAAAAATAATCAGATTATGATTTCTAATTAAATGCAAGTGTCCATAGCCATCTGATCACTATAGTTCCTTTGTTCAAGAGTGGCCTAAAAATGTACTATAGCTATTGATGCACACTTATGCCTATCAAGGGAAATGTGTTCTATTCATCAGTGAATAAGTCTCATTATAATGCTTAGCTTAGCTTAGCTTAGCCATCTTCGGTCTTACTTATAACCTTCGTTTTAATGGTGTCAAAGATGAATATTTTCTAAATATCGCAATCATTAATCCAATACAAATAGCAAAACTATACCTGATATTGTAATGAATATCTTGGTTCATGTCTTGATAAGCCATATTGCATGCGCCGCAATGACCAAGACGAAGATCTGCTCCTTTGTGGATGTTCTTCCCCGCTGTGAAAATCCAGGGGTCTTGCGTTTTGCATAGTATTTTGAATAGACATGACGGAAACAGAAGGATGCTGTATCATTTTGCACTAAAAACAATAATACACTGCACCATCACTTCCTAGCGTTTATTTCTTTACATTCTCAAAATAAAACGTTTAGTATTTACAAGGTACGCTCACTTAAAGCTGTAGAGGTGGCGCTGTTGTGAGCCATATGACACTGTAATCTTATCAGGACAAGAAACTGGTATGATAAAAAAGTGTGCGTTTACAATTAGCGTTTCAATGATAACTATATTCGGCCAAGTCATGTGAAACGTAGCCGATTAATGGAGATTTTTCTATTATTTGTTTGATAACGGTATCGGTCATTTATTCTAAAGGAACGGTTTTGTTCTCAGCTTCGAGAGCGAAGCTATTGTTACAGTAATGATGAATTGTTTACAACATGTGTTTGTTACTTATTTGCTTTGAAAATGTATGCTAGCACTATGTGCTAAATAACTGAGAGTAGGTCAAAAGAGACATGCTACGCTTCAGACAAGTTTTAGTTGAAATTATGAGATTGATGGTTTTCTACAATAAACTGGGTACATCTATCCTCATTTATTTCGGTGTTATTAACACCCTGGCTGGTTTATCTTAATCCTGTTAGCTATTTAGTATTAGTCCGTATAGGTACGAACACGTACAGGTCTGCTCATGCCACCAATCTCAATCAAAATCATCATTTTTGCACTTCAAACAAAACCTTGACGTTCCAGTTACATGCCTCTTGCAAATCGGTTGGGGGGGTCACCCCATTCCACTTCTGTCCTTCAGCTAAGTGCTACATAATGAAATCGTGGACGGTATTCATAGGCAGATGACATCATATTAATTAATAGGATGTATGGACAAGGAAACCAAAGAATTGCTTTGTAGGCTTTATTCGTAAAACGGATGACAAGTTGACCCGACGACCTGTTGGACCTGTTAAAGGCCGCAAAAATCAGCTGGGTTCAGGAACGACAGGACTCCCCTCTTAAGCCTCAAACTATGTATACTTTGGTATTTATTTGATTACCTATAGTTTGGTACATAATTATATTCTTTTAAAAAATGATTAATAAGTAGGTAGGTACTCAAGTACTTGCGTACTTACTTATGTTTAATCAATCAATGTGCGTATTTACAGCGCTGTTTTAATTTTATTGAGTGATAAATTATAAATTACTAGCTTCTTCCCTCGGCTGGGCCCGCGTGGCTGTCGGAAATTATTTCACGGGAACGTGCTCTACTGGGATAAAAAGTAGCCAATTTCCTTCCCCAGGACGCCATCTATCTCTTTGCCAAATTTTATCGCAATCCGCAATACAGACAGAGTTTATACTTTCGAATATATAATACTTATTAAAGTATGGATTATAAACTGCCAATACCTACGTGATTAAGTTCAATAATTAAGACTTAGTTCGTATCAGTTTATTAATATATAATTATATACAGTATGATAGATAGGTGTGTACAGTAGGCCGCACGTTGCGGTGGTAACACAGCTGGCAAAGCGTAGGACGGAATTTCAATAAGAGTTCAGCTTATATCTAGGTACTGATTTCGTTACCCCTGACGTGCAGTCTACCGCACCTACCTACTACATAGGTTTACATGAAAAAACACTGCTCGGTCTATACCCATCGTACACGTACGATATAGTACTTAATAAATACCATGGTAGTAACACACTAGTATCATAAGATCCTGTGACCTTGTGAAAGCCGAAGAAATCCGCTGGATGAAAGAAGCAAAGGACCGGTCGATGTGGCGAAGCTTGGAGGAGCAGTGGACGTCTGATGAACACACTAGAACTAAGAAAACCGTCTTTACTGCCTCGAAATAAGTTGCCAATGTCGTATACCATGGTCTGATAACCCATGTCCAAGTTCCAGCTCCAAGTTATCAATCGAGCAGTCCGTCGGTCCACCTGCAGGGCTACTTGTTGACCGACGGATTGGTCGATTGTTAACTTCACAAAACTGACAGTGCAGTGGTTGAACGCGGTTTTGTTTTGAAAACCTTCATTTGTGTTTGATTCTCGAAATCCCAGATCACGCAATGCCAGTGAGACATGAGATTTGAAATAAGCCAACAAGAACTTTGATAAAATGTATGAGGGAAATATTATGAAATCGTAAAAAACAAAACAATCACGGTGATTTTAGAGAAGCCTATCTTTTGATACTATATTCGCCTGCAGAAATAATTCGGTTGTTGAAATAAGTATCGGAATCTACTCCACAATGCAATGGTAAGATAAGACCATCAAAGTATTTAGATCAGTCTTAAGCAAACTGCGACTAAAACTAGGCTAAGCGCAATAAGCCCGGGTCAATATGTGGTTATTAATTTAATCAAACGTCAACCTTTTTTCTCCATAGTAGGTAGTCCAAATACGACTAAAGCTGAATAAGGGAAATAGAGGGCTTACTTCTAATAAACAACTTAACGTGACTTCGTATCCTTGAAACCCTCCTTAAAGTAACAATGTTCCATGCTTGAGACCCACTGCAAAGTTTCCACCTGTGGTATAGAAACATGGCAGGCCTTAACAATAATTTTCAAACAGAAATAAATATGTAAAGTATATGAAAATGTACAGCATACATAGAACCAATGGAACTGTTTTCTTGTAGACCAGACTGAAAAAATAAGTCCTTTTCAAATATTTACGATGTATTCGTAGACATGATAAATTCTTCTTTGTTGATGAATATTTATTTCCTTCAAGATAAGATAACGATCAAAACAAATCTGAAGTGTACCCTTTGGTAACAACTAGCTAATAATATTGTACATTTGTTTGTTTATCGATACTTATTCAAATAACACATAAAATTATTGTATTTTAATGATAATGCACCAGACAGACTTGTCGTATCGTAAATAACAAAGCTGTGTTGTATGCCTGCCTACAGTGCCTACACACATCTAAAATCAAATTAAAATATGGAAAAACAAGTGAACTATTCTTCTCAAATGTAGGTAATAATTCAAGTTCGAATAATCTAATTATGCTAAAAATAATGATTAAAACTTAGCTATGTCAATCATACATATAGATTGTAGTTGTACTTCAGTATTATTCTTAACTTTGGGAAGGTTGACTGGTTTATAGGTGGGGATTAAGAAACGATTATCGACTGTAAACCTATTATACGTGCTATAATTTTAACTAGTTGGTCGTAGCGGCTGAATGAGCAATGGCCCACTGGTCATTGCTCATTCGGCTGCTACGACCAACGTTTACGTAGATTCCTAGCCAGTTAAGGAATGATGACATCTTTTTTCGAATCTATTTCCATTTTTTATCAACATTCCCCAAAAAAAAACAATGTTTTTCTATATACTATATTTGCAAATTTTATGTAATTTCTCCGCTCTTCCTCTTTATGGAAGCAGCCACACCTTTTAGACAAAATTGATCATATTATTAGAAGTACACTAACATGCATTTTAAATGTGGCTTTGGACGACCGCACGTGGCTGCAAGCCACACTACCCATTCGTTTTGGTGGGCTCGGCGTCCACAAAATTTCTAGTGTAAGCCTACCGGCTTTCCTGTCCTCGGTCCACAGCACCGAAAAGTTAACCACAATAATCTTAGCCCCTTCTCAGGTTGACTCTGAAGTGCCGTGTTTGACCGATGCGGTGAACGCCTGGAAATTGGCTTGCCCAGACTCGGTTCAGCCCGAGAACCCGTCTTCCCAGAGACAGTGGGATGAGCCGCTCTGCAGGTTGGTACGGAATAAAGTTATTAATACGTCCATCAATACCGCCGAGCGTGCCTGCCTGCTGGCTTTGGGGGAATGGGAGTCGGGCCTCTGGCTTCAGGCGCTACCGTTACCCAACATAGGCACTTTGCTGGGTGCTACCACATTCCGGACTCGCTACATGTTTACGTCTAGGCGCTCCTTGCGGGGCTCCGCATCGCTGTCAATGCGGTGAAATAGTCGACCGCCTTGGACACCATGGCCTATCCTGCAGCAAGAGCGCTGGTCGGATGGCACGTCACGCCAGCATTAATGACATCATCCGTCGAGCTCTTGTCACCACCGGGGTGCAAGCTGTTTTAGAACCCAATGGCTTGCCACGTGACGATGGGAAGAGGCCAGATGGAATGACCATAATGCCTTGGAAGTTGGGTAGGCCTTTGGTGTGTGCAACTTGTGTCGACACCCTCGCACCATCCCATCTTCGTAGCACGGCGGGCTGTGCTGGGGCGTCTGCTACAGGACCAGAAAACCTCAAACAGCGCAAGTATAACAACCATATTGGAAACTATATGTTTGAGCCGTTTGGGGTTGAAACACTAGGGCCTTGGGGTCACAGTGCTCATCAAATGTTTCGGGACATCGCCAACCGGTTGGTCGACTCTTCACACGACCAGAGGGCTGACCTATTTTTAGCCCAAAGAATCAGCATTGCCATCCAACGTGGCAATGCCGCCAGCCTTTTGGGCACTTATCCCATTGGCAGCGATGCGGACGAATTTATTGATGCCTTATGAGCTCTTCCCTTACATTATACACTGGTAAATAGTATGTATATATATTTTAGTTTTAGTTTGTTTGTTTTTTTAAACGGGTGACTCCCGCTCCGGCTCGTTCTTGGTGCAAAGGTTAGCCATTGCCATCCAACGTGGCAATGCAGCAAGCGTTTTGGGCACCTTTGCACCGGGAACAGTTAGGGGTGGGTTATTTGACTAGGCATTTAATGAATAGGTGTACCTGTATTTTATTGTCTAATTATCCGTGTTTTCTCCATACTAAAGTTTAATAAGTAAACAAGTACATGTTAAAAGTTATTCAGTTCGACGGTTTTTGTTTTAGTTTGTATATTATAATCTATGTTTAATTGATATATTTAATATTAACATTTTTAGTCAAATAATAAAACGTACTACAAATAACTAAAACTTAAGTCTATATTTCCGTATTTAATTTCCTGGCAAACCTTAAATCTTAATGTCAAATTTTGACATGTGTTTGACGTTTATATGTTTTGAAAATAAATATTTTTTCAGTTAGACATCAATATAATAGCTGTTATTTATTAAATATTTAGCCAAAATGTCGCAACATTTAGTCAATGAAAATAGTAAATACATATTAGAGTAAGTTAACATTCATGTCATAACCTAACCTCTTTATTTTTAGGGGCAAGTGACACATATTTTTTAATTGTTTGTTATTATTTGCAGCTTATTTTCAGAGCAGACAGTAGACCAACAAACACTAGATTCTATATGCACTCAAGTGCAGAAGAAGTTTCCTAAATCCGACCATTTTAACTGTAAGTTAGCAGGCTTTTATAAACTTTTTTATTTGTATCACCATAAGGTACACTTTCATGAATGCAATAAGTTTGTCTTCTGAGGTGAAGGACTATTTCTGGCCATGACAATTCTGCTTATTCATCCTGTAAGAATATTTCTAGATATAAGATTGTTTTACTGTATAAGGTAAAAACCAAACAATATTCTAATCAATAAATAAAAGTAAATAAAATAAGAATGATTTTAAAAATACTTTTTATTTCCAGTATGTCTACTGCTATCCTCACTAATAACTGGCGGGGACCTCTCCCTGCCTGGTCAGCGAGTGGTGGCTATAGCAATCCTGTTTGATGTGTACAAAATGGACAACCCATTTGCCTCCTTGTTCCTGCACTTGCTAGAAGGCAAGGCTGGTCTGCTGCCACTGTCACCACAAGAGAGGCTGCTGATTGGCCAGCTGCATGGGTTCCTGCCAGTTAATATTAAGGATGTAAGTATTTAAAAATATATTTTTAAGAAAATAATTGATTAACAGAATACAAAATAGTTGTGATGGATGAGTGTTTTCAGGGCTGTCTTTGAAGCTCTTGACCTTTCTAAAGTGCTGATCATCAATCTAATTTGAATGAGTATGTTTTAAAGTTTCCAAAGCTCTGTAAATCTTGTAGTCCTAATTTACAGTTGACATTATTCACATTTTACAGACTTAAACAGGCATGAATAAAATTTGGCTTTCCTATATTTAAACTCAAGTACCATTTTCACAAGCCACTAACTGATCCACCCCTGACCCACCCTGTTGCATATTACTTCGTTGTCGCTTAGTGTTCTTTCTGACTTTTTTCTTTTTGACCGGCTTCTAAAGGTCCTAGCATGATGTAACATAGCCTTCCTCAAGAATTAGGCTATCAAATGCAAAAAAAGATTTTTTTAAATCCATCTGGTAGTTCCAGAGATTACCCCTACCTACAAACTTACAAACAAACAAATACCTTTTTATTATATTAAGTTTAAGTAGATGAAAAGACAAGAAACAATCTGAATACATTTCCATTACAGATAATGAAGAAATCTGCCAAACAAGTGATGCTGACTGAGGTATCACCAAAAGACCTGGAGTTTGACTACTCCGCACTGCAGACAATAGTAGCTGAGAGGGTTGCAGATATGAGCTCAATGGCGCGGGCCGCTGCGCCCGCACTCATACCTCTTAGTGATGGGTTTGTTAATAAATTAGTCTATTCTAAATACCATTACTACAATTTTTGGATGCCAAATGGTAGAATGTACATGATCAAACATTATGTATCAACTCACCTGTATACCGACAATCAGTCTGCGTGCCTTTTTCCTATATGTTGGGGTCGGCTTCCAGACTAACAAGCGGGCTTAGCATGACGCTGTCTATCTCTTCGAAGAATAGACACGGCTACTCCCATACAAAGTGACATTTCGTTACGCCATTTTAGACATTACACTGTAAAAATCCTTCTAAAATCTGTCATTTGGTCTTTCGTTTCTGCCGATCGCTGTCTAGGTCCTTTTAATGTAGACTATTTCAGAAGACAGTTGTCTAAGGTACTGAAGACAATTTGATTTTTTAATTGCCATGCTAAAGACAGTAGAATTTTTTTACTTGACGACCACAAAGTATAAAAATGGAATGGAAAAAAGGAATTTTTCAGTTTTTGTATGCAAAATGTGAAAAATGATTATCTACATGTTGAGTTTTAGGGGTTTAAGCAACGATATCATTGGGTTTAAGGGTTTAAATTACTGAATTTAGTAAAAAGTTCAGTTGACTCTTTCTACTTTGCTGCCGTCGTACTGTCTTCACGAAACGTCAGTTTTGTCTATTCTTCCGTAGACAAGACGGTGCTTGTGCTAAGCCTGCAGATACAGCTGGATACTAATATTTTACATGGGGACCACATGGAGACCCTTCACAAACAAGACCTCCATTGTTAAGCACCTAAGTACATTCTATGTAAATAAACATTTTTATTCTATTCTCTTCATGTTGTTGGCAATCTAAACTGTGTCAGTCCAGAACATAGCTACCAGTTTAGCATTATCAAGGCAAGCACTTCATGCTGGATATGATATCAAGTGTCCCATCATTAGTAGGAACTGCACCAACATAATGCTTATACAAGAAGGGGCTGCATACTTGGGAACTGACCTAATCTATATGGTGTAGATAGTAGATAGATAGATAGGTCCTCTTCTAGATTGTATGCACTGATGAGTTTCATACAAATAGTTTATTTTCTTAACAAGGTTTGTACTAAATAGCTAGTGATAGAAGTGTCCTTTTAAGCAAATAAATGCCTGCATTAGGACACTCCACTTGCAACTTTTTACGTAATGTACATTCACATACAAAAATGATGTCAATATTTACTATTTGTATAATTTTGAGAAAGTAAAATAAAATAAAATTAACACAAAAGAGAATTATAGAAAACTAATATCCTATATCAGCTTATTCAAATGAGTGTGTGTTTTGTGTATGTTATATGTGAGTTGGTTATGTGTGATATGTGTGAGGGTGTGTGTGGGGTGTATGTGCATGTGTTTAGATTTTATAAAACTAATAACTTTTGGTGCACTAAATGCTATTATTAATAAATAATTAGTAAAAAGTATTTTCAAGTTAATTAATGTTTGCATGCCAAAATGGCAGAATGTACAAGGATTCTTAAATCCTCCGCCCTCTCCGTCTTATTCAAATAAACACATATTTTCATCTATTCTATGTCCAATTTATAGTAAAGGAACAAAAAATTACATAATCTGAATAATTTTACTACAATACAATTTCCAGCAGCCCACCTAACCGCATGGCAATGAAGGAGCTGCTAGAATCTCTGATATCGAACGATTACATGCCTCTACATCGCACGCTGAAGGCCTCAGGACCTATACCACTGCCCACCTTCCTGATGGATACCACTGAATTAACTGCTGATAAGGTATTTATGCACATCTCATTTAAAGCAAGAATTTACAGCAGAAAGACAACTCCCTACACTCTAATTGATAAACCCTAGTAAACTACAGTCGAATCCGCTTATAATGACATAGAAGGGAAGTGTCAAGCCGTCATACAAAGCATAGTCTTAGAAATTAAACAACTTCTTATTTTTGTTAGGTAATTAGTTCAATAAAGAGAAAAAAAAAAAACATGAGCTGACACAAAACAAACATAATTATTAAAGTCATAGAATAAAAATCGTAATACATAACATAACATCACATAACATAACATCACGCCTGTATTCCCCGAAGGGTTAGGCAGAGGTGTACCTATAGCACACCCACATTTCGCCAGTTATGTTTAAGTCCCATGTAATAGCGGGCGAGCCTATTGCCATCAACCGGGCACAAATCCAGACTCCGGGCTGCTACTGAGAAATTCCAGATGGAAAACCCAATAACACTTTGCCCGACCCGGGAATCGAACCCAGGAAGGACCTCATGCTCAGCAGTATCTCTTGCGACCACTAGACCAACGAGGCAGTCACAATACATACATTAGGTAAATATATGGAGATTTATATCTAGACTTAACTATCGCATTAGGGCAACCTGTAATGATAGATTTAAGTTGTTAAAATAAATAAATAAGAAATAAAATAAAAACTTGTGACTACATGTCGCTTATGACCTATTTCTTAAAAATAGGTCATAATAAGCGACATGTCACTAAAAGCCAAGTCATTATATCCGAACTTTGTTGTGAATTTTTCTAATCTGACAGGTAGTTCCAGAGATTAGCGCGTTCAGACAGACAGACAGACGCGTCGGGGAAACTTTGTTTTATAATATGCAGTGATAAAACCTCTAAACAATAAATAAGCATCAAGAAAATCCTTTCCAGGCAGTATGGAAGTGCCTCGTGAACCGCGGCGCGTACAACCCGCTGTACGACACGGACTACGAGGGACTCATAGGACTGCGACCCGAGAAGCTCGACAGGCGACCGAACGCACAGCCACATAAACCTACTAAGGTGAGATTTACTTTTAAGTGAAATTAAAACCTAGATGTCGAAAATCGGCACCCATGAGATTGAAACATTTTTTTTTCTCTTTACGTTTCTGACATTTCTCGGAACCCTGGGGTCTCGGACCTTTGGAAGGCATACGAGGGGCCGAAGCCTACTCACAGTTGCCCGTTCGACGTTTTTTAATGAAATGAGGTACCAACCGACGATTAGCCACTGTGCAAGTGCACCCATGGTAAACCCCCGGTTGGTGTAGGACTATTGCAGGATATTGAAATAAAACATATTGGGCTATGGGTTTAGGTGGCTATAGTGGATTGGTTACTTTGACATATAGAAGAACTATGTCCCCTGCCTGACTAATGTTATATAATAGTCACGGATAAAATGGCAGGGGGTGACTTGCACACTCAATAATGGGCCCCCGGAAACTGTCGCTAGCGCATAGTGACGTAGCGTAGCGACAAGGGGGCAACATGTCCAGAGATGCTTGAGGAGTGGAGAGGTATTCCACGGCTATCAGGACAATCCCAGACCCCGGAAGATGGTCAAGATCCCTACCAGAATCTTAATGGAATACTTTCTTCCTAAGAGCATGTTTGCTCTTGCGAATCTCCATTCAATCCAGCCAATAAAGGCAAGAAAGAGGTGGGAGCTCTGTTCCTCGTCATTGTTCACTCCAGCCGGCCAATAAAGACAAGCCAGAGGCGAGGAACAATACTTCTCCTGGGAGATAGGGTCCGTGGGGTCGCTACTACCCAACAGCTAGCCACATGCTGCCCTGCGGGTTTCTGTATCTCTCTTGGTCTGGCTCCTCTCACCCTAGACTTGTTTCGGCAAAGTAAACTCTATTGGCACTGACCTAGAGTCCAGGAGCGCGTAAGCCCCACCACGACGTCAACGTAGAGTTACGGCGATGGGGTTATGACTATTTGGCAAGACACCAGCAGCTAATTGGCTGATGCGTGTGTTTCAAATAGCTTGGAGATATTTAACTTGTCCAGTCAGTTCTTGAACATAACCGGTGAAATGTGGGTCTACTTTACTCCTCTCATCCTCTGTCTACCTCTTCAGGGAATACTGTCGTGATGCTATTTATTAAATTAAGGCATACAATTGGTATAGTCTAAAGGGTGTCGTATGCTAACGGATCGCAAGAGAAAAAAGTATTTATTGTGACTCGCTCAGGCAGATCTCGAACTAAACTTAACACAATCAGAAAAATTACAAAAGACAAAAGGCTGAACAGTAGTTCTCCTGTTTGCTAATGACAGCTTACTGCAATCACTGGTGCTAATTGTGATTTAGGGGCAACCTAATTTAATTACAGAGTGGTTCATTGGAAGGCCCATTTTGCATAGTGGCGGAGATTATTATAGCTTTTGCAAGTATATATACGAAAATAGCGCCTATTGACACAAATAAAATTTGTTAATCTGGTTAAGGGGACTGTATGGAACTGTATAGTTTGCCATAACAGATTACGGATTTAAAAAATCTCATGTGTTACGTAAAACCATATTCAAATCAGCATTCTTTTTCACCAGCAAGAAGAAAAAAAAGAGAAATCGGAGGAAAAGAAACCTGAAGAGAAGCCCCAAGATCCAGCGAACGCAGTGGCCGAAGCGAAGGAGTTGAGCGCTTTAGCGCTGAAGGGAGCGCTGAGCGTCCAGCACCAACAGCGGCTATTAGCGCTGCTGGATCAGGAACCACATGTCGTGTACGAGATAGGAGTCACACCCAACCAGGTAGTCTTCAAATCCTTGTTAACAATTGATGAAATATCTACTTTACTATAATGTAAATTAAGTTGATTACAGAATGATTACTACTATTGATGAAAAAGTCATAAACGTTTTTACAATTTTAACTTTTATGAGGGTTCCGGATGTCCGAATGAAAAAACGGAATCCTTATAGGATCACTCGTGTGTCTATTTGTCTGTCTGTCTTTCTGTCACAGCCAATTTGCTCCGAATCTAATGGACCGATTAAGTTGAAATTTGGTAACATGTAAATTTCTGTGACTGAAACCCTAGTTTGAGTCAGTTTTTTTTATTTATTTATTTAATTTACGAAACGTGTTTCGTAAATAAAATAGTTTTAAATATGGGGGTCGCTTTTGGGAGTCCTATAAGAAGAAAAAAAATCCACTCTGTACCATGTGACATGTATTGGTAGGTATGGTTGTGGTATGTATGTGTTTATAAGTTTATAACCTATTTACCTAGGTACAGTCAGCGTCATATAGTTAGTGACACTCAGGGTATCCAAATAAATAGACGCAACCAAAACGTCAATAATATCGATACAAACAAAGTTTCCTTATTGTTGTCAACAATATATTCGCTCAAAAGGTCGAGACGTTTAAAATGTCATATAAATCGGTTCAATCAAACCGCCATAAATATGTTTACAGTCATCTTGCCAATGGTATCCAAGCATTATAAGTATTCAAAAATATGGAACACATTAGAAAATTAAACTAGCTTGTAAGGGCGGCCGCACATGTCAGGTATGTACTTGATCCGATTCTCCAATTCGGAAACCCGATCGGACGAGTCCCGCATACAGGCGATTGATTGTATTGTTTAAGTCGTCATGATGTATGTTCCATAAACATACGGGATACTTTTCGACAATTAATCAGCACCACGTACGTCCGCACCGCACGATGGCCAAGGCCAGTAAGACGACCTGAGGCCGTACTATGACGTGTTAAAGCCATCATTGTTCCAGCGTGAAAGAGAGACGGAGCTATATATGACCGATAGCACTATCCCTTTTTCGCAATGGAACCATGATGGTATTAGCACGTCATAGTAAGGCTACTGGACTTCTGGAGACAAAACCGTACGAGCGAACCGAATGTGTGCACCGCTACATAGAAATTGTACTGCGAGTGCGCCTTCAGGTACCCGATTCGGTTACTTGAACGGTCGTCAGGACAACCCGACGCACTGCGCGTGTATCGTGGTCGGACGTTAGGTTTATTAATCGTTCGGGCAGCATCGTGCGTGTGCGGCGTACGAGTATTTTCTATGGAATTGACGCCTTCGGGTGCCTTGATTCGATAACTGCATCAGGAACCCGACGCAAAAACCTGACGTGTGCGGCTGCCCTTTTAGAAATAAACGGTTTCCCAAAGATGAAAACCACTTTAGGCAATTGTGTTGTTTGCATGTCATTATAATATATTATCTATCAGTCATATCAATGTCAAGCGCACTACTAAAGCAAGCTAGAAATAATATCGATTGAAGCAAGAATAGTGTTTCATGCTTAGATATGGCTACTTATCGCATTAGTGACACCACAAAACATCGAATTATATATTTGAGGGAGGAAGGTGTCTCCGTAACAGATATTTCAAATGAACTGGGAATATCCGTAAGTATCGCTTTAGATGACTTACCTATCGAATTATTCGCATCTCGTCAGATTGTTCTTCTTTCTTTTATTTAGAGAAACACACAACATGGCAATGTGATGGTGCATTGCAAAACCATGTTTCATTTGGTCGTCCACGTCAAACGAGTACAAATCAAGACAGAAATATAGTGCAGCGAGCTATTAGAAATTCAATTAATAATAATCAACTCGGAGGCGGCGGTGATGCTCGCCACACACCACGTCAGTTGTTTCCACGGGGCGAAAAGCGAGCGGCAGAATGTCGCTTAGCTACGCTGAATGTGCAGGGAGGTATAAAAGATAAAATGGATGAGGTGTGTGAGATGGTGAAGGATAAAAGGTTAGATGTGCTTTGTGTGAATGAGACGAAAAGAAAGGGAGTGGACATATCTAAACACGGTTCTCTGACCGCTATCTGGTCCGGTGTTCAAGAGACACATAGGGCCTGTCAGGGTGTGGGAGTGGTCCTCTCCGAGCGGATGATGAAATGTGTGAAAGATTATGTTTGGGTGAGTCCCAGGATTCTATGGGTAAGAACAAAAGTGGGCCTAAACCCTATCTTTATTTTGTGCGTTTATGCACCTGATATGGGAAGCTCCCCTTCGGAGAGGGATGAATTTTGGGGCAGTTTAAGGGATTTAGTGAATGGATGTAGGTCAAACGAGAAGATTGTTATGTTTGGAGACTTTAATGGCTGGGTTGGTGTGAAGAGGAATGGGTACGAAAAAGTATTAGGTGCGTATGGGGATGATAGAGTGAATGAGAATGGGATGAGTTTACTAGATATATGTGTAGAGAAGAATTTGTCTGTTATGAACACTATGTTTAATCATAGAAAGGTTCACAGGTATACGTGGGAAAGGCAAGACAGCAGAAGTATGATCGACTTGGTGATTGTGGATGAAAGATTAAAGTGTAAAGTTACAGATACTAGAGCATATCGGGGAGTTAATGTAGGGACTGATCATTATCTGGTTATGTGTCGGGTGGATGGTCTGTTCAGGCATTGGCGTCATCGAGTTCGAGTTCCTGTGACTGCTCTAGAAAGAATAAAAGTAGAAAGACTGCAAGAACTAAAAGTAAAAGAGGAATATATGAGGGAAGTAAAAATGAAGACGGATAAAATATTTGATGATGCGAATGACTACAGCCTAGAAGAAGTATGGGATATAGCAAGAAATTGTATGGTGCAAGTAGCCACAAAAGTATCTAGTCTGGCGCAGAGAAAAGGTGGTAGTAGAACGAATGATGCTTGGGTAGATGGTGAAGTTAAAGAGGTTCTGATGAAGAAGAAAGAGGCCTGGCTTAATGTGTTAGCCTGTAAGGCCCAAAATAGAATGAATCAGGCAACGAATGTGACAGATGATTTGGAAAAAGTGAAGAAGAGATACTCCGAAATTAAAACGAAAGTGAAAGAGATGGTAAAAATGAAAAAGGATGAAAAAGAAGAAAAGTATAACAGGAAGTTCTCTGATAACTTCAGGGCCAATGTTAAGCTGTTCTGGAAACAAGTAAGATTGGCTCGCGGAGTGACAGGAACATCGAGTATGAATGTTATAAGAGCAGAAGATGGATGTTTATTAAGCGAAGAATGTAAGATCTTGGAACGCTGGAAGGGATATTTTGAAAGTTTATTTAGTTGTCAGGATAGTGTGCAAGGAGTGGGCAACTGGGCAGACGCCAGTTCTGAAGAACCAAGCTCAGATGTAGATGAAGAGAATGAAATAGAAATAGATGAGATCGTAAGAGCGCTGAAAGGGATGAAAGTTGGGAAAGCTGCAGGGTACGACAGAGTGTCTGCTGAAATGCTGAAGGGAGGTGACGGGGTGGTAGCAAGCCTGCTGTGCCGGATCTTTAATATGTGTTGGAGATATGGCCGTGTGCCGGATGATTGGCGTAAGGCTGTAATCGTACCACTATATAAGGGAAAAGGCTCTCAGCAAGAATGTAAAAACTACCGTGGCATTAGTCTTTTGAGTGTTGTCGGCAAACTATATGCGAAGATTTTAATAAATAGAGTGATAAGAGTGACAGGTGAGAAAATATGGGATGTGCAGGCAGGATTTAGAGAGGGAATGGAATGTATGGATCAGATCTTCTCCCTAAGGTGCATAGCCGAAAAACATCTGGCGAAGCACAGGAAAGTCTACTGTGCTTTCGTGGACTTGGAGAAGGCCTATGACAGTGTGTGGAGAGAAGAACTGTGGTCGACACTATTCTTGTACGGTGTGGACTGGCGCTTAGTACGGGCACTGAAATCTTTATACAAGGATTCCAGTGCTTGTGTTAGGATAAATGGGGCATACACGAACTGGTTCTGCATCTCGAGGGGTGTTAGACAGGGTTGTGTAGCGTCACCATGGCTGTTCAACTTGTACATGGATAGTTGTGTGACAGATTTGAAAGAGGGTGAGTATGGATTGACGATGAATGAGTTGCCTGTCAAATGCCTTCTCTACGCAGATGATCAAGTTCTACTTGCATCGTTAGCGGAAGGGTTGCAAGACATGGTGACTGTGATGGATGAATCATTTAAAATGAAAGGGATGAATATAAATGTGAATAAGACGAAGGTCATGGTGTTTGAAAGACAAGAGGATGTATCGGTATGTGATGTGAAATTAAATGATAACTGTGTGAAGCAAGTAAGTGAGTTCGTATATTTGGGGAGTCTATTTACAAGGCATGGAAAGATTGATGGAGATGTGGAAAGAAGGGTAAATGCGGGAAATAAAGTAAATGGTGCTACACATGCAATTGTAACCAACCAGTTGATGTCCAAAAAAGCACGACTGGCTGTTCACAATGTTGTGCTGGTACGCTTATGTATGGAAGTGAGTGTTGGGTGTGGCAAAAGAAGCATGAAAGTAGAATAAATGCTGTGGAAATGCGTTCCTTGCGAAGCATGTGTGGTGTGACTATGAATGATAGACTGAAGAATGATGTGATAAGGCAACGGTGCGGTTTAAAGGAAGATGTAGTGACAAAAATTTAAAAGAGTATGCTAAGATGGTTTGGTCATGTTGAGAGGATGAATGAAGGGCGGTTAACAAAAGGTATTTACAAGGCAAATGTGAGTGGAAACGCCGGGAGGGGACGCCCTAAGAAGACATATAGTGACCTTATTGGTGATGTTCTTCAGAAAGGTCAGGTGCGTAGTACTCTCAACCGGCGTGCGTGTATGACCAGACGTATGAACGTAAACGAGGCAAAAGGAGTATGTATGGATCGTAGCAGGTGGCGTTCTGTAGTTTCTGCCTACCCCCATGGGAAGAAGGCGTGAGTTTATGTATGTATGTATGTATGTATGCTTAAAGCACAGCGTTTACAATTCGCACGATATTATTTACATTTTAATTTTGATAATGTGATCTTTGTAGATGAAAAAGTTTTTTGTTCGTCTGCCCAGGGACGCTTATCTCTATACCGAACATCTAACACAAGGTATGATGAAAGAAATGTCCTCCCTAACAACCGCAGTGGCTGAATCACCTTAGGATTTTGGGGATGGATGACACAAAGCGGACCAGGAGAGCTAGTCGAAGTGGGAGGAAGAATGAATGGCCCCCGATACAAAGACATCCTCGAAAACGTTTTGCTTCCAACAGGCAGGATTTTTTTTCCCCATGTAAGGATTAGGTTTGTCCAAGATAACAGTTTCGTGCACAACTCCAGAGTTGTTCAAAATTACTTGGATGGTAACATGGACCTGGAATTAATTTCGATGCCGCCTCATAGTCCCGACCTAAATCCGATCGAAAATTTGTGGGGCAAAATGGTTCAGGTATGGGACGGTACTCGCGCACGAACCACCGCAAATTTAAGGACAAAGAAGGGTCGAAGAAATTTGGGAGTCCATGAGAGAAGACAATTTTTGCTATAATGCGGTACAATCCATGCGAAGACGTCTTTCTGAAGTAATTCTTGCAGACGGTGGCTATACATGATATTAGTTTTAAAAAAAAGGTATGTTTTTGTTTATTTTTACACTCGATGACAGTTTTTAGTGTTCTGTACGTTCGAAAGTGACTTGATCGAAAGTGCTCATTTTGTCGTTAATACGGAATGTGATCATTTTTATTAAGTACAAAAGTTAAATTCAATACGAAATTATTTCGTATTATCATAAATTTGTGACATGAACATGTTATTGAATCATAGATACTCTTTTTTTTTCCTAATTGGCAGCTCGTAGTTTTGACCACTGAGGTCTTGGCTACTTAACCGGTCAAGCCTGTGGGTGCCTTAAGCTACTGACTTAAAGCCTCCAGGCAGGGGCGAAATTCTTAAATACTAGGTGACCGCACGCTAAGGGCAACCCCTGTGGGGTACGAACCTCGGCTTAGGGCGTCACTGAGGGGAGGGCAGCAAGGTGGGACAGGCTGGATCGAAATTACGGTATATTATTATTATTATTATAAGGGGAATTTAAAGCTACAGGCTCAGCTACGGCGCGGGCTAGCGCGTCGTCGAGCAAGGGACGGGGGGGGACAGTTACGTCGGGGGCGTCGCGTAGGTTCTCGGCGGCGAGGTCGGAACGATGGCGGTCTGATTTTGTATAATGTACTGGTGGCCCTACTGCTCTCTTGGAGGAGGGTTATGGGGTCATCGGGGTTGGACAGGACATGCCTTGGACGGCGGGTACGACTAATACGGGAGGGGGTATATCTGGCAGCCTCGACAACCAGGGGGTTGTGATGTATGGCCGCGGAGTCAAAGAAACGCTTGGATATGCGCTTCATGAATTGACGGATAGTGGGGACTTTAAGATCGAGGTGGAGGATCTCGTTCCGAACGAACCAAGGGGAGCCGGTTGCCCTACGGAGGAACCGGTTTTGGAGGGTCTGCATCCTATGGATGTGATGGGGTTTTGAGTGTGCGAAAACCACGCTCGCGTAGGTCATGATTGGCCGAACGCACGCTGTGTAAATGCGCAATTTGCACTTGAGTGACAATTTGCTGCGTGCATTCAATAGGGAGTGGAGTCTACCGAGAGCGAAAGCGGCGCGCGAACGCGCCTGCCTTATGTGCTCACCGAAAGAGAGTTTTTGGTCCAGTATGACACCCAAGTATTTGGCTCGCTTCTCCCAAGGGATAGGCTTGCCGAACATGGTGATCGGACGGGTCATAGATACTCTTGCTCTATGAGATATTTATACTCATACTCATTATCAATGAGGTTTACATCTATTTCCAGTCAGCTATTTATTGCTTACAATATAAGTATCGTAAACGGTTATGCACGAAGTTATTTACAAAACAAAAGACATGTCTATGACGTCATGCTTAAAATGAAAAGGACAGCAGAAGTTTCTATCCCTTTTATTTTGTGAAATGTTGACGTAAGAAATAATATTTAAAATAAATAGCATTAAAGTTTATTGTTCCATATTTTTGAATACTTATAATGCTTGGATACCATCGGCGAGATGACTGTAAACATATTTATGGCGGGGTGACTGAACCGATCTATATGACATTTTAAACGTCTCGACCTTTTGAGCGAATATATTGTTGACAACAATAAGGAAACTTTGTTTGTACCGATATTATTGACTTTTTGGTTGCGTCTATTTATTTGAATACCCTGAGTGTCACTAACTATTTGACGCTGACTGTACTTGTATACCTATTTTATTTATAATTAATTATGTTATCTTTTTAATCTTTTTTTATTATTATTATTAACGCCTGTTAAACAGAGCAACTGCCATCTTGTCTCTTCACTACCCTTGGTTGACTGGTAGAGAATGCCTAAGGCATTAATTCCGTCTTTGTATGTTATTGTGTGCGAAAAGTTTAAATAAATAAATGAATATATCAATAATGTGAGGGCTTACTGTGAGAGTTTCAAATATATTTTTATAATTTAAAAATAAATAGTTTTAAAGTTATTAGAGCTCAACTACCGCCAATGAAGCACAATTACTTTTCTATTCGACAGATGAGGGGTTAACGAAATAGATGAAATTTTTGCTATTCCCCCCATCCTTATCTCCGAAACTAATGAGCCTTTTTTTTTTTTTTTTTTTTTTTTGGATGGGAAATCATCAAATGACCTCTCCCGCTCTGGGCGGAGCGGAAGGGCGTGTCAGACTCTTACTGACTAAAACCCACCCGTGTTAACGAAATAGATGAAATTTTTGCTATTCCCCCCATCCTTATCTCCGAAACTAATGAGCCTACAATTAAAAAAAAAATACGTAATATTGTTCTATATTTATATATTATAGGACTTATATGAAGTCTATGGTCTTAAAATAACTCTCAATATTGTGCGTACAAATTTGCATTTGCAATTGGAATGTATGGGAGACCATTTATTTCAACTACAATTTTAAGTTTTTTCTTGGAATAAATTCATTCTAACTACTGAAACCTTCGTTGTGCGTGGTCCGAACGCACAACGAAGTACCGATCGCAAAGTAATCCTTAGATAGGTTTCAAAGTTATTTCAAATTCAAAATGTTATGATTCACATATGCCTATATACGTAGGCAATTAAGAAACGTCAGAAGCAGAGCACGGTTCCAATTGGTCGTTTCCTATGAGAAGAGCTGTCTACAAACCCACCGTTTTTACCACATTACAACTTTAGTATAGATTTGCCAGCTCCACACTGGCTCCAATTACTTAATAGATAATCTATCTATATACAATATATAAATAAAAATGAATCGCCGAAATGTACGAGTATGTACGTGCATAACTTCCGAACGACTGCACTAAATTGGATGACGAACACAAAAAGAAAAGATTATTTTTGTGTTCGTTATTGTCAGGACAAGGTTCGTATAAAATACATATTTTTTAAAGTGAGTGAATGAGACAGAAGAGTTAGGTAGGTAGGGTAGATAGGTAGGGCAGGTAGGTAGGTAGAGTAGGTATTAGATACTTAGTGCTCCCTGTGCGAAGCCGCGCCGGGTAAAGCTAGTTTCATATAAATGCAGCTTGATAATTTTGTCCCTTCCTTAAATTCTTTATTTTTCTTCCACAGTTACCTGAGTTGGTAGAAAATAACCCGATGGTTGCCATATCCGTGTTACTAAAGCTGATACACTCACAACACATCACGGAATACTTCAGCGTACTAGTCAATATGGAAATGTCGCTGCATTCTATGGAGGTTGTGAACAGGTAATATAATAATTATGACATCATGCTTGTACTTTCCGAAGGGGTACAGTACACTCGGATTTGTCTATCTAGACTGTGTAGTGCTGTGTTAAGTGTGAAGTTGCAAAATGGGCAAGCCTGTTGTCATTAGCCAGGAACGGTCACCAAAAGTGATAATTAATCAGGGTCGTCGGATATAGTTGAAGTTTACTAAGAAACCGATGGATGTTTTCGAATAAAAATTAATTTAATTGATAGAAAACATATAGTTCCTTCATCAAATTAAATTTCGTTCGAACACATCCATCGGTTTCTTACTAAACTTCAACTATATCCGACGACCCTGGTTACTTATTTCCTTTGGTGACCGTACAAATCCACTCTGCACCCTAATTACGTAACACACTATCTATCACAATCTGAATCATTTTGAAGCCTATTGCTAATCCATTACTTCATATATTCGTTATTTTTTCTGCTCAACAACGTAAATTTATAACGCAATGAATGTTGTTGAACTGTCAAAATGAAGCCATTCCTACTATTAGTGTGTTATGTAATTACCTCGCTGGTCTGCTACTGAGAAATTTCTGATGACACAACCCAATAATACTTTGCCCGACCTGGGAATTGAACCCAGAACCTCAAGTTGAGCAGTTGCGCTCGTAATAATCTGTTTTCTATGCCCTGGAGTTAAAGAACAATTTATATTGAATTACATTATCTTTCCACAGTCTAACAACATCAGTAGACCCATGGGTTAAAAAATCAAGGTCTGGCATTCCAAGAGTGACACATGCTTACGTCACTATCCAGTTGCCACTTTATTGCAACAAAACACGAAGTATGGAAACATTTACAGTCACCATTCTGTTAAAAAAATATATATAAAGCATTTAAATTTTCGTTTTGTTTTTCTAATCAAACGAAACAATTCAATTTAAACATATACCAACGTAATTGTTAGTTAAAACCTCATTGTTTTATCGGATTCGCACAGCTAATAAAGGCAGTTGGGGAGTTATTATTACACACTACTGGTAACACAGCGGTGATGATGTAGGCTTGTGTCTCCCACGTGACCACTGTGTCTCGGAATGCTATACCTGGCGAAGTATATTACCCAACCAATTTATTTAGACCCACCAAAAGAGATTTTTCACCTAAATGAGTTGTAATAATATCTTCTATGCCCTAGAGATAAAGTCCAATTGTTGATTGGCTTGCATTCTCTTTCCACAGACTAACAACATCAGTAGACCTGCCAGTCGAATTCGTCCACTTATACATAAGCAACTGCATATCGACGTGCGAGACTATAAGAGACAGGTACATGCAGAACCGGCTGGTCCGGTTAGTCTGTGTGTTTCTACAGTCACTCATTAGGAACAAGATTATTAATGTTAAGGTAAGAACAAGTCATTCATTTATAAACTAGTTGCTCTGAGCTGTACACCTCGCGAGCCTGTCTTTGCATAGCTTAAAATCATGGTCATATTCCGAAAGCTGAAGAAATTCCCTTGTGATTTGAAGGTGTCCGTTACCTCAGCCAGATGTGGTCGAAAATGGTCATTTGAATCTTATAGATAATTAGTTTTGCGGCTTCTGTAATTGTTGCGCACATTTTTAAATTTGTTGCGCTTATAGTTTTTTAATTATTTCACAAAAACATTTCCTGCTGAGGTAACGTTACCCCAGCCAGACCTTTTTCTTTCTAATGGGAATATTTAAATAAATACTAGCTATAAAATTAGTTGTCTAGATGAAGTAAATGTTGTGCCTTATTTTGTATTTGTTCTTTCTTCGGTTGCGAAGTTATTCGAGATTTTGCTGGGGTATCGTTTTTGGTTTTGCTAGATCTTTGAAACGGTTAAGCGGATTCTTATCATATTTTGTACAAGACTTTTTTGGAATTAGTTTAAATTTGTTCTGCAATAAAAATACCAAAATAATACATAGCTTAAAGGTTATTTCATTAAATAGAAAAACACTTCAATTGGTCCCAGCACTCTCAATAAGAGGTCTAAAGACTTACTTTAAACATTATTGTGAAGCTTGTAACTGCCTTCAAATGTATGTGAAGTTTCATTAGTATCATGTAAGTATTTAACAAGTTATGATGATATTCAGTTCTTCACGAGCACGGTCATGATGCGCGCGGTGTTATTTGGCAACTGATAAGCCTGTATATGGATATATGAACTGAATGTTATGTCAATTATTAGTTGTGTAGTTCAGTTGTATAACAGTAAAATTTCAACGTAGTACATTGGATAATTAATGAGATAATACGATTAAAGTCATTAGGAAGTGAATGACCGTGGTAACCCGACCAAGTTTAGGTGGTTACGAAAAAGCGAAAACGTAGAACATTATGCTATCTTTTGAAATGTTTAGTATAATACACCTTACAATTTCGGTACAGACGCGTACACTGTTAAATACATAATAATATAATAATATCTGTACTATGAAAACATTATTATTATCTTCCAGTTGCACATACTTATCAAAAATCACCGATAACACGTCGTTCGGCGGGACGCGGGAGGGGTGGGGTGAAGGGGTAATTCATTGTTTGCATAACGCACTAAACATGCTCCATAATTACATAATTCATCTTGTAGAGTGCGCGTGCGCTTCGGCAGTTCCGTTTCCTGTTTTTGAAAATATTTATCGAGTGCGTGAGAGCTATTATTATAATAATAAGTGTGGCAAATTACTGTTAATGTGGAGTGCTTCTATTGATGATCATAATTATGGTGGGTGCTGCTTGATGAATTCACGAACAAGGTAAGCTTGCATAATGTAACTACAGAAATAGTAGCAAAATTATTATTAATATGTACATGTTGTTAGGTACTTATCTAAAACTGTATTTTTTTAAGGCTTAAATATTTGAATTTAGGAACTTACTTATTATTTTCTTTTTTTTCGTACTTAGTTATTACCTGGACTGGAATTCTCGACAATTATGACGACATATTTATCCTTCGATACATAGTACCTATAAAACAAAGTCGCTTCCCGTTGTCTGTCCCTGTTTGCTTGGATCTTTAAAACTACGCAACGGAATCTGAAGCAGTTTTTTTTAATGGATATACTGATTCAAGTGGAAGGTTTTTATGTATAGGTACATTGTCAACATATTATGCGGGCGAAGCCATGGGCGGAAGCTAGTTTGTAATAGACTTGAAACTTGATTAATGAAATTCATGACTTGGCGACCGATTTTTATCGTTATCAATGTCGGGAGTCGGGACTACCGCAACAGTAGGTAGGTATTTATTTCCACAAACTCCTTGGACACATAGACTTTAAGAAATCCATAATTACCTTGTTGCGACACTCGCGTTAATATAAACTTGCAAATAGATGACGTTTCGAGTTTCAAATATGTACCAAAACTACAATTGAAACCCCATTAAGGATTTAGACAAAAAAATGTACTCTTTCTTTTTATTGTAGGCATAAACAGAATGGCAACATAGCAACAGCCACGGGCCGCGATGATGGACGCGGTGATGGCGACATAATACCTGCATATGAGTGTGGTGGCGACTATGGCTGCGTGGTGAAGATGTAAAAAATATAGTTTGACGTTCTCTACGTCTGTAATTCAGAAACTCTCAATCTACGGTGAGTACGTACTTATATCTAGCTAGGTATATACTACTACGATTTAGGTAGCTCGACCTGCTGGCCACTGTACAATCTTTATTACCTGTCGCAATTACTATGGATCAGGACTTAAATAGATTTTTCTACATTATAGTAAGTAGATTATTACAAATGTAAAGTGTACGTAAATAAAAATGCTCTAAATACGCGCGCTATTACAGTCCCCAACACGTAACTTGGCAAAAGTTGTTAGATGCGCAGAAGTCGTTTTTATTAGGTAGCGTAGCGCCGATCTGAGCGCGCGATTGGTGTGTCACTCGGACTTTTGCCCCCCGCACCCCGTATACGTCTCGGGCGTATACAAAATTGTACCTTTTGTTATTATGAGTTTTTGTTACGAGCTGTTATAATAGTGTTGCTTAAATATATTTTTTAGGTGAAATTTTTAATTTGATACCAGGAAAAGCAGTTTTGTTAGCTGATAGTGACGACGACACCATATAATTTTAACCCCCGACGCAAAAAGAGGGGTGTTATAAGTTTCTTGATAATGTACTTATTCTTTTTGTCTTTTTGCCTTATGCGTATATTATAATAAGGTATAACTCCTAATGAACTTCACGAATTCTCTCCTTTTCTTAACTTTCTCCTAAACAAACATGTTGAAACGAGACCCGATGACGTCATCGGTTTGTCGGTGGGGAATTTAATAATATATTTTTTTTCGGTCATCATGTGATCGGATATTATGTATGTAATGCTTTGACGGCTAAACCGCTGAACCGATTTTGATAAAATTTGGCATGGAGATAGTTTGAAACCCGGGAGAGAACATAGGATAGCTTTTATCCCGGAATCTTGAAGGGTTCCCTCGGGAGCGCGATATAACGAATTTAATGCATATTATTATCATACATAGTATTATAGAATCATGCATTTTATTATATACCCTATTTAGTAGTTAATAGGCTTTTATTGTGTACAATATTGTTTTGAATCTTTGATCTTTTTCCTCTATTTTCATATTACAATTCGATAACCCTTTAGCTCTAAATAAAACTTTATGTTATATTTACAGTTATTTTTTTTGTTTTGTTATAGATGTTCTGATGGCCGATGTACGATGGCATGGCAATCTTCTCAGCGACCAATATTTGCGTACCTCAATTATTTAATTTCTTAGCCCGTTATCCACAGTGATTACGCTCGTGCACTCAATCAAGGCAAACAAAATGGCAGGTAGAAAAAGCGCTATACCATTGCAAGATCAAAAACGCATTATTTCTAAATATGCATATATATTTAATAAGTCGTGTCCTTCTATTACTCATGATGTATATGAACGTATACAGAATGAATTGCATGAAATATTTCAACATAAGATGTCTAAAATGGCCATACAAATGTCAGTGAGACGTAATAAATTTTATTTTTTCCATGATAGTGTCACAGATGTACGGGTTGATGACGTAACAGACAATACGAACAAAAGAAACTACTTTGACAGTAACGGTGATTCTGAAAATATTGATGATAGCTACAGTAATTCTGATTTCAAAGTAAAGTTTCTAATGGATATTCACGAATTTAAACGTATTGCACCTAAAAACCACACGTTGTTACAGAATAGTTGGACTAATGAGCTGCAAGATCAAATATGGAAAAAGACAGATCTTAATTGTACGTTTGCTTTTAAAAATAATTACGTACCTACGAACTTTCTGTTTGACTCTATTAAATGCAATGGAAAATGTACTCAGTGTGGCGCAGTTATTATTGTTGACATATCTCCTAAAACTGAAAATTTTTTAGAGGTAATTTGTCAAATAAATAATTACAAGAAAGACCATGTCCACGATTTGAATGTTAAAAATAAACTTACATCGACACGAAAACAAAAAATTGCTGTACAATTAAAGTATGAAAAGGCGCTTAAAGTCAGAACTTTGCTGGCTGATGAACTCATGAAAATAGATAATCCAAAAGAACCTCCAACGCTACCTAAATTAGGTAATTTAAGGAAAATACGACATGATGTTAAAAGGGCCCTTCAATTTGATAAAAACACAATATTATCCATCTATGCAATGTCTAAAAGTTCCCCATTCGATACATTTATACGGAAATTTTCTCTTGTCCCTTTTTTTATTTACTTATGGACAAATGAACAAAGTAAATATTATGATGACGTTTTAAAAAATACACACACTGTTTTGTCCATCGACGCAACTGGTTCAATTTTTCAACCGATAGCGCCTCCAGGAGTAAGTCTTAAAGACACTAAACATACTTTTCTATATGCTGTCATGGCATATACTACCAGTGCTAGTATTCCTTTATGTTATATGGTATCACAGTCACACACAATTGAAGCTATAGCTACTTGGTTAAGTACATGGGCAGTAAATCGATCTTTACCCAAAGAAATAGTATGTGACGATTCGTCTGCACTACTAGGAGCTATATGTCGTACTTTTTTTCATACCGATACAAATGGTTATTTATCGCAGTGTTTTTCGCTCTTAGAAGGGCTAGATGTTTGTGTGCCGGTTTGTTACATTCGGTTAGACAAATCGCATTTTTTTTAAAAACTGCCTAAACAAAGTAGTTTTGACAAAGCATCAGAAAAATGCAAATATTTTTATATTAACTGTATAAAGAAAATTCATACACTACATTGCTATAAGGAAATAAAATCTGTTATCAATGATATAGTAACAGTATCATTACACAAATATGTTAGTCCTGGTTTAGATGGTCAGCTATGTAGTAAATATGAGCAAGCTCTACAGCGTTTGACTGATTATAAGGATGATACTAATGTGATTGGTGTCGATAACGATGATCAAACAGATAAACATTTTCTAGATGAAAATGACGAGGTAACTATGAATACTGGTACTGTTTGTCCTCTTATCAATTATTACAACAAAATAATGGAAACGGAAAAGTTATATTTGCTATTACTTGACCCAAAGCATGACCAAATAAATGAGTATTATTTGCCGTCTATAAACGATACTTTAAAAAGGCTGTTGCGAAAATTACCTATGTGGGGTAATGTTATGACCAATTATTTTGTCAATGCAAAAGAAGTAGCTAGTAGTTCAAATAATGAAAATCATTTTAAGGACCTAAAGACCATATATTATAATACCAAAGATGAGCGAATTCGACTTGATGAGTTCATAGTACAACACTATAGTTTTATAAATGGGTCTGTCAAATTAAACATTTCTGAAAATTTAGAAAAAACAAAATTAAATAAAGACATTTTACAAAAACGAAAAATGACTAATAATTTTGACTTTACACATGAAACAAAAAGTAAAATTGTAGTTTTACAAAATGCGCCTATTCCGCAGACATCTACATATAACTTAGAAAATTCAAATGTTCAAAACTTACAAGTAAATAGAAATACAGCAGTTCATACACGAAACGTGAAATACAATGAGGACTTTGAATTAGAGTCTATATTTCAGGACGAACCTGTTGAAGTAGAAAACTGGCGAGGTCTTGTTGTTTCTCGCAAAAAAACAAACGTTAGCATAAAACCTATATATATATTACAAAATGGCAACATAGCCATATCTAGAAATAAAAGTATAATTCTCACTAATACTTGTGCATTTGACGCAATCTCGCAAGCATTAGCCATAGCCTACAAAGAAAGAAATACATTCAGACAGGAGATCAACAACAGTAAAAGAATGCAAAATGACGCTTTTACGACGTTCATCGCAAATCTTGCTACTGCAAAGAACTTCAGCCAAAAACTCTACAACCAAAGAGATGTACTTTTAAGTAATATTTTTTGTGTTAATTTTGAAACAAATAACGAAACTACGTCCAATGTTATAAATTGCGCTTGTAATATTACAAAAATATTAGAAGAAATTTGTATTTCATACTTTTCCGCTACTAGAAAAAGAATTTGCTCAAACGCAAATTGCACTAGCCACAAAAACAAAGAGTCATTTGAATGCAAATACTTGCCATTGAATATAGATTTCATAAAACAAAAAAGTATTACAAATTTACAAGAGTCTGTAGAAGCAGGAATGAAAAACGATTTCTCACCACTTTGTGTTTCTTGCAGAATAGGCACAGTTTCATTTAATTATCATTTGAGCCATTTAATAATATTTGAGCTTCATGATATTAATATACAGCTAAATGATATCCCAATTAATATTGAAATTAATAATAGATTATATGTGATCTTGGCAGTCATTGAATTTCATCCACCTCTCAGCTTTGAAGGAGTTGGCCACTACAAAGCTCATTGCTATCGAACACAAACTAGAACTTTTCAATGTTATGACGATATGTATAGCAAAATTCAGAAGAGTCAGATTAATTTAATGCCTCACGCGATTATTTATACATTACAATCTGATAATATCTAATTTATCTAAAATACAAAACTATTTTACTAATACTCACCAAATTGTGTCCTCCAGAATGGATAGAGTGTCGCAGAAATGAACCTATTCTCCTTTTTTATTTATAAGGCGTAGCCGACGGAGCCCCGCAAAAGATCTTGTATTGTCACTTGACATGTATTTACTTTAAAATTGTGAATTTTAATGTTAGTCACATTTTTTTATAGATGTGATAATAATAATAATAAAAAAATCGTCTCCAATCTTATGCAGTCGGAAGCAATGTGTTTTGTTATTAAATTAAACATGGCGAACACATATTTCACACTTTTTAGTATAGAACCTAAATCATGACCATTTGATCGACTGACGTAAGAATTAACAAAATCTGCCTACGCTTATGGTCTCTCTAGAGCGGCAACTAGATCTCTGTTTATGACAACTTTTGTGTCACAAAGTTATTTACGTATTTGGATACTCATTTTACGTGATGATCTGTGATTTTTTATACAAAAACCAACAAACTTTTAGAATTTACCTTTACACGTTGACTTTTTGAGATTGTAACTAGTTAAAAGTAATACTTACATAATTATTTGACTGCAGTTTAATATTACTTAATTTTATTATTTTTGATCTGTGATTTTTAAATAGTTTAAGTTCATTTTATGTGTATAAACTTAGGGAAAAAAATGTGATATTTGAAATGAGACAACAAAACAGTAGGACTAACTGTGAGCATTTTACTACATTGTGATTTCATTTAGTATTACCATTGATCTGTGATTTTAATTGATATAAGTGGGTATTAGTAGACATACGTAAGTTTAGTGTTAACTGAAAAAAACCGTTGTATAATTATTTATTGTCTGTGATCATTACACATTCCAATATTGTGTATACCTATTTAAATAAAAACTGTAACTGTGTACTGTGTTTACTGAAATCTATCATTTAAATAAAAAGTAATAGAAAATTCAAAAAAGCAAAATTACTATCTGTAATTTTAATCTGTGATTGTTTTTAAGTATAAGTTTATTAATACTTTAAAAGTTCAATTGAAATGATTATTTTACCTGTTAATAAAAAATCGTTAATAAACATTTAGTTTTTTTTAACACTTGTGTAAATGTCTGTACTAAATTTGTAACACTATCCTACATATTTTAGAAGGTAGCATAATGTTCTACGTTTTCGCTTTTTCGTAACCACCTAAACTTGGTCGGGTTACCACGGTCATTCACTTCCTAATGACTTTAATCGTATTATCTCATTAATTATCCAATGTACTACGTTGAAATTTTACTGTTATACAACTGAACTACACAACTAATAATTGACATAACATTCAGTTCATATATCCATATACAGGCTTATCAGTTGCCAAATAACACCGCGCGCATCATGACCGTGCTCGTGAAGAACTGAATATCATCATAACTTGTTAAATACTTACATGATACTAATGAAACTTCACATACATTTGAAGGCAGTTACAAGCTTCACAATAATGTTTAAAGTAAGTCTTTAGACTTCTTATTGAGAGTGCTGGGACCAATTGAAGTGTTTTTCTATTTAATGAAATAACCTTTAAGCTATGTATTATTTTGGTATTTTTATTGCAGAACAAATTTAAACTAATTCCAAAAAAGTCTTGTACAAAATATGATAAGAATCCGCTTAACCGTTTCAAAGATCTAGCAAAACCAAAAACGATACCCCAGCAAAATCTCGAATAACTTCGCAACCGAAGAAAGAACAAATACAAAATAAGGCACAACATTTACTTCATCTAGACAACTAATTTTATAGCTAGTATTTATTTAAATATTCCCATTAGAAAGAAAAAGGTCTGGCTGGGGTAACGTTACCTCAGCAGGAAATGTTTTTGTGAAATAATTAAAAAACTATAAGCGCAACAAATTTAAAAATGTGCGCAACAATTACAGAAGCCGCAAAACTAATTATCTATAAGATTCAAATGACCATTTTCGACCACATCTGGCTGAGGTAACGGACACGATTTGAAGTGCACAGGTTTTTTTTTTTTTTTCACCCCTCATACCCCCGTCCCCTTGAAGTTTATGCATCTTAATACGGGTAGCAAAAATGTTCTCTATCATTTTTGAACTTTTTTCGAAATGGCTGAAATATGTTTTTTTTTTACGTTATCAACCCCCAAATCTCCGCAATTTTAAAATTTCGAAAAACTGAGTCGACAAAAAAACCATATAATTATTATACCTGCTCACAAATGTTCACGAGAATCGGTTGAGAAATGCGACCTGTAGAGGAGAACAGCCATCCGTACCATCCGGACATACGAAAGCATTTTTTCCCAAGCTGAAACGAAGACGCTTCGCTCCCGTTTCGCGCTCGATTATCGTGTTTATTTTGTATTTCATTAGAGGGACATATTTGTAGAATCTGGGACTAACAAGCAACATTTTAAAGTGTCTTGGACTACCAGGGAATATTTTAGAGTGTCTGGTATACTACCAGCAAATATTTTAGAATGTTTGGTACAACCAGGCAATATTTTAGAGTGTCTGAGACTATTATGATAATATTTTGCCGTGGCTGATACTACTATGTAAAGTTTTGGATTGTCTAGGAATCATTTAAATTTATTTATGAGAACCACATAAAATAATCTAGGACTACTTAAGAAATATAAAAAAAATATCAAAATGAAATGCATTAAACCTATAATTTCAGGAACTATTCATCGAAGTAGAAGCCTTTTGCGTGGAGTTCTCTCGCATCAGAGAAGCGGCTGCCCTATTCAGACTGCTCAAACAACTGGACTCTGGCGACGGACTAGCTCACAAGGACGCTAAGGAGAACTAGCAGTGGGCCTACCGGACATGTTGGCATGTGGACAGAGGTGTTTCATGATAATAGTGGAACATGGAAAACTCTAAAGTCAGTTTTTAGAGTTTCACACTAACAGTATCGAGTTTTTGGGAATGTAGACAGGTGACATTGATTGGGTTTAGAGAGATCGGGAAAGGTGTCTTTAGGAAAAAATTAAAACAAATAAGATTAATTTATTGGTTGCAAGTATGACCTTACTAATACTCTGATCGGACGAAGTTATTATGCAAGTGCTTTCGCAACAGCGTAAATCAAAAATCTTCCGCCTCTTTCTTGTATAATTTCTAAGTAAGCAATATTTATAGTTTAGCAGAAACTACACGAATCATGATTAAACTTGTTTACATTCTTGAAAATAGGGATACAAAATAGTGCATAATGGACTTTCATGTTGCAAATTGATTGGCAGTTAACATATTTTGTTGTGCAGGTTTGAATTAAAATACATAAAGAGTGATACAATTAAACCTTCAAGCGGGAGCGGTTCGAAATAGATTCGCGTTATAACCTACAAAAATAACTTCAAGGGTACACTCAAAAGTGCATTATTTTAATTCAGATTCAATTCTGAAACTTTAATAGCAACAGTATATTAAAAAACCAACGAGTTGAAAACTTCTTCCATTTTATGAAGTGGGTAAAAAATTAAGTAACTTTATCGTGTATTATCTTGAATATTTATTACAGTAGTTATAGGAAATACTGTTGCGGTCTTACATAGAGTTAACATTTGACAGATCTTTTGTAATTTATTTGTCAGAGTATAATATTATAGTAAAATTCGTTAAGAGGTGTCGAAATATATTAATAGCCGGTACCGAATGATGTCTATCATGATATGATGTACCCGAACATCTGTTAATAAGTAAGTACATACAAAGGGCGGATCCAGCCGTCGAGTCAGGGGGTCGTATAGTCGAGGTCGTAGGACTAAGCCTATCGGGGGCCCGGGGTGGCAAAACAAAATGAGGCCCCCAGGCCCTCACAGTTTATGTAGGTATTTCTAGTAACATATTGCAAAAATTGAATAATGACAAAAAATAAACAAGTACAACATTCGTAATTATACTCTACCTACACCATGGGCCTCGCACCCGGCAGGATATTTCAGGGAGGTGAATTTTTATCTCCTTAATATGCTATTTACGAAAAACAAGAATTTAGGATGCAACAGCGTGCGAAGCGGGCTCGAAATTTTTTGCACCTCGTCTCGGAATTCACGGTTAAGTTTCTATTGAACATATATATACATAAACTCACGCGTTCTTCCCTTGGGGGAAGGCAGAAAAGTTTTAAAGTCAGAAGAATGTAGGATGCAAAAGCGAGCGAAGCATCCTCGAAAATCTTAGCTTACCGCATTGCGTAAGTAAGATTTTCTTTTGAACAGTCATACATAAATATTCCTATCTATGTATAACTGTTCGAAAGAAAACCTTACTTACTTTGTTGACTTACGCAGAAAGTTTGACAATTTAGGTTGCAAGAGAGAGCGTAGCGAGCTCGAAAATTTTTAACACGCTACATTTATACATATTTTGCATACGTACGGGGCCTCCAACTCAGTGACACTCAGTGTAACATTTACAGCGACTATACATATAATTTAACACGGTACATTTATATTTTGCATACGTACGGGGCCTCCAACTCAGTGACACTCAGTGTAACATTTACAGCGACTATACATATAATTTAACACGGTACATTTATATTTTGCATACGTACGGGGCCTCCAACTCAGTGACACTCAGTGTAACATTTACAGCGACTATACATATAATTTAACACGGTACATTTATATTTTGCATACGTACGGGTCCTCCAACTCAGTGACACTCAGTGTAACATTTACAGCGACTATACATATAATTTAACACGGTACATTTATATTTTGCATACGTAGGGGGCCGCCAACTCAGTGACACTCAGTGTAACATTTATAGCGTCTATACATATAATTCCATGGGTGTCACCGACACATCGGGTGCCCGCAAGCGCCGCCGGCCGTGCGTCGTCGGCACCGCAGCATCAAACTTAGAATCGTGCGAACAATATTTATTCACAATTAATGAACTGGTGCATCGTATAATTATAACATCACCACATACTCGTATTATGCGTGTCGTTCGCATGTGTTTGCCATGATAAAAAGTATTTATTTAATTAAATTTATCAAGGAAATTAGAAAAATGATCAGTGGTCGACCTAGACACAGCCCAGGGTTGGCATGACCCCAATGACACCTCCCCCCCCGGATCCGCCCTTGAGTACATAAAAGTATCTGTACCAAGAGCGTTTTAGTATCATGCGGATGCGGATTTGCTCACTGCTTACACCCTAGCATTAATTTGCATGCGTGTTTACAAAATACATGCAAATTATGTCGAACGCTGTCGGAGGAGTCAAAAGAAAACATCAGTTTTCTTTTGACTACTGTTATAAAATAAAATATTTAATTAACCAAAATTTATTTTTCGAATTGGGAATCAGTATGCTCAAGGTTGATCATCTCGTAAGCCACTGCGCCTCCCGTCGCGCGTCGCTGACACGCGCTGCACCGTCAGCCATTCCGCCACCTCCGCTGTACGTGGCGAGATAGAGACTGCCCGTCGATGCGCCGTCAGCGAGTAGGTGTAAGGCCAGCGCATACAGTCCGTAAGTAGGTGTAAGACCGGCGCGTAACATACCACGCACCGTAATAAAAACATAAGCAAAGGTGCATTGCGGATGCCACACGCATACTGCCAATCCCGCATGCGTGTAAGGAAATCCGCATGACACTAAACACGCCCTAATAATAGATTTTAAAAGTCGTCACATCAGTAGCGAAATTCTAAACGTTAGTTAAAATTATCCAGTCTGGTCATAAGCCAACGTGCTCAATTTATCTTCCTATAGTGATATTTTCGACGCTAAGCATTTCTGTACATTTTCAAATAATAGGTCGGGGAAAAAGTTTTTTCGTATTTTATAGGTTAGTTGCAGTAAAATCTCTTTGGCTGTACTGTCTGTATCTGCCTGGTTTTGATACCATTAAATAGATGACATTTAAAAAAAGATAATACAAAAAGTAAAATCGATTTGCCGCCATTTTTCAATTGTTTTTATGTCCGCCAAAATGAGTGAATCTAACGAAGAAATTCGATACATTTTAAAGATTTATTACAAAAAACTTTTTTACAAAAAAACAACCGACTTACAAAAAAAACACTAAAAGACGTGAAAAATAACTTTAATTTCGGAAGTCTGTGCCTTTGGTTTTTTAACCGACTTCACAAAAAGGAGGAGGTTCTCAATTCGTCTGTATGTTTTTTTTTTTTTTTTTTTTTTTTTTTTTTTTTTATGTGTGTTAGCTCATAACTTTTTTCTGGTTGAACCGATTTGGATGATTCTTTTTGCATTTGGTAGCTGGTGGTTCACATGTGGTCCCATTTAAATTTGATCAAGGTCTGACCAGTAGTTTTTGAGTTATCCTTAATACTGCATATTTTTGCCACTTAGTTTATATGGATGATGTGCTAATAATTTCCTGTCACTGTTATTTACACACCAAGTAGTGGTATACGAATTTGTGTGGGGTAGGTATCGCAACTAAAAAGTGAAAAATAAAAACTTTTTTACAAAAAAACAACCGACTTCCAACAAAAACACTAAAAGACGTGAAAAATAACTCTAATTTCGGAAGTCGGTGGCCAAAAACGAAAATACAAAACCAAAGACACCGAATTCCGAAATTAGAGTTATTTTTCACGTCTTTTAGTGTTTTTGTTGGAAGTCGGTTGTGTATTTTCGTGTTTGGCCACCGACTTCCGAAATTAAAGTTATTTTTCACGTCTTTTAGTGTTTTTTTTGGAAGTCGGTTGTTTATTTGTAAAAAAGTTTTTATCTTTCACTTTTTAGTTGCGGTACCTACCCCACACAAATTCGTATACCACTACTTGGTGTGTAAATAACAGTGACAGGAAATTATTAACACATCATCCATATAAACTAAGTGGAAAAAATCTGCAGTATTAAGGATAACTCAAAAACTACTAGTCAGAAGTTAATCAAATTTATATGGGACCACATGTGAAGCACCACCTATCAAATAAAAAAAGAATCATCCAAATCGGTTCACCCAGAAAAAAGTTATGAGCTAACACACATAAAAAAATAAAAAATAAAAACATACAGGCGAATTGAGAACCTCCTCCTTTTTGTGAAGTCGGTTAAAAAAAGGGAAAAAATGCGACACAAGCCGCGAAAAATATATGTGACGTTTATGGACTTAACGCAGTTTCAGTAAGAGTAGCACGAAGTTAGTTCAAGCGTTTTCATCCGGGAATTTTGATGTCAAAGATGCAGCTCGCTCTGATCGCCCTGTTACGGATAAAGTCGATGCCATTTTTGATAAAGTGGAGCATGATCGGCATATTAGTAAATACGACATAGCTGAAGAGTTAGGGGTTGACCAAAAGACAGTTTTGACCTATTTGACAAAGTCAGGGTATACAAAAAAGCTCGATATTTGGGTGCCACACGAGCGAGCTTATTCTTGAATTTGTAACTCTATACCTTTAAAATACGAAAGAACGTTTTCCCCGACCTAATATAAGCATAGCATTTAATATTTGAAACTAAACGTTAAATAATAAACTAGTTTCATGCCGGAACTCCTCATTATTAAAACAATATTTATAACTTTAATCAGTAAGTTTACTAGCTATAAATTATCACATAATAAATTTGTAGATATATTTTTCCACTATTGAGGAAGCTCCTTTTATGAATAATGCACAAAGTAATTGACTCATCTGTTAAATTATGATATTTACTAATTACTATAATAGTTACTATGTAGTATGTGATACCTACTAGTTTTGGTAAGTACATAATAACTGGGATCATCATGTGAAATACTCTCATAGATAATGTAGGTATCTTTTAAGTATCGTCGAGCTCGAAATTGTTTTACCCCCTCCTAAAGGTACTATTTGGAACCGAGCTGCCAACTGCTGACAGCACGTGCAGCATTTCATATAAATACATACAAACCAGTAGTGCAGCTGCGGCCGATTGCATGCAGTCGCTGCACGTGCTGTCGGCAGTTGCAGTTGGCAGCTTGGTTCCAAATAGTACCTTAAGGTTGAATGTTACTTAAAGGTGCGTACACACACACTATACAGGTGGCAGGGACATCCACACGCAAACTGGAACCATGAAATTAGCTCATGTTTCTAGACCTCCATTTTTATGGCTGGCATATTGTCAAATGACTTCTCCTGCTCTGGGTGGAGCGGGAGGGCGTGTCTGACTTACTGACTAAAACCCACCCGTGTTCCTTCAGTTGCCTGTGCGCCAGGGCCACGGTAACTCTTTCGAACAATCCGCGACCCTGGCAGGCTTCGGCCCTATCGGACCCCGTCAATGATGCTGACATCTCTTTGAGGCGTGCGTGGAACACGACGCGCCGTCGACCCGGGCCTGGTCCTTACCGGACGGCGACCTGCCCATTGCTCGCCGTCCGCATGCCCGCGCCTACGGTGGCCGGGAATCGGTTATCGACTCCCGACACCCAGGGCGTCTCTTCCTGCGGCGACTAGGGGCGTGAGGGCCCAACGATTGCCTCTCCCTCACGCACTCCGCCTCCACCTTCGCGAGCATTACTGCTTCGCAGAAGGAGGTGACGGCTTCCCAAGCCCTCTCACTCCTTACCATGGCCTGGACCAGGCACGGACGCGAGAGATCGCCGCCACGAGGACACGGCGGTGCTCGGCCCAAGCCGGGCAGACCTCCACCGTATGCTCCACCGTGTCCTCCGGTCGATCCACGCAATGATAACACCCGGGCGTTTCCTCCCGCCTTATCCGAAACAGCCATTTCCAGTGAGGACCTGCGTCAGGCGGAAGGTGAGGACGCCGTGGCGCCTCTCAAGCCATTCCTGAAAGAGGGGACTTACCGTTTCTAGACCCCCTAGCGTTGAAATTCTTCGTAGGTTATAAAAAAAACATTGCTGTTTCATAAAAAGTGTAATACCTACGCGGTCAAAATGTACGGAACAGCATTTTTTTTTTATTAACCGTCGTAAAAATTCAACACCGAGGGGTTCAGAATCATTTATAGAATCCATGGTAACAGGTTGCACGTCGATGCCCCTGTATAACAAAACATGTTATTAAACATAGTTATGTAACATATTTCTAAAGGGAGATTAGCAATTTGAAATAATGTGAATGTGTTATATAACAAAGTTTATGTGTTACGTAACATAATCTGGGCGCACCCTTATCAAGCTCTAATTTTGCTCTAATACCAAGGTGAGAAGTAGATTCAACCTTAATGACGATTCAATTTCAATACTGGGAGTTTTTTGTTTAAAGTGGTTCAGCAATTACGAGGTCCATTATACATTCCTATTATGCTATGGTACCTACACTTTGGGACTATCTATCTATACCTACATATAATAAAATTGTAACGAAGATTTTTTTTCTGGATATAATTATGTTCCGGATTGGCGGAAAAACGCCTGAATGGATTTTGCTGAAATTTGGCGCACATAGTTTATAACCTGGATTAATAACACATAGGGTACTTTTAATCCCGGTAGTACGTTCCCGTGGTATATTTTCCGACAGCCACGCGGACGGGCGAAACCGCGGGCAAAACCTAGTCCATACATAATTTAAGTACGCTTTGAGACGAGGAACTGGATGTAGAGGCGCAACTTGAGAAACTTGTAGCGGTAGGTTGCTATGAGCAGAGTTGATTGATTATGATTGATGCATGAAGTCTACCCGCTTCAAAGGCACCTGTTCCACCGCCGGCGGTTAACGAGAAGCAAATAGAGCTAGCAACTAAAAAAAGAGTTGGCGGGCAGCGAGTGCGCGACAGAGACGAGCGATTACTCACTCGTATGCGCATGCACCAAGCGACCGCCGCTGAGCGAGTACTCTTTTCGATAGCTCTTGGCGCTGCGACAAACGAGTAGCCGGAGGGCGCTGTAAACAGTCAGCAAGCAACTATTAATATATTATGTATCTCTTTTACTTGCACGAGACCTACAATCTTTTGTACGTTTTTTGAGCGAGAAAATCGTTGATATCTAGTCGCTTCCTCGTCGATGGTGAGACAGGTGCCTAAAGTTGGGCACTATGGTGAGCATAAACTAGGTACAGCCGTTGCAAATCACGATCACGCGTCATGTGACTTTATTTACACAGACGTAAGGTTTAATTCAGATTGATTGGCGCGATCGTGAAGTGCTACGACCTGCCTTCCTTAGCTTGTTTATATAAGTTGCCTTAAATCCTCTGTGTAAAGTAGGTAATTCTCTGTTTTCATATTTCATACTGGTTTTGCCCAGTGCGTTATTGGCCTAAGATTGTCAATGATGTAGAAATTAAATAAATAATAGTAACTATTTCAAGTTACGACTGATTAATTATATTACTATTAACTAACCTGTATTTATAAGATAATTTAGAATGTTGCTTGGGTTTTCATATTTTGTACGTAACTAAAAATTGAATATCTTGGCGAAAATGTAGGAATGCGTGTTACATAATGTTTCATTGTAAATGTAAAATAACACTAATTTAAAAAGTTATTGAAGCGTGAACACATACTTGTTCCGATTACTATGTAAATAGAAAAACGTTTGTGTGTGGAATAATAATTATTTTGGAGGCACAAAGATAATAGAAAATAGAAGAGAATTTGTAACTATTTTCATTTTGCTTTACTTTATTATTCTTTAGACAAGAAATAATATGGCCATGAAGCCATGTTTAATAAGGCATTCCTGTAAATGCCTTCTGGACTCAATCTTTATAATAAAATTATTGTTCAATATCCCTTATTTAACTGTTAAAGTGTGTTGTGTAAGTTGGCAATAAAACTTTCAAAATATTACATTCAGAGTTTATTATTATGAATAACTACAATAACCCAATATTAATTCTAACTAAAACTGGCAGGGGTAGCCCGGTGGATGCAGGAATGCTTATGAACTTACATTTTAGGCTAAATAGAAATGATTACAATGGTCACAGCATTCATGCATTCAACAGACTCTAACTTAGTCTACGTAGCACCTTCCAGAACTTTCCTTATATCATCATCAGCAGCCAGGTCCAATGGAGTACAGTCATCCTCATCTTTTAGCAGAGATGCTCCAGCTTTTAGCAAAATCTTAGTTGACTCAATGTGACCACAGGATGCCGCATAATGTAAGGCAGTTTGACCACTTTCATCTGCCACATCTACTGGGCATCCTCCATCCAAAGCTGCTTGTAAAGCTTTTGTAGCATTTCGGTCAGCAGCCCAGTGTAACGCAGTGAGACCATCCTCGTCCCTCTCATGACGAAGTTCTGGGAGCTTGGCAAGGAGTTCTGTGACACGGTCAGCACAGTTCTCCCGTGCCGCATCCAATATAGACAGCTCATTGTGTATCAGCTCAGGTTCAGGTGATTTGCGCATAGAGGACACGGCCACCCAGGCTTCTTTCATTCCTGTCTCGTCATATTCAGATAATTCTGTCAACTCTGGGGCATATCTCTGCACTAATGCAATGTACTTTTGTTTAGCCTCTTCAGTTGGCATGTTCCCGAGGGACCTCCAGGCCTCCCATTTTCTACGGCCTCTACCATCTAGCCACCCTGGCTTAGGGGCATCGCACTTGCCTTCAAGTCCTTGCTTGTAGAGACCATAAAGTTCTAACAGTTGGTTGTTAGTTAATGAGCTTGTAAGTTTCCTCACATGATCAGCTGCCTTATTAAAAGACATGTCTAAAGGAGACAGGTCATCATCGGAAAAGTCTGAATCAGGGTATTCTGGAAGAGCTTCAGCCATTGTAAGTGCTAACTATTTTGAATAGTCTATGTGTTTAACTATTCTGAATTTGAACAGTTAAGTTCAGTCCTTCTAAAGTGTGTACTTGCTTGTTGGTGGCATCTGCAGCAGAGGCAGCACTCGCGAACTCTATGAAACCGTATCCTTTGCTAAGACCGGTAGAGCGGTCAAACACTACTCTAGCACTCTGTATTGGTCCAAACTGAGCAAAGTACTCTTTGAGTTGTCGATGACCTACAGTCCAGGGCAGGTTGCCTATGTACAGGCGAGCTGCTCTTGCTGTGCTGGCCATAACCTTAAACTACAACAATTTCAAGTAAATGCAAAGATCGGTCTCCAACCAACGCTCGGTAGTCAACTCCCGAACTCTCACTCAGTGAGTCCAAGTCCAGCAGAGCACCCTTCAGTCCCCACTTCTTCAGCAGAGCCTCAATGGACCAGTCCGCGCTGCGTTCCTGGTAAGAACATAAAAATCGCGCGTCAGTGCCGTCTAGCAGGTAAGCGACAGTCGATAACACTTCCTCAAACTGAGAGGGTTCGTAAAAACAATCTGAAGCTAGTAACAGGTCTACTGGTCTAAGTGCGTGAACTTCTGATAGGAACAGGCCCCAAGCGAGTCCTAGGATCTGTACGTCGCGATTGGGAACGAGGCCGTTCGCCTCACAACACGCAGACAGGTGCCTCAGGGACCGGGGCAGGGCGACGCTGTCAGTAAGCGTAACACGGGCGCCGCACTTAGCAGCCAAGATTCCCGGCAGGCCAGTTCCGCAGCCGAGTTCTAGAACGCGGAGACCACGTAAATGGCGCCTTTGTGTCCACAAATACCAGGCTAATAAGGGCGCCGACGGCCACGTGTAGAACGAGTAGCCAGCCGTCAGAAGCTCCGGTATAACTATCTCCAAATATTCACCTCGAATGTCGCCGTTGGTTGATGATTTGCCACGAAACACGAACTTTTTCAGTTGACCACTCACAGACCTACCATCGGTCATTGCATAAGCATTCCTTGCGATAAATAGAGAATATTTTATACTTTTTGATGCTGTATCGTCGTGAAACCAGATCAGCCGTCAAACATAATGTTGCCAGTTAAAAATATGTTTGTAACTCAAATGATCTCATTCCATATTATTTTGTTACGTACATTGATAAAAACTCTTTTAGCTACGTCATGCGTAACTACAAGACTTTTATACACCTGAATGGACGCAGCAATGAACAATTATTATGAATTTCAGTTATGAGGATGAATGGTACAGTAACATAATTCAAAACTATGATGGTTTACTGAACTTGTAACACTTAAACACTGGTTCCATTCGTTCATTTATCACACAAATTAAAGATACTATTACGTTCACAACGTTCATAACGTTCAATCGGTACGATACGGAATAATTTTACAATTTGTTCAATGTTCATTCATTCATTAAGTGGAGAAGTCTGTGCGTGTGTGTTGCGGAGAGATAATTATATTTTTTTTATTAAAAGTTCCCTTTAAAACACAAAAATGTCCGTAGCAGCTAAAGGTATGCATCTTTTCTATTTTAAAACTTTGCCAATACGTTAATAACGTGTTAATTCGTTACAATAACAACAAGATTTCCGCGGGGTCAAACTCCAAAGTTTTTACAAACAACTTTGTCTCAAGTCCCAATCAAATAGTAATATTTTTTTAACTACATTGTTAAGAGTTCTTTCTATCGTAAATACTTAATGTTATTATTTATGAATGCAAGCATTTATAGTTTTTAGAAAATATTTTGTAAATATGTGGGGTAATTGACCTGTTGGAAGCGGTGCAGCGGTAATGTCGGTTAAAGTCCGAACTCCGATGCAATATTATTGTGGCGTTTGTGTGGTGGATGAGATCCGTATTAGGTACTTTTAATTACTTTGAGGCATAAAAGAAGGATGCTATAATGCTCTGATAATAAACTGGTTCAGGGTAACCCAGACCGGATTTCCGGACTGGTGGTCAGTAGGATCAGCGGATAAAGATATAAGTCAAGTGGTTGTTCAAGGTCACTGGTGTACAAGTTTTTGCTACCGAGGACATATTACCTGCAACCTGGAAGAATGCATGTGCCCATGATAGAAAAAACGACCGAATGGCAAAATAAGGCAGGATTAATTCATTTTGTATGGCATGGCATGCGTTTGGTTCCCAAATCGGACAGCTTCTAACAGTGTTGTTACTACGGAATATCAACCAAGGATAGGTACGTAGCAGGTTTAGCAAAGGCCCCCCGCAAGGCGAACCAAAAACTATTCACGGTAGGCCCAATGGAATAATATGAATGGGTCAATAGAAATTTGTAAACCAAACCAAGTTCTGAGAATTTGCTAGGCTCCGCGCTAGCTTATAGGCTGGCACGACGCGACGCCCGGTGCGACGCGATTCTGGTAAAACAATTTCCTTGAAGATTTCATAGAAATTGTTCTACTAGAGTCGCGCCGGTCTGCGGGAGCCTTAATCCGGCACTAATATCAACGCACGTGCAGGTTAAATAAACCTACCCGCAAAATGTAGATACCTAGTCCCTGACACTGAATAGGCAACCTATGTAGATAGGTTTCTACTTATCTATCTCATAGCTCACACGCCGCGCCGTGAAGTATCAAACTGTGTTAACCCAGCTGAACACAAGGCTCCTACCTAATAATAAGATTATTATTCATACATAATTATAATAATTTAGTTATGGTTGGGCTCATAGACAATGACATAGAAAATTATTCAAAAACCTCATCACTTTAAAGAGATTAGAGTTTTATTATATTAAGTAGAATACTAAATACAACAGATTGGTCACTAACTATCTATGACACCTTTGACCGTGTAACGTTGCGATAGCGAAAAACTCTTATCAATACAATAAGTTTTCTGCAAACAATCACAAAATGCAAGTCACGTGAAAAATGCGGTGATACAGATACCCGTAGGTAATTAGGTGGATATAGATACCAAAAGACTACTAAACTCTCATAAATTGATAATGAAACTTGCTAAAATTGCAATGTTTTCGATTTTAAATACTGAGGAAGCCCCGTATTACGGAACCTCACTCAAACAAGACTCAAGCAATACTCAAAATAATTTATGTTTAACGGCATTTGATTGTTTGAAACTAGTTTTAAGTTAAGCTTATAGTTACTACGGGCCTAAATGTTGTGGTTAATGTTTTACCCTAAGCTAAAATAACTACCAATAGTAATCTATTGAAGCGGCATCTACAACGCCACATGCGAGCTACGCGTCACGCTAACGTCACGCAAAATCCTGCATCGCGCAAGCAGAGTTTACCGCACATCTAGCATTTATACAACGTCCCGACATGAAATGTTGGGCAGTTGCCCACCAGATACGACACCCGTCTGGTCGGAGGTATGAGTGAACTTTACACCCTGTTCCTTATATCTCTATACTGTGGTGTGTCACTAGGTATATCACGAATCTCACGAGTCACGGAATCTTTACTCAGCCCTCAGCCGTTAGGTCGTGGCACTCGAGGCCCTGAATGATGTAGATATGACCTGAAGTCTCTATGCCTTAATAGACAGCTCGCGTCTCCAAACGGTAAAAGTCTGGGTATAATAATATGCCGTAATTAACAAACAAACAAAATGGTTTTTTTTTTGACCGAAAACAAATATCGGCCTGATTTTCATTTCCAGCCGGAAAATGAAAACGAAATTCTGTCGCAATCTACTAACAAATCAATAAAAATCTTTATCATAGGTATAGCCTGATAAAAAACACTAACATCGTAACATCCTAATATATGTTCGCATATCAATAAGCATTTTCTAGCATTAGTACTCTAATGACCTAGTTGCTGTTTGGACCAATACCTACTATGTGGTCTACCTAAGCCTACTCGTTGTAAGGATCTATTGATAACACCGAAGGTAGGTGTACCTATGTACGGTTAAACTGTTATGTCATATCAGCGAGTAATTGCGTAACACACATAGCTTTCATTTTGACAGTTCAACATCATGCATTACGACGTTGTTGAGCAGACAAATTTTTCGAACTTATGAAGCAATGGATTAGCAATAAGCTTCAAAATGATTCAGATTGTGATTGATAGTGTGTTACGTAATTAGGGTACAGGGTCAAAATCCAATAGTCTTCGCTATGCCAAGTTTAAAACTGTTTACATTCAAGGGCAAAGTCAATTTTAGATAACGATATTTAGAAATTATTGTACGAATTGTATCTAGCGACTTTAAGGATTACTTATCTCCAAACGTATGTTTATATCAATGCGCAGCGCTGATATCATTATCAACAGGTGAATATTGCCCCCTGTATAAGCCGATAAAAGAGACATTCTTGAAGGTTATTGATGCATGCACCACGACAATGGGATTGAAAATAATTTCGTTTATTGGTTTATCTGAGCCACAAATAATATAAAAGGAACTGCGTTTTGTGATCTGAGCTATGAGGTCATCAATACAGAAGCTAAACAACCTGTACTAATGCTAGGGCAAATATGAAGACCACGATAAATACCTAATTAGTTAAGTATCACGGATATCTCTCCTTCGAGATAGTCTAGACTAGTCCGTTTGATAAGTAACGTACTACAGGTAAACGTAGACAAAACGATACACAAAGCATACAAAACGCTTTAAAACCAAGCAATTTTGATATCAATTTGTTGCTCAAGCGACAAGCAAAGATTTGGAACGAAGAATTTCGGAAGTGCCTAAGTAAGGATACTTAGGCACTTCCGAAATTCTTCGTTCTAATATGATCTATCCTTCTTTACCCAGGTATCTTTATCGTGGGTGCCAAGCGCACAGCGTTCGGGACCTTCGGCGGCGCCTTCCGCAACACGTCGGCCACTGAACTGCAGACAGTAGCAGCAGTGGCGGCTCTCAAAGAGGCAGGAGTTGCCCCTGAGAAGGTCGACAGTGTGGTCGTGGGGCAGGTCATGACAGTGAGTATCAGGCAGTTCTGAACTAGTATTGTATCTTCGAAACGGGGTCAAAGCGCCATCCATGTCTTGCTAAATTCTCGATGATGGTTGTTGATTGAGTGTTGTTAAGAGCTGAAAAAACCGGACAAGTGCGAGTTGAACTCGCATGGAGAGGGTTCCATGCGATGAATATGTTACCCGCTAAAAACATTTCATGTAAAGTAGGTAGGTTGCCAACTCAAATAACGTTTTCACTTTTAAAAAGTTATCAGATCTAATTTAGAGTCAAGCCCCCTCACAACAAAGCTTAACCTTACTTCTTGGTCAAAATGTACGGCTTGGCCATTTCGCAGCCGTCGCACAGAGACTCCTATTACGATAAGAAATTAAGCAATAACGTTACAGTTACAACGTTGCTTAAGCACGTAAAACATACAACAGCATAATCAGAATTTTTACATAATTTCCTTTACTCGAACTGCGCTTCATTTGAGTCAAAAATCATGACGAATCACCTACGTGTTAACTTTCATTGTTTCGTGCAGGCATCTCAAACGGACGGTATCTACCTGCCCCGTCATGTTATGCTGAAGGCTGGCATCCCCCAGGACAAGCCTGCCCTCGGAGTGAACAGGCTCTGCGGATCAGGATTCCAGTCAGTCGTCAATTGCGCACAGGTAAGCAAGCCTTCAAAGAAACAAGTCAATTGACTTAAAGCTGTGCCATCGACTCTTCCAGCGGTTTGATTTGATCTAGCATTCCTCATTTGGCCAGTGCCAAAGCATTTTGGCGAAATTGGTCATGTATTCTGCAGAATGATTTCCACCTAAGCCCAAAAGTCTGTAAACCTATCACTGATCCATAATAGATCCACAGAATATTTCAGATACCACAGAATTATTAGTAAAACCCCTACGGAGATAACTTTGTATTCGGAGGCTTGCCAAAGCGTAGTAAATACATACGATATCATAGTAGGCCCGATTAAATCAACCGATGCCAACAATGGAACTCTTCGAATTCAATCCATTGAACTAGGTACCTTCACGTCTGTTGGCAGAGTTGGTCAAAAAATATCGGTATTTATGATGGTAGGCGTAATGTTCCGTAGAAATCTTTGGGGGCAGATGTGTATTTTTTGGTTTTCGTTAAGCTTGAGTGTTTCTCGGACATTTCAACTAAACCCATGAGAGTTATTAATAATTGTTATGTATCTAATAAGAAATTTCACCTGCTCTTGGCGATTTGCGTAAATTGCGATCACCCATCGGTATGCCAAGGGTGGTGATACAACCAGTTACCACATATAAATCCACTTTTGTATCAACCTAGGACATCATGACCGGCGCTGCCAAGATCTCCCTCGCTGGTGGCGTAGAGAACATGTCCCAAGCTCCCTTCGCAGTCAGAAACGTTAGGTTCGGCACAGCTCTAGGCCAGAACTATGCCTTCGAAGACACCCTGTGGGCTGGTCTCACTGACTCTTACTGCGGCCTGCCCATGGGCATGACTGCTGAGAAACTTGGGGCAAAGTTCGGTATCACCAGGGATGAAGTTGATAATTTCGCACTTAGGTCACAGCAGAGGTGGAAAGCCGGTAAGTATTAAAAAAAACCTGATTAACGTTAATAAAAAGAAAATCAATATTTGTAGAAGGTATTAGGACAGTTCACGGTGTCTTTAAAAAAAAGGATCCCTATGGCCTGGAAAAATAATTTATCACGCATACTTTTTTGAACACTTATTAAAATTGATAAACCTTCAAGTTTGCTGTGGTATTTTAATAAACATCAGACTTAGTCGACTCGTGAGTAATCTTATTTGAAAATACTTGATTTCTGAAAAATAAGACTTATTTATATGGAAATACTTAATTCTCAACCAGCACAAGACGCGGGTGTCTACAAGGCTGAGATAACCCCCGTGACGTTGACCGTCAAGAGGAAAGAGGTCAAGGTCGAGATGGACGAGCACCCTCGTCCTCAGACCACCATCGAGGGTCTGAAGAAGCTTCCCCCCGTGTTCAAGAAAGAGGGGATCGTCACCGCTGGTACTGCTTCTGTAAGTGACAGTTTTATTTTGTAAATAAATGTGTTGGATTGATTCAAGTTCGAAGATCGATAAAACTTAGCACGATGAAGAATACAAAATTAATTACTTTCTAAGCTATCATGATTACCATATTTTTTATAAAAGTGTGCACTCATTTATGTGAAAGTTGTTCATATTCAGGAGTACTATGACCTGTAAAAGTTTGTCCACATATTTCGTTTGAACCTTAGAATTTATAGGCTCGCGTTTGACTCCATCACCTAATGATGCGGTCGTCTTTATTCATTATTAACTAATCATCATTAATAACCGAGGGGGCAAAAACATACCTACACAGCGCCGCTCAACCTAATTGGCTGACTAATCTTTTTACTACGATCTGAGCATTAGCTATTGTTGTTTACCTTGTTCCGCTTCCGACGCTATGAAAGTTGGTTATTTTGAATACCAGAGCTGACATCCCAATGGATGCTCCAGAAAATTTGCAACTGCAACGTCAACTAACCAATTTCCTCCAGGGTATTAGCGACGGCGCTGGTGCCATCCTGCTAGCCAGCGAAGAGGCCGCTAAGGGTCTGAAGCCCCTCGCGCGGCTGGTGGGCTGGTCTTACGTGGGCGTAGACCCCAGCATCATGGGAGTTGGCCCCGTGCCTGCTATCGAGAACCTGTTGAAGGTCACGAAGATGACCCTCAATGATATCGACCTGATTGAGGTATGCAAACAGCGTTTTTTAAAGATTTTTCTTTTGTGAATCTACACTAATATTATAAAGAGCTAAAATGTCTTTGTTTGAAGTTTCTATGTAGGGGGGTAATCTCTGGAACAACCGGTCGGTTTTTTTTTATGCACTTGTTGCAATTCTTGAGGAAGGTTATAGGCTATTTAACATCACGCTAGGACCTTTAGGAGCCGAGCAAAAAGAAACAAAGTCAGAAAGAACGCTAAGCGAAATCAAAGTGATAGCGCGGGCAGACGATGCGATGCGACGGGGTGGGTCGGGGGAACAAGAACTTTCACGCGGACGAAGTCGTTGGCAGAAGCTAGTGTTGTATATATTTTTACTAGCTCTCGTGGATGCAGAATACAACGCTTCTTTTTTTTGTATTTTTTTTAAGTGTTCTGGTAGATCCATTTTTTCTCATAACAAGTTTTGAAAGATCTGTTTATGCTTACAACAGTCACGAATGATGGGGATTAGCAACTTGTAAAGCTAAGAAAAATGCCTTTGTCGCAATCTAGGCAGTTACCATACACTCTTAAAGCAATTGAATCCCATGTATGGTGCAACTATTCACTTGCCCTGAACTTAAACTGCTCTACAAAAAATTATAGAATGGGCCCTGAAGTCAGGTAAGTCAAGTCTTTATAAAGTGGAGGCTCAATGCTACTCTTTTATTTGCCCTGTGACCTGTGCACTTGATGACCTCATGACTGCATCAGTGAGTGCAGTTCGCGTCGCTGAATTTTGGGTTAAACATATTACTTATATGAACTTTATGCCATCGATACGCTAGAAGAGAATGGTAATCTAAAAACTACTCCCCAGACACACAGTTACGTGTCAATATAAATCTTTAACATTCCCAACAGATCAACGAGGCGTTCTGCGCACAGACCCTCTCCTGCGCCAAAGCCCTGAAGCTGGACCTGGAGAAACTGAACGTGAACGGAGGCGCCACCGCTCTTGGACATCCCCTGGGAGCGTCCGGAGCCCGCATCACTGCGCACTTGGTGCATGAGCTCAAGTAAGGACTTGTGAATTTTCAAATACATTACTTTCCCGCATAGTAGTCGAAAGAATAGTAAGTGTCATGCACGGTTGTGGTAAAATTTATGTGTGCTTAACCTTTTCGCTTCGCGACTGCACAAAATTAGTGCTAAACTGGCCTTTAAAAAGTGCACATCATAGCAATTCATGTTGACTGCGTCACTAATATAAAGTCAATATGCGTTGGTCTTGGTAGCAAACCAGCCAGCTGAATTTAATGTGTCTTGTATCTCATAGTGAATATAATATAGTAAAACCTTATATTTTCTTCCAACAGACGTCGTGGACTGAAGCGTGGTATTGGATCCGCGTGCATCGGAGGAGGCCAGGGCATCGCACTGATGATTGAGGCTGTCTAAACACCACTGTAACTTAAGTGAACGACTGAACGAGTGAATGAATGAGACGTGAACGTAGAGGAATGAGTATATAAAGCATATAAATAAAACCAGTAATTTTCAAATTTAAAAACCATTAATATTTTTGTACAACTTAAAATTGTAATGTAAATTATCTTTTTATTGTAATGTGCTTGTTAAAAGCTCTGTGCATAAGGTTTCTTCTAAGTATATTATATACAATCGTCGACTACTGAGAATGTAAATAAATATGATAATCATGTCTATAATTATGAGGCACTCTATGCTAAGTCAATAATATTTTGATAGCGTTTATTTTAAGAAGTATTAACTTTTGGAGGTTATTTAATTATATGTTATAAAAAATATACTATTGTTTCATTTGACCGTATACACGACGGCGGGAGCGTGGGCGTAGCGATAACAGGGTTATCGTCATCGTTTCTTATTACGGGTTCCATGAGGTAGGTGGGTACTCGAGCAAGCCAGTAAAACGTGGATTGAAGCACAAATCAGTCACGTTTATTTGGTAATTTACAATAAGTAGCGTGGAACAAAGGCTTGTACGGTGAACGTGACAGTTTCGATCGTATGATCTGAACTATATATATAGGTATGGCGTCCGCTACCGCAATGTGAATCTAGCCTTCTAGTCTAGATCGACTGTCCACGTGTATGGCGCGAAATTAAAGCGCCACCTCACGGCGTTCGCAGTACTAACCGATCAACTAATAAGAAGTGAGTTACTGTTTGGCCAACATTATTTTTATTTTATTTATTTCTTTAAATGCTTTAAATCTATAATTACAGGTCTTAACTTAATGCGATAGCTAAGTAACACATAAAATTAAAATTAAAGCACAAAATATCTCAAGATCATAAAGATCATTGTTTATACACAAATCACACCTCCCACACCAACATTCACACCCCTACATCACACACACCGCCACCTCACACATGCTCCCCCACACACACACTTAACACTGTGCGCATTCCTTATTCCTTATTTTTTAATTTATTTGTATATTGTATTGTTAAACACCTTTGGCATGCTTTCAAAATTATCTATTGTTTATTCTCTCACAAATATGTACAGTAATCTGCAAGAGCGGAACCACCTAATACAAGCAAATCTTTGCTTAAAAGGTGACTCGAAACTTAACTATGTAATTTACATATGTTGATGAAATAGTTTTTTTGTTTTTTGTTTTTGTAAGAGTGTAAACAATAGTATTATGAGATCAACGTGCTAGTCATATTTTGATGATGCTGGCGTCTTGGAATCGCTTGCGACGACGATACATATATTTTAACTGCCTTACAATAGGTAGGCTTTTATGTTATATTAGATAATAAGTAAGTTGTCCGTTAATTCAAATCAATACCGTCATTCTTTGCCCCTCGTATGAAATGCCTATCAGCTCAACAGTCACATTTCCTGACTGTACATTTTAAGGAACAGCGCCAGTACTTTCCTGTAATTATTAATACACTAGCTTGTGCGACGTCGTTTGCGTGAAAGTCGTAATACTTACACTACAATTGGCTAAAATAACAGCCACATTTTTATAAAACTTTCCTCTGTACTACGTTTGTAGTTTTAGTCTCAGCAGCCAAAATATGAAGAAAGTCAGGACTGGTGACGCGGGAGCAAGCGACGTTCAAACTGTCCTTGTGAGAAGCAGCTCGTCCTGAGGTCGACACCCGCAGCCTACAGTGACTTAGTGTTTCCCATTGCTTGCGAAGTTTTTAGTTTTGGGTGAATTAATGAACGCCTGCGTTCCTGTATATACTACCTACCTAATGGCACGCCACTGATACACTGACTGATGCTTTCTTACAGATTATTCCTGACGAACAGCTATCACTAAAATAATACAACAGTAGATTGTAAACACTGGATTTCTCGGATTACCTATTTATGGTTAGGTAACAGCCATAGATATTTATTTTTATAATATTAAACAAAAATGACAGAAGAGGCCTAAACTTTTTCTGTGTACGTTTTACGAACTTATCTTAGTACAGGGCGGCAGCCGTGCCAGGGACGCGCTAACTGTAACCATGAATTCAGCACATAATTCTAGACCCCCTAGCGTAGACATTATTCGTAGGCTATCGAAAAAGAAATATTTCTGTTTCATAAAAAATTAAATACTTACGCGGTTAAAACGTATTGGAACAGTTTTTTTTTATTAACCGACTAACAAATTTAACGCATGGGGCTCCAGAATCATGTACTGGATCCGCATGGTATCAGGTTGCGCGCCGCATGTCCCTTCCACCCTGTCTAATAGTATAACAAAATGTAAAAAAGGAAGCAAAAAATATATCAATTGTTGTGGACCGAACATAGGTTTGCAAAGTAGTCGTCGAACCGCATAGCTATTGGTGCCGATTCTCTTGTACACCGAACTAAATTAACTAAACTATCACTAAAATTCCTTACTTTTGGCTATGAGAATCCTAAAGCTATTCTGCGATAAAATATCTCTAAATTTAAAAATCCTTTTGACGCAACTAAAATTAAATTTGACAATCGCGACTACACATGGTACCTACTTGTTTGCCCTACCCCGTGATTTTTTTTAGAGCCGTAGGCGCTCTTGGGTGGCAGCCTCGACGTGTTTTTTAGGGAACTTTTCACTTTTTGTATGGAAAATATAAAAAAAAAAATATCTACATGTAGATTTATATGGGTTTACAGGTTTCATAAAGAGGGTCGAAAATTTTCATTATTTTTGCGATAGGACACACCGTTTTCGAGATAATATAAGCAAAATAAAAAAAATACAGTACTGTTTTTGCCCCTGAAGTCGAGTTGTTGTGGTGAATCTTAGTTCATAACAACTAATTTTATTCCACACCTTTTTAATAGCGATTAAAAATAGCGAGATTTAGTTAAGACAACCAAAATTTTAGGTGATAAACGTCAAATTCAGAATAGCAAAATTGCCATTTTCACTAAACTAATAAATCAGTACCATCTTAGTGCTGCCAAACTAAAATATAGTTAAGTTTACACTTTAGTCTATTTCAGAATGAGAAATCGTCTTTTGACAGGAATAAACTAAATTTTTGTGATTAGTCTAGTTTAGAGAATTTTGTGACAAGAGAATCGGGACCATTAGCTTTATTGAAAGTTGACTAAAATAGCCTTTCTTATATTATGTCATGGTTGACTGCATAGTTCATAGGTATAGCGGTATAATAAACAAATTTAAAAGGTTAAATCTGTAACTATCTGCTATATTCGTTCCTATTCAACCCAGTGAAATAATGGAATAATTCGACTGTTATCATACACTGGTAAATTTTGTTCTCTCTCATCTCAGTCTCATTTCCTACGAAATGTATGGGAAGTTTTTTTTTTTTACGATATCTGACTATTCTAGTAAGTACTCAAACCTCAGTTGGTCCGGTAGAGTTTATGAAACTTGTAAAAAACAGGAGATCAGCAATATTTTGTTTTGTGAAAATTGCCTATTTTATTGTTGACGGTATTTTTTTTTCAAAATCTGTGAATGCAGATTAAAATGTTTCAAAAAGCTAAGAACAGCCCCATAAGACCGTTTTCTTGTAGAGACAACTATTAAAGTACCTGCCCTTATTGCCCCATCTCAAAAATCTACCATTATGTCATGGTTCATAGCTCAGGATTGACTGCTTAGCTCCTAAAGGTATAGCGTGATGATGTTGAATAGTTAAATCTGTAACTATCTGCAATATTTTTGCTCGGCTTTTTACAAGTCACGGTAAACTATAGAAGAATACGAACAAATTGCAATATTGCCCTTCCCCATAGAAAATAGCGTGATAACAGCCTATAGACTGACCAGACTTATAAGGAATATCTAGGCAAAATTTGAACAAAATCTATGCGTTAGTTTCTGCTTGATGCTGGAACATACATTCAGACAAACAGACAAACAAATAAATAGACAAACAGACAAAAACTAAAAATATATTTTCGGCGAATCGTTCCCAGACACCACAAAAAATTATTTAAAAAAACTTAAAAAAAAAAAAAAACGAGTAGTAATAAAAGCTCCGAAAAAGATTTAAAATACATATACTCAAATATGATACATGTACTCAAAATATGAAATTTACTGCTTTAAATACTAACTTTCCGACAGCTTATATGCGAATACAAATAAAGAAACGACCGAATAAAATACTGAAAATTCCGAAAAATTAATACAATATTTGCTGACGTAATATTTTTCCACCAGCTTATAAATTTAGAATCAACCTTACACCTAACCAACCGAACCTCGGGGTGCCCCTGACGTCGACCGTTTAGGGTTAGGATTTTCGGGAACATAATTATATGTTTTCGGCAACTTAGTAATTTAACAACTTTTTCGGAAGATTAGTGTGTTTTTTTTGGAAATTTAGTTTATTTTATTTGAAAGTATAGATTATTTTTCGTAGAATTATAATTTGAATAAGTTCATGTTTGTTCGCTAAATACAACATTTTTGTCGGTTAATTTTTCGGTAATTCATTTTAACACAGCTTAGTTAGTATTATAGTCAACCACAGATCGCTGGAAGTTAATTTGTTTTTCGGAAGCTTTATTATTTCCCAAAAAAACAACCGACTTCAACAATAAAGCACATCAAAGTGAAAAATAACTTTAATTTCGGAAGTCGGTGTCTTTGGATCTGCATTTTAGTTTTTTGCCACCGACTTCCGAAATGAAGTTGTTTTTTTTGTATTTTTTTTTTTATTTTTCGTTTTTTTGTGAGTCAGTTATTAATTCAGCTAAGTTACAATAGCCTTATGTCAACTGCTCATCATCTTTTACAAAATATTGCTTTTCCCGATGCAGGGACGTTAATTGTTGAGGAGTTCTCCTGGTAAGAACCAAAAGCACTGCACCATATGCATTGTGACGAGCATAAATTGCTTAGCAACCATAATAAAGTAACTAATTGAATCGCAACCCGTGAAATACTTATTATTGAGTAGTTCCGGTGGCCACCTCTGGTCTTCATCATCAGTTCCGCTTCACCGAATGGTGCTTTTAGAAGGCAAATGCACGAGTTACTATAAAAAATACCCAAATCGCTATAGGTGTGCCTATCAAATTTGAGGATTTCCCTTGATTTCCATGGGATCCTCTCATCAGATTCTGACTTGGTGACAATGGGACAACCTCGAGAGCATACCCTAGAGAACAAAATAAGAATTTTGAAAATCCGTCTATATATGACGGAGTTATGCCCGAACATACATAAAAAAAAAAAATACAAACATTCGAATTGATAACCTCCTCCTTTTTGAAGTCGGTTAAAAAAATACAACAAGTATACAGTTTGACTTCGCTACGATTCTATTGTATGTTGGGCACAGACAAGTTGTCTGTGATGTTGGGAGTTTCTTAGTAGGTAGTCATCAGCCATAGATCATACACTTATTCATCAGCAGCTTAATGGCTTACACTCCGATTTTGTGCCTGATCCGGCTTCGAAGGACTTTCCGCGCGGTTTGTGCGAAGCGTTGCAACGGTGCTCGGAATATGCATTTGTTTTATATTTTGTGCTGAGTTTTTAAAATAAATAAATGGATACAAAATCGAACGAATTGATACCAAAATAACTGCTTGTCATGTCAATGATAAAGCGAATATCGTAACTACTCGGCTTATGTAGATTCGATAAGCATGACATGACAGTACATGTCTTCATATAAGTAGGTATTTTAACTACATGTATTTGCATGAGGTTTTTTTTGTGGAAACCTCTCTGGTGAAGTTGTGAAAGGCCTACAAAGTATCCGAGAGCGAACCTACTATAATAGCCACTTTCCTGCTGCCAATCAGCATTGCTGTCTTCCTCCCTTGAATGTTGCAACATTACGGACACTTATGAAAACATATCCTTTTGATGTTGAAGTTGACCAAAGGTAGTAAGCACTATCTACCAGATGGTCCATCGGTGTGTTTAAGCTGTGGAGTCCAGATAGACGAAGCCCCCTAAAAAAATATATCTGAATGTTGATTTAACTAGATTTCATACATAGGTGGTGAAATAAGCCTTATATATTTAAGGCGGGCATTTTCCGAACGCAGTAGGCATTCAACGCTTACCCCAGCCTCCGCAACGAGTAGCGTACGTAACAAATTACGATACGCGGGTGACGCGCGCGCCAGGCGCGCCATTCATAAGTTCATGAACTCGAGTAGGTAGTAAGTTGGGTCACAGAATAGAGCAATGCAGTAGATCAACTTGTATTGATTAATATAAGTATATTTTTCTATTAAATATTTTTTAAGGTTGTAAATAGATTAGGTAGGTATTATAAACTTAAACCTAATGAATAATAATTAAAAATAAGTATAAGTAGGTACTTATAATTTTTTGTGAATAAGGTGGATTTAAAATCTGACTGACACGAAGATCATGAATACAGGCACGATTCAAAAGTACGCGCCGCCCGCTATTCGACTTTCCATAAGGATGCGACACCTTCGTGCTACACTATAAAAAATCAAGTAGTATTTAGGCACATTTACTTTAGGAGAATTGTATTACAATTCTTGAATTACAATATCAATATTGTAATTCAAGAAGGGTTAGAGGTATAAATTTATTTTGTATAGAACATAATTTAAAGGATAGGAACTCAATAAAAAAAAAATAGATAAATATTTTTTAATCAAATAATTATGCTAATAAAGTAAACATTTTTTTATCCAATAAGTTAGACGTATGAGGAACGGGGTGTAAAGTCTACTCATCCTCTATAGAAAAGGGAGGATACTCCGATGGGTGTCGTGTCTGGGTGGTTTCTGCCCAACAATTGAAAAATCACCGTACGTACAACAACTGGCTAAAATTCGTTGAAATTTAGCTGTCTCGGTTTACATGGATCTAGCTGAGTAGATTGACTCGGAATTTTGTCCTTGGATTTACTTGGACCTGGTTGCATAGGCTTATCATTTACATTTTCTTTGTTATCTTGCAATATTATTTCTCGTATGGGCATACCGCGAATTTGTCGCGGCTCCACAATCTCTGGCAATAAACATTTCAAATAAAAATCAATAATTTGTTTCTCCATATTCAACCTCCAAAATTCGTCATCTCTTGAAATATTTTCTATTACTAGAGGATGATTTTCACCGGACCATATTCCAAAAATGCATTGGTTTCTTTCGGTTACATGGAGTTGACCCTGCACTTGGTAGTACCAATTACTTTTTTTGTTGACGACTGTTGTATTTTTTTTTTTATCGTATTTAAATATTTGTATTTTGCTCTACAACATTGAAAACCGACGTAAACATTTCAAGCGAAGTTTCTTTTATTATTCCATTTTCAGTGGCGTAACATAAACATACAATAACAGCATTCTCGAGTAAATGTAGTAGTTCCATTGTCTATCTGTGAAGGTTCTTATCAAAATGTAGACACATTGAGAAACTCGTCCTTGTTTTAAAGTTGATTAAAAACAGTTTGGTTTATGTAATTTACAATTTCTACACACTTTTCCTCTTGCCAATAAACACTGCATAAAGTTATGCATTGGATAACGTCTTTACGGCCAAAGTAGCCATATATAGGATGGCATACATCGCCGCGAGAACTCTTACCATGGATTTAGTACGTAGAAATTTTTCGTGGGTTATTAAAAAAAAAATTGCTGTTCCATACATTTTGACCGCATAGGTATTGTACTTTTCTAAAACAACAGATTTTTTTTTAATAACCTAGCTAAGAATTATTCGTAGTAACCGACGAAAAATTTCAACGCAGGGGGGTTCAGAATACGCGAAAACTGTTACCATGGATTCAGTACATACTGAATCCATGGTAACAGTTTTTGCGTCGATGTCCCTCCCTGTCACCCTGTATATGTAGTTTTATTTTATTTATAAGCTTGTCATAACTTGATACAGTGTTTTTAGTAAGGAGTGTACTACGCATAAACGAGCTTGTGCCCAAACGTTACCAAAAATAATAAATAATATTTTTGTAGGAAATGGTCATACTGTACATTTCTACACTATGGCACGAGTGTGCTGTGCGTATTATAATAGACGAGATCTACACAAACGTTGCAGACACCATAAATATTATTATTTGTTGTGTTGTGGTAGCTGTAGGATATTATAGCTTACTTCTAAATATTTATTGCACTGTTGAATATTCAACTCTCCCGTAGGCAATTCGCGCTTTTATTTAGATGATAAGATAAGATAAGATAAGTGATAACGGACATATCAACAGTAAATAACAAATATTATAAGACTAGGCAAAGCCTCTTATTATACATATTGAGATTTTATTAGGGCTTTGTAGCCTTGTTGAAATATAACGCAGGCAGTCGGTAACTTTTTATTACCTATCGGTTTCGTTTATGTAGTTTATCCTGCGTGTCGCGTAAACACGTACAGTAGGCCGCACGTCATGTCAGTGGAAACAAAAGCAGTGTCAAGCTGGTCTCATAATTATTCTAATGAAACTCCGTACGTTGGGCCAGCTCAATGTCATAGTGTTATCACTTACCACAGGCGCGCGACGTGTGGTCGACAATACAATACCTACCTAGGCTAATAAACATTATAAAAACCTCCCGCACACATTTGAAAATAGTAAACCATTATATCATTTGCGCGCGTGGCGGGTTTATGCACTCTGATATAGGGTTCAAATTCAACTGTTTTACACACTTGATGCGGTTGGTAAATCTATTCCGCGAGAAAAATAAACCATTATAACTTTTGCGAGTGTGGCGTCTTTATTTACATTGACATACGGTTCAACTGTTTTACACACATATTTGCGATATGTAAATCTATTCCGCGTAGGTACTTACCTAGTTAGTAAAGTAAAATAATTAAAATACATTTAAATAATGTAGGTATAATATTGTCAAAGCATCCTTACCTTTTTTCTTTATTCAGCCTTCGTAAACCCAGCGACGACAACTTATTTTTTTTTATTTTGCCCATTTTGTTTTATAAAATAACTAAGTACCTACCTAATAAAAACTAACTATTTAAAAATTAAACTATAACTATGTACCTATTATTATTTACAATAATTATTTGGCTCAGCCGGTAACAGAACTTAGCGGGGGTGGCGGGTTTTGCAAAAATTGGCACACGTCCGACCTCCAAGACGTTCCGCTCGGGACTAAATGACACGGGGCGTGCGCATGAAAAGTTGAAAACGCTTGATTTTGAAATTAGTGGTATAAGTATTTTCATATTTCACATTATGTTGGCCGAGAAATATCACATTTTTTACGACCTTTATTATGGTATAAGTTTTATTATTCAAAGTCTAATGTAACTCAAATAAAATAAGAATTAGACCTTAATTTAGACGTGTCTTTGCGATTTAATTGGATGCAGTAAAGTGCACGTAATCGTGTATCGAACGGCCGAAATATCTAGATCGAAGTGTGAAATATATCATATGTTTTTTTCAAAATTTTAATCCTTGTTATCTACGAATAAAAAGCAATACAAAACGACGTTTTCAAGTCTCACATCGCCTTAATGGAGATTCAAATAATTAAGATGCTTCTTCCAGGTTGTACAGCACATAATGGCCTGTAAACGTACTCCTTTTAGGAAGTATGGAGGACTGCCCCGAGATATTCCTCCGAGGGTCTATTAGCTAGAGCAGCTAAAACAGCCCTAAAGGCTGGTGATATGCCTGCTAATCTTGTGGACACTGCCAATATTGGTCTGGTAAATAAACATAATATATAGGTATACTTGTTGATCAATCATAAGTATCTACGAGTAATAAAGTATCTACTTATTCGGAAAAAGTAAAAAGAGGTAAAACTGTTCACATTTTAAGACAGTAGGTATTCAAGTTCGGCTACCCAGACTTTACCTTGCATTAATATTTTTTTTTGGATATTAGCATTAGTCTTAAGTTTTCTTTACTAACACCACTGTAAGAATTCTCTGAAAGAAAGAAAGAATTATTATTTGTCACAGAAACACGTGCATACAAAAAAAAAAAAAATTAGCTCAGGTAACAATTTAATAAAAAGAAACAAACAAACTAGATCTTTAATCACGAGCACAAAACCGCGGTTTGAAATAAAGGATTTTATGGTTCCGTACCTCAAAACGAAAAAATGGCACCCTTAGAAGATTAATTCGTTGTCCGTCCGTTCATCAGTCTTGTCTGTCTGTCAAGACCCTTTTTCTCAGGAACGCGTGGAGGTATCAAGTTGAAATTAAAATCAAATATTTATGTAGGTCTTCTTTCCTTGGAGCTCTAAAAAACTCAAGCTACTAAGTCAACGCAATCAAAAAATACGGCCGTTTATGCGACATATTTTGATACTCATAAATAAATCAATGGTACTTCCTGTTGACCTAGAATCATGGATTTTAGTAAGAAGCAAGGTCTCACAGCACAAGTAAAGGAAAATGTCCGAAAATAGTTAATTTGTAGTTTTATCACATATAAAAATGCGGTTACAAACTTACATTTGCAGTTGGAGAATTGACCGTGAGGTATATCGATGTATGGGAGAATATGTTTTTCAACTACAATGTTCAAGTTCTTGCGATAAATTCATCACAACTACGGAACCCTTCATTGTGCGTGGTCCGAGAAGCTAATGACCGGATTTTTTTTAATTAAATATTCTCTCTATTTTTTTAAATTATTTCTTCTTTGTATATTTATAGGAAGTTGTACTCATACCTTGAAAAGAAACACATTTTAATCGATGAACAAATGGGATTTAGAAAAAACAGGACAACCAATATGGCAACCTCATTGGTCTAGTGGTCGCAAGCGCTACTGCTGAGCATGAGGTCCTGGGGTCGATTCCCGGGTTGGGCAAAGTGTTATTGGGTTTTTCCATCTGGAATTTCTCGGTAGCAGCCCGGAGTCTGGATTTGTGCTCGGTTGATGGCAATAGGCTCGCCCCCTATTACATGGGACTTAAACATAACTGGCGAAATGTGGGTGTGCTATAGGTACACCTCTGCCTAACCCTTCGGGGAATACAGGCGTGATGTTATGTATGTATGTATGCAATATGGCAATTTATGACTTTTTGCTTATGGTAATGATAAATATAGACGTTAGAATCCCAGTATGCGCTATTTACTGTGTTATGTATGACGCAAACATTTGACTATATAAACCATATGGGCAACAGCCGGCCCGCGGCCCGGGTCCGGCCCGCTGTAAGATATGATCCGGCCCGCGAGACATTTTGAAAAAACCCAATTAAAAAAATATTACATTAGGTACTTATACTTCGCCGCCACTCGGCTTGCTCGATCAAATTCTTTGAGGTTTGCCGCCTCACGGGCGACACAGCAAAAGATTTATTGCTTCTCAATTATTCTAAACTAGTTTATTCCAGATTATTCCTTAATTTTGCCTATTTAAGAGGGTGGATGGCCCGAACGTTAGCCCCCGCCGACCCTTGCTCGTCGAAGCGCCAGCCCGCGCAGTAGCTGAGCCTGTAGCTTTAATTTCCCCGATTAATAATAATATTATAAATTCGATCCAGCCTGTCCCACCTTGCTGCCCTCCCCTCAGTGACGCCCTAAGCCGAGGCTCGTACCCCACAGGGGGTGCCCTTACCGTCCGGTCACCTAGAATTTAAGTAATTCGCCCCTGGCTGGAGGCTTTAAGTTAGTACCTTAAGGCACCACAGGATAGACCGGTGAAGCAGCCAGGACCTCAGAGGTCACAACTACGTTGCCAGGTTAGGAAAAAAAAAAAACGAACGTTAGTTCAGTTCTATTTGAGCTACCGAGGTGATAACTTGAACAAGCGATATCCTAGCGAACTGCTCGAGCCGTCAACTTGCTTTGTGAGTTTGTGTGCATCTTGAGTGGTTACTAGGTAATTATAGTTTGTTATTAACTTTATTGAACGAAAAGTAAACAAAAATGATGTCTGGTGGAAAGAAACGAAAAGTAGATACAGAGGGTCGCCAGTTTCAAGAAAAATGGACTGAACAATTATTTTTTATCTTGCACAATGGTAAGCCTATTTGTTTGCTGTGTAATGAATCCATTTCAGTAATGAAATAATTCTATATAAAGAGGCATTACTCAACTAAGCATGCTACGCTGCACTCACTGACAGGACAATTAAGAACAGACAAAATCCATTACGTAAAGGTTTCATCGGAATTTTTAATGAAAAAGCAACAGAATTAAATGTGCAAAAAGATAATTTGATAGTCCTTCATTGCATTATCCACCAACAGAACTTGTGTTCTAAGTCCATTCGACTCCAGAATGTTATGAATGTGGTAGTAAAAACCATCAACTTTATTCGATCCCGAGGGCTTAACCATCGTCAGTTCAAGGCGTTTTTGGATGAAATATCAGCTGAATATAACGTACCATATTATTGTGAAGTCAGATGGCTGAGCAAAGGAAAAATGTTGAAACGGTTTTACGAGCTTAGAAATGAGATAGCAGACTTTATGAAAAAAAAACTTTTTTACAAAAAAACAACCGACTTCCAAAAAAAACACTAAAAGACGTGAAAAATAACTTTAATTTCGGAAGTCGGTGCCTTTGGTTTTGTATTTTCGTGTTTGGCCACCGACTTCCGAAATTAAAGTTATTTTTCACGTCTTTTAGTGTTTTTTTTGGAAGTCGGTTGTTTTTTTGTAAAAAAGTTTTTATTTTTCACTTTTTAGTTGCGGTACCTACCCCACACAAATTCGTATACCACTACTTGGTGTGTAAATAACAGTGACAGGAAATTATTAACACATCATCCATATAAACTAAGTGGAAAAAATCTGCAGTATTAAGGATAACTCAAAAACTACTGGTCAGACCTTGATTAAATTTAAATGGGACCACATGTAAAGCACCACCTATCAAATAAAAAAAGAATCATCCAAATCGGTTCACCCAGAAAAAAGTTATGAGCTAACACACATAAAAAAAAAAAAAAAAAAAAAAAAAAAAAAAAAAAAAAAAAAAAAAAAAAAAAACATACAGACGAATTGAGAACCTCCTCCTTTTTGTGAAGTCGGTTAATAAAAGATAAACCATTGTCTGATTTAAGTGACCCAAAATGGATATGTGACTTAGCATTTCTGGTCGATCTTACAGGCTATTTGAATGATTTAAATTTGAAACTTCAAAAACAAGGACAGTTAGTAAATGATTTGTACAGCCATTTGAAAGCGTTTCAGATCAAACTACGCTGTGGGAGTCACAGATGCTGTCTGGTAACAGTTACCATTTCAACACGCTCTCTGCGTATGAAAATATTGCTTATGCTCAATATGCTGAAGAACTCAAGTTACTGTCGGAACAATTTTCGAACAAATTTAGCGACTTCAAAAACATGGAAGACTGTTTCAGTTCATTTGCTACTCCTACAAAATGTAATGTACAAAATGCTCCAATACACTTACAAATGGAGTTGATCGAGAAAAAAACTAAATGTATTAAGTTTACGATACCTCATGTTAGACAAGTAGAAACTAGTGTTCTCATAAAGGGTGAAGTGCTGAAACCCGAAAATACCACAGTTTTCTTAGGCATAACTTTGGATACCAAGCTTCAATGGGGCCCCCACATAGATAAATTGTCAAAAAAGCTTAGCTCTGCAGCATACGCCGTTAGAAAAATTCGTGGTTTAACTGATTTAGAGACAGCCCGTTTAGTATACTTTAGTTATTTTCATAGTGTGATGTCGTACGGTATTCTGTTGTGGGGAAATGCCGCCGATATCCAGACAATTTTCGTTTTACAAAAAAGGGCAATTCGTTCTATCTATAAATTAAGTCCCAGACACTCCCTCAGAGATAAATTTAAAGAGATTAATATAATTACTGTGCCTTCTCAGTATATTTATGAAAATCTTTTGTATGCACATAAAAATATTAATCTGTTTAAAAAATACAGTGATATCCACAATATAAATACTAGAAACAAACACAAATTTATTGTTCCTACAACCAGGCTCAAGAAAATAGGTGGCTCGTTTAGATGCCAATGTATACGTTTTTATAATAAACTTCCTAGCGACATTCAAGATCTAAGCTTTAATAAATTCAAATCTTTTATAAAACGGAAACTATGCCAGAAAGCCTATTATACTGTGAAAGACTATATTGAGGACAAAATGGCTTGGGATTGAGCTGCTCCAATAAATTTACACGGTGAATGTTGATTTTAATTTGCTAGCTATTTTAGACATGAATATTTACTGTAAAAAGTATTATATTTTTTTCATTATTGAGAATATGAGGACTATGTGGGTCATTGTTTCAGTTATATTCTTGATCTGGCAGTTTAAGTAGTTTATGCGGCCTACCCAAATGTCCTTTCTTTGGTATTGTTCGTCGAATCGTTGAGCTCCTTAAGTTCTGAGTTGAGCTGCACGGTTACTGACAAATGCGTGCACTGACTGGACAGGTCCACTTAATCTGTGTGGTTCTTTCCTCAAAAGACCATTTCAGACACCAATCTACATGGTTCTCAAACATTATGTCCGATTTTTTTTATATACACATTGACATTGTTGAATTTTATATACACAATGACATGAGTATTTACTTGTAAAGTAGTATGTTATTTTAATTATTGTGAATGTGAGGATTATGTGGGTCATTGCTTTTTTTTTTTTCGCAGTTAATTTTGATCATGATCTGGCAGATTGAGTAATTTATGTGGCCTACCCAAATGTCCTTTCTTTGGTATTGTTCGTCGAATCGTTGAGCTCCTTAAGTTCTGACTTCCTGAGTTGAGCTGCACGATTACTGACAAATGCGTGCACTGACTGGACAGGTCCACTCAATCTGTGTGGTTCTTTCCTCAAAAGACCATTTCAGATACCAATCTACATGGTCTTCACATGATCTGACCAAGATTATGTCTGGACTTTAAAAGAGACTGTGACCTCTGAGTTTGTTTCGGCCTTTCTTCTCAGAGTAGTCAGATAGGAAACGCCGACCTCATCTAGTTTAAAAATATGATTGACGTGTAAAAGTGTTTGTACAAACCTACTTACAGAAATAAAATCATTTATCATTTATCATTTATCATTTATCATTCAAGAAAACTCACTCCTATAATCCAAATTTGAAGACGTAGAGTTGTGCGATTTCTACAAAAAATACCTAGAAGAAGACAATTTTCCGCAGCTTAGAAAATTTTCAAGAAGATTGATTTGTGCGTTTGGCAGTACTTATAAATGCGAACAGTTCTTTTCATTGATGAAAGTTAATAAATCAACACATCGTACAAGACTGACTGACGATAATTTGGAAAATTCTTTACGTCTTTGTATCAGTGGAATTAATCCAAACATCGATGGATTAGTTTCCCAAATTCAAGCTCAAATGTCTCATTGATTTCGGTGTATGTAACTTTCGTAGTTTGTAACAATTGCAAATTTAACGATTTAATTATAATGTACGGTACAATTTTTTTAAATTTCGTTTTGTTATTTTAATAAATTGTACTATAATAACATTGTCGTATTATTTCATGTCTAATATCTACCGCAAAAAATATTATCATTACTTTAAAATGCACTAAGTACTTTTAAACGCGGCCCGCGAACGTATTTGCACGTTAAAGTTTGGCCCTCAACATGTCAAAGGTTGCCCATACCTGATGTAAACCATAACGTGCTACTTCAGAAATAGAGGCTTAAGGCATAAGAGGAAACATACTTAACCTAATAGTCTTACGTAATTAACAGAACACAATACATAGAAATAACAAACGTAAATATTAAGACAAAAAGAGAGGAGTTTTACATATCTGGCGAACGAACGCCTATTTACGGTGTCCCACAAGGGAGCGAGCTTGGATCACTATTATTTATACTATATATCAATGATCTGCCCGGTGCTATTAACTACCCCATGACCCTATTTGCAGATCACAGCACAGTGACTATAACATGTAAGAATAATGACGTTTATAAATATGACATTAATGAAACTTCAACGACAATACTACCATGGTTAGATAGGAATAACCTTAAAATTAATTTAGATAAGACGACGATAAGGCATTTTAGTCAACGGGTACACGCTGATAATGACAGTGAAGCCCTCTACGATGACACAGTAGTAAATAAAGTCGACGATACAAAATTACTTGGTATAATTATAGACACAAAATTGAACTGGAAAGCGCACATTAAATATTTAAACAAAAAACTGAGCTCGTGCGGGTATGTCTTGTACAAGCTGTCCTCAGAACTTAACCCAGATGCTTTGGTGACGGCCTATCATGGATTAGTGGCATCAATTCTGCGCTATTGTACCTACTTATTATATTTTGGGGTTACTCTACGGACAAAGAAATAGCGTTTAAATCCCAAAAGAGGTGCATTCAGGCTATGTTTAAATTACAATCGACAGAAAGCTGCAGACCATTGTTTAAGAAATACAAATTATTAACTTCTTATTAACGACTTAACGTCTCTGTATATTTATGTAGTTGCATCGTTTGTAAAGTCTAACCCTCAACTCTTTCCACGACAATCTGACACTTTTCCGTGCAACAGCCAACTTTGCTTGCATTCGGCAAAAACGGCCTTCATGGGGAAAAGCTTTTTTTGTAAGGCCCCGAAAATATAACATACTACAGTCTTATAGAGCTATGACAACAAATCGATTTAAAAATAAGATCCGAAATCTATTAACAGACAAGTGTTACTATATTATAAATAACTTTTTGACAGATACCTTTTGACATGATTGAACTTTAGATTATCATTTTTATAATAATAATAATAATGTCATAAAATTTATTAATGAATTTTAGTGACCCAATATTATTTTAGTGTACCCAATATTATTTTAGTCTGTTTTATTAAAATATATTTGTTATAAAAAAAAAAAAAAACGCCTCCCTCAGGCAAAACATGTACGGACCTTTTGTATATATTTAAAATCTTGCATGCTTGATTTGTATGTGTACGCAAGTTTGACAAATAAATTATCTTTATCTTTCACCGTATGATACTGTCTGCCAGATAAGTACAAAATTTAACATAAACTGGACTGTCTCCTTGTCATGCGTCGCTGAAATTTGCATCAGCAAATCGACCAGTTCTCAGCAAGAACAGACTATCAGGTTCTGCTTTCGATGCCATCATTTGCAGTGCACAGGAATGTCCTAAAGCTCTCATTTCAAGCTGATGCGTTCTGGAGTCTGGGTGAACGATATGATAAAACAAGTTTTTTTTTTTTGCAGGAAATGCTTCTAGATGCGGCTCAAATCTCCCTTGCCGGTGGTATGGAAACCTTATCTTTGGTTCCTTTCCTAGTCCGTGCTGAGCGTTTTGAAACCGAGTTACGGAAGCCTACGGAAATGGAAGACTTGCTCCGCAAGGGTCACTTCGACGTTATCTGCAAAATGACTGTACCACAAACTGATAGACTAAAATTACCCCTATTTATTAGACCTGCTCGAACAACGGTCTATGCATTGAGATAGCTTGGGTTCCCAGTTACTCGTGTAGATATAGGTGGCAACGAATGCGCCCACTGTCACTGGTTAAATTTGCTTCGTCTAACCAGTGGGTCGGAAGCACTACATAATACCAAGTTACGACTTGCGAACTGACACCAAACAAGCTGTACCTACAACTCGTGGCCAGGAACATGGCAGGTAAGTTCGAAACTCAAGGGGGAGTACAGCGCCAGTATTCAACCTCACATCCAGCGGAAACCTTGGTTTTTTAAATGCCCCAAATTGTCTAAAAAAACTGTTACATCATTATACTGATATTTGGTCACTGCTGCATTCCAGTACCTATTCCTGAACAAGATCCGAGTTCGTGACAGTTCCTTGTGCCAATGCGGTCTTGATGATGGTACTCTGGACCATATCTTTTTTTCTTGACTTATAAATTCTCAATCCTTTGACTTGTATGGCTTTCCAAAATTGAAATTTTCCTACTGAGTTAGTAGGAAAATTTCAATTTTGGGAAGCCATTCCCTCTTGACCAACTTTTCTCCTAAACATATCCAAACCTTATCATTTTTTTTTTAATGTAGGTAAATGAAATCAAAATGTAGTTTGGTGCGTACTAATCAATGATATTATATTAATATAATATCATTGGATACTAGGTACTAATAATTTTGTAAATAAAAACCTATGTAGATTTGTGGTGTTTTTTAAGTATACTAAAGCTAGGTAATAAAATAACATACAAAATGACGCGGACCTTATCACATTAAATTATACCTCATATCTACTACATGGTATACTTGATGGGATACCTAAACTTATACTAAACATACCTAAACCTTAACTCTAGGTCCCAACAAGCTGGGCATGCGGGTTAATGACTGCAGGTCCAGTTCTTCTATCTGATACTGATGCCCGCCAACAGTCTGTGTAAATATACCGTTAAGCTGGTCGTCAAAAGGAGGAGAGTCGACTGCTGCCCATCGTCCTCTTAAAATACTCCCTTAATCGCCTTTTACAATAACCACGAGAATAGATGGGTGGTTCTTATCGTTAAGACTTTATTGATAAATATTCTACACTTCATAAAATACCCAGAGAATATCGATTTTCGCAGATAATACCGGCAACCTTCCCTAGTCCGAACCTGTATTGACAACATTCCCTATGTGTGCGTAATGGCTACGCAATTATTAGCGAATGTTTGGTCTGCTACTCTTTTTATGTCTGTGACAAAAAAAATCAGCTGTACCATACATTTTGTCGAATTACGTGTAACAAACACGTAATTCGACAAAATGTATGGAACAGCTGATTTTTTTTGTAGCGCTCGCTAGCAGAATAGTCGGCATCGGCTCAATTGCCAAAGCAGAAAAAAAATTTATAGGTAATATATTTAAATTAATAGATAAATAGACTATTTGAAGGTCATTCTGGCTACTTTGCTAGGTGCTCTTGCTGAAAGTATTTTTTGTAAGAAAAATCTCAGGGTTATTAACGATAGTTCCCTCAGGTAGGTAATTTGTTTATCTTGTACTAATTTATCTAGGTAATGATAGTTTTCCTCTACATGTTTACAAATACACCCAATTCTCATAATGTACAACACGTTGTTCTAATGGAAATAACTTTTGAGGTTATAATTTCTCAGCTTTTGTCCTCACTTTTCGTTATATTTCGTAACGTTATAGAAATTGATAAATTGAAGGTAATGCTTAGTTTACACATTTAATATTACTACATAAAAATATTGTTCCTGTTCATAGAGTATTTATTTTAAATTGCTGTGCTTGCAAAGTTTAGCTTAGTTATTCGGTTTACACACTTTACATATTCATTAGAAGGCATTTAAATATCAGTAGAGTTACAGAGCGAGAAGCTATTATATTGCACTTAGCGCTCCATGTGTACAATCCTTTAGAATGCAGTTTCGTTACGACGATTATCAGTTTTAATATTCCTCAGTCTAGTAACATATTGTTTCAAAAGGTACAGTCGCCAGCAGGTCAAGGTACACGAAACTGTCAAATTTCTCCAACCAATTCTAAACCTTAAAAAGTTGAGAATTAAGTTTAAAATCGAATGAGAAAGTCTGACAGTTTGTGGTAACTTGATGTGTGGGCGCCTGTACTTAATTTCTGCAAATGACATGACAACCAAATAACTGTTTTCCCGCGTTTTATGTATAATTTAAAAAAAATGTTCCTAAGTAGGTACTTACTGTCAGTCAAGGTCTCATGTTTTTCTTCATCATTAATTAAGTAGGTATATAAAAACTGTATTTAAACTTACTAGTTCATGCCTAAGCATTGTAGTCTTCACTTTGTTCTATGTGCACAACAGTCTTGTTGTAATTTTAGACAGTAAGTACCGTAGATTTCGTTATTCTGATTATTATTTATATCAACTAGGTAGTTTACATGTCTAAATACGTCTTAGTGAGATAGAAGCCCTGTGACTCTCTGAAGAAAAAATTCAATAGTTTTGTAGAATAGTTCAGGGTCTTCATTAAGTACTTACTTTAAATTGCAATTTTATTTTGTGATACCTAAGTATACTATATATAGGTACCTATGTAAATTCCAGTAGGTACCTACTTACATACATTAAAAATATTTTTGGATTAAAATAAATAATTTAAATTAGGTTTTATTACAGAGTTAACTGTAAAATTGATAATTAAAAGATAACAAACAATCAAAATTTGCAGGACGCAGCAATGGCAGTTGTTGTGAAAAAAGGTAAGTAAGCCTTATGTAAGCTAAGTATATTTGCTTGAGTTTATTTTTGTCATAGACATCAGACAACTTGTGAAAGGCTTTCCATCTGTCCCTTTTTATAGCAGCATTGCTGTCATCCATGGGTGACACTGATGCCATTACAAACACTGAGAGAACTTTCAATTTCTACGCTTTACATCATATCCATTTGGTGTTTAAGTTGGCCAGAGGCAGGTATCAATCACTGCTCTTGGGTCTATTAAAGGTTGAATATCATTATTAATTTGTTGATTACTTTTCTGTGGTTTTCAGGAGTCTACATAGTGGCCGGTAAGCGTACTCCTTTCGGGAAGTATGGAGGCCTGCTTCGAGATGTCTTGGCTGAGGATCTGTTTGCTACAGCAGCTAAAGCAGCTCTGAAGGCTGGTGATGTGGCTGCTGATCTTGTGGACACTGTCAATATCGGCCAGGTTAGGAATTTTAAATTTTTTGATGAATAGAGAATAGTGTTGTAGTTCAGAAATTGCAGTTTCAGAAGATTGAACATCCAAAGAGGAGCTGACTCCATTTTAGATATTCCATCTTTTGAAATTGCAATAGAAATATTAAATTTATCAAGTCTAAACTTGAGGAATTTAATATTCCTATAGGTAATATGAAACATCCTTGAACACTAAAGCCATTATTTTATTAGTTCAGTATGTAACTGCTCCTCAGATAAGTTCGATATCACAAACCAGTATGTCTCCTCGTCATGCATCGCTGAAAGCTGGCATCCCTCCGGAGCGACCAGTGCTCAGCTTGAACAGACTGTCGGGCTCTGCATTCGACGCTATCATTTGCGGTGCACAGGTAAGTCACGGGATAAGGCCCTGATTTGAGGAGATCAGGCCTTCTGATCCATGGCCTTTTGTTATTTTACGTACAAAAATGTATAAAGACTTCACTACTAGCTGGTGCAATCTGGATCAAAAACCACTTTTTTTGCAGGAAATTCTTCTAGGTGCATCTCAAATCTCCCTTGCTGGTGGCATGGAACTCTTGTCTTCAGTCCCTTTTCTAGTCCGTGATGTGCGTTTTGGAACTGAGTTGGGAAAGGCTACTGAAATGGAAGACTTCCTCTACAAGGGTGTCTTCGATTCTTACTGCAATATGTATCTGTTGCAAACAGTTGATATTGTTGCTGCAAAGTATGGTATAACTAGGAGAGAGGCCGATGAGTACGCTTTGAAATCGCAGCAAAAGTGGAAGCATGGTAAGTTATGCTGCTTCTTCTGGAGTTTGTAGATTTTGAGTAAAACGGCTAACAGCTGCTCTTCGAACTGTCAAACCAGATCGAAGAGCAGCTGCCGTACCTAAACACCATAAACACATCAAAATGTCTAGGGCACAGAGTACATTTTGTACATCTAAATAGGGTTCAAGTTAATTAAAAAAAAAAAAATTATTGCCATATTGAAAATAAATAAAAATGTTTATTTAGATCAGAGGTCCCCAAACTTTTTTTGTCTCGTAGACTATTTGACATATTTTTCGGTTTTGGTTGGACCCACCCCAGCTTACATTGCATTTTGTGCAAATTCATCAAAAAAATTCTAACTGTAATGAGGTGTAGAGCGAAAAAATAAAATAATAAAGAACACGTTATGTACAGTCGCCAGCACATCAACTTACCACTAACTGTCAGATTTCCTCATTCCATTTTGAACTTAACCACGAACATTTTAAGGTTTAAAATCATTTGGAGAATTTTCACAGTTTCGTGTAGCTTGACCTGCCGGCGACTGTACTTGTGCGATTACTGTCTGAGACAAGAATGGACAAGAACTTCTACTACGCATACGCGGGTAGGTACCATGATGATATCTGGTATCATTATGTGCAAGTTTCTACAAGTTCAAAGTGTATTGCGACCACAAAGCGAATATCCTACTAACTTAACACAGTTTTATGAGATACAGGGTGGCAGGGACAACCGCGCACAACCTGTTACCACCATGGATTCAGTCATCGATCACCAATAAAGAACTAGATACACAATCGCATACTTTTTTTTTTTAATAACCTACAAACTAATATCAACGGGAGGGTTCAGGATCATGTAGATACTGAATCCATGGTAACAGGTTGCGTGTCGATGTCCCTGCCACCCTGTAGTCAAAATCGCTAATAATATTATAAAATTGCGAAAATAATTTCGTTTAAAAAACATGCAACAGTACAGTACTTACAATAATTATACTATAGTCGTCGGGCTGTTTGTTACGTTTTCAGCTAAAAACTAAGCAACAAATCATGTGTGTATGTGGGCTATTCCATTAATATTATTATATTAAAAACCTGTGATATCCCACTGCAGGGCAAAGGCCTGCCTACTCTCTTTCCACTTCCACTCTGTTTAAAGCTGCTAAGGACCAGTTTTTGTTGAAGGAGTCCAGCTCATCCCGCCATCTCCGTCTTGGCCTGCTGCGATGTCGCTTGCCATTAAGAGGGGCCCATTGGGTCGTAAGTTTGGCCCATTGGTCGTCTGACATGCGGCAGATATGTCCAGCCCAATTCCATTTTAGCGTGGCAGCTTTCCAAGTGACATCAGTTATCTTCGTGATTGAACAGATGGTTGTAATCCTAAAACCCTGTCTGTTCGTTCGATATCTAGAATACTCCGTTCCATAGACCTCTATTAGTCACGATCTGCTTAAATAAGATCCACTATCGTGGACCCCCGTTTACATCTCACGGACCCCCAATTATTTATTTCACTTACATGGACCCCTTATAGATTGTCGTCGACCCCTGGCGGCGATATAGATCACTTTGGGTATATAGATAGATTGAGTAAAATGTTTTCGTATCTATAGATAGATAGACAAAGTACTCTCTGCTTTTGCATTAATAATGATTTTAGCGATTTTTATTTGGGCTGAATTTTGCACCTTAGAATCCTGACATTAAAATATGATAAAACGATAAAAATTAAAGGTTTTTATTCCGTAAAATTAACAATTAGTACCTAGTCTGTATTTCCGCCGTTCGCGTATAACACAATCACAGCGATTCGGTGTACTCAATATGAGTTCATCCAAATCACGTTGCGGAATGGCCCCCGACTTCCGTTCTATCAGACATAAAAGATTTTTCTGTAGTATATATTTCGCAGAGCTCTTCTTTGAAGCATACTCGTATCCCATGCGTGCTCAGTGGGATTTAAGTCTGGCGATTGATTAGGCCATGGCAGGACGTTGATATTAGCTGCGGCAAGTGTGTTTGCAACGACTCCGGCAGTGTGTGGACATGTAGAAGAAATGAAGCACCAAATTGGGTTCGCAAAGAAATGCCAACATCGGATAATGAGATTGCCTCTGATCCAAATCAATTCGGTTCTTCCGCTGATCCAAATACCCGCCCATATCCACGTTCCACCACTGCTGTATGCATGGACTTCCTGGCATGATTTTAAACGTTCTTGGCGTCCAACCAAAGCGAGATTCGTTAGAAAAACACACAAAACGCCACTCTTCTTCTGCACAATTTCTGTGTTCACAAGCCCATTGTAAACGGGTTCTGCGATTGCTGGGCTATAGGTGGTACACGAAGCGGCCTGCGGGAATGGAGATTGACAGCATGAAAGCGATTTATTATGGTTTGATCCTATCGCTTATTAACATCCCTGAAGTGAAGAGCTATGAAGCCGCGTAACCAACACCATCACGGTCATTGTACGATTTCGTCGGGCAGTAATTTGTACCTATGTAACGATCTTGTTTGCGTGTGGTTATGAGAGTTCGTCCTTCATGTTGCTCTGCCACGCTGCCAGAGATGCAGTAACTTGTCCAAAATCGACTTAAAACACTGTGCGTAGTGCCAGAGCACGTTGCCGAGAAGCAGCTTCCAACATTCCCACGGCTCTGATCATTTCTTCTCGGCTCAAATGACGTCTTCTGTCCATATTAACATTCTTTTGTATAGCTTCCACTCAGAAGTATGGCAGAAATTTTACTGATTTGGCCTCCAACCCGTTGCAGGATTATATTATAAACAATACGATTTGCCAGAAAATTTTCACATTTTGACCGAATTCAAAAGCTTTTCAAATGACGAAATTTATTAAAAACTATCCATAGGAGTTACAAAAAATATAATTAATAACCTGAATTTTTGGAACTACCAAAAACGTGCTTGATCCCTAGACACTTTTGATATGTGTAGGTATATCAAGAAATTACCAAACCAATTGTTTGAAGACCTTCGACAACAAATAACATAATCAAAGAGAGAGACCTTCATTAACTTCCAGCGGATGCAAGCGGATTCTTCAACGAGGAGTTGGTCCCAGTGCCAGTGAAACTGAAGAATCGTGAGGTCCTGATGACGAGGGACGAACACCCCCAGCCTGACATCACATTAGAGAAACTCAGCAAATTGCCGCCGGTGTTCCATGGTGGAATCACTACTGCAGGCACTGCCACTGTGAGTAGGTATGAAATAGTATTAGTATTTTTTTTTTAAGAATACTAACTATTTCATTTTCATCAGTAGCAGTCATCAGCAATCAAGGATAAATCTTATACTGGTAACCCTTGACATGGTCTACTGCCACTTTGCCAGGCTTCCGAGATCAATCAAATAGAACCCAAGATAGGTATCTATGTATCGATATTATTCAAATATCTACAGGCAATATTCAAGACGGGATCGCGGGTTTGATCTATTTCTTGCAGGGTGTCAACGACGGTGCAGCAGCAATGATTCTAGCCAATGATCAAGCTTTGAAGGACCATAACTTGAAGCCGTTAGCACGGCTTGTAGGCTGGTCATGTGTAGGAGTGGATCCAATCATGATGGGTATCGCGGCAGTCCCTGCTGTGCAGACACTACTCAAGAGTACCGGGCTGACAATCGCTGACATGGACTTAGTTGAGGTAGATATACATTCGTTTTTAATAAAAAAATATGTAAGGACCCACGCAGTAGACCAGCGAAAATTGAACGACCAATTTTCTGACTTTTGATAAATTCAGACATTGGCAATGCAATGCCCTTGAAGAATTTATTTTTAGACATTCCTAAAAACTTCGAAGTTGATTAGATGATTTTTTATATGGGCAAACTCCAAAAACAAATGATTACAAATTGAAAGACTTATTATTCCAGCTTCATGAAACATACGCAGCAACAACGCTGATTTGTGCTAGAGAGCTGGCAGTGAATGATGATAAACTAAACGTCAACGGGGGAGCCATCTCTATCGGACATCCGTCCGGCGCGTCGGGGGCCAGAATCATGTCACACCTCACTCATCAACTCAGGTAGGATAGAAATTGGATACTGAAAAAAAGAGTCCGCAGAGTAGTAGGTACAGCATACATACTTTGTCTTGGGATAAGTTTAAATTTTCAAGATATTTTTTTGTGGAAACATTATATTTCATTTCAATTTCTGAGTGTAGTTCAGTTTGAAAGACCACGCGTTGCTAGAGACACTACTGACAAAAAAACCAAAAGCATAGCATCAGCCTATATTGTTCTCACTGCTGGGACACATGCCTCCTCTCTGAGAGAGGGGTGGGCTGTACTGTAATCCACCACGCGGGCCCAATGCGGGTTAGTAGATGTCACATGTCTTCGAATTTTTTGGTTCTAAGAGATGCCGCTTTCCTCACGATGTTTACCTTCACCGTTTTGAGAGCAGTGGTGATGAAATGATTTACACAAAGTAAAGCGCCTGTGTGGGTTCGAACCCACGACTTACAAATCGTAAGTCGGATCCATTACCACTGGGCCACCACTGCTCAAGACTGCCAAACATAAGATATACGCGATTTGTGCAATCACTACGAACAGGACGATCAAAAAGGGTTTACTTATTGAGGAACCGTTATTCTTGTTTCAGGCGACGTGGTCTTAATAGGGGCATCGCATCAGCTAGTATCGCCGGTGGACAAGGCGTAGCTATGATTATCGAAACTGTTTGATCAGGGAGGCATAACGAAACTAAAGGAGAGAATCATTCATATTCGTAAGCTGCTATTGGGGGATGACCTTCATCATTATTCAGCAGGAAAGAAGATGGAGGGTTTAATAATATTTTATTATTTTAATAAAAAATATATATTTGGCAGTGTATCGTTTTCTTTAGCACTACGAGAGTGCGAGGTGCTCGAAATTTCTATGATGGATAAAGTTCGTCATTAAAGTTATCCGGAAAAGAACATGTCCGTTTCAACCGGGCGGCTTAGTCATAAAATTTGATGAAACTTTGCCAGGAATTAGTGGTAATTTGTTACTTTACACACCTCTTTTCCTGAATTTGTTGCAAAAAAAACGAAGACGCTATGACCAAAAATAGTTGGCCGCTAGAACCGCCACTTGCCGTAGTCACCGCCTGTTATTACACAGAAACTAAATAATGCCGATAGGTGAATGATGCATCAAAAGAAAGGTCCTAATTTGTTGTATTTGTAGCAAAAATAAAAAACCTCAAAACGTATACAAACAAAAAGTTATGCTATATTTAGTTTCTAGGTTATGGGTAAGTAGGTATCTCACCCTAAATATCAAATTAATAGAGGCTTATGTGTATGGTCAATTAGTTGCTAATTTGTTGCAGCGAATAAATAAGAAAAATACCACAAAAAAGGTTCAATAATTTGTTAAGAGCCGATTTTAGTTGGCCGCTCGGACGGCAATGTGCCTAAAATACAATGGCGTTTGTTTCGTTATTAAAAGTAGGTTCACGCTTAGGTATAGTACTAATCGGCAGGTAACGTAACCTAGTTTGGATAAATGTGGCGAAAATAACGGTGAAATTCATATTTTAGGAGATATACACTGCAGTATAGTAGTATGAAACTGTATTAGAGTAGGGTGACCATGATTACAAAAGTACGAAGGCATGTCTTTAAAATATAATAGATAGAAAGGTATCCTATTCACATAAGGTATCTATATTAGTTTAAACTAGCTACCTAAACTCGTACTTACATCTATAGGTACTAATCAAGTTATCAACCTAATTTTTGAATCTTTTGTTTGCTTATAATAATTATGTACTATTATTGTACTCTGTTTGAAAAAATATGCGGTTCGTTTGCGGCCTTATATTTCTATTGTTCTTAATTCTTTAAAGTATTTTCTGATAAAAGTTTTGTTTCATTGACTTTCCGCAGGTGTTTTATGATGGGAACGATTCCAGAAAAGGGATCTCTTTTGTTTCCAAACTATTGTTAAATAGTACATTTGATACAAGTGAAGAAATTTTGTTACTGCATTCGAGGCGGAATACACACACGAGCCGTAGGCGAGGGTGCTAAGGAACCGAGAACTGCAAGAACAAATGTCCACGTGTATCAAACGACGTTTTTCAATACACTTTTGAAGAAATAAGATAAAAGAACGAAAAATATTTTTGTCATTACGATCTAAGACTGAATTTGCTTTTTTTCCCGCGCTTTACCGTCGCTGGTTAAAGGAGAGGCAAAGGTATAAAGCCGCTAAACAGCCTAATATAAAAAAAAACATTCAATCATTTTTGAGTTTAGAACACAAATAAATGTTAATTTGTTCATAATTGTATTTTTTTTTTAATAATCATGGTTTTCGTAATCGTGATTTTCATACCACTAAGTTGCCGAGAAAATTATCACTAAATCCAGAAGTGTCTAAAAGTGCTTAGATATGAGTTGTGCCTACTTGTATGTTAGATTTGCTAATGTTAAACTCACCACTAAAAAGTGTATTACAGAGGGATCCAAATCAAAAGCGGTAAGTTTTATTTACAATTTCATGACTTGATTAAAGAAATAAACTGTAATACCTATTATAATATCTGTGTAAAAATGAAGTATCTATAAAAAGACGTCTGAAATTAGTCTCTGCCACATTTTATTGTGATTTTACTTCACGTGTGGTCGTCTCGAAGAATTCTTAATAATATTTTTAGTTTAATTACTAGCATTAGCTTTTAATTTACCTGTATAATATAATTGATAATAATTATAACATCAAAGGGAAGAAACGCGAGCGTGCGAGCCGCGAAGCGCGCGCGCGCCTCCCTTCCCTGCCCGCACCTCTCAGTCCCACATAATCCGCGTGTCGTACCGCACGTAATACTGTTCTGTGAACCGCCCGCGCCACAGTTAACACGCTTCGGGCTTCGGGCAAGAAACACAACAATGCTTAACTACAGGAGTACCAGAATGCCGTTGGACTTCCATGTGTGGGTTAGGGCAAAAGGCCTGGTTTATGGTAATGACGGCCATACCATATCTAGTGCGGAACAATAAAAAATGTGAAATGTGAAAGCTTTTGCAGTGATGGCTAGTGATAGACACATTATTTTAAAGCGCAAGGACACATAATGAAACGTGCAGCCGTCTGCGTCCAACAACAGGGCGAATTTGTACAACAATTGGTGTTAATAGTATAAATAATAACTACGTAGGAATTAGGTATGTACATTTTAAATTATTGTAAATAAGTTAATTCTAATTTCCACGATAACATGGCAAGCCATTTATCCCGTTTATCACACAGCCATTGCGAGGCGAGAAACAGCGTGTACCTACAACAGTACAAGTCTGCCAATCTATGGTACGATTTTTGATCAAATAAATCCACGCCACGCACTTAGACTTCTTAATGTTCACATCTGTACGAGTAGGGAGGTAGGCAACTAACAATCAGCTGACGGATACAAGTCGATGCACTCGTAACGTCACAGAGGTCATTAACTTATGCGAATTCGAGTTGCACCTATCAGCTGTTTATTAGTATTTGCCTAATTTACCGGTATGTAGGTACAGTAGATTAGGATTAAAATTTGTTTTAATCACACCTAGGTTCCTGTTCGTAAAACTTTAAGGAGGGAATTTAATAATGTAGGTACCTACTTAGGTTTAGGAGGTTTTGCATTTTAAATTCACATTTATTATTTTTGTAATCGATAAGCTATTAAAATAAGACTAGATAGAGTTACGAAGTCTACCTACGTTGGTTTTATTTTTAACATCATCACGCCTGTATTCCCCGTAGAGATAGGCAGAGGTGTATTTTCATACGTCTACTACAGTTCACCAATGATATTGTTAGGGCCCATGTAAAAGGTCAGGGCAGGTGTTTGCGTCCGGCAGCTTGCGCGGCCTCGCGGAGACGTGCATGCAAACACAACCTCACCAACACGCTGCTCGACACAGAATAGATGAGACGCCGCGCTCGATGCGGCGGCGCGCCGCCTCCCTCGCCGCGTCGGGCGGGTCATTCATAGAATGGGGAGTAAAGGTTTTATGCAAAATGTCTCAAGCAGTTTTAAAATTATAATAATTGCGTAAAATACAAAACATTTAGATAAAAAAAAAAAAACGTGTCTATAGGTTCTGTACCAGCTATAGATGTATGTCTTAAAATATTTCGTGTATGAATAGATACACCTTATATATTATTTATAAAAAAAACTTAAAGGTCCAATAACTTAGTAGGTACTGGGTATGGTGTTTCAAAGTCAAACCAGTCAGGAATGATGAAAACTAAAACCCCTTAAAGGATAACGGTTATAACGGTTGAAACGGATATATATATATTATGTCTAGTATATATATATACCACACGTGAAATAACACAAAAACTGAAATAAACTCTAAAGTTTATTTCTTTAAACATTCATGAAATTGTAAATAAAACTTACCGCATTTGATTTGGATCTCTCTATAATACAGTTTTCTTTGGTGGTTAGTTCTAAATTAGCAAATCCAACATACAAGTAGGCACAAGTACCTATGTAGTCTGTGGAATGCAATAACAAAATTTCTTCACTTGTATCAAAATGTACTATTTAACCATAGTTTGGAAACAAAAGATATCCTTTTTCTGGAATCGTTCCCATCATAAAACACCTGCGGAAAGTCAATGAAACGAAACTTTTATCAGTAAATATTAGGTTGGGGAAAAAGTCTTTTCGCATTATAGTATGTATGAACTTGTAATAAAATCTCTTTGGCTACACTATTTGTATCTGGCTGGTTTTGGTATCATTGAAAGTTTAAATTTTAAAGAACTTATTTCCAAATTCAAATTAGGAAAATGTGTGATTTTCATTTGTTTTTCGTACTGTCAAGATGAGTGAATCTAATGAAGAAATTCGATACATTTTATAATTTTACTATAAAAAAGGTAAAAATGCAACGCAAGCCGCGAAAAAAAATTGCGATGTTTATGGACCTAGTGCAGTGTCTGTGAGAGTAGCACACATTTGGTTTAAGCGTTTTCAATCCGGAAATTTTGATGTCAAAGATGCAGGTCGCTCTGGTCGCCCTATTACGGATAAAATGCATGCCATTTTTGAAAAAGTGGAGCAAGATCGGCATATCAGTAGTTGCGACGTAGCTGAAGAACTGGGAATTGACCACAAAACAGTTTTGGCAAATTTGAAAAAAACTGGGTATACAAAAAAGCTCGATATTTGGGTACCTTACGAGCTCACTGAAAGAAACCTAATGAACCGTGTACTCATTTGTGATTCTTTATTACGACGTAATGAAACCGAACCATTTTTGAAGAAGCTGATAACTGGTGATGAAAAACTTTTTTACAAAAAAACAACCGACTTCCAAAAAAAACACTAAAAGACGTGAAAAATAACTCTAATTTCGGAAGTCGGTGGCCAAACACGAAAATACAAAACCAAAGGCACCGACTTCCGAAATTAAAGTTATTTTTCACGTCTTTTAGTGTTTTTTAACCGACTTCACAAAAAGGAGGAGGTTCTCAATTCGTCTGTATGTTTTTTTTTTTTTTTTTTTTTTTTTTTTTTTTATGTGTGTTAGCTCATAACTTTGTTCTGGGTGAACCGATTTGGATGATTCTTTTTTTATTTGATAGGTGGTGCTTCACATGTGGTCCCATTTAAATTTGATTAAGGTCTGACCAGTAGTTTTTGAGTTATCCTTAATACTACAGATTTTTTCCACTTAGTTTATATGGATGATGTGTTAATAATTTCCTGTCACTGTTATTTACACACCAAGTAGTGGTATACGAATTTGTGTGGGGTAGGTACCGCAACTAAAAAGTGAAAAATAAAAACTTTTTTACAAAAAAACAACCGACTTCCAAAAAAAACACTAAAAGACGTGAAAAATAACTTTAATTTCGGAAGTCGGTGGCCAAACACGAAAATACAAAACCAAAGGCACCGACTTCCGAAATTAAAGTTATTTTTCACGTCTTTTAGTGTTTTTTTTGGAAGTCGGTTGTTTTTTTGTAAAAAAGTTTTTTTTGGAAGTCGGTTGTTTTTTTGTAAAAAAGTTTTTATTTTTCACTTTTTAGTTGCGGTACCTACCCCACACAAATTCGTATACCACTACTTGGTGTGTAAATAACAGTGATAGGAAATTATTAGCACATCATCCATATAAACTAAGTGGAAAAAATATGCAGTATTAAGGATAACTCAAAAACTACTGGTCAGACCTTGATAAAATTTAAATGGGACTACATGTGAAGCACCACCTATCAAATAAAAAAAGAATCATCCAAATCGGTTCACCCAGAAAAAAGTTATGAGCTAACACACATAAAAAAAAAAAAAAAAAAAACATACAGACGAATTGAGAACCTCCTCCTTTTTGTGAAGTCGGTTAAAAAGTGGATCACGTACGACATGAACGTGCGAAAAAGGTCGTGGTTAAAGGCCGGTCAGGCTTCACAGACTGTGGCGAAACCCGGGTTAACTCGCAACAAGGTGATGCTGTGTGTGTGGTGGGATTGAAAGGGCATTATTCATTATGAGCTGTTACCACCAGGCAGGACCATCGATTCTGAACTCTACTGCGAACAACTGATGAGATTAAAGCAAGAAGTTGAGAGAAAGCGGCCGGAATTAATCAACAGAAGGGGTGTGGTTTTTCATCATGATAACGCTAGACCTCACACATCTTTAGCCACTCAGCAAAAATTAAGAGAGTTTGGCTGGGAGGTGTTAATGCATCCGTCGTATAGTCCTGACCTTGCACCTTCAGATTTCCACCTGTTTCGGTCTCTTCAGAATTCTTTAGGCAGTGTCAGGTTAACATCACGAGAGGACTGCCAAAACCACTTGTCGCGGTATTTTGATCAGAAGTCCCAAAATTTCTATAGCAATGGGATCATGTCCCTACCTACAAGATGGCAAAAAGTTATCGAACAAAATGGTACCTACTAATAAACTATATTAAAAAATGTTTTGAATTTTCTTAAAAAATGCGAAGAATCTTTTTCCCCAACCTATTACTTTAAAGAATTAAGAACAATAGAATTATATAAGGCCGCAAACGACCACATATTTTTTCAAACAGAGTACAATAACAGAAAACAAAAGATTCAAAAATTAGGTTGATAACTTGATTAGTACCTATAGATGTAAGTACGAGTTTAGGTAGCTAGTTTAAACTAATATAGATACCTTATGTGAATAGGATACCTTTCTATCTATTATATTTTAAAGACATGCCTTCGTACTTTTGTAATCATGGTCACCCTACTCTAATACAGTTTCATACTACTATACTGCAGTGAATATCTCCTAAAATATGAATTTCACCGTTATTTTCGCCACATTTATCCAAACTAGGTTACGTTACCTGCCGATTAGTACTATACCTAAGCGTGAACCTACTTTTAATAACGAAACAAACGCCATTGTATTTTAGGCACATTGCCGTCCGAGCGGCCAACTAAAATCGGCTCTTAACAAATTATTGAACCTTTTTTGTGGTATTTTTCTTATTTATTCGCTGCAACAAATTAGCAACTAATTGACCATACACATAAGCCTCTATTAATTTGATATTTAGGGTGAGATACCTACTTACCCATAACCTAGAAACTAAATATAGCATAACTTTTTGTTTGTATACGTTTTGAGGTTTTTTATTTTTGCTACAAATACAACAAATTAGGACCTTTCTTTTGATGCATCATTCACCTATCGGCATTATTTAGTTTCTGTGTAATAACAGGCGGTGACTACGGCAAGTGGCGGTTCTAGCGGCCAACTATTTTTGGTCATAGCGTCTTCGTTTTTTTTGCAACAAATTCAGGAAAAGAGGTGTGTATAGTAACAAATTACCACTAATTCCTGGCAAAGTTTCATCAAATTTTATGACTAGGCCGCGCGGTTGAAACGGACATAAAAGAACTACAGTCATCGACATAGTTTACAGAGTTAGCAAGCTGAAGGAGCAGCAAGCCGGCTATGTCTAACGAAGGTCATATAGAGGCCTGTGTTTTACCAGCAGTGGGAATTTTATAGGCTGATTATGCTTATGAACGGTATTACACTTTCATCCTACATTGTCTATTTAAAACGAATTACCATCCTACTAATGTTATAAATGTGAAATATAGTGAGGAAGGATGGATGGATGGATGTTTGTACGTTAGTCTTTCAAGCAAAAACTACTGAACGGATTTGGATAGAATTTTGAACACAGATAGTTTATAACCTGGATTTACACGTAGGATACTTTTTACCTCGGTAGTACGTTCCCGTGAGATCACTTCCGACTTCACGCGGGCGAAGCCGCGGGCTAAAGCTAGTCTATAATAAGCACTGAATTGTCCTCTTGTTTATACGCATAGTATGTAAGTCTGATCTATACGCGAAAGGATTAGCATAGATAGTGAGTTGGCAAATAAATGGTACTAGGTGGACAAGGATCAGATAAGATAAACTGCACAAATATTTAGCAGTTCCAGCTTCACATCTCGAAGACCGTCGTCGGGTCGGTTGCAGTTGCATGAAATCAGTTCATAAATTGTTGGAAATGGCTGTTGCATTAAAAACGGGTGAGTATTTATTGACTAGGGTGGACAAACTTTTCAAAAGCTTATTTTTATATAAATAAAGGGTTAGCGAATTACTTGGGCCTTTGAAAAAGCTGTTTTATTTTACTTGTTTACAAACTAGTTTACCATGTGTATGGTATTTATACGAAACGAGACGAAAATCATGTACAATTCGCACGTCTTGCCGAGTCCAATCCACATCGAAGGGTCGCTTCTCCAAGTTGTGAAGGAGTATGTCTACCTAGGGCAAGTCATCCAGCTCGGTAGACACAACTTTGAGAAAGAAGCCGACAGAAGGATCCGGTTAGGTTGGGCAGCGTTTGGAAAACTTCGTCAAGTTTTCTCGTCGCCAATCCCGCAATGTTTGAAGATTAAGGTCTTCAACCAGTGCGTCCTGCCCGTTATGACATACGGTGCCGAAACGTGGACACTGACAGTCGGGCTGGCTCACAAATTTAAGGTCGCTCAGCGCGCTATGGAGCGGGCTATGCTCGGGGTTTCTTTGAAGGATAAAATCAGAAACGAAGTTATGCGGAAAAGAACCGGAGTTACCGACATAGCTTGCAGAGTAAGCAAGCTGAAGTGGCAGTGGACTGGCCATGTTAGTCGGAGGACCGATGGCCGGTGGAGCAGACAAGTCCTGGAGTGGCGACCGCGTATCGGCAAGCGTAGTGTGGGACGCCCCCCAGCTAGATGGACCGACGACCTCAAAAAAGTGGCTGGGACAGACTGGATGCGGAAGGCGGAGGACAGGGTGTTGTGGTGCAGCATGGGAGAGGCCTATGTCCAGCAGTGGACTGCGATAGGCTGAGTTGATTGGTTGATTGATGGTATTTATAAGAATAGGATTATAGGACCCACTCTCTCAACCGTAGCAGGAGAAGGAATAAAGTACCTGTTACAGGACTTCTAAATAGCCAGGACCATACTAACCTACTATAATCTTAATTCTAACTAATATTATAAATGCGAAAGTAAGTTTGTTTGTTTGTTACGCTTTCACGCTAAAACGGCTGAACGGATTTGGATGAAATTTAGCACATGGGTAGACCATGACCTGTAGAAGGAAATAGGCTTCTTTTCATCCTAGATCACAGACGAAGTCGCGGGCAACAGCAATTTTTTTTTTTGCATTTTAATTTTGAATAATTATTATTTCTATAGGCAGCATTTCTATATACATAGTAGCAGCAAAACGCACTCCTTTCGCTAAAATGGGCAGAGCATTAAAAGATGTTCACCCTTCGGAGCTGTTCGCGGCCGCGGCGAGGGCGGCGTTCAGAGCGAGTCATCTGGCGCCTCGTCTAGTGGATACTGTTAATGTGGGACAAGTGTATACGGTAAAAACTGTTATTTGTTTATTAACACTAATTATCAAAATGTTAACATAACACACACAGATAAAGGAGAAAGTGAAAATTGCGTCGTTTAACAATAATCCAAAAATACTGAACTGATGAGAGTCGAAAACTGCATCTTATACCGATGATGAACAATGTCGATGGGCGTGTACAAAGAAGAAACACCTAAATTTACGTAGGTAATAATCTTCCTTATGATTACAGATTAGCGGATCATCAGACGGTATCCTGACTCCTCGACATTCAGCTCTAAAAGCAGGAGTTCCTTATGACAAACCAGCTCTTGGTGTCAACCTTCTATGTGGTTCCGGCTTTCAAGCCATGGTTAATAGTGCGCAAGTAAGTTATTTTCTACAATATTTCTCTATTTCCAAAGTGCTCATTCATGACTAGAAGGACGTACTTAAGTAGATACTGTCGCTTATGGAGGCTATAATAGTGAACGAGGTTTCATTATGTTTGATTTTCTACTTTTCTTTCCAGGATATTCTTCTGGGATCAGCCCAAATCTCCCTAGCAGGTGGAACAGAAAACATGTCAGCAATCCCGTTCTTAGTCAGAGACTTACGCTTCGGCACCCAGCTGGGTCAAGCCAGGAATTTCGAGGATTTTCTGAAAGCCGGTTCAGTGGACTCTTACTGTAACTTCAGTATGGCAGAGACTGCTGAGAATCTCGCCGAGATGTACCATCTGAAGAGGGTGCAACTTGATGAATTCGCTTTGAAGTCGCAGATGAAATGGAAAGCTGGTATGTTTTAGTTATTTTCGCTGCATTCCTGACTTGTCCGTTGCATTTTTTTTGCCATTGAAGACTGGCAATTTCGAAGGTTTAAAATAGTGAAATTCCGACACATCTTCTGATTATAATACTGTATAAGTACCTTGCCAATAAAGCTGCTTATATTTAGCTGACGTTTGATTCTCTTGCTTGACTTGACCGAGTGCAAATATTTCCAGGTTTCGAAAACGGCGCTTTTGAAGCAGAGATGGCTCCAGTGACAGTGACGGTGGATGGTAAACCAGTGGTTGTGGACAAAGACGATCATCCTCGTGCCAATACCACGATGGAGTCCCTCAGCAAACTGCCTGTGTTGTTTAGAGAAGGCGGAGTTGGGACTGTCGGGAATTCTACTGTGAGTTGAGTAACTGGCATTTTCAGGTCATTCTGTCCTATCAGAATGCAATTGGTTTGTTTTTTGAAACTGCCAAGCAGTATGTCATTACATTGCAGTTTTGAACAGAGCATTGATTTGTAATAAATACTTAAAATAATAATGATAATAAATTTTTTTATTGATAACTTTACGAAAAATATCGATTAGGAGTAAAACAAAACATTCACAGGTTATTTACCGATGCTACCTTCTCTTTTTAAGGGTGTAAACGACGGTGCAGGCGTCTTGATCCTTGCAAGTGAAAAGGCAGTTAAACAACATAATCTGACTCCTCTGGTGCGTCTGTCGGGCTGGTCTCATGCTGGAGTGGAGCCGAGGGTCATGGGGTTGGGACCTGTGCCTGCTGTTAGACAATTGCTGGACGCTACTGGGTTCACGCTTGATGATATGGACATGGTTGAGGTAAGACTTCTTCAATTATCATCGTTGCGGCACATAAATATTGCCATGTCTATAAGTTGCCCATAAAATGCATCGATTGAGGACAATTCTGTAGATGGCGAGAAAATGGCAATATCAGCTCTGCTGCACTGCAAAGTTATGTAAGTATTTAGATATAGTGGCGAATTTCTTTTTACATCCAGTCGTTTTTGCAACTTGCTAAACACTTAACGAAATGCTTGATAAGATAAAAATGCAGATAAAAAATTATTTTGGTAAACACGGATAACATAATAATACAATTTTCAGCGGTCAAACCAAAGGTCATTTTGGTGCGGTACATAAGCGGTAGATACGAGTATAAGTAAATTTGCTTTACTTGCTTGTTTTTGATGGCATTGGTTTTTTGCAGTTCTAAAGTGAACCCCAATTGACCAATTATGCCATGTATTGACTAGGTATTCTTTTTTTTTTCTGAGCCAAGTTTTTCTCAAGGCATTGGACATTTTATCGTTCAAACTAACATAACATCACGCCCGCAATCCCCGAAGGGTTAGGCAGAGGTGTACCTATAGTAAATCCTCATTTCGACCGATATGTTTAAGTCCCATGTACAAGGGGCGCGAGCCTATCGCAATAAAACTACTCCGGGCTGCTACTGAGAAATTCCTGTTGGAAAACCCAATAACACATTATCCGACCTGGGAATTGAAACCAGGACCTCATGTTCAGATAGGCTGTTAAACTATGTTCTAGATTAACGAGCAGTTCGCGGCGCAGGCTTTGGCTAGCGTGATAGAGATGGACCTCGATCAGGACAAGCTGAACATCAACGGTGGTGCCATCGCGATTGGGCACCCGGCTGCTGCCTCTGGGGCTAGGATCGTTGCCCATCTTACGCATGAACTCATGTATTGTTAATTATTCTTTCATCGTCTAAGTATTTTCTCCTAGTTAAATGGAAACCGTCAACCCGTTTTGAGCAAGTGTGGTGATCAATGTTTGTGCCTTCTCTGTTTGAGAAGAGGCCTTTGCCCCGCAGTGAAACAATAGGTATAGGCTGGTTTTATTATTCAAGGGAAGTTGTTTTTGGGTGATCAGTACTAGATATTGATCACCCAAAGACCAATATGGAGCTAGGAAGCGTTGTATCCTTAACTTGTTTGAGAAAGTGCCGACTGGATAGTCTTATCCTCGTTCTGCTTAATTTGGCAACTACCCGATCTACATACAAGAAATAAAGAAAGGATTTAATTTTTTTTTCAGACGTCGAGACCTGAAACGAGGTATCGGTGCAACATGTATTGGTGGTGGCCAGGGCATCGCTGTGTTACTTGAGACTGTCTGATTACTATGCAAATAAAATAAATAAGCGTATATAATTCTGGCATGTGGCAAACATAGAACCCTTATCAATTTTATGTTGATGTTATTTTTTCATGCTCCTTACATAAATAGCTAAGTATCTGTCATTAATTTTGGTAACGTCTATTCTCGATTTCTAAAGCATTAGAAAAAGAGGCTCGTAGAAGCAGGAGTGCAAAACATTTTATTTCAAAGTGACAACCCTTTTAATTACAATTAAAATTGTTTTAACATTACTTTGATAAATAGATCTAAGACAGTACTAAATACTTATAAACAAAAAAAAAAGTATTTTTTTGGAAAATTATGATTTATTTATAATAACATCATCACACATTACAAACTAAAACAAAACGAGTGGATGAAACAACCAATCACATGTTAAATTATGAAATAAATGTATTTTTTTAAGACAATTTTATTTAAAATAAACACTTGCAACACGCAATACGTTGGTAAAACTTCTTTGTCTTTATGATCTAATTTAGTCACTATCATCAGATGATGAAGATCAACAAGTTGCACTGACATTAATAATACATTTTTCTACCACTTCATCCAGTAAGCCATCAAGTTGGCCTTTCCCCTTCTTTAATTTCATGAACGCAAGACTGCCATCGTTCTGGCGTATAGAGAATATAGTCTTTGTTCTGACGTAATATAATTCAGAGGTTGTGGGAGTAATCGTTTCACCTCGTCTAATTTGAATGTTTTATTATGTTGGGCCACATACCGTTAACCCTCCTTGCCTTACACCCGATTTCAGTTTATAGTCATCCGAAAACACATTTGCCCATTTTACAATATTTTTCTGATTCCTATACCAGTATGAGAAGATGCCTATGATTTCAGAAGAAACCCCCTCCTCCTTCAATTTATTCCAGAGTACTCCATAGGATACCAGATCGAACGCCCGGGATAGATCTAGGAAGCATGCATATATTGGAGTTTTTTATTTTTATTTTAGATAATAGTCAACAGTATGCATAGGTGTCAGAATGGCACTTTCTGTTGACAAACCTGCTTTAAAACCAAACGTCCTGTACAACATACATACCTACATACATCCACCAAGGCGTCCATCTTTTTTTTGGGTAAGAAATCAAATGACTTCTCCCGCTCTGGGAGGAGCGGAAGGGCGTGTGAGACTCTTACTGACTAAAACCCACCCGTATTCCTTCAGTTGCCTGTGCGCCAGGGTCACAGAACTCTTTCGAATAATCCGCGACCCCGGCAGGCATCGGCCTTATCGGACCTCGTCAATTATGTTGACATCTCATTGAGGCGCGCGTGGAACAATGCGCCGTCGACGCGGGTCTGGGTCCTTACCGCCCGGCGAGCTGAAGGCGTCAATCTAGCACCCTATCCAGCACTTTTGCTGTTGTACTAGCGAGTGATATAGGCACCTATGTCTCCTATCACCTATGTCTCCCGTAAGATTTTTAACAAGAACTACTACCTACTACAGTTTTAATTAATCTGGTGGCAAGTAGGAATGTCTTTTATACAAGGTACAAACAACATCGATAGTAATCTATTTAAGTATGTGAGTGCCAGCATATTTTTAGCCCTACTCACCTCTTTACTGGTAATTCTAATTGGCTGCGTAACATTATAATTACCAGTCCTTTCCACTTCCGTTTTCAATGGCGAGTCCACACTAAAACGGTCATTAAAAAAAAAAAAAAACAAATCGGCAAATCGGTCGAGCCGACTTCGAGTACCTATCGGGGAACATACATAAAAAAAAAGATTCCGACCAACTGAGAACCTCCTCCTTTTTTTGAAGTCCGTTAAAAATGCTGGCAAAATCTAGGTTAGGTTAGGTTTTAGGTTAGCTGGCGCCGGGAGGCCCGTCTTACTATTCAGTTTCTTAGGTGTTTAACCAGAATTGACTAAATTGATTGGCAGAGTGCTGACCCGCATTTGAATCTGTTCCCGATTTTGTTGACAGAATTATAACGTAGGTAACTACACCAACATGGTCAATCGACACCGGGGGCAACTTCTGTAGATCGCAAGCAACAAAAACAGGAATTGTATCAGCAATCACTTCTTTAAAAATATTGATCTAATATCTTCAACATTTCTCTTCGTTTTTCTATCTTTTCGCCTTACTACCTTCCTTTGTTTTGTCGGTAACAATTCAAATAAAGGTAAGCTTAGATTCTTCAGTATCTTTTTTAAACGACGTCACAAAAAGGAGGAGGTTCTCAATTCGTCAGCATTTTTTTTTTTTATGTGTGTTAGCTCATAACTTTTTTCTGGATGAACCGATTTGGATGATTCTTTTTTTATTTGATAGGTAGTGCTTTACATGTGGTCCCATTTAAATTTGATCAAGGTCTGACCAGTAGTTTGTGAGTTATCTTTAATATTGCATATTTTTTCCACTTAGTTTATATGGATGATGTGTTAATAATTTCCTGTCACTGTTATTTACACACCAAGTAATGGTATACGAATTTGTGTGGGGTAGGTACCGCAACTAAAAAGTGAAAAATTGAAACTTTTTTACAAAAAAACAACAGACTTCCAAAAAAAACACTAAAGGACGTGAAAAATAACTTTAATTACGGAAGTCGGTGGCCAAAAACGAAAATACAAAACTTTTTGACAAAAAAAACAACCGACTTCCAAAAAATACACTACAAAGTGAAAAATAACTTTAATTTCGGAAGTCGGTGTCTTTGGATCTTTATTCTAGTTTTTTGCCACCGACTTCCGAAATTAAAGTTATTTTTCACTTTGTAGTGTATTTTTTGGAAGTCGGTTGTTTTTTTTGTCAAAAAGTTTTTATTTTTCACTTTTTAGTGGGTTAGATAATAATTTATCGAAGTTACAATAGCCTAATGTCAACTGCTCATCAACTTTTACAAAATATTTCGTTTCCCGATGCAAGGAATTGAGGAGTTTATTGTTGAGGATTTCTCTTGGTAAAAACCAGAAGAACTGGAGCTGATGGTGAAGCCACCATCAGCTCCATTTCACCATATGCATTGTGACAAGCATAAATTGCTTAGCAACCAACGAAAGAGCATTGCTAGAGATGACGCGATTACGCAACTTAAATTCAGTCTCAAATTGACGCATCAGCATGACTAGTAGGTAGTGGTTGCCCTATGAAAAACTACAATCTTAATTGGGTATTATTTTTGTACAACCTGAATATTTTGGAATATTGAACCGTATGAAGTAAGCCCTACAAAAGGTAACTGCTGTAAATCGTTGAGGAATTCCCTCGACTGTCTATGGTCTCCATCATCAGACCTGTAATGGCACTTATAACCCATATGGGTGCAAAGTTCTCATCAAAATAAATGAATTAAGTCCAAACACAAGGTAGCTACTGTAAACCGTTGAGGAGTTCCCTTATCTGACTTTCATCTTCATCATGAGACCCCTAATGACAGTCATAACACATCTGGGTATAGTATTCTCATCAATAAAAATGAATGAAGCCCAAACACAAGGTAACTGCTGTAAATCGTTAAGGAATTCCTTCAACTGTCTATGGTCTCCATCATCAGACCTGTAATGGCACTTATAACCCATATGAGTGCAAAGTTCTCATCAATATAAATGAATTAAAACGAATCACAAGGTAGCTACTGTAAACCGTTGAGGAGTTCCCTTAACTGTCTTTCGTATTCATCATCAGACCCCTAATGACAGTCACAACCCATCTAGGTATAAAGTTCTCATCAATACAAATTAATCAAGCCCAAACACAAGGTAACTGCTTTAAATCGTTGAGGAATTCCTTCAACTGTCTATGGTCTCCATCATCAGACCTGTAATGGCACTTATAACCCATATGAGTGCAAAGTTATCATCAATATAAATGAATTAAAACGAATCACAAGGTAGGTACTGTAAACCGTTGAGGAGTTCCCTTAACTGTCCTTCGTCTTCATCATCAGACCCCTAATGATTATCACAACCCTTCAGGTGTAAAGTTCTCATAAATACAAATTAATCAAGCCCAAACACAAGGTACCTGCTGTAAATCATTGAGGAATTCCCTCGACTGTCTTTCGGCTCCATCATCAGATCGATTCCAGACCTTCATTAAATTGTAGTTCTTTAAAATACTTAATGAAAAAATTAACAAACGCACTAGGTGCTCCTACGATTTTCGAAGATTCCCCTCGATTTCTCCGGGATTCCATCATCAGATCCTGGTTTCCTTATCATGGGACCACCCTTGAGGTATGTCGTTTCTAACAAAAAAAGAATCATCCAAATCGGTTCACCCAGCAAAGAGTTCTGAGCTAACACACATAAAAAAAAAAAAAAAAAAAAAAAAAACATACAGGTGAATTGAGAACCTCCTCCTTTTTTTGAAGTCGGTTAAAAACCAGACACCGACTTCCGAAATTAAAGTTATTTTTCACGTCTTTTAGTGTTTTTTTTGGAAGTCGGTTGTTTTTTTGTAAAAAAGTTTTCGCAGAACGCTGATTCACTTATTAACAAGGCTCCTAATGTCCATTACATCGTGTTTGTATTGTACACACGGCTACATATCAAGCTATGCATTTCCAGTATACGCTGATCTCGCATTGTAGGTATAGGAATTCCGTACGATGAGAGGTCAGTTTATACCTAGGTAGGTACTGGAAATGTATAGCTTGATATTATGTAGCCCTGTGTACGTAGGACAAAACCTAATGAACATACTTCTCACTATACACCCGTTAAATTTTATTGTTTTTGACGCCATCTATAACAGCGAGATTGGTGATGACTTGATGAGATATAAATAGATTTTAATAAATTTGGCGTCAATCGTAACTGTAACAAGTTTATTGTACTTTTGTTACTAAGTGTGCTTTAATAATAACCTTTTTTAACTTCTGTCTAATGCTTGTAAGTATATATAAAGTATAGCAGAAAAGCCTTTGATTCTCAATTCATACATTATGTATAACATACTTACCAATAAACAACTGCTTTTCGTACCGGACTTTAGACTTTATTGACTTGAAAGATTAGTTTGTTATCAACATTTACTGGGGGCGCACGATTCACTTATGTACCTACCTACTTCAAAAATATGTGATAAAGATAAATAAAAACGTAATCCTTCAATATAGCGAGTAGATACGATAGTGAATGTGAAACTAAACTAGCACAACCGGTGTGGTTTTGTGCCGTGTTGACGTGCGAGTGCGAGTGAGTGCATCAAACCAAGATGGCCGTCGTTATCAATAAAGGTTGGTTTCACTTATTATTTTATATAGTGTACTTAGTTGCTTTAGCCACTTGTCCTATGTATTTATGTATGATACATTGACCTGTGCAGATATGATGATAAGTTGTTTGGTAATGGGTCCATGAAACAGACTTTATTATAATTTATTATGACGTGAGTTAAAACCGGCAAAATTACAAGTTGATATTTTGACATTCTTAATAAGTACCTACTTCATTTAATTTGGATTTAGTTAAGTACGATTGCGCTTATTAAAGTAGGTAAGTACCTATTAAAATAAAATTCTGAGTGTATATATTTTAAACGCCTTGCAAAAAGGTGTAGAAAGTCATTCGACAATAGATTAGGTACACAAACATCTTTAAATCACATCATTGTTTACAAATTAGCCAGACAAGATTTGTAATGAAGCGATTATAACTCTTATCTCTTGCATCACAAGGTTCAAATGCCATTGGACGGACTTTCACATAGGGGTCAATGTCCACATAAATAATTAAGGGCAAGGTTATTTCAAACATTCTGGTTGAATGAGTAAGTAGGTATGTTTTTATGCAACACATATGATTCCCTAAATACATAACTTAAACCAAAATAGAAGTGTGACATTCTAAGATATTCCTAAGAACCGCTACCTAAGAAACCTTAGTCCGCTTAGCTACCTAAGAAGACTATTCTTTAGAAAATTTAAAATCACCAGCGAAAATGTTTAATGGAAACACGTCTTTAGATTTTTTTAATCTTTTAGTACCTATCTATGGCAATACTTGCTGTCAAGATAATACACATACATACATAACATCACGCCTGTATTCCCTGATGGGTTAGGCCGAGGTGTACCTATAGCACACCCACATTTCGCCAGTTATGTTTAAGTCCCATGTAATAGGGGGCGAGCCTATTGCCATCAACCGGGCGCAAATCCAGACTCCAGGCTGCTGCCGAGAAATTCCAGATGGAGAAATCCGATAACACTGCCCGTCCCGGGAATCGAACCCAGGACCTCATGCTCAGCAGTAGCGCTTGCCACCACTAGACCGACGAGGCAGTCAAGATAATAAACATAAGAAAATCATTATCATACTTTTAGACAAACTACAGACGAACGAATGAATACCTAATTCATTGAGCATATGAATCCCAACACCAGATCACAGGAACCACTTTTACTCACCCGACATCTTCCACACCCAGGTATATTCATAGTGGCAGCCAAGCGCACGCCGTTCGGCAGGTTCGGTGGTGCATTCAAGGATGTGTACCCCTCTGACCTGCTGGCTGCTGCAGCTAAGGATGCTTTGAAAGCCGGCAGTGTCGCCCCGGAGGTCATCGACACTGTCAATATTGGACAGGTTTATGGGGTCAGTATAATTGAATATGGTTAGTAACTAATGTCCATTATGGCGGCCGATGGTTTAATGTTAAGGAGACTACTCAACAGGCCCACGTTAGGGGTCTTATGTCTAGCTAGAAGGACTAAAGCAGTTTCGTCGAGAGTTCAAGACGGCAAAACATATTAAAAGGGGCTGGACTGAAACTGAAACGTTACGCAATAGTTACTTGAATCCTCTTCACAATCCTGGTGATTTTGCTATTTATAAAAGTACGATGTTTTAGGTACTATAGTGGACCATCAATCTTATACAATACCTACGGTATGCGGCAGTCTGGCGACTGGAAAACAGATCAACCTTCTACGGGCTCGATACTTTCAAATTCCCAAATATTACGTCATAAATTGACTGAATGTTATATCCCCAGATCAGTGGCTCATCAGATGGTGGTTTATCTCCACGTCACGCAGCACTTAAGGCTGGCATTCCGGAGGACAGGCCAGCTCTAGGAATTAGCCGACTCTGTGGGTCTGGTTTCCAAGCTGTCGTAAACAGCGCTCAGGTAAGACCTCCCTTTTTGTAATAAGAAGCTAAATAGTCTCAATGTTCGAGTTGCAAAAAATACAGAAAGATACTTCAGATTTTCAGCTACAGATTTCACCAAGTCTATGCTTTATCTGTTTCAACCATCATGTTCGTCCAGCCTTGATACTTTGTACAATAAAAACGAAACCAATCAGTACTTATAACATTTTATTTCTCTCAGGATATCATCACAGGAGCTGCCCAAACGTCCTTAGCAGGTGGCACAGAGAATATGTCAACGGTCCCTTTCGTCGTCAGGAACACCCGTTTCGGAACTGGTTTAGGCGTAAAGATTCCCTTCGAAGATGTCCTGACCTCATCATCTTTCGACACATCCTGTAACTTCACCATGCCGGAGACAGCCGAGAATCTAGCTGAGAAGTATGGCTTGCATAGGATGGAGGTGGACCAGTATGCTCTGCAGTCACAGCAGAGGTGGAAAGCTGGTAATTTTATTTTATTTTTACTAAATACGTTATTGTAATCAAAAGCAATTGGTTCACCTAACATTCAGGTTTCATTTCCTCCACACACCTTGAAAAAGACATATTTTGGCATTTTGCTAAGCCAAGAATACGGGCTAAGTGATTGTCCACTATCGTATTTAAAACCACTCTAGGAAAATTGCTACCGAGGTTTAAAACATCTTTTTACTTTTAGCGCAAGACCAAGGCGTGTTCAAAGCGGAGATGACCCCAGTGACCGTGAAGGTCAAGCGGCAGGAGAAGGTGGTGGAGATAGACGAGCACCCTCGCCCCGAGACCACCACTGAAATGATTAGCAGACTTCCCGTACTGTTCAGAAAGGGAGGCGTTGTTACTGCTGGCAACTCTTCTGTAAGTTGCTTCATTTCTTATGTCATAACTGTAATAAGGAACTTATAAATTTACTTATTAATATACTTACTAATTTACATCCCGCTACACTAGGCGTTTCACAGTCCTACTCCCATAATAATGCTGCAAAAAAAATATTACTCTTCCTTCAGAAGCAGTCGGGTTAAAAGAGTATAGCACATAGAGGCATCGTAAAAATCACGTTGCAACCTTGCATGATTGCAATATCCCATTGATTTGCATGCAGCCCTAATGTTGGTCATGGATTTCATTACAGAGGTCAGAAGAAGTCAGAGGATAGTCGTTCTCTCTCCACTTAATGGTTGCTGTAAATTGGTTAAATTCTTAAAATATGCCCAACAAGTCTAGCAACAAACAAAATCATTCTCATCCCTCTTTTATGATATTTAAACAGGGTGTAAACGATGGTGCTGGAGCGCTGGTCCTAGCGAGTGAGGAGTCTGTTAAGCAGAATGGCTTTAAGCCCCTGGTGCGACTGCTAGCCTGGTCCGTAGTTGGCGTGGATCCTTCCATCATGGGCATCGGACCCGTACCTGCCATACAGAACCTGCTGACTGCCACTGGATTGAAGCTTGATGATATTGATTTGGTTGAGGTACGTACATCTTCTGCTTAGAGAAGCTCATTTCTTTCATCTGGATATTATTATGTGCTATAAGTCTTCGAAAAAAAAATCATATCAAACTCTGAAGTCCCTTCCCTTCATATAGTCATGAAGTCAGAAATCCAAGTAATCAGAATCAGTGCCAAAACATACACCACAGCAGCCGATGACATTTCCAAAACGACACTGCTTTCGAGCCTTACTTTCTTTTGCCGACATAGTACATTTCATATCCCTAGTTTGATCTGACTTGACTTGAGATTGCCACCATTATTAAATGTCACGATGAATGTTTATCAATCCTTGTCACCAACAGATCAACGAGGCGTTTTCAGCTCAGACTTTGGCATGCGCTAAGGAGCTGGGTCTGGACCAGAGCAAACTGAACGTCAACGGTGGAGCCATCGCCATGGGACACCCAGTCGGTGCTTCAGGAGCTAGGATTACTGCACATCTTGCTCATGAGCTTAGGTAAGAAGCTGGCAATATGTTTCTGCTATTATGTGTCGGCCTCGGAAAAGATGACTTACCGAGTTTGAGTAGCAGTTACCGGCTTCTCATTCATTGCCACGTCTTATATTTCGCCAAGAGTACTGATGATGACAATATACCACGTATTTCAATCGTAGCAAATATCTGTATGCGCGTTGACGTGGCACAAGTATATAAGGATTACTAAAGAACGTGTTCGTGTCTCGAACTTTCTGAAGTTTCAGTCTACCCTCATGAGAAAATGCGCAAGTTTATGTATATGCATCGAAGCGGAGACCATCTTCTTCTTCTTCTTCTTTAGGGTTATGGTTTCCGCACTTAGTCCTTCATGTGGACCATTGTGCGTGGGCCATGGCGGCCGTCGGTGGTTATTCCAACCAGCCCACCTCCCTCCAGAAGTTGATGATATCTCCTGGTCTGCTGAGAGCATCTGTGTAGGATATGGGTGCCCCGAGGGTTTGTGACCTAATTTGGGTGACGCCTGTGCATTCAAAGAGCACATGCGCAACGGTTTCCTCAGCCTCCATGCAGGCCCTGCACAGAGAACTGTCCGTTATGCCTATTGTGTGAAAGTGTTTGTTTAGCGAGCAGTGACCCGTGATGGTCCCCGTCACCAGGCGCAGACCGTTTCTGTCCAGACGTAATAAACGTTTGGTAAGCTTGCCATCTATGGATGGCATGGCTTCCCTGGACTGCCTACAGCCGGGTGTCGAGGTCCACCAACCCTCCGCTTGTGTATACGTACTCAGCGGAGACCATTCTTCCTTCACCAGGCTATAAACCAAAAGCATATTACTGTAAGCCAAATCTCATGACTGTTTGACAACTTGCATTAAAACGATGCACTTTTATTTTTCAGACGTCGCGGATTGAAGAGAGGCATTGGTTCAGCATGCATAGGCGGTGGTCAAGGCATCGCCCTCCTTCTTGAGACTGTTTAACTTATTGTGAAGAAAACATATTTTTGACCATTATTCCATCTTACTGTATGCATTTTATCGATCTCCGAACAAAATTGTAAATAATGAAATACTTAATTATAATATACGTTATTATTTTTGTTTAATCTTGGCGTTTTATTTATATTACCAATGCAAAAAAAGAAATGCGTGAGTATCGTGGAACACTCCGTTGGAACGAATTTCCTTTCGTAGTATATTTATAACATCCATAGAACAAAGGAGATGTTCCAGAAATGTATGAAGCCTGGGCTAGTACCATGTATACTATATGTAATTATCGCTATACAATATACTAACTGTTTTTTAATGTTAATTTTCTATTATTTTACTTCGTTTCAATGTACATTCAAATTAACTTTGTCAAGGAGAGCAACACAACATATCTTTTTTTTTTTGGGTGGGAATTTATCATATGACCTCTCCCGCTCTGGGCGGAGCGGAAGGGCGTGTCACTCTTACTGACTGAAACCCACCCGTGTTCCTTCAGTTGCCTGTGTGCCAGGGCCACGGTAACTCTTTCGAACAATCCGCGACCCCGGCAGGCATCGGCCCTATCGGACCCCGTCAATTATGCTGACATCTCTTTGAGGCGCGCGTGGAACACAACGCGCCGTCGACCCGGGCCTGGTCCTTACCGGACGGCGAGCTGACCATTGCTCGCGGTCCGCAAGCCCGCGCCTGCGGTGGCCGGGAGTCGGCTATCGACTCTCGACGCCCAGGGTGTCTTCTCCTGCGACTTGGGGCATGAGGGCGCAATGATTTCCTCTCCCTCACGCGCTACGCCTCCTCCTTCGCGAGCATTACTGCTTTAATATCTATGATAAAAAAACAACATACGAATTCCGAAAATACTTGGGTTTCGATAGAATAATAAAATAAGACTACAGGATATTCTATTCGATTGTGCCAGCAATAATAAAATAAGTGCAACCATAGTGCAACTTGTTATTGTAGAATACCACATTCACGAGGAAACCCACATCACAGGTGAATCAGAAACCATATAACAAAGCTAGGGTCAACAGAGAAGCAATCAATCAATGTCCTTAGATGTAAACTGGGTCCCAAAACAAAAATAATCACCAAAATCTCAGAAACACTTCCAATTCAAAGTCAAAGCAAAGAAAGATGTCACTTCGCGAAACTTAAAACTGTCAAAGTCGTCAAACGTCACGTCAAACACAAATGTCATGACTAACCTAAAAATAGGGTTATCATATTAAAAAAAAACCCAAACGATAATTTTTGTACGCCTGTACTCTTATTCAAATTCCTTTGTTAGTATTTTTATGAAAATCCCTTATTTTTTCCTATTTATCTATGTAGTGTACATAGTGGTAGCCCAAAATGAAACATCTCCTTTGATTACCATAAAAAGGGTTATATTGAGTCAACCTTAAAAGATAGACATATGCTGTCGCGGACTTTTTTTTAAAGGGGAACAATTCCGCCATACATGATTTTTGCGTAAGTTTAACCGTTTAAGCAGCGCACGCAACGAAAGCGCTCAAAAGGAATATTTTTTTCACGTTTTTTTAAAATTTTTCATTTATGTTCCGCTCCTATTGGTCGTAGCGTGATGCTATATAGCCTAAAGCCTTCCTCGATAAATGGACTATCCAACACAAAAAGATTTTTTCAATTCCAACCAGAAGTTCCTGAGATTAGCGCGTTCAACCAAACAAACAAATAAAGAAAGGGTCGTGACGGAAAATTCTTACACTTTTTTTCGCCTAGCCCCTATGCGCCAAGTCCGTACCTTGCGATAAGGAATTTCGTTCCAAAAATTAAAACAGAACAATAACATAGGTACTGAATGTAACTATGCCTATGTACACGGCACTCACCACAAACCAACATCGTACCAATTAACAAAAAAAAAAACTTGCAAACATAAATTACAGAAGAAAACAAAATTCAAAATAAGTGGATACAAATGTTACCACGAGAGGTGGAAGGTGAAAGGGTATGAGTGTGAGTGATATCTAAGAATATTCAGTTTATGCACTGCCGTACCTCAGAGACTGATCCTCTAAACTTGTTATGTGATAACTTAGAATAATAACGCATAGAAACCTAGTACGAGTGCAAAACGTGAGGCAACTAAAACTGAGCCATAGTGGCTAAGTTCTCTCGGCGAGCTGTCAATACTCAAGGTCACGTTCCGTCGCGATTAAATAATTTAAAATGACAGTTTGTAGCGTGAAGGGATGTCATAGCACTTCAGGAAAACAAAAAAAAATGTGATCAAATTACATTTCACGAGTAAGTACTTACTATTTATAGACAATTTTTACGTAAATCGATCATCAAACAAAAATTCTAATGACCTAACTTATCACAATACAGTGTTGCTATTTGTGAGGAAAAAAATAAGTACCCTCATTGCTTTCAATTTTGTTCAAATTTTTGTTTAGAAAAAAAAAATGTTTTTGATGTACCTACTACCTACGCTATTTAATAAAATATCACATTTTGCCAGTTTCGAGAAACTAACTTTGCTTTAGGTATTTTATATTAGTGTTTGTAAATAGGATACTGGTGGCTATTTTGTGTGCGTCAAACTAAACTATATTTATTTACAGCCTCATAATTATGGTCGTTATCGACACTGCTACCTACAGTGTTTTTAAGCTAAAAGTTAATTAGTAATTTACTGTAGACTGTAGTTAAATAAAACCGGACCAAATAAATAAGTTTGTTTGTGATTATTTTCCTGTAATTGTTTGATTAGGTACATATAACAAGTGCTGTGTTAATTACCTGGTGTGCGTATTCTGATTGTGTACTTAACTACTTACGTGTATTCCCATTTTTTTGTGGGTAACGGCCTGGTAATGGTATCACTGAAGGCTGTTTTTGTGTGCGTGTGAGGAACGTAGACACATTCGGCTCACGCACACAAAGAAAATGAATTGGACACACGATATCGCTCGTGTTTTGTTCTAGACGCGGCTTCTATGCGTTATTATTCTAAGTGTGATACATAAGTCGTACAACATACATTGTATAGATACGACTGCTTAGAACTTTCATTTTCAGAAGTGATAAGATCCTTATCACCAAAATGGCATAGCATAATTTTGTAAACATGCCTATCTTGACATTTAAAATGGATGTTGATCCTCGCTTTATATAATATCTTTGTATCAACATTATTTATGTAAGTACTTGCGTTGATATGATATCACCACACCTATCAACATTTTAGTGTACGAATACGAGTTTCGTTCAAAACACGTTTCATTTCATTCCTATTAATTTGTTTCTTTTGAACTCAGTTCAAGATGGCGACGGGAATTAAAGGTTAGTCTTTTCAAAATTATGTAATCGGTTTTTGTTTGGAATTATCAATATTTTTATCGTTATGATACGAAATTGCACTATGATTATGAACTTTAGCTGTTTAGATTTAAAGTCGAAATTAGATTACATTGTTTTATATTTTATCAGTTGTTTGTTTAGTAGGTAATGGAGAGTATTGGAGAGATGTTAATAAATTTTCGTTTGTTGTAAATACCTATAGTTTTTGGTACGTTTGGGTTCAAAGTCGAGAACTCAGTAGGTATTATTATGTAATTTATGTACATAATACAACATTACTTATTGTTTTGAGATTACCAAATAAATTACCTGCATTCAGACGATAAAGAACATGGGATTGTGGTGATTATTTAATATACACTTGTAAGACGTGTTTACAAGAACACAAAAATTTTCAGCGATTTTCATTATTGGCGCGAAAAGGACACCATTTTGTAGTTATGGCGGACCTCTACGGGAGATGCCAGCATCGCATGTGTTTGCGGCCGCGGCGAAGGAAGCAATAACTTCAGCCAACGTAGATCCTTCTCTTATCGATAATACCATCGTTGGAAATGTTAATTTTGTATGTAAATAGTACCTATTTGTATAACATAATACAAACCTGTATCCTCCGAAACGGGTAGGCAGAGGACTAGTACACGTATGTAGGTACGTCGTACGCCCACCGACCCACTATTTATTTATTTGCCGTAGGCTGAGTACTTACCCTATGTGATAGCGTATGTCTTGTTCGATAACAATAGAACATCGTCAGTGCTCAAAATTTTAGCTATCTTCTGGAGGCCTTTTTATTTGTATCAACCAAACAGAAGACGCCTTTCATCGTCCTTTGATTCGTTTACATAGTAATATCTGATTTGAAGTTGGCGGTGTGATACCCCCGTGCCTCGGGAAGCACGTTAAGCCGTTGGTCCTGCGCCTGATCTCTCGCCGGTCGTGTCGGATTGCCGTCCCATCGGACTATGAATGTGAGGGAAGAGAGAGTGCACATGTGTCTGCGCACACACGCCTGCACTATAATATCTCCCGCGCCGAAGGGTAGTCTCTGTTGAGATTGGCCGCCATGGCCGAAATACGGTCTGGAGGACTTTATAATATATAATATCTAATTTAGATATTCCAACAAGTAACTAATAACAACTCTTAACGATATTGTTTTCAGTTAAGCCAATGTGACGGCGGTAAAACGCCGCGGTACTGCGGCATTTACTCCGGGGTTCCCATCAGTAGTCCAGCACTGGGCATCAGTAAAGCTTGCGGGACTGGTCTGCAGGCTATCATCAACAGTGCTGTGGTAAGAGATACTCAAAACTATGACATAACGTCACGGCTGTAGGTACCTGTTCTCTGATGGCGTAAGTCCCATTCCATGTAATGGCTGGCGAGACCAGTGTCGGTAACCGGGCAGTAATAGGTACTCTGGATTGAAATTCCTAATGTACCTTATAACCAAATAACTCACGCCAGAGCTGGAGACAGAAACCAGGGCCTCATGCTCAGCAGACGCGCTAGACCAACGAGGCAGTCTTAAGCCCCTGCAAAAGCAAATTGGAACATTATAAGACGCAACGCATAAGAACTAGAGTATATTATTCACAAACTCTCTACATATCATGAACAGTAGGTAGCTAAATTCACCAAAACTTACATTTTGCAGGATATCATAACAGGCAATTCAAAGATTACCCTAGCAGGAGGCACAGATCTAATGTCCTCACTACCCATGCTTGTAAGGAATGTTCGATTCGGAACAGCGTTAGGTGCATCATACCGGTTAGAAGACCACATACAGAAGCAGATTCCTGACAGTTTTACTGGACTGACGATGCACAATATGGTAGAGAATTTGGCAAAGAAGTATGGCGTTACCAGACAAGATGTGGATGAGTTCGCTTTGCAGAGCCATTTGAAGTGGAAAGCAGGTAGTTACCTTCCCATATATAGTAACAGGTTGAAGTATCAGGCTAGCTCTGTGCATATTATGACTCTTTCTGACCCTCATGCATTGGTGTTATAAAAGCTGGTGGATATTATAAAACCTTATCTTTGATGTTCTATTCCAGCTGAAGAATCAAAAGCATTTGAACAAGAGTTGGCTAGTATAACAGTAACTCTCAAGAAGAAAAAACATCTCAACAACTCTCAAATAGTTTTGGAGAGAGATCAAATCACGCAGACATCAATGAAGACTGAAGATCTGAGTAAATTGCCAGCCCTAATAGAAAATGGGGATATTTTGACTTCTGGTAATATTTCAGTAAGTTTACGAAGATCTCGTTATTGTTTTTGTTGTATCACTATTAGTTAGTAATTTTGTTAAACAAGCAGTCTGGAACCGTTTGCCCTGATTTAAAGGGTGCGTTGATTCACGCCAGCTACAAATGCTCTTTGCCACGAATCTTGATCTTGATCACAAATAATATCATACTGCTTCAAAGAATCATAAGACTTTTGAGGTCTATGTGTTGTGTCGATACCTACTTGAGGATAATCAGAGTACAATTTTCTCAACAAGGAAGACAACGCTCTTACCTACAAATTATTTTCTTGAACAGGCCCCAGCAGACGGAGCAGCAGCTCTTCTCGTAGCTCATGAAGAAGCAGTAAGGAGTCACGACCTTCGGCCACTAGCCAGAGTGGTAGGATGGACATGTGTGGGAGTAGACCCTAAGAATGCTGGGATAGGAGGAGTCTATGCTGTTAAGAAACTGCTAGAGGAACAGAGGTTGAGGGTAGATGATGTGGATCTATTTGAGGTAAAGAAAACTTACTCATTTAATAAGTACAAGATTTCCAAGTGACTGAAACTTCAGTAAGAAAATGGACTAGAACGTTTTGTTCTTATCTAAATACTTGATGAAGGATAGTGAAAGAATGCTATGTATTCACGTGTTTCATTAGAATTTGGCCAACAGACCCGCCTGTGAGTCACTACGAGTTAAAAAACTCTTTTTAAAAGTCTTTAATTTTCCACTGCAGATACAAGAAATGCAAATGTAGTGAAAACAAATAACATACCCAGGTTCTTTCTGACTTTTTAAGGAGAAAATCGACATGTGATTGCAGATAAACGAAAACTTCGCATCGCAAGCAATTATCGCAGTCAAAGAGCTGGAGATTGACCCAGGTAAAATAAACGTAAGCGGCGGAGCGCTGGCGATTGGAGACCCAATCTCTGCAACTGGGGCTAGAATGGTTACACATCTTGTACACGAACTTAGGTAAGTTTCGGGAATTTTGTTTTACTACAGGTACCAGTTTTGACAACAATTCCCAGTAAATAGAAACTTCATTAAGGTTGAAATTATCTAATTGTCACATAGACAAATAGGCCTTGTCGTTTTATGACGTGCAAGTGACATTCAACCTTAGGGTGATGATTTGATGAAACAATTACGAGATTGATTAAAAAAGACACATTTAAAAAAACTTGACACTTCATAAATGCTATATCCGTCTTTATGATTCTAATTTTGATGGAGTGAGAGAGTAACAGAGTAAATCCTGTTTTAAGGATGATTTCCACCAAACGGCTCGAATCGCATCGGATTGGAACGGATTTTACAATCTTTAAACGATATTAAATCGTGTACACCAGTATTTAAAGTCTTGATTACCAAGCCGCGCACAGAAGCTTGACCGCGGGCGTCTTCCGCGACACGCGATCGTAGCCGAAAGTATGCTGCGACGCGGGATCGGCTCCGTTCGCCTGTCGTCATATCTTTCTTTTCTCTTCTGTGTTTTATAATTATTTTATTTTTCTTCTAATGCAATAGCCAACAATACTACTTCAACTTAACCATTTTCAAAAATTAGAACACGTCAACACGGTAAGAATGAAACTATTTGATTAGGCGCGGAAACGGAACCGATCATATGCGTCGACATCCTGTCGGACGCGATCGTCTGTAACCGCATCCGTTCGTATCATTTTCGATCCGATTCGATGCGAGCCGTTTGGTGGAAATCATCCATTTATTCTTACATTTTCCGTTTTTATTTCAGTCGGCGCAATTTAAAACGAGGTATTGCCGGTTCGAGCTGCGGTGGCGGTCAAGGCGTAGCAATTTTACTGGAGAAAATATAAAATTAAAAAATAAAAATACCTGTTCTTATTATTTTTAGACCAATAAAGTTCTCTGGCAAGTACTAACGAATCTACTAACACTAACGAAAAAAAAAACTGAATGATATAATTGGACGTAGTTTAGCAGAAAGGACTCAACCCACAAAAAGTAATTTTTGAGTTATCGAGGTTTTAAGTTTAGGTGTGTATTGCTGCAATGATGTTACAGTTGGAATATTTTGGTTGGAGACAATTTTGTTATATCAAATATAGACCTGCTTCTTTCATGTTGAATTTATTAAAAACTGCTGAGGTAGTTTGGGTTATTACAGTGGTTTGTAGAAAAATACCCGTCTTTATGTGGGTTGGTTCGCATCATTAAAAAAACAACTTTATCTTTGTAGTATCACGGATCTTTTTTGCTGAGTGAAAGAACAAACTTTTAGTACCTCTTTGGCATACATAAGTCATTTTTGACCATAGTGTGGGTTGAGTCCTTTCTGCTAAACTACGTCCAATTATGTATCTAATATTAGCTCTTTACCTATGAAATTGCCGTTCTGCAGTACTGGCCATTTCAAATCAAAATAATTTTTGTTTGGCTAAGAATTCTAATTTCAAATTAATTTTATTTTAAAAACATGGATTTTTTTTTCTAAAAGTATTTCTTTATTGATTAGTGTTACATTTTCATCGCATTTCAATCTTTTTCGTCATCATGGATACGTTAAAAATTCGAGTAATTATGGAATATGAGTACCGTCGTGGCAGCAACGCGGCACAAGCGGCACGCAACATCAACGACGTTTACGGAGCTAACACTACAAACCAACGCACCACCTGTTATTGGTTTGCTCGCTTCCGTTCTGGAAATTTCGACCTGAAAAATGAACCTCGCGGTCGTCCGAAGACTTTGGTCGACAATGACGAATTAAAGGCGATTGTGGAAGCTGATGATACACAATCTACGGCTGAATTAGCAGCAGCTTTCGACGTTAGCGTCAAAACAATATTGGTCCATTTGCGTCAAATTGGCAAGGTAAAAAAGCTTGACAAATGGGTGCCCCACGAACTCAATGATCGCCAGCGCGAAGTACGCGTCGAGACGTGCCTTGCACTGCTCAACAGACACACAAATGAAGGAATTTTGAACCGCATTGTTACCTGCGATGAAAGATGGATTCTGTTTGATAACCGTAAGCGCTCAGCAAGTTGGTTGGATCCTGGTTCAGCACCTAAACAATGCCCTAAACGAAAACTTACCCCTAGAAAAGTGATGGTCACTGTTTGGTGGTCTAGCGCCGGTGTGATTCATCACAGCTTCTTACCAAACGGGGTGAGCATTACTGCAGATGTGTACTGTGAAGAACTGAACACAATGATGGAGAAGCTGGCGCATCTCCAACCAGCATTGGTCAATCGCTCGTCTCCGCTGCTCCTGCACGACAACGCGCGACCTCATACTGCACAGCAGACGGTCTCCAAGTTGCAAGAACTGGGGTTGGAAGCTCTCCGTCATCCGCCCTACTCACCAGACCTTGCGCCTACAGACTACTACTTTTTCCAGAATTTGGATAACTTCTTGGCGGGAAAAAAATTTAATACCCGAGAGGCAGTACAAAATGCCTTTGAAGAATTTGTTGCCTCCCGTCCAGCTGATTTCTTTAAGAAGGGCATCAATAAACTGCCACTGCGATGGCAAAGATGCATTGATTGCATGGGTGATTACTTCGATTAATACAAATAAAAAATTCATGAAAAAAATTCGTTTAAATTTTTTCATACAAAACGGCAATTTCATAGGTAAAGACCTATTATATATACTTAGCTAAATATTAATAAAATCACATTTTTTTTAAACACATATTATTACAGTAAAAGCAGTCACATAATAAACAAATTGTATTGACTTAACTGCTCAACTGGGGCAGTGCTCATTTGCGATTACATTTTATTATACATACACATGATTACATTTTGCTAATAAACTTTACATAAAAACTCGTTACTTTACAGCAACTGTATGATACTCTTCTAATATTATAAAGATATAAGAATTATGTATACTTAAAGATATTTATACCTAATCTAATCTACACTTATAAAAAACAAGCATTTATTATAGTATAAAAAAATGGGAATCATACAAATCTCATGGAATATTAACTTAAATACTTTAAATAATAGGTCGGGTTTTTTTTTCGTATATTATAGGTATTAAAAACCTCTTTTTGTTTTAATAAAAATCTCTTTGGCTGAACTGTTAGTATCTGGCTGGTTTTGATACTATCTAACATTTAAACAATAAAAAGTAAAAATGATTTCTCGCCATTTTTCAATTGTTTTCCTGTCCGCCAAAGTGAAGCTAACGAAAAAATTCGATACATTTTAAAGTTTTATTACAAAAAAGGGAAAATAGCGACACAAGCCGCGAAAAAAAATGTGACGTTAATAGACTTAACGCAGTGTCAGTAAGAATACAAAATTGGTTCAAGCGTTTTCAGTCCGGGAATTTTGATGTCAAAGATGCAGCTCGCTCTGGTCGCCGGATATAGTCGACGACATTTTTAAAAAATGGAGCAAGATCGGCATACTTATTAGTAATGACGACATAGCTGAAGAGTCAGGGGTTGACCACAAAACAGTTTTGACCCATTTAAAAAAGTATGGGTATACAAAAAAGCTCGATGTTTGGGTAACCACCAAGCTATTAGTTTTAAATTTGTATAAAATATACGAAAGAACTTTTTCCCCGACCTAATATTTATAACTTATGATATTCAGTTTATGTCAGTGTTTCACCTTTGGTTACCTGAAAAGAAATAAAAATTGTAAAAATAACTGAAATGTTGTTTTTTGTACATTTATGTTTGTAATGTGTGTGAGACAAGCTAGAGGTTGCTGATGATTTTGGCTTGCGTGAAACAAAAGCTGATTTTTTATTACTTAGTGTATTTTTTCTTATTAGATTTGATTAATTTACACATTTATTGGAATGTGAATAAATAAAAACTATACCTACTGCGAAAAAAAATATTTTAAAAACTTTTTTAAATACACTGATAGGTAGTCTTATTCATAGTTAGTGCCAATTTCACCAATGAAACTGAATGCCATCAGCACATCTAAACTACGTTCAAGAGATGTCATCACAATAATGATGACACTGACAGGTCATTAATGTGATTTAGATATGGTGATTGCGTCCAGTTTCATTGGTGAAATCCGCCCTTTGAGATCATAATTAAAAGTAACCAAAAAAAGTTTAAAAACTACATAATAATTATAAAATTTCACTAGAATAGCTTACAATTTTACTAATTCTATAGTTCTACTGGTTTTGGTCCGTCCACTAGTTTCAGCTCCTGGGTTTGAATTCCAGGTTGGCATTTCTGTTAAAAATTTTGTATTGTTCAATTTCTTTGTTAAGAGTACTGTTATTATTTGATTGATTGAGAGAGAAATTGTGTCCAGGAACGTGCTACAAGGTAAATTAATAGTTGCTGCAAGCTGAAGAAGAACAAACGGGACTTGGGCTATCAATTTTTTTTATCCAAGAGAATGCAGACTACCACATCCTACTTCAAGGGCTTTGTCCTAGTAATACAAGAAATGGATGATCATTCATGAAATCAGGACAATTGAAATGTTAAATAAATGTAATAGGTACTCACACAAGCCTCCAAGTAGTCAATCTTCCTTTCCAATGAAGTCAGCTTTTCATTCAATGTGGCAAGGCGGGATCGGCAAGACATGTCTGAAAATAATTATATTATTGATGTGGGCATAGACATGTACCTTTAATAATGATAACAATGACACACTATACAGTTTCTTTTCAGTTTGGGACTGGGTATTCCTCATCAGCAAATGCAAGCAAAACGCCCGTCAGATCCTTGTAGGAATAGAAAACAGTATGTATGTGTGGCAATTACAAAACAGAAAACCACTGGTACCAATGATTATAAAAATATGGAACTAAAATTAGTTTTAGGTCTGAAGAATGAATCATTCTAGCCAACAAAGTTTCATTTTTTTCCGAACATTTACACTTTTTCAATTAAGTATGGTTATCATGACGATGATAACCTCATCTAATATATTAGTGGAGCATTCTAATAAAAACAAGTGTATTTATAAATAACGTACCGAATGAATTGAGGAAATCTGTGATCTTCTTTATACTGCCTGTTATTACTTCTATGTATTCCCTGTTCGCCCAATCCTGCTGAATTTGTTTCTGTATGGTCTCTCTTGGGGGCGTCGACATTTTTACAAATAATTTTGTGTATTTCAAGTAATGTTTTTGTTATTTCTAATAAAATTACACACAACTCGCCATTTCACCCAGCCCAAAGCAAACATGAAAAGCTTCGCTTTCATTCAACTATCAGATTCCAGATCCTCAATCTAATCAGTATCTAAAGCTTGAAAACAAAGAATTTGCACTGTCGGTTAATAAAACTATGCCAAGCATTGTAACTAATCTTGAAATAGAACGTGCTATTTGACATTTGATGGATGACAGTAAAAAGTTGCCAGAAGGCAATACTCATGACTAAAGTACAGGCAGTGTTTTACTCTGTTACCTAAACTCCAAACCATGGCCGACCCCCCGAAAGAGAGATTAACCTTGATTTTATGAAAATTAAAGACAAAGGAAAGGTTTAACAAATCGGTATTTCTTTGTTGATTTATTCTCAAGCATGATTGCCACCAAAAATAAAAACAAGACACAAATCAAATTGACAGGCTTGACAGCCAACCAGATTATTGAATAGTCGACATCGGCTCATGAAATTCTCAGTTGTCATCAAAGTTCGGTGTTCGGTGTTATTATGATTAAAATTTTAATTTTATTTGAATGTTCAACATAATTAACATATGATCTTTTAATTGGATTGAAATAAATGATTTTGAATTTGAATTTGAATTTAAACACTTTGCCAAGTGATCATCACTATAAACTGTCAACAGAGATACGCAATAGCATCGCAGGTCAAGCTACACGGAACTGTCAAATTTCTCGAAACGATTTTAAACTTTAAAATGTTACTCGTTAAGTTCAAAATCGAATGAGAAAATCTGACAGTTTGTGGTAACTTGATGTACTAGCGAAGTTGCGACTGTACAACTGAAGCCAGTTCCGTTTAGGTTATATTGTGCTGTGAGCCAGTTAATGGTGCTGGTGATGAAAAAGCCCTGTTCCCCAATAGAAGAAAAAAAAAAAACCCATAGTGTATTATCTATGCTCACCCCCTGCTGGCTGACCCCCCTCCCCCCCCCCCCCCTCCGGCCAGCTGTTTCTATTTTTTCGATGTGCCGGTGTATTTTTTAGAAATTGATTTAAATATAGAATTCTTGCAAAAATATCTCTAAAATGGACGAGATTGAATACAAACTGAAGACTAAAAACAGCGTTTTGATAGTCAACGCTATCGACAAGCTTATATCCACTATAAAATCTAAATACAAGCCAGTAGAACGTCAAAGGTTTGTAAATGAGAATGAGGAGCTGAAGTTTCTTCGAGAGAAGTGTTCTTCCAAGGATGCCAGGGTGAGCCTAACGGCGTGTCAGGGTCTCCTGGCGCTGGTGGAGCTCGGAGTTCTGGAAATTGCCCATACAATGTCCACTGTAGTAACCTTATTGCCAAGTACACAGTAAGTACAATATTAAATGTATGTTTGTAGAAAATAATTCCACTGATGCCATTCTATTCAAACAAAATGTGCCTAACGCCAACCAAACATTGTCCGTAAAACTGTTTTGGCAAATAGCACTTTTTGCAATAAGACTGCCCATTACGGACCCTATGTAATTTATATAGATTACTTTTAATTGTCATTTTTATGGTATACAGTTAAAACTATTCTATCTTCTCCACACAGATAAAAACATTTTTATTTTTTTAATCATTTATTGTTTGCATATACATTGTTATGTGCAGGATGTGGAATGCATAACAATGCGATGTATGAGAATAAAACATGTGTAATGATCAAGAGAATATAGGTTTTAAGTAGGTACGTGTTGACAGCATGGTGTTTCTATTTGCAATAGCGTCACGGGCACCGGGTGGCCCAACTGCTTGCTGGTTCAGAGCGTCCTTTGCTTCATTTTCGTTCTCCCCACAGTGTGTATTGTTAACACAGCCATATTATTTATTCACAGCAACTACTCAGCCATAATATCCACAATGGCTGGCCTCCTCATCCTGGACCTCAAAGCACGCTTGGTACCAGGGCACCAGTACAAGTGCCAGTTCACTCTCAAGTCCCCTCAGCATCCATTTATCACAGTGCTGGAGAAGAACAAGGGAGCGGAAGGTGATGTGCTTGCTCAAATGCATGCACTGTGCACGCATCCTGATTACATGTAAGTAGGTTTTGAAGATGAATCTTGAAAATGGTATACCAGTGAACTGCAGTAGGCGAAGTTCGTTAATTCAAAAGACATATTGGATTTCCATGACAGGATATGTGATTAGAATTTTCACTAGACAAAATCAATAAAATTTTGATTCTTTGTATGGAGTAAGTACTACATCTACTATTGCAACGCAAAAAAACATGCAAGCTTTATTTTCTACTTTTATTTTGTGATCAGGCTGGAAAGAATTAAAAAGTAAATGAAAGAGAGAATTCCTTTTGAATTGCATTGCTACACCATCACCATACCATCTTTTATACCAATCTTTCTTGTTTAGTGTATCATCAAACAGCTTGGAGCTGTTGAGGCCAGTGTTCCTCTGGCTAACATGTAATCCTCAGAGGGATGGCAGCATCAAACCCTGGCAACTGTTGCTTAGTCTGCCACAGACAACGGCCCAATCGTCTTTACTTCTAGCTTGCTTAAGTTGTCAACAGGTATGAAGATAATTTACACTTTAAATTATAATTGGCCACTAGAATTTCCTATGATGATTTAGTTTTTGCATTAAATAAAGAATTATTAGCTTTGTGCATAATAAAGGCACAAAGGCGGACTTAATGCCGTCGGCACTAGTCAACCAAGGGTGGTGGAGAGATAACATCTCTGTTTTTGGTCTCACAATTTGTAGATTATTTGAGATCTTTTTGACTGCATTCACCAAGGGATCCACAAGATCCAAACATTTTTCTCCATCTTATATATGAAATCCGCGGAGAATGCCTGGGTCCCGGAAGTGGTAACTTTATAGGCTGATTATGATCATGATATAAAATCCGATAGGTCACTCATTTGGATTACGGCCTACTTCTTCTTACAGAGAGGCTTGAGTGCCTGCAGAGGAAGCTAACGGCCAATTTTGCTATGCTTATTCTATTACATTTTATAAACAGATCTGCAACCCAGAGCTAATAGAACGCTCGTACGCCGCATACAGCGCTGTGACAGAGGCAGCCGTGTACCAGGCGCAGCGCGACCACGTGATGGCACTGTTGCCCATGCTCGCCAGACTATCCAGTCAACTCATCAAGCTGCAGTAAGTACAGTAAATTATAAATATAAAAAATTCCATAGGCAAGGCAAGGTTGTTAGCCACAAGAATTTTGATTATAACTAATGTTAGTAATTAAAAGTAAAAAGAAGAAACTAGACAGACCGTCTACCCCTGCACAGTAGGCTCATCGGTCTCGCAACACTTTGAGTTCAGTGAACCTACTGAGTAGAACAGTATCGGTTCTCTGGCCAATCATTCTCAGGCCGCTATTCGGGCTGCCCCGTACTCGTCGCACCACCGACGCAACTTGTTTACGCATAATTTTGTAGAAGTCATCTACGCTGGCGTCAGTAAACATTCCGGATGCACTGCAATATCGAATATGAAGTCACCATCACATCAACCGAATTTCCGCAACCATCACCAGGTTATAGGTCCCGCATAAAGTGCTGTGAAAAAACACGAAAGCGAGGTGGCTCTTTATTACTGCCGCACTGCCAAAAGTTCTGATGAAACATAGAGAGTATGGCGACGTTATTTGGTACCCAGAGAAAAACATGGGAGTACATTAAGATAAGAACATTTATCTGTCCAAAAACACACACATGCACACATGGCAAGCAAGATGTTCCATCTGGTAAAGTAAAAAAACCATCTTTGCGAGCAGAGTTGCAACTGCCTCTAATATTATTATTGCACAGTGTTGCTTCGCAACCTTTAACGACAGCCTTGTGAGAACCTTTTCTAATGAATTCGGATCTCAGTCAGTATAATATACTAATTTGAAATTTTCCAGACGTGATCCCCGATCCTGCTACAGCCTCATAGAGCGTTGCTTCGCGCTCGACGCGCCGGAGTTACGAACAGTTGCCGGCATCACACTGATGTTGTTAGCTGAAAACTTAGCTGATACATCGGCTTTGTATCTGCATGAGCTGTTTAATTTGTGTGAGTTTATTTGATACCTAAGGGGAAAGGTATTTCTCATAAAATGATATAATGCCAAATGCACACATATACCTTGCAAAACTACTGCCAAAATAGGTCACTATAAATATTCTTGCCGACCTAAATGATAAATGATTTTATTTCTGTAAGTAGCTTGTACAAACACTTTTACACGTCAATCATATTTTAATAACTAGATTAGGTTGTTGTTTCCTGTCTGACTACTCAAAGTCAAAGTCAAAGTCAAATCATTTATTTCAAAAAGGCACATTAAAGGCACTTTTGAATGTCAAAATTTACAAAAAAAAATAGAATTGATTCTAGTTGCCCCTTCCAAAAGGTAGTTTCGTATGGAGAAGAATGGGCCAGAAACTCCAGCGTTACTCTTTTAAAAATGTTTTACAATATTTTGTATACATTAATTATATGTGAAGACGATGCACCTAGAATAAAATTACTATACCACAAAAGGTAAAAATAATTAAATATAACGCAGGACAGGTAAATTAATTATGAGATAGATACATGGTGCTCACATATTTACAAATATTGAAAAGTAAATGATTTGAAAAGAAAGAAGAAAGGCCGAAACAAGCTCAGAGGTCAGTCTCTTTTAAAGTCAAAAGAGAATCTTGGTCAGACCATGTGAGGACCATGAGATTGCTGTCTGAAATGGTATTTTGTGGAAAGAACCACACAGATTTGATTGGGCCTGTCCAGCCATTGCTAGGTTTTCTTCTATATTTAGTAAATTATTTAGTTTCTCATAATAATTATGTTAGAACGAAAAGAGTTAAATGGCGAAGCAGCTTTCGGCGTGAAAAACAATTATAGAGTTTTGATATTTTCCAAGAGAGTCGTTTTCATCAACCAAAACATTTATTCACAGGTCTCAATATAATTAGCAAATACGAGTACTCCTCAATATCCCTCAACGTTTTCGTGGCCCTCTCGCTTCAATGGCTGAATCTTCCCTCTTACCTCACTGCATCAGCTCTAAAGGTCGCATCAAAAATCCTGGACACTTACCAGGACAATTATAAAGATGACACGCGCCTCCACACACCGAACCTCAAAGCAAACAAAACCTTCCAAGCGTTACTATACACAGATAGTCATTTATCAATCATATTCAAGCTAAACCAAAACTGGGAACGAATGAGAGATAACCCGGATACATTAAAAAGCTGGTTAGATTCTATTGCTACAGTAAATGATGATGTCAAACTGGAATTGTTACCTTTTCTCCTTGGCATGATTTTAGAGAAACGTAAGGAACTTTGGTATGAAGAGATAGTGGTGAAAGTGTTGAAGATTGTGGTTGGTGTGGTGGACTATAAGAAAGAGGTGTCGGTGCAAATATTGCCGCTGTTAGTGTATAAGATTGCTAGTGATAAGTGTCCAAGGGTCAGGTTGGAGTGTCTGAGGGCGCTGCCGTTGATGGCGAAGACTAAGGTGAGTTTAAAGAGAAAGTGTTGTTTCCTCTAATCTCAACATAGGTTGGATATTTTCATCGAATTTCATTTTAAAGTTAAGAATATTTAATAATCATTGCCAATAATAGACGAAAAAGTCTGTAAGCCTTTTTAAAATGTAAAAAATAAAATAAATAATAAAACGTAGTTACTTTGAAATAGGAAGAGAGGCACACGTATCAGTTGGTAACTTTAAGGAGGACGATAGAGATAAACTTTTTTAAATATCTCTCAGCTCCCTTGTTTTAACCTGTTTTATTTTCAGGAAAATGTGCCGACGATAGTATCCGTACTCAACAAAATAAAGGCCAACAAAGGAGCACCAACTTCGTTCCTCATCATGCTGTACACCAGCTTAGCAGAGACACAGGTATTCAAATTTAAATTATTGAATGATTTTATATTATCTAGTAATGGACCTAGAATTATCCCCTGTAGAATAACAATGCGTTTTGCAATCCACCAATTCACTTTAGGAAAAATACTATTTACTTCCATGTCTGAAAAAAAAAAGTAGACACGGACATGAGCTCTACTAAAGTTGTAGCTCTACGAATGTCGTAGTCGTGCATTTCGTTAATTTATGTTAACGATATTTTATGATCTACCTTAACAAAAGCCTTCGTTAAATCCCAACAACATTTATAACTATCGTGAAAGCTTTTGCGAACCCTAACTATAAGACTTGATTAAATAACAGGTACGATGTTTCCCGTACCTTCAAGAAATGCTGTTAGATCCTGGCATAGGCAAGCAAGATGATTTGAAGTGGGAGAAGGATGTCGCAAAGGCGGTAGCAGTTAGGAGGATTTGTGAGATACGGTATGTACTTAGGGAAATAACTCTCACTCTGTGTTTTTCTTTGATTTAAATTTTTGTAACTATTCCTATATTCAATGCTATGATGTTGCTTCTTCCAACAATATTTTTCCACGCGATCAATAACTGACGACGAGTATGATCTTTCAATACAGTAACTTGTCAATTATATAAATAATGAATAGAAGAAGCTATAATCTCTAAACGGTTGCATTTATTTTTTCTACCACAGCCCCACAAGTCACGGCCTAGAGTTAGTGTCAGTAATATCGTCAATCCTGAACCGCTGCGTGGAGCGCTCGGGCGGCGTGGCGACGTGCGCGTGCGTGGCGTCGCTGGCGCGGCTGTGGCGCGGCGCCGCGCTGCAGCCGCACAGCACGTGGAGCGCGCTGCAGCCCAGGCTGGCGAGGGACAATAGGCCCAGTGTGCAGATCAGGTAATTACCATGGTTTATGCTTTTGTCTAAATCACCTTGATTTTATCAAAATTACCTTAGATCTTCTTAATTTTTTTTTTGTGTGAGGTTATCTCTTTTTAAGCGATTTTATATATTTTTTTTTTTTGTGTTATCTCAGAACTCTTTCCTGGGTGAACCGATTTGGATGATTCTTTTTTTGTTAGAAAGGACATACCTCAAGGGTGGTCCCATGATATGGAAACCAGGATCTGATGATGGAATCCCGGAGAAATCGAGGGGAACCTTCGAAAATCGTAGGAGCGCCTAGTGCGTTTGTTAATTTTTTCATTAAGTATTTTTACTACAATTTAATGAAGGTCTGGAATCGATCTGATGATGGAACCGAAAGACAGTCGAGGGAATTCCTCATTGATTTACAACAGGTACCTTGTGTTTGGGCTTGATTAATTTGTATTTATGAGAACTTTACACCTGAAGGGTTGTGACAGTCATTAGGGGTCTGATGATGAAGACGAAGGACAGTTAAGGGAACTCCTCAACGGTTTACAGTAGCTACCTTGTGATTTGTTTTAATTCATTTATATTGATGAGAACTTTGCACTCATATGGGTTATAAGTGCCATTACAGGTCTGATGATGGAGACCATAGACAGTTGAAGGAATTCCTTAACGATTTACAGAAGTTACCTTGTGTTTGGTCTTGATTAATTTTTATTGGTGAGAATACTATACCCAGATGTGTTATGACTGTCATTAGGGGTCTGATGATGAAGATGAAAGACAGTTAAGGGAACTCCTCAACGGTTTACAGTAGCTACCTTGTGTTTGGACTTAATTTATTTATATTGATGAGAACTTTGCACCCATATGGGTTATAAGTGCCATTACAGGTCTGATGATGGAGACCATAGACAGTCGAGGGAATTCCTCAACGATTTACAGCAGTTACCTTTTGTTGGGCTTACTTCATACGGTTCAATATTCCAAAATATTCAGGTCGTACAAAAATAATACCCAATTAAGATTGAAGTTTTTCATAGGGCAACCACTACCTACTAGTCATGCTGATGCGTCAATTTGAGACTGAATTTAAGTTGCGTAATCGCGTCATCTCTAGCAATGCTCTTTCGTTGGTTGCTAAGCAATTTATGCTTGTCACAATGCATATGGTGAAATGGAGCTGATGGTGGCTTCACCACCAGCTCCAGTTCTTCTGGTTTTTACCAAGAGAAATCCTCAACAATAAACTCCTCAATACCTTGCAGCGGGAAACGAAATATTTTGTAAAAGGTGATGAGCAGTTGACATTAGGCTATTGTAACTTCGATAAATTATTATCTAACCCACAAAAAAGTGAAAAATAAAAACTTTTTGACAAAAAAAAACAACCGACTTCCAAAAAATACACTACAAAGTGAAAAATAACTTTAATTTCGGAAGTCGGTGGCAAAAAACTAAAATAATGATCCAAAGACACCGACGCCGAAATTAAAGTTATTTTTCACTTTGTAGTGTTTTTTTTGGAAGTCGGTTATTTTTTTTTTTGTCAAAAAGTTTTTATATCATCAGTTATATTATCACAAAAGAAACGCAGAAACATACTTTGAGCAACAAGTTTTGAAATTTATTTTTCTAACTATAGGATATCGAAGTTATGTGAATGTGTACTTGTGGCTAGAATTACCTTTTTTAAAAAGAGAGATTGCGGCACCTTGACCTGTGCATAACATTTTGATGACTATGCGTTTCTAAACTGCTGAAAATAATTACTTCGACAAAGTTGGTGTTAAAAGAACGTTCCACGTGCGATTTTTCGTGTTATGCAGCTGATTCTTCTTTCCAGCATATGCAAGCTGTTAAGTGAGGTCCCGTCCCTCCGAGTCCAAACCCCAGAATACGACAAGCTGGTATCAGACGCAGTCGGCAAGCTATGGAGCCTGATCGCGGACTGCAACCAGCCCGACGTGGTGGAGGCGGCGTGCGACGCGCTCGCTACATACAAGATTGATGACTATAAGCTCAGCGATGTGCCCGAGGTAAATATGACCTAATGTCTGCTCTAAAAGTATCTGCTGATAGTGTAAACAAACGCTATTCAGGTTAAATGGTTACGCAATAACTGACTAAAGCAAATTAGTAACACATTCATCTGTATTTAGTAAATTTCAACTTTACATCTCACCACTTTTTCCAACGTTCATTTATTGAATAACATGATTAAATAGCAATTAAAAAATCATCCACTAAAGTTAAGGTTATAAAATTAACCTCAATTGTCAGAAGAAAAACATCTTTAAGGTGATTGAAAAATAGAGTTTCGTGTTTAAGTATTCAAATGACCGAATAAAACCTCACAATTTGTGGTATTACAAATTGGCATCCATACGTACGTTTTCTGAGCCACTTGTTTACATTTTCACTAGACACTTTTGGAACAGACCATAGAATTTGTAGTGCGCTAACAGTAAACGTCATTAATTTTTAGAATGAAAACAAAATGTGACGAAACACAGTATATATTTCGAAGTTATATGCGCGTTGTGACCATTGAGCCCCATTTTCTTTCGTCTTTTACAGATATACAGAAAGACTGTGAAGCTTCCAGCATCGTATTGCAAAACACCAGCAGATGCCGCCAGAAAACCTGAGGAAGTCCTCGATTATGTACCATGTATGTTTTTGAAATTATCACTATCACATTGATATTGCAAATTAACACAATTTCTCATAGATTTTGTTTCATAGTAACTTGTACAAAACATTAATAAATAATTATCTACTTAATAAAATCTTACATGCATTCATTCACTGACAGACAACTCACAGCTTCCACCGCTGGGTGTAGAAGTATGAAATATTGCGCAAGAGTTTCTTTTATACCGAATGAACACTGGGGAAGAATTTTTGGAAATGCATCCCCTAAATGGGGTAAACAGGGATTGTAAGTTCGTCATTTTTGCCGATAGGAAATCCCATCGGGCACACGGCTTGTTAAACTATAAGATCTTTTCTCTTTTTAGGCGAAATCTGGCCAGAAGTATTCAAATTCACAAACCAAAGTGCGTTACTGGGTGTACAGCGCCTCTGTTCGAAGCTGATAGAAAAGGAGCTGCGAGGGTACCGCAGCGGAGTGTACCAGCATGAGCTGCGCCAGGAGCCCAGCAGTCTGGCACATCTACACGTCACCAGCGTCGCCAGGGCTCTCGTCGAGTGCTTCAGGAGACAGGTAAGTACGAAAAAAATAACTTTTTAAACCACATACACACTAGCACACCACTCTCGACCTGCCAGATAGCGAAAAACTAGAGCAAAAGTTTACACCAGTTTTGAGACCATGTAGATTTGTGTTTGAAATGGTATTTTGAGGAAAAACGACACAATGAGTGGACCTGTCCAGTCAATGCAAGCATTTGTCAGTAATCATGCAGCTCAACTGAAGACTTTAGGAGCTCAACGATTCGACGAACAATACCAAAGAAAGGACATTTGGGCATGCCGCAAAAATTACTCAAATTGCAAGACCATGATTAAAACTAATTGAGAAGAAAAAAACATGACCCACATAGTCTTTACATTCACAATAATTTAAAAAAAAAGAACCACGAACAATACCAAAGAAACAACATAATTATGTTCGCATAACTCGGCAAAAAGTAGGGAACAGCTGATATTTTTATCGCGATTTCAGGGTTGGCCCCATAGTAATAAGTTGTTCATAATGTTGAGTATAGTAACCCCATGATTTTCAGTTCTAGTATATCGTTCTTATCTCGTCTATGAAGTTTCACCAGTTAATTTAATTTGCCTTTTTATTTTTTCAGGCCACATCCCCCTCCTACGATTTCCCTGACTTGGTCCTCCTGTCCATCCTCCAGACCCTCACATCAGAATACCCTAAGCCTCTCCCTCCATTCGACTTGTGCTTCATCCCGGAGGTATTCCACCGAGGGTCGGAGTGGAGACGAGGGTGTGTGACCCTGGCCGCGAGGCAGGCGCAGGTGTCGCAGTCAGCCAGGAGGATCCTGGAAAACTATCTGCAGGGAGTCAGTGCGGGGAGTGCTGAGGTGAGGACCCTTAACGACATAACAGTTGTGAAAAAAAACTTAAGGCAGCCGATAGGAACTTTTACTCGACCCCGTCATTGTGTTTTTTTTTTTGTATGAACCATACCTTGAAACCTTCTGGTTACGAAGATATTGCAGCTCAAAGTTACAATTTTTTAACCGACTTCACAAAAAGGAGGAGGTTCTCAATTCGTCTGTTTTTTTTTTTTTTTTTTATGTGTGTTAGCTCATAACTTTTTTCTGGGTGAACCGATTTGGATGATTCTTTTTTTATTTGATAGGTGGTGCTTCACATGTGGTCCCATTTAAATTTGATCAAGGTCTGACCAGTAGTTTTTGAGGGCTGCAGATTTTTTCCACTTAGTTTATATGGATGATGTGTTAATAATTTCCTGTCACTGTTATTTACACACCAAGTAGTGGTATACGAATTTGTGTGGGCTAGGTACCGCAACTAAAAAGTGAAAAATAAAAACTTTTTTACAAAAAAACAACCGACTTCCAAAAAAAACACTAAAAAACGTGAAAAATAACTTTAATTTCGGAAGTCGGTGGCCAAACACGAAAATACAAAACCAAAGGCACCGACTTCCGAAATTAAAGTTATTTTTCACGTCTTTTAGTGTTTTTTTTGGAAGTCGGTTGTTTTTTTGTAAAAAAGTTTTTTTATTTTACGAAAACAAAGTAATTAGTGATAAAAGTATAACTTAAGGCTAGTCCGTCAGCTGTAGCCCGCAAAATTCAAATTTTCTTTGGTTTTGTGCTAATTGCAGTTCTGTTTTAGGTGATAAAAATGCGATTGGCGAGTGTAGGAATGATATATTTACTGAATAATGATCATGAATCGTCAAACTTTGGAAATTTGTTTCATCTAAGAATTTTTCAGAATATTTCATATGAAAATTCTTAGATGGAATAAATTTCCAAAGTTTTACTTTGGGTTACTTGAAATAAATGGTTTGAATTTGATGATTAATGTTATCATAGTCTACCTTCCAGGAATCAGACACCCTTCTAATCTTCGAGATCTTGCCGATCCTGTGCCGCGGGATGCCTCCAAACTCTCTCCGGCCCCCTCTCGAGCGCTGCCTCGCCGACTCCTTCGCAGACATCAGCCACGTCAAGCTCAGGGGCAGGGGAGATGAGAAGGAGCATCTGTTCAACCAGCAGATGGACAGGATCCGGCAGTGTTTGGAGTGTGACAAGATACATGATGCTAACAGAACATTGTTGTCTCAGATTGTGGAGAATCACTTCTCGATTATTGGTGATGATAATGCGGTGAGTTATTTTTTTTATATATTTGTTCTTTAGGACCTCCAAGAAAGGATACATGCAACAATTACATACACCACGTGCTTCCACGTGTGTTAAAGACTATGATTTTTATAATTTTGCTTTCATTGGGTTTATAAGTACAGAAGAACATTCAGTAACAAAAGGTATTTACAAGGCAGATTTGAGTGGAATCGCCAGGAGGGGACGCCCTAGGACATGTAGTGACTTTATTGGTGATGTTCTTCAAAAAGGTCAGGTGCATAGTATTCGCTACCGGCGTGCGTGTATGAACGTAAACGAGACAAAAGGAGTATGTCAGGTAGGTGGCGTTCTGTAGTTTCTGCCTACCCCCATGGGCAGAAGGCGTGAATTTAAGTATGTGTATGTGTGTATAAGCACATTCAGAGAGCCTCTAAGATGAAACTAAAGTACACTTTTAGCACCCAGGGCAGTCAGCCTTCCTAAAGACCTTGCCGACCGAGTAATTCTTACGTAATAGAACAGAGGCCATAAAACAGAGAGAATATATCAAAGGTAATAGAACCGAGGGAATAGAACAGAGGTAATAGAACAGAGGTAATAGAACACAGGGTATAGGACAGAGGTAATAGAACAGAGGGAATAGAACAAAGGTAATAGAACAGAGATAATAGGACAGAGGATTACCTCTGTTAGAACAGAGGGAATATTCAGTGATATTACTAAAAAATATATATTTTGTCCAGTCACTTCCGTTATACGTATTTGCGTCACTTTGTCTGTCATTCAAAATTTTAAAAAATCATTCCAAATACGCATGTTACTTATTTCTTTAGCAGTCACACTTACGCTTACTAACAGCATTACGACGGGAGAATGCCTTTACAAAGATCTGTCCTACTATCAACATCATAATACTTTAATTTCCTTCCCCAGGCATGGCCCACCTACTTGCAAACCTGCCGCTGCCTGTCCAGCAAGTACCTCGAGCGCATGACGTCACCGTCGGGCTGGTGGGAGGTGTCCGCGCCACTCCTGCGCAAGTCGGCGGCGCTCCGCTGTGCCGTGGCCGCGATGGGCGACTGCGATACTGCGCTCAACTGGTTCAATGAGATCATAGACGCGCAGGCTAAGCAGTTGACGTGAGTTTACTTAACAATAACTTAGCATTGAAGAGGTATGTAAACAGCAGCTGTAGCTATCCCGGAATTTTACCAGGGACTGTAGTGTAAGGTGTTTGAATAATACAGGCGATAAGGAGCGTTATGTTGATCGGCAGAAAGGTGATTTTACTGTACACTAATTACGATGACAATAACAAAAATAAACGACTTTATTACACTTTAAACGAATGAATTTAATATTTACTTTCAACATTAATAATCTAAATTCAAATACAAAATTGGTAAGAAAACTAAAGCAGGTAAGAATGAATTTATAAGCAAGCTAAAAAACGCGTGCGCGTATCGACAACCAACTGAAGAGTGCCGGCCGCGAGCTGCCGTGCGCGCGCGCACCGGTGTTGATTTCTCCGGTATATTCTCGAAGGAACGCGGAGCTTGCGCCTCGAGACAAAGGATCACGCCATTTGACGTCACATATAGGACGCGGTCCAAGGTTTACAAGCGGAGCGGACTATGTAGTGGGTTGATGGTCACTACAGCATTTCTAATAAAAAAATTAGGAGTCCTATGTCCAGCAGTGGACGTCGTTCGGCTGAAATAATGATAATGATAAATAAAATTGTGGGAAAAATGTGAGTCTGCTTTAGAATAATAATAATAACTTGCATTTTGTACACACGGCTACACATCAACCTAAACTGTTTGGACTTTGCACTATTAGAAGTTGAACGCTGCGAATCGTGCGAGAGGGTGCGATATGTTTTTGTTATTTCGTCCCACTCACGCACGCCAGCTGCCGCGTGGTGGCGGCAGTGGCGCGCGCTCCGCCTCCCCACTGCCGCCACCACGCGGCATACAGCGCTCTATTCTTACTATACTATACCTATAAATACGTATAATGTTTATTATTTCGTAAACTCGCTGAGCTCGTTGGGTTCAGAACTTCAGATATAATAAATATGGGTTGTTGTTTTTCGATTAGCGCTGCGCCTGTAAGTGTGCACCAATAGATCCATTAGGTATTATTATCAATTATTACATACTAGCGACCCGCCCCGGCTTTGCACGGGTGCAATGTAGATGCTAATGTGGTGTCAGCGTGGAGTGATTAATAATATTCTGTTACTAAATACATAAATAAAGGTACTTTACTACTTTTATTTATATATACAAACAACATATATTGGAACATACATTGTAACATATTGGATTGATATTTTTTTCGGCGGCCCACGGCCGATCTACCCCGCATTTTAAATCCCTGATATTTTCTAAGATATTAATTTTAATGATATGCTGTAAAGGGCAATTTTGATCTACATTTGCACAACGAATCCAACGTATTTAATTGGATAAGGAATAATACTGTATTGTTTAAAATAGCTTCGTAAATAACCCATTTTTTTTTTTTGTAATAATGTAAAAGATAAAAATTGTTATTGTGGATTATCCTTAAGAGATAGACATATACCATTGCGGACTTTTTTCAATTTTTTTTTATTATATACTATTTCTTAGTATATTATTTTGATCTACCTGGTAATGTCTAGCGTTTGCAATGTAAGCGCACAAAAATATGTTTTTTACGACATCACATTACAAACCTTTGAAATTCTCGGCTTTTTCTACTATTAATATGCATGTATATATATACGTCATATAAACCTTTCTCTTGAATCACTCTGCCTATTGATGAAAACCGCATTAAAATCCGCGTAGTCTAAAAGATCTAAGCTTACAGACGGCGCGGCGGCGGCAGGAAGCGAGTTTATTTTATACTCCATTTGAAATAAGATTAGAAATTTAAATAAACCTTTTTTACAGTCCGTTGAACCGATTATGACTTCTATTCCGTAGGCATACGGATGGCATTAAAAGCATAAACGTGGTTACAATACCAACTGTTTACTGCAGCTGCCATTTGTCATGCCATCACGTAATATAAGTCAAAATCGGTTGAACGGACTGTAAAAATGGCTTATCTAAATTTCTTTTCTAATTTCAGTTGGAGTTATAGATATTTCTAGCCTTTCTCCACGGTTAGCACGCGTGTAATTCGAAAATCTACTTAATTTCGGATTTTCATACAAACTTTAAACCCCTATTTTACCACCATAAGGGTTGATTTTAGAAAAACACTGAAACATATAGCTATTATTTTTATTTTCAACCAAAAGTTAAATATAAACTTTCATACATCTAACTTCAAAACGACGGATTTTCATACAAACTTTCAATGCCTTTTTTACCGCCATTGATTTATATAATCACTGAAACACGTATTTCTTAATTTTTAACCATAATAATCTTACTATGATTTATCATCAATTTTAAACTGTTTTTCCGTTCTTTACGACACAACGAAGCAATCAATACATCAACGTAATTTTGCATAGACAATTGATTGTGGGAACTGACTGGCATAGAACAGAACACTGAACACGAGAGAAACTACTCGTATTGAAGCGACATTTTTTGGCAAAAAAGTGCATCTGTGTGCGTAGGCGCAACGCAAATGCTGCGATTGGCCGATGCCACCATACTCAGTCCTTTCCAGTCTTTCCTACAATTCTCTGTATTGCTAGTAGCGTAGTTATGGATATATAGGGTGTCCGACTTGATGTGTAGCCGTGTGTACTATCTGAAGAAACACCACTGGTGGGACTACTGTGGTCAAACTATTTAAGATGTACCACATACAACTCGACGCGAAAAGAAGAAGAACAATTGGCACAGATGTTAATACAATACGTCGAACAGAAAACAAAGTTAAAACTACGTTAACTATAGCTCGCTTTAACTTTAAGATATTGTTCTTCTAGTAATTAGAGATGTCTTTTTCAGAGCTCAACGCTATGAGGTTCTCTCATCCAGCACTGATTCAGTTCTTAATAAGTGTTAGATCCTGACTGTACCTTATTGAGTCTATGTTACATTGCAGTGAGCAAGAATTCTCCCTACGTTGTATGCTGCCAGCTCTGAAGGCGGCCAAGCCTGATGCAGAGTCAACCAGAGAATGGTTCCTGCAACTTATGGGACGCACCCAAGTTGCTTTTAACGAGTAAGTAAAAACTGATGCCAATAAACTTATATGTGTTGGCCTCCCGGGAGTCTCGTAACAATAGATGACTGTTTCTCCCCTAGCAGTCAAGTTTGTTTGAAATGCAGTGTGTTGTGTGTGCGTACAGTGTGTGTGTGTGTTTTATGCATTTTTTTTGTCATTTATACTAATTTCCTTAAAATATTAAAAATACACTTGCTATAATAAGATATGAATTAGTTTAATTTTCTGATTAAATAAACAATTTGGGAGATCTTTTCCGTCCCATGGGACAAAACAGGTTTTATAAAATCATTTCTTGCACTTATATCATATCTGAAAATCTGATTTAAACATAACATTAAGCCTGTATTCCCTGAAGGGTTAGGCAGAGGTATACCTCTGCCTATAAAGCAGCTATATTTCGCAAGTTATGTTTAAGTCCGATGTAAAAAGGAACCGAGACCAGGGCGTCGTGGTTCGCAGTAGCGCTTGCGACCACTGGAGATTTACTAAATGTGTTTTCTTAATTTGTTCCCAGAACGGAGGACAAATCAGCCAAGCTCTACCTTTGCGACGTATTCATGCTATGCGTCATAGTGTTCAGCGGTCTGTGGTGCTTAGAGCCTGAAGCTGAGCAGCTCGCCAGCAGCCGCAGCGCCAGGCATGCGCTACTGCCCGCTGCGGCCGCTGAGCTGGTCGGCAGGGAGACTTGGAGCAACTGCACTCTGCAGGTAGGTCGTAAATACTACGTTACTTTGGTCCTAAGAGACAAGTCATATTGGTCCAAGTTATAAGAGTAACCATAGATATAAGAAAGAAGGAGATATGCCCGGTAGTTGAAAATGTATTGGAACCCGGTGTCTCCAGTTTGCCCCTACCACGCACCACTATACAGGATGTAAGGGACAGCCCCCCGCAAACTAACAGGGTGCATTCAGCTCCTTATTTTGAATCATATTCCACCGGAAATTTAATCAGTTTTTTTGTAGTTTTTATTCCTTTATTTACGCAGCACTCCATTTATGTAAAAAAAACAGCAATGGATGTTGAAATGCTCTAACGAACGACGCTAGCAATCAGCTGTTCACTTTCTGCTTAGCTACGAACTATCGAACCCACCGTATACTTCTTTTGTACTTCACGCGGCCATCTGCTCAATTGTTCGCTCTCGCTCCCTTCAATGTGACGTAATAAATGACGTGGCGCGAGCGCGCTTGGGGGTAGATGCTATTGACCCCGTGGCGGGGAGAGTGGGGCGGCCGAAGGCTCACTCGCTGCCGTTCGCTACGTGCATTTGCGACGGAAACAATACATTGCGTGTGAGGTAATAAAACAAATCAGGTTTATTAGAGTCCCATAACGTTCCCGAAATAATTTCATGTACCAGTCATCTTAGTATGATATACTGAATTCACCCCATGAGTCTGCAGAGGGCTGTCCCTTACACCTTGTATACATGCAGTTCAGTAAATGCAGTAGATACGAAGTCGCGCGCACACTCGCAATTTATAAATCAGAACGTTCTACACAATCAACTTTAAACCTTATCTCATTAAGGACAGCGTGCATTTAGCATGCACCATATAACTTACTCATACAAAAACCTCAGTCGCTATCGTTGCGCTGTGCAAAAGCCATTTATTTTACATATAAACTAGTGATTGACTAAATCAGAAAGTTATCGATTCTTTCATTTTATTATTGTCCAAAAAATAATTTAGGTCCTGAAAATAAAAAACGAGAAATATCTTTATATAGTATTAAACAGTCGCTTTTCGTGTCTGTACGCTTAGATGTTTTAAACTACGCAACGGATTTTATAGCAGTTTTCATCAATGCGATTCAAGAGGAAGGTTTCTATGTATAATACATGCATATTATAGTAGAGAAAAGCCGAGAATTTCAAGGATTTGTAATGTGATGTCGTAAAAAACATTTTTGTGCGCTTACATTGCAAACGCTGGCTAAATCCTACGAGATAGATCAAAATAATGTACTACGGAATTGTATATTAAAAAGATCTACAAAAAAGTACTCGGTGGTATGACTATCTCCTAAGGATAAGGATACGTTGTGCACTTAATGTAGATCAAAATTGCCCTAAAGGGAAACAGCATATCATTCAAATTAATATCTTAGAAGATATCACAGATTTAAAAGTGTAACATCTAGCAATGGTGGTTGATATCGACCACTTTGGGGACTCCCTGGTTTAGGATATCATAGCGTATAGCAACAGTATTGTGGAACCGCTTTAACACTTCCAAACGGGTTAAAACGGTTGACCAATTGAAAAATAAACTATAATAGCAATATATTCGTTGGGCAATCGATATTATTGTCGATAGCCTACGTTAGTGCATGTGCACAAGCACATCATTATCTCGCCGCAAGATGCAGCGGCCGTACCACGCGATGATCCGCATGAATGAAGAATCGTTTGGGGATTTTTACATTGCATGTCCAGTGACTTAGCGACATACCTAAGTAGTGATTAAGGAGCAATGTATTTACTTCAAAAATAGTAGAGTCACTGTGATATTTAAAAACGAAAATAATATAGTAAAAGCAAGAAATATTTTACGATTCGTTGTTTTTCATGATTTTAAAGACAAATATTGTAAAATACTTGTACTTACATATGGTAAGTGATTCCATAATTGACAAAGTTTTTGTTTTGGCTTCTGATGTTACAAGAAACCACTGAACAAAACTGCATTCTTATATTTTGTCACAATCACGGCCGAAAGCGCACTAGTTCGCGGAGACGGCCATTTGCCTGTGACATGAGCAGTTTGAACATGACGCGCGGGATACAGACACGCCCTCTTGGCACTTATGGGAGTAACCCTGCTTTTACTTATTTCCGACTCGGGCATTATGAAGTGGCGAAAGGTGAGTGTTTTTTGGGCTGAACATTCAAAAAGCTGGCTTGGTTAATTTTTAATTTTGAGTTACCGTCATTCAATATAAGCTTATAGTTAGTGACGAAATTAAATAACGCAAAGTTTTTATTATAGATACTGGAATGGTTGTCCCACACGCGCGCGGCGGCCCGCGACGGTGGCGCCGCCGCGGCCTGCCAGCGCGCGCTGCTGGCCGCGCGACACGCGCAGCAGTTCGCCACGCACAACATATGGACTCGACTGTAAGTTTGTTACCCCTATATTCAAATAAAAATCAATCGCCAATTTAAAAAAAAACTTTTAAACTCAAGCTATTCGAATGAATTCAAGAAAAACGCCAAATACGTAAAGAGAAACCGAAGCCCTCCAATATATCTATACTTTTAACTCTGCAGGACAACTTGCTCATAATCATTATCATTTATTTGCAATATGTATCGGCATAGTGTCGATCTTAAAGTCGGTAATTAAGTTTCATAAAACATGTTCCACACGGATGTAATCCAGCTTATAAACATAGGTGACCTTGCTTGTTGCCATCCGTCTAGACACCAGATGTAATCCAAATTTTGATTTGACCTTCAACGGCCTTGGAGGACGGGTGCGCGGTCCCATCCGCAGTTGGAGCGCGTGGATTACATCCGTTTAGCCGACGGATTACATCTTACCGAAGACAGTTGCGCTACGGCAGGCAAGGAGTGCGCACATACGCGGGTGCGAAATGTCATCCACGGACTAGGGACGCGAACGGGAAATTATAAGTGAATTGGTCCATCTCTATAGAAATTTGCCATGCCTATGGGATATTACGTCTGAAACTTATAAAAAAGCTCGTCAAAAGAAAAACGTTTGGGACATATTACTCCAACAGTACAAAGATTTGGACCAATATGCTAACGAAGCAAATGACAAAATGAAAATTAAAACTTTAAAATTTGGTTATCATCGTAAAGCCAGAAAAATAAGTTGATACCTATCTACATCTAGAGGTTTCACAGTGAAGCTCGAGCGTATTGGCGCTTGGTTGTGATCCGTGTAGCCGAAACAAAATCCGCGGATGAAAATCAAGCTCTCACCAAGGGCACCTCTGTTGGTAAGCTGGATTATATCTGTCTGGAACATGTTTAATACACTTGACATACAAAAGCTTATGGCAAGCTTTAAATGCTAGTTTCTATCAATCGTTACTTTAACAATACGTTCAATATTCACTTCTAGTGCTCTAGTTGTGACCGGCTATTTCAAACTACATTCGATCTAGCGAGCGATATTACGTTTACGGCACACGATAGGATTTTTTTTTAATTTTCAAACCGTCTCCATTATCGAAATCGAAGGAGGACTATACAGGGTCAATTAAATTAGCTAGCGAAACTCCGCAAACGTGATGCGTATATCTAAACACTAAAAAATAAAAATGTTTTTTTTTTAGGGATCAAGGACCACTGGTATTGTTGTTACATGAAGTATGAGTTGAAAAAATATGTTTCACCACGTTTAGAGATCGGTACCTATCACGTCTGTAATGTCGCTGGATAATTTAATTTAACCCTGCCCCTGCAGTCTCGATATTAGACAGAAACAACCAATTGGAACCGTGCACCTAGCTTCTGAAGTTTCATAAGTGCCCATGTTGGTTTATGGCGGCAGGCGCCCAAGTAGGTGGGCGCGGCGGGCGCGCTGTCAACGCTGTTTCCCAATTTGGGGGCCGGGCACCCTCTGCAGGCGGGTGTACGTGGGGATCGTGCGATCCATGGCCCCGTGTTGGCAGCTGACGTGACGTACCGCATTATGTAAATGTAATTCACGATCGTAACAAGTATGTACTTATAGAATTATGATCATTAGAACATCAATACAATCCTATATAGATTATATTGATGATTTTAATAACTATAATTCTATGAATTAATGTTACGATGGAGCAATAAATATATTGAGTATTGAGTATCGCAAATTTTTTTTTGTTCAAAATACAATCTGACGTTGACGTTGACGCTGCAAATTGCAAAAAAAACGTAAGGAAATTTGAATTTCGCGGACAATCTGGCGCTTCCCCCTTTAACATTTTTTGTTTTGCTTGTTTCAGGGAGAGCCACTTCGGACGTGATATTATTATTGACGAATAATTACTTAAACATTTAACGGTACATATTTAGGTCTGAATAAAATAGACTGAAAAATATTTATTAATATTTTGAATTGACGAAATATAATTATAATCTAGTCAAATAAATGTGTTGTATTCAAACTCTAATAGTAGTTTACGAAACTGTTGCATAATGAGGGGCATGAAAACATCGCCTACGGGTTGGTTTATAAGACCGACCCGTAGGCGAGGTTTGTAATAGTGTGTGTTTAATACCTAGTTATTTGCAGTTCCTTAGACTACTTTATCTACTCTCATACATTGGGGTTGAACCTACTAAATAAAAGATCAAAATTTCCCACGAAATTCAGTACAACAAAACGTATGAATGGCGCCAAAACCTAACACATCACCGCGCATGCGCTAAAGTGGGCGCTGCCACAAACAAGTAAAAATTGGAATCAAAACTTTTTGTAATGCAATAAAAATGGCGCGCCCCGCATGTTCCATTAGAAAAAAAAAAAAAATGGAGACTCCTTTGTGATATTCATTTCTTGGATTCGCCCTGTATCGTATTGGCAAAAAATATATTTGTTAACATTACTTTGTGAGAGGAAGAGTGTTATAATAAAATTATATTTTTAAATTTCGGTATTGTGTTTATAAAGTATGTCAATATAAACTCGTTTTGAAGTTTATAATTCGAATTTTACGTTATGATAGTAATCATAGTACATAAATATTTTTCTATAGTTCTGTTATGTTATTAGTGATGTTCTTTAGAAAGGTCAGGTGCGTAGTACTCGCAACCGGCGTGCGTGTAAGACCAGATGTATGAACGTAAACGAGCCAAAAGAAGTATGTAAGGATCGTTGCAGTCGACGTTCTGTAGTTTCTGCTTACCCCTTGGGAAGAAGGCGTGAGTTTATATATGTATGTGTAATTCTGTTTAGTGTTAAGATTCGGGTAATATAAAATGCTTAAGCTTATGTATCGAATTTACTTGTATTGATTATATTACTTTACATAATATATTTGTTTAGACTAAACTTACTTTGAATACAATTTGGCAGATAAAGTAAGTACAAGATAAAAAGTTTACAGGACGTCAAGAATACGAAATAGTAGTTTTATTTATAGATATAACATCAAAGCCTTATTTAAGTGCTCATCACACACGAGCGACACGCGTCTAGCCTAACCGTTGACGCGTATCGCTCGTGTGAAATGCACACTAAGAACTTTTATATAAGATTCCAGACTGAGCGCATTTTACAGTGTGATAAAGAAAATTGAGTTCTCTATTCAATAATTAAAGTTCACATTTGTATGTTATATACAATCATGGAAATCAATTAAAAAACAATGTGACCCCCTACGTCAATTTGCCATGTGCCGTACCTATAGCCATTTCATACAACTGTCAAAGAATGACTTGTAATTTGAATATACAGACGATTTTAGTTGGTAGTCAATTAAACAATTAAGTTTCCTGACTTTACTTTCAGTAGAATGTGGTCAGACACAGTAGACCTTTTCGCTTCGCTCCGATGCGGTATCAAAACCAAGACTTTCTACTTTTTCTACACTTCTTTTTAAATCTTTTATACCATGCTTTCGATATTTGTTGATTCGAGGTTTATTAAAAATTATTTAGAATTATATATTACACTATAATTACTAAAGTAGGTGGGTATAATGTCATTAAAATTATGATACGAGTTATATCATGACATAATAAACATGTTCTACAATATATCGATCCCTTGCACCAGTAGCCAATTTCCAATACAATTACAGTCTTAAATATTATAATAATTGCAAATACCCTTCTTCACCAGTGCTAGACCATTTAACTGTTATTAATATTTAATCATCTTCATTAAAACAGTCCAGTATTCCATTAAATATCTATCTTTTAAGAGTGTCACTGATTATGATAATGCTATATTACTCTCATCATCACTACTGTTCACTTTTTAATTATCACCATTATCTTCAACAAAGCCTCGAAAGGTTCTGGGCCACATAATCACTGCTAATGTCTTTTGCTAATTATAGTAATTCTCAGTTCTAGCAAAATTATCCACCATTAACCATCACTATGCCACAGTGCTATAAATACTCACTAGGAATTGTTCACCACCCATTATCAGCATCATGTTTATATGCTACGCTCACCCCAGACTGGTGTCTTCGTGGGATGTCCTCACAGCGTCCAACATATCTTATTCTTCTACAATAGTGTCATCATCACCCACTTCCCAAATAGTTCACCACCTTCTAAAATTATCATCATAATATGATATTATTATGCAATGGTCACCCCTACAGTCTGATTCGGGTGTCGTACAGTGTCCAACATGTATAATGTCCTTATTATTCTCCTTAAAATTCTTTCTACACATCTATAAACTTCTACAGATGTGTCATCATCAGTCACTTCCCCTTTTGACACGAACATCTTTATATATGACACTAGCTGTGCAAGGTGCCATACAAGCCTTTATAATAAATCACTGATTTCTTGTTAACCCTATCCCATTTACAATGTCTTTATCTCCTTAAACTTCTACAATAGTGTTGTCATCACCACTATTATCCAAATTGTTCACTTTCCACCATCATCTTCATTTGCAATGCTCACCCTACAGAGTCTACACTGGATGTCCAAACAGCATCCAACAATTACAAACTCTCTATTACTTCTACACAACACTAAATCTGTACAACAGTGTCCTCTACACCACTTCCTTCTCAAATTGTTCTCGTTCCACCATCAATATTTTCATTCTTCTTCATGTGCAACGCCCACCCTACAGAGTCTGCGCGGGGTGTCGCTGCAGCCGCGCTCACACGGCGGTCTCGTCAGCCGGCGCCTTCACTAGCGGCTCCGTAGGGCTCTTTACAGGAATACGGATAATTTCGTCTTCTAGCTTCGAGTCTATTGGCATGTTCTGTAAATGATAGAAACCGTGATGAGTTTCAGAGCAAGAAATAAAGCGCTACGAGATTCTTTTGACGCGGTGGGCATAATCGGAACTAAAACCGCCATCTTGTTTTTTCAATACATTTCTCAAATATTTACCAACAGTGTCCTCCTGTCAACGTCATATCATACTGGCGCCAAAAGATTCTTGTAGCATTGAAGATCAGTTGCAAAATACCGCGAAAGAACAATTTTGTTCCCGTTCAGTTAGTTCTATTCCATTCAAATCGTTCATATGACTTTGGCGGGAGCTGAAAGGGCTTCAAATTCCCTCCAAAGAAAATCCCGAAGAAATTTAGTGAAGGAAATTAAATAAACTAAAGATTTGGCTAAAAGGTCTTAGCAGCCAGGCCAAAAAATACTTATTAAAAAAAAAAACCTTCATATGAATATTTAAGGGACATGCGCCAAGGTAGACACTGGACACTGGGCAAAGTTGTATGGTCTGTAAGCTTTAAATATGCTGTCTTTTTCAAATTGACTAATAACTCATACTTTTTGCTGCGCTGGTATATACAAGTTTTATAATTATTATACAAGTTCATACACAAAACAAAAACAACAAAAAACAAAGGAAAAAACTTACAAACAGATAGTAGAATACAAAGGTACTAATCATTTCCTCCAAATAATATAAACCAAATTCAAACTACTATTTCTAAACATAAAATAAACTAAGTACATACTTTATATATAAAATTAGTACAAATAAGTAAGTAGGTAATATGATATAAGTAATTAAGTACCGTACTACAATACATAAATGTATACTTAAATAAATACTTAATATTATCTGTTAAAGTAGAACATTTTTACGGCAAAATTGCCAAAACATTCATTTCACAGCAATTTTCCTGTAAAGGATAGTTCTTGAAAATGTTAGTTTCTAACTAAACGTCAAGTGCCAGAATTGTTTGCCTGGAAAGTGTGCAACACCATCTCCGAACTACGACAAAGCTAAACAAACCTCAAGCGCCGTGTAATGCTTATGCAACGCCGCGGGCAACTTATTGTGTCTCGGCAACGCTGCGAGTGCGGCGGGACGCAGCCGCGCGGCATCCAGCAGCCGCGCGCGGCGCACGGGCGAGCCGCGCCCCGATACCACCACGCAAGTACCCACACTCTTCAAAAGACGGGCTCTGAAGTCATAATTATAACAAGATCTGTCAAGTTATGCGATAGTTGGGCCGCTGTTGAGCGACTGCAGCGCTACTGTTGTGCGACTGTTGCGCTGCAATCGTGCAACGGCGGTGCTGCCTTCGGGTACCTGCAGCTGAAATAATAAAAAAGATACGATTGGATGAGTTCAATCTGCGTTTTCAGATGCCATATTATTAAATGATGATGTAAGTATGGACCACATAACCCTCAACCTCTGCAACATGTTTTGATACTAATGCTATTTACAGAAGTGGATTTCCTGTAAGGAAGAAGTCTTGATATCTAGAAAACTATCACATAATCAATGGAACAACAAGAAAAAAAAAAAAACAATAATCACTCACGCATCTAATAATTTCAACAGCAGTCGACTGTATGCCGTGTATTCATCTTCACCAAACTCGCCAGGATGGTGTCTGGCGAACTCGTAGGTATCACAGAACTGATGCACCAGCTTCTGACCCCGTCCATCGAGGGGGGCTGCAAGGGAGGATAGCAGGAAGGCTCGTAAGGATTCCCGGGGGTGACGGCGAAGCCCTGGGTCTTGACGGGCAATCTCTTCCTCTGGAAAAGTGGGCATAAACATAATTAGCCGACAACATTCCCACAGCTGGGCCTCCTCTCTGAGAAGCCACCACGCGGGCCTAGTGCGAGTTGATGGATGTCACATGTCTTTGAATGTTTTGATTCTAGGACATGCCGATTTCCTCACAATGTTTTCCTTTACTGTTTAGAGAGCAGCGGTGATGAAATAAATTATACAAAACTAAGTGCCTGTCGTGGGTTCGGACCCACGACCTATGACACGTAAGTCGGGGCTGTTACCACTTGGCCACCATTGCTCTCAATGTTAAATAAGAGGAGAATGTTAAATGAGTTTAATCTTGATAAATATTTGTGGGTCAATCCAGTGAATGAGCCAGCAAGGAGAAAAAATGGGCAATGGGAAATACTGATTTTAATGGATGGATTCTAAATAATAGAAATTGGCCATAATCTATTGACTATTCAGAATGTTGATGTATGCAACAACTTAAGCTACGTTGGGTTTAAATAATCTGATCATGGCTAAGCTTAGTGATTGAATTTGTGGACATTGAAAGTCAGTATCTTTTTTCCTACACTAGTTATTAAATGGTGGTCACTCGTTTGGACTGTTGGACTTCCATCTTGCAGTACTGCGGCATAGATAAAGTGAAGACAGAGACAAGTTTTCACATTCAAATCTAGTTTTGGGTACAGTTAACATCCTTGAAGATCTGAATGAGCAAAATTTTGCCAATAATGCTAGCTAGAGTAGTAGCCCAGAGTCTGGATTTGTGCCCAGTTGATGGCAATAGGTGCGAGGCAGTTATGTTGAAATCCCTGGTACTTAAAAGGAAGACCCCTATTAAATGGGGCTTAAAAATAATAAATTGGTGAAATGTCGGTGTACTAAAGGTACCCCTCTGCCCTAACCCTTCGGAGTTTACATGTGTAATGTTATGTGAATGTTGCTAGCTACGAAAAGCATTGTTTAGATGAGAATAACTAAGAAACCTTACCAAGAGTCTTGACATCATCCACAGCTCGAAACCGGTAGTGGTACGGCTGCTGTGGCTCCAGAATGTAGTGTGATGGCTCCGTGCTCAGCAGCCGAGGTTCGTGCATAATGCGCGGTACCGCTTCGATGCGGCGCTCTAGCTCTTTCTTTAGACACTGGAAGAAATTACAAAAGTTAAGTAATACCTACCTCATTGGCTTAAGTAAATGTAGAATGTCAATACAAAACAGTCCTTGCAATGAAATTTTGGTTTTCGTATCAATGGTACTTTTATTTGACTTCTTTATACTGTTTGGGCCCAGTAGGTGGTCATGCTGATTGCGGGATCAGTAGCATTCTTTTGTTCAACATCTTTAGGTCAGTGAGATATGAGCTGCTGATGTGAGTGAGTGGGTCTTATATGTAGGATGTCGGCGGCAGGTCTACTTCAAAGTGAGGAACATCTAACAAGAAATAACATAGGACCCAACATAAAATTATAATCAAAGATATAAGCAAGTATGGGTAGCATCATTGCTTTGTAGGAGACTTATCCCAGCTAGAGACCGTGGATAAAGATTAAAATAATGACAATTTACTTACTTTTTTTGCATCGGTTCCAATGGGGATGTGCGGACCTCTCCTAGAGCGAAGGGCGAACCTTGTAATCTGTCTCTTGGCGAAGATGAATAGAATTACAAAAGTTAACACTCCGCCACTTATTATGAAGATTATGTTCAATATATTCGTTAAATCCTGCATTGTGATAAATAATAAATACCTATATATTCAAGAGATTGACTTCAAGGAATCGTAATCAATCGACAAATCAGACATCTTTGTTTATATTTTCCAGGTGTGTCATGTTTAGAATAAACAGAAATAGTACATATAAGATTGCAGGTGAAAGAAAGAGAAACAAGAGACACTACACGCTACGAATATCGTAATTCTAATATTTATTTCGATTAGCTCTATGAGCTTGGGAAAGAACAAAAATGTTTTTACACTTTGACAAGTTTGAGGTTTGACAGCTCCAGCTACATGACATTAACAGGTTCGTTCATTAATATTACCTTAACCGACAGACGAGGTAGATACGGACGAACACCAGTTCCTGAACGAGACTTTTCATAAAGCCTTCACACATAAGACAAAGGGTACTGGGCAGACTGTCTCATTACATTAGGGTTCCGTATGACTGTACCGCTTGGGTAATCGTGTGAAATGTTACGTTATAGGTTTTGTTACACAGTCTTAAGTAACGATCACTGCTGATTGAACTACAAATTACTTGTTTACGTTAATTTGGCCGTAAAATAGAAAAAGTTTCCGATGAGTGGGTATCAACTTCAGTTCAAAAACAAAAGAATGCGGTGCATATAACATAATATGTATAAGGCCCGCAGGTACTTGCTTTAAACCCGATCAGGTATCTGCCGCCATAACTACCTAGAAACGCTTATTATTTATTCATCGTTTATCATACGCTGTCGCGTACACAAAACGAACATAAATTCCTTCATCATGATTCTTTCTATTGAGGAGTTGGGCGCGGCACGAATGTCTTTGGCGGGAAACGCGGTTCGCATACTAATATCAAAATGGCGGCGACGTGCGATGACCAATAGTCGTTGTTCAATTATGGAAAACGAATGTTGATTGTCAATCGACTGCCCACTGTGGCTACAATGGGTTTCTTTACAAATTTGGTGTCGTTATATTCCTTGCGATGCAATTTCGATTCAGCACACATGGTTGCATTACTTTAATAGGTGCGCTCATAGAAATATTGTCTTCCTTCCATCGTTAATGTGTAATGGAAATATCGTGATTGTTTGCTTGATAGCTAAAATTAACTTGAATAAGGCGGTCCCTTGTTTAATATTATTCTGAATGTGTATCAGAGCCGGTAGAAGCTATAAATCCGGCAATAAATACATACTCAGAAAACTCGTAACCAGAAGTGTTTTGCGAGTTAGATATCTTATGCAAGACCAGTGTCTAAGCCGTAATCTTGTCTTGTGTCCAACCCTTTTAAAAGCTTTTCAAATTAGATCCGATCATCATCATATCATTTTTTTATGTCCTCAAATGTACAGTCGCCAGCACATCAAGTTACCACAAACTGTCAGATTTTCTCATTCGATTTAGAACATAAGTATCAACAATTTAAGGTTTAAAATCGTTTGGAGAAATTTGACAGTTTCGTGTAGCTTGACCTGCTGGCGACTGTACCTACGTGTTGGTCCAATAGGAGCAGTGGCGGCCCAGTGGGTACAGCTTTGACTAACGAGTTTTTGTCACAAGTTTGGACCCTATGTACAGTCGCCAGCACATCAAGTTGCCACAAACTGTCAGATTTTCACATTCGATTTCGAACTTAAGTATCAACAATTTAAGGTTTAAAATCGTTTGAAGAAATCTGACAGTTTCGTGTAGCTTGACCTGCTGGCGACTGTACATTCAGGCAGAAATGTGCATTACTTTGCTTAGTGCTATTTAATTCATCAGCAGTGCTCGCAAAACGGTGTGAAAGGAAGACATGGGGAGGAAACCGGCATGTCATCCAAATTTCGAAGACATTCCAACTCGTATTGGTCCTGGGTGGTGGATTACGGCCTACTCCCTCTCAGACATTGACATCCACCCAACTCGTATTGGTCCTGCGTGGTGGATTACGGCCCACTCCCTATCACAGAAATTAGGCCTGTGTGCCCCTGGCAGTGGGAAAATACCTAATAGGCTGATTATTAAGTGCTTAGTTGGCCCGAAACATGTCTTCTTTAGGTTTCTCTGTCTCCAAGGGGTCCTGAACTCCTCTTCCTAAGTCTCAACAATACAAAGACTGCAAGTCGAGCAAACTACATTTTGAAACTAAAACTTCCTTGGACAACCCATCACCAGTCGTGACCTTTCATTTAGCAGAAGTTCCGTCCTATTGACGAGTCGCTGCTAAAATCTCTAACCTTGAAACTGAGGTTATCGTCACGAAATAGCAAAGTGATACAATATATTGTTTGTGGACTTCAGAGATTATACTGTTTAAACATCACATGTTACATTCATTTCCGTTCCATTCCATTGTTCTACTATTTTTTTAGTCTTTTGATCCGGGAAGCTTGTAATTAAATAATAATAAATCCTTTTATTCTGGATTCTAGATTGAATTCAAATATTGTATGTGTTTTGGTTTCACTATAAAATTTCCCGTGGATTAGCTTGCCTCTTGGCATAGGCCTCCTCTAACATTTTCCACTGGGTTCTGTCTTGAGCTACTCTTCTGCAATGGTATCCAGCCATGACTTTGAAATCATCTTCCCATCTCGTTTGTTGGCATCCTCTATTATTCTAGCCATATCTGGGGTCCGAAACAATTTTGCTGCATCTTGAGGATCTCTGATCATGTGACCGGTCCACTTCTGTTATTCTATTCGAGCAATCTAACTTTAGCTAAAAAATACACGTTTTACAAGTACGTACACGTTTTAAAAATACAAGTTTAGCCTCCTATTTCAAGAAAAAATAAACATTTCAGAATAATATCGTGGTGTGTGGTCCTTGGGTATAGATATGAATAATGTTCTTTTCACACACGTAGCTATAGCGATAGCAGTATACTTACTAAGTATGAAGAATATGAATATAGAAACTTACGTAGGTAGTAAGTTCCTACTTGAGTGGCAAAGGTGAATGGTGATAGATAATATCGGAAGAAAGACATTTGATTGACAAACATTATTGGTATTCCTGAACATCCAACTTTTTCATTTCTTACGGTGCCTACCCAACTTGGCGAAGTTTACCAAAGTTTATTTTATACAGTAGTTCAGTACCACAGCAGGGGAAACAGTGCGTTCCATCTATTGGACATCCTAGAGTCTCTCCATATTTGGTGGGGGTGGGGACGACCTGACCCATGTGGTTTTTCTCGGTACTTCGTTGGCAGTAGGAATTGACCCTTGGCCTTTGTGAACCATGTACGGCTGTAACTTTCACAGTCTTCGTCTTACCGCACTTAAAATACTTTCATTGCCATCGGATAGGCAAGGTGGCAATTGTGGTAAAAGCCAGTGGCAAGCCGATATTTATTTTATTCACAATATAAATAGACTAATAAATAAAATACCTAACACTTTCTTAATTTCGCGAAGCAAGAGTGCACTGAATGGAAATGCTTCTGGTGTGTTTTCGTAACGTTGACCAACCAACGAACGGTATCTGGTTATCAAGGCGTTCACGTGGGGTGGGTTATGTTGGAAACATACGAAGTGGCAATTTTAAAAAAAACCGCCGAATCTATCCAAAATATATTTAGGTATTCTTCTGACTCGAACTGGGTTCCTGAAACGGTATCCACTCGACCGCTCGGACCACCCACCGCGACCCCTCTTGAGTTCACTAATACATCGTAACCGGGAAGACGGTTCAAGTCACATGACATACCTACCTAATCAACAGGCTTTCAGGCTTCGTCAATCAGATTAGCGCTGTCGAAAGCAAATGTGAGAAGACATATTAAAGATAGCAGAAGCAAGAACAACCCACTAATTTTGTTAGTTAGAAGAATAATGTTTCTTCCTGTGTGTTTATCGCCAATTATTGCGGCTCCGTAAAATACACCTGCACAATCAACCGGCCCGTACTATACACTTGCTCGTATATCCACAATCAACACTAATGCGCATGAGCATTCAAATCGCGTCGCTCAGCCACCACAATGGCGACGGCACGCGAAAATATGCGCACGCGACGAAGTTAGGGCATGATAATTTAACAGTGGCGAAATATTGTTTCGTAAAAATGCTCCAAGAGTTATTTAAGTAGATATTTTAGGAAGTATTGATAGCGCATGAATTGAAGAACGTAACGTTTTGAGCTTAAAAATTACTTTAGAAATTGGTAGACAGATAAACTTGTAGGCTGATGAAGTACCTAAGCAGCAACGTTAGTTTTAGAAAAGTTTTTCAACGTTGTAATATAAAGTATTTCGTTTTTTAATATTTGTAAATAGGATCATTGCTCATTGTTTCATAGAGGGGCTGTCGAACGTGAAGTTCTTGGTTCAATTCCTAGGACCGAAGTTTGGTTTTCCTGTTAGCGAATTCTTAGAAGCTTTTAGTAGCTTCGAATTTATTTATCCTGGGTAACGACAGTAAATGATATGCAATACAGTACCTACATAGTTTTCACCTTGTTGAAGTGAAAACTTCTTTATGCGGGTCGAGCACTTTTTGGGTGAACAAAAATCATGGAACTCGCGTCCTCGTCACCGCATGCTTCCCATGAGCGGGTTTACAAGTTATTTAGTTTTCACTTCTATCGGCAGTCCCCAAAGACTGCCCTGATTTTCTTTTAACGACAGAGTGTCCTTAAAGGCACCTACAGTTCTCGTAAAAGGGTAGGTAGTGGTGTCCTTATACTCGTATCTGAAAAGTATCATCCTCAAGATAGTTAGATGATTATAACATGGGAGTAACGTTGGTGAGTACCGGAACAGAGTGGTATTCCTCGGACTATTCTAATGTGTAATAAATCCATGATGATAATGATGTAGGTAATTGTTATGGTTCTTGTCATGAGGATGAGCAACAACATACTCTTCACGGCACATACGTAGGTAACGAAATACTGTGATGGTCATAATGACAAATTATTCCTTACGATCGTTCATTGTTATGTCATATGCGGAGTTGTTATACGCGCTGAGTTGTTTACGTGCTGAAAATGATTATCAAGAAGTACCTATAGTCTACGTGCCTTGGTTCAGTGAAACTGGACATCACCATCCTACTAATCCCACGACAGAGGAAACACATTCAAAAACCTATTACAGCCTGCACCCTAATTGCGAAACACACTATCAATATCAACACTATCAATCATTTTGATGATCTAAAGCATATTCATATATTGTTTCATATGTCCGGAAAATTGTCTGCTCAACAACGTAAATAACGCTATGAATGTTGTTGAACTAGCAAAATTAAGAGCGCTTACACGGGTCCACTAGCGCCACTCGTTTAAAAAAAAAATATCTCGTGACTGAGAAGGAATTTTGAAAAACGGCTCAGTAAGCGACCTCGTTAAGTGTGTCTAGAATTTTCTAATACCTTTTATAAACTTTCATATTGAGACACGAAGCACCAAAATACGATCTAAATGAATGTGGCCGCTTTTATTAGATCGATTTTTGTTGCTTCGTGTCTCAATATGAAAGTTTAAAAAAGGCATTAGAAAAATCTTGACACACTTATCGAGGTCGCTTATTGAGCCGTTTTTCAAAATTCCTTCTCAGTCACGAGATAATATTTTTTTAAAGGAGTGGCGCTAGTGGACCCGTGTAAGCGCTCTTAAAGGTATTCCCATCGTCAGTGTGTTACGCAATAACCCCGCAGAGCTAATTCATAATATAAACCAAAACGACTGCATATCCTCTCGTAATTAAACAAAGCCATGACCCCAGACTACACTGCGTACACCCCACGTCAAGATGAAAGCGGCCACAGCCACAACCCGTAGGCGGATGATGAATGGGCCAATGATGTAACCTATCATGACTCACTAATCGTATAATTAGGTCCTCTAACTAAACGATTCTAATGAGTACGAGTGTGGAGCCCATTCATGCACGACAGCTTGAAATTAAACGCTTGGTGGGGTGTTTTGTTTGAAAAAATGTGTTCACATAATGACTTGCAGCGTAGCGACAGATTAATGAGGCTGCTAACATAATATGATTGTCGCTAGTACCTACAATTCCCAGCTATAGTTCAGCATTTCAGCCTCCTGAACAATCAGCAGTTCACCACGCTTGGTAGACGTAGGTATTCAGTATTGGTAATAGCACTTTGATGTTTTGTATTTTATAGAAGACAGGTAGGTAGGTACTGCTAACCCTTTGCGTAATCCCTTGTACTCCAAAGTGCACTTAGTTTCAATAGGCTTCCTATGGACCTTAATGTTGATTTGTTCTGCACCCGTGTGGCGGTCTTGAGATGGCTTTTGGCACAGTCTTTTTTCATGGATACCTTTTTTTTTTTATTAAGTTTAATTAACTTATTGTATTAACTTGTATGTACTTTTTTTATCGACTTTTGTTTTAACTATATGTGGAGGCTTATTATTAGCATTTTTTTAAAATACTTTCTTCATAAATCATTGTTGCGGTAGTTTGTAAGCCTTCTTTAGAATAAAATAAATAAATAATACTCCAAAAAGATTAGAAATAATCTGATATTGAAGTTACCGGCACTAAGTATCCTGATTTAGATAATCTCCTGTTGGGATTCCTGGGTGGGAGTGACGAGGTGGCTCTGTTATTTTTAGCTAAAACTACAAGGTACCATTTAGGTAAATATTAGCTACTTCAAAAAAAATCTCGGCGACTTCATAAATAGACCAAGAATCATTGATCATTATTCAAGAACAATGCTCCAAAACTTAATTAATTTGAACAAAACAAAGTTCCTATTGTGTGGTGTGACTATGAATGATAGGCTGAAGAATGATGTGATAAGGCAACGGTGCGGTTTAAAAGAAGATGTAGTGACAAAAATTGAAAAGAGTATGCTAAGATGGTTTGGTCATGTTGAGAGGATGAATGAAGAGCGACTAACAAAAGGTATTTACAAGGCAGATGTGAATGGAAATGCCGGGAGGGGACGCCCTAGGAAGACATATAATGACCATATTGGTGATGTTCTTCAGAAAGGTCAGGTGCGTAGTACTCACAACCGGCGTGTGTGTATGACCAGATCTATGAACGTAAACGAGGCAAAAGGAGTATGTAAGGATCGTAGCAGGTGGCGTTCTGTAGTTTCTGCCTACCCCCATGGGAAGAAGGCGTGAGTTTATGTATGTATGTGTGTAAAGTTCCTATTCCATTCATCCACAATTCATTGAAAAACAGATAAATCTTCCACGTCAGTCTGTGTTTAGTTTACCAAAGGATCTATTGAACAAAAAACCTTCCAACTCATGTAGGGCCTACATATTTTTTTAATTCGACAGTTAAACCATTATTTCAATATGTATTCATGTCACACGCATCCCCTCCCATAAAACAATGGGTTAGGTAGCGTACCATTTCGTCGCAGGAAACGACGTACGCGCAAGTTTTTCAAAATGGCCGCTGGTACCTTCGAACACCGCCCCAGGTAAGGCGTTATAAGTGCGTCTGGATGCTAAGGAGACAGCATACCATAAATAAAAAAGGATATCCTGGCTGGTTTCCGTTTGATAGTTTATATTTCTTAACGCGTATCCTGCGCGTGATTCACATTTAAGTTTTGTTGTTCTTCCTTCCGTGTGAAAGGTGACAAAGCGATGTCGCTTGTTAGGTGTTTTTGTTCACTTTTTTAAACAGATGCAGGTAGATTTCAAGAAGATGTAGGTATGCCAAGCAAAAATGATCTGTCATTACTTGTGAGAAGTCTTTGATTTGACAGACAGTAAGTAGACTTCTGGATCCCAATTCCCAAGTGGGATGTTGTTTTGATGATACCAAAGAAATAACAGATTTACATAATTAGGAAACTGATAAAGATATTGATTCTCATCTCAGTACCTATCTACCTAATACACAATTGAATCCAACTAACGATGAAAGCGCCTGCGCCTACTTAAAACGAATAGGTAGGAAACTTCTTTGAATTGTTACATCAAAGGAGGTTTCGACATTTATTACAATAACTCGTTATTCTAACCAGCCAGTGATTTGTGTGTTTCGAATAACTACTCCTTGGTTTAAGGCGGAACCTTCAGAATAGCCCGCGAAATTCAAATTTTGTTACGTTTTTTGCAATTTGCAGGTCACTGTCAGGTTGTATGTTGATTAAAATACGATTCGCGACCGTAACAACTATGGCTTTACAGAATTATAATCATTAGAATCAGCAATACATCTCTATAAGTTCATATTACCCTATTGAATGACTATTTCATGAAATCATGACATTTGAGGGCAATTCTAACTTAAGGAGTTGTATTGCTGATTCTAATGATTATAATTCAGTAAAGCCATATTTGATACGGTCGCGAATCATATTTTGATCACCATACAACTTGATACTGACCTGCAAATTGCAAAAAAGGTAAGAAAATTTGAATTTCGCGGGCTGCCTTGGCGCATTCTGGTTAGCTCAGCACAGAAATATAAAATTAAACGATTTACGAAACGTAAATGCAGCAGCTGCTGAGCATGGTGTCCTAGATTCAATCCACAGGTCGGAGGTCGGCCAGTTATAGTTTTTATTTATTAGGAGTTTCTCAGTAGCAGCCTGGAATCTATAGAGTTTTGCCTGGTTGGGGTTGATGGCAATAGGCTCGCCCCCTATTGCATAATAAGGGACTTCTCTGCAAACTGTACCTACCCACCTCTCTGCTAAACCCTGCAAAGAATTCAGGCTTGATGTTATGTTGAAGACAAGGGCGGTTCCATGGAGGCGGGGGTCACAGGGAGCACGGCCGGAGGAACGATAAGGATAAGGAGGACGGATTAAGTAAAATAAAAAACTGGGAGATTAATACGATAACGCTTTATTAACATTCGTTTCGTTTGTGCACGTTTCCTGTGACAACCAGCACTACCGAGCGATCTTTCTTGACCTTATGCTGGTTGAAGATACAACATCTTTCCACCAAGACATTGCTTCAATGATGTCCACTGAAGAAGTATCTACTGGATATCTTCAGCAGCAGTGGCATAACTATACTAAGGTGAAAATATAGCGCGGTGCGAAGGGCCTCGCGCCTCCAAACTTTATGCAGCTTCCCCCAACTTATAAAAACTAACCTAATCAATCCGAGGTGGGGTGCTAAAATTGGCTTCGTCCGGACTGATCCCTAGTCCCAACTCTCAATAAATACATAGCACGTATAAATTTTTCTCTTGAACTTTTTCTATATATTTTTAACAAAATAACCTAATTAGATTCCATGCAAATAAGTAGGTGGTTATTAATGATTAAATAATTCATTCCTACAAATATTACAATAAGCCTAAGCCTGCACGTGATCGAAAATAAGAGTCATAAAATACAATAACCGCAGTGGGCACAAGTCGTCAGAATTACAGCAGCGTCAGCTGACATAAGGGCGTACGATGAAGGAACAATGTCAATTTATGGGTTTTTAAAAGAACTCAGTAAATCAGTCCCCAAATCCCCAATTACCAATTACTGTTTAAAATGAAATATAGCTTAAATTATTGCACAAACTGTGATTTCTTAGACGATAGTTTAAATTATTTTATATAAAGCCTGTGATTTTTTAACATAGACCTTTAATTATTGTAAAATCTGTGATTTGTGATCTGATGACTACTGATGACCAGTGATCGGAGTAGGTAGATTGAACTGGGGTCATTGATCCGAAACGTATATATTACTATGGACATTCCTCCGGAATTGGTGGATTATTAAAAAAAAACCGGAACTTATGTAGGAATTGTATTCTGCCAGAGTGGAAGGAGTCATTTGATGATTTGCCATCCTCAAAAAAAAGGTAGGAATTGTAATAAAATGAGCAATTTTATTCTTTATTATTCTTCCTATTTTTTTTTTTGACACGGTTTGACAGATAAATAATGAATTAATTTAGTTTTGATACCTTCCTTTAAATTTTGAATTGAGTAGTAATAATATCACTACCAACATTAACAATATTTAATTGAATCCGGAAATACCGGAATTACTTTCCGGAAAAATGGCTTATCCATGTTATTCTTTCTGTGTGCATTTATGATACAAGTACTAAAAATCAATCTACCTACTCCGATCACTGCTGATGACTGAATAAAAATAAATATAAACTATGCAAGCACTTTTTTACCATCAGTACTTTTGCGCCTTCTAGCTATACATGTAGGTAGATAGGTATATACGGATCGGGCGAGTTGGGAATAGGGATCAGTCGGGACGAAGCCAAATTAATTAAGCTCGCTTCACTCGCTCTTGCAGTGCAGGTTCTCATAATTATTAAAATTTACTACCTATCACTGACGCACTAAGAGGAGAGGTGGCAGAGGCGGCCCGCCCCGGGCCCCTGGTCCTGGGGGGCCCCCAAATATTGAGAAGTACTTTTTATCATATCCTACTCAAGGTCAAAATATAAGAAGCAGTTTGGTGTTAGAGGCCCCGTACGTATGCAAAATATAAATGTAGGGTGAATAAACATTTGACATCGCTTCGCTCGCTCTTACGTTCCCTATTGCCTCAAACTTTTTTTTTCATAATGAGTCTGCCACAAAATTCCTATTACAGTATGAATGGTCGAAAGGGGTCCCCTATGTTGTTTCGAACGCCGCTGTTGCGACACACGCTGTTGCGAATTATTTTTCCACTGCCTCACAGGTTCGAAAGCTCATGGACTCGAATGAAGTAGTCGCGAAAGACGCTGTTTCGAAAAACATTTTCACTGCCTCATACGCTCGAATGCTTGTGATTTCGATTTATATAATCATAAAGTGTACAGAAAAGTATTTAAGCAGTAATTAAATAAAATCAACAAATTCGGTGTCAACATCATCATTTAATATTATTATTAACAAAGTAACAATCAAAAATATTAGTACCTCAACTGTACATTTTTTTCTATGAGTACTGAACACAAAATCTAAGACTGATCTTTATAAAAAATTGTCTAGGTACCTAAGTGGTATTAATTATTAGTGGTATTTTTCAGAAATTAATCAATTGCACATGTGTTAGTATTAGTTAGTATATACGAGTACTTAACGCTAAAGCTCTTATAAATTCAGGCGTGCCCATTGTACTTTTTTTCGAAAAACCTTACCTGGTACAGGTTAGGTTTTTCGAGTACTTTTGAGGCAGGATGCTTCAATTTTCGAGCTCGCATCGCTCGCTCTTGTCAATATTCTCTAATTCTCAAACTATCCTACATACGTCGATAAAGTAACTCCTATTTCAGTATGAATGGTTGAAAGTAAACCTAACCTATAACTACGAGGCGGGATGCTTAAATTTTTGGGTTCGCTACGCTCGCTCTTGTCAAATTCTTATAATTCTCAAACTTTTGTAAATACCGTGACAACGTAACTCCTATTTCAGTATGAACGGTCGAAAGAAAACCTAACCTACACAAAGGTGGTGTTCTAAAATTTTCGTCGCTTCGCTCATTCTTGCATTCTACATTCTCAAACTTTTTGCATGAGTAACTCGACTAACGACAAAGTAACTCCTAAGTATTTTCGTAAAAATGTTTAAAAGAAACCTAACCCAGAATTCCGAGACCGGATGAAAAAGATTCTGGGTGCGACGCCTATGGTTTAGGTAGAGTATAATTATGCACGTAATACTTGCTATTTTGTCGTATATTATTTTGAAAAATGTTACTCGAAAGAAATACCTATATAAACTGCGAAGACCGGGGGCCCTCATTTTGTTTTGCCGCCCCGGGCCCCAGACAGGCTTAAGACCGCCACTGCTACCTATGTCAACAAAGTAACTCTTATTTCTGTAGGTATCTATCCTATCCGTCTGGCTCATGTGCCCCTTCCAGAAACAAATCCTGGATCCGCCCCTAGTTGTAGACTTATCGCTTCCGCTGATCAACGCGGAAAAATTATCCAGATTTAACAGAGGGCTTCTGAGTCTGACACTATGTAGGTACCTATGCACTGAATTTAGGAACGGAGATAAATATAGGTAGACAAAAAAAATGAGAATGCTTATTGGTAAACCAACTGTTATCCAAAAACGGTGTAAACCCTACTGTTATCGTGAAACGTTATCAGCCTTTGTTACACAAAAAATTGGTCTTCCTGTACGTAATAGAACTTTGTATAAAACGATAAAACCCAAAGCTACCGAATGAATAACAAAAAAAAACGATGTTTGCTGACTGTATCCACCTGCAGGTTTAAAGATAAAACTGTGTTTACATTAAAACGAGATTTCCTAAGCTTATCTCTACTCTGTGAGTCATAACCAGTGTCATTGTAAAGCTAAGTAGGTAAACATATTTTTGGGGTATATTTCATTAATTGGCTAAACAGTACCTAAGCAATTAATCAGTTTTATCAGGGCCATGAACTGTATACAAGCTGTTTTGATGAACGTGTCAGACTGAGAATATTCCAATTAATCACAAGAAAATGGATGGTGATCACAGTCAAGCAGTCATGTAACTGGTTAAATAATAACACAGGCCTGCAAAATGAAGGTCATAACTTCCTCTCTGGAATTTGATAGCTGATTCTGGAGTATTTTGATGCGCTGATTACGAATATGTACTTAGTTTTTCTCCATCACCTCCTGATTTTTCAAAAAAGCTACAGATAGAAAATTGAGAAAAAAGACAAGTTTTCACTTAAAAAATTATATATTTAAAAAAGTACTTAATTTTTAACTTAAAAAACTATTAACACGTAATAACAACTTATTGCTGGGTTAAAATACACTTAAATTTTATTTGTGGAACCTGGTCCTTTTTTCCTGGAAGCTTCTGTTGTGCGATTTTCGCTTATATTTCCGGTTTGGATCATCACGCTTCAACAACCAACAATAGTCCGCCATCATGCTGACATTCCATCTTCCTTGATACCGGACTTCAAGCTCTTTTAAATCTTGGTGAAATCTTTCACCTTGTTCTTCGCTAACGGCTCCTAGATTTTCTGGGAAGTAATCAATGTGCGAATTCAGAAAATGAAGTTTAACGCTCATATTACAACCCATTACACCAAAATTCGTTATCATTTTGGCTACTATTTCTTTATAGTTCGAGCTTTTATTGTTCCCCAAAAAGTTTTTTACCACTTCCTTAAATGATTTCCACGCTTGTAACTCGACATCATTGAGTTTTTGATCAAATTTTTCCTCCGACATCAATTTTCTTATATCAGGGCCGACAAAAATTCCTTCTTTTAACTTAGCATCTGATAAAGATGGAAAAACTGAATGCAGATATTTGAAACCTTCCCCATCTTTATTTAAAGCCTTCACAAACTGCTTCATTATACCCAATTTGATGTGTAAAGGCGGCAGTAAAACTTTTTCTCTGGGAACCAAACTCTGTTTAAGCACGTTTTTGATTCCTGGGGTTAGTTCAGTTCTTGGAGGCCATTCCTTTTTGGTCCAATGATGTTGTTTATCCCGGCTATCCCATTCGCAAAGAAAGCACGGGTATTTTGTATAACCACCTTGTTGGCCGAGTAGCATGCTTATGATTTTCAAGTCTCCACACATCATCCAGCCGTGATGTTCGTAAGCTATAGTAGCTAAAAGCTTTTCCAAATTTTCATAACATTCCTTTAAATGGACAGAATGTGCAACAGGTAGTGAGGCATATGTATTCCCATTATGTAGAAGGACTGCTTTTAAACTTCTTTTTGAGGAGTCAATAAACAATCTCCACTCCTTAGGATTGTATTCAATGTCGAACATTTTCATCAAGCCAGGAATATCTTTACAGTACACCAAATCATGATCTTCAGCGAAGAATGGAAGGAAATCTTTTTCTCTGTGACGGTACCATGAAAATGAAGTACCAGGTGCAAGCATATTTCTTTCTTTTAATCGTGATCCGAGGAGCTCAGCTGCATCTTTGGGGAGATTCAAATCTCTTGTCAAGTCGTTTAAATCTGACTGTGAAAAGAGCTGACACTCGTTAGAATCTACTTGAAATACAGGATCAGATTGGGATGCATTCTGTTCATTTGTATCATTAGCAGAATCTTCAATTTGTATAGCTGGATACGGGGGCTGCACCATTTCTGAATCTCCGAAAACTGCAGGCGTAACTGATGACACATTTGGATAGCTTATGTCACTTTTATTTTTAGAATTGTATCCAGTTATGTCACAACAACAAAAGTAGCAATCTTCAACATGGCTGTTAGGCTCTCTCCATAGCATGGGCGAAACGATTTTGAAGCTATTTTTCTGTCCTTTTGACCACTTGCGAAGTTCAAGTAAACAAGTCGAACAAACTTTTTGAGGTGTCCAAGTTTTGTCTTGGTTACATAAAGAATGTCCAAAATAACTTTTGTAAATATTTTTCACATAGTCTGTAATGTTGTTTCGTTGTTTTATCACCATGAATTTCCCGCAAATATAACAAAAACAATTCGAAGAGTTTAAACAACTTCGCGACGACATTTTAAAGTTTAGGTTGCAAGATGCGCACTTCGACTGTTAGTTTTCTAATTCAGAGTAGGTACTTATACAAAAAAAAACCTTTTGTTTTCTTCATTATACCCTTTTTGAACAACATTAACAACAATTAGGCAATATCACCTAAACATCGTGTATTAATGAGCTCATTACTAAATGAAGCCAAAATGACCCGTTTTCGAAATGGTTAATGCGAATTACTTACACTTATTATGTAGTAATTAACAAATTACTGATTTGCATTCATTTCTATGTCGTCTTAAACTAATTAAATGCAATAAAAATTAAGCTGAAGTAATTAAGTGACGTTTTATAGATTTTAAAATGTATACGCTCAGACATTTTTAGTTAAAATCTTAAATATTCAATATCAAAGAATCCTGACGTGATAGAATTTTTTTATTATTTTTCTCGTAATCAGCACATCAGAAACTATAGAAAACGTTAATCAGATCTCAGAGAGGAAAACCATTGCAGACCTGTGTAATTAACGTGGAATTTGATGAACAGATAGGTACAGATGTGATAATCAGTAGGTACTTATTATGAGTGGGTGTGCTGTTTGGACTTCCTCATATACCTACAAGATATTAATTCATATTGATTTATGAATGTAAACTCAATATGGTGCATTTTGTAAATCATTCTTGTTTTCCACAATACAGATAAAATGTACATTACATTATGACTATGTCATACTTTGACCCGACACAGGCTGCTGCGTAGGCGACGCACTCGTTTAAAAAAATTGTTTAAAAATCAGGCTCACACGTGGCGAACATCAGGAACGTTACAGCCCTTTAAACGTACGAACTTTTTCCTCAGGCATGTTCGTCCAACGACAAGTACCTACACAAAGTGTCTAATTAGTATTCATCTGGGCGCGTGTAGTCCTCATCGCGGTGGGGACGGGTTATTAGCCGGCGCCGCCTCCGCGCCCAGGCATATTGTTCCGAGTTCTGCCCACCGAGCGCCGCGCTCGCCTGGCAACGTTAATTCACTCCGTCAATATTTGAACTGTAATGCTGTGCAGTCGACTTGGAGGCCAGAGGAAGCCGAGCCGGTGGCTGGGAAGGCAAGAAGTCGGCATAGCTGTTTAATGTTGGTATACGGCTGTGTCACTTCGAGCCAGCTCAATCCACCGGCGTTCTGCGATTTCTGCGAATGAAGATTGAAGAATTGCGGACGCTCCCGTAACGAAGACAAGAAAATTCGGATCGCTCCCGTAACGTTTTCGCCGGGAGAGGGCGCGTCTCTGACAGCTGTCATTGCGCGCTTTCTTCACGGGCGGGACGTGGGACGAATATCTTTATTTATATCACACACGACGATGTTCCCGTAGAGTGCGACCGGCTGTGTACTTGAGTGACGAAACGATACGAAAACACGACGACAGAATGGCGAACGAGGAGGGGTTGGGTCCGCGGAAGACGATGTTCGTACTTGTGATTGTTGTTGGATGTTTCGCTGTGTTGTGGCCTAGGATCCTGTCGCCGCTGGTCATGGGCCCCAGTCGGGAGCAGCTGAAGCCGAACAAGTTCGACCGGGAGGCAGGTAATGTCGGTATTTTTAACACAAGCTCAATGTCAATATCGCTGGACACTGACGAAAGCGAGCGTTTTAGCTCACTATAATATGATGATTATAATCTAATTATACGCCGGTTACAGCTGTTAAATTATCACTGTTACACGTTTGGTTACAGCTGATGTCATATTTCGGGTTATATAAATTTTTAAAACACATTTTAGGCGGGTGAAATCGTGCGATAAAGTGGGTATATTTGCAGTTCACAAGAACGAGGTATTGGTGTGCAAATATGTCGCGGTCCAGCTGTTGACTCTGCGCATTTATTATTTACGAAAGATCTTATTGGAATGTTGTATGGCATGCACACAAGAATAATTATATAAAAGATTGCTTAATTAATTATTTAGAGGCATAATTTTCCATTACAATGAATATAGTTAATTGTTTGAGTAATAAAATAGTTATGATCATTCTCAGTAGGTACGGGCTTATTGCCTAAAACCACATGTCACAAGTGTTTACTTAGTTTGGTAAAGAATGCCCGTAATATATTGTTTCTTTTTATATATTGGTTACATCAGGAGTTCCCAATCTATTTTATACTGCGACTCTCTTTACTTGTAATTATTTTACGACTCCCTTGTAAAAGAAAATACCTGCAAGTAGCTCTAGAATCTAGAGTCTCGCAAATAGACTCATTAAAATAATCCAGCTAGTAGTCTAGGAAGTTTATTTATTACAAAGAAAACTTCTAAGATTAAAGAATCTTACAAACTTTTATTTACTTACAAAAAAATATTTTTATTTACTAGGCTAGGAAAAACAGTAGGTTCAGTTAATGAAACAGATGAGCTTGCTTTTCTGATCATAACTTCTCAAATCGGGGCTGAAGTTTCTTTTTCAAAATTGATTTGTGATCTGTATTTCGATTTGATTACTGTAACTGTAGAAATGCTAGTTTCCCACAAGAACAATATTCCAAATGGTCATAGCATCTCCAAAGCTGTAGTACTGAATCTTATTATGTTGCGTGCTGGTGATGTGAGCATACTGGTTCGCGACACCCCTGGGACAACGCCGATAAGTAAGCCTATACTTGATAAGAACTAAACATAAAAAATAGTTTTAAACTTTTCAAATTCCTAGTTATTTATTTCTACTGGCAATAAAAGGCCTGTGTCAAATAGGTATTTTAAGGTATTTTTTTCTAAGAGTAGTGTTTACATCCTTGAACACCTAAATAGATAAATAAAATAAAATAAAAACAAAATAACATTCAATATTTTAAACATTCAGATAAAATATTACCATATTTGCAATTTTATTATTCAAACCAGTCAGAAAAACATATGTGACTACTGTTTTTTATAGTAAACCTACTTATTAAAATACCGAGAATTGATTAGTACCTAACAGTAAATAATTATTTTAATTTTTAAACAATACAACAGGATAACATTGCTGCAATTAGCGTAATTGGATAAAAATATTAGGTTTGATAACAGCACTACTAAAGAATTTAATTTAAAATGAAGCCTTATTTGTTAAAATATAGCGATACTTATTTGTTACCATGCTGAAATACCAATTGAAAATAAATAACACAAATTTAGAATCTAAAAACTGTATCGGTAAATTTATTTGATGCAATAATCAGTAATTTCAGGACTTAATTTAGTCCATTGTAATTTATATTAGTTGTGTCATAGTATTTCCACTAAATCCATTGATCGTCATTTCTTTAAAAATGTTGTAATTGAATTGCATTTTTATCCTTATGCATTTGAATTTCGACACAAAACTGCATGCATCCAGTATGGCCTCATGACTATGTACTTTTAAATCCTGCTTTAAAAATATGCAGGATAATATTTAACTCATAATATATGAGATTACTTATAAATGTTCAGTAGAAATTCCAGATGGATGTATTCAGTCAGTTACTCTTTAAATATTTTTTTATGCTAGATATTTTTCTAATATAACAATGTTCTCCTAAGAACATTGCCAACAATATGTTCCCATTAATAATACCCAACAGGATGCTGCGAAGTCCTATTCGAAACTGACATGGCTGTCCTGGAACTGATCAACGAAGTCTGCAGCTCAGCGGTTCAAGCTGACGGCAAGCTCAACCCTTATGCTGCAGCGGAATGTCGAAAAGCAGTCAATGAGACCTGTGGGGTTGACTTAGCAGCATTCTTGAAACGTAATGAGAATGTTGGAAAGACTTCTAAGATGTTGGCAGAGACAATAAAGAGTAGCAACAGCTCCTGCCTCAAAGAGCATTTCGGTGTGCCCGTCTGGAGTATTGGAGTTCACTTTTCACAGAATTCCTGGACACAGCAAGACAGTTAGTGGAATATTCTAGATTGTTCCAGAGACTTCCATATTTGTTTGGCCCTTAGTTCGTACAGACTGATTAATTAGTGGCGCCGCACGCCAAAATGCGTCGGTTTGACAAAATATATTGTTTAACAGTATTAAGGTGTTGAATCATAGTTACGTTTTTGATGGCTACATGTAAAGAGATTTTGGCAGTAGAAAATTGTATATCTTGGCTACATAGGTGCCATAGCCATTTCATGATGATATTGTCTATCAGTTGATAGTTATTCTGTGTTCTGAACTAGTGCCAAGCAAATAGTGTTAAAATGAGTTCTAACAAACACTAACAAGCATGGTGCTGTTTTGTTACTGAGTACTAATAATTTTGTATTTCATTTTAGGTAGGATGAAAAGCAACAACCTGTATCGGTCTTTTTCATGAACCATCTGATATTAATTCTAGTCATAGTTTTAAGATAATGTATTTGTATGTAACTATAGTATATTAATATATCTTGTAAAACATGTTTCTGGGTCCACTTGAACTTCGTTTACAGGTGCCGTGAATATCGAATAGAATATCGAAACTTAAGAACGCATTTACAACAGTCCTTCGATCTCATAAACAGCTCATACGGATGTATATTTTAGAATTAATTCGACCTTTTGCTTTCCTCAAAATGGTGGTCTTTATAAGAATAATTTATTGGTTCATGGTTACAAAATATAGGTATAATAACTATAATGTATGCTTATTGTAACTAGATTAACGAACATGATTATTTGAACAGTGGTCCCCTAACTAGGCAGCGCCTGTAGGTCTCTTCGTGTCACGAGTTGCGTTGTTATCTTAAATTTTAAATTCCAAACACATGGACGTTGCAGTCTAATTCGGGGCAGCTAATTATCTGTAAACTTTCCTATATTATTTCGTCTATTTATAAGGTGGTTAACGGTAAAGCATTCGTAACTTCGTGATAATTTCTGATTCATCCAAGTAACTAGGCATTTTAACTTCGTGTTCATAAACGTGCGTGCATTAATGAACCGCCTATGCACTCGAGTTTCTTTAACCTTAACCTAAAGAAGCGTACCCACTGCTTGCGTTGGTAGAAATGTTAGGAGGAATCCTACGCCAACACAACACTACATACCTACGTTGCACTGTGCTACGCACTAGTGGCTTTACTGTAGGACGATTTCTAGCCTTGGAGGTATAAGCGGTGGATTAATAGCAACTAGTCCTAATATATGCTCGTTTACCCCCTTTCAAGCATGTACCAGAACATCGGCGATTCGAAGACTGTTTCACACGAACGTGCTCCAAAATCCAAGCGAGTTTGCAGGGTACATTTTGTGCATACTCTGCAGGGTACATATTGTGCATACTCTGCAGGGTACATATTGTGCATACTCTGCAGGGTACATATTCTGCATACTCTGCAGGGTACATATTGTGCATACTCTGCAGGGTACATATTGTGCATACTCATCGGGGTCAGATTTCAATGCAAGATAAACCAGGGGTATTGTTTTCAGAAGAGTAAATTTTTCGCCCAATTCCAAATGCCACAACCCCACAACACAATGTCCTCCTTGTTTTCTCTCAAATTTAACCAATCTCGGTCTGTAGCCTTCAGATCCATTTTACCATCTACCTTCTTCGTTAATCAATCTAGTTGATTGTATGGGGCTCGCTTTGCTAGCTATATTCCGTATTCAAGGACTTATTTCTATAACCTGACTAAACTTAGAGACCAATTAATAAAATACATTTCAGTAAACACACTACCATCAAAGAACGGAAACCTATCGGGGTAACCAGTCACATGTAGGTACATTACGTTGGAGCAGTTTACGTATCAAAACTAAATATAGCCCCAGTTGATACCAGACCGTTGTTTTGCATCCTCACACACCGGATTATGCAAGTCTAGTGTAAACATACGTCATGGCTGTGATAGGCCGAAGGCGTATGAAAAGAATATTTATATAATATGGAAGTCAAAATAACAATCGTAATTTTACGCTACATTTTTAGGGCGAAAGATACTTTAAACACGGGATTTGTTTCGGGTGCAATCGAACGAACAGTTTCGAAATCGTGCTGTGCTTGTCTACTCTCTGAGCACGAAAACCGTAGTTTCGGCCGACGTTACGAGTGTTTCCTACTCCGTATCACCTACGGACATAAGATTAGTTTGGGGTACGACCTAAGAATGAATGACACCACGATGTGACATTTGACCTCCGGATGTGTTTTTACCTGTCCGAAAAAGCTAATTCATCGGGTTTAGGGTTCACTCTAGAGTTTCAAACTACTTTCAGACGGACGCGTATATTTGTTGACGGATTTAAAGAGTAGACTCCCTGGTCCGAGGCTTATAATACACCCAGTTTCACTTATATCGAAGTAATAATTGATTAGGAGAGGAAAGCTCAGATGAACTAACTTGAATATTTGTCACAGACGATGTTTTGCTAACAGGTGGCATCTAGTACTGTATTACTTCTAATCCTTTCAGTTACTGCCTGTAAGCTTTGAATTTCAACCAAACATATTGTAATTGTGAATAGTCCCTAATTAAAAACCCACACAGATCTTTCGGCAAGACTATCAAATTCTCGAGATGTCTTCTGAAATCCTGAAGTATAGCAATAACATTGTTAGTGGAAACTTGAAAATATCAATGTAGGTATCAGGTATATTAAAATTATCAAGATTTGCCACCATTGCTAATGTTTAACGACGGTACGCAGAATTCACCACCACATGGTGGGTTTTATGGTTGTTTAAAGAAACGTTTTTCTTCCCACGATTCTTCTGCCGACGCCGTCGGCGGGCGTCGGTACAATTCTGAGTAATTACAACTGCCGTTTATATCTGCCATTCATGCTTCTCACTATGGAGTTTAACATTATTTTGTTGCTTCATACATTTTCCTTGAGGAAGCTGTTGAAATAGCCGTTATGTTTGAATCGCAGGAAACCTGATTATTTTTGGGTTATCATGATGAGGCCGCGTGTCAAGGTTAATTTGACAGTGTTACGGCAACGTGGTCCCATTATTAGCTGGAATTGCACTCTATAGTTCCTGTCGTGTACCGAACGACCTTTAAACTACTTAGGCTAGTTCTTTTACGACCTTTGACGCTAATACATCTTCCCAGCCACTGTGTAATTTGAACATAGGTTACTTTTAATGTGTTGTACAGCAAGCAAACCATCCTAACTAATATTATAAATGCGAAGGTGAGTTTGTTTGTTACTCAATTACGTAAAAACGGCTGGAAGGATTTGAATGAAATTTGGCACAGATAGACCATGACTTGGGTAAGGAAATAAGCTATCATTCATCCTGGATCGCAGATGAATTCGCGGGCAACAGGTAGTATTTAATATAATCTTGAAGATAGCTTGTACTATGAATAATCTAGATTTTTAACTATGTAAGCCCATCGCAGCCTAATGCTGGAAATTAGTCCGAAGCAGCGCCACAACATCTGATTCTCCGCCATTGATATACTAACTCCGCCTAGTTCCTAGCAGCTAAAATAAAATTCATATTTTACGTACAATTTTCTACAAACCTCGAACATAGGACATCAACACGTAGATTTATCGACTCGGTATGAAGATTTCAACAATCATTTCGCTCACATATGTAAATACAAGACGTTAGCTTTCACAATGTGGTATGGAGCGGCATTTCAAGTAATACTCGTTTAGTGGCCTCTACGACAAGAACAAAAGTTTTAACGTCACATTGTCACATTACTAAGGTCATATGAGTAACGGTGAGGCAGTCGTGGCTTCGTGTTAGAATAGGAAATTAGAACCATTCCGATTTGTCGCCTCGGTATTGGTTTTTGGAGACATCATTTGTACCTATTGACCTCAAAGTTGGTCTTTCTTTTTGATGAAATATTGGTCCTTTTGTCATAAGTCTCTTGAAAGCAATGAGTAATCGTTTGCGTTACTTCAACATAAGTGGTGGTCTTTATAGCTAGTTTGAGTTTAAAGAGTTCGAATTACAAATCTTCTTCCACAAATGTTATCTTTTGTATGATAAATCTGAACAAAAGTTGATCCCGCCGTTTCGTATTGTGAACTAAAGCCATAATGTATTCAGCGTTAAATTCGGTGCAATGCTCCCATTTCGGCCAATTTTGGGCAGAGCCAAATTACACTGTTGGCTTAGTTAACAATGAAACCACCGGAAATAGCATATTAGGAAGAATTTGTTGAAAGCATTTTTGTGTGTTTTAATTTATTAATATTTAGTTTGGCATACTGTGTAGGGGTTCAGAGTAGTGATGTATTTAAGCGGTGTTCTAAGCAAAAGTAGAACTTTAATTCATAAGGATGTTTTAAGGAACTTTGATAGCCCAGGGTTTCAGATCTCTAAACATGTGCGTTGTAAAGATGAGTCATGCTAAACGTATGATTTTTAACAGGTTACCATTTTCGGCATTAAGGCAGCCATATCGTTGGTAATTTATTTTGTGAAGATGTATGTATGATTTCGTGATGTGAACACTTTTCTGCTGATATATCCATGTTAAAATATTTAATTTGAAAGGTCTTATATGTTTTCTATCAATCAAGACTTGTAGAGTAGTTGGAACGACATATTTTGGCAGATTAAATCCGGTAACTAATTTACTTTGTAGATGTTGCGTGTAATTATGCCTCTACGCACCGTCACGCGCGTTAGTTAATGTATGAAACCTGTCATTGCGCATGCCTACGATTCCGCCATGACATGTAAAAACCAGGCAATCAATCCTACGAGTATTGTAACGTACGCTCGATTTCAGAAGTCCTGTTTGTTTCTGCGAGTTTCCAACTTCAGATATCACCAATGAATCTGAACGCGATTAGCACATCTAACCCGCGTTCAAGAGCTATCGTCATTGTTGTGGAATATTGACACTGACAGCTCTTGAACGCGGATTAGATCTGCTGATCGCGTTCAGATTCATTGGTGAGATTCACCCGAAGTCTGGTTCGACCAGGTAGATAATAAAGCTCCTACCACACGACTTACATTCTTGTAATTCATTCCAAGGACTAGGACAGAAAAATGAATATGAGAATATATTTTTTATACCCAAGATGATGTTAGTTCCTTCGCAGTTTCAACCACATGCCTACCATGACATGTGCACGATCAAATGTTTGTTCAAGTTACATAATATGGCGCTAACATGACGATCTGGTTAGCGCCGCGGAACCTTGGAGTCCCATATGTTATTTTTTAAACAAATTAGGTAATGTGCCTATTGTCAATCCGGGTCAAATTGATACAATATGTGCGTATGTAAACGCATGTGAGTTATGTCATAGATTATTTGTTGGGTTATGAATGATTAAAAAGCCTTTAGGGTTTTTTTATGGATTGAGTAGCAACAAAGGTTGAGGCCATCGATTGAAATCATTTTGTATTGTTTTAGATTAATTTTAAACCGAAATAAAAGGTATTTCTACATAGATTTGTTAAATATAACAACCAAAAGTTTATTTTTCCCTACGACTTCCTTCCCCCAATAAGCAAACTCCAACAGTACTTAACAGTCCAAAATGGAAAATAGTTTGATGAAGTTTGAAAGGACCAGTTATTTCCTCTAACATCCTACTTCCTACTAATATTATATTATTTATTGTGAGGATGGATGGATATTTGTGACTCTTTCACGCAAAAACTACTGAACGGATTTGGATGGAATTTGGAACACAGATAGTTTACAACCTGGATTAACATCTTTACTCACACGCACACTAACATCTCTACTTTTTATCCTGGTAGTAGGTACGTTCCCGTGGGATCATTTCCGACATCCACGCGGGCGAAACCGCGGACAAAAGCTAGTAATATCTAATTGACTACAACCTGTAGTTTTGTCTTAGAGGGTATTGAGAAACAAAGTTATTGCGAGTGGTAGTCCTCAACGTTACACTTTAATAGGTCTGTGTCAAAGGACAAAATTTTCCAAACGAAAGAGATTTCCAAAAGAATTCTTTCAAGTAGGTACTCGAAAGAATTTCCCCTTTGATTCAAAGAAAAGACAATTCTATTGGTCAACATTAATGGTGGGTTTCACCATATTGTGAAACATAAATTGAAACTGAAAATCAAACTAAAGAATAATTCCATACTCTTAAAAATAGAAACACCTAATAAAACCACTGACCTAATGCTGTCAGTCACGCGTCAACATAGTGACTCACGCGCACCCTATGTTATGAATTAGGAAGTTGCTGGTTACTACAAATGGGCTATAATTAATCTTGTATTTTGTATGCATAGACAAAATATGACATTGGTTTTTAGTTGAGGTTAAACAAATGAGAGGGAAAATGCTCCAAGGACGATTTTTTTATGCAAATTAGTAAAGTTATAATGAAGCCGCGAAAAAGTTGGCCCTATCTACCTGTTCGCAAGTTTCGCTAGAGGTTTTATCAAAATTACTCGTAAGACAAGTGCTGCAGTGGTGGCCCAGTGGTAACGGGCCCGACTTCGAGTTGTAGGCATTGATATACTGTAGGTTGTAAGTTCGAGCAAGGCAGGCGCTTTACTTAGTGTAATTTATTTCATCACCACTGCTCTCAAAATGGTGAAGGAAAACATCGTGAGGAAACCGGCATGACCTAGAATCAAAAATTCGAAGACATGTGATATCTACCAACCCGCACCGGGCCCGCGTGGTAGATTACAGCCCACTTCCTCTCACAGACAGGAGGCCCGTGTCCCAGCAGTAGGAACATCCTATGGCTGATTATGCTACTCTAAGCCATGGTCACGACTTCACGAGCATCTTTGATCGAGTGCGAATAAAAGAGTAGGTACACATCCTAAAATAAACATAACATCACGCCTTATGTGCCTGAAGGGTTTGGTTGAGGTGTACCTATACTACACCCACATTTCGCCATTATTAAAATACATTCAACTAATAAGTAGGCTAGTACATAGGCTAAGAAAATCTAATATGCATCTAATTGGTACTACGGCAATGTTAAGTCATCTATCATTAATCTATCGAGTGGTAAGCTATGATTCACCGCATGGTTTGTGGTTTATGTAAATGACGTTAATTATTTATTGATTTATTTGTAACAGTTATAATTGATCTGCTGTATTAACTTGTTGAGAGTTCCGTACATAATGCATGTACTGCTGGTGGTGACAACATGGTAATTGTAAAGCACGATGTTTATAATCTGCGAAGGCTATTGTGTTATCAGGTTATCACTTATGCAGTCAGACCGCCAGGCAATCAGGCATTGTGTGAAGAAAGTTAAATTTTTTGTTTGTGTTTAATGTCTATGAAGTAAATATAATGATTAACTTTGGTTTACCTAAGTCAGTTCCGTGTGATAATATTTAAAAGTTACTTAATAAAGATGTCGCCCTGTAAATGCTTTCATTTATTTTACCTTGCCATCATCACCTCTGGATCTTACAGACTAATTAGTATACCTATATACTCCAAAAATAAAACTACCTGCTGATTCAATCCCTCAATGAAACTCCTATTCATTGAGTTAAGTATTACAATGACATTACGTTCTCTGGCCTAAGTAGAGAAATTTAAATCAAGTGTCACACTCGTGACCGGTGTTTAGCACTTAAAATATCCACCAGGCGTTAATATTGAGTAGGTACCTACGCATTCAAAGTGAAGGTAAGTACTTAGTACTACTTATCTAAATTCAGTTCCGGACACTAATATAAGCTTGAAATTAGAGTTCACAAAGTTCTATGGCCTGAGGAGATAATGGTGCCGATACTCTTGTACACTGAACAAAACTATCACTAAAATTCCACTGAAAATTTAAAAATAATTTTGCGCTACTAAAATTTTATTTGACAATTGCGACCCCACGTGTTACTTGTTTGCCCTACCCCGTGTTTTTTTTTTAGAGCCGTAGGCGCGCATACGGGGCAGCCTCGGCGTGTTTTATGTGGAATTTTTCACTTTTTGTATCGAAAATATGAAAAAAAATTACCTACATGTAGAGTTTTAGGGGTTTAAGCGTTTTATAAAGGGGGTCGAAATTTTCATTATTTTTGCGATAGGACACACCGTTTTCTAGATATAAGTAAAATAAAATAAAAAAAAGATACAGTAGGTAAGTACTGTTTTTGCACCTGAAGTTGAAGGTGAATGAAGGTGTTGTGGCGAATTTTAGTTCATGACAACTACTTTTTTTCCACAACTTTTTAATTGTGATTAAAAATAGCCGGATTTAGTTAGGCAACCAAAATTTTAGGTGAAAAACGTCAAATTCAGAATAGCAAAATTGCCATTTTCAATAAATTACTAACTCAGTGCCATCTTAGTGCTGTCAAACTAAAATATAGTAAGTCACATTAGTCTATTTCAGAATGGGAAATCGTCGTTTAACAGAAATAAACGAAATTTTAGTGATTTTTAGTCTAGTTTAGAGAATTTTGTGACAAGAGAATCGGCAGCACTGGCCATAAGTCTTAATAAAAGGGTGCCAAAACTCCAATATAGTACCGAAAGGACGGTGGTAGTTGATTGCTGGATAATTTCAGGTTTAAAGAACCAATTTTCACCTGCCTGACAAGTACCGTTGCATATTATTAAGCAGATGGTGCACTAAGCATGCTTGCACACATCTTGTGTAATCAACTGTTAGCCAATCCGACGACCATTACTTGCCTGTATTAGCCAATCAGACGTGACTACGGCACATCACGGTTGCCGCAACATGTCTGCCTTGTGTGTCATCTATAGATCGCTTTCATTGTAATCTAACAGAATAATACTGAATGCTTTGGGTATTCTATAAACCAAATTAATAATAGTATTGCTATCTTGTACTTGCAAACAGTTACCCCAGAATATGTAGCCCAAAAACAAGCAAAATTTTAACGTGACAATACGTTACTCTTAGATTCTTCAGACAGTTATCTGTAACTTTTTCTGTCGTAAACTAACCTGCACTGAAAACGTAGCACAGTACTAATCTGGTCCTTATTCCCCAGCTATCAAACAAGAGCGTCCTCTGATCCGCGGCGCAGGACCACATCCCGCCCTCCGCGAGAGAGGACGGGCGATACCTCCTGGAGTTGCTTCTACTCCTACGAAAAACACCGTGGCCATGCCCCCCCACGTCAGGGTACGAACTTCCCCGCTATCCGTCTACTATGATCTGGAGATCAAGGTCAGTTGAGGGGGGAGAATGCTTGTGAGGCTTTGCAAGGTAGGTCGGGAGTTCCTGGTAGTATGTTGCTGGACCAAATGTCTTTGGTGTCAGTTGTCAATCTTGTCATAAATTTTTGGGTGTTGTTCATTATTTAATAGTCAGGCCGTCTTTTTTAGACCAAGTTTTTTTTAGCGTGGGCTGTACAAAAGAGACTTGAAGAACTAATGAAAGTCCAACAGTAACTTAAATATCTCCGCAATCTCTGCTTACTATTAGGAGTAGTTATAGAAATACGATATTTACCTTTAAGAAACTTTTGAACGAATCTTACTAAAGAAAAATACTTACAAAAGATACTTTGGAAAAGCAACATAGATGTTATCAAATCACCGGGAACTGTCGTTACATGTACTAATACTATAGAGCAAGCTTCGCCTGTGGTCGGCACTTCTAATACTGGTGAGTATGCCTAGATTAGCGCCATAACAATATGTAAGCTTAATGAGCTTCATAGCACAGTTAATTAGTTTTAAGATTATATCTGTTAGATATGTTCGGAGGCTGAAGATCCTTATAAACTAGAACATTGGTGACGGTATATATCTAACATTCACATAAAAATGAGGCGGATAATGCAAACTCTCATTATTTTCTGTCAAAGATTTTGGTTTATCTGGGCGAAGCTTAGGGGACGAAGTCCACCTGTGGGGCATTATTGGCTGATGTGATGATCATTTTCACCATCGTTATTAGGATTTTTAGAAAATGCAACCCTGGGGAGTCTAAAATAGGCACACAAAAAGATCTATGAATCCCTCCATAGGTTACCGCTTTATTCCATTTCATGTTTCATAACGACGGTTCAAACAAACTCCATGGAACGAATATAAAAGTAAACAAGATTAAACGCTTGTTGTCCTAGTTTAACCATTAGTTTGTGTTCACTCGAAGGTTATTTTGAAGTATGGTACAAGTTTTAAAGTGGCAGTATCGTTTAGATCCAATTGTACTAATATTTTTCGGTACCTACTGGCAATTGCAATGCTACTTCTTCTGTATCGATTTTAGCTATCACTCATGCCGTGGTAAAGCTTACTAGCGAGTGGGGCCTCCTCTACACTGTATGCACTCTCTGAGCCTATCTGGTACGCTTTCAATCAGATGGGTAACATTTTGTTCCGGTATTCGTTCCCAACAGACTTTTAACGCGTTTATGTGCTCCTGTTGACTATTCACCTGACTGTACTTCTCTTTGAGGTTTCTTTTCTTTTCTATTCCAGAAACATTGGTAACGATTTTGACTACCTGTAGAGGCAGTTGTGATCAATGTTTGGTGCCTTCTCTGTAAGGGAATAAGGCCTTCAAAGTCAAACTAAAAGCATTTATTTAAATAAACCAATTACGGGCATTTCTAAAAGATAAAAGATATTTTATTTTGCAAATATGGGTACAGTACCTGGTGTTAAAGGGAACTGGTTCAGCCATATTTTACCAGTAGGCATGCAAAAGTTACAGAATTAAAATTACACATAATAAACAAAATTACTAATCCATTAAACTACTCTATTAAACTTTAACAAACAAAACAAAAATCAAACAATAATAAAATTCATAAAAACTAAACATTATAAACAGTCTAAGCTTAAATTTTTTTTTCACTCAGGAATTCTGTTACGCTATGATATGCTTTGACTGTCAAGAAGCTCCGAAGCCTTTTTTTAAATAACAATAGCGGCAATTCTTTCCAACTTTTGAGTATTTTATCGTATATACCACCGTACCGTAGTAAGCAGTAAGGAGTGCATCCGTGTATATTATGGACGATAAAGTATGTAAAGCATATGCGGATTTACTCATTTTCTTACATAAAATATTAACGTGTGTTTTCCAGTTAAGATGTTTATCTATTTCGAGACCCAGGAATTTCGTAGTTTCAACTTCTTCTACGACATTATTATTGTAGTGTACAAGGGGTCGGTCGGCGAGAAAGATGAAGCTAGTCGCCCATTCCAAAGCGTAGTAGGTACCTATGGAGAAGAACGAGCAAGAAACTCCTCTTTTGCACTGCATTAGGACAATGATAGTCTAGTATTATTCTTATTATTTGGTTTTTTTAATTTTCATACATACCTTATTTAGTTTGCCGTTTGTAAGGCTACACTTGGAAGATGTAGCGATTTTGGCTGGGAACTACACATGGCTTGTAAACCAAGCAAAGGGAGCTGTTATCCGCCAATCGTCTATTAATTAAACAGCCATTGCGGAAAGACCGCAAGTAAACTTACAAAGATGATGTCATCGGCATTATTTTCGGTGGCTTCTAGCGGCACACATGTTGGTAACACCATCATCTATCGAAAATATTTTAATATTCTTGGTCTAATTAAAATGATGATGGAGCTATTGTATCAGTCTGAGCCAAATAGCTTCATGCGTGAGAAATTGTTGCATGGGCTAAATATGGTGTGCCTAAAACATTTTGTTGCCCGCCATAGACCAGTCTTTGCCATCTTAGGCCAACTCCCAATGAATTAAAAGACGATTAATCTGATCGGACTTGAAATATGGACTAAGACTCTTGAAGAGGAAACAATGTCACCCACAGTTAAACAAATTACTTGGCACACAGTCAAACTGTTTATAAACGTGCGAGAGTTAAAAGCACGCCTATTAATATTATCATCAGCATATTAATTTTTATTGATTATAGATCACGCTTTGGGCTTTTGATAGTAGGTCCTTGTGATAATAAACAGCCAGACTAAAAGGAGCAGAAGATTTGTCATAGGAATTGAGATGAAAAGAGGTCTGCTAGTAATGCTAATTATCCGGAAGATACTGGCGCCACAGAGTTACTTGCAATCGGAAAGAAAACATATTTGAAAGCCACGACCACTGCCAACTATCAATACTATGTGTCCGGGAATGTCAATGCGAGTCAGTCAAGGTTGGTTGCGTCAACGGCCGTCAGCTCTTGAAGACATTACAGGGACAGGGACACTGAACGTAAGACATCTGTTTAATCTAGCTTAGTTCCTTGATGTTAAGATGCGAAAGCATGCTCTTTCTTTAAACAATGAAGCGAATTATTATATTTGCAGTACACCATGGACTACCACCCTAGCTAACTTATTGTCTCCCTGTCCATCCAAAGGTTGTCTGCTAGATATCGCTTTTTGCGATAAGACCGCCGTTGCTCCCTGAATATTATTTAATGGTTAATGTTAATTTTTGGTGTAAACTAAAGCATATTCTATCTATCTTGAATGTAGTTTACATTCACATGTAAACTAATAATCTTACGAAGTAGACAATCTGCTTCTTAACCTTTTGAGCTGCTTATAACCTGATCGATAAAGTCATGAATAGATCACCATTTGCTTAAAAAAAACACTCTAGAAATCTTAAAACATACAGTGTTCATTGAAAAGTTTGACATACAAAACTAAGTAAATTATGATAATGACGCAATTCAGAGATGAAGTTTATCTTGCAAATATTTGCCATAAAGTTGTGAAAGACGATGCCTCCTGAGAAATTAAAGTAATTGAATTTGGATTGGATCGAAGCTTCCGATATCCATGCAATAATTATAATGAATGAGTTGCACACGGCTCGGGAGCGGTCGCTGTGGCAATTTATTGAAGTGGCCTACTTTTAAAACTGCTGTATTTTATAGTTATGCCTGTTTTTATGTATAAAAACCTTCATGAAACAGGGGACAATGTAAATAGCTGGCAGACTAACGCGAAAAATCAAGAGGAAATGCTAAAACCGAATAAGTGGTGTGTTTTTTCAACTAGTAAAACATTTTTGAAGATTCCACTTCAAAGTGATTTGGGAGCAAGACGGTAAAACAACAATTATCACTAAACCGCCAAGAAATACAATTACCCTTGAAACTGGGCTAGTTTATTTACTAGTTAGCAACAACTTTGACAAAGAATCCAACAGTACAGTTAGTTCTGTACAAAATATCTTTGAAAAACCAACATTTGCATGATAGTAAGACGAAAATTTTAGTTTTTTTGTTTGAAAAAGAAAAGGCTTTGAATATAGACGAGTAGACGTTGGTAGATGAGTTAATTATGATAAACAATTTGCGTCAATGGCTGGTGTGGAACAAAATATGGGTTGTTGTGGATCAGTTCGGATTCTGCGCTTAATTTACATTTTTTGTAAACGTTTTTCTTATTTTGTTGTACTTCGGATGAAAGGAATATGGAGATTATGTACCTAGTGGGGTTGGTTGGAGACAGATCTAGGAGTTGTTTTCTGTTAGTGTGAAGTGAAGTTACTGCTTGGAAGCAATGCATAAAGAAAGATGGAAAATACGTTTATTTGCGGTAAATTTGACGCCGAGAAAAACACACAAATACAAAAAAGAACGAGTCGGGGGAAAATATGCGTCACATCCACGCAAAACGGCAATCGCTCAGCATAATGCTACGACCATAAGCGACACAGAGCCCCAGCGCTGATTTTCAGCGACAGCCGGCGTTGACGTGATGACGTCAACCAGTGCAGCATACGAAAATATAAAAATAACAAAAAATACTTCTCAGCTGTTTTTGGGTCTTTCTAGGAACTTGTTACAAATTACTTGTTACATGTTACGTAGTAGATTCATGCAATTCACAATAGCATGATGTCAAGATGTCATCTTTTCTGCTCGAAAAAACATTTTTCTTTGACTTTTTGGTCCTTATCACATCATCAAAATGATGTGATAAGGCAACGGTGCGGTTTAAAGGAAGATGTAGTGACAAAAATTGAAAAGAGTATGCTAAGATGGTTTGGTCATGTTGAGAGGATGAATGAAGGGCGATTAACAAAAGGTATTTACAAGGCAGATCTGAGTGGAAACGCCGGGAGGGGACGCCCTAGGAAGACATATAGTGACCTTATTGGTGATGTTCTTCAGAAAGGTCAGGTGCGTAGTACTCACAACCGGCGTGCGTGTATGACCAGATGTATGAACGTGAACGAGGCAAAAGGGAGTATGTATGGATCGTAGCAGGTGGCGTTCTGTAGTTTCTGCCTACCCCCATGGGAAGAAGGCGTGATTTTATGTATGTTTTTGGTCCTTCCGCCCGGAAGTGCAGAAACAGTTGCTTTGTCGATACCCTATTTAGCAATGGAAAATTGCCTCGATTATATTCAGCGACAGATCATTGGTACCCCATCATCACCATCATCATTGATCATTGGTGGACCTGTAGTGTTTAGCCTATGAATCAACATAATTTCCCAACTTTAGTTGAAGAGCCTCTCAATCCACTTAAAACAGGCTTGTACACAAGCTCGTTCTCAGAACTAGGTAGATAAACAAATGTGGCTGGCATTGGTCGGGGCGACCCACAATCGCGGCCTAGACACAGTGCGCAGAAATAGCCCGCAGTGACACTCCCGCGCATAACGCGCATCTCCGACGGCGGGCGTCGCTACGGTAATGCTGTGATTTATGGACTTTCTTTTTAGTTACTGTCATATGTTAAAATGTCTAGGATTTTGTAGGTAGAGCATAGAGGTAATAACCGCATCAGTTATTTAGAACTTAGATCACCAAAGTATTTAAGTTTCCTTTAGTGTTTCTCCCAATTAGTTTAATTTTCTCAATATGCTTATTTCTTTTTGTCAAATTGTCTATCTCTGTATTGGATTACACATTTCCTTAAAATAAAATCATTACTCTGGATCTGACCATAATAATCGTAGGTATATACTTGTGTGTAATTATGTTTGATCCTTTAATACGGTTTCATTTAGACTTCTATTTTATTCTACGAAGACAATGACAGACCTCGTAATACATACTAGAAGGCCTTAAGTTTTTAAGGTAGCTAGCCGATTGTGATAAGGCAGGGGACATCAAACAATTTGTCAATATTGGGCTCGCCTCGTAAGACAATAATCTCGTTTAGAGGCCGCCTACACTTATACGTGTACCGACATTGACCATAGATTAATGTCAGAGGCGTCTATGTTTGTGAATAGAAATACCAGAATTTTGTCCTAAAGTCGAGTCTTTAACAAGGCTCAAAGTATCAAGAACTAAGACAGACAGAGGTATTTTTCAGGAACATGTCCGGGAAAGTACTATCAATACCCATTTCAGATGCTTTTGAAGGGTGTGGGTGCCGGGCACCTAGATACATATATCAGTTGTATATCTGGGACGGCAATTTGGCAAGGCTCCTTCCACGTCTCGGGTATTGCAGATGTCCATAGGAGGCGGTGACAACTTAGGCACCATCATCAACTGATCGTGGTTGCTGAGCCGTAAGCTTATTTACTAACCAAAAACATAAAAAATGCGACTCACTGGTCTTTGTGAAGCAAGTATTCATTCTCAAGTTTCGATTCCTTTCACGTTACCCATGATAGGAAGATGTACGGTGGCGGTAACTCAGACCCGGACATGTATGATTGCATTTCAATTTATGACCACATTCAAACAATGAAAGTTCGTGCTGAAGCATATAAATGAAATGTTCTAAACCCACTTGATTGCCCTAGGTAGACGGCGCCATATTCTATTACGATAGCTTTCACTCAGGTGATTGAAATATGAATTGAACTTCCCTAAAGGGATTGGCAGAAGCGCTTAAATAAACATTGACAGTAATAGGTGGTGAGCAAGTTCGTATATCGACACAAAATGAGCGCGATTCCAAATTCCAACGTCATGAATTAGAACTATAATTTAAACTGACTTAGAAATGCTATCCACAAGTGGTCATTGCCAGTGAAAACCTACACATTTTCACTGAAAATAATAACTTAGGTTTTTAGAGTTTATAATAATAAACAAAGCCTTAAACTATTTTAGTACATTTCTTCTAAATTATCCAATGCCTCCTAAATTATACCGAGGTGCTGTCAGAAACACCAGATCCATAGAACATTTTGGTCCTTTTTCAATCTGAGACATAGACATTTTAATTAGCTGTACTGTCGTCATTACTTGTCAAAACGTACGTTTGTCAGTAAATTAGCTGAACAGCTGACGATCGTAGGCATGTTAGACAATCTCGTCGTCTCCGAGGTCGCCTACATGCGTCCCAAACATTTGAGCATAGAGTATGTAAATTGATCAGATGGGTAGGGTCGTACATGTGGATAGTCATAGGCCAATAGGAATACCAACGAAACGTAGGGTGGATAGTGTGAAAGATGATATGGCTAAAATGGGTGACTATTGAGATGACGGCTTATGAGAGATAATTGAAGAAAAAGGCATGCTGCCCCGACCCCAGATGCATTGGGATAAGGGTAAGGCGAAGATGGATAGGTGCATCCAGTTTATCGCTTAGTTGGTTATCTTAGAATGGTAGTATTAGCTTGGTGAATGTTGGATAACTTGGGTGAATGTGATAACTTAGAGATCGTTGAAATGTGGACAGTATGTTTTTAGTTAGCGCTCGCATTCCACAAACAGCCCCTATGTTTGTGGAATGCGACCGCTAACCAAAAACTGTACTGTTTAAACTGAGGCCCCTTTATTTATATAACCGGATGGAGTAAAGTTTTAATTAATTCAGCTGTTGCTATAGAATAGGCATGAAAGAATAAGACCGCAAACAGCTCCCATTATGTTGATCTTTGAACCAAAAAGATGTTGTCTCAAAGAGATCGCAAGCGCATGTAGGACGTTTTCCCTTTCTAAGTGCATCTATATTATATCATAATGTGTGCTTTAAATCATGTTCATGTTCACCATCAAACAGAAAGGGAATGGCATTGAACCCACGTCACATTGATTTATTGCTTAATTTTAATTCAATCTGTTTGATTTTATGAGAATCTGTATAACATAATAATTATATATCGAATGGATCAGCATCCGTTTGGACAAAATGTGCTAAAAGTTAGAAACCACGACTGTGCCTTTTAGACATTTTCTATTTAATTTTTAATGTATGACTGAAACATAAATTGCTTAGTGCAGTATCTCAAGAAAGAAGAGAAAAAAAAAATGAAAAGAATATCTAGAGACAGAAATATTAGGAGTTAATTGAAAATAATTTGAACGCAAGAACAAGTTGGCGAAAACCATGCTACCAGAGTTTTCAGTTTAAAGCCATTTTGAAATAGCCCCTTGACTCAAAACTAAACCATGATTCATCTTAATGTCAAGTTTACTTTTTAGTAAAAAAAAAATACATAATTTTTGATGTATTTATCAACACTCGTTATTTTTTATCGCTCACAGCCATAACATGCGACATGTTCCTATAAAATGATGAACATCATTTTACCACCGGAATGTAATCATAAAACCTATTTTCATAGCGTAATGAAAATATCCTCCATAATGACGGAAATCTAAGCAGTATTAGCAACACGGGATATTTTGAAGATAGTTAAGACTTCAGCGTGGGCGCACTGTTGCAGCAAAACGGCCGCAGAACCTAGATTGATTTAATAAGCTAGAGGAGGGTTGTCGTTATTCGATATTATGAGCATAATGTAGCTTTCAGTTTTATTGAATTTTGATGTCGCCATCACACAATTTTTTTTAAAGATAATCTCCCCTTTTTCTGGGGCAGTCGGCAAACAAAATAACCTTTGGGGTCCTGAAAATGGTTGCAACAGAATTCTTCTGATATTTGGTCCTTTGGTCCGCAATGTAAACATACCTCCTCAAGAGTAAAAAACCAAACCGTTTTTTTTGCCACAACACATTAAGGGGGAAGCGCCAAGGCAGCCCGCGAACTTCAAATTTTCTTACGTTTTTTGAAATTTGCAGGTCAGTATCAGGTTGTATGTTGATCTAAATATGATTCGCGACCGTATCAAATATGGCTTTACAGAATTATAATCATTAGAATCAGCAATACAACTCCTTAAGTTATAATTGCCCTCAAATGTCATGATTTCATGAAATAGTCATTCAATAGGGTAATATGAACTTATAGAGATGTATTGCTAATTCTAATGATTATAATTCTGTAAAGCCATATTTGTTACGGTCGCGAATCATATTTTAATCAAAATACAACCTAACAGTGACCTGAAAATTGCAAAAAACGTAAGAAAATTTGAATTTCGCGGGCTACCCTGAAGGTTCCGCCTTAACCAATACGTCCATCTTAGAAAAATCGCAAACATATAGTTTGTCTAAAAGCCAGTAAATACAGGAAACCATTACGGCGCGTCGTAAACGAGAGCGGACAGTACACATTTGATTCGATCCGCAGTTCGTCAGTATCGTCTCCAGACGTTCAAACGATAATCGTGTCATTTATTTATAATTGGAGCTGTTTTCGATCAGAATTTCCTTGTTTTTTTGCTTATCTACGAGTTTATTTAAAGTTTTAAGTGGAAAAGTGATTAAATATTGTGGAAAATGCAGGATTTGCGGCCCAAGCAGGTATTAGTTAAAACAAAAAACTACTAAATCAGTGTTAATTATTTCTGGAAGTAGTTCCGATTCTGGTCATTAATCTATTAATTATTCAGTGTTCAGGAACAGATTTGTGTCTATTTTAACGTGTGTCAGTTTTCAGGCAGGATTTTCAGAATCCCTGAAGTGTCAATTCAGATTTGGGTCATTAGCGTTCGGTTGTCATGCTCCAATAAACTTCTAGGAATAACATTGATTTGCATCGACAAGGAACCGGGATCACTGATGCGAATATTAGAATTATTTAGGTATATGAAATAACAGAATGATGAGTTCATGACACTCAGGAACCACTCAATCATACATGATTAGAAGATGATGATCATTTATTTAAGGTCGAAGTATTTTATTCCAAACGGTTGGATATGATAACCTACCCCCAAAATCTACCAAAAAAACATATATTGTAGGCATTCACACATTAATTGGATAAATACGGACGGGACCGATAGGATGCTATATTGTACAATGAAAAAAATAACATGAGGAAACAACATACATTAGAACGAATGTTTAATTTTCTAGAAGAATAAATCATTGTAGTTCATATTTTGGGACATCTATTTCTGTGGGTGCTATCATCCATACAATAACAAGCATATTTTTTCATCACGATAAATAAACGTGCACATGGTGAAAGTAAAATTGTATCCATTAGTTTCTTAATGGGGTTCTTGAGCTGCCATTGTTGCCAATTGGCTTTTAGTCAAAACTTGTTGCTGTAATTTTTAACCAAATGCTTTAGTAAAATCTTACTAACGGTGTTAAATTTACTAACAAGACTTTTCTATTAATTGCTGAATGTTTTGTTCTAACTTACGCTGATGATCCGTTTGGTCCTTATGTCAGTGAAAAGCTAATAAATAATAACATTGAATGCGAAACGTATTTGTAATAATCTTATGTCATCAAGTCATCATACTGCGAAAATGGTATGAAACCAAAGACTAATTAATAAAGAATAATAATATTTAGAACTACAAAGGTGTCATCGTTTCTTGCAGCGAATGTTTGAGCCCTTATTTTCCGGTTTGTGATTGCATTACCACCTTTAAACCCTAAAAGGCAGGTTAAAACCGAATGCCAAAAGACTTATGCATTCAAATCCTTCAAAAATAACATTAACATTATTTTTATCATCTGAGAAAATCAAAAACTAAGAAGATACTAGTTTTCCAAAGGAAAAGTTTTCACTTAACACATTGCTTAAGGCGGTATGGCACACTTATAGGGTAGAACCTTCGAGGAAAACGCCAAAAAAATTAAGAGGCAGGACGGCAATATTCCACCAAATTGTATACGCTTATATCCAAAAAAAAAAAATCATTTTTCTCCAATTCTAGCCCCCGCCGATCCCCGGCATGCGCCCTCCGCTCGGCTCCCCCGGCGGTCCCGTGCCGACTCCCAAGTCTTCCATGGGCTTCGTGATGCCGATCTACACCATTTGCATCATCGTCTTCTTCGTCTACACCCTCAGCAAGGTATGTACCAGCAACCTTATATTTAGTAGAACCATCAGTAGGTTAACATAACTGGCGAAAGGTGGGTGTACTAGGTACTCCATTGCTCAACGTTCAAAGAAACAGGCGTCATAAGAGATTCTCTTTTTGTATTTAGATTGAGGAAATTAAATATAAGGCGCAGGAAATAGTGTTATTTACTTAGTAGCTTTGGAAAACGAACAATTCGAAATAGATAAATGTCGAGAAACGCCATCACGGAATAGCAATCAAAGCCATTAAATTTGAGAGCTTAGAGAAAAGTGATATTTAGTGGCGTATTCTGGGATATTTTCAAAAATACATCGGGTTTTCTCGTATCCCATGAATTTTCGCCTAGGCTTTATAGGGAGCTTAATTGTTGCAATTGAATCACACCATCACGTTCGGGAACGAATACGTGAAATTACAAGTCACCCTCTATTCATTGCATTCCACAGGTGCTAGTTTTTACAAAGACATGATCATTGTGGACCCTGTCGGGCACACACAAATTAGGAGAGAGGAAGAGGGCACAAACGCTGAACTTGAGACTGAGCCACTCTTATCCACCAACGATCAGAGTCCTCTCGAAGATCATCCCCTAGTCCAAATCAAATTTCATATCAATCATCGCTTTCTTCAGATTCTATTCAAGCGTACCGGATCCTCGCCGTACGAGCCCATCACTCCAGACCCTCAGTTCAGGAGACGAGTGTTCAGGGATGACTCTAGAACATCACCTGATAAACTGGGTATGTTTCCTTTTCCAATATTCACTAACCATATCCAAGCCAAGATATATTTTATTAAAATCGTCAGAAAGGACCTATAACAGCTATTTGCACGTCTGTCGAAAATTTTATTTTTAAGCGGTATTTAATCGGCGAAGCATTAAAAAGTTAGAGGAAATTCATTGACTCGCTATCGGTGACCTTGGAAGAGATTGCTTTTTATGAAGTTGAGGATCAGTAGTTGGTCTGAATGATAAAGTAGCAAGAAGAAGTGGAGCTACTTCAATATTTGACGAAGTCACCTCCCCTTAAAGTTAAGATATAAGATAGTTAATATGTAAATCATTTCTAACACAAAACTCTTGCGCATGCAGGACCAAAAGAGCGGGATACAAGTAAGTAATATGTTGTTTTACGTACATTTCTGTATAAACAGGAAAATAGTGATACCGGTAGCCGTTAATTAGTATTGAAATAATAACACAATGTTGACCGAATTGATAATGTAAGCTGGATTTGATAACAAAAAAAATATTCATACAAAAAAAATCATGAGATAATTTTCAATTGGCTGCACATATTTGTGGATAAGTATATAGAGTTTATGTATAAAAGCATCTAACACAAAATTACACGCAAACATTTATGAATTAGATGCAACGAATTGGCACAGAGCACTTTAGAAAACAGCAACATTATTCCAAAATTTCGCTCATCCATCACATTGAATAAATCCAGTACTTAAAATGTTCTTCGTATTTCAGTAAAAGAAGTCACTTACGATGATTGAAGTGTATCTACATGTTACAAAGACGCTAATGGATTGGCATAACTATGGGTAGTTATGTAGATAGAGGTTAGAGTACATATACACAGTAACTATAAATTATTTGCGTATTCCATTTGAGTTGATTGTCAATTATGGCATGGTTTAACACCTAGTTTAGACGTCACGTATTGATAACATAATGTGTTATATTTTGATTAGGTTAAGGTCCAAAATTTTTCGTAAAATGCATTACTTTGGTAAAAAAAAGAGTGTCATCAGACTGTTCACAGCTATCTGAACAAATAGTAAATTTCAACTGTATCTCAATTGGATAAAGTTCTTGTCAGAGTGAATATGTCATTTTCGTTTTCTCTGTTCGTCCCTTTATTTGTGACGGGGACTGTAACGGATTTGTTTTTAGTAAAACAAGTAAGTATAACTTGCTACGAAAATTTAAGACTACTTATTGCGGATTTCATCAATGAAATTGAAGCGACCAGCACTTCTAAAACCGGGTTCAAGAGCTGTCGGAGTCAATACTCCACAATAATTTTGACACTGACACCTCTTGAACGCGGGTTAGATGTCCTGAACGCATTCAGTTTCATTGGTAAAATTAGCCTTAGGGCCAAAAGGACCAAAATCTTTCCTGTAAAGACCAAAAAATCCGTACAAAAGCACCAATGAACCAATATTGTGGCTCGATGCTCAGGGGACGTGGAGTTGGAAGCGCTGAGGGCTCGCCTGGCGGAGACAGAGCGCGCCATGCAAAGGATCGTCAGCCAACTAGCGCAGCGCGACGCGGTATATGTGGCAGGCTGGTGGACTGGCTAGGGGTCTTGTGGCTTGAAGTTTTGCTTGAGACGATTTTAATAACTTTTTCATAGGCAGGGTTGCAGGGACATCGACGAGCAACCTGTTACCATGGATTCAGTACAATCGCCAGCAGGTCAAGCTACACGAAACTGTCAAACTTAATTTAAACCTTAAAATGTTGATGGTTAAGTTCAAAATCGAATAAGAAAATCTGACAGTTTGTGGTAACTTGATGTGCTGGCGACTGTACATGATTCTGATAGCCCCTTATGTTGAAAATTTTTGTCACTTATTAAAAAAAAATAGCTGTTCCATACATTTTGACCGAGTACGTATTGCACTTTTCTATGAAATAGCCGACTTCTTTTTTGATAACCGATTAAAAGTTTCTACAATAGGAGTCTAGAATAATGTGCTGAATTCATGGTTACAGTTTGAGCGTCAATGTCCAATGTGTGCAATTTGAAAAATATTAGCAACCTTTAGAGTGGTTGTGATAAAAGGTAGAAACTTAAAAAAAAAATTGGTGGCCATTTTCACAGTACCTAGTCGAAAACACATTTGCATTTGAAATTAACCATGATTACAGGTTATTTTATTATACTAAAAAAAAAAACTGTGTTCATGGATTTTACAGAAAATTCTGTGAAAGGATTAAAAATCAAGGAGATTAATTTGAACTCTTGTTTTGTCTGCAAGTAATTTTCTAAACACCAGAATTCACCAGATGCGCTTTCGTCCAAAAATAATAACATCGTCTATGTACACAAATAGACTGAAACAAGCTAACCCATCGGCCAGTTCATCATATCTGCCAGATTTCTTCGTTAATAATCCGTATTATTTAGATGTGTACCTAGCAGCTTGCGGCATGGTGACGGTTGAGCCCTATTCTAGTAGTCCGGGTTATAATGTTAACTTGCAACTACGACTGCGATGCATCCAAACGATTGTGGAGTCTAATATCTTAGACATATAGTCTTAATTCTAAGTTTAGTTTATAGAGTGGATTTTTGGAGGTACATACAGTAACGGTTTCGAGTTTGTTTTGTCCTGTTAACAATGATAAACATCTAAGGGTCCCCATAACATAGAATTGAGTGGAGTATTTATGTTAAATGTCTGTTTTAGTAATGATAAAATAATTCCATTTGTAATTTGTGTCTCCTGAACTTTGTGTTTATTGTTAAAGATACCTTGTGATTGTGAATTCAATTATGTAACAGTGTTTTTGTGACGATTAATTTTGGAATGGCTGTTCCCAAATAAGATTTTTAGCAACTTATCTAAAAAGAAAAATGTCTTTACTTTGCTGAAGAAACTATTTTCATTTATTTGCAAAATATAATTTCATATTTTTGCAAAATATAATTTCATATTTTTGCCAAATTCTACTGCAAAAAAATTATATAAGTACCTACAGTTTAATAAAACAATCCTTGGAGTTGAAAAAAAAAGATATAATAATCGATTATCAAAAATTCACTTTATAATTACCTACAGCCAAGTTGAACTCCCGAGATAGCGCTAAGTGTAGTTTGGCCCACGTCCAACGTTGGAGAGCATGCCCAATCGTCTGATGCATCCCGTTTATTTTCGTCAGCGTCCTTCGTTGTTTATTTTTATGTCTATTTTTACTCTGGTTTCGTTTTTAATTTGGTTTTCTGCTAAAATTATTTGAGATTCATTCATGAGTTATTGGAAACGGTGATTTTGTGCTCAATGAAAATAATTCAGTTTATATAAATAAACTGATTTTAACACGGCAGTCGCTTTATTATTATATTTTATACGGTTTGGAATGACGACTGGCTAAAAACTAATCTTTTCGTAGTTACGGATATATCGAAATTTTCCTAAATTAAAAAACAATAACCAGCAATATTCATTCAAATTGCAGTTTTATACAAACAACTCAAAGGCCAAAAAAAATATACTGAACGGCCTTGTAACATTGAATCGTTTTATGGAGTTTACATACTGAAATATTAATGAGTACGTCGACAATATACTCAAGAAGTCTAGCCATACAACAAGTCCTTTCACTGAACTAATGTTAACATTATATGGCACAGTTGTTACCGCCATATCAGGGCTGGTAGCCGAGGTGCAGCAGCAGATGGAGGCGAGCTACACGCAGAATCAGCAACGGCAGGTCAATGCATGTAGCTACCCTATCCGAAAACTCACTAACTACAATAGTTCAGCTGTAAAGGCCTGTGAAATGTATGGGGTTGACATACGCTCTAAGGCCCGCCTTCTCCACCAATCAATCAGTATTTGAAACATCGTTCTGTTTCTGCTAACCGTTTGAAGATGACAGACGCAGAATGATGTTTTAAATATGTTTAGCGCTAAACGCATTTAGTGCTTTTTCGTGAAAGTGGGCATAAAATTTGCTCTTCAAAATTTAAATATAATCTTATGTTTAAATTAGTCTGAGAATTAGCACTTTTTAAATTTATATTAAATTTTATATTAAAAATACAGTCTTTAAATCACCCACTCTTCACAACTTCCTAGTGTTTGAGCTGGAAAAAATAAGTGGCGCAACATACTCCTATGAACACGTCTCTGTTGTGGTACTGTCAATTCCATACATTTCATTGGCTTATATGTGGGTGTTACTATTGTACTAGTGAAAATATCTTGGCTCTCTGGTCCTAGAATCCGAGAAGATTTAATAGATTGTCTTGCCTGGTCTCGCTATTTTTATTTCTAACCTTGCTGCCTAATCCAAAATCCTGTCTTGCTATGATTTTCTGTCGTTTTTATTTGTTTTTATTTTTTTGTTTTGTTCATTTTGTTTAAAATCATATTAATTCTGAAAAAAAAAACAAAAATAAATCTCATATTAAGGTAATACTCAGGCGATTTTTGGTAATGTTATAAAATGCCGTAATAAAACCGAAAATTTAAATGCTAAAAACGTTTTCAAAGACTTTATTTTTGTTCACGATTTAAACCAAATTACATTTTAAGATGTAAATCGTCTGAATTCGTTTAAATTCGAACGTAACATAAATTGCACTCATAAAGCTTTTGATGTAGGGCATTGCGTCTTCATTACAACAGTATTTCATGCCAATAACTTTGACTTATAATCGCTTTTCTGCTGCAGTTGAAGATAAGTTTCTGCTTTACATCTTCGTGAGTTACAATTGACTTATATTTTTTTTGTAAATTTATCGAGGCTTGTCATAAACTCGTACTAAAATATGCAGCAGCGGTTTTGGCTGTTTGAAGACTTCAGCACCTTAATTTATTGGCAAATAAAGAATTGTAGGATGTCTGTTTGTAATGTCAAAATAACAGCTTTTAAAATGTATATGAAAGTATACGGTACTTATAACAAAAGATCATATATTTTTGTCTGTGTGTTTGTTCCGTCTAATCTCCGAAACAGTTCGACCGATTTTGACAGGACTTTCACTGGCGGATAGCTGATGTTATAAGGAGTAAAATAGGCAATTTTTGTTTCCGTAGCACGGTCCCGTGTGATAATTTCCGGCATAAACGCGGGCGAAGCCGCGGGCACAGCTAATTAATTATAAAAAATACATAATTTAAAAGAGGCAAGAGGTATGTCTTGCTCTCTTTCTTTTCTCTAAAATGCAGATTTTCTACACACATCGAAATCGTCAAAAGTTTATTACTGTAATATTTATTTCTGAATTAGAGCTTTATTTGTATCAGTCTTTGTAAAGCTGTGTTCTGTACTAGTTACGAGTTTGGCAGATATAGCCAGCATGTGCCAAGTATTATTATAATTATATAAGCTTGGCACATTTACTCAGTTAAATATAAATTGGGATATTACTACTTCTATGCGAATGACAAAGTTGAAAAAAACTGAGAGAAGATAAAGATGAGCTATTTATGCATCTTAAATTATTTGTTTAAAATATTGCTTCTATTTGGAACTCTTCATATAATAATCTGTAACATAGGTTCTGTTACAACCATATCTAAGAGACATTGGTGTAATGAAAGTTTTCATGAAAATTCTCGCCATCAGTTGGCGCTACTTTGACAAGAAGTCATCCAATTCGACAAAGAATGTAAAATATATGATAACGTTCATAATTCGTTTTATTCACTCGTTCATCGTTCAGTCACGACTAAAGAAAATATAGGCGCTTTGACACGTGACAGGTGCCAGGACCTGACGTCGCAGTGCTGCCATCTAGTGAACGTTATTTTAGAAAACCCTCATTGGTTTATGCCGTTCCAGTTAACAACAAAAATAAATTACCACCTAAATAACACCTTATTATATTTTTTCAAAATTTGTTTAGGAACAGCACTTTTACTTTGCACAACTGCTTACTCGTCGGTTTATTTAAATAAAGAACATTTATATAAATACTATAATTCCTTCTTAAATTAATGATAATTCCTTCTTAAATGAATGATAATTCCTTCTTCTAAATTCTTTTTCATGAATCCTTGTTTAAAAATCTTCTACCCATTTATTATTCTGTTGCATTTCCATTTTCACATAGTCAACATAATTATGCATGTGTTTTTAATGTTTAGTTATCCATGTCGTTGTCGCCTTTGTCTGTCTGTCTGCACCTCGCCATTGACTAACAAATAATAATAATAATCCATTTATTATAATTAAATAACATTAAGTAATAATAAACCGTTTAGTGTTAGGAAGACTTTAAAATTATGCACAGAATAGGGGTTTTTTTTTCATTTTTGCTTTTTATGTATATTTTAAAGTATACCGCTGAAATCGATTGTTGATGTCGGTGCTTCCAGTATTATTTTATAAAGCCTGCTGCTCTAAAGAAGGATGTAACTTAAGTCCACGACATATTAGGGATAATGAAGCCTCAAAAAACCTCGCATATATATTGAACTATTCGTTGTGAGTTCAGAGTTTCCATCGTCAATTTTTCAAAATGTCTGCCACAAATCTGATTTCAGCGGTATAAATATTCAAGGTAGTGATGTGATGTTTATTTTGGCTATGTCTACGATATTTTGTAAATATGGCATTTTTATATAGACTGATTATTATTTTTCTCAGTATTTTTAAGTGGTTTTTGTTTCTTTTCGCAAATTAGGAGTTTTCTTTGTTGAGTGTGTTGTAGTTTTGTTTCCTTTTTCTGCATTGCGCTAGATGTAAATGAGTTGATTACTTTAGTCGAAGCTTTATAATACTTCTCAGCTTCTAAAATACTGAAAAATAAGCAATCAACGCTTACAAATAGACCGCATGAAATGCCTGTAGAAATTGAGAACCTTGTGTTTTGATACGAAAAAGTGTAGAAGGACCAAAAATCTGATTGACTGTTTAAACTTTCCAGGATGTGCAGGATAACCACGCTCGCCCATACACCAACGGGACAATCTTACATAATAGTGGCCCGGTGCATATAGTCGCTAGTGAGTATCGCGAGTCATCCAAAGAGAGCCTGGAGACTGTCAAGGAGAAGGAACCATCTCCAGCTCCTAAGAAACTTGAAGCAGTACCTGAACAGATCCCAGAAGAAAAAGAACCCTCACCGGAACCTCAGCAACCTGCAGAAACCAAAGAATCCACTCCTGAATTAGAAAAGCCTGAAGAACCTGAACAATCAGAAACCGCTAAAGAATCTTCACCAATTGAAGAGCCTGTTGTAGAAGAAAAAGAATCCACACCAGAGAAAGACACTCAATTAAAAGAACCCACTCCAGAACTTAAAGAAACTACACCGGAAAAAGATGTTCCAAAAGCAGAAACACAAGACGAGGAAGAAGAATTTGAAGAGGAAGAAATTGAAGAAGAAATAGAAATAGAAGAAAGTCCAGAAAGAGAACTGAGTAAAGAACGAGAAGTAGAAACTACTGATGAATTAATTAAACTGGCATCTGGTGTAAAAATAGAGAGGAATGGAGATGTAAGGCGTACAGAGGAATTCTTGAAAGAAGAAGCGAAGTCTTCTGAGGCGCAGAAGCAGGAGAAGCAGTCGACACCTGAACTTTTAGAAGAGGCTATTAAAGACGATGATGACCAGGAGAATGCCAGTGTTAAGGTGAGTTCTATGTTTAAATACTTATACTTTTCCAGGATGAATGTCGCGGAAGCGCAGGACCCGTTGTCCTTGTAATGCTTGGGGGTGGCTTACGTCCAGCATTGGACGTCTTTCGGCTGAAATTATGATGATGACGTTGAAATTGTTTTTTACAATAATAATTCTGTTGGCTGACAGTGTAAGAGGTTTCTGGCAAGAGATTGATACAACGAATCTCTTGAAGATCACCAAGAGCCCCATCCCTAGATCTTTTAACTTTAATTAATTTGTGCGGATGCTAGTTAATGTAATGTAAAATAACAATCAAAATAGCCAGGATCCTTGATAGGGGATCCTAGTTTTGAGTGTGTAAAGCATTTTATGTTGCGCATGTCTTGCACATTTAGAAGCAGTGATTTAAAATTTAAGACTCACCAAATTGTAGTTCACATTTTTTATGTGTTCACACTCACCCACATCGTTTATAAGCTTGAGATACATAGAAAGCGTTTTATTTTTAAAATAATGTCCGATATAAAATCCCTTTTTAATCAAGACAATATTCTGAATATACCTACTTGTGATCTAAGTCTTTTTCCAAAAAAAATATACACTATTTAAATATAATTTCCCTGAGATGAGATATACCAGTTGAAGCTGACAAAAGTCATGGCAAAACACGAAATTCTTGAGATTGGCACCAAGCAAACCATTGGATTTTTGAATAATCTAAGATCTACTAAATGATAATCTTGAATTCCTTTACTGACAGACAATGCACCAGCCTAAATGCCTAGGTCTAGAAGCTTGTAATTCTGCACAAGAGTTCCATAAACAACGAAAATGAGTATTAAGCAAGTATTTTTGCAAATTCACCCCCTAAAAACGATGAAAGTTGGATGGAAGCTCGTAATTTTTGCCGACGATGAAATATTTCGCAATCTACGTATCTGCCCCACACATAACACATTAGAGCACTATTATCACATGCCCTCCTCGCTAGGTGGTAGGCATGGAGGTGCGGGCGCACGCGGCCGACGGCGGCGCGTGTCGGGCGCAGCGCCCGGCGGAGACTGCGCCCCCTGGGCCGCCGCCCCCGCAGGCGCCGCCACATCGAGCGGTGAGGGCTCATGTTACCGTTCATATTGTTCAGACCATTTATGAAAGCGAGTAGAGGTGGAGGTTCTTTTGTGTGAACTTAGGTTTTACGGGTGGAATCTTAAATACTGTCTGTCACTTTGAGCCTTTAAGTTTAAGGTGTAATGTAGTAGCAAGAAGACTTTAGTTCTAAAGTTAAGGATCGTTTGAGTAATCGAGGGTTATAATATCTTTTTATGAATCGGCATCCGTACGGACATTAGTCGGGTGATAGCGAAACAATCACGTAAGTAAATCGCAAATTACTGGGCTGTGAAAAAGTACAAATTATTCTTATTACTTTAAAGAAACTTCACCTTTATCGTTTTTTTGTGTAACAATTATTTTAATATTTCCCTAGTTAATATTTATTTATTTTCCTATCTAAACTATTTATTATCCTTAGTTTCAATTTTAACCTTTCTATGAATTAATTTTAATGTTATTTGTTATTGTACGTCCTGTAGTTAGTGTCTGGTAGATAGTTTTGTTGCTTCACATTCCAATGCATAGTGTTAGTAGTTAGCTCAATTATTTTCCTCAATCAAGGGACATCAGTTATATAAAAGTATGTGCGTCATTTATGTGTTTCGTTTTAAAAGAAATAACTTTACATGTACATTTTTAACTATATTAAAAATTGTTTCTATTTAATATGTTACTTAAATCGTTCGGAACTTTGGTTGCTGTTTTTTGCTAAAGTACCTACTGATGTCCCCACAATAATAATTACTATCGTAAAATAAAACTGCTTGCATTTTTTATTTAATATTTTGTTTTACAAGTTTTTTAAATAAATCAATTACTATACATATGAGCAGTTTTATTTTAACGTCTCTTTGACTAACACTACACATTATGGTCTTAATAATTCAAACATACATAATGTCATACACATGAACTCGGCAGATACATACAGTACATCTACTTCATGAAAAACGTTATTTCACCTAATAATAAACAATTAGGTATATTGCTATCTCACATTAACCACCACCACCGCGGATCTTCACGCGCGCGCGCATTTTTTACGCGGGATCTTCGTGGTTTTAAAAACCACGAAGATGGGTATTTTTAACCGACTTCAAAAAAAGGAGGAGGTTCTCAATTCAACTGTATTTTTTTTTTCAGAATTCCGAAGTTTGAAATTGATGTTGATTGTTGTTTTAATAATTTCCTGTCACTTACTTTGTTGTTTACATATCGAGTAGTGGTGTACGAATTTGTGTGGGGTAGGTACAACAACTAAAACGTGAAAAAAAAAACACAAAAAAACGTGAAAAATAACTTTAATTTCGGAAGTCGGCCAAAAACTAAAATACAAAACCAACGACTTCCGAAATTAAAGTTATTTTCCCTATTTTTGTTTTTTTTGGAAGTCGGTTGTTTTTTTTTGTAAAAAAGGTTTTATTTTGACCTTTTGACCGCCCCAGTCGGATTAATACGACAAATGTTTTCGTGTCCGTGCCCCATCAGTCGTATTTATACGACAATTGATATAAAACCAAGTGGTGAATAGGTTAACTAAAAAACTGACCTGCGTCGTTGTCCACGTTTTTTAGTCGATTATTCGCTCTGCGGACAAGCACAGTAGTTGGCTCTATTTTAACTCAGGCCAGAAACTATGGGAATATCATAAATCAAGCTTAACACTATGAAAGTGTGCCAACCTCAAAGCACGCATTGTATGAAATCGACCTTCTGTGCTTCTTAATTCGTATTGTAATTTAAATAATAAATTAATTTTATAAACAACTGTCGTATTAGGCTTTTTCTAATTTATCAATTTTATTTGGTAACTCGCTATAAAAATAGTCATTGTTACTACAAGCACTAAGCTGATTATAAATTGGTAGAAATAAAAAATGATATACAAAACTCTGAGACAGTGTAATTGTTGCTATAAAATTGTTGTCAGGCAAGGTAATTATACAGGGTGGATTTTTGAGACGGGGTAGTAAGGGCAGGTACCTTAACCGCTGTAGTTACAGGAAAACGGTCGTGGGAGACTGTTCTTGACTTTTTGATAAATTTTAATCTGCATTCACATTTTTTTTTTTTAAATTGTAGTCAGTCAACTTTTTTGATGCCATTCGATCTTGTTTCTTATAAATATCAATAAAGTCTAAATGACCAACTGAGGTTTCAGTACTAGAAAAGTCAGAAATCGCGAAAAACTTTTCCCTTACATTTCGTAAGAAATGAGACTTCAACTTCCTTTTTTATGATGGATAGATCGGCATTACAAAAGGCAGAAATCGCTAAAAACTTTGAGAACCCTTTCTAAATCCATTTGTGTTAAATAATTACAAAATCCTACAGAAACACACCCCACATCCACACTTCAAACACTTCACAAAGACCTTTTACGAACAAATCTCGTAAATATATTTTCAGCATGAAGCTGAGCAGGTGCAGTCCATATACCTGGAGACAGAGATCCCGCAGCAGTCGCGCGTCCTGGTCACAGACTTCGCAGAGAACAGGGCCGACAGGCCTGCGCCCACCAAGCACTCGCCGGTAGGGGAAATAACATTCTTGACTTTTTAAACTCAATCAGCTCAGCCTATCGTTGTTCACTGTCAGACATAAGCCTATATTATCCCTGGGTCTCCCTTGTTTTACCGAAAAGAAATTGCCAAATTATCACTTCCCAAACAAAGTTTCGCATAATTTCATTTGCCAAATTATTACTTACCAAAAAATCTCTTTACAAATAATTGTTACGAAAACCTATGTTTGGCAAGTGAACGTTTGAACAATAACTTGTTCACCAACTAGTACTTTTACCATTTTTTATCTAGTCAAATATTTCAGTTGGTATAACATATTTTACGCAAAATAAAATAAGCCAAATATTAAGTATCGTCAGTTTTCAATTTACCATTTTTATTATAAGGCTTAGACGACGGAGCCCCGCCAAGCGGGGCTCCTACTTCCGGGTGGTTTAAAAAAAATAACCACGAAGGGGATGGCGGGTTCTTTCAGACCCCGCTATCCCCTTCTAACCTAACCTGTCCGAGTCGGGGTGCCCTAAGTCCCGAGCTCGATGCGCTCGCTCTTGCATCCTATCCCACCCTTGCTTTTTTACGCTTGAATAAAAGATTATATTAAAATAAAATTGCATGTTTTTAATAATTCCAAAAAAAAACTTATTTTTGCCTTTCTATTTTTTGTCATAACAAATCATTAGACCAAACGTTTATTGTCTAAAGATTCTTTGCTGTAATAAATCATTTGATTAAAGACCAAATGCCCTAATGACATTATCCTTGGTAATATTCTACCAAGTAAAAATTTGACCAAATGAAAATGTGCATACTAAAATCATTCCAAACATTGCATTGGTATAAAAAAAGGTTGCTAAAATTTGTTTGGGAAGTGAAATTTTGGCAAAATCTTTTCGGCAAAACGGCAGGATCCCATTATCCCTACTTGTGAAAGCTTTTCGTATCCAGTCTGTCCCGGCCGCGTTGCTATCGTCGCTAGTGGCGATGCGATGTTACGTTTACCGAATTGCGGTCACCATTCAAAGTCTAGTCTGCTCCGAAGGCCATGGATCCTCCAGTCCTAATTAAACACTGGAGTGATGTTCACTTAAATTTCTCACTGTTGGTGGCACGTGTGTTGGATCATTCGGTTCCCTACAAAATGGTTGAGCTGGAAGGTGCTGATCCACGCGTCATGTTCGCGAACGGGCGCCGTCAGTTGAGACTGGTCATCTTTCAACTGCCACGGCTTATTTTTATTATTAATCTTATATTTTGATGTATTATTTTACGTTGTTCTCTCATATAGAAGCAACAAGAATAATGTACAAAGGATTTTGTAATATCTTGATTTAAAAAGAGTGTCCTTGGAATTTCTTGCCCGTTCTTCTCCATAGAGATCTACGTTTTGGAATGGGCAACTAGCTTCAGCTTTCTGACTAACTGACCGACTCTTTGACAATGCAAAAGTGCCTGTAAATGGTTTAACTGCAATAAATGCTTTGAGTTTGAGTTTGGTGCATTAAAAGAGACTCAAGACAAGCTCGTAGCCAATTTCAGGGCTGACTGTAAGTACATTGCCATCGACACGGTAAGAAGAGACTTCACAAGTGACGATTCAAATATGTGCGCTAGCACCCTGGGCTGTGAGTGTGACACGGGTAGATTATTACAACCCAGCCTTTTGATGTACCTAATGTATATGCCCAAGCAGACAAGGTGACTGGTGAAGTCGAAAACCTAACTACTGTTTTCTTGTGCCCCGTTTTGTTCCTTAAAGTTAAAGTAATAAATATGTGTATAAGTATAGTTATACTCTAAAGCATAGGTTCCCAAAGGTAGCGGTACCGCCCCTTAGTGGGCGCTGGAGCTATTCGTGGGGGTGGTAGAGAGAGAGAGAGAATTATTTTTTTAATTTGTGATTATCAATAGATAATAGACAGACATATACAATTGGTATAATTAACTATTATGTAAAAGTGGGAGTTGGAATTTTTTGTTCTTGTAAAGGGGGCGGTAGTCCATAAAAGTTTGAGAACCTATGCTCTAAAGTATTGCGTAATTTTCCAGATGGTGGTCAGTGGAAAGATGACACTGTCCCTGATACAAGATGCGCCAAGGGATACTCCTGAACGGGACCAAGGTATTGTATTCTTAATTTTAGAATATTATCGAAGTTTCTCTAAGAATTCTAATCTCTGGTATTTATACCAGAGATTAGAATTCGAATTGAATTTTAATATTTATATTATCTTCGAATGGTTCAACATTTTATTTTATTTTAAATTCATAGTGTTTTTGCCTTAAATGATTGGCTTCAAAACTCTCAGTCTCAGAACATTTAAATGTAAATTATTTAACTTTCTTTCAAGCAAATGTTATTACTCGACTGAAGATTTTATGAATGAAAAATTTACCTAAATATTTGACATTATTGCCTATAAATCATATTTTATCTCCGTGACCTGAATTTTGACTAATATTATTAATCTTTTTTACAACTATTGCTCAACTTATTTAAATTATTTGTAACTCTAATTCTAAATTAATTATGACCCATAATTTTACAAACGATATTTGTACGCGGAAACTGCAGAATATTATGATCGAAATACATAATGAACATAACTTTGTACAATATTCTGACAAATAAATGCATTCTATTCTTTTCACTATTATTTGCGCAGTTAATAGAAAAATACTGTCGCAGAATGAGTTTTCCGATAGAATGACCGCGGCCAGAATGGTATCACTATAATGAAGACTACATTTGCTTGTTTGTTCTTTCTACTATTTTCTATCTTGAAAATAATTATAGTATATAATGTATTAACGAAACGAAACTATGATTTCAGAATCAACAGTGGACGACTTCACCACGGCCAGTGCTATCACACAGAATGCTGAGGTAACATTATAGATTTTTAGGGTTCCGTATGTACAAATGAAAAACTGAAACCTAATAAGATCACTTGTGTGTCTGTCCGTCAATTTACTCTGAATCTACTGGTTTTAGTAAAATTAAAGACACTTAAAACGCCCAGGCATGACGTAGCTTCTTTCCTATGTCCAGCAGACTGCTGTCGGCTGAAACCATGATGAGCTATTGTAATATAGTCCATACAGACCACTATAATAACAATAATACCATTTATTTCAGGCGACACAGGCCCATAGAAAAATACCTTAACCTAAACATACTTATTTTCACATAAACAAAAGTTGTGTTAATAAAAAGGCTAAAGACTATGACATATAGGTAATACGGGCTGGTGTCCGCAACTCCACGTCAATGCGCGTATTTTGCGTACGGGTGGGAACATCGATTATTCGATCCACCCCAGCTCCTCGAGGAAGGCCAGCAACGCCTTGGTGTTACTGACAATCTCACGTAGGGTACCTGGGTTACCGAAGTACTTTGCCCTGTACGTGGCGACCACCGGGCAGTTTAGAAGCACATGAGCTGCTGTTTCGTCGTCTTCCATGCAGGCCCTGCACAGTGGACTGTCTGTGACTCCTATGACAAAGAGGTGTTTATTAAATGACCCGTGGCCAGTTAAAGCTACTGTTATTATACGCAGCTGTTGTTTAGTTAGTCGGAGAAACTGTTTCGTGAGGCGGCCATCAATTGTAGGGAGTGCTTCCCTAGCCTGCCTGCACTCACCTGTGTCCTCCCACAGTTTGTGATGTTGGTCCCTGGTGCGTTTCCTTACCAGAGTGCGTAAGTACCCAAAGGGTAGTGGCACGATGGGTTCAGGTCCCACTGGTGCCACGCTCGATCCCTTTCTGGCAAGTTCGTCGGCTCTATCATTACCTAGCGAACCGCTGTGTCCTTTGATCCATTGAATGGTTATGTTATTGAGGCTACCCACCTGATTGAGGTGCTGGTGGCTCTCGTATATTAGCCCAGAATCAACTGTGTGACTGTTTAGCGCTTGCAGAACAGCCATGCTGTCTGAGAGTATGCGGATCCTTAACTTCCCTAGCCATTGACTATGACATATAGCAGAAGGTCCGATTGTCTGTGTCAAGTCAAGTCATTCGACGATCCAGGGATAATATATTAATATACCTGCTTAATCCTGTAGAATAAAATCGATCATTCTGTATCTAATGCTGTAAGACCGTGTTATTATTTTACAGAAAGAAGACGAATCAGACGAGGAAATCGAAGAAGAAATTGAAGTAGAAGAGATAGAAGAAGAAGTGGAAGAAGTAGAGGAAGAAGAAGAGGAAGAAGAGGATGAGCCTGAACAGAAGGCACAAAAGGGAAAGAAGACAGAGTGAAGTACTGATAGATATTAATATACTCGTACTTGTGCGGTTATGTTTTGTGACTTTGTGATAGGTGAGTTTGTTAGGTATTTATATTTGGACCTTAGGTGGGTAACCTTAAGATTCATTATGGGATTATCCACTTTTGTTCAATCTTTGGGTGGTGTAAGAAGTCTTTGTGAGAGATTCATCATACATTTTTCAAGCTATTTCATAAGACATCAGGCTATTTCATGTACCAACAAAGTTTTGATGCTGAAATTTAAGAAAGTATGATGAAAATCTCCAATCCTACAAGTATGAGACTTTTCATTTAGTCTTATACTGCAACTGCTAAAAACAACAAACTAGGTTGTCGTCCATTAATTTCTTCAACCAATCAGTCTAGATCATCTCAGGGTAAAAGATTGGCAAAGTCATAAAACATAGCATCAAATTAAAAAGTAACTATTTTGTTTATGGAATGCAATTAATTGTGTATTTATTTTGTCTATGCTTCTCTCCTAGTCTATTTGTTGTTGAAGGTGTACATTTTATTATATTATAAATGGTTTTATGCTTTCGACGTTTTTAATACTGTTTGTTGTTAATAAATGGAATAGTTTTGAGCGCATCTTTGGATATGACAGAGTCCAAGATCAACTAACACAGATAAATAATTGTTTATTCCTTCAAAATTATTATTGAAAGATGTCTTCCTCGGTGAATACAGAAAAGTTTGGCCCTCTTTCGTATCAAAATGCATTCTCAATGTTACAATTAGTTATTAATAATACGAATTTAATATATTGAGTGTTCGATAATTTGTGCCAAATGTTAATTCAGGCTTTTTAGAGTATTCAGTCATTTATTCGACGTTTTTATACTTCCTATACTTTCATTAAGTACTTCCAAGTCTGTGAATTAGCCAAATATTTAATTGATCATTCTTAGTAATTAATATAACTTGTGTATTAAATGTCTACTTCTAAACATAGCTTAGAACACAGGCGTGCAAAAAAACTGCATTATGAAGAGGAAAAAATATGTGGCCAATTTTTTTATTTATAACTTTTTAGTAATTTGTAGAAAAATCATGACATTATTATTTAAGTTAAAATATTTCTTATTCAAAATTAATTGATGTCATATTGGCTCAATTATTATTTAGTGTGTTAGATAACATTTTAAATTAAAGCTCATTATACTGTGCAGTTTTTTTGCCAGTAAGTATACTAGTAGGAATGCCCCAAACGTAAATTCAATGTCTCCTAAGTATTGGGTATTTAGTGTAATAGAATAAAATAATAAATAAGTAATAATGAAAATTTTGCACCAGTGTGAACCTAATAGTTATAATTATGCATTTAAGGGATATTGAAACAGTTTCCTTTTATTTTTCTATGAAATTTTATTTTTGTTAACTTGAAATGAGGGTAGAAGGAATTTATGTCATAGTTTGCAAGTTACATTAATGTTATTTTGTCTGTTTTGAGCTATCCTGAGTAAATACTTGAAACTTTATAGGATCTCTTCATTTCTATAAAAAAATAAAATATTACTATTAATATGCACTTACCTATGTGTAAAGAGATCTTGACACACATTGTTAAAACTTTGTTAAACTGTCCAACAGTGTAACTTCTCATTTCAGTATTAAGTAATAATAATCAATCAATATTACATAATATTTAACAATTACTTTAGCATTTTTGTTATGTTATGCTTAAATCTGTTTTTTAGTTGTAAGCAAGGATGTGGCCAGAAGGGGAATATCCAATAATATCTTCAACATTTGATTGAGATGGATGTAAGTCACTAATTAATAAAAGGACTACAATATAAATATTGATGCAGATAGAGAACACTTAGGAAATATGGATTAAAATGTGGAACAAACCCTCTTTTGGATACAAGCCTGGTTGTAAGAAAATAAAAATAACTCAAATATTTTGTGTTTTATTGATCCTCATTTGACGATCAGATTTTTTTTACTGTTTAATTGTGAACACAATGAAACCCGCATTCAACTAAGATTTTCTAAATTCTCATGTGACAAACCATCTGTTCATTAATTAATGATTATTATTTTAACTTACTCAGGAAAAGTAAAAAAACATGTGTATAATCACCTGATTTATTGTTGCACTTAAAATAATTAAATAACATTGATCTTATTTACATTCTACTTTCCTGCTCTGGACTTCTTCATGTTGGATGTTGAGAACTGAAAGAAATTAAATATTTTTTAGTTTAGTTTACCCCTCATCTGTCAATCAAACTAATTAAGTTCGGTAACAATTGAAAAGTAATTTTGTCTCGTTAGAGACAGTTGAGCTGAGAAGGCAACAAAATACCTTTGCTTGTAAGTCAAATAGTTTATTTGAATTGGAAACCATAAAAAGGCACTTGAAAACCAAAATTTACAAGAAAATTCATTGAATAGCCTATTCTAAAAGGTAGTTTTGGGCCCATTTGCAACCACAAATCACTAAATTCATTTAGCGCCAAATGAATTTAAACCTTTGTTCTATTTTTGTCAATTGTTTGAAGATGACAGTCAGCAGAATGATGTTATAAACTATTTTAGCACTAAATATTTAGTGATTTGTAGTGCAAGTGAGCCTTATTCTCTATGAGGGAACAAAGAAACAGAAATATATACAAACATACAAGTTACCTAAAACATTACCCTCCTCTTGGGCTTAGCCCCAATTGGGTAAAAACTTGGAGATGGATATTAGATGGACTTTGTACGGCAGTAAAACAAAGAAATAAGTGGTAAAAGGATTTAAAGCCTATAACTTTGTTTTCAAGAGTCCAGCATCATGTGTAGATGTGTAGGAAAGCAGTTTAGAGGAAATACCAATTCAGCAATTTTGACTAACTTAGTTTTTCATGTTAATAAATATATCGAGTACCTTTACTTAGTCCAATTCTTGAGTTCATCATGATCTTTGGCCATAGTCCAGTCATATCTCACCGATCTGATTGACTGTGTTGCTGCCGTCAACTCTGGGAAGAAAGACCAGCCCTCATCAACAGAGGTCTTCTTAACAATAGCTGCAAGGCCCAAGACTACGGCGGCAGGCACGACCGCGACTGGAGTTTTTTGCCAAGCGGTCAAAATGCAGCCGGCGACAGCACCACCCACGAAATAGTTCAGCTTATCGTTCTTTCCTCTTATGTTCTGCATTGCGTTGGTAGTAACAACGAATCCTGCAGCTATCCCAACCATTGGGCCCATGAACCATGCAAACCTGCCTGCTGTGCTTGCAAAACCCTTCGGATGGGAATACATCAAGACATCCAGGGATGCCGCGGCCAGACCAGCCATTGCAGCATATTTAGAGGCCGCAAATGTCTTCATGAAAATGTCCTGCCCCTCGGGCGTGTCGTAGTATTTGTATTTAATTAGTTGGCTCATTGTTCTAACTCAAAATGCTTTATGCAAAGTAGTTACACAACACACAGTGCGTGAAATGTCAAAATCATTACGCTATAGAGTCCTTTTACGAAAATCGTTATCTATAGTTTTGGGTCGGAATGTATAATTATAGAACAAACAGTACCTACGAATAATTTATTTTGTATTTTAGGTTTTAATTCTTGGTTGATATATAGAAAAAGAGCGTAGTCTGCTGATGACTATGAGATGTTTTATAAAATTTTAATTTTTGATATGAAAACGACTTTAAGCGCGTTGAGCGATTTTTGGTAGGGGAAAATCTTATGGGTTTGCGTCACCAACATCAGTATATCTATAAAGTATAAGCGTGACCATTGTTATTTCATAGTTTTAAGTTTTCATTTCTGGCAGTAGTCGCCATGACTGCCTATTTTTATAAATTTAATATATTTTGCTTTTCTCGTTCTTTTGATTTGACTATAACTTACTTCATGAACAAAATAAAAATCACTGAACGCGATAAACAAAACCAAATAAAATAATCATACTATTCTAATACGATTGTATTGGTAACCCTATAATTAAGTAAGGTACCTAAGTGGTTTACATTTTCAAATAATACCTTATTCCTTAAAGAAAAATAAAAAACTAGGAAGTAACGAGGAAGTAGTTTAGGGAAACTGTTTTTGAATGCATCCAATGCGATAATCCTTGCATGTCCGACAATCCGTCATTAGTGTCAAAAGTATCAAAAATGGCGGCGGACGGTGACGAAGTTATTAGTGATCAAGAAAAAGTTAGAATCGTTTCGGATTTCATATTACATTCGCCACCTGGAGAATTTAATGAAGTGTTTAACGATGTAAGGGTTCTATTAAATAATGACACCCTTCTAAAAGAAGGCGCGAGTGGAGCATTCGCGCAATACAATAAGGATCAACTAACGCCCGTGCGCCTCGAAGGCTCGGAGCTCCACACACTCATCACCGATCATAACGAGCTTGGCGGCGGGAGATTCTTCGACCCCCGCTCCAAACGTTCCTTCAAGTTCGACCACTTACGTAAAGAAGCGTCGGAGTATGAGCCCTACGAGCCCGACCGAGTGGCGGAGCCCTGGCGAGCGGCACTTGACGAGGAGCTGACGGCGTATGTGGCCGCGCACTTCAAGCACGGCGCCAGCCTAGTAGTAGGACGCACGCTCGACACGGGTGCTGTACAACTCGTTGCTTGCATCGAGGACCACCAGTTCCAGCCGAAGAATTATTGGAATGGGCGGTGGCGCTCCGTGTGGTCTCTGACGGTGGGCGCGGGCGCGGCGGAGCTCCGCGGCATGCTGCGTGTGCAAGTGCATTATTACGAGGATGGTAACGTGCAGTTGGTGAGTTCGAAGGAGGTGCGCGCACCCGTGACCGCGACCGGTGAGGCGGCCACCGCCAAAGAGTTCGTGCGGCTGGTGTGCGACGCGGAGAACGCGTACCAGACCGCCATCTCCGACAACTACAAGACCATGAGTGATACCACGTTCAAGGCGTTGCGGCGACAGCTGCCGGTGATGCGCACCAAGGTGGACTGGGCGCGGCTCGTCTCTTACACGATCGGTAAGGAGCTCAAGAGCCAATGATGTCCCGCCGCTGCGCTCTGAGCCGCAGCGGCCGCTCCACGCCTGTACATATTCGCGTAAGAGTAAATCTTGTTCAAATGTTTACGGGCGCCGGGGTGACGTCGCGGCGGGCCCCGGCGCGTATTTATCTATGAATATATAGAGAAATCGCTATCTTAACTGTTAAATTTTATTGCATTTTGTTACACTCAGTACGGAATGATTATTGAATAGCGAAGTGTCTGAATGCGGCTTATTTTTGGACAGTACACTCTCATATGTCACGAGAGGTTGATTGAACGAGTTTGTGTCCATTTGTGTTGGTAGCAAGAGATTATAAGGAATAACGTTGTACTTAGGTGTGGGCAAAGTTTACACCCAACTAGATCTGTAGAACTTGACTGGACGTCAGACTTGATCCATTAATTTATTTGCTCGTCGGGGATGACTGGTTGTTGTGTAAGCAATATGATGACAGTTCATTCATTGATTTAGCTTTTTGTGATTATTTAAAAGACGCATGTCAATTACAATAAGATTTAAATAATAAATTACCATAATACCTAGTTATGGATGTTAAAACTTAATTCATGCATGTATTTTGAAACTTCATAATCCATCCACGCCTGCATTTGTTCTATAATCAGTATTATTTCTTTGATATTGCTTGCATAACAGATTATTATATGACAAAATTGTTCAGGAAAGGTACATAGAAAGGTCTCCTATGGTGCATTTAATTGTAGTTAATTTAACAAATTGTCCACGTAGCTTTAAAGCAGCGTCTATGAGTGTAGAGCACAAGATATTCAATATTTTTCAATTTACAATAAATAAAATTGGAGTGTTGCTCAAACGGTAACTAATGCAGTGAAGAAAAAAGAAAATTAGAGAATTATTGTCCATATTATGGCTTTGAGAGTGCGAATGATGCGTAACTTTTTTTTATATAATGTGTAATAATTGTAACGCCAATAAGGATTATTTTGTAATTATTATAATTATTATTTTAATAAAGAACGTACATTAAAAATCCAAGATAATGTATGATTGGATTCATTTCAATAAAAATATATATTAAAATGTTGCTAACATCTGTTTTCTTTTTATTTACGTCGCCATCTTGAAATGAGTAAAGTACAGTTAGGTAAACAGGTAAAATTTAGTTTTTAAGGTGATATCAAAGATATGTGAGTGATAAAGTCGTGAGTCACTCTTTTATTGGGATCGCCGGTGACGGTGTGGCGGGCGGCCCGCCAATATTGCACGAATTCACTAATTTTACAAACGTTCGCTTCCATACGTTCTCTGGTGACCCTGTTTTGATTTAGCGGGTGTTGTAACGATACGTTGAAGTGGCAGTTAACGTTTACGATTTAATGAACGTGTATGACTATTGCAGTATTACCATAACATAACAATTAGTCATTCTTTCGGGCGTTCCCTTGTTGTAACTCGTAAATAAATCAGTGCTTAAATCCATTGTTATTAATTACTTAGTAGATGCTTAAGTAGTGTTGTAACTGCAGCATACAATAACTTAAACCGCAAAACCACTACAACTTTTCTATCAGTCTTGATATGCAGGATTATCATTATTATCATCTAAGGCACTTAAATCCTTGATCTGCTTCGGGTAATCAGGTTTCTACACTGAGGTTCGGTCCAAACAACGGCTTTTCCTGCGATATAAACTCTAACAGGACAAATCAACCAATGTTGGTTTACAACAGGCAACATTTAAAAAAGGCAAAAGCGTAATATTCGGTTACACTATTCCTCTTCAGTTTTTAATTTGCCTGTTTGTTCCTTGGAACACGTATCGAATATAGTGCTACTCGAGCGCTCGAATGCCGGAAGCAACGAGATAATTTGGTATATAGGCCGCGGTTTATCTGCGAACACAGTAACTGTTTATTTGTAAAGTTTTATGTCGCGTGTTTTTGTTTCGATTTGGAGTCAGCAGATTTCTAAGTTTTAGGGTAGTTGGAACTATGTTCTATCTATGGTACATAGTTCCAACTTTGTTCTGTCATAACTATGTCTGCTAAGTGTTTCATTTCCATAGAAGAAGACTACGATTTCAGGGTACCTACATGTGTGACTGCATATTCCACTGTAATTTCTTGTACTCTTAGTCTACGCGATCGTTTTATCTAATAGTGTTTTGGCACTGCCTACACATATTATTAATGTATTTCTATTCTAAAAACTACGTAACCACGCAAAGTATGTAGTTAAGATGTCAACGTGCGTAAATAACAAGGTTCTCATGTCGTTTATTGCGGTCAACGGTACTTACAGCGATCGTACGTACCGTATAATCGTAACGAATTGCGCCGAACGCACACGCATCGTACGCCAACTAGGCAGACTAACAGCTTCTCCTCTAAATTGATCTGCAAACGTGGAAGTAAGAAATGGTGGTTACCTGTTACTATCTGTTCCTAAGAAAAGTTCGTTCAAAAAGTCATTTTAAGGATTGTGTAGGTACCTATATGTGTCATCTCATCAGTCTGAAGAAAGTTATTGCTTGACAAAAGTCTAATCTATGTACCGCAATGATCATTTCTGGACCGCTCGCATCCAGTAACGAACGTCTTTCATTTCTGTTAATAAACCAAAGCTTTTCTGTCTCAACAGTTGTTAGTCTTGCGCATTACTTGTTTTCACCATGTCACTTCTCCCTAGGTACTGTTTAATTTATGGTGATATGCCAATAAAACAATCAGTATTTGTATGTGGAAGAAATATGCAGAATGCGAGCAGTTCCCTCTTACCTGTATGCACAAAAACGAAAACATTTCACACGCCATTGCGTAAAGCGCGTTGCGCTCCTAATTAATTTGGGCCGCCATTAATTAATTTCCAGCAAAAACATGACGTTGTAGACACAGCTAAAAGTAATATTATATTGTGTCTAGTTAAAATTCTTGTTAGGAAAGCGTACTTAGATCAAATATCCAAGGACATCGACCTCTTTGTTTGTCTAGCTTTTAGTCTGCTCTGCTGTAGGTACTAATAGCGTTAGTGACCTCTATGAAGATGATACGTATAAATATAAACTGCTAAAACGAATGTTGGGCATATTGCCATAATTATACGATGTCTCATAGACTGGTAATCGCATTATACTTACAATCATGTTATTAGAAACTACTGCTAGCAGGCTGGCCAGTGCACTAAGTACCATCTTTTAATAATTATTGTTGGAACTGTTGTGATTAGGTAACTACTTCGTGAATAGTCTTTAGTGATTTCAATTTCTATATGGATACCTAAAATTGTTGTTACCGGGATCTATACAGTAGAAATGTAAGTGCGGCTTCGGACCAAGAGTCGTCCCTTAGTTCAATTCCCCGGCCAGAGTTGTGTTGCTACTCGTATATTGATACAAATTGCAGACAGGAAGTGGGGGGACTTCGACAAATGGATTTCCCTTGAGGTCGTCTCGTAGGAGATGTGTGATGAACTGATGACGCCCTCTCTATCTTATTGAAAGTAATTGATTGATATCCTACTCTTCAGTCTGGTTTTAATAAAAATCGCACGATCTAGTAATTCAATTTAGGAGTCTTTCAACCTAGGAGTATTTTTTTTAAAACGAAGTCGGTTTGTTTTTCCGACACCATTTCAAAGGCCAAGAGAATGCAACAAGATTATTTACCTACTCTTATAGAGTATGAGGAACAGGGTGTAAAGTTCACTCATACTCTATGGAAAAGGGAGGATCCTCCAACCAGACGGGTGTTGTGTCTGTTGGGCAACTGCCCGACGGTTGATGTCGGGACGTTGTATATATGCTAGTCGCGCGGTAAACTCTGCTTGCGCGATGCAGGATTTGCGTGTCGTCAGTATGACGTGTAGCTCGCATGTGGCGATGTTGATACGGCTACATCACTCCCCCCCGGAGACCGGAGGTCGATAGTGGGCTGAGTCTTGCATCTTGCGATGCTTGCCAGGGCCAGTTGAGGTTCCAGTGAGTCGGAACCGGGTGTCGCATAGTTCGCGGTGGGTCGGAACTGTCTGCGAAGGTTTTCCCCAGTGAGTCGGGGTGGCGCTGCGTTATGCTCCAGTGCGTCGGATGTGGTACAGCGCCGGGTTGAGGCTGACTGCTGGCGTCGACCAGGAGAGGGTTTTTGAAGGCTCTGCTTGTGGACCGGCCGAGAGTGCAGTGTGCTGTGCCAAGGTTGCTGATAAGGCTGAGGGTGATGACCAGGTATGCGCGGTCGCTGCATGCTGGTGGTCAGGATACCCGTTGAAGCCTTGGGTGCTGGCTGGCTGTGTGATTCGCCGCTCTAAAGCTTGCGGAAGTGACGATGATGTGATGATGACGTCACGCTGTAGTAGTTGCACGAAGGCTGCGCTGACGTTCAAGTTCGGGGTCACCAGTATAGAGGTATGAGGAACAGGGTGTAAAGTTCACTCATACTCTATCGAAAAGGGAGGATCCTCCGACCAGACGGGTGTTGTGTCTAGTGGGCAACTGCCCGACGGTTGATGTCGGGACGTTGTATATATGCTAGTCGCGCGGTAAACTCTGCTTGCGCGATGCAGGATTTACGTGACGTCAGTATGACGTGTAGCTCGCATGTGGCGATGTTGATACCGCTACAGGTACCTTAAGTTAAATATAAGTTTGTGTAGTAAAGAATGATCTCAAGTCAGTTGCATCCTAGTAATTTCTAGTTGAGAAATTAATTTCTTTAACCATAAAAAGACCAACCGACACGGTTAGTGACCATCGACTAAAAAGCCGTCAAATTTAATCACTTCAAAATATTCCGGTTTCATTAACAACATCCTGAATCGAAGCTCCCGAAGCTAGTGCACTCCAGCAGTCTATCCAGCCTAATTTAGTTAAGAGCCGCTTCAAATCGTTGCAGAGGTCTTAATCTAGTTTAAAACTCGTCAAGAGCTCGCTCCTAACTCTCAACAGACAGAAGATATTGCTACTTCAAACTTACTTCGAATCAATTGAAGTTATTACAAACACAATTGGGAATAATCTTGATTAGGTAAGGTTTTCAATAAGTTTTATAAGTCAAGCAGTTCAATAAGATAGTACAAGTACACCTGCAAAGTCTACTACGGTTAAATTGCTCGGTTATTTTTTTTTGCAATAAAAAGTTTTGTAGGAAAGTATGACCTGCGCTGCATGCGCCTACTTCGTGGTCTGCGGTTGGGGATCAAGTTCCTTCTCAGTCAAACGGTTTGTTAGATCAACCACGAAGGTAGTAAACGAACTCAATTTTGAATTTAGGTATCATTATAGGAGGTCGGTGTGTGGATTAAAATCAATACGATTGCAAGGAGCATCTCCTTATCAGATTGATTGACTCAACTGACTGATATGAAATCTGTAATAACAAGTAGCGACGAGATTGATATATTTTTACCAAAGTTCTCGCCAACTGCTCATAGATCATAATTTTGCTAAAATCTAACGGATAAAGCACGGGGTTCCTATCCCATCTATATCTAGGTTGAAATGCTAAATTTTCGCCAGAATTTATTCATTCAAAGGACGGGTTTTGGCATTTCTGATTTACAACATGCACATAGAAAAAAGACAGCTTTGCTGATTTTTGCAGTTTGGACTTGGCAGATTAATCCACAGCTTTAAAATACAAAAAATTGCACCGTGTCTGTCTAGGTGCATGGTGCCTGTAGACCCGTTAGTATAGATAGACTCACTTATCCAGGTCATTTACTCAAATGAATGGCATTATCCATTTTGCAAATGCCTGACACAATGCAGCTGCAGGTGTCAAATCCATTTGCATAATTTGTTGGATGTCCAGACTACAGATAATACTAACCGTGATGCGGAATGTTAACGGTATTCTGTTGTTTGCATATTATTATCGACTGTCCACGGACATGGAGATAATTTATCTTCGTAGTAGTTACCTACTGATAAAGTATTTGCTGCTTTTGCGAAACGAAATAGGTACCTACCTACTTAGGATATGATAACAATATTTTGTACATTGGTAGGTACCTACTGTTGGTCAAGAACGTGGTAAAGTGGTCTATCAGTTCTGACAACATTTCTTAGCTAAAGAAAATATTGCTGGGTTTAAAAACGGGAACGCATAAAAAATTTATATTGTTTTCTGACATGCAAAAGAAATTCAATCTTTGATTGGTAGACCCCTATTTGGTCTGGGAATTAACCTTTTTGCTGACGTTACAAACGATGTCTTCTTTTGTGGTTTCTTTTGAGAGTAAGCAGGAACTGTACATAACGATTCGTGACGTGATCACCAGTGGGTACCATCCTCTGTTTCCTTGATTTATTCATGCATGCATTTCTTTAATTCCCTGAGGGCCGGAGGTCGAGAATTCAGTTAGGTACATGTCTCAACGGAAATATATTCCGCTTAGACACCGCCGTAGGTAGATACCTATTACCTAAATTTTTATCCATGGATGCTATAGGCACACATAGGTATAGCTGTAGCTGATAGGTAGGGTTGGTTTATTAATCTTTAAGGCTCCCGCAAACAGGGGCGACGCGACAGCACGACACAAAGGCGCCGCTTGTCGCGCGGCACGCGGTGCCTTTGTGTCACGCTGTCGCGTCGCGCCAGTGTGCACGAGACTTTAAATCTTATTATTTATTACTGACATACCTATTACCACAACTATAACCTGATTCTATATTGTTCAAAACGAGAGGGTAGTTAAGTTAACATGTCCCATCTTAGGTTAAACTATTTTCTAAACAGTCGTAGCTGACTCGCGGGTAAGTACAGGAACCGTATCTGATCCTCAACAGTGTTCTTATTTTTAAACGACGAAAATAAAGACAGAGGTTCTCAAGTCGACGGGTGTGTAACTGTGTATAATAGGTAAGTATATTGTTTATGTGTGACTCGATGATGTATGACGACGCATAACTTTTTATTTTACCAATTCTGTATTTGTTTTGCAAATTAAACGAAGAGACAAATTGCCGTCGCTTCTGGCAGTAAACGACAACTAAGTTGTATTTTGCTCTTATGAAGCACGTAGGTACTTAGATAAAGTGATCTCATCTCGATTAGAGTGGCTGTTCACTCGATTAACGTTAGCCGCACGTTAAGGGTAGGGGGTTGTAAAGGTCGTGGATGACGTCACTATGACTTCAGAATCACGCAGGCTATGGAAATAAATGCAGGCTGCGTGCCTCTGCGGTGAGTAATGGTCATTAGGTATAGTAATTAAAGGATTGCGTTGGGAAAATATTGAATATGTAAATATAACATCATGCCTGTATTTCTAAAAGGGGCAAGTAGAAGTCGTAGCATTCACTGAGATACATTATAAGTTTCTCATGTTACCTGCCGATCGATAGCCTGTTGCAATTAACCAGGGCACAAATCTAGACTGGCTTGTTCTGACAAAAAACCAAACAACAATGGTAGATATTTCCGAGTTAATGCGAAGAAAACTTTTTTTTCTGATCGTAGGTCTCTGAAACTCCTTTCAGTTTTTTTTTAATTTATCAGTGTCCAGTTGCAAAATAAACAAGATTATTTATACTATATAAGCAAAAAAAAAAGCAGTCGAGAGGTGTCGTGGGACACCCGATTGGAACGAAATCGAATGAGAGTCTGAGTTAGACCGCAAAAAGTGTTACTCTCATTCTAGCTCTCATTTGTCAAGTATGCAGAGTAAAACGTATGATAAGAAACTTCGTTCCAATAATTCATATTGAAACGGCAACAGCTATCCTGGACACCATACCGCAGCTATAACAAGCAGATTTCCTTCCTCAAGGAAAATAATACACCAATCACATTCATTTAGTTTATTCACAGCCTAAAATAATATGACAGATAACTACCTACATACATATTTACTTAAAAGAGAAATAAATAACTACTTATATTTATTATCTACCTATTTTATTCTAATTAACTTAGCCGTTTTGATGGTTCCGTACGACAAGTTGCTTACCTTGGTGTATACTTCTTAAAAGTTAGGTTTTTATTTAAAACACACGTACCTACTTACTGAGCCTAGCTCACTATAGTAACAACTCTATACTATTAAGTAAAATTTATATTTATAGCACTAAAACGAAAACGCCAGGAACGATTTATATTGTAGAACAATGCGTATATAAAGTTTAATTAATTGCTAAAGTTTGTAAAACAAATAGTACAACACCCCACCTACTTTAAATAAAAATAATATTGTCGAGTCCTTGCTGGCAAGTCGTATTTAGCAAACGTTTGCAATGTTTTGCATACAATGCAATCTTTATTATATATAGGTACTTAATTATTAATAGCTTTTGAATGTCATTAACACTTCGTGATAACACGTTAGCATTCTTGTGTTTTTAAATTGTTATTAAACTACAGGTAGGTAAAAAAAAAAAGATTAAATAAATCATAGTTTTTTTACTTAACTCTAGTTTAAGGCCCTATTTTATAAATATTTATGTAAATCATTCATTTCAATAATAAACAATCTCAATTTCAATACTCACTGTTATTCTTAAATATTATTGTCATTATGGGCAGTCTTACAGAAGAAAGATACCTACATAGGATTATATTAAAGAATATACAGGAAAACTCAGTTTGCTATTGTTTTTCCATACCTACCTATATGGAAATCATATTAAATAGGTATCAATAATAATAAAATCATCATCCTCGATTCCGTGGGGCATTGAAAATTGGTCTTTGTGATGATTAAGAATGTTTTACCAAGGTAAACAATGCCCTGTGTGCGTAGATCCAATCTTCTAGTCAAACAACCATTATTTTCTAATTTTACTTTGCACTATGCGCCTGGTAGTAAAATATAGCAATTATATGTTATTTTATGTGTCAAATAAACATATTTTCTGTCTTCTTTATGTACCCAACAAAACAGGCACTGATACTGATATCAGTCCAACTAAAGATAGACACGAAAATTACACTACAATTAAATGCAGAAAACTAACTTCACACATGCAATTGTATCCAAAACCTTACAAAGTTACCTATAAATAAATTCTAACTAACGTTCTGGCAAAAAAAACTTTCTATTCAAACCATTACTATTCGTTTCAAAATAAAAATACGGCCCATTAGGTGTATAAATACTTTGCAATTTTCCTAAGTCCGTCGTTGCAGCATAATTTTTTGGCGGTGAAATAGTAGCAAATGCACTCAGGCTTGGGTATGCTGCGTCTGAGTTTTGCAGTCCTTGATAATCTCTAGGCGGTGGTGCAGGGAAGCTAATGGATGTAGGTAGTCCATCAAATATTTCTGCTCTTTCGTCCCTATCAGATAAGTCTGCCTCTGCGGGTATACTTTGCATTCTAAACTGACCATTTGGTTTTGGCGGTAGAACGAAATTTGGCGGTGGGGGGAGGACGCCCTCAGTATCTGACCTGTCGTCTTCGTACGGTCTGTGCTTATATTCCATTTTTTTTACGTCGTCTGGTCCTGGTGCCGGTGGGACATAGCCTGGCGGTGGAAGTACTGATTCCGGTACTGGTCCTTCGATCCCTGCGGGTACTTCTAAATCTTTTTCAGTATCTATGACGTGAAAATCAGCTAAAATTGGATTATCTATGCCTTTATCATTTTCAATTTCTAAGTCGGTGCTGAAACTAGTTATAATTTTTTCAGAAAATTCAGGTCCCGAAGTAACGTATTCCTTGTAAGATCTTTTTATATCCTTTTCTCTGCTTTTTGGCTCTTCTTTATATTTGTACTTGTCAACAGTGTTGTCTGAATTTTGATTATTATTATTGTTTATTTTTACATCACCCTCGTCATGTGTGTATATAAGTTTATAAACTATTTTATGTCTGTCAAATCTTGATTGGCTTGTATTTAATTGTTGATTCGCTATTTTATTTAAAGAGTCAATTTCTTGAACTATGTTATTTCGTGTATCATATTTGGACTCATCTTTATTATTATGAAGAGCTTCTATTTTAAGTTCGCTTTTTTTGATTTCACTATCCATATCATAAGAATTCTGTCGGTCTATTTCTGTTTCGACATTTTCAGGTGCAAAATTGTAAAAATAATTATGATCTTTGTTAACTGTGGCCTCAGTAACCTTAGTATTCCCGGTTACTACATTACGAATATTACTGTTATCATTAACTGAACTCACATTTAGCCTTAAGTTCAACCTTATATCAATGTTATCATTAGTATTGTCTTTAACAGAATCCTCATTGGTCATAACATTATGATCTTCAGCGTTGTTTAAAATACTATGGTTTATTGTAACTCTGCTCATGGTCGAGCTGATATTTCCTCCTAAAATACTGGCAAAGTTACTTTGAACTTCTTGTATATCTTTTGTTTTGCTATTTTTGCTTCCATCATTGTTGAAGTTGCTATGATCTTTATGCATTTCATCAATCGCCCCAATGTTACCTTCATCTTTACCATTATTGTTACTATTGTGATCTGCGGCATCATTCGTTACTGAATCACGTACATCTTTTTCGGTGCCATCATTTAACCGCATATTTTCAGCTCCAACGCTCTCGAGGTCATGATCTGTTAGTGCACTTTCATTTGTTTGATATTTTTCAACTATTTTACCAGAATTTGTACGTTCTGTAACTGTGCCCTTTTTTGTGTAAGAATATCCTACGACATTGCTATTGACATTGTCTTTTTCTATACCCTTACTAATACTTGTTGCTGCAGGGTCGTTTGCCCTGAAATATCCAGCTCCAGCGTTGTCGAAATACCTTTGATGTTGTTCTGCGGACTCTAGTGCTATATTTTGTTCAGGTAAAACATAGACAGAGGTGTTATGTTGGAAATCTTCACTAAAGTATTTAGAATGCTTAGGTTCTTCTAATCTTCCAATTTCTTGATGTCTTTCAGTAGCAACTCTGTATTTGTCGTTTTCAGTTAATATGCTGTCAAACATGAGTGGATCGTCAAGGGGTATACCTTCGGGGATGTCATCGAATGAGAAATCGTGAGTGATGACAATTTCGTCGCTGTCAGTGGCCCTCGCTTTGGTGTACAAGTTGTCTGATGATCGGTATTTGTTCGATTCGTGGACGATACGAGGTGGACATTCTTCAGGGATGGTGTATACCTGGAAAAATATGAGATATTGAGATTAATAGCCATATAGTCACACGTATTCTTTGAAGTTTTCAACTAGCTACCTATTAGGTACGGTTTAAAAGATACATTAAATAAAAGTATTGGATATTGAGTATTGACCTGTGATGGACAAGTAGACAGACGGCGCACATACTAATAGGGCTCCGATGGCACTCTTAAGGTGCGGGACCCTAAAAAGAAAGGGCGGATGATCATACCTGCGTATCATTGATGTTAGGTGCGTAGTAGTCCTGAACTTTGGCGTATGCTGGTCGTGTCTTGACCCTGGGTCCCGTGGCGTGAATGTTGTAGCACTGGTGTCCAACATGGCCGCTGGTGTCACTACCGTCGCGACTGCCTAAGTAGAACGTCGCTCGGGTGTTCGGGGGAGTTAACTCTATGCGGCGTAGCACTGGAGAATTGTAAGAAAAAGGAGTTAATTTTGAATAGGTATAGAAATATGATAAATCAATGACAACACAGAGCATTCTTTTAAAAGTAAACAGGGTGAAAGGGCCATCGACGCGCGAACTCAAATCATGAATTCAGCACATGATCCTAGCGTAGAAATTTTTCGTTAGTTATAAAAATAATCTTCTGATTCATAGAAAAGTGGAATACCTACGCGGTCAAAATGTATGCCACAGCTAATTTTTGTTTTAATAACCGACTAAAAACTTCGACGTAGGGGCGTTCAGAATCATGTACCCACAGAATCCATGGTAACAGTTTGTGGGTCAATGTTTCTGCCACTCTGTATTTCGTTAGGGCTAATTTTAAATTTAAACTATATAGTAAGATTTAGACTATTTACTAGGTAGAAAAAAAATGTACACGTTTTGACTTACGTGTGGTACTTTTATATAGTTGTGAGTACAGCAGTTGTGCGTCTGCTCCGAACCCTCCTGGTAGTGTCACTTCCAGTAGTGCCATCTCCGGGAAACTCCCGGTCCACATCACGCACGCCTAGGATATAAAATACGAGATGTTATAAAAAGGCAAGCCCGCTGGTACTGAGATCTAGATCTGCGGTTCCAAGCGTGAGTTGCCCGTGAACAGCTACTGTTCCTTCTAGTTGAAAAAATCCAAAGGTGAGTTTGATAAACGAAATAGGTACCGGATCTAGCTCGATAACCTTCTGTCAAAAAGACAGTCTGCTTGTTTGCCAATCTCTAATGTAAAGATCCTTATTAGGTGAAATTAAGGTGGTCAAACCTAGCGCCATGTTTTTGGTTCTTAGGGTCGTGAGTAATAATATCGTTAGTGTTTGCATTTTTTGGTACAAAGAGACAAAAGCTAACTCAGAATAGATGGAGGGATAATTACAAAAGACAATCAAACCAAGGTCCACAAGATTTGCATCCGTTCTTCCTACGCACAAAATCCAATTTCCCAGTTTTCTGAATTGAACTAACCTCAATAACAGCAGCGCAGATGCAGTTAGTTCCATTATTGTCACAGTCGAAGGGACCGTCAGTGTGGACTGACACTTGAACTGACAGCTGTTTGTCACGAGGAGTGGTGTCAGTCGAGAAGATGTTGTACGCACGAGTGGCTTGCACTAGGGCGCAGCCGGTTCCTTGAGAAAGAAAGAATCACGTAGGATAGAGGAGAGACCTTAGCTAAATATAAAGAAATATAATTGTAAAATAAATATTATGCATTGCCGTACAACGTGGTAATGCCGTTTTTAGGCATGTATTACCTACCATTTGAAAGCGATGAGGACGAATTTCTTCGACGATCTTCGTTTAATAGGTTTGAATTTGTAAATTATTATCTATTGTTATTTTATATTTATTTAAGTAGTTGGTTAGGTAGTTAATTTAGTTTTAAAAGTTTATCTAATTTAGATACATTTATTATTTTATAATTGTATTATAAATAAATGGTTCTTAAAACAATCTCTAATGGTTTCTGACGTGCTGGGTCTAAAACCAGCGTAACACAACTTCAATCATAATCTGAATCATTTTGAAGTATATTGCTAAACCATTGCTTCCTAAGCTCGAAAAATTTGTCTGCTCCACAACGTAAATAACGCAATGAATGTTGTTGAACTGTCAAAATGAAAGATATTGCTACTGGTAGTGTTGCGCAATTAACACTTTTTTGAAAATATTGTCATCTTAAATTGACCAATGAGTAGATTTAAAAGCCTCACCCGCTCCTATTTAAGTATTAAATAAAACCCATGTACCCTTTCTGAAAATCATCAAACTTACTAAGGTCATATTTTATATTATTTATCTTTATCTAAATTTTAACTTTATTAATGCTCAACTAATTACTGCACGGACTGTTACAAAAACTCCTACGATTACACTTTTTTTTTCAGTTCAAAATATATTACTAGTCCGGATTAGTACTATGTTACTTGCTTAAATCTATATAATATATTAATATCTAATAGGAATATTCGTTAGCAATTCTTTAGGTAGAATTGTCTAAGTAATTTTGTTTTGCCTTTTTTAGTCTCACGTCTAATATCTGCAGGCAATCTGTTGAGAAAGTACTGTACTTGCTTATCAAGCGTTCTGTCATCGAAGTAGTTACATACTCTGGGTACGTCAAATTTACCAGCAGATACTGTCCCATTTGCATGGTTATAGCACGTGGTTATGGGTAATTAGCGAGTAACGCTCCCAACTGACATGACTACTAGAAGAAGGTATTTATGTTTTAAACTAAATGGAATAATTTTACAAAGCACAAACACAGTGCCTCAGTTCTAAGTTTTTACCTTCAACAGACACGCTAAGCAGTTCGTCCGGCTTCATTTTCATGACATCAGGTATCTTGATTCCTGGCTGCAAGGTGACGCGCTGGTCCATTCTGCTGCAGCGGGCAGTTACAGTCAGGTTCGCCTCGAGGGCTTGTGAAGACCAGGCCGTTAGGGCTTCTAAGGCTACTAGGGTGTCCTGTAAGAAATGAAAGAGTTAAATAGTTTGGTTTATCCCTAGGGCTTTGTGAAATTACTGCTGTGGGCGTTGTTGTCTGCGACTTCGTTTCTATGTAAATTCTGACTCCGGTTAGATCAAGCTACTCAGCTGTTGAGTTTCGATAATCCATACTTATTGCGACTCAACACAGCAGTACTTGAAAAAAAACTCCCAAAATTTATGTTTCTATTTCTACCGTACGTAGGGTTTAAGTTAGGAATGGAAGTCTACTCCTTTACTTTTCATATTCATATATTGCATTGAATATTATTTCATTCATATATTGTACACTACTTTGCTTAGTAGATCTGTTTTGAAAAAAATATAATGTCAACATCAACTAACGGCAGTCCATTGCGGGACATAGTCTAGTCTTATCCGGCTGCCACTCTGCTCGCATCGTGGCCTCACCTAGTCCGAGGTCCCCCCTACTAACGTTTGGCCGATTCTCCGTCTCCACTTAAGAAAAGATCTACCTCGCAGGTCATTGGTTCTAAGGCTAATATAACTTTAGCTTACTTAATCTGGGACATACCTGTGTGGATATAAATCCGCCACTAGAAGTCCTGTGCGCGTTGAGCCAGCGTGCGGCAGCCGGCGCGTCCGTGCGCGCACTTGGTGACAGAGATCGTGGTGCGGAGTGAAGAGCTAACAGTGCGTATGAGGTCGCTTCAATTGAGGTTGATAGACCGCCTACGAATAAACAACATTTCTTAAGTCTTCACAACTTTTAAATAAGGTTTTTCTCTTAAAAACTGCCGGGTTTTAATGAATCTGACTGAATGGTAATTATGACAAAGATGGTGTGTTAATTCTATGTATGTAATGGGTAAGCCTCTAAATAAATAAATACATGGTATCTACCTAACTCCAAAAGGCGGTTATTACATTTTGCAAATAACACCATCCCTTTATATATCATTGTACATAATACACGGTGCAAGGGATAATGACGCGCAAACTGTTGCCATGAATAAAGTACATGATTATACACAAGCATTGAAATCAATTGTCAGTTATTTAAAAAAAAAACTGCTGTTTCAAACAAACGTGAAATACCAACACGATCAATATGTATAAAATTGCTGATTTTTTGTCGTCCCTGATGTCTCTGTTACTTTATGATGTATGGTAGCAAAAAGCTTTTAAACAAAAATAAAGTGCCATATCATTGGAAAATTCGGAGACGTTTGTATAAAAAAATACTACTCACTAGCCTCCCACCACACGTATTCCCCACTCCTCCTGGCCGCTTTCAGCAGCTCCAGTACCTGTCTAACTCCCTCATTTTCCTCCAACCCTCCTCCAATTCTCCTCAAACTAGCCTCATTAGTACTCCTTAGTTCCTCTTCATAATCCTGCAGCTTCATATAAGCATATGCCAGTAATGCTTGGGCGTAGACCCTGGTCGGTGTTTTGGACTTCAAAGGGGGGAAGGCACGGAGACATGAAAGGGTGTTACGTATGACGCGGTGAGAGAGGGGGGAGGAACTTTCAATAAGGGATGTTATGACGTAAGCGGTGAGTGCGACGCTTGCGATTTCGCCTTCGTCGTTGAGTCCACCCTGGAGAAAATATTTGCATGTAAAGTAATATTATAAAGAGAAAATTTGATTTTATGTATGTTTGTTACGCTTTCACGCTAAAATTGCTGAGTGGATTTGTATGAAATTTGGCACATGGGTAAACCACGACCTAGATTAGGACATAGGATACTTTTTATCCCGATATTCCCTCGGGATCTAGACTTATGCGGTTGAAACCGCGGAGCGCAGGTAGTAATAAATATACATGCAGTGAGATTTTGCGCCCACTTTTTTGTTTAAATTCCCGAAGCTTCGAAATCTGGAGTTCATTTAGATGATGAGTAATTCTAAGGGACACAAGACACCTGATGTAGAATAAGGGTTTTCATTTAAACTTACTACAGTGTCCACTCGTACATACTGCAAGGAAATTATTTTGTTCCCTCAAGCAATATCGTCTTGCGTTTTTTGGCTGTAATTTATAGAAGAGAAGAAATAAATAAGTTTGACTATGAATTGAAATAGTACAAACCCTAAGTTCTCTATGAAACACTTGACCCTCGTTTCTGAAGCATCCGTTCTCCATCTGTTGGTTGAGCAGCCATCGCTCAGCGCGGATGATTGCGGGCGGGACTTGCAGATTCGGCCATAGGAGCTTTGAGGAAACAACTTATTAGTTATTGCCGTTTTAAAAATACACTATTTATTTGTTTGGCGCTGCCGCGTATTAGTTACTTACATTAATTTAGGAGCTTAATTAAACTAAAAGGTCCTTTTTTATTTTTCGCTTTTCTATATCTTGTTTAAAGAAAGTTTCGTCAGTAAGATCTTACCTACTAAAGCGTAAATTAGATGTAATGTCATTCGAAATCCGCTTCGTAATTTGAACGAACTACTTTAGATTTCATCGATAACGACGACGTGGTTTTCCCTTCACTAGTTGATGCGGGGAAGCCCCCATACCCACACTCGTAAATGTGTTTTACTAGTGGCGCTATCCCGCGCTACTTTACTACACTATTGCGTAAGTTTTGCAACGTCGCAAAATGAAGATTCGACGTACGGGTGTTTTTCTTTTAACAAATTTAATTATGATTGATGTTATCATTGAAATAGTGTATTTTTGGAACACTTGTCCTAGGACTTCTTGTATTATTTTTACTTGTAGCATATAGCCACTTCTTTTATTTTGAAAACATGATACATTAGGATTATAGCAAAACTGACTAGGCCAAGATTCATACTTTTAACAAGATTCAGGCTGTCTACGGAACCATGTAGAAGCTTGGGAATGAAAGACTGCAAACCTGATTCTATTTCATACTGAAGATCATAAAAGGAAGTCAAATAGTGAAAATATTTATATTCAGAATAATTCTATTTTGAGATTTACTAAAAATTTTAAGACTTCAGTCAAAATATATAATGCAATTTTCTATTAAACCCTTAATATTAACCTATGCGGATATCTAAGCAAATAAGCAATACAAATAATCAAATAGCCTATTTATTGTTTACACTTCGATATTACTAAAAAGTTAAACGGAAGTAATGATATGTTAATGAAGGGTAGTTTTTCATGAAATAGTTCACACCTACGACTCCGGAGAGTCTTTTAGAACCAAGAAAAATATGGAAATTGACAGCACCCCCTTTGGCATTGCTTCAGTTCCCTGGACAATTGCTGCAGTAGCCAACAGAGTGGAAAAGAATTTTCGAGCCTGTGGTATCTGCATTCTTGTTTATTTAGTTTCAATGTTTTTTTTCTGGCCCACTGTGGAAAGCTAATTTTTGATTTCTGCCTCGGAAAGTTCCGGTCCTAACAAAGCTTGGGTAACAAATGAATTTCCTAAGTCAGTTCTAAATCTCAATCAGGAGTAAGAATATGTAGGCCTTCTTTGGAACACTGAGACCAATCACAAAGCCCTGCCTGCAGGCAAGGTAGAAAGGAAGATAATAATCATCATTAAAAAAAAGAGATTTTTTCTCCGGATACAAGTTCAAAGCTTATTAACACCTAAACTTTACTATCTTAAAGATACAACTTACATTATGAGCCTTCCTCAGATGTCTAACAACGAATGCAGTGAGCCATGTGGAAGAGGTGGCGTCAGACGGACCGAACGCACTGAAACCGCCTGATGGGTGCACGTACTGCAGCTGGCGGGTGAACCCTGGGAGGAATAGTTAGTTATATTGGAGGTATGAAGATGAAGGGAACACGTCAGAAAAAGAAGAAAAAAAAGAAGAAAGAAAGAAAAAGAAAAGAAAGAAATAAAAAAAAATAAGAAAAAGAAGAAAGAAAGAAAAATAAAGAAAGAAAGAAAAAATAAAAAGAAAGAAAGAAAAAGAAAAGAAGAAATAAAAAAAGTTTTGAAGCTCGAATGTTGGCTGACATGGCGTCATGTCATTACAACTTGTTGGTCTTAAAACGTGGTAGGCAATAGATAGTTTACAGTATCTTAGTGTATGAAGGTCAGTGTTGACTGTGTGGACTTTGCCATAGTCTGCCTCAACATTCTCTCTGTCTGGGCGAAATAAAAGTAGATGCTCATCGATATGAGCATTTAGTTGAGCTTTCTGGGAAGTCGACTTTGCTGACTGGCAGTTAACTTACTGCCAGTCAGCAAAGTTGGTCGCCGGATTAACTTCCCCGGGAGCGCCATCTTTAGAATCGAACTGTAATGCTGGCACTACCTACACAGCGTATTTGCGCATATATTTTCGTTGTTTCGTTACTTTAAAAATAACATTAATTCAAAGGAAATAAGGTATTTTGTAGTACGTACCAACCCAAGTATAATGAATATTTTGGCAAATGCGTTAATTAAGATGACACTATAATAGTAATGTGATTGACATACCTCTAGCCACATGCTCCTTTGCAGTGAAAGCGGCTATGGAGTTCGGGTCCAGTTGATTCAGCGCTAATAAATTTGTGGCCAGCTGTGCCATGTTTTGTTCACCACAGCCTCGCGGTATGATGAGTAAGGAGTCGGCATCCTGTAGGGAATATAAACTTTAGTTACTGTTAGCCTGTATCATCTCAGTACTGGGAAAAGTGGCTGGGAAAAAATGTGGCTGTTATTTAAGTATATTGTGGAGTCTTACGACTTTCACGCGAATGAAGTTGTGGGCAGAAGCTAGAAGGTAATAATTGCTGTAACGTTATTATTTAGAACGTTTTTTACAAGAGTATTTAGTTGCTAGTCTGAACTGAGAACTTACAGCGAGTAAAGGTCCAGTGACGTCCCCAACTGCCCAAACGGTAAGTGTTTCAGTGCCGGGCACAGCCGTCACTGGGTCCCAGTTCCATAGTACTTCGGACTTGCTGGATTCTGTGCTACCTACAAAAGCAATAAGAAAATTTAAAATGCGGGTTGCTTCACGACAAAATAAATTATGGGTGATTTTAATGGATGAATGCATTTTGTAAAGCTTTCATCGCTTTGCCGTAATTCATTATAGGCTTTCTGTAAAGATTGTGCTTATTAAAATATTAACTTACTATTTCCACAAAGAAGGATGGATTTCTGCTCTCGAATGGGCACTCCTTCAGGATCAATAGTAAAACGGATTATCACTTCGTCACTAGAAAAAGAAATAGATTAGCATAATCAGCCTATAAGCACTGAATTCGGAAGTTCTAGGACATGTCGGTTTCTTCACGATGTTTTCCTCCACCATGTTTGAGAGCAGTGGTAATGAAATAATTGACACAAAGTAAAGTGCCGGCTTGGATTCGAACCCATGACCTACAACTCGTAAGACGCGGCCGTTAGCACTGGGCCACTGCTCTCGCTAGAAACAGAAATAGATAATTAACAGTAATCTAAAGGCTAAATAGAACAATTTTTACGAGTAGGCATTAAATGATAATGATTTTATTTTTGTAGTTTTGTACAAACACTTTTACACGCCAATCATATTTTTTAAACTAGATGAGGTTGGCGTTTCCTATCTGACTACTCTGAGAAGAAAAGCCGAAACAAACTCAGAGGTTGTAGTCTCTTTTGAAGTTCAACATAATCTTGGTCAGTCCATGTCAAGACCAAAATCTTCTGAAATGGTCTTTTGAGGAAAAACCACACAGATTGAGTGGACCTGTTCAGTCAGTGCACGCATTTGTCAGTAAACATGCAGCTCAACTCAGAACTTAAGAAGCTCAACCAGTCGACGAACAATACCAAAGTAAGGACATTTGGGCAGGCAGCATAAAATACTCAAACTTTAGTATCATTGTTGTGCAGTATATTATAAGAGGCAGTTTTATAAGTTGATGAAACCTTAGCATGAGCCTTATGTTGGTTGTTAAAAAGTGAAGTTAGTCTTGTACAAAAGTCACATTGTAACAACAACTAGATGGGTGGATGACTTACAAATGACCGCGGGTAAGACCTAGAAAGAATGGTGGAGAGGACGTCTATACTCCGCAGTCGGTGACATAAGCCGGTCAAGGATAATGTTGGTTCTTCTTAGCGTGTCGACGGCAGTCTAAATTGAGTCGGTCCAGAATTGGAATTTTAATGATAATGGAGAGCATATTTACCTGACTCCAGTCTTCCCACTGGTAACATTCCCACAGTTTCCATCACTGACAGCTTTAGCTCGTATACTAATCTTGGCGTGTCCAGCCAATCTAGCGCGTATTTCGACGCGGCGCGCGATGGACGCGCGAGCTCGCACGCAGCCTGACTCCACTAGGTCTTTAGGGCCTTGTACGAGAGGGTCTGTTAGGATTTGGATTTGGACCTGCGAAGATTGAACCATTTTGTTGTACTCGAGAAGGGTGTAGTCTTGAAGCCAAATAAAAAGGGGATTGACTTGCTTTGGATAAACTGAAATTACCATATTGGTGATGCTGTTTTGCATATATGAGTATTTTTAGTGACTCCTGAGGGCCTAGACAAGTGACAATCGCTTTCAAAACGTTTCGTATTTCTACAAAGATTTTCAACAGGATTAACGTACCTAAGCTTTTGGGTAGGATATACAGGGTAGCAGGGACATCGACGTACAACCTGATACCATGGATTCAGTACATGATTCTAACCCCCCCCCCCCCCGTGTAATGTTATTCGTCGGTTATAAAAAAAAAATGCTCTGCTATACATTTTGGTTACGATCATTATAATTAAGGACCACCACATTACATCATTACGAACTTCTGACGCAACTTTCATTAAGTCAAGTACTTTGTACTGTTATAAAGGATAAAGGGCCACATTATATTCTATCTATACTTACACTAAGAGGTTCATACAGGTAGTTGAAGATCCTGTAACGTATGATGGTGGAATCCCCTCTTCGGAGGCGTTTGGGACTGTCGGCATGTATGAAGAATTCGCGGAACACCTGGATATGGAAAAAGATATAGAGAATAGAGAAAAACCTAAAAACAGTTATAAGTACTTAGGTACAGTCACGAGCATAAATCCCTTACAGTTTCGCAAAATTCAAAAACGTTATTAGTGTGAAATAAAAATTGCAACTTTGAGAATAGATCTACAATACTATGATAATACTACGTTCGTATTACCATAAAATATCTATCAATTCTTTAAGAGAGTATCGCTTTTTAATTTGACGTAAGTGTCAGATATTCATGCTCGAAATTTTACCTATACCTTGTATAGGAAAACAAAAGAGTAACGTGAACAATATATGAGCCGCTATATTTTCTCTTCTGTTGTGTTTCCTTGAACAACAAACAAAGGAATATTACATTTGGATAGTGAGGAGGTAGATTTTTGTTAGTTAATTAAAGGCTCCTTCAAACATGCGCGACACGCGACGCGACACAAAGGCACCGACTGTCGCGCGACGAGTGGTGCCTTTGTGTCGCGTGGGATTCGCATCACGTGTCGCGCCTGTTTGTAGGAGCCTTAAGTCTTTTATGGTTCTACAACTTTCCACGAATTTTGAGGTTTTCGAATCAATTTCAAGGTATTAAATAGGCATTACGATACTAGAGGATGTTTTATGGAAAGGCAAAATATTTGATGAAAAAAGCCTTCGCATTTTCCATCTGCTTTGATATGCATAAAGATGTATGTGAAAACTGTTCTACCATTATTATAGGTATTGAGTGATGATGGGTTACGAGTTGAAATATTTCCTCTTGATTCAGAAAGTGTCTCCTGTCTTGACCATAATATGACGTCACAATATAATTTAACATGGCGGAGGATAGACGTCATTTGAATTATTTTATTCATAATAGCTTTTCAGTTTCTTTTGTTAACAAGCTGATTGAACAGAGTTTATAAATAATAACACGATGATCTGTAGAATATACCTAAGCAGTGTACTAACTTGTAAAACAGCAGGTGCCGATACTGCTACTCCAGTCCGTGACACACAGATGGCGCTAGCTTCGAACCGTGTGATGGAGTCCGGCGCATGCGCAACAGCCACACCAGTGCCATTTGCGCCGATACTTAGCAGACGCCATAACCAAGCCTGGGGATAAAGTAGTAATATTAAGAAAATATACTAGGAATTATTGGAATCTTTGATAATCAAAGAAGGCGGCATTATTATGGTCTGAAAAGATGACAAGCAAGAAATGATAGAAAGAAAAAGAAAAAGAGATAGAAAAATCAACTGGTTTCAAAATTTTAGGAAATGTTCTGCCTTAAGTGTAGTCAATTCTTGTAAGAATTCCGTGCCTTCGAGGCACTCGAGTGCATACACTGAATATTCTTAGATATCACTCACACTGATACCCTTTCACCTTCCACCTCTCGTGGTAACATTATGAATTCACTTATTTTGAATTTTAATTTCTAATTGTAATTTATGTTTTTATAGGTTTTGTTTTTTGTTAATTACGATGTTGTTTTGTGGTGAGTGCCGTGTATACCCGTAATAGGCATACATAACAGTTAAGTACCTACTTTTAGTATGTTATTGTTCTGTTTTAATGTTTGTATGTACTGTTTTTGGTGTACCAAATAAATAAATAAGAAAAAAATATAGAAAGATTGTATCGGCATCTACAATGCCACATGCGAGCTACGCGTCACACTGACGTCACGCAAAATCCTGTATCGCACAAGCAGAGTTTACCGCGCAACTAGCATATAAATAACGCCCCGACATCAATCGACATCAACTAAAAGTAAGTGTTTAGTTTGATAAGTAAGTTACGAACAAGTATAGGCGATGTATTCTGTAAAAATCTCACCTTGAAAATATACGTGAAGTAAGCTTCAAATGAGGTGTCAATAGCGTAAATCCATCATTAGGTGTAATGATAGCATACTTTATCTAAGTTTTCCCGGTGAGACTTTTACAGAATAGACCACCAGGATGAAAAGGGTTAGGGCAAGTGGATCAGCTTCAGCGGAACGGGAGGGGGAGATTTTGAGTGCTCTCCCGGCCCGCAGCAGGCGCACCGGGCGTCGGCAGAGGGCAGACAATAACCTCTTCCGGCCCCCCTAAATGGTTCAGGGACGGCGGACTCGAGGACGTCCGCCGCCCCCTACCATATAAGACCCGAGGTGGCGGCGCGTAATGTTCCACGCGCGCTTCTCTTAGACGTTGCGGGGGGAGTCAAACACCTCACTCCCCCCGCGCAACAAGACGGCCGGCACCAGTCGGGGGCTGCGTTGAAGAGTGCTTAAGTGCCCCCGTAGCCCCCGGTGCAAGCGTGCGAGGGAACACGGGCTGGTTTTAGTCAGTAGAAGTCTGACCCGTCCGGCCCAGGGCGGAGGACATCCATGAGGATTTCCACTCCGTTACCAAAAACAAAAAAAGTGGATCAGCTATCCATATAAAGACTGGCTCACCTCAGAGAAGTCACTCCTAGGGACAGTAGTCTCATCAGCCACCAGCGATGCGGGTGGACGAGGGATACAATTACTGATGCCTGCCTTCATGTCTCCCCCTAACAACCTGACGCCTGCAGCAGCCATCCAAGACGCTGTCAGCTCGATACTGGTAGATGAAATATCTGGGCTGTCAGAATCTGAAATATAATTATAAGGTTTAATTTTGATCCTTGATTCTTGAATTGAATATAATGATATTGAGTGTCTGATATAAGAGGGTAGTAAGTTGATGCGTGTCTTTCACTTGATGGTCAGGTGACGTCAGTATCAGAACGCACGTTAGATATCTGGTGAGTGTCTGTCACTGGAGGTTCTAGGATGTCGTATCTGTATTACATAGAAACAATTTACAAAATTAAAACAATTGAACACAAGTACAAGTAGCCGTGGGCCCCAAAATAAGCACAGCCTGTATCTTGGTGGACCAATATTATCAGAAAAGGCAAATTGCATGTTCTGTGTGACACCTACACTGTCCTCCTATACCTATTAACACTGTAATTTGAAAACATTGTAAAAGCCAATTTTATATTTAAAAGAGTAGCCGTAGAGGTTCTTGCCGGCTCTCCTCCATTCACAACCAATTGGAATCGTGCACCTAGCTTCTGACGTTCCATAAGTGCCCATGTAGGTTTATGTGAAATAAAATATTCTGATTTGATTTGACACAGCACAGTGAAGCGCTACTACTACACGTTCCAAGACACAAATGACTAGTATAATTATGAAAATAATAATGATAAACTACCTATGGTTACATTTTTTTAAAAAAAGCATTTAAGAAATTATTAATGTGTAAGAGGGTAAACAGTGAATAATAATAATAAAATTTATTTCAAAAAACACATTGACGGTTCACAAAAACAGTTTTCCAAGTAAAAATAGAACATTTGAGGAAGATGTATCGTTAATGTACAATGGTAAAGCTGAAAGTAACCCATTTTATAAAAATCCGTTCTAAACAACATTTATTGAAGTATTTTATTCAACTTACTAAGAAAGCATACTCCAGCCATATCATACTCTGTCAAGTTCCTGTGACTGTCAATCAGTCGCCTCAGACTGCCCATGAGCTGTTCCTTGGCTGACTGCGGCGGTTGAGTCCACTTGGCTGCAGTGTCCAGCACTGTGAGCCCACAAAGAGCTGGTCCAGGAGTGGAAATCTGAAGGGATACTGTGGATCCTGGCTGAGCTTGACGGGCTAGCCATGTTGCTTCCACCTATAGGGAAGAAAGAAAATTCTGAGTTTCGCGGTCGTAAAACAAATTAACCTATATTTTCATTCAAAAAAATTCGTGATTAAGACTCGACTTTTAAAGCCACCTCTACATGGCGTTTTTTAGCATCTAAACGATTCCGTAACTCTCAAACAAGGTTAAATTACAAGCCATAAGACTAAGAATAGACCATGGTTAGAGCAAGTGTGATGAGAGGCAATTAACTCATCAATAATGTAGGTCAAGTAGATATATGCCACACAAAAGTTAGCCAGGATAAAACAGTTATATAATAAAAAACTAACCTTGTTAACAAAACAGTCTTCCATATCAAAATGCTTGCTAGCACTGACAAGCTCTCCTTCATGATAGAAGTACGCTATCAGATGACTATCAGGACACATCTGATGGGACACCTTGATGGGCAGCATTACCTTCAGCTGATGTCTGTCCAACAAAGCATCAGATACGTCAGTACTGACATTGAAAGAGGAAGTGTCCCTCTGAGCCATTAGTACATCATGACTTCTTGGACTCTCAAGGTCCTCACTTTTTGGGAATTCTCTGAAACGAAACCCTACCATTCTCCGATTGGTAACTTTAAGTTTTTGGGGTACTTTGTTTTTGGAGTCACGTTGTGACATTATGACGTCTCTTTGAACGTTGTTGACGATACATTTGCTGTTCCGTGGTGCTGTGTGGGGATGGAGTCCGGAGTTAGAAGTGAGGCATTGGGTTGTGGCTGCCCAGCGGATCATGACGCCTCCTCGAGTTATGACCTGGGTGAAAAGAAGTATCTTATTCATCTGGGCGTTGGCTGTGCTCTGCATATTTTTATGTCTACTAGGTATAGTAAAAAAAAACTCAAAACAAGAGTGCTGCTAACATATAATCAGTTTTCCAGTTCTACAGAAAGAGATAAATTATTACTTATGTATTACGTCACTAACTTAACTTTTAGTTTGATTTTGTTAATAATCACCGTGTACGATCTTTTTGGACATAACGAAATTGTACAACTCTGATCCCCAAGATACAGACTAACGTCTAGTTTGGGGATCACCCTTCAAATTGCTATGTACGATGTACTTGACTATTGATAAATAATTTAAATTTCAACTAAAACTCAGAAAAGGGTACCTATAATGCTTCTAATTGGTAGCAATTTGGTGTATTCGATGTTTTGCGTTACTAGAACCAAATGCATTGACATTTTCAAAAGAATAGAGCAGAGAGTGCCTTGACTAGTTTACATGGCCTTAGCTAGGAGTAAACTAGAATCAGCTGTAGTGTTTTAGATGCCTTATAAGGGCAAAGTTTGCTCTTTACTTCTTTTAGAAGGTTCGATCGGCATTCGTAAATTCTTTAAATGCATAGCCATTTTTAAGTACAAGACTTACCACAAAATGAACAGTGTAAGGTTTGCTAGTTATATTGGTGTTGAGATACAGTGGTACGAAGGTCCTGGCCTGCTCGGGGTCTGGCTTCAGAGGGCCCAGGGCTGCGAACACGGTGGAGGGGCGGCGGAGTGGTAGTGAGAGTGGCACAGCTGATGTTGTCGTGTCGTTTGATAGGTGGGCCTGAAGATTAAAACAAAAAAAAAATTGTTAAGGCGCTTCCCTGACCAAACGACCTTGAGCGTTCGGTCCTTCTCTGTCCCGTCGCTGAGTCTCGCTCTGTCTCGCTCCCTCCGCACGCTCATTTATCATAAAATTCACAAAAATAATGAAATTATTTGAATAAAAAAAGACAACTAAAGTTTTAAAATAAAATAAAACGTGTATTATTTAGATTTTTAAATTATCTATCCATTAGTGTAATCCTCAAATGAATAGAACGTCACCTTTAGCAAAAGATGCATGCAATCAATAATTTTAGTCACTTTTTTACAAGGAGATTTTAGATGTATTTATAACACATAAAAACAAATAAGAACGTGCAATGTGATGATAGGATATCGAACATTAATAATGTGCTTTTAGATATAGTTTATTACCCATAGTGAATGAGTTAATAGCCTCTGAATAACGCACTATGACAAGGTTTTGGTCAGGGTACCGCCTTAATAACCAAATCATATTTACAGTTTGCACCACACCTTTGCATACAAACATAAAATTAGGTTAATTTACATAAAAGTAGACGAAATTTGATAAAATTAAATGAAATTAGACAAAATTAGATAAAAATGAGATAAAAGTGTATCATGCAATCACGAGTACTAATATACAGGGTCAAATTAAATTAGCTAGCGAAACTTTGCAGACGTGATGTGTGAAATATAAAATATTTGATGTTTTTTTTGGGGGGTCGACGACAGCTGATTCATGTTACTTAGAAGTATGAGTTGAGAAAGTCTATTTTCTTTTGCTTTATCGTGTTTAGATATTGATACTTCTGTGAAGTATACACAAAAAAACTGATTCTTAAACGGTTTCAAGTGATTGCACTAACTTCGGTCGATAACCCCACAAAAAATGTCATCAAATTAAATTATTTTTGTTTTATCATGTTACCCATCTCGTCTGCGGAGTTTCGCTAGCTAATCTAAGTTGACGCTATATATAAACTAAGCAACATTTAAAAGTAATTTTCTCCTACCAAAGTTGCAAGCGTTATTTCACGAGAAACACGCTTTTGAATTTTGCTAAGTGCTCGTGACAGCCCGCTCCCTCTCACCGAGCGGAGGCCTATGTCCCAGGAGTGGGAACATTAAAGTTGTTATGCGTGACTGTCACTATACCAAGTTTATTAATTTGAGGACAAAATATTAAGCGAAGAGATTCAAGTAACATGGTTGGTTAAACTAATGTAGTACAATTGTAATAATTTGATCAAGCGATGAGGAGTCCTATTTTCAGCATACGTTTACGACTCGTTAAGTTAAATCTAGCAGTCTGTCTTCGAAAACATTTTGAGTTTTTTCATAATCTTAATAATGCTTTTCTAGAGTTTGTTTATTTCATCTCCAATCATATTATTTTCTCTCTTATTTAAAAGCAAAAAGAAACTACGTTTATTTGCGCTAAATACGACGCAAAGAAAAAAACAAAAACAAAAAAAAATACGGGATTTATGCATCATATTCACGCAAAACGTCCATCGCTCAGCATAATGCTGTGACACTCTACAAGACAGCCATTGCGCTGATTTTCAGCGACACCCGGTGTTGACGTAAATACGTCAACTGATGCAGCTTAAAAAGAGATACAAAAAGTTTGAATCTAAGCTCACCTCAAACCTATAAAAAGGTGCTGCATCATCACCCGCTGCGAACAACAGTATAGCTACACCGCTGGCATCAGTGGCTCCCTCAGCGCACATGCTCTCTCGAGACTCGCTGGTCGTCTGCGCGAGCGCAGCGACGTGCGTGGACTTGTAGCGGCATACTCGGACCAGCTCGTTCGAAGCTGGTTTGTCGTCCCAACGGGTTGCTTTTACCTGTAGAAGAATGTGTGCGCGCTTTAATTGTGTCTAATTTTACTTTTGGGGAGAGTTTTTTAGATGGGGATGAAGGGGGTATCAGATGAAGATAAAATTTGTAATAGGAATCATTTGGTTGATTTTTGAGAAAATTTAAATTGCATCTTGTTGATGTTTGATTTTGTTTGCGCCCGGTTGATGGCAATGTTACATGGGACTTGAACATAACTGTTGAAATATGGGTGTGCTGGTATAGGTACATCTCTGCCTAACCCTACGCGGAATGCAGGTTTAATGTTATGTTATGTTAAAATTGCATCATGTTCAGTTTTATTCTTTAAAGTGGTTACCGGTCCATTGCATAAAATACACACTTAACTAGAATCTAAGTGTAAGCAAAAATTGCTGATAATGATCAAATCATGCAAAAAATCAAGTGAAAAATTAATTTTCCTAAAAGAAAAGCAATGAATGCTTGTTGCATGTTTTGAATGCATTTCTGTGAACATTTTCACCGTGAACATTTTCACAAGTAATTGCTAAAGGGAATGAATGATAAATGATTTAATGATTTTATTTCTGTAAGTAGGTTTGCACAAACATTTTTACACGTCAATCATATTTTTAAAACTAGATGAGGTCGGTGTTTCCTATCTGACTACTCTGAGAAAAAAGGCCGAAACAAACTTAGAGGTCACAGTCTTTTTTAAAGTCCAGACATAATCTTGGTCAGATCATGTGAAGACCATGTAGATTTGTGTCTGAAATAGTCTTTTGAGGAAAAACCACACAGAATGAGTGGACCTGTCCAGTCAGTGCACGCATTTGTCAGTATTCGTGCAGCTCAACTCAGAACTTAAGGAGTTCAACGACAGAAGGAAATGGGGGGGGGGGGGATTGATGATTTTCCCAAGTTCCCTTGAGTACTTCGGATGAAGCAATCAAGTTTGGACGCCTAGAGTGTTTTGATTTTGGATGAAAATTCATTTGTTGCTGTAATGGATTTAGGCATTAGGTATGTAGTTGATAAAAGGTGCGTCAATATCTAGGGCGATGAACCACTGTCTGCAGTTTTATTTATAAAAACAATTCAAGAATAATCTGTTTTCCCACGCTAAAAAACAACAGCATCAATTAAAATCGCTGCTAAAATCGTGAGTCATGTGGAAATTCCTTTTGTTCTTGTAAGTTAAAAATAAGATACAAATCAACTTTATCTTTTAATTAAGTTTTCGGTTCAATTACCTGCACCGACATGTAGGTATGACCTAAGGTTTTATAATATTATTTGTATTGTGTTATTAATTTGACCGTGAGAATCTACCTTCAGTTTGTAAGGTAATCCCGGAGAGATGACCGCTCGATATTTGGTGAGGAACTCCAGGGATATCGGCTTGTCAACCACTTGTGATACCACTGTTGTGTTCTGCCAGATCCTCGTGCCTTCCTCCTAAGAACAGAAAGTAGAACTTAGTATTGCTAGCATCAACTTTGAAAAGCAAGAGGAAACGCTCAATGTTTATTTGCCCGCTTCGTAATTTATTTTATTTATTCAGTTCGAACAACAATATGGTCCAATTTGTTAGTAAAATACCTTATCACTAGTGTTAATAGTATACAAAACAAGGATAAGAGTAGCTGGTGACTGCGGCAGGATGTGCAGAGAACGACAATGCAAGGAATATGCTACCTGACCATTTTCTCCACACAGTGCCTCAGAAAAGGGGAGTAAGGGCTCTCCACCACTGTTTTGTGAAACTTGCCATTGAATAACGAGGTCCAATAAGTTCTCCATGATGGCAAAAAGGGTTTGCAACAACTTTGTGTTTAATTGCAATTTACTTGGACTGTTAAGCCCGCTTGCTCCACCAAACACTAAATTATTCTGTCCATACTCTGTGGCTGTCAACATTGTTGAATGTAAAAACTAGAATGATGTTTTAAATTCGTTTAGCGCTAAATGGATTTAGGCCCACTTGCACCGCCAATCATTAAACAAGTTTAAAACATAATTCTGCTTCTGTCAAATGTTTGAAGACGACAGAGACAGACTGATGTTTAGAACTCGTTTAGCGCTAACCGTGTTTAGTGATTGGCGACGCATATGGGCCTTAGTGATTTTTGGTGCAAGTGGGCCCTATTATCAAAATTTGACTTCCGCAACCTAGTTACGGGAGACACTAAGAAGTTCAGTAAAGAATAGGTTTTTGATTGTTTTGGCTTAATTAAAGTATTCTCATCATGTCTGTATCAGCGTCAACAGCAACCTAGGCATGATCGCTAGTCGGCTGGACTGTGTTTACATCAGTCATTGCTGCGCCATTTGTCATGGAATGGCGCAGTAGTGATTGTTTGTTTTATTTTCTTTTATATGTTTTGTTGTGGGTAGTTTTAAGTGTTACTAACACTAGTCTGTAAAAACATTTTTACTAACAAAATGGACACCATGGTCTGAAAGAAAGTATTTATTATTATTATATGTCCAACATAGAACAGCGATAACCCATTTCACGATTCTTACCTGGAAGGAGAAGTCAGCAACCACAACATCCGGAGGATCAGCGCCATCCAGCCCGATTCTCTTAGCTGCTGCAGCGTGTCGGTGACAAGCGCGAGGAGCTCTTAGTTGTACAGCAGTTCGGATACCGCCGCTACTGCCTCCTCCAGCGCTGCGGAGACGGATGACTAGCATGCCTTCCACTGCTTCCGACCATGGGTATCTGGTGAAGGACGATCATGATTCAATGGTTTTGGAGAGGATTTTTGATTGATAGATGGAACTTACTTTAATTACCACCACAAAGTCACATACGTACCTACAATTCTTTTGTGTGTATGGGTTTTTTTCGTTTTGGAAATCTTGCGTTATGTTAATCTTCAATGAAGCTAATTATATCCTACCAGAAACCCAGAGAGGAGCTAACTATATCGTGTCAGGGACACTTGTGAGGTTCAAGTGTCTATCGGCGGCGGCAAGAACTTTCCATCTGCTAGGCAGCTGCCATGTTTGCAAAAAAATACCAAAACAACAGCAGAACGCCACAGCCTATGCCCTATTTAATATATTGCCTTTATGTTCATCCAAAGGTACACATGAATACCAGTGATAGACCGCTAACCAAACCCTTGAATTAAATATTTCGCATAAGTGCTGTTTTACAGTTTTGGTGTACAATAAAGAATATTCAATCTATCTGAGCTTCTTGCAACAAAGCTACCAGACCTTTTTTTTTTTTCGCTTGGATATCAGCAAATGAACTCTCCCGCTCTGGGCGGAGGAGAAGGGCGTGTCAGACTCTTACTGACTAAAACCCACCCGTGTTCCTTCAGTTGCCTGTGCGCAAGGGCCACGGTAACTCTTTCGAACAATCCGCGACTCCGGCAGGCATCGGCCCTATCGGACCCTGTCAATTATGCTGACATCTCTTTGAGGCGCGCGTGGAACACAACGCGCCGTCGACCCGGGCCTGGTCCTTACCAGACGGCGAGCTCTTACCGGACGGCGAGCTAAAGCTACCAAGGTCTGGCAAGTTATAATCGCTAGTAAAAAGTTTAGATAATTCTTTTACCTGACACAAACATGCCAGACAAGCCGGTCGCTGGTCCGCAGCACGCGGGGCGCGTGGCGGACGCTCAGCTGGAACGGAGGCAGCTCGTAGTTTCCCACCCAGAACACTGATGAACCCTGGAAAGAAAGGAGACATTTAAAAATAAAAATGATAAAATGTAGTTTCTTGCCGCAGAAAAGTAAAATACGGCCAAACCAAGAAAATTAAACACTTTACAAATTGACGATTGTGTTTCGTGCATTGTATTAGTGATTGCAAGTCAGCACAAAGATATTATAAGTCTAAAAAACTACTCCCCTTTTGCTTGTCTTGTATCGTTTCGCGTATTATCTATTGCTAATACGTTTTTTTTTTAAATTACATAAAGGTTCAGAAATTTGTACCTAATGGCACCTACTTGATTCTTTATTTGTTTTATTAATCTTCGCCTTTTATGTCTCGTAAAGTAAGTTTTAATTATGTGCTTGGGTACTTATTAAGTTTAAGATCTACGACTATTCTACTGTGTTTCATCTAATATCATACCTGTGACCCATCACTCAGCTTAGCCCTGAAGGTCCACTTGCCACTCGGCGCCAATTCGTCCAGCTGGTACTGCAGTTGAGCGAGCCCTAGCCGCGTGCGCACGCGTTGCCATTGTGTCACCCGCGACCCCTCCCACGCACCGCGTGGACCTTCCAACCAGACTTCTTCGATCTGAAAGAGGAGAATACACATAATAATTTTTTTATACACACACTATCGTCTGCCCGCGACTTCGTTCCTATGGAAGTCGTAAGATACTGCAGCGGCATCTATATCGCCACATGCGAGCTACGCTTCACAATGACGTCACGTATCATCCTGCATCGCGCAAGCAGAGTTTACCGCGCAACTAGCATATACTTAGTCTGGCCATAAATACTGTTACAGTTAAAAATAAGAAAGATATTACATTTGAATTTGGAATCTGTCATTTTTATACGATTGTTCATTGAGTTTTCTAATTTTGGCGCCAATACATTGTACAATATTTTGCGATATTAAAATGGAGTGGGGTGATAAGGAGAACCGAATCGCTGTGATTGCATTACACAAAGTTGGTATAGAGCTAAATGCAATTTTTAAAACTCTCTATACGCTTGGTATTAGTCAAATGTTCGTGTACCGGACTATTAATAGGTACAATGAGACCTCCTCTGTTTGTGACAGAAAAAGATCTGGCCGCGTAGTGTTCGTACGAAAAAGGTGGTCAAAACTGTAAGGGAAAGAATTCGAAGAAATCCTGTCCGAAAACAAAAGATTTTATCTCGGGAGATGAAGATAGCACCCAGAACCATGTCGCGTATTTTAAAAGATGACTTAGGACTTGCAACCTATAAGAGTTGCAGTAAATAACGCTCTTGCAACACCATGTTCAATAACCAAGTATGGTCCCTCCAACAAGACTCGGCGCCGGGTCATAAAGTTCGGTCCACGCAGTCTTGGTTGGAAGTGAACGTTTCGGACTTCATCAGAGCTGAAGACTGGCCGTCGTCTAGTCCCGATCTTAATCCGCTGGATTATGATTTATGGTCAGTTTTAGAGAGTATGGCTTGCTCTAAATGCCATGATAATTTGGAGTCCCTAAAACAATCCTTACGATTGGCAGTGAAGAATTTTCCCATGGAAAGAATGCGTGCTTCTATTGATAACTGGCCTCAACGTTTAAAGGACTGTATATCAGCCAATGGAGACCACTTCGAATAAGCTTTTTATATTTTAAATTGTTTTATATTTATGTATTAAACTAACACTGTAAAAGTAATAAATATTATTTGCAATAAAACAATTTTTTTTTCTTCGTGACAATATTTATGGCCAGACTAGGTATACTCGTACAACGTACCGATATCAATCGTCGTGCAGTTGCCCACCAGAAACGACACCCGTTTGGTAGGAGGATGCTCCCTTTTCTATGGAGGTATGACTGAACTTAACACCGTGTTCCTTATACCTCTATACTAAAATAACGGCCACATTTTTTTAGAATTTTACTGTATACTACGTTTGTAGTTTTGGTCTCAGCAGCCAAAATATGAAGAGAGTCAGGAGTGGTGACGCGGGAACAAGTTGTCCCTGTTCTTGTAAACAAGCATTTAATTGTGTAGCTTCTGTTGGAGATGGTTTAAGACATTTATTTCTCAAAAACAAAGTACAATTATTCACTTAGATTATGAAACACTGGCTGCATGCATATTTAAACGTTCCTTAGAATGAGTATTGGAACGGTATGTTTGAAGTTAGAAGTTGGAACAATATTGTTAGTTTAGAAGGTTTTTTTATAATGTTTACTTACTTGATGTAGGTAATCTGCAAAAAATATTGAGACTAGTTTCTATCAGAGTTGTTATTGAAAACATAATTTTACTTTTAAATGTTTATTTTTTATATAACATGCAGTAAATAAATAAATTAACAGATTACTCGAGACGATAGATTCAAAACAAATACAAACCATAAACCTCTCGATAAATAGAAACCTTGACCGCAACTATAAACGAGCTGTTAAACCATCACGAAGTAATAAAACACTTAAGATCAATAGAACTGAAATTAAGATGAATCATCTTTACCGTTACCTACAGCCTTAACCCAATGACCCTGATCTGAGATCCGAGCTTTAAGGCTCGTTTACACAGGGAGAGTTTCTCGATCGTTGAGAGGCGAGAATGTCAATGTGATGTCTCGTAAAACATTCCCCTGGTGATTATAGCACTCATCAGTTATTCCTATAATAATAAGCCCAGGATAGAACGGCCGCACTGGATTTACAACTCTCGGTTTTGATCTAAACATTGAGAATCCAACAGGGTGTATCCGAGCGCGTCAAAAAAATACATTGTTGAATTTTCAACTGTCGGCGCTAAACAGTGCGTTGAAAGTAAATAAATAATCAAGCGGGAATAACCGACTATTAGTCATAATCATAAGCTTCGTCAGTCCATTTGAAAACTCGAAAAACGATTTATTGTTTACACAGACGCTTCCACCTTTAAAGGAGGTGTTTACACGAGTCAACTTTTTTATCTCCTTTTGCATACTGGTGGTGAGAAACTCTCTTCGTGTAAATGAGCCATGAATACAATCTTAAGTAAATATTGACTGAACTTACAATGGCAGTGGGGAAGATTAAGATTTCGCACGGTTAAGGAAGAAAGTGGTTTTTCGAGTTTGTTTGCGAACTTGTTCAAGATCATAATTTCTTTACTTTGAATGGGTGGTCTCTCTCTGGCTTAATACAACTGCTTTCATTTGACGTTCCTTAATTAGTGGGTTTACAACTTGGGTAGAAAATGTGTGTTAAATAATAATAATCATTTTAATTTATTGTTATTTCAATTGACAGCGATGTGTAGGTAAAAAAAATTTGATGTTCAATAAGCTCTTCTCTTTTTTTATATACTCGTACATAATATTATAATATATTTTAGTGTTAGCTTGTAATAACATGTTTAAATAATTATCATATTTTCAATGCAAAAGCCAAGACTTGCGTCTAAGGTCTGTGGAGTTCAAATCGATCCTATCCTGTATTTACTGAACTTATTCTAATGGAAATCAATTTAAGTATTGTTATTCTATTGTAACTCAATAGGTGTTAGCCTATCATATAATACAGATTTTATCAATAAATGCAGCGTTCTAGAGCCTATGAATGAAAGTAACCTCTAACATTGTCGGACATTCTTATATTAGAAGATCTACATGAAAGCCTTTTGTCCCAATCTACAATTAAAAACTCTGCAGGTTGCACCCTTTTAGATGAGTATACCAATCCCATTGACGTAGTAAATCGACAATGCCCGGATGTATGTATTACGAAAAGCACCTGTTAAAATGACAATAAAATACAAATCCTATATTCTAACATGCATCAATGCAAGCCATCTGGCTGCACCTGTGAGTCTGGCCCTATTATGAAATGTATCACAGTCAACAAGTCTACACGCAAAGCCCTGTAGTGAAGGCAAATCGATTTGTTATGTAAATCTGTGTATACTACAAATTAGGTAGGCATTGTGATTTTAAAAAGGTTTTTTTTGCTGTTACCTAAAGTGGTTGTGTTTCTTTAGATCCAATACACGAAGTTTTGGTAACCTATAGTTACCAAGAGACATTGTTTAAGTAATGTTTGTATTAGACATGCATTTAATTGGCCTGCTCCTAACAAATGTAGTGTTATACGATTAACCCAACCGACCCACCTGCACTGGGCCTGCGTGGTGCCTGTGTCCCAGCAGTGGGATTATGTATATGATTAACTTGATATGATGATTATGATGGTGATTATGGATGAAGAGATGTATGAACGTAAACGAAGCAAACGGAGTATGTAAGGATCGCAAATGGTGTTCTGCAGTTTCTGCCTACCCCCATGGGAAAAGGCGTGAGTATACATATGTTTAAATGCTGGTACCTTGTCAATATATCTATGAAAACATCATGTGCGTAAGGAAAAATCTACATCTTTTTAATAAAAGAGGTGAAAGACACAATTATATCACTAGAAATAGGGAGCAATTAGTTCAACCAGGTTTCAGGCTGGCTAAAGTAGACTCATCTTTCATGGGATACTGTTTAAAATGTTACAATAAAATACCTCCCCATATACTTCAACTGAATAAAACTAAATTCAAATCTTGTATAAAACGCACACTATGCAGCCAAGCATATGATAAGTTGGGGGATTACCTACATCGCTGATAAAAATGCTTGGCTCAACGCTGGTCCTGCTCCACAAGGGCGCATAAACTAATTGATTAGCATTTGAAACTACTGTTGGAGCTGCTGAAGATTGTAAAAACTATCTTTGCATTGTATAAATTCAATCTTTTAGTATTGTATAATTGCATAGCACATGTGTGAGTACTATGTACCTACTATAAAGCTACCATTTACTAGGTTTTTCTTTCATTGACTTGAATGTGCCCTGGCGGCTGAGAGTATGTCATGCTCACTCAAATGTCTCGCTGGTGGTGGCGTGTGTGTTGGATCATTAAGTTCCCTTCAAAATGGTTGAGCTGAATGGTGCTGATCCATGCGTCATGTTCGTGAACGGGCGCCGTCAGTGGGGACTGGTCATTTCTTAGCAGCCACGGCTTATTTTAATTTAATATCATATTTGAGTTGTTTTTGTCTTTTTATTACGGACGCTTTTAACGTTCTGCATCGTCCTCACATGCATAATTTCAACATGAATGATGTAACCAATATTTTGTAACCATATTTTGATTTAAAAGAGTGTCCATGGAGTTTCTTGCCCGTTCTGTTCCATAGGTACCTACTACGCTTTGGAATGGGCAACTAGCTTCATCTTTCTGACTGACCGACCCCTTGACAATTCAAAAGTGTCTGTAATTGGTTTATTTGAAATAAATGCTTTGAGTTTGAGTTTGAAATGGATTTCGAAGAATATGGGTAAATATAATAGATATTTATCGAGCGTGCAATCTGACTTCAAACCCTGGCGTTCCTTAGATTGTTCATTTGTAAGTCTTTCGGTATGCCCATGCTCAGTAGTGACGTTTGCTAGTCATAAACTGAAACTCAAAACATTTATTTCAAATAAACCAACCAATTTAACCAATTAAAGGCACTTATGAATTGTCAAGAGGTCGGTCAGTTAGAAAGATGAAGCTAGTTGCCCATTTCAAAGAGTAGTAGGTATGTACCTATCGAGAAGAACGGGCAAGAATCTCCATAATAATGATAACAACAATAAATTATTTAAATCAAATTAAATCAAAAATGTTTATTTATTTATTTATTTTATTTTTATTTTAGATGGGTTTGCTCTTGACTCTAGTCTAGGTCAGAGATGACAGAGAGAAAGTCGACGATGGAGTGAGCTTACCCAGAAGAAGCCTGTTCACTCTCACTTTGAAGAGATTTGGGAAGTTGGGAGTTGCGAGTTGGGGAGTTTGGGATTTGTTACTTTTACTACTTGGAATCCATACAATTATGTACCTATCTTATATATTTATATATAACATGACGGCTGTATTCCCCGAAGGGTTAGTCAGAGGTGTACCTAAAGCACACCCACATTTCGCCAGTTATGTTTAAGTCCCATGTAATAGGGAGCGAGTCTATTGCCATCAACCGGGCACAAATCCAGACTCCGGGCTGCTACCGAGAAATTCCAGATGGAAAAACCCAATAACACTGCCCGGCCCGGGAATCGAACCCAGGACCTCAAGCTCAGCAGTAGCGCTTGCGACCACCAGACCAACGAGGCAGTCATAGTATATATTTATTATATAAATCTTTATCCCTACAACAATCTTAAACAATTAGCAGCACAAGTGGTCAAAAGACACACTCAAATTCCGCTAATGTTCGCAACTTAAAGTGGGAAAGATGGACGCTAATGAAAGAGCCAAACTCGTCGTCAAATTCCGGCCCGACTCTATCTAGATTACCATCGACACGCTAAGAAGAAGAAGTGGTAAAGATAATCCTGCCATTTTTATATTAATATTATATTATTATACGGGTGCTAATTAAGGCAGCTTCTTTAAAATGTCATTCTCGTCTGCAAATATATTTAGTTGTCTAATGAATTAATAGGTCAGCGACGAACTTTTAGCGTCTAGTAAATGGTTTATAAGCGACCATATATTGTAAAACAAGCTACTGTTAATATGACGCAGCATGGTGATAATTCTTAAGCAATGTTATATATCCAAGTAATAAATAGGGGCATTATTCGTAATGCCCGCACATTATGAATAATGACAAGCGTTGTCGACGGAGCCCCGCTTTGCGGGGCTCCTACTTCTGGGTGGTTTATAAAAAATAACCACGAAGGGGATGGCGGGGTCTTTTAGACCCCGCCATTCCCTTCTAACCTAACCTGTCCGAGTCGGGGTGCCCTAAGTCCCGAGCTCGCTTAGTAGCTCACTTACAACATTAGTCACTTGAGTTATCAAATCAGAAGTAAATATATTTATTGGTAGCTCGGAGTCATATTAATTTACGCTCGTAAATTGACGCTGGTTTTTTGATATTCTGTTGGAATAGTAAAGATGATGAATTAATATAATTGAAGCTGTTCTATTAACTCGTCGCCTACATATAAAAAAGACGCTAGGTTGCAGGTGCTAAAGAAAACTTTTGTTGCCGCACATATAATTTCCCTTATTATACTAGCTTTACCCGACCCGGCTTCGCACAGGTAGCACTAAGTATCTAACACCTACCCTACCTACCCTACCTTACCCTACCTACCTACCTATCCTACCCTACCTACCTACCCTAACTACCCTACCTATCTACCCTACCTGTCTACCCTACCCTATCCCACCCTACTTACCTGCCTTCCTACCTGCCATACCTAACTACTCTACCTAGCTACCTACCTAGCCGACCCGTCAGACGTTGTCCTGTAAAAAATATATATTTTGTTTTGTTCCTATTTTTTGGTCTTTTTAACCAACCACCCGTGTAAAAAGGTGAATAAAACAAAAATAAATTCAATTCGGTCAAGCCATTTATGAATTTTAGCGAGACTAACGAACAGCAATACATTTTTATATATAAAGATTTATAATATATAATATATTTGTAATAATATTACACACATACATATACATAAACTCACGCCTTCTTTCTATGGGGGTAGGCAGAAACTACAGAACGCCACCTGCTACGATCCTTACATACTTATCTGTAATAATATTATATAATGATATTTATTATATTATTATTAATATATCAACCGAAGAGGTGTTATTTGCAGATGGCACATCATTGATTTTTAAAGTTGGCCGACGGTCACAAAATCTTGACGACGTGAATAACTCCATTCTTCAGGTCCAAGAGTGGTTTATGGTAAATAATTTGGTACTAAATGAAAAAAAAACCAAATGCATTAGATTTCAATTACCAAATGTTAGAAGTTGCGAATGTGACATCATATTGAATGGAGAAAAACTAGAATTTGTTAATCAGACGGTTTTCCTGGCAATCATGCTAGACGAGAAATTACAATGGGGACCCCATATAAAATCTCTTGCGGGGCGGTTAAGCTCGGCCGCTTATGTTGTTAGGAAGATAAGACAGTTAACAGAAGTAGAAACCGCGCGTCTGGCCTATTTTAGCTACTTCCACAGCATTATGTCATATGGCATTTTACTGTGGGGTCGGGCTGCTGACATTGAATCCATTTTCATTTTGCAAAAGAGAGATGTCAGGGCCATTTACAATCTACGTCGTTGCGAATCTCTTAGGGAACTATTTAAAAAGATTAATATTATGACGGTGCCTTGTCAATTCATTTATGAAAATATTATGTATGTAAGAAAAAATCTACATCTTTTTAATAAAATAAGTGATAGACATCTTTAATACTAGAAATAAAGATAAAATAGATCAACCATTTTTTAGATTATCTAAAGTACATACATCTTTTATGGGGTACTGTGTTAAATGTTACAACAAAATACCTTGTGATATATTGCAATTAAATAAAAGAAAATTTAAAACTCATATTAAAAGTACACTTTGTAAACAAGCATATTACAAATTAGAGGATTATATCCTAGATAAGAATGCTTGGAAACATGCTGGTCCTACTCCATAGGACAATCTAGAGTCTAGACAAAATCAAACTGGTTGCTAATTTAATTGTATAATTTATAATTTTTATGACATTGTTTTTCACATTATGTAACTACTTTAACTCAGACACTAAATTATTACTTGTGAAATTTTGGAAAAATCATTTACTTTTCAATATTTGTAAATATGTGAGCACCATGTATCTATCTCATTATTAATTTACCTGTCATGCGTTATATTTAATTATGTTTACCTAATGTGGTATAGTCAGTTTATTCTAGGTGCATCGTCTTCACATATAATTATTATGTATACATAATATTGTAAAACATTTTTAAAAGAGTAACGGTGGAGTTTATTGCCCATTCTTCTCCATACGAAACTACATTTTGGAAGGGGCAACTAGAATCAATTCAATTTTTTTTTTGGAAAATTTGACGTTCAAAAGTGCCTTTTATGTGCCTATTTGAAATAAACGATTTGACTTTGACTTTGACTTTATATTTATTTTATATTAACGTTTTCTGTCCCACTGCTGAGCTAAGGCATCCCTCCCCCCCTTCCATTTATCTGGAATCCTGGCATTACTTTATAACTGGTTCCTAAATGATGCGCATCCATGCATATCGGTAACTGCGCCATTAGTATCGGTGTTATCGTGTCGACCGGTCTCATCTCGACAGGTAACTGTAAACGGTTCGTTATTCTTTAGCCAATCAGACACAATGTGTAGTCCCACGTTTTGTTGATTTTTTATCGAAAACTTTACTTTTATTTAGTTTATTGGGTGAATGATGTCGGTTGGTCATTGTTTGGGAGTAGGTCGAAAGCTGTGTGTGTAGGAGGGACACGGTGTGACTGATGTTGATGATAATTTTGCGTAAGTAAAGGTTGTTGAGCGAGTATCTCATTCCAGCGCTGGAATCCAGTTTAGTTGTAGCGTTCGATTTAAATAGAGCAGCGACTAAGTTGGCATGGCCAAATTTCGATCCACTGCTACTACTGGATTTAAACTATTGAAATACTGGATCAATATACTCGTAAATCCATAACAAAAGGACAGTCGACTTGAAACGCTGTGTAATCAAAACGAAATAGGCTAGGCGGTGACATTTTGTCATCAAAACGAAGCAGGCTAGGCGGTCATATTGTCATCAAAACGAAGCAGGCTAGGCGATCATATTGTCATCAAAACGAAGCAGGCTAGGCGGTGACATTTTGTCATCAAAACGAAGCAGGCTAGGCGGTCATATTGTCATCAAAACGAAGCAGGCTAGGTGGTGACATTTTGTCATCAAAACGAAGCGGGCTAGGCGGTGCCATTTGGTCATCAAAACAAAGCAGGCTAGGCGGTCATATTGTCATCAAAACGAAGCAGGCTAGGCGGTGATATTTTGTCATCAAAACGAAGCAGGCTAGGCGGTGACATTTTATCATCAAAACGAAGCAGGCTAGGCGGTCATATTGTCATCAAAACGAAGCAGGCTAGGCGGTGACATTTTGTCATCAAAACGAAGAAGGCTAGGCGGTGACGTTTTTACGTCTATAACGAAGAAGGCTAGGCGGTGACGTTTTTACGTCTATAACGAAGAAGCATCAACTGTTACTGATTGAGTGGCTGATTCAAGAAGGATTGCTTTTATACTTAAACTATCTTCTGCCCACGACTTCGTCCGCTTGAAATTTATTTTTCCTACGACACAGCCTGTCGCATCGCATCGCCTGCCTGCGCTATTACTTCGTTTTCGCTAAGCGTTCATTCTGGTCTTTTTTATTTTTTGCTCGGCTCCTAAGGATCCTATCGTGATGTTAAATAGTCAATAGCCTGCCTCAAAAATTGGGCTACCAAACGCATAAAGAATTTTACAAATCCGACTGGTAGTTCCACAGACCATCGCGTTCAAACAAACAAACAAACAAAAACACAAACAAACTCGTCTGCTTTGTGAAGATAGATAGATATGTGGTTGAGATGTATTTAATACTACTGACAGCCGCTACACGAGCATTGGTCCACTTCTTAGCCTGAGGGGTAGTAAAGTTGCGTAACACATTAACAGTAGAAATAGCTTTCATTTTGACAGTTCAACAACATTCATTGCGTTATTTACGTTGTTGCGCAGACAAATTTTTCGAACATATGAAGCAATGAATTAGCAATAGGCTTCAAAATGATTCAGATTGTGATAGATAGTGTGTTACGAGTGTTGTGTGGGTGTTACGCAAATAAGTGTTGTTTTAGAAATCACCTTGTACACCTGACAATAAGGGCCCAACCAGGGTTTCTATGAAGGATCAAAAACCGATACGAATTTGGGTTCCGGTCCTTCATTTCGGTTCTTAAAAAGATTCTTCTTTTCGGTACGGTTCCGGTTCAGTTCTGGTTCCTAAGTACCGGTTCCGTACTATCCGATTTAAAGGTTAAAAGAACTACCACATGATCTACCAAAGCAAAAGTGCCTTTCTCATAAAAATTGCAAACCCTTACCCGACGGTGGCCACCCGTACAAAGTACCTCGCTGCTATCGTTCAAAGCTTCGTCTTGCGCTGAGCGGCAACATATGAACTCGTTCGGAGAAGCTTTGAAGAAGTAATGGTAAAATAAAGGTTCCTAAAGGTTCTAATTTAGGTCCTGTTCCGGTTCGGGTTCTAGTTATGAACCTTTTCTATCCCTGGTTTCTATACAAAATGAGTATATGCAGTCAGTCCATTCGTTTCATGTGTCATGAATAGTAGACAATACTATAGAGAGTGGACGATTCATTTATTAAAAGAATCATCATAACAGAACAAGCATTGTTTACGGTTCAGAATGAATAGTCAAATATGTTTAGAGAAGTCTAGACTCTTTAATCATTAGCACATTGTATTGAGGTGTTTATTATGAATTCTTTTATTATAGGTCAAGGTCAAGAATTTAAGGTAAAAATATAGCTCAAGCGGAAGATCAAGCTCGTTCCGTCATGGTCGTCATGATCAGCCGAAAACCTAGATTAGCATAAAGGCGAATTAAAACTTGCCGCCAACTTTAAAAAGAAAGTAAATTGCAATAAGCACTTACATTTTAATCCATTATCAACAAAAAAGCGAAATTGCTAAAAGTATAAAATATAGTTTTAATTTTTATGGGTATGAGAGAAATCCTTTACTTACAGGGAGCGCAAACGAGTTTTGAACATAAACTGTGTCAGTAGTACTCGGTCTTATGGCGTTTTTGTATCGAAGTGGGAAGGCAAGTTTCATACGGGATTTTCGGCGAAAAGCAATCTTCTTTGACCAAAAAGCAATCTAGTTTTATAGGTATTTTAATGGCCAGTAAATATGCAGGCTGCCAACTTGATGGTAAATGGTGACCGCCACCTATGGACATCAGTGCAATACCAGATCCATCGCGGATTCGTTGCAATCCCGGAGAAAAGATGTCTCACGTGTAATAACACCGGAACCCTCAAGGCTCCCCGCAAATAGGCGCGACGCGACTCTTGTATAACAAGTTTTATGAAAACTTCATGGAAATTGTTCTAAAAGAATCGCGTCGAGCTGTCGTGTCGCGCCTGTCTACGGGAGCCTTTATTCTTCAAACAGGAACAGCAATGCTGATTGGCGGCAGGCAGACATAGGTAAATGGTGGTAGTACAACCCTGGCGAGGCACAGAGCTCACTTTTGTAATAGTAGTAAAGTGCGCGCAAAATAAGTATGCGCGCGGCCGAAATCGGAAATAATCGTTTGCCGCTATCTCGACGTTTAAATATCAGGTGTTAAGAGAGTGTGCTGTGTTCCGTGTTTTCCAAATAAATAATCGCCGTCATTATGCCGAAAGTGATTAAAAGTGCTGGCAGCGATATAGCCTTGAAGGTCAAACACGCGCGCAAATTTATCTTGCGCGAACTCTAGTAAGACGTTATTTTAAGAGTATTCCGTGTTACGAAGTAGTGGATGAGTTTCCTTAAACTTTTGGGGAATAAAAACGTTGCAAATCAGCATCAAGTCAGTATTCGTATATAAACAAGCTCGCAAACTGTGTCACTCGCACACTAAACTTATTATGATTTACGTATTTGCTGAACGCGACACTTTTTTGCTGAGTCAATGTTTATTTAATTTAATATGTCGTTTTTACGTCTTTATGTGAGTTTTTTTTTGCCGAAAGCAGAAAGCGGAAACGGTATTAAGGCGCTTCCCTGACCAAACGACCTTGAGCGTTCGGTCCTTCTCTGTCCCGTCGCTGAGTCTCGCTCTGTCTCGCTCCCTCCGCACGCTCATTTATCTTAAAATTCACAAAAATAATGAAATTACTTGAATAAAAAAAGACAAGTGAAGTTTTAAAATAAAATAAAACGTGTATTATTTAGATTTTTAAATTATCTATCCATTAGTGTAATCCTCAAATGAATAGAACGTCACCTTTAGCAAGAGATGCATGCAATCAATAATTTTAGTCACTTTTTTAGAAGGAGATTTCAGATGAATTTATAACACATAAAAACAAATAAGAACGTGCAATGTGATGATAGGATATCGAACATTAATAATGTGCTTTTAGATGTACTTTATTACCCATAGTGAATGAGTTAATAGCCTCTGAATAACGCACTTTGACAAGGTTTTGGTCGGGGTACCGCCTTAATAAGAAATAGAATGTTTGTATCCGTCAGAGTTTCGAGTAAATCCTCATCTTTATAACTAGCTCAGGACCTAGACAGAGGGCATAAACTTCTACGGTTTATGTATTCACAACCCGTTTCTTAGTAAGAAATACTACGAGATACAAGTATGCTAGGGATGGCAACACATTAGAAAAACAACCCGGATCGAAAACAAACACAAGGGATTCAGACATGATAATGGAGAGATACCCATAAAACCAAGGGGTTTGCTAATGAATTATCATTCTTAGAGACAAAATTGGAATATTTGATGTGCCAGTTAATTCGCCAGCAGATATATCAAAACATGAATGTAGCAATGATTGCGACAGCTCGAATTAGATAATCATGGTGCTACTGGCAGGAATTCAGTAGAGTGCTATAGAACTTGCCATAGGAAAAAAAACAAGCGAACAACAAGAGATAAGGCCGCCCATTGAATATTTTGTAGTGTTTAATTATTTTTTTGTTATATATTTTGTGGTGTACAATAAAGAATATATAAATAAATAAACCCTTTGCCTACTTTTCCATTTATTCTGATACCACGACAAATTAATACGGAGATACACAGAAATATTATAGCTTTGGCTTCGCCATCGTTTAACGTATTAAATTACTGGCAACCCTGACCTTAAAGATATCTCCTATACTTACTATACAGACAGACACACATAGGTACATAGTACGTGCAACATTTCATGTCCATAAGTTATCAACAGTTACAAGTGTACAAGTGGTAGGACTGCTTCGAAAGCAGGACTGTGTGCTTTACATGGCGTCTTAAATGGTACGTAATATACACTTCTCATCAGAAAAACGAAAGACCTTGCAAGTTTATGATTTGTAAGAATTATCAGAAAAATGTGTATATTTAGCAATATATGTCAAATGTCGTTTAAAAGTGAATAATATGAGGTTTTCAAATCCTAATGTTAATGTTCTAAATTAAAATTTTGTATTTTGTTTAACAAGTCATTTTTACCCTGTATGGAGTATGAAGGAAATTAGATGATAGAGAAGATAAAACAACACACGTAAATGAATAAAAAAGCTAAGAAACGTTTATTTAATAACTTGTATTCCCTCCCCGAGCTCTTATTACTGCTTCCATACGGTTCTTCATCGACCGGATGAGAGTCACGATCAAATGTTGTGGCATTCCATTCCATTCCTCTTGGATTGCATTTTGCAGCCGGCTAAGCGTTTCTGGGGCAGGATCTCTTGCACGAATTCGTCTCTTTAATTCATCCCATATATGTTCAATCGGATTCATGTCCGGGCTTCTTACTGGCCATTCTATAATGGAGATACCGACTTCGGTAACATAATCTCGTACGACACTCGCGGTGTGAGCCCTAGCATTGTCGGGCATGAATATGAAACTGTTGCCAATAATATGTGCATAGGGCATCACGTGAGGCTCAAGACACTGTTCGATGTACCGCTGACTGTTTAGTGCAGGCAGACGTGGCCCAGTTAAGGCGCGCTCTTCGATGTTCTGCAGTTAATTTCGGCCTATTTGCTGGCTTGTGCGGTACCAGTCCACGCTCCTTCAACCTTCTTCTAATTGTAGAGTCACTTACAGCTACCCTACGTACAACATGAAGCTGCTGCTGCAGTTGAAAAGCATTAAGGCGTCGATTTCGTAAAGAAGTTGTTACAATAAATCGATCATCTCGCTCAGAAGTGACCCGATTCCTGCCAGATCCTGAACGGCGCGTGAACAAACCAGTCTCCCGATAGCGTTTGTAGACTCTATGAACAGACGCCAGGCTTAGATGCAATCTTTCAGCCACAACACGCTGACTAAGTCTAGAATCCAGCAATGCCACTACTTGGGCGGCTTTTGCGGGCTAAGTATCCATATGTTTTAGAAAAAAAAAACTTTTTCAGACGTCCCAAAGTCACAGTATGCAGAACACATAACAAAAAGTTTTAAGATAAGCGTTAATTTTTAGTTTCCAAAAGGTGAAATGTACTCCAACTCTAAACACACATTTGTCTCAAAACAGTGAATCATTTATTTTATTTTATTTAACCATTTACGTACACACATATATAAACAGACAAGAAGAAAGTAACAGAAAAATAGGTACAATGGTGATGCTTATTTTTAAAGAAATCTCTTCCAGCATACCTGCGATAGGAGAGTATATTAAAGAGATGAAGACAACGTGTGTAAGAGTAGAAGGGAAAACAAAATACATAAAATCTAAAATAATTTTCTAATTTAAATATAAACATACTATAAGAGAATATACTAACATACATACATACTTCTAAAATAAATATCACTTAAATATATAAAAATATAATGTAATTTAAATAATAAATATATAAGCAACTATGATAAAGTGGAAAGATAGTGTTCTTTTACTCTACTTTTAAATACTCCAACAGTTTGGCAGTTCCTAATGCGTGGCGTGGTGGAAGTGAATTCCACAACCGTACCGCGTGCACAGTGAAAGAGTAGGAGTAGAAGTCGGTTGAATGGGGAGGGGATTTGAGGAGATTTCTAAGATGCGACCTGCAGGGCGCATCAAAAGGACGGGCGTAGGAGAAGCGTTCCCGCAGATAGGATGGCGTTTTAGGGTTGTGAAGTATGTTGTGTTGTATTTATAGGATAAACAAATGAACTTCTTATTTTGAATTTTGAATTTTCGGTTATCACTGTAATGCCCAAACTGCCAGCTATACAATCATGTGTTTTTTTTTCATGGAATGATAACTCTTCTGTGTTAAATTGAGACAGAAACCATATAAACGGAAGTGTTTCGATTTTTCTGATGAGAAGTGTATAAAGTGAATTAGAGAGAATTTTCAAACTCTAAAATATGATTTCCTATTTTTATTATATTTAGGAAAGATAACATTAATGTTTGTTGTGTTAAGTTTTTGATAAAAATCGCTTCAAATTTTTTTTTTTTTTGGTTGGTAAGTCATCAAATAACTTCTTCCGCTCTGGGTGTAGCGGGAGGGCGTGTCAGACTTTTACTGACTAAAACCCACCCGTGTCCCTTCAGTTACCTGTGTGCCAGGGCCACGGTATTCTAGTTAGGTACCTAGGTACTTTAGAAACGGTTACCTAACAAAATAAACTTTTGTCAAACACATTGCGTATGAATGCAAGAAAGGCTAGCTTCAAAAGGTCTTGTCAGATGTTACGATCACAATTTCTAACAAATAAAAGAAAAAAAAATCTAACGAATGTTCGGCAGTTCCAAAAGTCTGATACAAAATAGTCGATCCAAAAATTCACACTAAAACTCGAGGATGTGACATTGTTAAAATTTTACAAAAGTGAACCGTTGAAAATTATTCAACAATACAATTTAATATGGTATAATGGAGATGTAAGGCCGCGAGGACCTTGCTGAAGGTCGGCCCTGAACGATACCATGCTAATAAGGTCGGAGTCGGTACATATTGATGATGTCCGATGCGCATTGAAATTTTATGTTCGTAACAAGGAGAATACCTGAGAGTGAACAGGAAAAAATACAATCACAATGGACTCATAGCGTGTGAAACGGTTGTACGGTCGAGCTTATCCAATTTGAGGGGATCGCTATGTATATATAACTAGTCCTCGTCGTAATTCAATGATGGTGTTCCTGAGGTGTTTTGTGCAGCAGCTTCCTTACAACCAAACCAATGGTGTGTTACAATGGCGGGCGATCGTCATGTGACCATTTGGTTCATACTCTGTCTATGTTTAGGCTCCACGCTTGGGTCTCAGCAAAAAAAATCGTACATCACCGAAACGGCATAGTTTTTAAAAAGTGAGTCAGTTTATTCAAGGAAACTACTTATACATAATCATCATTTCTTTTGCTTAATAATTTGACCATTAAACTCACCAATCCATGCGATGGTGCCAGGTCCTGCCTGAGCGCCAGAACGCGCAGACGCAGCAGTTCTCCGGGCCGGTAACGCGCACGCTCCGTGGATAGCACGACCACGCGGCCGCTGGAGATGCGGAGCGGCACCCGACGCTCCCACACGCACTGAGCTTCTGGGTACCTAGGTGTAAGAAGGTCTATTAGGCCATGTTTTTAAGAAAATCTACTGTTGCTGGTTTTTTAAGTTCATGATTATTTGGTAAAACTATTCTATTTTTATTTATTTTATCAGTTACTAGCTGCTGCCCGTGGCTTCGCTCGCGTGGATGTGGGAAATTATCCCACGGGAACGTGCTACCGGGAAAAAAGTCTATGTTACTCCTTATAATAGTAGCTATCTGCCAGTGAAAGTCCGGTCAAATTCGGTCCAGCCGTTTCGGAGATTAGCCGGAACAAACAGACAGAAAGACAGACAAAAATAAAAAATAAAATGTATTTTGTTCTAAGTACCGTATATACTTTCAAATGCATTTAGTAAAAAGCTGTTATTTTGACATTACAAACAGACCCTTCAATTTTATTTATTTGTATGTAGTATGTATGTATAGATGAGGACACACAGTAAAATACATAGAGATACGTCATTGATTATTTTAATTATTTTAATGTAATTTGTTATTATTATTTTTTATCATTTTATTTTTATATAATGTATGGACTATGTCTGAATTAAATGAATTATTATTATAATTATAATTTGAGTACAAATTTATACTGCTTATTTCAAGAAATTTCTTCCAGCAGACCGGCGAAAAGAAAAGTGAAAAAGAAATGTAGACAGTAGTGTGTGAGAACAAGAAGAGAAATATATAAATATGTGAAGTCTTATACTAATAAATATTAAATATACCTACACATAAAATGCAAAAAAATATCTAATCACCTTTGGTTTTTTTTAGCCAGTCACTCGAATTTGTAATAATATTTTCAACAGTGCTATTGAATTTGCAATTCATGACTTTACTTTTCACGTTGTATCGTTATAGGCTACAATAATCGCTGGTACTTCTATATATTTTACAGTGGAGGAAATATATAATCAGAGTACAGTCTAGCTTGATTCCCACCTGATGTTGACGATCAAGTCCGCTTTCGTATTTGGCAGCGAAGGGACATTGATGTCCAGACATCCGCCATCGCCTGCAAATAAGATAACAATTATAATTTTTACGCGAATGCGCCCGAAGGACGGTTATGTTTCAAAAACATAACCCCCCTTATGGTGTATGAATGTATATATATTTCTTTGGCACGCTCTGCTTGATGGATGTTAGCTTGAGAGATGTCGTTAAATGTGTCTTAATTGTTAGAGTGACACAGGGTATATGCAAATTATAAAAAAGTAAAATGGCCGATTTCTGGCGCCAAATTATGTCTTCAAAAATATTTTTTCCCTCAAAACGTATCGAGTGTGGTATCAAAATAAACAGTTTTATAAATGGCTTACAAAAATAATTACAACTTATTATGTTTAAATGTGATTTGGAATGAGAAATGAAAAATTAATAAAACGAAAAAGCTTGAAATAAATCAAATTATTAAAAAAAAAACAAAAACCCGACTGCAAAAACACATACCTAACTGAAAAGAGAAAAACAAGCATTACTTATTATCTATTGAACTTAGTTTTGTGTAGGTTTATTGCAGGCGGGGATAAAACAATAACCAGAAATATGGTTTACTAATAATAATTACACAAAGTTCAATAGATAATAATTAGTGATGTACCGACTAGTCGCCGACTAGTCGGGAAAGCCGACTAGTCGGCCATATTGGTAGTCGGCGACTAGTCTGCAAAAACCGCCGAATAGTCGGCCCATTTTTACTCCTATTAATATGCTTAAAAAATTAAAAGATAGTGTTTGAAATGAAATTGAAATCGTTACTGTTATTATTTTTTATTATAGAATGAGTTTTACAGTTTACTTTCAGTGCAATTTAAAATAGGATAGGAAGGAATAGGAACCCTTCGTTTGGTCCATTAATTAATTGGACTTAGATCAAGAAATTATATAAAATAAAATTAACTAATACTTCTAACAAAAAGAAGAAACTATAACAAACAATTGGCAATAAATAGGTTTACAACTTAGAAATAGGAACTATTCCTTTGACCAAATAATAATGAATTAGACTTAGATCTGGCCGCCAAAGGCTGCGGGGCATCTACGAGCCGAAAGCGTAGTCACGAACATTGCCGATGTCACCTGAACTCAACCGAAAGCAATAATTGGTTTGGCCTTATATAATTATTAGTGATGTACCGACTAGTAGCCGACTAGTCGAGAAAGCCGGCTAGTCGGCTAGTCGGCCAAAGTCATAGTCGGCCCATCTCTAATAATAATGCTTGTTTTTAACCGACTTCACAAAAAGGAGGAGGTTCTCAATTCGTCTGTATGTTTTTTTATTTTTTTATTTGTGTTAGCTCATAACTTTTTTCTGGGTTAACCGATTTGGATGATTCTTTTTTTATTTGATAGGTGCTGCTTCAGTTTTTTGTTTTTTTAAATAATTGGCTTTAAGACGACAATTATTTTCAAGTCATGGGGAGAGCCTTATCCCAGCAGTGGGATGATGCAGGCTAACAGTAACAGTAGGTAACGAAAATCATAGTATTAGTACGTGTTGTTAAAACAACGAACGAATTGGATTCGATCAAGACTCAAGGCATATTTTGAAATATCAGTAGACATGGTGAAGATGGAATAAAAATTATCTTTAAACTCGATTCATGGTCGACTGCTTTTTTAACCGACTTCAAAAAAAGGAGGAGGTTCGCAATACGACTGTATGTTTTTTTTTATGTCTGTTAGCTCAGAACTTTTTTCTAGGTGAACCGATTTTGATGATTCTTTTTTTATTTGAAAGCTGGTGCTTATCATGTGGTCCCGTATTTTTTAAGTTATCCTTTATAATGCGTATTTTTGTGACTAAGCTTATATAGATGATGTGTTAATAACTTCCTGTCATTGTTATTTACATATCAAGTAGTGGTATACGAATTTGTGTGGGGTAGGCACCACAACTAAAAAAAGGTGAAAAATAAAAACTTTTTTGCAAAAAAACAACCGACTTCCAAGAAAAACACAAACAAGTGAAAAATAACTTTAATTTCGGAAGTAGGTGGCAAAAAACCAAAATACAAAACCAAGGACACCGACTTCCGAAATTAAAGTTATTTTTCACTTGTTTGTGTTTTTCTTGGAAGTTGGTTGCTTTTTTGCAAAAAAGTTTATATAATCACCCGTTCTCCTACTAGACTCAAGCTTCTTCTTTGTTACCTGGAAGCTGTGACGAAGCCGTGACGGTCTGCCTGTCCTCAGTAAACAAGGTCAGCACCAAGCGCGCTGGTCCGTCAGTGTAGAACCTGGACACGCACGCCCGGTTCATGCCGCCCGCGGTCAGCACCCCTGGGGCCAGGAAGAGGTGGTTCTTGTCTGTGCATGGGTTCCTGGAAAGGTAAAAGGTGTTTAGTAGTGTTAAGCAATTCATATAATTTCTTGTTCTTCTTTTTTATTTGCATGCCTGTTTAATTTCGTCACTAACACATTACCTATTATATGTATTTTACAAATTGTAAGCGCACATCGCAATAATTTTATAACTTGTTTTTATAATATGTGGAAAATGTCGTGTCGTGTGTGTCGTGGGCGTGTGTATGCGTGTCATTTACTCATTCTATAGCACACATTTTGTGTAATACTGTAATGTGTAATTGTTTATTTTCCCAAATAAATAAAAATAAAATAAAGTGTCCACTGTCCTCCCATACCTATTAACACTGTAATTTGAAAACATTGTAAAAGCCCCTTATTTTTAAAAGAGTAACCGTAGAGTTTCTTGCCGGCTCTTCTCCATAATAAACAACAACCACTTGGAACCGTGCACCTAGCTTCTGACGTTTCATAAGTGCCCGTATAGGTTTATGTGGAACAAAGTATTTTGATTTTGATTTTGAAGTATGAAATTGAAGAGTGGCTATTACACTAAATCAGATGCATATAGTCTTGATGCATCACAGTCAATCACCCAGAAATCAAGATATATATCAAGATAATATTAAATCAAGATAATATCAAATCAAGATCGGCATATTTTGTTGTACGATTATGCTTGTCCATTTTGTTCTACGATTATGCTTGTCCATTTTGTTGTACGATTATGCTTGTCCATTTTGTTCTACGATTATGCTTGTCCATTTTGTTGTACGATTATGCTTGTCCATTTTGTTCTACGATTATGCTTGTCCATTTTGTTGTACGATTATGCTTGTCCATTTTTTTATTGGACAATCACAATCTAAATCATTTGGAAGCCTATTGCTAATTCATTGCTTCGTATGTTCGAAAGTGTGCTCAACAACGTAAATAACGCAATGAATGTTGTTGAACTGTCAAAATGATAGCCATTCCTAGTGTCGGTGTGTTACGTAACTACCCCGCGGATCATAAGCTCTAAAGTTGTGAACAAGTAGGACATTTAATGTTATGATATACAGGGTGGAAGGGACATGGGCGCGCAACCTGTTACCATGGATTCAGTAAATAATGGATCCCTCAGCGTTGAGGATTTTCGTCGGTTATTAAAAAAAAAATTGCTGTTCCATACATTTGACCGCATAGGTATTGTAATTTGTAGGAAACAGCTGATTGTTTATTTAATAACAGACAAAAAAATCAACTTAGGAGAGTCCAGAATCCATGGTAAAGGGTTGTGCGTCCCTGCCCCCCCACCCTGTAGAGGTATGCAAATTGGAACAGATTTGTTGTTCCCAATAATGTTCGGTTCTTATAACTTGATTATTTTAAATAATATGATTAACAAAACAATAAACCATAACTAAAGCGCCATATCATGGAAAACAACTGTTTTTTTTCCATCGTCATCCGACAAAAAGCCATACGCTAAAAAAATCACATCAGATACATCACATCGATGCTCAGTATATCCACGCACATACCATAACTTTTTTACTCTTCGCATCACATTTGATCTCAACCTCACGTCTCAACAACACGAAGGGTACAATTATACCAGAGAACAAAAAATGATGAGATCAATTGAATGGCCGTTTCCTCGTAATGGCGGACATACAAATCAAGGTTCAATCGACCTTGAATATCCACTATATAAATATTATCTGTGATGATTTAATGGTGGCCTGTATTTGTATGTAAATGATTTTCATTTTTCTTTGTTAGGCGTGCTGCATACTCATTCAAGTCGGCACTTTCGAGTCGGCAGTATTTTATAACAACAAAGCCGACCCGAAGCAATAACTATGGCACGTGCCGATCGGCAAACTCCGTTCAGTATCTACCTTCGCTGAATTATATTCGATTTTACCGCCCGGTTGTGCCGATTAATGCACCCGAGCAAGTGTTTAGCACGCCTTATTTGCATGATGAAGTTATAATTAAAGAAAATAGAGCTGTGGCGGTAATTAGTATGTTGTAATTCTTTATGGGTGATTAGCAGTGATCGGAGTAGGTAGATTGAACTGGGGTCATTGATCCGAAACGTATATATTACTATGGATATTCCTCCGGAATTGGTGGATTATTAAAAAAAAACCGGAACTTATGTAGGAATTGTATTCTGCCAGAGTGGAAGGAGTCATTTGATGATTTGCCATCCTCAAAAAAAAGGTAGGAATTGTAATAAAATGAGCAATTTTATTCTTTATTATTCTTCCTATTTTTTTTTTGTCACGATTTGACAAAACCCAACGACCAATCAGAACAAAGGATCATGGGTGGTACAATAACCGGTTATCAGAATAATGCGTACGCCCGCCGACGACTCCGAATCCGGAAATACCGGAATTACTTTCCGGAAAAATGGCTTATCCATGTTATTCTTTCTGTGTGCATTTATGATACAAGTACTAAAAATCAATCTACCTACTCCGATCACTGGTGATTAGCATAATTATTATACTTCTAAGTACCTATTTAGTGTTGTCTATGCCTATTCGGGTACCTACACTCAAGAGCTCTACGTCATCGAACTGAAGATGGTGAGACAACCTCGTTAGGTGAGAAAATGAGCTCTACGAGAACTTCCTGAGATGTACTTGAAGGCGTATGTCGATATGGGATGGGACCTCGTGGCCGCCCAAAACGCATGATTGACTACATGTCGTAAAGGCTCACGCGAGGGGCAATTAACTTAACCATTAGAGCTATGAAAGATCTGAGAAAATGGACGAGTTTGAGCAAGAAGGTGGACCCTGGCAGATTGCCAAAATAATAACATCAGATAAAAGGAAATTATCGTGATGATAATCATAACAGTATCAGTGTGATAGCAAGCAGCATTAGGTGAAATCTCCCGGTTTTGTCTTGAAACACGAGTTTCTGCAAAAGTGCGGAAGTCAGACGACATTTACTCCACTTAAAACCAGAAATACACCGTATTTACAAGCGGATCTGGCTTAAAGTACTTAAATTATTAGATTAGTAGAAACTAGAGCTATAAAATTAACGGCGACCCTAAAGAGCTAATGAGATAATCAACGCAATTAATACCTAAGTAGATATATTATTTATTAACCACAGGTTTAATTGCTGCATTATTTAGCATGACTAAATCCGTATTAATTTCGGAATTTCCCCTTCATGACAGGGCTTAAATAAAATTATGCCTACAACCTTCATACCATAGTTCAAGTTATGTCAAGGTACCTACAGGTACCAAATTTCATCAAAATCGGTTCAGCGGTTTTGTCGTGAAACCATAAAAACAGACAGAGAGACTTTTTCATTTATGATCTAGCGTGGAAGTAAGGATTACCTAACCTCATTTACTAAGTATTCTGCTAACCCCAGAACGTGAAGCTACTGTAATCAGGTTTCAAATGACCACCGTATGAATGCACTCGTTAACTTGTTCTTAGAAGTACATACATCTGTTATTAAAACAAGATGCCAATGATGGCCGGACTTACTGAGTCACAGCCTGTTTAATTACTTAGATTGATGCAGTCGAAAATAGCAGTGTGTTCATTTGAACTGTATGGAATTTCGATTTGAACTTGATGCTTATTTTTCGGTTAAGTTAGAAAAATATTTTTTGAGAATAAGTTCCTCATATTCAGGTAGAAACGTACCGTACTTCTTTTTACTTTTTAGATTAGTTTGGTCCTACTTACTAGCCGTTTTGACTTATCAAAACTGGTCAATTCAAAATGGAAGAAAAAAAAATGCGCGTTGAACATCTTTCAAAAGATAACAATGCTATGCTAGATTATGATTAATCCCTGTATTCTTAAGTTCTCATGTTGTGACACTTTTAATGGAAAACGAACGTGCGGATAAGTAATTAGATTAATTCATATTACTGTAAGAATCAAAACAATAAATCCTTAAGTTATATCTGTTACGCATGCAATCCTTGTGAGGAAAGTAGTGTTACTGTACCATATGAGTCACTTCTTTGATTGGTCACTCAAGCGCAATCAATTTTTCCTTTGATACGGATTGTTAATTGAGAGAAAGAATAACGGTAGGTAATATCGCCATATCAAGCATAAGAAAAAAAAGAAGTACCTATAAAAACTTTTTTACAAAAAAACTGTCTTAAAAAAAAAAAAAAAAATTTTTTTTACGACAGTTTTTTTGTAAAAAAGTTTTTATAGGAAATTCTTCTAACTTTAATTTCGGAAGTCGGTGTCTTTGGTTTTGTGTTTTCGTTTTTTGCCAAGGACTTCCAAAATTAACGTTATTTTTAATTTTTTTTTGATGTCGGTTGATTTTTTTGCAAACAAGTTTTTATTTTTCACTTATTAGCGGTGTTACCTACCCCATACAAATTCGTATACCACTACTTGATATGTAAATAACAGTGATAGGAAATTATTAAAACATCATCAATATAAACTAAGTGGAAAAAAAAATACGCAGTATTAAGGATAACTCAAAAACTCATTACGTAATGGGCAAAATGTGGGTGTACTATTACACCTCTGCATAACACTTCGGGGATTACAGGCGTGATGTTGTTATTATTTTTATTATCAGCCATTAATGTCCCATAGCTTGGCAAAGGCATCCCGACTCGCTTTCCACCTCTCTCTGTCCAGAGTAGTCAAGGGCCAATCTTTATTAAAGGAGCCCGGCTCATCCCGCCGCCGTCTACGTCTTCTTTTTTTTTTTTTGGTGGGAAATCATCAAATGACCTCTCCCGCTCTGGGCGGAGCGGAAGGGTGTGTCAGACTCTTACTGACTAAAACCCACCCGTGTTCCTTCAGTTGCCTGTGCGCCAGGGCCACGGTAACTCTTTCGAACAATCCGCGACCCCGGCAGGCATGGGCCCTCTCGGACCCCATAAATTATGCTGACATCTCTTTAAGGCGCGCGTGGAACACAACGCGCCGTCGATCCGGGCCTGCTCCTTACCGGGCGGCAAGCTGCCCATTGCTCGCCGTCCGCAAGCCCGCGCCTACGGTTGCCGGGAGTCGGCTATCGACTCCCGAAGCCCAGGGTGTCTCCTCCTGCGGCGACCCGGGGCGTGAGGGCGCAACGATTGCCTCACCCTCATGCGCTCCGCCTCCTCCTTCGCGAGCATTACTGCTTCGCAGAAGGGGGTGATGGCTTCCCATTCCCTCTCGCTCCGTACCATGGCCTGGACCAGGGCCGGACGTGAGAGATCGCCGCCGCCGATCGCCGCCACGAAGACACGGCGGTGCTCCGCCCAAGCCGGGCAGACCTCCACCGTATGCTCCATCGTGTCCTCCGGTCGATCCACACAATGATAACACCCGGGCGTTTCCTCCCGCCTTATCCGAAATAGGAACCTCCCGAAACAGCCATGTCCGGTGAGGACCTGCATCAGGCGGAAGGTGAGGACGCCGTGGCGCCTCTCAAGCCACTCCTCAAAGAGGGGACTTACCGCCGCAACGGCGTGCCACGATGTCGTTTGCAATTAAGTGGGACCCATTGTGTCGTAAGTTTGGCTCATTGATCGTTTGACATACGGCGGATGTGTCCAGCCCAATTCCATTTAAGCATGGCAGTTTTCGGAGTGACATCAGTTATTTTAATGATGGAACGGATTGTTGTATTCTTAACCCGATTCACAAGTTTAATATCCAGAATACTCCGTTCCATATAGCTCTCTGGCAAACCTCGAGCGTGGACCTCTGCTGAATTGTCAAAGACCAAGTTTGAGAACTATACGTATTGGATGGAAAGAATACACAAATGTCGATGAGTCTTCTCTTGTCGTGATGTTATGTTATGTTATTTTATATTTATCTAGCAAACCGCGTATTATCTATAATACCAATAAACATAGCGTTTAAATATTGACAGGATTACAAATATCGTGATATTTATTTACCGTCTGACCGTTATGATGTCCCTACAGAATACCTATAATGATATTCGTCAGGATACCTGTGGTATATTCGGAACACAACCCTTGGAACAACAACAGTGATGTATCATAAATAAATAAGAAAAATGATAATAATTTTTATTTTCGGAAAAAAAAAAACATGAAATGATTTTATTTCTTTGCGTAGGTTTGTACAAATAAATTATGTTTCAAAGCTTGATGACTTAGGTGTTTTTTATCCGACTACTCTGAGAAGAAAGACCGAAACATACTCTAGAGGTCACATTTCATACATAATCATGGTGACTTCATGTGGGAATCATGTAGATTAGTGTCATTGATGGTCTTTGGAGGAAAGAACCATACAGATTTCAGTGGACTTGTCCAGTCAGTGAAGTATTTATCAGTAATTGTGTAGCTCAACTCAGAACTTTTGTGGTAGAAAAACAGTTTAAGGATCTGTTAGGATCTTCTACTGCTACTATTTTGTCGATGATCTGGCAAGACTATCGCCGTGAGAGATTTGTCTCTCTCGACCAATGACGAGTAAATCATTCGTCTCGACTCTGTTTAAGCCAAAAATATGCGCCTAGTGAGGTACTTAGGGGAATAAGAGGGTCTTAAAACTGACCCCACAAGGGCAAAACTCGATGCTTAGAGTGACGTTATTTCTTTTGTAGTAAAATTGGTTAACACAACAGTTAAAAGATATTTATATTTAGGAGCTGGGCGTATTTTGAAGCTCACCTAAACCTTTCTGACGTAAAAGGAATGAGGCCAGGTGTAGACTGAAATTAATGAAGATCACACATATTACTCATTGACGTGGTGAAGGACCGGTCGCTTGGGGGACGTCTATGCCCGGCAGTGGACGCCTTTCGGCTAAAATGATAATGATGATGACATGACTCATTAGAGAGTAACATTGGCTGAAACTGTGTAGAAGGATGAAGAGGAGATGCTATTTTGTTTTAGCTGATCTAGATGTAGGATAACGATTTTATAAGGAGACAAGCTGACCCGACAGACGTTGTCCTGTCTTAACTCTGAATGTCATAATTATGTCGTTTAGTTTTAGTTTTGACTATTGACTAAAACTAAAACTATCGACTCATTTATCAACCGATCCATCTGTGTTAAGCGATATTTGCAGCGCGCATTCTGTCAATCGCTGACAGTTATTTCAAACAACTGACAGTTATGTAAAATTAATATTGGCGTTAAGTTTTCTTAAACTTTGTAACGTTCCGATCAACTTCCTTATTTTTTTATTTCATACGATTCTTCTCCTGACAATAACCAACACAACAAAAAAAAAAATTGTGAAATCGGTCCAGCCGTTCACGCGTGATGGCGTGACCAAGGGAAATAGGGATTCATTTTTATATATATAGATATAGATAGATTATGGAGAATCTTTAACTCCTATGGTAGGTAAGTACTTCATAAGGTATATAGAATAGGTACTCTTTATTATGTATATCATATAAAATACAGATATGTGTAAGTATTCAGGGTGGCACGGACATCGACGTGCTAAATGTAACCATGAATTCAACAGATAATTCTGTAGAATTCTTTCGTCGGTTATCAAAACAAATCTGCTGTTTCATAGAAAACTGCAATAGCTACGCGATCATAATGTATCGAACAGCATTCTTTTTTGGAATAACCGACGATGAATTTCAATGCATGGGGGTGCAGAATGACGAACTGAATAATGGTAACAGGTTGCGTGCCGATGTACCCTGTATATAAATATTACATAGAATTAGGAAGTGGTGAACGGCGGGCGTTTTTTGGGACTGTCTTATGTAATTTCGACGTTCAGTAAATGCTGATTCTCAGCATAATTTGATAGTAACAACAATTTGGTTTTATCCGGGTTAGAAAATATACTCATTGGAAACAGTGTTTTGCTTCGAGCAGGGGCTACAGTATCCTCTCAAACACAATTTTGTGTCCCAGATGTTCGCTTTAGCAAAAATACCGAAATTAAGAAGAGAAACAGAAGCAAGACTTACCCTACAATATTTTCAAGTTCTTCAGTCTCGTTAGCATGCTGGGAACTCGCTAGCCCCAGAGGTAACAGCAGGCAAAACCACAACATTTTTATAGTTTTGATTTCTCGAAATCACAATCACTTTAGTTCTTGATTAACAAAAATATTTCAATCCCATGTTAGACTTGGTAGGAAGTATTTGCGTTAAAGAAAGTTTGTTTATAATTTAATGATTTCCTGCGTTCTGATTACTGTTTTTTTTTTATTTATTTCGGAAGTATGGTAGTTTCAACAAATTAACCAATTACGATTTTTTATGGCTTACCTAAGAACTTTTAGAATTATAGTCTTAATTTTGTATGGTCTTCCGTCTCGTTTGCTTCGAGTTTTAAGTTAGTTAAGTACTATTTTTTAATACCATTTTCAATTTGGTCAGTTCAATTAACTGGTCAAATAATATCACCAAGTCACAATATCACTTAGCAACAATCCACTCACTTTATTTTTATTCTAAAGCTAGTTAATTAAAGCTATTTTTATTTTATTGATAAACAGTTATTCGTTTATCTTAACCGGCGCCATTTTGAATTGACTCGCAGTACCTACGTCCGTCAGAGCGCGCGCGCGCAGCAGACTAGTTGTTGATTTGTACGCATGCGCGAAAGGTCGGTGCGCATCGCGAAAAAGACAGAAGCGCACAATATTTTTTTGCCTTCAATTAATGACTAAAAAAAGTGAAAATAATTTCCGTTTATTCTTAGGCGATATATTTCGGTGTATGTTTGCTCCAATTATGTCTAAAATAAAGAACAGTATGTATTCGACTATTTCAGGATTGGTACTGTTGTTTAAACGCTAAGGGCAAGAAGATATAAACCATTTAGATAAAGGAATCTGTGAAGTAACGCCGCCTGAACCCTATTTACTAAAATAGCCGAGATAGTAAATGGACGTGTCACTACTCATTTACACTGTAACAAATAAGCATTTATCTTTCAATAAATGTTGCGCACGCCTGGCTAGGTTAATAGGTCGATCGTCGACCGCTTGCTATATACAATTAATTGTTCGACTTCAATTGTTTTGCCACTACAGATGCGTCAGGAATGTCTAGCAGTTTATATTAAAGACTAGCTTTTGCCCGCGGCTTCGCCCGCGTGGAGGTCGGAAATTATCCCACGGGAACGTACTACTGGCATAAAAGGATCCTACATATGTATTAATCCAGGATATACATTTTATCTTTTGCCTAATTTCATCGAAAACAGTTCTGCGTTTTTGCGTGACTGAGTAGCAAACATCCAAACATACAAACTTTCACATTTGTAATATTAGGTCGGGGAAAAAGTTCTTTCGTATTTTTATAAATATAAATTCAATACTAAGAGCTCTTGTGGTACCCCAATATCGAGCTTTTATGTATACCCAGACTATTTCAAATGGGTTAAACTGTTTTGCGGTCAACCCCTGACTCTTCAGCTATGTCGTAACTACTAATATGCCGGTTTTGCTCCACTGTTTCCAAAATGGCATCGACTTTATCCGTAACAGGGTGAGCAGAGTGAGTTGCATCTTTGGCATAAAAATCCCGGACTGAAAACGCTTGAATCAAATTTGTGCTGCTTACTGCCACTGCGTTAAGTCCATAAACGTCACATAAAATATTTGTTTCGCGGCTTGTATCGCATTGTCCCTTTTTTGTAATAAAATTTCAAAATGTATCGAATTCCTGTTAGATTTGGATTTTAGATTTATTTTTTCATTTTGGCGGACAGAAAAACAATTGAAAAATGGCGGGACATCGTTTTTACTTTCTATTTTTCTTTTTAAAATGACACCTATTTAATGGTATCAAAACCAGCCAGATACAAACAGTACAGCCGAAGAGATTTTACTACAGCTTTATACCTATAAAATATAAAATACAAAAAAAAACTTTTCACCCGACCTATTATCACATATACGAGCTCCGATGCAAAATAGTTCGTCTAGTGTGAAATTGTCTCTGTGATATTTTTTCTAACTTCATTATTTTTGTATATCTATATAAAATATTAAGCTGTTGTACTATCAAATGTCGCATTACTTATGCCATTTTTTTATTATGAACCAATAAACTATTTTAGCTTTTTAAATTTATACATATCCTGTTTTAAATTCGAAGAAGTTATAAGCAAAATAGTTCGTCTAATTGTTAATCGATGCAAAACAGTTCGTCTATCGGTGAGTTAAATAAGATTATTCCTTCTTTGTACAATTATGTTGCATAATTTAAATTTGTAAAAGTAATTCTGTGTCATTTGTCAAGTGAGACAGTATAAATTCTGAAAATTTCTGTTTTTTCATTAGTTTTCAAATAACAATGGGTCGTGGCAAACCCGTGTGTGAAGAGCTTCGAAAGCGAATAGTTTGTGGGGTCGATGCTGGCAAATCAAGTTACCAAATATCTAAAGACTTGATACTTCCCAGGTCTACAGTCCAATCTATCATTCAGCACTATAAAAAGAATAGAACGACTTCTTGTTTGAAGAAAACTGGTTGACCACGCATCACAAGTGCGGTGGAAAACAGAACCCTGAAGAAAATTATCAAAAATAATCGTCGTGCTCGAGCTGGAGAACTCACGGTGCAATGGAAGGATATGATTCACAAAGACGTCTCAGTTGATACTTGCAAAAGAGTCCTAAAAAGAATGGGTTACGGATTTTACACCGCTAAGGAGAAACCACTGTTGACTGCTGTACAAAAGAAAAAGAGGTTGAAGTTTGCTCGTGATCATTTAAATTGGACTTCCGATCAGTGGCGTAGTATCATTTGGAGTGACGAGTCCAAATTTGAAGTGACAGTCGGCGATGAAAGGAAAAAAGTGATTCGGAACAAAAATGAGGCATTTCATACTGATTGTCTCAAACGCAAAGTGAATTTTCCGGCGTCTCTTATGATATGGGGCTGCATGTCTGCACAAGGTGTTGGTGGTATGCAGTTTGTGGATGGTTCTATCAATGCTGCAAGGTATTAAACATTTTGGAAGAGAATTTACTGCCCTCTATTCCGTCACTTAAGCATCAAGATTCCTTCATTTTTCAACAGGATGGTGCTTCCTGCCATACTGTAAGGACAACAAAGACGTGGCTACTGGCGAAAAGCATCCCTACAATCGAATGGCCATCTAACAGCCCGGACTTGTCACCGATCGAAACTCTATGGTGAAAAAAAAAATGAAAAAAAATATATGGAAAAATGGAATATGGTGGAAAATGAAAAAAGTTCTCCGTAAAAATCCATCAAGATCGAAGAGCGACTTAAAGGCTAAACTCTTGGCTGTCTGGGAGTCAATTACGCATGAGGAGTGTGCATCGTTGGTTGCAACCATGCCTCTTCGCAAAAAACTAAAATTAAATGTCATTGAGAGCAAAGGCGACACAACTAAGTGGTAGACGAACTATTTTGCGTGAGTGACAAGGGTAGACGAATACTTTTGCGTTATGTTTTTTAGAATATTTTTTTAAATATTTTATGTTATGTAAAGTCATGAAAGAATTTCAGTTATGTTAAAATAAACTTTAAAATGTTCCTCAAATTGTGGTTTACTTTTTATTAAACGTTCTTAATTATTTTACCAAAATTTACTTTCTATATTTTACGCTTTGCACTACTTTCCATACTAGACGAACTATTTTGCATCGGGGCTCGTATTATGTATATGTATACTCGTATATACACTTTTCATCAGAAAAATCGAAACACTTCTGTTTTTATGGTTTCTGTCCTAATTTGACACAGAAGAGTTTTCATTCTATAAAAAAATCACATGATTGTATAGCTGGCAGTTTGGGCATTACAGTGATAAGCGAAAATTCTAAACTCAAAATTAGAATTTCATTTGTTTATCCTATAAATTAAATGATTCACTGTTTTGAGACAAATGTGTGTTTAGAGTTGGAGTACATTTCACCTTTGAAAACTAAAAATTAACGCTTATCTTGAAACTTTTTGTTCTGTGTTCTGTATACTGTGTGTGTACTGTGACTTTAGGACGTCTGAAAAAGTTTTTTTTTCTAAAACTTGGATCCTTCGCCCGCAAAAGCCGCCCAAGTAGTCGCATTGCTGGATTCTGGACTTAGTCAGCGTGTTTTGGCTGAAAGATTGCATCTAAGCCTGTCGTCTGTTCATAGAGTCTACAAACGCTATCGGGAGACTGGTTTGTTCACGCGCCGTTCAGGGTCTGGCAGGAATCGGGTCACTTCTGAACGAGATGATCGATTTATTGTAACAACTTCTTTACGAAATCTACGCCTTAATGCTTTTCAACGACAGCAGCAGCTTCATGTTGAACGTAGGGTGGCTGTAAGTGACTCTACAATTAGAAGACGGTTGAAGGAACGTGGACTGGTACCGCACAAGCCAGCAAATGGGCTGAAATTAACTGCAGACCATCGAAGAGCGCGCCTTAACTTTGCACGTGAGCTTAGGTGCTCACGTGCAAAGTCATACCTCCAGTGGAACAAAGTCCTCTTTTCTGATGAGTGTAAAATTATGCTGTATGGTAACCACGGAAGGAACAAGGTCTATAGAAGAGATGGAGAGCGCTTTGCACAATGCTGCATTGAAGAAAATGTCAGCTATGGTGGCGGTTCGTGGACGGTTTGGGGAGGAATCAGCGCCGACGGTAAGACAGAGCTTGTCTTTGTGTGTGGGCCATGTCTGCCTGCACTAAACAGTCAGTGGTACATCGAACAGTGTCTTGAGCCTCACGTGATGCCCTATGCATGTGCATAGGGCATTATTGGCAACGGTTTCATATTCATGCCCGACAATGCTAGGGCTCACACCGCGAGTGTCGTACGAGATTATCTTACCGAAATCGGTATCTCCATTATGGAATGGCCAGCAAGAAGCCCGGACATGAATCCGATTGAACATCTATGGGATGAGTTAAAGAGACGAAAACGTGCAAGAGATCCTGCCCCAGAAACACTTAGCCGGCTGCAAAATGCAATTGAAGAGGAATGGAATGGAATGCCACAACATTTGATCGTGACTCTCATCCGATTGATGAAGAACCGTATGGAAGCAGTAATAAGAGCTCGGGGAGGGAATACAAGTTATTAAATAAACGTTTCTTAGCTTTTTTTTTTCATTTACGTGTGTTGTTTTATCAATTTCCTGCATATCTACTCCATACAGGGTAAAAATGACTTGTTAAACAAAATGCAAAACCTATGAAATTTTAATTTGAATTTAGAACATTAACATTATGATTTAAAAACCTCATATTATTCACTATTAAACGTTATTTTACATAGGTATATCCCTAAATATACACATTTTTCTGATAATCCTTACAAAACATAAACTTGCAAGGAGTTTCAATTTTTCTGATGAGAAGTGTATTTATTATATTAGTAGGATAAAACTTTTTTACAAAAAAAAACAACCGACTTCAAAAAAAACACTACAATGTGAATAATAACTTTAATTTCGGAAGTCGGTGTCTTTGTATCTGTATTTTGTTTTTTGCCACCGACTTCCGAAATTAAAGTTATTATTCACATTGTAGTGTTTTATTTGAAGTCGGTTGTTTTTTTTTTGTAAAAAAGTTTTTATTTTTCAGTACTTAGTGAGTCAGTTATTAATAAATCTAAGTTACAATAGCCTAATGTCAACTGCACATCATCTTTTACAAAATATTCCTTTTCCCGACGCAGGGACATTAACTGTTGAGGAGTTCTCCTGTTAAGAACCAAAACCACTGGATGGTGAAGGCACCATCAGCTCCATTTCACCATAAGCATTGTGACGAGCATAAATTGCTTAGCAACCATATTAAAAACGAATCGCAACCCGTGAAATACTTATTATTGAGAAGTTCCGGTGGCCACCTCTGGTCTTCATCATCAGTTCCACTTCACCGAATGGTGCTTTCCAAGAGCAAATGCACGAGTTACTATAAAAAATACCCAAATCGCTGTACGTGTGCCTATAAAATTTGAGGATTTCCCTCGATTTCCATGGGATCCCCTCATCAGATTCTAACTTGGTGAACATGGGACCATTTCGAGAGTATACACTTTCAAAAAAAAATAGAATTTTCAAAATCGGTCCACAATTGACAGAGAAATCGGTGAACATACATAAAAAAAAAACGTACATACAGTCGAACATATAACCTCCTCCTTTTTGGAAGTCGGTTAAAAAGAACTGACTTTGGATGCGTGATATTTTAGCTAGAAGAGGATGACTGTAGCTAAGCGTGAGCGTGCCTAGAGAAGTTTGATGACTTGTCACTTGTTACAATGGAGCATGATATTTTCTTTGAAGACCCAAGATCGATTCTTCTTGCTTGATGTATTCACTTTTTAAACTACACCTCAAATCTGTTATCTGCAAGATAATTATGATATGATAGTTATTACCTTCTTCTAGGACTTAAAAAGGAATCTACGATAGGTACAGGAGAAAGTATTGTTGTGGAACAGTTAACTACAAAATGCTACAAATTATAAGTTCAATGAGCATTTGTGTCAAAACACGATCATTTCCGAACTTGTGCGACTTTTAAACGAACTCAAACAAAGATTTGATATTTTGATCATAAACATAAATTGATGTAAGTTGTGTCGTATTTTACAAAAAAATGTTTAAAAACAGAATAAAACAATGACGTCAAAATGGCATAACCTATGTCAACATAGGGAGGATCGTGGTGGGTCTTCCTGAATTGCCACAATAGAATGTTTGTAATAACATGCAAATTGGATCGTCGTTCGTGATGTGAATTGTAATGCAAGTAATGTGATTTCACTAATAATACACCTATTATTACTTACACTTTCAATCCTCATGGGTTGAGCCTGGTTGAGCAGTTTCATAGGTCTCTTTAAAAGGGGCTTAACGAGTTAGCAGTAATTGTTGATCTTTGCTAGATCTTATAGTTGGCCGATAAAATGTAGTGACTCTTTATGAGTGTACCAAATGTAGAGTCCGAGGGTTTTTTATTATTTTTTTTCGGTCGAAATCACATTTTGAAATTCGGCCTGATTTGGCTTTTCAGCCGAAAACAGAAAGCCAAAAACATGTTTTTATTTTCCCGATAGGTTTTGCTTTGGTAAAAGTAAAAGAAAAAAAGCGTCCATCTTTTAATCATAAACAACCGTTTAAACTAAATCACACGAAACTTACAAAAAATACCATTACATTATAATAATTGAATCACACATACACACCCCCACGTCCACACACACCCTTACGCACACTTACACTCCCTCATACATACGCTCACGTCCACACAAACAATTACGTAACTCCGTTTAATAAATTCCCTTAATTCCTAGTTTAATTTTTCTTGAAATGATTTCATTATACTTTCAAACCTATGTTTTTTGCCATGATTTTGTATACAGTTAGAACACACTGCTTTAGTAAAAGGTTTTTTGGTATCATAGTGACAGCAGAACCCTGACTCTTAAGTCACAGGATCTTCTAGTTTGGGAGTCAGGGTTTACTCTATCTGTATTACCTATATTCACTGTAATTCATGCATCCTAGTTTTTAATCATTGTTAAAGGTTTTTGTATACTTAAATAAAGATTTTTATTATTTATTATTACATAAAATAATGCAAATATAATCGGTAGGTAATACTATCGTCTTGATGAAAGTAATCAAGTGGGCGTATTCTATGACAAAATATCTTCAGTAGTAATGTAAAATTGTTGTTACTGATACTGCGGCCTACTGTACGTGCACAGTCAGAACATTGAGTCCCAGACATGACATTTTATCATAAAACAGTCACCATATAGGAATACAGGCATATTTAATAGTTTAGTTTCAACAGAGACATCCACCTTTAACTTCTGATAACTAGAATCACTGCTTGACTCCGAACACACTAGGTTAAGTAGGTTTAAACCGCGTTCATCTTAGTTCCGACATATTATCATAGATGGCGTTAAATAATATTCTGGCTTGAATAGTTTAGAATTCTTGCGACTTGACTATCTTGCTTTATACTATTATTTTGAAAAAGAAAAAGAAACTATGTTGGTCCTTTGATCCGATATCTCAGTTTTTGGCTGTATAAATAAGCAGAGATGTGATTGAAAGTTTATTTTTATGTATTCAGGTAAAGTTAAAAATGTATGACAATGTGACAATACAAACTGCTTGAAGCTGTAGTTACTGAAAGATTCTGTAGGTACTTAAGCAAGGGATACCATGTATAGGTACGTATAATTATGCCATACGAGAACACCACTATGCAGGGTACGACTAACTCTCAAACCCCGATTAGCACAACAATAACTGAAACTCCCATTTAAAATTCGATTAAAAAGTTGCCAACGTTATCATGGGCACAACAGCCCATTATATTTTGAATGTACTACGATCATTATTGGTTTTCAGTGTGGCGGACGTGGATTTGCAGTTAAAAGGAATTAACTCTCGCAGCAGATCGGTTAATTTTCTTTATTACAGTCGATTATTTTGTACGTTTGTTTTGTAAATAATTTGGTCGTTTGCTGTGCGTTTGTAGCGAAAACAGAAGTCTACGGCCTCTGATAATGTGTTACAGAATGATGCAAGTATGTATGTAATCTGGTACCCGCTCCAATAGGAATAAAAAAATTCAATGGCCCTTTGTATTTAGTGGGTAGTTCTTTCTGAAAGAGTTCGTCTAGGAAACTTCCATTACGTACTATTTTACCTACCTACCTTACTTACCTACTTCTAGAAACAAGGAAATTGCTGTTTTCTAGACGTTTTAACCTCGTCTGAATGATTGTAAATACATTTGTGAACGTTTCTCTTTGCGTTGTAGATCTCAGTAGGTGGTGTTAACTATTTTATATCTGGTGTGTGTCTTCGGCCTGTATAAGCAACCTAGAATATAAGAAACAGGAACTTATTTGACTAGACTCAGAAGAATAAAGCTAAGCTTGGTGATTGGGGCTTCATTTATTACAGCCATCGGTAAAATACTACTACTGCAAATTTCAGAAATTCCAATTGCAGCCTTTCCCAAACATAGGCATCATGTGTATAAACAAATGAAATGCAAATTAATTAAATAAAAGAGCGAGTGGACTCGTAAAAACAGCTAGTGTTGTAAAATAAAGCCAAGTGAAAAGTGGACAATAATAATTAATTTTTATTTCGGCGCCGTCGACTGGGTGGCCAGCATTCAACGCTTTGGAGTGTTGCCAGGTGGGGAATTCCGACTGAATTTTTAATTGTGGCAACATTTTGGCGATTGAGTTCGCGCGTGTTTGCGATGCTTAATTTATTTTCGTTGAATGCTTTTTTCTTTTGTTATTTTTTTCATTGTGCAGGTTGATCGTTTGATGTAGGTAACGGCTTTCTTTTTAATTGAGACACCGATTTTTAAGTTGGTTTGTCGGTAGATAGTATTTTTATGTTAATTGCACGATTCATTTTGAAGACAATTGCTGTCGTACAAGCAAAATTATTTCTGCAGTGCCTGTGTTTCAAGAATAATAATCACTTTTAGAAGCCGCAATCGCAGCGAAAGATAAAAAAGAAACATGAAAAATAGACAAACGAATAACCTTTATCAAAAAAATGAGGTAATAACTTGCAGTTCAACAGGTATCTAACATGTCATCAATGTACGCAGAGCCATCTGTCGTAAAGTCATATTTCTTTAAAATATTAGTCAACCAGTAGGTTAGTAAGATGTTAGCCCTGGGTTCTGGACGTACTATCCAACCAAGACAAAAAAGAAAGAAATAAAGGGTGAGTTATGGCCCACTCGCCAGCTTAAAGTCTCAGACGACCTAGACAAAGTGGCATTCTATCAACAATAACTATAATGGAAAGTCAAAAATGTATTGGATTAACTTAAGGCTCCTACAAACAAGCGACACGCGTCGCGACATAAAGGCACCAACTGTCGCGCGACGAGCGGTACCTTTGTCTCGCGTGCGATTCGCGTCGCATGTCGCGCCTGTTAGTAAGAGGCTTTATGATACCGAAAAGCTTATGTTAATCATGCTGAAAGTCATTGGAGAAGCAATTCGATCTAGAAGCTCTTGTGCCGGGTTCGGCTACCATTCAAATATGTAAAATATTTATAGATGACGTTAATTTAACCTAAGGTATCGCTATGGGACATCCTGCAACGGTAGTTGTGTGTTAAATTAATTAAATATAATTACATCTAGATGCTCTTTTAATGTGTAATGTTCCACCCCTATCAACAGACATGCATGGCCGCTGCTCCGTAGTAATGCAGTTACCTGCACTACCTACCTCCTTTAATTGCACTTCGTTAATTCGGAGCTGCGCTACATTCGTATGTTTAATTTAATTAACCGATTCCCTACTCTGTTTCTGGTTTGCGTGTATTTCAACTGTTTGCTGCGAAAATTTCGTGTTTATATTGCTGCATTTTGCTGGAGTAAGGATTTGGATTTAATAATTGCTTGGAGTAATATGTTTACCTGATGAAGGGATCAGTCTGAACGTTGTAAGTAGCTTTTAACTTTTTGAAAGGTAAACATGCACAGTCACTCACTATGGTATGGTGTCACACCCACCTATACAACCTGGTACCAACATCGTAATCGCGAAAAAATAATTACCATACAAAACTCAATGGAAATTTATGGGACAGCTGATTATTGTTTCGCAACGACGAGGATGGTCCCATGGTAGTTAGTCATTCAGTTTGATGGTCTGTACCATAGCCTTAAATATGACCACACAGGGTTTTTGGTAAGTAATAACAGGCACATGGGTCGATCGATCAGGGTAAGATACGCTTGCCGCGGTTAGTCCGTGGATGGGTGGCCATCTGTACATATCAAGACCAGACAGGCAAAAGAGTATGCAATCTTCTATTTTAGCTATTTTTATTGGTTTAAGCTTAGCGGTATCCCGCTGCGACATTATAGCGCCATTTCAACGAGCAAACCTTATCGTGCTTCGCTCGCTTTTCTTTTTTGCGTTGCGGGTTTTTTAAATTTTTATTTTATAATTTTTAACTTGCTCCGTGCCTCATAAAGCACGTTAAGCCGTTGGTCCTGGCTGTCATTCGTGGATCTTTGACAGTCGTCCGACGGAAGTCCGAAAGTCTGACAATCAGATCAGGTTGTTTGTCAGACTTTCGGTCGATATTCGTACCCCTTGGTAAGCCAAGGGGTATTGTATTACCCACTAACTGGGTTGTGGAAGTCAGATAGGCAGTTGCTCCATGTAAAATACTCGGTTAGACTGGCAGACGACCCCAACATAGTTGATAAAAGGCTAGGCAGATTGATTTCTGATACACGCTGTAGATATCTGTAAAAGTAATTCAGGTGCGTTACAAAACCAGAGACAATATTGAAATGCCTCACGAGCCTGTAATTACATCGGCACCCATAAGTTTCCAAGTGGAACACAGCAATATAGCTTAGTAGTAGAAATAGGTATGCAGGTAGTGCTTCTCAGGTTGAGCTCCTACACAAAGAACTCGACTGCTCTAAAGACTTTATTTTCGTATGCTGCAGTGGTTGACGTCATCACGTCAACGCCGGCTGTCGGTGAAAACTAGCGCTGGCGCTTTATCTCGCATGGGTCGTAGCATTATGCTGAGCGATTGCCGTTTTGCGTGGATGTGACGCATATTGTCCCCCAACTCTTTCTTTTTTGTATTTGTGTGTTTTTCTCTGCGTCATGTTTACCGCAAATAAATGTATTTTTTTTCTTTCTTATAACTGAGCGTTCAGAAACGCAATAACAACAAAACGCCTTATTTCCGCGAAGGGTTTGGCAGAGGTGCACCTATAGTACACCCACATTCCACCAGTTCCGTTTAAGTCCCATGTAATATTGGGCGAACCTATTGCCATCAACCGGGCACAAATCCGGACTCCGGGCTGCTACTAAGAAATTCCAGATCGAAACACCCAATAAGTCTTTTCCCGACCTGGGAATCGAACCCAAGACCTCATGCTCAGCAGTAACGCTTGCGACGACTGAACCAATGAGGTAATAAAACCATTCAAGTTCAAAAACTGAGCTTCCACGATTTTCTCATTAAAAGTCCCAATAGCCCATAACCTATAACAGCTTGAGGTCAGCTATTCGATTTGCCACAGCTCGACGGCTCATATAGCCGAGCGAGCATTTACAATCGCTTGCAATATGCACCTAGCTTGCGCACGGAAACGAAAATGCGAAACAATTTCCTATACCGAGTCCATTTGAGCGTCAAATGGCGGATTTTCCATAAATTCGTGGGACGGACTTGGGTTCTGTGTGGTTATTGGTAGTTTTCTGTCTGCAATCTTTAAAGCTACGGTTTTTAAGAAGAGCGGTGGCCGTGATGTTACAACGGCCTTCATGAAAATCTATCATTTTCACCAGTATTTCTTTTCTTTTTTTATATAAACGTTGCTCCACACTAGGATTTTCTCCTGTATTGTGGGTGCGTTTACAAACATTTAAACTCACATAAACAAACAGCCAGACCCGGAACAACTACTAGTAGGTCATACAAATATTTGTTCCGTGCGGGAATCGAACCATTTGATAGTAAGGTGTCCAAAAACGCTCTGTATCTGGACTGACGTTATTGTGTGACCGTCCACCACCTTCTTAGGAAGCTAAAGCTTAAGGCTGCATTCCGAATTACGCCATAATCGCTCACAGCGGTCTCATCAATAATTTGCGTTCCGATTTTATTAACACGATTATGAGAGCTGAGAGCTGTCAACAATTCGGAACGCTCGTGAACGCGCTCACAGTGCTCACTCAACGTTAACCCCAGACCTTGCATAACAAAGAAAGGCGGACAGGATATTTTTTTTTTCTATTTTGTTGGTTTAGATGTACGAGACTAAAGATGCGACTCAAAACAAATTAAAAGCACAACGGACAACTGTCATTTCTGACAGCGCTCACGATGATATTAATTTAAGGCATGGTCGGCGATATCGCAAGATGGCGCATGTCATGACGTCATCTATGATGATTCACGGGACTTCGTTGTGGCGCTCACGCTAATTCAGAACGGGTGTAACCACGCTCAAATCGATTAGAGTTCAATTCGGAACGTACCCTAAGTAAGTGATTGCTTGTATGATAACTCACAGTTAGTAGACTTGTTTAGTCAGAAAAGTCAATTATAAGATAAGAACTTCCTGGAAATTGGATTAGATCGAAAAGAGAGACCCGCCCCTGCTCCGCAAGGATTTTATGACTTGCCAAAACATCGAGATTTCTTTTTATTTGTACGTAATAATTATACACATAACCCTTCCGAAATAAATCCTTTACATGATTGAGGAAACCTTAGCAAAATCTGTTGCGTAGTTTAGCAGATAGCGGTAACACAGATAGACACGAAAAGAGACTCTAATTTATAATATGTATCATTATATATGTATATAGATGGTGAACATTATATGCTGAAAGGAAGATATAAAACTTCGCCCAAGTCCGTCCCCTTTAGGCACCTGTCCCACCGCCAGCGATTAACGAGAAGCGAGTAGAGCTAGCAACTAAAAAAGGTTTGGCGAGCACCGAGCAGCGAGTGCGCGACGGTGACGAGCGATTACTTGCTGGTATGCGTTATGTACTCGTATAGTCGCTAGCAGGTCAAGCTACACGAAACTAAAATTTCTCCAAACGATTTTAAACCTTAAAATGTTTAAAGTTAAGTTCAAAATCGAACGAGAAAATCTGACAGTTCGTGGTAACTTGATGTGCTGGAGACTGTAACAAACGTGACAGACAGCGAGTGTTCTGCCCGCCAAGCGAACGTCACTGAACTGAGTACTTTCTTTGAAAACCCTTGTCGCTGCGACAAACGAGTACTTGCCGGTGGTGGTGTCTACAGTTAGCGATCATATGTTTAACTCACACGGAACCTAGAATCTTTTGTACGTTCATTGAGCGAGAAAATTGTTGTTACCTAGTCGCTTCCTCGTCGGCGGTGGTGGGGCAGGTGCCTTAGGTCGCTAGTCGTGACTGCGACTCGACGTAGTGTAGTGAATCTGGAAAGCCGCGTGTTTCGCCCGCGGCGCACTATGCGGATGATCGGCGACGCAAACCTACTGGGGCCGCTTAAATTGAAGCGTGTGTTTACGCCTCTTTGTTATGGAAAGCATATCTTTCCAGGGCAATAGTGGGACCTATAATTTTAAACAATGATTTAAGTTTGCCAAACTGAACTGGTCTTGGGCAATGTCTTATTGCTCGCAGCAGGCTCAGCACGAGAACCGTAGAGAAGCGTTTTGTCGACGGAAGAGTAGACAAAAATATAATTTCCGTGTAAATAGTAGAAATTTTTCGGTAGACACGCAATCTCTATTCTTCAGTAGAGTAGAAGTAGAAAGCGTCATGCTTAGCTTGCAGAACAGAAGGCTGATGGGGCAAACAGAGTCGCGACCGCGTACCGGAAGGCGTACTTTGGAAGGTCTCCGGTGGAAAGATGACATTGTGAAGGTCGCAGGAATCCGCTGGATGCGAGAAGTACAGAACCAGTCGAAGTGGCGGAGCTTAGGGTAGGCCTATATCCAGCAGTGGACGTGTTTCCGCTGAAATGATGGTGATGCTAAGAGTGATTTAAGTTTATTTAATTATTTATATTTATAAAAGTCACCGTGTGCCATTATAAGCTGGTCACTGCACTGGAAAAAGTATAGTTAGGGTCAGAAACACGTAATTGAAAAAAGGAGGTGTCATTTTTGAGAACAAACTTTTAACTTAATTTGCACTTGTGTTGTTATTGCTTTCATATAAATGTTGAGGCTCATTTTAACAATAGGTTTCATTACCAGCAGCATCGTCGGTTCTTTTGAAGTCTTAAAATGATGAAAAGAGATAAAATTCTCAGAATCACACCTTTTTAATGAATTGTGAAATTCGCAGACCCGTGCTAAAATAATTATTACTGTGTGATGTACCCAACGCTAGTTCTGTTGAGCGGGTTCTCTCATAATTTTTTATTACGAGTTACTTATTGTGGTTCCGAAAATGTATAAATAATATATGGATGTTTTTGGAAATCTGAAATCAATATAGTAAAATGAGATTTTTGTAATGAGAGTTGTAAAACAGCAGTAGACAACGGATATTTATCCAAAGTAGCCGATAACAACCTATGAACAACGGGTGACTACAAAATGTTACTGTTTTTTAAGTCTAGCTCTTATTTGCCTGATCTGCAGAGTATAAACGTGCGATAAGGAACTTCGTTTCAAAATTTTACTTTTCCTGGGTTCGATATGATTTGACCTGAACAGGAATAAACAAACGAACAATGGTCGTTTAATGATCGTGCCTTGAATCAAAATATTTGGAAGTAATTAATTGTGGTATTATTTGCGCATAGTGTAATGACTAATGAATGCTGTGCGTTTCTTTTAGTAATGGGGCGCTTAGACTTGCTTCCAACGTACAAATTGTTACTTAGTAGTGTACTTATAGAGGTATGAGGAACAGGGTGTAAACTCTATAGAAAAGGAACGATCCTCCGACCAGACGGGTGCTGACGGGAACTGCCCGATGATTGATGTCGGGACGTTATATATTATGTTAGTTGCGCGGTAAACTTTGCTTGCGCGATGCAGGATTTTGCGTGACGTCAGTATGATACGTAGCTCGTATGTGGTGTTGTAGATACCGCTACATACTTATTGTTGAAGAGCCTAATAAATAAATTAAAGTCACGGAGGGTGGCCTGTTCCCAGCAGCGGGATGATGCAGGCTGACAGTAACTAGTAACCGCAGGTGTTTAAAATTATTAAAAAGTAATTGGGTGATTGTGACAATTAACACAACATCACGCCTTGTTTCTCCGAAGGGTTGGGCAGGGGTGTACGTATAGTGCACCCACACTTCGCTAGCTACGTTTAAGTCCACTCCTAAGTAACAGGGGGCAAGTCTATTGCCATGAACCGGGCACAAATCCAGACCCCGGGCTGCTACTGAGAAATTCCAGGTAGAAAAACTCCATAACTCTTTGCCCGACCTAGGAGTCGAACCCAAGACCTTATGCTCAGCAGTAGTGCATGCGGCCACTAGACCAACGAGGCAGTAGCAATTCATGTTTGAAAAAAATAACCTCAAATTTCCTTTTCTGTATGGTAGTCTGACAATACCTTAAATATTCTGCTGTCCCCTTTACACAAACGTGTATCAAACTCAAACTCAAAGCATTTATATCAAATAAACCAATTACACGCACTTTTGAATTGTCAAGAGGTCAGTCAGAAAAATGAAGCTAGTTGCCCATTCCAAAGCGTAGTAGGTACCTATGGACAAGAACGGGCAAGAAACTCCATGGACACTCTTTTAAATCAATATGTAGGATCAGGATTGCCGAGGGGCATGTTGTCAGGATTTGGAGTTCCCATTTTGTTGGGATAAATAAGGACTGTATAAATAACTACAGAGATTTTATTATAGTAGGTACTAGTTACACAATAAAATAACAAAATACAAACGGTAATTATGACAAGATGGACTAATAACAGAAACAATTAGTTAATAGAACGGACTTTATAAGGTCTCAATTCGTATAGTGGCCAAGCTACCCAAAAACAAAGTGTATTAGCGAGCCAATACAGCTATGTGAATATACAGCAGCGCTGTACCAGGTAAACCGACAGTTTTGTCGGGAACAGGGGCTCTTTATCGAGTCGAATCCGAAGATCGAATCACCCGCACATTATTTTTTTTTTTTTCCTATTTGGCAGCTCGTAGTTGTGACCACTAAGGTCCTGGCTACTTAACCGGGCAAACCTGTGGGTGCCTTAAGCTACTAACTTAAAGCCTCCAGCCAGGGGCGAAAAATACTTAAATTTAGGTGACCGCACGCTAAGGGCACCCCCTGTGGGGTACGAACCTCGGCTTAGGGCGTCACTGAGGGGAGGGCAGCAAGATGGGACAGGCTGGATCTAACTTATATTATTATTAACTGGGGAATTTAAAACTACAGGCTCAGCTACGGCGCGGGCTGGCGCGTCGTCGAGCAAGGGTCGGGGGGGACTCACCCGCACACAGAGGGCACGCTCTTTTATAAGACTATGCCCCCACCTTGCAATCCCTCCACAACGACTCTGTCCGATGACGCACGGAAGTACGTCACGTGTTTACTTGATACAAAACATTAAAATGTGCTAAATCTAATAATACTTTCATTATAAAGTAATCAAATAATGCAAGAATATTTGTCGTAAACAAACAATAGTGAATTCACAAAATAAATCATTATTAAATTGAAGTAACATGTCATCAATTGTTTTAAACAAAACCATCGGATACAATTATCGAAATAAGTTGCTAAAAAGCAATTAATGTGTACACCGAGTACTTAATAAATTATGTTCAGATTTATTAGACAATAATTGATAGTAAAAATCACTTAAATAATAAGAAAAACAGAATATAACAAACTCTGTTGACTACCCACAATTGTAATTGATAACCAACTCCGACAAATATATAGTTACAAAAAAAATTGTTTACATCATTCATGTTGAAATTAAAAATGTGAGAACGATGTAGAAAGACGTGCACGTTTAAAGCATCCGTAATAAAAAAGATAAAAACAATTCAAAAAAATTAATTAAAATAAGCCGTGGCAGCCAAGAGTTGACCAGTCCCTACTGATGGCGCCCGTTCACGAACATGACGTATGGATCAGCTCCATTCAGCTCAACCATTTTGAAGGGAACTTAATGAACCAACCCACGCCACCACCAGCGAGACATTTGAGTGAGCATGACATACTCCCAGCCGCCAGGGCACATTCAAGTCAATGAAAGACGAGCTTAGTAAATGGTGGCTTTTTAGTAGGTACATAGTGCTCACACATGTGCTATGCAATTATACATTGTTAAGAGATTGAATTTATACAATGCAAATATATTTTTACAACCTTCAGCAGCAGTATTTTTTTAATATAATTATTTGGTACTCCAAACTGTTGGAGTACCAAATAATTATATTAAAAATTGTACTTGTGTGTTGTGTAATTGTTGTTTGTATGTACTGACATACAAAAAATTAAACAGAAAAATATCATAATAAAATTACTGATATGTATGTATATTACAGGTCTATACGGCACTCACCACAGAACAACATCGAAATTAACAAAAAACAAAACTTATGAAAACATAAATTACAATTAGAAAATAAAACATGTAGGTGTGCAATGAGATTATTCACCGTTTCATTCAATATAGACACAGAATTAACAATGTACACAACAAATAAAAATATCCGAAATATGATTACAAACGCCTACATTCATATGTTTTTTACATGAATGATATTTATTCGTAAAAATACATACGAAAAATGCCAACAAAGAAATCAAATGCTCATTTATGAGTTACATGAGGCCACTTTTTCAAGCTAGGGCCTACCCTGACTTGAAAAATTAGCCTCATGTAACTTGCTTAATAAGTTCCTAAGCTTAGGAAGCAAGTAAAACCCTGGCTTACCTACTATCCTGGCTTGACATATACTGGAGATACACGACGATGCTAGTAAATTTTAATAGCATTCATTGTGGTGACTTAGTCCGAGGAGTAAAATTATCCGATTGGGGACTTCGCTGTTTATACGAGGCTAATACACAAACCAGCACCTAACTTGCGTAACACACTATTAATCACATTCTGAAACATTTTGAAGCCTATTGCTAATCCATTTCTTCATATATTCGAAAAAATTGTCTGCTCAACAACGTAAATAACGCAATGAATTTTGTCGAACTGTCAAAATGAAACCCATTTCTACTGTTAGTGTGTTACGTAATTTCCTATCGTCCCAAAGACAGTGGGATGAGCCGCTCTGCAGGTTGGTAAATAAATAAATCATAAATCGTTTATTTCGCCAGAGATATGGTACAAAGGGTGTTACAAGAAAGTATAGTGCTTTACACATCTCACCTATAGGAGGCATGCGAAAATTTAAACACAGTCAAAACATAACATATTAATCACAAGGTCACAAGTATGACGGATCAATAAATAGTCTTCAAGTAAAGGGATTAAGTCTTACAGTTCAAAAAATCACCTAAGGTATAAAAACAATTCTCTATTAACCATAATTTCATTTGCTTTTGAAACTTATACAAGAGAAGTACTGTCAAAACACGTGGAATATGGTTGTATACTTTAATTGACATTATATAACAATTTTTCTTATGCAATGCACTTCCACAAGAAGTATGAATGTTCAATTTAATGGGGTCTCTTGACTTATATTTACGGTTTCCATTACTGTCCACAAATAAATGTAATTGGTTTCTTACAAACATCCCAATTTCCATTATGTACATAGATACAAGAGTAAGTATTCCTAGTTTTTTGAAAAGCGGCCTACATGTATGAAAAGGCCCGACGTTACTTATTGCTCGGATACACTTTTTCTGTATAATGAAAGCTCTGCTAATGTGTGGCGAGTTGCCCCATAACAATAACCCATACCTTAAGATGGAGCTTACGTGGCCGTGATAAGGATTAAGAGCTGCTGTCTCGCTAACTGTTCTCCTTAACTGTCTTAAAGCGTAAATGAATCTATTGAGTTTCTGGGATACTGTATTTATATGTTCCAGTTTTTACATGTTCAGTTGAAAACCAGCGTCAGGCAGGTTCAGTTGAAAACCAGCGTCAGGCACTAGTTGTCTGACATTTTTGCTGAACTGGACCTATTTAGTGCAGCCGCCAGGCACACTTTCCTACTAATTTCTCACTATGCACTTTACACTTTTTATTTGTTTGTTTTATTATATGTTGTGTTGTGTGCCTTGTAGTTTGTGCTAAATAAATTCATTTTCTTTCTTCTTTTCTTTTTTATGTAGTTTCCAATTGCAGTGCTCGTCTTAGGTAATATCAAGAAATCTAATATTTTCATCTCTATTTATTTTTTCTTCTTCAAATGTAATGTTGAAATTATGTTTTTTAACTTGATTGTAGTTGCTAAAATGTACATATTTTGTTTTGGACAAATTCACCCTAAGGCCATTTAGTGTTAACCAACCAACTATGTCATTTATTGTCTCGTGTACTTCTTTTTCGTGGTTTTGAGTATTATTTTGGCTAAGTACAATCACCGAGACATCGTCAGCAAACATCTCGCATTTATGATTGGTGGCATTCGGTAAATCGTTTACGTACAGCAGGAATAGAGGAGGTCCTAAAATACTACCTTGTGGTACACCTTACCGATTGCCCCTAAAGTGAGATCTGTAGGTTGTTGATGTCAAGTTTCTGTCTATGCGAGGCACTTCTACGCACTGTGTCCGACCACAGAGATAGCTTCGGAGCCAATCTAGTGCCGGACCCCGAATGCCATAGTGCTCGCATTTACCTAGAATAAGAATAATTTTATTGTATAAGAAATTACAATCGAATGCGTTGATTCCTGGAACTCACACTAGGATTCCCTGTGTCGTGAGATCCAGGCACCTTCGTTCCATTTACATTTTATAAGTTTAATACGTATACGTTACAGTGAATTTCAATTACATACACATACAATAAAAACTAATTGACAAAAGAAAAATAATTAAGACTAATGCTAATCACAACCAAGTATGTATGTATGTTGTGTGTGATTGTGATGGTGTGTGTGTATGTGTGATATGGTGTATTTGTGTGGGTGAATGATTTATGTAAGATCGTTGAGTTGGTGATGAGAGTGTCTGAACGAGATATCTGAGGATGTATATAATAATTTGGATGTTTGTGATACAGAATAATAAATAATAATAATAATAATACAAAATAAAATAATAAATTTAATGTAAGTGTGTATGTAATGTAGTAATACAGTAAGTAATAGAGATATGTATCAGTACCTTTTTTTTTTTTTAGATTAAGAAGTTTTCAGTCATTTCATAGTCCATAGTGAGAAGCCAGTTTGTAACCGTAATTTTGCATTTATTTTGAGTTGGTTATTGAGTTTTGAGTACATGTGCGGTCCCATAAAACCGTACGACCTTCTACCGATTGTTTTATCTAGTAGCTTGTCGTAATTTACTAAATCAAACGCTTTACTCATGTCAAGGAAAACAACAGTCATGGGTTGTTTTTTATCAATATTTTCTGTAATAGACTTAACAAGAGAGAAAGCTGCAAGTGTTGTTGACTTGCCTTTTTGAAAGCCGTTTTGCTCTTCTTTTATTATTTTATTTTTGTTCAAGAACTCACTTAAGGTGCATGACCCTTTCGTAAAAATCGTACGGAATAATCTTATTAATACGTCCTCCAATACTGCTGAGCGTGCCCGCCTGCTGACTGTGGGACAGTGGGATTCGGGCCTCTGGCTTCAGGCGCTACCGTCACCCAACATAGGCACTATTCTGGGTGCCACCACTTTCCAGCTTGCTACTTGTCTGCGTCTGGGCGCTCCTTGCGGTGCTCCGCATCGCTGCCAGTGCGGTGAAGCTGTCGACTGCCTCGGATAACATGGCCTATCCTGCAGTAAGAGCGCAGGCCGGATAGCACGGCACGCCAGAATTAATGACATAATCCGCCGTGCTCTTGTCACCGCCAGGGTGTCAGCTGTTTTAGAACCCAACGGCTTGGCACGCGACGATGGGAAGAGACCAGACAGAATAACCATAATGCCCTGGAAGTTAGGCAGGCCATTGGTGTGGGACGCAACATGTGTCGACACCCTTGCGCCATCCTATCTTCCTAATACGGCGGGCTGTGCTGGGGCTGCTGCTGCAGGGGCGAAAAACATCAAATGGAAAAAATATTCCAATCTTATTGGGAGATATATTATGTTCGAGTCGTTTCGGGTTGAAACACTAGGGCCGTGGGGTCCGAGTGCCCACTTATTTTTTCGAGACATTGCCAAGCGGTTGGTCGTCTCTTCACGTAATCAGAGGTCTGGCCTATTTTTTGCCAAAGAATCAGCACCGCCATACAACGCGGCAATGCTACCAGCCATTTGGGCATTTTTCCTGTCGATAGCGATGCGGATGAATTTTTTGATTATTTTCCTTCTTTTTTTACATGTACAGTCAGCAAAAGAGATAAGTATGCAGGGTCCCCAGTAATAGTTGAAGTTTAGTAAGAAACCGATGAATGTTTTCGAATAAAATAAAATTAAATTAATAAAAAACAAACTGGTCATTTATCAAATTAAATTTCATTAAAAAATATTCAACAGTTTCTTACTAAACTTCAAGTATATCTGTCGGCCCTGGATACTTATCTCTTTTGCTGACTGTACATAGTATTAATATTATTTTAAGTCTGTTAGCTAATACATACTAACGAAAGAATAAATAATAGTAATATGTATCTATTATTGTAAAAATGAAAAAATAGTTACTATTTATGGAATGGGCAAAAAATTGAATAAAACGTTTTTTTATTACCTACTGTGTCCATGGGAATATGAACATAATGTTCTATTGTGTTATAGTAACTTCAAGGCGCAACTTGACTGATAAAGTGCTAATTTTATTATTAACAAGTAGTTCTAAGTTGACTAAGATTAATTTTGATGAGGCTATTTCTACCAATTTACTCCTGGAAAAGGTAACTGGATAAAAACCGGCCAAATGCGAGTCGGACTCGCGCACGAAGAGTTCCGTACCATTATCTATATAAACGGCAAAAAAAATCATGTCTGTTGGGAGCCCCCCCTTAAATATTTGTTTTATTTTAATTTAATTATTTATTTTTAAAGTGAATATATAACTAAATATTGTGTGAATATTTCAAGCGTCTACCTGTTGCCGTTATCAATATTGAGGAAAAAAATCACGTTTGTTGTATGGGAGCCCCCTTAAATATTGATTTTATTTTGTTTTTAGTATTTGTTGTTAAAGCGGCAACAGAAATACATCATCTGTGGAAATTTCAACTGTCTAACTACCACGGTTCATGAAATACAGCCTGGTGACAGACGGACAGACAGATGGACGGACAGCGGAGTCTTAGTAATAGGGTCCCGTTTTACTCTTTGCATACGGAACCCTAAAAAGTACCGAAAATATATCTCATAAAGGGAAAGATTTAAGAAAGAGAAAAATCGGTAGTTCTAGACATACAGAGACTTGTTGCTGTACGCCATTTTTCTGTCCAGATTAATTGAACACTGTAAGGCACCTGTCCCACCACCAGCGCCTAAAGAGAAGCGATTAGAGCTAGCTGGAGTTGGCGAGCACCGAGCAGCGAGTGCGCGACGGCGACGAGCGATTACTTGCTGGTATGCGTATGTAACTATGTACCAGACGTCAGTCTCTCAGCAAATGTTCTGCCCGCCATGCGAGTGTCGCTGAGCGAGTACTCCATTTGATAGCTCTTATCACTGCAACAAACGAGTACCCGCCTCTCGAATGCATTGAATAAGTAGAACTATTTTATACCTGTATAGGTCTTCGTATAATATGTATGTATAGAATAATGATGTATATTATACGAAGACATATAATATATTATTATTATTGTTCGTATTATTATAATCTTCTTTCTTGTAGTTATAACTGCAGACAAAAATAGTTACAGACTTGAAATAGATATTTTTTGTTCAAAAGCGAGCTAGCTACGCTGTGCTTATTTATACATAAGTACATAAACTCATGCCTTCATTCTATGGGGGTAGGCAGAAAGTACAGAACGCCTGCTACGATCCTTGCATACTCCTTTTGCTTCGTTTACGATCATACATCAGGTCATATTCAAACAATGCCTAAAACACTAATTTAAATACAATAGGTATATAAATTGTTATCGAATTTTGTTTTTTTAATTTTTTTTATTCTTTGATGCAATGTTTTATCCGATCTTATAATTCAAAAAATCTCCCATACCTACAGAATAAACTTTAATAATATTCATAAAATACTTACATAGGTTTATTCAAGGCAATTAAGTAGGTTTTAATTAAGTTTAAAACTAAAATTATAAATAAGTACCTAAGTTGTCATACTTTAGTATTAAACCAGATTTTAATTGAAAATGTCGTGCGTCGCGTAGCTCAGTGTAACAACAAAATGTTTACTACATTTTTATTATTTGTTTTGTTTCAAAGTTCAACTGCCGCGATATACAAGCTCAATGGTACGTGCAATTAGCTATATTGAACTTCGTTTGAGTTTTGTTGAACATTTCATATTTTGTTAAGTACCTGGTACTTGTTGACTGGCCTACACTGTCCTCCCATACCTATTAATTAACACTGTAATTTGAAAACATTGTATAAGCTAATTATTTTTAAAGACTAACCGTGGTGTTTCTTGCCGGCTCTTCTCCATAGGAAACGACCAACTGGAACCGTGCACCTAGCTTCAGACGTTTCATAATTGCCTATGTTGGTTTATGTGAAATAAAAAATATTTTGAAGTTTTGCTTGTCAGGTATAAAGGCTTTAAAAAAAGCATTTAAAAGTCTTATTCGTTTTCATAACACCCGACGATATTCCTCGAATCCCACACTTTTTGAAATTATGTTATTGTATGTACCTAAACAGAAGTCTTTTATAGTAGAGGAAAAGCTAATGCGTTGCAATGCATATTTTTTTGTTACGAACCTTCTCCGGCGCGCAATCAACAACTTACCAAAGTTTCATCACAATCAGTTGAGCCATATTCGAGTTTTTGCGAGACTAACGCACGGAAATTGATTTTTATAAACAAATTACCTAATGCCAATGCATTGGAATGCCTTTTTTCAAACCTTCCCTGTATTAAAGCAAAGAAAACTATTTTACAAAAAAAATAAACAAGCGACTTCCAAAAAAAACTACAAAATGAAAAATAACTTTAATTTCGGAAGTCAGTGTCTTTGCTTTTGTATTTTCGTTTTTTTGCCACCGACTTCCGAAGTTAGTTATTTTTCACGTTGTAGTGTTTTTTTTGTAAAAAAAAATATTTTTCACTTTTTATTTGTGGTACCTACCCCACACAAATTAGGTATACCACTACTTAATACTAAATAAAAGTGACAGGAAGTTATTAAAACATCATCAATATAATTATGTAATATACTAAGTGGAATAAATACGCATACTGAAAAACTACTGGTCAGCTCATGATCAAATTTATATGGGACCACATGAGAACCACCAGCTTTCAAATAAAAAAATAATCATCAAAATCGGTTCACCTAGAAAAATAAACTTGAGGTAGCACATATACCTAAAAAAAACAGTCAAATTGAGAACGTCCTGCTTTTTTTGAAGTTGGTTGAAAACAAAAATATAAGCCGTTTTTGAGTTTTAGCGAGACTAACGAACACAATTGATTTGTATATATAACAAAAAGAAGAAGGGTGGCATCATTGAAGCACAAACTGAAACCATGAATTCAGGACAATCATGATGCTGACCCCCAGCGTCGAAATATTACGTCGGTCATCAAAAAAAAAAAACTGCTGTTACATAGAAATTGCAAAACCTACGCCGTCAAAATGTATGAAACAGCATTTTTTTTTAATATCTGACGATAAATTTCAAATAAACAAAAAAGATGAGGTGCCAATGAAACAGGGGGTTCAGAACCTTGTACTGAATCCATGGTAACAGGTTGCCCGTCAAAGTCCTTGTCACCCTGTATAGAAGCTTACCCTATAATTGCCATTAAAAAGGGCACAAATCCCGCCTTCAAGCTTCTACGAAGGATGTTCATACTGGAAAGATAGCTCTTTGCCCGATACCGAGATAGTACGTCAACTGCACATCAGTGTAAAAAAACACCCTTACTGCTTCGACCTAAAGGCACTGTGAATTTCAAAATGTTACTACTTACCGAGTATGTGTGGTTAACTTTTCCAGGAACAATACGCTCTATAGTCCTACTTGCACCAGTGTTTGATAACTACAAACATCATAATGATGTATCTATATAATTATAATTGAAACACCAAATCTGGGGGCCTCCGCCAAGTCGAGTGAAAATAAACAAACAAACAAAGGCACAGACGTACCATCCTTTTCTCGAAGCCATTCAGGACATTTTCGACCCCCCTGTAACTTTGTTATGGATAAAGCTAGAGGCCTGAATTATCAGTGACCATAACTAGGTATATTTCCAAATTAAATTCAATTTAAAATTTTCAATCCTGCAGCAAGAGCGCTGTTCGGATGTTACGTCACACCAGCATTAATGACATCACCCGTCGAGCTCTTGTCACCGCCGGGGTGCCATTGACAGCAATGCGGACGATTTTTTTTAATGCCCTATGAGCTCTTCCCTTTTTAGGGTTCCGTAGTTCTGACAAGGAACCCTTATAGTTTCGTCATGTCGGTCTGTCTGTCCGGGTTTTGCTAAGAGACCGTTAGTACTAGAAAGCTGTAATTTTGTAGGAGTGAGTATATCAATTAGGTAATAGGTAGTAGGTAATACAGGCTGATGTCCTCAACTCCACGTCAATGCGCGTATTTTGTGTACGGGTGGGAAAATCGATTATTCGATCCACCCCAGCTCCTCGAGGAAGGCTAACAACGCCTTGGTGTTACTGACAATCTCACGTAGGGTACCTGGGTTACCGAAGTACTTTGCCCTGTACGTGGCGACCACCGGGCAGTTTAGAAGCACATGAGCTGCTGTTTCGTCGTCTTCCATGCAGGCCCTGCACAGTGGACTGTCTGTGACTCCTATGACAAAGAGGTGTTTATTAAATGACTCGTGGTCAGTTAAAGCTGCTGTTATTATACGAAGCTGTTGTTTAGTTAGTCGGAGAAACTGTTTCGTGAGGCGGCCATCAATTGTAGGGAGTGCTTCCCTAGCCTGCCTGCACTCACCTGTGTCCTCCCACAGTTTGTGATGTTGGTCCCTGGTGCGTTTCCTTACCAGAGTGCGTAAGTACCCAAAGGGTAGTGGCACGATGGGTTCAGGTCCCACTGGTGCCACGCTCGATCCCTTTCTGGCAAGTTCGTCGGCTGCATCATTACTGCTGGCTTGAAAAATCTGGAAAAATTCACGATGATAGTGCATTTCATGAACTTAAATGAAAAATTATAGCGGTTAAGATAAATTTATTAGTTTAGCAGTAACAGTCGTTGAACTTGGGTGTTGGATAACTTTGTACCAAATACAAAATCCTTAGCATTAATTCTTTAGTGACTAAGATGAAGTAGTTGCTTGTTTATAACGGGTAACGGCTTGCATTGAAAAACAAAATATGAAAAAATAAAATAAAATAAAAACCATGATAAATTATCATAAGTTTCACAATACTGCCGCTAGATGGCGCTGTACTAACGGGTTACGTTTTCATTATATTCAGAATAAAGAACCACAGAATCGTACTATATTGCGATAACGGGCTTTTTTTAATTATAAGTACCCTTGTAAATAAAAGGTATATATATTTTAATTTTAGCTTGTATATTGTAATCTATTTAGATTGATTATATGAATCCTACATTTGAAACTATAGTTTAAGAACTATTGCAAGTCAAAGTTCCTTAATTTTGTCACTGACAAACCCATCGATCATCAAAAGTCTAAGGTACTTTTAGTAGACACAGAAGCTTCAAATTTTGATCACAGTTAGTGTTTAGCATGTAAAGCAAGGAAAAATTAAAACATACCAAAATTTCAGTTCCCTTTTCTAGATACACGAACTTCATAGGTAACTTTTGTAATCTTCTTTAAATAGATACGATTACTTTACTTAATGTAATGACTTGGCACTGGCACAGCAATAGAATCTACATACATACAACAAAATCTATATTGTACACCACAGTTATGATTTGGTATCTCTTGTATTTCAGTGATAGTAGGTATACAAATGAAATAAAAATGAATATTCACCACTTTAACACGTATTATAATTTATTTATTCTTAATTGACTATCGCATCAAAAAAAATGTTATGAACTAAAATTAAATATCAGTAAAACACTTGCAGAACAGGTAATTTTGCCTAAATGACAAGAGATTACGAGAAAAATTGATGTAACATCGGATGGTAAATCTTTGTTACGCATTTGGTTTCCGAACTAGAAAATCGATTGCAATCGGTTTGAAGTTCGTGACTACTAAATAACATACACTTTCAAATGCATATTATCTTATAAAGAGGAACCTAACTTATACCGATAGAAACAGTCCTGGTAAAAGATCAACTAGTATTAAAATGTTAACCCTGAAAGTACCAATAATTATAAAAGTTAAGTGTGATGGTTTAAATTGCAAGTCGACCCTGACGTACTGCAACCTCAAAACGTAGTACGCCTCGACAGAATTGCAGGTGATACGATGACCATGTGACGCGGACCAAAGCGGACTTACCAAACGGGCTTTATGTATGTTTCATTACTAAGGGTAATAAACTATTTATGTTGTTTTGCAGAAGAATTACAACTAATAAAAAGAACATTATTATATTAAGCTAGACTGTCTAGTTTCTTATATTCCTTATCAGTCTACAAAATACATTAATTAAAAACTAAGATATTGTCATATTATGCCAATCGATAATGAGATATTACATAACAGTATGGGGAGGAGCAGTGAAGACTTATTTTCTGAGAGCAGAGAGGGCACAAAGGGCAATACTTACTTAAAGCCATAACAAGGAAACCGTATAGGTACTTACAATGTAATTATACGCTGACTGTCAAGTTCTGACGGTTCGACCTCGATATCGATATGTTCTCAGGATACAAAGAAAGAAAGAAAGAAAATAATTTTATCTGACCCTGGTGCGTGACCAGGTACGTGGGTATGTTTGATACGTGGCTGCTTACCTGCGTCTGGTCCAAGGAAGGGAACATATTACGTTCCCCCAGGTGTACAACACAAAACTTCGTTTGCAAGACATCAATACTACGTTCTACATGTTCTACGTTATTCACGTCTTTAAAAATACAGAAGGATCTAGACGTATTAAATTTAAATAAAATTAAAATTAAATCTAGAATTACAGAATGGCTCATTCAGCAGGACTATGTTAAAACAGAATCTTTATTACATCGCTTGACATATCACAAATAAAAGTAACAACACCACACAATATATAAGTGCAATGATGAATATACAATGTACGGTTGTTCGTTTTCCCAAAAAAAAAAAAAAAACACAAACTACATGTCAGAAATACGTTAAATCAATAGTTTGACTTTGACTAATCGGGTCACCAGCGCGCAGCGCCACCAGGCGGCGCTCGACAGAGTCTACAACATAACGCTCAACCAGAGTTAAAGCAGAGTTGGTCGGTGGCAGTCAAGCAGTGAACACGTTTAGAAACTGTCGCGTGAGCTGTATAGTTGTGTCGTGTACCTACAATATGTGATTGGCTAGTGTGATTAATTTGTCCGTAAAATTATAATTTGATTTGAACTGCAAACGATTTGTCCAACCAACACTTCCCATAGTACGCCCACAGTAGTTAAAATATGGCTGATGATAACGAGAGAATACGTACATACAATACACAAACACATACACCCCTTATCCACACACACGCACTCACACCCCTTACCCACAGAGACACACACATACCGTCACACAAAAACAGCGCACTACAAACAGATTTAATTCAATCACAACTACAGGAAGTGTTCACATGAAACGCGTAATTTACAGATAATGTTATTTACCATGAAAAAAAGAAAGAAAGAAAAAAAAAAAAAAAAAAAAAGAAAAACAGAGACAGAGAGAGAGAGAGAGAGAGTTGTCTTTAGAACGATAGATGGACTCTATTTAATTATCACTCTGAAATAGTACAACTTAATTTACGCAACCATCTACTTCTGGCCGAACACGGTCTCTTAAGATACAGACCTCCTAGTTTAAGAGACAGGGTTTGTATTCTTATGTATATAGATTTTTGTAGCCTTTTAACTACAAAACTACTCCACTACTACTCTACTACTCTACTCTACTCTACTTTTGTACTAGTTTGTACAAAAGTAGTAGTAGTTATAATTTAAAGAAGATTCTACAACTTCCTCAAAATATTGTAGATGTCTTATTTTTTTTTTTTTTAAGATATTTTATAGAAAATGCAAAGAAACGAAAAGAACTAGAATCCGAAAATTTTCGGATTCTAGTTTTTTTGAACAACACACTGAGAACATTTACCATAGTTATGTATTTTTTTTAGACCATCAGAAAATAGAGATTTCAACGAACAAAAAGACCACCGACTTTAAAAAAAAGCAGATATTTTGACGTGAGAATTTTCGATTGAAAATTAGGGTGCTTTTTCGATATTAAGTCAAAATAAGGTGAAAAAATAAATATTTTAAATAAAAAAATTACAGTGTGTTTGGGACATAAAAGGGTAGGTTTTCAGCACTTTCTTGATTTTTTAAATAAAAAAAAACAAAAACTTGGTTATTTGAATTTTTCACATACATTTTGCGGTTACGTGAAAAAAGTGTAAATATAAAAGTTGTAGATCTTTTTATTACCTACAACTTTGCCGTTTAACTTTTTTCTATAGGACTTGTAGTTTTGCCGGAAATCGTGATAAACCGTTTTTTAACCTTAAACCCCTCCAGTTCCCAACCTCAGATCGCCCGTAAATTATTTTTCCTTTCATTACTGTTATATTCTCTTCCTTTTCCATTTTCATCCTACTATTTTTTTTCACTTTTTACCATTTCCAAAGCCCTGGTCTACAGATGTTGTGATTGATTTAAATTATATTTTTTATTTGATTCCTATTCTACGTAGGTTAAAACTAATGAACCAAAGATGATTATTAAAACTAAAGACTGATTGTAACTATGATAATTAAAAATATATGATTAAAGAACAAAACCGTATGTCATTTGGACTTACTTCCCTACCACATTTTTTAATCTGTGTCTATGTATTACTTTGAATAAATAATAACTATTATTATATCTTATGTTTGAAGTAAAATACTATTGTTCGTCGCCACCTTCCACCCTATACTTATTTATCTAAGAGGTCCACTGTTTTTTATTCACAATTATTGTGATCAACAGGGTAGCTTATTCAATATTCTCAACCCTTATCCTTTAGCAAATAATTCAATAATGCTTTACATCTAATGTTGTTATATTTGCAGATTCGGACTATGCTCGTATGCCTCCGTTGTTCCACCTGGACAACTACGAAGAATGCTTCGATGAACCTGATTCGATTTACTGCGTCGCAGAATTTGCCCTGGTCTCGGATGAGCCAAGCGAGCTCTTGACAATGATACACGTAAGTTTTGGCACTTGCTTCATCCTTATTTTGGGCCCCTACAGTGGTGGTTCTTGGGATATAAGATTCAGGCTTCAGATTCATTGGTGAAATGTACTAGGCCCCTCGTAATCACTTACAGTGATGCAGGTAACCGTCCGTAGTTTTACAGAAGATGTTAATTTTTGTTTAAAAATGCCCGTTTTTTGTAATACTAGGTGACATCTAACTGAATGCCTAAATAAAAGCGTGCTGTTTTCAATGCTCGGCTCAGATGATGCTATCTAAAATCTAGCCATTCAAAAGTAATTAATAATTAACATTTCTATATTTTTCCTCATTACTTTTCATTTAAACGCATAAAATGTAAAAACGTATTATCTCTCTTTTTCTTTTTTATCCTTTATTTTAAGACAAGTTCTAGCTTTTTACGTTATATCTTATAATTATTTCAGGAATTTACAGAAGTAATTACAAACTACAACCACACAGTACTACGCCATGGTGTTTGCATGAAAAAAACATGCAGTAATTTCTACGAAGCTTCTGGATCGGATCTAGACCTAAGATCTTCCCTTGAGGCATGCACCAACGAAACCATTTATAAAAAATACAAATTAAAAACGAGACTTTCGAATGATGTTGATTGTTCCAAACGCGATAGACACTTCCCAATAGATAATGTGGATGTGACTGTAGGAGTGGTCTGCATGATAATATTGATGGTTAACCTTATCGGAAGCCTTTGTGATCGCTATTTAGAAAAGGGAAGAGATCGTGGAGGTAGGCTTTAATGTTTATTAAAAGGTTTTATTGTTTTAATCATTACAGCCCGTAAAAGTGTTCTTCTAAATATGCGTTCTATATATTGTAAACATTTTGCTGCACATCGCTGCTGTCTACTTTATACCACTCTGTTATTACACGATACCAGAATACTTTCCTGTTAACAAGCAAAGTTAAAAAACAAGTTATTTTACATTTGTGTTAAACCTCACTTCCTGTTCAAAGTGCAGGCAGTAGGTAATTATTGTATGTTAATTTCATTTAATATAAGCACGTGCACGTAATGTCTGTATTTATTAAATGTGTTTTTTTCAGGTATCAAATTTCTGTACTGCTTCTCTATATTTCGGAATTGGAAGAAGCTTGTAGCGTCGCCAGGACAAGGGCAAGATTCTCGTTTGAAAGCATTGAGAGGAATTCACGGTATCAGGTAAAGTACCGATACTTATAAACTCACGCCTTCTTCCCGTGGCGGTAGGCAGAAACTACAGACCGCCAGTTTTTTTCATATTTTTAATAATGTTTTTTTTTTGCTTCAGATCTCTTAATACGTGCCTCGTCCTGATAGCTCACTCATATTTCATCTACCTCATATTCACTGTAAATCCAAAAATGTCGGAAGATGTAAGTTTAATTTTATTTACCGATGAAAATCGTTATTTTCAAGAAATGTTCCATTTGTCATTTCACTAATTGTTTCACCTACTTAATACAACACATTATTATTTTTTAATACGTTGTTGAACAGACTAAGATGATGTATAATTGAATAATACTGTTTTAATTTCAGTGGGTACATTTTAAAGTCATTTCCACATTACTGAACGGACCACTGATAATGCAAACATTCTTTGTCATCTCGTCGTTTCTACTAGTATATAACTTACTGATACATTCAGAGAAACATGAAACTTCGTGGAAGATGCTGCCGCAGCAATTCATAATGAGATGGTTGAGGTAAGAAGATATTACAGTCGAACAAACTATTTGATATGCAGACCGCTAGATCGCAACTACTTTTAAACAATGCTGTGCTGGGAGTGTGTTGTGCAGAGTTGTCAAATCTTCTATCATATCACTTTTAAAAGTGCCATCAGCTTTTTTAAGCTATTGTATATACAATAACTTTTTATTTAATCGTGTCCTGTAAAAATGATTCCAATAACTTATTTTTAAAAGAAATAATAACTTCATTGAAATAAAATGAATTGTTGTTACTTAAAATGTTTGCCTGTATACCAAATACATTCAACTGTACATCGCTGACTACATCAATCAGAGTGGGCATTTTTTTTTGTTACGAATGAATTTTAAACTCACGCCCGTATTGCTAAATCCTATTTAGCGTTAGGATTATTTATAGACTTTTGCTACAGATTGACTCCATCGTACGGCCTCATTGTAGCCTTGTCAGCAACTTGGTTTGCGAGACTAGCTTCAGGACCGTATTGGCAGGCAAGTTTTTCTAGTAACTCTATTGGTGTATGATTTGAGCATGCGTATCATCAGAATCGTAACCTTTCTTATGTAAATATCAGACTATTCACTTTTTTTATATTTCATTCGCATCTTTTACCCTAATACAAAGGTTTAACACAAAAATCAAAAGTAAAAAAGGAATTCATTATTTAACCAATCCAACGAGGATGGATTTTGGCACACGAGATCTTTCACTCGCCTACCTAATGAAAAATGAAATGAACTGAGCAGATAAACGCTCATCATCAGCCTACAGCAGTCCACTGCTGGACATAGGCCTCTCCAATTGCACGCCATTTAGCTCGATTTTCGGGAATTCTCATCCAGCTGCTACCAGCCACCCTGCGAAGATCGTCGCTCCACCTAGCCTGAGGGCGTCCTACGTTACGATTGCCGATTCGCAGTCTTCACCCAAGAACACGTCTACACCAACGGTCATCGGTTCTACGGCTAATATGGCCGGCCCACTGCCACTTCAGCTTGCTTTTTCTGTAAGCTATGTCAATAACTTTGGTTCTCTGCTGGATCACCTCATTCCGGATTCTATCCTTCAGAGAGACTCCAAGCAAAGCTTGTTCCATAGCTCGTTGAGCGACCTTGAATTTATGAACCAGCCGTATTGTTAGTGTCCACGTTTCGGCTCCGTAGGTCATAACAGGCAGGAGGCACTGATTGAAGATTTAGTCTTTAGGCTCTGCGGAATACGCGACGAGAAGACTCGACGAAAATTCCCAAATGCTACCCAGCCCAGCCGAATTCTTCTGTTAGCCTCCTTCTCAAAGTTTTTCTTACCAAACTGCAGAGTTTGCCCGAGGTAAACGTATTCTCGAACAACTTTGAGAGCACCGCTATTGACAGCAATCGGTCCCGGAGTGATGTGTTCGTTGAACATAACCTGGGTTTTGTCCAAGTTCATCCGTAGACCAATGCTTACAGAAGAATTAACTAGGCCGTCCAGAATCTGCTGCAAGTTATGCAGAGATTCAGCCAGTATGACGATGTCATCTGCAAATCTCAAGTGTGAGATGTACTCGCCGTTGATGTTAATGCCGCGTCGTTCCCAGTTCAGCGTCTTAAACACATCCTCCAATACGTTAGAGAACAATTTTGGGGAAATAACGTCCCCTTGTCTCACACCTCGGCGCAGGACGATACGTTCAGTTTGCTGGTCCTGAGTTTGGACGGTCATTGTCGCGTTTTCTTAAAGACATCTCAGCCCTTGGATGTATCGCCAGTCGACTTGGCAACGCTGCAGAGACTCCAAAACAGACATAGACTTCATCAAACGAGTTTGCTCAAGCTTGAAGTTGATATTCAGAGAGCCTCTAACAAGTTTGTGATCACTGCCGGTATTTAACCTGGTGATCACCGAGACATCTCTGAACATATGCTTTATATCCATTATGATGAAGGCTATCTCATTTTTCGTCATAGTGTCGGGATTTCTCCACGTCCACTTCCTTTGAGGCTGTTTCTGAAAGAAGGAATTCATCAAGAAAAGCCCCTCCTTTTCAAGGAAGTTGCAAGCATTGGCCCCCTATGATTTCTGCCGCCAAACCCGTAGGATCCTACTACCGATTCGGTACAATCCTGTACTCCCACTTTAGCGTTAAAATCCCCATGAGAATGTTGTAGTGGGCCTTAGTGGTGGAATGCAATGCCTTGAAGATGTCCTCGAACATTTCCTCCACTTCGTCATCCGAGTGTGCAAAGGTCGGAGCGTAAACCTGAACAACCTTGAGGCTATATCTCTCGGTTAGCTTCACTACGAGTTACGCTCCCCTGTTCGAGACACTGGAGACTTCCACAACGTTGTCACAAAGGGATTTATGTACCAGGAACAGGACTCCGCCTTGGGATAGCTGGTCTCCCTCTCGAAAATAGGCAATTTCCGATTCATTCCAAGAATGTGAAACTTTATTTTTCCGGGTTCTTCTTTTAGCTGCACTAGGTGTTCGTTGAGCCGTAACGTGCGTCTGTTATACGTCGCCAAGGTTAGTCGGGTTTGGCGGCCTTTCGTAACCCGGGGATTCTTCGCACCCCCTACCATGCCGTTACCGTGACCGCCGCCAAATTCAGGAATAGCAAGGCGGCCGGGAACTGCGGGCCGTGGTTTATTTTGGCTTGCCATTAAAGGTTTTGCCCATAATCGCCACGCTGGGCATGCGGGTTGGCGATCGCAGATCACAGCTTCTCGCACTAGTGACGCTGCTGCCCACTAGTCTGCGCCATTTAACTGCGAAGTTTCGTTTTGAAAAAGTTAAACCGCCATTTGTCGGTTGTCAAAGCCTCGTTTGTTATTCAGCAGGGTGCACCACGAGCAGGTGAGGTTGACTTGGGGCACTGAGATGCTAAGTGTGCCCCCTTACACCCCATACATAAACGCTAATTCCTATGTTATTTTGTCAATCTCATGTCATGATAGATTGAAACAAAAATGAACATTCACTCGAATTAACCATTCACTCGAGTGAATTGTCTGATATTATCTTTACAAACTATTCGATATTGTATTTTTTTTATTCAGAACGGTGAAATAACTGACGTAACTGTGTCCGATCACGGATATCTTGTCATTACAACAAAACATTAATCTCAAAGAGCTAACACTTCATTATCATTATCTTTCCCATACCTCAATTTATTTGGGGCCGCTGGCCGGCTCAACATGTATTTTCTTCCATACATCGTCATCATCTCGGTAGTCACACTAGTCACCCCCCTTTCTAGCCATATCATCTTGCACACAGTCTATGCATCGTGTCTTTGGTCTTCTCTTACTCTTATAGCCATCCACATTCATACCCCACACTACAAGAAAGTTCCATTTGTTCCATAATATTAAGGAGTGTATTAATCAAAACTAATATTTATCGACAGAAAAGTATTTATGCTGAAGTAAGAGACTGCCGCAATTACTGGTGGAAGAATATCCTTTACGTCAACAATTATGTTCACGGTTCCTATTGTATGCCGCATACATGGTAAATATATAAATCTATTAAATGAATTGAATATTAGGACTTAAAAGTAGTGGAGCTTTTTATTTATAGAACGTGTAAAAGTGAAATTACAAGCACACTTAATTTAGTAATAATCCAAAATGGCTGTAACAATATTTGTGGCAGGGATCGTGGCTAAATAATAACAGCCGCATAGGTCGATCGATCAGGTTAAGCTACCCTTGCCACGGTTGGTCCGTGGATGGGTGACCATCTTTCCGAGGCCTCGGAAAGCACTGCGGAAAGATCTTTGACAGTCGTTACGGGTCGTAAGGAGCCCGAAAGTCTGACAACCAGTCTTACCTAGGAGTATCGTATTATACAGTAACTGGGTTGTGGAGTCAGATAGGCATTTAGACTGGAAGCCGCCCGCAACATAGATGGGAAAGGCGGGCAGATTGATTGCTTTTTTTGGTTGTAACAAGGTCAATGCTGCTAATAAGTAAGGAAGGTAATACATCTAAACTATATAATTATGTAACATAATGTATAATTATATTAGAAAGAAGTAAAGTTTGTTTGTAAGAGGTAATCTGTGCAAGTACTGATCCAATTACAAAAAAAATCTTTCACCTTTATAAAGCTCAAAGTACACTATTGCCGAGTGCCATCGGACATCTGACTTCCGCGTGGACGAAATCGCGAGCAGAAGCTAGTAGCGGGTACATACAAAAATAAATAATACGTTTACATAGATTTTTACTCACAGCTGGTCGATACATAGATTAAACACTCTTTACTGTGTATAGATGCACCGTATAATATTACAATTTGAAAATAGAGTTACATATCGAGTGAAATTATCTTAAAATGATCCACTATTCTTCAGGTATTTAGCAGCTGACACCCAGCTTTACTTCATGGGAATCATCATCTTCTTGGTATGCAGGACTGCCCTCACTAGGAAGGTGGCACTGAGCATTCTCTTCATTATAGGGATCATTGTCCCTGTACTGCATACTTATTATCAGCACTTGAATGGTGTTCTGATTTTTTCTCCGGAGTAAGTTTGCCATTACTATTTTCTACTATGAACAATGTTGTAGTAAGTGTAAGTGTAACACCAGATTTAAAAAATATGAAAAAAAGAACAAACGTGTATTCAGTTAATCTCAAAGCTCTGGCCAAACGGACCCCCACCGGGAATGGGAGATGAAATCGCTCGCGCCGAATGTGTCAACTAACTTGTATGTATGTAGGTGTTCAAACTGACGCAAAGACCCGCGTGACTTTCTAATCATTTAAACAACGTCTCCTGCGTATCGCGCGAGATTCGTCTCAGTGTGGCCAGAACTCATATTATAGATATCATTTTAAAAATATGAGCTAATTTAAAAAAAAAATCGAATAAAAAAAGACAGGAATCGATATTTATCTTCTATGTATACATAAAATGAAACTTTGTTCGTTGGTAAGCCCATCGCTTAAGAGCTGCTGGACCGAAATTGATATTTATTGTTTAAAAATGTTCGTAATAATCCAAATTAAGTTTTGATGGAAAGGAAATTCGTTAAAAGTTTCCAAAAACATTTTCAAATTCGGGAAGAACTGAACGTCGTTTTTTGAGGATTTTGATATAAACTATTTCAATTTGGAGAACACATCTTCGGTTGGGTCAGCTAGTCATAAATGAAAATGGTTCCATACTGTCTAATTTATGTGGCCGTGCATAATTTTTCTAATGATCTATCTCCGACTTTCAGCACAGCAATCGATTTATTCAAGGATGATGCCACGTTCAACACGGTCTTCACAAATGGACACACCAACCTGTCTGCTTTGATTATCGGCATGGCAATAGCCTACATTATCTATGACTGGCAGAAGGCTGGAGGCAATCCTCAGCAATTCTGGGTATTTTTTTCCTAAAAATCATCATCATCATCATCATAATTATGCACTCATCTAGTTTATTTTTTATTATTTTCCTTCTTTACTTTCACTTTTATCTGGAACGCTGTCATCTTCGTCTTGGAGGTGGGCGTTAATAGCAGATTCAAATTCTAAAATATGTTTTAGTTCCAATAAATATTATTATAGAGATCTTGTTGTCCTTCTCCCATGTTACTTGGAGTCAGCGCAACACGTTTCCTTGCTTAAAAATACAATAGTCAAAACAGCTAGTTGTATAAAGTTTTAATTTTGAATGGCTACAACGCTCGTTTAAAAAAAAAATCCTATCTCATATATTCAACGACCGAACTAAACTTGACCAAACTAAATTAGGCAGATTCGGTCAAAGTGAAATTCAAAGTGAAAATCCTGCATGCGAGTAGCACTGGAACGGTCAATGTGGCGACGCTAAGAAGAGGTCTATGCCCAACAGTGGAAGTCTTTCAGCTGAATGATGATGATATATTTAATAGATTTACCACTCTGTCAGATTATTTAAACCATTTTATTTCTTAACGTTATAAATTGTGTCATAAGAGCTCAATTTCGAATTGCCTTCATGTATATATTTTCTTGCCGTTTCCAGAAATACCGGTACCTATACTGGAGTACGTTGTTCCTGGCTGTGCTTATTTGGTACTCTGGCAGTATCTTCTTCGCTGAAGGTCCACCACAACCCTTCTACGTTCACTTGCTGTATGCTGCTTTCATGAAGCCTATCTTCGGCATAGTTTTTGCTATCGTTTTAGCTGGACTTATTATTCAATTTGAAGGTACATATTTAATTTATTTTATTTTGTCGTCTGAGGAAATTATTATTATCAAACAACAGTCGGACAAATCCTTAAAAGGACTTCAGTGGTTGCAGACCTTCACTGGGAGACTCAAACCGAACGCAGGAGCAATTTCCGTAGTTTAAAGAACGTTTGCATTCTAATCTCAGTCTTACACCCGGTTTCAGAATTGAGAATTTGTCAAATTCTACTTTAGCGTTTCTGAAAGGGCTAAAGTAGCCCGCGAAATTTAAATTTTCTGACGATTTTTGCAATATGCAGCTCAGGTCTGGGTCGACGGCACGTTATGGTCTACGCGCGCCTCAGAGATTGCATCACCATTGACGGGGTCCGATAGGGCCGATGCCTGCCGGGGTCGCGGATTCATCTGCCAAAAATACCTCCACTATACGTAGATATATTGATCAAAAACTTAGCAACAATGTAGATTTTTGCCAAGTTTTTGACATTGATTTTTGCCGAGATGAGATTGCGACAAAATTTTCAATTTGTTTTATTACGGGAATTGGCCTCCTAATATCACGTGTGACAAAGTAGTATATTGTTGCGATTTCTAAAAATGCTGTTAGACCATCCCGCTTTCCCCACTTATAGGTATATACCGGACAATCCTGGAGTGGCAACCTTTCACGTACATAGGCCGGCTGTCGTACAGTGCGTACCTACTGCACATTGCCTTCATCAGGACCGAACTGGCGTCGATTGTCGCCATTCAAAGAATTTCTGTTATCAGAGTTGTAAGTAATATGTTATTTAGAACTACTGACTAAATATGTCCTATGCTTCGTGAATTTTATGATGATGAATATTGTGACACATCCTAGTATAAATGATCTACTTCTCTTCTTGAACAGCACGACCTATTATAAGAATAGCTCATGCATTTATAAAAATATTTATTAAACATTTTTAACGCTTAAATCGGTAGATTTATGTGCGTACTTAGATACCGCATTTGGGCATCCTGGAAAGATGGATGTAAGGTTAGTGCGACTTAAAAAAAAAGATGTTTTTATATTGAAATATTTAAAAATGTATATTTGAGTCATTAAATAAAATCTAAATTATTATGGAATTGTGAAGTACCGAAATCGTATTGATGGTCGTTTCACATCAACCCCTGTGGATCAGTGTTGCAAATTCAATATTCTGAAACAATTTCTATATTTCACAGTTGCTGAACAGCTGCACATTAATTACGGGCACATTCATAGCAGCATTTTTCTTCTGGATACTGGTCGAAAGTCCTTCTGCAAACCTCGTTAGAGCCATCTTCACAAACCTTAAAACACATGTTGTTGAAGAAAACAAAGAAGATGTTAAGGAATCTACGAGAACCAAAGATGACAATGGAATAGATATGAGTCAGACAAAAATCGAAAATGGCACTATTGTTATTAAAATGAGAAACCAGAATATAGTTACGTGTACTTAATAATAAGAGTATTCTATTTATTATGGAGAAATGGTTTTGTGAACTAATGTAAAGGGCCAAATAAGAAAGTGACGAAGTTTAACTGGTGCAAGTGGTGTCATGTAAATAATAATTAAGTATGGAGAGGGATTAAACAGCATAGCCAAAGTAACAAATCAGACAATATTTTATTGATGTTTTGATTTTTTGTCGCACCATTATAGTAGGCTGGTTTGTGATAAAATAAATAATTTGTTGCCAATTGTGTTTACCTATATTTTTATTCTCAAAATATTCTTTCCAAGTGCTAAGTGGTTTCGGGCTTTTTTTTATAACGTAACTCAAGGATATAACGAATTCTTTCCAGAAATCTGCTACCAAGCAAAAACGCAGAACAAATTCTATTTGTATCCTTCATAAAGAAAAAGCAAAAAGTTTTGTGTCAACAGCTGGTAACCTATACGAGAATTCCTCGAAATTACAGGTGCATAGGCGACTCTAACTACTTTCAGCAGAGGGCAAATTGTATTGGATTGACATAAGCTTTCGAAAACTTTACGTCAATCCTGTTGAAAGTCGTTGTAGAAATACAAAATGCTTTCAGAGCGATTGTCATTTGTCTAGGCCTTCAAGAAAAACCTGAACCTGTTTATGAACGGAAACCTGTTTCTGTACCAAACTGCTTACAATATAATGTATTAATTTTCGATAGTTTATAATCTATCCATGTCAAACCGTCAAATTGTGAACGAACAATTTGTGGGGTAACTACAAATAGGGAAGCCGCGTTTAAAGCGCCAAAGCGCTGCATAAGGTCTATGTTTGGGCTTCAGGTGACGGACAGTTGTGTGCCTTATTTCAGAAAGCATAAAATTCTGACACTACTAGGCTTGTATTTATTTTATTATTTATGTACACACAGTAAAATAGATACAGATACGGCATATTAGTATTAGGTACAAAGGTACTGCTTATTTCTTAAGAAATTTCTTCCAGCAGACCTCCGAAAGGAGAAATGAAAAGAAATGTAGACAATGTTGTATGTGTTGTGTTGTGTGTTGTTGTTGTTGTATGTTGTTTGTTGTTTAATGTTGTATGTTTAAATGAAACTGCCTTATTTGTGAGATTAAATCCAAATTTGTTTTCTTACCTATCTGATACTTTACAACGTAACAGACGAAATGACATGCTACGCGGACGCACAGCCAAGACAGTTCTCATGCGGAAAAGTTTATTCTGCAGAATCCCGCTTTATAATAAAATTTAAAAAATCAATTAGGGATTTAGATTTGACTGGTTTTAAGTAGCAATTTAAAGATTTCTTATGTAATCAATGACTACTTAAATGACACTTTCACATATTAATTTAATTCAATTATTGTTTATATTATTTTATTTCTAACTGATATCCCTTTTTGAATTTGAACTATTATTATTAATAATATTGTTATAATTAATATTAATAATTCCCCGCCTCGTTGATCTAGTGGTCGCAAGCGCTACTGCTGAGCATGAGGTCCTGGGTTCGATTCCCGGGTCGAGCAAAGTGTTATTGGGTTTTTTCATCTGGAATTTCTCAGTAGCAGCCCGGAGTCTGGATTTGTGCCCGGTTGATGGCAATAGGCTCGCCCCCTATTACATGGGACTTAAACATAACTGGCGAAATGTGGGTGTGCTATAGGTACACCTCTGCCTAACACTTCGGGGAATACAGGCGTGATGTTATGTATGTATGTATATGTATAATTTATCATCAATGTAACTTACTTAACATTTGTACGCCCATGTGGTAGAATGGGATGAGACAATCTATGTTAAACTTAAGACCATGTAATATACATACCGATCATGTTCTGTCAAATAAATGATTATGATTATGAACCTGCCAAAACGATATAAAAAATTATAGACCTAGGTATATCGATTATCTTTATTGTCCCTAAAGTTTTCGAGTTACTATTGTATCCTTATCTGTATAGCCACTTGAAAAACCAGATAATAGGCAATCAACATGGTGTCTTTCAGGGCAGATCCACTCACTCTAATCTTGTAACTTTTTCACAAAATGTCCTAGTTTGTGGACCAACTGTGGCGTTGTGAGGAGTCTCTACGGTAAATAGTCGAGTGATGCTAAATATTTCACAATTATTAAGTTGCTAAACACATCACTAAAATCACAGAACAACACTTATTTCATAAGAACACTCGGCCATTTGAACATCCGCTGGTTTAGCTAGCAGAGCTATTCCCCGACCCTCAGGATTCCTTGAGCCCGACCTAGGGTGAATTTTTCATTTGTCATTTCCATCTCCTTACCATGGCAAGTCGAGAGCATGACAACGTCTCTTTTATCATGCCACTTTAGAACAGTCATACAGTCATTTAGCATTTCGGCAATTTCACCCGTTGTCAGTATAGCTTGCGCAACCTCTTTTGGTAGATGTCGTCTGTTCCTGCGAATGGTGCCACAAAAATCCGTGCTTCGCTCTTTAAGATATCTTGCTAATGATACACTGCTGTAATAATTGTCAGTTATAAAAATTCTCCCTTTATTTAGTAAATCCTGTCCTAATTGTACTACTAACGAACCAGGTTTATCAAGACAAGCTGTGACTTCATTATCTCCTGCAAAAACTTTATAATTCCATGTGTACCCTTTGCCTGTACACATTTTATAAATTCGCATACCGTATTTAACGGATTTGTTTGGATTATATGTTCTAAAAGTCAGTCTTCCTCTGAATTTCACTACAGATTCGTCATCTGCAACTACTGGTCCTGGTGTATATATCCTTTTAAAATTTGAAATGATTTTGTCAATTAATGGCTGTATTTTAAAAAGACGTCCTTCGTTATGATTCGTGTTATCAACGAAATGCCAGCATCTCAAAATTAGACAAAGCCTATTATAAGACATGTGGATATTGTGAAATAATGGATGATAGTAGATTTTTTTATTTTTCCAATATGATTCTATTGTAGGGAACGGATCAAACCAGTTAATAATATAATGCCCAAATATGATCTCATTTCGGTCCTAGTCACCGGCATCCATCTTTTTATACGCGAATAAGTTGGAAGATTTGCTTGTTGCAAAAGTTGACTCGCATACGTATTTGTTTCCGCTATCATGAAATCGATTATATCATCTGTCAAGATTTGAAAAAAAACAGTCCACAAATCGGAATCGGCATTGAAATGATGAAATTGTCGTTTACTCAAATAGCCTGTGAAGCATTCTCTTTCTAAAGGTAGTATATTCATGTTCCAAGTAGAAGACGCCGCGAAATTATTTTCCATTAAATTATTTTCATTTATGGCTTCAATAGTTTCTTCAGGTCCATATATTTGCAAATTCTCTAATCATTCTAGTACCTCATCTTCACCATCACTATCTTCTAAAATACGCACTAAATCATCGCCTGATACAATCCAAGTCATGGTTGATAAAATGAAGCTCTTGGCTTCATTTAAAAAGTAATAAACCCCAATAACAGAAAATATTATAGCTATTCACCAATAAACACACAATCAAAAACAAAATGACATTGTCAATGTCATGTCTATGCAATTTACTTAACTATTATGGTACATAATTATCTCTTTCGTTTTCCTCGTAGAGGTTTATCAATGAAACAGTCCGCCAAAATATACACGAGATCCACGATTTGACCATGTTTGTTACCTATATATATCGATCGTGTTTCGACGTACTTGGACAACACTATTGGTCGGCGGTTGAAGTTCATACGTCCATGCATTGTATATAACGCATTATTGGACGTGCAATAATTGTATTGATAATTGTCTTAGGACAGTGAAAGTGTTAATTTAATAAAATGCAATACCAGAGGCGTCGCTATCCCACAGAAAAAGCTAGCATTTCTTATAGACCTGAAATTACGTTATAGAGGTATGAGGAACAGGGTATCAAGTTCATTCATACCTCCATAGAGAAGGGCGGATCCTCCGACCAGACGGGTGTCGTGTCTGGTGGGTAACTGCCCGGCAATCGATGTCGAGACGATGTATATATGCTAGTTACTCGGTGAACTCTGCTTGCGCGATGCAGGCTTTTGCGTGTCGTCAGTGGGACGAGTAGCTCGCATGTGGCGTTGTAGATACATCATCATCAACCAAGCCTTTCAAACCGAAAAACAGCAACGCTGCTTAGGGGCATAAATATGCTTGGTGTACCGTGCGTGTTTCATGGACTGTAGCTAAATCTGTCTATCTTTCTTTTCTTTTCTTGGTAGCAGTACCCCATAGTCTTAAACAGAACTCAAACGAATGTAACCTTCCTTAGTTGCTACTCTTATACAGGGAGGATTTGGGCCACTAAAATGCAATTCACTGTCGTGCCATCGACACGACGAACAAGAAGAGACAGAGAAGATGACGTCATAATGTTCTTCCCCTAACCTTATATTCCCTAAGATTTATTTTATATAAGATTATTACCGTAGGTAATTGCCAAGGTAATATTGCACGACTATCATGCAATTTGATGTATCGATTGCTTGATCAAACACTCACACGTCTTGAAGTAGTATCTATACGTATAGGTAGTTATTGTGCCAATTACCTGTATTGCCCGTACAGGACTTAATTACAGTATAAACAGATGCCTTGAAGAAGAGACAATAGCCTATTAAGAACATTATTTGATTAAGTAAATGACAAAGACTGGTATCTCGTGTCGTGTCGTGCCTAATATTTACTACACGACACGAGATAGTAAGATAAGATAAATAACAATTTGCGGCAACTCGAGAATTTTTGGATGGTCGAATGGAAATAAACCTTTTTTACAGTCCGTACAACCGATTTTGACTTTTATTCCGTAGGCATAAGGAAGGCATTAAAAGCAAAAACGTGGTTACAATACCAACTGTTCACTGCAGCTGACATGTGTGATGCCATCAACGCAATAGAAGTCAAATTCGGTTGAACGGACAGTAAAAAAGGTTTATTTTCTAATCCTATTTCAAATGGAGATTACTAAATGTTAGTGAAAACAGGCAATAGTGATGCTTTCTAGTTTGTCCTACCTTTTTTTTCAAAACTGTAGTTTTCATCTCCAGAAACTAACAATAATATACCATAACATAACATCACGCCTGTATTTCCCGAAGGGTAAGGCAGAGGTGTACTTATAGCACACCCACATTTCGCCAGTTATGTTTAAGTCCCATGTAATAGGGGACGAGCCTATTACCACCAACCGAGCACAATTCCAGACTCCGGGCTGCTAGTGAGAAATTCCAGATGAAAAAACCCAATGACACTGTGCCCGACCCGAGAATCGAACCCAAGACCTCATGCTCAGCAGAAACACTTGCGACCTAGTGGTCGCAAGTGTTGCTGCTGACCCTAAAATGTTGAAACTAAAAATGTGGCTGAAAATCTGTGCATATAGACAAATTATGATTTTATTTTGGACGTCTTGTTCAAACCCTTATAGTAAGCTTCTAAAAGGTTTCAAGTGCTCAATATCAGTTTCATAATGGCTTCCGAATAAAAGGACCTGTGGCAGCATCTACAATACCACAGGTGAACTACGCATCAAAGATCTGACGACACTCAATTCCTGCATCGCGCAAGCAAAGTTATCCGCGCGACTAGTGTAGGTATAACTTTACAACAGACAAGTAGTAGCCCACCAGTCACAACAACCGTCTGGTTGGAGGAACTGGAGAATCCGCCATTATGAATGCGGAATGGTGAACTTTCCAGCCTGTTCCTCATACTTCTATAGACCAATCCGAAATGGTAAAAAACTTGTGATTTTGATGAATTTTACCGCTACACAAAATTGCTTTGAAACAGAAGTTCCACAAGACTAGAATGCAAACCATATTCATTTCTAATGTTAACATAAATTTTTCGCATTTTGACAGAATTAGTACCGTATTGACAGACTCGGTACGTACAGTGTTTGTATTACGGCAACTTTCCGCGCGACCACCCAACGCGTGCATCGAGTCGATAGGGCTGCATCGTAAAGCCGCGGTCCCACGGCCCGTGCCGAGCATTCCCACGGCGTGTGTTGGCCTGGGGCGACCTGTTGGCCACTATTCCAACATGTCAAGTGATATGGAGCGCATGGCTGCGTGTGAAGCCACTGTGGGATTATTAAGTGGTCGATAAACAAAGCAAAAAGAAACGTGCCCGTACAGGCCATGCAGGCCGCGACAGGCGTCCCCGCCCTGTGCCATGCCGCGCCTTTGAACTTACCGACTCCCGACGGATTAGACGGGCGACGATAGGCCACCGTAGGCCTCATCGGATGTGACGGTGCCCACGGCCTGTCGGCCTGGCCTGGCGCAATCTGGCCTGTGAGAAACCGGGCTGTGGGACCGTAGCATAAGGTGTTTTCATATAATTATTTATAGCTACGTGAGCTTTTGTCGTAGGGTTTTACATATATTAACATAGCAATATATTTCGAAAGCGTAGTTTGTATTATACGGGAAAATTTAAGAGAAAAAAGTTATTTGTGATTGGTTTTTAAGCACCATTTTGTGATTGCATGACATTTCACTAATAAATACGAGTACGATTAAAGGGTTAGAGGGACTTGTTTAATAAGAATGTTTTTCATGAACCAGTACTTAATAATTTATAAACTACTACAAATATTCTGCTGCAGATTACAAAAGTTCTGGGATGTTAAAACATTATTACTTTTATCTCACGGAGCGACGCGCGCTTTACTTGTGATTACCAAGTGTAGAATCACGTTGTGAATATGTGTGTAAGCGCAGGAGCTCTAGGTACTGTCCGAAACAATGGCGAAGTCGGAAGTGTGTGTGTGTGTGTGCGACTGTGTGTTATTTGCTGACGCTACTCTTATTCACGCACACAGCGTTTCTGTACACTTAGGAACGACAAGTAAAGCATGCGTCGCTTCGTGAGATAAAAATACTGTACTTTGTGTTTTTCTCTCTTGCTCAATGGGGTGGCATAGTAACACATACCCGGTCTACCTAAAACCCGAAAGTTTGCTCAAAGTAAATAAATCGAACATAAACATATTCAAAGCTCTTCTTAAAAAGTATTTATTTATTCAAGATTATTACCAGCCGTAGTCCTATTTCGCTTCACAAAATGTAATGGAAGTTTCGTACTGAAATATATTTACCTTCGAATACTTGGAAGTGTCATGTACAGGCTTTTTTCAATAAATAATTCAAGGCTACACTTAAGCTGACCTAGCTTAATACGCAGTTTCAAAAAAATAAGAGGCCAGCTTATGCTGGTTTGGATTATACTGACTTGATGCTTACAGCACCTATTAAATCGAGGATAAACTTTTATCTAATCTTTTAATGTCTAGCAAAAATTGGCTTTAAGAGGCGTCGTTGTGAGAGCCCAGAGATTGAGGGTCCCGCGAACACGCAATCAGGAAGCGTGGTACACGAAGAAGAGAAGAGCTCTGGACAATAACAGGCTGAATTTTGGGGAAAATCACCTATAAGTAGCGACTAGCGCCCGTGCCTGCCTCGCGCAAGTTTTTTTTTTTTTTTCTATGTAAGTTTAATATTAATCAATATAAGACATAAAACACAAAAAAAGAAAACTACTTATGTCTGATATAGACTTTGAAACGATCCAACCGATGTGCCCCAAACCGGTTTCATTTAGAAAGGCAATAATGCGAAACTGGCTTTAGACCACAAAAATAACCTTTTTTCCAACAAATAAACAAAATATAGGTATTTTTTTAAAACGTATGTGCACACGCCGGGTATCCGATGGTGTATAATGTAGATACAAAAATCTTCCGGAATACTCGTACATTTTCAAAATGGTGGCGAAAATTGCAACAAAATCCGTTGCGAACTTTAGAAGAACAACGCGGTTAAACAGATAGACACGCAAAGCGTCTTCAATTTATAATATTAATAAATGAATGAAAATCAAAATCAAAAGTCATTTATTCAAATTAGACTGAGAATCAGCACTTTTCGATCGACAGTCCCCCAAAACGCCAGTCCTTCACCACTTTCTAGTGCTTTAATTGTAATTATTTGAAAATGAACCTACAGCAGTTGTTAGTAATTGTTACTGATTGAAACACAGATCCGAACAACGCGTAGGTTAAGGCGACAATAGTTGCCAGCGACCTTGAGCGAGTGGGAGGAGCATGCGAAACTTTTAAGCTAATAAAATTGCACAGAGCGTTAGTGTCTACCCGGACATTGGTCAGCGATGGACTGCCGCCCGTCGCCCGCAAGAGCCCCCGCTTCAACGCGCATCAACTTTATTCGCAAAAACAACCCACCTTGATTTATCAAACACAATACAAATAAAAGCCGTATACGAAAATTTGGGTAGTTAAATTGTCTTTTAGATGGTGCAGATTTCATGAAAATACGCCCGATAGTTTTTGCGTGATTACCGTTTTTATGTTCGCGTTAGACATTACTTTAAAAATTAATTACACTATGTTATAAAAATATAATTTCAAATATTCACATATCAAATTACGAAGTAAATAGTCTAGTTTATTATATATTTTGTTCAAACAAATAAGACTCTTCGTTTAGAGGTGATGTTCAATTTGAAATCATTAAAAGTCGTATATATCTGCGCCTTAATGTGAACTACGATAATTATTCCTTGAGCCAAGACTAAGCGGATCGGCTGAATTGTCTTGTGACTGAAATCGCGGGCCATAATTAGTTACCAACTCCTTTTCTCACATAATAATAAAACTATACCCTATAATTATAGAAAATCATGTACACAAACTAGTACATTTAATACAGCAGTCTATCCACCAGTTTGGCGCCACGCAACCGACCGATTGATTAATTGGCTCGCTTCCCGTCTTCCTAATTAATGACTACGGCTCGGCCATTAAAAATATTTCTCTTTGCTGCTGCCAACCATCGAGGGTCGTGAGGTCAAACGCAGCAGTGAGCACTTTTAGACTAGGTATATCAGCGGTACACTTGCTCTACGAAAATCACCGTTACTGCTACGACATAGAGACGCTGTCAATGTCAAATTGGTACTACTGATGTGTGCTTGGACTGTGCCTTGTTGTAAGTAGGGATGTGTTAGGCGATCGGTTTTTGTTTTAATGATTGGAAAATAATATAATGTTTGCGCTTCAAAGGAACTGCGCATAGAAGGTAGTCTTTTGAGGCGCTGGGTATCTACAGGTCAGAATCTATGTAGAAAAGTTGTATTTTTATACGACTTTGGAGAAAAAGGGTTTAGGTTAGGTTAGATTTATAGTGGCCTACTACAACCTAATGATTGGTGTGTTTAAATGAGCCTGGTTTGCTATCGGATTTGTCTCGTTTGTCGATAGAAATAATTATTATTCATTTAGAATAATTTTTGATTTAGATCTCGAAAAGTAATTGATTAATTTCTTTAGGTAAGTACTCGATCTAGGATAGGATCAAACGCTCAAAAAAAAAATTGCCGTGGTATTTTAACAAACAATCCATCCTTTGATACTATATTTCTATCTCAGCTCTAAAACAAACAAACTAAATTCAGCCTAAAGGCTCCTTCGAAACGGTGCGACACGCGACGCGACACAAAGGTACCGCGTATCGCGCCTGTTTGTAGGAGCCTTAATACCAAAAACACATGGAAAGCCACTAACAAAAGGCCAAATAATATTTTTTGAGTGTTACAACACGGCTGTTATTCATCGTTCGGACGGATATATTGGCATATTTCGCGAAGCTCAAAGCTGGCAACACCGGGTGATTTGTGGGCGTTGCTGGACTACTACAAATTATGAATCTTCGACGCTGGAATGTGTATTGAATATTTGGAATGGCCGCCAGTGTATTTTAGGTGGTCTAGAGTTATAGATGTTCGGGGGAAATCGTTTTTCATTCGGGTCTGCTGGAGTAGAATTTAGTGGTCTTGCGCAATGAGTAGTTCATAAACTGAATTGAGATTACGTCCATGGCAGATGGTGGTCACCGATATAATAATTGTTATGTAATAGACAAAAAACTTTTTAACAAAAATACAACCGACTTCCTAAAAAAATACAAAAAAATAGTGGAAAATAACTTTAATTCGGAAGTCGGTGGCAAAGAACGAAAATACAAAACCAAAGACACCGACTTTCGAAATTAAAGTTATTTTCCACATTTTTATTTTTTTGGAAGTCGGTTGTTTTTTGTAAAAAACTGTTTTTGTTTTGCACTTTTTAGTTGTGGTACCTACCCCACACAAATTCGTACACCACTACTTGATATGTAAATAACAGTGACAGGAAGTTATTAAAACATCATCTATATAAGCTTAGTGGAAAAAATACGCATTATTAAGGATAACTCAAAAACTACTGGTCATATTTTGATCAATTTTATATGGTACCACATGAGAAGCACCAGCTTTCAAATAAAAAAACGTTCAAAATCAGGTCATCTAGGAAAAAAGTTCTGAGGTAACACATAAAAAAAAACGAATTGAGAACCTCCTCCTTTTATTGAAGTCGGTTAAAACATGGTATTTATGTTATTGATTGTTATTCGAAGCTTGGTTAGTTAAATCTTTAGTATTTCTTTGTCAAAACAAAAAATAATAACTACAGTACCTACTACTGAGTTACATTATAAACATATTTGATAATATACCATTTTAGAGACAACATTAAAATCATAAAACATATTTTTTTCAATCTGATTTCAATATGAGGTTATCTTACTATTAAAAGCCATAAACCTATGATTAAAAAAAAAACATTTTATCCGTATTGAAATATAAATAACTCCCAAAGCCATTAAACTAACCTACCTAATTTCAAGTGAATTAGTGAAAGTTAAATCTTAAAAGTATGAATAACTCAAAACATACTTCGGTCAAGATATCATACTATTGAACTAGGGCAGCGTATTGTTTACTAACAGCGCGAGCGCCTCCATTTCAACGTAATTCGAGTGCCAAAAGATTCTTGTAAACAATAAACTTTCAGTATTTTTCTAGAAAGAAAAGGTCTTACCCACGCCTAGCCAGTAAAATAAGTATAAAAACTTCTTTATAAGACTAAAATTTCACACTAAAGAATGACTGGCGCGGTCACTTGACCGCAAAACGCCCACCCGACGCCACCCGGCGACGCCAGCCGTCGCGTGCCGACTTACAGTTTTTAAGTAAGTAAGTACAAGTAGAATATAACATTTTCGTAAGAGGAAACAAAATTGTCTGGCATCCTGAACTAAAAACTTAGTCTGGGTTTAAGACTACATAAAATAAAATAGTGATTTTTAAGTCTGTAATATGATTTCCAGAATACACTTTCTAAAACAAGTTTTATTGACGCTTGTATAAAAAATGTAAAAAGTTGTGAGATCGACAGTACTATCACTAACCACACAATATCACACTATCACACATACACACGCAGATGCACACGCACACACATACACACTATCTTTACGTTTACATAAGCTATATTTTCTTTAAATAAATATGATTTTATTTTTTATTCTTATTCTATGCAAAACCGAGTACTTCCGACGTTTGGCTCGCAGACTGGAGCGGGACGGGGCTGCCCTGAAGCGGCTCCTGCCCAATCTAGGGGATCCAAACGCCTCCTACCGGAGGCTCTACGCTGGGGTCGTGCGGTCCATGGTCCTTTATGGGGCACCGCGTTCATTGAGGCGCCGACTAGCCCGCCGGTTGAACGCGTCCCAGAGGGTCATGGCCATCCGGCTGGTCTGGGGATACCACACGGACTCCTGCGAGGCGGCGAGCCTCCTTGCCGGATTGCCGACATGGGATCTGGAGGCAAAAGTCCTCGCGCACATTTGGAAGTGGCGCGAGGAGGCGAAATGCCGGGGCGTAACTCCGCTGCCGCGAGAAATCGCGGCACAGCAGACAGAGCTCCAGCGGGATCTCATGGCGGCATGCAGAGTACGAATGTCGCAACCCAGTGCTGGGCACACCACGGCGGTAAGTCCCCTCTTTGAGGAGTGGCTTGAGAGGCGCCACGGCGTCCTCACCTTCTCGCGTCCAGCCCTGGTCCAGGCCATGGTACGGAGCAAGAGGGAATGGGAAGCCGTCAGCGAAGCAGTAATGCTCGCGAAGGAGGAGGCGGAGTGCGTGAGGGTGAGGCAATCATTGCGCCCTCACGCCCCTAGTCACCGCAGGAGGAGATACCCTGGGCGTCGGGAGTCGATGGCCGACTCCCGGCTAGCGTAGGCGTGAGCTTGTCGCCCGGTAAGGACCAGGCCCGCGTCGACGGCGCGTTGTGTTCCACGCGCATCTCAAAGAGATGTCAGCATAATTGACGGGGTTCGATAGGGCCGATGCCTGCCGGGGTCGCGGATTGTTCGAAAGAGGTTCCGTGGCCCTGGTGCCGCACAGGCAACTGAAGGAACACGGGTGGGTTTAGTCAGTAAGACTCGGACACGCCCTCCCGCTCCGCCCAGAGCGGGACAGGTCATATGAAGATTTCACTCCAAAAAAAAAAATGGGGTCTGCTCCCAATGCACGAATTCCATAATTTCGGCCGAAGTCTACGTCACAATGACGACACGATTTGACAGTTGTCCCTGCTGGTATTGTGTTGTTGCCCATTCGAAAAAAATAATTTGTCACTGGTTTTGACAAATCAACTACTTTCGAACAGCCCCGTATCTTCGTTGAAGATACGGTCTGTAATCGTAAAACCAACTTTCTGTGGGCAGCTCGTTTGTGACATTTATATCAAACATTTTATCAATTATCGTAAAATGGTTAGTGTATAATTAATTTACTATGTATGCTGTTTATTATAATTTTTACTATGTTACTGCACTATCGACTTGCTAGTACGGGCGAGTAGAGCCACTTGACCGTAAAGCTCGCTAGTAGCTCGGAGAACGAACCTTTATTTTTTTCAATAGATCTTGCATTGTAGGTAACACATCTCATTAATATTACTTTAACGGCAAGTAGTGATATATATAGTTGAGAAAAGAAGTAATGGAGTCCAATTTGTTTGCCGTTCGGTTTCTGCAGGTCTGTTCCATAAGTATCTGTTTTTTTTTTGTTAACAAATGAATCAGAAAAAGTACCTGTAGATGCCAATTTATAGTGCCATTTACATCAATAGTGATCGATGGCCACTTAGGTACAAATTGATTGATTTGATTTGATTATTTGAACACTTAAATCCGAAATTCTAATTTTAAATTACCATAGAGATGTTTTCATATGACAATTGAAGTTAATTATATCTCAATTGTCAAATGAAATCTTAGTAGGAGTTGAGCTATAAGGCCGCCCGTTGTACCTATATTTTGTAGAGGTTTCTTTTAAATGTGTTTATTTGTGTACAATAAAGTATATACAAATAAATAAATTGAAAAAATGATTTTTAAATTACAATTTAATAATATTATTCAAAGAATAATTGTTCGAAAATGTGTTGAGATATAAAGTTGAAACTGCTAAATGTGTTACTAATTACCTTTAGTGAACGATTGCACAATAATTAAGAAAAAAATAACTTGTTAAGGTCTGGCCATAGGTCTTAACAGGCTATTTTTATAATAGCTATGAATTGGCTTTACCATACAAGCAACGTTTTAAATAACTACTTGAGACCTTTGAGGAAGAGTTTTTACATGGAAGAACAGGTACAACTACTACTTAGCTAATTCTATCATGCATTTGAGTTGTCAAGTTTGAATCGTATGTGTGCTCAAAGTAAACAAAATAAAAAACTAACATTGCATTAAAATATTTCAGAAATAAGCATCATCCAGTTTAAAATTAGAATCTCAAAACTACCCTCCGCCAACACGTCGAGTTTACAAATCGTTTGCAACTCCACAGCTCTCCAAAAGTTAGAGAACAACAAACAAAATTTAGAATCACCCGCTCGTTGTCCCATCTCATTTTAGTCCCGGTATTAAAACGTACTTTATCATCTCTTACCGGGTTTTAATTCGTGACGTCACTTGTACGTGCGTGGGTCATGTTGTCGTATCGTGGGGTGTGTGTTGCTGTGTAAAAGGAGGAGGAGACGGTTGTGTGATAGTTGCTTAGATGTTGTTGGTTGCTGAGTATTTTCATTTGTTATGATTCAGGGTGGCAGTATTTGCATAGACTTCGTTTCGTACCCCAGTAGGCGGCAGCAAGGACAACCTCCACAAGTGCGGGTTCACGGACTGCTCAGATCTCCGGTGCGTATGCGCCATCTTTCCACAGACAATGGCTCACCTCCCATCTTGCACCGCATGCCCTGTCACCTGCGCACATGAGGATCTAATGGCTGCGTCAGCGAACGGTATTCGGGTTGCTGAATTTTGGGCCGAACAAAGAGAAGCTATATAATTATAACTTTTCGTGTTATTTTTGCCATCGAAACGTTAAGAATAGAGAAGTGTGGCAGTCATGTCATGCTGTTTAATTTACTGAAGACAACACAGGGGCAATTCCCGTATTTTTAAAAACGTTCACATCCTAATCTCAATCTGTCAAAAATACCTGTCATTTTGTAAATTATTGACAAGTTTCTAACATTGATTGTCGCTGAGATGAGAGATTACGACTAGATTTTGACCATTTTTAATTACGGGAATTGGCCTTCAGGTAATTGATCATGGCAGTAAAGGTCAATATTGAATTGAATCGAACGCATGAATGTGTGTAATCGTGAGGTTCTTGCTAGCACTAAAATACAGCAATATCAATCCTCTAAGATAATAACTAAATTATAACACCCTTATGCTTAGACGTTGAGAGTTGCTGGTTCAATCGCCGCAGAATGGTCGAATTTAAGCCAGCACACGTTTATTTACATTTTAGGGGTGCGCGTTCTCTGCTAGAGTGACTGTCACCAGCCAGTGTCAATCTTGTCCGACCTCTTCGGTAGGCTTAGTAACTTCGTAAAAAAACGAGGTGGCGTCACTTGCTGCGCCGTCATATGTACATTTAAAACATCATTATGTCTCTGTAATCTTCTAACAATTCACAGAAACGGACCGATGTTTTAAATATGCTTAGCGGTAGACGTATTTAGCGATTTGTGGTGCATGCAGCTAACCTTAGAACTTAAACGTGGTTATCTTCTTTTCGATTGTTTTCTTTTTTCTTTCATAATTGTCCTTTTTTTTCTTTATTCAAATATCCTGCCGCCTGCATTAACAACTGGTTGCCATAAACACTCACGTAATGAAGGCTCAGTGTGAATTCGTGGCACAATAATTAGCCCGTGGTCGCGCCACAATTACGTGCTGAGCGGGCGATTGTCGCGCTCGCAATAAGTTATGTACAGCTTTAATGTTCACGGCTTTTAATGAGTTGGGACGCTGCTTCTTTTATGAGTAGGGCAATGGTTTTAGGCTGTGTGTTGTGTGGTGACGAGCTTGGCAAAATTGGTAAAGGATGGATGAGAATGGCCAAGGATGGGGCTCAGTGGCTTGTGATTGGAGAGGGTTATGGCTAGGAAATGCAAATTCAAGCGATTTCTCGAGATCAATCTCGTCGGTAGACAATCTGTTTTATGTAAATAATATAACACCAATTCCACAAGTACTTAGCTGTATATATACATAACGTCCCGAAATCAACCGTCGGGCAGTTGCCCACCAGACACCACACCCGGTCGGAGGATCCTCCCTTTTCCATAGAGTATGAGTGAACTTTACACCCTGTTCCTTATACCTCTATACTGGTGACCCCGACGTGATCGGAGGTCTTAAACCCTCTCCTGGTCGACGCCAGCAATCAGCCTCAACCCAGCGCTGTACCACATCCGACGTACTGGAGCATAACGCAGTGCCACCCCGACTCACTGGGGAAACCTTCGCAGACAGATCCGACTCACCGCGAACTATGCGATACCCGATTCCGACTCACTGGAACCTCAACTGGCCCTGGCAAGCATCGCAAGATACAAGACTCAGCCCACTATTGACCTCCGGTCCCCGGGGGGGAGTGATGTAGCGGTATCTACACCGCCACATGCGAGCTACACGTCATACTGACGTCACGCAAATCCTGCATCGCGCAAGCAGAGTTTACCGCGCGACTGGCATATATACAACGCCCCGGCATCAACCGTCGGGCAATGGCCCACCAGACACAACACCCGTCTGGTCGGAAGATCCTCCCTTTTCTATAGAGTATGAGTGAACTTTACACCCTGTTCCTCATACCTCTATAACGTCAACCGGTGCAGCATACGAGAAGAAAATAACAAAAAATTAGAAATAAAATAAATACACAAAACCTAGTTCTAAATGCTTATATGAACATAATATTTATAAAATGGTAATATTACGGGCATCGGCTCATGCGCCGCCGCAAAGCAAAGCAATAGTGCGTAAGATTCATGTGACTGAAAGAAAGAAAGATAGAAAAAAACGTAATTATGAGTGGACACTTATAATATTGATATCAATCTCTCTTAAATGCTAGCAAGTCTAACAAACACGGTTATTTTATTGTTCAATCCAAGCTGAAGTCTAACTGACATCAGATTTTTAAAGAAAGCATAATCCGCCTGGTAACCGACACAGTCTGAAGAATTGCGAAACTTAAGTGGCAATAATGGGCAGGGAACATTGCTCGCAGAACAGGTGGCTGATGGGGCGAAAAGATCTGGAGTGGCGACCGCGTCCCGGAAGACGTAGCGTTGGAAGGCGTCCCACAAGGTGGACCTTGTGAAGACCGCAGAAATCTGCTGGATGCGAGAAGCACAGAACCCGTCGAAGTGGCGATGTTCGGTGGAGGCCTATGTCCAGCAGTGGACTTCTTTCGGCTGAAATGATGATGATCATCTGCGTAGCTTTTTTCCAACAATATTGGGGTCGGCTTTCAGTCTTACCGGATTCAGCTGAATACCTACTTAAGTCTCCGCCAGATAAGAAAAAAATAAAAGCTATTAACCCGACTTGTGCCAAAAAGTCCGCAAAATTTCGTTAGAGATCGCTCGTCATTAAAAACTATCGCTAATAATGCATCGGTCGAGTTTTATAATACCAAACACGTTCGTTCGTTTGTTATGATCGTGTTAGCGCTACTTCCTTTACATTTTTTTCGTATCGTTTTGAAATATTGGATTACATCGGTAGACGGGTGTTAACGACCTTTATTTTTTTTTTATCTGGCGGAGACTATAGTATTTTACACGGACGGGATATTTCTAGTTCCACTTTTATCTGCAGATCCTCATTATTCATGATTTTTGCCCTAACTTATCACCGTGGAGCGGATAAAGTAGGACGAAAATCATGGAAACCGACATATGACCAAGCAATTAATGCAACACACTCGAAAATCGATGCTTCACCGCATATACCTACTTGTAACCGTACAGACAGCCCGTGTATAACCGAACAGGTAACAAGGACGAAGTTTTTTAATGACGTGTCCCGTGCTTCTGTAAATAAATCCGTATTTTTTTGCGAATGGATACAAAATACGGGACGGAATTGATTTCTTTTCGTTTCGCATTTTTTTTTGTAATTTTGTCGTATAGTCTTCGATTTTAGAATTGATTGAATAATGCATGGTATTAACCACTGTACTATAAAGTGATAACCTCATCGCCACTCTCTATACCTAACTAATATTAGGTCTTTACCTATGAAATTGCCGTTCTGCAGTACTGGCCATTTCAAATCAAAATAATTTTTGTTTGGCTAAGAATTCTAATTTCAAATTAATTTTATTTTAAAAACATGGTTTTTTTTTTCTAAAAGTAGTCATTTCTTTATTGATTAGTGTTACATTTTCATCGCATTTCAATCTTTTTCGTCATCATGGATACGTTAAAAATTCGAGTAATTATGGAATATGAGTACCGTCGTGGCAGCAACGCGGCACAAGCGGCACGCAACATCAACGACGTTTACGGAGCTAACACTACAAACCAACGCACCACCTGTTATTGGTTTGCTCGCTTCCGTTCTGGAAATTTCGACCTGAAAAATGAACCTCGCGGTCGTCCGAAGACTTTGGTCGACAATGACGAATTAAAGGCGATTGTGGAAGCTGATGATACACAATCTACGGCTGAATTAGAGGCAGCTTTCGACGTTAGCGTCAAAACAATATTGGTCCATTTGCGTCAAATTGGCAAGGTAAAAAAGCTTGACAAATGGGTGCCCCACGAACTCAATGATCGCCAGCGCGAAGTACGCGTCGAGACGTGCCTTGCACTGCTCAACAGACACACAAATGAAGGAATTTTGAACCGCATTGTTACCTGCGATGAAAAATGGATTCTGTTTGATAACCGTAAGCGCTCAGCAAGTTGGTTGGATCCTGGTTCAGCACCTAAACAATGCCCTAAACGAAAACTTACCCCTAGAAAAGTGATGGTCACTGTTTGGTGGTCTAGCGCCGGTGTGATTCATCACAGCTTCTTACCAAACGGGGTGAGCATTACTGCAGATGTGTACTGTGAAGAACTGAACACAATGATGGAGAAGCTGGCGCATCTCCAACCAGCATTGGTCAATCGCTCGTCTCCGCTGCTCCTGCACGACAACGCGCGACCTCATACTGCACAGCAGACGGTCTCCAAGTTGCAAGAACTGGGGTTGGAAGCTCTCCGTCATCCGCCCTACTCACCAGACCTTGCGCCTACAGACTACTACTTTTTCCAGAATTTGGATAACTTCTTGGCGGGAAAAAAATTTAATACCCGAGAGGCAGTACAAAATGCCTTTGAAGAATTTGTTGCCTCCCGTCCAGCTGATTTCTTTAAGAAGGGCATCAATAAACTGCCACTGCGATGGCAAAGATGCATTGATTGCATGGGTGATTACTTCGATTAATACAAATAAAAAATTCATGAAAAACATTCGTTTAAATTTTTTCATACAAAACGGCAATTTCATAGGTAAAGACCTATTATATGTAATATAGAATAGATTCATAGACGCGCTTCTTGCCCTTGAACACCAAAATCTCTCTTGCTCAAACTCTCATACAGCCCATCATAGACTACGCTGATGCCTGTTATTTGGATGCCACCGAGGAGCTGAGCGTTTGTAAAATATCTGTATTCGTTTTGTTTTTAACCTTAAAAGGTATGATCACGTGTCTAACGTTCGCAAGATATTCAAGTGGCTCCCTATTCGACTTCGCAGGAACTCTCGGATATTGTGTCTGCTATTTAACATACTTCACAACCCTAAAACGCCATCCTATCTCTCCCCACTCAACCGACTTCTACTCCTACTTTTTCACTGTGCACGCGGTACGGTTGTGGAATTCACTTCCACCACGCATTAGGAACTGCCAAACTGTTGGAGTGTTTAAAAGTAGAGTAAAACAACACTATCTTTCCACTTTATCATAGTTGCTTATGTATTTATTATTTAAATTATATTATATTTTATATATTTCAGTGATATTTATTTTAGAAGTATGTATGTATGTATATTCTCTTATTGTATGTTTATATTTAAATTAGAAAATTATTTTAGATTTTATGTATTTTGTTTTCCCTTTTACTCTTACACACGTTGTCTTCATCTCTTTAATATATTCTCTTATCGCAAATATGCTGGAAGAGATTTCTTTAGAAATAAGCATCACCTTTGTACCTATTTTTCTGTTCCTTTCTTCTTGTCTGTTTATATATGTGTGTATATAAATAAATAAACGCTGCAGTAATGTACTATTTAACGTCATTTCGTTGATAAGTGACGTGAAATAAGACATTACTGAAGCGGCCGACAACAGAGGCATTGATGGCCGAACGTGAAAATGTGTGCCGAGGCGAAGCCGAGGCACACATACGTGAGTTCGTGAGTAATTATAAATTTCAGAATCAATGACGAAAAACGATAACTTTTCTCGCGCCAATATGTTCATTTGTTTAATTTTCACTTTAAACATAAAATAAAATATATGATAAGTTACCTCCTTGGTTGCCATGAAACGAAGTAAAAAGTTCGTTCCATTTTTAAATGACACGACAGCTATAGATTTTCATACTAACATTGCCGGCCGCTGCTCGCATGTATACAGCATTTTGGATTTATCTTCTTTCAGTTTTTTTGACCAATACAGCATTTTGGATTTATCTCGAAAAAGTTTGTCAAAATAATGCTCTGATTTCCAAGCATGTTTGAGAAAAGTTTTTTTTGTTGTTTGTGATTATACAATTGAATGCCGTAGGTAGGTACTGTAAAGGTTGTCTGCAAAAGGGAACCTTACATCATGCAGGCTAATAGAAAAACGACTGGTTGCATTCGATCACTCAAGCAAATTTAGAATTAGTTTCGAACATGAATATGCGGCGATTATTTTCATAAAACGATAGTTATGTAATAGGCGTGTAAAAGTGAGTACGCCCTATTGAAATAAATAGCGAAAATTCAGTATTGCTGTTTATTTTCTTATATAGCGCCTACACCATATACATTCAGGTACCGACAGGGCCTTTGTCCACCGCTGCCGTCAACAGGGGGCCAAGTCTACTAATTTACAAACGTCACAATGGTCTCTGCATTGTGAGTTCTTGACAAATTTGCCATACAAAATCTGGCCGTCAACGAGAACGAGATGATGGCGCTGAAATAGCGATACATTCATTTATTAAGGCCGCGTGTCTACCGCACGCCGTCACCGGGACGACATCACGCTCGGTTCGAATAATGTTGTTTCACGTTGACGTCCCGTTGACGGTGACGGGTGGACAAATGGTGTCAGCTCCACCATAATTATGTAGGTATTACCTTTAACGTTCCCGCAGACAGGCGCGACGCGACTCTGATGGTACAAATTCTGTAAAAGAAATTGTTCTACCAGTGTCCAGTATCTGCGGGAGCCTTTACATACACATGTACGGTAGGTCTATACATATTGATCATTGATTAGCCAACACACTGCGATCTAAATCCCGTGCATGACCGCAAGGGTGTGGATGAATAGCTCTATTACATTATATCGTTGTCAATCAAGTCGAACGCTAGTGTTGTACCTATTTCCCGGGAAATCGTCTCGGGATCCGGAACTGTGTTAGGTATTTATCTCTCCATATCAGGAACATAAATTGCACTTGGTAGGATACCTGCGATGACAATCAATAACTTGTGTCGAGACTTCCAAATATCGTTACATCCGGATCGTTAGGACTTTGCGACCGAATTAAGTCGTAAAGTGATCGCTATCTATGTCGAGACTGCAGGCCCAGGTCGAACCTACTTTTCGCACATTCAACAAAGTAATCTTCAGAATGTTTCCAACTAGCTGCGCTCCGCGGTTTCACTCACATAAGTCTCGATCCCGTAAGAAAATCGGAATAAAAAGTATTCTATATCCTAATCCAGGTCATGTCTACGCATGTGTAAAATTTCATCCAAATCGGTTTAGCCGTTTTGCGTGAAAGCGTAACAAACAAACATACAAAAAATCTAATATTTTCGCTTTATAATAAATTACATATTGTTTTAGCTTGGATTAACTATAACGTTTAAAAACGTCGTATAACGCTGCTGCCAATCCTCCTGGTAAGCCAAATTTTGGTTTGCTAACCACAATAAAATAACACATAATTAATAATACAATGTTGTTTTTTTTTGTATCTGTCACATAGAAACTGCAATGCTTCTGAACGATTAAGAAACTCCTACTCTTGCTTTTACCAATAACTTTATATAAATTGAATTGACAAATTCAATGGAAATAATTGATGATTAAACGAACTTATCTGTACGTGAAGTTCGTTCATAATTATGATTTAAATACTATTTAATTAATTTTAATAAAACTGAAAAAGAAATAAAACTTTAGAAAAAAAAGGAAAATATACATGAATTAAAACTTATTCATTCAAAATTTTACAAAAATTTTCACGTTTAAAGTGGTACACGGATCATTTGGTGCGTGGCCATAATTGAAAGTAACGCTGCCATCGATCGCCATCTTGTTTTTACTTCACGCACAGTGCCTCGCTGTCAATGTAATTCTAGCACTTAAAGATCTTTGTAGCACTTAAAACACGAATGACGTTAAGACGGTTGGGGGATGTTTACTGTTTTAACAAGAAAAAGTCAAAATAACAAACAAAGATGCGTTTTCGGCTTATGGTACGCGTTACTTCATGTATAATAATTGCTTAACTCTTTAGACGAAGCTGAAGAATAACTGCTGTTACTCGTTGCAACTGTATTTCTCATACAATTCTACCTCTACACATACGTACATAGTTCGCACATAATTAGATTTGGTGTGAGGTGCTAAGTGCGGACTGTCGCAGACTATTAAATATAACTACAGTAATTGTGATGTTAACGAAATGGAAGCAAGTAGTAGCAACGGTGGGTACTGTTACATGTTAGTGAGACCGGCATTAAGTGTTTTTGGTATTAGGTGATTAGGTATCACGAAATAAAGAACGAAAGAAGACAAAAATTATTTGGGACACGGACAGGAAATACAAATATTAAAAAAGGACATTAAAAACTAACATAAAAATGAAAACAAAAAAAAAGACCTGTGTCTGGCCAAAAAGGCAGCATAATCCCAGCATAGAGACGCGATGTTTAAAAAAAAAAAAACGCAGCGCTGGTATGCTGATAGGCCCGCTGTGATACTGAAGAAGGGTTCCTTTACTGCTTCGTGGTGGCACGAGCTGTGCCTGTCATGTCGGTATGTGCATATTTGTATGTATGCATGTGTGTTTGACTTTCTTTAAAACATTCCTGGTATCGTAATATTCTTTCGATTTTTCTCAGTATGTTTATGTTCATATCAAAATCTGGTCAATCAGTGTCGTTATTCGTATCGAAACGGGTTCAAATATTTGAACAGGGAACTGGCAGTTTTATATATACAGGTAAACCTGCAGTATGGAAAACCTTTTATTTTAATTCAATTCCGTAATTCAATATCTTGCATGGTATGTTTAAATTGTTTTATTTATTCATCGCTTAGTCAAATAAAACGCGTTAGTCCACTATTTTTTATAAAAAAATAAAATGAGTTTTAATTTTTGTGTGTTTCGTGAAATAAAGTAAATAAAACGTTCGTTCGTTTGTTCGTTTTAATGATGCAATTGCTTACACATTTTGAGACTAGCTTTGAACTCGAAACCTTAGATACAGCTGATAACGGGAGGCCTTGACTATGACTAAATCTCTAAACCCTTAAACAATTCCAAACACGCCTCACGGAATATATATGTCACCTGATTACTGGATGACATCATTCACACCTAAAAACGGGACTATTTCCGTAACACATTTCCCGTAGATAAACATCGCTATTGTCACCGATGGGCCTAATTGTTGAAACCGAGCCACCCGCGGCGCGTATATTTTTGACACTGATTACAAATGTCACTCGCTGCAAATTCGGCATGCGTTTAATTTGGCAGGCTTTTAGGTCCTAACATAGATTTCTGTTAGCAGGCTTTTAGGTCGAGGTAGGAAGTTCTACTTGAATGATGGGTTAAATTACAGCCGAAATGGGAACGAAAAGGGGTATTAGCTGATTGATCTTTATACTGACTGGCTATTGCAGATCAAATTACGTTATACTTCTGTGTAATATTCTGATGTTAAAACTCAATATGGTGAAATTGAAAGTCGACTTCTGGTCTTTGGGAAGAGGAATATTGACAATCGAACTTAAAGCAAGGTTACCAAACAATTAAAAAAAAAACTGACTCTCTTCAGCCATTTTTCAGGATGTTAAGAAACATAATAACAATATTTGGCAATAGCGACCCCACGGACCCTATTTCCTGGGAGAAGTCATGTTCCTCATCTCCGGCTTGCCTTTATTGGCCGGCTGAAGTGTACACTGACGAGGTACTGAGCTCCCACCTCATTCTTGCCTTTATTGGCCGGCTTGAGCGGAGATTGGCAAGAGCAAACGTGCCGGGAGGAAGGAAGTATTGTAGTAATTGCTGGTAGGGATGTTTAGCATCTTCTGGGCTCTGGGATTGTTCTGATTGCCTTGGAATACCTCTCCACACCTCAAGCATCTCAGGATATTTTTCCCCCTTGTCGCTACGTCACTAACCCATTTACGCCCATTATTGAGTGTGCAAGGCACCCCCTGCCATTTTTTCCGTGTACAATGAAACATTGATCAGGCAGGAGCCATAGCCCTTTGCTAGTTTTAGGTAACCAGTCCACTTTAACCATTCAAACATATATTCTAATATCTTTGTTTCCATATACAGCAATAGTCCACCACCAACCGGGGGTCCTACATGCGGCCTCCAGTGCAGCACACACTCGCTCCAACGTCCGTCGTCTGCGCGCGTCTGTAGGTTAAGTTTGCTACGCCTATCAGTTTGGTGTTCATTCTGATTTGAGAGTTTTGAATTCTATTACTGTCTGACTGCTGACTGAGCAAATGTCCTAATATTCTTACACGAGTACGTAACCCAATCTTCCTCCTTTAAAAACCAGAATGAAGGTGCGGTTGCTTATACTAAAGATTTTTTGAAGTGCTCTGAAGTCCCTTCTTTTAATGATGCAAGGTGCCTGGTGCTTACATTTTTTGACAAGGTTGCTTTTGTTGCTCTATACCGGTCTCCCTCGTATAGGGATTTATCACCATTCCTTTCTTGTTTACTCAGCCAGCTTGCAGTTTACAAAACAATTGCTCTTATAACATAACATTTCGTACCCTTCGATCCAAGCGATAGTACTGTGAAACGGCTTATACCCAAAATCCCCCCTGAGAGATTTGAGAGATTTTGGAACTTCTTTTTACATTGAGTTCCATTTTCCCCCCTAAGGGGGATTCTTAGGGGGGAAAATGGAACTCAATGTAAAAAGAAGTTCCAAAATCCCCCTTGTCATTTCGACCTATTCCCAAAATCCCCCCTGAGAGAATCGCCCTTAGGGCGGAAAATGGAACCCAATGTAAAAAAAGGTCTCAAAATCCCCCTTTTTATTTCGACCTATTCCCATTTTCCTCCCTGGGAGATTCTCTCAGGGGGATAACGGAACCCTAATGTAATAAAAGTCCCGAAATCCCCCTTTTCATTTCGACTTATTCCCATATTCTACCCTATATTTTATTTTAATTTTCTAGGCTCTTTAAGTAAATAAATAAAAAATAGTGATTATATATTATACAGATTCTATAAAATGTAATAAACAAAAAGTCGACAATATAATATAATATATAAACAGTCTTTATTTTTTTCACAGAATTTTATAATAATAAAATGTGATGAGGAGTAAAAACAATCACAAATAAACAGCGATGAGGGCAATTGGTTTGAACATACGTTCGAAGAATCAAATGCTCGATGGGTTCTCGGTCCGAAAAACGACATTCCGATTTTCAACACTTCGAATAAACTGCTAAAATTAGGATTCTGATACAATTAGTGTACGAGTAATATTCAGAAATTCAAAATCTGTAACGTTTAATGTAAATTAAAAACGTCTACTTTGTTTTTGAGTTTTCTTCTTCTCCTTATGGACCTGCGTCGGGTACCCGCGACTGTTATTGTATCCTTTGGGTTAGGTTTGACCATTAACGCGCGAAGGCGAGCGTGCCGCGGGAGCTGCCGCCGAGCGCCAGATCCCGTCTATTGTTGGTGAATCCTTTGGGTTAGGTTAGGTTACAGTCAGGACGACGGATTGAGGATGTCCGTCGCCCCCCATACATCAGGACCCGAGGCGGCGGCGCGTAGTGTTCCACGCGCGCCCCTCTTAGACGTCGCGGGCGGAGTCAAACACCTCACTCCCCCCGCTCGACCGGACGGGGCCCGCGGAGGCGGGCCGGCACCAGTCGGGGGTTGTGGAAGATTCGTACGTTCCCGCGACCCCCGGCGCAGGTGTGAGATGGAACACCGGGGTGGTTTTTAGTCAGTAAGAGTCTGACAGACCCCTCTGCCCCCCAGGGCGGAGGACATCCATGAGGATTTTCCACCCAGGATTAAAAAAAAAAAGGTTACCGTTTTACAGGGCGTTTTATTTCGGGATTCTAATTAATCGGTACTTTAATAATCGGAATTCGTATTTTTGACTTTTCGAATTATCGTTAAGTCGCATTTTTTGTTATTCGATCTATTGAAACTTGGTATTTTGAGAATAGTAATTATAAACGTTAGGAATATTGAATTATCGGAGTTATAAAAATAGGATGAATGATAAATCGGAGTTGTTATATTAGGAATTTTGAACCATTCGGAATTATGAAAATCTGACGGAATAAAGTTTTTCGTATTTATGTAGTGTACCCCGACAAAGCCCCACCTCGCGTTGCTCCTATTAGGCTTTGAATGGTCAAAATTATTCTTAAGTTCGCATCGCTCGCTTCTTTATTCTAGGTTAGGTTTAGGGATAGCTCCGCCAGCTGAGGAAGAAGAGGAGGCCCCCCCTGTCACGGAGTTGGAACTCCGCGCGGCGATTGTCCACATCCGCGCCAAGAAGACGGCTCCGGGCCCCGACGGTGTTCCGGCAAGAGTGGTGGCGATCGCTGCCACCATCCTAGAGGCACTCCGATTCCACGGAGTGCCCCTATACATGCGTCGTCTGCTGGCCAGCTACCTAGAGGATCGGACGATCGTCCTCGTTAATAGGGCTGGCCAAGTCCGGCGGTACGCCGTCGAAGCCGGCGTTCCGCAGGGGTCAGTCATAGGACCTGTCCTCTGGAACATCGCCTATGATTGGCTCTTGCGGGGAACTCTCCTTCGGGGCACGAGTGTCATCTGCTATGCGGATGACACTCTCCTCACCGCCCGGGGGGGGAGTTTTAGGGAGGCGGCCAATCTGGCCTCGGCGGGTGGATCCTTGGTCGCGGGGAGGATCCGCCGCCTAGGTTTAACGGTGGCGCTGCACAAGACCGAGGCCGTGTTCTTCCACGGGCCTCGGCGGCGCCCCCCACCTGATGCCCACATTTTCGTGGAGGGCATCAGAATTGAGGTGAAGGCCCAGATGAAATATCTGGGCCTTGTACTCGACAGCAGGTGGCGCTTCGGTCCGCATTTTAGCGGGCTGTCGTCGCGCCTGCTGAAGGCCGCAGGCGCGCTCTCGTGGCTGCTACCCAACTTGGGGAGGCCCAGCGCGCGATGCCGGCAACTTTACGCCGGCATCTTGAGGAGTATGGCCCTTTACGGGGCTCCTATCTGGGAGGACTCCCTCCAAAGGAGGGAGAACGCCGCCGCCTTGCGGACGCCCCAAAGGGCCATAGCCCAGCGGGCGGCGCGGGCCTACCGCACAGTGGGCTTCGCGGCAGCATGTGCTCTGGCCGTTACCCCTCCTTGGGAACTCGAGGCGTGGGTGCTCGCCAGAGTATATGAATGGACGGCGGGGCGGAGAGCGGGAGGAGAACGCCCAGCCCCGGAAGAGCGGGAGGCCGTCCGGCGGGAGGCGAGGGATGCCATCGTCCTCCATTGGACGGGGGAGCTCGCCACCGCAGCTTTTGGCCGCCGAACCCTAGACGCGATTGGGCCAGTGTTGCGAGACTGGCTCGAGCGGTCGCATGGGTTCCTCTCGTTCCGTCTGGTGCAGGTGCTGTCCGGACACGGTTGCTTCGGATCTTACCTGCACCGGATAGGACGGGAGGAGACGACGTCGTGCCACGACTGTGGCGCGGCGGACGACATGGCGCAGCACACCCTCGAGGTGTGCCCGTCGTGGTCCGAGACGCGCCGCAGTCTCATCGCGGTGATCGGACCGGACCTCTCACTTCCCGGCTTGGTTAATGCCATGCTGCAGGATGAGAGGTCCTGGGCGGCAGTCGCCTCTTTCTGCGAACACGTCATGTCCCAGAAGGAGGCGGCTGAGCGCGCGCGGGAGGACGATCCTCACGCGGCGTCGCTCCGAAGGCGGAGGAGGGGTCGAAGAAGACGTCAGTTTGATAGTCATCTCCGACTCCTCCCAGGCGGAGGCCAGCAGGCAGCGGGTGCGGGGGCGCCCTTGCCTGTATTGCACAGGCCTCCACCAGTGTCGGACGGGAATGGCCAGGTGTTCCCGGCCATTCCCGTAGCCCCCCAAGCTGGGGGGAATGCGGGGCCCGCCAGCTAGGCGGGCACGCGCCGGGAGGGTTGTGGATGCAAAGGCTGAGCCGGATTCCCATGGCCCTCCCATCACGGCGATGTGGGAACACCGCTGAGTTTTAGTGGGTATACTGTCATTCCGACAGGAGTCCCACATATCCCGTCTCGTCCCCCCACGAGCGGGAATGCATAAAGCATTTCTCAGCGAAAAAAAAAAAAAAAAAGGTTAGGTTAAATAAAACATCTGCCGGTGCCCGCGGTAATTATTTAGGCAACCAGCACCGGCGACCAAATCGGCGACCAGCGCTGGTAGCAGAGACACTCCCAACATTTTAATGACCTCAATGGAGATTTCTGGACATTGATTTTTATTGATTTTAGTTAGGGGAATTATCAGGGGAGAATTTGAGACTTTTTTTTTTTAGATTCCTGTTTGTCCCGTCAGGAGTACTTTCACGGGGGATTTTGTTTTTTTTTTTTTTAGAGTCCCATTTTCCCTCTCAGGGGGGATTTCAGGGGGGATTTTGGGAATAAGCCCTGTGAAACGCTTCTCCGACAGTCTGCAAAATTGTGCCCTAAATTGTGCAGCAGCGGCGAGAAGATACTTCAGGTTCACCAGCTCCAAGATCTACAATAAAGTAAATAAGAGCATCGACATTTACCGCTTACGCACTCTCACTCACAGACACCCTCACTCACTCACACACCGTCACTTACACTACAACTCCACACTACACCACACCTCAACATACACAGTTTGCATGGTTTTATTTTGGCATGTTTACGATCTTTATTTTGGCGGAAAAATGTGTGTCTTAAGTTTAGACGGGCGTTGCAGCTGCGACACAGTTTTTAACATTTATAGTTAACATGGTTTCCATTGTAATTATGTCAATTTGTTTTTGAACCAAAATAAAAATAAAACTTTTACTTTACTGTATCTCGCAGTTTCAGACCCAACATACTTCGTTCGATGGCCCGCTGGAAGACTTGGAGTTTGATGATAATTTATTTTGTTAGTGCTCAGTTCTGGTATCCTTAGAGTAGTGTGGAGGTCACGACAGTTTCGAATGTTTTTTCTTCAGTTTTCTTTTAAGAAACGTAAGCGCATTTCATATTGATACTTTTTACTAAGAATTATCCCGCAAATTCTCCGCTTTCAATCCCATTGCTGAGTGGGACCACTAATCTGTCAAACCTCAGACAGGTTCAATTTGTGGAACTGAGCTCTTGCTGTGAGCTATTTCAGCAGCTAAATAGGTAACACTGTGTAAGTCCACTATGTGACTGCGATCGGGTGAACTAACTGAAGTAAGCCTTGCTTGCTAAATCTAAAAGCAACAATTGGCTCGCAGATTTGTGTTAAAATAGCATGCTTTATTTTCTGATTTCACTGAAACATAACATAACATCACGCCTCTAATCCCCGAAGGGTTAAGCAGACTCGTACCTATAGTACCTACTCCTACATCATGCCAGTTATGTTTTAAGTCCCATGTAATAGGGGAAATAGCCATCAACCGGGCAATAATCTAGAGTCCAGGCTGCTACTGAGAAATTCTAGATGGGAACCCAATAACACTTTGCCCAACCCGGGAATCGAACCCAGGATCCCATGCTCAGCACACTAAAAGTTGTCTTCAAAACTCAAGCTAACTTTTTCCTACACAGAGACAATACAAAGATACATCAAAGTAATTCTCTTGCACCATAAAACGTATGTCACTTGGAAGACCACTTACATATAATTTCATTGGAATGTTGATTATAACAAAGCGTGAGCTTCTATGCATTAGTCCGTATCGATTTCTGCATATAGATTCTATACCTACATCTTTAACATAATTGCACGCCTCATAAGCGAAGCGCGTGAGGTGGTGCTCTACTCTCGCCACAAAGAACAAGTAATTCCTTGAGCTAAAAATGTCTCTATTTACTTCATATCGCACTTGTAGAATAACATTTACACACAAACGTCAAGAAAAACCACTAGTTTCAACACTCATGTTATTTTCAAAACACATTTTGCTATTTAAAATAATGAAAAAACTGTTTAAAAAAATATTCTGTGGACGTCCGTGTGTTGTTTTTTATGGATCTTGGCGTGGTCACGATAACTCCCGAAAAACTTAACTAATCGAGTCCATTTTTTTTTAAACGTTTCAGTATTATCGAAAACTAAGTCATTTCGAAAATCACGATCTAATTCAATATAGTTTAATTGTAATTAGTAATATGAAAATACGACTGGACATTTCGTTCGTTGTGTATTTTTTGTAGAATTGAATGAGATTATGAGGCGTGCACTTTTGGATTTTCCATTTTTTTTTTCTTTTTCTTTTCCATCTTCTTCGATGTTCTATTTTATCTTCAAACTGCGAAAACTGTCGTCCAACTTTCCCAAACTTTCATTCGGATCCCGGATCCCGGTATCTATTAGCGTCACTACTCACTAGTGTCTGCAATCAGTGATGAGTCTAATTGGTAAAACCGAGGTCGCCACAGCGCGTTGATTTAGACGCTGATTATCAACACCACACGCCTGAAATTCGGACGGCCTGCGTTAGTTTCGAACTCGCAAGATCAAATACAAAGCCACTTTTCGGAGTCGGAATTAGAAGGATTTTATGTGTATTTGGCGTTTGTGGGTGAAACGGGGCTTTGGGGTTGTTTGCAGTTTACCTTGTGGTTTTAGTATTTAGAGTTACGCTGTCTTTTTAGGTGCATTCCGTTGAGTAGGTTAAAGAGTGGATGACAACGTGAGATTATGCAGCGTGAAAGAGTACTTTGATAAACTCCCATTCGTTTTTGCACGATCATTCCGGGACATGGATAATGAACATGGGTCTAAACTTTTCGGACACTATTATTGTGCAATATAAATCCTGATAAGTTTTATGTGACACAACTTAGGACTTAGGTTCTCAACCTTATTTTGAAATCTGGCTCCTGTAACATACATATATAAATTCGCGCCTTCTTCAGAAACTACAGAACGCCACCTGCTACGATTCTTACATGCTCCTGTAACACAGGTGTATTTACCTAGCGCAGGAGTCAGTGCTTCATTTTGTTTGTACCTACACATTTTTTTTATGCCAATTATTTTTTTTATTTTTTTTGAAACTATCAACCGTGTTACGAAAACAGATGATCGATTTTCATTCCTGTTTCAAATGACCAACCATTTAAATTTCCAAATCCCATAAAAATAACGAGTTCTTGGGAAAACAGATAACTTTCATTTATCGAGTTTTTAAAACGATTATCGACTCGCTAACTGAGACATTATTATTAAAAATGTCGTCGCGAAGGATATCAATGGTACATTAGTTGAATTAAAATGGATTTTCGATTCGTTTTCAGAGGTCTAACGGTTCGAGGGTCTTTTATTTAATTTATGATTGTCTCAATTATATGGAGTCGCCTTGCCTGAAAGGTTCGGATTCCGCATTTTTTTTATAGCAACCTTTTTTGTTTTAGAATGTTAATATTTTGAAAATGAAATCGATTTGAGCAGGTGGAACACACAATATATTCAAATTTCACATCGGTGACAAAAGTAAACACAAAAATAAAATAAAAAAAATGAATAAAATAATCTTTATTTCGGACGAGTTAGTTGCCTCGTACATCCATAGTGGGTTAGTAAGTAAATAATCTTATATATATGTTAAAAGATAAAAGATAAAGATAAAAGATAATTTATTTGTCAAACATGGGTACACATACAAATCAAGCATGCAAGATCTTAAATATATGTAAAAAGTCCGTACATGTTTTGCCTGACGAGGCGTACAAGTTTTTTATTTATTTTAACAAACACACATTTTTATAAACCAAAGACTGGCTATTGGGTCACTAACATTCATTATTAAATTTTATGAGCATAATAATAATATAGAAATAATAATATAAAGTTCAATCATGTCAAAAGGTATCTGTCAAAAAGTTATTTATACTATAGTAACACTTGTCTGTTAATAGATTTCGAATCTTATTTTTAAATCGATTTGTTGTCATAGCTCTATAAGACTGTGGTATTTTGTTGTAAATTTTCGGGGCCATACAAAAAAAGCTTTTCCCCACGAGGGCAGTTTTTGCCGAATGCAAGCAAACTTGGCTGTTGTCACGTCTGTTGCGCGGAAAAGTGTCAGATTGTCGTGGAAAGAGTTGAGGGTTAGACTTTACAAACGTTGCAACTTCAAAAATATATAGAGACGGTAAAGTTAATAATTTGTATTTATTAAACAATGGTCTGCAGCTTTCTGTCGATTGTAACTTAATCATAGCCCGAATGCACCTCTTTTGGGATTTAAACGCTATTTCTTTGTCTGTAGAGTTACCCCAAAATATGATACCATAGCGCAGAATTGATGCCACTAATCCATGATAGGCCGTCACCAAAGCATCTGGGTTAAGTTCTGCGGACAGTTTGTACAAGACATACGCACACGAGCTCAGTTTTTTGCTTATATATTCAATGTGCGCTTTCCAGTTCAATTTTGCGTCTATCATTATACCAAGAAATTTTGTATCGTCGACTTTATTTACTACTGTGCCATCGTAGAGGGCTTCAATGTCAATATCAGCGTGTACCCGTTGACTAAAATGCATTATCGTCGTCTTATCTAAATTAATTTTAAGATTATTCCTATCTAACCATAATATTATTGTCGTTAAAGTTTCATTAATGTCATATTCATAAACGTCATTATTCTTACATGTTATTGTCACTGTGCTGTCATCTGCAAATAGGGTCATGGGGTAGTTAATAGCACCGGGCAGATCATTGATATATAGGATAAATAATAGTGATCCAAGAACGCTGCCTTGTGGGACACCGTAAATAGGCGTTCGTTCGCCAGATATGTAAAACTCCTCTCTTTTTGTCTTAATATTTATTTTTGTTATTTCTGTGTACTGTTTTCTGTTAATTAGGTAAGACTCTATTAGGTTAAGTATATTTCCTCTTATGCCATATGCCTCTAGTTTCTGAAGTAGCACGTTATGGTTTACATAGTCAAAAGCTTGCGTCATATCACAGTAAATAGCGCATACTGGGATTCTAACGTCCATATTTATCATTACCTTATGCAAGAAGTCATAAATTGCCATATTGGTTGTCCTGTTTTTTCTAAATCCCTTTTGTTCATCGATTAAAATGTGTTTCTTTTCAAGGTATGAATACAACTCCCTATAAATATACTTTTCAAAAATTTTAGATATGATCGGAATAAGTGCAATTGGTCTATAGTTGCCCATGTGTTCATTATTGTTCTTTTTAAATAACGGCTTTACTATAGACACCTTTAAGGCATCTGGATATACACCTGAAACGATACACAGATTTATGAGATAGCTCAAGTGTTTACAGATAAAGTCAGATACATACTGTTAGTAAACCTTAATATTTAGTAACAAGATTATTATTCGAGAAGCATCTACGAACAATATCATATAACAGTGGAGAGCCGTACCTCCCTGATATAGTTTTCAGGATGGAGTTGGAGCTGGCCCGCACTCTGCAGAGCAGCGAGGCAGATTTCTGTCTGATGATGGCATGGAAGCCATCAACGTGTGCATGGGTGAACATACCAGATGCACTGCAGAAACGGGGCAGCCCCATCAACATTCTGAATCCATTATTATATTGGACCCGCTGTGATAGTCCGCTGAGTATAATTGCAAATGCATCTGTAGCAATTTAAATCAGTAGTAGTGTACAATAACAATAAGAATAATTTATTTGCTGAAAAAAAAGGATTTACCAGATGTAAAAATTGGTGGTTTATGCAAAGTCCATCTTTTGCCTGTTTAGAGGCATGCAAATTAGGTTAACATTAATAATACCCATACTTAGGTACTTATTGTAGTACTTTTTTTGTATATACTGATATAAATTACAAAACAAGCTTATCATGACACTTTTTATTTACCTACCTATTATATTAACCATATTTTTTTTTCTCTATTCTGCTGAAATTCTTGTAATGTATAAAAACAATTTTATAGTAACCATCTGCGCGGTTTAACTCTAAAATATTAAAATGGGAGTTCCCGTATATATAAAAATAGTAATTCACATATTATTATGATAAACATTATTTTTAATTAGTGCTGTGTTACAAGATGGTATCAAAATTTTTGTTGCGTCTCTTGGTCTCTGTTTATTGTAATTGTCACCTTTGAATCTAAAGAATTCATTATTCGTGGAATTAGTACAACAATGATAATGATTGTTAGGTTGATCTGCGATTTCAAGAACACGAAGTGCGTTTAACAAATTTATTGAACAGCCACAATGAAATGCTAATGCGATTTAACACGACGAGTATTGGTGAGAAAGAGAGAGTCAAAATTTTGGTAAAAAAACGTAATGAGCCCTTGAAACCTTGAATGAAACCTTTTATTTTTTTTTCAAGGGCTAGTCACTGACTCTTACTTACTAAAATCCACCCGTATTCCTTCAGTTGCCTGTGCGCCAGGGTCACGGTAACTCTTTCGAACAATCCGCGACCCCGGCAGAAGGTAGGTACCTAATAGACAATATTTCATTTACATGCAGAAACATAATTATGCCTTTCATGAATATTTAAAAGATTTAGAATATTGTAGTTTGGTAAATACAAGTATTGCCTTGTCAGAAAATACAGTACTGTCTAATTCATCTACGCAATTCGATCAAATGTTAGAATTCTATGAATATCATTGGATTAAACTCCCTAGACTGAGAAAGGTGAAAGAACTAGAGGTCAGTGAAATATTCACATAAATATAATTATACCTAGATGTAAAATAGCAACGAGACGAATTTAAATATTAATAACGTATTAATAAAAGTGTAAATTTAATTTAACTGACAGTCAGGTAAATTAATTAAATGCCTTGTTACATTAAGTTCGTCTATGTACCCCTATTTTACACGAAGTTTAAATAATTATTAAGGTATTTGCAACTAGTTGCAACTACTACCTACTACACCTACTACATAGGTATTTGCAACTAGTTGTAACTAGTATTTTGAAAAGCCATGTATTTAATCAAACCGCTAATAATTCTCATTTCGCGCTCGTAAAAATATTATCGAACACCCTAATACTCATAACGATTGCGCCTCTTTTTGTGAACGTCAAATAATTCCTATTTGTCCTAAAAAGTTCCTATTTGTCCAACTTGGATGTAAAATTCTAACGTAACCCATTTAGTTAGGGTGCCCTTTTTTTTGTTGGGTCGGTTTCGTCAAATAACTTCTCCCGCTCTGGGCGGAGCGGGAGGGCGTGTCAGACTTTCGCTGACTAAAACCCACCCATGTTCATTCAGTTGCCTGTGCGCCAGGGCCACGATAACCCTTTCGGACAAACCCGCAACCCTGGCAGGCGTCAGCCCTAGTGGACCCCGTCAGTGTGCGCAGTCAGGGTGTCCTAGCTTAGTTACTGTCACCAATTCGGCACGCGCGTGGTTGTTCACAGTTCCAACCTAACCTAACCCGTTTTGTTGGGGTATCCTACCCTAGTTACCGCGACCAATTGTGAGAAAAGACCGGAAAGCTAAAAAAAAGGCTCAATTATTAAAAAAAGTTGCACACTTATTAAATATTTGAGCCTCTTTTAACATTCATTTGAAGGTCAATAAGTTTGTAGAGGATCAGTAAAATATTTTCCTTTTGGGAATATTATGTTAGTAACACCATAAAATGTATATGGTTTACTATAATAATGTCATAAATTATATACGTCCAATATTAAAAATGTCCAAAAATAAAAATGTCCAATACGAAAAATGTCTAAAAATAAAAACGGCCAATACGAAAATGTCCAAAAAAATAAAAAAAGGTCAAAAATTTAAATGTCTGATCAGAAAAATGTCCAATACGAAAAATGGTCTCCAGTACCTACGAAAATTTTTAGGAGGAAATCATTTTGAATGTAGCGTAAAAACTCCAGCAGACAGACGCGACGTAACGGTGCGACGCAATTTTGGTAGAAAATATTGCATGAAGTTTTCATTAAAATTGTTCTACTAGAGTCGCGTCGCGCTGTCGTGTCGCGCCTGTCTGCAGAAGCCTTAGGTGTACCGTACCTATTTATGCTCGTGAATAAACGTGTGTAGGTAGTCTAATGACGATTGGGATGAAGCGGAGGCAAAACACATTATAAATTAATTATTATGTTTATTCTGACCGTTCGTGTTTACATCAACACGACTGACATTTCACTCGATTTTTCTAATAAAAAAACTTATTCAAATCGTCAGAAAGTTCATTCCAAACTCGCTTGACTGTTCGAATATAACTAGAGTTATTTTACTACCAACCGGCAACCTGCACACCATAAGGTTGACTTTTGCAGACAATCTTTAGTCAAAATGACATAAATCCTATAAATCCACCGTAACTTCTTCAAACCACCTTCAAATCTACATAAAGCTCCACTTCAGCTTCATAAATCCGTATTTTTTCACAATTTCCTTTGAAATCCGGGTTTGAAACGGACTCGCTCTCATCTTACCATAAATTGGCGCCATCGTCCCATCGTCCTTTTGTAGAAATAATTCGGTATTGATACTACTTTGTAGCTCGTTATGTACTTGTTGGAACTGATTTATACTTTTCTAAAGTTGATGAACAATTTTACGATCCAAGACAGAAATATACTGGCAACAGTTGCAGATTCGTTAAAAGCTCGTGCACACTGGCGTGACGCGACAGCGCGACACAAAGGCACCACGTGTCGAGCTGTTGCGTCGCGCCAGTTTTGGGACCCTTAATTCTTTTTGTTTTTATAACGGCATATTATAGTGGATTAGATTACTGCATTGCGACGCGTACAATCCGTATTTGAATGGTTTAAAAACTGGAGTGTCTCGTAAGTTTTTTGGTCGCAAGGGCAACTAACTATGTGTGTGGTCCTGGGTTTGTTTTCCGAGTCAGAAACAGTGTTATTAGGTTTGTTTCTATAGTAAATTCTCAGTGGCAGCTCGGAGTATGGATTTGTGTCCGGTTATAAATGATTTTATTTCTGTAAATAGGTTTGTACAAACACTTTTACACGTCAAAAATATTGTTTAAACTAGATGAGGTCGGCGTTTCCTATCTGACTACTCTAAGAAGAAAGGCCGAAACTAACTCAGAGGTCAAAGCCTCTTTTAAAGTCCAGACACAATCTTGGGCAGATCATGTGAAGACCATGGAGATTGGTGTCTGAATTGGTCTTTTGAGGAAAGAATCACACAGATTGAGTGGACCTGTCCAGTCAGTGCACGCATTTGTCAGCGGTTAGCGGCAACAGGCTCGCTTCTCGTTATTAAGTAACTAGCGAATCGTGGGTGTACTGCCTACTTCTTCCAGGAATGCAAGCGTGATGTCATGTTTATGTATTTGCTAATAGCTACCGTCTTTACCCGTACAGTTACGTAGAGCTAGGTCTCACGAATATCGATGCGCTATAAAACTAACTATCTGTATCCCGTTTTAAGGTCTCTACCTAGAACTAGTACCTATCTTTTACGCTCTCGTATTTTACGAGCTATGGGGTGTAGCAATGAATGGAAGCGGATACCACGTGGCGAGAGGTACTCGGTAAATTCCGTAAAAGAGCTAAGTATTGAAAATGTGCCGTGATGCCTCGGAAGTTAAAGGATGGTCTTGAAAGTGAGGTTTAAGGTTCGAATTCAACAGGTATGAGTGTGACTGTTCAACTTCACATGCATCAAGAAAGTAAACAATTAATGCAGCTTGCTTTCATTCATTATACGAGTATTACCGTACTTTAAAAGTAAATTTTGGACATCGCCGATTTAGTCTAAATAAACGTAGGTAAATAATTTCAATCCATCCCTGGATTGACCATCTTTACATACCGAGAACCCCGTGCCTCGGAAAGCAAGTTAAGCTGTTGGTGACGGCTGTCATTCTTGGATCTTTGACGGTCGTTACGGGTCGTCAGAAGCCCGAAAGTCTGACAATCAGTCTTACCAAGGGCTTATTACCCAGTAACTGGGTTGTGGTCAGATAGGCGGTCTCTCCATGTAAAATACTGGTATTCAGCTGCATCCAGGTATATGGTCCAGTAGGTAGATGGTGAAACGTAAAACATTGAAATAAATAATTCATTTTCATAGAATATCCATACTAATATTATAAATACGAAAGTAACTCTATCTGTATGTTACCTTTTCACGCCTAAACCGCTTAACGGATTTCCATCAAATTTGGCAAGGAGATAGATTGCATCTTTGGGAACGACATTGAATACTTTTTTGTCCCGGTAGCACGTTCCCGTGGGATAATTTTCGACATCTACGCGGGCGAAGCCGCGGGCAGAAACAATAATTGAATAATTACTACCGAAGGCACCGCAAGCTAGTGGCGTCTGAAGTTGTTAAGTTTGTAAATATGTTACTTATAGTGTAAAGTTAAAAGTGTGTAAAACATACAATTAAAAATACATTGTAGTTTTGCAGGTTTTCACTACAAACTCTGTACTTAACGTTGAAAGCTGCGAGCTATCCTTTGTTACACTTAATTAAAATCACCATATTAAGGTATTCAAAGTATTTCGAGAGCGGACGCCATTTTTTCTGCCGTTTAATTTCCATTGCAGTGAAAATTAAACTTTTGTCATTTAAGTTTGCAACGTTCTCCCACTCGTGGAAATTAACTCCTTTGAATTAGTAATCGTTGCAAAACGTTTCCGAAGAAAATGTTGTCTTTTTTTTGTTTCAGTTCTGGATTTTATGGACATTTTTATTGGTATTTCGAGTAGTGTTCGAGTTTACCATTAAGTGCTGAAATAACCTGTCATTGGACAAGAATTTTATGGATCTAGGTTGCAGGTTTAAAACCTGGGAAGTATCAAAACCTGGTAAGTGACTTTATCGAAGTCGTAAAAAAAAATACTTGTCGGAAATACGTTAAATGAATCGTTTGACTTTGACTAATCAGGACGCCAGCGCACCACGTCGCGCTCGACAGAGTCTATAACATAATGCTTGACCAGAGTTAAATGAATCGCTTGACTTTGACTAATCAGGACGCCAGCGCACCACGTCGCGCTCGACAGAGTCTATAACATAATGCTTGACCAGAGTTAAATGAATCGTTTGACTTTGACTAATCAGGACGCCAGCGCACCACGTCGCGCTCGACAGAGTCTATAACATAATGCTTGACCAGAGTTAAAGCAGAGTTTGTTTTTGGCGGTTAAGCAGTGAACACGTTTAGAAACTGTCGCGCGTTCCGTAATTTGAACGTAAATTATAATTTGATTTGAACTGCAAACGGTTTTTCTATTGCGCAATAACCAACACTACCAATATTACGCCCACAGTAGTTAAAATATGGCCGGTGATAACGAGAGAGACGTACTTTCTTCGTCATAAGAGAAAGACATCTTGAGGAAACCTGAGAGCCTAGACAAAGTAACATTCGATTAGCGATGATGCTAGTAGGAAAGCTAAAAAATGAGATTGACATAATCTACTGAAATGTCACATAATCATAGGTCAACGAATAGAAATTAGCTAGAAAATTATAACAACATTTGATTCTATGAAACGAATCGACATCGCCGCACGATTACTTCCATAGAGATGCATAGCCATGTGGCACTTTTTGACAAGCGTTATCGCTAGTTTTCCTATTCGTATGATGGATCATTAGCGAAAGCGATAGCGATTTTAGAAATAGAATCGCTCCGAAGCGAATGCCATTTGTCTAGGCCCTCAGGATTTAATATTATGGTCTCACAAGCACGCCTTGGGCAGGTGTAGTGAACAATACCCGTTCCTCTGCTCGCTAAACAAACATTTCCACACAGTGGGCATAACGCACATTCCTCTGTGCAGGGCTTGCATGGAGGCTGAGGAAACCGTTCCGCATGTGCTTTTTGAATGCACAGGCGTCACTCAAATTAGAAAGGAAATCCTCGGGTCACCCAGATCTTCTTCAGATGGTCTGAACAGACTAGGAGACCTAATCTACTTCTGGAGGGATGTGGGCTGTTTGGAAGACCCACATACAAGGTCCGTTTGAACGACTAAGACGACTCAATCTGTGTGGTTTTCCCTCAAACGACCATTTCAGACACAAATCTACATGGTTTTCACATGACCTGACCAAGGCAATGTCTGGACTTCAAAGGAGGCCGTGACCTCTGAGTTTGTTTCGGCATTTCTTCTCAGAGTAGTCAGATAGGAAAGGCCGACCTCATCTAGTTTTTAAAATATGGTTCACGTGTTTGTACAAACCTACTTAGAGAAATAAAGTCATTTATCATTTAAGTGCGGAAACCAATTCCGATAACAAAGAACATTTCCTTGTCTATAAAAAAGTAGGTTTTTCCCAACAATAAGAAAAGACAGGCTTAGAGTTTTTGTGAACCGTCCCTGATTTATCTCAAATCCAACATTATTCCTAAATCATTTAAAATTTAAACGCGTTACCTTAATTGCCGACGCAGCGGTTTCGCCCTAATATTTTAAACCGATAAAACTAATTTGCGCGCGGTTATTAACGGGCAGGGCAAACACAGATTATCATAACTCAGTTATAAATAATTCGGCAAACAATCAATATAATCCGCGCCCAATTTACTTACAGTATTCGGTTAATTATAAATGTGGTATCCATAGGTTTCGGGGAAAAATAAGGACACAAACGAACTTATTTTCTAGGCATCAACTCGTCAAGTCGTGATCGTTCGGGGCCTATTTAATAAAACTGACAGGTGACAGAGGACAATTTTACATTCATACATTTTCTATCTTATAAAGCAGCACCTGTCGTTAAAATGTGACAATCTTGTCGGATTTTGACACATGTGTCGCGTTATCTGTTGAATTAAATAGGACCCAGACAATCCAGTCGCATTTAAAGCACATAGGTAGTTATTAGGGTGGCATTTGGCACGGAAGTGATATTTCAATTTCATTCCACATCATACTATTATGTACTTTCCAAGTTAATCTTAGACAAGTCGACTGTCTGTAATGGAAACCATCGTGAATAAACCGAGACAGTTTGACGTGGTAACACTGTTTGATATTGTAACTAAGTCTGCTTAATCATTTGAAGCACGTGGACTACTTATCGTTAAAGTTACTTCAAATCCCGTGTTTCTTTATTTTCCAAAAGTGTTTGGAGAAAGAAAAGCACCTACTAGTACTAATAAAAAAATACAAATGACTTCGAAAATTCTCGGATAATCCGTACCACATTAGAACGTATGGCCTCCCTTATATAACCAATAGTTAATATCGTAATTCGATTAATTGAAGCATAAACTGAATAATGAAGTAACTGTTTGCAGTTCGAGAATTTGTATGATGTGGAGGGAAGGTTTGTCTTTACGGAAATATTGGAAGGTAGGCTCTGGGGATTGAGTGACTTAAATTATAACTTGTAATATCGTTAATTTTGTCTTATTCCGTATCGGTAAAGACTATAAGAAAGTAACTCATGTCACTCATGTCGCACCCAGGGTGCCCCTGGGTGCGAAGAATTACGAAATTTAAGGGGCAAAGTCAAATCATTTATTTCAAATAGGCACATAAAAGGCACTTTTGAACGTCAAAATTTACAAGAAAATAGAATTGATTCTAGTTGCCCCTTCCAAAAGGCAGTTTCGTATGGAGAAGAATGGGCAAGAAACTCCACCGTTACTCTTTTAAAATGTTTTACAATTTTATGTATACATTAATTACATAATTATACTCGTATGTGAAGACGATGCACCTAAACTAAAATTACTATACCACAGTAGGTAAAAAGAATGAAATATACAGGTACAGGTAAATTAATTATGTGATAGATACATGGTGCTCACATATTTACAAATATTGTAAGGCACATTGCTCGCAGAACAAATGGCCGATGAGGTCTGAAGGTTCTGGAGTGGCGACCGCGCAGCGGAAGACGTAGCGTTGGAAGGCTTCCCACAAGGTGGACCGAAGACCTTGTGAAGGCCATAGGAATCCGGTGGCTGAAAAAAACACAGAACCGGTCGAAGTGGTAGAGCTTAGAGGAGGCCTATGTCCAGCAGTGGACCTCTTTCGACTGAAATGATGGTGATGATGACCAGGGTGCCCCTGACATAGGTATATTCACACGACCACGCATGACTCTGATAAAAAGAATAACGTTACTAGCGAAATGTACCTACCAATCTATATAAAATAGGTAGGCGGTGTTCTGTAGTAGGTACGGTCAGCAATATAAGTCGAATAACACTTTACTAAATATAATCTTAAATGACACAACATTAATTGAGAGCCTCTGTTGAAGCATTCCATGAAATAATTATGAGTTTATGTTATTGTAATTGTAAAGTTGCTTTTGGCTGCCGCGGCTTATTTTAATTTTTTTTTTTTTGTTTTTACTATTACGGACGCTTTTAACGCGCACGTCTTTCTACATCGTTCTTAAATGTATAATTTCAACATGAATGATGTAACCAATTTTTTTTTGTAACTATATATTGATTTAAAAGAGTGTCCACGGAGTTTCTTGCCCGTTCTTCTCAATAGGTACCTATTACGTTTTGGAATGGGCAACTAGCTTAATTTTTCTGACTGACAGACCCCTTGACAATTCATTAGTGCCTGTAATTGGTTTATTTGAAATAAATGCTTTGAGTTTGAGTTAAAAACTGTTCCGATTGAAAAAATATTGTGTACAATAATTATTATGATTTGTGAAACTTATGACCGTTCCTGCAACCCCCAAAAGGGATAAGGTGCAAGTTTATGTCAATCAATCTGCCTTACTTCCAGCCTACCCGGATACAGCTGAAGACAAGTATTTTACATGGAGCGATTGCCTATTTGACCTCCACAACACAACTACTTGGTAACATGACATACCTTGGTAAGACTGGTTGTCAGACTTTTGGGCTTCTGAACACCCTTAACGACTGTCAAAGATCTACGACTGACAGCCGGGTACATCTGCTTTATGTTTCCGTGGCACGGCGCGAGTTTCTGTATGAGTGTGTTATACCAGCTCGTTAAAACTTCTCCACTGTGAGATAGACTTTTAGTTATTAATATTTTGATTAGTTTGTCAAACTATCTCCTTATAATATTACCCAAGTAAAAGGCAATCACGCTGTCCTAGAATCCAACTAATCTACCTATTCAGAAAACCGACGTAGGTACATAAAACATCGTAAACTTACCGTCCAAAATGGCGGTCGTCTGACAAGTGAAATATTACAGCTAGCGGCCGACGTGAATGTTTTGAGATAAATGTACTATGAATAGACGTTTTAGCGTTTACTATAAATAGGATAAGTCTTGTTTTTCGCGGGTCTGTCAGGGTCTTTAAGAATATTTAAATTTATTGTATTAGGAAAGTTCCGTTGTAAAAAAGCCTAATATGAAATAATTTATTATTTTACGTTTCCTTAAGCCTCGTGACTTCTAATTATCAATATATCTATTAGGTCTTTACCTATGAAATTGCCGTTCTGCAGTACTGGCCATTTCAAATCAAAATAATTTTTGTTTGGCTAAGAATTCTAATTTCAAATTAATTTTATTTTAAAAACATGGATTTTTTTTTCTAAAAGTAGTCATTTCTTTATTGATTAGTGTTACATTTTCATCGCATTTCAATCTTTTTCGTCATCATGGATACGTTAAAAATTCGAGTAATTATGGAATATGAGTACCGTCGTGGCAGCAACGCGGCACAAGCGGCACGCAACATCAACGACGTTTACGGAGCTAACACTACAAACCAACGCACCACCTGTTATTGGTTTGCTCGCTTCCGTTCTGGAAATTTCGACCTGAAAAATGAACCTCGCGGTCGTCCGAAGACTTTGGTCGACAATGACGAATTAAAGGCGATTGTGGAAGCTGATGATACACAATCTACGGCTGAATTAGCAGCAGCTTTCGACGTTAGCGTCAAAACAATATTGGTCCATTTGCGTCAAATTGGCAAGGTAAAAAAGCTTGACAAATGGGTGCCCCACGAACTCAATGATCGCCAGCGCGAAGTACGCGTCGAGACGTGCCTTGCACTGCTCAACAGACACACAAATGAAGGAATTTTGAACCGCATTGTTACCTGCGATGAAAAATGGATTCTGTTTGATAACCGTAAGCGCTCAGCAAGTTGGTTGGATCCTGGTTCAGCACCTAAACAATGCCCTAAACGAAAACTTACCCCTAGAAAAGTGATGGTCACTGTTTGGTGGTCTAGCGCCGGTGTGATTCATCACAGCTTCTTACCAAACGGGGTGAGCATTACTGCAGATGTGTACTGTGAAGAACTGAACACAATGATGGAGAAGCTGGCGCATCTCCAACCAGCATTGGTCAATCGCTCGTCTCCGCTGCTCCTGCACGACAACGCGCGACCTCATACTGCACAGCAGACGGTCTCCAAGTTGCAAGAACTGGGGTTGGAAGCTCTCCGTCATCCGCCCTACTCACCAGACCTTGCGCCTACAGACTACTACTTTTTCCAGAATTTGGATAACTTCTTGGCGGGAAAAAAAATTAATACCCGAGAGGCAGTACAAAATGCCTTTGAAGAATTTGTTGCCTCCCGTCCAGCTGATTTCTTTAAGAAGGGCATCAATAAACTGCCACTGCGATGGCAAAGATGCATTGATTGCATGGGTGATTACTTCGATTAATACAAATAAAAAATTCATGAAAAAAATTCGTTTAAATTTTTTCATACAAAACGGCAATTTCATAGGTAAAGACCTATTATTAACTAAGATTTACTAGTCAAAGGACATTACGCGCCTTTACACGATACGGTGTTTTCACTCGCGATCGGAGTGTGCGAGATTGAACGCGGGAAAGCTTGCACGCGCAATCGTGAGTGATTGTTTTTATCCATTTTTATATGCGTTGACTCTTTTGCGGGCAATTACTCCTTTTTTTTTATTCAGAGAGGAAAGAGCATCATGTGAAGGCTAATCGCGCGTGATTCAGTACGGGAAACTGCCGCGACCTGGAGTCTATGAAAATCACGCAGTTTTGTTAAACGCACGTTATGACGACTAGTGTTCTAAAAAAATGAACAAAAGGGTTAGAAGGGATATTAAACAAGCCGTTAAGTTGGCTGGTCTAAGCGTGAATAAAATAAGACAAAAATATCAATTTTACGTAGGAACTTTCCTTTATTTTATTTTTATTTTTGTACTTATAGAGGTATGAGGAACAGGGTGTAAAGCTCACTCATACTCTATGGAAAGGGGAGGATCCTCCGACCAGACGGGTGTTGTGTCTGGTGGGCAACTGCCCGATGGTTGATGTCGGGACGTTGTATATTCGCGCGGTAAACTCTGCTGGCGCGATGCAGGATTTGCGTGACGTCAGTATGACGTGTAGCTCGCATGTGGCGATGTTGATACCGCTATATACTCCTTGGATTTAATTTTCCATAGGCATGCATGAGACTTGTATGTTACCAAGAACTCTGTAATACGATCCTTGCTCTATAATCTAATGTCCCTCATTTTACAATGACAATCGTTTTTACAATAACGGGTGTGAAATTATGTTTGAAGCGCACAGGCTTGAATGCATGACTGAGGTATGAGGGGATGCGCCAGCGGGCGGCGCACGCGTGCATCTCGTTCTCCTAGCCTATCTTTACATGCGCGCTCTTTCCCGCGCGAAAGCCGATGATTCACGCGATGAGTAAAGGCGGCTATTGTGTAACTGGAAATTGGTCTAAAACTACAACAAAAAAAAACAAGGTTACGGGAGTGACACATGCTTACATCACTGTCCAGTTGCAAGAATTATGGAAAAAAAAACAGTTACCATTCTGTTAAAAAATAGATATAAAGCATTTAAATTGTCGTTTCATTTTTATAATCAAACGAAACAATTCATTTTAAACATATACCAACGCAATTGTTAGTTAAAACCTCTTTGTTTTATCGGATTCGCACAGGTAATAAAGGCGATTGGGGAGTTATTATTACACACTACTGGTAACACAGCGGCGATGATGTAGGCTTGAGTCTCTCACGTGACCAGAATGATATACCTGGCGAAGTACGAGTATACTGTTATACTATGGAAATTACTGCGTACTTACCACTAACTAGTGGCTGAACTACGACATTATAAAATACAAAACTTACCTTGGAACAACCTTTTTCTTCATCGCGGATTTAACTGATTGTTTACACATTAAGGAACGCTTACAAAAAACCAAATCACTAAATGTGTTTTACGCTAAAGGAGTTTAAAACACGTTCTGTTTCTGTGAATCGTTGAAGATGAAAGAGACAGAATTATGTTTCAATTCGCTAAAGTCAGAATCGTTCTTTCAGTCATCATAGACTACTCTAATGAAGGATGACTGAAGTGTAAAAGAACTTTAAAACGTACTAGTTTTTAATTCAAAACATAGCAACGTTTATTAAACTAAATATGAAGTCTGGACGAGACAGGTGATATAATATAGCGACTAGCCAACGTGAATATTATATAAATGTTACTTTGGACATAATTATAAATGTACACTTGAATGGGATTGTTGGTAGTACTTCATAACTGTCTGTCTTCTTTGGATTGTATTTATAAATGTTGTCAAGGAAACGGGTGTTTGTTGGTAATATTTGTGTGTGACAAATGAAGGATTTTGAAAAGGTTTGACGGGGTTTGGATGAACGTATTTCTTGAGTTGATTGATGGTGGAATTACGGGTATGGTGTAGCAGATACATCATTTGGGATTTTGGGATTTTGGATTGAGATTTGAAAATGTCAAAATAAAATGGTTGAGCTCGAATGTATTACAAAGAAGTTTCTTGTTAGCTTAAAGCTAAAGTCTCCTAGAACAGTGGCCGTCACATAACGGCCGTTGTGGCAGCTGTCTTGAAAATTATGGCAGCGGGATTCCATTTTATGGTGGAATAAAATGCTCTCTAAGAAAACACACCAACTTACTTTTATAAATAACGTTTCAGTGACTGAAATCATAGGAAACCCTAGCTTTACTTGCCAAAGGCGTAGTGCGAGCTACGCCGTATCACTGCGCTACGCGGATGGCGCTACGCGGATGTTTCGCAAAAAAAAGCATTGTTTTATAAACTTTCTAAATTACATGCATAATCACCACTAACGTTTGAAAGTTTTCAGCTGGCACTTAACCTGTTTTCATGAACCATTACTCTTTTGTTACAAGTTATAATATCAGTTTGTATTTTACAAGTATTCTTCTCGTACATAAAAGAATCAAAAAGCCATCCCAGTGGCTGACCAACAGTAACTAACCTTTACCCGTCATTAAACTCCCTGTAACAAAATCTGGCCTACGCACTACCCAACCCGATAACCACAATTCATATCCCTCAAAAACGATAGCTCATAATAAAAGCGACGTTGCCAGATTTCTGAATACAGCGACTCATTAAGCCGGCGACACACGAGCGTCAACAAACACGCTTGTCAAACGGTGATTATTCTTGCCTAGAGATAGCTCACCTATCGTGAGCTGAAAGAGCCCTTTGATAGCTCAGCTTTTCATGCTACGTGAATAGTGTCTGAACTGGATGTGGATTGAAGTAATGTGGATAAGTAGTTCCGGAATAGTGAAGGTGTTGGATTATAACATGTTTATTTGTAAGCCATATCGTCCATGTTGGAGTATAAAGAAAAATTTGAATGAGATTATAATTATACGTGCTATATTGTAGTGCAAAAATCGTGTTGTTGAATAGAATAGAATAGAATAGAATACTCTTCATTATGTACACCATAAAAATTACAGATATAAATGTAGAAATCTTACATAGGGTGACACAATGGGCGGTCTTATCGCTAAAAGCGATCTTTTACAGACAACCTTTGGAGTTGAAGTAAAGTTGAAGTTTATTGACGCAAATATTTCAATGGCTATCAACATAATATTTATTTAAAGTAGCATAAAATCAATTAGTGCGAGGAAGAAGTTTATTAACCATTATTAATTTGTGTTCGATTTTTGTTAACTTATCTAACTAATAAATTATTACATATATTACACACACATACATTACATTACATTTTTATATACTACTATTTTATATACTACGAGTACTCCTATCGCAGGTATGCTGGAAGAGATTTCTTTAGAAATAAGCATCACCTGTGTACCTATTGTTCTGTTCCTTTCTTCTTGTCTGTTTATATATGTGTGTACATAAATGGTTAAAATAAATAAATAAATAAAATTAAAATATAATAACCTAACCTAACTAAAACTATTACAAAACTAAAATATGTCGTCGAAAAATTCCTCCGCATCGCTGTCGACTGGTAATGTATCCAAGAGACTTCCGGCAGTGCCACGTTGTACGGCAATGCAATTATTGGCCAAGGTAAGAGCCAGCCCTTGGGTCACGGGAAGTGTCAACCAGCCTTTTGGAGATTTCCTTGAACAAACAACAAATTAGTGCACAGGTAGGTACTTCGATATAGTTGCTGTTGTCTAGAATTTCATACTTATAAATTTAGATAGATGACGGTTTCTTAACAAATACCTACTTTTAACCAGCACTCATTCGTATATTTTGATTACTTTTATAGCATTACTAGCTTTTGCACGCGGTTTCGCCCGCGTGGAGGTCCAAAATTATCCCAAGGGATCGTGCTACTGGGATAAAAAGTATCCTAAATCTATCAGTGTGCTAAATTTCATCTAAATCCGTTCAGACTTTTGAGCGTGAAAGCGTGTAGCGGTATCAACATCGCCACATGCGTGCTACACGTCATACTGACGTCATGCAAATCCTGCATCGCGCAAGCAGAGTTTACCGCGCGACTAGCATATATACAACGTCCCGACATCAACCGTCGGGCAGTTACCCACCAGACACAACACCCGTCTGGTCGGAGGATCCTCCCTTTTCTATAGAGTATGAGTGAACTTTACACACTGTTCCTCATACCTCTATACTGGTGACCCCGAACATGAACGTCAGCGCAAACTTCGTGCAACCACTTCAGCGTGACGTCATCATCACATCATCATCACTTCCGCAAGCTTTAGAGCGGCAAGTCACACAGTCAGCTAGCACCCATAGCTTCAACGGGTATCCTGACCACCAGCATGCAGCGACCGCGCATACCTGGTCATCACCCTCAGCCTCATCAGTAACCTTGGCACAGCACATTGCACTCTCGGCCGGTCCACAGGCAGAGCCTTCAAACCCTCTCCTGGTCAACGCCAGCAGTCAGCCACAACCCGGCGCTGTACCACATCCGACGCACTGGAGCATAACGCAGTGCCACCCCGACTTACTGGGGAAAAACCTTCGCAGACAGTTCCGACTCACCGCGAACTATGCGACACCCGGTTCCGACTCACTGGAACCTCAACAAGTCAATACCTACTCAAAAGTCAACAGTTAGGATTTAACTTGGAGAAAAATTAAAATATGACAAACAAAAAAGGATATAAATAATGCCAATGCAAATTAACAATTTTAACTCTGTATTGAACACTAAAATATACCTACAGATACAATCACAGACACATAAATTCTCGAAAAACATAAAATAACAGTACCAATGTTTTTACTTTTTTGTAAAACCACATTCTCTTCCACATTTATCCATTCCAAGTCCCGCAGTGACCTACGCGACCTGTCCTGGTTAAATTATGAAGTGTATTTTTAACTGAATGCACATGAATATGTTGCTTAATAGTTACGTTGCTATTTCAGACTTGTTTGCACTGAAAGTGCGCTATTTTATGTTTATATTCTGTTTAAGTAGTATTTAGTGAAAATGTAGGGGAAGTCGTCTATATTTTCACTTTACACACATAATTATGTTCTACTACTGTAACATAAGAAAGAAAGAAAGAAAAAAAATCGTCACGTGCATACAAAAAAGATACTTAGCTCTGGTAACAATGTAAAATAAAAACGAGCAAAATAGATCTTTAATCACGGGCACAAAACAGCAATAGTCGACAGCTGCACGTCATGACTGTGACGACAAGAAGGCTTCCACTCAGCATGATGCTGTGCTATGGGAAACCCACAGCACAACGCTGATTTTCAGTGGTTACCCATAACATCACGCCTGTATTCCCGGAAGGGTAAGGCAGAGGTACCTATAGTACACCCACATTTCGCCAGTTATGTTTAAGTCCCATGTAACAGGGGGCCAGCCTATTGCCGCCAACCGGGCACAAATCCAGACTGCGGGCTGCTACCGAGAGATTCCAGATGGAAAAACCCAATACAACATTGCCCACTCTGAAATCGAACCCAGGACCTCATGCTCAGCAGTAGTGCTAGCAACCACTGGACAATAAATCCTACTTCCTACTTAATATTATAAATGTGAAAGTTTGTGAGGATGGATGGATGTTTGTTACTCTTTCACGCAAAAACTACAGAACGCATTTGGATGGAATTTGGAACACAGATAGTTTATAACCTGGATTAACATGTAGGATACTTGTTATCCCGGTAGTACGTTCCCGTGGGATAATTTTCTACATCCACGCGGGCGAAGCGGTGGGCAAAACCTATTCTAATATAATTATTCACATTTACGGATTCTATGTACTGTTTATCAATCGTAGTTTTGTGGAATAGCTTTTATGTTGACGTGAAGAAAATCGTCACCTGCGTAGCCTTTTCCAAATATGCTGGAGTCGGCTTCTAGTCTAACCAGATGCAGCTTAATACCAGTAATTCACAAGGAGCGACTGCCTATCTGACCTCCACAACCCAGTTACTGGATGACGTGAAAAAATTGTCCATAAAATTGTTAGCATCGCTGATTTCTCAGGGTTTGTAGGAAACTGAGGCTGCTCTATACACACTGATCGCAAAAGTTGCTTAGAGCGTGCTGAACGGTTTATATAGAATGACCAGCCGTGTGCCCGATGCGATTTTCCAGTAAAAATTACATACTTCCTCACAAACATTCAGCCGTTTTTCACCATCCTGGAACATACATCCAGACAAACAGACAAGAATCTATAATAGATATAGAATAATAAAATAATAATAGAGAAGAAGAAGATAGAATAATAATAGAGACTGTGACCTCTGAGTTTGTTTCAGCCTTTCTTCTCAGAGTAGTCAGATAGGAAACGCCCACCTCATCTAGTTTTAAAAATATGATTGACGTGTAAAAGTGTTTGTATAAACCTACTTACAGAAATAAAATAATTTAAAATTTATGTTATAGATAATTGGCAGTCCTTGATACAGGCTATTACGTTAGTCTGCATGCACTAAAGTTTAACAAAAAATCTATATCCTGTATTCATAATAGTATACCAACCACATGGTAGCAAATTACGAAAAAAAAAAGTTTTTTTTACGAATAGTAATTTTAACATTTGGCTTTAAAGGCAAAGTTGCTTACTGTTAGAACTACTAGAATGATAACCAGTTTACCTACCTACTTACTATTTTAATCTGCTAAACCCTTGCATCTGCAGAATCTATGTAGCTACCAATGCCACAGTGGACTTAGAATTAATATCTCCGTAATATTATAACAATGATAAAGTTAGAGATACGTTGGACACGCGTTACTTACCCCTCTCTGTGACAACCATCCCTCTTGCTTCACTAGATCTGAGTGGTGCGAGGCATAAGGTTTGGGAGTTATGGTATTTACATCAATTTCCTTTCCTACAATATCTGTAAGTATTAGTAAGTATGTGAAACACAACTTTTTATTTATTATCTTTTCCTTTATATAAATGCTCTTCTATTCTGTGAATGTGAGATTGTGTGCATTGTCCTTGTAGGCCATGTAGACTCATAGATGCTTTGGTTTGTTGACCATTTTCTATTTTGTTAAATACCTAGTATTTGTTGACAGGCCTACACTGTCCTCCCATACTTATTAACACTGTAATTTGAAAACATTGTAAAAGCCAATTATTTTTAAAAGAGTAACCGTGGTGTATTTTGCCGATTCTTCTCCATAGGAAATTACCAATTAAACCTGTGAGAACCTTGTGCTGCACGGTTACTGACAAATGCGTGCACGGACTGGATAGGTCCACTTAATCTGTGAGGTTCTTTCCTCAAAAGACCAATCTACATCGTCCTCAAATATTAGCTCCTAATTTTTATATACACATGGGTACATGGGTATTTACTTTGTAAATGTAAAGTATTATATTATTTTAGTGTGAAAGTCTCGAGAAGAGCTTACTATAGAAATTATCCTATGAAGTAAGGTCTTAGCAGCGGTCTAGCAGTGGTGGCCCAGTGGTATCGGACCCGACTTACGAGTTGTAGGTCGTGGGTTCGAACCCAGGCAGGCGCTTTAATTTGTGTAAATAATTTCATCACTAATGTTCTCAAAACGGTGAAAGAAAACATCGTGAGGAAACCGGCATGTCCTAGAACCAAAAATTCGAAGACATGTGACATCTACCAATCCGCACTGGGCCCGCGTGGTGGATAACAGCCCATTCCCTCTCAAAGAGAGGAGGCCTGAGTCCCAGCAGTGGGAACATTATAGGCTGATTATGCTATATTATTTCAATTATTGTGAATCTGAGGACTATGTGGGACATTGCTTTTTAGTATTTTTTTCAGTTAGTTTTAATCATGATCTGGCAGTTTGAGTATTTTATGCGACCCACCCAAATGTCCTTTTTTTGGTATTGTTCGTCGAATCGTTAAGCTCTAAGCTGAGCTGACAAATGCGTGCGCTGACTAGACAGGTCCACTCAATCTGTGTGGTTCTTTCCTCAAAAGGCCATTTCAGACACCAATCTACATAGTCCTCACATGATCTGACCAAGATTATGTCTGGAGTTTAAAAGAGACTGTGACCTCTGTGTTTGTTTCGGCCTTTCTTCTCAGAGTAGTCAGAGGATACGCCGACCACATCTAGTTTAAAAAATATGATTGACGTCTAAAAGTGTTTGTACAAACCTACGCATAGAAATAAAATCATTTATTATTAAATTTGTGCACCTAGCTTCTGCCGTTTCATAAGTGCCCAAGTAGGTTTATGTGAAATGAATATACATACTTATATATTTATATGAATTAAAGTCTATATATTAAATTATTATAATATTATGTGAGTCTAATAACGCCGGGTGGCTATTTCTTGAAGGGCCTTTTGAAGAAAGAGCAATTGAAGCTTTGAGTTGACCTTTCCCGACAGACGGTATGTGTAGCGTTATAGCGTACCAACATAATAAACTAGCGCAGCGGCGCACGCCCCCAAAGCGCAGAGTGGTCACTTGCTTGTTGGCGCCCGAACGATGGGGACGTGTGACTTCTGCTGTTGTACAGTGAATTTTTGTTTAATTTACTTACTCGAATACTTCCTATAACGTGGTGAACATCACATTGGCGATTCTGCCAGGATGAAGGTTAATGATTGAGTTACATTACTCATTCAGAAAAATAGGAAGTAATCCAAATGTCAATACTTGTGCTTGGAACGATATCATAGCCTAGTTAGCAAATAAGATAAAGAAAACACGTGTTTTCACGCGTATTAGTAATTTTCCTCTTAAACAAAACAAAACATGAGATCACATAGCGTGCCCGTTAGTTGACTATTATTGCCGTTTTATTTGCTCATTTCTGTTGAACTCAAAGGCCGACATAATTTGAGTATCTATTTGTAAACACAATATGACGGTATATAAAAACAAAGCAAGCAATAAAAATAATATCTCATGGGATCTCATGTTTGGATAGCTTATATAACAATGAGCGTAGTCGGTAATTTGGAGAGGTAAACTATTAAATAATAATAGTTGGTACCTACAAGTTAGCAATAACTCTTATGCTGCTATGTTTATTTTGTAAAGGAATAATTTATGAAAAGTAAACAGTCCTCAATCAAATTTCTGAGGCAGCAATAGTGATGTTATAGCAGATTATTGGTCCCTACCGTACTTTTTACCTTTTAAAGAAGGGAGTAGCGGTTATGGTTCTAAGCGCACGAGTTCTATTCTAATATTGGAGGTGGCAATAAATAGTGTCCATTCTTCCAATTATAGGAGCAAGCCAGTTGGGCTATAAGATTACAAATCTAAAATTGCTAAAAGGACTACAAATAGACCGAAGAGTTGGTATAAAATCCTTTGAGGGTTTTGTTTAAAAGTGGAAATGCACAAAATAACTTGTTTACTTTTGAATAATTTAAGTATTTAATAAATCAATCAATCAGTCAGTCAGTCAATCAAACAAGTCTTAAAATCCAGTGCCTGCTAATAGGTGTATACAAACATAACTTGTTTGTTGTTGTGTGGTCGGTCAGTTGGTACATTTAATGCAGTTGCCACATTTTGTTAACACCCTACCCAAGACATATACCTATCTAAATAACTGTGTAATTAGTGAATAATGAAAAATAGTTTGTTATGCGACAATGCAAGTGGGTATGGCGGATTATTGTATTTGAAGTTGTAAATATTTAAAAACTCACATTTTCGTCGTTTCCTTGTAACATAGCATAAGTTAAAAAAAAAAAAAAAAAAAAACAATCAATCATAAATAAATCAAGTTACTATGGTTTCGAATAGGTACTATTACACTGCCACTTACATCTGGTTGCGCACACAACAGCACCGGATAGCGCCTGTACCTAAATATTAGCCAATTCGGAAACAAACCGACTGCAAGTACATCGTACTTAAATAGTTCCAATGGGTTAATACTCTAGTGCAGAAGTTCCTTAACTGTACAAATGGGTCCTAATCGACGCCTAGGGGCGTCGCGACGTTATCCCAGGGGCGTCGCGAAGCAGACGCTCACGTCACCGGCACGCGCCGCAATGACAGTCCATAGTACAGCTTTGAAGATTCTATAAACTTTTGCCACGTTGTTCTTATGCGATACTGGTTTTTCTGCAGTTGCAGTAATCAAATTGAAATACAGATCGCGAATCAATTTAGATAAAGAAATGAGGGTAACTATTTCAAAACTTCAGCCCCGATGTGAGAAGTTATGATCAGAAAAGCAAGCTTATCTGTCTCATTAATTGTACCTACTGTTTTTCCTAACCTAGAATTTTTTTTTAGTAAGTAAATAAAATTTTGTAAGATTCTATATTCTTTGAAGTTTTCTTTGTATAAAATAATCTAGCTAGAGTCTGGCTGGATTCTTTTAATGAATCTAGCTGCCAGACTCTAGATTACAGAGCTACAAGCAGGTATCTTCTTATACAAGGAAGTAGCAATAAAAAATAAACGAGTCGCAGTAGATATATAAAAAATATGGGGAACCCATGCTCTAGTGGATAAATACTAAATAGCAAACTGACAAAGTCGGTTGGTGCTAATATAATCTATATAGTTCCAATGAGTTATTACCGTATTGAATGAATAGCAAACTGACAAAGTTGGTTGGCTCACAAAGCTTAAATAGTTCCAATTGTTTAATAACCTTGTTGATAAAAAGCAAAATAGCTAAGTCGTTAGTGCTAGCAAAAATATTTTGGTATGGATCAAATAGTAAACTGTCAAAGTTAGTTGGTACTTACAAAACTATTAGAGGAAGTGTGAAGTACAAACACAAGACAATAATAATTGTCGCAGGTAGCCGAAGTATTCTTATTTTTTAATTATCTATTTTTGAATTATAATAGGTCTTTACCTATGAAATTGCCGTTTTGTATGAAAAAATTTAAACGAATTTTTTTCATGAATTTTTTATTTGTATTAATCGAAGTAATCACCCATGCAATCAATGCATCTTTGCCATCGCAGTGGCAGTTTATTGATGCCCTTCTTAAAGAAATCAGCTGGACGGGAGGCAACAAATTCTTCAAAGGCATTTTGTACTGCCTCTCGGGTATTAAAATTTTTTCCCGCCAAGAAGTTATCCAAATTCTGGAAAAAGTAGTAGTCTGTAGGCGCAAGGTCTGGTGAGTAGGGCGGATGACGGAGAGCTTCCAACCCCAGTTCTTGCAACTTGGAGACCGTCTGCTGTGCAGTATGAGGTCGCGCGTTGTCGTGCAGGAGCAGCGGAGACGAGCGATTGACCAATGCTGGTTGGAGATGCGCCAGCTTCTCCATCATTGTGTTCAGTTCTTCACAGTACACATCTGCAGTAATGCTCACCCCGTTTGGTAAGAAGCTGTGATGAATCACACCGGCGCTAGACCACCAAACAGTGACCATCACTTTTCTAGGGGTAAGTTTTCGTTTAGGGCATTGTTTAGGTGCTGAACCAGGATCCAACCAACTTGCTGAGCGCTTACGGTTATCAAACAGAATCCATTTTTCATCGCAGGTAACAATGCGGTTCAAAATTCCTTCATTTGTGTGTCTGTTGAGCAGTGCAAGGTACGTCTCGACGCGTACTTCGCGCTGGCGATCATTGAGTTCGTGGGGCACCCATTTGTCAAGCTTTTTTACCTTGCCAATTTGACGCAAATGGACCAATATTGTTTTGACGCTAACGTCGAAAGCTGCTGCTAATTCAGCCGTAGATTGTGTATCATCAGCTTCCACAATCGCCTTTAATTCGTCATTGTCGACCAAAGTCTTCGGACGACCGCGAGGTTCATTTTTCAGGTCGAAATTTCCAGAACGGAAGCGAGCAAACCAATAACAGGTGGTGCGTTGGTTTGTAGTGTTAGCTCCGTAAACGTCGTTGATGTTGCGTGCCGCTTGTGCCGCGTTGCTGCCACGACGGTACTCATATTCCATAATTACTCGAATTTTTAACGTATCCATGATGACGAAAAAGATTGAAATGCGATGAAAATGTAACACTAATCAATAAAGAAATGACTACTTTTAGAAAAAAAAATCCATGTTTTTAAAATAAAATTAATTTGAAATTAGAATTCTTAGCCAAACAAAAATTATTTTGATTTGAAATGGCCAGTACTGCAGAACGGCAATTTCATAGGTAAAGACCTAATATAATTTGCACAATGTGCAACAATCTACTTAGTGAGATAGGTATTTATTCACTCTATAGCTATGGTTAAGAGACTACTGACATTGGTAGATAATCATAATAGCATTTTCGTAAGTATATACTAGGGAAAAATTGGGAAAATTGGGTCAGGGCCAATAAAAATAAAAACCAACTAGTTTTTAAAACTAAACGTCTCAAGTATTATCTTGAAATGAAAACTTTATTATAAACACCTGCAAGTGTTACAAGAAACTTGGAAAGTTAAGACAAAAAATGATGTGTTTATATGCAGTAGGTTCCTATAAACATAAAAAAAGTGCATACAAAAAAGATACTTAGCTCTGGTAACAATGTAAAATAAAAACGAGCAAAATAGATCTTTAATCACGGGCACAAAACAGCAATAGTCGACAGCTGCACGTCATGACTGTGACGACAAGAAGGCTTCCACTCAGCATGATGCTGTGCTATGGGAAACCCACAGCACAACGCTGATTTTCAGTGGTTACCCATAACATCACGCCTGTATTCCCGGAAGGGTAAGGCAGAGGTACCTATAGTACACCCACATTTCGCCAGTTATGTTTAAGTCCCATGTAACAGGGGGCCAGCCTATTGCCGCCAACCGGGCACAAATCCAGACTGCGGGCTGCTACCGAGAGATTCCAGATGGAAAAACCCAATACAACATTGCCCACTCTGAAATCGAACCCAGGACCTCATGCTCAGCAGTAGTGCTAGCAACCACTGGACAATAAATCCTACTTCCTACTTAATATTATAAATGTGAAAGTTTGTGAGGATGGATGGATGTTTGTTACTCTTTCACGCAAAAACTACAGAACGCATTTGGATGGAATTTGGAACACAGATAGTTTATAACCTGGATTAACATGTAGGATACTTGTTATCCCGGTAGTACGTTCCCGTGGGATAATTTTCTACATCCACGCGGGCGAAGCGGTGGGCAAAACCTATTCTAATATAATTATTCACATTTACGGATTCTATGTACTGTTTATCAATCGTAGTTTTGTGGAATAGCTTTTATGTTGACGTGAAGAAAATCGTCACCTGCGTAGCCTTTTCCAAATATGCTGGAGTCGGCTTCTAGTCTAACCAGATGCAGCTTAATACCAGTAATTCACAAGGAGCGACTGCCTATCTGACCTCCACAACCCAGTTACTGGATGACGTGAAAAAATTGTCCATAAAATTGTTAGCATCGCTGATTTCTCAGGGTTTGTAGGAAACTGAGGCTGCTCTATACACACTGATCGCAAAAGTTGCTTAGAGCGTGCTGAACGGTTTATATAGAATGACCAGCCGTGTGCCCGATGCGATTTTCCAGTAAAAATTACATACTTCCTCACAAACATTCAGCCGTTTTTCACCATCCTGGAACATACATCCAGACAAACAGACAAGAATCTATAATAGATATAGAATAATAAAATAATAATAGAGAAGAAGAAGATAGAATAATAATAGAGACTGTGACCTCTGAGTTTGTTTCAGCCTTTCTTCTCAGAGTAGTCAGATAGGAAACGCCCACCTCATCTAGTTTTAAAAATATGATTGACGTGTAAAAGTGTTTGTATAAACCTACTTACAGAAATAAAATAATTTAAAATTTATGTTATAGATAATTGGCAGTCCTTGATACAGGCTATTACGTTAGTCTGCATGCACTAAAGTTTAACAAAAAATCTATATCCTGTATTCATAATAGTATACCAACCACATGGTAGCAAATTACGAAAAAAAAAAGTTTTTTTTACGAATAGTAATTTTAACATTTGGCTTTAAAGGCAAAGTTGCTTACTGTTAGAACTACTAGAATGATAACCAGTTTACCTACCTACTTACTATTTTAATCTGCTAAACCCTTGCATCTGCAGAATCTATGTAGCTACCAATGCCACAGTGGACTTAGAATTAATATCTCCGTAATATTATAACAATGATAAAGTTAGAGATACGTTGGACACGCGTTACTTACCCCTCTCTGTGACAACCATCCCTCTTGCTTCACTAGATCTGAGTGGTGCGAGGCATAAGGTTTGGGAGTTATGGTATTTACATCAATTTCCTTTCCTACAATATCTGTAAGTATTAGTAAGTATGTGAAACACAACTTTTTATTTATTATCTTTTCCTTTATATAAATGCTCTTCTATTCTGTGAATGTGAGATTGTGTGCATTGTCCTTGTAGGCCATGTAGACTCATAGATGCTTTGGTTTGTTGACCATTTTCTATTTTGTTAAATACCTAGTATTTGTTGACAGGCCTACACTGTCCTCCCATACTTATTAACACTGTAATTTGAAAACATTGTAAAAGCCAATTATTTTTAAAAGAGTAACCGTGGTGTATTTTGCCGATTCTTCTCCATAGGAAATTACCAATTAAACCTGTGAGAACCTTGTGCTGCACGGTTACTGACAAATGCGTGCACGGACTGGATAGGTCCACTTAATCTGTGAGGTTCTTTCCTCAAAAGACCAATCTACATCGTCCTCAAATATTAGCTCCTAATTTTTATATACACATGGGTACATGGGTATTTACTTTGTAAATGTAAAGTATTATATTATTTTAGTGTGAAAGTCTCGAGAAGAGCTTACTATAGAAATTATCCTATGAAGTAAGGTCTTAGCAGCGGTCTAGCAGTGGTGGCCCAGTGGTATCGGACCCGACTTACGAGTTGTAGGTCGTGGGTTCGAACCCAGGCAGGCGCTTTAATTTGTGTAAATAATTTCATCACTAATGTTCTCAAAACGGTGAAAGAAAACATCGTGAGGAAACCGGCATGTCCTAGAACCAAAAATTCGAAGACATGTGACATCTACCAATCCGCACTGGGCCCGCGTGGTGGATAACAGCCCATTCCCTCTCAAAGAGAGGAGGCCTGAGTCCCAGCAGTGGGAACATTATAGGCTGATTATGCTATATTATTTCAATTATTGTGAATCTGAGGACTATGTGGGACATTGCTTTTTAGTATTTTTTTCAGTTAGTTTTAATCATGATCTGGCAGTTTGAGTATTTTATGCGACCCACCCAAATGTCCTTTTTTTGGTATTGTTCGTCGAATCGTTAAGCTCTAAGCTGAGCTGACAAATGCGTGCGCTGACTAGACAGGTCCACTCAATCTGTGTGGTTCTTTCCTCAAAAGGCCATTTCAGACACCAATCTACATAGTCCTCACATGATCTGACCAAGATTATGTCTGGAGTTTAAAAGAGACTGTGACCTCTGTGTTTGTTTCGGCCTTTCTTCTCAGAGTAGTCAGAGGATACGCCGACCACATCTAGTTTAAAAAATATGATTGACGTCTAAAAGTGTTTGTACAAACCTACGCATAGAAATAAAATCATTTATTATTAAATTTGTGCACCTAGCTTCTGCCGTTTCATAAGTGCCCAAGTAGGTTTATGTGAAATGAATATACATACTTATATATTTATATGAATTAAAGTCTATATATTAAATTATTATAATATTATGTGAGTCTAATAACGCCGGGTGGCTATTTCTTGAAGGGCCTTTTGAAGAAAGAGCAATTGAAGCTTTGAGTTGACCTTTCCCGACAGACGGTATGTGTAGCGTTATAGCGTACCAACATAATAAACTAGCGCAGCGGCGCACGCCCCCAAAGCGCAGAGTGGTCACTTGCTTGTTGGCGCCCGAACGATGGGGACGTGTGACTTCTGCTGTTGTACAGTGAATTTTTGTTTAATTTACTTACTCGAATACTTCCTATAACGTGGTGAACATCACATTGGCGATTCTGCCAGGATGAAGGTTAATGATTGAGTTACATTACTCATTCAGAAAAATAGGAAGTAATCCAAATGTCAATACTTGTGCTTGGAACGATATCATAGCCTAGTTAGCAAATAAGATAAAGAAAACACGTGTTTTCACGCGTATTAGTAATTTTCCTCTTAAACAAAACAAAACATGAGATCACATAGCGTGCCCGTTAGTTGACTATTATTGCCGTTTTATTTGCTCATTTCTGTTGAACTCAAAGGCCGACATAATTTGAGTATCTATTTGTAAACACAATATGACGGTATATAAAAACAAAGCAAGCAATAAAAATAATATCTCATGGGATCTCATGTTTGGATAGCTTATATAACAATGAGCGTAGTCGGTAATTTGGAGAGGTAAACTATTAAATAATAATAGTTGGTACCTACAAGTTAGCAATAACTCTTATGCTGCTATGTTTATTTTGTAAAGGAATAATTTATGAAAAGTAAACAGTCCTCAATCAAATTTCTGAGGCAGCAATAGTGATGTTATAGCAGATTATTGGTCCCTACCGTACTTTTTACCTTTTAAAGAAGGGAGTAGCGGTTATGGTTCTAAGCGCACGAGTTCTATTCTAATATTGGAGGTGGCAATAAATAGTGTCCATTCTTCCAATTATAGGAGCAAGCCAGTTGGGCTATAAGATTACAAATCTAAAATTGCTAAAAGGACTACAAATAGACCGAAGAGTTGGTATAAAATCCTTTGAGGGTTTTGTTTAAAAGTGGAAATGCACAAAATAACTTGTTTACTTTTGAATAATTTAAGTATTTAATAAATCAATCAATCAGTCAGTCAGTCAATCAAACAAGTCTTAAAATCCAGTGCCTGCTAATAGGTGTATACAAACATAACTTGTTTGTTGTTGTGTGGTCGGTCAGTTGGTACATTTAATGCAGTTGCCACATTTTGTTAACACCCTACCCAAGACATATACCTATCTAAATAACTGTGTAATTAGTGAATAATGAAAAATAGTTTGTTATGCGACAATGCAAGTGGGTATGGCGGATTATTGTATTTGAAGTTGTAAATATTTAAAAACTCACATTTTCGTCGTTTCCTTGTAACATAGCATAAGTTAAAAAAAAAAAAAAAAAAAAACAATCAATCATAAATAAATCAAGTTACTATGGTTTCGAATAGGTACTATTACACTGCCACTTACATCTGGTTGCGCACACAACAGCACCGGATAGCGCCTGTACCTAAATATTAGCCAATTCGGAAACAAACCGACTGCAAGTACATCGTACTTAAATAGTTCCAATGGGTTAATACTCTAGTGCAGAAGTTCCTTAACTGTACAAATGGGTCCTAATCGACACCTAGGGGCGTCGCGACGTTATCCCAGGGGCGTCGCGAAGCAGACGCTCACGTCACCGGCACGCGCCGCAATGACAGTCCATAGTACAGCTTTGAAGATTCTATAAACTTTTGCCACGTTGTTCTTATGCGATACTGGTTTTTCTGCAGTTGCAGTAATCAAATTGAAATACAGATCGCGAATCAATTTAGATAAAGAAATGAGGGTAACTATTTCAAAACTTCAGCCCCGATGTGAGAAGTTATGATCAGAAAAGCAAGCTTATCTGTCTCATTAATTGTACCTACTGTTTTTCCTAACCTAGAATTTTTTTTTAGTAAGTAAATAAAATTTTGTAAGATTCTATATTCTTTGAAGTTTTCTTTGTATAAAATAATCTAGCTAGAGTCTGGCTGGATTCTTTTAATGAATCTAGCTGCCAGACTCTAGATTACAGAGCTACAAGCAGGTATCTTCTTATACAAGGAAGTAGCAATAAAAAATAAACGAGTCGCAGTAGATATATAAAAAATATGGGGAACCCATGCTCTAGTGGATAAATACTAAATAGCAAACTGACAAAGTCGGTTGGTGCTAATATAATCTATATAGTTCCAATGAGTTATTACCGTATTGAATGAATAGCAAACTGACAAAGTTGGTTGGCTCACAAAGCTTAAATAGTTCCAATTGTTTAATAACCTTGTTGATAAAAAGCAAAATAGCTAAGTCGTTAGTGCTAGCAAAAATATTTTGGTATGGATCAAATAGTAAACTGTCAAAGTTAGTTGGTACTTACAAAACTATTAGAGGAAGTGTGAAGTACAAACACAAGACAATAATAATTGTCGCAGGTAGCCGAAGTATTCTTATTTTTTAATTATCTATTTTTGAATTATATAATATAATTTGCACAATGTGCAACAATCTACTTAGTGAGATAGGTATTTATTCACTCTATAGCTATGGTTAAGAGACTACTGACATTGGTAGATAATCATAATAGCATTTTCGTAAGTATATACTAGGGAAAAATTGGGAAAATTGGGTCAGGGCCAATAAAAATAAAAACCAACTAGTTTTTAAAACTAAACGTCTCAAGTATTATCTTGAAATGAAAACTTTATTATAAACACCTGCAAGTGTTACAAGAAACTTGGAAAGTTAAGACAAAAAATGATGTGTTTATATGCAGTAGGTTCCTATAAACATAAAAAAATTGAAAATGTAAAAAAAAAAAAAACATGTGTGTGTGTGAACGATAATAATGCGAAGGGATAAGAGCGTCTTTAATAACAGTATTAAAACTAAAAACGTTAAAAGTTGTATAGTAGATAACTGTTGGAAAGGGCAATTTAGTAACACTGAAAAATACGAATATATCCAACAAATAAAGACTAAGTATAAACCGACTTGAAATGAAACAGTGTCTTGTTTTGAGCTACAAATCAGGCTTCAATATCGATAATTTTAGTTAAATGGTTGTGTAGTACCTTTAACCTAATATACAAACAAAGTATAATATAATATTATAAGCTAATATAAGCCATGCAATATAATATTGTTATCTACATTGACAAAATAGTCATAAAACGCTCTTTAGTTACAGATGACATTTTATTTAATTAAAGCACTATAATTTAATCAAAGTCAAAGTCAAATAATTTATTTCAAATAGGCACATAAAAGGCACCTTTGAACGTCAAAATTTACAAAAAAATAGAGTTGATTCTAGTTGCCCCTTCCAAAAGGTAGTTTCGTATGGAGAAGAATGGGCAAGAAACTCCACCGTTACTCTTTTAAAAATGTTTTACAATATTATGTATACATTAATTATGTAACTATATGTGAAGACGATGCACCTAGAATAATGTTTATTTGTTTATTTGCACCTTCAAAATTAACATAAAGAAACAGGCTTACAATAAAAAAGGCCGAAAGGTAGTTACATTATTTTACATGTTAGAGTTGCAACTAATACCTAAGCTAAGATAACTTAATATATTGTAATATAGGTATCAGAGCCCACCCTTATTTGTATTCACATATTAATTATACATTAGAGCCAAAAAGCGTAATATAGTTTTATTTAGAATAAAATTACTATACCACAATGGGTAAAAATAATTAAATATAACGCAATGACAGGTAAATTAATTATGAGATAGATATATGGTGCTAACATATTTACAAATACTGTAAAGTAAATGATGTTTCCAAAATTTCACAAGTAATAATTTAGTGTGTGAGTTAAAGTAGTTACATAATGTAAAAGTTTTTTTGTCTAGACTCTAGATTGTCCTATAGAGCAGGACCAGCATGTTTCCAAGCATTCTTATCTAGGATATAATCCTCTAATTTGTAATATGCTTGTTTACAAAGTGTACTTTTAATATGAGTTTTCAATTTTCTTTCATTTAATGGCAATATATCACCAGGTATTTTGTTACATAAGTAATAAATAACAGAAACATACATTAACAGGGCCATTGCAAATACAGATAAGTTTGTTACTTATATAATATTAAATGGCAGCACAGGAAAAATCACACGTGTAGTGGCTTCAACTCTGGGAATTTAAGATCCTATACAGTATACATGTTCTAAAGTAACGTTGTTTTCCGTGTCTGTTTGTGTGACCGTTTAGATCTTTTGAACTACTTATGTAATAGATTTAGGGTGTGATTTATGCCATCATTTGGAGCACTTGTTCCAGGGGCTTTTGTGTGCTTGGGCAAAGCAAGAAAGTCTTAATGCTTTGACGTGTTGCCACATCAGTAGATTGCACCCGTGCTAAGCATGGGCCAGTTGCTACTGCTAGTAGAATATAATATTCGTTTCCATGGTTAAAGTTCAGGTGTTAAGCGTGAACAAATTACTGAAAAACTGTAACTGGCGTTTGTATAAATTAGGTCATATCTATCTATGTATATTAATAAATTCTACTAGAATGTCTAGACTGAGAAAACCTTGCTGATTGTACAAAGGCCCATCAGCTTCATTTTTGGTTATGTCATGTTGTGGTGACATGGATCACAAATTGAGTTAGAATTTAGGCATTTACAAAATAACTTTTGTGATAGAACTACAGTGCTTACCTAAATTGAAAAAAATAACTAATCGACACAATCGAAATGACATATTGTAATAAATGAAGTACCTACATAATTACCACATGAGAATAATATTCGCAATTTTAGAGTCGCATATTAATAATAATTTGGTATTATGTTTTAATAATAAAATAATGCATACCATTTAATACACCTTGTGGGCACCACTGTACTTACATTCATATAAAGCAAGGGAGTTATAACACTCAATTTATTTATTTTTAAATAAGCACTAGCATAATCCACCTGTAATGTTCCCATTGCTGGGACGCCTCCTCTCTGTGAGGTGGTGATTTTACAAGCTTCTATTTAACTTGCAATGTTTGTATGTATGTATGTTTGGGGCAAAACTTTTAAGCTGAAAAAGACCACTTTCTCTTATCCTGCGGAGTTGAAATTTTCCAGTTGATTCTGTTTCGAAGAAAATGCATTTTTATAATGCATGACCTGTGATTCTACACCCAGGATTGACTCCAGACGAAGGATCTCCTTAACGGTCAACGGTGCAGACACGACATTTAATATACGCATTTAATTATGGTAGTTCCTTCTAAAGTCCACCATGACCTGGCTGCTGCACCGAGGACTGGCTCCAGTTGAGGGCACGACGTTCAACAGCAGAGACACAACATTTTATATACGGATACAATTATGATAGCTCGGTCTAAAGTTTACCATAATGTGGCTGCTGCACCCAGGACTGGCTATGGAGTGGCTGTGGAGTTTTATTTAGTACTTTTTAGTTCATTAAAAGCTTGTTTTTAAAAAGGTTTTTTACTTACATTGTTTTTTATACAACCAATTTGGAACTTGTCATTTGCTATTAAGATTTGTATAATCATTGCAGAAACTGTCTCATTTAATGTATTCATTTTAGTTACAAACGATATTGATTTATATTACTATTAAATGCAAAATTCTTAAGGAAACCTAATCAAAATTGTAACAAAGTAAAATATTCTTAATGAATAGATACTGCCTAATGAGAATTGTTAGAAAACAAAAAATAACCTAATGCTTACTTAAAAGCTTAGTAGGTAACAATACCTATTAGTTATCATAATCTATCTTCTGTATTAAAAACTGTATTAAAATTTGATAAAAGGGAGTGGTGTAGCGTAGCGACATAATAAACTAGCGCAGCGGCGCACGCCCGCAGAGTGGTCGCTTGCTTACTGGCGCCCGAACGATGTGGTCGTGTGATCTCTGCTGTTGTACAGTGAATTGTTGTTTAATTTACCTACTCGAATACTTACTATAACGTGGTGAACACCACAGCATGCATGTATCAGTCATCCTGTAGCTCAACCCTATTTTAGGGAGTTCAACGCGCCGTCACACGACAGTACCAGATCTGCAGGATATTTGTATCGGTCACATAAACAGTACTCAAAACTTCCAGACAGTTATAAAGCCATGTATTCTATCCAGCCTACAAGGTACTTATATTCACAGCCAGCCTCTTTTAATGTTTTAGAAAATATGTACTACTCGCACATTATAACCTTTTCAAAATCAATTTCAATTGTAAAACAGTTCTTAGTTTAAAACAAGTGAGTCTTCCAGCTAACCAAAAGTTCTGTAAAGGTCAATAATAAAGTCTGCTTGAGACTAAATTCTAAGAAACTTAATACTTCAGTTCAATATTCAGTTACGTTTCGGAGAAACTCTGCACGAGTCTCCTTGAAAAGTAAAAAACAAAAAGTCAAACTCCTACATGTCCAAGAAATCCCTACCCGCTATCATCTTCTAACTTACACAACTACCCAACATTAAATTGAATTTCTATTAATCGGGCAAGTTCTGGGTACCACTAAATCATCCTAGTTGAGCCGGGTGTAACTGGGCATAACCGATTGTAACCGTCGTAATAGGCCACCGTAACCGGGTATCGGTTTTAGGGGATACCCGGCCGGTCAAAGGGACGGTAATCACTTTAAAATTATATTACTTTACGGTCCGTTTACCCAGTTTTTTTTAGAAATTAGTAGCCGCAGCGTACGTGGAATATGGGGGCAATTTATTATTGTTATATTAAGGTTATGAAAAGAAAAATTGCTAACATTATTGTATGAAAGCCGAATGCTTAATTTTAAGCCACGTTGAGTATTTTTGACAATCGTTTAGAACGCTGAAGACGATAGATGTAACAAGCTTAATATCGGGCACCTGCGCACGGTTTAACTTAGCGTTTTGTACAGAACCGTGCTTAAAAGTGCAGGAGTCAGCTATGTACAGTCGGCCTAAGAAAATATTGACCATAATAAGAACCGTGTTATATTATACGGTATAAAAGGAGGGCTGAAATGACGAGTTAATGACGTAATACACAACTGATAAACACTTGGTACCTGAAAGGCAAAAAAAAATGCACAGAGACTGTTATTCTTTTTTTAAATATATTTATACTGTCCCACTGCTGGGCAAAAGCCTCCTCCAAGTCCATCCAGGGACTCTTTTCCCTCGCCACCTCGAGGAGACTGTTAAACTGAGTAAACACTAGCTGTTAAAATTTTAAATTTATATTTATCACAAAATACAATATAATATCACCATCACGAGTAACAAATGCAATAGGACAGAATCTGTATCAAATCGCAGGTACCTACAGTAGAAAAAAAAACAATGTTAAAAAAATATGATCACAAACCAAAAGAAACAACAAAAAGCAAATAATTCAAATATAAAATAAAAGTGTCCTTGGAGTTTCTTGGTCACTTCTCTTCTCCATAGGTACCTACGCTTTGGAATGGTCAACTGGCTTCATCTTTCTGACTGACCGACCCCTTGACAATTCAAAAGTGCCTGTGATTGGTTTATTTGAAATAAATGCTTTGAGTTTGAGTTGAGTTTGAGTTCAATCAGCCGATCATTTGATTTGCTTTAGAATCGGTGTAAGACTGCTACTAGTAGACTCGTATTGCCATAAGTAGGGACTGGTCATCTCTTAGCTGCCACGGCTTATTTTATTTCTGAATTGTTTTTTTTGTTTGTATTTTTATTACGGACGCTTTTAACGTGCACGTCTTTCTACATCATTCTCACGTATATAATTTCGACATGAATGATGTAACCATTTTTTTGTAACAATATTTTGATTTAAAGTTTTTGCCCGTTCTTCTCCATAGGTACCTACTACTCTTTGGAATGGACAACTAGCTTCATCTTTCTGGCTGATAAATCCCTTGTTATTTCAAAAGTACCTGTAATTGGATTATTTGGAAAAAATGCTTTGAGTTTTAGTTTAAGTTTGACTACTGTGACAAAGTAGTCAACGTTTTCGAAAGGTAAATGTTCAAGCTTCGGAACAGTAAAACTATTTAGTAAGTAATACCATTTCATCAACATCGTTATATTGCGACTGTAGACAATAAAGCACACGACATGCAGCTTGACATAAGAGCATGGCAAAAAGAAAAGAGGATAAAGAGTATTCTATTCTATGGCAAAATAATCTACATTTCAATCACTAGCCGCAATCCGAAGCGACGGCCAATTACCGGGAGTGGGTTCTAACTGAGAGTCGAGGCCCTTTTGGAGGTCGAAAACATGTCAGTGTTATTGTGATAAAAGAGAACTTGTTCCAACGTGGGATGGAATCATGATGGAATTATGTAATTTTTTATTAACAGTCATATGTAAAATTAGAGGGGCTCGTAGCTAACTAATAACAGCTGCACGAGGAGATCGAAGGTTTAACTACACTTGCCGAGGTCGGTCGGTGGATGGGAGACCCTTACGTGCTCCGGAAAGTACGTCCCGGCTGCCATTCGTACATCTTTGATTGTCGTTACGTGTAGCCCGCAGCCCGGAGTCTGACCACCAGTCTTACCCAGTAACTGGGTGGTGGTCAGATAGGCAGTCGCTCCATATAAAATACTGGTATTCAGCTGCATCCAGGTAGGTAGGTAGATGATGAAACGGAAAACATTTAAATAAATAATAAATTTTCATAGAATATAAAGAAAAAGAAAAGAAAGAATAATAGTTTATTCTGCACAAACAAAACGCACATTACAAATAAATGACATTAAAAATACAGACATACAAAGTAGCCAAAAGCCTGGTACCCCAAACATAAAAGTTTTACAGTTTTATAGTTTTTAATATCCATACTAATATTATAAATTCGAAGGTAACTCTATCTATTTGTTACCTTTTCACGCCTAAACCGCTGAACGGATTTCGATCAAATTTGGCAAGGAGATAGATTGCATCCTGGGGAACGACATTGAATACTTTTTTGTCCAGGTAGCACGTTCCCGTGGGATAATTTTCGACATCCACGTGGGCGTGTTACCCAGTAACAGATGAAGCTGATGAAGTGAAATTCCTATTTTATTGATGGTTGTTGTTTCTTGATATAGGTGAGCATATATGTAGGAGGATGCCATTACACACCCTCTTAGTCACCTTTTACGATATTCATCATTTTATTGACCGAAAACTATAGGAGTATGGGATGATGTGATTTGAACTACATTTATATGTGTACATTTTATTGTGTAAATAACTAAAGAGAATTGTATTCTATAATGTTGTTTTGTATTAGTTTCAGAAATGTGCAACAAATATTATTTAAAAAATGTCATAAATTCTACACATTTAGTTAGATGTGTAGAATTTATGACATTTTTTAATGGATATGTGTCATTCTTTTGTTTTATAACGTTAGCAAATGCGGTTAATACAACTGTATTACATGTCGTCACCAAACTTGGACACCCTCCCACCATTATAAGAAATGAATTCCCATAAACTAAACTACCTTGTCCCGACTTAGAAAGCTAGGGGACAAGGAGGGACACAAGGTGATGTTAATATTGGGAATTCACAGTTAGGAAACATAAGTATTATAATTATAAATATGTGAAGCAAAGAAGACGAGAGGGTATGCAAAAGTATAGAATATGATTAAGTATTATAAATGTCGTAACACCGACGTCTCCCTTCTCGCAGGTGAGCGCTAATATCTGCAATGGTCTTGATAATATGAAGGGGGTAAAGGGAGCGTCACGCTTGCACAAACATTAATCATTTATATCTACGTTAGTTTATGTGTTTATAATGTACCCACTTTAGTGAGACCGGGAACCGTTTTACAACGTCTGCCTCATTATACGTGTCCTGCTAGACCTAACGCATAGAACCTCTGCGGACACTACGATTCTAAAAGGACACGTTTCCTATGCACTAAATAAATGTCTTCCTCAATCCTAAAGACAGAGTTCTGCGAAGTCCAACTGCCATTGAGGGAGACAAGTGTTGAGTAGCTCTAAACGAGTACTAATGTTAGTGACACCCTCACGCGACCTGGCCCCTTTTACTAAGATAATAGAAAACTAGTACAAGCGTACCGTAGACTCAGTCTGTAGCAAAACTCATTGCGATCGTACTTGGTGCACACCGAAGTGGTATTTCGTCACTTCACATTTCTTTAACCTTCCCTATTGAGAGAATGCGGTGCGGTTTTCACCGCAAAAGCATCCATATTGTCGTGTCTCGATAAATAGTGTCGATTTAGTAAATGGCATACCATAGCCGGTTGTAGATTTTTATCGAGATACGGTCCCTAGCGTTCTTAGAACGACTACCAATTCAGTTTGTGATTATGTGTGAAGCCTACCCCACTACCAGAAATGCGCATATACCAAGCCTCACGCAAAGTGTTCTGTGGCCAGACGTTTTTGGAAGCAGTAATCATCACCAACGTTTGATTGCTTTATAACATAATTCGAGATCGGCTTTATAGCCTAGTTTGGTTTAGATGAGCTTTGTATTTACGGTTCTGCCTTCCATATGTGGTGCGTCAGATAAGGTTCAACAGTCGTCAAGAGTCAGGAGCGTTGGTGCTCAGTGTCAAGTATAGCGGTAGGCGTTCTCCGTTTCCCTATAACCAAACGCAAGTGACAATATCTGTCAAGGTATGGATTAGGAGGTGGTCACGTCATACAAGAGAAAACAGCATTAATTATAAACTACGATACTAAATGTTAAGGTTAACACTTACCAAGTATCTCCGGGGAATTATACTACAACTCACTTACGAAATACTGCACGTATTACCAGCTTCACCTCGGGCACACTCACTGAACTAAATTGTCTAGGTTTTAACTAAAGTGACTACGTCGTCTGCTACCAAACGTGGTCTTTAACCCAGTATCAACTTAATAAATAATGCTCGGTCCCTTACTGTCGTAATCGATAGGCATTACCTAAGTCTCCTAACTTAACTACCCTGGACTCTAGTGTCTGTCGCCTCTCGCGGTTCTCACTCAAAACTTCTAGATTTTCATGTCTATCTCTCTCCGTGGTTGTAACTTCACTAGGCTGGACTATACGTTTTCCTTTTCTCTTCCTCACATCCCCACGCCAGCTACCAGCCCCTGGTTTTTTATAACATGGACCCAAATTCTCGTAACTTCGCATCATACGTTTCTGTACAATTTTTTCCATTGTTTTAAGTGGTCGTTTGGCCATTGACTTAGGCCAACCAGATGTGGGTATTTTATGCATTTCTTTAGAATTACTTGAGTTATTGTATCTTAACTGACTTCGAATATTGCCTTTCGACTAATGGCCGGGCCAAAAGCCATTCATAATACGTTTCAAGGAAACAAGATATTTCGTTACTAATTAGGGTCGCACTGACAGATCATAAAATAGATATTTAATGTGTTTCTAAGAGTACCGAAATCGTGGGAAAGTTCCAAACCAAATACAACGTTTTGCTATTATCTATTAACAGGTGACAGACAGTCACACAGTCAAAACAGAAAATTAAAAATGCTAAGACCCCGCCATTTCGACGACTTGGTCGTTCAGTCTCTAGAAATGTTGTAAGTTAAAGAAAGAAAATACATTTATTTCAGTTAAAAATAACTTCGTCCTATTTGCGTCATCAATTAAAACGTTATTTTTTTAAATTATTTTGCTGCTTCGTGCATAAGAAGAGCGCAAATATCGTGCTTTGAGTCTGAATCGCAAAAGCTCTAATAAGACTTGAAATATTAGTGTGTAAAAGTAAATAAAAGTTAAAAGTAAGTTATAGGTTTGGTGTATATTGTGCACAGATGTCATATTAGGTAAACAAATAAACAGACTTAAAAATTCTTGAAGTAGTTTAATGAGGATTTCTTAAACAAACAAATTGGAAAAAATAGGCATGTATTTAATCGAACCTAAAAATATGTAATATTGAACCCTCATGTTATGATTGTGCTTTTTTTGTGAAACTCAAATAATTCCTATTTTGTTGTCCTAAAAATACCAAATGGCCAAGTAAGTGTGACCTATTTGGATGTAGGTTGGTCACAGTTCTGAATTAAGAGGACAATAAGTGCCAGCGACCTTGAGCGAGAGGGAGGAGTATGTAAAACTTTTAAGCGAATAAAATTGTACAGAGCGTTAGCGTCTACCCGGACATTGATCAGCGATGCACTGCCGCCCGTCGCCCGCAAGAGCCCCCCGCTTCAACGCGCATCAAGTTTACTCGCAAAAACAACCCACCTTGATTTATCTAACACAATTCAAATATAAACCATATACTTAAATTTGGGTAATTAAATTGTCTTTTAGATAGTGCAGATTTCATGAAAATACGCCTGATAGTTTTTGCCAGATTATCGTTTTTGTGTTCGCGTTTGATATTACTTTAAAAATTAATTACACTATGTTATAAAAATATAATTTCAAATATTCACATATCAAATTACGAAGAAAATAGTCTAGTTTATGATATATTTTTTTCAAACAAATAAATCTATTCGTTTAGACGTGATATTCAATTTGAAAGCATTAAAAGTCGTATATCTGCGCCTTAACTCAAACACGAACTCGGCTCGCGCGTTGTTAGTCACTGTTCTAACCTTACCTAACCCGTTTGGTCGGGGGACCCTAGTTTGGTTACTGCGACCAACTGTCAGAAAAGGCCAGAAATTTAAAAAATACGCTCATTTATTAAAAAAGGTTCGCATCATTAGAAGTCCGAAAAGTTTTAAAAAGATCATTAATTTTAAAAAAGCGTGCATAATAATTAGAATGTTAATAAATTTGTAGGCGATCAGTTAAATATTTCCTAATAAAATATAGGAGATCCTGTTTCTTGCTTAAAGATATATCGATGTCCGGGCTAATAACAACTTCCAGTTGGCCAAATATATTTATGCCCCAAGTGGGAATCGAGCCCGTGATCTATTCACATCCACCAAAAAATGCTCTAAGGCAACGTAAACAAACGAAGGTACATAGAAATATTAAATTGCAATTTGTTACCTCGAGGATACCAATTACTTTTCAGTCAATTTTATCAATAGTACATTTAGAAAATGACGATTACCGTTATTTTCCTTGTAATTCCTCCTTTCTCCTATCACAATAAAATTATAGGTTGTTACACAAAATTGAGCAATTTTCACAATCACCCTGTACTTTTCAAGTCAATTATTTTGCGGAAATGTCAAAAGTTTTCTAATAACTGTAGGCTATAAAGAAGATTAACTTTGAAAAAGTTTCTTTAATTCTATTTAGAATCGCGTAAAAGAAGAAATTAGAATTTATTCGTTTTAGAAATCGTTAAAAAAGTTGTTCTGTTCAATACTTGAAGATAGCACAAAGTTGAATTTCAGGGTCTTTGTCTGATTTGGGAAACAATGTTCGTTGGAAAGACTTTATCCATATTCATAACTGTATAGAAAATTCACTTTCCTAGAAATAAATTCATACAATATACCTGCTACCTAAATACACATTAGAGAGTAGGAACTATAGTCTTTTAACATGAATTCGGAACAAATCTAGACTCTGGGCGGCTATAAAACAATAATTCAACACAAGCACAATAAAAAATTAAATACCTACGCAGTGACACAAAAATAGTACAGTAAAGTATTTTTATCTTACGAAGCGACGCGCGCTTTACTTGTGGTAACCAAGTGTACAAACGCACTGTGAATGTGTGCGTTAAGAGAAGTAGTATCAGTACATAACACACCCACACACGCACAAACTTCTGACTTCGCCGGTACACCTACAGAGAGCTTCTGTGCTAACACACACATTCAAAGCTAGTTAGTTGGTACTTGGTAACCACAAGTAAAGCGCGCGTCGTTTCGTGCGATAAAAATACTGTATCTAAATAAACGATTCATTTTTACAAGTAAATTATTGAAAAAAAAAACCTATAAGACCGTTGTATTTTTCTTTTAAAACAAGGTCTGCTTTGAGGAAAATCAACTACTCGTACGTATCTTTACAACATTGTGGCACTTGCAATTATGGTAACTCGAAGGGACCAATTTAATGTTTCATTCATCGTAAATACATTTTGATCAGGCATCATTATCAGGGCAATCGGTGCTGTGAATAAATCAGCAGTCATTGTATGGTAATTACGGCCATCATTTATTATGGCCAGGCCTTTGTGATGGTTATGTTGTCACTAAAGAATTATTGGCAGGTTTCCCATCCCATCCCAGGCCCATCGGTTAAGTACCAATTTAGTGGTGAGCACACTGAGCACACCACCGATATCCAGTGCGAAAGTCGTGTTCCTGGCCAAACCATGTATTATGAATGAGTGTCCATACACCTGTACTTCTGAGGACCTAAAAACGTCACCTCACCAAAGCCGCGATTGGCGTGGTCACCTACTGGGTCAAACTCATTTATCATCTATATGATGGAGAAGATACTTTTCTCTCGTTATTATCAGCCATATTTTAACTACTGTGGGCGTACTATGGGCGTACTATGGGTAGTGTTGGTTATTGCGCAATAGAAAAACCGCTTGCAGTTAAAATCAAATTATATTTAATTATAATTTAATTTAAAAGGTGTTTGTCATATTCACAATTACTAAGCAAATATAATGTGTTAACATTAGAATCTAGACGTACGTTTCTAGAAGCCAACATACTACATGGTATTGTTCATAATCACTTTGATTCCATTGATCTCACGAGTAAGTTGTGTTATGTGGTCCCCCGCACTGTAAATAAGCGTAGTGTACGTGTGTGTGCGTGTGTGTGTAGTGTGTGTGTGTGTGTGGGCGTAGTGTGTGTGTGTAGGTACATTGTTCGCTGTAAATACCTGTCGGACTAATTCAGGATTTCGTTGCCCTGTTCGTCGTATGGTGGAATCTTATAATCGCAATTTCATCGATATTGATATTTTTGTATGTTCCAAATCGAGAAAGTCCAATGTTTTTAAAATCTTATCTAATGATAATAAGAAATAATGTGAGTCCTTTATTCTAAATTTAATATAATGTAACCGTTTTAATTATTTTTATTAATGAATTGTATTGTACTGCAAATTCCTTTTTTTATTTTTTGTATAATTTTATTATTATTTGTGATAATAAGGAACAATCCCAATTTTTTTATCTTATCCAAAAATTTATATGTATTTTTATTTTCTTTTTTAAATTCTTAATTAATTAATTGTATTTTTTTTTTATATCTGAGTATTGCTAATCTAGTGGCACTTTTTACCTAATCTTATTTTTGTTACCATGCGGATAATGTAGTGGGCTGCAATATTGTTAATTCTAGTTATTATTGCTATTTGTAAACATTTTATATTGTAGCTGTTTATTGTCCCATAATGAATAAAATAAAATAAAATAAAATAATTAAATTTACCAACACTTCCCATAGTACGTCCTCAGTAGTTAAAATATGGCTGATGATAACGAGAGAGACGTACCTTCACCGTCATGTATTAAACGTACCTAAAGTAGAGAAATCTAAATGTTTAGTCAAGTCGCAAGAACTGCGAAACAGGGGCTACTCGCTCAGCTCGCCGTCCGGCAAGGACCAGGCCCGGGTCGACGGCGCGTTGTGTTCCACGCGCGCCTCAAAGAGATGTCAGCATAATTGACGGGGTCCGACAGGGCCGATGCCTGCCGGGGTCGCGGATTGTTCGAAAGAGTTACCGTGGCCCTGGCGCACAGGCAACTGAAGGAACACGGGTGGGTTTTAGTCAGTAAGAGTCTGACACGCCCTACCGCTCCGCCCAGAGCGGGAGAGGTCATTTGATGATTTCCCACCCAAAAAAAAAAAAGAAAAAAAAAAAGGGGCTACTCGCTAGACTCTAGTTATAGTATAAATGTATTTTTACCATCGACTCGAAAAGGACAAGAAAGAAGTGGTGAGCGATAGGTCGTGAGTTCGAACCTCTTCATTTGCACTATTGAAGCCTATTATTGATCGAAGATTGAAGCATTCTTTTCACAGTTGATCGAAAGGGTTAGCAGGAGAATTCTTCCTCTGTTTTCGTATTGATCAAACACTACATCGCTTAGTTAAAAAAAAAGCTATTCCATTAATTTTGACGTCGTAGATATTGCATCTTTCTATGGAAGAGATGATAAAACAAATAACCAAAGAAAATCTCAACGCTGGGGTTCCGGAATCATGTGCTGAATCCATGATTACAGATAGTGCGTCGATGTTCGTACCACCTTGTATTAGTCTAGCACATCATTATCATCATTTTGGCCTAAAGACGTCCACTACTGGACATCAGCCTCCCCTAAGCGTCGCACATACTTTAGTAAAATATTACCTTCTTTTTTTTAACATTACCTAGTCATCTAAATGGTAGTGAGACCTTGGTATTTTTGTGCCCGTTCATCTCCATAGGTACCTACTAAGCTTTGTAATGGGCAACTAGCTTCATCTTTCTGACTGACCCTTGACAATTCAAAAGTACCTGTAATCGGTTTATTTGAAATAAATCCTTGAGTTTGATACCTATCCAATATGCAAACCACAGAGCACAAAGACACAACCCATTTCTCTTTCGCCGTTCTAGCATTCACTTGTTTTCCTGTAGAAAATGATACCCAAAACGGCAGTTACTTTAAAAAAGCTACGTATTTTTTTTAAAGTTATTTAAAATCCACTTACAAAAAGCAACGTAAACACATACAAAAACGCAGTTTCCGTAAAGTGGCAGTTAATTAAAACTAAACTACAGTAACTGTAGTTGTATGAGCCTCACGACTGCTGCCAATTTGCATGGCAATCGTTGACAATGCACTTTTTTGGGTTCCGTAGGAATGGTAAGGTGAATATGTTTGCGTGTATTTAAGAAAAAGTTAAAAGCCGTTCTGGGTTGTGACCTGCACATGACGACCTGGGTGCCTAATGTGTGATGGTTTGCTGGGAGGTTAGAAAGAAGTTAGGCAGCATAAACCAATTAATTAATTCGATTATCATTAAATTTATTAATATTTCAACAATTTGCAAATTCGACCTTTGCCAGCATTATCGACTGTTACATCGGCACCTCCATATATTTTTTTAACTATTGTAACTCATTACATAGCTGATTAAATGAAGATGTCTTCTCCGTAATTTATATGCTTAATAACATAATAAAATTTTGAGATAACTGGTGTCAAAGTTCATGTAGGTAGATGATTTTTGAAATAGTTAATATACTTCTTCCTTTAACTTTTAACTGTTTGATGTTTTGGAACATTTGGATACATCAAAAGGCAATAAAGGCTATTCAATTTGAAAGTTTAAAGGAATCTGATATTTAGTTACGAATTCTGGGTAGTTTTCAAAAATACATAAAACTTGTGTTTTCTCGAATTCCATTAATTTTCGCCTAGCCTTGATGGGGTGCTTAATTGTTGCAAATGTGTTACACTATTATGTCTTGGAAGGAATATGTTAAATTACGAGTCACCGTGTATACATTTGTATGAAAACATAAGAATTAAAGAAATTGAATTCGAATTGAATTCGTAGATCATACAACTTCCTGAAGCGGCAAAGCTCCTCCGCCAATATGACAATCGCCAACATACAATACAACATATACCTACCCAAAACAATATCGCCATGGATTGTACCTACAGAACTTTTCAACAGCCACATGGTCGCGCCTGTCCAGTTAATTTTCCTTTCGGTCGTCGGCAAATGGCGGCCGTGCCGATTGCAGCTCGCCAAATAGGCGTATTTTATTAATTTAAATGTTAACTACGAGTAGTATTGCTCGCACACAGCGTGGCGTTTATATTCGCCATTTATTTATTTATATAAACGTTTAGTATAAACGATTTACATTAAATTTGTAGTTTTGTCGTTTCTATTTTGGCAAGAGTTATAATATCTGCCGGTAAATGTCCACGTGCGCTTTCATGGTTTGGTTGTCAGAAAATTAATAAAGAACATTTTCTTTCGAACGAAGTTCTTTAACGCGGCTTGCGGTAGGAGTTGAATGGTGGAAGTCAACACGTAATGAAAAAGTGTTATGCCCCCTCCATGCGACTTCTTCTCTCTCTCCGTCTGTTTCTATTATACAGGTTGTCCCAGAAATCGACCGATATACTGGCTCTGGTTAAGCCCTCCCAAAATAACAACACACAGTTTCCGCTAAACCTTATAGTTACCAAGTAATACTAGATCAAAATAACCGCCATGCGTCATTCTTTTGACTCTCATGTGTAAATGTAAAATCTTTTTATTAAAAACTTTTTCCATCAAAATATTATTAAATAGTTACTCTATTCGTAATTACCTTTGATTCTCTATAAAAACTTACAAATTCAACATAAATTCACTATTATTTGATTTTTTTCCTCAAATATTTTTTTAACTAACTCGAAAACTATAAGATTTTGCGGAACATGTTTTGTTACTTGACCACCTACAGTATGTCGGTCGATTTCTGAGAAAACCTGTATACGAGTGTGTATGTGTGCGTGCGAGTATCGCGTAAGGACCTTCCTTCCTGACGGAGGTAACCCGATGTACATGTTTTTTTTTGTTAATTTAAATTGTGTGAACAAGTGCAGTGGGAACTGCTGTGCTAAGCCTTCCCCTTTTTCCTTGCAAACCTTTCTGTTTTGTGCAATCTCTGGCCATGTTGGCCCCGCAAAGATTAGACTACATTAGATTTAGATCTGAACAGTTGATGAGAAGTTTGTTGGAAAAATGTAGGTTCCTAGTGTGGACGTTTAAAACACTAATGCTTCTGAAAGTTTAAGGCAAAATACTACTTTCTGTCTTTATGTAAAAGAAGAGATGAGAACTACATGGGTGTGCACCGTGTATACAAGATTATAGTAAAAAAACATCATGGGGACTGCCGTCAGAAGTGAAAACTTAAAACTATGAACTTAAAATATATACAGGGTCAAATTAAAGTAGCTAGCGAAACTCCGCGGACGTGATGGGTATCGATATATAAAAACGATAAAATAAAAATAAAAAGATTTGATGTTTTTTTGTAGGGGTCTACGATCAGTGATAGTGTTGTTACATGTAGTATGAGTTGAAAACATATGTTTTATTGTGTTTAAATATCTCGTTTAAATATCGATACGTCTGTGAAGTTTACCCAAAAAAATAAAGTTTTTTTAAACTGATACTTCATGTGAATGCACTAACTGCAATAGATGATCCGACAGAAAAAAAAGAACATCAAATTAATTTATTTTTTGTTTTATCATGTTTAGTAACGATACCCATCACGTCTGTGGAGTTTCGCTCGCCAATTTAATTTGACCTAGAATATGTATGTTTTCGCTACTGGCCAAGCGTAACGCGTCATACTCGTACCTGCATATTATATACTGTTAATATTAGCACGTCGGTGACAGGAACCCATAAGAATTTCTCCTACCAAAAATCGCTCAACATGCCTAAAGAAGTGAATCTGAAAACTTATCTTTGCATTGTATAAATTCAATGTTTTAGTATTGTATAATTGCATAGCACAAGTGTGAGTACTATGTACCTACTATAAAGCTACCATTTAATAGGTTTTTCTTTCATTGACTTGAATGTGCCTTGGCGGCTAAGAGTATGTCATGCTCACTCTAATGTCTCGCTGGTGGTGGCGTGTGTGTTGGATCATTAAGTTCCCTTCAAAATGGTTGAGCTGAATGGTGCTGATCCATGCGTCATGTTCGTGAACGGGCGCCGTCAGTGGGGACTGACCATTTCTTAACTGCCACGGCTTATTTTAATTTAATTTAATATTTGAATTGCTTTTGTCTTTTTATTACGGCGCTTTTAACGTTCTGCATCGTTCTCACATTCATAATTTCAACATGAACGATGTAATCAATATTTTGTAACCATTTTTTGATTTAAAAGAGTGTCCATAGAGTTTCTTGCCCGTTCTTCTCCATAGGTACCTACTACGCTTTGGAATGGGTAACTAGCTTCATCTTTCTGACTGACCGACCCCTTGACAATTCAAAAGTGCCTGTAATTGGTTTATTTGAAATAAATGCTTTGAGTTTGAGTTTGAGTTTGAATAAAAAAAAAACAGGGTTTCTGAAGTGAAAACCTCTTTAGGCGCGTTGAGCACTTTTTGGGTGAACAAAAAGTGTGAAACTCGCGTCATCGTCACCGCATGCTTCCCATGAGCGGGTTTACAAGTTACTTAGTTTTCACTTCTATTGGCAGCCCCCAAAGACTGCCCCGATTTTTTTTTTATAAATTCGTTTTCGCACAACAGACTTTTCATAAGCAAACGAGCTGTGTTATTATAATAAGCTTGTAAAGTTACACCAGGTGGAAAATCGAACGGGAATCAATGACGGTGTAATTTTATTATGCCATCTTTTGGGAAAAAGGACCAAATATTTTCGTGTTAAAGTTGTAATTTATATAAAATTTTCACGCCTGTATGCCTTGAAGGGGTAGACTTGGGTGCACCTATAGTACACCCACATTTCACCAGTTATGTTTAAGTCCCATGTAATAGGGGGCGAGCCTATTGCCATCAACCGGCCACAATTCGGAGTCCGGGCTGCGACAAACAAATATCCTGATAGAAAAACCCAATAAAAAATTTCCTGACCTGGGAACCGAATCCAGTATCTCATGATAAGCTGTAGCGCTTGCGACCACTATACACTTAATATTAAGTTAGTTAGGTATGGTCAACAAAAGTGATAAGTAACCAGGGTCGTCGATATAGTTGAAGTTTAGTAAGAAAACGATGAATGTTTTCGAATAAAATTTAATTGAATTAATAGAACACAAACAGGTTTTTTATCAAATTAAATTTCATTCGAAAACATCCATCGGTTTCTTACTAAACTTCAACCATATCCGACGACCCTGGTTACTTATCTCTTTTGGTGACTGTACATGGTACAGTCAATGGCAAAAATTACGGATGACTGTCCAAAATTTTAAAATTCCTGTTATTATTTACATATTATAGTTGAAAGATGATAAAGTAAGTATGAAAATTAGAATCAGATTGATCTATAGCATAACTAATTTCAAGTTTCATTTGCAACTGCTATTTTTTATTGTACCTTCTATCTAAAATATTTAAGAACATTATTATGCTCTTAAACATTTTAAATCTACAAATAAATAGCAACTGTCTCATTGGTCTAGTGGTCGCATGCGCAACTGCAGAGCATGAGGTCCTGGTTTCGATTCTCAGGATGGGCAGTGTTATTGGGTTGTCCATCTAGAATTTCTCAGTGTCAGCCCGGAGTCTGGATTTGTGCCCGGTTGATGGCAATAGGCTCGCCCCCAGTTACATGGGACTTCAACATAACTGGCGAAATATGGGAGTACCATGGGTGCACCTCTGCCTAACCCTTTGGGGATTATCGCCGTGAAATTATGTTTTATTACATAATACCAGCAGTTTAGCAGTCACCAATCCGCGCAGCAAGCGTGGTTATTGAAGGATAAATAACCATTAATTTTTATATTCATTATTATACATCTTCTGACCATATTACATACTTTATTATTGACATGAATTTATGTCCAGCACTGGGCCGAACCGGAAGGTCAAACCCTTATGTAAATGAGCACAATATATGAGCGATGTAAACCGGCGTGATTTAGTGTCACTGAAACTTACGGATTCAATTACTTAGGAAATACATAAATCATGCGGTCTTGATGCCGCTCTGGTAATATTGTTGTCGGTGGCGAGGGTTCGCAGTAAGGATGGGACTTTTGATTCTATGTTATTATAAGTACTAGCTTCTGCCCGCGACTTCATCTGCGATCCAGGATGAAAAGTCCCCATGAAGAAAAGAGCCCATGTTCTTACCCAGGTCATGGTCTATCTGTGTGCCAAATTTCATTCAAATCAACATAAATCCATCCGTCCATACTCACAAACTTTCACAATATTAGTAGGAAGTAGGATTATGTCGTGGTAGGCCTACGAGTTATGAAACCAATACCTAATTGAATGGGCTTTCGTAAATGCCGAATTACCGATAGGTATTCAATTTCGTGAAGATACTCCATGGATAGTTAATTTATCTAATCGTTGAGCTTCTTTAGTTCTGAGCTGAGCTGGACGATTACTGACAAATGCGTGCACTGACTGGACAGGTCCACTCATACTTATGTGGTTCTTTCCTCAAAATACTATTTTAGACACCAATCTGCATGGTCCTCACATGATTTAACCAAAATTTTGTCTGTACTTTAAAAGAGACTGTGACTTCTGAGTTTGTTTCGGCCTTTCTCCTCAGAGTAGTTAGATACGAAACACCAACCTCATCTAGTTTTTAAAATATGACTATGAGTATATTATAATTATTATTATGATTGATGAGTAGAAGTGTTTGAAGAAATACTTACAAAAAAATAAAATCATTTATCATTTATATCGTCTGACAGGCATAATTACCAGCCGATATCATTGGCAAAAACATGGCAAAGGTCCTTGACAGTCTCATGGACACGCAACTGAGCGAACATCTTCAGATACATGACTTGTAGTTTGGCTTCAGACCTAACTTGTCAACGGAAATGGCAATTATGTGTCTGAAACAAACACTAAGGTACTATACCGACAGGAAAACCCCAATATATGCGTGTTTTCTTGATCTTTCAAAGGCCTGTTTTCGACCTGGTGTCTTATGATATTCTTTAGCATAAACTGCTTGAAGAGACCACTATGCCGAGGGAGCTTGTATCTCATCTCAAATATTGGTACAGTAATCAAAAGAATGCTGTCAGACGGGTGAACTCGCTAATTCAGGAATAACATTTGAAATGCGGTATTAGGTAAGGCGGGTTGACATCCCTGAGTTAACTTGCTTATAAATCAGCTGATCGCCTGGCGCAGCGGAGCTATGGTCCACTGCTCAATAGATGGAAGAATGGTCCACTGCTCAATAGATAGAAGAATGCTCAACAATATTAGTTATGTGAATGTCATGGTTCTGTTGAGCCCGTCAGTTCGTGCACTCGGGAGACTTCTGGGTATTTGTGAATCATATGCCATGTCACATGGACTCAAATATAATGCTAGTAGTAGTAGAGTGTTCTCATGCTGTAAAAAACAGGGAACAAGGCTCCCTCTAACGTGCCGCTAATTACGATCAGTGTGTCGACACTCGCGAGGGTACCTAAAGTAAAGTATTTGGGTCACATGCTGACAGATCGGCTACAGGACGATGAAGACCTAGAGAGGTTAAGGAGGGCGTTGGCTGTCTGCTGCAAGATGTTGCCCGCAGATTCACACGATGTACTACAGATGTAAAACTGTTTCAAAGCCTCCTGTCAGTCTTTACACGTACAGTCTGCGTATTCAGTACAACGACGCTCTGAAGGCAGTGTTGAAAAAGCGCCGGTACTGCAGTGCTTCCGCATCGGCTTGTAAGTTTGTAACTAAGCATATAAAAATCATAACTGGTCGTATAATTTCATGAAGCTTTCAGTAAGGTATTTGTCAAGCCATTTCGTGAAAGCCTATTAACGATTATGTTTCCTTGCGGGCTAATAGAAGAATCGCGCATTAATCAACAAGTGTCCTCTTTATTAAATACTCAATGATTTTATACTAGACTGATGATTTATTGGGTACCTGAGGGGAATGCGAACAGCGATTTTCCTGCTTCAAATGTAAAATATCAGCAAGAAATAGTTACGTATAATATGTACGTCGTGACGTTGACCAATGAGATTACTACATGAAATGTGGTACTGGCGTCTTAAGCGGGTGATATGTGCTTCTCTCATCCAGCGGCACCCTGCGGTCTTCACAAGGTCACCGGTCCACTCTGTGGGAGGCCTTCCAACACTAACGTTTAACGTTGATTCATTTCAATTTAATACCTTTATTTCAGATCAAACTTAATGGCTCAGTCGTCATGCTTAACTGTAAAAACCTGTAATACTGCCACTCTAGAAATGTAAATCAAAGAGTTTATTACAATGACATTAACAGGAGCTCCCTCAGTTAATACCTACTTCAGGACTGCCTTAGCAGTAGGTCAAACGAGTTACGTTGGAAACACGCGGGTAGATAACGTGTTTGAAGACGCTATGCCACTTAGTAGAAGGAAGTTTATTGCCTGACTACTTGAATGAAAAACTACTTGGTCGATCACGCTAATCATTCTAATATTAAATGTGAAGTTTCTCCCAATCCCGTCTGAATGAATTGTAAATTTATCCACTAAAATAGGAGAAGTCAACGCCGGCTGTCGCTGAAAACCAGCGCTGGGGCTCTGTCTCGAATAGGGTCGTAGCATTATGCTGAGCGATTGCCGTTTTGCGTAGATGTGACGCATGTTTACCCCCCACTCGTTCTTTTTTGTATTTGTGTGTTTTGCTCTGCGTCATGTTTACCGCAAATAAACGAATTTTCTTTATTTTTTCTTTCTAAGTTATGTAATAATACACTACTGCTGCGCATGAGGTCCTGGTTTCGATTCCTGGGTCGGGCTAGGGTATAAGTGGCACTGGATTTGTGCTCGGTTGACGGTAATAGGCTCACCCGTATTACATGGGACTTAAACATAATTGGCGAATTGTGGCTGTACTTACTATAAGTACAGGTCTACCTAACTCTTAGGGGAAGACAGGCATGATGGTATGTTATGTTAATACTTAACAAATATTTAAGTCTTAACAAGTATTTAGTGCTATCCACCTAGGTCTGGTTCCGGGCCTTTCGCGCTTCAGTTTCATATCCATGTTGAGCCAGAGCATACCCGAAAAAATGAAGGGAAGATGCGAAAACTGCTACGTTATCACCCTCAATACATTTCTGTATATTGTCACTTTAACTAGTCTTATCTCTAGGATATGTTGCTGGCATATTGGACAGCCTAGCCATATGAATTGTATGTCAAAAACATAGTCCTCATACATATCACTTACTTTGCATATATTATGTATGTCAAATGTATTTCCTAGTTATGTTTCCGTGTAGTTTTGCTACCAGAAACCCTGCCTTCAACATTTTCCATCATATTACTTTGGGCGGAAAATGTTCAAGACATTGTATGTCCGGAAGTACAATGAACGACGTTAATTTTCTGAAGATAGCGCGTGTATTGCAGATGAGGTATATGAAATGAGGTATAAATAATTGTTGCTACTGCAATTAATCTTGTAAGTATACCTTGTAGTTGAGCTCTATGTTTTGAAGTATCTCGTCCGTAAAAATAACTTCTACCATAAGTACCTATATCTTCCGCCATGCAGCTTTGCTGATGAGATGTTATGAGAAGGGTATACCATTTCAGATTTGTATCCGGGATGGTAACGCTCCTAAAATGCCTCTGGTATTGCCAGATCCTCCCAGGTAATGGTGACCACCTGTCATCAGGTAGGCTTTCTGATTGTTAGTTCAAACTCAAAACTCTAATTCCAAGCATTTATTTCAATTAAACTATTTACAGACCCTTTTGAACTGTCAAAGAGTCGGTCAGTTAGAATGTTAAAGCTAGTTGCCCATTCCAAAACGTAGATATGTATGGAGTAGAACGGACAAGAAACTCCAAGGACACTCTTTTAAATCAAGATATTACAAAATCCTGGGTACATTATTCTTGTTACTTCTTTATGTGAGAACAATGTAAAAAAAAAATGTGGAAACAAAACAAAATATAAGATTAATAATAAGCCGTGGCAGTTCAGAGATGACCAGTCTCAACCGACAGCACCCGTTCACGAACATGAACACGTTCTGAACTGTGCGTCTTTTCTCAACGTCTTGCCATCCTATTCTGCTACTAGAATTGTGTTGCAATCACCAATCTAGTATTCGTACCTGGGGGCTTATTGCGTAACACACTAACAGTAAGAATGGGTTTCATTTTGACAGTTCAAAATCATTCATTGCATTATTTACGTTGTTGAGCTGACAAATTTTTCGAACATTTATGAAGCAATGGATTAATAATAGGCTTCAAAATGCTTCAGATTGTGATTGATAGTGTGTTACGCAATTATGGTGCAGGTTTGATCGGTAATTCTTAGAGTCTTTACTTAAGGAAAACGTTCCTGTTTGTGATTCTGAATTTCATTTCCAATATGTCAGTTGTAAAGATATAATTAAAACCTTTCACACATTAAATGTTAAAAAGACCGCAGATCTATGGGGTAATTCTGTGGACGTTGCTATGTCGATGATAAACATTGTAGCACCTACTTTAGCCATTATTTTTAATAATTGTATTGACCGTGGTGACTTTCCTGATCTTATGAAAAACAGTAAAATAATACCGTTATTTAAATCGGGTAGTACATCAGACCCTACTAATTATAGACCTATTTCGGTACTACCTACCTTTAGTAAAATTTTCGAAAATCTTATTTTGAATCTAATGCAATTTTTTTTTACTAAACACAAATTATTGCATAACCAATAGTTCGGTTTTACGAGGGGTCGTTCGACTACCGATGCCGGAGTTGAACTTTTAGGACATGTTTATGATGCATGGGAGGACAAATGCGATGCTTTGGGAATCTTTTGCGATTTGTCCAAGGCATTCGATTGTGTTCTTCATGAAACATTGATCAGGAAACTGCACCACTACGGAATCCGAAACACCTCTCTGGATCTTCTTACTTAAGTGATAGGATTCAGAGAGTTGATGTTAACGGAAAAAGATCACCCGGATCTGTAGTAAGAATGGGGGTCCCCCAGGGCTCAATTCTTGGGCCATTTTTATTTCTTATTTATATAAATGACTTGCCTTACCTCATAAAGGATAAACATGATATAGTGTTGTTTGCAGACGACACTTCACTTTTATTTAAACTCAAACGTCAGCAGCTGGTTACTGACAATATAAATAGCGCCCTCGCAGTAGTAGTTAACTGGTTTAATGTTAGTAACCTACTTCTTAACGAGAAAAAAACTAAATGTATTAAGTTTACGATACCTCATGTTAGACAAGTAGAAACTAGTGTTCTCATAAACGGTGAAGTACTGACACCCGAAAATACCACAGTATTCTTAGGCATAACTTTGGATACCAAGCTTCAATGGGATACCACATAGATAAATTGTCAAAAAAGCTTAGCTCTGCAGCATACGCCGTTAGAAAAATTCGTAGTTTAACTGATTTAGAGACAGCCCGTTTAGTATACTTTAGTTATGTTCATAGTGTGATGTCGTACGGTATTCTGTTGTGGGGAAATGCCGCCGATATCCAGACAAATTTTGTTTTACAAAAAAGGGCAGTTCGTTCAATTTATAAATTAAGTCCCAGACACTCCCTCAGAGATAAATTTAAAGAGATTGATATAATTACCGTGCCTTCTCAGTATATTTATGAAAATCTTTTGTATGCACATAAAAATATTAATCTGTTTAAAAAATACAGTGATATCAACAATATAAATACTAGAAACAAACACAAATTTATCGTTCCTACAACCAGGCTCATGAAAATAGGTGGCTCGTTTAGATCCCAATGTATACGTTTATATAATAAACTTCCTAGCCATATTCAAGATCTAAGCTTTAATAAATTCAAATCTTTTATAAAAACGGATACTATGCCAGAAAGACTATACTATACTACTATTATACTGTGAAAGACTATGTTGAGAACAAAAAGGCTTGGGATTGAGCTGCTCCAATAAATTTACACGGTGAATATTGATTTTAATTTGCTAACTATTTTAGACATGAATATTTACTGTAAAAAGTATTATATTATTTTCACTATTGTGAATATGAGGACTATGTGGGTCATTGTTTCAGTTTTATTCTTGATCTGGCAGTTTAAGTTGTTTATGCGGCCTACCCAAATGTCCTTTCTTTAGTATTGTTCGTCGAATCGTTGAGCTCCTTAAGTTCTGAGTTGAGCTGCACGGTTACTGACAAATGCGTGCACTGACTGGACAGGTCCACTTAATCTGTGTGGTTCTTTCCTCAAAAGACCATTTCAGATACTGATCTACATGGTCTTCACATGATCTGACCAAGATTATGTCTGGACTTTAAAAGAGACTGTGACCTCTGAGTTTGTTTCGGCCCTTCTTCTTAGAGTAGTCAGATAGGAAACGCCGACCTCATCTAGTTTAAAAAATATTATTGACGTGTAAAAGTGTTTGTACAAACCTACTTACAGAAATAAAGACATTTATCAATTATTCATATTACAAACATACATACTATCACGTCTTATTTCCCCGAAGGCTTGGGCAGAGGTGTACCTATAGTACACCTATATTTCGCCAGTTATGTTTAAGTCCCATGTAACAAGGGGCGAGCCTATTTTCATTATTCATATTAATGTTTTAATTACTCGGTTTCAGATCCACCATGTAACCAAGCAGGGCGGCTCGTAATATCCGCCCATATATTCCCACTATCACCGTCCTTATCTATGTAACAGAGATGTGGGAGGCAGATAGCACATCGTCGGTACCTACGTGCTGTTGTGGCGGGTACGGTCACCATGGCGCTGTGAGGACACCATGGTAATAAAATGCCTAGATTAGATTCATCCTTTGATAAAGCAATAGAGTTAAATAACTCGAGGATTAATCCAATTAAACTACCTCGTTATTTCAGTGGCTGCAAGCGTTACTGTTGAGCTTGAGGACCTGGGTTCGGTTTCCGGGTCGGGCAATGTGTTATTGGGTTTTTCCACCTGGAAATTCACAGTAGCAGCCCGGAGTCTGGATTTGTACCCGGTTGATGGCAATAGGCTCGCCCACTATTACATGGGACTTAAACATAACTTGCGAAATGTGACTGTAGGTACACCTCTGTTTAACCCTTCGTGAAATGCAAGTGTGAAGTTATATTTTAATCCAGTTAGAGTTTGTCAAGTGTTCATACAAATTATACTTAATGGATCTAAAAATGCCACTTTCACCGTTTAATAGAACTACTTATTGGATCTATACAAGAAGTACTTAAGGTCAAAATGAAAACATGAAGAATTTCTATTGTCAGTAGGCATGAAATCAACTCTTCTGTTCATCCTTCTTCGACTTTAGAACATGAGCTATTGTCAAAAGGCCAAAGGGCCATATAGTACCAACATTACAACACAATCTGAATCATTTTGGAGGATATTGCTAATCCATTGCTTCATATGTTCGAAAAAATTGTCTGCTCAGCAACGTAAGTAACGTAATGAATGTTGTTGAACTGTCAAAATGAAACCCATTCCTACTGTTAGTGTGTTATGCAATTACCCCGCTGATGTATGAACGTAAACGAGGCAAAAGGAGTACGTAAGGATCGTAGCAGGTAGCTTTCTGAAGTTTCTGCCTACCCCCTTGGGAAGAAGGCGTGAGTTCATATATGTGTATGTGTATTACCAGTCTTGGCACTACTTGGCAGATGGATTGCACTTTGTATTAGGTTCGTATGTTTTTTATTTTGTAACTATAGTCGTCCTCGTAACAATTTTATCACTTTTGACAACAATTCCCATTAAATTGAAACTTCACTAAGGTTGAAATTATCTAATTGTCACATAGACAAATAGACCTTGTCGTTTTATAGCGTGCAAGTGACATTCAACCATTGGTTGATATAGCAGTTCCAATAGATGAAGCAAAAGGAGTATGGAAGGTGGCCTTCTGTTATGTAGTTCCTGCCTACCCCTAGTGTGTATGTATACATACATAGGTTTCCACTTTCGCTACTAAATGGATTTTTTCACAAAACAATAAAAATATTCTGGTCCTTCGATCCGCAAGAATCACAGTCACTTCGTATGCAGTTTGCGTGTGTCAGAGCCATCGAGAGTGTAGTGCCACTACAGTGCAGGCTAGCGTTAAAAATAACACTCGCCGCGCCTACCGATACATGCGCTTATAACTTATATATACTCGTAGGTGTATTAACATCAAGTGGACGAGGCGTGCTGCTGATAAAAAACGGGTTTATTACGACACACTCTTAGATACTATTTTTATCCTGTTTTATTTAGCTGTCAGTATTTCAAAGAAAGTAAATAAATAAATGTAGAACTACAAGGATAGAAAGAAAGAAAAATATTTTATTTGGGACATTCAGAGGAAATCCAAACATTAAAAATAAAATAACCTCCTCCTTTTTGAAGTCGGTTAAAAAAAGCATTTAAAACTAACACAATTAACATAAAAACGACAATAAACAAGTTATAAATTAAAGACCTGTGCGAGGCCAAAAAGACTCCTATCTCAGCATAATGCTGCGATATTTAAAAAAATATATACTGCAGCGCTGGCATTCTGATAGAGCCCGCTGTGATGCCACGTAAACAAACTCAAACTCAAAGCATTTTTTTCAAATAAACCAATTAAAGGCACTTTTGAATTGCCAAGGGGTCGGTCAGTCAGAAAGATGAAGCTAGTTACCCATTTCAATGAGTAGTTGGAATTGTAGTAGGTACCTATGGAGAAGAACGGGCAAGAAACTCCATGGACACTCTTTTAAATCAACATAACGTTACAAAAAATATTTGGTTACATCATTCATGTTGAAATTATACATGTGAGAACGATGTAAAAAGACGTACACGTTAAAAGTGTCCGTAATAAAAACGATAAAATCAAAAAACAAACAATTCAAAATAAAATAAGCCGTGGCAGCCAAGAGATGACCAGTCCCTACTGACGGCGCTCGTTCACGAACATAACGTATAGATCAGCACCATTCAGCTCAACCATTTTGAAGGGAACTTAATGATCCAACACACACGCCACCACCAGCGAGACATTTGAGGGAGCATGACATACTCTCAGCCGCCAGGGCACATTCAAGACGAAACACCTACGGACATCTATAAATCCCACTAGAGTTTAATTATTATTATTAACAAATAGTAAGAAAATAAAGCAATTACAAATGGTTTAGAAAAAGAAAAAACATGATTGTGCACCTGAATAACATTGACAGGGGGCGTTGTTGGTAAACATTTGTGTTATTGTCACAGGAATTGTATTGAAAAACAAGATGGTGGGTCTGTTCCGATTTTGACCACGCGCCAAAAGATACCTTGTAACATTCTAAGTATTGGCCAGTATTAAAACATCAGACATCCCACCCAGAGCAGGAGAAATTATTTGATGATTTCCAACCCAAAAAAAAAAACCTGTATTCTCTGAAAAGGGTATGCAGAGGTGTTATAAGTCCCATTTAATGGAGTGAAGCTTATATTGCCATTCACGAATTAAGATTTTTGGCTGCTACTGAAACCATAATTGAAAACATAATTTGATCGTCTAGGGGTTTGATTGAACCCAACACTTTTCGCTTAGCAGACGTGCTTGTGACCAGCACCCTAATTGCGTAACACACTATCAATCACAATCTGAATCATTTTGAAGCCAATATGTAGCGGTATCAACATCACCACATGCGAGCTATACGTCATACTGAAGTCTCGCAAATCCTGCAGCGCGCAAGCAGAGTTTACCGCGCGACTAGCATATACAGGGTGGGTAAAAAATCGTGGATCAAACGAAACAGGGCGATAGTTGGGGTTATTTGCAGCAAGAAATATCTTTGTGGCAGAGCACTTACTTGATCTCCTTAAAAGTTATGACTATTTGAGTGTTTTTTGAAAAAAAATCCAAAATTTGTGATAAATAGGCAATTAGAGTAAAATGGGTACCTATTTTAAAACAATAAATGGTGTTTATTAGCTTCTAGGAAATGTATCATCACTATACCAGTGCTTTTATGATAGCAGGTACCATGATTTACGAGTATTGGCACTTTTTTCGATAGCTTTTAAGTCTCACGTAAAATTATTTGTAACTTTAAAACCTTACTTTAAAAAAAAATGTACTACCAAAAAATTACCCTGTATTAAAAAAACTTGCCTATTTAATGACAATTAAAACGAGGTGTAACACATAGCTGTTTATAGCTTTATTATTTTTTTATGTTAACTTTTTCATAGAAAGTCCTAATTAAAAAAAAACAGAGGATAGTCAAAAATAGCTATTAGAATTCATATTTTATTAATTTAATAATAACATAATAAATCTAGTTACAGAAATTGCTCGAAATGCCTTCCTCTAGCGACAATACACATACGACATCGTCTAATAAAATTACTTCGCAACCTACGAAACGCGTTTCTGTTGCGTTTAACACTTTCTTTCGCTATCTCGATTTTATTTCTTAATTCTTGCACTGTCTGGTTCTCTTTTTCGTACACCATCTCTTTTAACTCCACAAAAAAAAACTATCGGATTTAGATCCGGAGATCTTGGTGGCCATTGGACTGTTCTACCTCGACCAATCCAACGGTTTGGGTACTGGGCGTTTAAATGTTCTCGGACCACCCGAGCGTAGTGTGGTGGAGCGCCATCGTGTTGCAGCCACATTTTTTCAATAACTTCATCTGAAATTTCAGCCTGGCGCAAGATTTCATGTAAATTGTTTTGTAAAAAGTGTAAATACTGAGCGCCGTTCAATCTTGGTGGCATTTCAAAAGTTCACACGTTCAGGACAGCTTGTGCCCTTCAATAATCCCAGCCCACACGTTGACGCTGTACTGATGTTGGAAGCGATAATTTCTAACTATGTGTGGATTTACAACGGCGTAGTAGTGTAAATTATGAATGTTGAATATTCCTGTTCTTCTAAAACTTGATTTGGCAGACCACAAAATATTATTGAAAAATTGGGGGTCAGCTCTGTGATATCGTAGCATTTCTCTGCAAAACTGCACTCTGTTTTCATAGTCAGCCGGCAGTAAAGCTTGTACTCTTTGTATGTGGTACGGATGCAATTGACTTCTTTTTATGTATCGTCTTACTACCGACCTTGGGATGCCCAAATTGCGGGATAAGCGACGCTTACTCGTAGTGGGGTCATTTTCTAGTTCACGTAATATTTGTTCTTCTACATGATCATCATCATGAATTGCTGGCCGACCACGACCATTTCCTGCATTATGTTGACCAGGCAAGTGACCTTTCGTGTACGAATTGTGTACGCGGATAAAAACCCTATAGTCGGAAAAGCGGTCACGGTTCGGGTAACGTTAACGATATTCTCTGGCAGCAGCCCGAGCATTTCCGTCGCAAAAGCCATAGAGGTAATGCATCTCTGCAGGCTCTTGCTGGGTGTACTCCACTCTTCTTACATTAGCCATTTCTAAGTTGGTAGGCAGGTAACTCACAAGTCCGTATGGCAGGCACAGGTCACAGGTAGGCAATAAATCACAAGGTCCAAAAAAGCGAAATTCGTTGGGTTATTCACAAAAGATTAACAGCCAAGAACACGTGTGCAGCAACAGGCAGGTAGCAAGTCACTAACGCCCTGCCGCCCGCTGGCCGCACGCAAACAAAAGACGTCCACGCAGCAAGCGCGTGAGCCATGATCCTAAGTGTGAAAAGGACACAGATAGTCTCTTTCATTTCGAAGTCCGAACAATGTTTTACAAAGAGCTGATGTGAAATAATAAATAATTGGCGTGTGATACTGTACTATCTAAACCTATCCATTTAAGCTACTCGGTCGCATTTATTAGAATGTTCTCATTAAGAAAGTATTGTTTTGCCGCTGGGATCTTTCTGTAAACACTGCCAAACGTAGCCAAGGGTCCGAACTAACTTTTTAGTAGCTTGCGGACTCATGAAATAAAACACTACAGTCAGATAACTGGTGTTTGACTATCCTCTGATTTACTTATTTTAATTTAGACTTTGCCATGAAAAAGTTAACATAAAAAAATAATAAAGCTACAAACAGCTATGTGTTACGTCTTGTTTTAATCGTCATTAAATAGGCAAGTGTTTTTAATACAGGGTCATTTTCTGGTAGTACATTTTTTTAAAGTAAGGTTTTAAAGTTACAAATAATTTTACGTGAGGCTTAAAAGCTATTGAAAAAAGTGCCAATACTCGTAAATCATGGTACCTGCTATCATAAAAGCTCTTTTGTAGTGATGACACATTTCCTAGAAGCTAATAAACACCATTTATTGTTTTAAAATAGGTACCCATTTTACTCTAATTGCCTATTTATCACAAATTTTGCTATTTTTTTCAAAAAACACTCAAATCGTCATAACTTTTAAGGAGATCAAGTGAGTGCTCTGCCACAAAGATATTTTTTGCTGCAAATAACCCCAACTATCGTCCTGTTTCGTTTGATCCACGATTTTTTACCCATCCTGTATACAACGTCCCGACATCAACTGTCGGGTAGTTGCCCACCACCAGACACAACGCCCGTCTGGGCGGAGGATACTCCCTTTTCTATGGAGTATGAGTGAACTTTACACCCTGTTCCTCATACCTCTATACCTATTACTAATCCATTGATTCATATATTGGAAAAAATTGTCTGCTCAACAACGTAAATAACGCAAAGAATGTTGTTGAATTGTCAAAATGAAAGCCATTCCTACAGTTACTGTGTTACGCAATTACCCCGCAGTATTCCAAAGAAGTTGTCTTTAAATATCAAGTAATGAAAATTGGTCTTCCAGTGAACAGTTCAGGGCGTGAATTAAATTCGATTAATTTTGTCTCAGGTAACTTTACAAAGAAGTAGTTAGAAAAGAAAACACACAGAGAAACTTTTGTACTTCACCACGTATTTCTCAAAAGATACCCAGAGAGGTATAACTTTTGCCCAACTGTGAAATAGTACAAATTCTTAACAAAAAGACAACTCAATTACTTAGCAGGAGCCTAGCTATTAGGTCACAAATCTTGTATTTATCCAGCCTAACGTAATCACTGTTTTCATCTTTATTCATCTCAAAAAGATACAAGCCTTATAAAGGTGCTTACTGACGATCGCATTGCGTGATTTTTATGTGAAGCTTGATGTTTTTATAAGAATAGGTCATACCGGTGTGAAGATAGTAGCCAGTCAGCAAGGAGGCAGTAGCAGGGCTGACTCCCCGAAATCAAAAGAACATATACGAAACAAACACGAAACATACAAAACATAAACACAACACAAAACAAACAAAACAAAACAAACACGAAACATACAAAACATAAACACAAAAAAAAAACAAAACACAACACACAAAACAAAACAAACACGAAACATACTCGACGATACTCGTAGAGGAAGTTGAGTTGGAGGGAGTTGGAAGAAGGCTAGGCAGATCGTAGATGATAATGTGTTGAAACCCCAAACAAAGTTGCCATTCGCGAAACTTACAGACAAACTTGGAATGTCTCATTTGCCTGCAGTTTCACCGGTTCTGATTCTTCAAACCGGAACAGCAATTCGACTACACCGTTAGCAGAAATTAATTGGTGTTTAGTTATATAGAAAACTTTGTGTGGCTTGGTGAGCAGCGAAACTACAACTTTTTAACACATACTACAATCTTCCTTTCCTTGTTTTGAATACTTCTTATAGTTGTGTTCTTAGAGCCTAGAAGAAGTGACATGCATACTTCCACATAGTGATAACTAGGATGGAAAAGACAAAAATGTATTAAATTGACATATGCTACTGAAAAGCTTAAGTATGCCAATCTTGTTGAAAATCTTTACAGAAATACGAAACGCTTTGAAAGCGATTGCCGCTTGTCTAGAACCTCTCAACCGTTAACATTTGGTTAGAATACTATGTGCTATCCTAGTTTTCACCCGCATTCCCCCAAGAACCATGCTTTTTTTCTGACATAAAATACTTGGGAATAATTTTGCCTTCCATTAGTAAAAGTATTATTGTAATCGGGTTTGAATTTCCAGAGTACATATGCCTTGGACACAAACAATCAAAGATTACCTACACAAAGGTGATTACCGTACGTATGTAATGTTGTATTGTAGATACCTAATGTTTATAAAATAATTAATTATCTATTGTTTACTACGTCATTTAATTTGGATGGTTTTCTCGAAATACATGATTTCATTTCATTTTAAAGAATAGTTAAATATTCCTTTTAATTCACAGACTTCAAAATTGTATAATAACTCAGTAAATGTTTAGCAATTCAGCTGTTTAGTCTACACCTACCTTAAAGTAAAATAAGTGAAAATCTTCTCCCGGTCCGAGATGAACTTCGCAATTAAATAACAAAGTTGTGAACTAAATGTTCCGGAGTAATGATAGGGATAATCTGTTTAGACCCAACAACAAATACTGAAAAGGTTCGTCTCGTCCTCATTTTTCGGTAAACTGTTTTCCCTTTTTGAATTTGGCTGAATCTAGTTACATTTATTTGGGTCTAGGAGACAATATTGGGAGAGTTTTCTTTTTTTTCGTTTCTTTACTGTATATTTTTACGTTATAGACTGGCAAATAGGTACACAGTCTTCCTAACGTGATTTTGAAACCCATCAGTGAACAATTGCATCACCGCAGGGTTTTATGTTGAATTCGAATGTTGAAGGTAAAGTTTAAATGAATTATTATGTGCTTTCACATTGAGATCTACTACTATAATATTAGGAATAGCAAGGGTCTTTTGTAAAAATAAGATGCGGTGTTTTAATAGTCCTTTTTAACTTGAATGCCGGATATATTCAAGTTGTGACGTAGTTTCGGCATATAAAAACCAGGTAGAAATTGTGGATCCGATAAGCGTAGATGGTATCGTAGGGGTCGAAAAGATAAGCTAATTATGTTAAGGCGGTACCCAGACCAAAACCTTGCCATAGTGCGTTATTCAAAGGCTATTAACTCATTCACTGTGGGTAATAAACTACATCTAAAAGCACATTATTAATGTTCGTTATCCTATCATCACATTGCTCGTTCCTATTTGTTTTTATGACATATAAATTTAAAATCTCCTTATAAAAAGTGACTAAAATTATTGATTGCATGCATCTTTTCTTAAAGGTGACGGTCTAATAATTTAAGGATTACACTAATGGATAGATAGTTTAAAAATCTAAATAATTGTCGTTTTATTTTATTTCAGAAGCTCATTTGTCTTATATATTAAAATAATTCCACAATTTTTGAGAATTCTATGATAAATGGGCATGCGCAGGGAGCGGGACAGATCGAGACTCAGCGACGGAACAGAGAAGGACCGAACGCTCAAGGTCGTTTGGTCAGGGAAGCGCCTTAAGAAACCAGTAGAAGTCTACTTAAATATACTTTTATTCGCAACACGAACACCTCTGCTGAGCTCCATGCAAAGAACGTTCAAGAGCTGTCAGTGCCAATATTCCACAACAATAGGGAGTATTACTGCAATGTTCTGCCACCAGATTGCAGCACTAGCACAAACCGTAAACAGTTTTTAAATGTCCGTAGGATGCCATAATATCACAGCAGGTTTTTTAATATATGAATAGTAATAAAACTATTATAATTTAACACGTTTTCACTAATTATTTGTTACTAATAAATATGTCATGATGCATCATGGCGGTTTGTGTACGGTTTGTGCTAGTGTCGCCCCCTACGCAGAGTTTTCCGTAATGTTCCCTATTAAGACACTGACAGCTCCAATCCTTCGTTCAATTTCATTGGTGAAATTTGCCCTAGCCCCATCAAAAATAATCAACCAACGTTCTATTTTTAAAACCCTTCAAAATTCACACGAGTGTTTGACTGCCAGTCCTTTTTGTAATTATCACCAGCCTGCGTGATATAAGGTTCCCTTTGACAGGCAACCTTCAGACACCTTAGCTAATCACTTATCTACCTTCGCTTTGTGTTGCAAGTTCAATGTATGCACGTATCAAATTTTAGTATCTGAATAGTTAGTATTATAGAATAGAATAGAATAGAATACTCTTTATTATGTACACCATAAAAATTACAGATATAAAAGTAGAAATTTTACATAGGGTGACACAATGGGCGGTCTTATCGCTAAAAGCGATCTTTTACAGACAACCTTTGGATGGATTCAAGGTAGAAGGAGAGACAATAATGCAGGTAGTCAGTGGTGTACCATTTACATATACAACAAATACATACATACATAAAACATATACCTATCTACATAATATAATATATACAATAATAAACATGAAACAAGAGTAAGGAAACTAAATGTAATGACAATGTTTAAGGAGAGAGGAAGTGTTTTTTAACCAGGGTGTTTTTATATGAAATAGGTACGCATGAATGTCTGATCGTATGAGACATTGTGTCTCTTAAGAACTAGGCTCTCTATTCTTAGCCTGCCTCCGACAATCTAATACATTTTATTGACTTTTATGAGAATTCGTCTGAGAAAAGAGTGTTGCTTAGATCCACTGGGATGACACGCCAAAGCTCAATGCCTAAGTGAAAATAAACATGTAAAAAAGCAGCCAAGTGCGAGTCCGACTCGCACACGAAGGGTTCCGTAACACCATCATACAATATTGAACTCTACATTTATTATTTATTGTTGTAGTGGCCATAGAAGTAAACTTTCTGTGAAAATTCCAAGTGTCTACTTATTACGGTTCCATAGATACAGCCCTGTGATAGACGAAAGGCCGGCAGCGGAGTCTTAGTAATAGGGTCCCGTCGACACCCTTTGGGTACGGAACCCTAAAAAGAGTAAATAAATTCGACATTCACTAGTATAATATTCTCATCTTCAAAGATAGTATTATTCCAAGTACTTTAAAAAAGATGTATCCTCTCTGAAATCGTAAAAGAAAAACTAAGACAAATCCATCTAAACTCCATTTAGATAGCCTATCAATTTCTGTACCATTTAAATTGCCATAAACTGGGATCGGTGCTTTAAAACGAAACATTTTAAGTTCACGGGCTGAATGAAGGACCCGCGTTAAGATGGTTTTACACTGAATAATGCGACTATGGTCGTTGTTGGTCGTGATTATATAATCCCGGGTAGGTTTTTGCTTCGGATTTAAACGGTTACTCAAGTGTGGATAGTTGAAATAATAAGATTATAGCCCGGACTTGCTATTCCAAGGTTTGTCAGGATTAAAATTGAATTGAGTGCTATCCAAAATTAATAGTTTTATATATGTGACGGCGCGCGATTATTTAGTCGATTTATTGTAACACTTTTTAAAAGTTGTAATCGATTATTTTTAGTCTGGTTTAGAATTTACTTCTTTAGTGGTATTTTTAACTTGGAGCGGGTAACACCCAATGTGGTCGTGAGTGCCATGGCGGCGGTGGCGAGCACAAATCCATTGGCTCTAAATGTAAGTTTAACAATTATTGTGATTAGACTTAATCAGTGATAATCATTGTAATCATAAAAGTTTATAGTTAAGTCTCGTTGCTATAGTTGAAAGTAAATTAAGTGCGTTATTTTGCGAGTATTATTTTCTAAACACCTGCACGTACACGCCCATGATGAAGGACCAACAGATGACGGATCAGCAGCGACACGTGGTGTCTCAGCCGCTCGAACATCCGTCATATGTTTATTTTTTATAAGTGCAGTTCAATTTAGGATCACAATCAGCCTATAATGTTCCCACTGTTGGGGCTTAGGCTTCCTCTCCGTGAGAGGGAGTGGGCCGTAATCTACCACGCGGGCCCAGTGCGGGTTGGTAGATATCACATGTATCTGCACGATGTTTTCCTTCAAGTTCAATTTAGGATCAGTAGATGAAAACGATGCCTTGATCAAAGTCACGTACTGTTTCTAGTGAAGATTGACAACAGAACATTCGAAATTTTAACTTAGTCTATATTTGAGCGACCATAGTAGCGAAGACCAGTGGCAACGGTCCTTAAGTTCAAAGTAAAAGAAATAATGTCTATGAAAAAGCCCGGCTCTACCCCTCGGACGGTCGTAATTGATTGCGACCTACGATTTAATTTCGACCAAGCTAGTGATTATCGTCGAGTGAAATGTTACAACGGTTTAAATTACAAGCTTTAAGATGTTATAATTTAAAGGTTATTTGAGGGCGACGTTAAGCGTTTCGGGATTTTACGCCTAGTGGCGTAATTAAATTTGATTTCTCGCAAGTTTTTAGGAGACTACTTATTCAAATGATTTTGTTATAGGCTGCTGACAGATTTTGGATAGTGGAATCCTTTGTTAAATTGATTTGGCCTTGAAGCTCTAAATTGGCAGTGGTTTAAGTATTTACAGTAAAAAGTACGTTTAATTTCTGTAGGACGAAATCTTGAGATAGCGCCAGACATTATTTTTCACCTGACAATACAGAATCATATTTTTTTAATGGCTTTTATGGAAATTAAGAAGCGTTCTAGTCCATTTCTAGAATGGATTTGAAGTAAAAGGCATTTATGATTGTGAACTGTAATAGTGGCTTGTGACGTTTGCACGTTATCTTGAAAATCTGTTGATATTGACTGATAATTGTGAGGAAACAAATGCATACTACATTGTCGTTAAGGCCTAAAATAATGACGTACCGATGGAACAATAATTTATCGAATGGATAAGCTGTATTTTTAATATTTGTAAGCCGACATAGGCGCCTTCATGCAGAGCCATTGTTTTAGTGATGGTTACTTTTAATTAATTAAACATCTCCAAGCTACTTCCTATCCCACATAGCCCGCAAAAGTAATCTCTCATCGATGGAACGAAGATAAAATGCAAATATCCGTACATTACACCGGCTTAAGAATCGGGCATAACAATATAAATCTTGCGATGGGAGGGCCCACGAAATTCACGGCTAATGAGATTGTTCCTGCGAATGTTGTACCCGATCGTGTGGTGGATATGAGAGAGGAGGATTTGGGATAAGTCCCGGATTGCCATTTTATTTGGCAATGGCTAAGAAGGAAGATGGGAGACTCAGCTGGTTTGGGAGCAAAAACTGATGACTGAAAGGTCAACGTTATCTTATTAAAGAAATAAGTACCTTTTTATAAGCAGCACATAACAATAAAATCGGTCATGTGGGTTTTATTTATGCAGAATTAACCAACCACTTTTCTTTTTTTTCCGTCTTTCTTTCTAATTATGGATATATGCGTGAAGTGACTGTAGCCGTAAGAATTGTTAAAACTACAAACTATTAAGTTGATATTGATTCATCGGATGGATCAATGGAAACAACATTATGAGAACGTTGTAGGCCTAACTTGTAGACTGTAGATTTGTAGACCTTTTTATATTTTGTTGAGTACCTGTTACTTGTGGACAGGCCTACACTGTCCTCCCATACCTATCAGAAATTGTAAAGCCCGTCATTTGAAATATTGTAAAAGCCCCTTATTTTTAAAAGAGTAACTGTGGAGTTTCTTGCTGGCTCTTCTCCATAGGAAACAACCAATAAGAACCGTGCACCTGGCTTGTGACGTTTCATAATTGCCCATGTAGGTTTATGTGAAATAAAATATTTTTATTTGTTTGACATTACACAGTATAGCGTTTAAACGTTTAAAAAAAGCTTTGTTTTCTTCTTTAGAAAGCCGATATTTAATTCGATTATCCAAACATTTTCGAGTTGCCGCAAATTGACCTTCGTCTTACTATCTCGTGTCGGGTCGCGAACATTAAGCACGACACGACACGAGATACCAGTCGCTGTCATTTACTTAATCAAATAATGTTAGACTATTTTCTCTTCATCAATGCCTCTGTTGATACTGTAATTAAGTCCTGTACGAGCAATGAAGGTTATTGGCCCAATAACTACCTATACGTATAGCTATTACTTCTAGACGTGTGTGTGTTTGATCAAGCAATCGACACTAATTGCATGAGAGTCGCGCATTATTACCTTGGCAATTACCTACGGTACTATTTCTATATAGAGTAAATCTTAGGGAAGGTAAGGTTAGGGGAAGAACATATTATATATTTGTGCCCGACAAATACATCGGACACCGTCAGAGCCGCCGGCACAATCTGTTTGCGCAACTGCCATCCAAAACTGTTGCCAGAGCCGAATCCCCAGTCTGTCGTACTCTGAAGGTGCTAAATGCCCTTCTGACTGCCAACCCTGAATGTGATGTGTTTGCGGATGAATGGAATAAACTTATACATATTTGTCTGGTGTTCTGTGAGAGAAAGTATGCAAGGGAGTCCACTGTTCCATGTTAGTTTTAAATTAGATTATATACAACTTATTGTCAACGTAATAATTGTTTCTATGTTAATTAATGTAATTGGTGTTTTACCGTTTTAATTAACTATAAATAAATAAATAAAATAAATATAAGAACGTCATCTCTGTCTCTTCTTGTTCGTCGTGTCGATGGCACGACAGTAAATTGAATTTTAGTGGCCTAAATCATCCCTTTAAAAGAGTAGCAATTAAGGAAGGTTACATACGTTTGAGTTTGTCCGGAGACCACGGGGTATTACTACTAAGAAAAGAAAAGAAAGATAGAAAGATTTAGCTACAGTCCATGAAACACGCACGGTACACCAAGCATATTTATGCCGCTAATCAGCGTTGCTGTTTTTCGGTTTGAAAGGTGTGGTTGATGACGATGTAGCCGGCATCTACTACTATATGCGAGCTATGCGTCCTACTGACGTCACGCAAAACTCTGCATCGCGCAAGCAGAGTTTACCGTGCAACTAGCATATATACAACGTCCCGACATCAATCGTCAGGCAGTTGCCAACCAGACATGACACCGGAGGATCCTCCCTTTTCTATGCAGGTATGAATGAACTTGATACCCTGCTCTTCATACGTCTATAACGTCGTTGCAGGTCCATAAGAAATGCTAGCTTTTTCTCTGAGATAGCTACGCCTCTGGTATTGCAGATATCAATTGGTGGAGTCTACCATCAGGTGAATCGCCTGTATGTGGTGTAACCTATATTAAAAAAAAAATTGGGACTTTAAATGTACCTCTTAAAAGCCTGTTTATTATTCAGGCTCTTTATCCATATTACGCTAAACAAAATTAGGTATAAAGACTCTTAATGAGACCTTTTTAATAAAATAAACAGCGTCGACACATTATTTGCAATTTTAGCGCCTACAAAAATATTTGTATACCCTTGAAAAATGGGTCGGTCGGCGTAAATTCTTTATAATGTAAATAGATAATTGTATAAAAAGTATAGTTCCTAAAATCTGGGTTACTTTATACAACGCAGAAAAAATATAGGTCACCTAACAGAGCGTAGTTAAACACGATCCACTTTCAGGGATTTGGAGCTTAGGTTCACCATGATAAATAATAGCAAAAGGCCTAGTTTGTGTAGATAAATACGCACTGCTTCTGTAACACATTTATCACACACTACTGGTTTCAGGACTCTTCGTAGGATTTTCATAAGTATGGTATCACAATTTCTTCTAAGCAATAGTCTAAGGGACCACTGCTTATGGTGAGGGTCACATGACTGCGGAGTTTTAACTTTGATTGTACCTACTCATCATCTTGAAGCAAGTGCCTTGATTGAACGCATTAACTAAATGCAAGATGCACAAACTCAAAACATTTCAATTAAATCATTTACAGGCACTTTTAAATTGTCAAGGAGTCGATCCGTCAGAAATATGAAGCTATAGTTGCCCATTCTAAGGTGTAGTAGGTACCTATGGAGAAGAACGGACAAGAAACTCCACAGACAGTCTTTCAAAAATATTAGTTATATCCTTAACGTTGAATTTACAAATGCTAAGCGATGACTAGTCCCAACTGACAGCGCCCGTTCACGAACATGACGCATAGATCGGCACCATTCAGCTCAACTATTTTGACGGGAACTCAATTGGAACCTAGAAAATCCCAAAATACATAAGCCAAATATACTTTACAAGTTACTTGAGTGCACAGAACGTTCAGTAGTGAATGGATGCAAAACATTCTTTAATGACATTCTACATCTGCTTGCGGCCTAGGATATTCACTTCTGTTTTATTGTACTGCCATATCCTAGCAGCATTATTGTGTAGAGTAGGCCTTCTGACCATCTATGTATTTAGTGTTTAATCTATGTTTTGTTCTAGTGTTTATTTAATACAGTCAGACCATTAGACTTGTTGTTGAAGTTCGGAACCCCCCCCCCCCCCTAGGGTTAAAATACCTTAATGGAAAAGTTTTTCTTTAAATTTAGGGAATTTGTTTGATGTACGAGTTTTAAGATCAGAAGTTCTTAAAACGTTTTGATTAAACTTTTCAACTTTGTTTTTGGGAGACGTGCGGGCTTCAATTGCGCGTTTAAAGTAAAGGTATTGTGTAGGTCATGTCCTGTCAGGGGTACAGGTTCTCGATGACATCTAGTGGGTCGTTGGCCAGCGCCCTAATTGCATAACACACAATTAATCAGAATCTGAATCATTTTGAAGGATATTGCTAAACCATTGCTTCATTTGTACAAAAAATTTGTCTGCTCAACAACGAAATGAATGCAATGAATGTTGTTGAACTGTCAAAATGAAAGCCATTCCTACTGTTAATTTGTTATGCAATTACCCCGCAGTTCCTTAACTACATATAAAATTACAATAAAAATACTTTAATTCAGACCTTGTTACATATTATGATGTTAGTACCTAATACACTCTACTTATAAGTTATGTTAGTAACAAATTGTAATAGAAAGTTTTAGTTTATATATCTGTTGCACTCGCCTGACGCATCAGGTAAATGCACATGTGCATATGTAAACTAAATCAAAATGATTTTTTCCACATTATTTAAAACAGCCCAGAATATAAAAACACAAAGTTGTAGGTAAATTAATAAGAACATTATAAAGTATAATCATGCAATCGTTCTTTGATCAAAGTCTAAACTTCAATTACTCGTTGCAATTTCATAAATAATATTTCTTTACCAAGTAATACCAATTATATTAGTCCAGACTTAAGTCTAACTTGAGTAGATGGTGCTAACAAGTTTAACTAATAAAGATAGCTATAAAAACTTAATTTACTAAAAGCCTTAATTTCGAAATGGATAACGGCACTTTTAAGAAGTTTATAAAGAGATTATTATAGTCGTCGACATAAAAAACATTAAAAAAGTAAATGGTATTCGATGGACATTACTCGCAATAAAAAGTATAAGTATCCGATGGACATTAGTCGCAATAAAGCCCTACCCTCCAGCTTAAGATAGAAGAATACCAGGAAGTTCTTCTCCCTTTAGGGGTTTCGTTTTCCTCAAAGCGGTATACAAACTGGAAAGATCCGCTTGATGAATACCTGCAGTTATAAACGAAGAACATCGGATTTGGCCGCCATGTATGACAGTCCTCTTAAGGTAATCTGTCAGCTTAATGTGATATCATTCTGCAAGTGGAAAGAGACACCTATCGTGTGAACATTTAAAGGAGGATAAGTCTTCTACTCGTTCTGTGCCACCTTTAAATTTTATACAGCTTACTGCATTTATAAGCCTTTTGTAGTATTTTGAGATTTTAAAAGCAAGAAAGCTGAAATATTTTATGCTCAAGTGTATTATTTTTGGGAGTTCATAATATAAAATTTACTACTACTGTTGTTAGCCTGCATCATCTCACTGCTGGACAAAGGCCTCTTCCCATGAGTTCCAGCTCTTTCGATCCAGGGCTAAAGTGGATCATTGGTCGTTTGTTTTCTCCAGCTCGTCCCACCATCTTTTGCGGGCTCTGCGACGACGCCTTCTGGCTGTGTCAGGGCTCCACGTAGTGGTTATTTTGGCCCACAACTCATTGTGCATACGACAGACGTGGCCAGCCCAGTCCCACTTCAACTTAGTGGCTTTTTGAGCATCGTACTGTAATCTGTGTTTTGGAGCGCCGTGTGGTGTTGCGAATATAGTCTGTCAATTTGGCGCCTAGAATAATGCGCTCCATTGCACCAACGTGCAATGTAAAATTTGTCAGAAAAAAAAATTAAAAATCTTTTCTGCAAAATACCATGGTCTCCCTACATTCCTGTCAGCCCCGCCCCTTCTAACCAATTGGAAATATATTCTCTTAATGTCGCGAGAGATCTACAAAACGATAGACTTAATGGCCGCCGGGGGATCTCACTGTGCCCATAGAAAGCCCATGGGAATAATATCCTCAACTGAAATTGTGTTATGGGGCTCTGATTTTTTTATTTTTGATGGGCTCTGGATATGTACGTCTTTGTGAGGCGTGAGTAGTGGCTTATAAGAATGGTGGGTCATTTATTTAACATTTTTAAATAGGTCGGTTTTGTGTGTCATGGACGTGTTTATTTATGTAAGTGATACATACATAAACTCACGCCTTTTTACCATGGGGGTAGGTACAAACTACAGAACGCCACCGGCTACGATCTACATACGCCTTTGTTTCGTTTACGTTCATATATCTGCGTAACACACCAACAGTAGGAATGGCTTTCATTTTGACAGTCCAGAAACAATCATTACGTTATTTACGTTGAAGAACGGACAAATTTTTAGAACATATGAAGCAATGGATTAGCAATAGGATTCGAAATTATTCAGATTGTGAGTGATACGGAATAAGGGTGTTGGTCATACACGCACGCCGCCACAGCGCCGGTGGTGAGTAGTTACTACGCACCTGGCCTTATGTTAGTGATTTTCAATAATAATGGGTAATTATACAGCCTCGTCTTTCGTGGTCACAAGTGAAACTTCTGTGGTTCTGGGTTCTATCATTTAGTCGAGAAAAGTGCAATTGGTTTTCCTTGTTAGGAATTTAGGTATCAGTAGTAGTCCGGTTTCTGGGTTTCGGTATTAGGCTTGTCCTCTATTTTATGATTAATATACGCATAACTGAAGAAATGTAGGTGTACTATATACCTTAGTAACTATGGAGAATACAGGCATAATGTCCAAATTCAAAGCATTTATTTCAAATAAAACAATTACAGGCACTTTTGAATTGTCAAGGGGTCGGTGAGTCAGAGAGATGAAGCTAGTTGCCCATTCCAAAGCGTAGTAGGTACCTATGGAGAAGAACGGACGAAAAACTCCATGGACACTTTTTTAAATCAAAATATGGTTGCATCGTTCATGTTGAAGTTATGCATGTGAGAACGATGCAGAACGTTAAAAGCGTCCGTAATAGAAAGACAAAAACAATTGAAATATTAAATTAAATTAAAATAAGCCGTGGCAGCTAAGTGATGACCAGTCCCTACTGACGGCGCTGTTATGTAGCGCACCTCATGAAAGTCTCCATGCAGAAATGCATTACGGTCACATTAATCACACCTATTTCTGCCTTCAAGCAGCATTGCTTAATTCCGATAAAATAACGAGCACATGAATTTCCCTATAAATTTACGACACTGAAAATTGAATATGTAAAAGTCAGTACACCGTATATCAAGTGGCAGCGAATCCCGCCATGCATCATGCGATGCAGGTAATCACAGGGTCTTAGCACCGTGCATGGTATTGAATAACGACATAATTTAGCCCCAACAGCATGTATTGTTTATGTATATTAGGCGAGGCTTGTATAAATAGGGGCTAATTAGTATGTGATGGTGGTAACGTTGTTGGGAAGCTCATTTATATTAGCATGTTTATGTGTCACTGCAAGGTGGGGGCTCGTGGCTAAATAATAACAGCCGCAAGGGTCGATCGAAGGTTAAGCTAGACTTGCCGCGTTCAGTTCGTGGATGGGTTACCATACATTACATATTGAGACCCTTCTGTGCCTCGGAAAGCACGATAAGCCGTTAAATTGGTCTCGATTGTCATTTGTAGATCCTTGATGGTCGTTACGTCAGAAGCCCAAAAGTTTGACAACCATTAATATAGTGCCAAAAACTAATTTGACCCGGCGGTGGTGGCGCTGTAAGTAAACTAAAAATGACAGAACTTGTCACTTTGCGTAGTGATTTCGTTAGTTCCCATTAAAGCCACCGGGTCAGATAAGTTTGTGGCACTTTACCAAGGGGAATCGTGTCACACAGTTGTGTTTCAGTTTTGGTTGTGCAGGTCAGATATGCAGTCGCTCCAGTAAACTCCTGTTACTCAGCTGCAACTGGTTAGACTGGAAGCCGACCACATCATAATTGGAAAAAGGCAGATTGATTGATGTGTCGCTGCAGGATATATTATTTAGGTCTCTTTTTATGCAAAGAAAAAACTAGACCACCAGACTTAAAGCAGACAGGCGCAACGAGCGGTGCGACTGTATCGCGCGCGATTCGCGTCGCGTGTCGCGCCTGTTTGTAGGCCTTTACTCACTGTGTGGACCGTTAGTCGATTTTTCTTTCGTTTTATTTGAACTGGGTTATGGAGAGTAAAATACTGGTATTCAGCTGAATCCGGTTAGACTGGACGCCGAGCCCAACATACACACTTCAAAAGGCCACCGGTTTTTATGTAAAAACCGGTTTTTAATTATATGTTTTGTAACTCCAGAGGATACTTTTTTAGTACACGTCATTTGAAAAGCAAATAGTTTTTGAATTACGTTCAGTAGACGAAAATTTTCTATCAAGTCGTATTCCTATTTAACTATATGTCGGAAATGCGTTAAATCAATCGTTTGACTTTGACTAATCGGGACGCCAGCGCCACCAGGTGGCGCTCGACAGAGTCATAATGACATAACGCTTGACCAGAGGAAAAAGGAAGAGCTTGGTCGGTGGCGGTCAAGCAGTGAACACGTTTAGAAAATGTCGCACGTTCCGTATAGTTGTGTCGTGTACCTACCATACTGTGTGTGATTCGCTAGTGTGATTAATTTGTTCGTAAATAATAATTTAATTTGAACAGTAGACGGTTTTTTTAATGCGCAATAATCATCACTTCCCATAATACGCCCACAGTAGTTAAAATATGGCTCATGATGACGAGAGAGACGTACATTCTCCATTTTATATAACCGTGCCACGGATTTGAGGCCAACTCAGTAAAATTTCTGCCATACTTCTGAGTGGAATCAATACAAAAGAACGTTATTATGGAGAGAAGACGTCATTTGAGCCGAGAATAAATGATCAGAGCCGTGGGAATGTTGCAAGCTGCTTCTCGGCAACGAGCTGTGGCAATCGCTCTGGGCACTACGCAGAGTGTTATAAGTCGACTTTGGGCACGTTAGCGCATCACTGGCAGCGTGGCAGAGCGACACGGAGGACGAGCTCGCATCACCACACGCAGACAAGATCGTTACATACAAATTACTGTTCGACGAAATCGTACAATGACTGCGATGATGTTGGTAACGAGTCTTCATAGCTCTTCAGGGATGTTAATAAGCGATCCAACCATAACAAATCGCTTGCATGAAGTCAATCTCCGTCCCCGAAGGCCGCTTCGTGTACCACCTATTGAGCCCAGCAATCGCAGAGCCCGTTTACAATGGGCTCGTGATCACAGAAATTGGGCAGAAGAAGAGTGGGTTTTTGTGTGTTTTTCATACGAATCTCCTTAGGTTATGAGGCCACATACTCATCTACATACCCACAAACCACCACATACCCACAAAATCATACCAGGAAGTCCATGCATGCAGTGGTGGAACAATCATGTTATGGGCGGGTATTTGGATTGGCGGAAGAACCGAATTGATTTGGACCAGAAGCAATTTCAATGCGCAGATTTACGCTGAAACGATTGTACCAGATGTTGTCATTCCTTTGCGGACCCAATTTGGTGCTTCATTTCTGCTTATGCATGCATAATGCACATCCACACACTGCCAGAGTTGTTGTAAACACACTTGCCGCAGCTAATATCAACGTCCTACCATGGCCTACTCAATCGCCAGACTTGAATCCCATTGAGCACGCACGGTATTATGCATCAAAGAAGAGCTCTGCCAAATATGGGTGCTTCCTCGTCTGTTACAACGGACGTGGACGACCATTCCACAACGTGATTTGGATGAACTCATATTGAGTATGCCGAATTGCTGCGATTGTGTTACACGCGTTAACGGCGGAAATACAGACTTTATAATTGTTTATTTAACGCAATAAAAACCTTTAAAGAGTATATTTTTTATCTTTTTATCACATTTTAATGTTGGGATTAAAAAAATCCAGCTTACGCAAAAATCGCGAAGAGTCCCCCGTCTCGACCCCGGTCCTCGTCGACCTAAACATACAAAAAAAAAAAAAACTAAATAGACATTGTTATTTTATTTCAATAGGGCATTTTTTTTATACATTAATCCCTAGAAACTTTTCATGTGTGTACTTGGAAAAAGACTATGTAGATGAAGAACTACCGGTTTTCTTACGATGTATTCTTTCACCGTAATTTATTGAAACAGTACATTAGGACGTTGAAAAACATGTTTGGCTTGCCAACGAAATTTTTAAGGAGTGAGAGCCCAACACAAAGTAATTACGGTTCATGATATTACAAAATATCTGAACCTTGATGGTTGAGCCTTAATTTTATGAAGCTTCTCTCTTCCCTTTTTAAAACTAAAAGCATTTCAATGTGCATTCAAATATCACTTTAGAACAATTGTTCCGGAAAATGTGTTTTCATTGTTATAATTATTAAAATGTAATTATGTTGGGGCAAAAGCTTTGGCTCTTCTTAATTAATATAGTATGAAGGTCGGTCTCATCTCTTTCATGTCATCCACAATCTGGAAAATAATGGTTTTGTGTTATGAGTTGGGATGCCCGTGCGAAATTACGTGATTGTTTCACGGGTTTTTTTCATTAGAAGTAGATTATTATATGGCAGATATTTTGGGCGGTTTCTAAGCGTCGGTACTTGTACGTTGAGGACTTCACTTGATGAACAAGTTCGATATTTCAATTATTTCATACAAATGAAGCTGCGCAATTTGAATAACTTATTTTCTTTGTAATTTCACTGTTTTCGATAGCAAGGCAAACAAACAAGCGGTACATTTACCATAGCTTAGCTTTTAGGTAGAGATGTAATTATTAAGCAAATTATTTTAGTACCGTGTAAACTGGTTAAGTGGGTCCTGAATATGTGACAAACTTCTACTGCGGTCAATTACAATGAGGTCCCGACACTTTTGCATTGAAATCCTCTGTTACTAGGAATATTATACCTTGATAACTGAGAATGCATTTGCTAGATTTTTTCGAATTGTACGGACAATTTAAGTTGGTAGGTAGTCAATTTACTAAAGAATTAATTTCCCTGACTTTACATAAAGGGTTATTATTGTGCAGTGTAACTTGGATAAGTGGGATCTCAAGGGACCTAGGATTATATTTATCCCTTAAAAAGGCTTTTATTTTACCTGAGTTTCTCAAAGAGTATATAATTATAACATACATAAACTCACGCCTTCTTCCCATGGGGGCAGGCGGAAACTACAGAACGCCACCTGCTGCGATCCTTACATACTCCTTTTGCCTCATTTACGTTCATACATCTGGTCATACACGCACGCCGGTTGTGAGTACTACGCACCTGACCTTTCTGAAGAACATCATCAATAAGGTCACTATATGTCTTCCTAGGGCGTACCCTCCTAGCGTTTCCACTCACATCTGCCATGTAAATACCTTTTGTTAATCGCCCTTCATTCATCCTCTCAACATGACCAAACCATCTTAGCATACTCTTTTCAATTTTTGTCATTACATCTTCTTTTATACCGCACCTTTGCCTTATCACATCATTCTTCAGTCTATCATTCATAGTCACACCACACATGCTTCGCAAGGAACGCATTTCCACAGCATTTATTCTACTTTCATGCTTCTTTTGCCACACCCAACACTCACTTCCATACATAAGCACACCATTGTGAACAGCCAGTCGTGCTGTTTTGGACATCAACTGGTTGGTCACAATTGCATGTGTAGCACCATTCACTTTATTTCCCGCATTTACGCTTCTTTCCACATCTCCATCAATATACGAACGCACTTACTTGTTCCACGCACTTATCATTTAATTTCACATCACATACCGATACATCCTCTTCTCTTTCAAACACCATGACCTTGGTCTTATTCACATTTATATTCATCTCTTTCATTTTATATGATTCATCCATCACCCTCACCATGTCTTGCAACCCTTCCGCTGACGATGCAAGTAGAACTTGATCATCTGCGTAGAGAAGGCATTTGATAGGCAACTCATTCATCGTCAATCCATACTCACCCTCTTTCAAATCTGTCAGACAACTATCCATGTACAAGTTGAACAGCCATGGTGACGCTACACAACCCTGTCCAACACCCCTCGAGATGCAGAACCAGTTCGTGTATGCCCCATTTATCCTAACACAAGCACTGGAATCCTTTTATAAAGATTTCAGTGCCCGTACTTAGCGCCAGTCCACACCGTACAAGGATAGTGTCGACCACAGTTCTTCCCTCCACACACTGTCATAGGCCTTCTCCAAGTCCACGAAAGCACAGTAGACTTTCTTGTGCTTTGCCAGATGTTTTTCGGCTATGTACCTTAGGGAGAAAATCTGATCCATACATCCCATTCCCTCTCTAAATCCTGCCTGCACATCCCATATTTTCTCACCGGTCACTTGTCACAGTAATTGTAATTGTAACTGTAAATTGTAATTGTAACACTTGTAATTATAAATTTAACATAATTGACTTTACAACAAAAACATAATAGGTACTATCAACAGTCAACACTAAACAAGGATTTACCAAACTTGTCCCTACACATTCGAAGAGCAATCACCACGTCTTGACACGAGAACTTCAGTAAGTACCAACCTAACAAGTTCATAACACCCGTACTAACCATTCCACTCCGCTTTATGGCTTTACACAATTTTCTACGATATGATTTTGTAGCAATAAATAGTATTTTACGCTTGTTTTCATTATTTTTATGGTCTGAGGCTTGTAATAAAGTTATGCTTCGGTAGAGACTTGTACGTTAACGTTGGCGGGGTTTAGATTATAGAAATAAGGGAGATCTGTTAAGGGAAGCATGTATTGATGGCTTGATATGTACAAAATGGACATAAATATTATGTACATTATAGGAAGCGGCAATGTTTCGGCCTGGCGAGTAGGAGTATGTGAGTTCCCCAATATTGTAAGTTACCTTTAATTGGAGGGGTTAATGACTGTGGTTCCATTGAGCAACGATTAAAGTAAACAAGATGCATCTATCTATTGCTGCTTTATTTTTGTTGTCTTTGAAATAAAACGTGAAAATCAAACCGAATTAGAGCAGACAGGCGCGACGCGACTGCGCGACACAAAGGCGCCGCTCGTTGCGCAACGAGCAATGCTTTTGTGTCACGCGCGATTCGCGTCGCGTGTCACGCTTGTTTCTAGGAGGCTTAACTGCAACCAACTTAGTTGTAGCGCTCGCCGGCCACTGCCGCTTGTCACGACACCGCTCGTTTCGCTCCTTCGGCTCGCGCGCAGTTTGTCACAATTCTAACCGAACCATACAAATTTGATCAGTTCAGTCACTGCGACCTTAATTTAAAAAAAGTGTGCACCATTAGAAGTGCACTAAGCTTTAAGAAGATCCGTTAAATATTTCCTATTAATAGGCTGTCCTGAAGACCATGTCCACCTGTCTTCTTCACTCCTTGTCACTGGTAACACCAACCGTTTATTTTGACGACATCATATTTTTATGGCCGCTAAAAGATTTCTTTCTGGATGCTGCCGCGTTTTATGAAGATTGTGACGGTTAAGCCGACACTTGATGTTGCTTGCCTCTGCGAATGCTGACGATTTCGGGATTAAGTGGTCAGGAAAGTTATAGTTACTGTTCTATTTCATAGTTCAAGTTTATGAAGAATTAAGGCTCCCTGAAACAGACGCGACGTGACAGCGCGGCGCGACTCTAGTAGAACAATTTCTATGAAAACTTCATGGAAATTGTTCTACAAGAGTCTCGTCGTACTATCGCGTCGCGCCTGTCTGCGCGAGCCTTTAATGAAAACTAGATCGTCGATCGTTGCATGTGGCGTTTTGTAGTTACTGCCTACCCGTATGTGAAGATGTTGTGAGTTTCTGTATGTGTGTATTATTTATTTATTTATAGTTAATTAAAACGGTACAACACCAATTACATTAATTAATATAGGAACAATTATTACGTTGACAATAATAAGTTGTCTAAAATCTAATTTAGAACTAACATGGAACAGTGGACTCCCTTGAATACTTTCTCTCACAAAACATCAGACAAATACGCATAATTTTATTCCATTCATCCGCAAACACATCACATTCAGGGTTGGCAGTCAGAAGGGCATTTGGTACCTTCAGAGTATGACAGACTGGGGATTCGGCTCTGGCAACAGTTTTGGATGGCAGTTGCGCAAACAGATTGTGCCGGCGGCTCTGACGGTGTCCGATGTATTTGTCGGGCACAAATAATCGGCAGAAAAGGCCATGGAGCTCGGGGCAGTCGATACGTCCCCGTAAGGTCTTACAGGCTACTGTGAGCTGATCAAGGCCTCTCCTCACCTCCAACGAATTAAAGCCCAACGTCCCTAAAAGATAGTTGGTAGGGTTCATATAAGGAAAGAAATGGTATAACCTTTGGAAGAGGCATCTTAGAAAAGTTTTCTGTACCTTTTCTAGCATCAGTGTTTGAGTCGCGGTATAGGGGTGCCAAACACAGGCACTGGACTCGAGTTTGGTTCGAACCAGAGCAGTGTACAATAGCCTAATAACATTTGGACTGTGAAAGTCACGAGCATTTCGCAAAAGGAATCCCAAGCGCCTGAAAGATTCCTTTGCAAGCGTAGAAACGTAATCTCTAAAAGTCAGACAGCGGTCTAAAGTTACTCCCAAATCCTTTAAGTTGTTGACACGAGTAATTATTTCACCACCCAGACTATAGTCGTAATGAATTGGTCGCAACCCTCTACCATATGTCATGACGTAGCACTTGCTTGTATTAAAAACAACCGACTTCCAAAAAAAACACTAAAAGACGTGAAATATAACTTTAATTTCGGAAGCCGGTGTCTTTGGTTTTGTATTTTCGTTTTTGGCCACCGACTTCCGAAATTAAAGTTATTTTTCACGTCTTTTAGTGTTTTTTTTGGAAGTCGGTTGTTTTTTTGTAAAAAAGTTTTTATTTTTCACTTTTTAGTTGCGGTACCTACCCCACACAAATTCGTATAGCACTACTTGGTGTGTAAATAACAGTGACAGGAAATTATTAACACATCATCCATATAAACTAAATGGAAAAAATATGCATTATTAAGAATAACTCAAAAACTACTGGCCAGACTTTGATCAAATTTAAATAGGAACACATGTGAAGCACCACCTATCAAATAAAAAAAGAATCATTAAAATCGGTTCACCCAAAAAAAAGTTCTAAGTTAACACATAAAAAAAAAAAACATACAGACGAATTGAGAACCTTTTTGTGAATTCGGTTAAAAAGTAGTTTGTTCACAATGCTCCACTCATAGATGACATCAATATCCCTTTGTAGGACTTTACAATCCTCGTCCGTTCGGATTTGTGCGACTAGCTTAAGGTCATCTGCATATAACAGGCATTTAGCAAACTTAACATTACTTATGAGGTCATTTATCATGATCAGGAACAGAGGCGGCCCTAACACGGATCCCTGACTTTCGCTCGAACGTGTATTATCAGGCTTGGACTCGAAACAACCATGCCTTAGAAACTGCTTGCGACCGCGCATGTGTGTATGTAATGAAAATTACTAGAGTGGTTTCAGTCTTGACTTGCGCTACCGACTAAGTTCCAAGTGTAAATTATGCGTATAATCTATTTATTATGTACCTACCTGCTGTTAATCTTTTCAAATGGTGACTTTGCTGTGTGATCAACTCATGGTTCTATATCTACACTCGAGAGCAATGAATCCGGGTCACTTAAAGAATGTTAAAAATCTCGGAAACTAAAAATTATAGGTTAATGCAATAAATTGTATTTAATAGACAATGTAATACTCCTTAAATGAAAGTAAAAAATATATGAGTCACCATACATTTTATTAACACAAAATTACATAAAGAAAAAAACTGCTGATCTCTCCTTAAAACAAAAATAGGAAACATGAAATTATTGAACTTTATTACGATTTTCTTGAATTTTAATACTTCGTATTGCCTCCTCGTGCTTCCATTACTGCGTTTACGCGGTTTGGCATGCTGTACACCAAGTTCCTTATACGATTTTGGGGAATATTCTCCCATTCCTCTGTGAGAGCAATTTTGAGCTCACGAAGCGTGATTGGGGGAGGGTTTCGTTGTTTTACGCATCTGCCTAGCTCGTCCCAAGCATGCTCGATCGGGTTGATATCCGGGCTGCGCGCTGGCCACTCCATACGAGTAATGTTCATCTCTTGAAGGTAGTCATTCACAATCCTACCTGTATGAGGTCGGGCATTGTCATGCATAAATATAGCATCCTCACCTAAATTGACCATAAATGGACCAACGTGATCATTGAGGATTTCTTCCACATATCTTACGCTAGTTAAAGAGCCGTTTTCTATGATCACCAGCTCTGTGCGACTTTCAGAAGAAATTCCGGCCCACACAAGTACAGACCCACCATCGTAGGCTACTTTTTCTTCGATGCATGCTTGCTTGAATCTTTCCCCTGGTCTTCGATACACTCTGTGTCTTCCATCGTGCTTGTAGAGCATAAATTTTGATTCGTCGGAGAACATAACTTTTGACCAATCTTCAATACTCCAATTTACGTGGCTCTGGGCATATCTTAGTCTTGAAATACGATGCCCACGCTCCAGTTTAGGGCCGTTTGCAGGTCTAAGGGGTTTTAAGTTAGATTCAGCAAGCCGACGTCTTACTGTCCATGCACTTGGGTTACTTCCTCCGAGGCGTCGAAACTGATTTGTGAGTTCAGTTCCTGTGAGAAAGCGATTTCGAAGCATGGTGTTCACCAAGTATCGGTCTTCTCGTGCTGTGGTACACCTGGTTCTGCCCGTTCCTGGTCTGCGTAGGTTAGAACCAGTTTCTTCGTAACGTCGGAGAACTCTTTGTACTGTTGACAGCGACACACCGACAGTCCTGGCTGTATCGCGCTGACTCCGGCCGGTTTCCAGCATTGTAAGTATTCTGGTGCATTCTTCAGGCGTAAGCGACATAATTTCAGCTTGAATAATGAATATAGAGCACTATCAACATGGTTTATGTACCCACATAAATGACAGATTACAAACAAAAGCAAAACCAAATGCTGTAATTTCGTAGTTCCATCTTCGAAAGTGGCCCTTTTTCAAATTTGTTTTTTTTATGATATAACTTTACAATAACTAAGAAGTTTTAATACCTTTATTTAAGGAGTATTACATTGTCTATTAAATACAATTTATTGCATTAACCTAGCATTTTTAGTTTCCGAGATTTTTAGGATTCTTTAAGTGACCCGGATTCATTGCTCTCGAGTGTATATACCTAAACAAATTAAGTCGCTTTTCGTGTCTGTCTACCCAACGAATTTTGATGCGGTACGACGGTGCGAAGGTACATATTATGTGTATAATACATTTTATTTATTTAACCATTTATATACACACATATAAACAGACAGGAAGAAAGGAACAGAAAAATACGTACAAAGGTGATGCTTATTTCTAAAGAAATCTCTTCCAGCCTACCTGCGATAGAAGGGTATATTAAAAGAGATGTAGACGACGAGTGTAAGAGTAGAAGGGAAAACAAAATACATAAAATCAAAAACAATTTTCCATACATACATACTTCTAAACTCTCTCTTCTTCTTGTTCTTCTTTAAACTTACATAATTATAATATAGAAATCGATGTTTTGTCAAGTCCTATAAACAATGCGAAGCAAGGACGGCTCGCAAGCAGTCAGCAAGATGATATGAAATGCTGAAACGTTCTCGCTAAACAATCTGTAAACAAGCCTACATTTAGTATTTCTTGAAAGTTCAAATACTGTGTTAAGTACTCGTATATTGAAATAACATTCGCTAATCTTACAATTTATTTTAGTTTTTTAATAGTTTTAGTTAGGTTAGGTTGTTATATTTTTATTTTAATAGTTTGTTAATTCACTAATTAGATGTAATTTGTTATTAATGTACATATCATTTTAATTCTGAATAAAATTTATTTGTACACTTGGCGAAAACATAAGCTTACAATACCCTTTGCATAACCAAGACGTTTATCATCATCTGGCTAGCTTTTTCCCGACTAATTTAGGGTTGGCTTCCATCTAATTGGATGCAGTAGAATACCAGTATTTTACATAGAGCGACTGCGTACCTGACCTCCACAACCCAGTTACTGGGTAATACAAACCAAGACGTTCTATTGCCATAAGCCATAAAATCCTCCCACAAACGGCTATACGCTCCCTTACATAGACACAAACTTACAACATGCTTACTGGTGACTTTAAAAATTGGCCACAGTCCACAAATAAAGGCAGTATATCCATTATCCACAGTCATAGCTCACTGGCCAACGGTTTGAGGATATACTGCCCATTTCCTGGACTTGTTTTTCACTACCTGTGTTAAAGATAACATGGTAGTATAGTTTGAGTTAAGTTATATTTTTACCTGAAAACTGATACCTTAGGACTGATGCATTCAAATGTAGGTACAGAATTGTTTATTAAATAAAAATGTATGATAATTATGTACATTTTATAAACTACTAGCTAATGCCAATGCCAATACAATGCTAATGTAATATTTGTTTTGTTAGTTTTTAATAAATATTTTTCGCAACCGGCATGCGTGTACGTCCCTGATGTATGAGCGTAAACAGGGCAAAGGTAGTATGTAAGGATCGGTGTAAGTGGCGTTCTGTAGTTTTTGCCTACCCCCATGGAAGGTAGGCGTGAGTTTATCTATGCGTATATTCTTATTAGGTATAAAAACACCACAGCAATAGTAAATGGCAGAGAAATGTTTAAGATAGTACAAAGAAAATACCTTACTTCAACTCAGGGTGTTTATTCCGGGAGCAGCGAACAAAGAATGTCATTTCCTCCCATTCACAGTACAATAGTTTTTATACACAAAATTACCGCGAAACTTTACCGCCAAGTAGAATGTATATAAATCAAGCGGATGTAACATTTTAAATAATTCAAGCGGATGTGTCAAGATAAATCTTTCAATACCAACATAGAAACTTAAAATAAAGTCAACCGGAAACGCACAATAATTTAATAAATCGATAGGAAGTATGAGAATAAAAACTATATAAATTCAAAGGCAAACAAACAATATTTATAAATAAATCAAAAGGAAGTATGAGAGTAAACGGAAACTCACAATATTTTAAATAAATCAAAAGGAAGGTATCAGAATAAAAACTATATGAATTCAAACGGAAACGAACAATATTTTAAATAAATTAAAAGGAAGTATAAGAATAGAAACTATAAATTCAACCGGAAACAACAATATTTTAAATACATCAAATTAAAACCTAACATAGACTTATTCGGAAATACGAGTGTTAGTTTAATAAATAACATAGAAGTCAGATTAGGTACAAAATAATCAAAAACAAGCTTAAAAATAAAATCAAAGAATGGCTTGGCGCCCATATGTACCTACCCATATTCAAGCAAATCAATGATTTGATTTGATTTGGTTAGGACCATCTCCGACACGCACACATCTTACCAAAGCTTCATCACAAGCGGTCAAGCCATTTTCGAGTTTTTGTGTCGTCCATTTTTCATATGTTCCTATTGTTTCACGTGCCAAGTACGTGCCAGAAGATTGTTGTAGGTATCAATCAATCTGTAACAAATTTTCAGTAATTCATTTATATTACCTAACATCAAAAAACTTATTCACTGAAACACCCAATACAGTCATTTCAAAACACATTTGTCCGTCCCATTTCTTGAAACGAAGTTGAGGTCAAAGGTAAAAACTTTAAGACGAAACCAATATAGGTTACTGGGGGAACCGGTACAAACTTCCAAATCAGTTTAGGAGTTAACGCGTAAAAAATAAACTTATAAATCCGGTGGGGCACGCTGGAGTCACGGGAAATTGAGTTTGGGCACGAACATTCTGTGCTGTGTCCGAACCGTTACTGATGTTTATATTTAAGTACTTTTTCACTCCTCTTGCTCAAAAAGTCCGTCATTGTAGCGTACCAGAGCGGGGATAAAATAGCATATTTCCCTCTAGGGGTTTTTTTTTTTTAAATTTTGTCTGTTAGCAACGAGCCTATAAAAACGAAAAAGTCTTTATTCATAAGTAGAATAATTATGAATAAAGACTACTTATTACTGTTTCATAAAAAAATAACATTTTATTTTTTGAAAATGGGACTAAAAGTGACGATCACTTCGGCAGAATGCATGCATTGCGTTGCGGTTAGAAGAAATAAAAAAGTAAACTATATAATATTGTATTGGATTATTTTGTTGTCTCTAAATCGTAGTGAAAAGTAGAGTGTAACATACGGCGCAAAAACTCAGTATAACTCGGTTTCTATTTACTCCCTTGTTCGGGAGTAAAACTAACTCGTGTATAATGGGTAATTTTAGCCCCTTGTACTCGTATAACTAAATCTACTATTATTTAAATACGTAGTTTAGAAAAGAGTTCATTTGTTTTTATTTTCTGTTCATCGTTATGTCAATTAAGTTAAATAATTTAGACAAGCTAAGCCAAGCCAAGCCTGCTGGTCAGATCAATGCCTTGATATTTCACCCTAAGGTTCAATGTCATTTGCATGCCATAAGACGGCGAGGTCTATTTGTCTATGTGACAGTATGATAGATCCAACCTTAGCTTTAGCATAGCATAATCAGACTGTAATGTTCCCACTGCTGGGACACAGGCCTTCTCTCTTCGAGAGGGAGTGGGCTGTAATCTCAGATTACATGTGATGTTAGATGGCACATGTTTTCGAAATTTTTCGAAGCTTCTATATCGCAGCTTGCGGTAGAAGTATTTTTTTTGAAAATTGTAGAAATCATAAAGTAAAGAAAAAGCGTTATGCCCCATCCATGTGAACCTTTTGGAAGGAGCAACTAGTTTTTTTTTTGTAAATTTTGACGTTTAAAACTGCCTTTTTTGTGCCTATTTGAAATAAATGATTTGACTTTGACTTTATTTAAGGAGAAAAAGGTTAATTTAACACGCTATAACATATGGCTCCATGTAGGCAGCCATATTTTAGTATGGAAACGTTAAAATAGTTGCGAAACTACAACATAAATAGCTATTAAAATGATATTTCACCGACAATTTACAATGACTGTCTCATTGGTCTAGTGGTCCCAGGCGCTACTGCTGAGCATGAGGTCAGGTTTGATTCCCGGGTCAGGCAGTGTTGTTGGGTTTTTCCATCAGGACTTTCTCAGTAGCAACTCATAGTCTGGATTTAAGGCCGGTTGATGGCAATAGGCTCTCCCCCTATTACATAGGACTTAAACATAACTGGCAAGATGCGAGTGTACTATAAATGTAGCTCTCGGGGAATACATGCGTCATGTATTTTACCTGAAATAATTCAATTTCGTTCACGTCTTCCAAACATTACTACCCGTAGGGGCTCACTCTAACAGCCCGCATTCCTCCAACGATCAACACGATGGAGTTTGCGTTTCCGACACATAACCAAGTGTTAGTAAATTTATTCATGACCCAATCTCGCTGGAATCCGGACGTCCGACTATTCCGACACTAGTACTGCTATTCTGACCAATCATGGTGTTGGTAGGTGGTGCAGTATAATTCCTGCAATTACATACTTTTTTTTTACAAATCGATTAAATTCTTTTTACGCGCCAATCGGTTTGCTCAATAATTTCCTTTTTTTTAATTTTCAAAATTTGACAATTGTTCTAAACAATCTTCTCAAGAAAATAATGGATGACTTTTTTTCTGTCGCCAGAATTTCAATGAAAATAATCTAATTTCTGTTTATTAATATTAAAACATTCTTCGAGTGTGATTTTAAAATGATAAATGTTTAACAACGTTATGTGAGTATTCAGCGTATATATATATTGATCGACTGTACGTTCCCTGAAATTTATCGTTTCTTTTTCTTTTGGTGAGTAATCCCTTGATTGGTTCGGTATTCTTTTAACTTGTGCCTTGTTCTTTAATCTAAGAAGATTTCCTTTTGCTTAGATTGAAAGGCTACCTTTTTTTGGTCTTTGGCTTACCCAGCCATTTTCCAAAACAAAATCAAAATCAAAATATTTTATTTCATATAAACCAACATGGGCACTTATGAAACGTCAGGAGCTAGGTGCACGGTTCCAATTGGTTGTTTCCTATGGAGAAGAGCCGGCAAGAAACACCACGGTTACTCTTTTAAAAATAATATTATTTATTTTACGCCTACTTCTTCCATCGTCTGCCGGCTGCTGAAGTCCGAGCGTGCTGAGAGCCACGGGACCGTTGCATGATCAGGGTCGATAACACAAGTCCTGGAGATCAGGTGTTAATTTTTTGTTTGTTTGGCGCTATAACGCACCAGCGTCATTATAGACGATCTAGACGACTATTATATACGAGATCGACGAGAGACATTCTTTATATCTTAATCAACGAATCCTATCTTTTAAGTAATTTCCTAAATTCATATTCATCAGATCTTGTAATCTTTTTCAAAAGTTTTCTTAACGAATTATGTGAAGAAAAACCTTAATCTTCTGCTTATTTGTGTAAAAGACCTTATAGAGTGACACGAATTACATACGATTGCAATCGAATTTAAATTTGTCAGAACACATTTTAAATACTGTATATTTGGTAACATTCTCTTAGGATTTTTTCTCTCAAAATGTAGTTGTTTTTTTTTTTGTTAGTAATTTAATTTAACCTTAAAATCCCAACGACTGAATCTCATTTTGTTTTTGCCTATTTTCTTTTATTATATATTTTCGGTTTGTTTTTAATATATCAATAAATTTTACGTATTTTTGCTTCGTGAGTGTTTGATTTTGAGCTACCTCACGCCGAGGTTCGAGTCCCCGGCGTGTTAGCAGCAAGCTTTACGCTGCAGTGGGTAGAATGGTAGATGTTAGAAATAAAGAAAATACTTTTATTTGCGGTAAACATGACGCAGAGAAAAACACACAGATACAAAATGTACAAGTCGGGGGAAAATATGCGTCATATCCACGTAAAACGGGAAATAGAAAAAAAGTGAAGTTATTGTTTTTGGTCTATTGATCAAAAGCCAGGGCTCCAAATCAACTAGGTCTTGTTCTCGACTTGGTTGGTATGTTAACTACCGAATCTCCGTTGATTATCTATTACTATTGGGCGTTGTGCACCTCTATAACCATTAGTAGGTATATAATCTTCCTAAAACCCAGGGTAAAATTAGTATATTCAGGATGGATTCAGTCAACGAAGATACAGGCCCGTCCGAAAGTAGTTGATCCGTCAAAACTAGACTCATATTATTTTTTTCGGACGGGCAATTACATATCGGGAATAGGTACTACTGTCAAATCGTGTTGTCATTCATTCTCAGTTCGGGTTCTGAACTAATTTATCTGTCGGCAAGTGATACGGAGTAAGAAACGCCCGTAGCTATGAATGCAACCCGTAACTATGCCCGACCGGAACTATAGATTTTATTTTTAGGGAGTATATCCCCCACTTTCGACGCCACGAATTTTAGAGATGTAAACATTGAAATAATATAGTTTGTTGTCAAAAAGGACTCTAACTACCTTTATTCGGTTCACCCTTGTTTGGTATAACAACTTTTGATGTAATGTTACTAATTCGAACAACGTTTAAGAAAATAATCAATTTGTATAATATGGATTAACATAATTTTCATTTCATCGAATTTTATTTGTGATAACAACATTTGCGCTATTGATCAAAAGGTATAATGTTCATTTGATGTAGTGTTCAGGTGGTATAACATCTATTTTATCGAATATTCAATTGGTGTGTATTCGTCTGTTGGGAGTTGAACACAACGTACTATGCCAATAATTACGGGTGCGTCTCATAACGTATAAACTCATTTGTTCTAATTTCATTTTATTATCGTTTATAAGATATAATCAACGGGAGATATACCAACTGTTGATATAATTTCTTTACATATAACATTTATTTATTCTATAACTTAATTAGTATAACGTTGTTTGATATAACGTTTATGTAATCGAAAATCATTTGATCTAACGTTTTATATGTATATTGTTTATTTAATCGAAAATCATTAGGTCTAACGTTTAATATAGATATATAAAAAACATCATTATGGTTAACACCCCGACTCAGAGTACCCCGACTCGTATAGGTTAGTAGGTTAGAAGGCTAAGGCGGGAGCGAAGCGGAGCGGAGCTCCCGCCTTAACCTTCGTGGTTAGTTTTTTTTAAACCACCCAGAAATAGGAGCCCCGCCGAGCGGGGCTCCGTCGACCTATAATAAAAATCTAACAATTAATTATTCGGTCAAATGAATAATTATACGAAATGACTTTATTGTAACTAAAATTAGCCGGAGCGATTTTCGACAAAACGTTGTTATACCAAACAAGGGTGAACCCCTTTATTCGCTACAAACTATATTACTTCAACGTTAAAATCCATTTTAAAGTTTCGTTCGTTTCACCCCTGAATTCCTATTCACCCCGTTTGATGGTACTGTTGTCTCTAGACGCAGCCGGGCGAAGATTCCATTCTCTGTGGACTTCTATTCCCTCTTTTAATTTTATATCAGCAGAAGCTATATGAGAAAGGCACCAAATGCCGTGTTAAAAGTCTAGTCAGACTGGTGGTGGTGGTGGTGGTGTGGTTTTGGTTTTTGTAAATTTGCTGAAATATGGTGATGATTGTTGAAGATGTCGGACAACTTCATGTGCGCCGCGTGAACCAATAGACAATAGAGTTATATGGAAACAATGTGTTACGGAATTGTTCCTCTAGGGTTCTTTTAATTCCGGTAGTACGTTCCCGTGGGATATGCCGCGAGCAAAAGCTAGTAATTAAATCAAATAAGCCTGAACAGTAAAAAAACAATTATAACGAATCACACATTTCGTAATACAAATTGATTCATAATAAATAGCAATAGAAATCAATGATTATAAATAGAGAAAAAAAAAACGCCACGCTAACGTTACTAACATTGTTCATCTTAGAAAAAAGAACAAATGCAATACTTCACCCTAGTGATCCATTATTCCCATCTACACAAGGAGGAAGCCATCATTAAAAAGCTAAGTACTAAACTTTGTCCTGGCGCCAAACTTAAGCGCAATTTAAGTGCGAGAAGACTTCGTATAGACAGAGATGGTGAACATTTTGTCGATAATGTTTTATTTTATTCAGGGACAATAAATAGCTACAATATGTGTTGGAACAGAGAAAAGATTATACAAAACATTTACAGTATTGCAGCCCACTACATTATTCGCATATTAACAATTAAAGTTAGGGATTCTTAATGAATAAAACTGAGAAAATCTACTTAATTTGTTTTAATTAGAGTAACAAACGATTGCAGTATTGCACAGTAAGAACACACAAAAAAAATCATAGAGCTTGGAGAGAGAGGCAGTGCTGCCATCTATACATACATAGGAAAAAAAACAATGGACACTGACCTCATGGATATTCAGTCAAGATAAAATTTTCACATAACAAGTTTAACATTAACAAAAGAAAATATGATAATGAGTGCCACTAGATAGGAAGTAAATAATTACATCACAATAATAATAATTAATTACATCATGCAAAATAGAAATTCCAATTGATTTTGTTGGGCACAATACTACTAGACAACCAACAATAACTAACCAACCCAACTAACTAACTACTAACTATACATAACAAACTTTTTTTTTTAATGTGTTAGATTTGGGGGCAATTATTAACGTATTTTTAAAACGTTCGCATTCTAGTTACAGTCTTAATCTGTCAAAAAAACCTCAAATTTTCCTAAATTTTTTAAACGTTTTTGACATTGATTGTCGCTAAGATGAGATTGCAGCTAGATTTTAATATTTTCAATGACGGGAATTAGTCTTCTGAGTAAACTGCTAAAACTTCTTTTGCGGAAAAATAAATGAAACAAGAAAGTGTGTGGCTGTCATCCGTTGAAGAGTTGTATTCTGTCTTCGAAATCGTCATCATTATCATGAATTCATGACTTGAGTCCAATTAATAAAAAGTAAAAAAATCCAAAAGAAGATAATATATAGTGAAAAAAAATTAAAAGAAGAAAAGTAGGTATGCTTATATGGTTTGATCATGATGAGTAGATGAATGAAAGGCGACTAATAAAAGATAATGGCCAGGGGCGCCGACTTAGTGGGTGCTCAGGGGCTCCAACACCCATGAGAGGTACATAGTGGGGCGTAGCACCCATGAGCATAGACATTAAAACTGATCAGTCAATCGGCTTTGTCCGATCTCTCTTTTAAATCACGTCACGTCGTTAGGTATAACCTCCTAAACCGGGGTGCTAATAATGTGGAGCTCGTTTCGCTCGCTCTTGCATCGTAGATTTTCTTCAATCCATATTTTATAAACTTAATTAATTAATAAGTTATTAAGGGTTAAGGAAGGCGGTGCCTGTCTGTTCGCTGAACATGAGTTTTACTGGACAGATTTTGATGCGATTTAAGGGATTAAGGAGACCTTAAAAAAAACCAATACGGGCATAAAAATGAGCACCCACAAGGTTTTCTAAAAGTCGGCCCCCCTGGTGATGGCAGATGTGAGTAGAAACGCTGGCAGGGACGCCCTAGGAGGACATATAGTGACCTTATTGGTGATGTTCTTCAGAAAGGTCAGGTGCGTAGTTTCTGCCTACCCCCATGGGAAGAGTGAGTTTATGGATGCCACTTACGTTTTTGTTGAAATCAATGACAGGTATCAAATACCTTAGTTAAAACACTAAAAAACTTACTTTCTATTCGAGTCAGGTCTGCCACATCGATTTATTCCGAAATATATTCAGTTTTACCCCGACACAATTGCTAAAGGTTGACCAACCCTGTTATAGGCATTTCGGTAGAGTAAGTACTTAGGGGCACTTGGCTGGGAGGCACTAATCCCTAAGTTCGGCGACTGCATGCTAACTTACTGATGTTTGTTCCGTTCCGCCTGTGTAATGATGTTTTGATTCCGGCCGGTTTTAGGCGCGTTTGTGCCGAATGTAGGCCACGAGGTGTAGTGAAGTGTTTTGGTAGACTTGTGTTATTATCGGGGTGAAGTAAACATGATGTGGAATTTATGGTTTGCGTTTGATAAGTTTTTTTTCTCGAAGATGAAAGAAGGTATCGAAATATTGCGTTACAAAAAACTCGACCATGCTTCTATAATTATGCAGAGCATCCAATAATTCAATGCTCCAATGGAGTCTTTAAATATTTTTAAGGCTTTTTCCTCAGCTCGATAATAAGTTATGGCGTATTACGTTTCTCTTATCTCGTATTTTCCTTACAACAGGAGCAATTATAGAATAGCTGATTCCGACAGAAAACAATAAATATAATATTAAGAAATATAGGAAATAGACCATCACACCAAATACCGTAGAATTAATTAAACCAGTAACACACGAGTGTACGCTTAACAGTTTAACTCCGTGTGTACGAAGTTTCCACAAACGCCTGTCGCCTCGGGCCCCGTACATAATTAAACGAACGATCTTAGCCCACCTATGGTGAGCATCGAACTGTGTTACGTATTGAAACTATGAATAAACCGGTACCTAATGTACCGGTTTATTCATAGTTTTAGAGGATTGAAGGATTATTGGAATAAAAATTATGGGCTATTCTGTAGTAAGAATAATGCGTTAACTTAATGCATATTTGAGGGTAGGTGGACGTTTGAATCCAAACGGATCAAATCCAATCATGATCTTTTACAAAACGCAGTCTTTTTTTTCCTTTAAAAGTTCAAAATCGTGAACTTTATCTATCAAAGAGTTCCGATTATGATTGAAAGTAGGTATGTATCTAGTTTCTAAATACGTAAAGGAATATCTAGAAATTCATGGTCAGGGTCACCACGAAAGATGAACACTAAAGACATGCCTGATGCATCCTGGATAATCTGACTCAGCCTTACTGACTAGCTGATATTCTCACCACAACTTGAAACGACAGTACAGCCAATTTTGATCGTTAACGACACCTAATTTACAATCGCATTGACAGACGTGTAGCTAACATGTGCATTTGTTAACCACTCCAGTTGGCAAATTCCACACGACGTCCCCTAATCTACTTCAAAACATAGGCCTTACGCACGACGCGGATAATCGCAAAATGCATGCCACGTATGGCGATTTAACGCACGATCGCGTGCGAATCGCATCACTGGCATGTACAGACAACTAGAAGCTTATTGTATAGGCTGTCGGCACACGGGCGACTGATCACGTCGGTTATGCGTAGCGAATTTTAGACGGGATTTAATATTCGGATAAAGTTTCGTTGGAGTCTTTATGTGGTTGGCTTTAGCGTGTTTTGGAGTTCGATTTTTAAATGGATGTACAGTTTGTGATTTAGTTTTCGTGTAATTGGGGCTACCGTTTTTGTGCTCACCAGTTGGCGCCACTGGCGAGTAAGGTACTGATGCAGTACTTTTATTTGATATTTTTGGAAATGTTTAAGTGTCCATAAATTAATATTATGTTTATTTTATTACATTTTAAAACATGTAAAGGAGTATGTAAGGATCGTAGCAGGTGGCGTTCTGTAGTTTCTGCCTACCCCAATGGGAAGAAGGCGTGATTTTATGTATTTTAAAACATCAAATGTATATTTACATTATAATGTTCCTAAAATTGGCAAGCCTGAAGCAGACAAATCTTATTCTTCCTTCTAGTGCTACCAAATTAGATACTAACTTTTTACTTAAAATCTTAAGTTTTAACCGCTGGGACGCTTTTGATCCCAATGTGAGGTCACCGCAATGCGCCCATGGTGTGAATTTCCTACCAAAATGTTTTCAAAGTTTTGCGCCCATGGTGTGAAAGTCATACCAATTTTTTTTGGTTTTATTTTCATCCTTGTTTATCCTTGTATCACCACTATTAAGCGGTACTTTCCAATTCCATGGATTTAGTTTCATACGTTATCTGTTTCCGAACCGTTTGAGATATGACAACCCTAGAAGGAATTAGTCTATGACATTAAAAAATATCATTTTCGCTGTCATTGAACGAGCGACCCGTCGTGAGTCTCAACTTTGGATGCTTTTAAATAATTAATATTGTACTGTGGTAAGTGGTTTTATTCATGTTTCGTATGAAGAACTAACACACCATGTTTTTTAAACCATAAAACATATAGGACAACCCCTGTTTTTCTTATTAGAAAAAATCTTGTTGGAATCTGTGAAAAAAGTGTCTTTGTTCATCTTAAACAGTCGTCTACAAACGAAAACATCGTATATTCAAATACAACGCACACTTTAATATAGCCCTACTCACTAGCATTCATAAAAAAATACAACGGTCGCAGAATATCAAGAAATGACGCCGCTTATCGGGTTTGTTTACAAACACTCGACGCGCGAGCCGACGCGTCAGATGACGTGTACAATTTAGTGGGAATACCTAAGCGCGTGAGTACAATTTAATGTTAGAAAAGTCTGGTATTCTTTTGATACCAAAAGCGTCCCAGCGGATAATTAATCAGGAATGGCACAACCATTACAAGAATTATGAATCATTTGTTAAAATCCGTGATAAAAAATCCCGCAAACAGTGAACGTTTAGTACATATTTTGACATCTATAAAAACCCGAAAGGTTTAGGTAATTAAATAAAGGTAAACAAATCGTAAAAAGGGTTTTTCATAGTTGACACTTTCTTGTCTAAAAATACGTCACAACAAAATTAACGTTATTTGCGATTTAAACGATATTTTCCTCTTTTATTAATGTATGTTAAACTTTATCATTTATTCGTAAACTATACTCTTCGTACATGTAATTGCTTGAGCACAATTTTTTTGTTAGATTATAAAATAGTATAATATTTTGTAATCTGTCTATTGTATAGAGCCCAAAAAGACAGGTTCCCTAAACCTTTTAGAACATACAACGAATTAGATAACGTTGCTAGATTGAAGAGTACACCTGTGACGTAGTATGGCAACTGAAGTAGCAGGTATTACGTTTAGTCGGTTAACCAGATGCCTTATAAGTTGTGGATAAATTAGAAAAAATGTTTTATGGTGTCACTGTATTGCGGCTGCCACCATACCACTATTAACGCAATTCAATTGAGTTAATATGGACTCAAGTTAAAGGGTTTGTAGCCGAGAGAAACAATACTTTTAAAATGTCTGACCTAAACATTCTTTTGCCAGAGGCTTTAGCTAATGTGACTGCTGAGAATTGGAAAAGTTGCGAGGTTCATGTAATAAAAGAAGAACAGAAAATGTTTAAATTAGACAAAATAATTGATGATACCACTGAACGCTTTATTATTAATGTGACAGATAGTTCCTCAAATTCAGATTCAGAATAGAGCCTTTTATTATGGGACTCAAAATAATATGAAATTAACATTTGAAATAAAAGGTTTAACATCTATGAGTCACGTGGTTTTTTTTGTTTACTTTAATTTAATTACCTAAACCTTTCGGGTATAGAGACCTTACTCTACACATGCGCCTCTAGCGGCGAACTCAAGCACGATAGCCCTCATTGAACGGGTGATATGCAATATGATACGTGTCTGTTAGAAACCGCAAAAGTACCTACTGATAATCAGTTTGAATTTAAATACAGTATCATATTATATTTAGTATCTTTTGCCTACTTTGTAATGTGCGTTTTTTTTGTGCAGAATAAACTATTTTTCTTTAATTCTTTCTATTATTGTTTGGCTGTCTCGTTGGTCTAGTGGTTGCTAGTATTACTACTGAGCATGAGGTCCTGGGTTCGATTCCCGGGTCGGACAAAGTGTTATAGGGTTTTTCCATCTGGAATTTCGTAGTAGCGGCCCGGAGTCTGGAATTCCGCCCAGTTAATGACAATAGGCACGCCCCCTGTTACATGGGACTAACATATATCTGGCGAAATGAGGGTGTACTATAGGTGTACCTCTGTGTAACCTTTCGGAAAATACAGGCGTGATGTTATGTTATGTTATTATTGTTTTATGTGAATATCTAATATACTCGATTCTTTATTTTCCTTTTTTCTTTTATCTGAACGTGGAAGCCCCATTATATTAGCCTATATAGGCTTACAATGTTTGGTTAATATACATAGGTTAGGTACTTCTTTCCTCAATTTAATCTAAGTCTAAAAGAAAAGTTACAGGTCAATTTTTGTATTTTCAAAAACTAACAATAGTAGTTTGTTTTACAACATAGTGAAATTTAATTAGATCTTGCTTTTAGGTATAATATTATTCTAATTAAGCTAAAACCGATCAGTTTGTCTATCTAAAAAGTTTCTCCAAAACTACGGAAGCGGTTTTAGTGGGTGTTACAAAAGTTTCATGGTGAATTGAACGCAGTCAATGTTTACAGCGTCAGATTGTATAGGCTGTCGACACACGAACGATGGTTGGCATCGGTTTTTCGAAGCGAATTTTAGATACAGTTTTCGCTTTTCGCGTTTGTGTGGTAAACTTTTTTGTTTAGTTTTTATTTCATAGGTTTTGGATAAAAAGTCTGTGAATAAATTTAAAAAAAAGGACCATAAAAATGTTCTGTTAAACAGTTTCAGTCTTTGTGTCGCTTGTACGACTTTTTTCAGATCTTGTTGAGCCAAAGCTTCTCCACTTCCACGGTGTCGTCGGTTGCAGAACAGAGATCAGTTTGTAATAGTATTTAATTTGTAATGGGCAGTATTTTTGGTATGGCTCCAAAGGTCTATAATAAATTACCAAAATGTATACGGGGAAAACATAGTGTCCGCAAATTCAAAATTAAATTGTGTTTATTTCTAATAGATAAGACGTATCTATCGAAAAATTTTTAAATGATAAAATATGACATTACGAAACCTTTAACATAATTTACCATTGACATGCATGTAAAAGTAAATTATAATTTATAATTGATGAATTATTTATTAATAATACATTTAATTGACATTACTTACTTGAACGTGACTTTGTATTGTATAGATTCAGACATATTACTAAGAAATAACTAATATATTTGGGTCATACACAAAATCGAGTCTCAAAAAGTAAAAAAAAAAAAAAAGTCTGTTAGCGATTTGAAAGTTGGTATTTATTTAAAAGTAATCGTTAACAGCCTTACAAAAATATCAAAATAGATCAGTCTTCATTAATTTCGACAAAAAACACATTTTTTATATGCTATGTCTACAGGTGAGATAGCTTAGTCTACAGAAAATAACAGAAATATACTTTAATTTAATATCTTATACAAAACAACCATGTCAAATCTGACTTTCATAACAATCATTAATACTTATTTTTCTTAACCATAAACATTCATAATATACCTTAGCAAAACAATCAATCTTGATTGTTTTGTTTTGTGATCCTATCTAGGATCAATAAAAAAAAATCGAAGAATGTCCACATAAAAGACATATCCTCCTGTAGAAGAAATATTAAAATATGGCTTCATCATCGGACTCATCCTATATTTTAGGAATTGGTCCCTTTTTTCGGCGAAATATTTCCATTGATGAATCAGTCTTCTGATTCGACGATTAGCCTTCTGCTTCTACAATTAGCCTTTTGATTCTACAGAAAATATGTCTACAGGAGAGATATACACATAATTAATAAAAGATAGCGGGCTTGTTTTTGACGTTCGAAATCCAACAAATGAGCATTTGCACATCACTCCCTATAATATACATGGCCGCTATAATCAAACATTTTTAATCATTGTACTTACTTTTTGACACGTCACCAAGGAAAGACTCACTGAGGTTAGACAAAAACTTGTGTTATAGATTAAACATATGTTTTTGTAATAATTTTCACACGCCGTTGTAAAACTTTTAATCGGTGACTGACAGAGACAATGCTGCCAGCCTAAAAAATAAAAACTAAAAGAGGTTTCCCGTAAATGCAGATTTTTGACCTATTTTATGCATCGACAGGAAGAGACCAGGAAATTGAGAACACATGTTTATTAATTTTATTTCACTAATAAACACCGTAAATATTTTGTTAAATAATTGAATGAAAACCTAAGTGAGTGAAATGAGTATATGTTGGAATTTGTAGCAAGAAGACCTATGGAAAAACTAAATGTTGAATGCTTTTAATTGCCACTTAAAGTCCAGTACTCAGTATCCGAACACCGATCCGAGTACAGGAGGGGGGACTTTTTTCATTAAACATTGTTTAAAAATAATTTAAACGTAACGAAAACACCTTTATCTTAGTATAGAATGATCCATTAATAGTCAGTCTAAGAAAATAAAAATAGTTCAAGCGAGTAAATTTTTTATCAAAACGTATTTACAACAAGCAAACACTTTATTTACAATTTTTGTGTATGACCCATTTGTACACCAATTTTATTGGTAGAACATAGAACTCGACTAAAATATATACATAAGACCTTTATTGTAATACCTGTGTTCACGAATAAAGATTGTTTGTCAGATTTGACTGCAAGTTTTGAGGCACATAGGGCAATATAAAAGGTGGAGCATAGTTTTGGGGCACATAGGGCAATATAGAAGGTGGAGCATAGTTTTTGAGTACATATGGCAATATAGATGATGGAGCATAGTGTTGGGGCTCATATGGCAATATAGATGGTGGAGCATAGTTTTGGGGCACATAGGGCAATATAGAAGGTGGAGCATAGTTTTTGGGTACATATGGCAATATAGATGATGGAGCATAGTGTTGGGGCTCATATGGCAATATAGATGGTGGAGCATAGTTTTGGGGCTCATATGGCAATATAGAAGGTGGAGCATAGTTTTGGGGCACATAGGGCAATATAGAAGGTGGAGCATAGTTTTTGGGTACATATGGCAATATAGATGATGGAGCATAGTGTTGGGGCTCATATGGCAATATAGAAGGTGGAGCATAGTTTTGGGGCTCATAGGGCAATATAGAAGGTGGAGCATAGTTTTGGGGCACATATGGCAATATAGAAGATGGAGAATAGTTTTGGGGTACCTTCATATGGCAATATAGAAGATGGAGCATAGTGTTGGGGCTCATATGTCAATATAGAAGGTGGAGCATAGTTTTGGGGCTCATATGGCAATATAGAAGGTGGAGCATAGTTTTGGGGCACATAGGGCAATATAGAAAGTGGAGCATAGTTTTGGGGTACATATGGCAATATAGAAGATGGAGCATAGTGTTGGGGCTCATATGGCAATATAGCAGGTGGAGCATAGTTTTGGGGCTCATATGGCAATATAGAAGGTGAAGCATAGTTTTGGGGCACGTAGGGCAATATAGAAGGTGGAGCATAGTTTTGGGGTACATATGGCAATATAGAAGATGGAGCATAGTGTTGGGGCTCATATGGCAATATAGAAGGTGGAGCATAGTTTTGGGGCTCATATGGCAATATAGAAGGTGGAGCATAGTTTTGGGGCTCATATGGCAATATAGAAGGTGGAGCATAGTTTTGGGGCACATAGGGCAATATAGAAGGTGGAGCATAGTTTTGGGTTACATATGGCATATAATCCATGAATACTTAAAGATGCCCACGGTACAGGAAGAAGTTAACAGAAACTGTACGCGATATAAGAAAATACTACTGTAGCGGCATCTACAACGCCACAAGCGAGCTACGTGTCACACTGACGTCACGCAAAATCCTGCATCGCGCAAGCAGAGTTTTCCGTACAACTAGCATTATACAACGTCCCGACATCAACCGTCAGGCAGTTCCCACCAGACACAATACTCGTCTGGTCGGAGGATCTTCCCTTTTCCATAGAGTATGAGTGAGCATTACACCCTGTTCCTCATACTCTATACTACTAGGGCATGCGAATGAATTGGGTAAGAACCTCCTATATAACCAAACCACAACACGCCTAAAAAAAGGTGACATATTCTGGACCTGGATCAGAGAGACTGAGAATATACTATATAAGTATACTACTATCATGCTTTGTGTTGATTTCGGTTCTGTTATGTCCGTTTCCACCGCGCGGCCTACTCATAAACTTTGATGAAACTTTGCCACGAATTAGTGGTAATTTGTTACTATACACACCTCTTTTCCTGAATTTGTTGCAAAAAAAACGAAGACGCTACGACCAAAAATAGTTGGCCGCTAGAACCGCCACTTGCCGTAGTCACCGCCTGTTATTACACAGGAACTTAATAATGCAGATAGGTGAATGATGCATCAAAAGAAAGGTCTTAATTTGTTGTATTTGTTGCAAAAATAAAAAAACCTCAAAACGTATTTAAACAAAAAGTTATGCTATATTTAGTTTCTAGGTTATGGGTAAGTAGGTATCTCACCCTAAATATCAAATTAATAGAGTCTTATGTGTATGGTCAATTAGTTGCTAATTTGTTGCAGCGAATAAATAAGAAAAATACCAGAAAAATGGTTCAGTAATTTGTTAAGAGTCGATTTTAGTTGGCCGCTCGGACGACAATGTGCCTAAAATACAATGGCGTTTATTTCATTATTAAAAGTAGGTTCAAGCTTAGGTATAGTACTAATCGACAGGTAACGTAACCTAGTTTGGATAAATGTGGCGAAAATAACGGTGAAATTCATATTTTAGGAGATATTCACTGAAATATAGTAGTATGAAACTGTATTAGAGTAGGGTGACCATGATTACAAAAGTACGAAGGCATCTCTTTAAAATATATTAGATAGAAAGGTATCCTATTTACATAAGGTATCTATATTAGTTTAAACTAGCTACCTATATTTACATCTATACTAATCAATTTATCAACCTAACTTTTGTATCTTTTGTTTGTTTATTATAATTATGTATTATTATTGTAGTCTGTTTGAAAAAATATGCGGTTCGTTTGCGGCCTTATATATTTCTATTGTTCTTAATTATTTAAAGTATTTACTGATAAAAGTTTGGTTTCATTGACTTTCCGCAGGTGTTTTATGATGGGAACAATTCCAGAAAAAGGATCTCTTTTGTTTCCAAACTATTGTTTGTTAAATAGTACATTTTGATACAAGTGAAGAAATTTTGTTACTGCATTCGAGGCGGAATACACACACACACACACACGAGCCGTAGGCGAGGGTACTAAGGAACTGAGAACTGCAAAAACAAATGTCCACGTGTTTCAAACGACGTTTTACAATACACTTTTGAAGAAATAAAATAAAAGAACGAAAAATATTTTTGTCATTACTTAGATAAATAAGACTGAATTTGCTTTTTTCCCCACGCTTTACCTTCGCTGGTTAAAGGAGAGGCAAAGGTATAAAGCCGCTAAACAGCCTAATATAAAAAAAATGTAAATTCAAATATTTTTGAGTTTAGAACACAAATAAATGTTAATTTGTTCATAATTGTATTTATTTTTAATAATCCTGGTTTTTGATGATATTCTACTTATAAACATAATTTAAATATTCCAAAAATGATAGCACCGTACAGACGCATATCTCTTTGCCGAGATTTAAAAAAAAACAATCACCGCCGACTAGAGGCATTGAAGTATAGGTAGTATCTGTGGCAATTTTTATTTCCGCACACGTGTTGGTAAATGAAAATAACGCACGCGTTTGAAATAAATTGCATGTTGAACCTAATTGTAGTGCGATAAGAACCAGTTTTCGAGGAAGTGTATTGAAGAATATTTGTCGCAATGTCTGAATATTGTCACTGAATGACACTGAATATTGTCAATGTCTGAATACTGTGCCGAATTGAAATTGTAAATAAAACTTAGCGCATTTGATTTGGATCTCTCTATAATACACTTTTTGGTGGTTAGTTCTACATTAGCAAATCCAATATACAAGTAGACACATCTGGATTTAATGATAATTATCTCGGTAACTTAGTAGTATGAAAATCACGGGAATGAAATACGAAAGAGCACACACCTCAAAATTCAGCACAGTATTCAGACATTGACAATATTCAGTGGCATTCAGTGACAATATTCAGACATTGCGACAAATATTCTTCAATACACTTCCTCGAAAACTGGTTCTTATCACACTACAATTAGGTTCAACATGTAATGTATTTCAAACGCGTGCGTTTTTTCCATTTACCACCACGCGTGCGGAAATAAAATTTGCCACAGATAACTACCTATACTTCAATGCCTCTAGTCGGCGGTGATTGTTTTTTTTTAAATCTCGGCAAAGAGATATGCGTCTTTACGGTGCTATCATTTTTGGAATATTTAAATTATGTTTATAAGTAGAATATCATCAAAAACAAGGATTATTAAAAAAAAATACAATTATGAACAAATTAACATTTATTTGTGTTCTAAACTCAAAAATATTTGAATTTACTATTTTTTTTATATTAGGCCGTTTAGCGGCTTTATACCTTTGCCTCTCCTTTAACCAGCGAAGGTAAAGCGTGGGAAAAAAAGCAAATTCGGTCTTATTTATCTAAGTAATGACAAAAATATTTTTCGTTCTTTTATTTTATTTCTTCAAAAGTGTGTTGTAAAACGTCGTTTGATACACGTGGACATTTGTTTTTGCAGTTCTCAGTTCCTTAGTATCCTCGCCTACGGCTCGTGTGTGTGTGTGTGTGTGTATTCCGCCTCGAATGAATTAACAAAATTTCTTCACTTGTATCAAAATGTACTATTTAACAAACAATAGTTTGGAAACAAAAGAGATCCTTTTTCTGGAATTGTTCCCATCATAAAACACCTGCGGAAAGTCAATGAAACCAAACTTTTATCAGTAAATACTTTAAATAATTAAGAACAATAGAAATATATAAGGCCGCAAACGAACCGCATATTTTTTCAAACAGACTACAATAATAATACATAATTATAATAAACAAACAAAAGATACAAAAGTTAGGTTGATAAATTGATTAGTATAGATGTAAATATAGGTAGCTAGTTTAAACTAATATAGATACCTTATGTAAATAGGATACCTTTCTATCTAATATATTTTAAAGACATGCCTTCGTACTTTTGTAATCATGGTCACCCTACTCTAATACAGTTTCATACTACTATATTTCAGTGAATATCTCCTAAAATATGAATTTCACCGTTATTTTCGCCACATTTATCCAAACTAGGTTACGTTACCTGTCGATTAGTACTATACCTAAGCTTGAACCTACTTTTAATAATGAAATAAACGCCATTGTATTTTAGGCACATTGTCGTCCGAGCGGCCAACTAAAATCGACTCTTAACAAATTACTGAACCATTTTTCTGGTATTTTTCTTATTTATTCGCTGCAACAAATTAGCAACTAATTGACCATACACATAAGCCTCTATTAATTTGATATTTAGGGTGAGATACCTACTTACCCATAACCTAGAAACTAAATATAGCATAACTTTTTGTTTATATACGTTTTGAGGTTTTTTTATTTTTGCAACAAATACAACAAATTAAGACCTTTCTTTTGATGCATCATTCACCTATCTGCATTATTAAGTTCCTGTGTAATAACAGGCGGTGACTACGGCAAGTGGCGGTTCTAGCGGCCAACTATTTTTGGTCATAGCGTCTTCGTTTTTTTTGCAACAAATTCAGGAAAAGAGGTGTGTATAGTAACAAATTACCACTAATTCGTGGCAAAGTTTCATCAAATTTTATGAGTAGGCCGCGCGGTGGAAACGGACATGTTCTGTTGAAGGTTGCATAGCATCAGCTGTAAACTCTTTAGAGATGAATATTTGAAAAGATATGTGATATGGCAAAAAAAATATGTAGGTACGTGTGTCTTGTTGTAAAAATATAAACGTATGTTTGTGTTGTGATAATAGAGATAATATTAATAATATCACCTCAATCTAAATCGTGCTAAATACCTAATAACTAGCAAAAGTACTCATACCGATAGGGATTAAATAGATCGTCAATTACAATATAGTAAACTATTTGTGAATGCAAATCATCTGTTACCATAAATAAAACTCTGCTTACTAACGGAACGAAATCGACTTCAACGAGGGTTAGTCGAGTTATGCGCAACAGGCTCAATGGAGCCACATCACCGAAAATATATAATATAACCTACTGAAACCACATCTGAATATGGATCTAGATAAGCCGATTGAAGATCATAAAAAAAACATTGACAAAAAATATACTTTATCAAATCGTTATTTTGTTTCTTCAAATACAATATCATTAAAAACTATTTACCTAACTTTTATACCTTTAAAAAAAAGAAAACAATAACGTTTATACCCTTAGGTATTCTTAGGTTAGGTTAGGTTAGGTTTTCTTTATTTTCTTTCTTATTGTCCTTAGTACAATAAGAAAGAAAATAAAGAAAGTCTCATCCTGCGAATAAATATTGAATTTTTGACCGTTTTTCCATACAAAAACTCAACTACATACATCAATTTTATTCTACAGATAAAACTTTTGTAAAATCAGCCCTGAACGTTTCAAAGTTCATTGAATTGAAATAAATCCCGAATAACACATGAAGGATAAACAGCTTATTTTATTGCCAACAACCAAGCAGTATAAAACCCTTTTGAACCATTAAAATCTTCTACCCACATCTAAACTGGAAATAGTTCCAGTTAATACCGCCCATACTGTTTAAATCCAAATACCCATAAACCGAAATACGATGCAACCCCACTTCTATCTCTGCCGGCCCTCAAAACGATATACGGTTTTATTAGTTCGATACGAGATATTACCACATTTCATCAAAGTCGACATTTGGATCAAAGAAGGGAAAATAAACTTTAAGTGTATAAGGAGAATGTTGGTTTTCAAATGTGACTATGAATAAACAATGACGCATGAGTGTAAAATCTTCAAGACTTGGTAGAATTATAGGTTGGTTGAGGTTAGAGTGTGTTAAGGGTATATCCGCTTGTTAGGACGTTCCTCACAAATTAGAAAAGTCAATTAAGTAATGTCTTTTAGCAACGCTTGTCTAGCTTACAATGCCTACTAGTCTTTTGACTGGTTTCTAAAATCATTAATTGGTCTATAACATTTCATAACACCTTCATTCATAAAGTTTTCCTTCAAATATATAGGTAGGTACATATTTGCCTATTGGTACTAAAAAATTCTAATGAAAAAAAGCAGATAAGCCTTTGTTAGGAGACTCCGCTCGTCCATAACTTAAATAAGTATCTTTTACTTGCTTTGTACAAATGTAGGTAAAGGGATTATTCCCTTTACCTACATTAAATAAATATACAAAAACACCGGCCAAGTGCGAGTCGGACTCGCGCACGAAGGGTTCCGTACCGTTATCTATAAAAACGGCAAACACATTATGTCTGTTGTATGGGAGCCCCCTTAAATATTTATTTAATTCTGTTTTTTAGTATTTGTTGTTATAGCGGCAACAGAAATACATCATCTGTGAAAATTTCAACTGTCTAATTATCACGGTTCCTGAGATACAGCCTGGTGACAGACGGACAGACAGACGGACGGACAGCGGAGTCTTAGTAATAGGGTCCCGTTTTACCCCTTGGGTACGGGACCCTAAAAAAGAGAGAATTAAAACTAAAGATGCAGCACGCACGCAGGAATGCGAGTGTGTAAGAGAGAGTGAGAGTGTGTAAATGTTAATGTGAGCACGAATGAATGTGAGAGTGTGTGAATGTGAGCACGAATGAATGTGAGAGTGTGTGAATGTGAGCACAAATGAATGTGAGAGTGTGTGAATGTGAGCACGAATGAATTAGAATGTATGCGAGAGGTTAAGACTGGTACCTATAGCCATTAGGTGTAGGGTTACCGTTATGTTCGTGAACGGGCGCCGTCAGTTGAGACTTTATATTTTGAATTGTTTCTTAATATATTTTTTTTACATTGTTCTGACATTTATAAGCAACAAGAATAAAGTATCCAGGATTTTGTAATATCTTGATTTAAAAAGAGTGTCCTTGGAGTTTCTTGCCCGTTTTTCTCCATGGAGAAGTTGGAATGTTTTGGAATGAGCAACTAGCTTCAAGTTTCTGACTAACTGACCGATTCTTTGACAATTCAAAAGTGCCTGTAAATGGTTTGAGTTTGAGTATATTTTATTAAAGCAGCGCCTCCGTGTTATTATAATTACAAGTGGTCTTATCCAATTAGTTGCAATTTTTTTACATTCATTTTGTTTCTTATTATATACGTAAAACGTATACGTAATGCTTCTACTTTCGTTTCCCAATCTTTGGGTTTTGTAAAAAGTCCTTCGTCCTGTGTCTTTTAGTCTCCTAAACAGAAAATTTCGATCGCCCATCGCCGATGTCTCTAAACTATGGCAATTATCAGTATCCCCTTTGACTGTTCATCATTACATTACAATGTCATTGTATTTATAAACCTGTTTTTGTTTTTTTCCATGATTTTGTCTACAGATATAACACACTGCTTAGTAAAAGGTTTTTTGGTATCATAGTGACAGCAGAACACTGACTCCTAAGTCACAGGATCTTCTAGTTTGGGAGTCAGGGTTTACTCTATCTGTATTACCTTTATTCACTGTAATTCATGCATCCTAGTTTTTAATCATTGTTGAAGGTTTTTGTATAAATAAAGATTTTTATTATTATTATTATTTCCTTTATTTCATTATTTACATATAAATTACATTTTTAAATATTAGAATATAAAAAATATAAAAACATTTAAAAATATAAAAAATAGTAGCTCACCGGTATCGGGAACAGGGTCCAAGCTACCGGCGGTCAGGGCTCCAGAGAGAGGAACCTCCTAACAATGCGAGCCGTGTCCAGAAGTACCGCTTTCTGAATCAAGCCCTTGATCCAACTGCCCAACGAGAGCCTCCTCAGGTGTTGGTCGAGGCTCTTGGCTATTAAGCCATTGGCTGTCACGACTATCGGCACAATGATCGCTGAGTCCACATCCCACATGTCGACAACCTCGCGAGCCAAGTCTAGATACTTGATTTGTTTATCTTTCTCGGCTTTCACGAGGTTCCCGTCATGCGGGACCGTTATGTCAACAATCATTGCGCGCCGCTCTAATCGATCCACCATCACTATATCAGGCTTATTGGCAACAATAGTCCTGTCAGTGATGATGGATCGATCCCAGTACAATGTGATATGTCCATTTTCGAGAACTGGGTCGGGCACATACCTGTAGTACGGCACTTCCGATTCTACAAGGCTGTATTTCAGAGCAAGTTGCTGATGGATAATCCTGGCTACAAGGTTGTGTCTATGCAAGTACTCTTCGTTAGCTAGACGAGAACAACCGGAGATAATATGTCTGATTGATTCACCCGGACGGTGGCATGCCCGACAGATGTCAACCGTGCCGTCTTTCACAATAAATCTCCGGTAATTGTTTGTCATCATAACTTCGTCCATAATTGCACAGACAAAACCTTCGGTTTCTCCAAAGAGGTCACCGAAACGCAGCCAGGTTACGGACGCTAGTTGGTCTACATCGGGCCCATGTAGAGCCCGGAAAAAGCGTCCGTAAAGCTCCTTACTCTGCCATACTTCCATGCGATCATTAGTGTCAAGCACTACTGGCTTGCGCCAGTTCTCTTTAGCTAAGGAGAGCGGGGTGACGCCCTTGTCCACTGTGAACACATCTCGATGCATCCCCACGTCGGCTTCTAAGAAATATTCCCTGAGACTGCATATCTCGCGATTGTGGAGGGTCTTAGCATTTAAAAAGCCTCGACCTCCACACTTTCGCGGGATATACAGTCTCATTACCGATGATCGTGGGTGATGCATTCGATTTGCAGTCAGCAGTGTGCGGACCTTCCTATCCAGGGCGTCGAGTTCGGTCTGAGTCCATTTGAGTATGCCGAAAGAGTACATCAAAACCGGCATGACCCAACCGTTAAAGGCGCGCACCTTGTTTCCGCCTGATAAAAGACTATTAAATACTTTTTTCAGACGGCCAAAGAAGCGTTCCTTTAACGACTGCTTCATGTCAGTACCATTGATGCCCAACGCTTCCGACATACCCAAATACTTATAGGTTTCGGATGCGGAGAGGGCTCTAAGGTTTATGGAATCCGAGAGTTGGGTTCCGACGGATTCCACAATCTCCCCTCGCTTTACATGCATGACCGCACATTTGTCCACACCAAATTCCATCCTGATGGCGCTACTGAAAGTTTCAGTTACTTTCAGTAGATCCATCAGTTGCGAATTGTTGGGTGCAAAAAGTTTTAGGTCATCCATGTAGAGGAGGTGAGATATAACCTGACCACCTCTCCTCAGCCGATAGCCTAGACCTGAATCCTCCAAGAGTGTGCTTAGAGGATTCAAGGCTAAGCAGAACCAAAGCGGACTCAAACTATCACCCTGAAATATGCCTCGCTCGATCCTTATCGGCTCGCTATTCCTTTGGGTATTTCGACATGCTGGATAGTGAAGGACCGTCCTCCATTGCCCCATACACGACATCAGGAAGGTGCGCAGAGTTGCCTCTACTTTATACAACTCCAGCACCCTCATGAGCCATGTATGTGGCACCGAGTCATAGGCTTTCTTGTAATCTATCCAACATGTCGACAGATCCTTTCGGGAACGACGAACCTGTTGGCTAATGGCCATATCAATGAGGAGTAGCTCCTTAGTACCACGGGACCCGTTCCTGCATCCATTTTGAGAAGGAGACATGATGTAGTTGGTGTCTATATGTTTGTTAATGTTACCTCTCAAAATGGATGTAAGAACTTTATAGACCGTCGGTAAACACGCGATCGACCTATAATTTTTGGGTTCCGCAGTGCTACCTGATTTATGGAGCAGGTGGGTAACTCCTGTTGTTAGGAATTGGGGTAGCGAACCAGATTGTAAAGCAACCTGGTACTGAGCAGCCAAGCGAGCGTGCGATCTACCAAACCATTTGATCCAGAAGTTGTGCAGTCCGTCCGGCCCTGGAGACTTCCAGTTAGGCAGCGGGCGGACTGCACGAGTTACATCTTGGGGGCAGATGGTAATAGCCCCCATTTCTGGTATTGGATCACAGGCTCGCTCGACTTCCCGAGTCCAATCACCTTCGGTGTGACTGACAGGCACCGACCAGATATTGCGCCAGAAAGAACACATGGCATCATCATCTGGTAGGCACGTGTCGGCCACACCTTGATCCGGTCGCTCCCAACCCCTATAAACCCACCTTTCATCGCGCTGGAAGGTGCGATTCTGAGTGTACCGCTCCACTCGCCGCTTATACCTACGAATACGGTTCGCCCATGCATACACTTTCTGCTTCAGGAAGTCGATGCGCTCTGTGACACAGGACATGTAGTCCTGAGGGCTGATATTAGTCCCTGCGAACGCGCGTCTCACAAAGCGCATCACTCTAGGGCGAGTATTGCCCTCCCTGAAGCAGATTAGTTTGCCGATGAGTGCTCTGGCCTCACCAATACGGCGCTCAATTCTGCACTGCCAAGCTGGTACGGCTGGTTTCGGTCGTGTAGCTCTAGAATCATTAGCAAATTTGACGTGAGCTACACGACATGCCGCTACAGCCGCGCAGTACAGAATCGAATGTGTATCGGTGAGGTCTACGCAGTCATCAAAATAATTTGACAACTGCGCATCCAGTGCCGCCACCAGCACCCTATTTTTGTTATGCATGGGTAAACGAGGTAACCGTGGTCTAAGTTCGGGCGATATGAACCGATATTCTCGAATCGCATCCTCCAAAGCACTCCTCAATTCATCATTGCACTGGGTACTTACGTTTGTAGCCCTATCATCACTCTCCTCGTCTGCTTGACTTGTCTGCGACGGGGGGGCGATGACATGACTACTCTGCATTTCATTTCGCAGGCGATCAAGTACAGTGTCGTCCAACATATGATTACGTTGGATGACCCGCACCTGATCCGACAGTCGTTGTGCCGACACGTTGACAGCTGGCTCAAGCACCTGAAAAAGAGAGAGCATCCGAACACGGTACGCGGTCAGATTGTTTCCCCCTTCTGTAGCCCCATAGTATGAGCGCATGACGTTTTCGTTGATGGATCCCGTCCATCTCATGCGCTGCACACTTCCGCCGGGAGCTGGGACCCTATCAGAGGCCGGTGGGCCTCGAGGACCTAAACCGTCCGGCGGCCGGTGTCCTCCACGTCGACGAACAGGTGGTGGCGTCGTGGGCGGGGAGAAATACTCGTCGCTCGAGCTCGACGCAACTACCGCGGCCGGTGTCGTCACAGCGCTCACAGTGGGGCTGGATACCGGCGGCAGCGAGGCGGAGCTGAGCGACGAGTCCGGAGGTGGTGGGCGTGCTCGACGTGCGGCTGATCTTGTCAACATATTGTCTTCATTTTCTTATTTTGTTTGTTTTATCGGAGGTGACATCTGTCATGTCACCTCCGATTCGGCAGTTTTTGTTAAAATTTATTTACATTCTGGTACTCGTATTATATATGTAATCAAAGGGTTTAAAAGTGATTTTCTGGTTTTAGATTTGGTTAATGGTAAACTATTGCAAATATGAGTTAAAATTACTTTTTTTGTTGATATTATGAAATAAAATTGAAAACGAGACGTTTTGTTGACACGGCGGTGTTGCCATTTTATTATTATTATTATTACAGCACCATTAGTAATTTACTGGTTTAAATGATGAAAGTCACCATTCACACCATTAACACCCAAAAAAATAATCAAACATTACATAAGAAAGATGCTGGAAATACATGGAACCGGTCGAAGTGGCGGTGCTTGCGCGAGGCCTATGCCCAGCCGTGGACGTCTTTCGGTTGAAATAATGATGATGATGATGTAAGAAAGAAACCATTTACACAGAAGAAAATCTTATTACTAGGACAAAAGCTCCGCGAAAGGAATGCCAAATAGCTCTTCATCATACATATTAACTTCGTAAAGCAAACTTTGGTTTTCCGGTAGCAGTGGCTAACAAACCAGAGCCGCGGACGCGTACCGCCGCCGCTAGTAAATTTTCATCGCAGTTGTCTGAATATTAAGCGGCCAGTCTGCCTGATTAAGTTCTGGGCTGCGGTTAAACTAACACATTTGTACTGCTTTAATTTGCATTCAGGTGGAGGAAATACAGGTCTACGTAAATGACGAGAATAGTCACAATTTGGTAATAATAAACTTTTTTTCGTGTTAAAATCCTATGGATACTTTTGCGACAGCCAAAAGGTTAGGTTCTCCTTCTGAATATGATATTACTCCTCAGTACGAAAATAATCCTCTTGAAGTACTGAGGACTCTAAGCATCTCTGGCAGAATACTAGCACGTGTTAGAGGAAATGAAGTTGTTTCTGAGAATGTGGACCTTATTCTAAAGGTGGCATACCAATCTCGAAAATGGCTTTATTAAAAAAACGAAAGCCAATCGTAAAACTGTAGCTAAGTTTCTAGCTAAACTACTTTCTGTATAATGTTCCATACGTTTTTAACATTTTCTAATCAGCCCTCAAGATTTTCTAATAAAAATATTGCAAAGGAAAGCCAATAGGTTACAAAATGCAATTTCAAAACTGTTAATGAATTTCGAACTTATAAATGACAACATATTGAACAATATTTTCGTTATTTTAAACACATAACTTGTACGTTTGAAAACATGCCAAGATTTCGATTCAGGTCAATATTTTGACAATGTTTTCCTTTTGCCAAAGAAGTTCAATCTGATTTTAAGACAAGTCACGATAAACTCGAAATTATACCAATTAAGGAGTTTCGAATGGCAAAGTATTTTATCGTATATAGTTCATTAAATCGGTTAGCAAATCGGCCGATGACCTAGTTCATGGTAAAGAAAGAAAGAAAGAAAGAAAGAAAGAAAAATATTTTATTTGGGACACGCACAGGAAATACAAAGAGTAAACCATAAATAAAAAAGAGCATTTAAAACTAACAAAATTAACAATAAAAAACAACAATAAACAATTAAAAAACCTGTGCGAGGCCAAAAAGGCTCAGCATAATGCTGCGATATTTAAAAAAAAGTACCGCAAATGCTTGTGTGTGAGAAAGAGATACATACTTACTTACATCACATTCCTTCTTTTTCCCGAAGAACATGGAGCAGAGAAGATGTATTGATTACCATGTGTTAAGACATGTAAAGTTATAGGGCGAGCTAAGCATAATTATAAGCATAATCAGCCTCTAATGTTCTCACTGTTGGGATACAGGTCTCCTCTCTGTGAGAGGGAGTGGGCCGTAACCCACCACGGATGCTCAGTGTGGGTTGCTGGATGTCACAATAATGTCTTCGAATTTTTGGTTTGAGGACATGCCGGTTTCCTCACGATATTCTCCTGCATCGTTTTGAGAGCAGTGGTGTTGAAATAAATTACGCTTTAAGTTTTTATTTGTTGCAAGTCAACAACTACTACTAAACATGTACTTATAAGACGTGGTACAGTAAGATCACAAATAGAATTGAAGTAAAAACCTTTTTTAAAACAAGATTTTAATGAACTTAAAAGTACAAAATAAAACTTACGTAAATATAAGTAGAACTTTGATATTTTCTTAAAAGCTTGGGGCTTATTTTAAAGGGTAAGAAGGACGTGTTCACGCCTCGCATTAGAATTTGTTTAAAAATCTGTTCTATCTATTACCTTCACTTGAAAGGTACTTGTAAAGACAAATCCAACGAACCCAAACACGCCTTTACACAAGTCATGGTGTGAAGCCGAGTTGCACTATCCAAGTCATGCCATACTTTAGAACGGGCTATCATAATTGAATGCATATAAACAATTTCATGCCTGTGCTATTGATTGCTGAGGAGATCCAATACGATACGGATACGGAGCCAAGTAAAACAAATTATAATAATTGAATGTGCATAATAAAATTTCGTCTTTATTTTTGACCATTAAGGAGTTCCCTTGTTTGGAGCTAATCCTGGGTGTAGAATCAGGTCATGCATCATTCAAAAATGCATTGTCTTCAAAACGGAATCAACGTTTAAAATTTCAACTCCTTGTGATAAGAGGAAGTGGTTTTAATTCAGCTTGCAAGATTTGATCAATAGGTACATACTAACTAACAAGGCAAAGTTAAATACAAATTGTGAAACGACCGACCTAGTAATAATATGCTTGACGTAAATGTTAAATAATAAATAACTATGTACCTTTAAGGCAAAAAGAATGAACTAATTGATAATAATGATGTATTTTAAAATAAAATGTAATAAATTACTGATTAAAGTTTAGTATAATGTAATAAAATGTAATAATTAGAATCAATATTTTATGTAGATAATTTAATAAATTGATACAAACCAAATTGCAGTGCCCTTACAGGGTGCATGTCTGAATACTGTGTCATGAAATTTTAATGCATGCCTACTAACCAGTGTTTTACATGTTAGCAAATAAACAAATAAATAAAAGCTTGTAAAAATATTGCCAGTTAGATTACAATGTTTTGACAATTGCCCCATAGTAGGCAACCCTTTATCATAGGTACTAATAAAAGTATTGCGAGCTTTGATATTAAGGGGACTACATGACCTAACCGCAAATTTATAATGCCTAAAAATATATGATCCACTGCAGTAACCAAAATCAGAAAAATATATGATATTCTTCTGGATATATGCTAGTTAGATAGTGTGTTGAAAACATAATACAATTAACTTGATATGATAGAAAAAAATCACGAAGATACCTCTAAAAAATATTTTGACGATTAAAAACCATACTAATATACATGCAAACATTCAGTTTTTTTGGCAGATTATTCTACAAGTAACATACTAACGTGATAGTGTTTTAATTTTTTAGTACAATGAATAGATTATGAGTAAATCCATAATTGCTTCATATTTTGCAATAAATTACGAGCGTTGTGTCATCGCGCGTCTCTTTCTTTTCTATGCAATCCGACAGTGACCGCGCTTTAGCTCTTGTAAGCCTCTTAAATAGTAACGATTAAAATGAATATACTATATAAAAAGTAAAAGATGACATGTAGTATCAAACATTATTTTGAAGCTCCCAAAATTAGCAAAATTGTACCCTAAACAGCTAAAATAACAGCAACATATCCAAATTCCAGTAATATTTTTAAGCTATTGCATAGCTTCTATCGCGGGCCTTGAGCGCGGGGACCGGAGGCAGAAATTCCGTAACGAAAAAAAACCTCACGCTCCCCACTCCGACGGGCACGGAGGTGTGGCTTGAAGGCCGTGCATTGTCTAACGTCGTTTCTTTTCGGCAGTCTTCGACACGGTGTTTGTGTGCATGCAACTAGACGTATTGTACGACTCTACGAAGCTCGCACGAATCGAGACGAGCTGCTCCGAAATCGGACGAATACATAAGCAGCTGTTTATGAGAAAGTATATAGGTGTATAGGTATTTATCAAAAAGTGTAACTTGAATTAATATTTATTTCCATTTACTTTCGTACCATTTATCATTTACCAGTCGGACACCATACATTTATTATAATCACTACTATCTTAAAACTCAATATCCCAATATCTCGGAAACGGCTGGGAATATCAAAATTCTGACCAAATTCCCCCCCCCCCCCCCCTACAACCCTCCTCTCAAATAGTACACACATACAGACAAGCCCCTTTGACCCCCCTTTTTTGACCCCCTCTTTTTCGACCCCAATATTAAGTTGTATTATATTTATTTATATTTAAATCAATCCCACTTATATATGATCCCGGGACACCCCGCGTCACCCCTTTTGACCAACCCCTCCACCCGTCCAGGGCTACTTCACCCCCCCGGGTCTTAACTTTTGAACCGGAGGTCGTAGAGGTATCGAGTTTGGGGTCTTTGGAATCGGCAGTAAAGGGCCTATCTTTTGGCCCCGATAAGGTTAGGGTAAAGCGCCCCATTTTAAATTTATTTTAGATTTAAAAATTTAAATTCTTATTTCTTATTCTTATACAAAATGCTATGCAATAGCTTTACCGCGGCAGTCCCCCAGTGCCACACGTCTCTCACGTCACGTATTTTTTATTGATGAATGACAACACTAGGCAGCTGCTATAAAAGGTTAGTAATTGTTGTTGTAATTTTAAACGTTTTACTGATTTACGAAGCGCCACGTAGCCCCCACGATTGATACAATTCAAAAACCATAGTTTACTTTTTCTATACTATAGCCAATCGGTACTACTGTTCCGATTTAATTAAACCTCACATTGTGTCAATTTGTAAAACTGAGCTTTCCATAGATTGAACATGGTTTGAAGAACCAAAAATTTGATTCTCCAGAAAAAAACATCAGGGTAACCTACACAGCAAAACCAGCAGCAACATAATATACAGTTTCCAGTCTGTAACTTAGTGCACATGTTTATAATATATTTCCAAATTAACGTATACACAGTTACCGCCGAAGTTCGGTGCAGCTCTAATCTCTAGTTTAATTTAACTAGTTCTTGTTAAACTGGTTCAGCGAATAATCGTGAGCTTGAGATTCGGATCGCGGGTAGTGACACAGTGGGGTATTGGGATTTTGCAGTCTGGTTTTAGGTTATCTGTAGACATCGGAGTGAAGGAAAGTTCTAAAATTAATTTTAACTCAGTTCTGATATTATGTTCTAACTAATATGATAATGTCAGTATGCATTTGTACCTACCGTAGTAGGTATCTTGATATTCTTTCTAAAATAATTATTATCTATGAGATTATTTGGCAAGGATCATTCGCCTTTCTGTCGCTTCGCGGTACCACATGCCAGTACACAGTCAAGCTAGTGCAAAGTGAAGTACTACTAACAGTCGAAAGCTTTATTTAAAACATACTTTTGTTTACAATAAAAATATGTATGTTTAGGTTAAGGTATTTTTCTATGGGCCTGTGTCGCCAGAAAATAAATGGATTTATTTATTATATTAGGAAAAAACGAGGAACTGTTTGCCTGTAGCAACAATAAATAATATTGTATTCTAAAATACATTTTGCAATATTGATTAACCATCAGACCTAAGTCATATTTCACAGCTACGCCGCCGCCGTAGCACGCCATGCTACGGGAGCACGCCTGCTACGCCCGCCGCCGCGCTGCCGCCGCCGCCGTAGTCAGCACTGCTACGCAGAATTTTTAACTGTGTGCGTATCAAAATACAGTCGGAACGACCCGGAAATGACAACTCAATATTACTTTCAATATCTGCAGCTGCCAATGACATTAGTTCCTTATTATTAATTTCGCACACCATTATGTTTTCTTGATTTCTGCCCATCTCTTCACATTATAAAAGCTTGATATCACCATAATACCTATAACTAAAACTTATTTTTTTTCTCTCAAACGAATCGTCAAGAACTTCTACACTCGTGTACAACTAACTTTATCTTATCGCTATCCAATCGCAAGGTGTGCAGGCAAATAGAATTTCAACTTCTATAATCTTGCAGGACTTATTAAATGTGCTGAATTTTGAGACTATTTTGGGCCCCATTTGGGACTATTATGGGACCGTTTTGGGTCCCATTAACGTGGTTTAAAACGTTCGGTTAACGGGCCATTGGACGCGTTGTTATGACCATAAGTTTAGAGTGGTGAGGTGTAAAAGTTTACTCGTATGTGTTGGGTTTTATTTTATTGTTGTTTCAGCTGACTATGGGGCGTGTGGGCGACATTTTAAAAGGACTATTGGGTTTTTTATTGGTCAGGTATAAGGTTTTATTTGTGTTTTTATGTAGGTATGTATTTTGAAATAACCCCGGAGTACTGTTTAGGCTAAATATTGCTATTTCTTTGCTTTCTACCGATACAACATAATTATTTTTAGGGTTCCGTACCTCAAAAGGAAAAAACGGATCCCTTATAAGATCACTTTGTGATCCGTCTATCTGTTCGTCTGTCTGTCAAGACCCTTTATCTCGGAAACGCGTAGAGGTATCGAGTTGAAATTAAAACCATATACTCAAGTCTACAGTCCCTTAAAGCTGTGAAAAAATCAAACTTCTAAGTAAACATAAAAAAAAAGATACGCCCGTTTATGCCGCAAACAACGACACTCTCAGGGGAATCATAATGTATAGGGTACTTTCCGTTGACCTAGAACTATGAAATTTGATAAGTAATATCGTCTTATACTACAAGTACAGGGAAAAATCTGAAAACTATACATTTGCAATAAAATCATAAGAATAAGAATAAGAATAAAATTTATTTGCATAAAAACATGGTATAGAAGATGGTACAAAAATTAAATACAGAGCATACATGTCTTTGCTTAACATTATAAGCGTGCAAATTTGTCGTGCATACATTTCATTATATTATTAATTAATTAATTATTATATGACATTTGGTACATTTAATTATATAATACATTAAAGTTTATAATTTATACATTTAAAATTTCAGTCATTTAAATTTTTTTGTCAAAAAATTCTTTTATACTATAAAAACTATTTGTGGACAGCCAATCATACAATTTACTTTTAAATAATCTTGTATTTAGAATTTTTAAGTCTCTCGGTATTTTATTAAATATTTCTACACACATATACAAACAGCTTTTATTATATTTAGCTAGCCTTGGCATGACATCCAGTACGAGCCTGTGAGGATCGCGCCGGTTTCGAGGAACTACATCATCTGCTTTTTTAAATAATTCCTTATGCTTCCACACAAACATACATATCTCATATATATATAGAGACGGTAGCGGTAACAAACCAAGTTTCTGAAATACCGGCCGACAAGAATCGTCGGATTGAAGCCCGTAGATTGCTCGAATGCATTTTTTTTGAGCAACAAATGCTCTATTTTGATCGGTGCTATTGCCCCACATAATCAATCCATAGCGTAACACCGATTCAACATATGCATGATAAGATATTATTGCCGTTTGGACGTTTGTTATGTTCCTAATTTTTCTCAGCGCAAATACAAACTTATTTATTCGTTTTGAGACAATATCGACATGGGATTTCCAATTCATATCTTGATCCAAAGTAACACCTAGAAACTTAGTTTGCGTTACTTCACAAATTTTATTTATCTTCATTTTATTATTATTATATTTAGAATTATTTGATCTGTGAAATTGAATATATACAGACTTTGCAAGATTTAATGATAAATTATTTTTATTTAGCCATTCAATCAGTATGTCAATTGTGTTATTAATGTCAGTTTCATGATCGTCAATTGTAGTATTCTTTTTATCCGATGTCACAATAATGGAAATGTCATCAGCAAATAATATACATTTATGATTAGTTATGTCAGTAATAGAATTAATATAAAGAATGAATAAAATTGGGCCTAATACACTTCCTTGTGGGACGCCATATTTGTTATATTTGAGTTCAGAAGAGTGTGTTGTCATGTCGTTCTTTCCAGTCACTTTTGTAATTATAACACGCTGTTGTCTGTTACTCAAGTATGTCGATATCCATTGAAGTGCAATACCTCTAATGCCAATTGCCTCCAATTTCTGTAGCAACAGGTCGTGAGATACTAGGTCAAAGGCTTTCGATAAGTCAAAAAACAACCCTGTAGTAAGGTGGTTTCGGTTAATATTAGTCAATATGGTTTTTACAAGAGTGAAGATAGCTAGTGTTGTGGATTTCTTTTTTTGGAAGCCAAATTGATCTTTTTTAATAATGTTAAATTTATCACAGTAGTCCATCAATCTCTTACACATACACTTCTCGAAAATTTTAGATATAATAGGTATTAATGTTATTGGTCGATAATTATTAATGTCAGATTTTTCACCTTTTTTAAAAAGTGGCTTAACAATTGATACTTTTAAAGATTCTGGAAAAGTGCCAAGTGAAAATGAAAGATTTATTAAATATGTCATTACAATAATAAGTTCATCAGTGCATGCTTTTATAATCTTCGTATTAATTTCGTCATAACCTGCCGAACTTGTGTTTCTTAATGATGTCATCACCGCTCTGACTTCGTTTTCAGACACAGGTTTTAGAAACATCGAATGAACTAGTGAACCTTCATCGCGGTGCGGCTTTGTACTCGTGCTAGAAGAGTGTGCTGTATTAATGTAGTGGTTATTAAACGCAGTTGCTATTTCTACGGGGTCTGTTAGTACTTTATTGTCAATTAGGATATTATCCACATCGTTCTTATAGTTATTACCCATAATTTCATCCTTAATTACTTTCCATACCGCTGTACATTTGTTTCCACTTTCATTAATAAATTTGATATTTGCATTCTTCCTTGAGCTATTTATGCATTTCTGTAGAAGTTTTGAATATTGAATATAATGAACTTTATTTGTTACATTTTTATTTTTATAGTATTGATAACGCAAGAACCGTTTCGTTTTACAACTTTTTTTAAGTCCTTTACTTATCCAGTTCTGTTTATTTTTATTTTTAGTGTTTACCTTTACTTTTATTTTTGGGAAGCACAAATTAAAGAACAGGCACAAAGTTGCATGAAAAGTACTAAATGCTTTGTTTATGTCCTTCTCTGCGTAAATTTCTGACCAAGACAAATTTTGTAAGCATTCTTTGAACTTCTGAATGTTATTTGAACTGAAAACTCTTTTGTAGGCATAGTACGTTGCTTGAGTTTGTGTATTATGTCTCACAGGGAAGCTCAACATTTGTGCTGTGTCATGGTCGGATAAATGGAGTGGCATTACTGTACCAATAGCATTATGAATGTTACTGAGAATGTGGTCGATACAAGAAGACTTACGAGTTGGTTCATTAATGTGTAGTTTAAGATTATAATTGTATGCTAGATCTAGTAATTGATTTGTAATATTGCCTTGTTTAAGAGTGTTAATGTTAAAGTCACCTGTTAGGACCACGTTTGTTTTCGAGTTATATTTTTGGAATACCTGGTACAAAAGACTGTTTAACTTGATTAAAAATTGGTTGGGGTCGGATTGAGGTGTCCTATAGATACATATAATTATCAACTTATGACAGGTAATTTCTATGCCACATACTTCGAACGTATTTTGTATTGCATGGTTATTTATAAACGGCAGATCCTTGTAGACAAGGTCACGCTTTACGAAAATGCAAGTCCCACCTCTTTGTTTTTCCCTGGAGAAACTGGCAGCCATTTCGTAATCATGAATATGAATAAAACTTTCATTACCTCTTTTTATAAATGTTTCGGAAAGGCATATAACATCTGGGCTATTCTGTTCTTCGCGTAGTTCCTGTAAGGTTAATTCAAGGATTTCTTTTTTGGATAAAATACTAGCGATGTTTTGATGAATTATTTTAAAATTATATCCTACCGATGGTGGAGCCTTAAGCTCGAAAAAACGTTAAATTCTTTTGTGTCACTGGAAAATAATAAGGAATAGTTCCCTTTTGTGCTTTTTCTGTAGGATTAATAAGGTCATTATTTTTTTGTGTTTTTAATTTCATGCGATCAAAATAGAAGGGAATTGTGCCTCTCTTGGGTTCATTAATATTGTTAAGTAGCTTAATACTTGATCTGTTACTTGCTATTCTCTTTACAAGCTCTCTTGGATTTAAATAGTTCTCCTTATAATCATTACAGTCAATTAAATAATTTATTTTAGTGCACAGTTCAGATATTTTCAATGTTTCGCAGTCTAGAAATTTACATTTTTTGTAACTCATACACACATTTTTGATACGATAATTGAGTTTATCAACATAAAAGTATAGTCTTTGTTTAAAGTACGGAATCAATTACCGTGGTTAAACAACGGTATGCGCTGTCACAATTGTATGGGTGACCAAATCTTTTGTAGATTTTTTTAAACTTATACTCATTTGTACGGAAGAGAAAAATCTGAACGCCGTATTTTTTTTATTAAATCACAAAAAAGAAACAGGGTCTTTATGCAAGGGACGGGGGTCCAAATTTTGAAGTGAGTTAACCGTGTCACGTGGGATATTATATGAAAGAGCTTCATTGGCACAAACTTACACAGACTTTTAATTTATTTATAAGATGTTTTCGATTTATGACGAAGAATGAAAAAAAAACCTTTTCTCTTTTATATATATATATATATAGGTACCTAATAACTCTGGTGTATGTAGCAGTTTGCACTGTTATGCGTACCTACTTTGTCCTTTTTTTTTAATTTTGTAATTAAACAAAGTCCTAAATAGGTACCTACCTACTTAAGTGTTTTGTACCTAGTAGTATTACACATATTATATTTTAATAGGATATTAAACAAACATAAGTCACATTCAGTTCACGTAGAAAGCAGACAACAAACGTTAATACAGCCCTCGATTCAATTACTTTGTATGTTAAGCACCCTAATTTAGGTATGAACTGTTGAACTGAATGAACAAAATAGTATAAGTAATTATTGGTTTTCGAAACTGAATTTCAGGAAAAGCTCGGAAATAACTGCGAAACTCGATTCCTGAACTATTTATAATATGCACCTACAAAGTACGGAACCCTCGGTGGGTGAGTCCGACTCGCACTTGTTTATTTTGTCGCCGACTATCACAATACTCCATACTGAAATTTCACCGTAGGTATTTATCAACTATGAAATCTGAATATGGTGTAATTGGTTCTTCAGTGGCCCGTTTATCAATAGTAGTAGTTAAAAATTTCCACTTTTCTATTTTAGAAGAGACCAAAACTGCACAAGAGTCTTCATTTCCAACGGCTGTTCTTATAGCTTAATTAACCTGGCTATTGCCAATTTATTACCCAAACATTATGATCGGTGAACGTAAAAAAAAAACCTATACACTTCCACCAAACGCTAGTGGGTACATAACCACATAGTATACTTTAGGTACACAACAAGCTTCGTCAAAACATCGTTAACGTGGTTACGTGGTTTACGTGATTTACGTTGGAGCCAGTCATCGCGCGTGCAGCTGCTATTATTTTTACCATGCAAATCGTTCCGTACGCAAGTCATCAGTGTACGCTCGAGCGCGAAATGTTTTAATTTTGAAAATGTAAAAAATATTTTTTGCAACATTTTTAGTGTGTAGCACAAAGTGTATTTTAACTAAACACTTATTATTCTTAAAATATAGAAAGTATGCCTTGGCATACTTTTTCTTTCAAATACCGTCTGAATAGTGACCCTGCCGGGCAAAGAAATATGCATAGAAAGAAGAAAAAAGAAAGAAAATACGTTTATTTGCGGTAAATATGACGCAGAAAAAGAATACATTGAGAGCGATAATTTTGCCACGTAAAAATCCAGGCAAAATTATCTCTTTCGATGGTAAAACTGGCTAAGTTGCTACTAGTAAACCGTCTTCGAAATACATTCTCAACAAACTTTACAGGCATGTTTGTGGCCTTTCAATTTCAGCGTAACGGTAACCTAATTTCACCCAAGTATTATTTACACTTCAGCAGAAAACATTTACTTAAATTACCAAACCACTCGACAAACATCGCATTTCGGTTGTTCAATTAACTCAAAGATATGGAGTTACGTCGCGTGAAAATATGCACGCGTGCTCAAACGAACGCGTGTGGAAACTAAAGCGTGTCGCACGCATCGCATGTGTTGCAAAAGTATTGTAAAACGGGTATGCACTATGTTTGCGCACCAATTGTACTCCGCGCACCTGTTTTGTCGTCGAGGCCATTTTTATGATTTCCTAATGATCATCGCCTTTGTGCTCAATGATTTTCTTTTAAGTTGGAGTTCTTTAAAAAAATGATGCGTTCTGTTGAAATTGGTCGCAGTAACTAGTTAGGGCACCCCGACCAAATGGGTTATTATATGTTAAAACTGTGACCAACCACGCTACATCCCAGTTGGTCACGGTAACAAGGCTGAGCTCATCACAAGAAGACAATCAGTTAGCTTATTCATAAGTATTTTTAGGAAATTAAAATGAGATTTATTTAGGGATTGCTATTTTTATGGAAACGCAAAGAAGGTGCGGAAAACACATTTGGGCGTGCACAGGGTGGATACCCACCTTTAGCTTAAGTCTATGGAGGAAAGTATGGATTTTATTCGAAAGTTTTGTGGTTTGAGCGAATAAAGTTCATGACAATCCAATTTCTGTGAACTTGCGCCACGTTCACGGTATTTTCTTTTCATATGTGACTCTACAGCTACTACTTGAATTCAGCACATGAGACTAGACCATTAACGTACAAAATTTTCGTCAGTTATCAAAAATTCAGCAGCTGTTTCAGCCTGCGCTGTCAAAATGTATTTAACAGCAAATTTATCTTTTACTAACCGACGTAAACTTTCAACGTAGGTGGGTTCAGAATCATACTGAATCCATCGTAACAGGTTGCGCGACGACGTCCCTGCCACCGTATAGATGGCCTTTGGTGTACATAATATAATTTAGATACGTATAGTTCGCAATTTCAATTGACTCAGTGTGTTAACCTTTCACTAGATTCTGTGAAATTGGATGCTGGGTATATTGCTAACGTATTTTTAACTACTGTAACGGAGCTTTTTTTTTGGGGTGTTAAATCATCAAATGACCTCTCCCGCTCTGAGCGGAGCGGAAGGGCGTGTCAGACTTTTACTGACTGAAACCCACTCGTGTTCCTTCAGTTACCTGTGCGCCAGGGCTACGGTAACTATTTCGAACAATCCGCGACCCCGGCAGGCATCGGCCCTATCGGACCCCGTTAATTATGCTGACATCTCTTTGAGGCGCGCGTGGAGCACAACGCGCCGTCGACCCGGGCCTGGTCCTTACCGGACGGCGAGCTGCCCATTGCTCGCCGTCCGCAAGCCCGCGCCTACGGTGGCCGGGAGTCGGCTATCGACTCCCGAACTGTAATGTAGCTGACATGTATAATTTTGTGTACGACATTTTTATTGTGTTTCAAATAATTTGGCATTTATTTGTATTTGGTATTATTATAATTTCCTGTATTTTTATTTCTCTCTTCTCTGTATGAGAAGAGGCCTTTGGCCTGCAGTGGGACAGTAATAGGCCGGTATTATATTTGTCGGAGAAGTCACTAGTACGGGAGCTGAATTGACAACGAGGCGGAAGCGCTGTGACGTCAGCGCTTCGACGGAGTCTAGATTGAAGTTCGCGCGGGCATAAGTCAAGGGGTCCGCTCGCAGGGAGGGGACGACTCACTTCTTTGCTGGCAGCCGCGCGGACAACCCTAGTCTAGAAACTGACTTACGACTCGTTGTGTACAGTGTACCTACTTACCTACCTTAATAAATTAGTAGTGTGTGATTCGCTAGTGTGATTAATTTGGTCGTACATTATAATTTGATTTGAACTGCAAACGGATTTTCTATTGCGCAATAACCAACATTACCCATAGTACGTCCATAGTAGTTAAAATATTGCTGATAATAACGTGAGAGACATACCTTCTCCGTCATGTTAATAATATTGTTATTTAAAATTATTATGTCTTTTAAATTAGTAATCAAATATGATTTGCAAGCAGATGTAGAACGTAGAGGACTTTATTATAAAAAAAAAACATCTAGGATTATGATAAATGGATGAAAGAGAGTGGCCGAATATCAAGCTCAGCATAGGTACTTTAAATTTATGACTCTCTATGAAAAAAATATTTAAAGAAGTATTTTTCGCGTTTCACACTTTTATGCGTGAGTGTACTGCGGCGGAAACTCTTATCTTGCTCACGTTATGTTTTTAAACGTTTTTTGGTTAAATAAGCTGTCGAGTGTTTTGCGTGTCATAAAAATGAAACGTCATTATTTTGTGTATTTTAGAACAAAGAGTGAAAATTTGGGGAAAATGTTACATAGCTATTTACCGTATTTACTTATTGTAATCGTTGAGCTCCTTAAGTCCTGACTTCCTGAGTTGAGCTGCACGATTACTGACAAATGTGTGCACTGACTGGACAGGTCCACTCAATCTGTGTGGTTCTTTCCTCAAAAGACCATTTCAGATACCAATCTACATGGTCTTCAAATGATCTGACCAAGATTATGTCTGGACTTTAAAAGAGACCTCTAAGTTTGTTTCGGCCTTTCTTCTCAGAGTAATCAGATAGGAAACGCCGACCTCATCTAGTTTAAAAATATGATTGACGTGTAAAAGTGTTTGTACAAACCTACTTACAGAAATAAAATCATTTATCATTTATCATTATCATCATGTCTGGACTTTAAAAGAGACTGTGACCTCTGAGTTTGTTTCGGCCTTTCTTCTCAGAGTAGTCAGATAGGAAACGCCGACCTGATCTAGTTAAAAAAATATGATTGACGTGTAAAAGTGTTTGTACAAACCTACTTACAAAAATAAAATCATTTATCATTTATTATTGTCCTGGAACATTTGGTTTGTGACTGCCCCTATCGACTATCCTAGATATTATGCTTATGTATGATAGCCGGTAGATACAAATAAATGGTTACCAATCATCAGACAGCCCGAGGCAAGCGCAGCTTAACCGTACAGGTTCAATTACTTCATAGCGTATCGATGGCAAAAAGTTCAAATATGTTTGGTCCAAAATTCAGTTTCGCGAACTCCGCTCAATGACGAAAGTCATAAAGTGATCAAAGTTAATGAATTAACGCGAGTGAGCTCTGTTTCCAACCCTAACGACACTAATTTATAACTTTTCTATAAGGTATTCTATGCCATGTATAAGGAAACATTAAATATTATTTTGCTTTCATCAAACATGATCCTATGCGTAATTTTCGTGAACGGGCGCCGCCGCGCCGTCAGTCGGGACTAATCATCTTTTAGGTGCCACGGCTTATTTTAATTATTTTATTTTCGGATTGTTTTGTTTTTGTTTCTATTTGCTGTACTCTGGACGCTTTTAACGTGTATGTCTTTTTTACATCGTTCTCACATATAATTGTAAGTTCAACATGAATGGTGTTACTAATATTTTTTTAACAATATAATCTAAAAGAGTGTCCATAGAGTTTCTTGCTCGTTCTTCTTCATAGGTACCTACTACGCTTTGGAGGAACGGGCTAGCTTCATATTTCTGACTGACCGATTCCTTGACAATTCAAAAGTGCCTGGAAATGGTGCTTTGAGTTTGAGTTTTGACATACATACGTTTACGCACACTTGTCTGTACCGGAAGCCTCATTAGACAGTTTACGTTGAGTCGTCCTAATTTATCCTTTGATGTATTAACTAGACAAACACAGAGGCACACATATGTATTTAAACATAGTTACATAATACCTCAGATCAGTGCCGGCGTTAGGGTAGGGCGCGGCTGGGCGACCGCCCAGGGTGCCAGAGGTGAACCTCACCTCACCACTTTCACCTCTGGCGCCTGCAGAGTACCTACTTTTGTTTTTAGTTCGTTTGGGAGTTAGAAAACCAGAAAAAATGTTGGGATGTCTTCGCTTGCTCTTGCATCTGACATTCTCTGAATTCTCAAACTTTTCTGCATAAGCTGACGAAGTAACTCCTATTTCTTTATGAATGAACAAAAGAAAAACTAGACGGAGTGCTGAAATTTATCGCCCCTCTCAACTCTCCAAGAAGGGAGAGGACCGCCGCCGAAATTTCGCTCAGGGCGCCTGTAAGGTTAAAACCGGCTCTGATAATGCTTCTTGAGTTTTACCGAATATTCAATTAAGAAGGATTATAAAGAAAGAAAGAAAGAAATCATTTATTTGCTGATAATGTAGGTATACATATACGTTGGAATAATTATTAAGTGTCCCGATACATTTTACCTTACGGCATGCAAAATATTAGGATTGAATTTATTTAGTAATATACATAGACAGGTACAGCTATTACAATTATTATTAGCCATAGTCGAATTTAGTAGGTAGTCACAGCTCAGACTACAAAATCAAAATAATTAAAGAATTAAATATAAATCTCTCGCAAATCATACAAAGAGGAATATATGTCGTAATGCGTAATGTCAAAAGCTTAATGTCAAAATATTCCAAAACATCAACAACAATCACAATTAATATTAGAAAATAGAATTTAGATAATCTGGTAATGTTAAAATCTGTTAAGTATGTCAAATTAAAATATAACAACATTCATGCAATCCCTAATAAATAGATAACAATGTCATTATTATCTTCTAAAACATTATAAATTTCAAAGACAACGTACATTTATCACTAACATTTTCCTATAGTTTTGTCATTTAAAAAGTCTTTAATTGTGTAATAACATTTCTCCAGCAATAGTTTTGTTAATTGTTTTTTAAACATTTTTATAGGTAGGTCTTTTAAATTTTCAGGTAATTTATTATATAAAATCGGTCCCATGGAAAGGATGCTATTTTTTAATAAGGCTGTTTTATGACCACCTGTGCACAATTGGTTTTTATACTGGGACCTCGTTGGTTCTGTGCGTTGTCTTAAGTCAATCATTGAGGTAAATAGGTGCTTATTTAATTTAACAAATAGGGCATCTTCTAGTACATATAAACAAGGTAATGTCAGAATTTTTAGGGATATAAAAACAGGTTGACAACTTTCTGTAAACTTAAGACCTGTCATTGCTCTGAGACATCTTTTTTGGGCCCTAAATTGTTTGTTTGATTTCTATTGGATTATTATTATAATACCGGCACTGCCTCAGAGTCATAACTAAAGATATAATAATACGGACTCACTCCCTCGTTGGTGTAATGGTTGCAAATGCTACTGCCGTGCACGAGGTCTTGGGTTCGATTCCGAGGTCGGGCAAAGTATTATTGGGTTTTTCCATCAAACATTTCTTAGTACCAGCACGGAGTCTGGATTTGTACCCGGTTGATTGCAATAGGCTCGCCCACTATTAAATGAGACTTAAACATAACTGGCGAAATGTGGGTGTACTACAGTACACTTCTGCCGTACGTGTCAGGGATTACAGGCGTGATGTTGTTATATTTGCAATTATACAGACACACGCCTTCAAACCATTTAAGAGAATGTGCAAAACAAATGGAAGTAAAAAGCGACATGATAGATCTTCACATACTATAAATTAAAGTCGCTTTTCGTGTACGAGTATGTGACCGCTTGTTCTTCTACACTCTGCAACGGATTGTGATGCGGGTTTCACAATAATTTAGAGAATTTATTGCGGAAAGTTTTGCATATAATACATTAATATTAATTTTCACGTAGTAAAGAAAACTCGATGTTTTGTCAAGTCGTAAAAACCGTGAGAAATAGGTGCGGGTTTTGATAAGACTGAAGCGGATATTTATTTATTATTAGCGAGTTTTTGATTAATAAAACGAAAAATAATAATTATGTTAAGTAGATATGTCCTTTGTTACAATACCTTTTTCGATCAGTATTATAATAGTCACCTAAAACATATACAATATGTAACAAAAACCCTGTTGTTCCTTCTACCTACGTTTTAAGAATCGGTATACATACGTAATAAAGCAAGTCATTTAAAAAAACTGTTCAACAAAAATAAATAAAATAAATATTTAATTAATAAATAATACTTGTAATGTTTAACTGATTTATTACCTCTGCAATTCTGCATGAAGCGATGACGCGAAACCAAATTAGGTACAACGATCCCGCCTATCTCTTTGATCAGTGCCGCCGCGCCGCGGCTTCGCCGCCGCTAGCTACCTATTTTTCTACACAAGTTCATGACCTTATCAGGGTTCCCTATCCATTTGTATAAAATTTTAAGGCCTAATATAACTTAGCATAATTTTGTTTGGCAAAATTATATTTTCGCATAATATAATTACGCATAACAGCTTACGCATAATTTTTTTAAACATAAAATCTCTAACCATAATAATGATTAAGCATTATATTCTAAAGCATAAATTTATTAAGCATAAAGTTCAAAAGCATAACTTTTTTAACCATAATACCGTAAAGCATAACTTTATTTACGCATTCCTTTTTTATTTATAAGGCGTAGCCGACGGGGCCCCGCTTTGCGGGGCTCCTACTTCTGGGCGGTTAAAAAAAATAACCACGAGGGGGACGGTGGGGTCTTTCAGACCCCGCCATCCCCTTCTAACCTAACCTGTCCGAGTCGGGGTGCCCCAAGTCCCGTGCTCGCTTCGCTCGCTCTTGCATCCTATCCCCGTTTTTGTTATTTATATTAATTGTATGCCTAAATACTATTATGCTAATAGTCATTATGCCTACTAACGTTATGCTAATAGTCATTAGGCCTACTAACGTTATGCGAATCAAATTTATGCCAAAACAAATCAGTCTTTAAGATGATTATGCCAACATAAAATGTATGCCTAAAAAAAATATGCCGAAGTATTATTATGCCAAAACAAATTGTGCCAAAATAGTTATGCCGAATTATATTAGGACAAAGAACATTATGCGAAAAGAAGGGATCCCCCTTGTCAGCTGTTGTTTATCAGTATCACTTTAACGAATGAATCTTTGAAAATGTGAGTTTACGATGCTGAAAGTGACTTGGTTTAATAGCATGCGGGTTTGTGAACGACCACACGTGCTCATTGTGCGAATTAAATACACCTGTTCTGACAAATGAGCACTCGTCGGCGAACAGTATCCATCTCCAGAAATCACTCTCTTGTTCGATCTTGTCGAGTACCCATCTACTGTATTCTATTCTTGGCTCTTAGTCGGAGGGAAGTAGTGATTGGACGCGACGATAGTGAAATATGGGTGTTGGCCATCTTCTTTGAGTAACTACTCTCCAAACGCGCATATGGTTTACTCCGAGTTCGTGTCCCACTGAGCGCGTACTTCGCGTTGGATCGTGCTCAAACAAGTTGCTCTTCGATGTCACTGTCTCGAGTCATCGGTCTGCCTACGTCAGCTCGATGTTGGTCTCGTCCGTGCACACTGCCGGCATTGTCCTTACGCATGTGCAAATGTTGGAATGCCATCGCCGAAGGTACTGGTAGACTCGCAAAACATTCTTGGTAGTCTGCGTGCTTCTGCATAATTGCAGTCACATTTCCCAAGACACATGAACATATTAAAATATTCTACGTTAGAATAAGACATGGTTAACGTTTACGTAAACAAAACACAAGTCACTCACTACGTAGGTCAACAATTATAACATCCGTTCGGAAGTGATTCGCAGGGCGGCGGGTGGCTCCGAGCGGAGATACTGCGGGCCAGGGGACTGGCCCGTGAGGAGTCGCTGGGGACTCTGAACAGGGACCCTTGGGGACGCCCATACAAAATGGTGCGGGAGAAACTCCGCCCATGGGCTCCCCCACTAACGCAGAGTCTCCGGCCTCAGCTCGTGGAGGGCGTGGTGAGCGCTCTGTTCCCTTCGCGAGGGGAGCACACTCCCCCGCCCATGGCTCCGCCTCCTGCGGTGCCCACTGTGGACCACATAACCGACGACGACGACGATTCTCCTGAGGTGACCGAGGTAGAGTTGAGAGTGGCGGTACGTAGGCTGAGTGCCAAAAATACCGCCCCAGGACCCGACGGCCTACCTGGAAAAGCCTGGGTCCTGGCCTTGGAGGCTCTCGGGCCTCGACTTCGAGGGCTCCTAAGCGCATGCTTGGAAGGGGGCCAGTTCCCACTTCGTTGGAAGACGGGGAAACTGGTCCTCATTAAGAAGACGGGGCGCCCTGCGGACTCTCCGTCCGCTTACCGGCCTATTGTGCTGCTCGACGAGGTGGGCAAGCTCTTTGAAAGAGTCATTGCAGACCGCCTCGTCGGGCGGCTAGTGCGGGTGGGGCCGGATTTGGCGGAGAGCCAGTTTGGTTTCCGCAGGGGGCGCTCTACGGTGGACGCCATCATGCGCGTGCGAGCCCTCACGACGGGGGATGCTGTGGCCCGGGGTGGGGTCGTCTTGGCGGTGTCTCTAGACATCGCCAATGCCTTCAATACCCTGCCCTGGAGTTGCATCAGGGAGGCACTCCGGTATCACCGGATGCCGACCTACCTCTGTCGCATAGTCGAGGCCTATCTGACGGACAGGGCCGTCATCTACCCCGGTCACCAGGGAGAATGGAACCGGCTAGAGATGTCGTGCGGTGTCCCACAGGGATCAGTCTTGGGGCCGCATCTGTGGGACATCGGGTACGACTAGGTGCTGCGCGCCGACCTCCCTAGCGGCGTCAGCGTCGTTTGTTACGCTGACGACACGCTAGTCCTGGCACAGGGGAGGTCGCACCAGGCGGCGGCCGAATTAATGACACGCGGGGTTGCGACAGTCATTGAGAGGATCCAGCAATTGGGACTCGAGGTGGCCCTGCACAAGTCCGAGGCCATGTGTTTTCATGGTCCTCGGAACGCGCCACTCTCGGGTTCCCAAATAATGGCGGGAGGGGTTCACATCGGCGTCGAGTCGACGATGAAGTACCTGGGACTCGTCCTCGACAGCCGGTGGAACTTCGTCGAGCATTTCCGACGTTTGGCTCCCAGACTGGACCGGGCTGGGGCTGCCTTGAAGCGGCTCCTGCCCAATCTAGGGGGTCCAAACGCCTCCTGCCGGAGGCTCTACGCGGGGGTCGTGCGGTCCATGGTGGTGTGGGCGCGTTCATTGAGGCTCCGACCAGCACGCCGTTTGAACGCGTCCCAAAGGGTCATGGCCATCCGGCTGGTCCGGGGATACCGCACGGTCTCCTGCGAGGCGGCGAGCCTCCTTGCCGGATTGCCGCCATGGGATCTGGAGGCAAAAGTCCTCGCGCACATTTGGGAGTGGCGCGAGGAGGCGAAACGCCGGGGCGTTACTCCGCTGCCGCGAGAAATCGCGGCACAGCGGACAGAGCTCCGGCGGGATCTCATGGCGGCATGGAGAGTGCGACTGTCGCAACCCAGCGCTGGGCACGCCACAATTGCGGCGGTAAGTCCCCTCTTTGAGGAGTGGCTTGAGAGGCGCCACGGCGTCCTCACCTTCCGCCTGACGCAGGTCCTCACCGGACATGGCTGTTTCGGGAGGTTCCTGTTTCGGATAAGGCGGGAGGAAACGCCCGGGTGTTGGCATTGTGTGGATCGACCGGAGGACACGGTGGAGCATACGGTGGAGGTCTGCCCGGCTTGGGCGGAGCACCGCCATGTCCTCGTGGCGGCGATCGGCGGCGGCGATCTCTCGCGTCCGGCCCTGGTTCGGGCCATAGTACGGAGCGAGAGAGAATGGGAAGCAGTCACCTCCTTCTGCGAAGCAGTAATGCTCGCGAAGGAGGAGGCGGAGCGCGTGAGGGAGAGGCAATCATTGCGCCCTCACGCCCCTAGTCGCCGCAGGAGGAGACACCCTGGGCGTCGGGAGTCCATAGCCGACTCCCGGCCACCGTAGGCGCGGGCCTGCGGACGGCGAGCAATGGGCAGCTCGCCGTCCGGTAAGGACCAGGCCCGGGTCGACGGCGCGTTGTGTTCCACGCGCGCCTCAAAGAGTTGTCAGCATAATTGACGGGGTCCTATAGGGCCGATGCCTGCCGGGGTCGCGGATTGTTCGAAAGAGTTACCGTGGCCCTGGCGCACAGGCAACTGAAGGAACACGGGTGGGTTTTAGTCAGTAAGAGTCTGACACGCCCTTCCGCTCCGCCCAGAGCGGGAGAGGTCATTTGATGATTTCCCATCCAAAAAAAAAAAAAAAAAGGGCGGCGGGTGGCGGGGTAAAGGGGTAGGTAGGCACGTGGTACAGACGTGGGGCCCGTACGCTGCGGTAGTTATTGGCGGCATCTTCTGAAGCATCAAAGAAAGCCGCCGCCGAGCCCGTAGGCTATTTAGCGAAATAAAGATGTACTTGTATAATCAGATATACTAAACATTTTTTTGAATGTGTTGATTTTAATAGTTATTTGTTTTTGACCTCTCGACTAGCCAATTCTTATTTTTTTTTAAATTATAATTTCATCAATGTTGTGCTTATAGCTAAATGTATACGTCCCTAAAAGGAACAACAGGGTTTTTGTTACATATTGTATGTATTGTACGTCCATTTGTTTGACAGAATATTGTTACAGAGATGTTAGATAGTTTTGACAGTTCATAATATTCTGCCGTTTTCGGAGCACACATTCATTTTCAGGGTGTTGGTTAGCTTCTTAAATATAACATTGAATTAAATGAGATAAGATAACATTCAAATTGCAAATTAGTCAAATGTTAATTAATAGAAATGATAAAAAGATTGAATTAAGGCAAAGAGATAATAAGAAGAGATAATAATATAATTATTTCCTAATATTTAAGTCAACTTTCATTCGTAAATAATTATTCGAGTAGTAGCTTTTACTTAAGAGATAATTAAATAATTTACATTTAAATGTCCTAAAAATGTCCTAATTGCGGTATTGGCACGAGATCCACACAAATGTTGGTGCGAGATCCAGACGAATGTTGGCGCGAGATCCAGCCAAATGTTGGCGCCAGATCCAGACCAATGTTGACGCGAGATCCAGACAATTGTTGGCGCGAGATTCAGATCCAGACAAATCTAATTCTGAGACAAAAAACACATATGACAGCCACAAGTGCCTACAGGCGGAGAATATATCTATTAGATTTTTTAACACAATCATGATTTTAAATGATGGTACAAAAATACAAGGGTATATAACAAGGCAAAAATAAATCTGGGGTTTATAAAAAAAAGTATATTTTTTTCCCTCAATGCTTTCTTGGTGATCACAACTCACAACTTTATCACATTGACAAGATTGTCAGTATCATAACATAGGTTTCTTACACGGCATTTCTTAGAGACAGGAGCAAAACATTGTCTCTGTGGTGTGGTCTATGTGTGTATATTCTCTCATGTATGGTTCTTCGGAGTATCCCCATTTGGGCTTTTATACTAGCAATTTATCTAACTAAAAGGTCTACATGAGAGACATCGCGGTCATTGTGCTGATAGTTGTTATTGTTACGGTCACTAGTCTTACAGCCTTGACCGCAGAAATAGGTATTTTCACTCGCTTTGTTATTGGGGCAGGCTTCATACACAAAGCGTTCCCATTTTCACTAACACTAGGTGACACTTTAATGCCTAAACTAAACCGCGTTCGAGAGCGGAAAATCCAACAGTGCAATACATTTTTATACAGGATACATTTTTAACCAGTGCGGAAACTGTAAACATGAATTCAGCACATGATTGTAGGCCCTCTAGTGCTGAAATTTATAGTCGGTTATCAAAAAAAAAATCGGCTGTTTCTTAGAAAAGTGCAATACCTACGCGGTCAAAATGTAGGTATGGAACAAATAGTAACAAAAAATATAACTGACACAAAATTTCTACGCTATCTAGAATCATAATTATGCTGAATTCGTGGTTAGTTTGCGCACTGGTTAAAAGTTTATTCTGTATTAAATATTATTGTGAGCATGTGAGCAGTGGTGGCCCATTGGTATCGACCCCGACTTACGAGTACTTACTTACTTATTTTGGTCGTGAGTTCGAACCCAGGAAGGCACTTTACTTTGTGTATTTAATTTCATCACCACTGCTCTCAAACCGGTGAAGGAAAACACCGTGAGGAAACCGGCATGTTTAAGAACCAAAAATTCGAAGACGTGACATCCACCAACCCGCACTAGGCCCGCGTGGCGGATTACGGCCCACGCCCTGTCACAGAGAGAAGGCCTTTGTCCCAGGAGTGGGAACATTATAGGGTGATTATGCATGTTATGCAAGCATTATTTAGCTGTAGCCTAGCGTTAGTGAAAACTGGCATTGTTCTACTATTTCCTTCCTTGTTTTTTTTTTGCGTCAATGCACCCATAAATTATCTTAATTCTCCAACAAGCATTTTACAATCTCACACTCAATTCAACTCACTCCTAACACTAAACCGTCATATTTCTCGTAAAAACATATACATTACACTGCAACAGTATTAAAAAAAAAACAGTCTCCAAGGAGTATCATCGCGGAATTCATAATTTACTCATCATGGCGTCTTCGTTTTAAATTCATGGGCTCAAAGCAATATGGCTGCCGGATAATAATATAGATTGAGCGGGAAAATAATATGCTCAATTTTGGGATTGGTTAATGTCTTTTTTATTTTGCTCGGTAGTATTTTAATGGGTAGTAATCTTTTTTAGTAAATGGATAAAGAAAATAGGAAGAAAAGTGTTTAAAACGGTCTACCTAAGTAGTGTATAGAATCGTGTCTATTGTATTATGATGCTCTTCCCCTATTACATGGGACTTCAGAACATAAATGGCGAAATGAGGATGCGCTATAGGTAGACCTCTGGCTTATCCTTCAGGCAATACAGGCGTGATGATGTGTTCTAAATTATAATGTATGTATGAACATGAAACCAATGAGATTTTGTATAAGTGTAAAAATAGGATCTAGTTTTACATTTATCAGTGTAGACTGGCCATTTACTATAGGACAACTTATCCATAGGAATGAAAGCAGTTCTATGTCGTCTTTATGACCACTTTTTAATCCCTGTTTTTCTTCATAAATGTCGGCCATCAAAAATAATCCTACAAGCATAAAGTCATTTCCCCCGCTGAATCATTCAACGTAACTAACGAATCCAACGTCTCCTAGACGTATATTTATTTGTGGGTTCCCACCCCCTGTCCCCCTTAGATCAAAGCTTGAATCCATCTGCAGCCCCCGATACACCTATGACGTGATAAGCAAGGTCCCCACCTATCCATCATGAATAAAACGATCACCCGAATGTTTGCGATCCCTGAAATACGTCACAAAGATAGGAAGCAGGTGATTTTGATATGTGTTTTATAGAGGATACGGTTGATATTCCAATGGAGTGGGGCAATGGTAACAGAAATTTGTTTTTTGCCGATATTGAGTTAGTTAATTACTTTCTGATGGTAGGTAGAACTTTTTATTTGAAAGTAAACTTGTGTTGATATTTGCTGCAATGCCTATATGGCACGAGTTTTGCGCTTTTTGGGGATCCGTACCCAAAGGGTGCCAACGGGTGTTATTACTGAGGTTTTGCTGTCCATCCGTCCGTCCATCTGTCACAGGGCTGTATCTTTTGAACCGTAATAGGTAGACACTTGATCAATTTTCACAGAGCGTGTAATACTATGGACATTATAACAACAAATAATAAATATAAAAAAGAAAAAATTAAAAACGGTCAAACAAGTAACGGGTTGTACGCTTCCATTCTTGGGCCAATCCGACTCGCACTTGGCTGCTTGTTTTTAGAATAATTTGAAAACTGAGTTCCGACATAAAATATTTAAAAATATTGTTTGAGCTTTTAAAATTGATTAAATTTTTGTTCAAATTGAAATTCTATGAAACGTTTACAATATAGCAGGAATTTAAATTTTAAGGCTCGTGCAAACAGGCGCGACGCAACAGCACGACACAAAGGCGCCGCTCGTCGCGCGGCACGCAGTGCCTTTGTGTACGCTGTCGCGTCGCGCCAGTGTGCACGAGCCTTTATGAGCGTTGAAAGTTAATTTTGCACTGTTTATTAAATCAATGCCGTCACAGAACCTAAACATCTAATTAATAAAGATCTTAATTTCATTCCCTCAGTTAGACAACGCCCTGCCTATGCAACTGGCTCTACAAGCATGAAATTTAGCACAAGAGTATAACGGGTATAAACAGATACTTAACGACACGGCGACGCCGAGAGTCACTTGTACTCCCCGTCATTATAATTTTTTTTTTTGTACTGGACCATACCTAGGAACCTTCTGGGTACGGAGATATTGTAGGTCAAAATACCAAGGTTTTTTTAAATACCCCCACGACCCCTGTAACGTTGCATGCACCCATAAGCACAATGTTTTTACGTGTATTACATTGCGCACTACCGCAAACAGCAAATTTTCACACCAAATTTTTTATCGTTTCCCAGCAATTATTGATGGTTCTTTTTACACCCTGTATAACGAAGGTGAGGAATAAGGAAGGATTAAAAAAAAAATGGCCTATATGGGTTATGTAGGGGATGAAAGTTTGTATGGAACTTCGTCATTTTAGCCAGAAGGAAATCCCATCTGGCACACAGCTTGATTATGTATAAGGTCAGATTAAATTAGCTAGCGAAACTCTGCAGACGTCGGCGGAGTTTCGCTAGCTAATTTAATTTGAAAGAAAGAAAGAAAACCGGTAATAAGAACTGAAGACTAAAATTATTCGATAATGTAAAAGAAAAGTATATAAAAAAACACTTTCTCATTGTCAACCTAAAAATAAGTCAGGTCGAGTCAAGTGGAGTTCAAACTTATGTGCCAACCTTTCAGCTTCCTAAGTGCTTTAGCTTAAAATGTTTAAGATAGAAGACACTGAAAGCCTTGAAACATGAGTCAATAACTGGTTTCCCGGTCAAAAAAGGGTGAGTAGCCGGTACAAGGGTGCCGGGGATAACTTTTAATGAGTTGGTAAAGACTTTGGATCTACGTGCTTCCGGTTTTATACAGATTGTGCCGAGGCTTCCGGGTTAGGTGTAATACTTACTAAATGGCGGGTACATGATATACTTTCTTATAGGGATTTAATAGCTGAACTCTATCTTAAACGCGTCAAAAAAAAAAAGGCACAAATTTCCTTGGTTAGTTTTTCACAAATTTTTATTAATTTTTATTTTCTTAAAAATATACGCTGAAAGACACCATGGGCTCATCATGATTTCTTTCAGCGTTTTTTCTAGGAGAACTTAGCCATACTAAATAGGCAAGAAATACCCTGTTTCAAAAACTGCGTGGATTGATTTATTGTCAAGGTCAAACTGCGGTCAATGGGGTTAGTTCTTTTGTTTGACCATTCCTTGAACCCCATCATCCAAACTTTTTGGAAAGTAGTATAGCCACCTACATATATCGTATTGCTATCAACATAGCAGAATAATTTTATTGTAACTGTTCTACGTCATGTAGGCGTATTTGAAGCTACAAATTCTGAGCACGAATATTTTGACAATCGCTTCCGTATTCCCACCAAGGTTACGTTACATAAGCATGAAATATATGGGAGTTGGCAGCACCCTTTTTCTCGACGTATTGGATCCAGTTTTACGAAAGCTGGCACGCGAAATACACTTAACCCTGACCGTAATTTTAGTGATATTTTCTTTCGATTAGTAAGGCCAGCAAGAAAAAAAAAAAAAACTGTCAACATCTCCCAGTGTAGGCTTTTTTCAACTACATATTGGGATCGGCTTTCAGTCTCACCAGATGCTGCTGAAAACCACTATTTTACATAGAGCAACTGCCTATCTGACCCCCACAACCCAGTTGCTGGGTAAGACGATACCTCTTTGTAAGACTGGTCGACAGAATTTTGAGCTTTTGACTACCCGTAACGCCTGTCAAAGATATACGCATGACAGCCGGGACCAACGGCTTAATGTGCTTTTCGAGGCACGAAGGGGTCTTGATATGTAATGGATGGTCACCCATCCACGAACCGACTACGGTAACTTATTATTTAGCCATGAGCTTCACGAACGATGTCTGTAAGTTAAAGCCATAAAAAAGAATCACCATTCTCACGATCAAAACTTAAAGGCAAGGCCCATCAAAACATGGCGCACCATAGGCGCCTCTTAGCACAAACTTTGGTAATATTAGTAAAACTAGCATTTATACGTTCATTAAAACTTCGCCCCGACTCGGGACTTGCGAATACGCGCGTGCTGCGAAAATAACGAACGCAAGGAATTAGGTCGCCATTGATAACTAAGTATTTTGTGATTTTTGAAACCGTATGCGGAATGCGTGGTTTTGATTTTCATAATATAATTTACTTAGGATTAGTACTGCTGGGCTTAGGAGGGGATGGTATAGCAATTTTTACTGTTTTATTACGGACGCTTTTAAAATTCTGCAACGTTGTCACATGTATAATTTTAACATGAATAATATAACCATATAAGGATTTAAAAGAGTGTCCGTGGAGTTTCTTCCCGTTTCTCCTCCACAGGTACCTACTACGCTTTGGAATGGGCTTCATCTTTCTGACCGACGACACCTTGACAATTCAAAGTGCCTGTAATTAGTTTATTTGAAATAAATGCTTTCAGTTTGAGTTGGGGTCATGTCTTTGTTTACCAGTAAAAACACTGAATTGAAATACTACTGGATATTTAACCGAATTCAAAAATAGGAGGTTTTTTTGTTTAGCTGCCTAAAAACCAAGCTTAAGAGAACCATATTAACGTTTCTTTTCCAGAAAACTTATTTCTGCAATAGGTTTGCCCCTCTAATTCCATTGGCCTTGACAAAGAAATTGGCGAAATGTTTGTGTAATAGACACCTCTTCTTCCCATTTTAAGGAAAACAGTCGTGATATTACGTTGTGTTTTAAGCCTTCTGTACAACTTGGACCTTGAATTCTGCAATGCAAACAAATTAATGCCAATATAAAAAAATAAAAACTTGATCTCATTGGTGACTTTTTTCAGAAAGGTCAGGTACGTAGTTCTTGTAACCGGCGTGCGTGTATAACCAGCAGATGTATGACCGTAAACGAAGCAAAAGGTATATGTAATAATCGTAGCAGGTGGCGTTCAGTAGTTTCTGCTTACCCCTTTCGGAAAAAGGCGTGAGTTTTAGCATGTATGTAAAAAAAACTTTACCTAGATACTCATGCCAATATCGTATCCAGTCTTCTACTTGCCCTTGATTCTCCAAGTCCCAGCCAAGTACCAATAAACACCCGATCAGTTTCGAAAACCCAAATCTTACACAAACAAACTCCGAGTATCGTATTCAAGGAGGCCAAAAAGCCTTCATAAATAAACAAAGGCCAAGATACGTTACCGACTTTTGGTCGGAAGCCCCCAAACTTGGGGGCTAATATAACCGATGTCCATAATCAGCTCAGAAACTTTGAGTACCTACTACGTGTCAGATAAACTTGTGTATACTTTGGGTTGCCACTGTTAAAAATCTTTGGAGATCTGCCCAGTTTTTGTTTGGTGAGATACAGAATGCTTTATGCTGCATTTTGCAACATTTATTCGTAGTATTGTGTGTCGTAGTATCGTAACTGTGAATGTATTGTAGTATCGTACCTGTGAACCTTCCCTCCGGATACCTTAAAGGCCTATTGAAACTGAATTTTATCTATTGTCAAACTACATTAGGAGGGCGCACACCGGTCTATTAGCGCCTCTCCTTTAAAAAAATATTATCTCGTGACTGAGAAGGAATTTTGAATAACGGCTCAATCAGCACCCTCGGTAAGTGTGTCTAGAATTTCTAATACCTTTTATAAACTTTCATATTGAGACACGAAGCAATAAAATACGATCTAGAGCAGAGGTTCCCAAACTCTTTTGTTTCATAGACCACTTTCAAAATTTTGCTGGATCCGGTGGACCCCTGCAGCTACATTACTACCAATTCCTAAATCTCGAAAAAAAAGTGAAGAATAGATCCATCTATGGAAACTTGCGTTGTGGCCGAGTTTCAACGACGAATTAACTGTTTTCGAAAAAAAAAGGTTAGAATTGATTGCTTGATAGGGTTAATTATTTGATAATAAAGTTGTACTAAACAAATTTTCAATTAAATTTTAATTTATTGTGCTGTGAGTGGATGTCCAAAAAGCAAAGTTGGCTAATCGAAAAAGTGACTCCATCCAACTTTCCTTTTTTTGAAATCTACAGTGACTCACAGCTCAAGAACCAATCAATTCTCCCATTCGGAGTGGTAAAAAGAAATATAGTATATTTCCTTGTGTTGTAGGTATTTATTCAAATATATAAATTATTACACTATTAAGTATTATTGTTATAACAGTCGTAATATAATCAAAATTAAACACTTAACGTAATGTACCTTCTACAATGGTAATTACAAATAAAAAATGAGAGGGATGTACTTGATGGATTGACAGCAAATTATCAATATTGGGCTTGAGTTTTGTAAGGAATAACCGCAAATCTCCCCGTTCTATGATATTCAATCTGCTCCTTTTTTTGTTAATAAATATGTAATGGCACTAAAACTTTTTTCGACGAGATATGACGAGGGAAACTATCAGAAGCTTTTGCACAATTCCCCACAGTCCAGGATATTTTTCGGGTATTTCTGCCTGCAGCCAAAATTTTTGATACTCTCTTTTAAATGTCACTTTCAGCTCCTCATAAGTGCTAAGCTCTGGTCTGGCCTGGTCTGTCCACAAAAGGGAACAGTCATTTGTTTACCATCGGTTTATAGAAATCTTTTGTTTACGAGTGGTGTATAAGTGCCCGAGGCGCTCCGAAGCACGCCTATAACAACTTGTTCCGGAACATTTAATGTTCCGGAACAAGCGAAGCACGGGTGGGTAACAGTCGCTGAGCTTCTTAAAATATTATCTGCCTATATTGATAGGAGAAGTCAAGCCAACATTTTGGGTCTTCACTATCGAAATCAAATTAATTTTCATGCACCCCCGCTTATGATTGTAGATCCCCATTTTTTGTCACGCCCAACGTAGACCCCCGTCGAGTCTCCCGTGGACCACTTTGGGAATTACTGATCTAGAGGCGTGTGGCCACTTTTCTTTAGATCGAATTTTGTTCCTTCGTGTCTCAATACGAAAGACAATAAAAGGTATTATAAAATTCTAGACACAATTACCGAGGGTGCTTATTGAGCAGTTATTCAAAATTCCTTCTCAGTCACGAGATAATATTGTTTTAAACCAGTGACGCTAGTGGATCCGTGTGCGCCCTCTTAACTGATTTGATTGGTTGTCGTTATTTTTGTCATGTTATTATTACTGTAAGACTTAGAAACTCAGTCTTTGTAGCGTCAGTCTGTGAGCGTAGATTATTATATAAATATTTTAGAAATTAAAAACTATATTGTGTGGCTGTTGTTCACATACTTGCTATACGAAGGGTTTTTTTTTGATAAAATGTATGTAGTCAAACCAGTTCAATTGTGTTATCGTAACATACTAGCACAGAAACTAGCTAGGAACTGCTTAGGTATTATTTATTTCTTAAAGTCCTTTTTACGCTTGACTATACCAAATAGGCCTCTTAGAAATTAGAAGACAAAAATTCTGGGAGAACAAGGGAAAATTGATTTAGCTAGCAACCCAGAACTTTCGCCCTCGTGAAGTTTTAATGAAGGTGCGACATCGGACCGCTGCCGCCGCCGTGATCTGTTTTTGATGTCAATCAAAGGAAAATAAATGATACTAGGCGAGATTAAAACATTCTCGTTACGATATTCATCAGAAACTTTGATTGTTTGTGTAGTCTCTCGAATATTCTTCACAGGCTCCCAGAAATTGGGGAATGGTAGGTAAGATGGTTTTGTGAAAATTTTCGAAGACAGAAAAAATGGGTTCAACTACAAAAAACCAAAAAAAAAAAAAAAAAAAAAAAGTTTTATTGGCATAAAAGAAAAGGTGATGACAGACAGAAGCCTACATTTAACACAATTAGTATTGTACATCACAATATTTTGGTTTGACCGTTGACCCCCAAACTAAGCAGGGCATGTATTTTGGGGGTTGGAGTACAATTGAGCAGAAATAACTATGTCGATTTACAAGGCTAGTTTGGTAAAGAGTGTTATGATGCGTGTGTGTTTTTGTGTGTATCTGTGAGGGTGAAGTTTGCTGGCACTTTGGCTTGTCGACAAAATGTTAGAGAAATGAGAAAATTATTATATAAATTTATTAATTTAATAGTAAGTAGCATCTTTGTAGAGTTTGCTCGGGGAGTTTGTACTGCCATACCTGCTTTTACTGTCGAGAAGGATATATGTGCGGATGTATGTAGGTATATGTGAAACATTTTAAGACTGTCCCCAAGATTGACAAAGCATAGATATAAACAAAGAGTGTTGCAGTTACCTTCAGTAAATTATCGAAGAGATGGGTATGAACAACGCACTCGCTGACACGCTACAAGGGATACAAGTCTAGCTATACAGAGTAAGTGTTTGTGTGTGTTTTTGAGGGTGTGTGTGTGTGCGCTCGTTTCGTGACAACAAGCGAACATCGGGTATGGGTTTCTCACAATCGACGGAGATACTAAAAAAAATGTAGTCATTCATACAAAGACTGACAGTGCTAAGTGTAGTTTTACCGCGTCTTTTAGCCCCTCACGAACTCAATAATCTGACACTGTTCAATTAATACTCAAAAATACAATACTATTTTGCCGATCCCTCCGAGCCAAGTTTAGTTTTTTTTTTGTCATCAACAAATAATATGACATGTCACAATACTATACCTCCATGTTTATCAAAACATGTTCAAATATCAGTCAGGTCAACGACCAGATTGACCTGACTTCACTGTTTACTAGCACATTACCCTCGATAGTTCCAATCAGTTCTGAAAGTAGTACAATTCTCGGTAATTTATGCCCAAAAGTTTGTTTGCTTGAATCTGTTTTATTAACAATATCTTCGATATGTGTTTTTTCCTATACAAGTAGGACGTGATAGTGTTACCCTAGACTTGAATATAGTGGATGAAGTATCTCGTCTCTTGTACTTAGGGTTGCCAATTTTTTTAATATCAAATATAGTATCTTCGAAGCCATTGCTTGTAAAACTATAGTAGAAGGCGAAAAAATATATATAGAAGGTTTAGGTAAAAAATGGCGATTTTTTTTCTACTTCGAACCTTTATTAACAAGTTATTTTTAACCGACTTCACAAAAAGGAGGAGGTTCTCAATTCGTCTGTATGTTTTTTTTTAATTTTTTTTTTATGTGTGTTAGCTCATAACTTTTTTCTGGGTGAACCGATTTGGATGATTCTTTTTTTATTTGATAGGTGGTGCTTCACATATGGTTCCATTTAAATTTGATCAAGGTCTGACCAGTAGTTTTTGAGTTATCTTTAATATTGCATATTTTTTCCACTTAGTTTATATGGATGATGTGTTAATAATTTCCTGTCACTGTTATTTACACACCAAGTAGTGGTATAAGAATTTGTGTGGGGTAGGTACCGCAACTAAAAAGTGAAAAATAAAAACTTTTTTACAAAAAAACAACCGACTTCCAAAAAAAACACTAAAAGACGTGAAAAATAACTTTAATTTCGGAAGTCGGTGGCCAAAAACGAAAATACAAAACCAGACACCGACTTCCGAAATTAAAGTTATTTTTCACGTCTTTTAGTGTTTTTTTTGGAAGTCGGTTGTTTTTTTGTAAAAAAGTTTTTATGTCTCATAACCATATTACAGTATAAATTAAGGTTACAAAATACCATTACTTAATTCAGCATCTATGAGATTAATACTGGCCATATTGAGCTCATCTCGCTATTTTGCATTGAAATGAAAATATATTAATTTCGCCTACCATTTTTTTTTAATATAATATTTAGGCCTCTCATATAGTAGAATACTATAATATATAGTAGAGTTCCTGTATTTGATTCTCCCACAACTTCCTATAAAAATAAACAACTTACCCTCGAAGTAATGTTTCTGTGATAAAACCTTACATACATTTGTGGGGACGTTTTAAAGGTGAGATTGTACTCAGCGACATCCTAAATGCCAGGCTCTTTTCTATAGGTGGATGGTATCGAATGCAGGATGTCATACTGTTACCAAGTAACAACAAAATGGTATTTTTTATAGGAAATAAAGTTTGTTTTCAACAGTGAATGTTCACGACCCGATTTTAAAAACAAACTTTTCTATTGTTTCATTTTTACCATCGCCACAAAAGAAAAACTTTGAAAGCCCAAAACCCCTGTTTTTCCCACATTTCGCCCTATAATTAATAACAGGGCATAACAGCAGAGACCAAAAAACATCCCTGATTTCAATAGACGCTCATTTGACTCCAATTTATCAAATTAGCACAATCGCCATGCAAATTGCGAATGGAATAAAAACCAAATGACAAAAGCAAGTTAATTATTTCTCGTCCATAGTTTGCTCGATTGCGGAACGACAAATGAAGACAAATCGGCGATGGCAGTCGGTTCAATCCCCGTTGGGACACAGCGTAGGTACTAGGGAAACTCGCTTCGATTCAGAATTATTTTGGAAGATAGAAAAGTTTGTCTTAGAATGTTTTAGCATTAGTAAACTCTTAGTGCAGAAACATCAAAGGAATTCATTGTACTACATATTTTTGCTTCAATAAAAATACTCTGTGGTATTCTTGTTGTTCACATAACTATCAATGTTTTTGTTACATTATTAAAATACGTGAAACAATTTATAAATCAACATAATATATACATTGAGGGCCTTTTCCCCATGTGGGGTAAGTAAGAACTATAGAAAGCCACCTGCTACAATCCTTACATATACATTCTGAAAAAAAAAAACTTTAACAAAATTGTTGTTATAAATATTGGAGGTGCAAATGGCGCCGTGAAGCAATTTATTCTTTTGTTCAAAATTCTGGAGAATGTTCAAACAATGGACGCCAGAGGGACCGAAGACAAAACTCTGATAATTCTAATTCAACTTGGAGCTATTTGAATTATTAATCAGGAAATTGGAATTAGGTACCAACTCATCCGAATACCGTATTAAATGAATCCATGACCCTCAATAGTCCTTCATGACCTTAGGGAATACGGATGACATACTGATGACATACTCCATTGATCTTTACAACGGTTTCAATAATACCACTTGAAGTGAACAGACAGGGAACGATATTGAAAAGATTATTTTCGTGAAATGTGGCTTGTGTAAAGTTACATTTAACTTAAAATAATAACTAGATAACTATAAATAAGCTTTATTCACTCTTTGTCTTACTACGTGCGGTTTTATAATTTCTAGCGTGACGATATTCAAACTCAAACTCAAAGCGATTATTTCAACTAAACCAATTACAGGCATTTTTGAATTGTCAAGGGGCGGTTGGTCAGAAAGATGAAGCTAGGTGCCCAATCCAAAGCGTAGTAGGTACCCATATTATCGTGGACGTCACGTCCATAAAATGTATGGAAATACGTGTACGTTATAACAATATCTAGGAAAGAAAGGAAGAACGAAAATACCTTTATTTGCGGTAAACATGACGCAGAGAAAAACACACAAATACAACAAAGAACGAATTGGGGGAAAATAAGCGTCACATCCACGCAAAACGGCAATCACTTAGCATAATGCTACGACCCTATGCGAGACAGAACCCCAGCGCTGGTTTTCAACGACAGCCCGGTCTTGGACGGACAAAAAAATAAAGGAAAAAGATGCCGTGGACGTCCAAGATTATATTGTAGCGGTATCTACATCGCCACATGCGAGCTACACGTCATACTGATGTTACGCAAATCCTGCATCGCGCAAGCAGAGTTTACCGCGCGACTAGCATGTATACAACGTCCCGACATCAATCGTCGGACAGTTGCCCACCAGACACAACACCCGTCTGGTCGGAGGATCCTCCCTTTTCCATAGAGTATGAGTGAGCTTTACACCCTGTTCGTCATACCTCTATACTGGTGACCCCGAACTTGAACGTCAGCGCAGCCTTCGTGCAACTACTTCAGCGTGACGCCATTATCACATCATCATCACTTCTGCAAGCTTTAGAGCGGTGTGTAACACAGCCAGCCAGCACCCATGGCTTGAACGGGTATCCTGACCACCAGCATGCAGCGACCGCGCATACCTGGTCATCACCCTCAGCCTCATCAGCAACCTTAGCACAGCATACTGTACTCTCGTCCGATCCACAAGAAGAGCCTTCATACCCTCTCCTGGTCGACGCCAGCAGTCAGCCTCAACCCGGCGCTCTACAACATCCGACGCACTGGATCATAACGCAGTTACACCCCCACTCACTGGGGAAAACCTTCGCAGACAGTTCCGACCCACCACGAACTATGCGACAACCGGTTCCGACTCACTGGAACCTCACCTGGCCCTGGCAAGCATCGCAAGAAACAGGACTCAGCCCACTATCGAACTCCGGTCTCCGGGGGGGAGTGATGTAGCGGTATCTACATCGCCACATGCGAGCTACACGTCATACTGATGTCACGCAAATCCTGCATCGCGCAAGCAGAGTTTACCGCGCGACTAGCATATTTACAACGTCCCGACATCAATCATCGGGCAGTTGCCCACCAAACACGACACCCGTCTGGTCGGAGGATCGTCCCTTTTCTATGGAGGTATGAGTGAGTTTTACACCCTGTTCCTCATACCTCTAAAACTTTAATTTCGGAAGTCGGTGGCAAAAACCGAAAATACAAAAACAAAGACACCAACTTCCGATAATAAAGTTATTTTCTCCTTGAAGTGTTTGTTTTGGAATTCGATAGATTTTTTTAATCTACATTTTTGTCAAGTTTTTGACTTTGACTGTCGCTGAGTTGGGTACGACTTGAATTTATTTTTAAGTACGAGAATTGGCCTTCAGATAGGCAGTCGCTCCGTGCAAAATACTAGTATTCAGCTGCAACCCGTTACACTGGAAGCCGATACCAACATATTTGTGAAATGTATGATGATTTACTGAACAAATTTCTTCCACTATCAAATATTTTCTTGATCATGCGCATACAAGCGACAAATGGTAATGTCAGCCACAACAATACCGTTCGATGGAAAGTCCGAAGTTAAAGTTCTCCATGTTTTTATTTCAACACTTTTTTTATTCGGCTTCCATTGTCCCCGCTTTATTTGTTGTGAGTCCGATATCGGTTTTGATTCAGAATGGATTTATTTTTCATACAATGCCATCTTTTCCTTCATGTTACCATGTGTTGTGGTTTCCATGGATACCGGTTTAAGAATCTTGTTCTTTTATTTATAATCCCGAATTCTGCTTGAGGCGCCATTTTGTTTGGTTTGTTTTTTCTTTTTGAAGTTTGTTTTTTTCGGCGTAAATATGTGAGATGAAGGTCGTTTTGCTAATACATCATAATTATACTTATATTAATACAACAAAAGCTGTTTTTTTCTGGTAGAAATAAGATAAAAAGTCTTGATAATATGGACGTAACGTTGCTTTCCGATCGAGAGTCCGGTGCAGATTTCCTTGAAAGCTTAAATTCTAGGACACTGCTAATCTAGCTTTATGCTAATTGGGAAACTGAAGAAGCAATTGCAGAAGACAAGATTCATCTGAAAGGAGAAGTTATAGTTAGACGGCACGTCGATTCAGTTATATTCCCAGAAATTCTGAGAGTTCTTACTAGATTACGGGGAATTTAGAAAATACCTATAACGTAACTTGTAGCGGTATCAACATCGCCACATGCGAGCTACACGTCATACTGACGTCACGCAAATCTTGCATCGCGCAAACAGAGTTTACCGCGCGACTAGCATATATACAACGTCCCGACATCAACCGTCGGGCAGTTGCCCACCAGACACAACACCCGTCTGGTCGGAGGATCCTCCCTTTTCCATAGAGTATGAGTGAGCTTTACACCCTGTTCCTCATACCTCTATAACTAGAACTAGTGGCTCTGTGAGCTGTAGACATCGCGAGTCTGCTTTTGCATAGCTTGAAACTCAATAGATATTCACCGCGCACCATAAAACGAAATCCTTATAACAAAAGGCGCGCGCAAAGATCGAGAAATGGCTGAAATATGTATATGTTTACGTTTTCTAACCCCGAATTTCCGCCATTTTGAAAAATTTCAAAAAAGTGTATGGGAATGAAATCTATGTATATAATTATAAAACCTGCTCACAAAATTTCACGAAAATCGGTTGATAAATGCGACCTGTAGAGGAGAACAGCCAGACATCCGGATATACGAAAGCATTTTTGCCCAAGTTGAAACGGAGGCGCTTCGCGCTCGCTCGTTCAATTAAAAAAGCTTCTACGAGTGACGATGTGACATCTCATGCACCCTGTGCACTTAGCCACAGACTTTAGACTTGACAAAGCAATTTTGGCAACCCAGGTGATTTTAGTGGTTTTTTTGGGTTCAGATTCTGGTCCACTCTAACTACATATAACACAGATTATAAATTAAAGTCGTTTTTCATTTCTGTTTGCGTAACTGTGTTGCTCTTCTAAGTAAGCATCGGACTTGGCAGTTTTCACATTTATTTAGACAATTAATTCCAGAAGGTTCTTGTGTATAATACATTAATATTAAACTTACAAGTAATAAGGAAATATCGATGTTTTGTCAAGTCGTCGTAAAAACAATGTGAAACAAGGGCGGGTCACTTGTTGTAAATAAATGACTTTAAGAGTTGAATTTGACAACAATTTCCTCACTCTTCCTGTACAGAGTTATGCAGACCCCAACCACTCCGTGTTTAACACTCCACTACCACAAACTACCCGCTTAACCTGTAAAAGCAGCGCACGATATATCCCGTCCCTCCCTGAAAGCTAGCTACACTACTTGACTCGGAAAGTAGGACGGCTTTCGATGGAAATTTCAACAATGCCGACAGTTCTTAAGGATTGTCGGGGACAGCATAATGGCCTTGTAGTCCGTTAGCAGATTGGAAAGTCGGACTTTTTGCGCGGAATTAGCTTACTGAAGTAGTTGAGTCAAATCGACTGAGGCAACGAGGCGGGAAAGTCTTTCGATTCTTTTGGAATTTTTAAGGTTTTAAGTTGACAGTTGCAGGTGTACAAATTTACTGGAAAACATTACCAGAGTAATTCATGTGGATTTTAGATCAAAACTATCAATTAAAGGTAAATAAAGAAAGAAAGAAATGTATTTATTGGGACTCGCACAGGATTATAACAAAGTAAACAAAACACACTCTTAAAAACAAAAACCGGTCAAGTGCGAGTCGAACTCGAGCACGAAGGGTTCCGTACCATTATCTATAAAAACCGCAAAAAATCACGTTTGTTGTATGGGAGCCCCCTTAAATATTTATTTTATTCTGTGTTTTAGTATTTTTTGTTATAGTGGCAACAGAAATACATCATCTGTGAAAAGTTCAACAGACTAACTATCACGGTTCATGAGATACAGCCTGGTGACAGACGGACAAACAGACGGACGGACAGCGGAGTCTTAGTAATAGGGACCCGTTTTATCTATTGGATACAGAACCCTAAAAAACTATACGCTAATCTCATTATTTGACATTATATACTCCGGATTCTTACTTCAACTCCTTATTTATGGCTTTTGTGGATAGGATTTTGATTCCGATGTGTTTCAGTAGTAATGGCAATCATGTCATTTAGTCTAAATAGGCTTTTATTTTTATATAGATTCTTTTATATTTTGTGAATGTGAGAACTTTGTAGACCTAACTTGTAGACTAGATTTGTGGACCTTTTTATATTTTGTTGAGTACATGTTACTTCTTGACAGGCCTACACTGTCCTCCCATATCTATCAACACTGTAATTGGAAACATTGTAAAAGCCCCTTATTTTTTAAAGAGTAACCGTGGAGTTTCTTGCCGGCTCTTCTCCATAGGAAACAACCAATTGGAACCGTGCACCTAGCTTCTGACGTTTCATAAGTGCCCATGTTGGTTTATGTGAAATAAAATATTTTGATTTGATTTGATTTGATATAATAAGGTCTAGTGAACTAGGTTCGATTTTCAGGTCGGCCAGTTTTATTGGATTTTCCATCAGGAATTTCTCAGTAGCAGCTCTGAGTCTGGATTTGTGCTCAGTTGATGGCAATAGGCTCGCTCCCTATTACATGGGACTTAAACATAACTAGCAAAATATGGGTGTTCTATAGGTACAACTCTGCCCAACCCTACGGAAAATACAGCCCTAATAATATGTTAATATCAATACAAGCCAAGATATTTTGAAAATAAAATATCGAAAGTGCACCTGCAGTATTATCAGTAATATTTTCATTTGCCTTTTTCTAGGCATATTGAAGTCCTTCCAGACATAATGCGAGTATCAATATTTTGAATGCAGTAATCGCCATCTGACTTCCACAACCCAATTACCCATACTACCCAATTATTGGGTGGTTACCTAACCACACTTGCAGCATACACTTGGAAAATCTGAGCCTTTGATTTTCTAATAGGAAGGGGCAACTTGAATGAATTCTATTTTTTTTGTAAATGACGTTCAATAGTGACTTATACGTGCCTATTTGAAATGAATGATTTCACTTTAATCCCGCGTTTACATCAAGATACATATAAAAAACATATATTTTCATGTTATTTCCACTGTTTTCCTTTTTTTTTTGACTTCAAACAAGTTAGAAAGACTAGTTGTATTCAAAACTTGTGGGAAAATTTGTCAAACATGACAAAAAGGTGAACAAAAGAAATTACTTTTTTTGTTCACCTTTTTGTCATGTTTGACAAATTTTCCTACAAGTTTAACTATTACGGATTATTAACATAATCCATGTCTAAATCATCATCTACCTATATACATGTATGATACATGTTTTATACACGACATGTTTGACAAGTCTTTAACAAGACTCGATGAAAACAAGTATCAAAACTTGTATAGGTAAAGGAGTAAACGCTGGGTAAGGATTTTCAGCATAATTCTCATTTCATACTCCGTGTATGAAATGCTTATTATATATATACCGTAAAATGAGTAGCTACCTATCTCTTGTGTGTACTACAAACTCCTCCTTTCTATAAATGATAATGATAAATAATTTTATTTCTGTACCCACAGGTTAGTACAAGCACACACGTCAATCATATTTTAAAACTAGATGAGGTCGGCGAACCCTATCTGACAACTCTGAGAAGAAAGGCCGAAACAAACACAGAGGTTACAGTCTCTTTTAAAATCCAGGCATAACCTTGGTCAGATCATGTGAACACCATGTAGATGTGTGTCAAATGGTCTTTTTCGGAAATTACCACACAGATTGAGTGGACCTGTCCAGTTAGTGCACGCATTTGTCAGTAATCGCGCAGCTCAACTCAGAAGTTAAAGAGCTCAACGATTCGACGAACAATACCAAAGACAGGACATTTCGGTATGCCGCATAATCGTAGATTACCCAAACTTTCAGACCATGATTAAAACTAACTGAAAAAAAAACAATGAATGAACCATTAATTTCAATGCTCATTCTTTCGTTCACATTGTTAAATTTCAACCAAAATAATTTATTTTTCTTAATGCATTTTTCACTCTCATAACAAGTTTTTCTATCTTTCCTATCTTTCTGTCCTACTACGTATGTAACTATCGTGCCATCTTCCTACTCGTTTTATCGGATTTTTGTGTGAAGCAGGTTACGTCCTGTTCAAAGCGAAGGGCTTGCCTCCGTATATTTATGTGGAGTGCTAATTTTAAACCCATCGCGCTGGCATGAGTGCCTTCCATTTAACATGTATACGTATGATGTAGATGATAGAGGAAAAAATGTATAAAAATATCTTTACCATAATTTTTACCGGGTGATTCATTTTTTTATTGGTTAGGTATCCTAGCGAGTAATTGGATAGATAGTCTGAGAATATATATTGTTTATTACCAAGTTATTGGTTATGGATTAACGTTAATCATCGAAAACTACTTGTAATCAAATGTGATTTTTTACAATGATTGGGAAACGAATATTGAACTGGATTTCTAGTGTTGACCATCCTTTCAAAGCCATTTGATTCATGCCAAATAGATCATGTTATCCAGATTCTAGACATACCTACTTTTATGACACCACCATTTCCAAATCCAATATTTTCTTCAACAAAAATAAGGTCAACCTAGACATCATTCACCCCATTTCCTCCCTACTCAATATTTTTTGTCCCAATTTCGGCACGTAAGACATCCAATAATAACATCTTACATCCTAAAACGTCCCAAACTTAGGGCGATCCATCCCAAGTCGTGACAAAAACTAGACAAAGCCTAGAAGAGAATTATGACGTATGGTACGTTATGTATAGCTTGGGACATCTGGACGCTAAAAGGAAATTCCCACACGCATTTACCAAGAGAGGTCCCTAAACATATCGTGGGCTTGTGGTGAAGTGGTGAGAGGTAGCGGTGAGCGGGGACCTTATTTCGTTTCTCGGTTTCTCGTTACATGTGAGAAGTTTGGAGTAACTTTTCTGGGTTAGGTTTGGCTTAACAATCCGGGGGCGTTTTAAGGGAACTGTTTTATGGTATGTTCAAAAAACTTTTTTAACAAAAGTCGGTGCCTTCGGATCTGTATATTAGTTTTTTGCCACCGACTTCCGAAATTAAACTTATTTTTCACTTTGTAGTGTTTTTTTTTTGGAATCAGATGTTTTTTTTTGTAAAAGACAACAATTTTGTAACATATAACCTCCTCCTTTTTACAAGTCGGTTAAAAAGTGCTGATTTTAAGCATAATTTGAATAAATAACGTTAAAATTTTGTATTTCTACAGATTAAAAAAAAAAAGATTGCGACATGCACAGGAAATACAAACAGTAAAAATAAATATGGAGCATTTAAAACTAACAAAATTAACATTAAATAAAAACAACAATAAACAAGTAAAAAATAAAAGACCTTTGGGAGGCCAAAAAGGCTCAGTCCTAGAGATAAAAGATTGCTTCTGTTTTTTTGTATAGGAACCGATTATGTGATACTAGTCCTAGACAGCGAGGTCGGATGCGAAGTAACCGCTCTTAATAAAACAAACGAAATAAAAGTAATTAAAGTTGCACACACCGCGGCAAATAAAACTAAAAGCCGTGTGCCCGATGGGATTTCCCATCGACAATAATGTCGAACTTCCATACAAACTCCTATCCCCTTTTTAGCACTAATTTGCATAAATCCTTTCTTAGCTTGTAAGGAACTCTTTGCAAAATTTATTGCTTCTAGACCCACGAGGCTGTGCGTTCTTTGTCAGAGAATTTAAGATTTTTATTAAATAGAAGATGTATAATTTCAACACGAATGATGTAACCAAATGTTTTTGGTAACGGTATGTTGATTTAAAAGAGTGTCCATGGAGTTTCTTGCTCGTTCTTCTCCATAGGTACCTACCACGCTTTGGAATGGGCTACTAGCTTCATTTTTCTGACTGTTGATTCAAAAGTGAATATAATTGGTTTATTTGAAATAAATGCTTTGAGTTTGAGTTTAAATTGCTTGATTTTATATGGGGTGTTACACGTGTCAGTGCCCTGAATTTTTACCTACTTAACGTTCTGCGAAAAATACCACTTCATACGGATAACAAGATACAACAACTTACCTACTATCGCTAAATCTTTGCTACTGTAAACTCACCCTATTCTCGAGGATGACAACTTGAATCTTCGCTCCTATTCTACATAGGAAATCGACTTCTAAACCTTTTGTTGTACACATCTTACACGAAGATATGTTGCTAGCATTTGAAGTACTTGCCTCGTAGCGCAGGGAAGTGTGTTTGAATGTCAGTTGTTATTTATTTCTCATAAGTTGTTATGGGGAGTTACCACCCTATAACATGGCTTCATTTCAGTCAGAATGATACAAGGATAAATGGGTACCTACATACAAGCTAGTTTTAGAGTCTGATCTAGTATTATTCAAATAATTTAAAAAAATGTAGTAAAATGATTTTTTTTCCTTTCTGACCTATGTATAATAGGTCTTTACCTATGAAATTGCCGTTTTGTATGAAAAAATTTAAACGAATTTTTTTCATGAATTTTTTATTTGTATTAATCGAAGTAATCACCCATGCAATCAATGCATCTTTGCCATCGCAGTGGCAGTTTATTGATGCCCTTCTTAAAGAAATCAGCTGGACAACAAATTCTTCAAAGGCATTTTGTACTGCCTCTCATGTATTAATTTTTTTTCCCGCCAAGAAGTTATCCAAATTCTGGAAAAAGTAGTAGTCTGTAGGCGCAAGGTCTGGTGAGTAGGGCGGATGACGGAGAGCTTCCAACCCCAGTTCTTGCAACTTGGAGACCGTCTGCTGTGCAGTATGAGGTCGCGCGTTGTCGTGCAGGAGCAGCGGAGACGAGCGATTGACCAATGCTGGTTGGAGATGCGCCAGCTTCTCCATCATTGTGTTCAGTTCTTCACAGTACACATCTGCAGTAATGCTCACCCCGTTTGGTAAGAAGCTGTGATGAATCACACCGGCGCTAGACCACCAAACAGTGACCATCACTTTTCTAGGGGTAAGTTTTCGTTTAGGGCATTGTTTAGGTGCTGAACCAGGATCCAACCAACTTGCTGAGCGCTTACGGTTATCAAACAGAATCCATTTTTCATCGCAGGTAACAATGCGGTTCAAAATTCCTTCATTTGTGTGTCTGTTGAGCAGTGCAAGGCACGTCTCGACGCGTACTTCGCGCTGGCGATCATTGAGTTCGTGGGGCACCCATTTGTCAAGCTTTTTTACCTTGCCAATTTGACGCAAATGGACCAATATTGTTTTGACGCTAACGTCGAAAGCTGCTGCTAATTCAGCCGTAGATTGTGTATCATCAGCTTCCACAATCGCCTTTAATTCGTCATTGTCGACCAAAGTCTTCGGACGACCGCGAGGTTCATTTTTCAGGTCGAAATTTCCAGAACGGAAGCGAGCAAACCAATAACAGGTGGTGCGTTGGTTTGTAGTGTTAGCTCCGTAAACGTCGTTGATGTTGCGTGCCGCTTGTGCCGCGTTGCTGCCACGACGGTACTCATATTCCATAATTACTCGAATTTTTAACGTATCCATGATGACGAAAAAGATTGAAATGCGATGAAAATGTAACACTAATCAATAAAGAAATGACTACTTTTAGAAAAAAAAAAACATGTTTTTAAAATAAAATTAATTTGAAATTAGAATTCTTAGCCAAACAAAAATTATTTTGATTTGAAATGGCCAGTACTGCAGAACGGCAATTTCATAGGTAAAGACCTAATATTTAGCTCAAAAAATATACAGTACTAGCTGACCCCACAAACGTCGTCCTCTTCAACCGTTCGAATCGTGGGTTATTTCCTATTTTCCTTTCCATAAAATCCTCATTCGGACTAATAAGAAGATTTCAGAATATAAAATAGCCAAATCGGTCCGCCCGTTCTCAAGCGATGCGCTTACCAATGAACAGCATGTAATTTCAGTAACACTACATTTATTATAAAACAAAGTCCCCCGCCGCATCTGTCTGTCTTTACGCGATAAACTAAAAAACTACCGAACGGATTTTCATACAGTGAATGGACAGATTGTGTCATGAGGAAGGTTAAGTTGTATAATTCATTAAAGTTTTGTGTAAATTAGCTGAAATATGACAATGTTAGTTGAAGAAGTCGGAAGAAATCCTGCCGTTTGAGAGCTATCTCCGCGCGCGCTGCAAAAACCGTTAGATGTACACATAAATAATGTATGATGGGATTGTTACTCATAAATAGGTAAAAAAAAAAAACCCGATAGCATATTTCTACCATTTAGGCGAACGCCGTTATTGGCGAAATTTTATCCGTTGCATTATGTAAATTTGGTCCAATAGTTAGAAAAAATTGCGACGGTGCACGTATCGCCACTATTTCACAAAAAACCTTCTAATCAATCTTGCAGGATTTGAAATAAAATACATTAAACATCAGTTACATTTTAATTTAACCCACATGCTTAACGCAACAGGCTGATACGTCATTACGTCTGTAAAAAAAGTAAGCATATATTATATGCTCTACTACCCGTGCGAAGCTGGGGCGAGTCATTAGTTGTTTATATACATCGAAGAAGAAGATAAGCTTTAATTTCAATAACTGTTCCACTGCAGGTCAAAGTCCTCTTCTCAGACACAAAAACACCAAGAATTGGATCACGTTAGTTCACTGTATTATGCTGGATTCAGGCCATTAAGTCCAAGAATTCAGAGTGGTATACCACATATGAAAATATCTAGTAACTAAATATATGTATACGGGTATATAAACCGTCACGCTCTGCTCGCTTGCAAGGGGAATAAATCTCTAAACGCGAGATGTGAACGAACTATGTATGTATGTGTGTGTAAATTATGTATCTGTGTTACATTTTCCATTTTCATATACATTCCGAAAGGATGTACGCGGAAATGTATGAAGAAATATCTGTGTAGAGAATTATACCTACTGCCAATAACTATATTGGCAGTAGGTATAATTCTCTAGTCCCATAAACTATTATGGGACTACGTACAGATTACGTTATTATCAAATCACGAAGGTGTAGACAAACATTATGAATAGAAATATTATAATATACAATCATTATAAATTAAACATGAATGATGTTACTATGATATTTGGTGACAACAATATACTTCCCGTTCGTTGTTCTTTCAGTTCTTCACTATAGGAACCTACCGTGCTTTAGAATAGGCAACTAGCTTCATGTTTCTGACTGACCGCCTCCTTTGACAATTCAAAAAAGCCTGCCAATGGTTTGATTAAAATAAATTATTTTGAGTTTGAGTTTGACAAACGTGTTATTATTATTATTTGGTAAGAGACACAAGCAGCTAATTAGCTAATGCGTGTGTTTCAAATAGCTTGGAGATATTTAAACTGTCCATTCAGTTCTTGAAGAAGTGTTAGATTATCTACATTTCACCAATTATCTTTAAGTCCCATGCACGCCTATTGTCTCAAATCTGATGAGAATAACGTAATGAGAGAATTCAGTAACACATTGCCCAACTTGGGGATCGAATACCACGCTTGCGACCACTGGACTAAACGTTACAGCCAACTTGAATGATTCATGGATTACATAAATTAACTGTAGGCTGACTTTTTCATTGGTTGACAGCCTAATGGTTCACGCGAGCGACGGGAGACGTACTGCGGTTACATTTTTTAAATTCATTTAAATGTAAAAGTATTATTTGAAATCTTTTATAGCAGTTTCGTTCACATGATAACACATGAACGTGTTTATATCATTATATCAGACTCTAAGAAAGTGGAACGGATTTGTAAAGTACAATCAACACTATTCTAAGTTCTAAAATAATTATCACGTAAAAAAAAAAGATAAAGATAAAGATATTTTATTTTGCAAATATGGGTACGGTACATGGTGTTAAAGGGAATAGGTTCAGCCATATTTTACCTGTAGGCATGCAAAAGTTACAAAATTAAAATTACACATATTATACAAAATTACTAATCCACTAAACTACTCTGCTAAACTTTAACAAACAGAACAAAAACTAAACAATAATAAAATTCACAAAAACTAAACATTATAAACAGTATTTTTTATTTTTTTGTGTGGGAAATCATCAATCCGCTCTGGGCGGAGCGGAAGGGCGTGTCAGACTCTTACTGAGTAAAACCCACCCGTGTGTGTAAATAAACTAAACCATCAACCAGTCTGAACCCCTGTAAATTAAATCAAAACAGTTAGAAAGGCTGCATGGCGGAGCGAGTCTGTCATACTCACGTAAATGTTCTGCCGATGGTGGCGCTGCGCATCCGGTCGTTGATTTCCCTAAAAAATGGTTGAGCTGAACGGCGCGGATATTTACGTCATGTCCGTGAACGGAAGCCGTCTGTTGGGGCTGGTCAGCTCGTACTGCCATGTAGTTTTCTCTCTCTCCTGAACCCGTAATAATTAATAAATAATTAACAAACCCAAACCTTATGTAGTACCAATGAAACCTGTTTCAGATTAAGAAGTAAGTAACACTAACCAACAACAATTGTAATTCCCTTGTATTAAAAACCAAAAATGTATCTAGAATAAGTAAGTAGTTATTAAGTAAACCAAAATTGTAATGTCTGTGTATTAATTAAAAAAATATATATATAATTTATATATTAATAAAAATTGCATGAGCATGCGTATGTATCAATAATATAAAAAAAAAAAAAGGATGGACTCACGTAGATTTAAGTTAGTTAAGTAAATATAGCATTAAGTGTCCGACGTAGGAGCACAATAATTGTACACCTTGCTATAAAAACGCGTAAAAAAAAAAAAAATTGTTGTAAACAAAGGCACGGACCCCCAAGTCTGTGGATTTATTGTAAGGCAGGAGTGTGGTTTTAGCCGGTAAGAGTCCGGCACTGCCCAAACTGGCTCATCTGTGAGGCAGTCTGGGCGTCCATGAGGATTTCCCACTCCTACCGAAAAAAAAAAAAAACCCGTGTTCCTTCAGTTGCCTGTGCGCCAGGGCCACGGTAACTCTTTCGAACAATCCGCGACCCCGGCAGGCATCGACCCTATCGGACCCCTTCAATGATGCTGACATCTCTTTGAGGCATTATAAACAGTCTAAGTTTCAATTTTTTTTTCACTAAAGAGTTCTGTTGCGCTATAGTATGCTTTGACTGTCAAGAAGCTCCGAAGCCTTTTTTTAAATAACAATAGTGGCAAAAAAATTGATTAAAATTGATTATTAGTCTCTTATGCTAGATTGTAATGAATTATTAAGAACCTGGTGTTCAGTGGAAGTAAATTACGAAATATTTTATAAAGACATTTGTAGGCTCATCTTTGACAACGTAATACCTTGTGCGGTCGGGTGCGTGTCATTTGTTTTTGCCCGCGTGATCCATGGGTCTGTCACCAACGAAAAGTCAGCCTATAGTTCTTGGAGACCAGCATTATCTACCGAGGTTTTTGTCCAACTACGTGTGTGTGAGCTTCCAGTCTGCATAAGGTAAAACTGAGTATCATTACAACAAAGGACCTCAGAATGAGCACCTCACCTCCTCTTAACGTCAAACAACAGCGTTATAAAGTGGTTACGTCACAATCTCGTGACGTCACAAATCTAGACTCCATGTTATTATTATGTACAAGTCACACCTTCGCGTCGGGAACACTGATGCAATTGTTCGCTGTAGAATTAAATTACTGTTTGTTACTGAAGGAAATTTGAAGATACATTGTTGTGACAGCACACGTGGTGTGACGAATAAATGTGTTAGCTGCTGAGAATGGGAAGCAACTTAATATTGTTGTTATTATATTTTTGATAAACAGAAAGATGTAGAACTGGGGACTGTCTGGAGACATGATTAATAAAAACAATTATGTAAAACTAATTGCATAAAGTAATAATGCTTTTATAATTAAATTGCCTTCATTACTGGCGATTCTTTTAAATACACTCTGGGCAGTCAGCCTTGTTATAAAAAGAAGAAAGAAAGAAAGAAAGAAAAATACGTTTATTTTCGGTAAACATGACGCAGAGAAAGACCACAAAAAAGAACAAATTGAGGGATAATTTATGCGTCACATCCACGTAAAACGGCCATCGATGCATCGCCCAGCATAATGCTACGACCCTATGCGCGACACAGCCCCAGCCCTGGTTTATCGCCTTTCGAACTAGCTAATAGACTTTTACGTCAGTTTGAGCATTTCTATTCTTATGAATTAATGCCGATTTGAGAGAAGAAGATCGTTATCCTTTATCTCCCAAAAAGTCTGCATGATTTAAAAAAAATACACCGTCTAAATAGGGTTTAGGCAATGCAAATCTTTGTTGCTTTAATTTTATTGTATGCCACAGGCAGGATGAGTTCCAGGTTCGATTCCTAGGTCTGGCATAGTGTTGTTGGGTTTTTCTATCAGGAATTTCTCAGTGATAGCTAGGAGTCTGGATTTTTACCCGGCTCATGGGAATAGGCTCGTCCCTTGTTTCAATATGGGTATAAGTACACCTCACCAAACCAGGCGTGATGTTATGTTTTGTGTTCTATTGCCATGTTTGTGAAATGATATGGGTGTCAGGGATATTACAGTTGATTGATGCTATTAATATTATTGCTAAGGTCGGCAACAGAGACCATTCCCTGTTGCATGTGTTAAGTGGCGGCAACCGCTTTCCATTACGTGGGTGGTTGGCCTACTTAACAATGTACATTTCGCCAAGAGCAACAGAAAGGGTCAAACCTACGACCCCTTCTCTTTGACTTCATAGTTGTTATTTCCCTAACTGACTGCGTATATTTTTTATCATTATAATTGCGCACAGTACCTAGTCTGAAAATGAATGGTTTAGATATCTATATACATACTTTAGCTACCCAAAACTTTATCATAAGTCTCTTAACCTATGCGCTTCTCCAGTCTTGCTCGAACGATATTTTTTCTAAAAGTACTTACTCTAAATAACTGGAATATTCTTCGACCCATCATGATAGCTTTCACTATGTTATGTAAGGTTTAATCCGCTGGCTGTCTAGCCAGACGCGACTCAATAACTTGTCTGAGTATCTTCCACAATATTTGACAAGTAATAGGAACCAATTCACAACAAAAACACGTGAAACGAAACTGACATCTATATCCATGTAAGCCAAATAAATACCCAAGTTATATTTGTATATAATTTAGGTATTTATTTGGTATGCAAATAAACTATTGTACCTAATTGAGTACTTAAATAAAGATTGTTCTTTATATACGTACTCAATTAGGTACAGTAGTTTATTTATAATATCAATAAATACCTTATTATTAATTGGCGCTTGGCACTATGAGTAATCGCCGTTGCTTGCGTGAGCGATGACGTAGCAAGATGGCAGTCATCAATTTGACGTTTAATCGCTTGTGGCGGGAACGCATTGGTCACTTGTCGCTGTGGGAGTACCACCTGAGCACGGCTTCATTTGCCTAGTGTCTTGAGACTGTAGCCTATTAATAAAACAATATCAAAATGCGCCATATTTGTAGAACGATACTTGGTTATGAATTCTGTACTTACTCCCACAATCGCTTTCAATTTGACAATTAACAATATACATCGCGCGCTTTTATAAATTGTAACGTGACTCTATTATAGTGGACTTCCACGTCCACATCACGGTACACAGCGAAGTAAAATGTATGAAAATATATGAAGACGCTTTTAAATTCCCGTCCATGATAACGTTATAACGTGCCCGTATTTCCATACATGGACGACATCCGCTGACGTGAACGTCCAGGATAAAATCGTTACGTCAGAATTTATGGAAAGGCACTATGTGTTCATTTTGTTTTTAAAAAAACGAACTTTTATAACACATGTAGATTACAACACACTTTATAACAACATAGCCTCGATTTTGAGTGTGCTATGCATGTGATTTAAGATTATTTTGCAATCTATCAGCACAGTAATATGGTAACACTCTCAACCGTAACATTGCGTTTCATTTTGACACTTCAACAGCATTTATTGCGTTATCTACGTTGTTGAGCTGACGAATTTTTCGATCCTAAGGAGTAATGGATTAGGAATTTCCTTCAAAATGCTTCGGATTGTGATTGTGTTTCGGAGTGTGTTCCGCAATTGGGGTGTAAATTTAATTAAGGTTCAAATGTGAAAATCGATTTGGAATACGTCCAAAGAGGAGAATGGCAAAAAAACTTTTTTACAAAACAAACAACCGACTTCCAAAAGAAAACATTATAGAGTGAAAAATAACTTTAATTTCGGAAGTCGGTGTCTTTGGTTTTGTATTTTCGTTTTTTGCTACCGACTTCCGTAGTTAAAGCTATTTTTCACTTTGAAGTGTTTTATTTGGAAGGCGATTGTTTTTTTTTGTAAAATTGTTTTTATTTTTCACAAATTGGTATACCACTACTTGCAATGTTTACATTGCATAATGACAGGAAGTTATCATCATCAATAAATGGAAAAAATACGTAACGTACCACTACGTAAGCTAACTGAAAAACTACCCAAGCATATTTATTAAATTCATATGGCCACCCCTGAGGCATACCATATCCTTAAAAAAAAGAATTTTCGAAATCGATCCACATATGCCGGAGATATCGCGTAACATAATAGGTCGGAAAAAAAGTTTTTTCTAATTTTATGGGTATAAAACTGTAGTAAAATCTCTTTGGCTGCACTGTATGTATCTAGCTGGTTTTGATACCATTAAATAGACGACATAGAAAATAAATAAAAGTAAAAACGATTTCCCGCCGTTTTTCAATTGTTTTTCTGTCCGTCAAAATGAATGAATCTAACGAAGAAATTCGATACATTTGAAGTTTTATTACAAAAAAGGGAAATTGCGACACAAACCGCGAAAAAAATATGTGACATTTATGGACTTAACGCAGTATCAGTAAGAGTAGCACAAAGTTGGTTCAAGCATTTTCAGTCCGGGAATTTAGATGCCAAGGAATGAAGTGCAAAAAAAATGCATGCAAAATGCATCCATGCCAAAACACCATGCAGCTCGCACTGGTCGCCCTGTTACGGAAAAAGTCGATGCCGTTTTTTAAAAAGTGGAGGAATTTATATTAATAGTTACGACATAGCTGAAGAGTTAGTTAGGGGTTAACCACAAAACAGTTTTGACCTATTTAAAAAAGTCTAGGTATACAAAAAATATCGATATTTAGGTCCCATACGAGCTCTTAGTCTTGAATTTGTATATAAAATACGAAAGAACTTTTTCCTCGACCTAATACATACAAAAACAAAAAATACAGACCAATTGAGAACTTCCTCCTTTTTAATAAGGCGATTAAAAAGAGCATAACATACTGCTGCTTACCTCATCCCAATTAAAACTTCAATCAATTAATTGAAAGAACGCATTTCTTTCAAACATTTCCAACGAAACTCGGAAAACATCTCCATTCATCCCGAGTTCCTGACCCCGAACTACGGACCTTAGTTCCCGGGGTGCCGAGTAAGCAGGCAGTGCTTAAAGAGGTCTCTAAGATCGGGTTGCCAATCGACCGTATAGCGGTCGGAAACGATCCTTTCCAAATAGTTATACTAATGTCTTGAATCGTAGGTTTTAATGTCTTGCAGTTATGAGAATGTCTGTGTGATTTTCCTTAATGGTGAAAGGATCTTTGTTGATGAATATCGATTCCGTTGGAGAACTGACTGACTGCGAAAAAGATGATCTTGATAGTGATATTTGTAGTGCTGTGAAATTAATGTATCAATGAGTGTTCATCATCATCATGCCATGTTCCCTTCTCCGAAACTGGTTCTTGTATTGAACAGTAAATAAATAAGTTAATTTCCCTGGGGTCCCAGAGCTTTGGAAGGCGTACGAGGGGCCGAAGCCAACTAGCAGAGGCCCGTTAAACGCTTTCAATGAAATGAGGCGCCAATCGATGATTATCTCTGTACGCACTATGCAAGTACACCCAAGGACAACCCCCGGTTGGTGTAGGACTATTGCAGGATATAGAACAAAAGTATTGGATTAAGGATTTGAGTGGCTAAAATGGACTGGTCCTAATTAGTTTCTTTTATTATTATAGCGTTCTCAAAAAGCTAAAATTCTAGAAGTTAGCCTTAACTTGCTGACTTGCTTATATTCGACCACGGCTTGAGCTATCTTCATTACAGTTTGTGCCGATAATAAAGAAAAAAAAAGGAAAGATAATGGCTCATTATAATTAATTGACGTCTTTCTGCACAGTATCCATGAGCAATCTGATAACATTTTCTAACGACTTTTTCGCCGGCTGTCGCTGAAAATCAGCACTGGGGCTCTGTTTCGCATAATAATAATAATAATAATAATAATAATAATTTTATTATCAAGCTACTAAGGCCCATAGATAAAATACACAAATTAACATCTAATAACTTACAATAAACTAATACATATTTAAAATAAAACCAGGAGAATCTAAAACTATACACGTAATGTTGTCGGCGTCGTGTTTCGCTGCGTGGTGTCGCGTAACCGTCCTCGGAAACGTCGATATACGACACCCTTCGGCCAAAAGTCCTCCTTCATGCAGGTCTGCAGATGGTGGGTTGGAACTCGTACCACGAAAGATTTGAAGTTGATGTTATGGCGCGATTCCAACCTTTCGACCCTCAGAGTCCAGTTGGTCTTTCTTTCCTTTGGCCGTTTTGCGTAGGTGTGACACATATTTTCCCACAACTTGTTCTTTTTTGTGTTTGTGTTGTGTCTCTTTGTCATGCTTACATCAATAAACGTATTTCTTTTTTTTTATCTTTCTTTCATAAATATAACAGCTGTTTGTATCATAATATAAGAACAATGCATTACATGACAGGCACGTAGTTACTATGAATTATTATTTGTTTATTATGAACTCGGCTCGATACCGTCTTAATAATGGATGGTGGACGTCGTAAAAATATACAGAACCATGCTGTGATATACTGAACGGAAGGTTGGCTAACTAGGTTTTTCTACGTAATATCCAAAATTCGAGAAGAAATAGCTTGAAAAAATATTCAGAGCCGCAAATCCATGTTCTTTTCTTTCAAATCCATGTCTGAACGTCGTTGACTGTTTTTATCGATTGGGTTTTGTTGATGCTCCACATTTTCTCTGACTAATGCTTAACGAAATTATTTGCAACGTTTTTCTGTGGGTTCAATTAAGTGCTTTTTGAAAAACATGACAAAAACAACCAGCATTGAAAACGCTGGCTGTTTTTGTTCTACTTCAACGTTACTGCTACAAAAGTTCCTGAATTCCAGAACTTGCTCTTGAGCCGACCACTCCGTAAGTACACAGAGGTACAAGGACATTTTATTACACAGGTCGTGACATGTTGCGCTGATGCCAGCCTGTCCACGAACGCGTTACGGCCGGCTATGGCCCGTTTCGGGGCATTTTGGGGCATTTCAGGGCATTATAGAGCGTTTTCGGGCCATTTGTCCGCCGAATATTGTTTTTGGCACAATCGTGGCGCTTTCATTGTTTTATGGCCATTCGCTAGTTTCAGAGGGTAAGATAAAAAAATTGAAAGTACTTTTCTTTAACTGTATGGATTCAGAGTTCAGTGTTTGGGGATAATGGTAGTTTTATCCCCATTCAAAGTAGGGCAGTTATACAGGGTTAAGGAGTTCAGATTTTTTGCCTCTCTTGATGGCGTGTTTTGTTAGATTTAGATTAAAATAGGGTCTACGACATTTTTTTTTGCAAATATCGCTACCAAATATTATTTAGATTCTAAACTAACAAGGCTGATGTACACACGGCTACATATCAAGTTTATACATTTCCAGTATAAGCTGATCTCGCATAAAAAACTCAATCAAAAGTCAATTTGCTTAACAATTAATTTCCCTGACTTTACCTGCTGTTAGGTACCTATATCGTACACTAGTGCTTACACACCAACGTCATGTTCTAATGAAAATCTTTGATCCCAACCAAACAAACCAAAAAAAAAAAAAAAAATCTGTTCAGCCGTTTAGAAAGAAAGAAAGAAGAAAGAAAGAAAAAGAAAGAAAAATGCGTTTATTGGCATTGCAGCAACAAAATACACCTTAAAACTAAAAAAACAGAAAAATTAAGATTACAATGCCAAAGGGGCCTCAGCTCAGCATAATGTCAGATGACAACACAACGTGTATCACCTGACGCTGATTTTCAGCTGCAACCCACGAGTGCCATACGCTAGAATAAAATAATAATAGGGAAGTGTGTGTTCGTTCTATTAAATTAAAAGTGCTGTGACATGGGTGTGTGTGTTGTATTGTGATTGATGTAAAACTGAAATAAATACCCAATACTTGCGTACATTAAACTAATAAATCTATAAATAGAAAGTCCTTAGACCTTAAAGGCAAAATCGTGTGACTGCGGTGTTCTTGTAAACTACGAAACGGATTTTCATGCGGTTTTTATTTCCATTTATGGTACAGACAATAATAATTGACTAATAAAAATGAAAACAGATCGTAATAAAAACTGAAAATATAAATAATAATAATGAAATTCGTAAAATTGATTAAATAGATTGTTTCATATTGCAGATATGTCGGCTCGGACATTTTGAAAATCTTTTTGATGGTTTAATAAAAATTCTTTTAATTTTAATTTGAAAGTCGAGCAACTTTTACTATACCTTATGGGAGGAGGGATGTTGTTCCAGCATTTAGTAACTGCGTAGCGAAAACTGCCTCTAAAAGCCGCCGACTTGTGCTGTGGGATGGAAAGCTGTTGAGAACATTTTCTTCCCTCACCGATTCTATGTCTTCTTGTCCACGATAGTCTGTCATATAAGTAAGAAGGGGAGTGAGACTTAAGAACACCAAAGAGTAGGGTCGCCAAGTGGAGTTTACGTCTAGCTTTCATTTTTAAAATGTTGTGCTCATTGAAGAAAGGTGTAACATGTCCTCTATAGGGCACTTTAAAACAGAACCGTGCACAGGCGTTTTGAAGTCTTTGGATCATTCTTTCAGTTTTTGATAGTAGTCTTTGGCCATACACCGTGTCCGCATAATTTAACTTAGATAAAACCAAAGACTCCACAAGCAAGACTCGCAATTCTTCACTAAGATAGGGACGGGCTTTGTATAGAATCTTAAGTCTATAATAGCAATTACGAATAGACTCAGACACGTGTTTGTGGAAACGAAGTTTCGTGTCCATGATAAGACCTAGATTACGTGCTTCGTAGACCCGTTCAATAGGCTCACCCATAATACTCACACAGCCGGTACAGGGTTTAATTTTACCTAACTGGTTTTTGGTTCCAAAAAGCATATATTTGGATTTTGAAGGATTCAAGGCAAGCGTGTTGGCATTGGACCATTGTACTATGTTTTCAAGATCTGTATTAAGATAGTTTAATGCTTGTTCATAGTCTTCCGGCTTAAATGATATATAAACTTGTGTATCATCGGCATAAATATGGTATTTGCATTTATTTATATTATTAACTAAATCGGCACAATACAAAATAAACAATACTGGCCCAAGAATCGAGCCCTGTGGAACCCCCCTTCCTACTGAGCGCTGTCTAGAGACAACTGTTGAGCCGTCCGCCCGACGTATTTCAACGAATTGCGTACGATCGCTAAGATAGCTATCAAACCATTTTATTGTGTCCTCGTCAAATCCATAAAAAATCATCTTTGACAATAATAGAGGAACGTTAATACAGTCAAAGGCGCGTGAAAAATCTAGCAACACCAAAAGAGTACACATACCATCATCTTGAGCCGACAAGATATTGTCTGTCACATCCAACAAGGCCGTGGTTGTACTACGGCCCTTTCTAAACCCCGATTGAACAACTGGGAGGATTTTATTAGTCTCTAAAAATTCAACTAATTGCGCGCAAACTACTTTCTCTAAAACTTTAGAAAGTACCGGCAGTATACTAATAGGTCTAAGATCCTTCATTTCTAACGCATTAAGAGTCTTCGGTAATGGGTGCACCTTGGCAACTTTCCATAACTCGGGGAAAGATGAGGATGTAACAGATGTATTTACTACAGCAGTCACGGCGTCCAAAGTCACAGGTAGTGTCAGTAATATCATATTTATTGTAAGGCCATCGCAACCTTCAGCATTCGATGTAATAGTGCTCAGTATGTTCGCGATTTCCTTGCGTGTAGTAGGCCTCAAACTAAACGTGGAACTATCGTTTCGTGCGTCTTCAAAATATGCAAGCAATGAATTGCTAACTGTATTCGCACCCGGTACATTCAGAAAATGGTCACAAATATTGTCGGGATCGTTAAAATGCAAAGGTAACTCCTTATGTTTAGATGGGAGCAGAGTAGACTTTAGGTTTTTCCAAAGCGCTCTGGAGTCGTTTATTTGAGTGTTGATTTTGTGTTTATAGTACGCTGATTTTTCGTAAAATAGAGATCTAGAAACAAGTGACTTCAATTCTTTGTAATATAACTTTTTAGAATCAGATTTTTTGTTTTTAAAATACTCTACGTGTGCTTTATTCCTCAAGTACATCATAAACTTAACATTTTCAGTTTAGGAGCTACGATGCCGCAGACAGACACAGATACACACGCTAAACTTATAACACCCCTCTTTTTCCGTCGGTGGTTAAAAATAAGCTAAGTTACCAAAAAATCTTCCACAAAAAACCGTGAAAACAATCGTGCATATTCCTAACCCCGAAACTACAGTAGATTGAAGTAAACAGCGTGTGGGGTCACAAGAAGGGCTCTCGCGTCGCCCGAGTGCGCCTCTCTTGACTCCAGCCAGCTTTTAGCGACGCTCAAGGACCAACTGCCAACCTGAATTTTACAATGCGTTTTCTGTATAAATAGCTTGGGGGTTAGATGGTACATTTGGGGCTAAAAGAGTAAAATCAAGCTAAATGTACTTACTAAATGATGGTTGTACGGACCTTAGGATAGAGCGACGACAGTTAAATACATTATGAAAGAGTAGGAACTACACGCCAATAAGCCAATGGGATGCAAGTTTTCTTTTAATTTATCTTTCAAAGTAAGAGCTCGTAATTCGATATTTTAATTTTATGGATGCCACTGAAATAAACGATTATTATTATTTTTGCGTCTTTGACATTTCTAGGTGACCTTTTTTTTTTTTTGTATTGTTAATCATCAAATGACTTCTCCCGCTCTGGTCGGAGCGGGAGGGCGTGTCAAACTCTTACTGTTTAAAACCCACCCGTGTTCCTTCAGTTGCCTGTGCGCCAGGGCCAGGCAGGCATCGGCCCTATCGGACCCCGCCAAATATGCTGACATCTCTTTGAGGCGCGCGTGGAACACAACGCGCCGTCGACCCCGGCCTGTTCCTTAGCGGATGGCGTGCTGCCCATTGCTCGCCGCCCGCGAGCCCGCGCCTACGGTGGCCAGGAGTCGGTTATCGACTCCCAACGCCCAGGGTGTCTCCTTTTGCGGCGACTAGGGGCGTGAGGGCGCAACGATTACCTCTTCCTCACGGGCTCCGCCTCCTCCTTCGCAAGCATTACTGCTTTGCAGAAGGTGGTGGTGGCTTCCAATGCCCTCTCGCTCCGTACCATGGCCTGGGCCAGGGCCGGAAGCGAGAGATCGCCGCCCCCGATCGCCGCCTGGAGAACACGGATTTCTAGGGGCCCTGGGGTTCCGTTCTTCTGAAAAGCGTACGACGGGTTGAAGCAAACTCGCAGAAACCCGTTAGATGCTTTTAATGAAATGAGGCACCAACTAGGTATTATTATTATTATTTTCTTCTCAATCAAGTCAAGTCTCCCTGAGGTCTTATATTATGCGATTGGCACGTAACCATAATAATATTTAACTTGCAGATAAAAGACAGAAGAACTTTAGAGCTGATAAAGAATTAGGTTTAAATCAAACTACTACTAATTAACTCAGAAGTTAATTAAAAGACCTTATTAAAAATGCTGTTGTAAAAATAATTACGCCTAAATGCCTATGGTGATGTAATGTAGTATACAATAAATAAATAAAAATAAGTGTTAGACAGTTTTTGGCTCAAAATTGATTTTATTTTGTTAGATATTACAGAATCAGCGCAAATTTAAGGATGTTGCAATAACACTCTGTTTCTGATAATGAGAATTTGAAGTTGAGAACTTTTCAAACTCTTCTTTAGTATTACTTAAGGAGATTAATAAACCCGTGAAATTTTTAATTTATTGCGTTTTTTCAATGAAATTACGTATTTCGCGGGCTTCCACCTTAAATATCTAATGCTAAAGTTGAGTTTGACAAGTTCTCAGCTTCAAATTCTCAATTCAGATACCCGGTTTCTGAATTCAGAATCTCAAGGTTGTGGGACATTATTCAGACCTTAGAATCGAACCCTATTCTCTCTCATCGGCTCTAAGCACAGTTACTGACCCAATAACATAAAATATTATGTTCTAAATCGCAGTCACGTCTACATGTAATGCTATTCATCGCTCGAAGCCCGACTGACCCAATTCCTCGGTCAACTCCCACTGCCTGCCGATATTTACTTAACAGACTACATCCTAACTAATATTATAAATGCGAAAGTAAGTTTGTTTGTTTGTTACGCTTTCACGCTAAATCGGCTGAACGGATTTAGATGAAATTTGGCACACAGATAGACCATGATCTGCGGAGTAATTGCCTAACACTATCAGTGGGAATGGGTTTCATTTTGACAGTTCAACAACATTCATTGCATTATTTAAGTTATTAACTAGACAATTTTTTTGAACATATGAAGCAATGGATTAGCAATAGGCTTCAAAATGATTCAGATTAGGATTGATAGTGTGTTACGTATGTAGGGTGCTGGGTAAGGACATAGGCTACTTTTCATCCTGGATCGTAGACGAAGTCGTGGCTATCATTTATAAAGATATCAAGCGGGCGACGCCGCTGGCGGAAGCTGGTTTTGTTATAAAGTTGTGACTTTCGATATGAATTTTGTTTATCGTAGGGGGTACTATGTAAAGACAATTCCACACTACGTTATGATACAAGTCGCGTTGTATATGCAGGGTACGTCTAGCTGAAACCATGTAAATACTTTTTACAGTTTCCGCGGGCTACAACACAAAATTCAATATTCGTATTGATTGTGAGCAACTAGATGCAATATCGACATGAATCACTTGTAAAAGAAACGTTATACGAGTGGCTTAGTCGAAATGCAGGGATAGGAATATTTCAGAAATATATTTTCTTACTTATTTGTGACACACAATAATATAACATTACAAAAACATCACAATCACAGGGAGATTTATCAAGCCCCATGCCTGACATGTAGCTCGATAAATCTATCCATTGTAGGCCTTTCTATAGTGTAGAAGGTTGGAAGATAGTCAATTATACTGCTGCATTTAAGGTAAACTGAATGTATTTAACGGACCAAAGGTAATACAAAGAAGCGAGGGAGCACACGCGAAGACCACTAATTGTGTACTTATTGCTAAGGTAATATTAATTAATGAAGTTACGTAAAAATGCTTAGTCGCCGAAAGTGTATGGTTTGACCGTACATATATATGCCATATAATAACCACAAAAAATTTGGAAATTAAATGAAGTTAAGTTTAAAATACAATAATAATGACATAGAAGAAATTAATAGTATCATTTTTTTAGGAGTAGTTATGGACAGACATTGCAATTGGAAAGCTCAAGTAGATAATGTATGTAAGAAAATAAACAAATTCGTATTTGCACTTAGGAGGATCAAAAATTTAACAGACATTCAAACAGCCTTATTGGTATACCATAGCCATGTTTGTTCTGTTCTAAGGTATGGAATAACTGTGTGGGGGAATCCAACAGATGCCCAGATTCATAGCCCAAAAAAAGTGTGTGAGGTCAATTTTTAATCTTAAGTGGACAGACTCTTGTAAACCTGTATTTATTCAGCAAAAGCTGCTTACCCTGCCGTCTTTATATGTATTTGAAACCTGCAAATTTGTAAGAAACAACTACTCGCTTTTTGAAAAAGGTCAAGAAGAAGAAAGAAGAAGAAGAAGAAAAAGTCGCTAGTAGTCCCGCGTAATAGACTAAAAATATGCAACAAAAATTGTTATACAATGGCGGTGAAAATATATAACTACTTAGCCGAAGAATTTAGAAGTGCAACAGATCTAGAATTTAATAGAAAACTATATAGCTGGTTGTGTGAGAGATGTTTTTATTCCATCAATGAATATTTTGACTGTAAAATCTAAAACTTATTTATTATTATGATTACGATATCTACATATTGACATTACTTATATAATATTGAAACATTTTAAATATTCTTGCTATTTTTTATTTATTTCTATATGTTTTGACATGACATTATTATATTTGATACCTATTTTAATATGAATTATTATTTTAAATGAATAGAATTGTATCTAATTTTAATTTTATTTTTAAAATAAGAAACAATTATTAGTATTTTTATGTTATTACTAATTACTTAATGTGTACTTACTGCATGCTTTATAACCAATATGTAAAATCTCAATATTTGCACGGCTGAAATGCCGAATATAGTGAAACCCATAGATCATAAGAACTTGATAACTACCTATATTCTTTCAAATAAATATATCATTCATTCATTCATTCAACGGCTTGGCACCCGACGATGGGAAGAGGCCAGACGGAAAGATCATAATGCCCTGGAAGTTAGGCAGGGCTTTGGTATGGGATGCAACATGTGTCGACACCCTTGCGCCATCCCATCTTCCTAGCACGACGGGCTGTGCTGGGGCTGCTGCTGCAGGTGCAGAAAACTTCAAACGGCAGGAATATTCCAATCTTATTGGGAGTTATATGTTCGAGCCGTTCGGGGTTGAAACAATAGGGCCGTGGCGACCGAGTGACCACTTGTTTTTTCGAGACATCGCTAAGCGGTTGGTCGACTCTTTACGTGACTAGAGGTTTGGCCTATTTTTAAGCCAAAGAATCAGCATCGCCATACAAAGTGGCAATGCTGCCAGCCTTTTGGGAACTTTAGATTTATCCATTAATTCGTCATGTCTAAATAAAGGAGCAACATGGCTTCGTCAGAGATAGGTCTTGCATAAGCAATCTCTTGATATTCACAACACAACTATTTCAAAATATTGATAACAGACAACAAACAGGCACGGTATACACTGATTTTCAAAAGGCATTTGATAAAGTGGATCATAGATTGCTGCTCGATAAAATTGCGTACAATGGTATCAGAGGAGATCTCCTGCGTTGGTTAGTCTCCTATATAACCAATAGGACCCAAAAGGTTGTGATCAATGGCTTCGAGTCTAGCTGTATTCAAGTTACATCAGGAGTCCCTCAAGGCTCAATTTTAGAACCTTTATTGTTTATATTGTTCATAAATGACATAAAAAAATGCTTTCAAAATTCAAAATTTCTCTTATACGCTGACGATTTAAAAGTTTTTGAACTAGTTTCAAATTAACGACTGTGTTGAATTCCAACGTGATCTTGATCATTTCTCAGACTATTGCTCGTATAATAAATTGTCCCTTAGCTTGCCTAAGTGTCATAGTATAACGTTCACTAAAAAGAAAAATATCACACATTTCAATTATCGACTTGCTAATACTGTTATTAGCAAAGTTAGCAATCTTCGTGATCTTGGTGTGCAGCTGCACTCAAAACTTCATCTTGATATTCATGTGGAAAACATTGTCAATAAGGCATATCAGATGTTTGGCTTTGTAATGAGAGCATCTATAGATTTCCATCGTCCCTCCACCTTCTTGCACCTGTATAAGTCCATAATTAGGCCGCAATTAGAATACGCAGTACCGATCTGGAATCCTTACTATAAAAAATATATCGAAATTATAGAATTAGTCCAACGCAAGTACCTTTGTGCTATACAATTTAGATGTTTTCGAAAGAAAACATTACACCAATCGCTTCTTAAAAAATACGGCCTGCTTACGTTACAGTCAAGACGTGTCCTCCTTGAGACAATGACGTTATTCAGTGTATGCCGAAACAAGTTTGATTGCCCTGACTTGGTAGCTGGTTTGTGTTATCTGGTTCCTCGAACAGTACATACATGTACGGGAGGTACGCACCAGGCGACTGTTCGCTACCAGCTTTTCTAGATCCAATGCTAGTGTGCGCTCACCGCTATACCGCTTGATCGATACATACAATACGCATTTTAGTGCGGTAGACATATTATTCCTAAGCAGGTATAAATTCAAAAATTATATAATTAAAATTCTAAAGGATTGGCAGTAGGCAACAACACAATAATCAATGTAGGTATCATTATTAATAGGCTGGGGACCTGTACGATACATCACGCAAGAATTTAGTTTTATTTTCTTGAATTTTGTTTTCTCTTGTTTTATTTTTCATTAATTTTTATTTTTATTATTTTTTATTTGTTACTTCTTTTATAGAATATACCTAGTTTAACCTTTTTCTTTTAACGTATTTTTTATTAAGTTAGCTCTACTACAGTTAACGTTTGCTAACAGCTTGTTTTTATTATATAAAATAGTAATCTGTGGGTAGTATATTTGTTAATTTTAATTTTAAGACTACTATGTTTATGCCTAGTATACTACTGTTTGTTTTCCCAAATATAATAAATGTCGATAGCGATGCGGATGAATTTTTTGATGTTCTATGATTATTTTCCTTCTATTTCAAAGTCAAAGTCAAATCATTTATTTCAAATAGGCACATAAAAGGTACTTTTGAACGTCAAAATTTACAATTGATTACACAGGAAAACAAAATTGAACTTTTATTTTGTTGCATGAAGTTTTACTACCGTTGTTTACTAATTAGGATGCGCTGATTTCGAATCTAGCCTCAGATTTTTTGTAGCAGCTCTAGTTAGTGAGATACAGGTACCGTCTTAAATTTACCTAAGTAATCGATAATTTCTATCAATAGCAGTGTAACTAAACTAGTTTCTGCATAATTTTTATTATGTCTTCCTCAAGAAAGACGTGTTTAAACAGTCATGACTATTTTTGTGTTATTTGTGGAGAATATATTTTCAAAAAAATCCGTTTAAGCGCCTCCGACTTCGTGAAAAAAGCATACTTAGACTACTTTGGGTTTCCATTGCTGACAAATGCCAAGCCTTGGATACCTAGTTTGATATATTAAAATTGTGTCGAGTCTTTGCGATTACGGGCAAGCAAAAAAATAACCTCTTTAAGTACCACAGCAGCCATGTACATCTTCGGAACATCCAGACGAGTGCAGTCTTCAAACTGAAAATGACGACAGTAGTAGAGACAGTGATCTTGATCGCTTCGTTTCGTTTATCCCCGACCACTAAAGCAAGGTGATTTAAATAACTTGATCAGGGACCTTGGACTGTCAATGACTGCATCAGAAGTTCTAGCTTCCCGGTTGAATGAAAGAAACCTGTTGACAAAAGGAACAAAAATATCGTTCTACCGTAACAGGGAAAATAGTTTACAGGGAGTAAACTATTTTCTTTACTGAACAAGACAATTTCGTGTTTTGTTCTGACATTCCGGGTCTTATGAAAAGCTGATAGAAGATACACATTTTATCAATCTTATGACAGTAATCGAAAAATGTGCACGGCAAGAGTTTGTTTGGGTAGTGAGGATTATTTTGGGAAATAGAAAATCGAATGGCTACATTCAGCACATTGAACAGTTGCTGATGCACTTTGAGCGACTGGGATGCAACAAGAGTATAAAGCTTCACTACCTTCATAGCCATCTCGAATATTTTCCTGAAAATCTCGGTGACCTCAGCGTGGAACAAGGGGAGCGTTTCCACCAGGATATTCGCACTATGGAGGAGAGATATCAGGGATATTGGAACGTATGTATATACGATGGCTGATTATTGCTGGAGCATTTAAAATAGCAGTACTAACAAATATCACGCGAGAAAATCATATAAAATAAAATTTCATTCGGAATAAACATATTTAATAATTTTTTATACTTTAAACTCAGTGCATTTTTTGTTAAAAATCCCATCACTCCATAGCTGCTAAACTAGAGCTGCTGCATAAAAAAGCCATATGGTTTTGAAATCAGCGTGGAAAGACTATTCAGATTCATGAAATAAAATTCATGCAACGGACATGCTGTTTTCCTGTGTTATTGATTTATTGATGATTGATTCTAGTTGCCCCTTCCAAAACGTAGTTTCGTATGGACAAGAATGGGCAAGAAACTCCACCGTTACTCTTTTAAAAATGTTTTACAATATGATGTATACATTAAGTATATAATTATACACACATCAACAGAATCTAGGGATACCTTAATCCTAAATTATTTACGAAGTAATAGTTTAAAATCTTTTTAGTTTCCATAAAAAGTTTATATACAGATTGAAACCTCTTTTATTCTATATTCAAAATTTAAAAATGAAAGTAAAAAAAAACAAAAGAAACAATAAAATACGGCGGCAAAATTGTTAGTAATTTGTTATGATAAGGAAAATTAAAATTGTTTTATTAGTATTAATTATTGAAAACTTTTTGATAAAAAAAACAACCGACTTCCAAAAAATACACTACAAAGTGAAAAATAAATTTAATTTCGGAAGTCGGTGTCTTTGGATCTTTATTTTAGTGTTTTGCCACCGACTTCCGAAATGAAAGTTATTTTTCACTTTGTAGTGTATTTTTTGGAAGTCGGTTGTTTTTTTTATCAAAAAGTTTTTAATTTTTAACTTTTTAGTGGGTTACATAATAATTTATCGAAATTACAATAGCCTAATGTCAACTGCGCATCACTTTTTACAAAATATTTCGTTTCCCGGTGCAAGGAATTGAGGAGTTTATTGTTGAGGATTTGTCTTGGTAAAAACCAGAAGAACTGGAGCTGATGGTGAAACCACCATCAGCTCCATTTCACCATATGCATTGTGACAAGCATAAATTGCTTAGCAACCAACGAAAGAGCATTGCTAGAGGTGACGCGATTACGCAACTTAAATTCAGTCTCAAATTGACGCATCAGCATGACTAGTAGGTTGCCCTATGAAAAATTTTCAATCTTAATTGGGTATTATTTTTGTACGACCTGAATATTTTGGAATATTACCGTATGAAGTAAGCCCAACAAAAGGTAACTGCTGTAAATCGTTGAGGAATTCCCTCGACTGTCTATGGTCTCCATCATCAGACCTGTAATGGCACTTATAACCCATACGGGTGCAAAGTTCTCATCAATATAAATGAATTAAGTCCAAACACAAGGTAGCTACTGTAAACCGTTGAGGAGTTCCCTTAACTGTCTTTCATCTTCATCATCAGACCCCTAATGATAGTCATAACACATCTGGGTATAGTATTCTCATCAATAAAAATTAATCAAGCCCAAACACAAGGTAACTGCTGTAAATCGTTAAGGAATTCCTTCAACTGTCTATGGTCTCCATCATCAGACCTGTAATAGCACTTATAACCCATATGAGTGCAAAGTTCTCATCAATATAAATGAATTAAAACGAATCACAAGGTAGCTACTGTAAACCGTTGAGGAGTTCCCTTAACTGTCCTTCGTCGTCATCATCGGACCCCTAATGACTGTCACAACCCTTCAGGTGTAAAGTTCTCATAAATACAAATTAATCAAGCCCAAACACAAGGTAGCTGCTGTAAATCATTGAGGAATTCCCTCGACTGTCTTTCGGCTTCATCATCAGATCGATTCCAGACCTTCATTAAATTGTAGTTCTTTAAAATACTTAATGAAAAAATTCACAAACGCACTAGGCGCTCCTACGATTTTCGAAAGTTCCTCTCGATTTCTCCGGGATTCCATCATCAGATCCTGGTTTCCTTATCATGGAACTACCCTTGAAGTATGTCCTTTCTAACAAAAAAAGAATCATCCAAATCGGTTCACCCAGGAAAGAGTTCTGATATAACACACATAAAAAAAAAAAAAAAAACAGGCGAATTGAGAACCTCCTCCTTTTTGTGAAGTCGGTTAAAAAGGGATTAGATTGTTTTTCTTTTTTAATTTAACGTGCCGTGTGAACTTTAAGAGTCATGTCACGTCGTCATTTGAGTCGAGATGAAATGTTACGAGCCGTGGGTATGTTAGAAAATGGTGCTATTCAAAGCGTCGTTGCTGAGGCCCTGTACACCAGCCAAAACGTGATATCAAGGTTGTGGTCACGTTATCGCAGTCTCGGTTTGGGTTTCATCCCGATTCACGAAGAACACGTGTTTGGAGAACTCCAGGGAGAGTTAGCCATCTACGGCACCCTCAGGAGGTCCACTCATACCAAGGCGGGAACGGGACCGAACAACAACTTTACGAACAGTTACAAAGAACATGGGACCTCATACCGCAGCAAGACATTGACAGTTTAATTTTAAGTATGAACAATCGATGTCGATGTGTAAGAGGTGGCAACACTGATTATTAATAATTAGATTTTATAAGATTTATTCAATTTTAATTAAATTTTATAGTTTTATGAAGAAATGAAGTTTTTTCACCATACAAATTTTCAACGGAGATTAAAAAAAAAAAACATTTTTATTTAAAACAAAGAAATCACTAAATATTATTTATTTTTTATTAAAGACCTTAAAATATGCTATCATTCTTCCATTTACTATATCAGAAAATTCTTCATAGATTTATAGATATTTGATGAAATATAAAATATCCCTAGATTCTGTTGATTTGTGTGAAGACGATGCACCTAGAATAAAATTACTATACCACAATAGGTAAAAAGAATTAAATATAACGCAATGACAGGTAAATCAATTATGAGATAGATACATGGTGCTCACATATTTACAAATATTGAAAATAAATAATTTTTCCAAAATTTCACAAGTAATAATTTAGTGTGTGAGTTAAAGTAGTTACATGATGTAAAAATCAATGTCATACAAATTATACAATTAAATTAGCAACCAGTTTGATTTTGTCTAGACTCTAGATTGTCCTATGGAGCAAGACCAGCATGTTTCCAAGCAATCTTATCTAGGATGTAATCCTCTAATTTGTTGTATTTGTTGTCTATTTTGTTGTAACATTTAACCCAGTACCCCATAAAAGATTTATGTACTTTAGATAATCTAAAAAATGGTTGATCTATTTTATCTTTATTTCTAGTATTAAAATTATGTCTATCACTTATTAAAAAGATGTAGATTTTTTCTTACATATTAGGTTGGGGAAAAATTCTTTTCGCACTATAGGATGTATGAACTTGTAATAAAATCTCTTTGGCTATACTATTTGTATCTGGCTGGTTTTGGTATCATTGAAAGTTTAAATTTTAAAGAACATAATTCCAACTTCAAATTACGAAAATGTGTGATTTTCATTTGTTTTTCGTACTGTCAAGATGAGTGAATCTAATGAAGAAATTCGATACATTTTAAAATTTTACTACAAAAAAAGGTGAAAATGCAACGCAAGCCGCGAAAAAAAATTGTGATGTTTATGGACCTAGTGCAGTGTCTGTGAGAGTAGCACAAATTTGGTTTAAGCGTTTTCAATCCGGAAATTTTGATGTCAAAGATGCACGTCGCTCTGGTCGGGCGACCAGAGCGACGTGCATCTTTGACATCACGGTATTACGGATAAAATGGATGCCATTTTTGAAAAAGTGGAGCAAGATGCCATATCAGTAGTTACGACGTAGCTGAAGCGTTTTGGCACATTTGAAATAAACTGGGTACACAAAAAGCTCGATATTTGGGTACCTCACGAGCTCACTGAAAGAAACCTAATGAACCGTGTACTCATTTGTGATTCTTTATTACGACGTAATGAAACCGAACCATTTTTGAAGAAGCTGATAATTGGTGATGAAAAGTGGATCTCGTACGACAAGAACGTGTGAAAAAGGTCGTGGTCAAAGGCCGGTCAGGCTTCACAGACTGTGGCGAAACCCCGAGTAAATTCGCAACAAGGTGATGCTGTGTGTGTGGTGGGATTGGAAGGGCATTATTCATTATGAGCTGTTACCACCAGGCAGGACCATCGATTCTGAACTCTACTGCGAACAACTGATGAGATTAAAGCAAGAAGTTGAGAGAAAGCGGCCGGAATTAATCAACAGAATGGGTGTGGTTTTTCATCATGATAACGCTAGACCTCACATATCTTTAGCCACTCAGCAAAAATTAAGAGAGTTTGGCTGGGAGGTGTTAATGCATCCGCCGTATAGTCCTGACCTTGCACCTTCAGATTTCCACCTGTTTCGGTCTCTTCAGAATTCTTTAGGCAGTGTCAGGTTAAAATCACGAGAGAACTGCCAAAACCACTTGTCGCGGTATTTTGATCAGAAGTCCCAAAATTTCTATAGCAATGGGATCATGTCCCTACCTACAAGATGGCAAAAAGTTATCAAACAAAATGGTATCTACATACTTTAGTTAAATGTAAATAAACTATATTTAAAAATGTTTTGAATTTTCTTAAAAAATGCGAAGAAACTTTTTCCCCAACTTATTACATAATATTTTCATAAATGAATTGGCAAGGTACCGTCATAATATTAATCCTTTTAAATAATTTCCTAAGAGATTCGCAACGACGTACTCGTACATAGATTGTAAATGGCCCTGATAGCTCTCTTTTGCAAAATGAAAATGGATTCAATGTCAGCAGCCCGACCCCACAGTAAAATGCCATATGACAGAATGCTGTGGAAGTAGCTAAAATAGACCAAACGCGCGGTTTCTACATCTGTTAACTGTCTTATCTTCCTAACAGCATAAGCGGCCGAGCTTAATTGCCCCGCAAGAGATGTTATATGGGGTCCCCGTTGTTATTTCTCGTCTAGCGTGATTCCCAGGAAAATAGTCTGATTAACAAATTCTAGTTTTTCTCCATTCAATATGATGTCACATTCGCAACTTCTAAAATTCGGTAATTGAAATCTAATGCAATTGGTTTTTTTTTCATTTAGTACCAAATTATTTACCATAAACCAATCTTGGACCTGAAGAATAGAGTTATTCAGGTCGTCAAGATTTTGTGACCGTCGGTCTATTTTAAAGATCACTTATGTGTCATCTGCAAATAACACCATCTTCGGTTGATTCTGCAGTAATTGAGGTAAATCATTAATGTAAACTAAAAAGAGGAATGGATCTTATATCGAACCTTGAGGAACGCCCATTGTCATTGCAGACCCTAATGAGTTCATGCCGTTTACTTGACCTTTCCATCTTTCAGGTATGATCTTAGTAGATCAAGAGCTGTATTTCTAATCTCATAGTGCTCTAGTTTCAGCAGAAGTGTCTCACGGTTTATGCAATCGAACGCCTTAGAGAAGTCGCAAAAGATTCCAATGGCATCTTGTGCTTCTTCCCAGGCGTTAAAAATGTTTTTTTATTAGGGTGACACCAGCGTCAGTGGTACAACGCCCTTTGTTGAAACCGTACTGTTGTTCATAAAAGATGTTTTTTTTATAAAAGTGACGTAACATTTGATTAAGCATTAACTTTTCAAACACCTTACTGAGAACTGGCAGAATTGACACAGGCCTATAATTGTTAGGTTATTTGCTATCACCGGATTTTAACAATGGAACTACTTTACTGTGTTTCATAAGATCCGGAAAGACTCCTTGGTCTACACTGGTGTTAAATATGAAAGCTAAATAGGGCACAATGGTTTCGATGAGAGATCTACAAACTTTTACAGACATTCCCCAGAGATCCTCTGTTGATTTAATTTTAAGATCTTCAAAAGCTTTTATAACAGCTTGGGGGTTTGTATGCTGAAACCTAAACTCCAAAGGGCATGCCTTTGTATTATTTTTAAGTAAGGCAGCAGAAAGCGCGGGTGATGAATTTAAAGCTTCAGTAGTTTCAAAGGGAATATTAGTAAAAAAGTTTTCAAATTCCTGAGCTATTTCTACATCTGAGTTGGAGGGGCCATGTGCAGTCTCTAAATTTAATTCTGTATTACGCTGTTTTTTCCTGCCTGTTTCATTATTTATTATTCGCCAGGTAGTTTTTATTTTATCATCAGCTGATTTTATTTTATTGCTAATATAAAGAGCTTTTGCTATTTTACACATACTTTTAAAAGTTTTTGAATATTTTGCAACATACTGATGAAAGCTTATATTATTCATATGTTGCTTTAGACCGTAAAGTTCAAATTGTTCTTCCCTGCTTTTACGAATACCCATGGAGTCGCCCAATCACTAAATAAAAACTTTATGTAAATAGTTTTAGTCTTTAGTGGTAAAGAGTTATTAAATTGAGTGTTTAATAGTGTAAAGAACTCGGCGTAGAACTCATTTGGGTCATCTATATTATTAAACCTTTGGTCACATAATGTACCGGCCAAAGAATTATTTAATTTCTCTAAATTTTTACATGTAATTGGCCTAAACCTTATTAATTTTTTTTGTAAAGGCATGTAGGAGCAAAATGTTATTGTTTGGCCACTGTGATCAGATGGCAACTTAGTTAACTTTTGGGAGCGTTGCCGGAGGAATTTGGAAGTAAAACGAGGAGTTTTAATCGGAGGGTGGTTTATTATAGACTAACTTCCTAAAACATATTTCTTAAACTAGTTTACTAATCGCTAATAAATCTTAACTTATGTCTGTCAACACTAATTGGCAGACCATTTAAAACTCGTGGATTGCCATGAGAACGAAATATCGCGGCAACGGTACTTCAGTACAAGTGGGTCCTTTTGCCACAACCAAACATGAATGATTGCTAACACAAGGGCGAGATGCATAACTACTTATTTACAATTTGTTTGTGTAAATAATCACAATTACAAAAAAATCTCTCAAAGAGAGGAGGCCTATGTCCCAGCAGTGGGAACATTATAGGCTGATTATGTACAAAAAAATATATCTATACAAGTGGCAGAAGAAGCTGTCACTCGGGTTGGTTCAATAAAAACATTTGACAAATCAAATGACCCAAAAAGACTTAATAATCTAACAGTATTCGAGTTATTTTACAATAAAGTAATATTAAAATTTCCACATATGATTATTGACTTACTACTAGTACTAAGTTTCTTATTTGAGTCGTTTATTTTATTTATATGTACATAGTATTAATATTATTTTAAGTCTGTGAGCTTATATATATATACTAATCAAATAATAAATAATAGTAAAATGTATTTTGATAACGTAAATATGAAGAAAAAAAAATATTACTTGTGGAATGGGCAACAATTCGAATAAAACGTTTTTTTAATACCTACTCTGTCCGTGGGAATATGAATATATTGTTCTATTGTGGTATAGTAACTTTAAGGCGCAACCTGACTGATAAAGTGCTAATTTTATTATTAAGGTTCTAATTTGATTAAGATTAATTTTGATAAGGCTATTTCTACTAATTTACTTCTGTAAGCTTAGCATGACACTTTCTATTTCTACGAAGAATAGACACAGGTCTTTCTCTACAAGGTGACATTTTGTTTCTCCATTTTTGAAATCGCACCGTAGAAATCCTTCTACAATCTTTTATTTTGTCTTTCGTCTTTAACGATCTTTTTTATGTAGATTATTTGAGAAGAAAGATTTCTATCCCAAACTGTCAAAATCACACTAACAACTGACAGTTGTGTAAGGTAATGAAGACAATTTGATTTTGTTATCGCGTACTAAAGACAGTAGAAAACTTTCTACTCGACGGCCACAAAGTATTAATTATCTACAAAATCATGTTTTTATAGGAGAGCGTTTTGAACGCAAAACGCAGCCTCGACGTGTTTTTAATGTTTTTTTTTACATTTTGTATGGAAAATATGAAAAATGATTACCTACATGTTGAGTTTTAGGATTTACAGTTTTCATAGAGGGCATTGAAATATTCATTATTTTTACGATAGGACACACCATTTTCTAGATAAAAGCTAAATAAAAGAAAAACAAGAATAAACGAAATTTTGGTGATTTTTTGTCTAGTTTAGAGGCATTTGTGACAAGACAATCGGCACCATTACCAAGGAAATGGTAAAGGCCAATATTACTGTAATATTTTTTTGTTCCAAAATACGGCGCTTCAACACATAACTTTTTTTTTGTAGTTTTCTTTATATACGTGTTTTATTATCAGTAAAAATTGAGAAACAAACAGAAAAAAATGCTATGACAAAACAAAGAATTCTGAGTCGATTTATGTAAAAGAGTAATTTCGTAAAAAGTGCATCTACTTTGCTGCCATCATACTGTCTACGCGGAACCTCATTTTTGTCCACTCTTCCGTCCGACAAAACCGTGCTCGTGCTAAGCCTGCTGGAAAGGGTAACTGGACAAAAAATACTGAAAATATATCTCCTGGAGGGAAATAATTAAGAAAGAGAAAAATCGGTAGTTTTAGACATACAGAGACGTTTATTACGCCATTTTTCTGTCCAGATTAATTGAACACTGTAAGGCACCTGTCCTACCACCATTGTCTAAAAAGAAGCGATTAGAGCTAGCAACTAAAATGGAGTTGGCGAGCAAAGAGCAGCGAGTGCGCAACGGCGACGGCGGTGATGCGTATGTAACAATGTACCAGACGTGAGTGGAAATGTGTGATGTGGAAAAGTGAAATGGATATTTTTTGTTCAAAAACGAGCTAGCTACGCTGTGTTTTTTTATACATAAATTCATGCCTTCTTTCTATGGGGTAGGCAGAAAGTTGAGAACGCCTGCTACGATCTTTATACCTATATACTCCTTTTGCTTCGTTTCCGATCATACATGAGGTCATATTCAAACAATGCCTAAAACACTAATTTAAATACAATAGGTAAATAAATTGTTATCAAAATTAATTCCAATAATTTAAATTTTATTATTCTTCGAAGCAATGTTTTATCCGGTCTTTTAATTCAAAAAATCTCTCATACCTACAGAATAAACTTTAATAAAAATTATAAAATATTTACATAGTTTTATTCAAGGCAGTTAAGTACTGGTTTTAATTTTGCTTAGTACTAAAATTTTATGTTAGTACCTAAGTTGTCATACTTTAGTATTAAACCAGATTTTAATTGAAAATGTCGTGTGTCGCGTAGCTCAGTGTAACAACAAAATGTTTACTACATTTTTATTATTTATTTTGTTTCAAAGTTCAACTCCCGTGATATACACGCTCAATGGTACGTGCAATTGGCTATATTGAACTTCGTTTGAGTTTTTTTGAACATTTCATATTTTGTTAAGTACCTGGTACTTGTTGGCTTGCCAACACTGTACTCCCATACCTATTAACACTAATTGGAAAACATTATATTTATGCCAATTCTTTTTAAACAGTAACTGTGGAGTTTCTTGCCGGCTCTTCTCCATAGGAAACGACCAATTGGAACCGTGCTCCTAGCTTCTGACGTTTCATAATTAGCTATGTTGGTTTATGTGAAATAAGTGACCACATACCAAATTTAAATCACAATCGGTCGAGCCATTTTCGAGTTTTTGCGAGACTAACGCACGGCAATTGATTTTTAAAACGGGTGTAAAAAGACACTTAATGAAGCCGAGAGTCACTTGTATCCCCGTCATTGTAATAATGTTTTTGTACTGGACCATTCCTACGAACCATCACCCGAATTACGCAATACCCTATCTATCACAGTCTGAATCATTTTGAAGCCTTTTGCTAATCCATTGCTTCATTTGTTCGAAAAAATTGTCTGCTCAACAACGTAAATAACGCAATAAATGTTGTTGAACTGTCAAAATGAAACCCATTCCTACTGTTAGTGTGTTACGTAACTACCCTGCTGATTACAGAGATATTGAATATCAACATTCCAACTTTTACTAACGTTTTTTGCGAAAACAAGTTTTTAATGTTATAACACAACTTGAAATACTCCCACGACCCCTGTATTGAAACCTGCTCCTAAAAGCACAATGTTTTGCGTACGTTATGTTGTGCACTACTTTAAACAGCGATTTTACAAAAAAAAAAAACGTTTCCATAAATTATTTTTGTGTAATGTTACTTAGTTTGATGTACAGAATGCGTAGCTGACGGGTATGTGATGGCTTTTTACACCTTGTACACAAACATGCAATGCATAATCACTGCAGTGCCTTTTTATCAAACAACCCATGTATTAGAGCAAAAAAAAAAAAAACCAAATCATTTCATTTCATTTATTCAATTCAATAACAATTTATATTGTGTCTCAATGTTTTACAAAGATCCCTACGCAAATAAATTAGAATAATTACAAGTTAAACACAGAATTAAATTAGTTCCACACAATCTCCTTTTCTACCTACATTAATATTAACAAAATTCATAAACTTCAAAAATATAAAACAATTTAACAAAATATAAACAAAAATACATGTCACTAATTCCTAGCCAATAATTTCATATAGTTTCCAATAATAATAATAAAAATCACAAAATTAATTTACAATATCCACTATCCAGGCACATATTTAAAAAAAACAAATAAAATAACAGTTTTGCTCCTTAACATTTCCATCCAGAATAACAATATTTTATCTAATATCCACTATAATCAATCAAGTTTCGTAATATTTATCTAATATTCAATAAAACCAATCAAGTTTCGTAGTATTTTATCTGATATGGTCGATGATAGTGAGAGAGACGTACCTTCTCCGTCATACGTACATACAATACACAAACACATACATACACCCCTTACCCATACACACACTCACACTCCTTACACACACACACACCCCTTACCCACGCACACATACACACATACCGTCACACAAAAACAGCGCACTACAAACAGATTTAATCCAATCACAACTGCTGAAAGTGTTCACATGAAATGTTTAATTTACAGATATAATGTTATTGACCATGTAATGATAGAAAGACAGATCGACAATAAGTCACTCTGAAAGGGTACAACTTAATTTACGCAACCATCTGTCCGAATACTGTCTCTTAAGATACAGGCCTACTAGTTTAAGAGACAGGCTTTGTATTTTTGGTTCTATAAATTTTTGAAGCCTTTTAACTTTTGTACAAACAATTATGTATGATTTTGGTTTATCTCTACCACTTTACTTAATAATAGGTCTTTACCTATGAAATTGCCGTTTTGTATGAAAAAATTTAAACGAATTTTTTTCATGAATTTTTTATTTGTATTAATCGAAGTAATCACCCATGCAATCAATGCATCTTTGCCATCGCAGTGGCAGTTTATTGATGCCCTTCTTAAAGAAATCAGCTGGACGGGAGGCAACAAATTCTTCAAAGGCATTTTGTACTGCCTCTCGGGTATTAAATTTTTTTCCCGCCAAGAAGTTATCCAAATTCTGGAAAAAGTAGTAGTCTGTAGGCGCAAGGTCTGGTGAGTAGGGCGGATGACGGAGAGCTTCCAACCCCAGTTCTTGCAACTTGGAGACCGTCTGCTGTGCAGTATGAGGTCGCGCGTTGTCGTGCAGGAGCAGCGGAGACGAGCGATTGACCAATGCTGGTTGGAGATGCGCCAGCTTCTCCATCATTGTGTTCAGTTCTTCACAGTACACATCTGCAGTAATGCTCACCCCGTTTGGTAAGAAGCTGTGATGAATCACACCGGCGCTAGACCACCAAACAGTGACCATCACTTTTCTAGGGGTAAGTTTTCGTTTAGGGCATTGTTTAGGTGCTGAACCAGGATCCAACCAACTTGCTGAGCGCTTACGGTTATCAAACAGAATCCATTTTTCATCGCAGGTAACAATGCGGTTCAAAATTCCTTCATTTGTGTGTCTGTTGAGCAGTGCAAGGCACGTCTCGACGCGTACTTCGCGCTGGCGATCATTGAGTTCGTGGGGCACCCATTTGTCAAGCTTTTTTACCTTGCCAATTTGACGCAAATGGACCAATATTGTTTTGACGCTAACGTCGAAAGCTGCTGCTAATTCAGCCGTAGATTGTGTATCATCAGCTTCCACAATCGCCTTTAATTCGTCATTGTCGACCAAAGTCTTCGGACGACCGCGAGGTTCATTTTTCAGGTCGAAATTTCCAGAACGGAAGCGAGCAAACCAATAACAGGTGGTGCGTTGGTTTGTAGTGTTAGCTCCGTAAACGTCGTTGATGTTGCGTGCCGCTTGTGCCGCGTTGCTGCCACGACGGTACTCATATTCCATAATTACTCGAATTTTTAACGTATCCATGATGACGAAAAAGATTGAAATGCGATGAAAATGTAACACTAATCAATAAAGGAATGACTACTTTTAGAAAAAAAAATCCATGTTTTTAAAATAAAATTAATTTGAAATTAGAATTCTTAGCCAAACAAAAATTATTTTGATTTGAAATGGCCAGTACTGCAGAACGGCAATTTCATAGGTAAAGACCTAATATGTGTGTATGTATTACTTTAGATTAATAAACATTAGGATAATAATTATTATTAAATCTTATGTTTGAAGTAAAATTCTATTATTTGTCGCCACCTTAAATATTTTTTTACTCTATACTTATGTATCTAAAGAGATCCGCTGTTTATTATTCACAATTATTGTGACCAACAAGGTAACTTACTCAATACTCTCAGCCCTTATCCTTTATCAAATAATTCAATAATGATTTACATCTACTGTTGTTATATTTGCAGACTCGGACTATGCTCGTATGCCTCCGTTGTTCCACCTGGACAACTACGAAGAATGCTTCGATGAACCTGATTCGATTTACTGCGTTGCAGAATTTGCCCTGGTCTCGGATGAGCCAAGCGAGCTCTTGACTATGATGCACGTAAGTTTTGGCACTTGCTTCATCGTTATTTTGGACCTCTACGGTGGTGGTTCTCAGGATATAAGATCCAGGCTTCAGGTTTATTGGTGAAATGTACGTATGAAAATGTACGGTACGGTGAAACTTACCTAAATATAATAATAATAATGGCAACACCGTATCAACGAAATGTCTCGTTTTCCAATTTTTTGTAATTTTAACAGAGAAAGTGATTTGGACCCAGCCTTACAACAGTATTTCATTTTATATAAAACCTGAAACTTGAAACCATTTTAAAATAAAAAAAGAAACCAAAATGAATTAGATTTAATCAAAAACTGCCGAATCGGAGGTGACATGACAGATGTCACCTCCGATAATACAAACATGAAAACTAAATAGGAAAATGAAGATGAAAATAAAATGTTGACAAGATCAGCCACACGCCGAGCATGCCCACCACCTCCGGACTCGTCGCTCAGCTCCGCCTCACTGCCATCTGTATATCCAGTATCCAGCCCCACTGTGAGCGCTGTGACGACACCGGCCGCGGTAGTTGCGTCGAGCTCGAGCGACGAGTATTTCTCCCCGCCCACGACGACACCACCTGCTCGTCGACGTGGAGGACACTGGCTGCCGGACGGTTTAGGATCTCGAGGCCTACCGGCCTCTGATAAGGTTCCAGCTTCCGGCGGAAGTGTGCAGCGCATGAGATGGACACGATCCATCAATGAAAACGTCATGCGCTGATACTATGGGGCTACAGAGGGGGGAAACAATCTGACCGCGTACCGTGTTCGGATGCTCTCTCTTTTTCAGGTGCTTGAGCCAGCTGTCAACGTGTCGGCACAACGACTGTCGGATCAGGTGCGGGTCATCCAACGTAATCATTTGTTGGATGACACTGTACTTGATCGCCTGCGAAATGAAATGCAGAGTAGTCATGTCATCGCCCCCCCGTCGCAGACTGTGGTAGTACTACCATAGTCTAACACAAGCCAAGCAGACGAGGAGAGTGATGATAGGGCTACAAACGTAAGTACCCAGTGCAATGATGAATTGAGGAGTGCTTTGGAGGATGCGATTCGAGAATATCGGTTCATATCGCTCGAACTTAGACCACGCTTACCTCGTTTACCCATGCATAACAAAAATAGGGCGCTGGTGGTGGCTTGGATCAAGTTTGCTAATGATTCTAGAGCTACACGACCGAAACCAGCCGTATCAGCTTGGCAGTGCAGAATTGAGCGCCGTATTGGTGGGGCCAGAGCTCTCATCGGCAAACTAATCTGCTTCAGGGAGGGCAATACTTGCCCTAGAGTGATGCGCTTTGTGAGACGCGCATTTGCAGGGACTGATATCAGTCCTCAGGACTATATGTCCTGTGTCACAGAGCGCATCGACTTCCTGAAGCAGAAAGTGTATGCATGGGCGAACCGTATTCGTAGGTATAAGGGGCGAGTGGAGCGGTACACTCAGAATCGCACCTTCCAGCGCGATGAAGTGTGGGTTTATAGGGGTTGGGAGCGACCGGATCAAGGTGTGGCTGACACGTGCCTACCAGATGATGATGCCATATGTTCTTTTTGGCGTAATATCTGGTCGGTGCCTGTCAGTCACACCGAAGGTGATTGGACTCGGGAAGTCGAGCGAGCCTGTGATCCAATACCAGAAATGGGGGCTATTACCATCTGCCCCCAAGATGTAACTCGTACAGTCCGCCCGCTGCCTAACTGGAAGTCTCCAGGGCCGGACGGACTGCACAACTTCTGGATCAAATGGTTTGGTAGGTCGCACGCTCGCTTGGCTGCTCGTACCAGGTTGCTTCAGAATCTGGTTCGCTACCCCAATTCCTAACAACAGGAGTTACCCATTTGCTCCATAAATCAGGTAGCACTGCGGAACCCAAAAATTATAGGCCGATCGCGTGTTTACCGACGGTCTATAAAGTTCTTACATCCATTTTGCGAGCTAAAATTAACAAACATATAGACACCAACTACATCATGTCTCCTTCTCAAAACGGATGTAGGAACGGGTCCGGTGGTACTAAGAAGCTACTCCTCATCGATATGGCCATTAGCCAACAGGTTCGTCGTTCCCGAAAGGATCTGTCGACATGTTGGATAGATTACAAGAAGGGCTATGACTCGGTGCCACATACATGGCTCATGAGGGTGCTGGAGTTGTATAAAGTAGAGGCAACTCTGCGCACCTTCCTGAAGTCATGTATGGGGCAATGGAGGACGGTCCTTCGCTATCCAGCATGTCGAAATACCCAGAGGAATAGCGAGCCGATAAGGATCGAGCGAGGCGTATTTCAGGGTGATAGTTTGAGTCCGCTTTGGTTCTGCTTAGCCTTGAATTCTCTGAGCACACTGTTGGAGGATTCAGGTCTAGGCTATCGGCTGAGGAGAGATGGTCAGGTTATATCTCACCTCTTCTACATGGATGACCTAAAACTTTTTTCACCCAATAATTCGCAACTGATGGATCTACTGAAAGTAACTGAAACTTTCAGTAGCGCCATCAGGATGGAATTTGGTGTGGACAAATGTGCGGTCATGCATGTAAAGCGAGGGGAGATTGTGGAATCCGTCGGAACCCAACTCTCGGATTCCATAAACCTTAGAGCCCTCTCTGCATCCGAAACCTATAAGTATTTGGGTATGTCGGAAGCGTCGGGCATCAATGGTACTGACATGAAGCAGTCGTTAAAGGAACGCTTCTTTGGCCGCCTGAAAAAGTATTTAATAGTCTTTTATCAGGTGGAAACAAGGTGCGCGCCTTTAACGGTTGGGTCATGCCGGTTTTGATGTACTCTTTCGGCATACTCAAATGGATTCAGACCGAACTCGATGCCCTGGATAGGAAGATCCGTACACTGCTGACTGCAAATCGAATGCATCACCCACGATCATCGGTAATGAGGCTGTATATCCCGCGAAAGCGTGGAGGTCGAGGCTTTTTAAATGCTAAGACCCTCCACAATCGCGAGATATGCAGTCTCAGGGAGTATTTCTTAGAAGCCGACGTGGGGATGCATCGAGATGTGGTCACAGTGGACAAGGGCCTCACCCCGCTCTCCTTAGCTAAAGAGAACTGGCGCAAACCAGTAGAGCTTGACACTAATGATCGCATGGAAGTATGGCAGAGTAAGGAGCTTCACGGACGCTTTTTTCGGGCTCTACATGGGCCCGATGTAGACCAACTAGCATCCGTAGCCTGGCTGCGTTTCGGTGACCTCTTTGGAGAAACCGAAGGTTTTGTCTGTGCAATTATGGACGAAGTTATGATGACAAACAATTACCGGAGATTTATTGTGAAAGATGGCACGATTGACATCTGTCGGGCATGCCACCGTCCGGGTGAATCAATCAGACATATTATCTCCGGATGTTCTCGTCTAGCTAACGAAGAGTACTTGCATAGACGCAACCTTGTAGCCAGGATTATCCATCAGCAACTTGCTCTGAAATACAGCCTTGTAGAATCGGAAGTGCCGTACTACAGGTATGTGCCCGACCCAGTTCTCGAAAATGGACATATCACATCGTACTGGGATCGATCCATCATCACTGACAGGACTATTGTTGCCAATAAGCCTGATATAGTGATGGTGGATCGATTAGAGCTGCGCGCAATGATTGTTGACATAACGGTCCCGCATGACGGGAACCTCGTGAAAGCCTAGAAAGGTAAACAAATCAAGTATCTAGACTTGGCTCGCGAGGTTGTCGACATGTGGGATGTGGACTCAGCGATCATTGTGCCGATAGTCGTGACAGCCAATGCCTTAATAGCCAAGAGCCTCGACCAACACCTGAGGAGGCTCTCGTTGGGCAGCTGGATCAAGGGCTTGATTCAGAAGGCGGTACTTCTGGACACGGCTCGCATTGTTAGGAGGTTCCTCTCTCTGGAGCCCTGACCGCCGGTAGCTTGGACCCTGTTCCCGATACCGGTGGGCTACTATTTTTTTATATTTTAAATGTTTTTATATTTTTTATATTCTAATATTTAAAAATGTAATTTATATGTAACTAATGAAATAAAGGAAATAATAATATCATTTATTGTTAGATCAGTACAATCCATATTGTTGGCAAGGACATAAACAACTTTCAAACTAGTGTTAGTACATATAGCTATGTCAATTAATAAATTAAATTCAAAAAAAGCATGTCAGAGGTGATAATAATAATAATAAAATTCATCATTAACACTACTTCTGGGCACGGTTTGAAGGCAACACTAGCGTCCTCGTCCAGTGCTTCAATATAAGCCCATCAGTCCTGGCCGAAACGGTCATCAAGAGACCGTTGGCGCTGCCACGCACCCGCCACATCAGGGATGCGATACGCTTTCGCATAATAGCATAGAAATCATCTATGCATGCCTCAGCGAACATCCCCGATGCGCTGCAGTGTCGCGGCAGCCTCAACAGTGCCCTGTACGCGTTATTGTATTGGACTCGCAAGGCGCTGTAAGCCCTCTGCGTGTAATCGACCCATAGGCTGCAAGTATAAAAGGATTGGCAGTATGCCCTAAACAGAGTACCTTTTACGTCACTTGAACACTTTGCAAGCCTACGGATCAACATATTGCTCCTGACTGACAGCGCCCTACGTTCCCTCTCCATGTCAATGTTGTCGGTCTGTGTAGCAGTGACCCAGTGCCCCAGATATTTGAAGGAAGTGACCCACTCTAGAGCGGTCCCCGCGAGTGTAATAGGTGGTACAGCATAGGTCTTAGTGCCTGCCTTGAACAGCAGACACTCGCTCTTTTTTGCATTATATCTAAGACCCTGGGCCTCCGCATATCGCTCACAAACCGACAACAGTGTTCTGAGGGCGCTGATTGATGGGGCCAGCAGCACCATGTCGTCTGCGTTACTTATATTATTGACAAGGGTTCCGTCAATTGAACAACCTACCATAGTGCCGCTGAGCTCACGAATCAGCCGATCCACATACAAACAGAAGAGTTTCGGTGAAGTCAGACCTCCCTGCCTGACCCCACACTCCAGCTCGTACGGATCGGATAGCGAGCCTGCCCACTTCACCATATTGGTTTGATGGCCGTACCAATATTTAAACAATTCAACCAACTCACCTGGAAGCGTTGTCTCATCATGCAACTTCTTCCACAAAACACCATAGGACACCAGATCAAAGGCTTTTGATAGGTCCAGGAAACATGCATACACAGGGGTTTTCCTGTCCGTATAGTACCGAACAGTGTGCTTGAGACAAAGAACAGCGTGTTCACTTGACAGACCTGTTCTGAAGCCAAACTGTGCGTCGTGTAGCGACAGATGTTTATTTAACTGTTTGTCCAGCACACTGTCCAACACGTTTGCAATTACCGTAGCCAACGATATTGGCCTATAGTTGTTTATGTCCGAAGCGTCTCCGGTGCGATTTTTTTATGATTGGCACAACCAAGGTCTTCATTAGATCATGCGGTAGGTACGTATGTGAGAAGCAGAAATTAAACAACAAAGTCAGTACTCTGGGCATATGCACACCCGCATTTAGTAAATGTTCGATGCTCAGAGAATTGTGCCCAGGTGATTTCCCGCGCTTCATACCTCTCAACACTGCCGCTATTTCCTTAGCCGAAACCCTTACCAGTGACCCAGTTGCTGGCTCCCTAGCCACCAAGGCCTCTCCTATTGCACCTAGAGTGGACTTTACAGCAAAGTGATTCCCGAACAAGTTTGCAATGGATGCAGGCTCACTAACACCCTCAACACTCGCAGGAAGGCTCGACCTGCCATTCAGTTGGTTAGTGTGCTTCCAAAACGTAACAAAATCCTTCTTGTCGTGGCAGGATGCTATTATATTCATTTTAATTTGCTCCCTGTTCTCCTGACACCACTTTAATTTACTTTTAAAAACTCGTTTTTTCTCTCGCATGCTAGTATACACAATACCCACTTTTGGTTCACCACATAGGACCCAATTCTGAAAAGCAAGTCGAGCCTCCAGGTGCACTTGCCGAACATTTTTGTTCCACCCTATTACTGGCTTTCTTAATATAAGCGTGCTGTTGGATTTCAATGCTCGGCTCAGATGACGCTATCTAAAATGTAGCCATTCAAAAGTAATTGATAATTAATATTTTTATATTTTTCCTCAGTTACTTTTTCATTTAAACCCAAAAAATGCAAAAGTGTTTTATCTTTCTTTTTCTTTTTTTATCCTGTAATTTAAGACCAATTCTAGTTTTTACGTTTTTTTCTTATAATTATTTCAGGAATTTTCAGAAGTAATTACAAACTACAACCACACAGTACTACGCCACGGTTTTTGCATGAAAAAAACCTGCAGTAATTTCTACGAAGTTTCTGGATCGGATTTAAACCTAAGATCATCCCTTGAGGCATGCACTAACGAAACCATTTATAAAAAATACAAATTAAAAACGAGACTTTCGAATGATGTTGATTGTTCCAAACGCGATAGACACTTTCCAATAGATAATTTGGATTTGACTGTAGGAGTGGTCTGCATGGTAATATTGATGGTTAACCTTATCGGAAGCCTTTGTGATCGCTATTTAGAAAAGGGAAGAGATCGTGGAGGTAGGCTTTCATTTTTATTAAAAGGTTTTATTGTTTTAATCATTACAGCCCGTAAAAGTGTTCATCTAAATATGCGTTCTATATATTATAAACATTTTGCTACACATCATTGCTGTCTACTTTATACCACTCTGTTATTACACGATACCAGAATACTTTTCTGTTTAAAAGCTTTTTCTTTTACATTTGTGTTAAACCTCATTTACTGTTCAAAGTACAGACAGTAGGTAATTAATTCTATTTTTTTATTTTAGATGGGTTTGGGTTTGTTGGTTCGGGTTTGGGTTTGGGTTTGTTTGTTTTCATTTATTATAAGCATGTGCACGTAATGTCTGTATTAATTAAATGTGATTTTTTCAGGTATCAGATTTCTGTACTGCTTCTCTATATTTCGGAATTGGAAGAAGCTTGTAGCATCGCCAGGACAAGGGCAAGATTCTCGTTTGAAAGCATTGAGAGGAATTCACGGTATCAGGTAAAGTGCTTAGGTACTTATAAACTCACGCCTTCTTCTCGTGATGGTAGGCAGAAACTACCGTACGCCAGTTTTTTTCATATTACTAATAATGTCTTTTTTTTTGCTTCAGATCGCTTAATACGTACCTCGTCCTGACAGCTCACTCATCTTTCACCTACCTCATATTCACTGTAAATCCAAAAATGTTGGAAGATGTAAGTTTAATTTAATTTACCGATGAAAAATCGTTCAAGAAAATTTGTTCCATTTGTCATTTCACTAATTGTTTCACCTACTTTATACATACTATTTTTTAATACGTTCTTGAACAGCAAAAGATGATCAATAATTGAATTTTACTGTTTTAATTTCAGTTGGCACATATTAAAGTCATTTCCATGTTCATGAACGGATCACTGATAATGCAAACATTCTTTGTCATCTCGTCGTTTCTACTAGTATATAACTTACTGATAGATTCAGAGAAACATGAACCTTCTTGGAAGATGCTGCCGAAGCTATTCTTATTGAGATGGTTGAGGTAAGAAGATAATACAGTCGGACAAGCTATTTGATATTCAGACGACTAGGTTACAACTACTTTTAAACGCTGTATGTGTTGTGCTGAGTTGTCAATTCTTTTATCATATCACTTTCTTAAGTGCCATCAGCTTAAAAAGTTATTACGCACAATATTTTTTTATTTAAACGTGTCCTGTAAAAATTATTGCAATAACCTATTTTCAGTACAAATATTATAACTTCATTGAAATAAAATGAATTGTTGTTACTTAAAATGTTTGCCTGTATATCAAATACATTCAACTGTACATCCCTGACTACATCAATCAGAGTGGGCATTTTTTTTTTTACGTATGTATTTTAAACTCACGCCCATATTGCTAAATCCTATTTAGTGTTAGGATTATTTATAGACTTATGCTTTGTCTGATGCAGATTGACTCCATCGTACGGCCTCATTATAGCCTTGTCAGCAACTTGGTTTGGGAGACTAGCGTCAGGACCTTATTGGCAGGCAAGTTTTTCTATTAACTCTATTGGTGTATGATTTGAGTATAAGTATCATCAGCATCATAAGCTTTTCTTATGTAAATATCTGTTGACGCTCGTGTTTGTGTTGATGTTGTGGAGCAGGTTCGCCGGCGGGATGTCGACTGGAGAGTGTTCGGTGGTAGCCGGAGGAGTAAATGACAACGCAATTCTTCGGAGATTCTTCTGTTTATTTCCTTGATGTTACTGCTTACACTGCTGGATTCGGAGTGTCTAACAGCTTTTCTTTTTTTTTTTTTTCCTATTGGGCAGCCCGTAGTTATGACCACTAAGGTCCTGGCTACTTAACCGGGCAAGCCTGTGGGTGCCTTAAGCTACTAACTTAAAGCCTCCAGCCAGGGGCGAAAAATACTTAAAAATTAGGTGACCGCACGCTAAGGGCACCCCCTGTGGGGTACGAACCTCGGCTTAGGGCGTCACTGAGGGGAGGGCAGCAAGATGGGACAGGCTGGATCGAGATAATATTATTATTAACAGGGGAATTTAAAACTACAGGCTCTGCTACGGCGCGGGCTGGCGCGTCGTCGAGCAAGGGTCGGGGGGGGGGGGGGGGGGGGGGGTGTGTCTAACCGCAGAAAATGCCCCTTTTTTTATAGGCAACTCCATAAGGCTCTGACCAATCAAGGCCCTACACTTTTGCACACGGCACTAACGCCCCGCCCCTTAACCAATCAGAGCGTAGGTGCCCCTTTTGTATGGGAAACTTAATTTTGCCCTTTTCTGCGATAGGACACTCTTTACAATCTTTCCTTATATTTCTAACCTTAGAACTAATAAATCCTTATTATTTACACAAAAATCAGCCTTGAAATCCTTAATTTCTTCACCTTAAAATAATGAGATTACAGAAACGGTTCTCGTTACGGTAAAGTTTCCTAGTACTTAAGCTTACATATTGAAATATGGTACAAGTGGCGCCGCTAGTGGCTGGAATGTACAACCTTAACATAAAATCTTAGAAAGAATACCAAGTTGAGAGGCAAGTTAATAATTAAACTAATTAACGGAGAAATATTGGAAGAGATAAACAACAAATTACATATCGTCGCGAACAATATCAGACGCTTCACCTTTTTTTTAAATTTCAATCGGCATATTTTACTCTAATAGAAACCTTTGAAAACAAAAAATCAAAAGTGAAAAATGAATTCATTATTGAACCGACCCAACGATGAAGGATTTTGGCACTCGGCATCTTTCACTCGCCTACCTAATTAAAAATGAAATGAACTGAGTAGATAAACGTTCATGATTATGTTATTTTGTCAATCTCATGTCATGATAGATTGCAACAAAAATTAACATTCACTCGAACTAACCATTCACTCGAGTGAAGCGTCTGATATCATCTTTACAAAGCATTCGATATTGTTATATTTTTATTCAGAACAGTGAAGTAACTGACATAACTGTGTCCGATCACGGATATCTTGTCATTACAACAAAACATTAATCCCAAAGAGCTAACTCACTCTATCTCAATTTATTTGGAGCCGCTGGCCGGCTCAACATGTATTTTCTTCCATACATCGTCATCATCTCGGTAGTCACACTAGTCACCCCCCTTTCTAGCCATATCAGCTTGCACACAGTCTATGCATCGTGTCTTTGATCTTCTCTTACTCTTATAGCCATCCACATTCATACCCTACACTACAAGAAAGTTCCATTTGTTCCATAATATGTATTAAGAAATGTATTAATCAAAACTAATTTTATCTACAGAAAACTATTTATACTGAAGTAAGAGACTGCCGCAATTACTGGTGGAGGAATATCCTTTACATCAACAATTATGTTCACGGATCCTATTGTATGCCGCAAACTTGGTAAATATATAAATCTATTAAATGTATTGAATATTAGTACTTAAAAGTAGTGGAGCTTTTTATTTATAGATCGTGTAAAAGTGGAATTACAAGCACACTTAATTTTCTTATTATCCAAAATGGCTATAACAATGTCTGTGGCAGGGATCGTGGCTAAATAATAACAGCCGCATAGGTCGATCGATCAAGTTAAGCAACCCTTGCCACGGTTAGTCCGTGGATGGGTGACCATCTTTACATACCGAGACCCCTACGTGTTTCGGAAAGCACGGCCGTTGGTTGCGGCTGTTATTCGTAAATCTTTGACAGTCGTTACGGGTCGTAAGAAACCCGAAAGTCAGACAACCAGTCTTACCTAGGAGTATCGTATTACACAGTTACTGGGTAGTGGAGGTCATATGTGCAGTCGCTCCATTTAAAATACTGGTATTCAGCTACATCCAATAAGACTGGAAGCCGACCCTAAAATAGTTGGGAAAATGCGGGCAGATTGATTGATGTTTTTGGTTGTAACAAGGTCAATGCTGCTTAATTTATATAAGTAGGGTAGTATCAAGCCAATTTCAGAAAAGGCGCCGAATAGGGCTGATGATGACGGTTTCGTGACAGTGCAAAGGAGGAAGCACCGGTCGCGAACAAGAACCGCTGCGTCAAAGCTCCTACGGATTCCGGAGTGAGCCTGCGTGCCGCAAAGCCGAACACACCGGTGTACATCTCCCGCCTACATTACAGCACTAAGGCGGAGGACATCGTGGAGTACGTGCGCCAGAAGACGAGATACATGCCGAGGGAGTAGTTACTTGAGTCGCACCGTAACGTCAACTTCAAAGCATTCGTGGTGCGAGTACCAAATTGTTACTTGTCCGTCGTCTTGGAAGAAGACTTTTGGCCACAGGACGTGGTGTTTTGTCGCTTCCGTGGGCAAATACCACACGACAGCACAAGAACAATTCGCTAGTGAAGTGAAGTGTTATTAACATAGTTTTAAGCAATATTTATTAACACGAGTTTAGTTTTATTATGTATTAGTTTGTTATTTTGTAGGTAATTTGTGTATTTTATCTATGGGCCTCAGTTGCCTGACAATAGAAGAATTATTATTATTTTATTATTAATATATTTAAACTATATAATTATAAATTATTCTGTTTTATAATTATAAAACAGAACAAAAGACAAATTATTCTGTTTTATAATTATAAAACCGAATAATTTATAATTATATTATAAAGAAGTAAAATTCTTTGTTTGTATGAGGTAATCTCTGCAAGTACTGATACAGTTACAAAAAAAAACATATAGAAAGCTCAAAGCACACCTCGTATAGGACATGTGTACTGACTTCCGCGCGGATGAAATCGCGGGCAGAATCTAGTAGCGGGTACATACAAAAATAAACAATACCTTTACATAGATTGATGCTCACAGCTGGTCGACATTAGACAGATTAAACACTATTTATTGTTTGTAGGTACACCGTATAATATTACAATTTGAAAATAGAGTTACTTTACGAGTAACATTATTTTAAAATGATCCACCATCGTTCCTTCTTCAGGTATTTAGCAGCAGACACCCAGCTCTACTTCATGGGAATCATCATCTTCTTGGTATGCAGGACTGCCCTCACTAGGAAGGTGGCACTGAGCATTCTCTTCATTATAGGGATCATTGTCCCTGTACTGCATACTTATTATCAGCACTTGAAGGGTATTCTGCTTGCTTCTCCGGAGTAAGTTTGGCATTATTATTTTCTACCGTGAACAATTTATTTTGAAGTAGGTATAGTTAAAAAAATTGATAAATAATCAAACGTGTATTCAAGGGCGGATCGAGGATTTAATTCTGGGAGGGGTACAGGGTCCAGACCGGTAAGATTGTCCCCCATATTGCACTATAGTGTTTTTGCGATTCATTCTTTTTTAATGATATATAAGAATAACTACAAAAAATAATACAATTATCGACATAGGTAGTAAGTAGTTCAAGGATTAAGAGAACCTAAGCTGCAAGAGCGAGCGACGCGAGGTCAATAATTTGAGCACCACACCTCATATTGGTTTGGATAGTTTTTTTTTGACCATTTAAATATTAGCTTAGATTAAGATTTTTCATGAGTTGAGGAAAGCTGCATAAAGTCTGAACGCGCAGGAGAGAAGGGGGGTTTCAACCGGTGCGGGCGTAAGGTGGAGAATGATCGCTCGGCAGTACTGGTCGTCACACGAAACGTGCACGAACGAAACGAGCGTTATCGTATTAATCTCCTAGTTTTTTTTATTTACTTATCCGTCTGGGGGGCACGTGCCCCTGTGCCCCTATATCCGCCCTTGCGTGTATTCAGCCATTCTCAAAGCTCTGACCCAACGGAGAACCCTACTGGGAAGGCGAGATGGAATCGCTCGCGCCGATTGTGTCAACTAATTTGTATGTATGTCAGTGTTCAAACTGACGCATAAACTCGTGTGACTTCCTAATCAATTAAACAACGTCGCCTGCGTATCGCGCGAGATTTTTCTCAGTGTGACCAGAACTTTTAGATAAATAAAAAAAAATGAGTTATATTTAATATTTTTCAAATAAAAAAAAGCATAGGAATCCGTATTCTCGTATCTTCTATGTATAGATAAAAATGAAATGTTGTTCGTTGGTAAGCGCATCTCTTGAGAACTGCTGGATGGATGTGGTTAGTTTTTGTTTAAAAAATGTTCGTATTAAGTTTTGATTGAAAGGAAATTCGTGATAGTTTCCCAAAACATTTTCAAATTCGGGAAGATCTGGATGTACCTTTTTGTATGGGATTTTGGTCTAAACTAGGTATTACAATTTAGAGAAGACGTCGTCTGTTGGGTTAGTTAGTCATAACATGAATGAAAATGGTTCCGTACTGTCTAATTTATGTGGCCTAGTATAATTTTTCTAACAATATATCTCCAACTTTCAGCACAGCAATTGATTTATTCAGGGATGATGCCACGTTCAACACGGTCTACACAAATGGACACACCAACCTGTCTGGTTTGGTCATCGGCACGACATTAGCCTACATTATCTACGACTGGCAGAAAGCTGGAGGCAATCCAAAGCAATTCTGGGTATTTTTTTTCCTAATAATCATCATCATCATCATCATTATGCACTTATCTGGTTTATTTTTATTATTCTTCTCCTATACTTTCACTTTTATCTGGAATACTGTCGTCTTCATCCTGGAGGTGGGCGTTGATAGCAGATGTATCTATTTTCATACACGTTCAAATTCTAAAATGTGTTTTTGTTCCAATAAAGATTATTATATAGATCTTGTTGTCCTTCACCCATCTTACTTGGAGTCGGCGCAACACGTTTCCTTGCTTAAAAATACAATAGTCAAAACAGCTAGTTGTATAAACGGAGCGAGAGGGAATGGGAAGCCGTCACCTCCTTCTGCGAAGCAGTAATGCTCACGGAGGAGGAGGCAGAGCGCGTGAGGGTGAGGTAATCGTTGCGCCTTCACGCCCCTAGTCGCCGCAGGAGGAGACACCCTGGGCGCGGGAGTCGATAGCCGACTCCCGGCCACCGTAGGCGGGAGCAATGGGCAGCTTGCCGTCCGGTAAGGACCAGGCCCGGGTCGACGCGACGGTGCGTATTGACCGTGCGACTCAAAGAGATGTCAGCATAATTGATGGGGTCTGACAGGGCCGATGCCTGCCGGGGTCGTGGATTGTTGGAAAGAGTTACCGTGGCCCTTGCACACAGGCAATTGAAGGAACACGGGTGGGTTTTAGTCAGTAAGAGTCTGACACGCCCAGAGCGGGAGAGGTCATTTGAAGATTTCCCACCCACAAAAAAAAAACCTAGTTGTATAAAGTTTTCATTTTGACCTATAAACTTTACATTGTGAATGGCTAAAACGATCCTTTTAAAAACATGCTCATCGCATATATTCAACGACTGCACTAAAATAAGCAGATTCGGTCAATGTGAATTTTTAAATCCTGCATACGAGTAGCACAGGAACGGTCGACGTGGTGACGCTAAGAAGAGGTATATTGTCCAACAGTGGACGTCTTTCAGCTGTATGATGATGATATATTTAATAGTTTTGCCACTCTGTCAGTTTATTTAAACCATTTTATTTTTTAACGTTATAAATATTATCGTAGGAGGTCAATTTGGAATTGCCTTCGTGTATATATTTTCTTGCCTTTTCCAGAAATACCGGTACCTATACTGGAGTACGTTGTTCCTGGGTTTGCTCATTTGCTTTTCTGGCAGTATCTTCTTTGCTGAAGGTCCACCACAACCTGTCTACGTACACTGTCTTTATGCTGCTTTCATGAAGCCTACCTTCGGCATAGTTATGGCTATCGTTTTAGCTGGAATTATTATTCGATTTGAAGGTACTTACTTAATTTATTTTATTTTGTCTTCTGTGGAAATGATTATTATCAAACAGTCGGAAAGGACTTCATTTATTATTTGCAGACTTTAATCGGGAGACTCAAACCGAACACAGGAGCCATCCCCGTAGTTTTAAGAATGTTTTCATTCTAATCTGCACCCGGTTTCATAATTGAGAATTTATCAAACTCTACTTTAGCATTACTTAAAGGGCTAAATAGCCCGCTAAATTTAAATTTTCTTACGATTTTTGCAATATGCAACTCAGTGTCAGGTTGTACGTTGATCAAAATATTAAAGGAGAAACCCAAATTCCATAGAAACTTGGGCCTGGCGTTACAGGGCTGGAATTTGGCCATAAATTAGAGCATTTACGAAGGTTTCACGAGCCCAATTTTCACGTCCCCCAGCAATGGCCGAATTGGTAAAATCAGACAATGTTTACATTTTAGGTTATTTTTATTAATTGAGTAATTTAAATAAAAAATGATATTTTTGAGGCTTTGCTTCCTACGTAAACCTGGAACGCACATACGCAGCCGCATTCGTGAACAATTGAAAGTATCATTTCATCTTCCAATCTTCGCCTTCCTATTGTATTGCAGCCAAAGAGATTTAAGATACTATAGAGAGGCTATGCGAAGAAATGTCATAGAAAAACTGTGATCCCATGTCTCAGTGACGCCATCTAGCATAATATAGCAAAATTAGAGCGGCATGTAGGCGTACCACGCTAGACTGAGCGACTTTTGCCCACTAGGACAAATGTATCGGATTACGATTTTGTTCGCTATGTCCCGTCTATTGTTGAGTAAATAATTTAATGTCTTTGATTGCAGCGGTCCGTTGCTATTCCGCAATTAACACACAGGCTCATGATGTCGTTATTAGCCAGTCGTCAAAACAGCAATATACAGATCCGGTTTGCCAGCAAAGGTCAGCAGGGGTGGCAGGGTACGGTGTCCAATGTTCAAGCGAGAGTCAGTCAGAAGGCAATCAATTTCGGAGTCCAGTATTCCAGCAGAGGTTTTATGAAATAATAAATCCTTAGAAATACTGAAAAACACATTCACTCGTGCATAAATACGAAAAGCCAATGACAATAATGACATTAATGACAAATGACATGACATTACAACCATGATTATTGACAGACGTTGACATTGACATTTGCTGTTTACTAGTGTAATCCGTGGTGCAATCGATTTTATCGAATTTCTTTCTTTCAATGATTTTTAATGGTGCTTACTTTATAAAATCAATTAAATTCTAGATTGTTTTATTTTACTTTGATTATAATATCTAAAAAAACAATTATACTAAAACAATGGAATATTATTAAATTATTTGTAACAGTATCGATTTCCACTTTATCGATCATATTCTTAGTGTACGCTCTATTGGTATAATGCCAACGTTTGTGAAGTTAGTGACGTATAATGAAATAAGTGTTTGTAACGGTTTACAAAGGTTGTTTAAAACAAAAAAATAGAAATCTACTGATTTTCTACACTTGGCCATTGTTATTGAGGCTAAGATTTAAATGGGTTAATTAAGCAAAATAGACGATTATTTTGGTACATATCTGATTCGTGTAACGGTGGGCCGAGAAACGGGTTTCTCCTTTATTTACAGTACAAACTAATCCTCAATACAACTCTGTAAGTTAAAATTTGCCTCAAATATCACTATTTCAGGAAATAGTCATTCATCTGTCAAAAATACTTCCAATATACGAAGATGTAGTGATCAAAAACTTAGCAATAACGTAAATTTTTGCCAAGTTTTTGACATTGATTGTAGCTGAGATAAGATTGCGACAAAATTTTAAATGTGTTTTGTGTTCTTATCACGTTTTACAAAGTAGTATATTATAAATATAATAATAAAATAGTTTATTTCTCACCAGCATAAAAAAAAGGATTTCAATTTAAAAGTACTTAATAAAAGGTAAGTATACTAATGTCATATACCTACATTATACAGGGTAAAGAGAGGTTCACTTTTATTGACTAGAGGGTATTAACTGTATCTTCTGAACTAGGCGAGGCCTGTATCTCAGAAGACAGCATTCAGCTGACAATTTCGTTATTTTATAACCTAAAAACTTTGTCATATTGTTGCGATTTCTAAAATGCTCTTAGACCATCCCGCTTTCCCCACTTACAGGTATATACCGGACAATCCTGGAGTGGCAACCCTTCACGTACATAGGCCGGCTGTCGTACAGTGCGTACCTGCTGCACATTGCCTTCGTCAGGGCCGAAGTGGCGTCGATTGTCACCATTCAAAGAATCTCTGTTATCAGAGTTGTAAGTAATATGTTATTTAGAACTACTTCAGTAAAGATGTCCTATGCTTCGTTAATGTTATGATGGTGAATATTGTGACACATCCTAGTATAAATGATCTACTTCTCTTCTCGAACAGCACGACCTATTATTATGAATTGCTCATGCATTTATATAAATATTTCGAAGTCATTTATAATGCTTAAATTGGTTGATTTATGTGCGTATTTAGATACCGCATTTGGGCATCCTGTAAAGATGTAATGGATGTGAGGTTAGTGCGACTTAAAAAAAAGTTTTTTTACTGAAATATTTAAAAATGTAATATATATTTGTATTTATGGAATAAAGGAGTCACTGAATAAAATCAAAATTATCATGGAACGGTGAAGTACTGAAATGGTATTGATGGTCATTTGATATAAAACCCTGTAAATAACAGTCTTAAAAAAACAATATTCTGAAACATTTTCTATATTTCACAGTTTCTGCAAAGCTGCACATTGGTTACGGGCACATTCATAGCAGCATTTTTCTTCTGGATACTGGTCGAAAGTCCTTCTGCAAACCTCGTTAGAGCCATCTTCAGAAATCCCAAAACACATGTTTTTGAAGAAAACAAAGAAGCTGTTAAGGAATCTAATAGAACCAAAGATGACAATGAAATAGATATGAGTCAGACAAAAATCTAAGATGGCACTATTGTTATTAAAATGAGAAACCAGAATATAGTTACGTGTACTTAATAATTGGAGCATTTTATTTATTTTGGAGAAATGGTTTTGTGAAGTAATGTAAAGTGCCAGGTAAGAAAGTGACGGAGTTTAACTAGTGCAAGTGGTTTTATGTGAATAATAATTAAGTATGGAGAGGGATTAAATAGCATAGCAAAAGTAACAATTCAGACAATATTATATTGATGTTTTGATTTTTTGTCGCGCCATTATACTAGGCTGTTTTGTGATAAAATAAATAATTTGTTGCCAATTGTGTTTACCTATATTTTTAGTCTCAAAATATTCATTCTCGACATACGCTTTCAAAAAGCTTACGTCAAAACTGTCGAAAAACGTTGTAGAAATACGAAACGCTTTGAAAGCGATTGTCACTTGTCTAGGCCCTGAGGAAACACCCGAACCTGTTTATGATACGAAAACTGTTTCTGTATACGGAGAACCGTATGATTGTGACCACTGTTACTTCATAATCTATCTCGCGAGATTGTAAACTGTCGATAAATTGTTAACTGTACCATACGGCTTACAATATAACGTATTCATTTTCGATAGTTTATAATCTATCCATGTTAAAATGTCAAATTGTGAACCAACCCGCAAAATCGATATCAAAAACTTTAGACCTGTATCGATTGCCTCTATTAACTCTAAAGTTTTCGAGTTATTATTGTATCCTTATCTGTATAGCCACTTGAAAAACCACATAATAGGCAATCAACATGGTTTCTTTCAGGGCAGATCAACTCACTTGTAACTTTTTCACAAAATGTCATGTCTATAGTTTGTGGACCAACTAATTCAGGTTGACGCAGTATACACCGATTTTAGAAAAGCATTCGTCAAAGTAGATCACCAACTTTTAATACAGAGACTAGAGAGCTGCGGAATCTACGGTCCACTATTGAAATGGTTTCATTCATACCTCAGTGATCGATGACGTTCGTTGGTTTGAATGGGGTCCGATCTGAGGATTTTCATGTGACGTCCGGGGTACCACAATGCTCCCACTTAGGACCTTTGCTTTTCAATATTTTCATGAATACCATTATCCACTGCTTGTATCATGCTGAACCTTATTTATTTGCAGATGATCTCAAGTTGACCATGCGTATAAAATCTATAGAGGATTCTTATTTGCTATAAGATGACTTGAAGTTGAGTGGTGCAAAGAAAATAGGATAAGCTTAAATTTACAAAAAAGTTGATAATACAAAATACTCTACTTCAGAGAAGACACCATCCGGGATCCGGGAATCTTGATTCATAGCTAATTGACCTAAAATGGCCATATATGTAGATAAGATAATAATATCAAACGCACACAAAATGTTAGGTTTTGTATTATGGACTTCAAAGCCATTCAACAACTCTAAGACCGAAATTATTAGGTATTTAAATGAGACGTTGGTTCGCAGTAATCTGGAAAGCTATTCCCAGATATGGTCACCCCATTATAACGTTCCTAGGCAACGTATTGAGTGAGTATAAAGGAGGTTCTTGTATTATCTATCCTTACAAAATAAAACCGCGACAAAAATTAACATGTTTTATAGACTTTGTTCATCACTTTAAACTCCAAAGCCTCATCAATCGTAGAAAAGTACTAGATCTTTGTATCCCTAACAATTTAGTGACATCTGAACTAAATACTGACCTACTATACAAAATATGTATTAATGTTCCTAGCAGGTTACCACGGTCATGTGACCGTGGTAACCTGCTAGGAACATTAATACATGTACCTACAATCTGTTCAAACAACCTTTGCATAAAACCAACTTAGGTAATAACTCTCCCCTTACGAGGGCTACCAAATTGTATAATGCAATGTGCCGCAAAGCTGAAATTGATATCGATCATGCCAGTGCCACTTTTAAAAATAAACTATTTAAGCACTTTCAGCTATAGGAAGACATTGGACTTATCATTCCATTTATTATTTTATCACTTTACTTTTTTTTCGCTTTAGTTTAATTTAATTTATTAACAACTATTTTCCTACACAAAAAATATTGTAATAATTCATTTAGATTCAAACACAATATTGAAAATCAAGTTAATGCTCGGTTTTATAGCATTGTATTTATACAATTTTAGTATAAAATAACGTAATTCCTTTATAATAGCATTTTTTTTTTTTTATAATAATAATTCATTTAATTCAGACATAGTCCCTACATCATATAAAAATAAAATGATAAAAAAAATAACATTTTACATTAAAATAATTAAAATAATCAAAAACAAATTATACAAAATTACACATACACATTAGAATTAAATTAAATGCACATTGAAATATAAACACATGTCAAATAATAATACGAGGAGAGGCGCTAACATGAAGCTGCATCCACCTCTGTATCAGGGACAGGTCCCACCGCTCGGACAACACCCTCAGGAGACTGTTCGAGCTGCTTCGTAGGCGACTCAATAGTCAAGCGCTCCGCTTCCTTATGATCGCGTAAAAATCATCGGTCCGTGCCTCAGCAAACATAGTCGAAGCACTACAAAACCGCGGGAGCCCTAAAAGTATCCCGAAAGCATTGTTGTACTGCACGCGCAGTGCGCTGTACGCCCGCTGCGTAAAGCTGACCCACAGGCTGCACGTGTAGAACGACTGACAATATGCCTTAAATAAAGTCACCTTCACAGGTCTAGTACAACGCGCAAATCTGCGAGCCAATATATTACACCGGACAGACAGCGCCCTGCGCTCCCTCTCAATGTCCATATTGTCACATAAGTCTTCAGAGACCCAGTGGCCCAAGTACTTGAAATGCTGCACTCTTTTTACAGGAATGCCGCAAAGAGTGACAGGAAGTACAGATGAGTAACATTTGTTACCTGCTTTGAAGATTAAGAATTTACTCTTTTTAGCATTGTAACTGAGCCCATGGGCCTCCGTATATGACTCACACATGCGCAAAAGTTTACGTAACGCACCGATCGATGGGCTCAGCAACACCATATCATCCGCGTAACTAACGTTGTTAATACACACCCCGTCCATGGAACATCCAATATTAGTGCTGCTGAGCTCACCGATCAGCCGGTTCATATACAGGTTAAAGAGGCGAGGCGAGGATAAACCCCCTTGTCTCACTCCCCATTCCAACCCATACACGTCCGACCGCGCACCCGCCCATCTAACGGTATTCTGCTGCTTACTATACCAGTACCGGAGCAAAGACACAATCTCATGTGGTACATCTGTTTCACATTGTAGCTTCTGCCACAGCTTGTCATAACACACCAGATCAGAAGCTTTTGAAAGATCTAAAAAGCATGCATATACTGGTGTGTTTCTGTCCGTATAGTACTCTGTTGACAAACCGGGTCTGAACCCAAACTGAGCAAGCAGTGGCTTGGTTTTAATGTGTTCTTAATTTAATTATGTATTCAGAGCATGTATACTCGATAATGTGTAAGCTGTGGTTACTTTTATTTGAGTGTGCATTACAAGATAACGCATTTAATATACAAGTTTGATTATTGTAATGTATCTCGTTGGTAATCCTTAAATTAATAAATAAACTTGCACTTACCGACAGGATTCACAATATTTCCCATTTTAACACCCGTAAAATTGACAATCGTCCTTGATTTGTAGGTGTTGGCGGTGGCCGAATTGGTCGCAGTAACTAAGCCAAGGCACCCCAAATGCAAATGGATAAGGTGAGGTTAGAACTATGGTTCCGGTCGTTGCTCGACGACTGGCTCGAGAGGAGGCACGACTTCCTGTCATTTAGGGCGACGCAGGTGCTCCCGGGGCACGGCTGCTTCGGAAGGTACCTGCATCGCATAGGCAGGGAGCCAGACGCTCGGTGTCATCACTGCGTCCATTGATGGTGGTGGAAGGTGGTGATCGGCCAGCGAGCGCTTCCAAGTTGGTCGCAGTTACTTGGCTATTTAGTATTAGCGCAAAGTGCGAGACGTCCCATGCAAGTTCACAATTTGTCGGTTTGCCATGTATTAATTATAAACTATCGAAAAATAATGCGTTAAATTTTAAATGGATTGTTCACAATTTTCCGATGTTCATAATTATACGGTGACACATCCATAAAAAAATACTCGCTCACAAACTCAACCAGTCTGACTACTCCCTTAAAGCACTTACATGATAAGCGAAAACATCGTGTCATACATACATAACAAAGTTACATCGACCGCTGTCTTGCGGCACTCGTAGTTGGTATAATTAGTTTAGTATGGGCATCCGGTGTCAAAGCCGGGAGAACTTACTAAACTTGTTCCAACTCTGGAACAAGCATATACTCATATGCGTGATTAACGTCGGGTTGATACGGGGTTAGACGACTTGACAGATGGGTGCCTTGTTGATGTTCTTAGGATTTCTTTGACATTTTCTTCTTCTCTCGAATGTAATTGAAAAGCTTATAATCATAATCAAGGAGCTGAAAGACGTCCACTTCTGTATATAGGCTTCCCCCTTGGTTTCTCCAATAGGTAAGGCCGTGGTAAAAATATTAGCCAGTCATTAAGAACGACATTGTTGCCATCGCCGGTAAAACCTGGATGAAGCGGGCACTGGAACGCTGTCCAGAAGTGGGTGGTGATGACAAAGAAGGCGCAAAAGTGACTGCCCATGGTGTGCCGAATGTATGAATGTATTTAAGTATTGCTTCTCATCGAGGCCATTACAGAACAGAGATAAAAATATAACAAGCGCAAACGCTGGCCCCGAAATAATTTGGTTGTATTTCAGACCATTTAAATAATAAAAACCCGTAAAGCAAAACCATTTAGTCACTGCGCTAATTGAGTTATCAAACGCTGCTGCAAGGCAGTCTGTTAATGTTTTTCTTAATTTAAAAAAGGAAAAATTTAGAGGAAATAAAATGAAGAAATTGCTGAAGTCTTTATTCTCTACCAATCCAAAATTCAAGCAATCTTAATCAAATTAAGCTTGCTGTGAAAACGAATAAAAAAATACTTTCAGCATATTTTCCGCATGACATGAAACAAAGCCTCACTAAGAAACACAACATCACTCATACAGAACATACCAGAAACAATACAAACACACACAACCGCTCACTTAATATAAAAACGTAAAACACAGACAATGACCGTTCCGCAGTTCATCCGCTACCCTTTATTGCATTCCACGCGTTCTTCCACAAACAATGCTCTATGCTCCCAACTTACTGGCTCGATCGCTGGCCCCGTTTGAGCCCGCCATTACAAAATTTCCGTGCCCCGATAATCTTGTTGTTGATGCAGGACGTTGTCAACGGAAGTCGTTTAACCGACCATAGTCGTAAGTGACTGAGGGTTGAGGGCATCAAAGTAGATATGGAAAAGGGAAGTTTATGTTAGAGGAAAATGTGTTAAGAGATTGAGATCACTATAAAAGTGTCTCAAAAACATTAGTGCCCTTAAAGTACATAATCATAACCTCGGTGCTCTTTAGAAAAAGAAATAGGTAAGACAATGAAATGAGAAGTTTGAACCAACTCTTAGCAAAACAAGATCCCATGCCTGTCTTCTGACAACCATCATCGCCATAGAAATTCTCGTGACGGAGGCAAATAGAACAAAGACTCATTTTAGATACAACAACTCATTGGTTGTGCTATATTTGTGCTGCAGAGACGAACCATTTGAGCAATTTATAACCTAAGTTGTAGGCATTCACTGACGGATAAATTTAAGGAATAAAACATAATAACAGACGCATCTCAATTATGTAAAAGAGGACCCAATTCATGTAAAAATATACATTAATCCCCCCCCCCCCCCCCCCCCCCGCACCGCTCCCGGCCACCGTAGGCGCGGGCTTGCGGACGGCGAGCAATGGGCAGCTTGCCGTCCGGTAAGGACTAGGCCCGGGTCGACGGTGCATTGTGTTCCACGCGCGCCTCAAAGAGATGTCACCATAACTGATGGGGTCCGATAGGGCCGATGCCTGCCGGGGTCGTGGATTGTTCGAAAGAGTTACCGTGGCCCTGGTGCACAGGCTACTGAAGGGACACGGGTGGGTTTTAGTCAGTAAGAGTCTGACACACCCTTCCACTCTGCCCAGAACGGGAGAGGTCATTTGATGATTTCCCACCCAAAAAAAAAGAAAAATAAAGCGTTATTCATAGCATAAATACTAGAAAAAAGATTTACTTTCTGTACCTCGGCTAGGCTCCAAAAAAAATGTTATTCATTTAAGTGCCAAAGTATAGTTTTTACAACAAACTCCCAAGTCATGTTAAAGAACTGAACTTCAATAAATTTAAATCATTGATTAAACAGACACTCTGTCAAAAAGGCTTAGGATTAATGCTACTCCAATACAAGAAACTATTTTATACTAAGTTTTAAAGAATTAATATTGACATTTATATTTTTTTTAGATTGACGTGACTTATGATATTTTTGATGATATTTGAAGAGAAAACGGACTGTGGATGTGACTACTATGCAGGCTAGATTGAATACATAACTTTATAACAATCTGACGGTTTTTAGTACTTTGTATAAGGCCTACGCAAATGTCCTGCAGATCTGGTTAGAGTCGTGTGACGGGTCGTTGAGCTCCCTAAAATAGGGTTGAGCCACACGAGGACTGCTGCATGCATGCCGTCTGTTTGGACAGGTCAACCCAAAGTTGCAATTGCTCTTACTTCAAAAAGCCCTTCCAGACATAGCCTTACATTGTTAGGCTCACATTATAATCACATAACACATAACATAACATCACGCCTGTATTCCCCGAAGGGTTAGCCAGAGGTGTACCTATAGCACACCCACATTTCGCCAGTTATGTTTAAGTCCCATGTAATAGGGGGCGAGCCTATTGCCATCAACCGGGCACAAATCCAGACACCGGGCTGCTACCGAGAAATTCCAGATGGAAAAACCCAATAACACTGCCCGACCTGGGAATCGAACCCAGGACCTCATGCTCAGCAGTAGCGCTTGCGACCACTAGACCAACGAGGCAGTAACAGTATAATCCTAAGTAATAATATAATGTTTGGACTTTAAAAGAAACCATGACCTGTGAGTCTGTCAGCTAGGAAATGCTGGCGTCATCTAGTTTTAAAATGTTGTCCAACAAAATATTAACGTGAAAAAGTGTCTTAAAATAACTACTTACAGAAATTAATATTTTATTTCGTTTCGTTGATTCAATGAATTAAACTTCCTAGGTAACAAACAGCAAAATCATAGCCTGAATTTTTTAACAATAGTAACCCTTCCTTTTAAACCATACTTAGTTAAAAATATATCCGCTGAAACAGATGTGGCATTTACGTCTGAAAACACGCGACAGCGTACCACAGCTTGCACCTCTTCAAAATCTGGCACATTAAAAAATAGAATCAACTAGTATTTGTTTTACACATCTGAAGGTTTACTTAAGCCGCAACAGACGGCCGACACCTAATTGGACATGATCCACGCTTGCTGATATTTTAAAACAAACAAAATGAGAGGCGGCGCCACGGGCTTGAGTTAATTTCGCCGTGATACACACTGTTTGTCTGTTTGTCGAGCGCGCTATGTTTTGTGGACGATGCGGACGAGTATTGAGTCAATATTGTTTTAATGTTTTGGTTGTATTTTTGTAAGGGTGTTTTTTGATGAAAAGGGTGTGCCTGGATACCCACTGTGATACAAATAAATAAAATGAAATTCGTTTATTTCAGGCCCGAGTATTTGTCCACATTTTTACCCGACTACGGCTAAGCCAAAGGAGGGTTACGATTTTAACAGGCTATGTATGTATGGTAATCTATTCCCTTATAACACCTAAACTACTTGTATTTTTGGAAGCGTCATGTTCTTCCGCGGGTTATAGGTTATATGCCGTCATATAAAATTTAAGATGGCGCCTTATAGCGGATGTAAAGTGACCCCAATGATGTTTTTCTAATATTAATACAATAATTACTTTAAAATTATATATGGAACAAAATACAATAATTTTCAAATTCCTCTATTTTTTTCTGTACGATTTGTTGCACGTATACCGCGAGGTACATCTTTAGGCAAAGTTGTATGAGCTTTTGTTGACTGTTGAATTTTTCCAAGCTAAAAAAGTGGGTACGTATACCTATTCACAATGATCACAAACCTCAAAATAATTGCAATAAAAATTAAAGTAAAAAATCTATTTGATTTATGCTTACTTAACTCAACTCAAACCATTTATTTCAATTAAACCATTTACAGGCACTTTTGAATTGTCAAAGAGTCGGTCAGTTAGTCAGAAAGTTGAAGCTAGTTGCCCATTCCAAAACGTAGATCTCTGTGGAGAAGAACGGGCAAGAAACTCCAAGGACACTCTTTTTAAATCAAGATATTACAAAATCCTTGGTACATTATTCTTGTTGCTTCTATATGTGAGAACAATGTAAATAAAATAAAATGTATATTAAAAAAGAAATCAAAATAGGTATAAGAATAACAAAAATAAGCCGTGGCAGTTAAGAGATGACCAGTCTCAACTGACGGCGCCCGTTCACGAACATGACGCGTGGATCAGCACCATCCAGCTCAACCATTCTGTAGGGAATTGAATGATCCAACACACGCGCCACCAACAATGAGACATTTAAGTGAGCATGACATAGTCTCAACTGCCATGCTTTCCAGTCAACATACATAATAATAATATAATAAACGAATCCATGGTACTCACATTTACAAAATTGAAAAAATGCTTTTAAAGTATACAAAACTATACTTTGCTATGTATTTGAGCGATGAATAAAATTTTACTATCAAAAGAAAAGACAATCATTAAAATATCTAGTGGAGTATTCAATATTAAAACATATTTTATAAAAATAAACAAACATTAAGTTCGGAATGTCAGAAAAAATTAAATAAAAGGGAAAGTAAAAAAGAAGTATCTCTTCCAAACAATAAAATTTTAACTAGTGCGCCTAAGTGGCTTTGGAGCAGGACCAACATTAAGCCAAGCATTTTTATCTACGATATAATCATTGAACTTATTATATGCTTGTCTACAGTGTGCGTTTAATGCATGTTTTAAATTTCTTCTCATTTAGTTAAAGAATATCGAGTGGTATTTTATTATAACATTTTACACAGTACTCCATAAAAGAAATATGTACTTTAGATAACCTGAAACGTGGTTGATCTAATTTGTTCCTATTTCTAGTGTTGAAATTATACCTGTCACTTAGCTCACTAAAAAGATGTAGATTTTTTCGAACATACATAATGTTTTCATATAAATATATATCGACAAGGTACCGCCATGATGTTTTTTTTTTTTTAAAGTTCCCTTAGAGATTCGCGTTTGCGAAGGTTGTAGATGGCTCTGACAGCCCTCTTTTGCAGAATAAAGATAGAATCAATATCTGCAGCCCGTCCTCACAGCAGAATACCGTAAAACATGATTTTATGAAAGTAACTAAAATATACTAGTCTCGCGGTATCCACATCTGTTAATTGACGGATTTTCCAAACAGCGTAAGCGGCTGAGCTTAGCCGCCCTACAAGTGATGTTAAGTGAGGACCCCACTGTAGCTTTGAATCAAGCATGATCCCCAGGAAAACCGTTTTTCGACGAATTCTAGTATCTCCTTATTCAATACAACGTGACATTTACTACTTCTAACATTCGGTAACGCGAATCTTATGCATTTAGTTTTCTTCTCATTTAATACCAAATTATTTACAGTAAACCAATTATGAACCTTAAGCATAGCTAATTACATGACGTATGACTCCGGATTTTTAAATTGTCTGTTAATGATGTCTTGTCTACCTGTTTAGTTAGCTTTATTTCGCGTAGTTGAATTTTAGTTTTTAGCTAGAATTTTTAAGTTATTAATAAATTATCTTATGACCATGTTAAATAATAATATGAAAGAGCTTTGAATTGCAATAATTAATTAAACTAAAAATTTAATAAAAAATCTAAATAGATTTGAAAAGGTATCAAGAATGTAGCAAAATAAAAAGAAAACTATTATGGCAGTATAGGGCCCTTCCAACGAAAACAAACAAACATATTTTTAAGCAATACGCTTCTAAGTTTAAAAAAAATATAAACCTAACACAGAAGTCACAAAATAACCATCACATAAATGCTACACAAAACAAATCGAAAGCCACATGGACAATTATAAATAATTCTAAATTCAATTTTCCAAAAGAACCTATTAAGGAAATATTAAGAGATAATATCAAAATTAGAGATCCTACATCAATTGCGAATAGTTGTAATGACTATTTTATCGACCAAGTATCACAATTAGTAAATTAAAATTATTCTAAAAATAATAAAGCACCTTCGAATCACAACATTAATACTAACGTAAATTCAATTTTTCTTACGCCTACAACTCCAATGGAGATTGATAGACAAATACCCCCCCCCCCCCCCCTACTTACAAAATCAAATCATTTATCATTTAAATAAAGCAATTAAAAAAAACCCAAAGCGTGGGTTATGACGGTATTTGTACCAAAGTTATGAAGCATGTGTCACAGTCTATTGTTACTCATTTAAGCTACATAATAAATCTACGCATTTCCAATGGAATTTACCCAAGAAAACTTAAAACATCTGTTGTTATTCCACTCCACAAAAAAGCTGACAAACAAAATATGGGAAATTATAGACCGATAGCTTTGATGCCCATCTTCTCAAAATTATTTGAAAAACATATTCATAGTCGACTATACAACTTTTTAGAAAAATATAATATTTTGGTTAACGAATAAAAAGGATTTCGCAAGGGCACATCTGTTAACATTGCTGTTTATGACCTAATCAAAACTATTTTAACTAATATGGACAAAAAAAAAACAATATGTGCTATCTTCATGGACATGAGCAAAGCATTTGACTGTGTTGACCACAAAGTACTGCTTGAAAAATTAAACATGTACGGCATAAGAGGTAAAGCACTCGACCTCATTTCTTCATATATTTCTAACAAAAAACAAGTAACAGAAATTACACGAATATGCCACAGAACACGAAATGAGATCAAATATAGATCCCACACTAGAACTATAGAATTTGGAGTTCCTCAAGGTACTGTTTTGGGTCCCTTATTCTTCCTAGCATACATTAATGATCTACCTAGAAACGTCAAGCAACCAATGGTACTGTTTGCAGACGATAGCACAGTAATAATAAAATGTGACAAACCAAATGATTATGAAGATGAAATCAATCAAACATTAAGTACAATAATTCAATGGTTAATAAACAATAATCTTAAAATAAATACGGACAAAACATAAATAATTCACTTTCGCCAAAGAACTCAACCTAAAAATATGTTAATTACGTAAATGTTAATGTTAATTACGATGGACAGAGAGTACATTCTGTAACAAATACCAAATTGCTGGGAATTGATATATGTAGATTACAATTTGACATGGAGAACACATATAGATAATCTCTGTAAAAGAATTAATAAATCCTAATTCGCTCTCTACAAACTGTCCAAAATTGTCAATAAAAAAGCCGTCTTAACAGCATATCACGGACTTGTTGCACCTATATTAAGATATGGTATAATATTCTGGGGCAACTCGGTAGACAAGGAATTTGTATTCAAAGCCCAAAAGAAATGCATCAGAGCAATGTGCCATCTTGATAGTACTACAAGCTGTCAACATTACTTTATAAATTTAAAAATTCTAACACTACCTTCCTTGTACATTTATGAATTAAATCTTTTTGTAAAATCGAATCCAAGCTATTTATAAGACTGCTTCAAAAAGCTATTATGTACAATTGCGTGACAAAAAAAAGGATAGACGTAGAAATACCGTATGGGAAAACGGCATTACTCAATAAAAGTATTATTTGTATGGTATCACTGATTTATAATAAATTGCCCGATGATATTAAGAAGTTACCTATTCATGTATTTATGAAGAAATTATACACATTCCTAATTAAAAAGTGTTATTATAATGTAAAAGACTACTTCGAAAATAAAGATATTGTATTTTAATTATAGCAAATATTTGTAAATTATTTCAATATGATAATATTACAATTACTATGACATTATTAATTTGCTTGACATCACAGTTATAATTTATTAGTTCAGATTTAATTTAATGTGTAACGAAATTTACTATCTATCTATATTTTCAATGACAAATTGTGTCATAATGTTCCTAATATATTTGCACACCTCACATGGTTATAATACAGTGTACCTTATGAACCTTTTGTAACATCCTCTGAACCTGTGTTATGCAAATAAATGATTTGATTTGATTTGAAAACGGTTGTACTTCAGTCAACGGTCCTGCTTCCTTAAAACCAGGTATTGTGGAATCTGATTTTTTATCAGCATACTTTTTAGGACACCACGTCTTAAAATTAAGGAAATAATTGTGACCAACTATCAAGCTATTTAGCTTGCTAACTTATTTAAGTTCAATGCATATTCATCCTTTTATAACAGAAGAGGCTTATAATCTGCAGTAAGAAAATAACGATATTGTTTTATAACGATACGTTATTACATTTTTTTTTTTACAAATTCACTGTTATATCAAACAAAATACAAAACATTTTACAGATACGATGAAACGTTTTTTGTAGAAATAATACGAGATCTCGTTTTGTTATGGCATTTTTTCACTTTATTTTTTCAAGTGTTCCTCCTATGTTTGTCGTAATATATAACAGTGTGTAACAGTACAGAGCTCGGCGGACAGACAGACAAATGCCGCGTTTTGTCTTCGTGTGTGATCCAATGTACATTCCTGGAACACTACTTAGTTTGCAGAACATGATTGTTTGACGAAAATAGACTAAATATTTCATTACCAACCAACAACTAACTTCAATGTATTAAATTGCATATTGGGTAGACGTATATTACGGATATTACGGATATTACGATTGATGTTTTACTTATTACTAATTATGATTTCAAATTTTGATTAACTTTGCACGTAGATTGGCCGAAGTAAGGAAAACTTGTTTATTCAGATTTTATGGATAGCTCGCATCTGTAATGATTGTTGTTCAAAACCATGTAACAGTTCATCTACTTAAACCAATAATTTAAAAAAAAGATTGTTTGTATAAGAGGTAATCTCAAGAGATCCGATTAGAAAGAATAAAGAAATGAAAAACATTTATTTTCGGTAAACATGACACAGAGAAAAACACACAAATACAAAAAATAACCGAGGAAAATATGCGTCACATCCACGCAAAACGGCAATCGCTCAGCATAATGCTACGACCCTATGCGAGACTGAGCCCCAGCGCTGATTTTCAGCGACAGCCACCAGAACCACATGACGACAACCAGTGCAGCATACGAAAATTAAAAATAACAAAAAATAAGAATTAAACTAAATACACTATACTTAGTTCTAATTGGATATATACACACAGTTTTTTTTTACACTATCGGTGAGTGTCATGGGATATGTTTCTTACACGCGGACGAAATCGTGAGCAGAAGCTAGTCATTTGTGATTTGTAATGTCCTGACACTTGCAAGATGCTACGGATAATGTAGAACATTATAATACAGCTAAGTTATACAAAATTTAGATTGTAATCGTCGTTAAGAAGTCTGTCATCCAAAATAGCTTTGTGTAGTAGTCAATTTATTCTTAGTCTCGGACAGACAGACAGATAGTATATACTGTAGTATCGTCGTGTGCGATTCGTAGTACATTCTGACTACACTACTGTGCTATTTTTAGATCACAATGCTGTCACCTTTTTGTTTCGTCGTCTAGTCTCCAAGCTTCTGTTTTTTTTTTATTAGTATTGGTTTTAGCAAATTTATTTGTGTACTTTTGTGATGATGTTGATGTATGTCAAACACTGTCCCAAACTAATTTCTTTTGTTTCGTGAGTTAGAGTTACAAAAATCTGATTGAACATAATATAGAGAACTGGTGATGTTCTCCGGAAAGGTCAGGCGCGTAGAACTCGCAACCGGCGTACGTGCGTGTTTCACTTCTATCTCTACTCTACGAAGAGAAGACAAATCACTTTCTTAACAAAAAGTCATTCTTTTCTTGAATATTGACATCGCACCGTAAAAATCTTTCTACAATTTGTCATTTTGTAATTTTGTCTTCCGTTTCTATAGTGGCCTTGCTACGCATGCAGTTGTATGAACGTTAACGAAGCAAAAGGAGTATGTATGTACGAATCGTAGCAGGCGGCGTTTTGTAGTTTCTGTCCACCCCCATGGGAAGAAGGTGTGAGTTTATGTATTTATGGCAGGGAGGGCGCCTGTCCCCCCAGGATCTTGTATGCCTACGAACCTACAGGTTAAATGGGCTTTGTATGCTCAGTGTACATAAAAACCTTGAAACAGATGGGCGACGTCATAAACCGTTTTGCTGAAGATCCCCGAAACTTACTTTTAAAATATATGTCTAATTAAATAAATGTTTATTATTACAGTTATGTCTATTTATTTGACTACCTATAAAGCAGGATCTCGTGCGGGTGTTTCCCCTAGGTCATTGCATACACCTAATGTTTCGTGTAGCTGTCTTTGTGTAGGAGTAGGCCAGGGTAAAACAAGCGCGGAGGACCCGGCTTAAGATACCTCTGATTTGCCCCCCCCTTCCCCCCCTAAACCCCTGGGCCACAAGCTGGGTATGCCGATATGTATGTATGTAAAATCTCATATGCGCAATACGCGGAGTGAAGGTGACAGTACTGTACACTGGCCTCATCGGTGTAGTGGTCAAAGTGCAGCTGCATGTGATCGTAAGGGCCCAGGTTTTATTACCAGGTTGGGCAATTCTAGTGTGCTTTTCTACCAGGAATTTCTCAGTAACAGCCTTGACTGTAGAACTGTGCCCGGTAATCGATGTATGTTCGATCGAGCGCAGCGTAATAAATGATCTATCATGGTTTAAAGAGAAGTAATTCCTGCCAGGCCTTCAAAGCAGCGTAATGCTATGTACCTCATTAGTTACTTGCAAAACTCAAACCCACTATCCATAGCAAATAGGTTCCGAAACACTGTCCCTGTAAAACTATACGTAAATTTAAATTCGCTCTGAATTAACAATACCAACAACAACGAAATTCGGGAACGAGCCGCCAAGGCTCACTCCGCAGTTTTGGCACATGAATAAAAAACCGAGCAGAAGGAAAGCTTCATATTAACGCCGCCGTGCGCGGGTACACTACGAGCACAGCTATGTGTGCATGACCTGTCACCGACAAGGCGCGCGGGTAAAAACTGGTTTGAGCCGGCTCAGTAAGCGAACTAAGTTAAGGTGTGCCACCGGCTGCAATACGATGCGGACGTTTTGTTTTAATAATTTTAAATTGTTTTTAAAGATACCAGACTGTGTGGCACTGTGTGTGCAAATAATGATAGGAAAACCAAGGAGATGTCTTTTTTTGTATATCCAAAGGATCTTGTCAGGTAATTATTTATATCTACCTATACCTACGCATGTTTAACGCTTATTACAGAAATGTTTAGTTACGAGGTAGGTAATATAACTAAGATGGCGATAGATAAGGTTTTCCCATAAGAATTAATATTTATTATTCTTAAGATTTACTTGCCGCCTGTATTATTATTCGTCTCCCTTATTTGTTTCGTACTTCTCTTTTAGTATGTTTGTAGGAACCAAAGTGTGTTTGTAATCCGTGTTAGCAAGATTCCGTTCGGGTTTTTCTATTAGATACTTAACTTACGTTCGTCAAATAGTAAAACAAGGAAGGAAACATTATAGTTTCCCCATGTCTGTCTGTCCGTCCGTCCGTAACTCATAGTAATTTTATGGGTCCTTACAAATGAAATTAGCATTTTGCGAACTGGCCACTTTGATCTTAAATATCTGACGTTTGGTTAGGAATTAAATGTAACCACTTAACTTACTTTAGTTTTTTGTACCTACTTAATTTTAAACAAACTTAACATTATAAACCATTTCGTCTTTCAAAGTTACACTATTGTTAATGTTCCGTACCTAAATTGGAAAACGGAAAACTTATGGGATCACTTTAGTCACAGTGCCTGTCCGTCCATTCGTGCTCATCACCGAATCCCGACTCGCATTTGCCCTGTTTTTTTTTATTTTCAATAACCGAGTGACAACCCTATGAAAGTAGGTAAGAATTTTGAGCTCTGTTAAGAAGCTTTCCTTCTGCTCGAGTTTTTTAATCATGTGGTTTAGGTATGCAGCTACAAGTACGCAGCGCGGTCGACTTGTTGGAGCAATTCAGTGGGGCTGCCGTGCGCCGGCCGCGGCCGGGAGCCCTGGAGTCGCATGTAAGTTCGATACTCACTCATGCGCCGCGTCGTGTCGTCCGTTCGTCGCATAATAAATTAACTAAAATGAAGGCAAAAGTATATTGTAATGCATCGCATTCGGCTGCTTAAATTATAACAAAAACCTACCTAATGTTTACTTTTGTTATATCTATTTATGTCACCTGTAGTTACGTAGTTAGAATATTAATTATTATTCAAAGTCAAATCATTTATTTCAAATAGGCACATTAAAGGCACTTTTGAACGACAAAATTGAGATTATTATGGTATAGTTATGTAAGTACCTAACTATACCATAATAATAATAATTAATATTCTAACTAAGTAAATACGGGTAACCTTGGCCTTGTAAACAGAACTTGGTCTATCTGTGTGCCAAATTTCATCAAAATCCGGTTAGTAGTTTTTGCGTGAAAGAGTAACAAACATCCATCCATCCTCACAAACTTTCATATTTATAATAATTAGTAGGATAGGGTAGGAAGTAGGATAGGATTTGAACCGTCGTTTGTTCATAAAAGTAGAGTAATAGGCACACAACTGGTAATTAAATGTTCAGATTAATTATTCTTTAAAAGTAGACAACCCTAACGTAGAAGAGATAAGAGTTACACGATAGAAAGAGAGGCAACTTCTAGGTGAATAATATAACTGTAGGCAATTAGCGCTGTGCGACCTGAATTGCACTTTATTCTGTCGTAGCAAGAGTCGCTATTTATTTAAGACATGATTTTGCGAAGTGAATCTTCTGTACTTGTACTATTATGTATTCTGTGAACAACCTCAAAATTATTATGATCATTAATTTAGCTACTAACGAAGTGCAAACTACGAGTTTCAAACTGCGTATGACCACAGTAACCTCTGATCAATTAAAAGCTAAATTAACATTGTTCTGAATTTCATAATTATTTATTGGAAATGTAGTACAAATAATAATTAGCTGCCTATTTTCTCGTGAAATTGTTACTACATTGTTTATCATTATATTGTTATACCATGTTTAAATTGAACGTATTTTCTCGTTCAATCATGTGGAATCTTAGCTTTTAAAAAACAGATTTAAAAAAAAGACCCCTCCGTAGCTCAGAATGGTTCCAGTTGTCATTCGTAGATCTTTGACAGTCGTTACGGGTAGTCAGAAGCCCAAAAACTCTAACAACCAGTCTTATCAAGGTGTATCGTGTTACCCAGTAACTGGGTTGTGGAGGTGATAGGCAGTCACTCCATGTAAAATACTTGTATTCAGCTGCATTCGGTTAGACTAGAAGCTGACCCCAAAATAGTTGGGAAAAGGTGGGCAGATTGACTGATTGTATGAAAGTAACTTGTATCCATAATAATTGACCTTTCTATGTTAAGGCGACAATAAGTGCCAGCGGCCTTGAGTGAGTGGGAGTAGCATCCGAAACTTTTAAGCGAATAAAGTTGCACAGAGCGTTAGCGTCTACCCGGACATTAGTCAGCGATGCACTGCCGCCCGTCGCCCGCAAGAGCCCCCGTTTCAACGCGCATCAAGTTTATTCGCAAAAACAACCCACCTTGATTTATCAAACATAATGCAAATAAAAGCCGTATATAAAAACTTGTGTAATTAAATTGTCTTTTAGATCGTGCAGATTTCATGAAACTACACCTGATACTTTTTGCGTGATTATCGTTGTTGTGTTCGCGTTAGACATTACTTTACAAATTAATTACACTATGTTATAAAAATATAATTTCAAATTTTCACATATCAAATTACGAAGAAAATAGTCTAGTTTATCAAATATATTTTTTAAACAAATAAGACTATTCGTTTAGATGTGATGTACAATTCGAAATCATTAAATGTCGTATATCTGTGCCTTAATCTGGGATAAAAGTACCACTAACTTACAATGACAGGAAGCTATGTAAAATCGTAGTTTTTAATGCTTAGGCCGCGTCCTAACGATCATCGCGCGAGTACGCATCCGTCGAAATACTCGTAAGTGGCATATTTAATTTAATAATAATAATTGTATTTAATACTTTTTTTTCAAAATCAGAATCTAAAATCAATATATTTTATTTCAAATAAACCTACATGGGCACTTATGAAACGTCAGAAGCTAGGTGCACGGTTCCAATTGGTCGTTTCCTATGGATAAGAGCCGGCAAGAAACTCCACGGTTACTCTTTTAAAATAAGTTGCTTTCAAATTCACAAACATATGTTTAGCCCTGGCTCTTGTACACAAGGACTACATATATCAAGCTATATTTTTCCAGTATAAGCTGATCTCGCATTCTATAGGATTTCCGTACAATGAGAGGTCAGCTTATACTGGCAGATATAGCTAGATATATAGTCATGTGTATTAAGAGTTCGTGAATCACAAGAGCCAAATGAACGAATCGACGATCGCGTGTTCGCGCGATCAATCTTTTTGGTTAGGACGCGGGGTTATTCGTTTTATTGATTACAGGCAATAATTTTTCTGTAATAGAACACTTTCAAGCTAATTTATTTAATGAGATTATACTTGAAGCAATCTTCATAGACCATTGACAAGATCGTGAATTTTGTGTATTTTTTTTTTGTTATTTGGTTATCTGTCATAGAAACCCCAATTACATTTGATAAGTTTTGTAGTCTAGACTTTTATGTTATCTACTTGAATAACTTAACCAACAACCAAGTGATGGATTACTACTTCAAGTCGAACAAGGTGAACGTGTTCTTACCCTGCATGTATTCTAGATTTAGGTACTCAAATTTTTCTTCTTTCACCTGGTAACTCAGAATCGGGTGGATTTTAGGAAAGGTTACCCATTCAAAAAAAAATTAGGTCTTTTTGCCATACTTATAAGTCTCGTTTTGTTTTTTTCATTTGCCAGTCAGAACGACTGATGGCAAAAAAAAATAGTTTCCACGATTTCTTTACTAATAATCTTCTGTCTCGGGAGTAAGTAGGTTATTGAAAAACATTGAAAAAAGAAACGGGAAAACAGAATAGACAAAGGATTACAATTATACTGGTACTGAGAAAGCCAGTAAACACTAGTTTGAACATTGCATCTGTCGAGCTGATGGAAGGAAAGCTGACTGAAAAACTCTGTCTGTATGTTACCTTTTCACGCCTAGACCACTGAACGGATTTGGATAAAATTTGGCAAGGAAATAAATGACATCCTCGAGAAGGACATAGGGTACTTTTTATCTTGGATACACGTTCCCATTGGATAATTTCTGACATCAAAACGGGCGAAGCAGCGGGCAGAAACTAGTCTTTTATAAACCCTTCATTATAAAAGTTTGCTTTGACAAAATAACAAATGAATAAGTCGTCATTCACTTGTCACCAAAAAGAACTTCCCAGGACTTCCACCTCACCTCACCACCTAACATTCGCAAACAGCCAATCAATACATCCATTATTACCAGATCATTAGCATCAGTAATCCAGCACATTAGTCCGGGCGCACACTGGCCGCGCGTTAGGCTGGTCGCGCACTGACCAACGATAATTAATCAATATCTAGGAGCTGATTAATTGGCGCGACCGCGGGAATCGCTGGGATGCTGCCTGTTGTGTGTCCCGATGTAGGTATGGCATGGATGAGGTATTGGCAACTGTGGTACATGTAAACAGAACGGTGTTAGTGCGCCAGGAGTTCGTGGCGGTTTCTGACAAAATACAACAAAAAGCTTTATACAAAAATATTTTTTGTATTTTTTTTACCAGTTTTATTTTCACTTTTATTTGTGGTAGATACCCTATTAAAATTCGTATACCACTACTTGCTATGTGAGTACTATAACATCATCAACATAGATGACCAAAATGGTAAGTCCCAAACTTATGCGTCACTAGTTGCGCCCTGCGGTTTCACCCGCATAAATGTCGATCGCGTGTGAATATCGGAATAAAAAGTATTCTATATCCTAATTTAGGTCATGGTCTACCCATGTGCCAAATTTCATTCAAATCCGTCCAGCCGTTTTAGCGTGAAATCGTAACAAAAAAATATACAGTAGCATACAACAGCTACAGGTATGCAGTTTTTAATGAAATAATTACAGTCCGGCCGACGAGAGAATGCGTTCTTGACACCCGTCAGTTTCATAAAGGAAAACAACATAAGTTAACCTATACCATAGACTACATCCTTAATGACCAATGCAAACTCATAAAAAAAAAACTTGTAATGGCTGTTACAAAATTTTCACACCATATTAAGTAAACAAATCTTTATTGATTTGCATTTAATCTACTGAGGATAAAAATATATACACTGGATAAACTTCTTATCAAACACTATATTAACTAACAAACTATTAAAATTAAAATATATTATCCTTAACTAAAACTATTAACATCGCTGTCGACTGTTAATGTACCCAAGAGACTGGTGGCATTACCACGTTATATGGCAATACTTAGCCTCTGGTCAAGGTAAAAGCCAGCCCTTGGATCATGGAAACTGTCAACCAGTCGTTTGGAAATTTCGTTGAACAAACCATGAGCACTCGATTCCCACAGGGCCGCGGGGTGACAGAGCAAAGTTATCACACATTGATTTTACAGATTAGCACAGCTTGATTTCTGACTACGGCGTACTCTAGACCGACAAAATAAGTGTGCAATATCTCGAAAAGCGCAAAGTATTTGACCGCTCAGCGTTAGTTTTGAGGATTGCGCAATTGAACAAAAGCTTGAAGGAATTTCAATAATATTTCACCATTTTTTCATTGCACCGTGTGGGATCATGCAGTATTGCGGAATACAGGTACCCTAGGCACGTCTTGCTCACGCGAAAACATTGAAGCTTATGGGCCATCAGTGTTATTGTATGGAGTGATTCAAACTTATAGTAGGTATAGGGGCTGCCTTAAGAAATACACAAACACATGCATAGACTCACGCCTTATTCCCGTGCGGGTAGGTAAAAAGTATAGAACGTCACCTACTACGATCTTTACTTATAAACTTCTTTTGCATTTCATACATCTGGTCATTAACGCACGCCTGTAAGCGAGTATTACGCACCTGACCTTTCTGAAGTAAGAAGGAATACCTATCAATCGAATACCACCTTCACCCCTTCGCACATCCCCCAAGTATTCTCGATAATGGTGGAAATTCCACGCCAGATGCGTGCGGAATCCAAAAACTTTGCGCCCATAACTATGCAAGCTCGTTCCAGCGCAGGTCTGTAAATACTTGCTTGATTTACTACCTGTATTGAAATTGTAGTTGTGTTCTATGGTCACTGAGTTTTTTAACCGACTTCAAAAAGGAGGAGGTTATCAATTCGGATGTTTATATTTTTAATTTTTTTTTATGTATGTTCGGGCATAACTCCGTCATATATAGACGGATTTGCAAAATTCTTTTTTGTTTGAAAGGGTATATTCTTGAGGTGGTCCCATTGTCATCAAGTCAGAATCTGATGAAGGGATCCCATGGAAATCGAGGGAAATCCTCAAATTTTACAGGCACGCCTATAGCGATTTGGGTATTTTTTATAGTAACTCGTGCATTTGCTCTCGGAAAGCACCATTTGGTGAAGTGGAACTGATAATGAAGGCCAGAGGTGGCCACCGGAACTACCTACTCAATTATATATTCGATTACTTTAATATGGTTGTTAAGCAATTTATGCTCGTCACAATGAATATGGTGAAAAAGTGCTGCTTCACCATCAGCTTCAGTTCTTTTGGTTCTTACCAGGAGAACTCCTCAACAATTAACGTCCCTGCATCGGGAAAAGGAATATTTTGTAAAAGGTGATTACTAGTTGGCTATTGTAACTTAGATAAATTAATAGCTGACTCACTAAAAAGTGAAAAATAAAAAACTTTTTTACAAAAAAAAAAACAACCGACTTCAAAAAAACACACAACAAAGTGAAAAATAACTTTAATTTCGGAAGTCGGTGCCAAAAAACTAAAATACAGATCCAAAGACACCGATTTCCGAAATTAAAGTTATGTTTCACTTTGTTGTGTTTTTTTTTTTGAAGTGGGTAGTTTTTTTTTGTAAAAAAGTTTTTTTTTCATATTGATTTGGAAGGTGAAAAAACAGTGATAATTTAATAAATGAAAGATTTCTAAGCGGGCTATAATACTTTCACGGCAATGTGTACCTCTAAAATTGCTAACTATTGCTCGGCCATCACAAAAACATTTTATAACAGGTTATGGCTTAGCAATCTATGGCTGGGTCATGTGTTGCAATATATCTGCAATAGTATGGCCCATGATACACACTCGTAAACGGGCTACACAATCGAGCAACAATGGCTGATGAAGCCACACTCGTCGCAGTCGCTTATCTTTGCTTTTAAAGTGAAGATACAAGCGGTATTCACAGCACGTCCATTCGTTCCTAAAAGAGAAATATTAACATTGTTTGGAACGAAAAGCTAGATAAATATAGGTATTTATTTAAAAGACATAGTAGACATTCCCCAGGATTGACGTGCCTCATGCAGCTTAGAACAATTGCTACTTCATACACTACTTACTTCATACACACTAGTTTCATAACTTTACTTTGTTACTAACAAATATGGAAGTTATTCTGAAATAAATGTTATTATTATTGTTATTAAAAACTTTTACAAGAATATCTAACAGTGATTTCGAATTCCCAGTAAACAAAATTGGACCAAATATATAAAGAAAAGATAAAAACATGAGGAATGCTGTGCAACTGCGATGTCGCATGGCAAACTTGCGTCAGAAAGGGATGCAAATATACCGGAAAACAAAACAACAATACAGCTGACCCGGCAATATTTCATCAACTGGCAAGAATGGCCAGGCCACATAAAATATTGTATTGTGTGCAAAGTATGGCTGATATTGCTGGAAATGTTGCCAGCCACAGTATTACAGTTGCAATTTACAGTTGCACAGTAGAAAAGTTGCTAATAGATGTTTTGAAAAGTTTTTATATAAAAATGTGATATTGTAGGTTGCTCAGGGGATGTGTGTTATTTAGCTTCGCACTAAATGGAATGCTCGTTAAACGAAATATAAAAAAACTGCCATGGCGTTGTAGTGCTTCAGGAATGTTCGCGGAGGCTCGCACAGGTGGTTTCCATGCCATCATGCGAAAGAAAGCGGCCTCCTTATTACAGCGCTTGTATGGTAGTGACAATGGCATCCTAAAAATGATAGCTGCCAGACCGGACTGTCCCTTTCAGAGACCCCGTAGGGACAGTCATTGGTCAAAATAAATAATGCCTGAAAACTAACAATACTAACCTACCTTTTAAGCATCATTGTTACTAACACCAAAATACTAACTAAATTATGGACCATAGTCTGAAATAAAGTTTTATTATTATTATTATTATAAAAACAAAAACTATATTTGATAGACGACAGCAGAATTAATTTTATACAAATTTACTTAAGTATATTAAAAAAAAAATACAGACGAATTGAGCACCTCCTTTTTCAGAAGTCGGTTAATAATTGTATAATTTGAAAAATAAAAAGACATTATAGAAAAGAAAAGAAAACATAACATTATAAGATCAAATCTATTAGACAATTCTTATATTTAAACAGAGACTCGCAGATGTCTAAATTCATTGTTTTAGCTAAAATGTTAATTTGCCAAGAAAGTCTTGAAAGTCTTGGCTTTACTTTTTAATGAATGACATACTGAAAAGAGTATTTACAAGCATGAAGTACTAGTTCATGTAGTGTATGTTAATGTAGTACTGTGTTCGCCTGAGTATAAATTTTGGAATTCAAAGATAAATGATTTTAACTGCAGTTTCATAATAAATTATCAAAACATTCATATACCAACGCGAAAAGAACCGTAATTAAATACTAAGTACATTCATTTTCTTAAGCTACCCCAAAAAGTGTGTTAACACAAGAACAAAAATGCGCATTACTGGCAAACCTTTAGAAAATTAGCAGAAAACAAAAGAAAACACCCCTTTTTTGTTAGCGCCGAGCCATCCATTTAATATCTTTTAGAAAATACTCGCACAAAACAATTCTTTATCCGCAATCGTGTCAACTCCCTCCTCTTTTGTGTATTTTAGGGTGGCAACACTGAAAGAGTTGCGATAAGTTTCTTTTATTTTTTATTTTTTGTGGTTATATCCGTGGTTTTGCGCCAGTACTCGTATTCCTTGGCGCAATGCAAAAACGTTTCTTTGGGGAAATAGTGTATCACAGTTTAGATGTCTAGGTAAACTACTTACCTATACTTTTTATCTAGGTATGTTCTTGAGTTTCGGGCGCAACTCATAATACATGTCCAGGAAGCGCATTGCATCGCATAGCAATTTTATTATTTAAAAAAAAACCCGTATGTCGGTATTACCCATCGGCCAAAATTATGAACTTCCATACAAACTTTCATCCCCTATTTAATACAGGTCGGGGATGAATTTTCAAAAATCCTTCCTTATGTTCAATTTTGTTATCCATACTCAATATTGTTATAAATTCGAAAGTAACTCTGTCTATAAGTTACCTTTTCACGCCTAAACCACTGAACGGATTTCGATAAAATTTTGCAAGGACATAGACGGCATCCTGGGGAAGCACATAGTAAAGTAAGTAAGTAAGTAAGTAAGTAAGTAAATCATTTATTTGCGTAAAACATGGTATACATTGATGTTAATATTATTACAGTAGCTCAACATGTTTCGCTAAGATATAACATAGCATGCAAAAATTTATATTTTAACAAAAGGAATCAACATCTCACATCCATAAAATCTTTTAAACTGTAAAAATTACATTCAATAAGGCTACTTTTGTCCCGGTAGCACGTTCGGACCGTGGGATAATTTCCGACATCCATGCGGGCGAAGCTGCGGGTAGAAACTAGTATTATTATAGGAACTTTTGTGCAAAATTTCATCCTTGTAGACGCGCTGGGTCTACAAGGATGAAATTTATGGGATGAATTGAAGGAATGAATGAATTGAATTGAATGAATTTAAGAATGAATTTTTAAGGCAGTGCGTTGTCTGTAAGTGAATGAAATTAAGATTTTTATTGAGTAGATTATCTAAAAATGTTTTAAATTAGTAATAGTAATTGTAACAGATGTGAGTGGAAACGCCGGGAGGGGACGCCCTAGGAAGACATATAGTGACCTTATTGGTGATTTTCTTCAGAAAGGTCAGGTGCGTAGTACTCACAACCGGCGTGCGTGTATGACCAGATGTATGAACGTAAACGAGGCAAAAGGAGTATGTAAGGATCGTAGCAGGTGGCGTTCTGTAGTTTCTGCGTACCCCCATGGGAAGAAGGCGCGAGTTTATTTATGTATGTATGTAGTAATTTAGTAAATGACAGTTATTTGCTGAAATAGTTTCTGCTTTTACTTGCGTTACACAAAGGTTCACACAAAACAATACTTATGCCATTTATGGCACGCTTTTCGTGCTACCATGACACCAATTTTACAGTGTCGGTTAAAATGATGATTTTAAGCACACAAATTACTACACAACGGGCAGTTAATTAGGTCATTTAAAATTTATCATCAGCGCTGATTGTTGGACATCCAATGTATTCGGAAGCGAGCATATTTGAAATTTATGACATTTAGTAGTCACTTCCTGTTGGTTTAGCTGTCCCCACTTAGTAACGTTTTGATTGTTAAACTGAATACGTACTGTAGTAAAAGTGTTCAAAGTTCCGCATCTTGAGGTTTCAGGTTTAAAGCCACTGTGAATTTTGCATAATGTAGGTACTTTGTTGATTTACTTTTAACAGCAGGGGGACCTGCTGTTAAAAGTAGTTAAGTACGTACCGGATAGTCGAAAACATAATGGCTTCTATGACATGTGAAAGTTTTCCCAATTAATTAACGGACTAAATAAACTTTTAAATACAAACGTAACATCAACTTCTAGTTATATTAAAAAAGAAAACATTAAAACCAAAAGCGAGTAACTCGCGTTAGCAACAGTATGTCGTACCACGGTACTGGTTAAAACTTTTAACGAGAATCGAGGATACTAACAAAATTGGCTTCGGGCACGATCGTTTACTTGTGTATGTAGAACTAACCTACGGTTTCGCCTGCGGTTTTCTACCTAGGCTGAAAGCTAGATATCTTTTAGACGCAGTAAAAGTTGGCTTTGCAAACGAGACTAGCTATTTAGTACGGAGTTTTGAGCTAAAAGCTGCTTCAGCATTTCTGATGGGAAAGTATTGGATGCTGTCGAATGTGTTATGGACTTATGGGCGATCTGTTTAAAAGGAATAGACTGGACGAAAGGAATGGCAATTAAGGTGTCAAGATGGTCCAGTGAAATGTATAAAGCATTAATTTTAATTAACACATTCGCAAAAACTACCACAGTTAGAGATTTTAGAAAAAAAAAGCGGGATGGTCACAACTTGACGCAAAGCTACATCGATTTTGATGAAAGTAGGCTCTAAACGTAAACAGTGTAAGCAGGGCAAGAACTGGCTTTCAATGTCTCGAGAAGAAAGGAAAAGCTTTTAAGTAGCAGAATAAGCCATACATGAAAGTTTATTGTTTATTTGCGTGCCTACATGTACAATAATTTCCATAGGCCTGTAGTTAAGATATAGGTAGGCAACCTGGGGGTATATGTATATTTTATGCTGTAGAAAAGCACAATCAGGTTAGCAAGGTTGACAGCGAAGTTAGTTAACTACTTAGGATGCACACGATCTATTAGGAGACTCTTTCAATATCTACAACCGAGAAAAAAACTGTAACAGACCAACCAATCCTTGTCTAGTTAGACAAAGCGGCGCCTATCAGTCTGCGCAAACTTCACAAAAAACTACTACGATCCATCTTGTTCCAAGTTTCACTTTACATAGTAAATTAGGTTACGTGGAGATTAAATGCAGTTGGAACTAGTTATAACCGGTTAAAACTGGTTATAACTGGGTGAGAGCGGTTCAATTGTAAAGCGAGTGGTGGTCAATTTGCGTGTGATTGAGAGTTGGAAATGCGAAGGCAAAATTCGTTTGAAATAAGGTCTTCAAAGTAATCGTATTTCAGTGATGAGTTTTGCATGTATTTCAGAAACTGAAGTGTCGGTATAAAAAGGAAAACCAGTGTAATGCCCTATTATTGCCTGCTCACTAATGTTAGTTTTTTCGAAGGTATGAAACAGGCTGTTGGCCTACTCTATGGAACTCGGGAACTGCTGTAAGCTGCAAATAATCATGATTTTTACCACACCCATAGAAGGAGTAGCATCTTTACCCATTGTCATTTCATTTATCACCCCTTTAACATTTAAAACCATTCTTCCGTTACTCATAAACTTCCCTATAAACTTCTATTACTATTTTCACATGTACCCCCCTCCATTATTTCTACCCCCATTTATGTAAGTATATAAATGGGTACATACATAGGTCCAAGCTAGGGCTGGCATCCGTCCGGGTTCCCCGGATTTGTACTAGTTTGGAGGGCGTCTGTCACCAAAAAAACCGCATGATAATCCGTTTCGTAGTTTAGAAGAACAACGCAGTCACACGATTTTGCCTTTTAGGTGTAAGGACTTCTATTTATAGATTTATTAGTTTAATGTGCGCAGGTATTGGGTATTTATTTTAGTTTTTCATCAATCACAATACAACACACACACCCGTATCACAGCACTTTTAATTTATTAGATTATATTAGAACGGACACACTTCCCTATTATTATTATTTTATTCTAGCGTATGGCACTCGTGGGTTGCAGCTGAAAATCAGCGTCAGGTGATACACCTTGTGTTGTCATCTGACATTATGCTGAGCTGAGGCCCCTTTGGCATTATAATCTTTATTTTCTGTTTTTTTTTAGTTTTAAGGTGTATTTTGTTGCTGCAATGCCAATAAACACATTTTTCTTTCTTTCTTTTCTTTCAAACTGTTCGTTTTCAATGAATGTTCGTTACATAACAAAAACTCGCAAAAAAAAATCACGATACGAATGCTCGCGAGGAGTGGTAAACTTAAATAAATCGCAAACAAATATTAAATATTAAAAAAAAATGTAACTGCTGTTTTTATTGTTTCACCCCAGAAAAAATAAAAGCAGCATTTAAGTTTTTTTTTTCCGGTAAAATAAACTCACGCAAATAACCGGGGTTTTCGAAATTTGTGTTCGTCGTTATCAATGTAGGTGATGGCAGCCCTAATACATGCGAATAGTCGTAAGGCTCGCCCACAAACTGCGTCCGGGCGGAAACCGTCGCAGTGTCGGGAGTGTACGCGAACACTTAGCAGCGTTATGGCCACTTAAGATTGCTGGAGGCTTATTAATCTGTTTCTCAGTTTATAATTGTGGAAGGAGCTGCGTTTGCGTTATTGTGGACCGTTAAATAATTCAAGATGGCGCTTGAGGAAATAAGTTTTAAAGCGAGCGTCGTGAATTTGGTAATACAGTTGTTCTTTTCAATTAGCCTGTGAAGACGTGGGCAATATACACACTTATACACAATCTATAGGTACTAACATTATAAAGAGGTATTTGTGAGGTTGTATATAGGGGGTAATCTTTGGAACTACTGATCCTCCTGACTCCAGAAGCAATCTTTAAAAAACTTAGCTCATCTGCATATGAACTTAATAAACTTATGGTAAAAAAATTGGTATCAAAACATTACTGAAGAAGTTTCATCATATCATAGTCTTATCGTTTCCATTTTTAACCGACTTCACAAAAAGGAGGAGGTTCTCAATTCGTCTGTATGTTTTTTTTTTTTTTTTATGTGTGTTAGCTCATAACTTTTTTCTGGGTGAACCGATTTGGATGATTCTTTTTTTATTTGATAGGTGGTGCTTCACATGTGGTCCCATTTAAATTTGATCAAGGTCTGACCAGTAGTTTTTGAGTTATCCTTAATACTGCAGATTTTTTCGACTTAGTTTATATGGATGATGTGTTAATAATTTCCTGTCACTGTTATTTACACACCAAGTAGTGGTATACGAATTTGTGTGGGGTAGGTACCGCAACTAAAAAGTGAAAAATAAAAACTTTTTTACAAAAAAACAACCGACTTCCAAAAAAAACACTAAAAGACGTGAAAAATAACTTTAATTTCGAAAGTCGGTGGCCAAACACGAAAATACAAAACCAAAGGCACCGACTTCCGAAATTAAAGTTATTTTTCACGTCTTTTAGTGATTTTTTTGGAAGTCGGTTGTTTTTTTGTAAAAAAGTTTTAAGGTTTGGTTTTATGTATAGGGGCAATTGTACTGAAAGAGAGAGAGTATTTTTTTAAGGCCCAAAAACGCTGCCTACGAGCAACATTTGATTTAAAAGTTACTGACCGCTGTGTTCCGATTTTAAAAGTCACAATTTATTGACATTTCCATACCTTTACATTTTAGTTTTTTTTTTTTTTGTTACATGCAATTGACATCTATTTAAACTCAAATTCAAACCCAAAGTATTTATTTCAAATAAACCAATTTATCTTTTGAATTATCAAGGGGTCGGTCGGTTAATCAGAAAGATGAAGCTGGTTGCCCATTCCAAAGCGTAGTAGGTAGGTACCTATGGAGAAGAACGGGCAAGAAACTTCACGGACGCTCTTTTAAATCAAAATATGGTTACAAAATATTGGTTACATCATTCATGTTGAAATTATGCATGTGAGAACGATGCAGAACGTTAAAGTCGTCCGTAACAAAAATACAAAAACAATTCAAATATTAAATTAAATTAAAATAAGCTTTACAGGAAAAATAATAACTTTATCGGAAAGCAGATAACGTGATGTAACTTTGCGATTTCAATACCAAAACTTGTTACGCACATGTGTATATAGGACTGCTTTGTTGAGGAAAAGTGTTTTTGGTATGGCACCGGCTATTTTGAACCACATTCCTAATTCCATAAAAGAGGAACCAGTAACAACTTTAAAAAAGAAACTAACTTTACTTCTATTAAATAAATGTTACTACTCCGTATCGGATTTTCTAGCTGATCATTTTTTGTTGTGTATCACTGTTTATATGTTTGATCATGGACTGCATCAATGTTTGCATGCCAAAACCACCTTATTGTAGGTAAATACTTACATTCTGAGCACATAAATATTCTATTCTATTCTATTCTGATCCGATTACCGAGTGCGTAGGATATGTTTTATGTTACAACACGCGCACGAAGTCGCAGGCCTACGTTAGTCTAGGGATATTATAGTTATTCATGCGTTGAAACGAAACTATTTACTAAGCATTTCTTAATGCATCTTTGTATCAAAATGCACAGTATATTCTAACAGGAAATAAAACTAATTCTTAGTTTTATTTAAAAAGAGCTTTTACAACAAAGTTTACATTGTACTCAAATAAGACTTATTGTTTTTGATGGTCAAAGAAATAATTAACACACATAACATCACGTCTGTATTCCCCGAAGGGTTAGCCAGAGGCTTACCTATAGCACACCCACATTTCGCCATTTTTTTTTTTTTTTTAATAATTAAAAACCCACTAATTATAATAAAGGACTGAAAGAGCGGTTTTTGTCCATTGATTGACCCACTAGAGTACTCACAAAATTGCTGGATTTGTGTCAGTAGTATTCAATTGATGGTTCAATCGCCCGTGATGGCCAACTGACCACAAATCAATTCTAATTAGTATTTGAACTATTCTGTACGCAATTGATAGATTTCAATGACAGTTAAAACGCAGCCAGTGAAATAGGAGCAATTAAAAACGATGACTGTTCAAAAATGTTGCTATGTTCTTCTTTTTCAACGCATTAATGATTCCAAATTATACAAGTTTTGACCAAGATTCGGCCACTTTGACAGCGTTTCATTGACCAGACACTGCATGTCAGAAAAACATTCTTATATCTATGCCATATACTATTAATTTAACATGAAAATAGACCAGGAAATGTAATTTTCCCTTCAGTAGCAATCAACTAAAACCACTCGATATTATTAAAACGCAGTTTTTTGCTCATCAGGGTGAGAGCTGCTAATACAGAGCGGTGCGATGTGGTTGCAACGATACGGACGCATTACGGAGAGAGGAAAACGTATGTTTAAATATATACGTAGAATCTATGTTAAAGTAGATGAGGTCTAATGCAATGCATTATATTAAAAAAAGTTATTTGTTCGGTATTAAAATAAATAATAATTACTTTGTACACAACCTTGATTCTAAAATAAGGCTACTTACAATTTTAACTCTCACCAAAGTATTTTAAGATGCATTTTCAAATTAAATTGTAGTGGCTCTAAATAAATTTAGTTGGGTCAGTTTTTTTTTTAAGGAATCGCAACTACTGGTGACGTAGGAGTACCGTAAAAACTATGTACGGTCAACAAAAGTGATAAGTAACCAGGGTCGTCGATATAGTTGGAGTTTAGTAAGAAACTGATGAATGTTTTTGGAAAAAGTTTAATTAAATTTCATTCGAAAACATCCATCGGTTTCTTACTAAACTTCAACTATATCCGGCGACCCTGGTTACGTACATATTTACAGAATTATATCATCAATCAATTAGTTCAAATCACTTTATTGAATTACTATTTCATAAAATTATAATAATTATGACACTTGAGGCCAATTCTAACTTAGACAGTTCTATTTTGGTTGTATTGATGATTTTAATTATAAGTCATCCTCACCATCATCATCATCAGCCTATATTCGTCCACTGCTGGACGTACGGCTCTCCTAGTGAACGCCACTGAGCCCGATGCTCGGCTCTTCTCATCCAGAGTCTGCCAGTCGCCTTTCGCAAGTCGTCACTTTACCTGGCTGACGGGCGTGCCACACTACGTTTGCCTAAACGTGGTCTCCACTCTAGAACTCGTAGAATTTTAAGTAATAAAATATAATAACACCAGCCTGTTGTTGTCTCACCGTCGAGCAAAGGCTTCTTCTCATAAACAGAAGGCACGAGCATTGATGACCACGCTTGCTCAAGACGAAGTGACGATTTCATTCTTGTATTAACTATGAAGTCCAGGTTTCAACCACTGTCCCATCACGACATTTTGATGATTGAGAAGCGTGTAAATAAATTCATATTTGTCAAGGTAACGAATCATGTTTTGATCAACATACAACCTGACACCGACCTACAAATTGCAAAAAACGTAAGTAAATTTGGATTCCGCGGTCTGTCTTAACACATTCAGCTTAATATGAACATTAAACCGTTTATCTTTGTTAAAGTAAGCTCAGAATTAAAACCTTAACTTAAATCAATGAATGCCAAGTTCTGAACTAGACACAATCTCATTAACAAGCTCCCTATGAATACGCAAATCAAAACTTACTCTATAAATTAAATTATCATACATCTGGAAAGTTATGTGCATATATTATTAGTGAAATATGTCTGTCAGTATGTGTTGAAGGGCTCGACTTTAACCCAGAAACTTTGCAGACTTCTCATAAGTTCGGTCTGTTGAGAGGCCTGCGTCGGTGAAAATTCTGTCTTGAACTTATTTTGTAGTAGGGTTGCAGAATTTCTTGGAATTAATTAAATTATAGGATTTCAATCTTGAGATTTGTTAAAGTTTTATTTTGGATGCCTGGTACTGTATTTTTAATTCGGAACTTTCCAAGATCCATAGTGAGTAACCTAAATATAAATTGGATAAGTCATAGACAGGTTTAGATAGTTATTGATAATTTGGTTTCTTTGCAGAGAGGCTATATTATGTTATTAATTTAGTTTTATTTGTATTTATTTTTAAGTTATTCCTATCGAGCCAATTGATTAAATCTGACAATGCTTTATTCGTAACTATTTTACTGTTATCTAGAGTTTTCTCTGAGAATATAGTATATTGGTTTGTGGAGTTAGGCAGTTTGTTTATATATATTATAAACAATAAGGGGCCAAGGACACTCCCTTGTGGTACACCACAGTAGTTTGCTAAGTACGGTGACCTAAAGATTTCTGGGTGTTAGTTTCGAAACACATTTTTTTAATCTCCGTGCATAGTTGTCGGGCTCTTAAATAGCTTTTGAACCAACTATAAGCAACGCCTCTTATGCCATATTGTTCAAGTTTACGCAATAAGGTTTCATGACAAACCATATCAAACGCCTTACTCATATCCAAAAATACTGCTACTGGGATTTCTTTTATAGTGATAACATCCATAATTTCTTTTACAAGTTTAAAACATGCCAAAGTTGTAGATTTTTGTTTAATGAAACCGTTCTGTTGACTACATAATACATCATGTTTCTCTAAGAAATTTATAAGCCAATTGCTCATTACTTTCTCAAATATTTTTGAAAGTATGGGAATCAAAGTAATTGGTCTATAATTATTAGCCTCAGATCTAGGTCCTTTTTTGTGAAGGGGTTTAACAACCGAAAATTTTAATCTGTCGGGGAATATACCCTTTTCCAGAGATAAATTAATTATGTAAGTCAACGGTTTTGTTAAAATTAATAAATTTTGTTTGATCATGTTAGTACTAATGTTATCATATCCGACTGAGTTGGTATTTCGTAATTTCATAGCAGTCATAAATATTTCTATACAGGTAGCGGGCTCTAGATAAATTGAGTTTACAACCGTTTTATTGCAACCATGTTTTTATTGGATTTTGGACGTTTCCCTTCTTAGCAATGTTGACAAAGTAATTGTTAAAATATATCGCTATATCATCACCTTCTTTTAACATATTTTCCCCATCCAAAATTTCTCTAATCTCATTACTAGCATTGTTCTGATTAAGTTTATCATTTATTATTTTCCATGTAGCTTTATATTTTATTAATGTCTGCTTTCTTTATGTATTTTTTATTATTATCGCTTTGTATCGTATTTACACATTGCCTTACTCTGCTATATTTTCAAATTTTTTGTTTATTGTGGGTAGTTTTATTTTTATAATACATACGTTGTAGTTTTCTCTTTATTATAAATGACTTTGTTAGACCTTTAGTTACCCATTTTGGGTTAAGAGAGTTAGAGTTGGGTTCTAAAACAGCTAGCACCCCGGTGGTGACAAGAGCACAGCGGATTATGTCATTAATCTTGCGCGCCGTGCTATCCGGCCTGCGCTCTTATTGCAGGATAGGCCATGTTGTCCGAGGCAGTCGACAGTTTCATCGCACTGGCAGCGATGCGGAGCCCCGCAAGGAGCACCCAGACGCAGACAAGTAGCGAGCCGGAAAGTGGTGCCACCCAGCACAGTGCCTATGTTGGGTGACGGATGCGCCTGAAGCCAGTGGCCCGACTCCCATTCTTTCAGAGCCAGCAAGCGGGCATGCTCACCAGTATTGGAGGACGTAGTGATAAGATTATTCCGTACCAACCAGTAGAGCGGCTCATCGTACTGTGTCTGGGACGATGGCTTCACGGGCCGATCAGTAACGAGTTTTTTTTATTGGGAAATCTTCAAGTGACCTCTCCCGCTCTGGGCGGAGCGTAAGGGCGTGTCAGACTCTTACTGACTAAAACCCACCCGTGTTCCTTCAGTTGCCTGTGCGCCAGGGCCACGGTGACTCTTTCGAACAATCCGCGACCCCGGCAGGCATTGGCCCTATCGGACCCCGTCAATTATGCTGAAATCTCTTTGAGGCCCGCGTGAAATACAACGCGCCGTCGACCCGGGCCTGGTCCTTACCGGACGGCGAGCTGCCCATTGCTCGCCGTCCGCAAGCCCGTGCCTACGGTGGCCGGGAGTCGGCTAACGACACCCGACGCCCAGGGTGTCTCCTCCTGCGGCGACTAGGGGCGTGAGGTATTGTTGGAACTAAAACACCAATACGGTAACCAATAGCTCCATGTATCTGTATGGTTTTCACATTGGATCCTTAAAAACGCACCCAAACCTTTATGAGCATTTTCAAGTGCTCCTATTGATTGGTGATTATAGGAAGTTGAAGATAATTTTTTAATATCAAGAAGTTTACAAACCTGTTCCATAGTTGCGGAGATGAACTCTGTCCCTCGATCTGTAGCTATTATTTCAGGAATTCCAAATATTAAAATAAAATGTCTTACAAATGCATTAGCTATGGACACAGTTTCTTTATTTTTTAAAGGAATAGCTTGAACAAATTTAGATAGTTCGCATTGAATGGTCAATATATAATAGTTTCCTTCTATGTCTCTATCTAGAGGACCCACTACATCTAAATAAATCTTTTGAAAAGCCGAGGACGCCGTAGTAGTAATCACCATTGGTTCTTTTATGTAACGGATATACTTTGACTTCTGACACTTCGTACACTTTTTTACAAATGTTTGTACGTCCTTTTCTATACTTGGCCAGTATTATCTCTTCTTAATAGTATTTACCATTCTGCGCACTCCAGCATGACCACTGGATGGCAGTAAATGAAAGTCATTCATAATTATATTTTTTTCTTTGTCATCACTTATTCTTTTTATTCCTCGTAATATACATATTCGTGGTCCGGACCAATTTTCTAACTTCGATATCACATCACAAACGTTTTTAATAAAATCTATATTATATTTATTTTTAATCATACAAACTTCTTCAATATGTAACTTTTTACAAAACAAACTTAATTTCTGCACAAATTCGACTCGCGTAAAATGTGCCTTGAAATCAAGATTGATATAAATAATCTTTCGTTTTGCTAAAAATACAAAACATTCACAGACATCAGTTATCATTTCATCGTCTCTCAATCTATTCAATTCGCTACTTTCAATAAAACTCATTTCGATTGAGTCGCACGACCAATAGTCAGGAGATTTATTAAGATCCGCCTTCTCAACGTCATCCTTATTTTTACTTAACTCATCTACAATCTTTCGTTTTTGTGCCCTAGTCATAACAGCAACCACTTGCGCTTCCATATTCTTAAGTTCGTCTGATGTTATACATATTCTAGACAAAGCATCTGCGACAACATTTTCTTTTCCTCGTACATAAATAATTTTAAATTTATATTCTTCTAATGTTAAACGGGATTTTAGAAGCCTACTTGAAGGATCTCTCATGCCAAAAAGATAAATTAGAAGTTTGTGATCAGTCATTATTGTGAATTCTCTACCATATAAATAAATATGGTCTAAAATTGATTAATTAATAATTTATTAATTTCACAGACCAAACTATTGCTAAAAGCTCTTTCTGTATAGTAGGGTAATTCTTTTCCGCTTTATTCATAGGTCTACTTGCATACGCTATAGGTCTGAGATCTTTATTGCATAGCACAGCACCAACTGCAGTGTCTGAAGCATCTGTTTGTAATATGAATTCATAATTTTCTGTAAAATCAGGATATTGTAGAATAGCTGACGAAATTAATGCGTTTTTTAGATACCCAAAGGCATATTTACAATCATCAGTCCAAATGAAGGGTTCGCTTTTTCTACATAATTTATTTAATGGCAAAGCTATGTCTGAAAAATGTTTTATAAATTTCCGATAATAATTACAAAAAGCTACGAAACGCTTAACTTCATCTGCCGTTTTCGGTATAGGGTAATTTTGTAATACGTTTGTTTTTTCGGGATCAGGTAAAACACCTTTCTCAGATACAACGTGACCTAGTTATAGTTTTTTTTTTTTTAGAAATTCGCATTTTTGGGGATTTAATTTTAAGTTGACTTTTCATTATATTTATTAAGTTTTGATTATGAATTTGCAAATTTCTACCAAATACAATAAGATCATCCTGATACGAGTATACTAAGCATTTATCGTAAGTCAAACCAGACATTGCTACTGACATCATACGGCTAAATGCGCTTGGACTTATCGTGAGACCCATAGGTAAACGTTGCATTTTATATTGCCCTGTATTGGTAGTAAAAGCGGTTAACTTACGACTGTTAGGTTCTAAGGTCACTTGATAGTAACCTTGGTGAAGGTCAAAGTGAGTGAAATAAAAAGCTCCAGAAAGAGAATCTAAAATTTCATTGATGTTTGTTAAAGGGAACTTATCATCACAAACCATCTCATTTAATTTTCTGTAGTCTACAACTAAGCGCCATTTTATATCAGATCCTTCTTTACTCTTTTTCGGTACTTATAAAATCGAACTTGACCATTCACTGTTCGATTCTTCTAAATGTAATATCATCTTCTATCATTTTATTAATCTGTTTAGCTATATCTGGTTTTAACGCTTGCGGTAACCTATATGGCTTAACATATACAGGAGTAGAATTTTGTTTTATGATAAAGAATTGCTCATAAATATTTGTAGTAGTTAATTTATCTCCATCTATGTAAAAACTGTCAGAATATTTTGCGCAAATCGCTTCAATTGATTGTCTCTCTTCTTCATTTAAATAATCTAATTTGAGCTGAGATAACAGTATTTGAATCCTGGAAACGTTGATAATATTATTACCAAATTGACAAATATTATAATCACTCAAGGATTGCATACTAGGAATGAAACTTGGTATGGATATTTCCTTCTCAGTAACGTTTAGAATCTTTATTGGAATCCTGTTATTTTTTACCGTGGCTATCGTATTTGCCAGATACACATCCTTTGCTAACTCACGTCCATAGACGATAACATCATCATTCACATTTTTACCTACGTATATAAAATGAATTGACTCTGAACGAGCTGGTATAATCAAGTTACTACAAGAACTTATCATAACACGTTCATCAACGAGATTAAAATTTTATTCTTTCGTATGATCATACAGTGTTAAAATATTAGTATATAAGTTAATATTTGCTTGATACTTTTAAAAAAAATCTAGCCTTATAATTCCGTCTGCCTTTAATGGTATCGACTCAAAAATCATAAACGAATGCTGAAATATGTCACTATTATACTCCAAACTTAAATCCACTAAACTTCGAGAACGCTTTTGTCCACCGATTCCATTTATCAAAGTTTCACATTTCCGAACGATAACGTTTCTTGGTAATGCTTCACTTTTAATTATTTACAAAGAAGCGCCTGTATCAACGAGCCAAAAATATTTAATGATATTGACGTAAAAAACTACATATTTTGCATTGTCTAAATTTGATAAAATGCAATGTTAAAGATCGAAAAAACTGGTTCTCCGATTCTGTTTTATCTATATTGTCGTTTATGCATGGCTTATTGTTATCATTCTGATCTGCTAACATTTCGGTTATTATTTCTAAAATATCTTGAACCCCTAGTACTTCTTTGACCTCTATTATAATTTGATGATACACGATAGTTATGCCTATTTCCGTTATTATATCTATTTCCGTTATGACCTCTGAAATTACCACGCCATGTATGTCTTTGATTACTGTAATTACCATAGTGACCAAGATCGTAACTATTAATATATTGACCACGATTATTATTGAAATGACGATTACCTTGTCGCCTTAAATTATTAAAACCTCGTCCATATCTAGATGCATGCAATACATTACCGGGCGATGACTGGTATTCTGTATCTTCATCTTTGGCAGCTTGAATTGCTTCTTTCAGGCTGCTATAGTTCCTAGCATAGATGACCGTGCCCAATTTTGAACTGCGTAGTCCTTCTGTAAACCGTTTTATGGCAAGCTTTTCATTCAAAGGTTTTAACACTCCAAATGCATTAGAATTACCATTTGACTGAGATATAGTAACTTCAGTAAACAGCTTTTCAAATTCTGTGGCAAACTCCTCGATACTACTTGAACCCTGTTGTATATTTTGCAAACGTGTCTGTAGGGCCGTAAAGGATTTTTGGGTCAATAGATGGCATCTCATATCTTTAATTAGGTCTTGAATGGTCTTATAATTTCCTGTAATGCGTAACTTAGCATTTTCAGACAATCTACTTTTAAGGACAAATGTAATAAGTAGTGTCTTACCTTTCTCATCCAGCATATCTGCATACATCTCGATCGAATCTATCAAGCGTTTAGTTGTCCCTTCAACACCGTCCATTACTGGAAGCAAACTACATGCCACTTTTAGGTCAAACTCCATTTTGTCAATCATTGTTTCTGGGAATATACATAAACTATTTATTTCCTCAAAAGTTATCCTAATGTTCTGATAAATGTCCAATGCCGATGCAACTAATTTCGTATCCTTGCCTTTTTCTAAAAGTAATAATATTTTTCCACATTCGTCAAAAATACTTTTTGCCTCACCTAACTTCGTCTCAATAACTTGACCTCTATACCTGGTCTGTCCTTTCTTAATTAAGTATTTTCTAATATCTACCAGAACATTATATTTTTCCAACAAAACATCAATCATAATAAAATGTTACTTAAAATTATCTTGTCAATTATTTCTTAATGGAATAAACAAAAGAATCATGTTACTCGTATCATAATTACTACGAAACGGCACACACGAATTTCACACGTTGCAGTTTTAGCCGCGAGGTATCATTGTCACTGAGTGCACTATTTTATGTTGTTTAAGTTTTTGCGTTATAAAACCAATAGGTATGAGTCTGAATGCTAATCACTGATTTGTTTAGAGAATTAACTTGAAACTGACTTTGATGCTGGATTAATTAGTTAGCAGGTGTACCTTCCATTCGTCCACGTCGGGATGCCCTTATGCGCTGGATTGCGTTGAATCCGATTTCTTCTTGTATCCATTGACGATGGCAGCTGCGGTAGTATTTCAGGAAAAAGTAAATTACCAGGAGAGATATGACAGCGAGAATAATGAGAGTGATCATGCTCAGCCGCTCTATGTGTTCTCCGATGTCCTTCAGAAGGGCGTCATTGTTTCCGCCAGCAGCATTTTGATTTAGGAATACCTCGTCCTTTTCCACCTTGGAGTTACACATTTTGAAAATCGGTGCGCAACAAAAACTGCTTAATCTGCCCCTTGGCAGACCCTAAGGCAGGGTCGCCATGAAATGTTGGGAGCCCTAAGGTCTTTTAAATCAGACAACCAACTCGATCGAATGTACTACTGAACAAAGGGAATATATTTTATAATGCGCATTAAAGTAAAGTGCTTACTTAGCTTAATATTATACTTATATTCTAAAGGAACGTACTTACTATGTCATCCACTTTTAGGGAGCATACATACACTTCACGAACGTTACTGCTTCGCAGAAGGAGGTGACTGCTTCCCATTCCCTCTCGCTCCGTACCATGGCCTAAACCAGGGCCGGACGCGAGAGATCGCCACCACGAGGACACGGCGGTGCTCCGCCCAAGCCGGGAAGACCTCCACCGTATGCTCCACCGTGTCCTCCGGTCGATCCACATAATGACAACACCCGGGCGTTTTCTCCCGCCTTATCCGAAACAGGAACCTCCCGAAACAGCCATATCCGGTGAGGACCTGCGTCAGGCGGAAGGTGAGGACGCCGTGGCGCCTCTCAAGCCACTCCTCAAAGAGGGGACTTACCGCCGCAATTGTGGCGTACCCAGCACTGGGTTGCGACAGTCGCACTCTCCATGCCGCCATGAGATCCTGCCGGAGCTCTGTCCGCTGTATCGCGATTTCTCGCGGCAGCGGAGTTACGCCCCGGCGTTTCGCCTCTTCGCGCCACTCCCAGATGTGCGCGAAGTAACGAGTTGGCGAGCAACAAGCAACGAGCAGCGAGTACGGTGTTCGGATAGTTTGGTCGGCTGACTATGTAGAACTGAGTGCGCGTGCGCGACGGGTAGAATGACTGCCCAGTCATTTGCTGGTGTGCTAAGTACCAAGCGAGAGCCTCTCAGCGAGTGTTCGGCCCACAAAGCAAGCGTCACTGATCGAGTAATATCTTTGATAGCTGTTGTCGCTGCGACAAACTAGCGGCGAGAGAGTTCTCACCGGCAGTGTGAACAGTCAGCGATCAACTATTAATATATATGATCTCTTTTACTAACACGAGACTTACATCTGATTGTATGTTTCTTTGGGCAAGGAAATATATGCTCCCTCGTCAGTGGTGGGACAGGGGGCCTAAAACCAGAGTTACCGACATCGTGAAGTGGCGAGGGCCGGCCATGTTTGTCGAAGGACCGGTAGGCGTTGGAGCAGACGAGTCCTGCAGTGGAGACCGCGTATCGGCAAGCGTAGTGTGGGACGCCCCCCAGCTAGATGGACCGACGCGACGACACTGCAATGGTGGCTGGGACTGACTGGATGCGGAAAGTGGAGAACCGGATGTATGTGTGTATTGAACACACAAGGCTTTGGATGCTAAGCACAGCTGATCCATAGAGCGCTCGAGTACAGGGATGTGCAGTATGCTTTAAAAAGCGTGATTTTGACCGCATCTGTACATCGCGCGAACCTACGGGCCAGCATGCGCCCGCACTGCCAATGCCCTGCACTCCTGTTCCACATCGACTTCGTCATTAAGATCGTCAGCAACGGCATTTTCAAGGTATTTAAACTGGTGTACCAGACGAATCGACACGTCGTTAATTTTAATAGGTGGTACATTTTCTGGACACTTCTTGCCGACTTATTTACATTATAAAATAACCCATGGACGGCAGCGTAGTCCTCACATATCTTAACCAACTAACACATACAACACAAACATTAAGGGCACAACGTATCTAACGTATTTTATTGGATAAGGATTAATACAGTATTGTTTAAAATAGCTTCGTAAATAACCCATTATTTTTTTACATACATACATAACATAATTAGCCTATATGTTCCCACTGCTGGGACACAGGCCTCCTCTCTGTGAGAGGGAATGGGCTGTAATCTACCACGCGGGCCCAGTGCGGGTTGGTAGATGTCACATGTCTTCGAATTTTTGGTTCTAGGACATGCCGGTTTCCTCACGATGTTTTCCTTTACCGTTTTGAGAGCAGTGGTAATGAAATTATTTCCACAAAGTTAAGCGCCTGCCTGGGTTCGAACCCACGACCTAAACAACTCGTAAGTCGGGGCTGATACCACTGGGCCACCACTGCTCATTATTATTTTTTTGTAACATGTAAAATATATAAATGGTTATTGTGGGTTATCCTTAGGAGATAGTCACATACCATTGCAGATTTTTTGAAGATCTTTTTAAGATATACAATTCCGTAGTATATTATTTTGATCTATCTCGTAAGGTTTAGCTAGGCAGCGTTTGCAATGTAAGCGCACAAAAATATGTTTTTTACGACATTACATAACAAATCCTTGAAATTCTCGTTTTTCTCTACTATAATATGCATGTATTACACATATAAACCTTCCTCTTGAATCACTCTGTCTATTAATTAAAACCGCATTGAAATCCGTTGCGAATTTTAAAAGATGTAAGCGTATAGACACGAAAAGTGACTTTGTTTTATACAATTTATAGACTAGACGAAGTTATCAAACCGTAACCTTGTTATTACGAAGTTTTTTTAACACAGAAAACAATTAAGACATTATTTTGTTTATTTATTTTAAGACACTAACATTAATTAATGCGTAGGTAGGTACTGCGATAAATAAAATCTACAAAATTTATGATTAAAACATTAGTTTTATTTTTCTTATAAATCTTAATAGATTTCAGACGATAAATTGTTAAATGCATTTTTTTAGTCTATTAAACCAAATGTGCGTTAGAAACTTTATTTTAATTTGGCCATCGAATTTTGGTTTAAGAGTATCAGAGTATATTTCCAAAGAAAAATGTCAAAAAAAATTGATATGTGCTTAAGATTCCCAAAAAAATATAGATTGTTACTTTATTTATAGCATTTGTCTAACTGTCCGCTTTATTGGTGAGTAGTTAAGATTTACGAGCTCTAGGAAAACATGAGGTGTTTATGGATCTTCCGAGACCGTTGTTGCAAAGTGGTGTTTCTTGGTATTTATGGCGCTACTTTTGTAAACCAAATTCAGCATATCATACTCAAGTCTGAATATGCAACTCCTTATTAAGAATTAACAAATGATTACAAAATCTTGGACATCACTAACATCGGTGAAGGGAATCATTGTGAGGAAACCTGGACTTATAATTATTATAACTCTGAAGTCGCCAATCCGCCTTGAGCAAGCGTGGTGATAAATGAGGCATATAAAAACAAACCTGATTGTAAGGGGTGGTGCTGCAGGAACTGACGACTTGTCGCAACAAAACACAAGCGAACTTTTAAAGTCGTTTATTGGGTTAAAAGAAATACTAAGATGGCCGCGTGCGCAAAAATAATAAAATTGGGCGTGCGCATTGATTCGCGTTCGTTGGCAGACTGGCGGGGGGTCCATAGTGTGACAAGCATGTCAGCGTGTCCCGCCTTTTACCTTAATTAGTGATGCTACTTACTAACTAAATACATTTTATTTAAATCTATCGAGCGCGTCGCTAACATTCCCCACCCTAGTGCTGGCACAGCACTCATCAACAAGAGTGATAGGAGCGACGCGTGCCGCGGAGCGGCGCCACGTCCGGGAGCCCACCTTCACTTCCACGAGTCTGATACGACCGTCCTTACCTGGGAACACCGCAGTGATTAGTCCCTTAGGCCACGAATTGCGGGGAGAGTTCGGGTCCACAACCAATACGAGGTCGCCCACTCGTAGAGGTGGCTGCTCTGTATTCCACTTTCGCCTAGGTAGAAGATCAGGTAAAATTTCCTTTACCCACCTGTGCCAGAACATGTCGGCCAATCGCTGACTTGTACGCCAATGCCTGCGTAAGTACAGGTCAGAACTGTCAAATGCTCCTACTACGGGTAAGGTCGACGACGTACCCAGCAAAAAGTGGTTGGGGGTGAGGGATTCTACGCCCTCCGGGTCTACTGAAACGTGCATCAAGGGACGACTGTTCACTATATTTTCAATTTCTGCTAGAAGTATGCTTAACACTTCGTCTCTTGGTGCGCGCTCGAGCAAAACAACTTTGAGCGACGACTTGACACTGCGAATCAGTCGCTCCCATGCCCCACCCCAATGGGGACTGGCGGGAGGGATGAAAGTCCAGTCCATCCCATTGTTGTCACCTACGTCTTTCAGCACTTCTTGATCTACGTCCTGCATGGACCGTTGGAGCTCCTTTTCAGCGCCTTTTAGATTTCTGCCATTGTCGGAGTATAAGTGACGTGGCCAGCCACGCCTCGCTGCCATCCGACGCAGTGCCATGATCAACGAGTCCGTCGTGAGAGAAGCAACAGTCTCAACGTGAATAGCACGCAACGTTAAGCAGGTAAAAAGGACACCGTACCTTTTTTCTCTGCGTCTGCCGACCGTAACCTCCATCGGTCCAAACAAGTCCAGCCCACAGTGAGAGAAGGGTCGCTGATGATGTGCCACACGAGAATGAGGTAAGTCACCCATGCGAGGAACTAACGGCCTGCACTTCTTGATGCGGCACAGCATGCATTGCGATACTACAGTCTTCACGGTAGGTCTAAGTCTCACTATCCAATATTTTTCCCTCAGCAGGTTGACTACTGTTTCCTGATTTCCATGAGCCGCCTTCACGTGGTAGTGCCGAACAATCAGCCGAGCCACAGGGTGCCGGCCGTCCAATATTACAGGCCTCTTTACCTCCATGGCGACATTTGCAGCAGCATCGATCCGACCGCCCACGCGAAGCAAGCCATGCTCGTCTAAAAACGGTGAGAGAGTAAGTAACCGACAATTTTTAGATAACGCCTTACCATTCCTAATCGCTGTTAAATCCTCAGTAAAGGATTCCCCTTGTGCATGTTTCAATAACTGCCGCTCTGCACGCTCCATCATCTGCACACTATAGCCGCTGCCAGGAAGACCTTTTATGGTGTCGATAAATTTGAAAACAGCGGCTGACGCCCGTAGAAGGCGCAGCCAAGAAGAAAATCGAACCGGATCTGGAACCGATGAACAAGCTGAGTGTTCCTGAACAACAGCTATTACCTCCTCGCATGCTGAATTTGTTTCCGGTTGGATGACATCCTTAGGCCATGACGCGTCATCAAAGCGCAGGAAAGTTGGACCGGCTAGCCACTCATAATACAAAGTAGGATTGAAGGTTTCCCTTGTAGCTAAGTCAGCTACATTAAGCTTCGTAGGAACGTATCTCCATTCGTCAATACGTGTCAATTCGTCGATCTCCCCAAGACGGTTCGCTTCGAACGCTTTATAGGTACGCGTATTGTTACGAATCCAATGGAGAACCGTAGTGGAGTCGCACCAAAAGAATCGACGTACTGGAGATAATCTATGTTCCTTACCAATAGTGTTAGCTAGCCTTGCCGCTAACAATGCCGCTTGAAGCTCGTATCTAGGAACTGTCATCGGTTTCACAGGTACCACTCTGCATTTGCTTGCAATGAAAGAAACACGTATTTTACCTTGCGCTTCCCAGCGCCAGTATGCTACCGTACACAGCGCTTTAGTGGATGCGTCACTAAATACGTGAAGATGTAAGTTGCTATAACCAGAGTCGTTTGTAGCCAAACTCGTAGCACTGCTATCGGCCGCTACGCTTTTGTAGCCCGTAGCACGAGGCTGCGTACCACTACTGTTAGATGCGACCCACGCTTGTGCCGTCGCTGGCGGCGCGGGAGTGGGTACTTCCATCTTGCTCGCACACGCTGCTGTCGTAGCGCATGCAGACATCGCATGGCACCTTGGAATGCGAATTGTACTAATTACGTTAATTAGGTCAATCCATTTTACCCACCTTTCATAAATATTATCAGGAACATTATCGTCCCATCCTATGTTCAGGCGCCAGGTATCCTGAAGCAGGATTTTACCCTGAATAGTGAAGGGGGCGAGAAATCCTAAGACGTCAAAAGTAGACATAATAACCCTTAGCATCATCCTTTTTGTGGGTCGTTCGTCGCCCTGAGTGATATCTTTTGGGATGCGCTTTAGTGACACGTCAAACCCCAGCATGTCATCTCCAGGAAACCAAATAAGTCCCAGTGTTCGCTCACCTCCATATTGCTGACCGACTTTGAACTTTACTGCAGCAGGACCCAATGTTTCCTTTGGTATGCTGTTTAAAACCGCGACGCTATTGCTCGTCCAGTTTCGGATTTCAAACCCACCGGCCCTGTGAATGTTACTGATATTACTCACCATATCAATAGCAGTACTTTCGTCCGGCAAACTATCTATGTAGTCATCCATGTAATGTGAATGGTAAATAGCATCGACTGCGGTTGGCAAGGAACCCTCATAGCGACGTGCGTTTTTGTTTTTAATGAATTGAGCTACAAATGGTGAACAATTAGCTCCAAAAATTAACGATGTCATGACATACGTTTTGATGTTTTCTGTAGGGCTGCTTCTCCACAGAAACCTTAGTGCGTGCTGATCCTTGGCGTGAATTTTAATCCTCAGAAACATGTCCCTTATGTCACCTGTTACTGCGACTTTATTTTCCCTGAAGCGCAGCATTATACCAAGCAGTGATGACAAAAGATCAGGTCCTGTTAGTAAATAATCATTAAGGCAGGAACCATCTACCTTACCTGCAGCGTCAAAGACCAGCCGAAGCTTGCTTTTGTTTGGGTTGTCAACACCGAAATGAGGTAGGTACCACGTATTAGATGTGACGTCATTTACCACGAGTTCCCGCGCGTAATCATTTTCTAACAAATGGCGAACGCGTTCCTCATACCTTTTAGCAAAACCTGTATCCTTTCCCATTTTCCTTTCGATACCTTTCAACCTTCTTAGTGCGTTAGGGTACGAGTCCGGCATCGTGCAACCTACCACCTTCCAAGGTAAGCTAACATACCAGCGTCCGTCAACGAGCACCGCTGATCGCTCCAGCTGATCGATGGCGCGCAAATCGTCAACATTCTGGCGTGGCTTACCGGACACACCCATGGCATCCAATGCAAACGAACGTCGAACCTCATCATGGATTTCTCTAAGTAGACTATCATGCGATGAGATGCTACTTACCTCTTCATTCTCCGCGATGGTCAGGGCGGCCTCAGCACAGGCGGAGTGAATGCCGGCTGCGGCCCGGGCGGCAGCGCCACTCCGCGCCACGCGCACCTTACCATGTACACACCAACCTAGGGGAGTAAGTGTAGCAGACGGCTCATTTACACTACCTAACTTTATTTTCAAAGGTACAATTAAGTCATAATTATCTTGACCAATTAATATATCAGGTTTTGAATCTGAGGTACACAATTTAGCTTTAATATTCTTTAGGTGAGAATACTTATTGCAATCTATAACAGATAACTTTTGAATAGGCAAACTTAATTCCTTAACACAACGTATTCTTATATTATTATGTAACCTGTCATCATATCCAGCAATGTCCACACTCATAACCGTAGATTCGCATATCATCGCGTCATTAGTCCACGCTCCGCGCACTGACAGCGTCTCGCGCCGGCCGCGCAGCCCGACGCGCTCGGCGAGGCCCGCACTTATCAGCGACACACTCGATCCGTCATCGAGTAGCGCGGTGGCGTTTACGATACCGTTAGGGCCGTGCACACGAATAGGTAATACTTTCAATAACACTTTATTGTCACATCTGTCACTCGCGTTAATGTACGTTATTGTTTCCGAAGACGTGGTAGGCTCGATTCGTTGCTCGTCAGCCGACGTTGTAGTACTCGTTGTCGACGCATTGATGTTATCAGCGCTGGTGCGCTCACGTTGTTTACTCGTAGAATAATGCAGGAGACGATGATGTTCTTCATTACAGCCGTCCTTATCGCACACAGGAGCTGAACACGTTTTCCTATCATGTTTGGATATTAAACACTTGTAGCACAGGCCGTGTTTTTTCACATATTGCCACCGTACTTTACGTAGTGCTTTCTTAAAGTGTTTGCAGTCGCTGAGATTATGCACCGCTGCGCGGCAATACAAACAATTAGCGTTACGTTCTTCGTTTTGGACTAGCACGGTCTGGGTGTGTGTGCGTGTACTTGTCGTATTTTTCAGATGCTGGTCACTTCGAAAAGTAGTAAAAATACTTGCAGTGGTGGAAATCCTTACAGCTTCTTCATACAAAAAATCTGATAAAATCACCAACCTTGGTTTCTTTCCTTCGGTGATCATTTTGTAACTGTAGTCGGACCACTTGGAGATAAGCACTGCGGGGAGCTTGGACAGAATCATCGAGACGATATTGACACCATGTAGGTATTCCTCGCGTCCGACCGCTTTTACTGCTTCCACTACATTTTGCACTTTCACAGAAAACGCGACGATATCTTTATGATATTCCTGTTGTAGGGACTGAAGCTTCTTTATGTCTTGGAGTATTCTGGAAATAATGCAGTCGGGGTTACCAAACCGTAGCTCCAATGTCGATATCACTTTGTCAGGTGACGTGGCGCTAATGAACAATGCGACGACTGCATCTTTCGCTTGCCCTCGTAGGCATCTTCGAAGCCTCCATAGGTTTTCTTTTGGCGTGAATTTACACAACGCGGTCGACTCGTCGTAGGCTTGTTTGAATTGAAGGCAATCCAACTGGTCACCCGAGAATTCGGGTAAGTCTCTCGGTGTGCTCATGCGGCTGAGCAAACTGGCTTGAGGCATGTTGTTTGCACAGTTAGTAGAAATATCCCTCAAAGTACTTGCTAACATATGAACCGCGTTGTTAAGCACGGTCACGGAGTCGCCGGGCGGCGGCGGTGTCGCGAGCGCTGTGGCGCGCGGCTGGTCGGCCACGTGCTCGGCGCATAGCGATGATACTCGTGCGGGCACCTCGCCCATTACAATTCCTTTCTCGGGGGCTTGCTGCTCCAGTAGGGGTTCATCGTGGTTACTTTGATGGATCACCCAATCTTCCAGGTCGCTGCGAGGAAGTTCCTTCCCATCGATTAGTGAACTGTATTCCAACTGTTCTTCCTCGTCGTTGAGTACTGCCAATTGGGCATCCAGGTTTTGATCAATGAGCGCGATCCGAATAGCAGCCTTTCGTTTAGCGGCTTCCAGCTGCAACAGTTTTTTCTTGCATTCTCGGGTAGATTTGCTCGATGACGCAACAGATTTTACCGCCGTTTTTGCGACCTGAGGCAGTGGTTCTGACTTCATGCTGCTTCCACATCGGAAAACAAACGTTGCGATGCAATATGCTCGACTTGCTCATTTTGAGTGTTTTCTGCAGCTTTATTCTGTTGCGAAACACGTTGCTCCTGCAGCATTTTTGCTCGCCGTGTTTGTACGCCTGGAGTGTGGATCATTGTAGATCTGGCTCGAAGTACCACTTTGTAAGGGGTGGTGCTGCAGGAACTGACGACTTGTCGCAACAAAACACAAGCGAACTTTTAAAGTCGTTTATTGGGTTAAAAGAAATACTAAGATGGCCGCGTGCGCAAAAATAATAAAATTGGGCGTGCGCATTGATTCGCGTTCGTTGGCAGACTGGCGGGGGGTCCATAGTGTGACAAGCATGTCAGCGTGTCCCGCCTTTTACCTTAATTAGTGATGCTACTTACTAACTAAATACATTTTATTTAAATCTATCGAGCGCGTCGCTAACACTGATAATCTCCACTGCGTCGAATTGTTGGGGAAATAGAAAAATCTAATAAAAAATAGCATGAATTGGCTTGGAGATTGCTGTGTTTGTATTGGAATCATAATTTCAGCAGCTTATTCCTATGGGACATTTCCGACTTTGCTGTGCTAAGGTGTTTTCAGTAGGACTGTAAATCACAGATAAAAAATCTTGCATTCACAGTTCGATTTTGACAAATTATGGAGTTTGCTAGGTTTGTTTTTACATGTTTCAAATGCTCATGCCTTCTTAGTATAAGAAGAGGCCTTTACCCTGCTGCATGCGTAAAATGGGCACTATAGAAAAGGAAAAAATGGAAGACAAAATGATAGATTGTAGAAATATTTCTACAGCGCGATGTCAAAATTCCAGAAAATAATGACTTTTTATTAAGTACCTACCTAAATGATTTGTCGTCTCTACGTAGAGATAGAAGTGGTCATGCTACGCATGCAGTGGGACAATTATAGGTATTATTATACTAATACTGAAGGAATTGACCTTATTTGCATGCCTACAGCATGTTACATGCCATGGGCGTGCAAATATGGTCAATTACTTGCAAACTAGGGATTTGCTAATCTCTACATATAATAAAATTGTAGCAATGTTAAAACTGTACATTGTTGTTTTTAAGTAACTTTTGCGCGGTCGGGAAACAGTATTAATGCTGAAAATATATTCTTTATAATTTTAGTCTGTTTGTCTGTTAGTCTGAATGTATGTTCCAGCATCACGCAAAGACTACCGCATAGGTTTTGTTAAAATTTTGCACAGATATTCATTATATTATAATATGTATGGTCAGACTGTAGGTAAAAAAAAAACATTATAAAAATTAAAAAAATTATAACTGGCGTTCTGAAGTTCCTGCCTACCCTTACGGGAAGAAGGCGTGAGTTTATAAGTGTCGGTACTTTACCTGATACCGTGAATTCCTCTCAATGCTGTCAAACGAGAACCTTGCCCTTCTCCTGGCGACGCTACAAGCTTCTGCCAATTCCTAATTAAAGAGAAGCAGTACAGAAATCTGATACCTGAAAAAAAACACATTTAATAAATGGAGATATTACGTGCACGTGCATAAATAAATTAAATTAACATATGTCGTGGAAAACGATATCGTTTAATCAAATAGTTGCTCATTTGATTATTGTAGTACCAAGGAAGTTGTAAACACCGTGACATCAGTTGTTATTGTAACGGCGGCACATGGACAGAGTCGTGTTGGAGAGTGGGGTTGATGCGGAGTTCACTTTAAATTCGGACACCAACCGGGTCACTCGTCGAAAACGAAACTTTTGGGTTACCCAGTTAATCTTGTGGATTGTAAAATAATTAAACGTAATTATTAAAGTGATATTGTTATTCAATTATTGCATTTTAGAGTTATACAGACTGTATTACCTACGCAATGAACCCTGTACCACCTAATCAAGATGATGACGACGCTATCGCTCAGCCATCGCTGGCGCCGTCACATACAATTAATTACCAACTGACTGCACTTTGAAAAGTAAGTGAGGTTTAACACAAATGTAAAAGAAAAAGCTTGTAAACAGGAAAGTATTCTGGTAACGTGTAATAACAGAGTGGTATACAGTAGACAAGTGATGTGCACCAGAATGTTTACATGTGTTTTATAGAACGCATGTTTAGAAGAACACTTTTACGGACTGTAAGTATTAAAATAATAAAACCTTTAATAAAATGAAAGCCTACCTCCACGATCTTTTCCCTTTTCTAAATATCGATTACAAAGGCTTCCGATAAGGTTAACCATCAATATTACCATGTAAACCACTCCAACAGTCAGATCCACAGAATCTATTGGGAAGTCTATATCGCGTTTGGAACAATCAACATTTGACAATCTTGTTGTCAATTTGTACCTTTTGTAAATGGTTTCATTGGTGCACGCCTCAAGGGACGATCTTAGGTCCAGAACAGATCCAGAAACTTTATTAAATTACTGCATATTATTTTCATGCAAAAACCGTTGCGTTATACTGTGTGGTTGTAGTTTGTAATGCCTTCTGCAAATTCCTGTGAATAAGAGAAATAATTATAAGATAAAACGTAAAAAGCTAGAATTTATCTTAAAATGAAATGTGACGGAGGGAAAATATAGAAATGCTAATATTAAATACCGAGCGTTGAAAATCCATCAGCGCGTTTTTATTTTGGTATTCAGGTAAATGTCACCTAGTATTAGAAAAAACGGGCATTTTTAAACAAAAATCGACATCTTCTGTAAAAGTACGGACGGTTACCTGCATCACTATAGGTGATTACGAGGGGCCTAGTACTTTTCACCAATGAATCTGAAGCCTGAATATTATAACCTGAGAACCACCACCGTAGGGGTCCAAATTAAGGAAATAATAAGGCAAGTGCCAAAACTTACGTGTATCATAGTCAAGAGCTCGCTTGGCTCATCCGAGACCAGGGCAAATTCTGCAAAGCAGTAAATCGAATCAGGCTCATCGAAGCATTCTTTGTAGTTGTCCAGGTGAAACAACGAGCATAGTCCGAGTCTGCAACTATACCAACATTAGATGTAAAACGTTATTGAATTATTTGCTAAAGGATAACGGTTGCGAGTATTGAATAAGCTATCCTGTTGATCACAATAATTGTGAATAATAACGGCGGACCTCAATAAATAAGTAAGTATAGGGTAAAATAAGAATGGAAGGTGGCATCAAATAATAGCATTTTATTTCAAACATAAGATATGACAATATCTGTAGAGTTTTTAATTAATGTATTTTGTAAGAAACTTCTTAAGACAGTCTAGTTTAATATAATAATTTTATTTTAATAAGCTGTAAAAGCTTGTAAGTTTTTTGTGAAGTGTCGTTAGTACCTAGTCAGTGACTACAGATACATTATCATGCTACGAATGACGCGGGCAACCCGAGCAGCAATCGACCGCAAAGCGCAGGAGCAAGGAAGCGACGTTTATTCCGAAGCGGACTGCGACTCAGTGGTGAAGCCTCGTGCCTGTGCCGGCACCACTAACACCCATGCTTGTGACTCAATCGACGCAGCAAATGTTCAATTTCATGGATAATGGTGTTCAATTTATAAGTTAGGTAATGCAGTAGACCTGCCACGCGATGGGAATTAAACAATCACATAACTCATTTTACCACTCTAAGGCGAACTTGGTGGAACGTAAAAACCGGGACCTCAAGCTGCAGCTGGCGATTCTGGTAGGTAAAGACCATGATACGTGGGATATCCACTTACCTGCAGTCCGCTTTGCCATAAACTTGGCAGTCACATCAGAAACGGGCTGCTCACCCGCCTATTAGAACTTCACGCGAAACAGCCAGCAGATGTCATGTCAGAGATGCTTACCATAATCTAGAACTACACTCGAGAGCAATGAATCCGGGTCACTTAAAGAATCCTAAAAATCTCGGAAACTAAAAATGCTAGGTTAATGCAATAAATTGTATTTAATAGACAATGTAATACTCCTTAAATGAAGGTATTAAAACTTCTTAGTTATTGTAAAGTTATATCATAAAAAAATCAAATTTGAAAAAGGGCCACTTTCGAAGATGGAACTACGAAATTACAGCATTTGGTTTTGCTTTTGTTTGTAATCTGTCATTTATGTGGGTACATAAACCATGTTGATAGTGCTCTATATTCATTATTCAAGCTGAAATTATGTCGCTTACGCCTGAAGAATGCACCAGAATACTTACAATGCTGGAAACCGGCCGGAGTCAGCGCGATACAGCCAGGACTGTCGGTGTGTCGCTGTCAACAGTACAAAGAGTTCTCCGACGTTACGAAGAAACTGGTTCTAACCTACGCAGACCAGGAACGGGCAGAACCAGGTGTACCACAGCACGAGAAGACCGATACTTGGTGAACACCATGCTTCGAAATCGCTTTCTCACAGGAACTGAACTCACAAATCAGTTTCGACGCCTCGGAGGAAGTAACCCAAGTGCATGGACAGTAAGACGTCGGCTTGCTGAATCTAACTTAAAACCCCTTAGACCTGCAAACGGCCCTAAACTGGAGCGTGGGCATCGTATTTCAAGACTAAGATATGCCCAGAGCCACGTAAATTGGAGTATTGAAGATTGGTCAAAAGTTATGTTCTCCGACGAATCAAAATTTATGCTCTACAAGCACGATGGAAGACACAGAGTGTATCGAAGACCAGGGGAAAGATTCAAGCAAGCATGCATCGAAGAAAAAGTAGCCTACGGTGGTGGGTCTGTACTTGTGTGGGCCGGAATTTCTTCTGAAAGTCGCACAGAGCTGGTGATCATAGAAAACGGCTCTTTAACTAGCGTAAGATATGTGGAAGAAATCCTCAATGATCACGTTGGTCCATTTATGGTCAATTTAGGTGAGGATGCTATATTTATGCATGACAATGCCCGACCTCATACAGGTAGGATTGTGAATGACTACCTTCAAGAGAAGAACATTACTCGTATGGAGTGGCCAGCGCGCAGCCCGGATATCAACCCGATCGAGCATGCTTGGGACGAGCTAGGCAGATGCGTAAAACAACGAAACCCTCCCCCAATCACGCTTCGTGAGCTCAAAATTGCTCTCACAGAGGAATGGGAGAATATTCCCCAAAATCATATAAGGAACTTGGTGTACAGCATGCCAAACCGCGTAAACGCAGTAATGGAAGCATGAGGAGGCAATACGAAGTATTAAAATTCAAGAAAATCGTAATAAAGTTCAAAAATTTCATGTTTCCTATTTTTGTTTTAAGGAGAGATCAGCAGTTTTTTTCTTTATGTAATTTTGTGTTAATAAAATGTATGGTGACTCATATTTTTTTTACTTTCATTTAAGGAGTATTACATTGTCTATTAAATACAATTTATTGCATTAACCTATCATTTTTAGTTTCCGAGATTTTTAACATTCTTTAAGTGACCCGGATTCATTGCTCTCGAGTGTATAATTATGTAGGTGATATTACTTAATATTCTTAAGAAAATTTCGCCAGTACTCTTTGACGCTCACGACGTCTATGAGAGTGCCCAGGCGGCTATAAGAAGAATACCGATGAACATCCTCGACCTGCTCCAGATTATAAGGTTGGTGGTCTAGTGCTATTAAAAACCCAAGGGGCTAATGACATCGGCAGGATTGATGTCTCCGGGTCAACAACGCGTTGTGTTCCACGCGCGCCTCAAAGAGATGTCAGCACCATTGACGGCGTCCAATAGGGCCGATGCCTGCCGGGGTCACGGATTGTTCGAAAGTTTTACCGTTGCCCTGGCGCACAGGCTACTGAAGGAACACAGGTGGGTTTTAGTCAGTAAAAGTCTGACACAGCCTCCCGCTCCTCCAAGAGCGGGAGATGTTATTTGATTTCCCAACCAAAAAAAAGAGGGCAGATGTCAAAGTTTATCTTCGCCGTGACGGACTATACACGATCCAGGATATGGTCAGTCCCACTACATATATCGTCGAGCGCCTCAGCGACGCGCGACGGTACGGTGCTAGGTACTTACCTCAGTCGGAGACAGGAAGGGAGTCAGTACAGAGGCATGGTACCCTACCATGCCTCTGTACTGACTCCCTTCGTTGCTTGCATCCAAGCTCCGGTACAGGAGAAACATAAGAGGGAGATGCCTTGTAGAATCTAACCTAAATGCGAGGACATTCGTTAGGGTTAGAGGGGGAAACTATCACACGCATTTTTGGGTTGAAACGCGGTACGATGCGCTGCCTCAGGGTTAACTAGGCATCGCCCGAGCGCCACGCAGGCGCCCTGCCCGCGCGCTGCCTGCGGCGTCACTTGCGCATTTCCGAGCTAAGGCTCCTACAAACAGGCGCAACACGCGACGCAAATCGCACGCGACACAAAGGCACCACACGTCGCGCGAAAGGCGGTACCTTTGTGTCACGTCGCAGGTCGTGCCTGATTGAGGGAGCCGTTAGTCGCACGCGCGCTCCGACGAAGGCACGTAACGTTTTCGTTCTACCGCGGATCTAGTTCGTTCCCGCAAAAAATTGTAAAAGGTTACGCCATATTGATAAAGCTAAGGATCTATAGTTCTACAAGATGTTGTGTGTTCATATTACACTGTTTTCGTGCTATAAACTATCGTCATTTACTGAAAATAACCCACACCATAACAATAGTGTTTTTATCTTTACTAAAGAAACATACATAATTAAAAAATAATATAAATACAGCAATTACCTGTGCATTGTAATTTATCTTTTTTAAGATCTCGGGGGATTATGACTTTAGACATTGAATTATTATTTTTATTCACATAATAACATTTGACTGACAAGATTAAAATAGTTTAACTTTATCAAAAGTAAAATAATTATAAAATAATACTTTAAAATATTAATTATTATTATTTATTCAAGGTTAACGCATATAGGAACCAAATAAAGGAATCCAATTAAAACCTACGGCCTTTTGCCTCATGACTATTATTAGGAACCCCACAATACAGTGCTCTCCAAAAGTAAGTTGACATTTTTCCTCTTCAACTGTGATGCCACATTATGGTTTAAAATAAAATAATATTCAGATCATCTTAAGGGATTACTTGATATTTTTTTATGATAAATCATAGGTACATGAATTAGTCAATAAAAACGTTATAGTGTACAGTTCAACCATTTGAAACTAGAATGTTAAATGTTACATCACTGCTTAAATGGAAAAATTTCAATACATTTTTGGAGGGCACTGTATATCTGAAAGCTAATGAAAATTAAGTAATCTGTTGTCGAATCTTATGTCAATGTATTTTTATGTTTGAATGTTTATATTTCGTTCAACCAATCACATCAGATATTTGACAGCTGGGCCTATTAAAGTAATAAAACCGACGATAATCCAACAATCCCAAAATGTTGCAAATTTCCTTCATATAATTATTTCTGCATTAATAATGACACTTAAGTCGTTATGGTACCTAAACCAGGCATACCACCACAGGAAAGGACCTCGTATAAACCTTTAAACCTCCAGTGATTGGTTTTAAACAGAATAAAAGAGTGCCTAAACAACGTAATCCCCAGCCACCAATTTGGATTCCAAGAATAACATGGTACAATTCAACTTTGCACTATACACGTCATCAGTAAATGCCTAGAAAATCGATTGTAGGTACTGCTCTACTGCCTTTTAAGACATAAGTCTAGCCTTTGACAAGGCACGATGTCTGGCACGATGTACTGGTATACAAACTTAAAAAGTCAATTCCGCAAACATACCACCACATACTCTTATCCTACCTCAACCGAAGAAGCTTCCAAGTTAAATGTAATATCGAATATTTAGCTATATATGAGACACTCAGGTGTCCCTCAGGGCAGCATACTGGGACCAGTTATATACCTGATTTACACTGCAGACCTTCCAACTAATGGGGACACAATAACTATGATCTGTGCTGACGACATTCCAACTCTGAAACTGCTTCATCCCAATTTCAGACCCATGTGAATGAAATAGAGAAGTGGTTCAAACAGTGGAGATTAAAAGCAAACCAAACCAATTCCACTCATGTAACTCTCACGCTCAGAAATCAACGAGAGGAAAATAATGGATTACAAAGCCGTCATTATGCCAATCTGGACATTATGGCATTCAACTATGGAGCACAGCAATCAATACCAACATCGAAATTTTAGAAAGATTTCAGAGAAAAGCAGTAAGAAACATGTTCAATATACCCAAAAGCATAAGCAACAAATACATGTACCTAGACCTTATTATACGAACAATAAAGCAAGAAATAAGTCAGTACAGCCTAAGATATCAGAAAAGACTTGCATAGCACACAAATGAGCCAGCACTACCACTGCGTGGAGTAGGCGGACAACGAGCAAACGAGGCTGAAGAGATGTGACATCCCCAGTCTCAGGGACAGATTTGCATAGACAGATGAGAGCTACAGCACACCAATGGAAATGGAACTCTCTCATAATAATAAATAAAACCAAGCAGACTAGAAGTTGTTTAAAACTGTGGCTTATTGTTTTAGAAAAGATTGCCACGGAACAGAAAATAACAAAAAAAGAAACTGTTATGACACCTGTCGTGGAAATGTGACATTTAGTAATGTTTAGACAAATATGTCGCAATATCAGTTATATTAAATAGGGCTTTGACTAATTAATCAGAGACTTGGTCAGGCTTTCTGAAAAGGTGGGGGATTTTGTCGAATATACTAAAAGAAAAAATATACTTGGTAAGTTTATCAGAAAGGAATGAAATATATAAAATATGAAAAAAAATGTTACGAAGAACATTTACTAAAATATAATAAGCTACTTGCTTAAAAATTCAACTATAATTTTTTTTATAAATAACTTATCATCACAGCAGTAGTTCCCAAAGGGTCGGATAGAACTGTATAGGCAAACACGTGCACATTTCGTCAGTTAAGTCCCATGTATTAGGGGGCAAGTTGTTAAATACCTGAGCTCTATAATAAAATAATCAGATAAGCAGGACTGTTTCAATTACTGTTTTGATTACTTATTACATAATATCATTGAAATACAATACATACTAAATCATTAAGTGTCCTACATATGGAGTGCGGGGTGAGGCAGGGAGGAGTGAGCTCACCAACGCTCTTCAATCTGTATATCGACGGACTTGTTGCCGAGCTCAGCAGCCGCCATGTTGGATGACATGTTGATGATGTTTGCTACGCTGATGATATGATGCTGCTGAGCGCGTCAATAGGGGGACTCAGAGAGCTGATAAGAATTTGCGAAACGTACGCTCATACTTATGGCCTAAAATATAACGTCAAAAAGAGCGAGGTTATGGTTTTCAATGCGGGTTCTAATTGTCCGGCGGAGGTTCCACCACTAAGGCTGCCCTTGGAGCGGGTACATACTTTTAAGTATCTGCCTACATACACCTCGGCCTCATTCTGGTAATATCGTCTGGCATTATAAAAACCAAATGATTTTTAAAGCCTAACAAACAAAAAACCAAAATATTTTATTTTACATAAACCTACATACATTGCACTTATGAAATTTCAGAAGCTAGGTGGACATATCCAATTGGTCGTTTCCTATGGAGAGAAATCAAGTCAAGAAATTATTTTCAAAATAATTGGCTTTTACAACGTTTTCAAATTCCAGTCAACAAGTACCAGGTACTTAACAAAATATGAAATGTTCAACAAATCGCAAACGTAGTTCAATATAGGTAATTGCACGTACCATTGAGCGTGTATATCACGGAAGTTGAACTTTGAAACAAAACAAATAATAAAAATGTAGTAAACATTTTGTTATTAAACTGAGCTACGCGACACACTACATTTTCAATCAAAATCTGATTTAATATAAAGTAATGACAAATTATCATAAGTGATACTTTTAGTTTTAAGTCGAATTAAAACCTCAGTTACCTTGATTAATACCATGTTTATGTTTTTATAAATTCTATTAAAGCCTTTTCTGTAGGTACGGGAGATTTTTGAATAATTAGACCGGAAATAAAACATTGCTTCAAAGAATAGTAAAATTTAAATATAATTAAATTAAATTTGATAATAATTTGTTTACCTATTGTATTTAAATTAGTGTTTTAGGAACTGTGTGATCAAAACGTATGACGTACGGAGCAAAAGGAGTATATAGGGGACGTTACAGGCGTTCTGTATTTTCTGCCTTCCCCCCATGGAAAGAAGGCATGAGTTTATATATTTATGTATAAATAAGCACAGCGTAGCTATCTCGCTTTTGAACGATAAATATTAATTTGAAGTCTGTAACTATTTTTGTCTGTAGATAACCTACATTACAGAAGATTATAATAATACAAGACTACAATAATAAATCTTCGTCATAATATTATATGTCTTTATACATACTTATTATTATACGAAGACCTTTATAGGTATGAAATATTTACACTCATTCAATGCATTCGAGAAGCGAGTACTCGTTTGTTGCAGAGACAAGAGCTATCAAACAGAGTACTCGCTCAGCGACACTGAATGAATGATAGAATGGCTGCCCAGTCTACTACTCTCTTCACTTGCTGGTATGCGTATATACCAAGCGCCGTAAAGCGAGCGTCACTGAACGAGTACGTTCTTTGATAGCTCTTGTCACTGCAACAAACTAGTGGAGAGGGAGCTCTCACCGGCGCAGTGTGAACAGTCAGCGATCAACTGTTAATACATATATCTCTTTTACTGACACGAGACCTGCATCTGATTGTACGTTTCTTGGGCGATGAAATAGTTGATAGCTAGTCGCTTCCTCGTCAGCGGTGGGACAGGTGCCTAAAACCGGAGTTGCCGACATCGTGAAGTGGCCGTGGGCCAGCCATGTTTGTCCAAGGACCGATAGCTGTTGAAGCAGGCGAGTCTTGCAGTGGAGACCGCGTATCGGCAAGCGTAGTGTGGGAAGCCCCCCAGCTATATAGACGGACCGACGACCCTGCAATGGTGGCTGGGACAGACTGGACGCAGAAAGCGGAGAACCGGATGTTGTAGAGCAAATTATGAGAGGCCTATATGTCCAGCAGTGGACTGCGATTGGTTGAGTTTATTTATTGAAAGCATCCATACTCATATTATAAATGTTAAACAGTGTCAGTCTGTTACCTTTTCAGACCTCAACTTAAACTTGGCACACGGATAGATCATGACCTGGATAAGACATAAGATACATTATATCCCGGTAGTACCTTGCCGTGGGAGAATTTCTGAACTTACCGCAGGCGAAACTGTAGGCGAATCCATGGGCAAAAGCTAGTTGAATATTATAGGTAGAACTCAAATTGCCTTTCTGAAATGGCATCGGTCGTTGGCCCTTTCTAAAGGACACTGTTTAGTGAGCGTTTAAAAGTATACTTAAACAGCTTAATTGAACAATAAGACAGTTGATTAGGTACTAGATGAAGTTATCGAACCGTAAACTTGTTATTACGACGTTGTTTTAACTACAGAAAGCAATTAAGACATTATTTTGTTTATTTATTTTGAGACACTAACATAAGTAATGGACCGTAGGTACAATGATTAATTAAATCTACGAAACTGATGGTTAAAAACATTAGTTTTATTTATTTATAATCTTAATAGATTTCAGACGATAAATCGCTAAATGCAATTTATTTAAGTCTATAAAACCAAATATGCGTTGAAACTTTATTTTAATTTGGCCATCCAATTTCGTTTTACAAGTTTCAACCCGAGGATTACTGAAATATCTCAGTGTATTTCGATCGAAAAATATGTCAATAAAATGTGGTATGCGCTTAAGATTCCCAAGGGAATGTAGATTGTTACTTTATATATAGCTAGCATTTGTCTGTCTGTCCGCTTTATTGGTGAGTAGTTAAGATTTACGAGCTCTGGGATAACATGGGGTATTTTTGTATCTTTCGAGACTGTTGTTACAAATTGGTGTTTCTTGGTATTTATTCCGCTACTTTTGTAAACCTAATTCAGCATACCACTCTCACATCTCAATATGCAACTCATTATTAAAAAAATAACAAATGATTACTTAGATATCTTGGACATCACTGGCATCGGTCAAGGAAAATATCGTGAGTAAACCTCGACATATTTAATGAATATAAGTCTGAAGTCGCCAATCCGCCACGCAACACCACATCAATCGTAATTTTATTCTAGGTGCATCGTCTTCACATATAATTAATGTAAGTATACATAATATTGTAAAACATTTTTAAAAGAGTAACGGTGGAGTTTCTTGCCCATTCTTCTCCATACGAAACTACCTTTTGGAAGGGGCAACTAGAATCAATTCTATTTTTTTGTAAATTAAGACGTTCAAAAGTGCCTTTTATGTGCCTATTTGAAATAAACGATTTGACTTTTCACTTTGACTTTGACCACCTTGAGCAAGCGTGATGATCAATGAAAAGAAGATTGTATATAAGAAGTTGCAGTGGGACAACCATAGGTATTATTATTTATATTCTGTAGGGATTTATCTTATTTGCAAGTCTATGGCATGATACATGCTATTGGCGTAAATAAGGTCACACAAATCACCACTTATTCAGCTCCTTCGTACCTTGAATATCCCCATTCTCATACAAGTGATCTGCTTACCCAAAATTAAGTTCTCATGTATTTCATAGAGTGTCCCACTGAATACAAAATGGCTGCGCTTTGTTTTGCCACGTGGCCGGAATAATGTAGTGGCTGTACTTGGAAATAATCTTGATCAATAATTTAGATGTTACTGTATGCGCCATTCATGAGGACTTGGATTCGTTTGTACGTTGATGGAGTTTCCTTGTTATATTATTATTTTTGTGTTTACCTTGTCTGAAGTATCCTTCTGTGTTTTCCTGGAGCAACTCAAACTCTCAAACTCAAAGTATTTATTTCAATTAAACCATTTACATTTACAGGCACTTTTGAATTGTCAAAGACTCGGTCAGTTAGTCAGAAAGTTGAAGCTAGTTGCCCATTCCAAAACGTAGTTATCGAACAATCTAGATTTTCGCAGTTCAAGTAATGAGGAAAACCGATATTCTGTCAAATTGGGCAATTGAACTGTAATAATTTATTTATTTAGTGAGGACTTCCAACAAAAAATGTACACAGAAAAGTCACGAATCTTAATCTCTATCTTCAAGTACAGGAGGCTACAGCATGCTTTAAATTATCGATTGAATTAACTTGAAACTAAAAGGCAAATTCTACTTTACTATTCTAGGTACCTACATCTCTGCCTAACCTTTCGGGAAAACAGGTGTGGTATTATGTTATGTTCATTAATTCTGTCATAATATTAGATGCTAAAATATTTAAGCACTATTGCACGATTACTGACAAATGCGTGCACTGACTGGACAGGTCCATTCAATCGGCATGTGTGGTTTTTCCTCAAACGACCATTTCAGACACAAATTTACTTGGTCTTCACATGATCTGACCAAGATTATGTCTTGATTTTAAAAGAGACTGTGACTTCTGAGTTTGTTTTGGCCTTTCTTCTCAAAGTAGTCAGATAGGAAACGCAGACCTCATCTAGTTTTTAAAATATGATTAACGTGTAAAACTGTTTGCACAATCCTACTTACAGAAATAAAATCATTTATCATTAAGAGGAAAACCAAGCTCGTAATACATGATCCATTTAGTGAACAAAGCTTTATCATACATGCTGATTCCTAATCGTATGTTAAGATAAAGTAAAATACATACATTTGATCCCTTATTTGAGGAATATTCTGTCGAAATGGTTGAAATCGATCGCCCTCACCCACACAATAAAATTTAATTTTATTATTGTCACACATGTAAACGTAGAAAAAGGATTGTCAGCGGAGGTTTAAGGCTTTAAACTTGATTGATACATCTTGTAGGCATATCAATCAGTTTTTCAGAGACACCGGTTGTTGAGAGTCACTCGATCAATCCTTCAACGCCCACAGGACTATTGATGGAACCCTGGAGACCATTTCGAAGACTTTTTTAGAGATTACATTTCAATCAAATTGTTATATGGATGAATTTGTGATTTAAATTTAACTTTATAACACATTCAAATCCGATTGAAGATTCCAATCCAATTCAGAGCGGTCTGCTCTCCGTCTTTCTTAAGGTGATATATTGAAAAAAGTGTGCTTTTTCTTTTTAGTGTACCTTTTTAAGTATATGGTATAGGTAAAGTACAATTTGGTGTATGTTTTATGACTATATTTCCTAGTATCCTGTAAAAAGAATACACGATACAATGAAATTTTCTCGATACAAAAAAAATGCAAAGTTCTATCTAAGTTTATGTTTTTTTGAGCAATAACGCGTAACGCTTATGAGTTACTCATTGGAGTTTACTATAAAACATAGAGAATAATCATATTAAAGTTTAAGTACAGCAGTTTTTGTTTTAATAATACTTTTTATTTAAAAAAGTCGGTATTTCGTTTTGGCACATACGTTGTTTTATTCCGAGCACACACACATTATCGCCATCCTTTCTTTTGCCTATCAAAAGTAATGTCATCACTCTCGTTCGTTCATAAATGAATCTATGTAATTTTTTTGCAAATCGGTGCGATCTAATTTACGTGATTTAAATAATTGTGTTTACAGAAAAAGTTAGTAGCTTAGCAAGTCAAGGTAATTATTTAATACAATTAGTGTTGAATAGGTATTTAGACTCTGTGTGTGTGTATTCTTGTGACTGTGAACAATATAACATTCTTTTTCTATTATTATTTCGTGACGACATTCAAATTATTTATGAAAATGGGAAGAAATAAAAAACCAAAACTGAACAGTACCTTCAACGTTAGGAGTATCTGCTGTCTGCACAGGGCAATCAATGAACTCATTCAATAGCAATAAGATGATGATAATAGTGAGTCGAATTCACCACCTTCACTAAAGCATTACCAACGACAATCTATTCTCGCCTTGCAAAGTAATATTGGGTACCTAAGCATTTTATTTTCTAGAGAAAAACGTCTGTTTTTATACCAACAACTTATAATAATCGTTTACATAAAGAAATAGGCTAAAATAAATTATTATTCGTTTTTAGGTTTGAAATACGTCAAAAATACTTCAATATGTCAAATACTGTCACCACGAACGATAAAGCACAAAAAATGAATGGAGTCGCATGTGAATTGTGAAAAAAGGTGAGTCCTTACCCGACTACGGCAAAGCCAAAGCACGGTATGGATTTTACAGGCTATGTATGTAAATATGTTTATCTGTTTCCTCATAACTCCTCGTCGTATTTGGACAAACGAAATATCGTTGGAAGCGTCATGTTGTCCCGCGGATTATAAGCTACATGACGTCACATAAAAATCAACATGGCAGCTAATAGCGGATGTGAAGTGTTACCGGGTCCAAAAAACAAATATCATGTTTGGTATCTAATAAAAGGTCTTAAAGAGTACTTTCTGAAAATATATTGGATGTATAACTAAACCAGAAATAAGATCAAAACAATTATGTTTCACTCAGACTGTTTTCAATAACACTAAACATCCTTCTGAAATGTTATGAAGGCTGCTTAGCAAATTATTGTTATCAAATTCCATTTGCTACCTACACTCAATGATTTCTAACCCCACAATAATTGAAATAAAAAAACAAAGTTGAAAACTAAAACCCAACTACGACAAAAATCTGCGCTAAAAAGTTATAAACAAGACTTAGTAACAAAATAACATCGGTTTCGGTTTTCGTATGTAACCAGAGTAACGTAACGTAATTTCTGAAATATATCTCATGTATTATATTTAGGGCATAATTCATACAGATTACCACTGCCATACGAAATCGATCTTGAAGAAAATGTGAACAACTTCCATTTTAATTTTAGTTCATGTACAATGAGTTATTAAGCTAACATAGAGCCTGGCATAAATAGCAATTTCGTTTTTGTTTTTTTTTCCAGGTGTACAATACTTTTTGGAGTACCTACCTCATGCCGGAAAATCTTTTTTATCAATTTATTACATACATAATACACTGCATGGAATTACTATGCACTTTATAGTTCAAATGGAATGCTTACAAGCACCGAAAAGTCAGTCCTGAAAGAGAAAACTGAACAAGTAGTGTGTTTTTATTAGTAAGGTGAACATACATTTACTTGAAAGGTAGAAAACGATGGAAAACTTAAGAGTATTACGTTATTGACGGAATGTATGTAATATTAGGTAAGTGAAAAAAAAAAAAAGTCATTTACCAAGCCAGTGTATGGTGATCGGTGAAACGGTGTTGGACTTTATCAATCTCATATATACCAACATCCATTTTATATAAATAAAGAAGATTAATTAACTATTTTTAATTTCATGTTGTGTAATATAAGTATTAATATAAATATTTTGAATATTGATTAAATATTTTGTATTATTTGTCTACTCCATAGATGCATAGTGCCAAAATTTCACAGACCGAGATAAATTAACGTTACTTAGAACGCACTTTTTTCTTAGATATGTTTCCGTCTTTATCTTGCGCTTTTAGATTGACAGTTGTGCGACAGTGACAAGAATAATGCTCAGCCAAAGCCCATGCTATGTAAGTAAGGAACCTTTTTAAATTCCGGTCGGTATTTTGTTAATTCCACTTTTGGCCTCTGGTTCAGGTTCAGATAAGTTTGTAGCGGTGGCGTGGCGACCGACCACGGAAGATAGAACCGCCACTCCCCGCGTGCGGGGGTAATAAGCCACGCCCATCAAACAATTATTTATTTTCAAGGTAGGGCCTTAAAAGGTGGGTTTAAACCAAACGAACATAGAACAACTGCATTATTTTCTTAATATACTTGATATTTTGGTATATCTGTATATGTATATAATAGAATAAACCAACAACAGACGCGCTCTTACACACGTTGTCTTCATCTCTTTAATATACTCTCCTATCGCAGGTATGCTGGAAGAGATTTCTTTAGAAATAAGCATCACCTTTGTACCTATTGTTCTGTTCCTTTCTTCTTGTCTGTTTACATATGTGTGTACATAAATGGTTAAATAAATAAACAGAATGCTCAGTCCCTGTTTACACAAAAATAATTTAATAAAGTGGGGATACCCCGGTATGTGCATTCACTATGACAATTAATATTACTACAATGACTCGTTTCGTCTCGCTGATTTTTATGTGATTGATAGGTAATTAGGTCACCTAATGAAATAACTATCACAACCAAACCATAGACCTCCAACAAGCATCGTAATTTTCAAACATCCAAAGTCAATTTCAAGGTTATTTAGACTGATAACATAATTGTTTCATTATACTCAAAGTTTCAGCTGAAATACATGGCTGAAATGTTAGATGATCTTAATTGGTAAGTGAACAATTTGTGAAGCAATTATAAATTTATCTAGGACTAATTATGTGCACAGGGATTTAAACGTATTATTTTAAATATAATCGTCATGTTAGAAAATAAAATCATAGAACAATATCACGCCTGTGTTCTTTGAAGGGATTGGCAGAGGTTTATAGAACAGCCTCATTTCGTTTAGTTATGTTTCAGACCCACGTAATAGGGGGTAAACGTTTTTGAAGTGAAAACCTCTTTAGGCGCGTTGAGCACTTTTTGGGTGAACCAACATCATGGAACTCGCGTCATCGTCACCGAACGCCTCCCATGAGCTATATGTATACTGTGTATATATGTATACTTTTTGGGTGAACAAATAGCGTGAAACTCGCGTCATCGTCACCGCACGCTTCCCATGAACGGGTTTACAAGTTACTCAGTTTTCACTTCTATCGGCAGTCCCCAAAGACCGGCCCGATTTTTTTTTTGTATTTTTGATATATAAAACCAAATATTACTTTGCACGATCTAGAAATAGTACGACATATTTTTTTTGCTTTAAGTATCTAGTAAAATAATTCTTAGTCCAATGCGTCCGATTTAGGTTGACAGCCCTCGAACTTTCTCACAAACATTTATGTCCCTAAATAGCATAACATTATCCCAATATTAGAGCCCTATTAATGAATTAACACAAGAACCAACACGCTATCAGCGACGTAGGTAGTTTTAGTTTGACTTACGAGTACACAGATTGACTCGGCACTGCGTATGTGAGTTTTAGGGGCAAATAATGAGCGTTTGAATATTAAACTAAATGTCAATATTGGCGAAAAGTTTTTGTTTGATGTGCAAGTGTGGACTTATGTGTTTAGTTAGGGCGGTTATTTATTTATACTTTACTAGCTGTTGCCCGCGACTTGTCTGCGATCGAGAATGAAAAGTATGAAAGTATGATCTATCTGTGTGCCAAATTTCAACCTAATTCAAGCAGCCGTTTTGGCATGAAAGCGAAACAAACAAACAAACAAACTTACTTTCTCGATTTTAATATTAGTTAGGATTAGGATTTTATACCAGAAAAATACATTACAAATAAAATAAAATAAACACTACAAAACATACAATAGGCGGCCTTATCGCGTTCTGCGATCTCTTCCGGGCAACCTTGTAATGGACAGTGACTGCGTGGTCACAAAAACTGTTTATAACAGAACCAGCCTGTATTAATATCCTACTGCAGAGCTAAGACCTCTTTTCATGCAGAGAAAGAAAGAATAATCAGGCGCTTTACACGGTGCAATTTTATTGCCTGCGGCATATCATAATTTGAAGCAGCAATTAAAGTTGCACCGTCTAAACAGTATTTAGACGATGAAAGTCATACACAATATCACGCCCGTATTTTCAGAAAGGTTAGGCAGAGGGTCACCAATAGTACACCCACATTAAGCCAGTTATGTTTAAGTCCCATGTGATAGGGGGCGAGCCTATTGCCATCAACTGGGCACAAATCCAGACCTCGAGCTGGTACTGAGAAATTCCAGATGCAGGAATCGAACACACAGGACTTATAATGTTCACCGAGGCCAGGGTTAATGGTTTCCATGCCGTTATACGGAAACGGTGCGCTTCTATTCTCGGTAGAATACAGGCTAGCTCCCACAGCACCCTTAGTGTATTGTGTGATAGGTGGGACAGCCCCATACTGGATACGGCTGCACACCTAGGTGTCAGTCGTTTCAATTTTGTATATAGAGTGGTTTTTACTAACAGTAGGTTAAGAACTTTACTAACAACTTATGGATTTTGTAATTGGATCTGAAATAAAATATTATATATTATTATGTCGTGTATTTATGAACATACATTAGATACATTTTTAAATATTTTTATAAAAACATAGAAAAAACATTTCATAATATTAAAAAAATTGTGGTCCGCCGGTATCGGGAGCAGGGTCCAAGCTAACGGTGGTTAGGGCTCCAGAGACAGGAACCTCACGTTGCGAGCCGTATCGAGGAGTACTGCCTACTGAATCAGGCCCTTGACCCAACTGCCTATCGAGAGCCTCGAGAAATGTTGATCGAGGCTTTCGGCCATCAGGCCATTGGCCGATACGACAATCGGCACAATGACAGCTGAGCTCACATTCCACATGTCAACAACCTCGTGTGCTAAGTCGCGATATTTAATTTGTTTCTCTTTTTCAGCATTCACGAGGTTCTCGTCATGCGGAATGGTAATATCGATGATCATTGTGCGGCGCGCTCTGCGGTCTATCACCACTATATCAGGCTTATTGGCGACAATAGTCCTGTCAGTAATGATAGACCAATCCGATAATATTATTATTATAAGTTCAGTAGCCTGTGACCACTGGACCAATGATGAAAGTCACATATTTCTTCAATTTTATTCTGATGTCACAGGTAAAAAAAAATATCATAGATAAATGCGGCTGTAGTCATGACAAATTTAGAAATTCTAGTCTATGTTACCTCATATTGCTTTTCCTCGCCGTATATAAGTAAAGGTAAAGAAAATAATTAAATATCAGATCCGTAAAATTAACAAAAGGTGAAATAAGTTCTTGTTATTAAATTAAAGTGTTTTGTGGGCTATGCCTTAAGCATCTGGTTATTCTGGGAAATTAAATTTTCACAGAAATATTTCCAAGAATTACAATAAGCGCCCAGCCACAGAAATAAAATTAACGAGAAAAATTAAAAAAAAAAACCGGCCAAGTGCGTGTCGGATCACGCACAATGAAGGTGTCCGTAGACTCCGTAGTTAGCATGAATTTATTTCAAGAACCAACTTAACTTTGTAGTTGCAAATGTAAGTTTGTAATCGCAAAAAAATATAGTATGTGATAAACTTACAAATTAACAATTTTCGGACTTTTTCCTTAACTTGTGCTGTGAGACCTTGATTCTTGCCAAATTTCATGATTCTAGGTCAACGGCAAGTTTTTTTTTTATTTTTTTTATTTCTAAAACACTTAGCCTATTCACAATTTGGTTTTAGCCACACAACGAACACCTCTCAGGGTTTACCTGGTGCTAGCGGGCCGTTCATTTACATACAAACCATATTACGTACATTATGAGAAATGTTAAGTAAGAAAAATTTGCAAATAAATAAATGATTTATGATTTATGAACACGTTTTGATTTGAAGTACGTACGTGATGTCGTTAGTTTGTAGTAGTAGTTTTTGGTTAGTAGTGTTAGTAGTAGTATTTATTTGCGAGTATCAAAATAATGTCGCCTAAATGGCCGAATTTTTTATCCTTGACTTTTTTCAGAGCTCCAAGGGATCGTAGACCTACGTATTTGACGATAATTTCAACTTGATACCTCCACGCGTTCCTGAGAAAAAGAGTCTTCACAAACGGACGGACGAAGACACATCGTTGTACATCCATCTGTTTGTCAACCCATTTTTATTTCTGTATAAATTTTCAAAAAAAAGGTGTTTATATATTTAGGGTTCCGCCACAAAAGGAAAAAACGGAAACCTTATTGAGATAAACGCCAACTAGTTTCTAGTTGTGAGCTCTACTCGCTTCTCGTGAATCGTCGGCAGCGGGACAGGTGCCTAAGGGAGAATAAACCGTGAAAAAACAAACATAGGTAAGCGTTTCTATGTAGGTAGGTATGTATGTGACAGAAACACAATACAACTAAATAATCCCTACGAAATCAAAACGGATAGTTCGCACTGAACTCTATGTGTGACAATTCCCGCCAATTATTTCGCGCGCCGCCATATTGTCCGCCATATTGGAGGCTGTTATCGGCGATTATTATCTTTTACGGTTACTGCTATCCCGGACGAAGCCCGAATCAATTTTAATGTCGGTTATATTTGCGACCGAAATCGACAATTTAAATGCATTTGAGTTAAAAAAAATACGTGTTTAAAAAACGCGTCATTTTGTTTGATAAAAAAATTCTACGATATTCTGTTATTGTTTGAAATTGGAATTTCGTTTAATAATATTTTTTATTTTTCCTGGTGGTTGTGATTTTATGGTTTTATGCTTAAATGTTAAACAAAAAGGTTTTATTATTAAATTTTTGCAATACCAACAGGTTTGCATTCATGTTTTTATTAAAACGATCGCTATTTCAGTTATCCTGATTCAACATATGAAGCAGGAAAATACTCTAAGGTAAAGAAATACAAGAACCTAATTAAAGAAAATATTATTTTCTTTAAATGGGACCAATATATGTACTTAATTAGGTTCTTGTATTTCTTTACCTTACAGTATTTTCCTGCTTGTACCATTCTGTAGAATCATTCTAAATGACTTACACATTGGAATTTTCATACTTTCATCGGAGTCACGTGCAATAAAAATATTTTCCCACAACTTGCCCCCACATTTAATCCGCGAACCCATACACCGGTTTAATATTTTATTTCCACGCCATATAAAATCATTACCAGAAGCGATCCATCATTGGCTGGCAGCATGCATTGGCGCGTGCTTCAAACTGGCTCCCATGCGACCTATAAAATATAACTTACGTGTCTGAAAATAACCGGGTAACTGGTGAACCGGGTTTTATATTGGATTTCTACTGGAACCGTAAGGTAACATTATCAAATCAGCCTTGCAAATATCCACTGCTGAAGTATAATACTTCTTTCTATTTTCGTCGTTCCTGGTTTGTGGATTAAAAGTCTGACCACTAAAACCGATATCAGACGCTTTAATCGAATGAATTCATTTTGTATTCCACTTTCACGAGACGCTTCCAAAACTATGAACGTTCATTTGCTCCTTTAATTTAATTTTTCGATCATTTATTCGGTAGGCGAATGAAAGATACGAGTACCGAAATATAACATCGTTGGATCGGTTCACTCATGAATTCATTTTAAGCTATTGCATAGCTTCTATCGCGGGCCTTGAGCGCGGGGACCGGAGCCAGAAATTCCGTAACGAAAAAAAACCTCACGCTCCCCACTCCGATGGGCACGGAGGTGTGCAGTCTTCGACACGGTGTTTGTGTGCGTGCAACTAGACGTATTGTACGACTCTACGAAGCTCGCACGAATCGAGACGAGCTGCTCCGAAATCGAACGAATACATAAGCAGCTGTTTATGAGAAAGTATATAGGTGTATAGGTATTTATCAAAAAGTGTAACTTGAATTAATATTTATTTCCATTTACTTTCGTACCATTTATCATTTACCAGTCGGACACCATACATTTATTATAATCACCACTATCTTAAAACTCAATATCCCAATATCTCGGAAACGGCTGGGAATATCAAAATTCTGACCAAATCCCCCCCCCCCCCCCTATAAACTCCCTCTCAAATAGTACATACATACAGACAAGCCCCTTTGACACCCCTTTTTTGACCCCCTCTTTTTCGACCCCAATATTAAGTTGTATTATATTTATTTATATTTAAATCAATCCCACTTATATATGATCCCGGGACCAACCCCTCCACCCGTCCAGGGCTACTTCACCCCCCCGGGTCTTAACTTTTGAACCGGAGGTCGTAGAGGTATCGAGTTTGGGGTCTTTGGAATCGGCAGTAAAGGGCCTATCTTTTGGCCCCGATAAGGTTAGGGTAAAGCGCCCCATTTTAAATTTATTTTAGATTTAAAAATTTTAAATTCTTATTTCTTATTCTTATACAAAATGCTATGCAATAGCTTTACCGCGGCAGTCCCCGAGTGCCACACGTCTTTTTTCACTTTTGATTCACTTTGTGTTCAGACTTTGCACTTTAAGTGAATGATGCTGAATGAAAGGCAAATATGAACAAAAAGTGAAGCGTCTGATATCGGCTTTACCAAAGGTATCCGTGGTACCCAGTAACTGGGTTCTTGAGGTGAGATATGCCGTCGATCCATGTAAAATACTAGTACTCAGCGGTATCCTGTAAGACTAGAAGCTGACCCCATTAATGTTTGGAAAACGCTACGCTGGCTGATATTAGCATGACCATTCTTACGAAAGGGTGCCTCAGAATGCAAGAAGAATGAAAGTTAAATGGTTTATTTCCCACAAATAATCTTCTTCTATAATTATGACCGTGCTGACTGTGTAGCTTCAAGGAGTATAAAGAAGGACTAGTCCTATGTTGGTCCTGTGTGTGTTGGATCATCAAGTCCCCTTCAAAGTAGTTGAGCTGAATAGTGCTGATCCATGCGTCATGTTCGTGAACAGATCCCTTAAGTAGGAACTGGTCATCTCTTAGCTGCCACGACTTATTATAATTTTATTTTATTTTGGAAGTGCTTTTTATATTTTTATTACGAACGCTTTTAACATTTTACATCGTTCTCACATGTATAATTTCAACATGAACGATGTAACCAATTTTTTGTAACAATATTTGATTTAAAAAAGTGTCCGTGGTCTTTCTTGCCTGTTCTTCTCCATAGGTACCTACTACGCTTTGGAACGGGCAACTAGATTCATCTTTCTGACTGACCGACTCCTTGACAATTCAAAAGTGCCTGTAATTGGTTTATTTGAAATAAATGCTAATGAAATAAATAAATGCTAATAATTAATATTCTGTTTATTGTTTTAGTTATTTTGAATTTCTAGACTATATTTTGAATTTCTTGACTATATTTTCGTATTGACTGTATATTTTTGTATTGACTGTAATTATGTATTTGAATTTATTGAATTTTGACATTTATTTCATACTCTAAATATTTTGTACGCCGAATATGGCAAAACATGTTGAACCAGCAATTTTAAACACATTTCCATCCATATGTGCATATTTATGTATCATGTTATACATGTTTAAACAAATAAATGTATCTTTATCTTTATCTTTATGCTTTGTGTTTGAGTTTGAAATCTCTCTATGTTTTGTTTAACGATATCATAATTGGGGACAGCTATTTAAGTTTTCTTTATTATTATTATTCCTGATGAATCAACAAGACTTGTTTGCAGCTCTCAATTGTTTGTTTGGAAATGAAGACTAATAAAAACAGCAGCTGCAGCCATCCAAAACGAACCAGTTTCCAATGAAGCAATATCTTATTTCTGAACCGTATAAAGTCATTACCAGCTGTGATCCGTCATTGCCACGCACCGACTCCTGCGCACGTCGGCTGTCACAGTAAACTACCCTAATTTATTGAAGCTACTCGTCATTCCTTTGTTTATTTTTCTTTTCTTGGCGTTTAAATTGGAACTAATTTTTAATGGTGGTAGGAATACAAAGGGACAAAGGTGGTAGGGGAAGGGGGGAGATGAATTTAGATGTGGCCTGTTAATATATTTGGAGTTTAATTAGAGAGGTAGGAATTTATGTCTGTTTTCGACTGTACTTTTACGAGGAGATATATTTTTAGAATGAACCTTGTAACAATTTCTAAACACTTGTTGGTGCTATATCATAGGTGTTTATAAAACAAGTATCGTATGGCACGCATAGGTGGAAGTATCTACCTGAGCAAAGATGGTAACAAATTACCGAATGCACCGACCACGGTAACCAGGGAGATTTATCTGTTGACCATACAAACGTTTGTTTCATGCCATTTTCCTATTGAAGTTATGGGATGCGATTTTTGTTTCCATTTTAGCCGCTGAGCTGCTTTTGGTCGCGCCGTGATGTCTTGGTAACGCGCCCTAACTTGTAGACCGTAGATTTGTAGACCTTTTTATATTTTGTTGAGTACCTGTTACTTGTTGACAAGCCGACACTGTCCTCCCATATCTATCAACACTGTAATTTGAAACATTGTAAAAGCCCCTTATTTTTAAAAGAGTAACCGTGGAGTTTCTTGCCGGCTCTTCTCCATAGGAAACAACCAATTGGAACCGTGCACCTAGCTTCTGACGTTCCCTATGTGCCCATGTTGGTATAAGTGAAATAAAATATTTTGACTTGATTTGATTTTATTTTTGACAATCTCACTCAATCAATTGATGCCATAGTAATAGTCTCTCAGATTTTTCAGTTGCCATAGGCGATAGCTGTTTTTCATTACATGAGTACCTAAGTATAAAGAATGTTCTAAATAAGCTGAAAGTATAAGACGTGTGTAATTCCCCGTGCGACATGTTTCACGGTCGCTGTGACAAACGACGGCTGTGAGGAAATTGCTAAAGTTTCCAGTTTGCTCGTCAACACGCTAGACGCTGCTTCGTGCGATTTGACAACGTGTGGCGAGAAAGGTGTTATAGGGATCATATTGTAGTTTACGAGGTTTTTAGGGTTACGTGACCTAAGATGAAAACCTTTATGGGTCAGGGAATTATAAGGAGGTATTCGATTTATTCACATAGGTAAGGTGTATCATGGAAATAAAAATATTGGACGATAGTTGTAGGCTAGGCGCAAACGAGCTACTTGCCACAGCCACCGGTAGCCCGGCGACAAGCAGTTCACATGCTTTTTCACATGTTTTGTATAGATTCGTGGCACACGTGTGGCTGGTGCTGGCCCACCGCTACAGCAGTATTCAACACCGCAACAAGATGCGACAGCCACCGGTGGTTGGGGTCAGTGGCTCGTGTTTGCTTGTCCTTAATTGTAAAAAGCTTCTCCTTTTGTGGCCTTGTAAATAGCATTTTTGTATTGTCGATAGACAGTCAACAGATTTGAGAAAATATCAAAACGGCATACCTTCGTATTGCATACTTAATGTACACCCAGAAGTTTAGAGAAAGAAGTGAAGACGATGTCCAGAAGGTGTCTGCTGTGGTCTTACGATAAAATAAAGAAATTGGTTTATTATTTTCAACAAGTCAAAACCTTAACATCTTGTGATTGGATCCTTTTAGGCAATTAATAAGCCTGTGTTAGGATAATCCGTATTATGATGATGAATAGTTCGAGTATATTCCGTTCGTCCAATAACCTATCTGTTCGTGTAAATCATAGTTGCCAGTTCATTACCACGATGTACGTTACCTCGAAAGTTTACCGTTACGATGTACGTTGTCGCAAAAGTTCTTTACTGCGATGATTGCAGTTTTGATAGCATGCTATTGCAATGGGGGTGCTATGGAGCGAGGACTTTGAAATTTTTCGAAGCGAGACCGGGACTTGGGGCTCCCTGACTTGGACAGATTAGGTTCGGTTTGGTTATTTTTTTTAAACCATTCAGAAGTAGGCGCTCCGCTTAGCGGGGCTCCGTCGACTACGCCTACGTGCGTTGTAGGGCCATGCTTCTCGGAATAGCGCCTCCATCAAAATAGCGTGTTATCGAAACTGCAATCATCGCAGTAAAGAACTTTCGCGACAACGTACGTCGCAATGGTAAACTTTCGCAGTAACGTACATCGCGGTAATGAACTTCGCAACTACGATTTACACTTCCTATCTGTAACATAAATAACAAAAAATAATAGAATAGAATAGAATACTCTTTATTATGTACACCATAAAAATTACAGATATAAAAGTAGAAATTTTACATAGGGTGACACAATGGACACACACCAACACACCCCACATTACTCCCTAAGAAACATTCAACCACAATACCAAATCATAATTCCAGCATTTACAATTTTAATTCCATTTTAGCAATCTCAAATCAACGTCAGAAAGCTCTTACGAATAACGAAGGTAACGTGAATGTTGGCATGAAACAAGTTCAGACATGCTCCGTGTTTGAAATGAAGACTTCGCGTCAATTATGTGGCAATTTAATTTTCATTTCGGAGACGGCGTCAACTGTCGCTAAGATGAAATAGTGGGCAAAGAGTTGAGCGCAGAAGTGATGTGGGTAAGATAAAATGTGGAAAGGAAATAAACCAGATACCTGACTGACTGACAGAACATACAGAGCCTAAACTAGGTACTGAAATATGCCCACTTTTGGAAGTTTTATATGACTTTTTCATTATAATGGAATTTTCTAAACTACCTACTCAAATGGGTCTCAGATATGAATGGTTTAAAAGCATACAATCACGGACCAATTTTTTAATTTTTTTATTTCTAATGCCGATCTCATCTAATAAAAAAATATGATTGACATGTAAAAGTGTTTGTACAAACCTACTTACAGAAATAAAATCATTTATTTTATTTTATTATTTTGTTAAACAAAGGATTATTTCAATCAAAATATTTTATTTCACATAAACCTACATGGGCACTTAGGAAACGTCAGAAGCTAAGTGCACGGTTCCAATTGGTCGTTTCCTATGAAGAAGAGCTGGCAAGAAACTCCACGGTTTTATTTGAATAATCAACCAACTAATAATGATAGTAGTTAACCAAGAAACTTTACATAACATTGGAAAAGTCACATGGGTCATTTGGTCATTGGCAGTTTTTTTTTTAACGCCTATATTTTTCTATAACATTTCAACCTCTCCCTAAAATGTTATAAAAGGCAAGTAAGTATGTCATATCTAGTCGTTTAAGTAAATTTTCATTGAATTTTGATGGACTTAGACCATCCTATACGCTCAGTTTCAGACCCATTTTTGCTAGAATTTAACAACCACGGATAGCAAGTCAGTATTAAAGACAAAAACGTAACTTTTTGTACCAATTCTGAAGTGAGAACGGAATATAAAGTATGAACTACTTGCTTTCGAAATGATTTGAGGGAATACGTTATATCTCGTTTATAGTTAGTTTCTATTGAATTTAATGTGCCCGCAGTTCTGTCGTATCGAAGTTATTTCTGTTGAAAAGTTGAGAAACTTGATTCTATTCTTGTTAAATTGTTACGACAAATCTATCTTTAAATATTTTTTTATAAATAAAAAAGGTGAAGAGTTCGTATTTTTTGTTTGTTTGTCTAACGCATTAATCTCTGGAACCACCAGTCGTCTTTGAAAAAATATTTTTGCATTTGATAATGCAATTCTTGAGAGAGGTTATAGTTTATTAACATCATGCTACGACCCAAAGGAGCTGAGCAAAAGGAAAAAAAGTCAGAAAGATCGTTAAGCGAAAACGAATCGATTTACAAATGATACGATTTCTTTTTAATTAAACGGCGGGTGACACCGCGGGGCACAGCAGAGCTAGTGTGATATAATAATGTTAGTTAGAGCTTTACCATGACATAAATGGAGAGTTAGATAATTTGATAGTCAATTGTTTACCCCAACTTATTACATTCATATATCTGTTTAAATCACAAAACAAAAGTTGAACTTTTATTTTAGGTATATCACGCAAACCATTATAAAATGGCCACAGTACAATATTTTGCTGGTCATGGCCTAAAAAAACTTCCTTTTATATCTAGCCACAAAATTACAAGCGCATTACAAAATTACAAAATTTTCTCGCCTACCACTAAAGATACGATTGTAATATCATCGTCGCATCTGCGTCTTTACGACATCATTTCATCAACATAAACTTGCCGTACAATCGCTGTGTATGTATGAGACACATTTGTCTCACAGACAAAGTGTATTCACGGCCTAAGGTATGCCGTGGCTTAAGAGACTACAAACAAGCAACTTTGAACTGTAATATTACGAGTTAAGGTTAAGTTTGGAAGGGATAGAGAATAGAATCGTCATGTTAATAAAATCCGAACTTGTAGTAGACAAAGCAGTAATTAAGGAATGAGATTTAGAGTGTAACGTGGGAGATTTTTTGTGGGTTTTAACCTATTTCTAGATTTAGGGCGGTTGCTATAGACACTTATAATAATATTTTGATGACAGGACGTCTCAAAAAGAACACTGACCAATTACATATTGCATGACCACTATTCTATCTCTACTTTGCGAATAGAAGAAAGTGTTGTTCCTTTTTAACCGATTTCATAGAAAGGAGGAGGTTCTGAATTTGACTCACATGTTTTTATCTTAATTTTTCACATCGCGCCGTGGAAAATCATTCTATGATCTCTCATTTTGTCTTACGTTACTTCCGTTTCTTCGGAAGTCAAGCTACGCGTGCTGTTAATGACCATCAAAACTAAACTCGCAGAAAAGAACCAAGGGGGAAATTCCCTTATTTTTTTAATAAAGGTTTGCTTTCTAATATCAGTCTCAATCTGTCAAAAATACTTCTAATGGGATAAGTACATACAACAACAAGTACATTACAAGTATTATCTTAATGTCCCTCGGGAATCATCGCATTTCCGAATACAAACGAATGCTAATTTCCATGTCCATCAATTATTAGATTTATCGTGTACAATAATTTGAATTCAGAACTAAGTTCTTTATTGTTGTTTTGTTTTGACGTAAGAACAATAAAGTACTGAGTTCTGAATGCAAATTATTGTATACGATAAATCTAATAATTGATGGACATGGAAATTAGCATTCGTTTGTATTCGGAAATGCGATGATTCCCGAGGGATATTAAGAAAATAATTGTACTGTAAATTTATGAAAACTTTCTGACATTGATTGTCGTTGAGATGAGAATGCGACTAGATTTTTAACTTTTTCGTTTCCGAGGATTGGCCTTCAGATGCATGGAACTACCTACACTATACTAGGAAGTGATGTAGGGTGGGCATTTTGGAGACTGTCTTACATAATTTACACGTTCAAAAAGAAAAGTGCTGAATCTCAGCCTAATTTAACTAAGATTAATGAATTTGATTTTGAACGTGGAGCGACGAAAAGGAGGTTGTAAAGTTCGAAGTAAGTGTTGTCTATAGTTTCTGCCTATCTTCATGCGAATAACCTCCCTGGCACAAATGGGTCTCGATAGAAATAACTATGATAGAATAATAACCAATCCGTACACTAACCGCGGCAAGCGCAACTTACCTCGATCGAACCGCTCTAAATATAATTTTAGCCAGCTGCTGTAAATAAGCCATTTTATTGCTATCGAAAAGATATTCTCCTGTGGTTTCAATACAATAACTTAATACATCAATGTCACAGCAAGTTAGTCTGTTTTGATTGATTGTGGGGGACTGTGTACTCCAAAGCCCCCAAACACGTTGTTGCAAGTTTTAATAAACAACTGTTTGCCAAAAGCTTGGGGGTAACTTGTTTCTTGGGGGTAACTTTGGGGTAGGTAATGTGTTTTTATATTATAACTAGCTGCTGCCCGCGGCTTCGCCCGCGTGGATGTCGGATATAATCCAACGGGAACGTACTACCGAGACAAAAAGTGCCCTATGTCACTCCGTATAACATCAGCTACCTGCCAGTGAAAGTCCCGTCAAAATCGGTCCAGCCGTTTCAGAGATTACCCGGAACAAACAGACAGACAGACAAAAGTGTTAAAAATTGGTATTTTGTTGTATGTACGGTTTATTCTTTAATATACATTCAAATTCAAATTTAAAATCCTTCCTTAGTGGATACCTACGTCATAAGAGGAATACGTGTGCAAATTTTAAGTTTCTAGCCCTAGGGTTTGGCCTGTGTTTATTTAGGACTTTCATCCCCTATTTTATCTTCTTAGGGGTTGAATTTGACGTGACTCATTATTTTTTCCGTACTCAATTCATACGAAATTTCATGCAAATACGTCGAAGGAATAAAAAGTTTCATACAAACTTTTATCCCCTATTTCACCCCCTTGGGGGTTGAATTTTGAAAAATTCTTCCTTAGTGGATGCTTACGTAATAAGAGGAATAAGTGTGCGAAATTTTAAGTTTCTAGCCTTAAAGGTTTGGCCTGCGCGTTGATACATCAGTCAATCAATTTTGCCTTTTATGTATTTAGATTACGTTTCTGGTTTATTGACCGAGTGAGCCCGAAGCGCGAGCGAAGCGTCTCCGTTTCAGCTTGAGCGTAAAATGCTTTCGTATGTCCGGATGTCAGGCGTATGGCTGTTCTCTTCCACAGGTCGCATTTCTCAACTGATTCTCATAAAATTTTGTTAGCAGGTTAGAAGGATATGGATTTTTTGTTGACGAATCAGGTTTTCGAAAATGGCGGAGTTATGGGAGTTGAAAGCGCTAAAAAAAACATATTTCAGCCACTTCGCGATCTTTGCGCGCGCTTTTTGTTTCAAGGTGAATATTTATTTAGTTTTAAGCTATGCAAAGACAGACTCACGAGGTTTACAGTTCACAGAGTCATTAGTTTACCGTTAGGACTGGTCCTGGCTGGGGCTACCTCAAAGGTACGGCAGCAGGGTGCAGATTTAGAGCTGTGATGCAAACTATGTCCCACCTCCTCCTCTGTTCCCTATAAAATGCAATCATATCGACAACCTCTGCGCTGCCACCGACTATGCCGTGGAAGTGGCGAAGTTTTGGGCAGGCGAAAGTTAATACACTGTCGAGCCATCGATACGACGAAGAAATAGAAGACCTTTAGGAAAAACAAGTAGAGAGTTCTCAAGGATGTCCCAAACCCTGGAACTTTGGAAGGGGTCTATCAAACTCTTGCTGACTAACCCACACACTGTTCCTCCAACTGTGACTGTCTCTATAGCTATGTGAAGATGCTTTCACATTGCAGTTGGACAATCTTCTCCTCCTCCTCCTTCTCGAGCCTCTGTGTGTTGGCAATCTATTTCTGACAGCCAAAATATATTTCTTTATGAGTAGCGTCCGTAACTTCCTACAATGTGCAGGGATCAGGTCTTAGGGCTTAGCAGATTTTGTCAAGCAGAACATGATTTTACACACCCCATCATTTGCGAACTAGCACCGCAGTTGTGACAATTACAGGCAATTATTTAGAAAATTACTCAATCAAACATCCCGGTAATGACCTTCCCAGTATATTTTTGAAGTTAACATTAGTTTTACTTCCCACAACATAACCTGAGTGCCCTGTAAGGCCTCGTTTACATACTTAGCCCAACTTTCTTGCCGTAACACATACTTTGCGTTCGTTCAAAAAGTTTTTTGACGTCGTACCAACTTTAGGAAATAATGAAAGTTTATTTTCGCCAACTGAACGAAATTGTACTTCGGGAAGTTTTGAATATTATTAGGTTTATTACAGGCCGATGTTGTGGAAGTTGTGTGAGTGCGTAGGCGTTTGAAATGAATTACAATACCCATGTTTTTAAAGGTCTTGTACTTGGCAGTTTCTATAGTAACACAAAAGCGGAATCGTATTATTAATAATATACACTCGAGAGCAATGAATCCGGGTCACTTAAAGAATCCTAAAAATCTCGGAAACTAAAAATGCTAGGTTAATGCAATAAATTGTATTTAATAGACAATGTAATACTCCTTAAATGAAGGTATTAAAACTTCTTAGTTATTGTAAAGTTATATCATAAAAAAATCAAATTTGAAAAAGGGCCACTTTCGAAGATGGAACTACGAAATTACAGCATTTGGTTTTGCTTTTGTTTGTAATCTGTCATTTATGTGGGTACATAAACCATGTTGATAGTGCTCTATATTCATTATTCAAGCTGAAATTATGTCGCTTACGCCTGAAGAATGCACCAGAATACTTACAATGCTGGAAACCGGCCGGAGTCAGCGCGATACAGCCAGGACTGTCGGTGTGTCGCTGTCAACAGTACAAAGAGTTCTCCGACGTTACGAAGAAACTGGTTCTAACCTACGCAGACCAGGAACGGGCAGAACCAGGTGTACCACAGCACGAGAAGACCGATACTTGGTGAATACCATGCTTCGAAATCGCTTTCTCACAGGAACTGAACTCACAAATCAGTTTCGACGCCTCGGAGGAAGTAACCCAAGTGCATGGACAGTAAGACGTCGGCTTGCTGAATCTAACTTAAAACCCCTTAGACCTGCAAACGGCCCTAAACTGGAGCGTGGGCATCGTATTTCAAGACTAAGATATGCCCAGAGCCACGTAAATTGGAGTATTGAAGATTGGTCAAAAGTTATGTTCTCCGACGAATCAAAATTTATGCTCTACAAGCACGATGGAAGACACAGAGTGTATCGAAGACCAGGGGAAAGATTCAAGCAAGCATGCATCGAAGAAAAAGTAGCCTACGGTGGTGGGTCTGTACTTGTGTGGGCCGGAATTTCTTCTGAAAGTCGCACAGAGCTGGTGATCATAGAAAACGGCTCTTTAACTAGCGTAAGATATGTGGAAGAAATCCTCAATGATCACGTTGGTCCATTTATGGTCAATTTAGGTGAGGATGCTATATTTATGCATGACAATGCCCGACCTCATACAGGTAGGATTGTGAATGACTACCTTCAAGAGATGAACATTACTCGTATGGAGTGGCCAGCGCGCAGCCCGGATATCAACCCGATCGAGCATGCTTGGGACGAGCTAGGCATATGCGTAAAACAACGAAACCCTCCCCCAATCACGCTTCGTGATATTCCCCAAAATCGTATAAGGAACTTGGTGTACAGCATGCCAAACCGCGTAAACGCAGTAATGGAAGCACGAGGAGGCAATACGAAGTATTAAAATTCAAGAAAATCGTAATAAAGTTCAAAAATTTCATGTTTCCTATTTTTGTTTTAAGGAGAGATCAGCAGTTTTTTTCTTTATGTAATTTTGTGTTAATAAAATGTATGGTGACTCATATTTTTTTTACTTTCATTTAAGGAGTATTACATTGTCTATTAAATACAATTTATTGCATTAACCTATCATTTTTAGTTTCCAAGATTTTTAACATTCTTTAAGTGACCCGGATTCATTGCTCTCGAGTGTATTATTTTGAGGTTGGTTTTAAAGCGACAATAACTGTCTTATCCTAAATAACGGACGTTTGTTTATACCGATTATAAAAGCTCTAGGCTGTTCGTCCTTGGCTCCGAGCTCCGGCTTAAAATAGACCACCCCTCTCTCCCCGAGGGTGTCGTAAGAGTTGACTAAGGGATGGTGTAGGTGGTTGATAACTGACATCCTATATCCACCTACACTCATGTGTGAGTACAATCTGACAACTTCACCCCACATTTAGCCATCTATGGGCTCGGAAACGTATTTCTTAAGGGCCTAGATGGAGCAGTCAACATCAGTGCAGGATAACGACCCAGGGCGGCGGTGCCCAAAGAACCAGTTAGGTGGTCTACTGCGCATTCACCAGCCAGCATTAGACAAACGAGGTAGGTTAATTGTCTAAACCCCTTCCCAATATGAACGACACAACTGAAGCCAATCCCCAAATTCCCGGTAGCTCCAGTCAGTCGACGGCTACCGGCAGTGTGCAGATGCACCCTGGGGCTGGGGATCATAATCTCTGGGCGAGGATCTATTGCCAAACGAATCCGGCTAGCAAAAAAGACACCGATAGATTGAAAATATTAACATTCAACGTACGAACTTTACGACTATAATGCAAAAATTGGTCTCCGAATATCATCCGATTACACCGATATCCTGGGACCACATAGTACGGGAGGCAGAAATGAGCGTGGTCAGCGCCTTTTAGAATTTGCTTTTTGCCAGAACCTTAGCGTGAGCAACAGTTTTTTCGCCAAAAAGCCTCACCGTTATTGGGCCTGGTTCTCTACTGACGGTCAAACAAAAAACTTTTTTACAAAAAAACAACCGAATTCCAAAAAAAACACTAAAAGACGTGAAAAATAAGTCGGTTGTTTTTTTGTAAAAAAGTTTTGATTTTTCACTTTTTAGTTGCGGTACCTACTCCACAAATTCGTATACCACTACTTGGTGTGTAAATAACAGTGACAGGAAATTATTAACACATCATCCATATAAACTAAGTGGAAAAAATATGCAGTATTAAAGATAACTCAAAATCTACTGGTCAGACCTTGATCAAATTTAAATGGAACCACATGTAAAGCACCACCTATCAAATAAAAAAAGGATCATCCAAATCGGTTCACCCAGAAAAAAGTTCTGAGCTAACACACATAAAAATAAATAAAAAAAACAACAAGACGAATTGAGAACCTCCTCCTTTTTGTGAAGTCGGTTTAAAAACAAAATCGATTTCTATCTATCATTCTATTAACAAGTAATTTACAATGTAGAAGTTCTTAACAATTTAAAATTTTATTCCGACCTCCGCCCGGTCGGGATTATCGTCCTCTTTAACATTGAAAGTTCTCCGAAATAAAGTAATCCAAAGTTCAATAAAACGTGTAGATAAATCAGTACTAATATCAAATCAAGAAACGTTCTACCTACACATTCAAAATAGTTTTAGCTTATTAGATACAAAAGATTCAGAAGATGTATAAATTCAATATAATAACATACATCATGCCATCAAAACTGACAAAAGATCAAGAGCCACAACAAAAAGCAAACGATACTCATACACAATAGAGTTCGTCTAATGGGTAACGACAAACAATTACTTATCAATGTTTAGATTATAGAGAGGTCGACTGCAAAGTTAAGAGAAGTATACGAAGGGACATCAGAAAAAACAACACAGAACTTATGCATGCTGTTCTAACAAACAACCGCTCCCTCAGATCAGCTATGCGCGGTATGGAAGTAGGCAGAGCTACAATCACTCACTTATAGGACAGCAACGGTGTCAGAGAGGGAGATAGGGCCAAAATAATTGAAATATACACACAGTACTATAAATCCTTGTATTCTGACACCAAAAATTCTCTACATACAGCTGAAGCTTACGCTATCCCGATAATAACCGGTTATGAAGTCCACCAAGCACTTAGCACCATGAAATATAATAGAAATCCTGGTGGAGACGGTATTACAACGGAATCACTTCGAGTTGGAAAACCAACCTTATTACCTCACATACATGCAATCTTTTCTACTCAATTCTTAAAACAGCTATGTTTCCGAGTAAATTCTGCCATTCCAATATAATATTGCTGCACAAGTAGGGAGATAAATCTCATATTTGGAATTATCGCTTTAACAGCTTGGTTTCACATCTTTACAAACTTTTTGTCGAAATTATTGAAACCCGTATTTCAGGCATATTAGACCTCCACCAACCTCCCGAAAAATCTGGATTTCGTCGAAGCCTTTCGATTACTGACCATCTACAGTCTCTAAACCAGGTGATGGAAAAACATCAAGATTTCAATCTACTATTATGCCTGGCGTTTGTGGATTACTCGAAGGCTTTCGACAGCCTAATACACGAAACCATAATTTCGACATTCAAAAAACACGAAATAAAACCCACTTATATACACCTGTTACAAAAAATATATCACAATAATAAAGCAGTCATCCGTATAAATACCACCAGGCCATCTTTTCCAATTCACCGAGGAGTCAAGCAAGGCGACCCGCTATCTCCCAAACTCTTCAAAGTTACGCTGGAAGAGGTATTCCAAAAATTATATCCGTCAAGGGTATGGTCGTCGGGGTAAGGCGATTGACCAATCTCTGTTTCGCCGATGACATTGTCCTCTTTTTCTCTTCAGCAGCTGAGCTAAACCAATTGCTCGAACAACTGAGTCACGCCAGTCTTCATGTCGGACTTAAGATGAACAAGTCGAAAACAAAGCTGATGACGAACATTACCGAATGCAACGTAGAAATGGAATGTGGAGGTTGAGTATGTTCATGAGTACATTTACCTCGGCCAAGTAGTATCCTTCCAGGCGAGACAGGATAAAGAAGTCGCACAGAAAACGCCTGGAAGAACTATAATAATTATTGGTCGATAAAACATCTCATGATAGGATCTCTCCCACTTTCACGAAAACGAAAACTCATGGATATGTGCATTCTTCTCACCCTCACCTACGGAGCGCGAACATGGTCTCTAACAAAGCGTCAAAAGTCCGGACTTGGAGTCCGCCAACGGGCTATAGAACGAAGTATAAGGTGTTAAACTCACAGCCTGCATTTGGGAACTCTATAATTCGTTCCAAAACACAACTAGCGGACGCCAGCCACACAGCTGCTGGACTAAAGTGAAATTGGCCTGGTTACATGTGTCGCATGTCGGAGTAGCAATACGATATGAATGTTTCGGTAGGTATCTCTGGGCCTGAGTTGCCTGAAAATAAACGGATTTTTATTATTTTATTGAATACGCAAAAACCACCACTCAGTGGATCCCAAATAGCAGGTAATGACTATGCGGAGGGCCAGAAAGAGACGGCGGGATGAGCTCCTTAAAGGATTGGCCCACAATCGCAGTAGGCCGGGAAAAGTGGAAAAAGGGAAAGGAAGTCTTTGTCTTGCAGTGGGCCAATTTTAGATAGTTCATCAGCGACATATTTTGTTTTTTTTTAATCACCTTTCTTAGCACCTAAAGGTATCACAAAAATATCTCGTAACAATGATTTTGGAATAAAAAATATATCACGACCATCTACCGTTCAAGGGGTCCACGATAATCGCCCAAACTGTTGTTCAAGTAACTGATAACCTAAACACCCGTCAAATGATCCAGTCCCTTTTAACTTAATTATCTCTTTATCTTTATGTTAATTAGTAACGGGTTAAGTGTCAACTCCACCTTGTTTGACCATCGGCAGTTAATTCTTAGTGCTGTTTAATTATACTAAATGGTTTAATGATTGTATTAAATGTCTGAACACCTACAATGTTTAAATAGTTTTTCACTAAAACTTCTCTTCGAGTTTTGGTGCGTTCTTCGCTTTTATAGTGCCAGAATATCAAAAAAGTTTCGTATTGTCATAATAATACAATAACAAAGAAAAAATACCGCGACAATTTAATTATTACTTTGAAAAGGCACTGAAACCATCCATCAATTTACATCTTATTTTATAATTTATTTATTTTTGTAAAAGTATATTTTAAGATATTCTTTAATTAACATTTATGAAAATACATGAATTTAATAAAAAAATGTATGAATGAATTTAATTAAATTATTAATTTAATTTAAATATTTGATCTTTTCGTACTATTTGCGTCAGTCATAAAGTATTACGTAAATAGTCAAGGTTTCAGTGTCTATTCAAATTAAGAATTAAATTGACGCCGTTTTATTTTATTTTTAAACAAATGAAATGCTATAATTCTGATGACGTTTACATTTCGTTTGATAAGTCGTTTTAGCCCTTTTCCTACGAAAAAATATATCTAGCAAAGCAACGTTGTACTCAGTTCACTCCTTGCCCATTCCCCATCAAATACTCTCCACTAACTGGACAAAAATAACTAAAAACACCTAGCTTAAAATGAAGACATTTTATACTCTCCAGTAGGTACCTAATACCCAGGTATTTTGACGTCACAGCCCGCTTCATTTGAAAACAAAAGAGTGCGAGGACATTGGCGCCTGCAAGCGAATCGACGGGCTGGAACGAATACGGGTGAGAGCACCAGTCTTATTTCCAATGCATTCGTTTTCTATGACTCAAATGATGTGAGCTATTCCAGATTTTCAGAATTTCTAGATGTTCTTTTCGAGTATAAATATAGTGCTTCAGACCATTGATATAGCATATCAATGTTCCAGACCGTATTTCAGCCATGGCGGCCAGTCTCAACGGAGACTAGCCTTCGGCGCGGGAGCTATTATAGAGCACATGTGTGCGCGCAGACACAGGTAAAAGAAAGAAAGAAAGAAAAATAGGTTTATATGTCACAGAAACACGTGCGTACAAAAAAAAAAAATTAGCTCAGGTAACAATTTAATAAAAAGAAACAAACAAACAAGGAAGGTGCACACTCTCTTCTCTCACTCTCATAGTCGGATGGAACGCCACGCAATCCGACACGACCGGAAAGACATCAGGGGGCCTGGTCTCCAAATCCGTCAACGAAGATACGGGCCCGTCCGAAATTAGTTATAATGCTGGGAGTGAACCGTTCTCCTAAATAATTAACATTTTCGGACGGGCAATAAAGCATCGGGAGTACGGACAGGTGTCAAATCGTGTTGTCATTCTTAGGTCAGGCTCCAAACTAATTTTATATGCGTAGGTGTTACAGAGCAGGAAACGCCCATAATTTCGGCCAACAGGCCGGAACTACGGATTTTGTATAGTAAGGGAGTAGACCTCCTGGGCCGATAGTCTCGACTAGATAGCGACTAGATAAATTTGAATTTGGTGGGCCACAACTGAGGTTTCACCTTAATATTTAGCGATCGGTAGTTTGCGACAGCGTCGCTATCTATGTCGAGACTGACCCAGGTGTAGGACCAACGGCTTTACGTGCTTTCCGAGGCACGAGAGTATCACACCGCCAACTTCCAAACTCCGGCCTGTTACTCGTACTAAGAAATTCCAAATGGAAAAACCCAATAAAACCTTGCCCGACCTAGGAATCGAACCCAGGACCTCATGCTCAGCAGTCGCACTTGCCACCACTAGACAACGAGGCCTATTTAATATTTAGCTAAATAATACATTCTTGTATATAGTGATGATAATTATGTTGGATGACGTCATTCACTTTATAGACGTAGGACGCTTCATAGCTGTGACGTCAAACTTCTTAAATGTCTATAAAAACTAAACTGACTTTGATGACGTCGAGACGAGTAAGAAATCTGTTCGTATTAATTTGATATTCATTGCAGACTCAAATCTGCCTTATCTTTTCGCAACAATATTGGGGTCAGCTTCGAGTCTAACCGAATGCAGCTGAATATCAGTATTTTACATGGAACGAATATCTGACCTCCACATCCCAGTTGCTGGGTAACACGATACCCCTCGGTAAGACTAGTTGTCAGATTTTTGGGCTTCTGACTACCCGTAACGACTGTCAAAGATCTACAAATATTATGTCTGGACTTTAAAAGAGACTGTGACTTCCGAGTTTGTTTCGACCTTTCATCTCAGAGTAGTCAGATAAGAAACGCCGACACCATCTAGTTTAAAAAAATGTTATTTACGTGTAAAAGTGTTTGTACAAACCCACTTACAGAAATAAAATCATTTATCATTTATGATACAGCTTGGAACAACAGCTTAACGTGCTTTCCGAGGCACAGAGCGGTCTTGATATATAATGGTTGGTCACCCATCCACGAGCAGACCGCGGCCAACGTAATTAAACCTTAGACCGACCCGAGCGCCTGTTATTTATCATTTATCGCCGAGTATGGTTTTGAAATACTTTGAAAAATCGGTTGGCATACTTGTCCCGTAATGTCAAAGCGAGTTAAAGTGGAAATTATAATTTACATAATAATAATTGAACTATTCCACAATTTGCCTCCACGTGTACCGATAATGGCTTTATACTAATCCTTGAATAATACATCTATGATCAACACTTTAAGTGCTAGTATATTAGTAATGGAGATTGATATTCACGTTAATTTGTTACTCTCGGCGTCGGAGTGGATTTGTTGGTGACATTTACAATTAAATCGTATGTCACCGCCCACGGGGGATGTGTCCTTGACTAAGATATATTGCTGTTTTCTTCCGAGGGTGTTCTAAGGAATGAGCGAGGGAAATTCTTCTGTTAGAGGCGGCCTTGTTAATGTCAAAATCTTTTGAGCTAGATGCAAGTATTTCTGACAGCACGCATATATTTGTGCCACAAAAGTAGTCAAAAAAAAAAAAATAAGATAGAAAAATAGTTTATTCTGCACAAACAAAACGCACATTACAAATAAATGACATTAATAAAAATACAGACATACAAAGTAGCCAAAAGCCTCGTACCCAAAAATTCAAAGTTTTACAATTTCCAAAGTCAAAATAGTCTGAAATAGTCTGTATAGTCTGTTCCAAAAGGATCTGATGAAAGTGTAAACAAACCCTGTTCAGGTTAAATTCTTACGTAATCACTCACTGTAGGGAATTAGTAACAAATGTATCTATATTTAGATGGTTTCAGCTTTATATCTCACCATTTCTCCAACAATTATTGTTTGACTAACATGACTAAATTGTAATTGAAAAATCATCGGCGAAAATTAAGGTTATTAAATCACTCTTAATTGTCTAATGTCAAACATCTCTAAAGTTATTTAAAATTAGAATTTCAGGTTCAAGTATTCAAATAATAAACCAAAACACTCAAGTACGTTTTCTGATCCATTTGTTTATATTATCATCAGATACTTTCGGAATATACCATAGTAGATTTGCACGGGTTCGCTAGCAAATAGACAGCTGCCCATTTGTTGACATTAAACAAAAGTAATGCATGCTTTAGAGTCTAAACAGCCATGTGCCTTAAGCAGATACTAAAATGAACATCCGGTGCACCATGGGAAGTCAGTCCCGCTACTGTATTTTTATCTTACGAAGCGACGCTCGCTTTTCTTGTGGTAACCAAGTTGGTGATGATAAATTAAGAACATGGCGCGTTACTACATTTTAGTTAGTACATTATAATACGAGAAGCAAAACGTAGACTATTTTAATTCACTGTCATGTGCAGGAAATAAACTCAATAAATGGAAGGTGCAATCCTTCTAAACAATGTTTTGTGTGTAACTGTGTACTTAATATGATTCTGGATATTTCAATATCATCATAATCATCATTTCAGTTGATAGACGTCTACTGCAGGACATAGGCCTCCCCCAAGGACCACCACTTCGACGGTTCTGTGCTTCTCGGATTCAGCGGATTCCTACGGCATTCACAATGTCATCGGTCCACCTCGTGGGAAGCCTTCCAACGCTACGTCTTCCGGTACGCGGTCGCAAGTTTGCCACTCCAGAACTTTCCAACCTCAGCAGCCGTCTGTTCTGCGAGCAAACAATATACTCTACCATATAAAAAATAATGTATTTGTAAACCTAGCGATTATTATTTTAATATTTTCACTGTTATTTATCCCATAGTTGATCTGTGAACAGCGTTGTGGGCTGCAAAATTGTCAATGAATTTTGTGTATTTCATATTTCATGTTTTAAATCGTAGCTGTTTGTTGTTCCTTTTCAATAAAATTAAATATTAGCTAAACGGAAAGTCAAATATTATTTGTTTTACTCAAGACTTCCTACACATATTCATCTATCCTACCGGACCTACATTGGTGATTACCGATTAGACTTCTCGTTTGGCTACTGAATTTCTACAAGAGAATAATAATGACAATTGTTTGCATGTTCGTGAACGGGCGCCGTCAGTAGGGACTGGTCATCTCTTAGTTGCCACGGCTTATTTTAATTTAATTTAATATTTGAATTGTAATGATAAAATTCCTCCGCTAAAGACGGCTTCCACTCAGCATGATGCTGTGCTATGGGGGACCCACAGCACAATCGCTGATTTTCACTGGTTACCCAAAAAGGACGTATGGAAACCAAGCCAGGTTTAATGATTGGTATTATAGGTACTTACTTAACAAAATAAAATAAAACAAACAGTAAGCACTAAGAATACAAAGCAACCACATACACAACCAATTTTATGTTTTTTTTTTTTTTATTTTTAGTGGAAAATCCTCATGGATGTCCCCGAGTCCGTCGCCCCTGGACTCGTTTAGGGGGGCTGGAAGAGGACGTTGTCCGCCCTCCGCCTACGCCCAGTGCGCCTGCTGCGGGCCGGGTGAGAGGATAAGATCTCTCGCTCCCTTTCCGCAGCCTCCTTCTGCGAAATGACTGTTTCGCAGAAGGATACCACCGCGTCCCAGGACTCCTCGCAGCCACCATAGCATTCGCTAGGGCCGATAGCGACAGGTCACTACCTACTCCTGATATGATGGCACGCCGCGGCTCCTCCCAAGCGGAAAACTCTGCCAGCGTGTGCCGAACCGTGTCCTCCCGGCAGTCGACGCAGTGGTGACACCGGGCGTCCGGCTCTCAGTTTATGCGACACAGGTACTTCCCGAAGCCGGTACTGCCCGACCTCCGTTTACCTAAATCGCGCTAAATGTCGACGTAATCTCTAGGACTAATGGCGAATACCAATGGCGACCCTGGCCATGACAGAGTAGTGAACCTATGAAGTTCAGTTGATACTCGTATTTCGAGCGTTTTCTCAGAACCTATGCGATATCATGCGACACGCAAGAAAAACAAGTTGGACTATAATTTAAGTACGAAAAACCTTTGTTCCATTTCTATGGACATTTTACGTTATAAAATAACAGAAAATTGTGCTGCTGGCGAGTTTGTGGTGCGACTTCGTTTTCCCAGCTAAAGCACTAGGAAGTGGTGGAAGGTACGCAGGTTTTAAGGGACTGTCTTATGTAGTTTTGACGTTCAAAAATGCTGATTCTTAGTCTAATTTGTAATAAATAAAAGGCATTAAGTCCGCCTTTGTATGTTATTGTGTGCGAGAAGTTTAAATAAATAAATAATAAATTAATTTTGAATTTGATTGCCCATCATATCTTCATAGTCCGCATAACCATATAAATGGACCAGGAAATCAAAGGACAGTTCCTTAATCTGTATCCACCTTTAATCACACTGACCTACATTCGATCAAACTTATCGACGAACCCCTATAAGACATAACCGTTACTGAACTGAATCAAATCCAATCCCCCATCGGTCTTTAAAACAAACGGCGAACATGACTTGGAGTTATCAAATTGGGGTTTAGCCATAGCACGTAGAAATCGATGAGATAAAATTCCTTGGCTAAAGCTGAGTTGCGAAATTATCATTTAGGAAGAAAGAGATAAAAATAGGTTTACTGTCACAGAAACACGTGCATACAATAAAGAAAAATAAAAACAAATAAAATAGATCTACAATCACGACTTCACGAGCACAAAACAAAAATAGTCAATCATCGTCAGTAATAGTCAGTAATCGACAGCTGCACGTCAGGACTGTGACAAGAAGGCTTCCACTCAGCATGATGCTGTGCTATGGGGGACCCACAGCACAGCGCTGATTTTCAGTGGTTACCCAAAAAGGACGTACGGAAACCAAGTCAGGTTTAATGATTGGTACTATAGGTACTTAACAAAATAAAATAAAACAAACAGTAAGCATTAAGAATACAAAGCAACTACATACATAACCAATTATGTGAACAAATAAGATTAAATAACATAGCAATTTATTAATCTGTAGGCATTTTACACATTAGGACTATTGGACTAATTTCTAGGAAAAAACGTCAAACTTTTTGCTGAAATGAAATTTGACATGAATTTGACCCACGCTTAACAAACAGAAACTAAAGTATTTGTATTCATTAGGTCGCGCACAAGAAATTACAAACATAAAGATCATCGATTGGTGAAGCCAATGTTATGAGTAAATAGAAAGACGATGCTAATGCTCTTGACTACATAATCATGTTTGTGCCCAATTTGATCATATAAATTCGACATGACCACATCTCTCTTCTACCATCCCAGGATTAAGCTTAATTGTAGTAATTTAGCCAAGGAAGTCGGTGCTAACCTGAACACTTGCATGATAAGAGTGTGTTAATGCAGGGTGGGTCCCGTTAGTAGGCCCCTTCTACTCGTAGGAACGCCTAGGAAGATTCCTACGCTTACATATTAGGCGTGTTGGTATATTCAGGTTTATTTACGGTTATTTGGGCGATAGAGATATAGTTGGGACACTTGTCTCTTGTTTTGGTATCTAGTAATTTAATTACATGTGACTGGTTAATATGTGTAGAATGAAGCGTTTTTCTTACGCATTCTAAGTTTTGAGAATACTTTACTCTAGTCCTTTGAACAGAAAGCAATTATAAAAGTAACTAATTTTCGATTCTGTCTCTGTGAATTTCTTTCTATTTTATGTTTCTTGTTCTTTCTGTCATTCAATATATTTTAGTTTGGATGGTTATTTTAGATGGTGTGCAACGCAATTTAAAAATATTTAATTTGGTAGTCACTGAGCTGGTTCTAACTAAACATTCTTTACTACTGCGTAAGCAATTTTCTTATAATTTTAAACAATAAACGAACTTAAAATATTTATTTAATTGAAAATGTTATCATCTACCCATTTGAGTATTCTTAAAAATGAAATTCTCATAAAGACTTCAATTTCTAGAACGCTCAAACGAAAAGCTTAAAATTGGTACTACCACGAAGCAAAACATTTGCGTGTTATTACTTTTTACGTCGAAATGTAAACACAATCGCTTATGATAGGATTCAAATGGAATTGAATCGTGTATTATGGCTGAACGTTTACAAAGGAGAAAGTTTTACACCGAAGAGTAATACATATTTTGGAAAATATATATTTTTCTGAATGTTTTCACCGGAATTTCTGCTGTATCTCTGGCACTTAGAAAAAATCCTTGTCGTAGAAAAAATCTTTGTAGGAGCAATCCAACCAAAGTGTGGGCCAGGCAAGGTTAAGAAACCCAGTACTAGACTAAGATGAGAAAATAAGAAGCTTACGATGTGCAGAACCAAGAAAGATTTATCGAATATACGGACCAGTAAGACGTGGTCCTTTCAAGTTGATGTGAAATGCAATTCGAACCGTATACCTAGTTTCTGACGTTTCATAAGTGCCCATGTTGGTTTATATGTTTTTTTTTTTTCCAACTTACATCTATCATTACAGGGGTAACCTAATGCGATAGTGTACTTATCTAAAGTCTCATCCTAAGTAATTATTAACTTATTATTATAAATAAACCGAAAAAAAAAATGAAAAAAAATAATGAATGAATGATTAAAATGAAATTGTTTCTTCCGTAAATAGGTTATCGGAATCACTTTTACACGTCGTATTAGAAGAAAAAAAAGCTAGATGGAGTCGATATTTCCTACATGACTACCCCTGAGAAGAAACGGCAAATAAATTGTGTACCTCGTTCAGTCTCGTATTCAAATCTCTCAAGTCTCGTACCTTTTCTATTACAATTCGATGAAAACAAGGACCTCCATAAAGCGAAAACTTCGCCATTTACGGAGTTTGAACAACTAAATTGCTGATACCTAAAAGTGTTTTAAAATTGCTTCTACAACGGTTAGTATCCGCGATTTGAAGTTAGTTTCCATTTAGCTTTCTGAGTTTTAGTAGCATAATAATAGTTTCTGAACTCAGTTCAGAACTAAAACAGTGTTATGTTGTTTTTATTTCATGTATATCTGTACGTTTTCAGATTTACGATGCACGGAAATAAGTGGTGTATGGAGGTCGTATATAAAGCGGATATAGTAGTTGTAGCGAGCGTCGATGTGGTGTTTTGACGGTTGAATTTCTCGGTGCGATGCATGGTTCAGATGAGACTACCCTTTTTTATTGTTCCGCGTCAGAATTGACAAAAAGGAAAATTTATGACATCACTGTAACTGTGGTGTCTGTCAGACAGTGTGATACAATCGATTTTCCTTCAAAATGATTGGAGGGGTTTGTAATTTCGTGCATAGACAGAACGAAATCCTTCATAGTTAAGTACCTATCATATTATTATTAATATGTTTAAACGAATTATGACAGAAAGTTTTGACGCGTCAAATTAAATGTCTTCCCAAAATTGAGGCATAGTTTTTTTTATAATCAGGTATGCCCACACACTTTCAATGATTTTTCTTTTACGTACAAGTCTTGAACGACACCGACATAAAATACGTGACCTTTGATTAGCCGCAAATTAATGTTTATGTGAATTAGAGAAGTCTATAAAACTTTAGGACAAAAACCCAAAAATCTTTTATTTAAATCCACACACAACTGCCACATTTTTTACCGAAAATTTAGTTAAAGCAGAAATATTTCAGCGGCTGCCTCATGACTCCGGATGGATGTTTCACTGAGTTTTTTGTACTGAAAACAATGTTAAAATTTCCGTGAAAAATTCCTGAAATTCGGACTAACTTGTTTGGCACGTGGAGTGAAAAAAGAACTAGGATTACGCTAGCGGTTAACTTTGTTTAGTTAAAAATTGTGTTATTTAAAATGTTTGTTGCTTTTTAATAGTTATGTCTAAACATCGAAACACATATTATTAAAAGAGAGAAGAATATGACGTATTTAATTGTATTTTTTTTGTTTTTTGTTTATGGATCATGTGGTCTGGCATTATATATTTATATTAATATTTATTACTTTTAAAATATCTTTGACATATTCAAGATCCTCGAGTCCCGGACCTTTGGAATGCGTACGAGGGGCCAAATTCAACTCGCAGAGGCCCCTTTGACAATTTTAAATGATAAAGGGGCACCAACCGACGATTTTCCTTGTATACACCATGCTGTTGTACCCAAGGACAACTCGCGGTTGGCGCAGGACTATTGCAGGATATGGAAAAAAAGATATTGAACTACGGGTCTGGGTAGCTAAAGTGGAATGGTTACCTAGAACTATGGGGAGACTATAGCCCCTGCCTGACCAATGTTTTATATTATTAGAATACACAGATAAAATGGCAGGGGGTGACTTGCACACTCAATAAAGGGCTCCCGAGAACTGTCGCTAGCACATAGTGACGTACCGACAAAAGGGGCAACATGTCCTGAGGTGCTTGAGGAGTGGAGAGGTATTTCAGGGCTATCAGAATAATCCCAGAGCCCGGAAGATGGTCAAGATACCTACAAGCACTTACTGGAATACTTCCTTACTCCGAGCACGTTTGCTATTGAAATAAAATCAAATAAAAAATTAAATAAAATCATTTTTATTTCAGGAATACAAACATATAGAATTTACACCAGATTAAAAATTAATTAATAAAAATAATTTATTAAATTAATACAAAACAATAAAATAAATTATAATATTAGGTACATTACATTACAACAGAGGTATGGATAAGTATGATTAAAACAAAACATTTTTTTAAAATTAAATATTATTATTAATTACTTAATTTTATAAATAATTAATTATGATTAGTTTGGTGTTGATAAATCTGGGGAAGTTAACAAAAAATAAAAAAATGTATATAGAATGAGTCACAGAATTATTCTATATGCATCTACAAATTCTTAATTCCTATACTGGTAACGTTACTAATACTAATCAACGAGCAGCTAATTGCTAATATATTGCACCGTCATTCCACACGTCAAATTAGCCTGTATGCACCGGCCATATTGAGTTTATGGTAATTTCATTTGAACAGTGTGGAAACTCATCACTTTGTCGGATAGCCTATCGATAATGAACGGTCTTCATTTATGAAGGTTTAACACTCGATCAATATTTTTCGCGTGAAGTGAGTGGCGTATTTTTATAATCATGACAGAAAAAGTTTATGCTAGGAAAAATTTGTGGTATCATCAAGTTTAGCAAATGGATTCTTGATAACAGTATCGTAAATTGTCGTCACGCTTATCAGGACTCGAAGCTTCTTCCATATAAACGTGACCTAAAAAATTACCTTACATGAAAGGTAAAATTGTTGTAACTTTACATACATAAACTCACGCCTTTTTCCCATAGGAATAGGCGGAAACTACGGAACGCCACCTGCTACGATCCTTACATACTCCTTTTGCATCGTTTCCGTTCATATACGCACGCTGGTTGTGAGTATTACGCACATGACTTATCTGAAGAACATCACCAATAAGGTCAGTATATGTCCTGCTAGGACGGCGTTTCCATTCATATCTAACTTTTGTTAGTCATCTTTCATTCATCCTCTCAACATTTATTCTAACCACATCTTCTTTTAAACCGCTTTTTAGGGTTCCGTACTCAAAGGGTGCGAACGGAACCCTATTATTAAGCCTTCACTGTCAGTCCGTCTATCCGTTTGACTGTCATCGGGCTGCATCTGATGAACCGTAATAGGTAGACAGTTGAAATGTTCACAGAGCATATATTAAAATAAAATAAAGTAAAAAAAATCTAGGACGTCTCCATACAATAAACGTGTTTTTTTCGGCGTAAAAGACACGTTACGTAGGTAGTCTTTATAAGATAATATTCATTTTAAAGCCTGCCAAATTAAGTTGTAAAGAGCCTAAAAACCGATTGCAATTGATTCCCTAGTTCGTAAACCAGCATAACAGAGATTTACCATCCAATATAATAATTTTAATTTTTGTTGTTAATTTACCCAATTTAAATTTAATTTAATGTTCAATTTAATTTAATTTAATTTTCAATTTAATTTTATTTTATTTTCAATTTAATTCTGATTTTAATTTTATAAGTTTGCTGTTTTATTTTATTTTGTACTACGGCTTGCGTAAAATTTACTTAAAGATATTTATCTAAAATAAATGATTTGATTTGATTTGAATATACTTTAAGTTTTCTCGTATTCTCTTTGCATTTTGGCCGATTTACCTGTTCCGCTGCTGTGTTTTATATAATATTTAATTTTAACATTTTATATTTAATTTTGGATGCGATTTTTACTAATAATAAAGTATACGTGTTTAAGTTTCTTATTTTATTTCGCTACAGTATGTATGTCTACACTATGGAGGTCCCAAACTCAAAGGTAGACGCGACAAAAGGGTCATTGTTTCTATATTTTTTACCGAGGGTCCGTATATTGGCGAGAGGAGTAAATAATATAACACTATAATCGATTTATATAACGTATATATAAATACTGCAAATTTCAAAGGCTCACACTAAACAAAAAAGAACTATCCTACTAAGGTATTGCCGGTAACGAAACCATAATTAACCTATAATGTTAACACTACTGGGACACAGGCCTCCTCTCAGTGAGAGGGAGTGGGCCGTAAGTCACCACGCGGGCTCAGTGCGGGTTTGTAGATGTCACATGTCTTCGGATTTTTGGTTCTAGGACATGCCGGTTTCCTCACGATGTTTTCATTCACCGTTTTAAGAGCAGTAGTGATGAAATTATTTACACAAAGTAAAGCGCCTGCCTGGGTTCGAACCCACGACCTACAACTCGTAAGTCAGGGCCGTTACCGGGCCACCACTGCACCTTACGAAAACGAAACCATAGCGAGATCTAATTCGACGCCATCGCCATCTATCGAGCATAGGGACAACTCTGGATACTTATCGAGTTATTATTGATCTCGCCATGATTTCGCCGCCTGTCCGAACAGTTTCCCATATTTAATCTATATATCGGATGAATAGAATGATGCGAGTATCGATTCTCGTTTCAATCGAGAAGGTAAAGTTTGTGAATCGATTTTGACTTTTGGGTACTAACCCAAAAGCCAAAGTCGATCTAGCTTAAAAGTTTTTAAGCTAGATGGTTGAATATTAATTCTTTGACTGAGATTTAGACTAAAGTAGGTATTATTACAGGTTACCATTTTCTTTGTCCTATTACTTACCTCTGGTTATTAATTGGAATAGCAAATTAAATATGTTATTATCTTTAGAACAAATACTTATGGTTTGTTCAACCAAACATCAGAAAACAGACTTCATTAAAGAGAATCTAAAGGATAATCGTCATATTTTTTTTATAAATACTTTCTTATATAAATTCTTTCCATTATCTTTTCTTACGGAAGTTAACTACGCTAATAATCGTACCTCAATTGCTACAAAGAAGGGTCAATGTCCTCTCGTCATGAACTAATGACCCTGAAACTGTAACGATAAGTAGGTAGTAAGGATGACATAGCTGAAATTACATAACAACGGGATTGCCAAACGATACGATGAAGGGTATCATCAACGGCTCATAAAAGAAGACAATAATTTAAGTTCTTTTGAATTTGGGTGTGCAGATTAGTTTTTCTTGACAATTTACCGCAACCAATTGAATAAAATTATGGTAAAAAATAAAAAAAGATTTTAATATCTGTAAATTGGTAAAAAAAAGGATTGTGTGGTGTAGCGGTATCAACATCGCCACATGCGAGTTACACGTCATACTGACGTCACACAAATCCTGCATCGCGCAAGCAGAGTTTACCGCGCGATTAGCATATATACAACGTCCCGACATCAACCGCAGTTGCCCACCAGACAAAACACCGGTCTGGTCGGAGGATCCTCCCTTTTCCATAGAGTATGATTGAACTTTACACCCTGTTCCTCATACCTCTATACTGGTGACCCCGAAAATGAACGTCAGCGTAGCCTTCGTGCAACTACTACAGCGTGACGTCATCATCACATCAGCATCACTTCCGCAAGCTTTAGAGCGGCGAGTCACACAGCCAGCCAGCACCCACGGCTTCAACGGGTATCCTGACCACCAGCATGCAGTGACCGCGCATACCTGGTCATCACCCTCAGCCTCATCAGCAACCTTGGCACAGCACACTGCACTCTCGGCCGGTCCACAAGCAGAGCCTTCAAACCCTCTCCTGGTCGACGCCAGCAGTCAGCCTCAACCCGGCGCTGTACCACATCCGACGCACTGGAGCATAACGCAGCGCCACCCCGACTCACTGGGGAAAACTTCGCAGACAGTTCCGATCCACCGCGAACTATGCGACACCCGGTTCCGACTCACTGGAACCTCAACTGGCCCTGGCAAGCATCGCAAGACGCAAGACTCAGCCCACTATCGACCTTCGGTCTCCGGGGGGGAGTGATGTAGCGGTATCAACATCGCCACATGCGAGTTACACGTCATACTGACGTCACACAAATCCTGCATCGCGCAAGCAGAGTTTACCGCGCGATTAGCATATATACAACGTCCCGACATCAACCGTCGGGCAGTTGCCCACCAGACAAAACACCCGTCTGGTCGGAGGATCCTCCCTTTTCCATAGAGTATGATTGAACTTTACACCCAGTTCCTCATACCTCTATATGTGGTTTTATGAAACCACGGTAAAAGTGAAACTTTTTTTCACATTATAGACATTTAACTAAAAAATTTCGGAGTAATATTCCAAAAGGGTATAAAAATCACTTCATCAATCTCCCATGCCCCTCTCCCCCCATCAATCTCCCCCCCACTCCCTCCGCCTCGGCTGCTCTGACGAGCGCCTTTTACTTTATCCCTACTCCGCGACCGACCGTCACGCGACATGCAACACACAGACGAAAAAGTTTGAGACGCTGTAATTAAAGTTTCACTTTAAAAAAACACTTCTAAACGTCTAAAATAAATTATGTTTTGAAATTAGATGAGTTCGGTGTTTCCTATCCGACTACTCAGAGAAGAAAGACCGAAGAGAACTGAAAGGTTTACTTTAAAGTCCAGACACGCAGAATAGTCGTGCGACATTTATATTTTACTGTTATTTATGATTTTATTCATGTGTTTATTTTGGTATTGTCTGCTCAGTTGAACCCGCAACTTTGAATCATGATCTACGGGGTAATTGCGTAACACACTAACAGTAGGAATGGCTTTCACTTTGACAGTTCAACAACATTCATTGCGTTATTTACGTTGATGAGCAGACAAATTTTGCGACCATATGAAGTAATGGATTGGCTTCAAAATGATTCAGATTGTAATTGATAGTGTGATACACAATAAGGGTGCTACTTATGAATAAAAAGGTTAAACTGAAGTTGTGTCTCTTCATTTTCGTTAGGTAAGTATGGGCTAAGTGTTAGTAGATTGTTTACTGTATCAAGTTTTAAATATATTGGATGATTTGAAACATACTTTATTTACAATATTTTTATAAACTTGCTTCGCTCATATGTGCTTTCGATTACTGTGTGTAATCCATTTTGCAAGTACTTTCTAGCATCCGATTAAACTAAAACTTGGTATAATTACATATTTGAATTTTAAGTCGCATACAACTCACGTAAGTAGCCCCATAAATAGTTTGTAGATTTAAAAATGATAAACCCCAAGTAGCTTATCATCATCAATGTTTACCAAAAAGCCACTTTTTTTTTCCAACACTTACCTGCCAAAACCTACCTTACCTGTAAAAATGTATAAAAGATAATTGTAAAGAAAATAAATACACTTCTGCTATTACTTTTATGTCATTATTACTTACCTAACAACAACGAATTGAATAATAAGGACAAAGAAAAGATGAAAAATGTTTTGAAATCCATGTCGAACCCCCCAGGGGTTGAACATGGACAACATTTAGGGGTTCAACATGGTCGGGGGTAAAGATTGTGGTGGTTGAATATGGACTAATCAACCAAAAAGATCAACCATAATGATTGCCGACAAAGTTTCAATTTTGGGGACGCTAAAGCCCATAATCCTTTTCATAAAAATCTATTACACTTGACAAAATAATATTGAAAATATACTACTCTAATACAATATACATTAAAACCCATAAACTAGAATACACAACACGAAACGTAACCTAACAAATCAACAGTCTTACAAACTCCCTTGTCCCACAATCCAAGGAACCTCGTTTAATTACTATTAAACACAGTTTAAACCTTGGTAAACAGTGGCTGCTCATCAAAGGCGATCTGAGAATTAACTACGAACAACAAAACACGGTGGGACCTGACTGTCGTAATATTTCACGGCGACATGACCGGACGTAGTGGCTTAGGGGTTGGAAAGATGTTTCGGTATTTTGAGGGTAGTTTATTAATGTCCAAGGGGTTTACGATAACCTTGCTTTTGTTCTTAGTTTCACTAGGATGCTAAAGGAACTTTGTACCCTGATTAAATGTGTAAATATAGCCGTGTTTAAACCCTTCTATATTTTTGATGAAATGATTTTATTTCTGTAAGTAGATTTGTACAAACACTTTTACACGTCAATCATATTTTTTAAACTAGATGTGGTCGGCGTTTCCTATTTGACTACTCTGAATAGAAAGGCCGAAACAAACTCAGAGGTCACTGTCTCTTTTAAAGTCCAGACATAATCTTGGTCAAATCATGTGAAGACCATGTAGATTGGTGTCTAAAATGGTCTTTTGTAGAACGAACCACACAGATTGAGTGGACCTGTCTAGTCAGTGCACGCATTTGTCACTAATCGTGGAGCTGAACTCAGAACTTAAGGATCTCAACCACTCGACTAACAATACCAAAGAAAGGACATTTGGGTAGGCCGCATAAATTAATCAAACTGCCAGATCATGATTAAAACTAACTGAGAAAAAATAAAAAAGTAATGGCCCACATAGTCCTCATATTCACAACAAAAATTAAAATGAAATTAATGTTAAAATCCTTTTAGTAGACTTTATGAAGTAACAAATAAACACACTCTAAAATCTAGTCACGGATATTATTAGTAGTGAAGTGTGGCTGGGGTCAAGATCAAAGGGCGTCCATTCCACGAGGTTATAAGTTGTAGGTCGTAGGTTCGAACCCAGACAGGCGCTTTACTTTGTGTAAATTATTTCATCACCACTGCCTCAAAACGGTGAAGGAAAATATCGTGAGGAAATATATATAGTAATACTGAGAGCAGAAGTGTATTTATTTTGTTTACAATTATCTTTTATACACTTTTACAGGTATTAGAAAGTGTTGGAAAAAAAAAAAACCTAGAACCAAAAATTCGAAGACATGCGACATCTATCAACCCGCGCTGGGCCCGCGTGGTGGATTACCACTTCCTCTCAGCGTGAGGAGGCCTGTGCCCTAGCAGTGGGAACATTATAGGCTGATTATGTACGAAACTTTCTACATTAGAGTCCGGCCGTCGCGCGTCGAGAGAATGCGTTCCTGATACCTGTCAGTGCGACAATTCTAGTAGCTAATAAAGATCATATTCACAAAACACGTAGTCGTTTATATCAAACTGACAAATGTCAGGAACGCATTCTTTCGACGGCTGGACTGTAGATATTGTTACGACTGTATGATATGTATGTATTAATCCTACTAATATTATAAATGTGAAAGTTTGAGGGGATGCATGGATGGATGGATGTTTGTTACTCTTTCACGCAAAAACTACTGAACAGATTTGGATGGAATTTGAAACACAGATAGTTTATAACCTGATTTAATACGTAAGATACTTTTAATCCCGGTAGTACGTTCCCGTGTCATAATTTCCGACATCCACGCGGGCGCAGCCGCGGGCAAAAGCTAGTAAGATATAATTAAAATTTCATCGACAAATAGACATCCCTAATTGGCGGTTAGTTCTGGAAATACCATTTGACATTCGATATTAGTTATTAATTGGCACACGTTCAAATGAAATCAATTCAATTGAAACAGTTCCATCAATTTTTTACAATTTTTAGCATGCGGAGTATAAAACAGGATTTAATAATTAATAATTGTTATGTTAAATATAATATAATTGGAGACCAACAGCGGAAGCCATAATCGGTTATTAAAAAGCCTGCGAAATTTGCATACATACGCAAAGGAGACAAGGGAAAATATATTTGTCTCGTTTACTCTTACTACATTATTGAGAAAACACGGATAATTAGACAATAAAATACAGGTACACACCTATTCATTAAATGCCTAGTCAAATAACCCACCCCTAACTGTTCCCGGCGCAAAGGTGTCCAAAACGCTTGCTGCATTGTCACGTTGGATGGCAATGGCTAACCTTTGCACCAAGAACGAGCCGGAGCGGGAGTCACCCGTTTTGTCATGGAGCCTGTGCCCTATCTCACCAATGAGCTTCCTGGCCTCAGTGCCCCAAGCACCCATGGTCTCCACGGCAATGGGCACAAAATGGTAACGGTCCACCAACGGTGCGTACTTCGCCCTCTTCCTCTCAGCGGCGTCCTCCGCTGCTACTGACGGTGAGTGGACGGTGCGACCAAGGTGGCTGGCAGCAACAGTGCTGACGCAAGTTGCGTCCCAAATTAGGCACTTGCCGTTCCTCCAAGGCACCAGAGTCAGCCCGTCCGGCCTCTTGCCGTCAGTCCTGCACAGACCCGGAGGCTGCAACAGGCAGGGGACATCAGCCGACAGCGGAAATAATTATTAATTAATTTAGGCAGTAGGTAGTTAATTCGTGTTATTATTTATAATAATATGCTTGAAAGCAAAACGTGTAATATACGCCTCTCGTAATTGATCGATTCATCTACGATGACATTTTGGGTCGGGGTCAACGTTTCACACTTCAAGTGCCCGGTTTGTGACATCAAGTTGGAAAGCGATAACTGCGCCCTACATAGAGTGCTCGGCACCTCAGCGTTACATGTTGTCATAATTATTACTTCAGTATTTGTACCAGGCAGTGGCTTCAGATATCTAAAAAGTATTTAGGGGCAGTATATATTTATGTAGGCAGAATCTTAAGATTGCCATACAATTAATTTAAACTTTTACGCTGAAAGGCAAAAGGCTCTCTTCACAAAGAGATCACAAATACACTCGAGAGCAATGAATCCGGGTCACTTAAAGAATCCTAAAAATCTCGGAAACTAAAAATGCTAGGTTAATGCAATAAATTGTATTTAATAGACAATGTAATACTCCATAAATGAAGGTATTAAAACTTCTTAGTTATTGTAAAGTTATATCATAAAAAAATCAAATTTGAAAAAGGGCCACTTTCGAAGATGGAACTACGAAATTACAGCATTTGGTTTTGCTTTTGTTTGTAATCTGTCATTAATGTGGGTACATAAACCATGTTGATAGTGCTCTATATTCATTATTCAAGCTGAAATTATGTCGCTTACGCCTGAAGAATGCACCAGAATACTTACAATGCTGGAAACCGGCCGGAGTCAGCGCGATACAGCCAGGACTGTCGGTGTGTCGCTGTCAACAGTACAAAGAGTTCTCCGACGTTACAAAGAAACTGGTTCTAACCTACGCAGACCAGGAACGGGCAGAACCAGGTGTACCACAGCACGAGAAGACCGATACTTGGTGAACACCATGCTTCGAAATCGCTTTCTCACAGGAACTGAACTCACAAATCAGTTTCGACGCCTCGGAGGAAGTAACCCAAGTGCATGGACAGTAAGACGTCGGCTTGCTGAATCTAACTTAAAACCCCTTAGACCTGCAAACGGCCCTAAACTGGAGCGTGGGCATCGTATTTCAAGACTAAGATATGCCCAGAGCCACGTAAATTGGAGTATTGAAGATTGGTCAAAAGTTATGTTCTCCGACGAATCAAAATTTATGCTCTACAAGCACGATGGAAGACACAGAGTGTATCGAAGACCAGGGGAAAGATTCAAGCAAGCATGCATCGAAGAAAAAGTAGCCTACGGTGGTGGGTCTGTACTTGTGTGGGCCGGAATTTCTTCTGAAAGTCGCACAGAGCTGGTGATCATAGAAAACGGCTCTTTAACTAGCGTAAGATATGTGGAAGAAATCCTCAATGATCACGTTGGTCCATTTATGGTCAATTTAGGTGAGGATGCTATATTTATGCATGACAATGCCCGACCTCATACAGGTAGGATTGTGAATGACTACCTTCAAGAGATGAACATTACTCGTATGGAGTGGCCAGCGCGCAGCCCGGATATCAACCCGATCGAGCATGCTTGGGACGAGCTAGGCAGATGCGTAAAACAACGAAACCCTCCCCCAATCACGCTTCGTGAGCTCAAAATTGCTCTCACAGAGGAATGGGAGAATATTCCCCAAAATCGTATAAGGAACTTGATGTACAGCATGCCAAACCGCGTAAACGCAGTAATGGAAGCACGAGGAGGCAATACGAAGTATTAAAATTCAAGAAAATCGTAATAAAGTTCAAAAATTTCATGTTTCCTATTTTTGTTTTAAGGAGAGATCAGCAGTTTTTTTCTTTATGTAATTTTGTGTTAATAAAATGTATGGTGACTCATATTTTTTTTACTTTCATTTAAGGAGTATTACATTGTCTATTAAATACAATTTATTGCATTAACCTATCATTTTTAGTTTCCGAGATTTTTAACATTCTTTAAGTGACCCGGATTCATTGCTCTCGAGTGTATTAAACCTGTTTTCATTAGGTCGGGAAAAGTTTTTCGTATTTTATATATTATGTATATTTTTGTATACCCAGTTTTTTTTCAAATGGGTCAAAATCGTTTTGTGAGCAAACCCTAACTCTTCAGCTATGACGTTATTATAACTACTAATAAAAAGGCTCCACTTTTTAAAAAATGGCATGGTCTTTATCTGTAACAGGGCGACCAGAGCGAACTGATCTTTGACATCAAAATTCCCGGACTGAAAACGCTTCAACCAACTTTGTGCTACTCTTACTGACACTGCGTTAAGTTCATAAACGTCACATATATCTGGTTTCCGCGGCTTCTGTCGCTTTTTTGTAGTAAAACTTCAAAATGTACCGATTTTTTCTGTTAGATTCACTTATTTTGGCGGACAGAAAAACAATTGAAAAATGGCGGGAAATATTTTTTTCTTATTAGTTTGAATTTTTTAAATGTCGTCTATTTAATGGTATCAAAACCAGCCAGATAAAAACAGTACAGCCAAAGAGATTTTACTACAACTTTAAACCTATAAAATTCGAAAAAACTGTTTCTCCGACCACTACGTTCCGCGATATTTCCGGCAATTTTATTGTGGATCGATTTCCAAAATTATTGTTTTAAAGGATATGGTATGCCTCAGGGGTGGCCATATTTTTTTTAATAACTTATTAATTATTAAATACGAAAAAACATTTTCCGCGACCTATCTATTTGTAATATTTTAAAGCCATTTAAGACAATCTCAACTTTTGTTCCTATTGTGTTCCTATTGATCATCAAGGTAGCTTGTCTAGCACAGTTTTTGAATTATGTGGCCCTCATCGTTCCACTGCACTGTAGAAAAAATCTACTGCCAATCCTTCAGATATCTGTGTAACTTGTCCTACCATATCTTTCTGGGCCTTCCAAGACGTCATTCGTCGTTATATGGGCTCGAAAGCTATGCATCTGCAAAACAATGACTATCACTTTAATCATTCAATTGACGGAGGAATGAAACCAGGTGGTCTACTCTCTAAGCACGAAATCCGTAGTTTCGGTCGACGTTACGGGCGTTTCCTACTCCGTATCACCTACGAGCATAAGATTAGTTTGGGACCCGACCTAAGAATTAATGACACCACAATATGACAGCTGTCCCTACTCCCGATGTGTTTTTACCTATCCGAAAGAGTTAATTAATCGGGTGTAGGGTTCACTCCAAAGTTACAAACTACTTTCGGAGGGACCCGTATCTTCGTTGACGGAAATACAGAGTAGGCTCCCAGGATATAGAAATGAGCACTCATTTATGGCAGTGACAACTTCTATCCATTCAATCCCCTCCGTCCACAAACACCTGATTGTCCCGGACCTTACACACACAACACATAATACTGCGGCCCAACACGATCAGCATTCACTAAACCACATTTATCGGGCGATAATACGGGCATTACGCGTAACAGCCTTGAGTTATGACTACCAGTGTTGCAAGGTGAGAATTAATATTATGAAATTATTAATTTATTTTCTTTTAATTGTGTAACTATTATATTAAGATACAATAAGTTTCTAAAACAAGATAATTGTAAAGTCATGGTTTATTATTAAACAAATTGACTACAGACCAATTTAAATTGGCCGTACATGACAGTTGTATGAAATGGCTATAACATGGTAATTTGACTTAGGGTTCCAATTTACTCAACAAAATAAAATCCAGACAGTACATGCCTTGTTACTGGTTTTATTTTATTTATTTAGTTAATGCTCTCCCTCTGCTGGGCAAAGATCTACCTCAAGTTATTCCAGGTACTCTTTTCCTACGCACCCCTTCATAGCAGCCTTTTTGTTTTGGGTGGGAAATCATCTTCAGCCCTTGTTAGCCCAATTATAAAAATCTCTATATTTTTACTTTATTTATTTTATTTTATTTTATTCGGAAATCTTACAGCTAACTTATACAGTATTCCTAAATAATATGCAATTGAAGGCCATTTACAAGATTCCACTGCTAAACACTGGAATTAGAAAACCGAAAAAGAGAAAAGGTTGGTACAAAATACCTATAACATAAATTAGGAGATAGATATTACACGATTGACTAATACATACTAAGAGTAATTTAGATGCAAACAATTACATTTCTGTAAAGAAGTTTTTTACCAAAAAATGCTTAAGCCGAGAAACACTAGTATTGAATATATCCAAATCATGTTCACCAGACAGTTTATTAAAACTTCTGCTCGCACGGATTAAAAACGGATTCTCTCTCTACGCGGACTTGGAATGAGGGACATGTAACAAGCTAGGTTTGCGAAATATTTTGCAGTATTTATCTAACTTTGAGCAACTATTTGTGCAGAGTCCACATTTCACTCATATAAAAATAACGTTGCTTTTTGTTTTTATTAGATGATCTTATTAAATTAAATTTCTGACTAGTGAATTATTTAGATGGGTATCCAAATAATAAACAAAAAAAAAAATAGTTTAAACTTGTGGATCGATTTTTCGCCCAGTAATTCCAATTAACCTAAATTCGGATTTTGCAAGCCATTGTATTTTAATGACAATACAAGTCTGAAACTCTACTGAAAATGTGATTGAACGATGGTTTATTACGGATTTGGATAGAACTTGTTAGATAGGACCAATTGGGTTGCTTTATTATTAATCTGTTTATTTTTTGAAAACTAAAAATAATTTTAAATTAATCTTAGTTATCTTAACCCATTAGAAAATACCTAATAGACAGTAGAAATATGAAAATCGTGTTTAAGGCAAGAAATAAAAGGCTTATATTTTTTTAATTATTATTTTTAAATCTGTACTGTCTCACGCCTGGGCACAGATACGACGAGATACTTAATCCCAATTAAAAATAAACTACCAACAAAATAAAACACATGCACCACTGCAAAGAGACCTGCATTGTTTTCAAAAACTCCATTAATTCCCTCAATAATATTCATACCGCGCTGGCAACACCGGGCAATATCAGCCAACCGCACTGTTCGGCTGAGTTACGACCAGCAATTTGACCGACCTAAACGCCGCATACATATCTGTAACAGACTGTGACCACGTGACCATTTACCAGTTAAAATAACTGCAGGTTTAATTGAAGAAGTTGTATTATGTTTCAGTTTAAAAGTTATAATTCTGCATTTTCTTTAATAAATGAAGGATATACCGGGTTCACTCACATAGGAGATTTTCCGTGACAAAAACATCAATTTTATCCTTTTTCTACAAAAAAGGCTTCTGTACAAAATTTATTAAATTTCGTTCAGTAGTTAAAAACTGTGAAAACACCGAAGATGAACAAATATTCTGCATTTTTTGTAGCAGCAACGCTGACGCCTACGTCGATGCATTCACAGTGCTACTACGTATCACGGAATAGGGCTACGCCGTAGCAAGGAACCCAACGCACACACATCAAAAGTGTCTAAGGCCAAGGCATTTAAAAAAAATGCCTTATTGAAATCAACTAAAATGTCTATATATACAGGGTGGAAAAAATCAATGGATCCTGAAGGGAAACCACTATAACTCCTTAAGATAGATTATTTTACTTAAAGTAAACATTCCTTTATTTTTAAAAAGAAACAAATCTGTATTCACAGATTTCTCGACAAGCTTACCTAAACGGGGAATCGAACCAGCTAAAAATTTAAAAAAATAAACATTCGCTTTTTTATTCTACTAATATAGGTATAGATAGGATTATTGTTCAGGATAAAATCTCTGTAATAAACCTTTGGTCTTAGAAAAAAAAAAGATCAAGAAATCTAACATTAATTTTATTTTATGATCAATTCTACTATGAAGGACACGTAAACATGAAATAAAATTATTTCCTAGCAAGACATTGATACTTGAACTATTTAAAACTACATTTTGATACACTTTAATAATTTTACGGATAAGTTATTCGAAATGAGACCTCTCGTTGCGGATACACAAATTTTGTTTTTTTTTTAATTATTTTCGTTATGCTCCTAATATCATTTTCTACCTCAACTTCAACTCTTCTATAGTCTCATAAGACGTTTTGTAATTTTTTTTTTTTATATGGCCCCATAAAAAAATAGTCCAGACGAGTGTAAGACCTAATGTTTCTTGAAGAAATATTATCTTTAACATTGACTGTATCGACTAATGACTTAAACTAGCGAGTGTTTATTTTTATAATTTCTTGTTCGATTCCCGGTTTAGGTAAACTTATCGAGAAATCTATGAATACAGTTTTGTTGCTTTAAAAAAATAAAGGATATTTCCTTTAAGTAAAATAATCTATCTTAAAGATTTAAAGTAGTTTCCCCACAGGGCCCATTGATATTTAAAGTAGTTTCCCCACAGGGCGCATTGATATTTAAAGTAGTTTTCCCACAGGGCCCATTGATATTTAAAGTAGTTTCCCCACAGGGCCCATTGGTATTTAAAGTAGTTTCCCCACAGGGCCCATTGATATTTAAAGTAGTTTCCCCACAGGGCCCATTGATATTTAAAGTAGTTTCCCCACAGGGCCCATTGGTATTTTCCACCCTTACACATTGATGAAATACAATATTTACGTATATATAGATTTACGAAGTACTCTCTGCTTTTGCATTAATAAAGACTTCGCGATTTTTGCTTATGCTGGATTTTTCGTTTTAGTTAATCCATACATTAAAATGTGATAAAAATATAAAAATAAAAGTTTTAAAGGTTTTTATTGCGTAAAATAAACAATTATTAGTCTTATTTCCGCTGTTAACCCGTACAACATAATCGCAGCGATTCGCTATACTCAATATGAGTTCATCCAAATCACGTTGCGGAATGGTCGCCAACGTCTGTTGTAACAGGCTGAATTATCTATTTTAGAGTTATCTGTCTATTTTTGAATTATCTATTTTAGAGTTATTTCAAAATTAAGTGTAGGTATCCGTATAGGTAGTAATAGTGTTTAAACAAACCAACAAAATTCAGTAACAAACAAGTCACATTGTTATTATTTAGCCAACTTGGAAACCCCCAACCTGGTGCTTAAGTAGCCGGTCCATTAAACAAGTCAAGTCGTAGAAAAATCCTTTCAACCAGTTTATGTAAGAGTGACCGTTTTCAAACCCTATTACAAAGCCTTCGTCAGCACAGAACTATTACAGCGTATTAATGTTTCTCATTGCGGTGAGCAAATAGTCCGAAATGAATGCCTACAGGGGTGGGAATACCCACTCAAACACCTACCCTATCACGTGTCGGTTAAGTAGGAATTTGAACAGCAAACTGAACAATTAAAGTGAACATTAATATAGACTATAATCATTTGAAGAGTTGCAGAAATCATGACAAATCATTAGAACAATGATTAATAGTGAATCGTCAGAAATTCTCGTTCCAATTGATTTGTAAATTTTGGGGGAAATTCGTGTTATATTTGGCGTTTGACTGGAACCGTTTGATAAGTAGTCATTGTGCTAATTTCCGTGGGTCATTAATTTCGTTTTTTTTAATGAAATAGTACTTTTTTTTTAATTTGGTGTCGCGTGTCTATTGGAACGACGATTTTCACAGGGAGACTGGTGATGGACGGATGAAGTGAAAATTGGTCGCATTGGTCTAGCAGTGGACATCTATTTATGATAATGACTATTGCGACAATAGGTCTGAATGGTCACCCTTCTGTTGCGTACTATGTTTAGAAAAAAAAAAACTGCGCATATAAGACGCACATTATATAATAACATACACACTAATACAAAAGTTACCAAAAGCCCTCGTATTCGACTAATAAAAGAATAAAAACAAAAGGATTCACATTGAATTTATTTTTATTTGTAGTACATAGTTGTTGTTGTTGGTTGTTGTGTGTGTTGTTGTTGTTGTGTGTGTTTTGTTGTGTTGTTGTTGTTTTAGTTGTTGGTTGTGTTGTTGTTCATGTATTTTTGGTGAGTTTTTTGTTTGTGTTTTTTTTTGTTTGTATGTGTGTTTTTTGTTTTTAGTATGTATTTGCACACCTTATTAGGTAATGATACAGAGTACTTTATATTTATTTGTAACATCGGTTTATATCTACCTGTATTAAGCAAATAAATAATTTGATTTGATTTTGATTTGATTTGATTTGATAGGTAAAACAAAGTACAGATGTCAATATTAATAAAATGAGCGCTATGTTTTGCCGTCAACGGCTTACAAATATTCTAATTATAATTTCTTATGACTAATTGGTAAAAAATAATAAAACAATCAAATTAATAATTAGAAAAAAAAAAATGTTAATGTTGTATATTTCGGATTATTCAAACCAAAAAGGGCTCCAGTTTCATGCAGGAATCGATCTTATTCAGCCTAAATGCAGAGAGAAAATCATTCAAATATTATAATGCATTTTATGACGTCGCCAATTCAAAAACCTATTATACCAAAAATTCTCTGCATAAAAACACCTTTCACAGGTAAACATTTTTTCCAAATGTGTTCGTATGAAGTTAGGGAATTTGCTAAACCGCTTAGTTCCGCTTTAGTGCCAAAGTTAGGTGTGGTAGTAGTTTGTGGCTACGCTTTTAACCTGTTTATGTGCCATATCGCCGGAAGAGAATAAGTTTTAGTAATATTTCTCTTCATATGCTATTTCATTTATGTTTAGACTAACTTTTAACCGAGGCTGCACCCGCGCGATGGTCGGAAATTATCCCACGGGAACGTACTACGTGGAGTCAACTTCCAGTCCAACTGAATACCAGTACTATAGATGGAGCGATTGCCTATCTGACCTCCACTATTGGGTAACGATGGTTGGATGGTTGGTTGGCGATGAAGTGCACGGATTTATTAATTAAACAATGTGTTGGAGCTTGGAAGTCTGACATCTTTCAAAACATGTTTTGTTGTAAAAATAAATAGATCTGTAGATAATATATCATGCCTCTGTCTCATTTATTTGTCAGTTTGGTTATGCAGTTATATTTAATATTATACTAATTATTTAAATATTCGTTATTATTATTCTTTTACAATCATATATTTTATTTACATAAGCAGGTATACATAAACACATTGCAGTACAAAACTGATTTACATCCGTCACCTCACACTTCAGGTTCAGTTGAAAACCAGCGTCAGGCACTAGTTGTCTGACATTTTTGCTGAACTGCCTATTAAGGTGCAGCCGCGAGGCACACTTTCCTGCTCATTTCTCACTATGCACTTTACAATTTTTATTTGTTTTATTTTAATTTTTTACTTGTAGGTATATGTTGTGTTGTGTACTTTGTAGTCTGTGCTAAATAAATTATTTTCTTTCTTTGTTTCTTTCTTAACACGATACTCCTTAAGTTTTAAGTTGAGCTGCACGGTTACTGACAAATGCGTGACCAAGATTATGTCTGAACTTTAAAAGAAACTGTGACCTCTTAGTCCTTTTTCTCAGAGTAGTCAGTTAAGAAACGCCGACCTCATCTAGTTTTTAAAATGTGATTGACGCGAAAAAATGTTTGTACAAACCTACTTACAGAAATAAAATCATTTACCATTTACTCCGTGGTAAGACTAGATGTCAGAGTTTCGGGCTCCTGTTTACCCTTAACGACTGTTAAAGATTCATGTTAAATACTGGCATTCAGCTGTATCTGGTTAGACTGGAAGCCGACCCCAGCATAGCTGTGAAAAGGCAGGCAGATTGAGTTATTCTATCAACATTACAAATAGTACAGAATCAAAGTAACACTAAATCTCTATTTAGTGTTATTTTGACTCTGTTCTGTATTTGACACCAATATACACCAGTCTCTACTGGTGTCTATTGACACCAGGTTGAACACCAGGCCCTCCGTCAAACAATTATCTGAATATTATGAGCTGTTACTGTATTTGAGAGCAGTGGTGGCCCGGTGGCAACAACCGCGACTTACGAGTTGTAGGTCGTGGTAAGCAGGCAGTTTACTTTGTGTTAATTATTTCATCACCACTGCTCTCGAACGCCTTCAAACGTGAAGGAAAACATTGTGAGGAAACCGGCATCATAATCACAATCATTTATTTGTCAGAATATGGTACATTATACGGTCTTAAGATTATATAGTCAGTGGTAATGGATGGCATGTCCGACAACCAACAATTCGGAAATATGTGACATCCGCCAACCCCCACGGGTGGACCAGTGCGGTATGGTGGATGTCACATATCTGGCGTCGTGGATTACGGCCCATGTCTCTCTCACAAAGAGGAGGCCTGTGTACCAGCATTGGGGAATAATATAGGTTGATTATGCTACGGTATTTAATAAATATTAGTAGAATAATGCTGATCACCTAAGACAATGTAATACAATACTAATTGGCTGCTCTTTGTAAGAACCCTATAGTCTACTGTACTCAATCTAGTATAGCGAGCTGGCTTTGATTGACAAGGAGCTTAATACAATACCTAGGTAATAATCTAGACAGTTTTAGAACACACGGTTTTGTGGTGTGATTAACAAATCTATGCTGGAGTTTTGCGTCTTGCCGGCAGCTACCGATGCGAAGTTTGTGGACTTTGAAAGAAAATATTGTTTTCAAATATCTTATAGGATTGCGTTTGACCACTAACATTTGTAAAATAACTTGTTTTTAAGTGTGCCTTCTAAAAGATGTACATTTGCAACTTAACCATAACATGCTGATAAATGATCTTGTGATCGAGATAGTTAAAGCTTTCCAAGGTAAAAAGATCTGTTTATTGAGACCAAAACTGGACGCGGTCTTGTTTGATGATCTGAAAACAAGAGAGCAAGCTTGTGACAAGTTTTCATACGAGTACCATATTACCGGTAATAAAAGAAGCATTTATTCTGGTTTATCAAGGCAGATGTGAGTGGAAACCCCGGGAGGGGCCCTGAGGACATATTACAGTGACCTTATGGGTGATGTTCTTCAGAAAGGTCAGGTGCGTAGTACTGGCTACCGACGTGCGTGTATAAACGTAAACGAGGCAAAAGGAGTATGTAAGGATCGTAGCAAGTGGCTTTCTGTAGTGTCAAGCTGCCCCCATGGGCAGAAGGCGTGAGTTTATGTATGTATGTTTATTCTGTAATTGAAGACTAGCAGTTTTTTTTTGTTACCGAAACGTACCGCTCGTGAGTAACCATACAAACATACAGAAGCGTGTTTGCGTTACAAGTTCACGTCCTTTCAGTAATTTGACTGTATACAGCAAATGGTACTTACCTACTCACTATGTTCAAGTGAAGTATATAGGGTGGCATACATTGCCGCGCAACCTGTTACGATGTATTAAGTAGTTACATGCCTCTAGACTAGCGATGCGCTGGCGAGAGGTTTTATTCGATTGTTTCGATTGTTCGAACATCTCGATGGTTCTCGATTGTTTTGACTTGGATTCGAGTCCGACTCGGTCTGTTATTGCGACTGGCGCATGGCGAGTTCATTCGAGAGTTGTTCCTCGATGGTTTAAAGTTTCGCGAGTTCTTGACTTGCATTGTGATTGCGAATCCAAACTAATTCTTTCAACAAGAGCAATCAAAAATAATTAATACCACGACGGAAATAAAATGTAAGTAGTTAACTTACGTACGAATTTTTTTTTTTTTTTTAATGACGTTGCCCCACAATAGGAATTTCTCCTGTATCGTGGGTGCGTTTAATTAGATAGAAGGAATTATGAAAATAAATAAAACATATCGAGGGTTCTTATTAATCTGTTTTTTTATTAATTAAATATTTATATAGCATAGTTTTTAATCTTATTAACTATCTATCTACCTATTTAAATTTAAAGGTAAAAAATTGATTTTGATGAATTTAAAATTAGTTAAAAATAAAACAGTGCATCGTAATCGTAATTATAGGTAAACGTTCACAAATTACGCGCGGCTCGCTCGACTCGAGTCTGGCATGCTCTCGCCTCTAACTAACATGCACCTCGGCTCGATGCATGCAACAATCGACTGACCTCGGTAACCGAGCGAGCGAGACTCGGTAAGTGAGAGTGACTGATTCGAACAATCGAAAACTAGCGGTCCATTCCATTGACTCGAAACAATCGAAAAACATCTCGATTGTTTTGTAGAACAGCGAGTCGATGGTTGACTCGATGGTTTATTTTAACGACTCCGATTCTTTCGATTGTTAAAACATCTCGGAATCGCCCATCGCTATTCTAGACGGCCCTGCGTTTAAAATTTTCGTCGACTATTCAAAACAAAATTTCTGTTTCATACATGTTGACCGCGTAAGTATTGCTCTTTTCTATGAAGAGCAGTTTTCTTTTTGATCACCTACGAAAAATTTCTTCGTTTGGGTCTTTAGAATCATTTGCTGAAATCATGATTACGGACAACAGTGTTGTGTTGAATAGTCAAGTTTTTGTATATTTTCGCAGTTGAATGCCCCGCTAGAACGTTGCTAACTGCCTTATATTTTTGTCAAAACCTGATCTGTGTGTACCTATAATATGGTACATATAGCTCTTGCCGTGTTAAAATACTGTCCTCCTATACCTATTGACAATTTAATTCGAAAACATGTAAAAGCCAATTATTTTTACAAGAGTAACTGGAGTTTCTTGTCAGCTCTTCTCCATAGGAAACGATCAATTGAACCGTGCAATTCGTTTCTGACGTTTCTAAAATATAAAAAAAAGATTTAATTTCACATAAAGCTAGGTTTATGTGGTTTGTATGGTGTGGTTTTTGTAGGTTTGTGTTTATTTTTTGTTAAATATGGTTCGTGCCCATATACGAGAATAGAAACTAGTTATAAATCACCAGATGTTAGGCTATTTTGCAATCTACGATGCAAATGCCCTCCGTGCCTCAGAAAGCACGTTAAGCCATTGGTCCCGGCTGTAATTCGTAGATCTTTGACAGTCATTACGGTGAGTCAGTATTCCAAAAATCTGACAACCAGTCTTATACCAAGGGGTGTCGTGTAATCCAGTTAATGGGTTGAGGAGGTCAAATAGGAAGTTTTTCTATAGAGGTATGAGGAACAGGGTGTAAAATTCACTCATCCTCTATAGAAAAGGGAGGATCCAGACGGGTGTCGTGTCTGGTGGGCAACTGCCCGACGATTGATGTCGATTGACGTCGGGACGTTGTATGTCTAGTTGCGCAGTAAACTCTGCTTGCGCGATGCAGGATTTTGCGTGACATCAGTATGTTGCATTGTAGATGCTGCCACAGTTCCATGTAAATACTGGTATTCAGCTGCATCCGGTAAGATTGGAAGGTGACCCCTACATAATTGAGAAAGACTACACAGATTTATTGATTGCCCAAGACAAAAATATTTACTTCGTGTGTTTCGCCTTCAAACTAAACCGTTTTCCTCTCTGTACATAAATACCAAAGTATCGTTATCAAGCTATTTTCGTAACGGAAGCCACTGAAGTTCGGGACTAAGTTTTAATTACAGTACAGGCTCGTTAACCTAAACCCCTAAAAACACAGGGTGGTACGGATAAACCGGGTGCTCGGACTTAGCTAACAAAGAAAAATAAAACATTTACCGAGCTGAATAATGCTGTATTCTAAATTAATTGAATAGGTTAACTAGAATGCTAGTAATGTGCAACCCACATTAAAAGTATCGACTGAAGATTTTTGATAGTCCATTATTGCCAGCATTAGATTACTTAAGAAGCAATTATGTTTTTTCTGCTTGTACTCGGCTAGTTATATTTAGCCTATAAATTACAGGCACAAATTTAGACTTGAGCTACTACAAAAAAATTTTGACAGAAAATCCCAAGAACACTGCCCGTTTTGGGACCAAAACTCAACAGCTCATGCTCAACAGTCACGCTTGCAACGAATAAGGCAGTTAATAATTTTGACGGCGCAGCTAGTGGCGCCATCTAGTTCTATTACGAAAATACTGAAACCACCAAAAAGGTCGGATAAGAGTGACACTGGCTGGTGACAGTCACTCTAGCAGAGCGTCACATCTATGGTTGCGTGGCGGCTGTTTTCTGATAACAGAGAGGATGTCAGGGGCCACTTGACTATCGTACCACATTCACGACGAACTGCTACATTCTGGCATAATTCTGGTGATATTGAAGCTGCTGAACCACTAATACGATGACCGCTTCTGGTAAAAGCTATTCTGCGCCGTTAAATTATTATAAGTTCCTATGGCCATCTAGAGCGGTCAAGTCTTTCCAAAGGATATCATACAGAAAAACAACTACTACAAAAAAATCTTCCTGTAAACGAGCATTGACTATAAATCCCCCAGGTTCATAGCAGTGACGTCATCCGACACCCAACACCCGCCATCTTGGCGCACACCTCGTAAAATTTTGTGTGTCTATCGATTTTTGATTTAATCACCATAATGGGTTTCTACTGACACAATTATACTTTGTATAGTCGCGAAAGTTCTCTGTGATATTCTGGTGATAACTGGTTTTTTCTCTTGCTTTTGTTTCAATGTTAGTGTGTGTAGTTTTTATTCGGCGTCCGTCGAATTAGAAATCGACAGAACGAAAAGAAAACTTTTATTCTTGCACTAACTGATGGAAGTTATTTTATATCCAAAATCATTTTTATTTCATGCATAGAAGCAGTCAATTTCCACTCTATTCAATTCTAATCCCTTTAGCTGCTAAAAGGTATTAAAGGTAGCTACACTGACTCCAACAAGCGCTCAACGATCGAATCGAGCTTTCGATAGATGGACACTCAACTACAAAATCTTCACGGATATTTAAGATTTTGTTAGAATCTGCTTGTTTGTTAACTTTGCAAAAAATATGATTGCGTCCTGATAATTCTTTACAAAACATAGTTTTAGCTAAAAATACTGACAATTTAACAACAGTTCATGCTCTAATTTTAAAACACGTTCAGTCAGTCCAATTTACAATGATTTTTTAAACCGTATAATATCACAACGAGGCTCTTATATCTCAATCGCAGGAGCAAAAAATTAAGTATTCAGTGCGCGTCAGTCGTAACCAGTTTATCTCATAAAAAGCGGCTCAGAAAGAAGACCCGCCATGTTTGGTGATGAAGAGATTCCTAAATGATTTCTAAAGGGTCGCTGGCTAGCCGTGTTTGATAGAGGTGGTCATAAAATGGTTTACGACAGCATATTTCTGTATCAGTGGTCGGTTAGAATATTTTTGGAGGATTTTTTTGTGGTTTTACTGCAAAAATAAGTGGTATCAAACATCATGTAGGACTTTTATTCGTGCTAAAACTCGTGTATAGACTAACATTTTCCTAAAACCATAGAGAGAGAAAAGTGGTCCTCCGCAAGTTAAAATAAACACTTTTCAAGGAAAGAAAGGTTTTTCCAGAATACCAAATAGGTAGGTAGTCAGAAACATAGACAAAAACTTTGACCTCCTTTTGGGCCGTTCGATAAAAAGGAAGAGAATTTGGCCCTGGACGGAGTGTGAAGAGTATAATAATTATGCACTATGGCTTTGCATTAGGAAGCACAGACCCATGTACACATAAATAAACAAATACAAAAATAACAAGTAAATTATATATTTTGGAATGTTATTGCAATGTTTGTTTTCGTGGTACTTACAAGTGTTCTAAAGTACACATTAGACGAGAAACTAAGCTTTTAGAAAATAATCAGTTTATGTTGGACATTACTGACACCGTTAAACGAAAACATCGTGAGGAAACCTAGACTTATACTTAATATAAGTCTGAACGCCAACCCGTCTTGAGCAAGCGTGGTGATCAATGCTCGTGCCTTCTCTGTATGAGAAGAGGTCTTTGCGCTGCAGTGGGACACTAACAAGTGGGTATTCTTAGTATTTATTATAATAAAGGCCAAAGGACCTACAAAAGTATCACTATATGTCGTCTTAATTACCTACATACGAATGTCAGTCATTATTAAATGGCCGCTCTCGAGAATGGCTCGCAATTTTTTCACAAACACGCCCTCGGGAGCCACAGACCACGAGTAATGGCGGGATGTGTCGCTGTAGCCGTAAATATTTATAGGTAACTGCTTTACAAACAAATGACCTTGGTAACAAAGGTTAAGGTTGAATAAAAGGTATTACTGAAGTAAATCAGCCTGTGACTCTGTGTGTAAAGGCATATTCTTACATAGTTTAATGTAAGGATATGAGATCACCTGCGTTTTGAGGTCTGCAGGTGATTAAATCCAGATTTCTGGACTATGCTTTGTCCTACAGTAAATCAGTGTCTAGATTAACTTATGAGTAAAGTTACTTATTCTTAGACTGCGCTCACATAAAACGAACAGTCAGCCACCAGGCTCATTAATAGCGTAGTGGCTAATAATAGTGTATTGTCGGTTCGGTGTAAACAAAAAAAAATGAACTGTCACCGGACGTCTGGCAGATGTGAAACATACCATCGTTTAGCGTGCCGACGCGTCGCCACGGCATGCATCGCCACGCCAACAATCGGTTTTACCCGCGGCTATAGATGTTTCACATCAAAAATGGTCACCCATCCAAAGACTAACCTTGACAAGTGGTGCTTAATCTGGCGGCTTCATCGTTGCGAGCTAATCAATGTAAAACACAATATAATCAAAATGGTCACCAACCAAAGACTGACCTTGGCAAGCGAAGCTTAACATTGCAAATTCATTCTTATTTACCCAATGTTCAAGGCCCACATCAAAAACTATTTTTTAAAGAAAATATAGCGTGGCGACGCGTCGTCACGCTTACACTCGGTTTACCCGCGGCTATAGATGTTTCACATCAAAAAAAAATGTATAAAGTATGATAAAGCAGTAACCTACGTAACACACGCTCACAATCGGCGGCGGCGGCGACAATACGTTTGATGTGAACGCGACCTTAATTTACATAGTTATTACGAAACCTACAATCTAATGTAACAGACCCTTCAAACATATAGCCACTTGGAATATCTCTGGAGATCCCTGGGAATATCTTAATCACCATGTAAGCTGTGCATCTCTTTGATATAATCCCGTAATCTGCTGTAACGGCGCCCGAGGGACGCTATGGGTAGCGCACTAATAGAGGTGCACACAATTTATTGTACAGTTGGTGGAGGCGTGAGTTGTCACCGCAATTAAGACCAAGGTTTAATAAACAAGAGGAATTGTAAAAAGAGACTAGTTAATGAAATACAAAACCGAAAAGCAAAAGACTATGTGCGAGATTTCTTCTCAGATATCAGTCAACTAGGAAATTCATTTTTTTTTTAAATATTGACCAAAACATTGACGTGTAACAGTGTCTGAAACGAATGGATTTAGTTACACACGGCTACATATCCAGATATACATTTCCAGTTTTAGCCGACCTCGCATTTAGTAGGCTTTTCGTACAATGTGTAGTCAGCTTACACTGGAAATGTATATTTTGTTTTTTTTTGTCGTGCGTATCGTGCTCCTCCTTTTCGGAAGTCGGTTAAAACTGAATATAATTTTATAATTTCAAATAAAATTTTACATAATTTTTAGCGCCACATTATTGAATTTACCGTGGTGTCATATTAATTGAACATTCTGGCTTAAGAAAAATTTAACGACATCTCATTTCGTTAAAATTATTGCAGTATTTTATGCAGTTCCTGCGAGACAACAAACTATTTCATACACAGCGCTGCATTTTGGATAGTACCTACCTAGATATTATATCCGCAAGTTAATTTGAAGAACTACGAGTGACTGAAAAATGTATATGTTTTAACCTATGGCAACCACGATGGCTTTGTCATTCAGTAAACAAAAAAAGAACCAGCTTTCAAATAAAAAAAGAATCATCAAAATCGGTTAACCTAGAAAAAAGTTCTGAGGAAACACACTTTTTTTTTTGTCGAATTCAGAACCTCCTCCTTTTTTTATGAAGTCGGTTAGTTAAAAAGAAGTAGCAGGTTCTCTAGTTTCTATTTACCCTCATGGGAAAAAGGCGTGTGTTTACGTTATGTAAAAAAACAACTGAGAAAAACCTTAACTGAACCTAACAAATTGACAACAAAATGTAGACAGAATTCGGCAGCAATTTAATCTCTGCTGTTCCCCTGAGATTTAAATCACAATATTATCAACACGGTACGCTATTCGTTACCCGGGCGCCGCGTCGCCACGTTGTCGTGCCCCAAAAGTGCATTATTTTGTCCCACACTAAATACGAACACTACTTTGTACTCAAATTGAATTTTAGGGGTGTCAGCGTAATCCAATTTTGGAAATGAAACAGTGTTTTTTATGAACGGAGTAGAGTTTGATGGAAAATTTCATATAATTATAAGAACAATCATGGTTGTACGCCATAAAAGCAGTACCATAGAAACAAAGTAATTATGTATTAAGATGGATTTAAGAAATTATTGACATGTGAATGGATTCATAAAAATAAACACATAACATTTCTTTCTTCATTCTCATAACTTTTGTATTTTTTTGACATTTGTATTTTTTTATTTTGTTTTACATTTGTATTTTTTTTTTACATTTTATCTAATAATGTAAGTAACTCAATTTGTACTTAATTATATTAATTTGCACACCTCATTAGGTTATAATACAATGTACTTTTTATACCTTTAACACCTTTTTAACATGTATTATGCAAATAAATTATTTGATTTGATTTGATAACTTTGTCGAATAAATCACTACCTCACTTACTTAACTACCTACCTTATTTTTATAAAATAATTAATGTCTCTACGTTGACGTCGTGGTGGGGCTTGTGCGCTTTGAACTCTAGATCTAAATGTCGGTCCGTGCCGGTAGAGTTTAGGGTGAGAAGCCAAACCATGAGAGATACAGAAACCCGCAGGGCAGCATGTGGCGAGCTGTTGGGCAGTAGCGACCCCACGGATCCTATCTCCCGAGAGAAGTCTTGTTCCTCATCTCTGGCTTGCCTTTATTGACCGGCAGGAGTGAATAGAATAGAATAGGAGAGAATATATTTATTGTACAGTACAGTGAACACTGACGAGGAAAAGAGCTACCACCTCTATCTTGCCTTTATTGGCCCGCTTGAGTGGAGATTCGCAAGAGCAAACAGGCTTGGAGGAACGAAGTATTCCAGTAAATGCTGGTATCTATCTTGACCATCTTCCGGGCTCTGGGCTTGTCCTGATAGCCGTGGCATACCTTTCCACTTCTCAAGCACCTCAAGAAGTGTTGCCCCCTTGTCGCTACGTCACTATATGCTAGCGATGGTTTCTGGGGGCCCATTATTGAGGGTGCAAGTCACCCCCTGCCATTTTATCCACGTACATATAAAACATTGATCAGGCGGGGGTCATAGTCCTTCCACAGTATTTGGTAACTAGTCTACTTTAGCCACCCAAACCATTTTTTTTTTCTGTTTCCACCAATAGTCAGTAAAACACTAGGAAGTGGTGAAGGGCGGGCGTTTTTGGGGGACTGTCTTTTGTCATTTTGACGTTCGAAAAGTGCTGATTCACAGCCTAATTTGAATAAATGACTTTTGTTTTTTTTTTTTGAGTCAGTCATCAACCAAGGTTTGTCCATGGGTGCACTTGAACAGTGCATACAGGGTATATTCGCCAGTTCGTGCTTCATTTCCTTTACTTATAGAGTTATATAGATAACGGGCCTCAGCGAGCTGGCTTCGGTACCTACCTCATATGCCTACCAAAGGACTGGGACCCTATGGTCCCGAGATATGCGAAAATCTTAAAAATATAATAATAATTTAGCTTTCGCCTAGTAGTGCAGTGGGACAGTATAGGCTAGACAAAAAAAAAACAAAAAAAAATAGGTATCAATATAAGATGGATGTCTCGCCCCCTATTACATGGGACTTAACCATAATTGGCGAGATGTGTGTGTACTATAGGTGCACTTCTGCCTAACCCTTAAGGGGAATACAGGCTAGATGGTTATGTTATGGATAATATGTATATGCCTCCTTAAACTTGTTGTTATAAACTGGAGACGGAAAAAGCTGCTCTTTTGCAATCACGAACAGCTAACATTTTGATTGGAAACATTTGATTTTCTCCATACCCTTGGTTTTTTTGATCATACGTGTTATTTTTGGAACAGTAATTATACATATGAATTTATAAATTTTCCATGCAAAAGCCAACTAAACTTTGAAAAGAGGCTAGCTTAGTAAGTTCCAAAATCTATCTATAGATACATTTTTGAACTCGACATTACACGTTCACATTCATTCGACATTTCGTCGACTTACATACCGTTCGAATTCGAACATGTTATGTTCCTCCATGTATAATGACGATGACAAAAAATCAATGAGTTTATTTTGTTTTCTTGTAACAGCGGCAGCCCTAGCAACAAAACGGTACAATTTTAGCGTAATTGTTTAGAAACATAAACGTTATAAAGTGCAGTGTCATAAACGTGCTGTGTTTCAAACACTCGACGATTCAGTCTGAACATGTTTTATTTTATGTTTTATGGACATTCATTAAAATAATGGAGGGAAGTATTAAAGGGTTTTGAGTGTGAATGTGGATGGGTATAAGAGTTGGGGAAGAGACCAGAGAAACGATGAATAGATCCTGATAAGACGTTTTTGCGAAACAATTTTTAGGTAATGATGTGGTGACGTACCAAACTCAAACTAAAGCATTTATTATGTCAAATAAACTAATTACAAAGCGGAGCAGGTACATAAGGAGAAGAATGGGCAAGAAACTCCACGGATACTTTTTTAAATCAAAATATTGTTACAAAATTTTGGTTACATCATTAATGTTGAAATTATACATGTGAGAACGATTTAGAAAGTTAAAAGCGTTTGTAATCTATAATATATGACGGAGAAGGTTCGTGTCTCTCGTTATTATCAGCCATATTTTAACTATTGTGGGCGTACTATGGGTAATATTGGTTATTGCGCAATAGTAAAACCGTTTGCAGTTCAAATCAAATTATAATTAACGAACAAACTAATCACACTAGCGAATCACACACTGTAGGTACAAGACACAACTATACGGGACGGGTGACAGTTCCTAGGGTGGAGGTACTGATCTCCTCGAAGGCAGAATGGTAAGTGTCCACTCGACCCATCAGCGCTCCTCCATCAGCCAGGCTCTGTCATAGCACGAAGTTAGCCGAGTATGCACGTCATCGCGACGGTGCTGCCACCTCCTGGAACTCGTGCTGCACTTCGTTCTGTGTCCATACTAATGACCGTCTCCGACATATTTAAAACACAAAAATAGTTTCTACCTATACCCGTTATAGACTTTGAAACCATCCAACCGATGTGCCCCAAATCGGCTTCATTAGAGAGGGAATAATGCGAAGATGGATTTAGACTACTAAAACAATGGAAAAAAAAAAGAAAACTTCATGAGTAGGTCGAATGTGCCTAATGCATTGTTTTATCCGATAGTAAAAAGATAAAAAAGCAATTCAAAAATAAAATAAAATTAAAATAAGCCTTGGCAGCTAAGAGATGAATAGTTCCTACTGACGGCGCGGGCGGCGCCCGTACACGAACATGACGTATGGATCAACACTATTCGGCTCAATCACTTTGTAGGGAACTTAATGATCCAACACACACGCCACCATACGCGAGACATTTGAGTGAGCATGACACACTCTCAGCCGCCAGGGGTACCCAGTAAATGGTAGCTTTTTACTAGGTACATAGTACATAAACATGTGCTATGCAAAAAGAATTAAGTAAGTATCTTAGTCTGGAAGAAAAAGACATAGGTAGGTACTGTTTCTCCCAAAAATGGTCAATTCATCATCATTGCTAAGATGGTTTCTTAGTATCAATTGTTCTTTCATACCAAATAAGTATTTATTTCCAAGTTGCAAAAAAAAAAACATTAAAAAAGAACTTTGTTCATTAGCTTCAATTCTTAACTTTCTTCAGAATTCACATTTTAATTTAAAAACTCGACTTTGACATTTCTTGGCATGATCACAAGAGAGTTTCACGAATTATAATTTCGGAATAACTTCTTTATATTTTTCTTTCATTTAGTTCTGTTCATTTTTAAGTTCGTTTTTATAATTCTAATCACAATGTATGTTAAGATTTGATTTGGTTTTAGAATTTTTAAACGATGTTTTTCTTTTAATAAATACAATAGAGTATTATTTTCCTCTCTTCTCATACAAAGAAGGTACGAGCATTGATCACCATGCTTGCTCAAGACGGGTTGGCAATTTCAGACCCAAGTTAACTATAAGTCCAGGATTCCTCACGAGGTTATCCTTCACGATGTCAGTAATGTACTAGATAAATTCAAAAAAGTATATATATGAATTAAATAAGCCACATTGGTACCCAAAAAACGTTTTCGACAGGCCATGTAACTATAGCAAAAAGGGTGTTTTGATCCTAAAAGTCTTCACAATCATCACAATAACACCTCTAATCACTCAACAAACAAAAACAAACAAATTCAACCCCAAAAAACAGAACAAACACAATCTTTCAAACATGGAACACGAAATAATGAGTGTGAATATAGAAGCAGAATGTTTACACAAACTCACAAGCGGTGAACACAGTTCACGTCGAAATTCATTTGAAAAACAACAATAAAATATGTTGTTACTAAACAAACCAACATTATAAAGGTAACTGCGGACCGACTGTAAATTATTAAAGTAGGTTATGTTTAGGTTGCGTTACGTGGCAGGTGTGACGTCACAATGTGTGAGAGATGAATTGTAGTTGTTTTCATGTGAGTGTTTTAAATGAATGACTGAGGTTTCTGGTCTTCTTTCTACGTTACTTATAATTTTTTTGGGCCCAGTATATTGCCAAGTTTATTTTGTCGTCAGTGGCGTTGTTCAGATCGTCAAGGGTGCGGCGGCGATCTCTGGCGTCCGGCCGTGGTTCAGGCCATGGTACGGAGCGAGAGGGAATGGGAAGCAGTCACCTCATTCTGCGAAGCAGTAATGCTCGCGAAGGAGGAGGCGGAGCGCGTGAGGGAGAGGCAATCATTGCGCCCTCACGCCCCTAGTCGCTGCAGGAGGAGACACACTGGGGTCGGGAGTCGATAGCCGACTCGCGGCCACCGTAGGCAATGGGCAGCTCGCCGTCCGGTAAGGATCAGGCCTGGGTCGACGGCACGTTGTGTTCCACGCGTGCCTCAAAGAGATGTCAGCATAATTGACGGGGTCCGATAGGGCCGATGCCTGCCGGGGTCGCGGATTGTTCGAAAGAGTTACTGTGGCCCTGGCGCACAGGCAACTGAAGGAACACGGGTTGGTTTTAGTCAGTAAGAGTCTGACACGCCCTTCCACTCCGCACAGAGCGTGAGAGGTCATTTGATGAAATCCCACCCAAAATAAAAAAAGGGTGCAGGTGAACGGACATTTGGGACTCTAGCAGATGGTACATAGTCTGTTCAGGAGCACTGCACTCGCACTAGATGTTGGTAAAAAGACAATTCTGCCAAGAGCATTGTCAAATTAAAAATCTTTTTCTTAATCTACTTTGTTAAACATACTTTTTGTATTGTGAGAAAGTTGTTTTATAAGCATAACCGCCTACCAACGCTATCAATGCAATTGGTTGATTTCTATTCTATTCAATATTTTATAATGGCCACTAAAGCCGATGTCGACCATTCCGCCAATGTCTAAAGTGAATTAGAAAAGCAGTTGCTATAACAAAAAAAAAAAAAACTATATCTTTGATGATACAGTTGAACTTAAAGCTATTCTCAAAAAGTTAATATAGAAAAGTGAGAAAAATAACTTAGGCCGCGATCTATAAACGTTACTTTGCTCGTGCCTTGACTTAGACATGTTCCAGTGTCTATCTTGTGCTTACAGTTTGACAGTTGTACGACAGTGACAGGAATAACGCTTTGCTGAAGTACGTGCTAGGTAACGTACAACAATCTTAGCTTTAGCTTTTTAAACCTTATTGTCAAAGACTTAAAAAAAAACTCGTATTAATTTTTACCACGTAACTTAAGCTAGGAATGTTTTCAACACCAGCATCACTCAGCGACGTACGAAAACATATACACTAAACCGTGTTTGTTACAGCATAATACATCAGAATGTTGTGGAAATTGTGCCTGGAACTTACGACCATAGATCTTAGAATCCAGACATTATTATAATTTACCTAGCGAGCGAAAATTAAGGTGGCATACGACCTTAGGTAAAGTTCTAAAAACTCGCCTAGAAAACTAAACAAGTACTATCACCATATTCCTGTCTCACAGTGAATTTCTATGTTTGAGTTTGATTTGAAAATCATAAATGTGAGCTTCATCTTCATATATTTTCTTTGACAGGTTGGCAGGAACATTAACGCGCAAACTGTAACCATGAACTCTAGCGTAGAAATTTTTGGACGATCATCCAAAAAAAACTGCTGTTACATAGAAAAGTGCAATACCTACGCGGTCAAAATATATAGACAGGTTTTTATTTTTTTAATAACTAACGATTAATTGGAATTCAGGGGGAGCAAGCAATGGGCAGCTCGGCGTCCAATAAGGACCAGAACCGGGCAGACGGCGTGTCGTGTTCCACGCGCGCCTCAAAGAGATGTCAGCATAATTGACAGGGTCCGATAGGGCCTGCCAGGGTCGCGGAGGTTCGAAAGAGTTACCGTGGCCTTGGCGTACAGGCGACTGAAGGAACACGGGTGGGTTTTAGTCAGTAAGAGTCTGACACGCCCTTCCGCTCCGCCCAGAGCGGGACAGGTCATTTGATGATATACCAAGCAAAAAAAAAAAAAATGGGGGCGTTCAGAATCATGTGCTGAATCCATGTTAACCGGTTGCGCGTCGATGGTCCTGACTCCCTGTATAATTAGATTGCGCAATCGCCGTAGTCAAAAAGCTTCGCATCCATCTCATTAACAGAATATCGAGTCACTTTAGCGTATCTCCTTTCATTCCACGATCTATACCATACCACAAAATGTGTCGTATATCACACAATTTTGATGAGGAACAGTCGCACGGAGGCAGTTACGACGTTTCAAACTTAAACGTATTTGGCTTTGTTCTCTCGAAATAATTATAGTATGAGATTTTGTTGTGGGATTACTTTTCTCATCATGTTTTCGGGGTAGTATTATTTCTGACTGTTGTTAGGATTATGTTTTCGACTACGTGTGTTCTTTACCTAACCAGAGGGCCTAGACATATGGTATTCGCTTCGGAGCGATTCTTTTTCTTCAATTGCTATCGTTTTCACTGATGTTCCCATCATACGAATCGAAAACTAGCGATAACGCTTGTCAGAAAGTCCCACTTAGCTACGCATCTCTATGGAAGTAATCGTTCGACGCTGTCGATTCGTTTCATAGAATCGAATGATGGTAACATTGTCTAGCTAATTTCTATTCGTTGACCTTTGATTACGTGACATTTCGATAGCTTATGTCAACCTCATACATTTTTTGGCTTTTCTACTAGCGTCATCGCTAATCGAATGTTACTTTGTCTAGACCCTCTGATTTATTAAATATTGTTTAATTGTTCGCAAATATGTATGTTACTTTTGGTACACTTTTGGTGACTGGCGTGTGTGACTTTTGGTGTTAATATCTATCAATAGGTATGGTCACCAAAAGTGATAATATGAGAGAAGAATACCATTGTTGTATCACCGTCAAATTTTGATGGTGATAAAAACATGGTAAACTTGAAACCGTACTATTATGAAATAGGTCTTGTCTCAAAGTTACAATTTTCATTTCACGAGCAAAACGCTTTTGAATGTTGCGTAACTGTAATGCGTAATGTTATTTTAAGATATTAATCTTAATTAAAGTTAAGAACACCAGAATTTGTATAACTTTGGCCAGACAGAAATTTTGGTACTTACATAGTGCTAGATCAACAAAATTGCTTGAAATGTCTAGACGCTACTTCTATAGTACTACTACGTACCTACTGCTAGCGTGAAGCAATTTTCGCTACAGTTTAGAATTTACCGTCAAAATAATACAGGCTGTTTTATTTTTTAGGTTTTACGAGTAGATAGATACTCGTATAATAAAAAAGTCACGAAATTGTTATGGTGTAATGACTAAACTTCGTCTTTGTGGATATTGACCAAAAGGAATGTATAAATGGCTACCAAATTTTTATCATTTATTTTAAAGTGTAGGCAATTTTATTAAAACCTAGACAATCACTATTGTTTAACTCAGGGATTCATTGTTATAAACTTTCCTTAGTTAAATTTTACAGCATCTAATAAACGTACCTATAACAAATATTTTATTTTTTCTTAATTTTCACTAAATTTAAATATTCACTTGAACTTTAATTTACAAAGTATAGATAGAAATCAATGCAAATATTAGCCTTGAATTAATTGAACCAGACTTAATGATAATGTAATTTTCGAAAATAAATCACCATTTGCTTATATTCATCGATGGATGCTACCCCTCAGGGGATGTGCAAATAAAATATTTAAATTTCAGAGAGATTGCTTTTTCATTAAAAAAATACGGTTATCCAAATGTTTCACATGATACTTTTTTGTAAATGGAAATTTAATATGTTAGATATTTAGATTTTGAATTTAGTTTTGACATTTTTTAAACGTAAGAACCTTATGTCTGCGAATGGTGCTATCTTTGCTAGGTACTTCGGGGTAATTGCGTATCAGACTAACATTATGAATTGCTTTCGTTTTGACAGTTCAACAACATTCATTGCGTTATTTACGTTGTTGCGCAGACAAATTTTTCGAACATATTAAGAAGCAATGGATTAGCGATAGGCTTTAAATGATTCAGATTGTGATAGATAGTGTGTTACCCAATTAGGGTGCCAGGCCAAAAAAAATTAACTTATTTCCAAACAATATTTGCCATCGACACGCTAAGAAGTAGAATTGAAAATAATAACCATGTGATGGATATAAATGTATGTAAATTATAATGTCCTCTCAGAAGTACTGTGATCCCTCCCAATATTCAAGGTAAAAAATAGTCACCGATCCACAGTTTAATTCCGATCCAGCCTGTCCCTGACTGCCCTCTCCCAGCGACGCCCTAAGCCGAGGTTCGAACCCCGCAGGGGGTGCCCTTAGCGTGTTGTTGCCCAGTTAGTAAGTTTTTTAAGCCTTGGCTGGGGGCCTTAATTAATTAGGGCAACCGCAGGCATGTCCGGTTAAGCAGCCGACAACCTCCTAAGTTGACTTGCGAGAAGCCGATAACAAAAAAAAAAAAGATCCACAGACTGACCTGCGATGGTAGTATTACATTGTATAATATTTACATAATTTAAAAGCTAACTGTCTTAAAATAATAATATGTACAGTCGCCAGCAGGTCAGGCTACACGAAACTGTCAAACTTCTACAAACGAATTTAAACCTTAAAATGTTGATAGTTAAGTTCAAAATCGAATAAGAAAATCTGACAGTTTGTGGTAACTTGGTGCGCTGGCGACTGTACAAGTACATGTAAAATTATTAGGTAATTAATTACCTTATCATCATCATCAGCCTACAGCAGTCCACTGCTGGACATAGGCCTCTCCAATTGCATGTCATACAACTCGATTCTCGGCAACTCTTATCCAGCTATTACCAGCCACCCTGCGAAGATCGTCGCTCCACCTGGCCTGAAGGCGTCCTATACCTACTAACATTATAAAGAGGATAAATTTTGTTTGTTTGTATGTAGGGGGTAATCTCTTGAAATACCAGTCGGATTTAAAAAAATCGATTTGCATTTGGTAGTCCAATTCTTGAGGTAGGTTATAGGCTATTTAACATTACGCTATGACCCTTAGGAGCCAAGCAGACAGAAAAAAGTCAGCAAGAACGCTAAGCGCAAACGAAGTAACAGCACCGGCAGGTGATGATCCAACGAAATCGCGGGTAGAGGCTATGTTTTATTAATTAGTTAATTAGAAACAATTTTGGGGCGAATGACATAAACTTGTTATTTCTAGGAATAGATCTTGTCCTTAGATCAAATTTAACTAACACAACTAAATGTTATTTACATTAATTTGTTTCCTGGAATATTACTTCTATCAAACGTTGGTATCCTGACACCTAACCTAACTCTTCCATTAGTGTAACTAGACACTACCAACCAGACAAACTTAAACATAAAGCCGCCAAAAACGCAATCGAACCTTATTTCAAAACGATAGAGCCCAAAGTTGCCTAAAAATTACTTCGTAACTGTAAAACGAACCTGGCTTATTATCAACGTTTATGTCTTCCCAATTTCGCAGCAAAGTGCATTCTAACTTAATAAAATTAAGGTTGAAATTTCGGTGTCTGATCACTCTGACCACACGAGAACCTTGTCTTATCACTCTGCCGCGATAAAATATCTTTGAAGCCGACAAAGTGTTTTGAAATTCAATCTAGGACTGTTGTTTGTCTAAAATTATAAAGAGTTACTAATACTACAAACTAATATGAAGAGAATAAATTTGATTTTTTGTAAGTATGCTTATTTGTTACGCTTTCACGCTAAAACGGCTGAACAGATTTTGATGAAATTTGCCACATGGGTAGACCATGACCTAGATAAGGACATAATAATATGATACTTTTTAAGCCGATGCCCCGGTTGCCGGATTGCCGATAAGCCGAAACTGCGGGGCGCAGCGCAGCTAGTAACTAATAATACATTGCCAAAACTCATGCCTTCTTCCCATGGAGGTAGTAAAAAACTATAGAACGCCACCTGCTACGATCCTTACAAATTCCTTTTGCTTCGTTTACTTTCATACGTCTGGTCATACACGCACGCCTGTTGCGAGTACTACGCACACCTTTCTGAAGATTATCACCAATATGTCGGCGGGCGTTTCCACTCAAATCTGCCTTGTGTTAGTCGCCTTTTATTCATCCGCTCAACATGACCAATCGCCCATCATACTCTTTTAAATTTTTGACACTAAGTAGGTACATCTTCTAATAAACTAATAATAATAATGTTTACAAATTTTCTTCGTGGAAACCCTAGACTGGTTATTGTAAACACGTTTCGTCCCTTATAAACAACCTTTTCTTGTGTTTTTCGTCATAAACTGGGAAACTTAAATATGGATGACCTTCAAGGGTAATTTTTTTTTCATTTATGTTGAGGGCCTGTTATTCAAAAACAGATTTGTGAAAATTACATTTTATATTTTTGGTAGACACTGTGGTAGCCGTCCAGCAAAATACTAAATTAATATTTGTTTTGGGAATATTTGACTTCTTGTGTAAGACTCCCTAGCACGACCGCGTGACGTAACCATTAGCATAATCAACCTATAATGTTCCCACTGCTGGGACACAGGCCTTTGCTCTGTGAGAGAGAGTGGGCTGTAATCCCCCACGCGAGCCCAGTAAGGGTTGGTAGATGTCACATGTCGATTTTGTTTGGTTCTAGTACATGGCGGTTTCCTCACGGTGTTTTCTTTCACCGTTTTGAGAGCTGCAGTGGTGATGAAATAATTTACACAAAGTAAAACGCCTGTTTTCCATAGAGTATGAGTGAACTTTACACCCTGTTCCTCATACCTCTATAGATGTATGTGATTTTAAATTTGATTCTTTACATATTTTGATAACATGTATGTGCTTATATTAAATGAGTATTATATTAATCTGTGTATTATCCCACACGCGTTAGTTTATAATTATTATCTTATCTACATGTAATCACCGCCCACATACTTAGGTAATTTCATTTTGGCTCCAATCCGTACACAACAATAACAAACACTAAGTACAAACAAAAGATAAAACTAGGCCAGGACAGTTGGCTCACGATAACTTGACAAAACTCCAAGAGCTACGTTTGAATAGAAAACTTCGCGCTGGTATCAAAAGACTAATAAATCTAGTCAGTGCAAGTTACTGAGAAAGACCTCTTTGAATCCTGTTCAAGTTGCTACATAAGTATACTTCGAGTGATGCAATCAATTGCGCGTGATTACTTTACTTATTTTACTGTCGGGCGTTGATAAACAGTGTGTATCAGAAATGTGTGGTCATATTTAAGGGTGTGCTACAGCCCATCAAACTGAAAAACTTTCTGCATGGGACCAAAAAAACAAAAAACTAATCAGTTGTCTCATACAAGAGTTCAATCCCTACTCGACCCAAATGTATGGGACAAATCAAATCAAATCAAAATATTTTATTTCACATAAACCAACATGGGAACAACATATAAAAATATCCACAAATCTATAGTCTGTCTACAAGTTAGGCCTACAACGTTCTCACATTCACAAAATATAGAAGAATCTATATAAAAATAAAAGCCTATTTAGCCCAAATAACATGATTGCCATTACAACTGTAACAAATCTGAATCAAAATCCTATCCATAAAAGCCTTAAATAAGGAGTTGAAATAAGAATCGGAGGTTTATAATGTCAAATAATGAGATTATGTCAAAGAAGTAAGTAAAAAGAAACAAAAAACTTCGTAATTTGGGAACAGTTAATATACATTTAGTTAGCGATGCCGTTAATGTGGTAACAGGGAAGCCACATGTGCAGAAGGAATTATTGCCAAACTTCCTTGTCTTCAACGTAGTTTTTAATGTTATATTATGCATTTTTATAAGTATACGTTTGATGTGGTAAATGATATTTTTTTTATTTGGCACTTATTTTAAGAGCAGTCATGATGGCCCAGTGGTAACGGCCGCAACTTACGAGTTGTGGGTCGTAAGTTCGAACCTAGACAGGCGTTTTACTTTATGTAAATTATTTCATCACCACTGCTCTCAAAACGGTGAAGAAAAACATCGTGAGGAAACCGGCATGTCCTAGAATCAAAAATTCGAAGACATGCGACATCCACCAACCCGCACTGGGCACGCGTGGTGGAGTACGGCCCACTCCCTCTCACAGAGAGGAGGCCTGTGTCCCAGCAGTGGGAACGTTATAGGCTGATTATGATGTTGTTGTATGTTGTTATTTTTAAATGTCGCAGCCATGGTCTAAAAAAACAAGTTCTGGCATTCCGGGAGTGACACATGCTTACGTCACTATCTAGTTGCCACTTTATTACAACAACACACGAATATTATTATGGAAACATTTTCAGTCAACATTCTGTTCAAAAATATATATAAAGCATTTAAATTGTCGTTTCGTTTTTCTAACCAAATAAAACAATTCAATTTAAACATATACCAACGTAATTGTTAGTTAAAATCACATTATCGGATTCGCACAGCTAATAAAGGCGGTTGGGGAGTTATTGTTACACACTACTGGTAACACAGCGTTGATGACGTAGGCTTGTGTCTCCCACGTGAACACTGTGTCTCGGAATGGCGAAGTATATTATTATACCATGGTCGCAGCATTATGCTGTGGTAGGAGCTTTCTGGCCTCGTACCCTCGGACTTTCTGTTTTTGTATACAGGCTGGCAGGGACATCAACGTGCAACCTGTTACCATGGATACAGAACATGATTCTGGACTTCCTTGCATTGAAATTCGTCACCGGTTATTAAAAACAATAAAATGCTGTTCCATACATTTTGATCGCGTAGGTATTGCACTTTTATAGGAAACAGCAGTCAGATTTTTGATAACTGGCGCAAAATTTCAACGCCAGAATCTTGTACTGAACCCGTGGTAACAGATTATGCGTCGAAGTCTCTGCCACACGGTATGCTTTTGTTTTTATATTTCTATGATTTATTTAGTCTAGTTTGTGATCTTCCTGTGCATGTCCACATATAGGTATACATTTTCTTTCTTTCTTTTTAATTATCATTTATAAAAATCGTTACTAGCTCTTCAGCATTGCGCAAAACAGTACATAAAAAGGCGTATCAGAATAAAAGCGAGCGGTGTACATCTAAAGGCAAATAAACCAGTGGGTGCACAAGTTACTCTGTGGCTCAGTCTGCGTCTCATTGAAATAAACTGCATTGAATTAGACAGCTCTGGATTCCCTACCACAGGAAAACTACGTGCATGAGAATATCTACCATTTTTTATCTTACTAGTTGACAAATACACTGATGATCAACATGATGGAAAGTGGCTGAATACCGAGGGTATCTCCGACTGATTGCCTATCTTGGACACAAATTAAGATTGCATTTTCATTATATTGTGGCTCGTTTTTTACCACTATTTCACCTGATGGTAAACGGAGACGCAATTGATGATGATGTCCGCTTGCCTCAAAATCTTAACTTTGTTTATCGGTTCGGGAAACAAACCCCGGTAGAGAGTTCAACTCTTTGAATGAGCACTGGCTGAGCGTGATGTTATAATGTAATGGCGCAGGATAGCCTTTACCAAAAGTGGTCTTCGTATTAGTGGTTCAGTAAATTCAATATCATCAAGATTGTGCCGGAATAAAGCGGTTCGTCGTGCATTCTCTCATCAGAAAACAGTCGCCACTTAACCATCGATGCGACGTTCTGCAAGAGTGACTGTCACCGGCCGGTGTCATTCTGATCCGACCTTTTACGTCATTCCAGTATATTTGTAACAAAACTAGATGGCGCCACTTACTGCGACGTTAAATGTTAAAATCTGCCCAGCGGCGCGCACAAATTATTAAACCCGGTGGCGCATGAGTCATTGCACGGAATGTTACCACTTTATAAATATCATGTTTATACACATTTTGAACTACTTTTTTTAAATTATATTTCCTATTCTTTTGTTTATTTTTAGTTTACGTATGCTGCACTGGTTTTGACGACATCACGTCAACGCCGGCTATCGCTGAAAACCAGCGCTGGGGCTCTGTTTCGCATAGGGTCGTAGCATTATGCTGAGTGATTGCCGTTCTACGTGGACGTGACGCATATTTTCCCACAACTCGTTCTTTTTTGTATTTGTGTGTTTTTTCTATGCGTCATGTTTACCGCAAATAAACGTATTTTCTTTCTCTCTTTTCCTTTCTAGTTTATGCTGGCCAGGTAATACAAATCATGCGTAACCTGCTAGTTTCATAACCCTTTCGACTTCGGCGCAGAATGATTTCGAGACGACTTCAAGAAGTACTACAAAGAAGTAGGAGGCCGCTATTTGTCAGGTCGCGGTTACTCGGCAAAATGTTTCGCATTGAATCAGTCCTGCTCGAGGTGACGTAAATTTAATTTCCTTCATCTCTACAAGTTAAAAGACGGAGCAACTAGTATAGAAAAGTATAATATATATAAATAAACATTTCGTTGGCAACTAATTAATGTAGTCTCTGCAATTTGTCCGCAATCCAATTTGAGGGTATTTTTGGTCTGTGTTAAGGAGATTGCTTTTTGTATGAAAATACTTTCTTTGAGGAAAGGTGTTCTGAGTAGATTCTAACAGTAAAACCCATCGTCCAGGACGCTGCTTACTAAGGCGTTTTTAACTAGTTTATGGTGTACATAACGCCACTGAAATACTTGGGCACGCCGTTCATACCTTTTATTCACATTCATACCTTCATACCTACTGGCTTTTATTTAGGTATTAAGTTCAGTTTACATTTATATAATTTATTCCTGCTTGTTTTCAATGTTTTTGATGGTATATTGGTGTGTGCTAGCTGACATATGGCAAATGATTTAATTTAATGTTTTGTGTTTCGTAATATAAATTACACTAAATAAAAAAAAAATACACTTTTATGTTCTATGTTACTAACACCACTACTTTGTACACCTAGATTCTGTAAGACATATTGTTTTTTTTAAGCTATTGCATAGCTTCTATCGCGGGCTTTGAGCGCGGGGACCGGAGCCAGAAATTCCGTAACGAAAAAAAACCTCACGCTCCCCACTCCGACGGGCACGGAGGTGTGGCTTGAAGGCCGTGCATTGTCTAACGTCGTTTCTTTTCGGCAGTCTTCGACACGGTGTTTGTGTGCGTGCAACTAGACGTATTGTACGACTCTACGAAGCGCGCACGAATCGAAACGAGCTGCTCCGAAATCGGACGAATACATAAGCAGCTGTTTATGAGAAAGTATATAGGTGTATAGGTATTTATCAAAAAGTGTAACTTGAATTAATATTTATTTCCATTTACTTTCGTACCATTTATCATTTACCAGTCGGACACCATACATTTATTATAATCACCACTATCTTAAACTCAATATCCCAATATCTCGGAAACGGCTGGGAATATCAAAATTCTGACCAAATTTCCCCCCCCCCCTATAACCGCGCTCTCAAATAGTACATACATACAGACAAGCCCCTTTGACCCCCCTTTTTTGACCCCCTCTTTTTCGACCCCAATATTAAGTTGTATTATATTTATTTATATTTAAATCAATCCCACTTATATATGATCCCGGGACCCCCCCGCGTCACCCCTTTTGACCAACCCCTCCACCCGTCCAGGGCTACTTCACCCCCCCGGGTCTTAAATTTTGAACCGGAGGTCGTAGAGGTATCGAGTTGGGGTCTTTGGAATCGGCAGTAAAGGGCCTATCTTTTGGCCCCGATAAGGTTAGGGTAAAGCGCCCCATTTTAAATTTATTTTAGATTTAAAAAATTTAAATTCTTATTTCTTATTCTTATACAAAATGCTATGCAGTAGCTTTACCGCGGCAGTCCCCGAGTGCCACACTTTTTTTTTTTATAATGTAAGTTACTTACTATTGTATAGAATCAAGTTCTTTTATTTAATTGAACAGACAGCTGTGCTACTGGGGAGTTTGTTACGCTACTTCTTCTTCCCAGTTAAAGCATTAGGAAGTGGTGAAGGATGGGCGTTTTGGGGGACTGTCGTATGTGATTTTGACGTTCAAAAGTTCTGATTCTCAGCCTAGTTTGAATAAATGACTTTTGATTTTGATTTTGACTATTGCTGTGATATATGGCTACTCATTGATGATTTGAGTTTGTAACTGGATATATTAGTATACTTTTGAGTAGCGTCGTGTACGACGGGCCTAAGTTGAAGGCAAAGTAGCATGGCGATGTCAAAGTTAAGACTAGAGATGAACATTTAACTATTTTCAAAGAAAGCCCAAAATATGTAGTTCATAGTATCTAAATTCAATGCCAATTAAAGTATCTTTCAACGTCTTCTTTTTTTTTTAACAACAAGCGCTGGTCAATATCATTACCAGATGCTTTCGACTTTAAAGCATTTTCAACTTAAGAATCATTCTAAGAAGAGTCCAATAGGATTGCACAATGACTTAACTTCAATTCAGTAGATGACAAGTACATAGGTTTGTCGTGGGTCGGTTCTCCCATAGTTTTGGTGTCTGTAACGTCCCGTTAACTAAGTCTTCATTGACAAAAAAATAGCCAAATCCCGTATATTCTGGAGCTCTGGATCAGATGGAATTTGATTACAAGTTTTGTCAAATACAAGCAAGTGTAAAAATGGCACCAATCTGAATTAAACTTTGATTGCATGTTGATGTCAACAGCTCGTCAATTTTGTTTGTTTTGTGTATGTTAGCTCAAATATTTTTGACTTTTATGACAACCATGGCGATAGGCTCGCGCCCTGGGACATGGGTTAAGGGGGACGCGCTAAGGTAGCCCGCGAAATTTAAATATTCTTACGTTTTTTTTATAATTTGCAGGTTGTATGTTGATTAAAACATGATTCGCGATCGTAACAAATAAGGCTTTACAGAATTATATCATTAGAATTAACAATACAATTTCTTAAGTTAGAATTGGCCTCAAATGTCATGATTTCATGAAATAGTCATTCAGTAGAATAATATGAACTTAGAGAGATGTATTAATGATTTTTATGGCTATAATTCTATAAATAAACATTTGATAGAGCCGCGAATCATATTTAGATCAACATACATGCTGATACAGACCTGCAATTTGCAAAAACGTAAGAAAATTTGAATTTCGCGGGCTACCCTGACGCTTTCGCCTTAAACTTGACTGGCTAAGTATGGGTCTACTATAAGGTACCTAGTCTAACTCTTCGGGAAAGACATGCGAGGTTTATGTTCACTAATTATGTAACCAACACTTTTTTTGCGTGACGGATGGTTAGCGCCATATTTACCTTTAGCACTAAGATGGTACAACTGTCCCGACTGTTCCCGACTGTTCCCGACTGTTCAAACGACTACGTTTACGAGAACATGCATCGCAGTATATCAGACGTTGAAAGTCGTTCGTTTTTGCGCACAATAGCAACTGCTTTGCGAAGTCGATCGGATTTGCGATCAAAGGACGTGGAAGTATTGGTCTCAAGATCTAAACGCTTTCTGAGACTTTCAAAGAAGGACCGATTGGATTTCTATTTTTGACCGGTACCTACACTGATTTGCTCATACAGTTTACAGCTTTAGTCGCAAGCGCAAATACTGAGCGTGGGTCCCAGATTTGATTTCGAGGACCATAATTGCGTAACACACTTCCCATTACTATTCAAAGGAATTTGAAGGACATTTTTGTTTGAAAAATTCATCTGCTCGGCAACATAAATCAAATCAAATCAAATTATTTTATTTCACTTAAACCTACATGGGCACTTATGAAACGTCAGAAGTTTGGTGCACGGTTTCAATTGGTCGTGTCCTATGGAGAGTAACGCAATGATGAATATTAATAAATACTTGAGCTGTTGCCCGCGACTTCGTCTGCGATCCAGGAAGAAAAGTATATTATGTACTTACCCAGGTCATGGTCTATCTGTGTGCCTAATTTCATCCATCAGCCGTTTTAGCCTGAAAGCATAACACACAAACTCACTTCTGCATTTTTTTCTTTTTGCTCCTAGCGTGATGATAAATAACCTAAAACCTTCTGACAACCACTGAATGAAATTACTATTTTTTAAGCTTTTTTTACAACTTCGACTTGCTGTAACTTTGGATCCCCCCTTAGGTGCTGCGACTGACTCTCACGCTCATGATTATTGAAAGTTAAACAACCACTAGAAGTGACATTTATTCGGTACAAAATTGGTCGCAAAAATTGAGCAGTATCTCCCCCCTACTATAATAACAACAACGGCTATTTTAGTCAACTTTCAATAAAGCAAATACACTCGAGAGCAATGAATCCGGGTCACTTAAAGAATCCTAAAAATCTCGGAAACTAAAAATGCTAGGTTAATGCAATAAATTGTATTTAATAGACAATGTAATACTCCTTAAATGAAGGTATTAAAACTTCTTAGTTATTGTAAAGTTATATCATAAAAAAATCAAATTTGAAAAAGGGCCACTTTCGAAGATGGAACTACGAAATTACAGCATTTGGTTTTGCTTTTGTTTGTAATCTGTCATTTATGTGGGTACATAAACCATGTTAATAGTGCTCTATATTCATTATTCAAGCTGAAATTATGTCGCTTACGCCTGAAGAATGCACCAGAATACTTACAATGCTGGAAACCGGCCGGAGTCAGCGCGATACAGCCAGGACTGTCGGTGTGTCGCTGTCAACAGTACAAAGAGTTCTCCGACGTTACGAAGAAACTGGTTCTAACCTACGCAGACCAGGAACGGGCAGAACCAGGTGTACCACAGCACGAGAAGACCGATACTTGGTGAACACCATGCTTCGAAATCGCTTTCTCACAGGAACTGAACTCACAAATCAGTTTCGACTCCTCGGAGGAAGTAACCCAAGTGCATGGACAGTAAGACGTCGGCTTGCTGAATCTAACTTAAAACCCCTTAGACCTGCAAACGGCCCTAAACTGGAGCGTGGGCATCGTATTTCAAGACTAAGATATGCCCAGAGCCACGTAAATTGGAGTATTGAAGATTGGTCAAAAGTTATGTTCTCCGACGAATCAAAATTTATGCTCTACAAGCACGATGGAAGACACAGAGTGTATCGAAGACCAGGGGAAAGATTCAAGCAAGCATGCATCGAAGAAAAAGTAGCCTACGGTGGTGGGTCTGTACTTGTGTGGGCCGGAATTTCTTCTGAAAGTCGCACAGAGCTGGTGATCATAGAAAACGGCTCTTTAACTAGCGTAAGATATGTGGAAGAAATCCTCAATGATCACGTTGGTCCATTTATGGTCAATTTAGGTGAGGATGCTATATTTATGCATGACAATGCCCGACCTCATACAGGTAGGATTGTGAATGACTACCTTCAAGAGATGAACATTACTCGTATGGAGTGGCCAGCGCGCAGCCCGGATATCAACCCGATCGAGCATGCTTGGGACGAGCTAGGCAGATGCGTAAAACAACGAAACCCTCCCCCAATCACGCTTCGTGAGCTCAAAATTGCTCTCACAGAGGAATGGGAGAATATTCCCCAAAATCGTATAAGGAACTTGGTGTACAGCATGCCAAACCGCGTAAACGCAGTAATGGAAGCACGAGGAGGCAATACGAAGTATTAAAATTCAAGAAAATCGTAATAAAGTTCAAAAATTTCATGTTTCCTATTTTTGTTTTAAGGAGAGTTCAGCAGTTTTTTTCTTTATGTAATTTTGTGTTAATAAAATGTATGGTGACTCATATTTTTTTTACTTTCATTTAAGGAGTATTACATTGTCTATTAAATACAATTTATTGCATTAACCTATCATTTTTAGTTTCCGAGATTTTTAACATTCTTTAAGTGACCCGGATTCATTGCTCTCGAGTGTAACTTAAAAGTTCGACGACTTTGCAAACCCTAAGATCGATTCCCAACAACAGATTTTTTTTTATGATTCCCAATTTTATATTTTGCTATATTATTATTTACGATAGTAGTGGAACGTACACAGAAAAACATTAAGTTTAAACCTCTTCTGTCATCTTTGGTTATTTTATAAATTAGGTTAGGTGACTGTTAAAGAGAAATCCCGTGTGTTTACAAACTATTGATTTATTATTATTTTAGTGATAGCTGTTCGTCAGGAGTAATCTGTAAGAATGCATCAGTCAGCGTATCAGTGTTGTGTAAGTTGTAAGTACCTATATTATAAAATAACACCAAAATGTACACCTAGTTTGCAAATAAATCTTTGACTTTGACTTTGACTTTGTGTCATTAGTATAAGCAGGATCGCAGGCGTTTATTAGTATACTAAAAACGAAAAACTTCACAAGCAATGGGAAATTACTACTGAAGGCTGCGGGTGTCGACCTAGGGACGAGCTGCTTCTCACACGGACAACTGTACGTCGCTTGCTCCCGCGTCACGAGTCCTGACTCTCTTCATATTTTGGCTGCTGAGATCAACACTACAAACGTAGTATAAATAACGTGACTATTTTTTTTTGTCAATGCACGAAGTCCCTGCAGATTTATGGAAAAAAAAAACATTTTGGTTTTTTACAAGGTTTTTCAATAAAGTTATTGTATTTTGTCACTTGTCCATATTCTGTTCATTTGAGAAAAAACTGTTTCGACAGGTGCGTTACTTGCAGACAGACACTTAACGTAGTCAATAATTATAGAAAAGTTCGTTAAGACGCTACCCCGAGCAAAAACTTGTGATAGTGCGTTATTAAGCAGCTATTAACTCATTAATTAAGAGTAATAAACTTCATCTAAAAGCACATTATTAATGTTCGTTATCCTATAATCACATTGCCCGTTCTTATTTGTTTTTATGTGTTGTAAATACATTTCAAATCTTCTTATAAAAAAGTGACTAAAATTATTGATTTCATGCATCTTTTCGTAATAATTTAAAGATTACACTATAGGATAGATAGTTTAAAAATCTAAATAATTTTCATTTTATTTTATTTCAAAAGCTCACTTGTGTTTTTTTATTAACATAATTCCACAATTTTTGAGAATTCTATGATAAATGGGCGTGCGTAGGCAGCGGGACAGACCGAGACTCAGCGATGGAACAGAGAAGGACCGAACGCTCAAGGTTGTTTGGTCAGGCCTTAAGTGCGCCTTAAGTGGACATTGTGGGCAAGGAAGTGCTGGAATAATTCCACCCAAACTTTTCCAGCAGTAACATTCTCAGCATTCCAGACAGTGATTTTTTCGTATGTCGTAAAGCTTAAAATAAGTGAAAGCTCGTCGAACACTTTTGTTTCTTGGCAGGTGCTAATAAATCCCTGCGTGATCAGAAAATCCATCACATTCTGTACCTCTTACCATGTCAGTGCTTTCGTCAAATTTGCCCATTCAAACACTTCAAGTTCTGTATTGAATTGACACAGTACAAAATAATTGTAAATTAAATTATCGTTTGGTCTATTTGCGAAAGCGGGACTTTTATGCCCTCGCTGGGGACAGCGGGACTGGCAGCCTGACAGGGGATCGTCCCGCCCAAAGCGGGACGTATGACACATTAAGTATAAAGGACAGTTTTATGAAAATGTGGGTGTTATTTTAGTATTGTGATGTCTTTCGACTTCCACACGAACGAAGTCGCGGGCGGAAACCAGTATATACATAAATATATCGAACCGCGAAACCGTCGTATGAAACGGCGGCGTCCATTTCTACGATCGGACTACGACATAGAGATTGTAGAATTGTCAAAATGCATTGATTTGTTTTTTGTCAGTAACGGTCAGACTTTGAAGTAAATGGCGTAGGTGTGGTACTATATACATTTCTGCCGTTCCCTGAACTTACGCTATTTCCATATTACGTTAAATTAGTCACAGCAGACTAACGTCCCTTATTTATTATTATCCTAAACTAAGACAAATATTTTGGACCCGGCTTCCATTCTGACTCCCGTATGACATTCACAACCGATTTACTGGACAATATGGATGTCCTAAGTTTAAACCGGTTGTCAGAACTTTCCGGTTTCTGAATACCCGGGATTAGGGCTATACAGGTATTGTTATGACAACTGGAACCGACGGTTTAGTGTGCTCTCTGGTACGTTTGAGACATCGCAATGAATTATCATACCTTAGACGTAAAACATTTCTGGGTAAAATTGGATGTTCAATTGATGATAAAGTGTACTTTTTAAGTTTATCTGAAAGTCCTAGACTTACTAGTTAAAAATCGCCAACAGCCTATGGCTAAGAAAGTTCGGTATAAAGAAATTTCAGAGGAGCCTCTGTCGTACCACGTCCACGACGGACTGCTATTTTCCGCCACAATCCCGATGATATTCAAGCTGCTGAAACACTAATACGATGACCACTTTTGGTAAAGGCTATCCGGCGCCGGTATATACAGGGTCAAATTAAATTAGCTAGCGAAACTCTGCAGACTTGTTGGGTATTGATATTTATTAAAAATGATTTGATGTTTTTCTTTGGGTCAACGACCGCTGGTAGTTTTGTTACCTGAAAATCGTGTTTATCGTATTCAGATATCGGAACTCATCACGTCTGTGAAATATACCAAAAAAAAAAAAAGATTTTTTAAACTGATATTTGACTAAACAAACTGCGGTCCATGACCACACAAAAAATATATATATAATCATATCATGTTTAGATATCGATACCGATAACGACTGCGGAGTTTCGCTAGCTAATTTAATTTGACCCTGTATTTTGGTTAATCTGATTGATTGTCTTTTCGTCTTGTTTCTACACGCGAAGTGGATAGATATACTCGCAGATAGATTTAATTCATCTGTTTTTGTTCTAGAATTGTTCAAAATCGGAGGTATTAAAAGAGGGTAGCAGGTGGCAATAGGGCATTCCATGAGACACAGGTTAAACCTATACCTAAAATATTTTTACCTTTTGTTGTTGGAAGACATAAGAACGACACGCGCCAGACTAAAATAAGTTTTCATTCTTGCGTAATTTAATTAATATTTTCCTGTTGTTTTTCTTCTGAAAAGTGGTGTAACAGTAAACCTCTCAAACGTTAAGCGGCTCCTATAAAATGCATGAACAAAGTTTTGACATAAATAAATAGAAAAATGTCAACGCTTAGAATAATACTGCCGCCATCTAAAGAATGTTGATGCGCGTTCAGTTTGCATGGTAGAACAAGTGCATTATCTGCAGCCCATGATATTGAGAGAGCTGGGTTACGTAGGACTATGGCCAACTATTTCTGGTACCATATTTACTAGTTAGAAGGTTTTGGCACAGCCACATTGGCATTTAACGTTTATGTATGAGAGGTATCCTGTGTTCCATTTCTTCACGTTTGGCATCCTATTAACTATAAATGTTTAAAGCAAACACATGATCGGGTCGAATCGAAAACCTTCTTCTTTTTTGAAGTTAGTTAAAAATAATGGTCCCTTTGAGAAACACGGTTAAAGTTAAACCTCATATTGGTGCGTGGTTTTAATTTCATACGTTTTACAGGATGGTCCAAATAGAGACGTCATAAAAAAAAAAGAATTAGATTTCCATGCCCAGGGGTATCTGAAAATAACCCACGTATGTTGCTCGATTCTTGATATTTTTAGTAATAATATTTTTTGAAAATTTTGAATCTTAGATTAATGATAAGAAGAAGAATATTTTATGTCTGAAAGAATTTTCTATAACATTGAAAATTGCAAAAAAAAAAAAAATGTATGTGTAAAAGCCGTGTAAAAATAATGATTGAATATTTTGAAAGCGGTACCTAAACTATTTTCGAGAAAAAAAAAATAGCCCCAAAACTACCAAGAATCGCGGAACATACATTATTATCGGTATTATCGGATACCCCTGGGCAAGAGAAATATTTTTTTATGACGTTGCTATTTGGACCACCATTATATCTACCCACTTTTGAATACCAAATACGGGAAGGAACGAAATTAGATGTAATAGTCAAAAATTGGTAACACTTCCAGAGCAAGTAGGTATGGTGATCAATGCTAGTTTATTTTCAGAATGAGAAAAGGATGAGGCGGAATGAGAATAAGATCTTCGTCCTGCTCATGCAGGGCGAAGATGCTTTTCTCATTCCGCGTTATCACGTTTTAAACTGCATTAATATACAGTTTAAAACTTGATAAGGCGGTTTCTACTCAAATACATGTTAAAACAAAATACTAACTCACAAAAATGAATTGAGCCACCAATCCAAGTGAAAGCTCAATGGTCTAAAAGGGATTTAGGGTCAAAGGAGAAAAAACGTCAAGCGTGAAAATGTCTTTAATTAAAGAATTCTTTCAGACATTTCCATTTTTGAGGGAGAAATTTAAATAGTCCCTTTTTCTGGGAAGCCTTAAGGAAATCGGGTGTAAAAAGACTGGAAAATTTTGGACGTTCCACAGCTTATTTTGTAGATACGTACAATTGTAGGCTTAAGAGAAGTTTTGTTGTTCAAGCAAAGTGAGACGTATTTAGTATCGTTGGAATAATTAGAAGAAGATAAGGGTTAATATTTTGCAGTTTACCCTGGCATGCGTTGTAGATTGTCGCAAATAATAACCCTTCCTTGCAATCAACTAATAAAGTCCACAGACCTATAGAGTATGCTTTTATTGTTTTTAGACTAAAGATCACGCTGAAGAGTTTCATGAGTACCTACCTATCTAATGATAGAGACAGGCATGAAAAAGCATTTGTAAACACGCGGAGTAAACTATGGGGCGAAGAGCAATTTCTGCTCGGCTGCAGTATCTGGTCAAAATGACTAAAAGTAACTAATAATAAATAATTTACAAGGATCTGTTTACCACGAAAACATTATACTTCGTCTAGATTAAAGTGCCCAATACTAAATAATCTAAAACATATAAAAAAAACTTTTTTACAAAAAAGAACAACCGACTTCAAAAAAAACACTACAAAGTGTAAAATAACTTTAATTTCGGAAGTCGGTGTAAAAGAGTTTTTTATTTTTCACTTTTTAGTGAGTCAGCTATTAATTTATCTAAGTTACAATAGCCTAATGTCTACTACTCATCACCTAATGCAAAATATTCCTTTTCCCGAAGCAGGGACGTTAATTGTTGAGGAGTTCTCCTGGTAAGAACTAAAAGAACTGGAGCTGATGGTGAAGCCACCATCAGCACCATTTCACCATATTCATTGTGACGAGCATAAATTGCTTAGCAACCATATTAAAGTAATCGAATCGTAACCCGTGAAATACTTATAATTGAGTAGTTCCGGTGGCCACCTCTGGTCTTCATCATCAGTTCCACTTCACCGAATGGTGCTTTCCGAGAGCTAATGCACGAGTTACTATAAAAAATACCCAAATCGCTATAGGCGTGCCTGTATAATTTGAGGGTTTCCCTCGATTTCCATGGGATCCCTTCATCAGATTCTGACTTGGTGACAATGGGACCACCTCGAGGGTATACCCTTTCAAACAAAAAAGAATTTTGCAAATCCGTCTATATATGACGGAGTTATGTCCGAACATACATTAAAAAAAAAATGTAAACATCCGAATTGATAACCTGCTCCTTTTTGAAGTCGGTTAAAAACTTAAATTACTATGAGGATTTTAATAAATTTCCCGTAAAATTACAAGACCCTTTTGACAACAAGACAAATAGCTCACTAAAGACTTAACCATCACGAGGCCATCTTGCCAATCTCGACAAGTCTTCCTAATATCGTCACCCCAGGAGTATTCCTGTACTTTGACACGGGTCCGACCACTTACAGCGGCCAGATTAAACACGATGCCTTCGATAAGATCTGTGAGGAAACCGTTATTACGTTCGTGTCATTTTTCCTTTTATCGGATTGATGCGGAGGATTTTTTGAGATTTATGGGACGGATTTTGATTATTTTATTTTATTGCCTTTTTTTTTTTAATCCTGTTCGGGTCCCGATAAATACTTTTTCTTTCATTATTTGTTTGTCACGCTAATAGGGTATCTAGTTAGTTTTAGAAGATTTTTTTTGTAATAATTTTAACCAAGCCATGAGGACAGTGATTTTCATTGTCTACAACATCATAGGATTCACAATAAACCACAGATTTGAAATAAACTGTCCCGTTGGTCTACTGCTCCCAAGCACTACTACTGAGCATGAGGTCCTGGGTTCGATTCCCGGGTCGGGCAAAGTGTTTTGGGATTTTCATCTTGAAATTCTTAGTAGCAGCTCGGAGTCTAGATCTGTGCCCTGTTTGACTTTAACATAACTGGCGCAATGTGAATGCAGTGTAGGTACACCTCTGCTTAGAGTGGTCACGTGCTGCCGTGCATAGCGAGGCTCAGGGGAGGCCCTTTTACAGTCTCCCCAGGGATGTGCCTTACAGGCGTTGCACAGGGGGGGGGGGTTCCAAAATTGGTATTTTAAGAGGAACCGGGACCCCCTGTATGTTGATGGTGATGACCGGGGTGGTTTTAGTGACGTAAAAATCCCACACTCCCCGACCTCCGTTCCCAGAGGTCGGATACCTTATGAAGGTTTCCCCCCAAAAAAAAAAAATAAGGTACACCACTGCTCAAGCCTTTCGGGGGATACAGGTGTGATGTGATGTGGAAATAATTATTGTGCGGTTTAAAAAGTAGGTACCTTTTTGGCCACCATGTTTAAACCAGAACACTGCAATTCTGATTCATACAGTCGTTAGGGGTAGTCAGAAGCCCGAAAAGTCTGACAACTGGTCTTATCAAGAGGTATTGGGGGGGGCGGGGCTGTGTAATTTATATCTATAATTTTTATGGTGTACATAATAAAAAGTATGTGCGGGAAACCAAAAATTTAATTAATTTTTTACCATCTTATTTAAAAAATCTTGAGTTTGGTTAGTGATCATTTTTCGCAACACTTATAGAGATCCTTGTAAATAAATGTATTTTCTCAAAAATGCTTGGAAATTCGAGCATTATTTTGACGACAATCTTCTTCGAAGTAAATCGAAAATGCTGTTCAGATCAAAAACATGCGAGCAGCGGCCGGCTATGTTAGTATGAAAATCCATATCTGACGTATTTAGCGGCCGAATAAATTACTATGATAACTCATAGCTGTCGTGTAATTTAAAAATGGAATGAACTTTTTACTTCGACCCTTAGTAAATCTGTTAGAATGTTGTAGGTTCCACAAGATAACATACTATCTTTCTCCAAAAACATGATGGCATCTGAAATATTTTTCTGGATAATCCAGAAATCTAAGAAACTCGTCACTCACCTCCGCACCTGTGCACGTGCGCAGCGCGCCGCACCGTTCTCGAACTTCATTTGAATAGGATTTCTGTCTAAACAGGGCCAGGTTAACCGTAGAGCGGGAAAATTTGCGTACCGCAGACATGTATCGCGGGTCGCATTATTTAAGCTGTGAAAACGCGACGTCCCACCTCACGCGGGACGGTTGGAAACCCTAGTTGTGGAGGTCAGATAGGCAGTCGCTCCATGTACAATACTGGTATTCTACTGCTTCCGGTAAGATTGGAAGGTAACCCCAACATTGTTGGCATAGGTTAGGCAGATTGACTGCAATGCTGCATGATGGCAGAAAAAGGAAAGGAGTACTTCTCCGGACAAGCTATTTCACTTCAACTACTGTTATCAGGGATTGAAAAAGTTCCTAAAATACCGGTAAAGAACCGGTATTTAGTGGTTCCGATAGAACTAGAACTCGAACCGGAACAGGAACGTAAATTGAAACCTTTAAGAAGCTTACAAGAGCTAAAGCGCGGTCACTGTCGGATTAGAAAAGAAAGAGACGCGCAATGACACAACGCTGGTAATTTATTGCAAAATATGAAGCAATTATGGATTTACAAAAAATCTATTCATTGGACTATAAAATTAAAACACTATTACGTTAGTATGTTACTTGTAGAATAATCTGACAAAAAACCTGAATGTTTGCATGTATATTAGTATGGTTGTTAATCGTTAAAAGACATTTTTAGAGGTATCTTCGTGATTTTTTTCTATCATATCAAGTTAATTGTATTATGTTTTCAACACATTATCTAACCAGAAGAATATCATATATTTTTCTCATTTGGGTTACTGCAGTGGATCATATATTTTTAGGCATTATACATTTCCGTTTAAGATGAAAAGAAAGAAGAAGAAGAAGGCGATTCCGAATGAGTTCATACGATGCCGCTCAGCGCAGGACGAAGGTTTGTAGTCGATAGTGGCGAGGTACGGGCGGCTGCCGTCAGGTGAAGAGGTTGGAGTTTTTGTGAGAGGCGAGAGGGCCACTTTAGCTTTGGTAGATCATGTGGTAGTTCTGTCTTAGAGAACCTTTAAATCTGATGGTACGGAGCGTATATTGGAACCTTTATTTGGAACAGGTACTTTGCAACCAGAACCAAACTGGATCCATAACCGGAACCGTACCCAAAAGAAGAACCTTTTTAAAAACTGAAATGAAGAACCGGTACCCAAATTCGTACCGGTTTTCAATCCTTGACTATTATAATATGGAAATGAACAACTGAAAACACAATTTTGCAAAATTATCCACGGTGGTTTGCACAGAACTAAAAAAACACCTCCTTTCAACTTGAAGTAACTTACAAACTTGAAAATTATACTAAAAGCTCTTCCACACAACTTCCCAGTCGCTTAGTGGATACTGTGACAAATCCGCGATGTGTTTTAAAATTTAACATGATATGTACCGCCAAGCTATGTTCCGGCGTCCTTCTGTATTTACGTCATGTAAACTTACGCCAAGAAAATCTATTAGACACACACTTTGAAAATATTGTCTTTGCTTTATGTGGAGTTGCGTGATAGTGAGTGCGGATAGCGGGTAGTGTAATGATTTTTACTGAATGCCTGATTTTTTAGATTAGACTTAACAGTACGTGCCAGGGGGCCTACTCCCCAAGCACGAAGTCTGTAGTTTCGACCGTAGTTACGGGGGTTTCCTACTCCGTATCACTTACGGACAAAGATTAGTCCGGGGCCTGAACTAAAAATGAATGTGAACACGATTTGACAGTTGTCTTTACTCCCGATGCGTTTTTGCTCGACCGAAAAGTTAATTAATCGGGAGTATAGTTCACTTCCAAGTACCGAACTACTTTCGGACGGGCCCGTATCTTAGTTGACGGACATAGTAGGCGCCCAGATAGTACATATTCTCTATGGCTATTCCAGAGTTAGCAGAGAGTCAGAAAGTTTTTATTTTTATTTTTTATTTTAGATGGGTTTGCTCTTGACTCTAGTTTAGATCAGAGATGACAGAGACAAAGTTGACGATGGAGTGAACTTACCCAGAAGAAGCCTGTTCACTCTCACTTTGAAGAGATTTGGGTTGTATGCGGTCGGAAACACAAACGCAGGTAGAGAGTTCCACTCTTTTGCTGTGCGCATTATAAAAGATATTTGGAAGCGCTTAGTGCGAATTGGTGGAATAGCAACTAGAAGGGATGGTAACTTGCAGTGCGTCTAGATGTCCAATGGTAGAAGGGGGCCGGTGGAATGAGGACGTGAAGTTCTTCTAGAGTAGCTACCTACATAATACAGCATATATATTAGTTCGATACTTTCAAAATACTGAAGCAGTATCTGATGCTTCACGTTTTGTTCATTTTTGTCGTTCATTCAGCATCTTTCATTCGAAGTGAAACATCTGAACAGAAAGTGAAAAATGAATTTATTAGAGAACTGATCCAACGATGCTGGATTTTGGCTCTCGGCGTTTTATTTAACTATTTATCCATACACATAATATAAACAGAAAAGAAGAAAGAAACAGAAACATACGTACAAAGGTGATGCTTATTTCTATAGAAATCTCTTCTAGCATACCTGCAATAGGAAAGTAGATGAAAAGAGATGTAAACAACGTGTGTTGTGAAAGAAAACAAAATGCATAAAATCAAAAAATAATTCACTAATTTAAATATGAACATACATATGAGAATATACTTACATAAATACATACTTCTTAAATAAATATCACTATAATATATATAATTATTATTTTCATTTTTGCGGTTGGAAATCATCAAATAACTTCTCCCGCTCTGGGCGGAGCGGGAGGGCGTGTCAGACTTTTACTGACTAAAACCCACCCATGTTCCTTCAGTTGCCTATGTGCCAGGAAGATCTCAGACATCTTTCACTCGCCTACCGAGTGATCTAAAAATGAAATTTAATGTGAAGATGAAGGTTCTGATGACAAACGACGATTCTTATGTAATTTTGTCGGTGAACGTGAAATGAAACAAAAATAAGCGTTCACTCGAGAGAAGTATTCAGACGTTTCAGTCGAGAGAAGCGTTCAGAATTTTCACTCGGGAAAAGCGTTCAGAGGTTTCGCTCGGGAGATTCCGTTCATGTTAAGTTTTTTCAGTATTTGCTTATTAGAAACACCTTGCTCGTTACATCAGATGAAATAATCAATAAATGATTGAGTGGAGTAAAATTGGAGTAGCCTATTGCAACGTAAAACTTGGGGAGGACACGCCGGGAACTCGAACCCCGGCTTGAGGTAGCTAAAAAATTAAACACTCACGAAGCAAAAACACGTAAAATTTATTAATATAATAAAAACAATCCGAAAGGTAGAATAAAAGTAAAGTAGGAAAAAATAAAATAAGATTTTGTCGTTGGAATTTAAATAGTCAAAAATACTAAGAAAGAAAAATCACAACTCGAATTTGAGAGAAAAAACTTAAAAAGATGTTACCGTACAGTATTTTAAATGTATTCTGACGAATTTAAATCCGATTGCAATCGTACGAAATTCGTGTAGCTCTATAAAGTGTTTTCCAAAAATAAGCAGAAGATTAAGGTTTTTCTTTACATAAATCGTTGAGATAACTTTTGAAATAGATTACAAGATCTAATGAATATAATATAAATATATAGTTAGGAAATTACTTAAAAGATAGGATTCGTTGATCAAGATCTAAAGAATGTCTCTCGTCGATCTCGTCTATAATAGTCGTCTAGATCATCTATAATGACGCTGAAGCGTTATAGCGCCAAACAAAAAATAAATGTAACACCTGATCTCCAAGAACCTGGACCTGTGTCGTCGACCCTGCTCAATAACAGTCCCGTGGCTCTCTATACGCTCGGACTTCAGTAGCTGGCAGACGATGGAAGAAGTAGGCGAATAATAATTGGCTGGGTAAGCCAAAGACCAAAAATAGGTGGCTTTTCAATCTAAGGAAAAGGAAATCTTCTTATATTAAAGAACAAGGCACAAGTTAAAAGAATATCGAACCAATGAAGTGATTACTCACCAAAAGAAAAAGAAACGATAAATTCCAGGGAACGTACAGTCGATCAATATATGCGCTGAATATTCACATAACGTGGTTAAACTGGTGAAAAGTGTTTAAAATCACATATTCGAAGAATGTTTTAATATTAAAAAGCAGAAATAAGATAATTTTCATCGAAATCCCAACGACAGGAATCAAAAAAAACCTTCATTTTTTGTTTCTTGACAAAATTGTTTAGAACCATTGTTAACTTTTGAAAATTAAAAAAATAAGAAAAATATAAAGCAAACCGATTGACGTGTAAAAAGAATTTTATCAATTTGTGACCAAAGAGTATGTAATTGCAGGAATTATACGGCACTATGTAGACTGTAGACTCCTTATTAGGCTGATGATGTTATTCATATTCATATCTTTATTTGCAATCCTTACAATGGCTTTCAGCTAAAGTTCAATTACGGAACCTGTAGGGTACAGAAAAAAGATGATTGTGATCAACTTTTGACCTTTTTTTCTTTGGGTTTTCAGTAGATTTCTGTCAGAAGCATCAGCTTATAATAATAATAATCAGTATTTCCTAGAGAAGGCGGATTCTGATCTCCCTACGTCAAAAACCCTTTTTTTGAATGGTCATACCTACATGAAGACATGAAGTCAAAAATTTAGCAATGTAGGTATGTGTATATGGCTACTTTGTATTAGTGTGTGTATTTTATGTTTACTTACTTTATAATGTGCGTCTTATTTATGCAGAATAAACGACTTTTCTTTCCTTCGTGGTTGTATCGCTATTATTATGTCATCGCGGACTTTTTATAAGTAGGCCTTTTTGTGTAACTTTTCTATTGAAATTATTTTATTTTTGAACCCGAATAAATGGATATTTATTTAAAAAGTCGGACTATCCGAATGGCTTCGGCGGCTGATGTGCCGAAATGATTTAGCAAACAAACCTTATACTACACGCTTATGCTACCGGATTTGTGAAAAACATTTAATGCAGGTACAGCTGGTCATACTAACAAAAACAAATTGCAAAGTTCTAAAAAAGAATGCTCGCCCTTAAAGAAGACTCGTCATACGTGACCCAGGCCCGGCGCAAAAAAAGGTGTTTCTCATGTTTTTCATTATAATTAATAGAATATATACACAAATATATATTTCAAATAATATCGGTGGCTATCATGTAAATATCTGTGTATATATGTGTAGGTATATATTAGTTTTTATTCAGGAAAAATATGTACTTACTTATTTAATGCAAGTGTTTCTTTCGTGATGGGTACAAAATGACTAAATAGTTTTTCTTAATAACTGGAGCTAACAAAGTTACTGAATAGTGCTATTTTTTTAATCCCAGAGGCGTAATAATACGTTAACAGTAATACGTTTTTATTGGTTGACTTTCTACAGATTTCCTTCAAAGCGAATGAAAGTTTTGATTTTTTATTAGAATTAAATAATTAAAATAAATATCAGAGGCTAACATATAATAAATATCATAGGTTTATATTACAGAATATAATATTATCATGCGTTTTTATGAAAACAACAGATCAGTACTGAAACTAATTTTATTGATTTTCCAAGTCTACTAACACATTATCTATTCCCAATGCGGGATGGTTAGAGACCTCTTCGTGTCTAACCCGACCCAGATAGTACACAACGCTTACGACGTGTGCGCAACTGTCCAGTGTTCTGCGTTGATTGGTATCGGCGAGGAATTGCTAAATCTAACTTTATGATAAATATAAATACTTATACTATATTTTTTTTAATTTTTGCCTAAAGTACGTAATTATGCAAAGCATATATATTATGTTAGCCACGACCTTTGGTAATGGTTAGGTACCTAATATGTACTAAAATATGAGATAACTTTCTTTTGCGTCGGGACTGGGTAAATTTTGTATGGGCCGTGACGAGTCTCCTTTGTTGGACTTATAAAGTACAGTTACAACCCAAGAGACACAGTCAGTGGACAAATATAGTGCGTGTTTATCTACCGAGCGGCCGTAGTAATTATTTTAAGGACACTGCCGAGACGTAATACTGCTTACTTTATTATACTGTGTCTGAATATAATAAAGGTTACAGCGATATTGTGAAGTCTTAGAAGTACACAACAAGTACAAGTTTGTAAGGCACAGTTATTTCTGAGAATGATCTCAGAAATAACTGTGCCTTACAAACTTGTGTTTTAGATACAGATTTTGAGCAGACTCAAGAATATTACAAATAACTCTTAGGGTTTTGGATTTTTAATATTTGGGATCGCAACTAAGAATTCTGAAAATCATTAATTGCTTACTGGTCTAAAAAAATTGTAAGTAACTAAAATTAGCTCCAAAAACAACTTGTTTATAGAAATTGCAAAGTGTTGCGGTATTGTACAGAAAAGCACGACGCCTGATTTATTGAAACGTAATGGAACCCTTACTTTTTAACACTAAGGCAACCGTATGCAACTTTCTTTATTAAAGCAACATTTATGACTTGCACCGTTTGAACCATGCCCAGGCATCAGGCTTTAGTCACAAATATAAAGTAAAAAAAATAAATACAAAATAAAACACTACATAGTGAAAAATAACTTTAATTTCGGATGTGAGTGGCAAGAAAATACAAAACCAAAGAACCCGATTTCCGAAATTAAATTCATTTTTCACCTAGTAGCGAGAAAAAAATAATTGTAATACTCGTAACGTTTTTAATTTTCACTTTTTAATTTTGGGACCTACCCCACACGAATTCGTATACCAATGGTATATTGATATGTAAATAACAGTGACAGGAAGTTACATCACCAATATACATTAAGTGTAAAAATACGTATTAATCAACCTAACTGAAAAACTACCCAAGCAAAGTAAATAAAAATTATACAGGACTACCCCTGAGGTATTTCCTATCCATTAAATAAAGAATTCCCGAAATCGATCTAAAATTGCCTTAGATATTGCGTAACAAACATACAAAAAAAAAATACAGGCAAATTGAGAACCTCCTCCCTTTTGAAGTCGGTTAAAAATGACCAAAACTGACTCTAATTATTTACATGGAAAAAAGGACAAAACCAACAACAAACAACGAAGGTAGGGTAAACCAGAACCAAATAAACTTTAAAACGTTATTCAAATGGTAAATTTTAATATTTCCATAACTTCTCCACGCTTTTCTCGACCATGACAAGGCGAGGCATAAGCGCATGGCGAGGCATAAGCACAAGGCGAGGCGACGCTTAAGGTACTGCATTTTTGCGAAATTGCAACCACAAGCCGTTGAATTTCACTTGTAAGAGGATTTACGTGTTGAGATTCGGTTAATATGCTCGTAAAACTTGTGTTTAGAGTATGTAACAATGTTGGAGATGTGGGAGGATTTATGGCAACACTGTGTTGTGATGCAGGAAAGGAGTAAGTCAGTACATTTTAGTGCATTGACCAATAAAGTATAAAACGGTCAGTGTAGCTGTAAGGTCTATTATTGAAGCAGCTTTGTGTAAACTATTTCTTCACCAATTCTCTCAAAACGATGAAGGAAAACATCGTGAGGAAACTGGCATGTTCTAGAACCAAAAATTCGAGGGCATGTGACATATACCAACCCGCACTGGGCCCGTGTGGTGGTGCGAACACTATACGGTGATTATGCTATTGAAACAGCGCGATAATTAAAACGCGCAGTAAGTTCGAATACTCTATAAAAGTTATAAACGCATTAATTTGTTTCTCAACTGATTTTGATGTACGAATTTCGTGACAGTTTTTCCGTAGAAAAAGTATTGCAGTACAATTTTAAGTTGAAAAACATGACCCATGTAGGTTTATTCAGTTATTTTCCTAAAGTAATTTTAAATGAAAACAATCATGGCAGGTCATTTTTTTACCTAACTGATCATGCTTCCTACCCAGTCAATTTATAATAAAGACTAGCTTTTGCACGCGGCTTCGCCCGTGACTGTTGGAAATTATCCCACTGAAACTTACAACCGGGATAAAAGAGTCCAATGTCCTAACCCAGGTCATGACATATCCTCAAAAGACCATTTCAGATACCAATCTAAATGGTTCTCAAACATTATGTCCGTTTTTTTATTTATTATGTTAAGTATTAAGTTATTTAAATTATTGTGAATGTGAGGACTATGTGGGTCATTGCTTTTTTTTTCTCAGTTAATGTTAATCATGATCTGGCAGTTTGAGTAATTAATGCGGCCTACCCAAATGTCCTTTCTTTGGTATTGTTCGTCAAATCATTGAGCTCCAAGTCCTGACTTCCTGAGTTGAGCTGCACGATTACTGTCAAATGCGTGCAGTGACTGGACAAGTCCACTCAATCTGTGTGGTTCTTTCCTCAAGAGATCATTTCAGATACCAATCTACATGGTCTTCACATGATCTGACCAAGATTATGTCTGAACTTAGATACTGTGACCCCTGAGTTTGTTTCGGCCTTTCTTCTCAGAGTAGTCAGATAGGAAACGCCGACCTCGTATAGTTTAAAAAATATGATTGACGTGTAAAAGTGTTTGTGCAAACCTACTTACAGAAATAAACTCATTTATCCATCCATAATGCTTTTCATCAAATACCGTTCAGCCGTTATGGCCTGAAAAGGTAACAGACAGACTATTTTTCCAATCCCTTAAATCGCTTAAAAAGACGTGCACAAAAAGTTCAATATAACATGTGAATTTTAAAATCAACACATATTTACCCCCTTGGTAATTCTTTATTTCTTACCAAAAGCATAAATTTGAATTTTGATATCCCTCTGGGTTTCCCATTCAAATTTTCACCCCCTATATCACCCCCTTTACGATTATGTATGAGACAAGAAGTAGCCTATGTCCTACCTCGGGATGCCATCTGTATCTATGCCAAATTTTTATCGAAATCCGTTCAGTGGTTTAGGCGTGAAAAGGTAACACACAGACAGAGTTACTTTCGAATTTATAATATTATTTATATTATAGATGGGATAGATAAAAGCTTAGGTAAAGTATTTTAGAAACTTAACAGTTCGTTCGAATAGATACACGTCGATAAGTTTGCACCTTTCTGTTGATAAATTACTCTCTTGCGAACGGAGTCGACGGCGCCGTTGCGGTTATGAAATTGAATTATCTGTCTAAATATTTTCTATTGCAATTTTTAAAGTTATATCCAATTATTAGAATTTTCAAAGTTAGTGTTTATTACTCCTTTAATATTATTTAGACGAAGTGTTAATTTAATATACAGGTTTTTGAGTTGGATTGATAACCAAAGCCAAAGTCACAACAGAATAGATGTCAAAAGAGTGATGAGCTCAATTTCGGAGAAAACATAATCAAGTATGTTCTGGGAATCGCACCCAAGGTTTTTGTTATGTATTATTGAACTGAATTATGCTGATAGAATTAAATACATAACCTGAATGTTAATGAAAATGTTTTTTATTCCATTGTTCTTTTTGACAGTCGTTTCGGGTAGTCAGAACCAAAAGCCCAATAGCCACACATAATAAAAGGTATCGTGAGTGTTACTCAGTAACTTTAGACATGGATATTTACTGTAAAAAGTATAATAATATATTGCTTTAATTATTGTGAATATGTGGGTCATTGTTTCAGTTTTATTCTTGGTCTGGCAGTTTAAATACTTAGTTTATGCGGCCTACCCAAATAACCTTTCTTTGGTATTCTTCGTTGAATCGTTGAGCTCCATAAGTCCCGAGTTGAGCTGCACGATTACTGACAAATGCGTGCACTGACTGGACAGGTCCACTCAATCTGTGTGGTTCTTTCCTAAAAAGACCATTTTAGAGACCAATCTACATGATCTGGCCAAGATTATGTCTGGACTTTAAAAGAGACTGTGATCTCTGAGATTGTTTCGGCTTTTCTTCTCAGAGTAGTCAGATAGGAAGCGCCGACTACATCTAGTTTAAAAAATATGATTGACGTGTAAAAGTGATTGTACAAACGTACTTACAGAAATAAAATCATTTATCTTTTATAACTGGGTTGTGAAGGTCAGATAGGCCAGTAGATCCTTGTAAAATTCTGATATTCAACTGCATTCGGTTAGACTAGAAGCTGACTGAACATAGTTGGAAAAAGGCGGGAAGATGTTGGAAGATGAGACAGTTTCTCCAGTAACTAGGATTGTATACTTCCTGATGGGCTCTTAAAGGTATTAAAAAAAATCCTTTTGAAGAATTCTGACATTATGAACAAAAACTTTTTTACAAAAAAACATCCAATTCCAAAAACAACACTAAAAACGTGAAAAATAACTTTAATTTCGGAAGTCGGTGTCTTTCGTTTAGTATTTTCGTTTTTGGCCACCGACTTCCGAAATTAAAGTTATTTTTCACGATTTTTGTGTTTCTTTTTGTAAAAAAGTTTTTATTTTACACTTTTTAGTTGCGGTACCTACCCCACACAAATTTGTATACCACTTCTTGATATGTAAATAACAGTGACAGGAAATTATCAAAACATCATCAACATAAACTAAGTGGAAAAAATATGCAGTATTAAGGATAACTCAAAAACTACTGGTCAGAACTTGATTAAATTTAAATGGGAGCACATGTGAATCGGTGCACCCAGAAAAAAGTTCTGAGCTAACACACTTAAAAACAAAAATGATAAAAAACAGTCGAATTGACAACCTCCTCCTTTTTTTGTAGTCGGTTAAAAATACACACACATAATCAGCCTATAATGTTCCCACTGCTGGGACACAGGCCTCCTCTCTTCGAGAGGGAATGCGCTGTAATCCACCACGCGGGCCCAGTGCGGGTTGGTAGATGTCACATGTCTTCGATTTTTTAGTTCGGGGACATGCCGGTTTCCTCACGATGTTTTCCTTCACCGTTTTGAAAGCAGTGGTGATGTAATTATTTACACAAAGTAAAGCGCCTGCCTGGGTTCGAACCCACGATCTAAAACTCGTAAGTCAGGGCCGATAGCACTGGGCCACCACTGCTCCTACAACAAAAATACTTGAGCTCCTAAATAATTAGCATAACCAGCTTTCTAGTTATAATAATAACTTACCAAGCCAGGGCTAACCAACTTCAGTTTAAGTTAGCCGGTGTTAACTTGGACGTGGTAGAGTTAATATTGAAGTTAAAAACATTTTCTCAGTTCTAAATTAAACCTTTTCGTTAAAAGATATTTTGTTTTAGCGTTCATTTGTTTTTTAAGAGTTAAAGAGTGTTACCCAGTAACTGGGTTGTGGGGGTCAGATGGGCCGTTGTTCCATGTAATACCTTTATTTAGCTGCATCTGGTAAGACTGGAAGCCAACCCCAACATAGTGGAAAAAGGTGGGCAGATTGGTTTTGGTCACAAAGTGATAATTATCTTAACAATTATTCTTTATAAAACTAAATAGCAACGCAACAAAGAAAAACTCAATTTTAAATCAATTTCAATAACTCTTTACCATAAACGATAAGACGTAATACATGCGACCATAAACAAACTGTTTTTTTTTTAATAAACTCGCTGCTAAAGTTGATACACAAGTAACTATGTACTACCATCGGATCTGAGGAACGTGAGTTGTTTACCGAAACGATACCGGCAAGCCTATTGGCCAAACTTTCGCTTAATACCGATACCATTGCTGAGTAAGTACTGTTTTATTTGTAGCAGCTACTAAAAAAGTCGTCAATGGTTGCTGGAATGTGGATGGTGGAGAGTTTGTACCGACTAAAACGTACTGAATAGTATACTTATTGCGGGCGAGTGCGAAAAGTGTCGAGTGCTGCCGATCGTGATACGAATTTTAATAAGATTAGGTACCAATCGTCCACTTTCTGGTTATAGACCTTTACCTGTGTGGGACGTTAGTCTATTTTATAGCCTTTTGAGATTAGGAGTGAAATACCGGGCTTGCGTTCACAAAATGTATATGTGATAGCCGGAATAACCTAGGTATCTGTGATTCTTGTAAAAGAATGGAACCACTCTTTTCCCTTGTTAATCGATTGGCTATCGGTAAGCGGGTTGAAGGATCGAGAATGTAGTTACTTTCGTCAATTTATAAAATAATAATGTTTATTTAAAGAGAAATTAGACATAATTTACAAAATATTTTAACAGACTAATTTAGATCAGTTTAGGTGGTGTGCTCATCTGTAGCCGAACTAGGCAGAGCCCCTATTTCGGCTATCAGCGCCAAACCTCTCGAGTATTACACATATAGCCATTAACATTTTATTCGTTTCTTGGAATTTTAACAATTTATACATTATATAATTTTCTTAGGTATTAGAGAACGAAAGAAAAATATAAAAAGAAAAAGTTTGTATAGTGTTTGCATTCAGGACCTCGTATTTGTGTGAGATGGGAATGTACGTGTCTGATGTGAAGAGGATGTGTGAGAATTTATACCAGATAAGTAAAGTAAATTCTTTATAGCCATGTGTTTAAATTGAAAAATAGATCATAATTTGTATGACATTAAATAGCGTATATACATAAATTTAACTGGAGCTGGTGAAACAATCCTTTTGTTACAGTTCGGTTTGGACTGATCGAAGACTTAGTGAAGGTCGCCGCAGTTCGCTGAATGAAGAGGACAGGAGCAAAAGCGTGGGGATTGGCACAAGAAAAGAGAGGCCTATGCCCAGCAGTAGATATATCTTCCGTCTGAAATGATGATGATTACGGTTTAACCAAAGTTACGAACCTTAAAGGAACTTAAACAGGGCACAAGGAATAACTATGGATCATAAAATCAAGAATCAAAATCAAAATATTTTATTTCACATAAACCAACATGGACACTTATGAAACGTCAGAAGCTAGGTGCACGGTTCCAATTGGTTGTTTCCTATGGAGAAGAGCCGGCAAGAAACTCCACGTTAAGAAAGTGGCGTTCTGTAGTTTCTGCCTAGCTGCATGGGTAAAAGCGTGAGTTTAATTTGATGAAAATGTTGCTCAGTGGCAGATTATTCAGTGGTGTTAGTATTCTTTCACAAGAAGCTTTACTACTGGTAGATAGGTAAAAAAAACAATTTCAAACGATTCAAAGCGTCGCGCGTCGTTGTAACATAACTCTACTTGTCTTCTTGTAAGAAAACAGCTTGTATTCATTTCCTTTAGTACCTACATTTGCATAGAATCATAAATAACATACATACTTACCTACATAAATTCACGCCTTCTTCCCATAGGGGTACGCAGCAACAACAGAACGCCACCTGCTACGATCCTTACATGCTCATTTTGCTTTGTTTACCACAAAAATAAAACAAGTAAATAATACTTATTTAAGTTACGGAAGAACTCTTAACACAGTCTCTCACAGAAGAGCCTCTTAAGAGGCTGACAACAGTTAAAGCTCGGTCACTGTCAGACTGCATAGAAAAGAAAGAGAAGCGCGATGATACAACGCTATTGCAAAATATTAAGCAATTAGGTATCTATTTACAAAAATCTATTGATTGGACTGATAAAAAATTAAAACACGTTTACGTTAATTATAATAATATGTTGCTTGGAGAATAATCTGACATAAAATCAGAATGATTGCATGTGTATTAGTATGATTTTTAATCGTTAAATTTTTTTAGACGTGTCTTCGTGATTTTATTCTATCGTATTAAATTAGTTATATTATGTTTTTAACACACTATCTAACTAGCATATATCTTAAAGATTTTTTTTCTGATTTTGTTTAGTGCAGTGAATAATATACTTTTAGGCATTCTAAAACTTGTGTTTAGGTCCTGTAGTCCCCTTAACAAAGGCTTATTTGCAAAAGAAGGCTTCAATCACTTCAGGTATTTACTTGTTAAAATAAGAAACTATTTTTCATTTTAATTTTTCATACGAAAACAACGTTCAATAACCTGAATATTTGCGTAAAAAATGCTGCTTTTAAAATAAAGATATGACTCGTATATTGGTTTACCACTAAAAATATGATTATTCATATTAAACTAGCTAAAGTCATAGCTCCGTGAGGCAAATAAATAAAATATTTTAAAAAGAGTAGAATGAAAAGTTATTAAGTGCATTTATACACACCTACTCATTCTATTTACTTATTTTTCTAAAGGCATGTGTTTGTTATTTACGTGCATAAAGTGTAGATTTCATAACGACGTGTACCAACACAATATTATGTCAACTCTATCCAAAATAAACATAGAAGGTTCACATGAATTTGAAAAAGTCACATTGATATAGCAGCTATTTGCCTGGTTTTGAACCTGCAACCGTGAGAAGCGGGTGCTCAAAATCAAAAGTCAGCACTTTTTGAACGTGAAAATTACATAAGACAGTCCCCCAAAACGCCCACCCTTCACCACTTCCTAGTGCTTTAGCTGGGGAGAAGAAGTGGCGCAACGCATCGCGGGACAGACACTGTTTGTATCTTCCTAGCAGCAAAAGCAAACATACAACTTAATAATTACTTAATTTCAACCTATAATTTAATTACTGTAGCACTTCTTGTAAGAAACTCAGCAAAATAAGGCACCGAGTGCTATAATGATGACGTCACAAGAACTTATTACACCAGCTCGCTCTGCTCTCTGTTTTTATAAATTCTAAATGAGCACGTCGCTTTTTGTGCAAAGTAATTTTTTAAAGGTTGGATTTTCGAGATGGGGCAGTAAGCGTAGGTACCTTAACCGTTGTAGCTACAGGAAAATTGCCTTAGGATACTGTCCTTAACTTTTGAGAAATTTCGAACTGCATTCACAGATATTGCAAAAATTACAGTCAGCAAAAAAAAAAACAATTTTCACAAAAACTTGTTGGTTCTAATCGATTCAGTTTATTGTAACGATCAAAAAATTTATCTACTTACTGAGGTTTGAGTAGTAGGTACTAGAATTGTCAGAAATCGCCTCGCCATACATTTCGTAGGAAATGAGACTCCAACGTACATTTTTATGATGGGAGTGTCGCTCTTGCTAGTCTAATCTGATCTAGTTACCATGATTGTATTGTCCCACTGCGCAGGGCAAAGGTCTCCCTTGGTAATAGGTATGTTATAATTTGTTAGACACTAACATAGTTATGCACCGTGTACGATGAACAACGTCATTGGGTTATTATAACACTTGAAGTTGAACTGTAAACTCCTTACAGTAGTACCTAAGGATATGTGTGAGGGTAGAGGAAAGGAAGGTAGGAGAAAGAAAAGAAAGAAAGAAAAATTGGTTTATTTGTCACAGAAACATGTGCATACAAATAAGATAGTTAGCTCTGGTTATAATGTAAAAACAAACAAAATAGATCTATAATCACGAGCACAAAATAGAAATAGTCGACAGCTGCACGTCATGACGTGTGTAGGTGTGTTTGTTGAATGTGTGTGTAGTGCTTGTGTGTCTTGTGTAAGTGTGTATTGTGTTTTTGCGTGTAAGTGTTGTTTGTGTTGGTGTGCCAGTGTGTGTGGTTTTAACAGCGCCTTTAGTTCGTAGTAACGAACTAAAGGCGCTGTTGAAATCAAACTATCTGTTATCGTCAACGTGCGGTTGACTACATATTTTGGAGCGTAAAATTGTTGTTGTATAAAATCTGAGGATAGAGATGATTGATTTATGACTTTGACTGGCACATGTACGATTTTTATTCTTAATGGTGCGAAACTTTTATAATTATTTTTGTAATCCGAACACAGAATGGACTATGCTATGTTGTCCTTGTCACGCGTAGCTGAAACACAACACTCCGTTCAGTGACCTCGAACAATACAAACATTTTGCCGCGCACTCACAAGAACACGTATTTACATAAAGATACTAAGTCCGGTTTGTACGCTGTTTGCGTACCGCCACAAATGTCACGAGTTGATTCATCAGATGTCGCTGTCCTTGTCGGGCTAATAACAACCGTACATACTGCTGTCTTTGTCACGCGTGACCACCACGTCCTCCCCGCCCCGCTTTCAACCCGCTATCGAGCGAGTCTCGCGTCAGTGTGCTGACTGAACCGCGCTGTGTTTGCACGTGTGCATCGCCGTTAAATTGCTTTACCATGTCGTGGACACAAGAAACTGTTATCAAATTGATAAAAGCATACCGTAAACAAGAAATATTGTGGGACCGAAAAGATCCAAATTATTTTAATAGAATACTCAAAGGTCATGCGTGGAAAGAAATAGCGGAAGAGCTTGATATGTCTGTAGTGGCGGTGAAGTCGAAAGTTGAAATTCTTTCGGGACAAATACGTCGTGAAAAGGGGAGATTGATAAGAATGTCTAAACAAGGTAAGAACATTCATATTTTTTGTATTTGTTAGACCTCGCGCAGACCAATAAAGTACTTTCTCAATCGCTGTTTGTGTTCCTCATAAAGTGAATAATCAGAACTTATACAAATTGGCCAGCTATATTAACTTGTTTTTATGTAACTACCTACCTACAATTTTGTTTTGTTTGCTGTTTGTCTCGTACGTTGTTTTTATAGTTTACCTACGTATTCTACATAAATGCTTCGTCATTAGGCGACTATAATTTATGTTAAAAGTTAAATTTCATTTAAGGGGGATGCGCCAAGGTAACCCGCGAAATTCAAATTTTCTTATGTTTTTTGCAATTTGCAGGTCAGTATCAGGTTGTATGGTGATATACATATGATTCGCGACCGTATCAAATATGGCTTTATAGAATTATAATCATTAGAATCAGCAATACAACTCCTTAAGTTAGAATTACCCTCAAATGTCATGATTTCATGAAATAGTCATGAAATAGGGTAATATGAACTTATAGAGCTGATTCTAATGATTATAATTCTGTAAAGCCATATCTGTTATGGTCGCGAATCATATTTTAATCAAAATACAACCTGACAGTGACCTGCATATTGCAAAAAACGTAACAAATTTTGAATTTCGCGGGGTACCCTGAAAGTTCCGCCTTAAGTGAACTGTATTATGTTCTTACGAGAAATAAAGATCCTTTAAACCTAAATAGAAAAATACAGTTTTAAGATTGATATAAAATGCGAAGTCATACAAACATGGGGTCTGACAACAGAGCGATAGGGCATGGAGCGATACTTATGCGTCTCGTGCGCATCTGCTTGCACCTTTAGACCCAGATTTTATTTTATTTTTTCCAATCTCTGCTGTTCAACGCTTAGTCTTATCAGCTTTTGTGAAAGTGTCGATTCCATCGGTGCTTTGATTGTCATACATTTATTGCTGTTTGTTTTTTTTTGTTTATTGTTTTAATTATTTAACTTCTATGTATAACTTAGTATTGATATTTAATTTATTGCTGTAACTACCTACTTATACTTTTGTACCAAATATGGTACCTAGCCCTTTAACTGATCCGTTTATTTCTTTGATTAGCAGGTGTCCACGTTTCATCACCTTGGTACGCATACGAGCATCTGAAATTTCTTCTTAACAGAAAAACCCGCAGCCGGTTTAGCACCGTAAGTTATTAAACAAATACTTACATACAATTTTTATATTGCAGAAAAAAAAAACCTATTTGCATCAATTTTTTTTAATAATAATTTTTGTTTTTTTAATTATAATTGACCTATCTCATAAATGCCAAACAAAAAGTATTATTGTTGACATTGTTGATATGTTACTAATGTTTTGTTCGTTCTACACTTATTCTATGCCACTGTTTAGAAAAATGATATAGTCCTTTAATTAATTCTAAAATAACTGTATTTTTTTAGGAGGACACAAATGACAACTCTGTGACACAAGACCTGCAAGTCCCACTAACAAGCAATTTGTCGAATGAATTGACATCGAAACGGCCGACAGACAAGGTGCTGATACCTATAAATAAACATACTGAAAATCGAATGACGAAATCTGACATGGACACTGACAGTCGAATTATAAAATCAGCGTACAGCCTACTTGCATCCACATCCAATTCAGTGAACGATGTTATAGCCAAATCTGCGACAAATTCATCAGCTACAGATGCAGACCAAATATACGCCAATTTTATTGCCACTAAATTCCGCATGTATTCTCAGCGAACAAAAAATGTACTGCAGTATAAAATAAGTAGCCTTCTCTTTCAAGCTGATACTGGTCGTTTTGATAATGACCAGTCATATGCCTCTCCGCAACAAAAAACTAGAGCCAGCCGAACTGCATCTCGACAGCCAAGAACAAATGAATCCGATCCACAATCCTCATCGCCAGAAAATAAAAGAGCACGAAGAACTTCCTCAGAGGATCGGACAAATATCACGTTAAAAATTGAAGATAATAGTGACTCTGAAGATCCATTGAATGATGATGATTTAGTTACGATTCCTAGCTAAAATGAAGATAATGATGAACCTTAATGATTCGATAAATTAACAAAGTAATTCCTGGTAGGCGCATCACTTGAAAACGGCTGGACAGATTTGGCTATTTTTTTTTTTTAAATGTTTGTAATCCGCCTTAGGTTTTAGTGGAAATAAAGAATTTAAAAGTTTACCAGTACATTTTAAAATTCGGAAAAAAGTGAACGTCATTTTTTTATGAGAATTGATATTTAGACACGACAAAGTCTGTTGGATCAGCTAGATTAAAATAAAAGTGTCTCCATGAATTGTTTTAATACCAATGCTTCACATATCCCTGTCATTGTTACTGTCTTAGTACGAGTAGTGATAAATTAGTCACAGTTACGTTAAAATGTCACAAACAATGTCACAACAGTCATTACAAAACATAACGTACTTATACCGTTACGCTGTCACAAAGTATTGTACGTCGAAATGTAGCAAAAGAAAAAAAATACTGTACCAAAAACATGTCGGAAATACGTTAAATCAATCGTTTGACTTGACTAATCGGGACGCCGCCGGTGCCACCAGGTGGCGCTGGACAGAGTGTATAACGCTCAGGCTTGACCAGAGCACAGCGGAGTTTGTTGTTGACGGGTAAGCAGTGAAGACGTTTAGATACTATCGCGCGTTCCGTATAGTTGTGTCGTGTACCTACAGTGTGTGATTCGCTAGTGTGATTATTTTGATCGTACATTATAATTTGATTTGAACTTCAAACGGTTTTTCTATTGCGCAATAACCAACACTACCCATAGTACGCCCACAGTAGTTAAAATATGGCTGATAATAACGAGAGAGACGTACCTTCTCCGACAAACATATTAAATTATAATTATTTAAGCTGAAGAGTTTGTTTGTTTAAACAAGCTAATCTGTGGAACTTCCAGTCGGATAAAAAAAAAAACTTCTTTTGCATTTGGTAGCCCAGTTCTTGAGTAAAGTTATACGCTATTTAACATCACGCTACGACCATTAAGAGCTGGGCAAAAATACAAAAGTCAGAAAGAAAGCTAAAAGGAAACGAAGTAAGAGCGCGGGCGGGCGATGCGATGCCACGCTGTGGGTCGGGGCCGAGAGCGGCCGCCCGACGTGAATCGAGAAAAGCCGAACTGTGCACGCCTATGTCAAAGACGTACCACCCCGCGTGGCTCAGGTGCTTTATTATATTACTATAGAATTGTTCACGCAAACGTAGTCGCGAGCAGAAGCTTAGCTAGAAGAATTATTATTTTCTTAAAACAAATAATATTTTTTAACATTTTCTTTTTTTTAAATTTTCTTATCGTTTTATGGACAAAGTGACTATCAAACCTGTTTGTAAAAGGATCGCAATGCCAGATTGGTAGACTCAAATACGCTTCGAAATCAAATTAAATAGCAGAGTACTTTATGAAAGGGCAAATAAGTAAAAAGAACAACCTTTGCTGCGGAGTTTAAATTAATAATCCTATTAGATTCGACCTGAAAAGTGAGGCGGTAGAGGGCCACTATAATTAGTGTGAACTGATAGCTATTGGCTATTGCCATTCAACTTAATTTAAATATTTTTTGCTTAAACGTAGATAATATTTTGGGACTTGTAAAACGGGGTTTCTCCATCTTTGATAAGAAGTTTTCTTTTGAGGTAGCAGGACCGGTCCTTGTGGCAATAAATAACACAGGAACGTATTTTAACAAGTGCGCAAATTTTGACAAAATAAACTTAAATGAGTGTTAATAAACACTGTTTTTTTATTTTGATATATCTTAGTAATAAAAAATAAAGTTATCGTTTACGAAAAATGTTTACTTTGAAACTGATTTTATGTCATTCGCCAGCGCGCGGGGCGGTGTTACGTGCGTAGTGCAGCGTGACCTCTGCGGTTCCAACCTAGGGGGATGCGCTAAGGTAGCCCGCGAAATTGAAATTTTGTTACAATTTGCAGGTCACTGTCAGGTTGTATTTTGATTAAAATATGATTCGCAACCGTAACAAATATGGGTTTACAGAATTATAATCATTAGAATCAGCAATACATCTCTCTAAGTTCATATTACTACGAGTATAATGAATGACTATTTCATGAAATCATGACATATGACGCTAATTCTAAATTAAGGAGTTGTATTGTGATTCTAATGATTATAATGTTAAGCCACACTTAACTGTTATAGTTATTAGTACTTTCAAGGTTAATATTTTAAAAATAGTTGACCTTTGACCATGACTGTTTTTATAGGTATAACTTAGTTTCATCTTTATAAGGTAATATTCATTTGAAAGTTCACTTAATATAGTGGTCACGAACGTAAAACCGGTTGCAATCGATTCCCTAATTCGGAAGCCAAATGGGTAACAAAGATTTGCCATCCGATGTACCTTAAGTTTTCTCTTATTCTCTTTTCATTTAGGCCAAACTCTGTTCCCAATGGTTTTAATGATCCATTCTTTTTAAGTTTTTATATTTTTTTGATAACATATTTTTTTAAATATAAATACATTATTCCCGGAGTCTGGATTTGTGCCCGGTGATGGAAATAGGCTCGCCTCCTACTACATGGGACTTAAACATAACTGGCAAAATGTGGGTGTACTATAGGTACACCTCTGCCCAACCCTTCGGGGAAACAAGGCGTGATGTTATGTGTAAGTATATGTAAATTATTAAACGTGTTAAAGTGGTGAATTTTCATTTTTATTTCGCTACAGTAGGTACTTATCAGCTTGAATCGGGAATCGACCCCAAGACCTCAGCATTAGAATTTGAGACCACTAGATCAACGAGTAAGTCCTGGCCATAGACTAATATATTGGCGAGTTCGTACACATTATTTAAATACAAACATATTTATTTCCTTTTCCACAATATTTGTAAAAACACTCAGATAACACCAAAATAATTAGTCCTGTTTAAATTACACCAATTTGTTACGCTGATACTGTCGACGTGTTCACTGCTCGGCGTCTCAAACAAGAAGGCCGATTGTCAGTTGTCTCCATAGAGAATGAACGAGTTAGTCCTGCCCATAGACTAATATATTGGCGAGTTCGTACACGTTATTAACATACAAACATATTTATTTCCCTTTCCACAATATTTGTAAAAACACTCAGATATCACCAAAATAATATTTCCTGTTTAAATTACACCAATTTGTTACGCTGATACTGTCGACGTGTTCACTGCTCGGCGTCTCAAACAAGAAGGCCGATTGTCAGTTGTCTCCATAGAGAATGAACGAGTTAGTCCTGCCCATAGACTAATATATTGGCGAGTTCGTACACATTATTTAAATACAAACATATTTATTTCCCTTTTCACAATATTTGTAAAAACACTCAGATAACACCAAAATAATTAGTCCTGTTTAAATTACACCAATTTGTTACGCTGATACTGTCGACGTGTTCACTGCTCGGCGTCTCAAACAAGAAGGCCAATTGTCAGTTTTTTCCATAGAGAACGACAGTGAATGTCATAATAAGGGCATTGTAAGTTTTGACTTTGAAAAAAAAAAAATGAACGAGTAATCGATTGAGTGACATACGAGTATTAGTCGATTAAATAAGTAGGGTTACCAGATAGAAGCTAACGTTAATCACTAACCCTTAAATGTGGAGATTTTTTTTTCCCCTCCCCGTTAACATATCCCTCTCCAGAACTGCTTGTGGCGCTGATGAATTCCATCCGCCGCAAAAATATAAAGTTTTGATTTGATTTCCCAAATATTCTGTCATTGTGGATGTGGTATACATATATTTAATGTTCTAACAATTATAATATATATAATATGTAATTTTATCTTTTTGTTTGTTTCAGTCCACTACTAACCTCACCAGATCAACATTAAGTTCAACTGTATCATCGAAGATTTTTATCGTTTTTTATTATAATAATGAACTCTTGCTTTTCCAATTCACTTTAGACATCGGAAGAATAGTCGACATCGGCTTTACTCGCCATAATAAAAAAATAGAATAGAATAGAATCTTTTATTTTTATCCTTGCAATATTACAGTAAAGGTAAACCTACCTGCTATTTATTTTGTTTGGAGGCACATGTGCTACATGTAAAAGTATAATAAAATAAAATGATATATTAAAATATGTTTCTACTTTGTATGCTTTTAACATTATGTATGCATGAACTTTACAGCGCTTTTACGCTTTTAAAAGCTCTTAGGATTTGTTTTAATATAAACCTGTTATATTCTGATTTTGATGCTATAGTATTTTTAAACCGACTACCAAAAAGAAGGAGGTTATATGTTCGGCTGCATGTATGTTTTTGTTTGAAAGGGTATACTCTCGAGGTGGTCCCATTGAAATCGAGGGAAATCCTCAAATTTTATAGTCACACCTATAGCGATATGGGTATTTTTTATAGTAACTCGTGCATTTGTTCTCGGGATGCACCATTTGGTGAAGTGAAACTGATGATTAAGACCAGAGGTGGCCACCGGAACTACTCAATAATGAGCATTTCATAGGTTGCGATTCGATTACTTTAATAATGGTTTCCAAGCAATTTATGCTCGTCACAATGCATATGGTGAAATGGAGCTGATGGTGGCTTAACCATCAGCTCCAGTTCTTCTGGTTTTTACCAGGAGAGCTCCTCAACAATTAATGTCCCTGCATCGGGAAAAGCAATACTTTGTGAAAGGTGATAAGCAGTTGACATCAGGCTATTGTAACTTAGATAAATTAATAACTGACCCAATAAAGATTGAAAAATTAAAAAAACGTTTTTACAAAAAAAAACAAAAAACTAAAAACAGATCCACAGACACCGACTTCCGAAATTAAAGTTATTTTTCACTTTGTAGTGTTGTGTTTTCTTTTTGGAAGTCGGCTGTTTTTTTTTACTAATATTCTTGTTGCCTGTGTCGTGTCAAAGATAAAATATGCATTTTGGTAATCTTGCGGAGAGAATCTAGCTGACATCCTGAAATCTTTAGTACTGTGGTTGCTGTGGATGATCATGCTCTCGTCTTCCAAGAATGCAGCGGGGTAGATGCGTAACACACTAACAGTAGGAATGGCTTTCATTTGGACAGTTTAACAACATTCATTGCGTTATTTATGTTATTGAGTAAACGAGTGTTTCGAACATATGAAGCAATGGATTAGCAATAGGCTTCAAATTGACTCAGATTTTGACTGGTAGTGTGTTAACTAATACCCAATTAGGGTGCTGATATAATTATTATGATGAACGTAAATTAGGCAAAACGAGGATCGTAGCAGGTGGCGTTATGTAGTTTCAACCTACCCCAGGGGAAGAAGGCGAGAGTTTATATAAGTAAGTATAGAAATAGAAATACCATATTCTGGTGAATATGGTAAATCTATAGCTACCTACCGACCCAGGTTCTGCGTTTAGATATTGTAAATAATTACGTTTTCATAGTCAGATTTAATAAAAAAAAAAATTTTTCTTCATATAGTTTAATAAATAAAGTCAATGTATACATAAAGCCCTGTAAATGTTTCTTATAACGTACGAGGGGCGTTCAATGTATTCTCGGTATCGGCATGAAAAAAACGTAAATTAAATTAAAATTATTTTTTATATTTCAATATAATCACCCATTACCTCAATGCATTTATTACATCTCGAAATTAATTTTTCCATACCCTGTAAAAAATAACTTTCCTGTTTCTCTGAAAAATGCGCATTTTTGCCGCCTTGAGCTCTTCATCGTGAAAAATCATTTCCCAAGAAAGTCTTTTTTCAAATGAGGGAAGAAAGAATAATCATTTGGGGCTAGGTCCAGCTATAGGATGGGTGGTTAATTTCTTCGAAACTACAATCTCGCACAGCAGCCTTGGAGACACGCACCGTATGGACCGAGGCGTTGTCGTTAAGAAGTAACACACCGGTGGTCAGTTTACCCCGTCTTTTTTCTTCAATTGATTCTCTTGAGATTCGTAAAGTGGAAGCGTAGGATGCTGCGTAAAAGGTTTAATTTTTTTTTGTGTATTTTATCAGCAAAGTTCTCTTTGAGTCCCAAAACACTGTGGCCATGATTTTTCCAGCAGACGGAACGACTTTGAATTCCTTAGGGGGCGCAGTACCCTTCTTACTTTTAGGGTCATAATGATGAACCCACGTTTTATCTCTAGTAATAATTCGCTCGAACATTCATGGAACTTCTGAACCACATAGCTTTAAAAACTCTACAGCACTCGATTCGCCCTTGTTTTTGAGGCGCCGCGCCGCCGTGAGCTTTCGCAGCACCCATCTTGCACAGACTTTTGAAAGATAAAGAATGTCATGAAGAATACTGTGCATGGTACCAACGGAGAGGTGGGTCATCTCTGCTATCATTTCATCTTCATTCGGGCATCCTCCAGTATAAGCTTCTCAATTTTTTTCGCGTTTTCTTCCGTAGAGGCAGTAACCGAGCCGCCCTAGCGAGTGTCGTCTGCAATACTCTCTCTGCCCCTTTTAAATGAGCACTGTTGAGACTGCCGCGACACTGCAGCGCATCAGAGATGTTTGATGAAGCATGTGTATCTTCTATGCTATTATGCTGGTGGTAGATAATCGCCTTTAAAGGCTCCCGCAAACCAGCCGCGACGCGACATCGGCAGTACGACGCGACTCTATTAGGACAATTTCTATGAATACTTCATGGAAATTGTTCTACAAGAGTCGCGTCGCGCCTGTCTGTGGGAGCCTTAAAGCTACTTATCGACGGTGAAGTATCAATATCTAATAACTAACAATTTAGCGATTTTTACTTTATTACATATATGTTTATTCGTTGGTAAAATATGAAAGACCTCGTATTTGCAAAGACATAAGGTCTGAAATCATTATCACCATCACAAGCGTTTCTAAACATTAGTAACTTATTGATTAAATTGCACGGACTAGAAAAAAAAGTGAAGCACCGTACCGATCTATGTGTGTGTGTGTGTGTGTAAATAAGTGTCTTACTTGTGATATGTTATTCCTTGACACTTTTTCTGGGATGTAGAATTGTTTTTACACCATTTCACAATACAAGAAGGCATTATTTTATTTTAATACTTGACATAAACAGTCAAAGTCAAAGTCAAAGTCAAAGATTCATTTGCAAACTAAGTGGTACATCCAATGACGCCGTAGTGCCGCGTAATGGCACTATATGATGTAAATGTGTGCGTGACGCATGTTTGTACAAACGGATACTTTATGTATATAATGCTTCACTTTCGATACGCGCGGCGTGGAGTCCTTCTTTTTTTTCTAATCCGTGTTCATATATTAAATACTATAGAAATTAAACGTTTTTTTCGCCCCCTGTAAAATCATAGTTTAGTAGTTATTAGATATTGATACTATACCGGTGATACGCATATTTTAATCTTAGATCTTGGTATTGCCTAAGAAGATCCTCTACTTAAGAAGATCCTCTACCTACTACTACTATAAATGTTATTATTCTGTGCAGGATTTCTTAAATGACAAATTTTTGTAATATTGTTAATATCCTCTACTTTGTGTTACATTTGCATGCTATACTAAGGCAGAATGTACATGGATCCTACTTATAACTTAACAACTTATTTTTATGTACCTACATTCTAAGCAAATAAAGACCAATTCTATTCTATTCTATTCTATTCTATTCTACTATTGAAGTTTCATTGACTTATGTATCTTCAAATAATAATTGATGGCAAAATTGGTGAGATATTACGTTGAAACCAAATACAGTGTGAACCTGAACAATGTTTGTTTACACTTTCATAAGAGAATTTTGAACGGACCATACGGCCTTTCATTTTGACACCCACTCGCGACGCGTTGGGGATTGGCAATTCCGACCAGATACCATTCTCTGTAGCTAATCACAAGATTCATCTCCCTGTAAATTACAATTTAAAACTTGCTCTTAAACAACCGACTCGAATGGCTAGTAAGACATGTATAGATAATTTTGCGCATAACTTTAAAAAATCAGTGAAAACAGACGTCTTGGAATTTGCATTGTCAGACCACACAGCTCAGCTGCTTCAATGTCCAGTACCCACTGTATGTAGAATAAAATACTGGCATATAACTAGAAGGGATTACTGCAACGAAAATATTACGAAATTTAAAGACTGTATAAACAATCTCAAATTTTCAGAGATATATCTAACTGAAGATCCTAATTTGGCTTATAATGAGTTTATCAACACGTTTAAATTGTTCTATGATTTATGCTTCCCGTTCAAGGAAATCAAAATCAACACATTTAATAAGCCCAAATGGCTATCAAATGGTGTTAAATTGTGCAGTAAGAAAAAAACAAAACTCTTATGGCAATTTAGATTGAATCCTAACCATGAAAATAAAAATAAATTTGCTACTTATTCTAAATTGTACAGTAAAATTATTAATCTAACACAGAAAGCACAGAATAATTACAAAATACAACAATCAAAAAATAAATCTAAGACTACTAGGCAAATAATTAATCGGACAAATAACAATATCCCTAAACAGCAAATTGAAAGACTAAGAATTGGTAATCGAACTATTCACAAACCATTGGATATTGCTAATGCTTTTAATGACTATTTTGTTGATAAAATTCATCCAAAATTAGATGCTGAATATAAACCAAAAGCATCCATTATATCAAGAAGTGCTAAATCAATGTTTATGGCTCCCAGTACACCACACGACATACATAGATTAATAATGTCATTAAAAAACACTGGTAGTGTGGGTTTTGATGGGATCGCCACTAAAATAATAAAGTCAGTATCAGTCGAGATATGCAGTCATCTGAGTCACTTAATCAACCTCAGTATATGTACGGGTGTATATCCAGAAGCATTAAAGATATCCATAATTAAACCACTATTCAAGAAAGTAGATATGGAGTTGATGGAATATTATAGACCCATCTCACTCATACCAGTCATCTCAAAGGTATTCGAAAAGTACATTTACAAACAGTTAGCTAATTTCGGTGAAAAGAATAACATCTTATGTGAAGAACAAAAAGGATTTAGGCAGCATAGAACCATCGATATGGCAATTTATGACTTTTTGTTTCCGATTATTAGAAATGTGGATAAACGATTCCCCATATGTGCCATATTTTGCGATATGACGCAGGCTTTCGATTATGTCCATCATAATACATTGTTAAATAAGTTAGAAGCCTACGGCATAAGAGGCAACGTACTCGAACTAATGAAATCGTATTTAGAAAACAGAACACAGATAACCGAAATTAGTCGCATCAATGTAATTAATAAACATGAAGAGATATCGCGGTCTCGAGAACGCAAAATTACATTCGGTGTTCCACAGGGAAGCGTTGTGGGCCCGTTTGGATTTATATTATATGTTAATGATATGCCCACGTCCATTGAACATCCCTTAACTATGTTTGCTGATGATAGTACCATTACGATCCCGTGTAAAAATAAAAATACATATGAAACGGACATAAATGATTCTCTTGACAATTTGATTAAATATCTAGATAAGAATAATTTGAATATAAATTTAAGTAAGACTATGATAATGCACTTTAGACAACGTATGCCTCGTGTACCTAACCTTAACATACACTACAAAAATAACGACATTGATGAAGTAACTGATACCAAATTTTTAGGATTACAAATAGACTGCAGTTTAAACTGGAAAGCACATATTGACAGGTTGTGTAAAAAATTGAGTTCGTCTGCATTTGCTTTACATAGACTATCCTCCATAGTGGATACAAAAGCACTTCTTGCGGCGTACTACGGTATTGCTGAATCTTATTTACGCTATGGTGTCATTTTCTGGGCGAACTCCACCGACAAAGAGACAGCATTTAAGGCTCAAAAAAGATGTCTCCGGTCAATGTATAAGCTAAAAACCACCGACAGTTGCAAGCCATATTTCAAGCAGTACAACATATTGACCCTTCCGTGTATCTATATTCTTGAAGTGGCTATGTTTGTGAAGAACAATCCAAATCGTTTTGAACGTTTGGCCGATGTATACCCACGAAACAGACGTGACAATTCAAAATTAAATAATGTACCGTGTCAAACCGCTATGATGCGCAAAAGTATTTATTGCATGGCCCCAGTTGTTTATAATAAATTGCCAAGTGCATGGAAAGACTTGAAAACGTTGCAATTCAAAAGTACACTTCGTAAATTGTTAATACATAAAGCATATTACAGTGTAACTGAGTTTTTAACGGACAATTTTTATCAGACCACCTCGAACTTTTAATTAATTAATTATTATTTTGCGTATGGAATATTTATGGTGTGTTGTCTATGACCTGGAATTTTGATGTTTGTTTGTTTATTTATCTTCGGACCACGATTTGTATTTCTTGTATATACCTACTGTTACTGACAATTTAAATTTTTTTTTTAATGTATATTTGAATTTTAATAATTTTATTTAATGAGAATGACAACTAATTTAATGTTCCAACAAGAGTTTAAATTTTAACAATTTTATATAGGTAATGAAAATGTTTGCATGCCGAATGGTGAAATATGGCAGAACTCTGATGAAAACCTACTACTACCTACTTATGTATAACCCATATTTGCAAATAAATGCTATTCTATTCTATTCTATTCTATTCTGTATTGAATATTAATAGCACACGGTGTCAGATACATTCAGAATACTACTGAGTCCTGCGAAATCAAGTCATCTTCCAAAGAGCTTCGATCGTGTACTGTTGACAATATTTGAATGCAAAGCATTATGTGAGTTGCTTGAAGATCAGAGCTAATTAGTTGCATTGGATATGTATTGGAATTTGTATTAAAGAATTGTGTACCTAGTTATCTATGTTGTGTAAGATTCATGTCTAAGAAATTCATATAATTATGTTCCTATTCCATGGGATTTTAACTGGCAAAATTTGAGTGCACTGTAGTTTTTTTATACCTCTACCTAACACTTACAAAAGTGGCTAAATGCGTTGTTGAACGGTTTTATAATTGAAATTATTAGAAAAGAGTGTGGAATTAATAAACTTTGGAATATTAAATTATAAATTGGTTTGTATGGACACATTCTTGCACACATTTGGACAAAACCACAAAAGACAAGATAGAAAACTATAAAGTCAACTTGACTCTTTCATCATAGACCATCTTTAATATAGGTTTCGTTCACAAAGTTCAACAGAAAATACTCGTTTTGCACATAATATTTACTTGGTTTTAAGATTTGATACATATTTATTTATGGGTGATACTTAGGTATTTTGTGGTCGTCGCAAAAAATCAACTGAAAATGCTATAGTTCTCAAAATAGTTTGAATTTACTTTACTTTTACGTCGCGCGTTCGTGCTAGGGCCTGCCGGTCCTTATCTTATATTGGAAACGTGAAATTGAATACTTACTTGACAGTTTTTCTCAAGGTTTTACACTGTCCTGCTACAGAAAACCATTAGTGACGTAACTAAATATTTAAAACTAACGTTTTTCTCTCTATCAATTTTATCATTCACGGCCGACAAATTTAAATTCACGGCTGCCATATTTCATAAAGCCCATTTACAGGCTTAAGGCTTTCAATAGCAGTTAACATACGAAACTAGTATAACGAAGTGGTGAGATTATATTTTATTCTCATAACAATGGGGAAATTGCGTTATAAATCACCCGGCTTGTCCCTGTGGAAAATATTATAATTAAAATACGTCGACGTCCGTAACTACTGGAGCGAACTTGGCTCTCTTCCTGATGCTGTGGATGTATCTTCAGTTTTATTAATAAGGAACAGTAGGCATACTTCCTATGATGTTGTTAACCTTGCATTAAAAGCGCAGGTGGAGTTTTTTTACCCGACGGCGCGTAGCAAAGGAGAGTAATGTGTTTATCAGCCCATGTATGTTTGTTCCTTTGTGGAGCTCTAGAGACCAAACGCGTGAGCCGATTCTGATGATTCTAACGCCAATCGATTTGTCTGTGCCTTGTGACTGTCACTAAAGACATGACAGTAATCAATATTCAATATGGCGACAATTAGACGCCTTATTGTGAAGAAGAAAAAAATAAAAGTCGACGAACTATGTCAAGTGGGGTATCGTTGAATAAGTCTTTGAAAATCTTTTTAGTTTTCTATAATCATTTTTCATTTTGAATTACCATTGAGGATCTATAAAGATTTAAAGTTGGTTAGCAACCATTCTCATCTAAATTTTCAAAAATTATAATAAAGCTCTGATATAGTTCGTGCATAATTGTATCATAGGTCTTATTAACGTGAAAAATAATAATTACCTATGACAAAATACTTAAAATCGAGTGGCAAACCCAGAATGTTACTGCTTTGAAAGATAATTTAAACGACCGTTACCTAAACAGTTACTTATCCTAACAAAAAAGTGTAAAATAAAAAAAAGTTAATCAGAAAACCCGTCTGCGTAAAAAGTGAACTTTCAAAAAGATGGAAACAAGATTACATAATTATTTTTGTCTCCAATCCCACACCCAATCCCATGCAGTCAGAGACATCTTCTTTTTAACAGTAAAGACCTATTGCCTCCGACTGCATGGGATTGGGTGTGGGATTGGACTCAAAAATATGTCATCTTGATTTCATCTTTTAAGTTCACTTACGTTCTTTTAAGTTTACGCAGTCTTTTTTTTTTGTCTTGATGAGCGACGGGATGTTCTGTGGGTAAAGGTGTCCAATTTAGAGGAGTTGATGTCAGTTTGTTTTTTGTCAAATAATTGCATCCTAAATTTACAAGACATATTTCTGCCAAACTTCAAAACATTCTGTTGGCAGACGGAGCTCCTTTTTGCTGTGCATAAACATAATTTATAATTAAATGTTGTGCATTCTTTAAATTTTATGTTTTTAAATTTCATGAGTTAGTAACAGAAACTGACATACAAGTCTTTTAAAAATTCTCTACCTACAGTGAAGGCTTTGACAAACAATATTATAGAGCCTACTTATGTGTTTTATTTTTACAAGAGGTTTTTGTGATACAACTGTTTCTATCAACAAGAAGATTATAAAAAATTGGTTATTATGTAAAGGTTATTCGAGAAAATAATGACGCAACAAATAAGCCATCAATTTAGGTTTGAAGTCAGTACATCAAACGTGGAGAAACTAAATAGAACCCAAGTTATACACTTGATGTATAGTAAGCAAGATAATTGGTTCGTTTCATACTGAATTAGACAGTAGACAAGCTCATTTTGAATTAAATTAGTATTCGTGTTTTGGTAATTGGTTATGTCGTTAATTTAACTTCACGCCTTGTTTACCTGAATGGTTGGGCAGCGGTGTACCTATAGGACACCCACATCTCTCCAGTCATGTTTATGTCCCATGTAATAGGGGGCGAGCCTATTGCCATCAACCGGGCCGGGCATCAACCGAGAAATTTGAGATAGAAACCTTAAAAACACTTTGCCCGACCTGGGAATTGAACCCAGGACCTTATGCTCAGTAGTAGCGCCTGGGACCATTAGACCAACGAGACTGTCGAGGCAGTAAATGATAAATGATTTTATTTCTGTAAGTAGGTATGTACAAACACTTTTACACGTCAACCATATTTTTAAAACTAGATGAGGTCGGCAGTGGTTATGTTGTGTGTGTGTGTGTCTTTTAAGTGTAACACCAAATTTAAGAGTGGTGCTTACGTTATTTCTGGACTAGCTGACCCGGCAAACTTGGTACCGCCTCAGAATATTATCTTCTTAATTTTTATTTTCGTGAATTTTTCGCATGTTTTAATAGTTATTCTGCTATTCGGGGTGGAGACAAATCCAACATATCATAGAAGACCATAAAATTCGATCCAGCTGTTCTTGAGTTATAAATGCTAATAACTAACGCGAGTGTAAATACTTGAGGCCTCGGCGGTCACGACTCTCAAAGGGAAAACTATTCAAGCTGGAAAGGCTGTATAAAGAAACTCAAATTGTTCACTTGGTTTTATTAAGTTAGATTAAGAACAAAACAACTATATTACTCGTATACTTTCGTTTATTTCTCTTAATACATATTAAATATATTTTTACAAAAAGCATACAAAAACATTTAAAAATATAAAATATAGTGGCCCATCGGCATCAGAAACGGGGTCCAAGCTGCCGGTGGTCAGGGCTCTAGAGAGAGGAACCTCTTCACTATGCGTGCCGTATCCAGAAGTACTGCTCTCTGAATCAAGCCCTTGACCCAGCTGCGCAATGAGAGCCTCCTGAAGTGTTGGTCGAGGCTCTCCACTATTAGGCCATTTACTGTAACGATTATCGGTACAATGATTGCAGAGTCCTCGTCCCACATGTCGACAACCTCGTGTGCTAAGTCAAGATACTTGACTTTTTTACCTTTCTCAGCTTTCACGAGATTCTCGTCATGCGGGACAGCGATATCAACAATCATAGCACGGCGCTCTCGTCGATCTATCACCACAATATCAGGCTTATTGGCTACAATAGTCCTGTCGGGGATGATAGATCGATCCCAGTACAATGTGGTGTGACCATTTTCGAGAACTGGGTCAGGCACATACCTGTAATATGGTACTTCGGACTGCACAAGGTTGTACTGCAAGGCAAGTTGCTGGTGGATAATCCTAGCCACTAGATTGTGCCTGTGCAGGTACTCGCCGTAAGCAAGACGAGAATAACCGGAAACTATATGTCGGATTGATTCACCGGGACGGTGGCATGCCCGACAGATGTCAACCATGCCGTCCTTAACAATGTATTTCCGATAGTTATTTGGCATTATACTGTTCAGACCTAATGTTCTAATCGAGTAGTAAAATTTTTGAAAAACTTATTTTGAATCAAACGCAAGGATTTTTTAATAAACACAAATTACTGCATAACAAACAGTTCGGTTTTACGAGAAGTCGTTCGACTACTGATGCGTTGAACTTTTATTAAGTTTACGATACCTCATGTTAGACAAGTAGAAACTAGTGTTCTCATAAAGGGTGAAGTGCTGAAACCCGAAAATACCACAGTATTCTTAGGCATAACTTTGGATACCAAGCTTCAATGGGGCCCACACATAGATAAATTGTCAAAAAAGCTTAACTCTGCAGCATACGCCGTTAGAAAAATTCTTGGTTTAACTGATTTAGAGACAGCCCGTTTAGTATACTTTAGTTATTTTCATAGTGTGATGTCGTACGGTATTCTGTTGTGGGGAAATGCCGCCGATATCCAGACAATTTTTATTTTATTTTACAAAAAAGGGCAATTCGTTCAATCTATAAATTAAGTCTCAGCTGAACACTCCCTCAGAGATAAATTTAAAGAGTTTATTTCGGCCTTTCTTCTCAGGGTAGTCAGATAGGAAACGCCGACCGCATCTAGTTTAAAAATATGATTGACGTGTAAAAGTGTTTGTACAAACCTACTTACAGAAATAAAATCATTTATCATTTATCAGTCTCTTAACCGACGATCCGGGGCCGCATATGTAGATAAATAGATTTAGTATTTTGTTTTGTCAAAATTATAATATACTATTCTTTCGTGGAAGCAGGTACTATAAATGCAGTCGAATAGCCGACCTGAATTATTTATCAGTTTTCCAATTATTTTCTTTAGCAAGTCAGCCTTGAGCATATAACACATAATACCTTTGAAGCTACGGTACTGAGCAGACTACTGCATAGATTTAACTATATTTAATTACATGAAAATAAAGGTCAAAATGGTATACACGTTTGACCTCCGATTTAACTTTGCCATTATGAAATACCTACCTACTTTAGTCGGTAAAGCAGAAAGTAAAGTGGATTTTAATCATGCACGGTTACGAACATTATATTTTTACTATGACTGTACCTACATCTATTTAAGCCACCAATAATCACAAATGTATTTTAAGGTTGATTTAAAAAACTCAAAGCATTTTTTCAAATAAACCAATTACAGGCACTTTTGAATTCTCAAGGGGTCGCCCAGTCAGAAAATGAAGCTAGTTGCCCATTCCAAATTGTAGTAGGTACCGTTGGAGAAGAACGGGCAAGAAACTCCACCGACACTCTTTTAAAACAAAATAATGGTTTCAATTTATTGGTTGTATCGTTCATATTGAAATTATGCATGTGAGAACGATGCAGAACGTTAAAAGCGTACGTAATAAAAAGATAAAAACAATTTAAATATTAAATTAAAATTAAAATAAGCCGTGGCAGCTACTTAATAGATAACCAGTCCCTACTGACCTTGACGGCACCCGTTCACGAACATGACGCATGGATTAGCACCATTCGGCTCATAGAAATCTTTCTTATATCTATGATTCAGCTCAATTATTTTGAAGGGAACTAAATGATCCTACACATGGGCCACCATCAGCGAGACATTAAAGTGAGTATGACATACTCTCAGCCGCCAGGGCACATTCAAGTCAATGGAAGACGTACCCAGTAAATGGTAGCTTTATAGTATGTACATAGTACTCACACATGTGCTATGCAATTATGCAATACTAAAAGATTGAATCTAAACAATGCAAATATGGTTTTTATAATCTTCAGCAGCTCTAATAGTATTTTAAAATGCTAATCAATTCGTTTACGCGCCCTTGTGGAGCAGGACCAGCGATGAGCCAAGCATTTTTATCAACGATGTAATCCCCCAATTTATAATATGCTTGGCTGATTCAACTGTTAAAATGCGTCAAATAATATCTAACAATTATAAATATCATTTATTTTCATTTATAACATTAGACATTTTACGCACTCATAGTATCATTTTCAACTAGTAAAATTTATTTTTGGGGGGTTGCGATTTTGTACTATGATATTTTTTATCGCGGAGCATTGATAATTGAACATAAAACTATACACTGTTAGATTTTCAACTCTCGACGCTAAGCAGTGTGATGAAAATCCAGTATCCTATAAAAAGTCACCCGTGAGTTCGAGGGCTAAGTAACTCCATGTATCGTTTGTGAACATATTTCAACTATTGATTACAACTTTGTGAACATGTTTTAGCGGTTCGGTCTTGATGGTATATCTAGCTATATAAAAGACCTTTTTGAAATAATACCTAATTACAATGGCTTGTGAGGTTTACACGTTTTTATTAACGCACTGGGAGGTGGTGAACTGCGGGCGCACGGGTTTTCGGGGACTGTCTAATGTAATTTTGACCTTCAAAAAGTGCTGATTCTCAGCCCAGTTTGAATTAATGACTTTTGATTTTGCAGAGACCGCAATAATGACGTCACGCTCGCGCTAGTACTTTAATTTATAGAATGGTTGACCTATATTATTATAATTTTTAAGCTGCCCCTGGTTGGTTGGTCTTAGATATGGATGGTGTACATCAATCCTCTTGGGAGTGTAGACTTACTGCATGGACCCAACATTACAAACGGCAGTCCGTGATGACCCCAAATGGTACCGGTATCCAAACAAATAAGTCACTTTTTTAGGGTTCCGTAGTCAACAAGGAACCCTTATAGTTTCGCCATGTCCGTCTGTTCGTCCGCAGCTTAGCTTAGAGACTCTTAGTATTAGAAAGCTATAAGTTGCCATGGATATACATATTAATCACGCCGACAACGTGGTAAAATAAAATGGACAAAACAATTTTTTTGAGGGTACCTCCTGTACACGTAAAGTGGGGATGTTTTAGTCGTCTATCCCATGGTGTGGGGTATTGTTAAATAATCAAAAATATTATGGGTCTGTGAAAACCATTTTTTGATTCAGGGATCCGTTTGCATAAAATTAAACTTTAAAATGCTAATTTTTGTTAGAGTGAAGTGTCCTCCCGCCCTGCTAGATAGATGGTTGCTTTTGGGTATGTGAAAAAATTCACGGCAGTAGGTAGTATGTATAACGAAATTAAAACAAAAACTATCACAGCTAAGTAGGATTTAGAAGTTTACGAGTAATAGTCGACCAACTTACATTTGCAGTTGGAACGTATGGGAGAACATGTTTTTCAACAACAAAGTTAAGTTTGTTCTTGGGATAAATTCTTCCCAGGAACCTTTAATTGTGCGGGGTCCAACACGCACTTGGCCAGTTTTTATTTCTCAATAGCAGCCCGGAGTCTGGATTTGTGTCCGGTTGTTAGTAATAGGCTCGCCCCCTATTATATAGGACCTAAACATAACTGGCGTAATATGGGTGTACTAAAGAATAGAATAGAATAGAATACTCTTTACAAAAAATAAAAATAAAATTATAAAAAAAACACCATAAAAATTACAGATATAAATGTAGAAAATTTACATAGGGTGAAAAAATGGGCGGTCTTATCGCTAAAAGCGATCTTTCACAGAAAACCTTTGGATGGCTTCAAGGGAGAAGGAGAGACAATAATGCAGGTAGTCAGTGGTGTCCCATTTACATATACAACAAATACATAAATACACAAAACATATACGTATCTACATATAATTTTATACAATAATAAACATGAAACAAGAGCAAGGAAATCTAATGATGATAATTAAGGAGAGAGGAAGTGTTTTTTAACCGGAATATTAAAAGCGGACAAAGATACACTTCTGCCCAATCCTTCGGAGAATATAGTCGTAATATGTTTTTTTTTTCTTTGCAATGAAGTTTCTTTTCGCACGTTATACTTACTCTGCACACTTGGCGATCGAGAGCTGAGGACCTACTCTCTAAGTCCGTCAACGAAGATACGGGTCTGTCCGAAAATAGTTCGATAATTAGAAGTGAACCATATTCCCGATTAAATAATTTTTCGGACGATCAATAACACTTCGGGAGTAAGGATAGTTTTTTTATTTTTTTTATTCGTTGCCCCGCACTAGGAATTTCTCTTGTATTGTGGGTGCGTTTACAAACATTCAAACTCACATAGACAAATAGCCAGACCCGGAACAACTACTTGTAGGTCATACAAATATTTGTTCCGTGCGGGAATCGAACCCGCGACACGCAGCGCAGCAGTCAATCGATTAACCACTGCGCCAACCGTGGCGTCGAAGCTTTTAAATCGATTTGTCATGATTAGTTTAATTCGGGCTCCGGCCTAATATTATGTCCAAAAGTGATAAGGAGTATGACACATCCGTAACTTCGGTCTAAACTACGGACTTCTTGGTTAGGTAGTAAGCCCCTAGACCGAAAAAAAAGTATTATTTTGCCCTTCAGGACACTTTTGTTACGTAACAAAAGTGTTGTGACGGTAACAAAATTTGTAATACGAGTATTGTCTAGCTCTCATTCGCCAAGTGTTCAAAATAGAAAGGAATCTCGTTCCAACCGGGTGTCCCAGGACACCTCTAGGCCTTTTTTCATGACTATGTAAATTGTTACGCATCTTTAAGTGGAAAACACCAAACAACTACAAAGATAAAATAGTTACCTATAACATAACTTCTAACACAAAAAAATATACTTTCCTCAACATGTCAGCGCTTTCCAAACTTAATAAAAAACTTAAGAAAAATACTGAACAAAATATTACCATACAGGGTTGCAGGTTAGAAACTTTAACAATACATCATGTGAGCGGTAATAATAGGGAAATAAGATTAAAGCCGGGTTCATAACAGGACGCAGAAAACATTGACTCAAGTGAAGTTAGTTTGTGCCAATTTGATTTTTATGTTTAATATTTTCTCCCTTGTGGCAAAATATTGTGTTTGTTATTTTATGTAGAGGCTCGTGGCTAAATAATAACAGCCGAACGGGTCGATCTTTAAGACTAAGGAATGCTTGCCGAGGTCAGTCCGTGGATGGGTGACCATCTATGACATACCGGGACCCCTCCATACCTCGGAAAGCACGTTAAGCCGTTGGTCCCGGGTGTATTTTTTTTGACAGTCGTTACTTAGTCACTAGCCAGAAAGTTTGAAACCATACCAAGGGTTATCGTGTTAGCCAGTAACTGGGTTGTGGAGGTCCAATAGGCAGTCGCACCATGTAAAATACCGACTGGAAATCGACCCCAACTTGGCGTTAAAAGGCTACGCAGATGATGGTCTAGTGGATGCAAGCTCAATTCCTAAATTGAGCTTGCATTTCTGGGTTCTAAAGTAATCATAGGTTTTTCCAATAGGAATTACCTAAAATATTTTTGTGTTGCACTAAAAATATCTGTAACGTCCTTTATATTTAACATATTTTATACAAATAAAGATACTTCAAGTCTGGATCTGTGCCCAGTTGATGGGTAGCTGCAATCACGCACCTCTGTCTACCCCTTCTGAAAATACAAGCAAGTTGATAGTATGTTATATAATTTTTATTTTTTCAAGCTTTTTATATAGATCTTTACAGAGCGCCGTTTATAAACTGACATAAAAAATTAAAATGTATCTTTATTTGCCAAATCAATATAACAACCTTGCACAATACAAGTTACTAACAAATAAGCAGTAAAGGAAGGTAAAAATTTTTTTTGGTATGTATCAGTACTTATTATGGTTGTTAGCATGGAACTGATGTGACAAAGATTGAAAAGAGTATGCTTAAATGGTTTGGTCATGTTGAGAGGATGAATGAAGGGCGCCTAACAAAAGGTATTTACAAGGCAGATGTGAGTGGAAACGGGAGGGGACGCCCTAGGAAGACATAGAGTGACCTTATTGGTGATGTTCTTCAGAAAGATCAGGTGCGTAATACTCGCAACCGGCGTGCGTGTATGACCAGATGTATGAACGTAAACGAGGTAAAAGGAGTATGTAAGGATCGTAGCAGGTGGCGTTCTGTAGTTTCTGCCTACCCCCATGGGAAGAAGGCGTGAGTTTATGTATGTATGTATGTATGTAGCATGGAACTGATTACTCACTCTGTTTTCCATACTAGTAAAAACTGTACTACAGTACACAAAGTGAGAATGAACCTCTTCGAAGTAAGAAGCGAAGACGAAAGTGTAGTTTTTGGCATCCGATGTTACATTGTGTCGCCCGGCATGTTGAGCTAGTGTCCAAATGATAACAACCTCACCTATCGCCAATATGCAGAGAACATCAGTTCGATTTTATTATGACCAAGGAAGCTGTGCAACATCTTTAAGCTCCAAAATATAGAATGACTCTTAATTTTAAGATACCTAGTTGTTCTCTCATGAAGGCGCCGCCCCCACTTCACAGCAGTCCAATGCTAAGCTGCGCACGCGTACTTAACTTCGCTTTGTATGAAAATTTTGGCAGGGATCGTTCACTGCAACTCAAAGCCACGCTACACACGGATTTCTGGCTTGCAAAAAAATTAATCGCGCAGCTAACGTGTAATCTCTGTGTACCCATCCTATGTACAATGGACGGTCGACTTGAGACATAGGTGAATCCTCAGCTGTAGCCCGCCAAATTCCAATTTTCTTTGATTTTTTGCTAATTCCAGCTCTATTTTACTACCTATGTTGATTAAAATGCGATTGGAGACTGTAGGAATGATTTAATTACTGAATAATAATCATTAATTTCATATCAATCGTCAATCTTTGGAAATTTGTTCCATCTAAGAATTTTTCGGAATATTTCTTGAGAAAATTCTTAGGTAGAACAAAATTCCAAAGATTGATGATCGATATGAAATTGATGATTATTATTCATTAAATATATCATTCATCTTAAGGCTCCTAGGCGCGACACGCAACGCGATACAAAGGCACCGCCTGTTGCACGACGAGCGGTGCTTTTGTGTCGAGTCGCGTGTCGCGCCTGTTGAAGGAGCCTTTATAAGTTATAACTGGGTAACAATTGAAAATTCGCCAAAATATGTTTTTTGTCAGGCAGTTATTTAATTACTTTGTTATGTTTTGGTGGATATCATTGTTTCTTCTGTAACATTTCAACGTACAGTACGTAGCTACTTTGTGATAGCGTTACGATATGTATGTATAATTTGTTTGTGTCATTTTACAGTAACTGTGACCAATTTTACATCTACAGAGACAGTAACAGTGCGAAGAACATGGGAAGCGCGGGTCATTGACAGAATCAGGTAATAAGATATTAAAATTTAAAATTAAAAAAAAAAAAAAAAAAAAAAAAAAAAAAAAAAAAAATATCAAAACACTTTGGAATCATATTGTTTAGTGTTCTTATGATTTTTCATACATTTTTATCACGTGTTTTAGTTAAAATTATCATTTAATGAAATCCTCATAATCTTCATTCAACGGATCTTCCGAGTCACTATTATCTTAATTTTTTATTGAAATAGGTGTCCGATACTCTGACGAAGTTCTTCTTGGTCTCTTATTTTCTGGCGATGGTGATAGTGAATCAGATTCATTTGCTCTTGGTTGTCGAGATGCAGTTTGGCTTGCTCTAGACCTTTGTTGAGGAGTGGCATAAGTCTGGTCATTATCAAAAACACCAGTGTCAGCTTGATAGAGAAGATTACTTATTTTATATTGCAGTACATTTTTTGTTTGCTGAGAATACATGCGGAATTTTGTGGCGATGAAATTGGCATATATTTGATCTGCATCTGTAGCTGACGAATCAATCACAGATTTGGTTAATACATCTTTCACTGTATTGGACGTAGATGCAAGTATACTATACGCTGATTTCACCATTTGATTGTCAGTGTTCACTGAATTCATCTGTTGGTTTTCAGTGTCCACCGATTTCCTAATTCGATTGACAAAGTCCACAGATTTTTTCATTGATCGATTTTCAGTGTCCTTATTTTGCTTCTTAAGTGTACACAACTTCTCTGTTGGTCGTTTCAAAGTTGATTCATTTGACATATTGTTTGTTTGTGGAACTTGCAGATCTAGTGTCCCAGAAATATTATTTTCATTTGTGTCTTCCTAAAAAAACACAACTATATTATGTATCTAAATTCCTGCTACAATTATAATTAAAGATGGTGGCATAGGATGAAGATAATAAATCAAAATTCATTTATTCAAATTCGGCTGAGAAACAGCACTTTTCGAACGTCAAAATGACATAAGACAGTCCCCCAAAAACGCCCACCCTTCACCACTTCTTAGTGCTTCAGCTAGGGAGAAGTGGCGCAAAATAGAACCAACATTAAAATTGATAAAGTAACTATTCAGCGATGTTGAATTGATCATTAAATAATCCGATGAAATAATGGTTTCATTTCTCCAGATAATTGACTTTAGATTGAAGATATGCTAAGCTATGCAGGTTCTTTTGAATATATGTTTTGAATGTATGTATTCGTTTAATAACTTACACTGCAAAGCTGTCTGCCGTATTTCCTTTTTTTAAGAATAAATCTAAGATGTTCAAATCCGTACCAAGATGACGTAAATTGGCCTCCTGCAAAGCAAATAAATATAAGAATCACTTAACAGGAACACGAAAGCTATAAAACGAGCTTGTTTACCTACATGTGCAATATGTTCTAAATAACAAAAAACTTGATACGCATCCAAAACATCACAAAAATTACATAATACGAGTAGAATCGGTCTGTGTACAGAATCCGATATAAATCAACGCAAAACAGCTGACATTGAAAAATAAACCCATAAAGTGTCAAACGAATAACGCGCGAACTTCCGTTTGATGTTCAACTCAGTGTTCGTAGGACTTTCCAGTTTATGATTCTCACAATAAAGTATATTTTTCGATGTCATATTATCTGAATACTATAAAATCAAAATTTGGATTTACCTCTTTTCGTCATTTTTATCATTTTAGCCCTTTCACGGCGTAATTGCGCCGAAAAATTTTCAACTTTCGACTTTACCGCCCTTTCTGGCACATCCATCTCTTGCGCAATTTCTTTCCAGGCGTGAGCTTTGAATATTTTATTGTAATAGTTTGGATTACTTGTGTTCCACAAAATTTCGTGTTTACGGTATTCTTTTATTAATTTAACAACAGAATCTTGTGTCCACGACATGTTTATTAAATGGTGAAGCAATGCGACACCGAAGACACGTGCAATCACAACCGGTTTACTCAGAACACTGACGTGAGCGAGACTCGCATATTAGCGGGTTGAAGGCGGGGCAGGGAGGAAGCGACTGTCACGCGCGACAAAGACACTATGGATGGTTGTTACCAGCCGAATAAGGACAGAAATCATACATCTGACGGATCAACTCGTAATATGCTACCGAACAAAAAAGCGCCCAGACATATTATTACGAGATGTGTTATGAAATTGTGTGTGTACGTCATCCGCTGTGTTTTGTTCGAGGTCACTCAACGAAGCGCTGTGTCAGTTACGCGTAACAAGGACAGACATTAGTTCCGTCTTTGTTACGCGTAGCTGACACGGTCGGAGACACGGTGATAATGTTAGTTTAGTGATAAAGATACGATTTTTTTTATCGATAGCTAAATAATCTTGTTATACGTAGTCAAGAGTATAAAGCGCAAAATAAAAATAAAAAAAACTTGTTTCCTTTATTTCGGAATAATGATAAATCATGCCACTATATTTTGATATTTGGAAGCACATCTTAATCTAAACTAATGTGACTTGATAATCTGGACGTGTCTTTAATAAAGTATGGTCACAAAATTCCAGAAAATGTAATTTTATACAGGCTGACTTGTGATTTCACGTATTCCTTCCAGGACCGTACGTACCAGGACGTATTTACACCTAGGCTACATGGCGTGCTTAATTGTTGCAAATAGGTCACACTATCACGTCCTCAAAGGAATACGTCAAATTACAAGTCACCTTGTATATATTTGGTATAAAAGTATACAAGTATGAAGTAGCTACCTAATTTTCTATATATTTCTTTTATGTCATATAACAGTATTTAACCAACTAAAATACAGTCTATTTTCATCTAAATATTGTAAACTCAGTGTACAATGTGTACATTAGCATACTTAAGCCGTGGTTGTGTATTTAGCAGTACACCTGCTTGTGACGCGGGTAGGATCACGTTCTGTTCGTGTAGACCTAGCGGATTGTCACTTTAAACATTACTATGGGACCTCGTTTTCTTTATTTATAACAAGCTGACCCGATAGACGTTGTCCTGTCTTAACTTTGAATGTCATATGTCGTTTAGTTTTAGTTTTGACTATTGACTAAAACTAAAACTATCGACTCATTTATCAACCGATCCATCTGTGTTAAACGATAATTGCAGCGCGCATTCTGTCAATCGCTGACAGTTATTTCAAACAACTGACAGTTATGTAAAATTAATATTGGCGTTAAGTTTTCTTAAATTTTGTAACGTTCCGATCAACTTCCTTATTTTTTTATTTCATAAGATCCTTCTCCTGACAATAACGACCACAACAAAAAAAAAATTGTGAAATCGGTCCAGCCGTTCACGCGTGATGGCGTGACTAAGGGAAACAGGGATTCATTTTTATATAATATAGAGGATTCATTTTTATATATATAGATGAATCAACTTGTAGCTGTCTCTTAATACAAACATTACTCAAACCACTGCCGGGTGCTCTTTCAGTCAACAAATTACAACAACAGGCTTGCACTGTTCTTCCATACCTGTTAATACTGTAATTTAAAAACATTTTATAAGAGAATTATTTTTAAAAGTTTAGCATGGAGTTTCTTGCCGGCTCCTCTCCATGGAAACGACCAATTGGAACTGTGCACCTAGATTCTGATGTTTTATAAAAAAAAAATGCCCATGTAGCATATTCATAATCAGCGTACAATTTTCCCACTGCTGGAACACAAGCCTCCTCTCTGTCAGAGGGAGTGGGCCGTAATCCAGCACGCGGGCCCAGTGTGGGTTAGTAGATGTCACATGTTTTCGAATTTTTGGTTCTAGGACATGCTGATTTTCTCACGATGTTTTACTTCACCGTTTTGAGAGCAGTGCTGATGAAATAATTTACGCAAAGTAAAGCACCTGTCTGGGTTCGAACCAACGACCTGCAACTCGTAAGTTGCGACCGTTACCTCTGGGCCATTACTGCTCTCGCCCATGTAGGTTTATGTGAAATAAAATATTTTCAATTTAGAACTAAACTTAACTAAATCTATTGCTTTCTTTTTCCGGCAACTAGACCAGGGAAGAGATGGAGGTAAGTAAGTACTGAATCATATGTTCTCTTCTTCTTAAATATAGCCAACTCCAATTTTAATTAAATCGTATGACGCATTGGTTGACGTCATCATGTCAACGCTGGCTGCCGCTGAAAACCAGCCCTGGGGCTCTGTCTCGCATAGGGTCGTAGCATTATGCTGAGCGATTGCCATTTTGCGTGGATGTCACGCATATTTTCCTCCAACTCGTTCTTTTTTGTATTTGTGTGTTGTTCTTTGCATCATTTTTACCGCAAATAAACGTATTTTATTATTATATTTCTTCTTTTCTTTTAAGTTGCTGAACAAAACAATCACCACGTCTTTCATCACATTTTCTTTCAGACTGGTCAGTGCGAAGCATATCGCGTAAATTTCGATTACAACTAGTATAAATACTACAGGATGCCGCATGTCTGAGGTAAAAAACCAGGGGGTCAAGTCTACTAGTATACAAGCGTCGCAATGGTCTCTGCATTGTGAGTTTATGACAGATTTGCCATACAAAATCTGTCAAAAACTAACAATCATGAGACAATTGTAACGTTTGTAAATTAGTAGACTTAGGCCCCATTTTTTTTTTTTGGTTTGGAAGTCATCAAATGACCTCTACCGCTCTGGGCGGAGCAGAAGAGCGTGTCAGACTGTTACTGACTAAAACCCACCCGTGTTCCTCCAGTTGCCTGTCCGCCAGGGCCACGGTAACTCTTTAGAACAATCCGCGAACCCAGCAGGCATCGGCCCTATCGGACCCCGTCAATAGACTTAGGCTCCTGGCCTAGCAGTATATTGAAATTCCATACTAGACTACGCTAGATCAAGTTCAAATTGTAATCACCCATACGTGCGGTCTACTGTATCTAAAGATGTTTAGTCATTCGAAACTCATTTCATTATCACTTCTCGCTCAATTATCATTTCTCTACCATCCATTCCAATAGTAACTGAAGGTAGAAATTCAGCCCAAAAACCAACAGCACCAGATGTGTCTAACTTGGGACAAACGTTTATTTTAGCACTCACACTTTTTGCTTACAGCCTACTTTGTTTGTGTTGCTCATTAGGGGCACAAATAAGCGATGTTAGGAAATTACTGAAGTTATGATTAAGTAGCGGTAAGTGTGCCTTGGGACTTATGTATGTAGTCTTTTGGGACTAAAACTAGGACTAGTTCTAGTAGAACAGACATTCTGATAACCCACAATCACATCACTTCGATTTACCTCCATTTTACTGTCACTAAGGCGCGGGACATACAGAAGAGACGTGAGACGAGGACGGAATGCAGACGCTGACGAGGTGTACCTTTCACGTATCTTTACACAATGGCACAAAACATAAGGAAAGGACAAGACGCAGGAGGCGCGTCGCTTTTCCGTCTGCGTCCTATTGTCATAATATACTATAGTGACGAGACGCGGACAAGGTGCAGATGGAGGGCGGTGCGGAGAGCGCGTATAGCTCACAACCGCACGCCATCGCTGCTGCTGCTGCCCTCAAAATGAAGTGTGTGTGTGTGAAGTCAAGACAGTACAGTATGAAGACTGTGTCTGCGCCTCGTCTTCTTCTCAAAATTTTGAAAAGTCGCATTTGTATCTCGTTCGTGCCGCGTCTGCGTTCCGTCCTCGTCTCACGTTCCTTCTGTGTGGCCCGCGCCTAAGGATTGTAGAGGTTTTAACCTGGATGGTTTTCTCATCCAACTTCCATGAATGTTTGTTATGTTAATGGCATGGTACTATTATGGTGGTAGTTTATGAAACTGTTGCATAATGAGGGGGATTACAACACGATTGTAAAGAGAGAGCGGGATCTCCTAGCACAGGTATATCTTTTACTTAAAAGGAGGTCCCCTATGTAAGATTTACTGTAAAAGTTGTACAAGTTTATTATTTATTATCATAGTGTTTTAATACCTAGTTATGTGTAGTTTCATACACTACTTTATCTACTCTCATTCCCCTCCCTCATAGCCTCGCGCATTACCTTCTAGTCACAGTCATGACGTGCAGCTGGCGACTATTTCTGTTTTGTGCTCGTGATTATAGATCTATTTTGTCTGTTTCTTTTATTTACATTGTTACCAGAGCTAATTATCTTTTTTGTATGCACGTGTTTCTGTGACAAATAAACCTATTTTTCTTTCTTTCTTTCTTTCATTCATTGGGATTGAACCTACTAAATAAAAGATCAAAGTGTCCCACGAAATTCAGTACAAACAAAACGTATGAATGGCTCCAAAACCCAGCAAGAACATCATCGCGCATGCGCTAAAGGCTCGTACACACTGGCGTGACGCGACAGCGTACACAAAGGCACCGTGTGCCGCGCGACGAGCGGCGCCTTTGTGTCGTGCTGTCGCGTCGCGCCTGTGTGTACGATCCTTTAAGCGCGCGCTGCCATAGACAAGTAAAAATTGGAACCAAAACTTTTTTGAAATGCTACAAAAACGGGGCGCCCAGAATATACGTTCCAATAAACAAAAAATGATGGAAACTCCTTGGTGGTATTAACTTCTTGGATTTGCTCTGTATCGTATTGGTAAAAAAATTGTTTTGTAGTATTATTTTGTTAGAGAAAAAAAAATATAAATATGATTCTATTTTTAAATACCTATCAGTATTGTGTTTATAATATGACAGTAAAAACTCGTTTTGAAGTTTATAATTCGAATTTTATTAAATGAGAGTAGATTAAATCTATTGCATAATAGGAAGAGAAAGAGTAGACAGTCAGCTCGGAGTTGATAGCCACCGTCTTGATGAAAAATAAGTAGTCTTATTTAGAGGAATAATTATGAGAAAATGTTTACTCCATACCAATTACATTCTAGTAGCTTAGAGCACGTCGATCCTAATTAATTAAGGATTGTCAAATAATGTTAAGAATACGAGATGTTTGCAGCACTCGCACATATTTCACCAGTGTTTTAACAGAACAGTATAGGTACCTACTGCAGTATAATTTCTGCAATTAAATACATTTTGTTCTCAAATCGATTAAATTCTTTTTACGTGTCAACCGGTTTGCTTTATATTTTTCTTTTTTTTTTTAATTTTAAAAAGTTGACAATCGTTCTGTACAATCTTGTCAAGAAAATAATTGAATGCTTTTTTTCTGTCGTTGGAATTTCAATGAAAATAATCTTATTTCTGCTTATTAATATTAAAACACTCTTCGAATGTGATTTTAAAATGATAAATGTTTAACCACGCTATGTGAGTATTCAGCGTATATATTGATCGACTGTACGTTCCCTGGAGTTTATCGTTTCTTTTTCTTTTGGTAAGTAATCCCTTCATTGGTTCGATATTCTTTTAACATGTGCCTTGTTCTTTAATCTAAGAAGATTTCCTTTTGCTTAGATTGAAAGGCCACCTTTTTTTGGTATTTGGCTTACCCAGCCATTTATTGTTCGCCTACTTCTTCCATCGTCTGCCGGCTGCTGAAGTCCGAGCGTGCTGAGAGCCACGGGACCGTTGCATGAGCAGGGTCGACGACACAAGTCCAGGTGTTTGGAGTTCAGGTGATAAATTGTTTTTTTTTTGTTTGGCGCTATACCAGCATCATTATACACGATCTAGACGACGATTATAGACGAGATCGACGAGAGACATTCTTTAGATCTTAATCAAAGAATCCTATCTTTTAAGTAATTTCCTAAATTCATATTCATCAGATCTTGTAATCTTTTTCAAAAGTTTTCTTAACGAATTATGTAAAGAAAAACCTTAATCTTCTGCTTATTTGTGTCAAAGACCTTAAAGAGCGACACGAATTACATACGATTGCAATCGAATTTAAATTCGTCATAACACATTTTAAGTACTGTATATCTGGTAACATTCTCTTAAGATTTTTCTCTCAAAAACGAATTGTGATTATTTTTTCTTAGTATTTTTGACTTTTTAAATTCCAACGACAAAATCTTATTTTTTTTGCGAATATTCTTTTATTCTATTTTTCGAATTGTTTTTAATATATTATTATTTTTTTCTTGTTTTAGCTTCGTGAGTGTTTGATTTTTAGCTACCTCACGCCGGGGTTCGACTGCCCGACGTGTTAACAGCAAGCTTTACGTTGCAATATTTTGCTAACTCACGTCGGGGTTCGAGTCCCCGGCGTGTGAGCAGCAAGCTTTACGCTGCACTACTTACTGCTAGATAGAATTTAGGAAAATTAGTTGTAGGGTCTTTTAATTGCAGGGTCATAATCTAAAAACATATAAAACAAAGTTGTTTTTTGTCTGTCTGTATGACAGCATTGTTTTTTAAAACTACACAACGGATTTTGACATCAAACTCTCTAAATAATTATGAAAAGCACATGGTTTTATGATTATTTTATGGAATTTATTCCAGAAAGAATTTACGTGAATTAAAAGGGATATATTTTGTAATTAGACCTAAACCAGCCCTCTAATTGCGTAACACAGTATCAATCAGAATCTGAGCCATTAAAAGGATATTGCTAATCCATTGCTTCACATGTTCGAAAAGATTTTCTGCTCAACAACGTAAATAACGCAATGAATGTTGTTGAACTGTCAAAATTAAAGCCATTCTTACTGTTAGTGTAACGCAATTACCCCACTGTCCCTAAAGAAATACATTTATAATATATCTCGTATTTTTTACCTCCCTAATAATATGTTCAGCAAGAACCCAAAAATAAGACTTCATTTTATTTTTTCATCGTTATCTCGTTAGTAATTCGTCAGTCTAGTATCAGCCATATTGGTATACTAATGAATGTGTCAAAACAATATTCTGTTCAAAAAATTGTCTGTCACTAAAGTGGATACTAAGTACACCACTACACAATCAATGTGGTAGTGTATAGTCAAATAGGATTTTTTGAGAAATAACTATTTGATTTTGTGGAAACTGTCGAGAAAACATTTTTTTTACGAGCTCCTAGGATCGGGTGGGATTACAGATCACCCAGATAGACCAATCTATGTAGTTAACCCCTTGACGAGGTCAGCTCGTGGAAGAGTGACATATTTCCTTGTTTCGGACAGTAGGTAATTACGTGCTGTCAATTCCAGCGGGCAATCATTTTGAAGAGTCAACAGCAATGTTCAAACACTTTCTCTAATTTATTTTTTTATAAAAATATTTATCTGACGGAGACGGTATGTCTGTCTCGTTATCATCAGCCATATTTTAACTACTGTGGGCATACTATGGGTAGTGTTGGTTATTGCGCAATAGAAAAATCGTTTGCAGTCCAAATCAAATTATAATTTATGAACAAATTAATCATACTAGCGAATCACACACACTGTTGGTACACGACACAACTATACGGAACGCGTGACAGTTTCTAAACGTGTTCACTGCTAACAAACTCTGCTTTTACTCTGGTCAAGCATCATGTTATAGACCCTGTCGAGCGCCGCCTGATGGCGCTGGCGTCATATACATACAAATATTTACAGATGTTACAAAATAAAGTCAAGTTTCGTGTCTGTCTGTGTGACCCTTGATGCGGCTTATACCATTATTTAGAGAATTTATTCCGGAAGGATTATTTGTATCATAATTTCATATTTTAACTTTACCTAGCACAGAAATTTCGATGTTTTGGCATGTCACTATTACACCCGTGCGATCCAGGGGACCTACTCTCTATGTCCGTCAACGAAGATACGGGCCGGTCCGAAAATATTACGATACTACGAAATAAACCCTACTCCCGATTTATAAATTTTTTGGACGGACAAAAACACATCGAGAGTAAGTATAACTGTCACATCGCGTTGTCATTCATTCTTAGTTTGTGCCCCAATCAGGGATGTTATGGAGCTCCGTAACCGTAACCGAAACTATCGGATATACGAAATAAAAATATATCCGTAACCGTAACCGTATCCGTTTCACAAGTTTCAGATAGTTTCGTATAAGGGTGGAGTCTAACTAATTATTATAACATCTTTAAATAATTACTTACCTTTATGACTGATTATAACCAAATGATAACCTAGACTAGATAAAGCCTATAAATAAAACCAAATTATTACATACTATTTGTGTTTATATTTTATTTCAATCTAATATCCGTAACCGAAACTATCCGAAACTAACCGATAATCCGAAATAATTGCATATCTGTAACCGTATCCGAAACCGATATAATTTTATTCCTATATCCATATCCGTATCCAGATCCGAATTATCATATCCATAACACCTCTGGCCCCAATGTAATCTTATTTCCGTAGGTGATACGGAGTAAGATATGCCCGTAACTTCGGCCAAAACTACAGATTTTATGCTTGGAGATTAGACCCTCTGGGGCGGGTCGGCTAGTAAGAAATAAATAAAATATTATTAAAAAATTCCTAGGCTATTATTGTCCTACTGGAGGGCAAAGGTCTGTTCTCATACAGAGAAAGCACGAGCATTGATCACCACGCTTGCCTAGGGGTTAGGGCCTCGCCTCATACGCACGTGCATGAGATCCCACAACCGCGTGGTTGTGGGTTCAAATCCGGGCAAGTACCAATGTGACTTTTTCAATTCATATGAACTTTCTGAGTTTATCTTGGACATTATTGCCATCGGTACAACAAAAACATGGTGTAGTTAATATAAGTCTGAAACCGCCAAGAAATATAAGACCACTAAAACTTTTAAGTATAAATTCCATCGCCTGATTACTATCTCGTTTTAAGGCTCCGCAGACAGTTGCGACGTGGCAGCGCGACGTGCCTGTTTGCGGGAGCCTTGACGATTTCCCTCGCTACTGATACAAGGCTCTGACAGATCAAGTCGTCGAGCTAGTTCTATTAGTAGCGCTGGCGCAGCATGACGGCTCGCTCCCCCGGGGTTAGTGTTGCTTCAGCAGCTTTACTCAATAGCCGGGATGCATACGATCAGATGCATGCGATCAGGTTACCAGGAAGTTCTTGGCTGTTACGGGTTAGAAAGAATGTCTGTTAATAAATAGCTGTTGTTATTAAGACGATATTTCTTTGATAAACGTTGTGAATTCGGATAACGTCTTAAAATATAATTTTACATCCTTACTAGCGACCCGCCTCTGCTTCGCACGGTTTGTCAAAACATCGAGATTTCTTAATTAGATTTATTACAAACACAAACCATACGAAATACACTCTTTAAATTATGGTGAACACTGCATCAAAATCGGTGCGCAGTTTAGAAAAACGACGCGAACACAAAGACAGACACGAAAAGTGACTTTGTTGCACACTATATCAAGATATACATGATGATACATCTAATGCTGTTCCCAGTCTACATATGAAAATTCAATCAAATATATCCAATAGTTTAGTCACTATAGCTAGTCAAAGATTGGCAACACCCATAGTCGGTCCATCACTAATATTTAGTTTGTTTGAAAAAAAAAAACACTTTTTAATTTCGATGCTAGGATTTATTTAATAGTCCCAAAATACTCATTACGCATTCGTATTGTCAGTGTTTTTATTCCTATTGTTATCTCCATGTTTTTTAAAAGGTTCAAGTTTGAATAAAATCCATTTGAAATAAGATTAGAAGCTTAAATAAACCTTTTTTACAGTCCGTTCAACCAATTTTGACTTCTATTTCGTAGGCACAAGGATGGCTTTAAAAGCAAAAACGTGGTTACAATACAAACTGTTTACTGCAGCTGCCATTCGTCATGCCACCAATGCAATTGAAGTCAAAATCGGTTGAACGGACTGTAAAAAGGTTTATTGAAATTTACAATCTTATTTTAAATGGAGTAATGATGAGGAGTAATGATTATCTTACCTTATAATAAATAATAATGCGGTCAACTTTGTTGTATACTTGCCCAGAAGTAACACGAAAAGACAAGATTATAGCAAAAACACAGAACCTAAACAGTTAAGCTAGGAAAGATAACAACACACTGCTTCACTGTGTAGAAAACAATCGTATCGAAACTTGAAACTAACAGAGACATTTTCAAACAAGCAGTGTGCAAAAGCGACATCAAAGCTCTCTGTCTTTTTGAGAAGACAATTTGTTTTGCAATGAGGAAGTTGCATGCCAGTATTATAATTATTATAACAAACATATAGCCAAGGACGCCGCATCCCATCACCACATAAACCAGTTCCGACACTTGATATATTACAGCTCGTCACAACACAACACGATGAAAACGATTCCTTAAACAGTGGATCTCACAGATGACAGCCTAATCCTCTGTTTGTATACCTTCCAAATTACTAAGGAAGTGGTTACACGACATTCTAAGCTAGCTTTACATTTGTTGACATCAGTAACAATAGTAATACATAAACTAAACAGGAGACAATAGCTTGCCGTTTAGGGTTATCAACGTTATCATAGAGTAAGAATGTACAGAAGTGGATCTCCTGGTGCATTCAAAATAGTGACTATTTTGAGGCTTATGAAACGTTCAACAGTCAGGAGTCAGGACTCAGCTGATCTATTAAGTATATAAAAATCCCGTATGTGAAGTTCAAATTCAAATTCGTCTAAACATTCATTTTGTGAATATAGGGTAAAATTATACAGATGTTATATAAAAAAAATGTTGGTCCATACTATGTCCCGCCAAAGGGCATACAAAATAGCTTAAATAATCGAATTTCAATTAACAAAAATAAAGTCAATAGGATAGAATACTCTTTATTTTTGTACACCATACAAGTTACAGATATAAATATAGAAATACATACTTACGTGTATAGTTACGTAGATGTCACAATTACATGCCAAACACTAATAGTTAATAATATGTCAATAAATAAAAATGAATCTCTATTTCCCTTGGTCACGCCATCACGCGAGAACGGCTGGACCGATTTCACTAATTTTTATTTTGTTGTGTTCGTTATTGTCAGGAGAAGAATCTTATGAAATAAAAAAATAAGGAAGTTGATCGGAACGTTACAAAATTTAAGAAAACTTAACGCCAATATTAATTTTACTTTTGTTTTTTGAAATAACTGTCAGTGATTGACAGAATGCGCGCTGCAAATATCGTTTAACATAGATGGATCGGTTGATAAATGAGTCGATAGTTTTAGTTTTAGTCAATAATCAAAACTAAAACTAAACGACATATGACATTCATAGTTAACACAGGACAACGTCTGCCGGGTCAGCTTGTATGTCAATAAATTAAGACGGCACATAAACAAATAGGAATCAATTAGTAACAATTTCGTATAGCACAATATCAAATGCAATAAAAATGTCAATAAAGAATATCATTATCTTGAAGTGAGCTTGAAGTGACTTGTCATTAATGTCAATCCATAGCATCATGTGAAATTACACTCTGACTGATGATGACTAAGTATATATGCTCGCTTGTGGCACACATATAGTCAACCACACGTGCATGGTGATAAATTGTCTCCTACAGTGCCTTTATTTCGTTGCAGTAAACCTTACGTGCGTATGTGCGGTTAATCCTACGTGCTTTTCGCTCAATCACAATTTTGGTTTGCTATGGGCGACCGCAAGTCATTTCAGTGGCATCGGCACATCATGCTCTCTTGCCGTTATTACAATTTATTTAGGATTGGCGCAACATTCGTCAACGTCCTTTTCTTCCAAACTTCTCTGATAGTCATCATCTCGGTAGTCACCACCTTTCTAGCCAGCGGCATTCACACATGCCTAAAGTAAAGTAGGTACATGAGTTTCACTTCTATTTTATTCCTATTCTATGCCTTTACTTGTTCAGAGCACTTCCCGGGAGATTACAATGCCTACTGATGGTTTAAGTACGTCAATTAACATTTAATTAATTCTGGATTAGGCTATTGATTTCTGAACAGTGTTCTGGCCAGTGTTTGCTTAGGAATTTGACTGTGAATTTGATCTTGTTCTATTTGTGTACTAATGTTCCAACGTATTAGTATCATCTTGTTTCTAGTCTTAACTAAATATGGAAATCCTGGTTTATTTGAAACGATATATATCCTCCTTTTTTGGCAGTTTGTCACTGCAATGCTGCCATATTAAGTTAAAGGCATTTTCTCGGTAGCCACGTGATAGATTGTTGGAATTATGAAATATGGTGGTAGGATAGTCTTTTAATTTACTAGCTGCACCCCGTGGTTTCAGCCGCATAAGTCTCGATCCCTTGGGAACATTGCGGCATCAACATCGCCACATGCGAGCTACGCGTCGCACTGTCGTCACGCAAAATCCTGCATCGCGCAAGCAGAGTTTACCGCGCAACTAGCATATATACTACGTCTCGACATCTAACGTCGGGCAATTGCCCTCCGACACAACACCCGTCTGGTTGGAGGAGTATGGAGGTATGAATGAACTTTACAACCTGTTTCTCCTACCTCTAATAGCCTCTGCTTCGCACAGGTGTACAGCTTGACAAAACAATAAAATTTATTTATTATGTGTAAGCTTAATAAGAAAGTATTATACACATAAGCCTTCCGGAATAATTTCTCTAAATTGTGGTGAAAACTGCAACAAAATTCGTTACGTAGATAGAAGAACATCGCGGTCACACAGACAGACACGAAAAGCAACTTTAATAGATATATTTAACAATTTAGGTTCCAAATTATAATCAGTTAGGCACTGATAAAGTAAACTGCTCTTTATACTAGGTGTGCTTTTATGAAAATAGTGTAATGACGGTTTCAAAATCAAACCTTTCGTTCGTCAGTCCGCGTTTTAACCGTTCAGCTTAGTTTTGTCGCAACTTGGTCACCAAAGAAACTCAATAACACAAGTAATTTAAACTTCCGAATTAACATATACATGTCGCATTGAAAGTCTGATTCCGGGCTCCACAACAAACTCCTAGTTTACCAGTTCAAAATATAATTACCTACAGTTCAATTTAGCCGACCGTAAACGGACCGAGAACTCAAACGAACTTGCAGTCAACTTAATCAAAGTTCACTAATTAACGCATTCAATTTGGTGTTAAGGTTGCGTATGTTTGATATTCAGTACATTTCGAGGTGTTGATTACTTTTTAGGGGGAAGCGCCAGGGTGCCCGAGAAATTCAGTTTTTTCTTACTTTTTCTGCAATTTGCAGGTCAGTGTCAGGTTGTATGTTGAACAAAATATGATTCGCGACCGTAACTAGTATGTATATAAAGAATTCTAATCGTTAAAATCATCAATACAACCCTCTAAGTTCATATAATCCTATCGAATGACAATTGTAACTTCCCCCTTAAAGTGATTTGCTGTTATGCAGGCTTAGTTGCGGTCAACCACAAGCCATCTGCAACACTAGAACTACGACAACCGCACTTATTGATCTATACTTCCATACTATATCTATATTTATACATAAATTATAATAAAATTGTGACGAAGAATTTTTGTCCGTTAGGCTCTTTGTCTGGCTGTATGTTCCGGATTGGTGCAAAAACGGCGGAACGGATTTTGCTGAAATTTGACACACATACATATAGTTAATAACCTGGATTAACCCAGAGGCTACTTTTATCACGGTAGTACGTTTCTGTGGGATATTTACCGATATCCACGCGGGCGAAGCCGCGGACAAAAGATAGTAATATTATAGGTAAAATTGTGACTTTGTATGTAAGGGCTAACCTTCGAATTGTTGACCCGATTCCTAAAATTCTTCTATAATGGGAAGCTACAGTACTGCCGAGTGTCTTATGATATAAAATAAAACAAAAACAAAAAAAGAACTTAGTTTTTTTTTTTTGTATTAGAAAGAGTAAGGTTTGGCAATTAATCTATCACTTTTTGGCAAGTGATATTTTAATGAAAGAATCGACATCTGTGAGCGTGGTCTTGGGGGACTTTTTCCGATATCATTTTTCATTCATAATTGCCAAACCTTACTCTTTCTAATACAGTAAAAAAAAAAATCGTTTTCATCTAAATTCTTTGTTTTATTTTGTTTTAAAAAACAAAGCTCATGTTGAAAAACCCTATCTTTAATGTTAAAATAATAAGTTTTACGCGGACGAATTTGCGGGCAGAAGCTGGCTAAAGGCGCTGTAGAAGTCAAATTGCAACCACGGACATGCGGTTGAGTCTACGCGTAGGAATAAAAAACAAGCTTTGGGAGTAACCGTTCTGTTTTACGCCTTAAATACTTAGAACATCACTCAGCACCATTCCAGGATCTATAAATAGGTCTAGAAACAGTCTTAATGATAGATCGCCCGATCACGAGTCCTGCTGGAAGCTCTTCAGGAAGGACGGGTTTGCGCCCTGCTGGCAGACTGCTGCAAGTCCTGCTAGCAATACGCAGTTTATAATTATGTTTTTTCTAGTCCTTCCAGCAGTACGGTGACCTTAATTTTGAACCGTGCTCCTCAGAAGTTTAAAACATTTGGTGAGTGCGTATTAAAGTCAAACGTTTTTTTTAATGCTAATTTTAATAATAATATCTAATAAATGTCCTCCTATTTAATAAATGATTGGTATAGGAGCACATTTATCTAATATTATTTATCGAAAAGGAACTATAAATCTGTCACTTTGGTTTTATTAAGCTGTAGCTGTAGTACAACTATACATGCGAGCTACGCGTCACACTGACGTCACGCAAAATCCTGAATCGCGCAACCAGAGTTTACCGTGCAGCTAGCATAGTATACAAAACCCCGTTATCAATCGTCGGGCAGTTGCCCACCAGACACACCGCCCATCTGGTCGGAGGTCTTTTTCTATGGAGGTATGAGTGAAGTTTACACCCTGTTCCTTATACCTCTATACTGGTGATCCCAAAAATGAACGTCAGCGCAGCCTTCGTGCAAGTACATCTCAAAATTGCACCTGTACAGTTAAAAATTCGTAAAAAAAGGCGTGAAGGACAAAGTACACAAACAAAAAAAACCAGTGAAGTATAAAAAAGGTTGATTACGCTGGAATACCGAAATGTTGACGACTCCATGCGTTTTCGGCACCCGAGCGTCGAAACAAGACGTGCGACCGAGAACGCGCTGCCCTCGTGTATACTCATGCACCGTCGCCTACTGATTGAAGTTCACTTGTGTTTAGCCACCGTTTTTTGTACAATCCGAAAGAGACAAAAAAAAACAATTTTTCGTGCAAATTTGAACTTTGTGCTATATGTCATTACGGTACTGTGAACGTAAAAAGTTGCTTCCTACCGGAAGCACTCAAAGTCCGGCTGGTAGGACTCCGGGCAATCTATCATTAAGCCTTTGTAAGGCCACGGGACGTAAGCGTTTTCCAAACCAAAACGGATGTAGGCATGGGTCGTGCCCATATGGCAGGCCATACGGTGTGTTCTCGCTTAATAATTCGAGCTGACACGAGAAGAAAGAAGAACATCTTATCCATCACAAGAACTGAATGGGAAAGAGCCTTTTATTACTAAGGTAATATTGACAATTTAACGCTAATTGACGGGGTCCCCTAGGGCCGATGCCTGCCGGGGTCGCGAATTGTTCGAAAGAGTTACCATGGCCCTGGCACACAGGCAACTGAAGGAACACGGGTGGGTTTTAGTCAGTAAAAGTCTGACACGCCCCGCCCTCCCGCCCCGCTCAGAGTGGGTGAAGCTATTTAATGATAACCCATTCTATTCCTGTTTATTCTATTTCTGTTACATAGTATTTAGTTACCTCAATTAAATTGTTGATAAGGTACAATGGGATTGGCATATCCGTATGGATACAACCCCATTTCATAATAAAAATAAAATAAAACTTTTATTAGCTATGCACAATACGTTTTCGCCGGATTTTTTTCTTTAAAAATCTTGTAATTTTACATAAACTCCAATTTATGATACTGAACTACAACATAGACGTTCGCTTTGACGTTATGTGTCAAATTCAGGATCAGATTGTCTATTGTATATATAGCTGTCACAAAATTGACAGCTTTTCAACCTCTCTTCTACAGCAGCCCATTATTTAGGTATATTTCTATCCAGTAAATACTTTATAAAAATATTTAGATTGACAGTCTTTTGATATGTATCGCATATTCTAATAAGTATTGTATTTATATTTCTATTAAATCTCGAAAAATATTACTACAATATGAGCCCGTATGGTAACTTATAGGGAGCAATAATTGGTAATAATTATATCTATCAATGGTTTTACATGCTTTCATTAGAGTTGCAAAAATATTTGTTTGTGTATTTTCAGGGGGTATTTATTGATACACTGTATAATTATTTAATATTGTATTTTCAATAAAAATACGTCCGTGTTGAGTCCCATGTAGATAATAAGGGGCGAGCCTATAGTTGTATTTTAGTAGGAACCTTTCATATTTTATATGGTTACATATAATGGTTATTGTTTGTCGAATCGTTGAGCTCCTTAAGGCCACTTCCTGAGTTGAGCTGCACGATTACCGACAAATGCGAGCACTGACTGGACAGATCCACTCAATCTGTGTGGTTCTTTCCTCAAAAGACCATTTCAGATACCAATCTACATGGTCTTCTCATGATCTGACCAAGATTATGTCGGGACTTTAAAAGAGACTGTAACCTCTGAGTTTGTTTCGGCCTTTCTTCTCAGAGTAGTCAGATAGGAAACGGCGACCACATCTAGTTTAAAAAATATGATTGACGTGTAAAAGTGTTTGTACAAACCTACTTACTGAAATAAAATCATTTATCATTTATGAAATAATCTTTATGCACGATAATAACAAAAACAACACAACACAACACACACACACACATTGTTTCTGACAAAATACTTAAACAAAAAAACAACCGACTTCAAAAAAAACACTGCAAAGTGAAAAATAACTTTAATTTCGGAAGTCGGTGTCTTTGTATCTGTATTTTGTTTTTTGCCACCGACTTCCGAAATTAAAGTTATTTTTCACTGTGTAGTATTTTTTTTTGAATTCCGTTGTTTTTATTGTAAAATAGTTTTTATTTTTCACTTTTTAGTGAGGCAGTTATTAATAAATCTAAGTTACAATAGCCTAATGTCAACTACTCATCACCTTTTACAAAATATTCCTTTTCCCGACGCAGGGACGTTAATTGCTGAGGAGTTTTCCTGTTAAGAACCAAAACCACTAGAGCTGACGGTGAAGCCACCATCAGCTCCATTTCACCATATGCATTATGACGAGCATAAATTGCTTAGTAACCACATTAAAATCGAATCGCAACCCGTGAATTAATTATTATTGAGAAGTTCCGGTGGCCACCTCTGGTCTTCATCACCAGTTCCACTTCACCGAATGGTGCTTTCCAAGAGCAAATGCATGAGTTACTATAAAAAATACCCAAATCGTTATACGTGTGCCTATAAAATTTGAGGATTTCTCTCGATTTTCATGGGATCCCCTGATCGGATTCTGACTTGGTGACAATGAGACCACTTCAAGAGCATACCCTATTAAAGAAAAAAATAATTTTCAAAATCGATCCACAATTTACGGAGAAATCGGTCAATACAAAAAAAAAAAACTTACAGTCGAACATATAACCTCCTCCTTTTTGGAAGTCGGTTGAAAATAATTTACACCAAACACCAAAGTTCCTCACATACAATAACTTTGACACACAAGGAAATAACAGTCTTATACATAATATCCATGAAAATAAACACAAAAAGAAGGGCTATCACCATAAAGACGTTAGCGGGCCGTTAGCAAAGTTTTTACAGCTCTCCGACTATAATATACATTTATATAGGTACGGAGCTAGTCAACACGTATATTTACAAGGCTTATCTGTTGTTCTATGTGATTCGTATGCGTCCGACATACAAAACGTTAATGTTTGTGTGGGGTTAGTCGGCGAGCGGGTATTTTAATAAATACATACTGGCAGTACTTAATCTAAACATATTATAAACTAATTTCTGCAAGCGCCTTCGTTTGCGTGTAAGTTGTAAGACACTACGATATAGTAAAATAACAGCCACATTTTTTTTAAACTTTGTAGTTTTGGTCTCAACAAACAAAATATGAAGAGATTCAGCGCCCTAATTGCGTATAAACACACTATCTATCACAATCTCATTCATTTTGAAGTCTATTGCTAATGCATTGCTTCATATGTTTGAAAAAATTGTTTGCTCAATAACGTAAATAACGCAATGAATGTTGTTGAACTGTCAAAATAAAAGCCATTCATACTGTTAGTGTGTTACGTAATTACCCCGCAGGACTGGTGACGTGGAGCAAGCGACGTACATTTGTCCGTGTGAGAATCAGCTCGTCCTGTACCAGCATCCTTTAGTAGTAATTACCCATTGCTTGCGAAGTTTTTCGTTTTTTGTGAATTAATGAACGCCTGCTTTCCTCCATATGCTACCTAATGGCACAACACTGATACACTGACTGATGCATTCTTACATATTATTCCTGACGAACAGCTATCACTAAAATAATATTATAACAGTAGATTGTAAACACACGGGATTTCTCATTAACAGTCACTTAACCTAATTTTTATTATAAATAAAGATGACAGAAGAGCCTGATACTTATATTTTTTGTGTACGTTCTAAGAACTACCTTATTATAATAATAATATTAAGAACAAAAAGGAAAAAAGGAAAGCTTAAAAAATATAAATAGTGGCGAATCGAACATAGGTTTGCAAAGCAGTCATCGAAAGTTCACTAAAATAGCCGTTCTTATATCAAAGTAGGTAGGTACTGCTCGATTTTGCGAACAATTTTATACCGAATTAATTTAATGTCTAGTTGTTGTTTAACTTTCAATAATCATGAATGTGAAAGTCATTCGCCGTATTTAAGGGGGAATCCAGCTGACTATTTTTTTGGGTTGAATGCTTATAAGAAACTGGATCGATTGGCATATTATTTTTTTTTGTGAAATTTGCTCATTTTCTTGCTGACTGTAATTATTTTAGAAAATCTGTGAATAAAGTTATAGAATAAAAATAAAAAGTTAAGAACAGTCTCCTAAGACCATTTTCATATAGCGACAACGATTAAGGCTTATTGCCACATCTCAAAACTCCACCCTGTCATGATTGACTGCGTAGCTTCACAAAGGTATAGCGTGATGATAATCTTTTAAAAGGTTAAATCTGTAACTATCTGCAATATTCTAACCTTTTGGCGCGTCTCTTTACAACTTGCAGTAAACTATAGAAGAATACTCACAAATTGCAAGATTGCTCATCCCCCATAGCAAATAGCATGATGATTTATAGCCTACAGACTGACCAGACTTATAGGGAATATCTGTGCAAAGATTGAATAAAATCTATGGGGTAGTTTTTGCGTTATGCTGGAACATACCGATCGAGACCTCGCAAAAGTTACTTTAAAAAAAATCAATGTACAGTTTTGACTTCGCTACGATTTTATTAATTACTAGCGGCGCCCGCCCCACGGTTTCACCCCCATAAGTCTCGATCTCGTGGGATCGGTATGAAATATACTTTACGACCTATTCTCAGACCTACCAAATATACACAAAAAAATTCATAAAAGTCGGTCAAGCCGTTTCGGAGGAGTTTGATAACAAACACTGTGACACGAAATTTTTACATATAAGACTACCTTCTGCTCGCGGCTTCGCCCTCGTGGGATGTCGGAAATGATCCCATGGGAACATGCTACCGGGGCAAAAAGTAGCCTATGTCCTTCCCCAGGATTGAAATTAAAATTAAATTTTATCGAAAACCGTTCAGTGGTTTCGATGTGAATACAGAGTTACTTTCGAATTTATAATATAAGTATGGATGTATTGTATACGTGTATAGATTAAAGTCGCTATTCATTGTGTCTTTGTGTGACAGCGTTGTTCTTCCAAACGACGCGGACGCAATGCATTTTGATACGGTTTTCAGCATTATTTAGAGAATTTATTTCGTAAGGTGTTTGTGTATAATTATTAAACAAATTTATAATAAAAAAATCGCGATGTGTTTTCTCAAGTCGTAAAAACCGTGTTAAGCAGGGATGGGTCTCTAGTAGCGTTGAAAATAACATGTAAAATACATGTATCTTTCTCTGTATTTTTCAATAAAATAGAGAAACTTTCCTTGCGGAGCTGCGGTTGAATCTTTCGCATGTTTAAGTTTTTTTAGATGTAGTTTACAGTGTATTTTTCGCATTAACATACTATAATGTGATGGTATTTTGAGGGTTTTATAATGATGTTGAGTAGAGTACAAATGAAATGAAATTTATTTGCAAGTAAAACTTGTATCATTTAATTACATTAGATACATTACTGTTCAATTAATATTAATAAGCTAGAATTTTTCCCTTTAATTGTTAAATATGAAAAATACTCAGTATTTAACAAGTATTATACGTATGATTGTATTTTTCAGACGAACGTGAAATTTGTTTTTTTTTTTTGAAAATTACAAGCATTTTATCGGAAAGATAGACAGTTTCGAAAAAAACAAAATGTATCTTTCGCAATTTTCAACGATAATCTGTAGTAATACAATAATATCCTCAGATCATCAGCATCTGCCCAGCATCTTCCCAACTACGTTCGGGTCCCCATCCAGACCAACCAGATGCAGCTGAATACTAGTATTTTGCACGGTTGAACCGCCACTTCCAACCCTTTAAAATACACTTTGCATGACATCACCAGGTACCTCTGCATAAGTAGGTAAATGTACCTACTTATGCAGAGGTACCTGGTGATGTCATGCCAAGACAATGTTCTGTCCACGTAACTAGCAGTATCCAGAAACTTTACTTCAATTCTTGGAACTCCCTCACTGCGAGTCGAAATATCAATTTTATTACAAGCCAATGATTTCAGTTAGCTCTTGTAAAGTGCTAACTGAAACCATTGGCTCCATTAATACCTCCAAGACAGAAAGATTAGAAATAAATATTATTGCTTTTTTATTTTTTTATTATCACTTAAAACTATTATTACAGGTACAACCCAATGCAATAGTGAAGCAAACTTAATAATAACAACTTATTTTCCTCCTTCCTCCATCCTGTGAGCAGATACTGAAACACATACATAGACATGAACCCTGAAAATGTAACACTCCTTATTGAGCAGTCTTTTAAAAAACTTTTATTTTAAAACAACTGAATTCCAAAACAAAACACTACAAAGTAAAAAATAACTTTAAGTAACTGAAAAACCACTGAAGCAAAGTTAATAAAATTTATACGGGATCACCTCTGAGGCATTCCATATCCATTAAAAAAAGAATTTCCGAAATCGATTTACAATTGCCAGAGATATGTCGTAACAAACATGCAAAAAAAAATATACAGACGATTGAGGACCTCCTCCTTTTCGAAGTCGTTTAAAAATATAATTCAACGGAACCTTCGGCAGAATTCGACGACCGAATTCGAAATCAACCTTCCCTACTTCCCTAATCTTTCGTGGCCCAACGTTCAGCTCACGTTACCTCAGGCTAAGGATAATCGCTGATTTATGGCTAATATCCTCCATGATTTACCAGTATTTCTGCCTCCATTTTTTTTTCTTCGCACCTTTAACGCATGTACTGAATTTTATTACATCGCTTTGTGTTAGTTTTACTCGGTTATAACTGTCCGAAGTTTCTTGGAGATTTTATGCTGATGCTTTAAGAGAATCTGTGCCAAGTGGTCGTGGAGTTTTTGAGTTATCTGTCTTCTTGTTTTAAGACCTTGGTTGACTTTCCAGTGTAGGCCGTTTTAATCGGTGTATAACGTTATCATGTTATATCATTTTTATCTCACAAAGCGACGCGCGCTTTACTTGTGTTAACCAAGGATAAAAACGCGTTGTGAATGTGTGCATGAAGAGGAGTAGCATAAGCACATAACACACATAGACACACTTCCGACTTCGCCATTGTCTTGGACGATACCGAGAGCTCCTGCGCTTACACACACATTAACAGCGTGTTTGCACACTTGGTAAACACAAGTAAAGCGCGCGTAGCTCTTGAGATAAAAATACTGTACAATTTTACTGTAATGTGAGGTCAAACATAGCTTTTTCATTTTTCAAATATTTATCTTCATGAATTATTTATTTATTCGATAAGGCTCGCTAGCTCCAGAAATTACTGAACACATATTGAAAACATCATTCTGTTTCTATCAATCGTTTGAAGATGATAGGGACAGAATGATGTTTTAAATACATTTAGCCCTAAAATGTATTAGAAAAATACGTAGGTACATACAATAGATAAGCTTTCGGTAAACGTTAGCGTCGCGCTGCTTCAAAGTCTAATAGAATTATTGCTGTATGTAAAAGTTCATGCTCGCAGCTTTGTAATCAAATGCTTCTCAAACAAAATCCCAATTCAAAATTAATTTTCATGAAAACTTTTCGGTTTATTTTTTTAATAAAATCTTTTGATATCAAATGAAAACAATATTAGTTTTCAAAGGTGAGTTATAATATGAGTATGATGAACAAACTTTATTTTATATACTTAAAATATACCTATATATACATATGTACATAAACTCACGCCTTCCCATGGGGTTAGGCAGAAACTATAGAACGCGACCTGCTAAGATCCTTACATTTTCCTTTTGCTTCGTTAAAATGCATGTTGTTGCTGAGCAAATGAATGTTTTCTGTAAAATGTTTCTTTGTATCAAACATATAACCACGTAACGTAACGTGCATTGCTTGCAAGTGTTAGCATTTTCAGAAAAAACAGTTTTATGTTGTTTAGTAGTAATTCTTAAGACTTAAAAATTAAAGTCCAGTGTATGGTTGGTGGTATGGTGGTATGGTTCGTGAACGGGCGCTGTCAGTGGGGACTGGTCATTTCTTAGCTGCCACGGCTTATTTTATTTGAATTTAATATTTGAATTGCTTTTGTCTTTTTATTACGGAGGCTTTTAACGTTCTGCATCGTTCTCACATGCATAATTTCAACATGAACGATGTAACCAATATTTCGTAACCATATTTTGATTTAAAAGAGTGTCCATGAAGTTTCTTGCCCGTTCTTCTCCATAGGTACCTACTACGCTTTGGAATGGGTAACTAGCTTCATCTTTCTGACTGACCGACCCCTTGACAATTCAAAAGTGCCTGTAATTGGATTATTTGAAATAAATGCTTTGAGTTTGAGTTTGAAAATATTGGCCATGCAAAAAAATGCATGATCAGCCTATAAAGTTCCCACTTCTGGGACACAGGCCCCATCTTGGTGAGAGGGAGTGGGCTGTAATCCACCACGTGGGCCCAGTGCGGGTTGGTGGATGTCACATTTCTTCGGATTTTGAAGACTGGTTCGTATTTCTTATGCCTTACCGTAAATCTTAAATTCAAGGCTCCTTCCAACAGGCGCGACTCGTGACGCGAATCGCACGCGACACAAAAGCACCACCTGTCGCGCGACGAGCGGTGTCTGATTGCGATACAACGCAGCCTAAATCACTGGTTTTAAAAGCATGAAATCTTGCGCAAGAGTTCCTCATATAAAGAAAGTGAGCACTAAGGAAGGATTTTTAAAAACCCTTACCCTAAGGAGGTCAAATAGGGGATGAAAATTTGTATGGAAGTTCGTCATTTTATGCTTGGTTCCTATAAACAAAAACGAATCGTTTTGCTTACCAATGGTAGCGTTTTTTATTGCCAAACTGGGCATATAAATAGATTCGTAAGCAAATTTTCCCTGTGATGGCAACTTCCATATGGGAGGGGTTACTATGCAAAGCTATGAAATCTTTGCTTCATTATTGGTAAAGATACAAGAGTTTAAATTTTAACCAATAAAGGGTCCGTAAATTATAAGAATCGGCCATTAGCCGATGCGAAATCCCATTGGGCACATGGCTTATACTTAAATAAACCTTCTGAATGAACGTTTTGCGTTGACACACAACAGTTAGACAAAATATTTCAAACATTTATTTATTACATATAAAAAAAAAACAAAATACGTTTAAACGTTGAACTCAAAGGCGTTTGATTATATTTTATTTTTTAGCATGGAATATTTGAATGTGCCATGTTTTGAACGATGAAGTTCGAAAATAGAATAGGAATCTGAAATAAAAACCAAGCGGAGGTATCGGTAATAGAACTAAGCTGAAACCGTTATGGTAGGCACAAAAACTGTCTATGTGGAGTATTTTCAACTCAAAACATAACATCACGCCTGTGATCCCCGAAAGGTTAAGCTGAGGTATACCTATAGTACACCCACATTTATCCAGTTATGTTTAAGTCCCATGTAATAGGGGTGAGCCTATTGCCGTCAACTGGGTAAAAATCCAGACTCCGGGCTTCTACTGAAAAAAATCTGATGGAAAAACTCAATAACACCTTGCTTGACCTGGGAATCGAACCAGTACTTATAAGATATTCATAAATTAACTCACCGAAAAAAGCATAACCAAAGTATCTATCGTCACTCCAACTTTATACGCAAATAGAAGATGCAAAGAAGGCAGAGACATCTTTAAATCTTATTCGCGACGATGCGTCACTTATAGTGTAATTTGGATAGTTTTTATAATATAACTTAAATTCAGTGATAATAGTGCTAGTTATACCATAGAAACACTTCTAATATTGTTTAGTGCATAAAACCGTAAGTATGATCCATTAAAACCTCAATTAAGTGGACTAAACAGTCGAAAACCGTAGTTTATTTAGTGTGTCCAGGTAACCTAGACCAAGACCTAGCCCTGGACCTAATTTTCATATATGTAGTCCTTTGAATAAGCCCATTTAATTGGGTTTGAGTGTCGTGCTGCGAAAGTTTGTGAATAATTCATTATTTTTGGTTAATGAAACATACTTTCACGGCGCGTCACGCCCTTAAAACTATAGTTGTGATGTTTAAACTATTACATTGTTTCAGTTCTATAGACCGGCCTGAGGTATCTATAACTTAATTGAAAATTGGTTCAGCGGTTTCCGAGAAAAACAGCTGACAAACACTTCTGTATCGAAAATTGAAATATTTTCTCTGTTTCCCCTGAAATAACCTTTCAGTGGAAACAGATATAGTTGTTATAGACACCTCAGACGATAGGTATTTTTATAAGGATTCCATTCATATGTAACATGCCTTATATATTTATAGTAAATAACGTGTATATAAGCTATAATGTTGCATATGTCAAATGAAAATTTCGTGTAATAAAAACTTTGAATCAGGAAGTAATTAGCGGTCCTCGTTAAAGTAAAGTTTGATAGTACGTTAGTAAACATGTAAAACATAGAAATTTCGTAGTCATCGGCAGAGTATTTATATTGTCTTACATACTTCAAAATAGTTCAAATAGTTTTTCACAAAGTTCATGAAGACTTGTGTTATTATTCAGTCACCCAGGTAAATATAAAGAGTCAGAAAGCGTCAAAAACATGGTCAAAACGTTCTCCTTTAATCAGAATAGTCAAAAACACTGGTACACATAAGAAGCAGGAAGCCACCTGGAAGATGGGAAGCAGGAAACAGTCACGAAGATAAGCAGCTGGCAGCCGTCTGAAGATATCTGCAACCTATAGGTGCAGGACGTCAGCGCCGTCTGGACAGGGAGGCCTATCCTCACACACACACAGGGATACACCTGGATAGGCTTACACACTCCCTACACCCTTCGCGTCCGACGATCACGCCCATCCGGCACAAATCTCATCTCGTACATCTTCGAGTAAAGGCTCCTAAAAACAGGCGCGACACGCGACGCGACACAAAGGCATCGCCTGTCGCGAGACGAGCGGTGCCTTTGTGTCGCTTGCGATTCGCGACATATGGTGTGCCTGTTTGAAGGAGCCTTAAATCTAAATCTAAACTAATACGAGTAATACTATGAAAAGGTAAGATTTGTTTGTTTGTAAGTTTGTATAAGGGGGTAATTTGTGGAACTCGGTAGTTCCACAAATTACCCCCTTATATTCGGATTAGAAAAAATCTTTTTGAATTTGATTGCACATTTTTTAAGAAAGGCTGGCTACTTAACATCACGCTACGACGCTTGAAGCCGACCAAAAAGAATAAAAGTCGCTAAGCGAAAACGAAGTAATTGCGCGGGCAAGCAATGCGAGGCGACGAGGTAGGTCGGGAGAACAAGAAATTTCACGCGGACGAAGTCGGGGTCAGAAGCTATAGTTATGTATATTTGCCTAATATAACCAAACTTAGATGTATCAAGTGACCTATCCTGTATTTGCTTTTTCTTTTATCTTTTCGCCGAGGACTCTCAAAGTATTAACGTACCTTCAGATCCACGTTCAATTTTCTAGACTTCAATTATCTCGCTGCTAATGAGATTTACTTTAGCAAGTTAGCAACAGCTGTGTAATTTCTAATAGGTAGACGCTTATAATTAGATTAGTTATTAATAGGTTGGGGAAAAAGTTTCTTCGCATTTTTTAAGAAAATTCAAAACATTTTTTAATATAGTTTATTTACATTTAACTAAAGTATATAGGTACCATTTTGTTCGATAACTTTTTGCCATCTTGTAGATAGGGACATGATCCCATTGCTATAGAAATTTTGGGACTTCTGATCAAAATACCGCGACACGTGGTTTTGGCAGTCTTCTCGTGATGTTAACCTGACACTGCCTAAAGAATTGTGAAGAGACCGAAACAGGTGGAAATCTGAAGGTGCAAGGTCAGAACTATACGGCGGATGCATTAACACCTCCCAGCCAAACTCTCTTAATTTTAGCTGAGTGGCTAAAGATGTATGAATAAATAGATGAACCACACCCCTTCTGTTGATTAAATCCGGCCGCTTTCTCTCAACTTCTTGCTTTAATCTCATCAGTTGTTCGCAGTAGAGTTCAGAATCGATGGTCCTGCCTGGTAGTAACAGCTTTTTTTTTTTTTTTTTTTTTTTTCCTTATCCTAGGGTTCAGCAATAGGATGGACCCTAATCTTATTACAATCTAGCCTTATAAATAGACTAATAAGTAATTTAATTATAACCTAAGCTATTAAATTGTCTTTACTAAGAATGTGTCCTATAGCACTTTTCTTATTGTCTCTATTAAGGCGAATACACTTCGTTCGTGTGTTTGTTTGGCACTTTTGTACTTTACACTATTCACTAACACTAAACACTAGCTCGGACGGTTTTGTTCTTTTAAGTCTTCTAACTATGTTTGTGTGGTCGAGAAGCTGGATTGCCTCGACGTTCACATGCTGATGAAGTCTCTTATCGTGAGCTTCTGCAAGTTTCTGGATCACTTTTTCGATGAACTCAACTTTTAGGTCCCGGTGGAGGTCATCATTTCGTATGTACCAAGGTGCATTTACAATTTCCCTTAGCACTTTGTTCTGGAATCTTTGTATAATTAATATATTGGTCTGTTTGGTGCAGCCCCATAGCTGAATACCATAAGTCCAAACTGGCATCAGGACTTGTCTGTATAGCAACAATTTGTTTTGTACGGACAGCATGGAGTTTCTTCCAAGCAGCCAATGCATTCTTTTGAATCGGAGGTCGAGTTCATCTTTTTTCTTCTTGACATGGGCTTTCCAGCGTAGCTTTGCGTCAAGGGTCATACCGAGATACTTGGCTGTATTCTCGTATGGGACTTGTTTATTGTTAATGTAAACAGGAGAATACTGTTGTTTTTTGTTGGTAAAATCTATGTGAACAGATTTGGATTCATTAAGTTTAATCCTCCATTTTTTAGTCCAGTCATAAACTTGATTGACAGCCGTTTGTACCTTTTCTACTGCTTCTTCGTGGCTGTTTCCTACAGCCATTATGGCTGTATCATCAGCAAAGGTCCCAATCGTGTTTTTCTCTAATTCAGGAATATCGCAAGTGTATAGTAGGTACAGGACCGGACCTAACACACTTCCTTGCGGTACGCCAGCTTTAATTTCTTTCAGTTCTGAGTACGCGTCTTCTTGTCTTATTCTAAAGACTCTGTTCAGAATGTAGGATTCTAATATATCTGCAAACTGCTTTGGTAACAGGCTCTTCAATTTATGTATAAGGCCTTCATGCCATACTTTGTCAAACGCTTGCGCTACGTCCAAGAATACAGTAGAACATACTTTCTTGTCTTCAAGGGCGTTTTCTATTACATTTGTGATCCTATGCACTTGATCGATGGTAGAGTGTTTTTCTCGAAATCCAAATTGGTGCTCTGGTATTATGTTTTTGCTATCAATTATTGGTTTAAGCCGTTTGAGTAGCAGCTTTTCAAATAGCTTGGACATGATTGGTAGCAAGGAAATAGGTCTATAAGATGATGTTTCGTGAGCCGGTTTCCCTGGCTTAGCTATCATTATTACTTCGGCCACCTTCCATAAGTCTGGTACATATTTAAGCCTTAGTGCGGCATTGATTAGGGTCGTTAACTTAACCAGACCCTTTCTTGGGAGGTTATGAAGTACTTCTCCTGTTATTAAATCGTAACCTGGCGATTTTCGTGTACTTATATTACGTTTAATTTCTTGTGCGACTTCTCTCGGTGTTACTAGTTTTATGGTAATTTCATTTTCTGATATCACCATATTAGCCAAAGTGAGATCTTCAATGATTTCCCCGTCGTTTGGTTGAAAGATATTTTCTAGGTACTCTGCAAACCTCTTTGCTTTTTGCTCGTTAGTAACCGCCCATTGCCCATTTCCACATTTGATAGGTGGGACATGGGTAATCGGCCTTTTTAGGTGCTTAGTAGCCTTCCAAAGGGAGTAATCTGTCCTTTGGTCGTTGCTTAGGCTCTGAATATAGGTTTTGGTTGAGTCGTCTTTAAAGTCTTGGATTAGTCTTTTTACTTTTTTTGTCAGGTTATTTAGTTTTCGTTTATCATCAGGGCACCTAGATTGATGCCATGTTTTTCTCTGTCTTCTTTAGTAGTCTCTTCTTTTCTTCTGTTCAGTTTTCTTCTGTAGTAACAGCTCATAATGAATAATGCCCTTCCAATCCCACCACACACACAGCATCACCTTGTTGCGAGTTAACCCGGGTTTCGCCACAGTCTGTGAAGCCTGACCGGCCTTTGACCACGACCTTTTTCGCACGTTCTTGTCGTACGTGATCCACTTTTCATCACCAGTTATCAGCTTCTTCAAAAATGGTTCGGTTTCATTACGTCGTAATAAAGAATCACAAATGAGTACACGGTTCATTAGGTTTCTTTTAGTGAGCTCGTGAGGTACCCAAATATCGAGCTTTTTTGTGTACCCAGTTTTTTTCAAATGTGCCAAAACTGTTTTGTGGTTAATTCCCAGTTCTTCAGCTACGTCGTAACTACCGATATGCCGATCTTGCTCGACTTTTTCAATAATGGCATCCATTTTATCCGTAATAGGGCGACCAGAGCGACGTGCATCTTTGACATCAAAATTTCCGGATTAAAAACGCTTAAACCAAATTTGTGCTACTCTCACAGACACTGCACTAGGTCCATAAACATCGCAATTTTGTTTCGCGGCTTGCGTTGCATTTTTACCTTTTTTGTTGTAAAATTTTAAAATGTATCGAATTTCTTCATTAGATACACTCATCTTGACAGTACGAAAAACAAATGAAAATCACACATTTTCCTAATTTGAATTTGGAATTAAGTTCTTTAAAATTTAAACTTTCAATGATACCAAAACCAGCCAGATACAAATAGTATAGCCAAAGCCAAGCCCGATTTTATTACAATTTCATATATACTATAATGCGAAAAGACTTTTTCCCCAACCCAATACTCGTATGTATATCTATGAAAGCTTGATCAAAAGATTTAGGGGTCCATTATAAAATATGGCACGGGCCAACAAAAACGGTCTGACGATGATCTCTACTGAACTGAACTGAATGACTGTAAAATTTAAGTTCAGGCAGTAAGAACATAAGCAGTTGCTTTGACAGAAAGAAAAAAAAAATGAAAGAAAGAATAAAGTTTATTTGGAGACAGTTCGTGGAACAAAAAATAAAAAAGTGAAATTAATGTTTAACAACAACAGTGTGTGCCTCACGACTGCGTCAAAAAGGTTCATTTCAGCATTAATGCTACACAGATGCTATCTGACGCTGGTCTTCTAATAAACCCTTAGGGACAGGTGACGGGGACTGCAATAGAAACTGTATTCGATCCACAATTTCGCAATTGTTGTGTTGTTACCTGTGGGCATTAGGCAGGGCCTGTGTTTCATGGGCGTGTTTGTGCACGATCCCTCCAAAAATACCAACAGAAAGAAGTATCAACATATGAATGAAAACTCACTCAAACTCAAAGTAAGACGTTTTTTTCAATTAGGTAATTAAAAACAGGTACTTTTGCAAACAGTCAGAAAGATGAAGCTATAGTTGCCCATTCAAAAGCGTGGCAGGTTGCTAGGGCGAAAAACGGGTGCGCGCAGGTCCTCACCGGACATGGCTGTTTCGGGAGGTTCCTGTTTAGGATAAGGCGGGAGGAAATCCCCGGGTGTTATCATTGTGTGGATCGATCTGAGGACACGGTGGAGTATACGGTGGAGGTCTGCCCCGCTTGGGCGGAGCACCGCCGTGTCCTCGTGGCGGTGATCGACGGCGGCGCACATTGGGGACAAAATGTTCAAAACCACCTAGAGGCCTCAAATATTAGGTCTTTACCTATGAAATTGCCGTTCTGCAGTACTGGCCATTTCAAATCAAAATAATTTTTGTTTGGCTAAGAATTCTAATTTCAAATTAATTTTATTTTAAAAACATGTTTTTTTTTTTCTAAAAGTAGTCATTTCTTTATTGATTAGTGTTACATTTTCATCGCATTTCAATCTTTTTCGTCATCATGGATACGTTAAAAATTCGAGTAATTATGGAATATGAGTACCGTCGTGGCAGCAACGCGGCACAAGTGGCACGCAACATCAATGACGTTTACGGAGCTAACACTACAAACCAACGCACCACCTGTTATTGGTTTGCTCGCTTCCGTTCTGGAAATTTCGACCTGAAAAATGAACCTCGCGGTCGTCCGAAGACTTTGGTCGACAATGACGAATTAAAGGCGATTGTGGAAGCTGATGATACACAATCTACGGCTGAATTAGCAGCAGCTTTCGACGTTAGCGTCAAAACAATATTGGTCCATTTGCGTCAAATTGGCAAGGTAAAAAAGCTTGACAAATGGGTGCCCCACGAACTCAATGATCGCCAGCGCGAAGTACGCGTCGAGACGTGCCTTGCACTGCTCAACAGACACACAAATGAAGGAATTTTGAACCGCATTGTTACCTGCGATGAAAAATGGATTCTGTTTGATAACCGTAAGCGCTCAGCAAGTTGGTTGGATCCTGGTTCAGCACCTAAACAATGCCCTAAACGAAAACTTACCCCTAGAAAAGTGATGGTCACTGTTTGGTGGTCTAGCGCCGGTGTGATTCATCACAGCTTCTTACCAAACGGGGTGAGCATTACTGCAGATGTGTACTGTGAAGAACTGAACACAATGATGGAGAAGCTGGCGCATCTCCAACCAGCATTGGTCAATCGCTCGTCTCCGCTGCTCCTGCACGACAACGCGCGACCTCATACTGCACAGCAGACGGTCTCCAAGTTGCAAGAACTGGGGTTGGAAGCTCTCCGTCATCCGCCCTACTCACCAGACCTTGCGCCTACAGACTACTACTTTTTCCAGAATTTGGATAACTTCTTGGCGGGAAAAAAAATTAATACCCGAGAGGCAGTACAAAATGCCTTTGAAGAATTTGTTGCCTCCCGTCCAGCTGATTTCTTTAAGAAGGGCATCAATAAACTGCCACTGCGATGGCAAAGATGCATTGATTGCATGGGTGATTACTTCGATTAATACAAATAAAAAATTCATGAAAAAAATTCGTTTAAATTTTTTCATACAAAACGGCAATTTCATAGGTAAAGACCTATTATTAACCAAATTAAACCATTTTTGCACAGAAATGTTTGAAATTAAATTCCAAAGACACTCACGAAGCCCGATTTGCGAAATTAGGCTGTAATTTTTTATGTTATGACTGATTTTATATTATACTCTAGTGATCATGAGTTTTTTTCCTGATACGAAATAAACAATGAATATATTAGAGGGTTAATCGTGTTGCAAATTGTTTATTCGTAGAATGTTTTGCAAAATTCAGTTATTTAAACAATTTGATTAAACAAATTTTTGCAAAATTATATTTTGTTTTAAAGTAAATTTAAGGGTTTTTTTATGCACAAAAATTAAATATGCTACTAATGTTTAGAAACAATTTTAATTATTAAGTTGTTTGAATAATTTGTTTAACAAATTTTTTAAAAATTATATTTTTTTTCGAATATTTTTCAGTTTTAAAGTTATGTAATGTGCTGAATTCTAATATACTATTTATATTAAGTTGAAATGCGTGACTGAAAGGGTTAAAGAACAGGGTAAAACTCGATTTACCTTGGTTTTAGTGGGTTATGAAGTTTTAGATTTAAGGAATATTAGAAATCCGGCTTCGTCAGTCTCTTTAGAATTTAATTACAAACATTTCTGTCCAAAAATTATCTCATTTGGTTTATTTTTGCGATCTCTAGGTGGTTTTGAACAAAAAATTGGCTCTATCCCCAATGTGCGGCGATCTCTCGCTTCCGGCCCTGGCTCAGGCCACGGTACTGGGCGAGAGGGAATGGGAAGCAGTCACGTCCTTCTGCGAAGCAGTAACGCTCGCGAAGGAGGAGGCGGAACGTGTGAGGGAGAGGTAATCATTGCACCCTCACGCCCCTAGTCGCCCCAGGAGGAGACACCCTGGGCGTCGGGAGTTGATAGGCAACTCCCGGCCACCGTAAGCGCGGGCTTGCGGATGGCGAGCAATGGGTAGCTTACCGTCCGGTAAGGACCAGGCCCGGGTCGAAGGCGCGTTGAGTTCCACCCGCGGCTCAAAGAGATTTCAGCATAATTGACGGGGTCCGATAGGGCCGATGCCTGTTGGGGTAGCGGATTGTTCGAAAGAGTAACCGTGGCCTTGGTGCACAGGCAAGTTAAGGAACACGGGTGGGTTTTAGTCATTAAGAGTCTGACACGCCCTTCCGCTCCGCCCAGAGCGGCAGAGGTCATTTGATGATTCTCAACCAAAAAAAAAAAACGGAAAACGGGCATGAAACTCCATGGACCCACTTTTAAATTAAGAAAATAGAAACTAAACCAGCCAATATTACTTAAATAACCTCTAATATAAACTACATGAATCCCAGACCACTAACCTGAGATCATTCACCCCACCACTCAAATTAAGCACCCAAGGGAAAGCAGACGTAAAGCTTTTTCAAATCTTTTGACTTAAGAAGTCCAATCCAATTTTGTTCAAGACCCTAATTTGTAATGTGATGGGGTGGGAGATTAGTTTTGTTTCTAAGTTAAATTGAAACTACTTATGGGCTAGTAGAAAATTAGTCTAGGCAGATATAACTTGTTAAGGGGGATGCGCCAAGGTAGCCCGCGAAATTCAATTTTTCTTACGTTTTTTTGCAATTTTCAGGTCAGTATCAGGTTGTATGTTGATCTAAATATGATCCACGGCCGTATCAAATATTTATTTATAGAATTAAAATCATAAAAATTATCAATACATCTATCTAAGTTCATATTACCATAATGAATGACTATTTCATGAAATCATGACATTTGCAGCCAATTCTAACTTAAGGAGTTGTATTGCTGATTCTAATGATTATAATTCTGTAAAGCCATATTTGTTACGGCCGCGAATCATATTTTAATCAACATAGAACCTGACAGTGACCTGCAAATCGCAAAAAACGTAAGTACTTTTGAATTTCGCGGGCTACCTGAGTGCATCCCCCTTAATCTTGTATAATTAAGGCTGTAGATTTTAATTATGATAATGGCGTCAATTTGTGGTTATTTGTTCAAAGTAAAAATGATACCAGCCTATTCGAGTCCCACTGCCGGGCAAAGGCCTCTTCTCATACGCAAAAGGCACGCGATTGATCACGAGCATTGATTGAAGTGCAGTGGTGACCCGGTAGTAACGGCCCAGACTTACGAGTTGTAGGTCGTGGGTTCGAACCCAGGCAGAGAGGCGCTTTACTTTGTTTAGAAAAAACTCAAAACGGTGAAGGAAGACATAGTTCAAATACGTGGCGAACGCATCCCATTCAAACAAGTAATAAAATACCTAGGAGTCTGCCTGGACAAGAGGCTCCCGATGAACAAAACTTTCAAAAAAAAAAAAACATAGGTCAAGAGAGAAAGGAGCGCTCCACCCAATCATCGGCTACCGCTCCAAGCTAAGTGTCAATGTCAAGCTGCTAGTCATTCAGGCATGCTTACTACGGATACTGATAGACTACGGAGTAATACAACTGCTACCGAGGTACAGCAAAACAATCCTGCTCAAGCTTGAGAGGCAGTATAAAATGGCATTAAAGAGAGCCGCATAGTTACCCAGACTCACTGACACTGATCTACTCTGGGAAATACTACAACAAGACCCGTGGCACATTCGTGCGCACGACCTCCACGGCGACATGATAGACCGTCTCAAATCTCTGTCGATCGAAGGGCTACATGAACAAGGCTCGGCGTACACGCACTATGGGCAACACAATGCCTTTCTTTACGCTACTAGAGTAGAAGAAATTCAATATATAAAAAAGATAGGGACATGCTCTTCAAACGCCTGGCCCCCTTTCGACAGCTTAGGCTATGATCGTAGCGTCACTCATTGAGTAGTAAGCTGCTAGCCGCTGGGACTTTATCCTCACCTAGATTTATATAACCACGAGTAATTCGCGGAAAGAACAAGGATAGGTTTCAAAAGCTCCCACTCTGTGGACAAACTGAAGCACATACCTTCTTGTAAAATGAGACTTATTTAAGTGACATGCTATATTAAAACTAGAGAAATAAATGAATTCTGATTCTGATTCAATGGGCCCGCGTGGCGGATTATGACCGACTCCCTCTCACAGAGACGAGGTCTGTGTCTATGTTCTATGTTTATGCTCTTGTGACCGTACCTAACGGACCCCAGGCTGATAAAATTTTCGTTTTTCCTAATTATGCTAATATTAGTATTACGATCGGCTTTCCTTTGAGGGAAAGGGAACACGCCCCCCCAGCCGTGTTCCTGTAGGGCTCGTCACCAAACTTGACCAAACAAACCAAACCAAACAAAATCTAACTTATTCCTTATCTGTCATCGTCCTTTGCTTGAAATGAAGAGATTATAAATTCCATGGTCAAAAAAAACAAGGTCTGGCATTCCGGCAGTGACACATGCTTACGTCACTATCCAGTTGCCACTTTATTGCAACAAAACACGAATTATGGAAACATTTTCAGTCACCATTCTGTTAAAAAAATATATAAAGCATCTAAATTGTCGTTTCGTTTTTCTAATCAAACGTAACAATTCAATTTAAACAATACCAACGTAATTGTTAGTTAAAACCTCTTTGTTTTATACGATTCGCACAGGTAATAAAGGCAGTTGGGGCTGGTAACACAGCGGTGATGACGTAGACTTGTGTCTCCCACGTGATCACTGTTTCTCGGAATGCTATACCTAGCGAAGTATATTATTATACCATGATAAATTCAAAAAAAAAGTGTAGTTTGTTACCACTAGGGATTGCAATCCCGTAGCTAATTCAATCCTGCGGGATCGATATGCGGGATTACTCAATCCCGCGCGGGATCACGCGGGATCCCGCATCTTTGAAATTATGCTATAAAATCAAATTGAAATTACAGATTTTTGTGTAAAAATCAACTTTTATTAAACATTTCTTACATTAAGGAACATAAATTATTTATTTTCTATTATTTAAGTATAAGTAATTAGTAATCTGTTTTCTTAGATTCAGCTTCAATCTTGACCACTTTCCGTACTTTTTCAATAGATCGTCATATGTTGTAGAAATCATTTAAAGTAGCAGTGAATTTATATTTAAAGTCACACCCTGTTCATTGCACCCTATTCATGTGCGGAACGGCAACGTCGTCGCACTCGTGCTAGTCGCGATTAACGCGAAAGTTTTAGCGCCAAATTTTTTATTTGCGGGATCCGCGGATTCGCGCTTTGAAGCTGTGGGATCCAGCAGACTAATAAAAGCAACGGGATCCCGCGGATTCCCGCGGGATCCCGTTGCTTTTATTAGTCTGCAAAACGGGATTGCAATCCCTAGTTACCACGCAACCACTGCCACATAACCCAATTTCTAATAAATCCAAAAGTTCACTCTGAATTGTTTCTAAGAAATTATTTCCATCATCACGTAAATTTGCGTCACTTAAAACTCTGCCTACCCTCGAATCGTGAGCGAAATCCATAATTCATAAGAAATAATACTTTCTGATGCATCGCGCGTCATATATGCTCAACTAAGATCTGAGAAGAAAGGGGGATACGGCTTTTAATAATATTACGACAAGATTAGAGAATGGTCGTCATGGGATGGTAGCAGAAATATTAAAATAATGAATTAAAATCATCATCAATTCAGCCGAAAGGTGTTCACTACCGCTGATAAATATATGAATTTAGATAGGATAGATAAATCCTTTATTTGTTGCACACAAAAGATAGCACAGCATGCAAAAGCTTGATTAGATAATAATTATAAAATAACAATGAAAGTGATGGCAGTATGTGCTGCTTTTAAAAGATTCGCCTAAAATCGTTGTAAACTGCAAGAAAACAGTGGCTAGAGCTTGAAGGCCCTGCAGTGAAAACGCATCATAGTATGTTTGCCAACGACGAGATGTGTCATGTTTACAACATGGAACATGATAAGAGGAATCTAGCACTAAAATGACATAGCACAACCAGCCAAATTGTCTCATTTAATGAGCACAATATGCCAAATTCGGACATACACAAGAGGCACAAAGATATCCTCCTTTCCATGATCGGTAATGACCATCGTCTCGAGATGGAATTATTTTTGTTTCGACCTCCTGACCTGACCTCGAACAACGACGAGGTCATATTTACCTTAGGTATAGCGAATTCTTGGCAATAAAAGTTTCGATATAGATCATATTGGGCTTCGGGTTATCTCTTGGCGTTGACGTCACATAATTCTAGTTTATTTTATAGGTATAAAAGAAAGATAAATATAGTTGGTTGGTTATATTATTATTTTTATTTGTAATCGGCTGGATAAAATTTATAATCTAAACAATGTACAAAAAATGGTTTAAGCATGTTATTTTATTAATTAACTCTTTAGCTTTATTAATGCTAAACTGATTTTAGTCGTGATAACTGCTGCAAGTAAAAGCTGTTTTTGATGGAATAGGTATTACGAGCATGAATGTAGGTCATCATATCCTTACTTACTACGCTTGTCAATATTAGACCATCTGAAATAAGATTAATAATAAAATTGGTGATTTCAGAGCACTTTCAGGCCTTCTTCTCAACATTTCAGTCAACTGATTAAATATTTAATCAGTTCTATATTTAAATTTCCTTAGGGCATTCGTCGTAAACCAAATACTAAACCGGTGGTTTGAATGTTGGTGAACACAGGCCTTAATACTCTCGGACCGATAGGCACGTATATTCGACACTAAGGCTGAATGTCCCTTGCACGTCATTAAACAACAAGGTCTGTTTTTGTTAAGACCAATTTAGGGCTGTTAGGTAGTTTCAATCTTACTGAAGTTTCAATTTACAGGGAGTTTTTGTCGCCCTAGAAGGACATATTGTGTCCTTATTGGTGATGTTTTTCAGAAAGGTCAGGTGCGTAGTAGGTACTCGTAACCGGCGAGGGTGTGTGACCAGATGTATTAACGTAAACGAGGCAAAAGGAGTATGTAAGGATCGTGGCAGGTGGCGTTCTGTAGTTTCTGCCTACCCCCATAGGAAGAAGCCGTGAGTTTATGTATGTGTATGTTTTTTCAAAAGATATAAAGTAAATACGACGACGACTATATGTACCTTGCTTATTATTTCACCGCCGGTAGGGGAGACCATAACTAAACGTGATAAAACATGAAAATTATTACAAAAAACAAATAATAATAAACTACAGGTAGCTACGGACAGCAAAAATGTCGGATAAATTACAAACCAAGCGAATGTGTGCTGTCAACATGACGGGTACGAGTGACATTATCTAATGCGCCTGACGTGGCCTGACGTTGCCTGACGTGGCCTGACGTGTGCTCAACATACATTATGACGTCTATTATTTATGAAACAGGCACAAATTATATTTCAAAATAATGTAGGTGTGGAATTTCATGACCATTTTCATAATTTTTCTTTTATTTTAAGGTAAAAACATGTAGGTAGGAGAATTTTTGTTAAGTCATCATTTACGAACATTTTAATATGGTTGGCCGATTAGTTTAGAACTCAATTAGAGCCATTAGTCATGAGCTGACTGGTGAGATCGCGAACCAAATCACGAAAATCTAGATAAAACTAACAAAGGAAGGTACAAGCAAGCGTCTGATGGACGAAAGGTAAATGATAAATACTAAATGATTTTATTTCTGTAAGTAGGTTTGTTCAAACACTTTCACACGTCAATCATATTTTAAAACTAGATGAGGTCGGCGTTTCCTATCTCACTACTCTGAGAAGAAACGCCGAAATAAATTCAGAGGTCACAGTCTCTTTTAAAGTCCAGACATAATCTTGGTCAGATAAGGTACACATACACATGCATACATAAACTCACGCCTTCTTCCCATGGGGGTAGGCAGAAACTACGGACCACCACCTGCTATGATCCTTACATACTCTTTTTGCCTCGTTTACTTTCATACATCTAGTCATACACGCACGCCGTTTGCGAGTACTACGCACCTGACCTTTCTGAAAAACATGACCAATAAGGTCACTATGTGTCTTCCTAGGTCGTCCCGTCCCGGCGTTTCCACTCTCATCTGCCTTGTAAATATATTTTCCCAGATAGCAATTTAAACTTGAATCCGACTTGCAATAAGTTTGATGTGTCAAAAGTGAAGGTTTGATCCAAATTTGCCATGGCAAGTATATACACTTGAGGCAAGTTTAAATCAAACTGTCTAGTTTCCCAGCGACAAACTTGCATAATGTCTGTTTCTATAAAGTTTATGCAACATCGACATTTCAAACTTGCATGATGACTGTTTCTGCAAACTATACAAAGTCACACGGACGTTAACACATTAAATAATACCATGTATACCACATGGCATACTTTGACCATTAATTTTTTTTTTATGAAATCCATTCATTAAAAAAATCTGCTGTTCCATACATTTTTTTAGGTATACGAACAACAGATTTTTTTAAGTGAATAATTTCATTCAAATTTAGTATATATGGTCAAAGTATATACCATGTGGTATACGTGGTACCATTTAATATGATGAGGTCCACGCCACTTTGTATACAATGTTGACACACTTGCTTTTCTTTATTGCACATCCTTTCAAGGCTTGAAGGCCTCTAGATAACAGTGGTCGCTGAGTTGCAACGAGTATTCGGTTACTATTCGGTATTCGGCGTATGAAACTGAACGCGATCAGCACATAAAATACGTTTAAGGGCTGTCAGTGTCATTATTTTCTGTTGAATATTGAACGCGGTTTAGATGTGCTGATCGCGTTCGGTATCATTGGTGAAATTTTCATTAAGGCGGAACCTTCAGGTTAGCCCGCGAAATTCAAATTTTCTTACGTTTTTTTGCAATTTGCAGGTCACTGTCAGGTTGTATTTTGATTAAAATATGATTCGCGACCGTAACAAATATGGCTTTACAGAATTATAATCATTAGAATCAGCAATACATACGTTCTGTCTGTTATTCCCCAGCACGATAAGCAAATTACGCGCGTCCCTCACGCACGCACAACACAACAGAAGTACTCTCATTATATTAGTCTATGATGTGTACTGGAGTGTAATGTACTTAATCCACTGGGCTACTGGCACAGACCATGGTATAATAATATACTTTAGACCATGGCACAGACTAACTAATCGTGCAATAACATATAGTATTGTATTGTAAGCCATCATGGCGTCAAGTCAAAACTTGCCTCGCCGCCGTCGGTGAGTGTTATTCGTTGGTCAAAACACGCGAGATGCGATGCGTCAATAAGTGTCACCAATGCGATTGACAACGTCACACTTTTTAGTCAATCATAGCGTGCTGCACTCATACAGTGCACGCGGCGACCAATCCTGTTTATTTGCGCCCGTCCCACCTCTTACCCCGCTACGCATTCCTATCTTCTTGTGCCGGTAACGGAAAACTCAAGTTTGTACCAGACTTAAAACAAGTTTTATACTTTCATCTTTGAAATATAACGCAAAATTCAAGACTGCTACAGACTTACCTTAAACTTCAATCTTCATCCATAAATTAACAAGCTTGCAGTAATATTGCCTCAAACTTATTTTATCATATTTGAGGTGACAATTTAAAATCAAATAAAAATCAAGTTTGTAGCAAACTGATCTGCTATCTGGGTTGTTAGTCGCCCTTCATTCATCCTCTCAACATGACCAAACCATCTAAGAATACTCTTTACAATTTTTGTCACTACAACTTCTTTTAAACCGCACTGTTGCCTTATCACATCATTCTTCAGACTATCAGGGGTCTTGGGTTTGAATCTCAACCAAATATTGCACTCTCGACGTCGACTCCTAATACTAACTTCCTCTAGACGTTATTACCTCAAGAGCTAGAGTTAATCAGTTATTTATGCTATAGTAGTTTAGCGACGTTTATGTATGGAATTGAAGTTTGACTTAAGAATGACATTAGTCACGTTTTGAACAAGTATCAAGTTTTAGTGGTAAGAGGCTTAATCATATGTCAATGTGTTATTAATACGAACAACGCACATAATATTTAAGCTAGAGTAGAATATAATACTCTTTATTATGTACACCATAAAAGTAACAGATATAATACACACATATCACAATACACACATATTACATACACACAGATTAGCACACACAAAACACACACACAACACACACACACACACAAACATAATATTAGCTCACTTCACTTTACTTTATCAATTCTCAAACGACCACGAGCAAACCCACAACAAAAGCAAGGTGCACATTACCCGATGATGTTGCGCTATCTACCGTCCAGACTGTGTGTCCGCGTTTTATTTCCTGCGGGAACCCGTTCTCCAGTAAAAGTATTACTATTGATTTTCGATTGATATTAGTTTTGTTGTATGTTCCAGATGTTTTATTCGGTAAACAAGTTTATTGTGTATTGTTTATTTATCTACGAGTAGGATGTTAGATATAAGATAATGTATTATTCAGTAGCTTTAGAAGTTGAGGTACAATTGGGTATAGATTTATTTTATGTTTTTGGTTACCTTACAAGCAAAATCAAAAAAATCTTACTATTTTATTTCACATTTTCACATAAACCAACATGGGCACTTAGGAAACGTCAGAAGCTAGGTGCATGGTTCCAATTGGTCGTTTCCTATGGAAGCCAGCAAGAAACTCCGCGGTTAGAGCGTTTCCGCACTGCATCCGATTCGAATCCGAATTCAAAATCCAAATTCCATCCGAATTGAAAATGTTCTAAATTCGGATGTATGGTATTCGGATCTTATAGTTAATGATATCGGCTTCTATAGTAACCTTCAAACCGAAAGATAGCAACGTAAAAATAGGTACCTACTACGCTTTGGAATGGACTAGCTTCATCTTTCTGACAGACCAACCCCTTGACAATTCAAAAGTGGCTGTAATTGGATAATTTGAAATAAATGCTTTGAGTTGAGTTGAGTTGATTTGCTTGGCGACAGAAACTACTGTACTTCTGCGAACGAGATTATTTATTTATTTATTATTTATTAAAACTTTATGCACAAGTAAAAAAAGTACTGTTCAATGGCGGATTTATTGCCTGAGGCATTTTCTACCAGTCAACCTTAGGTTGATGCAGAGACTAAACATGGTAGGTGCAACATAAGGGATAGATAACTCTAAAAGGAATAAATACTAATACATACATAAAACGAAAATAAACTTTGTCAAGAGAAATAACGATAGGTAGAGGAGAAAACGAATCCAGCAAATCAGCGCTCGGTTGATTCTGCCAACTTCTTACGAACATGTTCACGTGCCTTCCCTCTAAAAGATAACCGACTGGTTGCCGTCCTGGTGGATGTTCAAAGGAAGCGCATTCCAAAGAAAGACTGCCTGGACAAAGAAAGAAGAGTGAATGAAACCAGAGCGGTGAGAAGGACATCTATAATCAGCTTATAATGTTCCCACTGCTGGGACACAAGCCTCCTCTCTGTGAGAGGGAGTGGGCCGTAATCCACCAGGCGGGTCCAGTGCGGGTTGGTAGATGTTACATGTCTTCGAATTTTTGGTTCTAGGACATATCGGTTTCCTCACAATGATTTCCTTCACCGTTTTGAGAGCAGTGGTGGTGAAATAATTTACAGAAAGTAAAGCGCCTATGTGGGTTCGAATTTACGACCTACAAATCCTAATTTGCGGCCCTGACCACTAGGCCAGCACTGCTCGAGAAGGACATCGAAGAAGACAATTGTTGATGAAACGAAGATTTTTTGGACGAGTTCCTCCACAGACAGCTCTATCTACTACTAAAATTCGGATAAGTTTATACTATTTACGGATTATTTTATTACAAGGTAAGCTTCTTATGAAAAAGCTCGTCTGGGAAGTAAAACAAAATTCTTTCATTTCTATCACCTAACAGCGAGGGAAGTTACTGTACTGTAGCTCTAGTTGCTGGGTTACATTTTGAAGATTATAGATTACAGGTACTCAAAACTTTTCAGCGTTGGTTTATGGTTCACTAAATTTACTTTTGTTCTACGTCGTGTCGATGGCACGACACTGTATCAAATTTTGTTGGCCCAAAACTTTGTTGGCCCAAAACTTTGTAGGCCCAAAACAATGTTGGCCCAAAACTTTGTTGGCCCAAAACTTTGTTGGCCCAAAACTTTGTAGGCCCAAAACTTTGTTGGCCCAAAACTTCGCCACTTCCACTGCATCGTCGGTGGCAGCGTGGAAGTTGCTATGGCTGTATTTTTTGGGGCATAAAGGACAGGATAAGAGGTCGGACATAAAGATAAAGATATTTTATTTTGCAAATATGGGTACCCAGTACCCACAGTACATGGTGTTAAAGCGAATAGGTTCAGCCATATTTTACCAGTAGGTATGCAAAAGTTACAAAATTAAAATTACACAAATTATACAACATTATTAATCCACTAAACTTTAAAAAACAGAACAAAAACTAAACAATAATAAAATTCACAAAAACTAAACAGTCTAAGTTTAATTTTTTTTTTCACTCAAGGATTGTGTTACGCTACCTATAGTATGCTTTGGCTGTCAAGAAGCTCCGAAGCCTTTTTATAAATAACAATAGCGGCAATTCTTTCCAACTTTAACAACATAGTTTGCACCACAGCTCCACTTGAAGCAACCTGCTGCCGTACCGAAATCTACTTTCTTCTATGTTATTTGTTATAGCTGTTTGATCAAGATAACAACCAATACTATCAAGTAGACAGGAGATTTGATAACAGATTAAATTAGTGAAGTGTGACTTAGTAAATTGGTGAAATGGGAGTTAGTAAATTGGCGAAGTGGGACTTAGTTAATTTGTGAAGTGGGACTTAGTAAATCTTCTTTATCTGACCACAAGCATCACCAACAATATTCTATTTCGTGTAATTGTTCTATTCTTTACACTAGGGTCATGGGTTCGGAATGAAATTAAATTTCTCACCGGATGGCTCAATTAATTTATTAAGAGCGAACGTTCCAGGCTGCCTGGTTAAATTTAAATTTAAACATATTAACCCTATGATAGTTATAAAAGCTTTTCGGCAAATAAAAATTAAATTGACCGAAGATCTATGGGGAATGTCAATCAAAGTTTGTTCATCCATAATCGAGACTATAGCACCTTACCTAGCTTTGATATTTAATTTGTGTGTAGATCAAGGAGTCTTCCCAGATTTAATGAAATACAGTAAGGTTATACCACTTTTTAAATCTGGGGACAGCAAAGACACCAACAATTATAGACCAGTATCCGTGTTGCCGGTATTCAGTAAGGTTTTCGAAAAGGTAATGCTCAGTCAGATGCTTAATCATTTTAATACCAACAAAATCTTACACGATCAGCAATATGGTTTCACTAGAGGACGTTGTACGACTGACGCCGGTGTCACTTTATTAAAACACATATTTACAGCGTGGGAGGAGGCCCAGGATGCCATAGGAATCTTTTGTGACCTCTCCAAGGCATTTGACTGCGTTGAACACAAAACCTTGCGCTTAAAACTTGAGCATTACGGACTAGATAAACTTGCGCTTAGCTTAGTAGAATCTTATTTAAATGATAGACAGCAAAAAGTCCAAATAAATGGTGTGAATTCACGTGGTTTAAAAGTAAAAATAGGTGTTCCACAAGGCTCAATATTAGGTCCTTTCCTCTTTTTAGTATATATTAACGATCTACCCCATTTATTAAAAAACCAACCACAAATGGTGTTATTTGCTGACGATACTTCCTTAATTTTTAAGATAAATAGACGTGCATCAAATCTTGACGACGTAAATAACGCCCTACTGCAGGTACATGATTGGTTCACTGCTAATAATTTAGTATTAAATGGGAATAAAACTAAATGCATAAGATTTGCTTTACCGAGTGTTAAAAGTAATGATTGTGACATAGTATTGAATAAAGAGAAACTAAAATTCGTCGATAAAACTGTTTTCCTGGGGATCACGCTCGACTCAAGGCTGCAATGGGGTCCTCATTTAACATGTCTTGCAGGACGGCTAAGTTCAGCAGCATATGCTGTGAGAAAAATCCGTCAATTTACTAATGTAGATACCGCGAGGCTAGTCTATTTCAGTTACTTTCATAGTATCATGACTTACGGTATTTTACTATGGGGACGGGCTGCAGATATCGAGTCTATTTTTATTCTGCAGAAAAGAGCCATCAGAGCAATATATTGCCTCCGCAGGCGCGATTCTCTAAGGGAACTGTTTAAAGATATTAACATCATGACGGTACCTTGTCAATATATCTATGAAAACATCATGTACGTAAGAAAAAATTTAAATCTTTTCAGTAAAAGAGGTGAAAGACATAACTATATGACTAGAAATAGGGACCAATTAGTTCAACCAGGTTTCAGACTGGCTAAAGTAGACTCATCCTTCATGGGGTACTGTTTAAAATGTTATAATAAAATACCTCCCCACATACTCCAACTGAATGAAACAAAATTTAAATCTCGTATAAAACGCACACTATGCAGCCAAGCATATTATAAGTTGGGGGATTACATCGCTGACAAAGATGCTTGGCTCAACGCTGGTCCTGCTCCACAGGGGGGCATAAATTAATTGATTAGCATTCGAAAATATTGTTGGAGCTGCTGAAGATTGTAAAAACAACTACATCTTTGCATTGTATAAATTCAATTTCTTAACAATGTATAATTGCATAGCACATGTGTGAGCACTATGTACCTACTATAAAGCCACCATTTACTAGGCTCGTCTTTCATTGACTTGAATGTGCCCTGGCGGCTGAGAGTATGTCATGCTCACTCAAATGTTTCGCTGGTGGTGGCGTGTGTGTTGGATCATTAAGTTCCCTTCAAGATAGTTGAGCTGAATGGTGCTGATCCATGCGTCATGTTCGTGAACGGGCGCCGTCAGCAGGGACTGGTCAACTCTTGGCTGCCACGGCTTATTTTAATTTAAATTTTTGAATTGTTTATTTATCTTTTTTATTACGGATACTTTAAACGTGCAGGTCTTTCTACATCGTTCTCACATTTTTAATTTGAACATGAATGATGTAAACAATTTGTTTTTTGTAACTATATATTGATTTAAAAGAGTGTCCATGGAGTTTCTTGCCCGTTCTTCTCCATAGGTACCTACTACGCTTTGGAATGGGCAACTAGCTTCATTTTTCTGACTGACTGACCCTTTGACAATTCAAAAGTGCCTGTAATTGGTTTATTTGAAATAAATGCTTTGAGTTTGAGTTTGAGTTTGAATGCCCACTAGGTTTTTCAAGACATCTCCAAGCGGTTCGTCGACATTTCACGTGACCAGAGGTCTGACCTATTTTTTGACCAAGAAGTCAGCGATTCGGACGATTTTTTTTATGATTCTTGATTCTTTTCCCTCCTTGTTTTTGGCTGTAAAAATACCCATCACAAAGCCATCAACTACGAATTCTGTACATAAAACTGAGTAACATTGCACAAAAATAATAAATGGGAAAAAAAAATATTTTTGCTGTGAAAAATTATTGTTTGCGGCAGTGCGCAATGTAAAACATGGAAAACACTGGGCGTATGGATGGATGCAACGGTACAGGAGTCGTGGGGGTATTTAAAGTTGTGTTATAACATTAAAAACTTGTTTTCGTAAAAAACAACGTCATTAGAAGTTGGAATTTTGACCTTCAATATCTCCGTAACCAGAAGGTTCCCAGGTATATTCCAGGTCAAAAAAATATGTAATTACGGGGAGTACAAGTGACTTTCGGCTTCGTTAAGTGTCTTTTTAAACCCGTTATACAGTACATTTATAATTTTAAGACTTAGCTTATACATAATTATGTAAATATTCTTTCGTATTTTGTTTACAAATTCAAGACTTAGAGCTCGTGTGGAACCCCAATATTGAGATTTTTTGTATACCCAGACTTTTTAGAATGGGTCAAAACTGTTTTGTAATCATTCCCTAACTCTTCAGCTATGTCGTAACTACCAATATGCCGATCTTGCTCAACGTTTTCAAAAATGACATTGGCTTTATCTGTAACAGGGTGACCAGAGCGAGCTGCATCTTTGACATCAAAATTCCCGGACTGAAAACACTTGAACCAACTTTGTGCTACTCTTACTGACACTGCGTTATGTTCATAAACGTCACATATTTTTATCGCGGCTAGTGTCGCATTTTCCGTTTTTTGTAATAAAACGTATCAATTTTTTTCATTAGATCCACTCATTTTGGTGTACAGAAAAACAATTGAAAAATGGTGGAATCATGGTATAATATATGCTTCGCCAAGTATAGCATTCCGGTCACGGGGGTGACACAAGCCTACGTCATCACTGCTGTGTTACCAGTAGTGTGTATATATTATATAGTATAATAATAATAACTCCCAAAGCGCCATGATGTAATATGCATTGCTATGGGTAAATACCTGAAATAAATGATAGTAATAATAATAATAATAATCAGACATATTGTCTCTGGTTGTTCTCGTCTGGCTAACGGCGAGTACTTGCACAGGCATAATCAAGTAGCCAGGATTATTCACCAGCAACTTGCTTTGAAATATAAACTAGTGGATTCTGAGGTACCGTATTACAAGTATGTGCCCGACCCAGTTCTCGAAAATGACCATATTACGTTGTACTGGGATCGGTCTATCATTACTGACAGGACTATTGTCGCCAATAAACCTGATATAGTGGTGATAGATCGATTAGCGCGCCGCACAATGATTATCGATATTACCATTCCACATGACGAGAACCTCGTGAAAGCTGAGAAAGAGAAACAAATTAAATATCTCGACTTAGCACACGAGGTTGTTGAGATGTGGAATGTGAGCTCGGCTGTCATTGTGCCGATTGTCGTATCGGCCAATGGCCTGATGGCCAAAAGCCTCGATCAACATCTCTCGAGGCTCTCGTTAGACGGTTGGGTAAAGGGCCTGATCCAGAAGGCAGTTCTCCTCGATACGGCTCGCATCGTGAGGAGGTTCCTATCTCTGGAGCCCTAACCACCGGTAGCTTGGACCCTGCTCCCGATACCGGCGGACCACTATTTTTTATATTTTTAAATGTTTTTTCTATGTTTTTATAAAAATATTTAAAAATGTATCTAAATAAGTATATAAATAAATAAACGAAATAATAATAATTACCTGTGCAAATCGTATAAAACAAAGAGATTTTAACTAACAATTACGTTGGTATTGTTTAAATTGAATTGTTACGTTTGATTAGAAAAATTAAACGACAATTTAAATGGTTTTTATATATTTTTTAACAGAATGGTGACTGAAAATGTTTCCATAATTCGTGTTATGTTGCAATAAAGTGGCAACTGGATAGTGACGTCAGCATGTGTCACTCCCGGAATGCCAGACCTTGTTTTTTTAGACCGTGGGTGGAATATCGTATTTTTTTTTATGTCATCTATTTAATGGTAAGTATCAAAACCAGTCAGATACAAACAGTACAGCCAAAGAGATTTTACTACAACTTTATACTTATAAAATACGAAAAAAACTTTTTCCGCGACCTAATATCATTATCTTACTTTGTACTTGTCTAAATAACTACATTTCTTTTAAAATATAACTAAAACAGCAAAATATTCAGTAAAAGGACTACACAGCATGAATTTAAAACTAAAAAAGTAGAAAGTCATGAATCCAACGAGAACCTGAAATAAGATTTCAAAAACTGGGTCATAAAACAGATTTCCATTTCAAGAGCTTACAATTTTAATTTCCTTAACATCCAAAAAGAAAGTCCCGCGACCTGTGGTAGGGTTGTGCTAGATATAATCCCTGACTGTTAGGAGATAACTGTGGGCTAGGGGTGATGATAAATTAAAAATGGATGGGGGCATTACAGGTTTTAAAACGTGAATATATGGATTTTAGGAGAAATTTCTGTCAGCATGTTGTTGATAGAAACGATTTTTTCTCTGTGTCTATTTCTTCATCTTTTTAGATGTTCCTATAGGACAGGCTCTTGTACAGAATGTTAATCGAACTTAAAAAAAAACAAGGTATTGTGGGTAAGGATCGGAACCCTCAACAATAACGATGCCTCTAATTGGAACGTTGTCGACAGGGTATTAGTTATGGTTCGAATCGACTCATACAAACTTACTCATTAAATTTAATAATATTGTTTGATCGTTTATAGAAACTTTGGTTCTTGACATAATTCCTTTGTGGTTTTTACAGTATTGTATAATACTGATTTTTGAGAGAAATAAAATTCAGTCAATTAGTACCTAAACTACTTACATACCTATATTTTATTTCTCTTTTATCCTCTGGTCAGAAAAGAAAAGATTCACAAACATATTTTAATAAAAGTGCATGATGCAGCGTTAGCGGGCGCCCTATCTCTTAAAGCAGGGTGTGCATAATATATTTGCTAATAAACAAAACGTTAGTAGTCACAATCATGTATAGTCTAAAGATTAAAATCGCTATTCGTGTCCGTCTGTGTCACCGCATTGCTCTTCTAAACTATCCAACAGATTTTGATGCAGTTTTCGCCGTCATTTTAAAGAAATTTTATTCCGGAAAGTTTAATGTGTAATACATTCATATTAAACTTACATATAATAAATAAAATGTCGATGTTTTGTCAAGTCGTTAGTTAATAATTAATTGTGTATTTGAAGGACTTTAAATGAAGATTTTCAACAAAAAAAAAACACCATTTACGTTGACTCGTACTACTAAACATAAAATATTCTACCCCCACAGCCTGTATAAAATAAGAAATGAAATCAAATTAAAATTAAATCATTTAGCGATCGAAGTACTTAGTCATAATTGATTCTAGTTGCCCCTTCCAAAGTGTAGTTTCGTATAGAGAAGATTGGGGTATAAACTCCACCATTACTCTTTTAAAATGTTTTACAATATTTTGTATACATTAATTATATATTATTATTTATATGTGAAGACGATGCGCCTAGAATAAAATTACTATAAGTACCACAACAGGTAAAAATAATTAAAAATGAAGCAATGACGGATAAATTAATAATTATGTGATAGATACGAGTACACGGTGCTCACATATTTACAAACATTGTAAAAGTATACGATTCTCCAAATGTTTTTAACAAGTTATATGTCAATATGAGAGTTTAAGTGATCACAGAATGTAAATCAATATCATAAAAATAATAAAATATACAATTGAGTTAGCAATCATTTTCATTTTGTCTAGAAAATTAGCCAATTAGCCAACATTTAGAAGGCAATGTCATCTCAGCGACAATCGATTTCAAAAAGTTGTCAAAAATGTAGGCTATTGAAAGGTTTTCGACAGAAGGAGACTGAGAATAGAATGCGAACGTTCGTAAAAATACAGGAATTGTCCCTCCACAATTATCGTGTGGTATCCAAACGATAATTTAGCTGGACGACCAACAGAAGATCGCAGTAAGTCCCGCGGGGTAATTGCATAACACACTAACAGTAGGAATGGCTTTCATTTTGACAGTTCAACAACATTCATTGCGTTATTTACGTTGTTGCGCAGACAATTTTTTACGAACATATGAAGCAATGGATTAGCAATAGGCTACAAAATTATTCAAATTGTGATAGATAGTGTGTTTATACGCAATTTGGGTGCTGGATGAGACTCATACAGACCAGGGAAGCATGGCACAAAAGGGACTCAGTAGTGGGTAGACCAAGGTTGCCAATGATAATGATGATGATTCAAACGGTTAATAGTTATTAACAACGAGTTATATTCAACGGATTCTCTGCCTGTCATTATTTGGAGTATTAACCTCTTAAATCCCGCGTAACCTACTTATTATCTATTGTGTCTCGCTCAATATCGCGACCTCGGGACTCAAAGAGTTAAAGACCAAAAAACAATTATGCTGGAATAATAATTTATGCAGTAATGCTTTTTCAATATCCTTCCTTTACTGATACTCAGCAAAATATATTTTACATATCGCTATACGACAGTGAAGATTAAAAAGGAATAATTAATTTTTATTTATTCGGAGAGTACCTAAATTTTATATATGTCTCTATAAAATATACGATAGACATTTTTTTGTTCACAAAGACTTGCTGTCTGTTGTAATATCTTTTTCTAAATACTTATTTAAATTGAAAAATATAAGATACTTTAAGCGACGATATTTATTTCGAAAATAATTATAGTCCTTATTCCAAACCGTAGTAAGTACTAGTACACTTTGGAATGAGCAACTAGCTTCATCTTTCTGACTGATCAAGCCCTATTTTTTTTTTGGGTGGGAAATCATCAAATGACTTCTCCAGCTCTGGGCGCAGCGGAAGGGCGTGTCAGGCTCTTACTGACTAAAACCCACCCGTGTTCCTTCAGTTGCCTGTGCGCCAGGGCCACGGTAACTCTTTCGAACAATCCGCGACCCCGGTAGGCATCGGCCCTATCGGATCCCGTCAATGATGCTGACATATTTTTGAGGCGCGCGTGGAACACAATGCGCCGTCAACCCGGACCTGGTCCTTACCGGACGGCAAGCTACCCGTTGCTCGCCATCCGCAGGCCTGCGCCTACGGTGGTCGGGAATCAGCTATTGATTCCCGACGCCCTGGGCGTCTCCTCCTGCGGCGACTAGGGGCGTGAAGGTGCCTCTCCCTCACGCGCTCCGCCTCCTCCTTCGCGAGTATTACTGCTTCGCAGAAGGAGGTGACGGCTTCCCATGCCTTCTTGCTCCGTACCATGACCAGGACCAGGGTCGGACGCGAAAGATCGCCGCCGCCAATCGCCCCCACGAGGACACGGCGATACTCCGCCCAAGCCGGGCAGACCTTCACCGTAGACATAATAATATAGTGACCTGAGGGCCTAGACAAAGTAACATTCGATTAGCGATGACGCTAGTAAAAAGCTAAAAAATTTATGTGGTTGACATAAACTATCGAAATGTCACGTGATCATAGGTCAACGAATAGAAATTAGCTAGACAATGTTAACATCGTTCGAGTCTATGAAATGAATCGACAGCGTCGAACGATTACTTCCATAGAGATGCATAGCCAAGTGGCACTTTTTGACAAGCGTTATCTCTAGGTTTCGTTGGTATGACGGAAACATTAGCAAAAGCGATAGCGGTTGTAGAAATAGAATCGCTTCGAAGCGAATGCTATTTGTCTAGGTCCTCAGATCGGTGATGTTCTTCAGAAAAGTTGGGTGCGTAGTACTCGCGACCGGCGTGCGTGTATGACCAGATGTCTGAACGTAAATTAAGCAAAAGGAATAAGTATGTAAGGAACGTAGCAGGTGGCGTTGCATAGTTTCTGCCTCCCCCATTGGCAGAAGACATGGGTTTATGTATGTATTAATAGGCCGGGGTAAACGATTTTGTGTATTTTTTTGGTAAATATACAGTTGTATTCAAATCTCTTTGGCTGTACTGTTTCTATCTGGCTGGTTTGGATACCATTAAACAGATGACATTAATAAAAAGAAAAATAAAAAGTAAAAACGATTTCCCACCATTTTTCAATTGTTTTTCTATCCGCCAAAATGAGTGAATCTAATGAAGAAATTCGATACATTATGAAGTTTTATTACAAGAAAGGGAAAAATGCGACATAAGCTGCGATAAAAATATGTGACATTTATTTTTGAAAAATTTAAGCCAGATATTAGAAGACACCACCACTGTTGATATTACTAGTTATGACATAGCTGAAGAGTTAGGGGTTGACCACAAAACAGTTTTGACCCATTTGAAAAAGTCTGGGTATACAAAAAAGGTCCATATTTGGGTGCCACACGACCTCTTCATCTTCAATTTGTATACATATAAAACAAGAAAGAACTTTTTCCCCGACCTAATATGTTATGTATCTAATACCTATGTATCTCATCATGTCTTTTAAGCTATAGTAAACCTGACATATTTCATACATTCACATTCAGAAGCACCTCTCCAACAATACAGAGGTTATATTCAGCGATGCATCTTCTATTGTGTTCCGCCAAGCGAAGGAATTCAACATCAGTCATCTTTCTTTTCCACTTTGTAAGGAATCAGAAGTAAGTAGGTACTGAAACTTCTAAAGAACTCAAACTCAAAGTATTTATTTCAATTCGTTTCATTTTCATTTTCAAATACCTATCTTTATTTAACAAGGAACAATGAACGAAATGCACTTATCCTGTTACATTAACTTCATAACATTGAGGCACTTTAAGAGGCTTGTGATCCACCTTTCAAAGCATATGACAGATATATTATGTAGTATTAACTGATAGCAACATAAAGTCAACACACATTAATCATGGGTACATGATGACAATTATGCAATTTACTTTGTTATAATTTACTGATTGCAAGGTATAACTATAAATTTATTTATTTCAATTAAACTAATTAGGTAACCAGCACTTTTGAATAGTCATGAGGTTGGTCAGTCGGAACGATGAAGCTAGTTGCCCATTCCAAAGCGTAGCAGGTTCCTATGTAAAAGAACGGGCAAGGAACTCCACGAAAACTCACACCAATAATAAAAAAGAGCCCGCGTTTGATGTGTCATTCAAATCAAATACGTACTTACTATATATAGGTGGGCAGGGATATCGACGCACATACTGAAACCATGAATTCTGTGTCATAATTCTAGACCTCCTAGCGTAGAAATTTTTCGTCGGTTATCAAATCAAAAACAGCTCTTTTATGAAAAAGCCCCAACCTACCACCTATCTACCTTTTTTTTTTTTTTTTTGATCCTGGGTGGAAAATCCTCATGGATGTCCCCCGCCCTGGAGGGGCGGAGGGGTCTGTCAGACTCTTACTGACTAAAAACCACACCGGTGTTCCATCTCACAACTGCGCCGGGGGTCGCGGGAACGTACGAATCTTCCGCAACCCCCGACTGGTGCCGGCCCGCCTTTACGGGCCCCGTCCGGTCGAGCGGGGGGAGTGAGGTGTTTGACTCCCCCCGCGACATCTAAGAGGGGCGCGCGTGGAACACTACGCGCCGCCGCCTCGGGTCCTGATGTACCACCTACCTACCTACCCGTACCTACCTACCGTGCCGTACCGTGCGTACCTATGCGTTCAAAATGTATGGAACAGCATATTTTTTTTTAATAACCGACTAAAAGTTTCAACGCAGTGGTGTTGGTGTTCAGAATCATGTACTGATTCCATGGTGACCGGATGTGCGTCGATCTCCCAGCCAGCCTCTAGGTAGTCTTTTAATATTTTTTTGAGGAAAAAGACGCAATTGTGCCACAAGCATTGATACATAAACTCATGTCCAGTTTCGAATCTACTAAGTAATTCTTGCTACAGAACCGGCTCCATTCCTAAGGCGTGTAATGCACTTGTTCAGATCAGCATGTTTCAGCAAGATTTACCACAACCGGGCGGAAAAACATATATGAGATTTTGCCCCACGGTTGTGCCGAATCATGCCGACCGGGACAAGTGTGTAGCTCCCCTAAGCTATCACGACCATTATTTGTGTGTTTATACCAAAACACTAATTATTCCAAAATAAGTATTCCAATATTTTTGGGAGTTATAATGTTCAAGCCGTTTGGGATTGAAACAGTAGGGCCATGGGGTCCAAGTGCTCACTTGGTTTTTCGAGACATCTCCAAGGGATTGGTCGACTCTTCACGTGACCAGAGGGCTGGTCTATTTATTTGGCTAAAGAACCAGAAATGCCATACAACGTGGCAATGCTGCCAGCCTTTTGGGCACTTTTCCTGTTGACAGCGATGCGGATGAATTCCTTGCCCTCCCCTTTTCTGCCGTTCTTAATAATATAACTATTTTAAGACAGTTGAAACATAATTCTATTAGTAAGAATTTAATGTACCATGTTTTAAATTATTAAAACACTCAATTACATCTTATCACAGCTTACAAAAGATTCACATAACAGCACAGAAGATGTATACCTGTTAAAATTTGCATAAAAATGCAAGATTTCTAAACCGATCTCGCGGCGCGAAGAGCTTTTTTCCATAAAAAAGAAAATTAATGAGCTCAACTGGCGCTAGGAACGCCTTGAAGAGAAATTGTAGCTAGCAAGATTTAATGCCTAAGTAATTAATATTAAATATAGTTTTATAAGTAGTTGGGAAGAGAATAACAATAAATATTGCTGAGATTAAAATATTAATATTGCTGGTGGAGAATCTCACCCTTAGGTCTGGTCTGGATAAGATTCTGGCCCGAAAACTGAAAAGTAAGGCCCGTCTTCCACAATGCTGCTCAAAATTATTTGGTTCTTTTGAGCAGCATTTAGTTATTTATTTTCTGTTGATTCTTGTAATTTGTGTAGTGTATACTCGAACGAACTTTAGTAAATCGAAATAAATAAAGTAATTAATTACAAACTCAAATCACCAATGAAGCCAGAATCAAAATAAAAATCAAAGCATTTTATTTCAAATAAACCAATGACAGGCACTTTTGAATTCTCAAGGGGTCACCGGTCGGTCAGTCAGAAAGATGAAGCTAATTGCCCATTCCAAAGCGTAGTACGTACCTATGGAGAAGAACGGGCAAGAAACTCCATCGACACTCTTTTAAATCAAAATATGGTTACAAAATATTGGTTACATCGTTCATGTTGAAATTATGCATGTGAGAACGATGCAGAAAGTTAAAAGCGTCCGTAATAAAAAGACAAACACAATTCAAATATTAAATTTAATTAACCTAAGCCGTGGCAGCTAAGAGATGACCAGTCCCTACTGACAGCGCCCGTTCACGAACATGAGGCAACTAAAACCCAACATTGTTTCTTCAATATTTTAAAGTATTATGGAGCTGAGTGATACAAATTCAGCGCCGCTACCAATATTGCTGATTGGCTAGTATTCTCACCATAGCATGAGCTATTCTGGTTTTAAAAAGCACATAAAAGAAAGGTGGTGAGTGACAGGTCGTTAGTTCGATACCGGGGTTCTACACTCTGAGCACGAAATCCGTAGTTTCGGCCGAACTAACGGTCGTCTCCTCTTCCTTATCACTTACCGATATAAGATTAGTTTCGGCCCCAAATTAAGAATTAATGACTACACGATTTGACAATTTTCCCTGCTCTGGACATGTTGTATATGCCCATTCGAAAAAAAAATAGACACTTCTTTTGACGGATCTACAACTTTCGGACAGGCCCGTATCTCCGTTCACAGACTTAGAGAGTAGACCTCCTGCTGACACGATACACTTTGACGTTAAACCTTCTAGCGGAGCATAAGCATAATACCTATATGTTTTGTGTATGTATGTATTTATTATATTATGAAAATGTTACACCACTGACTACCTGCATCATTGTCTCTCCTTCTCCCTTTAATCCATCCAAAGGTTGTCTATAAAAGATCGCTTTTAGCGATAAGACCGCCTATTGTGTCACCCTATGTAAAATTTCTACTTTTATATCTGTAATTTTTATGGTGTACATAATAAAGAGTATTCTATTCTATTCTATTCTATCCAGACGTAGAGGAATTGAGGGTTACCTATATCATCAGTTCATCACTTAACTTCATTTATGAAATATCGAAATTGCATAATTCTTTTTTTAAATAGTACTCAAACATTAGTAATGAATGTTTTAACATCACTACCCACCAAAAACATTTCATGTAAAATGTTGCCAAGACGACCACATAAGGTTTGCCCTGTGAAAAAGATATCAGATCTCATGTAGAGCCAAGCTTCTGAATCTACAGGGCCTAACTCTACCGACCCTAACTTCACAAATTTTACATATCAGTAAAAATATATGGCTTCGCCGTTTCGCTACCGTCGTGGAGGTGATGCGAATATTTAGTTTCTGAAGTAAGTAACGAAACAGCCAACCCATACATTTTTACTGATATGAAGGATTTGTGAAGTTAGGGTCGGTAGAGTTAGGCCGTGTAGATTCAGAAGCTTGGCTCTACATGAGATGTGATATCTTTTTCACAGGGCAAACCTTATGTGGTCGTCTTGGCAACATTTTACATGAAATGTTTTTGGTGGGATTTCAGTTCTTTTTGTAAGTTGCTAGGCAGTCTTTTTAGTGTTAATTTTTTCTTCTTTTTATAAGTTTATCTGGGGGCACGGTAGTGTTTTTTTGTATACTAAACTTTGTTTACATACCAAATTTCGGCTTTCTAGCACTTCAGGAAGTACCCTAACATTTTGAAGTCTAATACAAACTTCCACCCCCTATTTTAGGGGATGGGGGGCGAAAGTTATAAGTTTATGATTTTTTTTGTTGGTTGTATACTAAACTTAGATTACATACCAAATTTCAGCTTTCTAGCACTTCAGGAAGTAGCCAAACATTTTGATGATCATCAGTGTGTCAGTGTATCAGTGAGTGTGTCAGTGACGAAATCGGTGTATTTTAGATATCACTAAAATCTAAAGTATTAGAGCTATTCAATTGATACTTTGTATGTTTAATTAGTTTATTATTGGCATCATATCCTGAGAATATGAACTATCTGGTATATCGGAAACCAACTCTATGAGGGTTCAAAAAAACGACGAAACACTTCGAGAAAAGGTAGGTAGTGCCCTTGCACTTCGCTTGGCTCGTCTTGGCCGGGGCACTACCGTGCCCCCAGATACATAAGTTGCGGCATCCTATATTAGTAACACTTAATTGTTATAAACAAATTTACTCAGTAAATCATTAACTAAACGTTGCATTCAGATTGCTTATACTGCAACTTGCGACTTCATTATTGTGAAACTTTGGGTAACTGCTGCCACGCAAACATATTCTAAAACACTGGAAAATCACCCCTATATCTATTCGTCTAAAGGTTACTAAGACGGCAGGTATAACTTTGTAGAGCACGCTTCAAGAAATTTACAAGACCCTGCTGTATCGCAGACTTCGTCATTCAATTATAAATTCTATTTAGTCGTACTAAGATCAAGATTCTATATAGCAAACAACGATTGCATGTAAGTCTGACAATGCACGTATTTAGACGAAGTGATAAGGGAAGTCAAATTCACAGGAATATATTTTTATTAAATTGTCTTTTTATATTTTCCAATTTCCATACTTTGCTTCGTATTAAGGAAAAAGGTTACATAAGATCCTTATCGGTTTAAATTTATGAGTATAGAATGCTGTAAGTGCTGTGTTTTTGTCTCTGGTATGTGAGTGTATACTCGTACAGGGTGTAAGGGCCATGCACCAACTGTTACCACGAATTCAGCACAATGATTCTAGACACCCCAACGTAGAAAATGTTCAATTTTATTTTTTTGTTAAATCTGCTGTTTCATACAAAAGTACAATACCTACACGTTCAAAATGTATGGAATAGCTGTTTTTTTTGTATTGGTGAAGTTGAAATTGCTATTGGGAAAATACTTAGCCCGATCTGGGGACCGAACCTAAGACCTCATATTCAGCAGTTGCACTTGCGACCATTAGACCATGACTTTGAAAAATAGTAAATAGTTTTATAAATTACTACGCGTTATTAAAATAATCCTAATCTCATAAAAATTACTTTGCAAAACTAGGTTTGTTGTACCTACAAACTATTCAAATATAAGTACATAGTTATGAAACTAATCTAGTAATTCGTCTATATTTGAAATTCAAAGTAACGCTTTGTATAATTAATTAAGTAACAGTATTAAGTTAAATATTTCGAGGCAGTTGAATTTATTGCGATTTTAAGCATGGTTAAGGCTCCTACACACTATACCGGCGGCACAGCCGGTGGGTTTTTTCCAAGCAGGTATGCCGCCGCGCATTAGCAAGAATTTTATAGTTTTTTTTTTTAATATTTAGGGGACTTAGTAAAGTAGTAATTATTTTTAGATGTTATTATAAAGACTACCAGTTTTTAAAAGACTAAAAGTTTTTCATAGTTTTAAATTATAAGTAAGTATTTTTAAGACCGCGCTATCGCATTAGGTATCCACATGTAATGGTAGTTGTAAGGGAGATTTTAATAAATAAATAAATATTAATATTTATCAGGCAATCCAACGCAAGACTTAAATACCAGCCGGAAATACCACTGGGCTAGTAGGCGGCATGCCCGTAGACTAAAAATGCACAAAAATCTCGCACGGACGGGAATTTAACGGTAACCAATTCATTTTTGTTTTGAACTGCTCAGGATAGCCTGCTTTGGCGATGGAGCTGCGACCAGACTGAAAAATTAAAAAAAAATCGCTTGACGCTGTGTTAGCAGCAATAACCGCCTAAGCTTAATTATGAACCTACAAACCCTGGACGGTTTGAAGGTTTCAGTTTAGTTTTCATGGGTTAAGGGTCTGTGGGTTTAGAACTTGTGTAATTGTGGTTTTGCAATTTTTGGGTAATTAAGTTTAGGTGGTTGTTGCTGTTAACATGGTGCCAAGTAGATTTTTTTTGACGTGATATCGTCTTATAAATAGATGAACGCCAGCTGTACACACGAAAAAGCATGACTCATTGTCACGTTCCGCTATGACGTTATGACGTATCCGTAAACCGACTTTACAGACAACATTTTTTTTTTTCACAGTCTGGTCGCAGTTCCACTGAACAGCAGTAGGTTATCCTGAGTAGTTTAAAACAGGAATTGGTGGGTTACGGTTGAATTTGTGTCCGTGCGAGTTTTTTTTCCATTTGTACCCAGTGTGCGGCCGGGCCGCCGCTCTAGCGTAGTGTGTAGGAGCCTTAACACTTCATTGTATATTGTATTTAGAATAGAATAGAATAGAATACTCTTTATTATGTACACCATAAAAATTACAGATATAAAGTAGAAATTTTACATAGGGTGACACAATGGGCGGTCTTATCGCTAAAAGCGATAAGATAGAGAGAGATTTAATCTGTTTCTATATTCATACATAAATTATAAATTACAGTCACTTTTCGTATCTGTCTGTGTTATCGCGTTGTTCTTATAAACTACGCAATGGATTTTGATGCGGTCTTCACCATCATTTAGAGAATTTATTCTGGAAGGTCAAAGTCAAAGTCAAATCATTTATTTCAAATAGGCTCATATAAGGCACTTTTAAACGTCAAAATTTACAAGAAAATAGAATTGATTCTAGTTGCCCCTTCCTAGAGGTAGTTTCGTATGGAGAAGAATGGGCAAGAAACTCCACGGGAAGGGTTATGTTTATAGAAATCTAGACGTTTTTTCAAGTCGTAAAAACCGTGTGAAGTAGGGCCTAGTTATTTTTTATCATTATCATCGTCATCATAACATCACGCCTGTATTCTCCGAAGGGTTAGGCAGAGGTGTACCTACCTATAGCACACCCACATTTCGCCAGTTATGTTTAGTCCCATGTAATAGGGGGCGAGCCTATTGCCATCAACCGGGCACAAATCCAGACTGCGGGCTGCTACCGAGAAATTCCAGATGGAAAAACCCGATAACACTTTGCCCGACCCGGGAATCTAATCCAGGACCTCATGCTCAGCAGTAGCGCTTGCGACCACTAGACCAACGAGGCAGTCCTTTTTCCAGTCCAGTTATTTTTTATATAGAAACAAATATGGAGAAATAAAGAACCATTATTTTTATTTCTATCATTATTTTTAATTATTATTATTGAATCATGGCTTTATTAATGGAGTAAGTATGTAAGTACCAACTTAAATCTAACGCAAAAAATAATTCGATTTTGTTTTAATTTTCAGAAGTGTTGTATAATTTGTGATGATGTAAAGAAATAAAGAAAGAATGAAAATAATTTTATTTAGCACAAACTACATTTTTTTTTTTTTTTTTCCTAATTGGCAGCTCGTAGTTGTGACCACTAAGGTCCTGGCTACTTAACCGGGCAAACCTGTGGGTGCCTTAAGCTACTAACTTAAAGCCTCCAGCCAGGGGCGAAAAATACTTAAATTTAGGTGACCGCACGCTAAGGGCACCCCCTGTGGGGTACGAACCTCGGCTTAGGGCGTCACTGAGGGGAGGGCAGCAAGATGGGACAGGCTGGATCTAAATTATATTATTATTAACTGGGGAATTTAAAACTACAGGCTCAGCTACGGCGCGGGCTGGCGCGTCGTCGAGCAAGGGTCGGGGGGGGCACAAACTACAAACACACAACACAACATATACCTACAAGTAAAAAAGAAAAATAAAAAGTGTAATAGTGCGTAGTGAGAAATTAGCAGGAAAGTGTGTCTCGCGGCTGCACTAAATAGGTCCAGTTCAGCAAAAATGTCAGACAACTAGTGCCTGACGCTGGTTTTCAACTGAAGCTGAAGTGTGAGGTGACGGATGTAAATCAGTTTTGTACTGCAATGTGTGTATGTATGTATACTTATGTAAATAAAAATGTAGGTAAATGACCAATCCGCTGAACACCTCTATAAGCTATCACATTATTACATAACCAAATATCTGACCAAAATGTTAGTAGCTACCTACCTTAAAAACATAACCCTTCTGGGTCAGTCGGGTAAAAAACCAATACATATAAAAAAAATAAAGTGCCCTCTTACTCAAAGTAAATACCGTTTCTTTCCAAAATATACACAATCTACCGAAACACAGCTTTCACGACTGGCTACACGGTACACATCCAATTGGTTTTCGTGAATTGAGCTACTTCACCGCAACCTAGCCATGTAAACCTTCAATGGATGTTAGTATACATCCTCAAATTCTCTTAGACCTAGAGGAATTTTCGAGTGAATACGTATTCACTCTACCTCTCAGAGATGCAAGCTCACCTGGAAGATACGTATCTTCTCGGTGAGCTTGCACTGGCAACGTATCATAGCGTTATTAATCAGGTGAGATTACCAAATAAAACCTAAACCAACTTTCAGGAATTTTCTAAAGTTCCGTATTATTATTTTTAGACGTATGGAGTTACTGAAAAATATACCGAACAAAAATTTGGAATTTTGGTCAAAAAAACGTGTATTTCGACTGAAAAATGTGTAAAATCCAAGAATTCCGATTGACGAACAGGACTCAAGTTCGTGAAACGCGCACCAGAAAATAGGTAAGGCAGATACAGTATTCAGAACTAAGTACTTTATTGTTCTTTTGTTTTCACGGAAATCAAACCAAAACAACAATAAAGTACTGAGTTCTAAATTCGAATTATTACACACGATAAATCTAATACGAGTAATCAATGGACATGGGAATTAACATTCATTTATATTCGGAAATGCGATGATTACCGAGGGACATTAAGAAAAAGTTGTAATGTAAGTATCTATTGAAATTATGACCAAAGTAGGTATGGAAGATTTTTTTTGAGATAAAACTTAGTTTAGTTGGGGTCATTTTCTAAAGTTCTATATCCGCTTGGCGCACGTGGGTGGTGTCAAAAGACCCGTCTCCGCGCGGGTTATCGACCAATGGGCGTTTCTTCATTGGCTGGCCCGGTCCGACACCGATACCGACATCGACAGTACTCAACGACACTGCACCGACACCTACATTCTTCATTTGACCGACACGACACGACGGCTTTGTCATTCCACAGCACAGACCGCATGCCACTGCACGCACGCCCTCATAGAAGCTTGCGTAGGTACACAACACATACGTAACGATGCCAGTCCGATACAAGTGGGAGACTTGCTGCGACGACATGTCGGCGCCGACACCGGTGACGCCGACGCCGACGCCGGCTTCACCGATATCGGTGTCGGGCCGGGACAGCCAATGAAGAAACGCCCAATGGAGTTACTGAAATATATGCCGAACTTTTTTTACAGTAGTTGAGCTTCGGCCAGTCTCATTCATGTAGATTGAGGGCATTTTTTAAAGGAACCTCCTTACTTATTGTCACTTCAGCTATTTTTGGAGTATGCCAATGACTTAGATTCACTGTTAAACCGTAAAGAAAAGGGATTTATTCTTCGTTCGGCCCACTGAGTTTTGTCCTACATTAAAAAATCCTGGTTCGTCCCAGACAATATGCTTCCTTCGTCCCAAATATAATTTTAATTCTTTTATTCCCGCTTCGTCCTATTTTATATTCCTTTTACGGCCCAATTTTTTTTTGTATAAGCCAAACTTGCTTTTTTGTACAATCGGCAAAAAAGGGTTACGTATTATTAAATATTTAACATCAATCAACTACTTATAACACTCCTCTCTATCTATTCCGCGAGAGAAAATTTAGTTTTTAGCAGCTCTTAGTGAGCAAGTTATACGTATACAGCTGCCGTCACTGGAATCTGTTTAGAAGAGCAGGTAAAAAATGTCCACCTCTTTTTTATTGCGTCCTTTGTTTGTTTGCTTGTATTGACTCATTTGGCCAATAGCATTACTTTCCATTATCAGCAAAACGGGCTTCACGCTAGCTCCCGTGATGCTCAGTGCATTCAAGTCATTCGTCACGGTAAAAAAAAGTGTATAAAGTGAGATTGAGAATTGATCGAGTAACTTAATATTTTCATCTGAAGTATTATTGATCAATTAGAAGTTAAATACCAAATAGTTGTTCTTATATTTAATAAGTAAATAATACTAATTAAGGATTCAATTGTGTTAAGCTAATAATCCTATTTAACTTCCAAATCATATAACTATATGGGCAACTAAATCATTTATGCTTTAACTTCAGTTGTGCTCTTTTGGAAAAGAGCAAAGGCATTGAAGTTAAATAAAAAGAGAATGCTTAAGAAGCATATTGCTCTGTGTTCATCTTTAGCTTTGCTTCCATCAGAACTCAAATGTGAAGGCTGGCTATACATTATGGAGGATTGTCCCAGAACAGACAATATCGATAAATGTAATGATTATTTTGTGTCAGCTTGGCTTAATAATGAATATTTCAATGGAAAATGGGATTTTTATGGTGACACATACAGAACGAATAACCCAGTAGAAGGTCAGACCAGACCCAGACCCAGACTAAATAGAACATTTTTGCGAAAACTGAACTTGATTGGTTTTTTTTATACAATTAAAAATGACACTCAATCTTGAGAGTCAAGGTAGACCACGACAAAAAGATGTTGATAAGTATGATATCATGAATGATTCAATAACAGCAATGTTAAATGGTTCTATTACCTGGGGACATTGTTTGGAAAAAATATGCCCGTTTGTATTTTACTTGCAGTGAGTTAGTTAGACATTGATTTTAACATATTTATTTGTTTTTTTTTTTAAATATACCTCTTAGTTTACTGTTGATCAAACTTTTATATACGAATGTTGATTTTTAAAATGCTTGTTTTATTCATGATTGTGTAATAATCACTATTTTTTCGCCTTTTCTTTAGTTGGTACTTATTGTTGATTTAATTTTAAATTGTGCATGGTATTTTTTAAACATAACAAAATATAAAAATTATTGTTTTTTAAACCTTTTGTAATTTAATACTTTCACTTAATTGATGGTCGGTAAATTTTTCAGTAATTAAAATGATCATGTCATATATATTGTTATATACATCTAACTGTTCTGTATATTTAAACTGTAGTAATGATAAGATGATTATTATACCATTTCTGTGATTTTGATTGTGATACTAGATAATAAAGATTATTTATACCTAAATGTTTAGAATAGTTTTGTTATTAAATTATTGTTTATAAACATCAAATAAGTACAATATTTTTTGTGTTGACTGTACATTTAAAGTACTTTTAATTTGGGACGAAGCAAAACTTCAATAGTGATATGGGACAAACTAAGATTTTTTTGGAATGTCGGACAAAAGTTCGGGACGAACGAAGAATAAATCGGAAAAAGTAATGCTGCAATGATCACCTTGTTTCGTATTTGGTCCTTTCGTCTTTGGTCCTTTGGTTAGCAAAACTCCTCGCAAAGTCTTCAGTAGCCAATGAGCCATTTTAGACAATCCAAAAGGTCACACGCAAACGCCCATAATTAAACCAAAGTTTTGACTTTAATTTTCAGGGGACCAGAGTACCCGTCGTCCCCAACGAACCATCATTGTAAACAGGAGAACACAATATTATTGTAACATCCTAAAATTATGAAAATCAAAACGCGGTACACACGACTAATTAATAAATTATAGGGGATCAAACGGATCGCTAAAATTCAAGCTAGCGGAAAAAGGTTAATTTGAAACAAACGCGTTAGGCTGTCGACACACGAGCGATTTGTCTGGGTTTCTCGCGATTTCATACGTGATTTCCTTAGGATTTGCAAGTCGAATGCATGCTTTTATCCTGGGCGGTTAAATTGAGTGGGCTTAACGCGTGATGTGAAGGGATTTCGGTATATTGTGGGCAATTTATAATTTGGCTTTACCCTTGTGAACGTAACATTGTTTGATGACTGTTAGGGTTGTATTTTTAAAGGTATTTAGGAGCTCTTGGGTCTGTAGGAATGTAAGCCTCCTACTTTTGCGTGTAAGGTTCTATTTTATTTATATATTTTTATCGGAATGTAGAATGGAACAACTCGAATTTTTGTTCCGTAAGAAAATTTACATGTCTCATTTATTATTCTTTTTAAATTCAAGTGACGTTACGTACACCATAAACAGTCCGCAGGTCTCGCGGATCGAAGGATCTATTAATTTTAAACAGCACTGGCCCCACTTACCCGCAGCTTAAAATAACAGGATCCCATTTCAATACATCTATACTGCATTTGAAATAAGATTAGAAATATAAATAAACCTTTTTACAGTCTGTTCAACCGATTTTGACTTTTATTCCGTAGGCATAAGGATGGCATTTAAAGCAAAAACGTGGTTACATTACCAACTGTTTACTGCAGCTGGCATTTTTCCGATTGAACGGACTGTAAAAAAGGTTTATTTAAATTTCTTATCTTAATTCAAATAGAGTTTTACGACGACGACAAACGTGGATGGCGCACATCATTCCTGGTTCTCCTGATACAAGTATCTACATAATTAAAAATCCTTGTAGGTAACGTGTAGTTGTAAATCTGAAAGTCGCACAACTGCAGGTCTAACTGAAATACAGGCATTGCCTAGTTTGATTGCAGAGTGGTTACATCCATTTTATTAGAAACTAATACTGCCAAACTATTTTATAATCGGTTTGGCATGTTACTGAGTTGTGGAATTAGTGATCACCGTTTGTAAAAATAGACTACCTTTTGCCCGCGAATTCGTCCGCATGACATTTCTTGCTCCCTAACCCACCCCATTGCATCGCCTGCTCGCGCTATTACTTCGTTTTCGCTGAGCGTTCTTTCTAACTTTTCTCTTGCTCGGCTCCTAAGGGCCTAGCGTGATGTTTAATAGCTTATAGCCTAACTTCAAGAATTGGGCTATCAAATGCAAAAATATTTTATCAAATCTGACTGGCACTTCCAGAGATTAACGCGTACAAACAAACAAAGTCTTCAGCTTTATTATTAGCTATACATATACTAGTCAAAACAAAATAAGGGCCACTAGATATTTAAGGTGCACCATGAATTTTGTATGCAACATGTATGCAGGCTTCCGAAAATTACTCGCCGCGTCGCCTCCACACCCTAACTGCCTGCCTGACTGCGTCGATCTTCATTATTTTTTTTACTTTGCACTCGTTGGTGAAAAGCACCATGCCCCACTGATTTATGCCTCAGTCCAAGTATTGACGCCAGAAACTTAAACGATTGGCACGTTGAGCCCTGGACAAAGGAATTCGAACAACTCGTCGTTTTGAAGTTTGCTGGTCTTCGTGCCTTCACTTCACTGATACGAGTACCCGTTGTCAACCGCAGGCAATTTTGTAATATACGAGCCGTCACTGTGCTTTCTCGGCGGGCACTTAGCCGGATGTACCGATACTCATGAACAGTTATAATGCGAACTCTAACTGAACCTGACCTTCTTGCAACACTGCCGGTCTCTTGGAAGCATTTTGGATATATCTTCGAGAAAAACCCAATCGCAAACCACAGATCGCTGCGAAATTCCTTCTTGGATCATTGTAACGGCTCTAGTTGCAGTAATTGTGTCCGTATGTCTTTGTATTTGTGGCATATTAACGCAAGATGTTGTTTTAACAAGATAACAAAACAAAATTATGAGAATTTTCAGAATACCAAGCCGCTAAATCAAAACAAAAATTAATGAAAAATCGAAACAAGATTACAAGTTTTATTTTTATTTTTTATTATTTATGGCTATCATGTCATCTCAATCATAACATCAAAGAGATTAGATATCGAACAGTTCGTAACATCAATATTTTGCTACTTAGCAATTAGTTAATGTTCTTTAAATTATACTGAAATTTAAAAATAACAAGTGTACGTGTACATAATTTTGTTTTGAGTAATTTATAGAAGATATTCAATCATGCTAGCTAATCATGCATGTAGATATTCAGGCTAGCTTGCCACCGAATTTACTGTAACAATAGTGAAAAAGACTAGACCGAAGACAACTCCTCCTTTGCGTCGCGAAGTCGTGTAAAAAGTACCTTATGGCCTAACTCAAGACATGGTCTATCCGTGTGACACATTTCTTTGAAATCCGCACACCTGGCGAGGTGCAGCGCGGCGCGGTTGTCGCTGCCAAACAATTATCAACGTTGTGTGACTAAAAATAAAGTTAAGAATGAACAACCTGAGACGCGCGCCTCTTTCCGGCTAGACGCGCTCTCGAGCTTATGGACATTTGTTTATTTTCGACTTTATTTCAACGATTACAAGGTCGATATTTGTTTGGCAGTGACGAATGCGCTGCACTGAGCCTCGCCAGGTGTGCGCCAGCCCTAAGACGTGAAAAGGTAACAGACGAGTTATCTTTGCATTATAGGTGCATATTAGTAGGTACGTATGCATGTATATTACCTATATTACCCATCCTAGTAATCCTACTAATATTATAAATGTGAAAGTTTGTGAGGATGGATGGATGTTTGTTACTCTTTCACGCAAAAACTTCTGAATGGATTTGAATGAAATTTGGAACACAGGTAGTTTATAACCTGGATTAACATATAGGGTAGGGCTTTTTATCCCAGTAGTACGTTCCCGTGGGTTAATTTCCGATATCCACGCGGGCGAAACCGCAGGCAAAAGCTAGTCTATTATAATGGCCTCGTTGGTATAGTGATCACAAGCGTGATATTTTAGTATTTTTGGGATTTAAAGTAGGATTATTCTCAGTAACGGCCCGGAGTCTAAACAATGGCAATAGGTTTGCGATCATACACGCACGCCAGTTGCGAGTACTACGCACCTGAATACTCAGAAATAATAAAATATACGACGAAAAAAAATTGAGCCGTCACGGGACTGGCAGATGTGAAACATACCATCGTATAGCGACAACAATCGGTTTTATCCGCGGCTATAGATGTATCACATCAAAAAAAAATTTGTTGTATTTTCAATTGAACCAATTGCAGGCACTTTTTGTCAAGGAGTCGGTCAGCCAGAAAGATGAAGCTAGTACTTTGTTATGTTCGTTCCTTTTATGTCGCTAAAATTGGATGGGTTTCTCTCTCAAAAGAGGTGGAATGTCACAAGAATAGTGTACTAGCTCGTGCCTAAAGCCCCTTGTGACATACTTCATTTGGGGAAATACACACGGATACATATCAAACTATACATTTCCAGTATAAGCTGATCTTACATTGTCAAGGATTTCCGTACAATGAGAGGTCAGTTTATACTGGAAATGTATACCTTGATATGTAGCTGTATACCCGCCAAACAACATTCCTGTATTTGTTTCCGTTCCTGTGTTTAGACCGCGATGAAAAAAATCATATAATGGGAATTAGTTTATTAAGATATCTCACTAACTTTTATTAAAACCAGTTAAGGTCGTCCAGTCAAATTTTTTTTTTTTTGATAACGAACCTAATCAATGAATGGCCGTTTCCTATAATCTACGGACCATTATTGGTTAAAATTAAGACTCTTGCATCTTTACCAATTATGCGGCAAAGACCTCATAGATTTGCATAGTAGACCCTCCTGTAGCTATCACAGGTAAAATTTGCTTATGAACCTATTTACATATATGCCCAGTTTGACAATAAAAAGTGCTACCATTGGTAAGCAAAACGATTCGTTTTTCTATTTAGGAACTGATAATAAGTCAAATCACTTATATAGAATTGAGAAGCGTGTCTTTTTCTGACCATTTTGAACAGCAAAATTAAAATGCAGAGCTTTTTGATGGTGCTGAATATCAGTACCTATTGTTGAAGGAATCCCACACGTTATATTTTTAGATTTCTGTGTGTCATATCAAATCAAATCAAAATATTTTATTTCACATAAACCAACATGGGCACTTATAAAACGTCAGAAGCTAGGTGCACGGTTCTAATTGGTTGTTTCCTATAGAGAAGAGCCGGCAAGAAACTCCACGGTTACTCTTTTAAAAATAAGGGACTTTTACAATGTTTCAAATTACAGTATTGATAGATATTCGACAGTGTAGGCCTGTCAACAAGTAAGAAGTACTCAACAAAATATAAAAAGGTCTACGAATCTACAATCTACAAGCTAGGGCTACAACGTTCTCACATTCACAAAATATAGAAGAATCTATATAAAAATAAAAGCCTATTTTAAGCAAATGACATGATTTCCATTACAACTGTAACAAATCTGAATTAAAATCCTGTCTACAAAAGCCATAAGTAAAGAGTTGAAATAAGAATTAGAGGTATATAATGTCAAATAAACCTATTTTTCTTTCTTTCAAATAATGAGAAGATCATGGCGAAGAAGTATATTTTTTTTTATTTTTTTTTAAGTTTCGTAATTTGGGAGCAGTTAAAAGACATTTCCACAGCGATGCCGTTAACGAGGTACCAGAGAAGCCACATGTGCAGAAGGAATTATTGCCAAACTTCCTTGTCTTCAACGTAGTCATTAATGTTATAATATGCATTTTTGATAAGGATACGTTTGATGTGGGTTTTGAACTATCCTTGTAACTTGTGTATGTTACGTACCTACTTACCTATTTTGGAATCAGTTTCTTTGTAGATACAAAACTGGCTACTGGGATAAGACAGATGAGAATCTTGATCTTTATTTATGATAAAATAAACAGAAACAATGGTACCTACGTTGACAGATGAGATATTAGCAAAAGATCAAAGAATCAAAGTGTTTGTGTTATTTTTTTGAAAACAAATTGTTCTTTGTTGTTCGTTGCTAACTTCTTGATATTTCTTCAGACAGGTATGAGTATTGCAGTAGAAGTATTATAAGCAGGTACCATTCCTTTGTATTGTCAACAAAAATAAATGGTCATATCATAAGCCTCTCTTTTGATACAAACTGGTAATTATACGGTGTAGATAGTGTGTAACCCAGTAACTGGGTTGCGGAGGTCAGATAGGTGTTCGCTTCATGTAAAATACTGGTATTAAGGCGCTTCCCTGACCAAACGACCTTGAGCGTTCGGTCCTTCTCTGTCCCGTCGCTGAGTCTTGCTGTCTCGCTCTCTGCGCACGCTCATTTATCATAGAATTCACAAAAAAAAAAACAAGCGATGTTTTGAAATAAAAAAGGATTGTGTGGTTTTATGAAACCACGGTAAAAGTGAAACTTTTTTTCACATTATAGACATTTGACTAAAAACCTCCTTCCTTTCACTTTATCCCTACTCCGCGGCCGACCGTCACGCGACATGCAATGCACAGACGAAAAAGTTTGAGACGATGTAATAAAAGTTTCACTTTAAAATAAAACGTGAATTATTTAGATTTTTAAATTATCTACCCATTAGTGTAATCCTCAAATTAATAGAACATCACCTTTAGCAAAAGATGCATGTAATCAATAATTTTAGTCACTTTTTTACAAGGAGATTTTAAATGTATTTATAACACATAAAAACAAATAAGAACGTGCAATGTGATGATAGGATATCGAACATTAATAATGTGCTTTTAGATGTAGTTTATTACCCATAGTGAATGAGTTAATAGCCTCTGAATAACGCACTATGGCAAGGTTTTGGTCGGGGTACCGCCTTAAGCTGCATCCGGTTAGACTGGGAGCTGACCACAACATAGTTGGCAAAAGGTAAGGCAGATGATGAGATATTGTGAGTGTTAAAGCAATACCATCTACAAATATGTACTACATTCTTCCAAAGCAATTAACAAAATTCATATATTTTATGATCATCATTTCAAACTCTGCTTACCTCAACAGAACTCATTATGACTGTCATCCAAAAACTAATTTAAACCTAAATAAATATCACAAATCTCACCGAGACAAATAACTCTCATCTGCTAACAAAGGCAAAATTACTTTCAGACTGAAATCTAGATATAATAATTTTTCCAGATGTTTCGTAATTCAGCCTAGTTAGTAATCCTGAAATCTCTCAAAGTCTCTAAAATATCTAGCTGTTTTAATGGTCCTTTTAATAGGCACGCTCGTTGGAAGTTTATCGCGCATTAATTATACTTGCCCAAGTCGGTTAGTGACGATTGTTTTATGTTTTAAACTGTTTTTGGGTTACACATTGTATTGAAGGACCATACGCAACATTTTGTTATTTTTGACTAAAGTACAGGTCCCGTCACGTAAAAAGAACGCTGGCCTGTACCTGCGCACTGAGCCGATTAATTTGATTCCAGCCTATTCCAAAATGGAGTTGATAGCCGCTTCCGGCCACCGTTAGCACGGGCTTGCGGACGGCGAGCAATGGGTAGCTCGCCGTCCGGTAAGGACGACGTCGCGTTGTGTTCCACACGCGCCTCAAAGAGACGTCAGCACCGATTGACGGGGTCGGCTAGGGCCGATGCCTGCTAGGGTCACGGATTGTTCGAAAGACTTACCGTGGCCCTGGCGCACAGGCAACTGAAGTAACACGGGTGGGTTTTATTCAGTAAAAGTCTGACACGCCCTCCCGCTCCGCCCAGAGCGGGGGAAGTCATTTAATGATTTCCAAGCCTAATCCAAAGTAGGTACTAAGTTGCTAGTAAATTACCTATTATGATTTTACAATAAAACAACTACACTTATATAATAAAACAATAGCCTAACCTATAGTAATAGTATAATAACTCATCCCCTCCATGTCACTCAGCGTTTTTTTTTAAAGAAAGAAAGAAAATACGTTTATTTGCGGTAAACATGACGCAAAGCAAAAACACACAAATACAAAAAAAAACGAGTTGAGGGAAAATATGCGTCACATCCATGCAAAACGGCAATCGCTCAGCATAATGCTACGACCCTATGCAAGACAGAGCCTCAGCGCTAGTTTTCAACGATAGCCGGCGTTGACGTGATGACGTCAAAACCAGTGCAGCATACGAAAATGAAAAATAAAAATAAATAAAATAAATACACTATACCTAGTTCTAAATGTATATAAACATAATATTTATAAAGCGGTAACATTCCGTGCTAATCTGTGCGCGCAGCTGTCATAAAACTATAGTTTTGACATTTTGACGTATTGATTACTTATTAAATGTTCTAAAACATACGTGTGTTCGTTTTTTTACGTGACGGGATCTGTATTACGTGCATAAAATGGTACAATCATAAGCAACGATCGCATTAAAACAGAAGCCAAGTGTTGTTCTATATCATGCCTTTTCACGACTTCAAAAAAAGGTAGATTATTCATTAAACATTCAGTACTTGTTGACAGGCATACACTGTCCTTTCATACTTATTAACAGTGTGATTTGCTAATATTGTAAAAGCTAATTATTTTTAATGAGTTACAGTGGTCTTTCTTGCCGGCTCATCTCTATAAAATAAATCACCAATTGGAACCGTGCACCTAGCTTCTGACGTTTCATAAGTGCTCATGTAGGTTTAAGTGAAATAAAATATTTTTCTCAAACATGCTTTGAAATTAGAGCATTATTGTGACAACCTTCTTGAGACATATTAAAAATGCTGTACTGGTTAAATACATACGAGCAGCGGCCGGCAATGTTAGTATGAAAATCCATATCTGTCCTGTTTAGCGGCCAAATAAATTACTATGAAAACTCATAACTGTCGTGTAATTTAAAAATGGAACGTACTTTTTACTTCGATCTATGGCAACCAAATAGATAACTTATCAAAGATTTTATTTAAATCCCGAACTGGCTTAGCAAATAGAGTTGTTTAAAATGAAAAAGAAACAAATGACATATTGGCACGCGAAAAGTTATCATTGTTTGTCATTGATTCTGGTTTTTATAATTAATTTACTTAGTTTGAATTTCCGCGCATTATTTGAGAAAAGTACTATACAAGCCTTGTCCGCAACCAGGCATTGATGGACTCACGTGTGTGTGTCTCGGCTTCACCTCGGGCCACATTTTCACGTTCGTCCATCAATGCCTCTGGTGTCGGCCGCTGCAGTAATTGAATTAGGCATTTTTATTTTTCATGTATGTACAAAGATTCTTAGCACATCGAATTCCTAATTTTGTGCAGACATCTGAAACCGCGTTTCAATACAGAATAACTCCTGCCTTTCCTGGCAGTGACATATTTCAGAGCGCCTTAAGTTCTACCATACATTGCTTGCAATTCTTCTTAGCAGTAAGTATGTATCAAATAAACGTTTATCTGAAAGATTACCCATGGCGAGCTAAATTTCGGTAGTCATTTGTCATATCCGGGATTATTGTAACTTTTTATGGTGCATGAAAGTATCTTCAAGATATTCTAATTATGAATGTGAATGAATGGCTATAAGAGTAGGGAAAGACCAAATAAACTATTGGTAGATTATGTGGAAGATTAAAATCATGGCTAGTTGGTATTTTCCATTAGACAATTCTCGGTAACAAGCTGGAGTCTGGAATTGTGCCCAGTTCATGGCAATAGGCTCGCCCTCCATTTTATGGGACTAAAAGTAAGTGGTAAAATGACCGTGTGCCTACATATATGCCCACCCCTTTCGGATTATACCGTCTTGATATTATTTTACATCATTTACAGTGGTACCATGCACGTAAACACACTATATATTTAGTTTAAAATCTCACGGATTATGTTAATATAATAAGCTTGAAGTATAAAAACAAATGAAAGCGTAGTGCTTAAATTAATGAAACGTAAATAATAATTAAAAAACGATTAACTTGTAAAATGATACGTTTCGTTGACCATTATCATAGTTCAAATAATAATTATGCCATAAAATGTTAAACAGGCTCTCTCATTATTTTTTAATGTTTTTGTGTGTTTTTAAATAGGTACATAGGTATTTAACATTATTTTGGTATGAATTCTTTAATATTAAAATAATGCCTTGTTCGACCGCCACATGAAAGGACTCACGTATTGGTAGGAGGGACCTCTAATACAGTACGATTCAAAGTTAATGGCGACTGTGAAGTGCGCTATTCGCTGCGCAGTACGTCACCCCTCACCCCCGCTGACACGTGAATTGGTTACTGCGCAGCGACTCGTCTCATGTTCCGAGCCGCCATTACGTTTGAATCGTACTATAACTGGGACCCTGTTTCCGTTGCTACTTACAGTTTTTTATACATTTTTTTTTAAGTATTGATTACCTCATCAGCCAAGTGGTTGCAAACCCGATTTCTGAAAGTGAACGTCTTGGTTCCGACCTCTGGACATTCAAAGGAACGGACAAAATAAGTGTCGTATTACTCCGCAGCCTACCGCTACTGGGGATTCTGGCGTGATGCTATACAAGGTCAAATTAAATTAGCTAGCGAAACTCTTTTGGCGTGATGGGTATCGTTATATAAATACGAAAAAAAGTAGAAAAATAAAAAAGTTTTGGGGGCCTATGACCGCTAATAATGTTTTACTTGAAGTATGAGTTGAGGTAAAATATTATGTTTTATCGTGTTTAGATATCAGTAAGTACCAATCAAGTCTGTGAAGTATAAACTGATATTTCAAGTGAATATACTAATAGTGGTCGATGCCCCACGAAAAAGAAACATCAAATTATTTTCTTTTTTCTTATAGCATGTTTATATGTCGATACCCATCACATCTGCGGAGTTTCGCTAGATAATTTAATTTGACCCTGTATAGTTTTACATAAAATTGAATCATAAATTTCTTTTAACATTAAACTATTTTTTTGTGCAAAATAAACGGTCCGTTTACGGTTTACTGGGCGAGTGTTCACTTGCTCAGTAACAGGAAATAGACTGAGTAGTAGTTGTAATATATACTACTAAGATCTGGATTTTTGTACTAACAAATTACTAACACCCTGTTTAGTTGTATTTTTATGTGTTCTACTAACAACCCTACTAACGTTATATTAGTGTTAAAATGTATGGACGTATGTCTGAAATAAAGATATATTATTATTATTATTATTATTTTACAATACCTACAAATTGAAATATTTCTAAACTTAAGGCGCATTTGCAATATTGTACCCATAGCAAGGTATGAAGTACCTGTCACGGACTTGATGCATCGCCCGCGCCTCTACGAGCATTCGTCGGGTGCTAATACTTTAGAGCTGGCTATAAACAAATATTAAAGATTTAAATACACATACATACATAAACTCACGCCTTCTTCCCATGGGGGTAGGCGGAAACTACAGAACGCCACCTGCTGTTAAAAGATATATATACATATTTTGGGCTTTTCCATCAGAAATTTCTCAGTTACAGCACAGAGTCTGAATCTGTGCCCGATTGATGGCTATAGGCTCACCTCTACATGGGACTTAAATATAACTTGCGAAAAGAGAGTGTAGGTACTATAGTGACACCTGTGCCTAACATTTCTAGAAAGACAGTCGTGATGTTGTCATATTTATTGTTTGTGTTAAGCATAAGCATAATGATATAAATGGGCGACTCTAATCGGAGCAGCGGGTGTGTCTGGTGCCAAGTTCGTTTCCCAATTTGTTTATACAGGCTCAAACTCAAATTCAAAGCTTTTATTTCAAATAAACCAATTACAGGCACTTTTGAATTGCCAAGGAGTCGGTCAGTCAGAAAGATGAAGCTAGTTGCCCATTCTAAAGCGTAGTAGGTACCTATGGAGAAGAACGGGCAAGAAACTCCATGGACACTCTTTTAAATCAAAATATTATGGTTACATTATATTAGTTACATCATTCATGTTGAAATTATGCATGTGAAAACGATGGAGAACGTTAAAAGCGTCCGTAATAAAAAGACAAAAACAATGCAAATATTAAATTAAATTGAAATAAGCCGTGGCAGCTAAGAAATGGCCAGTCCCTACTGACGGCGCCCGTCAAAAGGTCACCCTTGGAACTCGTACCAAATCCTATACAGTGCCCTGACAAGTCCTAAGGGAAACAAAGTTGATAGATCAATAGGTCAGAAGTGCTACTTATTCGGTCTTCCCTTTAACTTTGTTCTTAGAAACAGGTTGGTGTTTATCGGAAATCGGTTGGTTTTCAGAGGTTACACCCAAATATCATAAAATTTTGTTTTTTCTTTCAAGAAAACAATTTCTTGGAACTAGCTAGGTAAGTACCTATCCTATTTGTAAATCTATGGACACTATCTGTATGTGCGGTAAACCTTACATTTATTACACGCATCATAAGCGAAACGCGTGAGGTAGTGCTCTACTCTCGCCTTACAAAGAACAAGTAATTCCTTGAGCTAAAAATGTCTGTCTCTATTTACTTCATATTCACACTCAAACGTCAAGAAAAAACACCAGTTTCAACACTCGTTATTTTCAAAAGACATTTTGCTATTTAAAATAATGAAAAAACTGTTTAATAAAAATATTCTGTGGACGTCCGTGTGTCTGTATGTATGCATCCTGGCGTGGTCAAGATAACTCCCAAAAAATTTAACAAATCGAGTCCATTTTTTTAAACGCTTCAGTGTTATCGAAAACTTAATCCTTTCGAAAATCACGGTCTAATTCAATATAGTTTGTAATTAGTAATATAAAAATACGACTAGACATTTCGTTCGTTGTATATTTTTTATAGAATTAGAGGAAATTTTACGAGGCGTGCACTTTTTTATTCTTTTTTTAAATTAATTAATGTAGAAAGCAAAACATAAACAGAAACATTACAAAAACATTACCTAATAGATTTTGTTCGGGTGTTGAAGCACTTTTGAGTAATCTACATAACATAACATAACAGATCATAAATTCACGCCCGCATTTCCTGAAAGGATGGGCAGAAGACAAAAAAATCCTAACATTAGATATGTTATTATTATCAGGCATAGAATGAGTAACAAATATCTTCACAAACTTTCTCATTCATAACAGTGAGATTTCATTATTTATAACACAAAAACGTCCTTTGGGGACGCCTAAATTCAGCAGTGGGACTCAGTTGATATTCATGAATAAAACAATCTACATACAAAACTCAAAACGTAAAATTGCCAACACTTGTCAACGAACGCGCAAAGATGAGTGCATATTTCATTTTTATTTTTAACTGTATCGCCGCGTTTGTATTTCCTTTGGGAGTAAACACAAATACCTAATCAAGCGGGAAAGGCTTGATATTCATATCCGCTGAAAGCTTCAAAGTTCACACAACAGATGGCGCTAGCGGTTGAGACAGATAAATGAAAAGTTGTTGAACAAAATTCATTCGCTATAAAGGCTATGAAAATTGATTTGGTAATCAACACCGTTCTAAAGTCATATTTACCCAGCCAAGCGTCAAAAATGTATTATTATGGAAAGAAAAGTCGTGTTTCGTTCCCCGGGAGTTCGGGTAAACGATCCTAGCGCCAATACGCGATTCCGCCGCAGTCTGTGTCCGCCCACCCTAGAGACGCACGTCGCCCGCCCAAAGCGCGCCCAAAAAAACCGAACATCGATTTTTAGTGCTTGTGTTGTGTGTGTGTGTGTCTGTGTGTGTGCGAAAAATATTGGATGACAATCATGTAAGTTACGAGTGTTTTTTTATATAATATTTTTATTTTTTTAGTGCCGGTTTTTTTACGTCAACATATTAATTGAGTGGCATTTAAATTATTTAACTGTCCAATTTAAAAACAAGTGGAAACCACCAGGCAGTGATATCAATTTAAAATCAAAATAACAAACGTGTCAATTTGTGTTGACAAATGAAAATCGCGTCAAAAATATTCGGAAAATTCGTAATCAGTTCAAACTACGAACTCGAATAACGAATTTGTTTTCACAGCTGTAATCATTTTGTTCGAAGAACGTTACAAAATATTATTCGAGTGATAAAATCGAGTGTGAAAACGATCATGTATGTGGTGCCTCATCTGCTGAAATTCACGATCGTTATAACTTTTAATCGGCAATTTCTCACGATTTTATTGCCGTAATCAAACGGTATTCGGTATCTAATTGAAAGGAGTTTAACTATTAAGAAGTGTTTGGGTAACCGTCTAACCAATTAATGGAATTAATTCCAATACACATGTTTTTGAAAACATTAGATTTTTTAACTGTTCTACGTAACTTATTTGAGCGTTTGTTCGAAATCAAACAATTATAGATAATTTAAATGTACATTTTTAAAGAAGGCGTGCTTATTGAAATAATTCGATAAATAGTTAAAGAGTCAATGAAATTATTGCAGTTCAATTGTTTTAATCAATTAATAGATACCACGATATTTAACATAAACGCTTTCTAATTGAATGCATTTAAAACATTGGAGCGTAATATGTCAAAATTAATTTCTATTATTTTCCATTTGACTGGTTCTGTGGCAACTATGTGTTTTTTTACTAATAACGAAGCATACTCGTATTATGTACTATTTAATTATATCTAATTTATTTGCGGTTGTTTATAATTCAGGCCTTGTTTTGAGTATTTTGTATAGGTAAATTATTATAATATTTAATGTAATTTAAACACTGATCCTGATGATCTGTGCATTCCATTTTATAACCATTCATAAACTGATTTATAAGAAAAGTTACTAAACTTTATCTTATTGCATTTATCTACTAATATATTACTGATATCTATCAAGGAATATTATCGGTTGAAGGACACTAAACGACACACAATTGATTTTTTATTGTTATTACGCCTATGGGCGTTTAGGGGCCCTAAAAGTGATAAAATATATTGATTTTCCCATACATATGCTATTTATTTCTTAACCCATTTTATTCACGAAGTACCGCTTGTGTCAACTTCTGTTGCATTGAATAAAAAATCTTTACTATACAGGGTGAAAAAATACCCATCACATAGTCGTCAACCTAAGTAATATTGCACAAAAATAATTGCTGGGAAACGAGGTTTAATTTTTGGTGCAAAAATTTGCTGTTTGCGGCAATGTAACACGCAAAACATTGTGCTTATGGGTGCATGCAATGGTACAGGGATCGTGGGGGTAATTAAAGTGGTATTCTATCATTAAAAACTTATTTTCGTAAAATAACGTTAGAAAAATTTGGAATTTTAACCTTCAATATCTCTATAACCAGAAGGTTCCTAGGTATAGTCCAACACAAAAAAAAAACAATTACAATGACGGGGAGTACAAGTACAAGTACCTGTTTTTTACAAAACCCTTAAATAGCATGATTCCAAAAATAGCTTACAAAATGTTCTTAATACAGTATTTATTGGCTCTAAGGCAGTCGTGTAAGCCAGAGGTATACGTAAATATTTAACGATGGATTTGATACCGATGTTGGCATTATCTCATTGATCTTTAGGATTTACGATTACAGCTTATAACAGACCCTTTATCAATCGCCTAGAAATTCGGCTGCTTCTCGATACTTTGATTCGGTTGAGTTGAAGGAATTATGATGTTGATGATGTACTTTTTATTGGAGTATGTAGGTAGCTTAATCTTTGCGGTGCTTGTGAATATTCTGTTTTTTCTTTTCACACAAGTTTCTGACTGTCTGTCCGCTAGTGCGCTTATAACTCGAAAATTCTTTTAATTTATTGTGGTGAATTCTGGTTAGGTTTAAGCACTTATTAATATATCAGTCTACGTGAGTGGAGCCTTAGGCACAGCTAGTTAGTGTAAAGGAACGTGATTACACCCTGACCAGCATAAACTAAAAATGATTTTATATGTAAGCATAAAATGATTTTTAGTCGCGGCAATCGAATGTTCGATACGACCGTATGTTTCGTAAGACAAAAGCTGCTATGCCATAACTGCATGGTATCAATCAACTCAGCCTATTTCAGTATGCTGGGCATAGGTAGGGTTACCATATCTCAGGATTTGTCCTGAGATCTCAGGATTTTCTGGCTACTGACAGGATTGCGGCCGGATTGAGGGAAATCTCGTGAATCTCAGGATTTTGCGATTTTTTAATAATATAAAGTATCTCTATCTAGATTTTTCAGTTTTATTTTTATTTTCATTGGTAAGTTACAAACAACATAAACAAAAATATAATCTTCTTTGGATAGTATCACAGCAAAAATCACAAATCAACGTGATTAACATCAACATGGTATTAAAAAAAAAAACTAAAAAAAAAAACACGTTAAAAAATATGCGTCGTCGTTAATTACGTTTGCGACAAAATCTCAGAACTTTTCTATAGAAATCAGGCTTTTTGTCAGGACTTTTTAATTTTCCTTATGGTAACCCCTGGCATAGGCCTCTCCCAGGCTGCCCTACAATACCCTGTCCTCTGCACGATAACGCTACGCGCCAATGGAACAATATCTTTACCGTAATCTCTCTTATAAAGTAATAAGACATTAGGAGACATCACTAATCTAAGTTAATCGTTCGCGAGACTATGTGTGATGGCTTCATTAGACGGCTGTGAATTGATAAACGTTCCCTAAGTTATTCATACATACATTACAAGTCAAAGTTACACGAAGGACAGACCATTACATTTGCTTAGTTTGGATTCATCTTTTATTTGGGATAGGTAGGTTTTTTATGTACGCGACCTACCGAGAAGCTATTTAGATAGATATATTTTGTCGATGCATTGCTAGCTTTATAGACAAAGTTGCAATTTCCATTTGCTTGTACATTTTCCGGGAAACGTAGCTGCAAACTGGAATACTGTCTTTATGTTCTTTGGTGGCAGAGATGTGTACTGCGGTCGTCCTTTCCTGACTAAATCCTTTCATGAAGAGCATTACTAGGTATTAACATCTAAATGTATTCATTTAAGTCCTGGATTACTGTGTTTTAGCGAGCTTCACGCCGCAGTCTTTTAATGAAAATTATATCGAAGCGGATATAATCTAATTAATTGTGAACAACATTGCGTATCCTCATCAGTTATCGAGAATGATCAAATATTTAAAACGGTCACAAAAATTACGAGTTCATTCGTCATTCTAAATGAATGAGTTGAATGAATTCGGAAGTTTAGATATTTTGTAGGAATCATTACTTATCGGAAGTAGATCTCAGAAACAGACCTATAATAAGAAGAAATGATGATACGGATACCTTATCAAAATCTAAAGCTTTCACCCTTTAAAATTGACGTCGACGGCTCATTTGCTCCGTCTAATAATGTGTCTCACTAAACCATTCCATTCAAAGCTAAACTAATGAATTCGAGTCCTCAAAGATTACTCGGATTTGCTTACACAAGCATCGAATTACTATAGTCTCATTATTAATGATGCAAGTGACACCTTCAATCTCGCTTTTTTTCTCGCTAATGCGTATAACTGTTTTCCTCGGCATTTAGCAGATTGATGGTCGTTTTTTATGGGATTTTCGATGGGATTAGGATCTTTGGAAGCGTATGCGAATTTGTGAGTCTCTGCTGCATAATTCTATTTTCCCCATGCCTCAATTTTTATGTTATTGTATTCGGAAAATGGTTTCGATTCTAAAAACATGTTGAGTTTGGGAAAGAATAATGGTTTTAGAATTAATTTAGGTAAGTAGCAGGTATTATTAATTCCTTGGATTATTTTTGGTTTCAACTCTAATATTATTTTCCAGAATACCTAACGATTTCAGAATTAAATTAGGAAGTCTAGTCGCGTGCCGGCTTAAGTCAGGCTAAGTTTCAGGCGTCTTACGTAAAATTAGATTGTTGGCGAGATGTAGGTACCTACGAGTAAGTATCTAAATTATTCAAGAAGAGATCAAACAGATTATAATGAGTTAATAGAACGAAGGATATGTGTATTGATCGTTTAGTATTTAACCTTTTGAATAATTTAGTAGAATCAAGTAATCTTTTATAAGTAAAAGAGGAACTTATTTGTTGTAATAACACCTAATTTTAAACACTAGTTTAATAGTTAATGCTTTCGGTGGACTCATTAATATTTGTGAATAAGTAATAATAAATGAGAAAGCTTGCGGCTAAGTATTAACAGCCACACGGGTCGATCGGTTAGGATAAGCTACGCTTGCCGCGGTTGGTCCGTGGATGGGTGACCATCTTTACATACCAAGATTCCTCCTTGTGTCGACAAGAACGTTAAGCCATTGGTCCCGGTTGTCATTCGTGGATCTCACAGTTGGTAGTCGTTACAGGTTGTCAGAAGCCCGAAAGTCTGACAACCAGTCTTACCAAGGGGTATCGTATTACCCAGTAACTGGGTTGTAGAGGTCAGATAGGTAGTCACTCCATGTAAAATACTGGTTTTTATTTATTTATGTGTAGGTGAAGCGATACTTTACGCCTGGACAGCTTTTAACCCGGTACAAAGCGCAAGTCCGATCCTGCATGGAGTATTGCAGCCACCTTTGGGATGGCTCAGCTAAATACCAACTTGCCGCGCTTGACTCGGTGGAACGCAGAGCTAAGAGACTCATAAAACTGCACACATACATAAAATGGTGGATGCCAAGCTTCACAGCTTGGCTCATCGCCGTAAGGTTGCCTGCTTGTCGGTCTTCTACAGATTATACTTCGGTGTGTGTGCCCAAGAACTCCACGACCTCATTCCACCGGCCCCCTTCTACCCATCGGACATCTAGGCGCACTGCAAGTTACCATCCCTACCTAGTTGCTATTCCACCAATTCGCACTAAGCGCTTCCAAACATCTTTTATAATGCGCACTGCAAAAGAGTGGAAAAAAGTGAGTGGAAGAGTGGAGTGGAACTCTCTACCTGCGCCTGTGTTTCCGACCGCATACAACCCAAATCTCTTCAAAGTGAGAGTGAACAGACTTCTTCTGGGTAAGCTCACTCCAACGTCGACTTTGTCTCTGTCATCTCTGACCTAGACTAGAGTCAAGAGCAAACCCATCTAAAATAAAAATAATAAAAAAATAAAAATGTTCGCCAACAATTGTTTATATAGAACATTTACAATAAATTAATTAATATTAATAACGTATGAAAGTACAACAATTACTTATAGGCTTACACCACAATCACCATTTTTGGTTTTACATATCATTATAAAACTAAAAAGGATAGTTATAATTAAAATTATTAATGTGTGACAATAATAACAAAAACTTCATTCTACATAATTAAAATAACAGATTGATAACAGTAAAATTCATAAATTAAAATAATAAATATCTTATAATTTAATTCGAATGCATACATTTTAAAATTAGTTGACACCGTAATTGACTTATCACCCTAAATGAATGTCACTTGCACGTCATCATAACACAAGGTCTCTAAAAATTTGTCTATGGGACAGTTAGATAAGTTCAACCTTAGTAAAGTTTCAATTTACCGGGATATTTTGACAAAAATGGTAAGTCTTTACGAGTTCGACTATACTTACCATACGGCTTTAATTAAGTGCCCCTTTACAAAGTCCGTGTTGTTGAAACATCTCATAGGTTTAGTTGTCAATTAATTTATGAACATACATAAAAATATAGTGATTTGTGTTCTATCTCCACGAGATAAACGAATGAGATTTTCGTGATGGCTCAGTGGTTTTATACCTCGCCCTTCATGCACGAGATTGTGGGTATAAATCCGGGCTACCAACCAACGTGACTTTTTCAATTCATTTGTATTTTCTAAATTAATGAATGAATGAAATTTATTTATTTACGAGAATTAAAAATAATTTTAGACTCACTATATTCGACTTATCAGTCGTGCAAATATTTATAGTATATGCATAATAATATCATGAAATTACATCAATTTATTGAGTTTATCTTATCCATCACTGATATAAGTGAAGAAAAAATATCTTGGTTAATATGTCTGAAACCGCCAACCTGTTTTGAGCAAGCGTTGTGATCCATTCTCGTGCCTCCTCTGTATGAGAAGAAGCTAGAGTCTAGACAAAATCAAACTGGTCGCTAATTTAATTTTATAATTTATAATTTTTATGACATAGATTTTTACATTAGGTAACTACTTTAAGTCACACACAAAATTATTACATGTTAAAATTTTGAAAAAATTATGTACTTTTCAATATTTGTAAATATGTGAGCACCATGTATTTATCACTTAATTTACCTGTCATTGCGTTGTATTTAATTATTTTTATCTATTGTGGTAGGTATAACAATTTTATTCTAGGTGCATCGTCTTCACATATAATTATATAATTAATGTATACATAATATTGTAAAACATTTTTAATAGAGTAAATGTGGAGTTTCTTGCCCATTCTTCTCCATACGAAACTACCTTTTGGAAGGGGCATCTAGAATCAATTAAATTTTCTTGTAAATTTTGACGTTCAAAAGTGCCTTTTATGTGCCTGTTTGAAATAAATGATTTGACTTTCACTTTGAGTTTGCCTTTGCTCTGCAATGGGACAGTAATAGGCAGGTATTTTTATTATTATCTCCAATCGATTGCTCCAGACACGCTTGCCAAAACGTACCCTTTCCATAGGCAATAAAATATGTATCCAGCCTACATTAGGCCAGTTTCTAGATACTAACTTAGACCCAAGTGTAGACAATAGTTGTGCTTACCCGGGGATAGTAATTATTGTGGCTATTACATAAACAATTGGGATCGGGACTGGGCAAGCTTTTACGTAAGGGACGGTGTAGGTGTAAGCAGAACGAGTGGCACTTAAAGTACCTACGTTCTATTTCTGTTTGTTTTAAGAGGTAAAAGGTGAATGAAATGCTTTTTTTTTTGGAACGATATCATTCATTTGTATGCTTATTTTAATTGTATAACATAAAATAACATCACGCCTTGTTTCTTCGAAGGGTTGGGCAGAGGAGTCCCTATAGTACACCCACATTTCGCCAGTTATATTAAAGATAAGATAAGATAAGATCAATGTATTTGTTTAACATGAGTAGATTACAATGCAAATGGATGCATTGAATGGTGTTAAATATAAGTACGTGCTGCATGCTATAGCATAGAAGGTGTACAAATCTTACAGGTTTCAAGTACCTAGTCATTAAAATTACAAAATATTAAATTGTACCAATGAAATTGAAGTTATGTTGAAGTCCCATGTAATAGGGGGGCGAGCCTATTGCCATCAACCGGGCATAAATCCAGAATGGGCTGCTTCTGAGAAACTCCAGATAGAAAAAGCTAATAACATTTTGCCCGACCTGGGAATCGAACCCAGGACCTCATGTTCAGCCGTAGCGCTTGCGACCACTAGACCGACGAGGCAGTAATTGTGTAAATAACAGTAAAAAAATAACAGTCAATAAAATAACAGTCATATAAATAAGAGTCAAATAAATAACATGTAAATAAATAACAGTCAAATATGGGGCTTATTTTGTTTTATTTCACTTCTCGTAATTTGATTGATTTAAAATTTTGCATTATTAAATTTCATTTTGTTCAGCTGTTGACAATACATTCATCATGGTTCAATAAGATTGAAATAATGATGGGAAAGGTAATGTGGTCTGTTGCTGGAATTTTATGATGATATAGATGATGGGATGGGATGGTGGGTGTTTTGGGGGACTGTCTTATGGTATTTTTACGTTCAAACAGTGCTGATTCTCAGCCTAGTTTAATAAATGACTTTTGATTTGATAGATTTAGTTAAAAGGCAAGGGTTAGGTTTTAGTTAAGGTTAGGCGCTAGTGGTTAAATAAAAACAGCCGTATCCAGCCGATTGAAGGCTTGCTGAGGTGGCTCGTAGATGGGGAACCATCCATTACATGCTGAGACACCTCCGTGCCTTGGAAAGCACATTAAGGCCCACTTGCACCGCCAATCACTACACGTTTAGCGCTTCACGAGTTTAAAACATAATTCTGTTTCTGTCAAATGTTTGAAGATGACAAAGACAGAATGATGTTTAAAACTCGTTTAGCGCTAAACGTGTTTAGTGATTGACGGTGCAGGTGGGCCTAAGCCGTTGGTTCCGACAGTTATTCGTAGATCTTAGTCAGAAACCCAAAAGCCTGACAACCAATCTTACCAAGGGGTGTCGTTTTCAGCTGCATCTAGTTTGATTGGAAGCCAACCCCAACATGGTAAAGGCTAGGCAGATTGATTTTTAGTTTTAGTTAAAAAGTATGTTATATAAAGATTTGTAAAGATCATAATTAGCATGTGGCGTTTTGTTAAAAAAAAAAAAAAACAATCAAAATATTTTATTTCACATAAACCTACACGGGCACTTATGAAACGTCAGAAGCTAGGTGCACGGTTCCAATTGGTTGTTTCCTATGGAGAAGAGCCAGCAAGAAAATCCACGGTTACTCTTTTAAAAATAATTGGCTGTTACAATGTTTTCAAATTACATTTAACAATTACAGTTATGTTGTCATTTTCCATTTATCTTACCTAATAAAAAAAAGGTAGATCAATAGAATCGTAGGTATTTATTTACACATTGCGTATTTAAATTTGAATGTACATAATCTATTTGATGACAAAAAAGTAGGTAAATCGCGAACTTACCAAGTGTGTTTCTATTAAATATTGGTATCTAATTCGATATTAATTCCAATAATGAAAAAAAAATACGTCTACCCAAAAAAAATATCGGCGAAGTGTGTGTCGGACCACGCACGATGAAGGGTTTCGTAGTTGGGCTGATTTGATCCCAAAAACAAACTCAATATTGTAGTTGAAAAACATGTTCTCCAATACTTCGATAAACGTCACGGTCAACTCTCCACCCGTAAATGTAAGTTTGCAATCACAAAAATAAAATGTGATAAAACTACAAATTAACGATTTCCGGACTTTTTCCTTTACTTGTGCTGTGAGACTGCGTCTTGCAAAATTTCATGAATCCAGGTCAACCGGAAGTACCCAATAGGTATTGATTAATTTGTGAGTATCAAAATATGTCACATAAATGGCCGTAGTTTTTTCTTGCGTTGACTTAGAAGTTTGATTTTTATAGAGCTCCAAGGGAACGCAGACCTACGTATGTATTTCATAATTTCAATTTGACACCTCCACGCGTTCCTGAGAAAAAAGGGTCTTGACTTACTGAAAAACAGACGGAGAATGTGATCCTATAAGGGTTCCGTTTTCCTTATGAGGTACGAAACCCTAAAAACATTTTCAAAGCTTTTCAAAACCAGGAAATATGACCAGTTTTAAACAGAGAGAGTGTAGCAATTCATCCTTTAATGTAAATTAGGTATGAATAAATATAAAAAATCGCATCAGAATCAATGTACCGGCATGATTTATCACGGAATCCCTTCAGTAAGAAAACTTTCTGAATTTCTTTTGTATAGAACATTAATTTTCTTTATGATAATTAACTGTGCTCAAATTAGTTTGTTGAAGCCATTTTTCTTTCCATTTATATTTATTACGAGTACGTAGTTTATTTTTCAGGTATTGTTCTGGAATTAAATTATAATAGAGTAGTGAACAAGTTTAGAATATGTTAATGTTGTAATGAGGGGTAAAATCTTCTTACCTTTATCTAAAAATACGGTCTACAGTTACGGTTTTAAGAAAGTATGATAACAAGTTTAACCTCAGGCAACCGTAAAGTATTACTCAGTAATTGAATTTTGGTGTTCTCTCAAAAATTGGTTCTTATTTACAAATCTCACGATTGAAAGAAAGAAAACGAAAGAATAAAGATTAAAACAAAAAAAAAGGACAAAAAAAAAAAGTGTTAACAACAACAGTGTGTTCATTGTGAACATTGCGGAAACGGTACTTTTATTTTTCGTTGAATTTCACCGTTATATTAAACCTCTATACAAACATTACATAAATGCGTAAGTATGCACATTTATTTATCTACATTTAAGTAAATGTAGATAAGTGGCAAATTACTAATGTACTATTTCCTACTACTATTATTACGAGTAGTATTAGTTTGCATCATCCCAATGCTGGGCAAAGGCCTCTCCCCATGACTTCCAGCTCTTTCGATGCAGGGTTAAAGTGGACCACTGGTCATTTGTTATCTCTAGCTCGTCCCGCCGTCTTCTACGGGGTCTGCCGCGATGCCTTCTGACTGTGTCAGGGCTCCACGAAGTGGTTATTTGGGCCCACAGCTCATTGGGCATACGCCAGATGTGGCCAGCCCAGTCTCACTTCAGCTTAGCGGCTTATTTAGCAAGGTCATTAATCTGTATTTTGGAGTGAAGTGTGGTGTTGCGAATATGGTCTGTAAATTTGACGCCTAGAATACTGCGCTCCATTTCACTATTTCTTATTTATTTTTAAATTACGACATTCCTCCTATTATTTAAATATCTTATATAAATTGACGTTGTACCGTATGAAAAGGTACCATAAAGGTGGTATGTCATATTTTGATGAAATAATGATTTGAAAGGTTTTGAATTTCCAATTAGTAGAGGCTGTTCTGAAACATATTCACTCCGTACATCACTGTTTATTTTTGTAACCCTATCACGAATATCATGTGATGTATGTGATACACATTGTTCTTGTCTTGCCATCGATACATTTTCGATAGGAATATTAACAGTAAGCGTATTTGGAACTAAATAACTAGAATAAGAATTTACCAGCCTAAGGATGGATTTTTGAGATGGGGCAGCAAGGGCAGCTACCTTAACCATTGTAGCTACAGGAAAATGGTTTTAGGAGACTTTCCTTAATTTTTTGAGAAATTTTGATTTGTATTTCAAATTTTGCAAATTTTTGCATACACGGATTTTGAAAAAAATGCCTACAGTCAGTAGGAAAATGCGCAATTTTCACAAAAACTTTTTTTTATGCCTATCGATCACGTTTCAGATACGGATTAAAAGCCTGTATCGGACAAACTGAGGTTTCGGTACTAGAAAAGACAGAAATCGCCTAAAACTTTTCCCATACATTTCGTAGGAAATGAGACTACAACTTACTATTTTACTATCGATAAACTGACGGCTACAAAAAAGACTAATCGAAAATCAAATAAAAAATAGTAACTTGTACTTTGGGTATTATTTCAACTTAAAATTATAAACTTGTAACTTTACATTTGGACTCACCTAGAATTTTTACTTTTGTGGTCTAAGATATGAGGTGCTCAAAATGTTAGCCATTTTGACGTAGGCATAGGTTTACTCTCTTTACTACAGAGCAAGTAGCACCTCATAATGTGAAAGGATGAATGCCATAGAGAATCGTGGTAAGTGAATCTTTGAGTTCCTGAACACTGTCGTATTTCTTTTTCTATAGTTTTTTTTTAACAGCCCCACATAAAAAAATCAAGAGGCGTGAGATCAGGACTGCGCGGTGGCCACGGTATGGGACCATAATTATGTTCCTATCCACTGCCTCCCGAAATGCCGTTTCAAATTAGAACAGGTTTGGCAGCTTTTGTGTGGCGGAGCGCCATCTTCATCTTCAGAGGTCATTTTGTCACAAAATTTCGGACACCATAAGCAACCAGGCAACAAACCTGATATGAAACATGATCGATTGGCCTTAAAAAAAATATGTGAAAATTGCCCATTTTCCTGCTGACTGTATTTTTTTCAAAATCTGTGAATGCAAATCAAAATTTCTCAAAAAGTTACGGAAAATCTCGTAAGACCGTTTTCCTGTAGGTACAACGATTAAGATCCCCATCTCAAAAATCTACCCTATATAATGTGCCCACTGCTGGGACACAGGCGTCCTCTCTGTGAGAGGGAGTGGGCCAGTGCAGCATCCTAATTACATAACACAGTATCTATCACAATGTGAATCATTTTGAAGCCTATTGCCTCACATGTTCGAATTTTTTTTCTGTTTATCAACGTAATTATCGCAATGAATGTTGTTGAACTGTCAAAATGAAACCCATTCCTACTGTTAGTGTGTTACGTAATTACCCCGTGGGATGTCACAAATGTCTTCGAATTTACTCCAACGAAACTCTGAGCCACCAATGCTCAAACAAGTAGGAGGTGTTTTGGAAATTGTTAGCATATTTGTAACTGAACAAGTACATGGACACTATTAAAATAGACTATCAAGAAACACGTCAACTAAGACATTCCATAAATTCAAACATTCGTGCTAAGAGCAGGAATCTAAAACCTTTTTAGCCAGAATTTGGTCTAAATCCGTCAAGTTAGGCATGCACGGCCTATCTAGTGCTAACGAATTAGCAGAAATGCGACAGTATTTGGCAAGTAGTTCAAATAAAAGAGGGGTTCATGCCAGCTATTCGTGCCACTGGAGCTGTTAGCATAGAGCGAGGATAGAATACGGAATTGCGCTGGAAATGTGGAGCTGCTCGATATGGGACGTCGGATAAGAGCGAATGAAACTTTTTGGTATTTGATCTTTTGATCCACCAATTTACCCGACAACGGTAAAGCCAGTTATAATCTCACTAGTTCTGTGAGTATGTTGGTATTTTAAATTTGATACAACGTAAAGCGAAATTAAAACTATTAAACGTGAAGTAGGCAGGTAATTGTAGATACTATTTTGTTCACTATTTTTCATTCCTAATTTTGTATGCTATTTACTGTGCCAGGATGCAGTGATACCTTCTTTATAATGTTCGATAACCTTATAACCAGTGTGCAAAAATAAACGTACCTATTTGATTTGATTCATTATCTAAAGAGTGTCATAAGATGGTGAACTTTAGGCGTCAGTACTGAACATTCCGATAGTTATCCGCGAGATAAGTCCTGCGTGAAATAGTTGCTGCTTCACAAATCGTAGTGGAAAGCTCTCGAACAAAACAATTTCCTACCACTATCGACCGTTAGTAGGAATATTTACTTGTCCAGCGTCATCTATTCTTACTATTCAGGGTAGCAGGGTCATTGACGCGCAAACTGAAACCATGAATTCAACACATGATTCTAGACCCCCTTTTTTTTTTTTTTTTTTGGGTGGGAAATTATCAAATGACCTCTCCCGCTCTGGGTGGAGCGGAAGGGCGTGTCAGACTCTTACTGACTAAAACCCACCCGTGTTCCTTCAGTTGCCCGTGCGCCAGGGCCACGGTAACTCTTTCGAACAATCCGCGACCCCGGCAGGCATCGGCCCTATCGGACCCCGTCCAATTATGCTGACATCTCTTTGAGGCGCGTGTAAATATCACGGTTCAGGTTCAAAATGTCCAATTCTCAAAATGTCCAAAAGTTTCAAAACGTCCAATTTTCAAAATGTCCAATTCACAAAACGTCCAATTCCCAAAATGTCCAATTCACAAAATGTCCAATTCACAAAACGTCCAATTCCCAAAATGTCCAATTCTTAAAATGTCCAATTCTCAAAACGTCCAATTCCCAAAATGTCCAACTCCCAAAATGTCCAATATTTGAGAATGTGGTAAATTTTGTTCAATAACTCATCAAAGCGCTTTTTTAATACTTACGTCAAACAATAAATACAAAATACGGAAGGCACCCCGACTCGGACAGGTTAAGTTAGAAGGGGACGGCGGGGTCTGAAAGACCCCGCCGTCCCCTTCGTGGTTATTTTTTTTTATTCCGCCCAGAAGTAGGAGCCCCGCGAAGCGGGGCTCCGTCGGCTACGCCTTATAAATAAAAAAGGAGAATAGGTTCATTTCTACGACACTCTATCCATTCTGGTGGACAAAATTTGGTGAGTATTAGTAATAAATAGGTACTTATCTGGTAGGCGCTTACACACAAGCCTAAAAAACCGGCCGAGTGCGAGTCGAACTCGCGCACGAACGGTTCCGTACCATTATCTAGATTCTCAAATATTGGACATTTTGGGAATTGGACGTTTTGAGAATTGGACATTTTGAAAATTGGACGTTTTGAAACCTTTGGACATTTTGAGAATTGGACATTTTGAACCTGAACAAATATCACGACCCTACCAGCACAACACAAGATGACAACATACCTCAACAAGAAGAAGATAAGGACAGCCCGTCATCAAACAACCACGTCATACTATTATCGTAAGCCAATCACCACGTAACTATCCTGTTGTCGACATACCTCAACAAGATGAAGATAAGGACACCCTGTCATTAAGCAACCGCGCAAATATGTTATCGTAGACTAGTCACCACGAAAGTATTCTGTTATCATCACTAAAATTCCATCCCCACGATGATTCACTATTATCATAGACTATATAAGCAACGACTTCACTGTATTCGAGGACTTTTCAAACTTGTAGTAGAACTAAGCATTTGTGTAACATTAATTATTAAAATAAAATTATATTTTATTTTAAATCTGAGTATCACTTCATTAACTCGCGCGTGGAACACAACGCGCCGTCGACCCGGGCCTGGTCCTTACCGGACGGTGAGCTGCCCATTGCTCGCCGTCCGCAAGCCCACGCCTACGGTGGCCGGGAGTCGGCTATCGACTCCCGAATTCTACACCCCCTAGCAAAGGTTATCAAAAAAAAAACAGCTGTTTCATAAAAAAGTTCAATACATACGCGGTGAAAATGTTTGACAGAGCAAATTTTTTCTAAAATAACTGACGAAAATTTTCAACGCAGGAGCATTCAGAATCATGTAAGTACTGAAACCATGGTAACAGGTTGTACGTCGATGTCTCTGCCACGCTGTACACTATACAGGTTGTAAAAGACCTTTCACTAAACCGTTATCTACGCATTCTGTACATCGAACTAAATAACTTTGTGCAAAAATAATTCCTGGGACACTACTTTTATTTTTGGTGACAAAATTATCTGTTTTCGGCAGTGTGCAATAAATAATAATAAAAAGAAAAAGTTTTATTGTTTCTCATACAATTGTTCAACAGCACAAAATTGAGGCAGCCCCGGTAAGTTATAAGTATACTTGTGATGGGGTTACCTCGCAACTTCCTATGGGTTACATGGTTATCTACAATGTTGAGACTTAATTAAAAAACAAAATGAAAAGAAAAAGTTTAGGTTCTAGGATGATACAAGATTGCTTTAGCATGTTCAAGTATGTGTAGTGTTTGTGTGTGTGTCTGTGGGGGGGGGGGGGGGGGTGTGAGTAGTTATGTGTGTGTGTGTGTGTTAATGATTGTTTAACTGATGTATGATTGATTGGGTTCTTCATTAGCATATTCTGGTTAATATAAGCTCAGTTTCATCGCAATGTGTGCAAATGTGCAAGACATTGTGCATAAGTGCATGTAATGGTACAGGGACCGTGGGAGTATTGAAAGTTAAATTATAACATTTATAACTTGTTTTCGTAAAAAAACGTCAAAAAAAAGTTTGAACCTTCAATATATCCGTAACTAGAAGGTTCCCAGGTATCATAATAACGCGAAGACCAAGTGACTCTCAGCTTCGTTTGAGTTCCGTTTGACTTATTTATTATATAAATACCATCACCATTACAAATGCCAAAGTGACTCCGTCCGTCTGTTACCTTTTGACGCCTTAGTGGCTGAACAGATTTCGATGAATACTGGCACACGGATTGACCATGACCTGGGTTAGGGACATAGGATTATTTTCATCCCAGTAGTACGTTCCCGTGGGATAATTTACAAGCTCCACGGGGCGAAACTGCGAGCAAAAGCTAATATAAAATAGTTCTCAAAATCGAGGTCAAAGTCAAATCATTTATTTCAAATAGGCACATGAAAGGCACTTTTGAACGTCAAAATTTACAAGAAATTAGAATTGATTCTAGTTGGCCCTTCCAAAAGGTAGTTTCGTATGGAGAAGAATGGGCAAGGAACTCCACCGTTACTCTTTTAAAAATGTCTTACAATATTATGTATATATTAATTATAAATTATATGTGAAGACGATGCACCTTCAATAAAATAACTATACCACAATAGGTAAAAAGAATCGCTTCGCAAATCGTAGTGGCGACTTCTCGAAGAAAACAATTTCTTATCAGTATCGTTTACCACGGTAGAATACGTATATGTATGTCCAGCTTAAACTATTCTATCCTTTTCATATAGTTTGTGCCTCTCCAGTTTATGGTTTCTAAAATGAATGTCCTACATACATCATCATCATCACCAGCCTCCAGCAGTCCACTGCTGGACATAGGCTTCTCCAGCGGTTGATCTCAATTTTTGGCAACTCTCATCCAGCTGCTATCAGCCACCCTGAGAAGATCGTCGCTCCAGCTAGCCTGTAGGCGTCCTACCTTACGTTTGCTGATGCGCGGTCACCACTCAAGAACACGTCTACTTCAACGGTCATCGGTTCTAAAGCTAATGTGGCCAGCCAATAGCCAATTCAGCGTGCTTATTCCACATAAAAATTATACATACATAAACTCACGCCTTGTTCCCATGGGGGTAGGCAGAAACTACGGAACGCCACCTGCTACGATCCTTATATACTCCTATTGCATCGTTTACGTTTTTACATCTGGTCATACACGCACGCCGGTTGTGAGTACGAGTACGCACCTGACCTTTCTGAAGAACATCACCAATAAGGTATATGTCTTTCTAGGACGTCCCCTCCCGGCGTCTCCACAAAAATACCAAGATTGTATTTAGACAAAGCTGTAACTCTGCCTACACCTGCGTTAAAACAAGCCCGATGCTGTTAATCCTGTTTTCAATGATTTAGGTTCCCCACCAATGTTAATTAAACTTGGAATATCAAACTTTTGTTCAGTAATTAAGTCGTTTCAAACACTTGCGTATTTTTTTGCCGTCAGGCCGCTACTGACGGCATTTCAAGGGAAAAACGGAAATTAGATCTTTTGGTACTCTCAATAATCTCATCTCATTGGTGGATGCGAAGTTTGGCTACAATCTAGTTATATAACTATAGTACTTAAGATTAGGTGTATCGCAGAATTAATATTGCTAATCTTACCGACCAAAACCTTGCCATAGTGCGTTATTCAGAGGCTATTAACTCATTCACTATGGGTCATAAACTATATCTAAAAGCACATTATTAATGTTCGATATCCTATCATCACATTGCACGTTCTTATTTGTTTTTATGTGTTATAAATACATTTAAATTATTGATTGCATGCATCTTTTGCTAAAGGTGACGTTCTATTAATTTGAGGATTATACTAATGGATAGATAATTTAAAAATATTAATAATTGACGTTTTATTTTATTTCTGTTATGTATGCATGTAACTACATAGCTATAAGTAGATGTGGCTGCGACACATACTAAGCGCAAGCGTCGAATACAACAGTGTGAATCATTCCGTCTTTGCATTAACACCTCTGTAGGCTTCCTATACAACATTGGCGACGAGGATGGGATAAAAATACCGCTTGTTTTTTTTAATTAAAATAATTTCATTCTTTTTGTGAATTTTATGATAAATGAGCGTGCGTGGGGAGCGAGACAGAGCGAGACTCAGCGACCGGACAAAGAAGGACAGAACGCTCAAGGACGTTTGGTCGGGGAAGCGCCTTAATTGGAAGGTACGATAGTAATGATTTTGAAACAAAGAATTGAAGGTATACAGATAACAGATTTTATACTATCTAATATAATACGGGCTGGCAGGAACATTGACTCACAACCTGTTACCATGGATTCAGTACATGATTCTAAATCCCCCCTTTTTTTTTTTTGGTTTGGAAATCATTAAATGACCTCTCCCGCTCTGGGCGGAGCGGAAGGGCGTGTCAGACTCTTACTGACTAAAACCCACCCGTGTTCCTTCAGTTGCCTGTGCGCCAGGGCCACGGTAATTCTATCGAACAATCCGCGACACCGGCAGGAAATTCTAAACCCCCTTGCATTGAAATTTTACGTCGGTTATTTAAATATAAATTAGCACTTCTATATCTATATCAATTTGACCGCGTAGGTATTGCACTTTTCTTATGAAACAGAAGACATTTTTTTTATAACCGACGATAAATTTCTACGCAGGGTGTTTAGAGTTTCCTTCCGGGTTTCAGTTTGCACGTCAACGTCTCTGTCACCCTGTTATAAAATGTTGGACAATAGAGATTGATAAACTTCAACACCGTTGGACCGATCCCCATGAAAGTTGGCACATAAATATGTTTTTTTGCATGGAGAAGTTTTTAACGAAGGTATTTTTTTACGCGGACGAAGCCAGGGGCATAAGATAAGCTAGTTTATCATCAAAACGAAATAACAACATTTTTTTCACTGATAAGACTAATATACCTTCCACTTTCCTATCAGTCTTCTAAGCCGATAACGCGCAAAAAAAAGGCAACAGAGAAAATGCACTAGAATAGGATAATCTTCTTTTTTGAACTGAGTTTGTTTCGGCCTTTCTTCTCAGAGTAGACAGATAGGAAACACCGACCTCTTCCAGTTTTAAAAATATGATTGACGTGTAAAAGTGTTTGTATAAACCTACTTACAGAAATAAAATCATTTATCATTAATCGAACTCAGTTAAAAAGAAGGTAGTGATGCTGGTGGTAGTGGCGATGGTGGTGGTAAGTGGTGGTGGTGGTGGTGGTAAGTGGTGGCAACTGATTATTAATAAATAAATAAATAAAATAAAGTTTATTTCGGAACTATAACACAGGACTAAGTACAACAAGTTAAACGATGATGGCTGCAAAAGTAGAAACTAGCGCAGCTAACAACGCCCTTCTATAATTTATGAAAGCATAGAAACATACTCGTATCTTCTTCAGGTATCTACTTTTACAGTATTCAAACTGAAAATAGGTATCTATTTTCTTCTTATACAAAACAAAACGAGCTTCTCGTTTAACGAGGCAAAAAATTTGAGGCCCCCGTTCAGCAGCTGGTAAGGCTCAAATTTTCCATTTCATTATAGGCATTATGTTCAAGATTACTTCGCGGTGTAAGCACAAATGGATATTTGAGTATCAATTACTGTGAGTACCAACCAGGCTGTGGCATTGGCAATCGATTTACTCGTGGAAAATGCTGATGTTAAGTTAGACTGTTGAATGTTTAGTCAGCAAAATAGTTCGTCAGGGGAAATAATAAGAACTATTTTTGACAGCGAGCTGCGTTGTTTTTTTTTTTCACTTAAAGGAATCTGTGGGCCTAGCCTGAACGCAGAGTAAACATTACGTAAATTAAAACGATTTTAAAATTAAAAATACTCGTTTCGCACATAATAAGTATTCAGTTTTAAGACATTATAATATATTTTTTCGAATTATCATCCTGTTTTGTTAATAAATCTTAAATACAATATACAACCTAACACTAAGCTATATATACATATTATGTATAAGTACATAAAGGAAATAAAACGAAAACGTTCATTGGACATTAAAAAATTCGTCCGTGTAGCGATGCTGACGGGAGTTACTGGTAAAAGTGTCCAAAAGGCTGGCAACATTGCCACGTTGGCTGGCAATGCAATTCATAATTATCTGTGGGTGACACTAATAATTGTGGTTGTCGCTAAAAAAATAACGAAAACGCTTTATAATAGTTGTATTTTTGGTAAAAAAATTGTTCGTATTTCCGTGCTGGAGCCTCTAGAGCTCTTTGCCCTCGATTTCGTCTACGAGGTTTGCGGAAGTTTCCAAAAAAAGTTATTACCCCTTTGCGGATTTCAACAGCTGAAATCCTTTGTCAGTGCTCGAACAATTTCTATACCAATAACTTGATCAACATCGAGCCGTGTCCGTGAAAGGAGTTAAATGGTATTTGTATGAAATAATACAAAGAGAGAAAGTAAAATATAGATTTCACTTCTATTTAAATTAAATGAAAATACAATGGCGGGTTACACCCAAAGCAGTTTATACAAGGGACAAGAAAAAGTGAGTGTTGCCACACTAAAAAAACATTTTTAAGGCACAACAATGTTGCATAATATTTAACTTGATTTGATTCTAAATCATTATAAATTACTGCAATTAATTACATCCATTTAAAATGTTTTAGAATATTAAAATATATGTTCACATTGTATTGAACAGTATTGTTTTTTAACCAACTGCAACAAAAAGGAGTAGGTCGTCAATGCTTCTGTATTTTTCCTGAAGTTCTAGACTAGTGACAACCGCTTTCAAAGCGTTTCGTATTTTTAAAACGACTTTTAATAGGAGTGACATAAGTTTTTCGGTAGCATAATTATATTAATTCCACACATTTTTGAGTTTTCCATGATTTTTATTGCTGATAGAATTCCACTTTGTTTATACTCTCTGGTTAAGTTTCGAATTGACGATGAAATCAGCGTACGTACTAGGTCTCCTTCCGTCGGTAAGAGTTAGATCGGCACGAAACAAATATTTGCGTTGTTCCAAAATCCGGTGTTGGTGCATGCGATTTTGTGTTTGTCAAACACACGAAACGCTTTTCCAAAATGGAAATACAAATGGTCAGATACGAGTCGTACTCGAAAACATTTTTGACGGAAAAAAGTGATTCTATAAAGTTTTCGTTTTGCTCGTTTTAAGGAAAGGCACTCGACATTATTCTTCTAACCTAATTGATGATTGGCTAAAAAAAATGTCGTGTCTCCAAAGAGTCGTGCAAAACAAACCTGATAATAATGTTGGGTTCTGTATCTAATTTGTTCATGTTTTATTCGCGTGCCTGTCTGTCTACTGACGGTTGATGGATTGCAGCAGTTAATTCCATAATTATTTTGTTTTTTTTGTTTCACTACTGAAGTAACTTTCTTGATTAATTTATTTTTTGTTTAGATTATTTTTCTTTTGTTTTATGTTATTCATTGCTATATTTGTAGTTAGCGAGTACCTTACTGACGATACTAGCAACCAGAGGGATAATAGCGTAACACACTAACAATAGGAATGGCTTTCATTTTGACAGTACAACAACATTCATTGCGTTATTTACGTCGTCGAGCAGACAATTTTTTCGAACATATTATTTATTTATTCATTTTATCAATTACAATTTCCTTAAATTTAAACAAATCACACAATTCGACCTCTGGGGTCTGTCTTAGCATGCCATGGCCTGAAAGTTGATCAACGCGCTATTAACAGTTACTTAAGTTATTATCGAGTTGATGTAATATTCTTTCAGCTTACGCTTTAAATTTTTACTATTCATTGAGTCTCTAATGTCTACAGGTATTTGGTTTAGTAAATTGGGTATTGTGAAGCTGTACGCCTGCCATAAAAGTTATTTTTGCGAGGCACTTGCAATTATTTTGTTTTGGCTTGGTCGTGTATTTACGTCATATTTAACTGGAATTTGAATATCATTGTTATCAAAATGTTTTATGAAGAACAGATACTCAGCGTGCGCTAGAACAGGTAATACTTTGCAATGTTTAAATAAGTTATATAGGTAATTTATTTTTAAAAGGGACTCTAATGTGTTTACTGTATTGTAATTAACGATTAAATGCCCTTGTTGGCAACAAATGATATTATTTCAACGTTAAAATCTATTTTATAGTTTCGTTCCGATTCACCCCTGCGCTATTCACCCCGTTTGACGATATGTTAAAAAATACCTATCAAATTATACTCTAGTAAACCTTTTAGAGCTTTATTAAACCCTTGCACATCCCAAGTAAAAAGTTTATATACATAACACGTTATTTACCCCAAAAAGGACCTAAATAATTATAAATAAAGAAAGAACACATTGTCATATAGTGCGGGCACACGACCCGGTGTGATACGGAAAGAAAAGAAAGCTATCTGTCTAGTTTTATGACTAAAAGTAACACAATGTAAATTCGGTTTACTATGCTTATTTATACAGAAATAAAAATAGGTCAAGTGTGAGCCGGGCGCTTTGTGCGTTCCGTAACCTATATTTATTTTATGAGAAATTTGGGCGAAGGAATATAGAGTAAAAGAGGCGTTCGGAGGATTGGATACGATTTAATTTGGTTGGGTATAAACTGTGATATTTCAGATAATACCGAGTGGTTTCTTGAAAAGATTAGACTACTTAGGTACTCTTTTCAAAAAGTTACAAAAATCTGATAAAAAATTATAAAAGAAAGATGCATACAAAAATGTGTTTTGTACAGTTGTGTGTACAATATGAAATTTACTGAATAATTCTGTGTGGAAGATAACGGTATTTATTTATTTTTATTTTAGCAAGCGAGCTGACGATGTGGCGACAAAATCAGTAGTAAGGTACTTACTCTCTTTAATAAAAGCAGCTCACTATTATTGGCTTAACGCTCCGGCAAATAGGCGCGACGCGACAGCGCGAAGCGACAGCGCGACGCGACTGTAGTAGAACAATTTCTATGAAAACTTCATGGAAATTATTCTACAATGGTTACGTCGCGCTGTCGCGTTCGTCCTGTTTGCGGGAGCCTTAAGGGGACTACATGACCTATACGCAAATTTGTAATACCTAAAAATATATGATCCACTGCAGTAACCAAAATCAGAAAAATATATGATATTCTTCTGGATATATACTAGTTAGATAGTGTGTTGAAAACATAATACAATTAACTTGATATGATAGAAAAAAATCACGAAGATACCTCTAAAAAAATATTTTAACGATTAAAAACCATACTAATATACATGCAAACATTCAGATTGTTTGTCAGATCATTCTACAAGTAACACACTAACGCAATAGTGTTTTAATTGTTTAGTCCAATGAATAGATTTTTTGTAAATCCATAATTGCTTCATAGTTTGCAATAAATTAGCAGCGTTGTGTCATCGCGCGTATCTTTATTTTCTATGCAATCCGACAGTGACCGCACTTTAGCTCTTGTAAACTTCTTAAGCCAATAATAGTGAACTGCTTTTGATGTTTTTTTTTTTTTTAAATTTTTAATTAATAATTTTGTGAAATGAAATCATTATAAATGATGTTTTCTCAATATAAATACCTAAGTAATCTGCTTAATGCAGGGCCGGGTCATTCACCCAATAATTGAATACGGCTACATAAATAACATAGACGTATTGATCTTAGAATAATCCGCAAAGCCACCAACTGATTACCTGCCGGCCTACACGACTCCACCCTTAACTGATTACCTGCCGGCCTACACGACTCCACCCTTAATTAACACACAGCATTTGATTTAAGTACGATCAACAAAATAGGAAAGTAACCAGAAAATAAATAAATATAGGTTATTGGTACTATTCACTACATCGGAAAAATTAAAAAGTAATAACAGCAGTAACTTTTTAAATATAAGATAATAATCTAACTCAGATTAACACCAAAAATCTGGCTACCTGCTAAGCACAGATGCTGACTGATTTCTGGCTGCTTTGCTGCTGTGACAAGTGTTGTAATTTAATGTATAAATTCAGATACAAGTTACTTGCTTATGAATAAATGACTATGACATGCAGAAGATGCTATAACTACGTCATTAATTTTATTATACCGAAAAGTAATTCGATAACTCCAGTAATTGGGACACTCAGTTAAAAACAGTCGTGTTAGCAGCCTTATTCCTTCTTTTGTCGTCAGTACATGACAAATCAATCCGACGTTGAGTCAAACGCAGCGACAGATTGACAGCCGTTTTTCCGATACGGCCGCGGATCCCTAAACGGATTTAACCATCACAAATCCCGTAAAAAGTTACGGATGCTGTAAATTCCGTGACAAAATTTGGAGCTCAATTGAATGGAAGATATTTCATGACTCTGTGTTGTATGTGTATATTTTTTGCTAGTATCTAAGATATGTTTTTATATAGGAAATTCATAAATGTAGATAAGGGACGTTTCTTTTATCACAGTAGGTTTTTTTTTACTACCTATACCTTATTTCCGAAGTAAAAAAAATTAGATCAAAGAAAGTTCACAATCAAGAACGGTAAAAATCCAATAGCTACGGAAAGATGTTTCAATTCAAAGAAGGTATTCTATTGCCATTAAAAATTAAAAGCATAATAAATGTAATATTTATTTAAGTGTGTATATTGATAAAATATCTTATAACAAGCTGACCCGACAGACGTTGTCCTGTCTTAACTATGAATGTCATATATGTCGTTTAGTTTTAGTTTTGACCATTGACTAAAACTAAAACTATCGACTCATTTATCAACCGATCCATCTGAGTTAAACGATATTTGCAGCGCGCATTCTGTCAATCGCTGACAGTTATTTCAAATAACTGACAGTTATGTAAAATTAATATTGACGTTAAGTTTTCCTAAAATATTGTAACGTTCCGATCAACTTCCTTATTTTTTTATTTCATAAGATCCTTCTCCTGACAAAAAAGAAAAAAAGAAAAAAAGAAGTGAACTCGGTCCAGCCGTTCACGCGTGATGGCGTGACCAAGGGAAATAGGGATTCATTTTTATATACTCGTATATAGATGATTTTATTTCACATATTATTTTAAAGGCTCCCCCGCAGACAGACGCGAAGCGACGCGACAGCGAGACGGAACTCTTGTTGTCTCTTCAACAATTTCCATGAAGTTTCCATAGAAATTGTTCTAAACTAGAGTCACGTCGCGCTGTCACATCGCGCCTGTTTGAGGAAGTCTTAATCTGTGCAATCTCAGAAATAAACAACAATTTTCCTCAAAAATCAAAATGGCCGAGCTTTATTTCCCTAAGTAAATAATTTAATTTCTTATTTCTTAACTAAATAAAGGTACTTAGGCCAAATTAAAATTCTTTCGGAATATCCCGGACGGTTTTGAAAGCCGGAATCGTGTTTACCTTTCTTAAGTAGGCTGTCCCCTCTTCAGGTTTGCCTGATTGAATTCTGAGGAGGATAAGGAGGATATATGATCGTGGTTTTGTGGGACAGTCCTATGTCGAAATTCGTGTGTCAGGAGATTTATTTGCTGACAATTTGGAATTGCTGCTTAATAAACAAATAAATTGACGATCAAATAAATAAAACAGGACAATAAAACTAAGCAAATACGTAAATATTGTCTGACGGCGGAAAATTATTATAAACGTGAAGCCATATTGAATATTTTCCTTTCGTTAATTTTTTGCTAGAACGCATTCTGAATGGGAAAACACACCTCACGACCCATTACTGGCTACAAACAATATAGTAGATACCTTGGAATCTTCTATATTGTTTTAGAAAATGATGTGCGAGAAGGTGACTAATCTTCTGAGGGTGGTTCTGAAGATGACTAATTCTAATTTTCAGTCGCATATAGTGGTTATTGATGAATCGAAACTTCTTTTATCACCCCAAACAGACACAATTAAAAAAAAAACAAATATGTCCATTTTTTTAAGATATCTCTTGCAGAACCTACCAAATGTGACCCTCCGTTTTTTTTTTAAAGTCTCTCAGTGATTGAATTATAGCAGACAGGACCCTCAAAGGGAATTACCTGTTTAAATTTAATTATAATATAAGAAAAGATTCTATTAAATTCTTTGTAAAAGAAACAAGAAAAAATGTGGGTGTAGTGAAGTTTTCATAATCATTTTCCTTTTGTTATTTATTAGTATTTATTTCCTTTTGTTCTTTCCTTAATTGCAGGAATTAAATTAATTATTCAGGAAGTAATCATGACAAAGCTTGCAAAGGTCGGATTATAATTGGGTTCATAAAATTTGTATGATTAAGGCGCCATTACATTTAGTCTTGGTCCCACCAACCCTCACCTGCGTGGTGGATTACGGCCGACTCTCTCTCACAGAGAGGAGAGCTATATCTCAGTTATGGGACAATATAGGCTGATTATTATGCTTGGTCATCAACCCGTTTTCCAGAAAATTCTGATTTCGATTGCACGACGTTTATAGTACAATTCAAACTTAATGGCGGCTCGGAATATGAGGCGAGTCGCTGCGCAGTAACCAATTCACGTGTCAGCGGGGGTGAGGAGTGAGGTACTGCGCAGCTAATAGCGCACTATACAGCCGCCATTAAGTTTGAATTGCATTGTAATTGCACCATAATAACATAACACCACGCTAGTTTACCTCGAAGGGTTAAGCAGACTCGTACCTCGTAGTACACCCACATTTCATCAGTTAAGTTTAAGTCCCTTGTAATATTGGAGGAACCTATCGTAATCAACCGGGGATATAATTATCCAGACTCTACTGTCTGTACAGAGTTGTTATTGGGTAAATCCGATTGGAAAAATTCAATAACACCGACCCGCTCTGGGAGTCGAACCCAGGCGACGAGGCCGTCATAATATGCAGCTCTAACGTAAATGTTTCGGAAAGTTACGATGCACGACACAAGTCATGAAACTATTAGGCACCGTTCCCAATGGGTCGCAACGACAAAAAAAACTATAAAACAAATGAAAACGTGCAGTATTCGTATCTTGGAAGCCAATAAAGTTTATTCAGCCATGGAATTACGTGAACAGTTACATTTAATATACAAGCAATGTCATTTAAAAAAAAAACGACTGCTGTCATTCTGTCGTCGCGACATAGTGAAAACATAGGAAAATGTGTACAAAGTACAATACTTTCATTATAATAATATGAAATAAAACTAAACATGAGTAATTTGAAGAATTATGGTTATAAAACCTTCAAGAAAAAAGGTTCCAAATAATTTTGTATGATAAATGATTTTATTAATACGCTTTTATTAGCTTCATACGTATGTTAGTATGTGACGGAATCTTCGAACATGATTTTGACCCCCTTCAAAACGTCGGATTAACTCGAAATTTGGCATACTTATTAAGGACCGATGACAATTCAATATTCTAAACAGTTTGACCCGTTATCCTTACTAGGATAATCAGGATTAGCGAATTTTTGTTTTCCTGATACCCGGAGTGTCTGCGTCAAGACCAATAAAGGAAACTACTTGGCGCGCCGATCACCTATTTCTCGGATAAGTTACCGACTGTGATTATGATAAAATTTTCGGAGAGGGAACCTGAGAACAGGCTATCTCATCCAAGGAAGGCAGTAGGCACTCAATTTACCTATTTATCGGATAAGTTACAGACTTAGAATAAACATCAACGACGGCTCAATTTTATTGAAAATCATTGATTTTCATAGTAGGATATCGAAACTCTTGTGTACTACGAGTATAGTTCGTCAACTCGCTATATCGAGTGTATATTCTAAAAGCAGCCAATATATACTTAAACTCTTTTAGTAGTAAATTGATGTAATGAAAATCAAACTCACTTTAGTAGTAAATTATTGTAATGAAAAAAAAATTGAGCCACATTTAGAGACATACATGTACATACGTTTCAAGAGTTCTGATATAAAACAATATTTATCGATTTTATTTCGACTGCAGCCAATAATTATTCAAAATCTACTTTAATAGTAAATTGATGTAATTATTATGAAGTTTTTTTTACATTTGATATAAAATTTCTTTCATACGTCGACAAAGTAGGTAACGTAGATTTTTCTTGATGATAAATTAACAATAGATGGTACACAATTTTATTTTATCTACGCCACACTTCGTTCAACGAGATTGCTCCCGGACCCCCAGGAACCCCAAACTTACTCACTACTCATACTCGACACAATACTGTCTATGAAAATACTCAGACTCACTAACATACGCTCGATCCTCAAACTTAGCCAACATTCTCACACGTCCCAATACTTGCCATGAAAATACTCTAACATACACATTGATTGAAGGATTTTTTTGTATCTAATAAGATTTGTTAATAGTTAATAAATGATTTGTTAGAGGAAAGGTTTTTAACAAATATTTATTAACAGTTAATAAATCATTTATTAGTGGCTGTTTTTTATTACCAACGAAATATTTATTACTATTTAACAAATGATCTATTAGTATTTACAAAATAGGATATTAATATTAAGAGAACACATAAGAAACGTGTTTCACTGTATTATTTTAATTGTTAAAATTACTACGAATTAGAAATTTGGTGAAAAGATAAATAAAAAAAACTAAAAAATACGCTTTTATAGAAAATTCAACTGAAAAATGAAAAAGAAATAATAGTTTAAAAAACTAAAAAATTACGCTTTTAGAGAAAATCCAACAAAAAAATAGAAAATAAATTTTAATAAATTTGATTTCAAAAAAATTGTGTAAGAAAAAATGATTTTATTGTAAAAAAAGCGTGGGGTGCATGGTATCAATAGTTATAAATATTTTATGAACAGATATGAGTAGAAGGGTTATTTTGATAATATCCTGAAAAGCACCCCACGCTTTTTTGTAAATAGGATTGTACAAACATTTTTACACGGCAAACATATTTAAAAAATAGATGAGGTCGACATTACAGACGCAAACTCAGAGGTCACAGTCTCTTTTAAAGTCCAGCCATAATCTTGGTCAGATCATGTGAAGACCATGTAGATTGGTTTCTGAAATGGTCTTGTAAGGAAAAACCACACAAATTGAGTGGACTTGTCCAGTCCGTGCACACATTTGTCAGTAAACGTGCAGCTCAACTCAGAACTTTAAGGAGTTCAACGATTCGATGAACAATACCAAAGCAAGGACAGTTGGGTAGGCCGCATGTGAAGTCGTATGTGAAGAGAATACTATTAATTTAAGTTTTGCAAAAGGATGAAAATAAAAATGTTCTGAACTGGTTTATACTTCATCCATAATGGCGAAACATTAGCTTGTCATGACGTCATAATTATCATTTCATATTGCGTCGTAATATAATGTTCATGTGGTATTAAACTGCACCAGCTAATTTCACACGGCAACATCCCACTGCTACGGTTAAAATAGAATACTGTAAAAAAACATGTGTTGTAATGCAGTATAATATTGAAATTCTTATAAAGCGCCATCTCCACGAGCGAGAGAATTGCAGTGACAGAGTGCGCGCGAAATAAGTCTGGGCCGAAATCGGAAATAATCGTTTGCCGCCACCTCGACGTTTATATTAGGTGTTAAGAGAGTGTGCTGTGATTCTTGTTTTCCAAAGTAAATAATCGCCATCATTATGCCGAAAGTAATTAAAAGTGCTGGCAGTGAAGGCCTTGAAGGTCAAACACGCGCGCAGACTTATCTTGTGCGCACTCTAGTCTCGCCGTGCCATAAAATTCAATAGAAACTCGGCGGTGGACACGCGCACGGTGGCGTCACTATCGCCGCGATTCTCTCGCCCGTGGAGATGGCGCCTTAGTGCAAAAAATGCAGTGTAAAGTCATGTGAATGTCATCCAATGCAAATTCTTTTGTGTGTCATTTCGATAGGTATTGCCAAATTATTCAAATTATACTGACAGTGATGTCCCTTGCCAACTTTCACCAAATTAACCTGTTTTCGCATTGGACTGCCAATGTATTGGGCAAGAATAATCTAATACTGTGTTTATTTTGTGTTACCTAATAGTATTATTTATTACACACACAATAGTATTTCAGTGTATATGTATGTGGTTTAAATTTATTTTATGTTACAGCAGTTTAAAGAGAAAAAACAGGAACCGTGCCCTAACTTCATGATCAATCGTTTTGTGTACATTTCATTGTTGCGGTTTACCTACATTTCTATCACACGAAAGAATAGGTACTACTTCTCTATTCTACCCTTAGTCATATATGGACATCCAGTAGTTGAAAACCATTTCGCTTTTTGGCGACACAACAGTAAGGACAAGTCACAAAATGGCGAAAAACTCGGCCGGTAACAACATTTCAGTGAGTCAGAAAGTGCACCAATGAAATTGAAAAACGCTTCCATAAAAGGTGAAAGAGAACCAAGAAGGAATCGCGATTGAATTCCAACGCGAAGATGTAAAAAGCCACAGAAATTATCGCGATCAAATAAAGCGGGTCACATACATAGGTAGCGGCGACGCGACTTGGGAGCCGCGCCAACTATTTACCGTTTCAAACAGAATTTTGTTTCAATGAAAACAGGAAAATTGGCTCGATGGAAAAGTTACCGTTTCTCGATATTATTTTAACACTTCCATTGATCTTTGGATCGGTGGTTTTCTATTTAACTTATAAACTTCATAACGAAATTCATACTTTTTAGAAATTTTGATTATTTGGCCTATTTTCGATGTTTCTGTTGCCTGCGAATGCGAGTTCGATTTTTACTAACTTCGTCCCCTGTTTGTCCCAATCCAGAAGTTGAGTTTCGAAAAACCCATCATTTGTGTCCCTCAACACTTTCTAACGTTACGGTCGAGGAGCGATAATATGAAGCAACTTTCAAACTAAGTCCTTTCGCACATAGCGGGCGCATGTCACCTATTCGAAATGTAATATTGGTTGGTTTAGTGTTGGTAATGGTTTCCTGTCAAACGACGTTTCCCATTCTGAAATTGACTAAAGTGACACAACTATGATATAGTTTATTTATTTATTTGGGATCACCAACAAAGGATACACAAATACAATATAGATCACAATAATAAAATAGGTTCTTTTACGTGTATCTTTCAATTACATGAGAACACAGCATGGACATAATAAAACTATAATAGGTGTAAACACGATAAAAATTAAAATTAAAATTGAGAAAATAAATGATGAATGATGAAAGAAAAAAAATAACATGTCAAGAGTGAGCATTCATATTGCAATTGTTTAGTAATTAATAATAAAATATTTGACATTTGCTGATTATTAGAGGCAGGTACCTAACATAGTTAAATACTTGGTTATTTTGCGGTGGTTAAATTATTTTTGTATTTTGAAATGGGGAGGGTTATGTCCAGGTTACAACGCTTGGACAATTCATTGTATTACCTACAGAGTCTCGGGAGAACGGAGAAATATCCCGGATTAGTTTTAGACCCTGAGACGTAAAAAATATTGTAGCTGCTTTTCCGCGGCAGACGAGATGGCGCGTTCATATGCAGTTTGCCTAGTAGTTCGCTGCAGTCTATGACTCCATTGAATACTTTGTGTAGTAGTATCAGGTCTGCTGTTTTTCGTCTGTCTGCAAGTGACACCATTATGTAGTGCCTTAATCTGTCTTTATAGCTGATAACTTTTTTTGCCAAACGATCTCTGTAACATAGATGATATAGGAAACGTCTTTGGACACTTTCCAGGTGTATTATGTATATGTAGTAGTGAGGATTCCAAACCTGACTGCTATATTCAAGTATTGGCCGATCCAGTGTGTTAAATAATTTTATTCTGGTGGACGCCTTTTTAAAACCTTTGCTGTTACGTAAGATAAATCCAAGTTTAGTAAGTTTGACAGCACTAATGTCATTTAGTTATTTAATTTAGTGAAAATGGCAATTTTGCTATTCTGAATCAGACTAAATCAGACTATTATCTAAATAAGACTATTTTGAATCGCGATTAAAAAGGTGTGGAATAAAATTAACTGTCATGAACTAAAATTTACAAAGCACATTTATCTACTAGTTCTTGAAAGTTTGAATACTTGTCAGTTTGGAAAGCATTGTGGAAGCTTATGTGATTGCAGCTGTTGGTGATTCACGACATAAGAAACAGACAGAATCAGGCTTTCCTAGGCGACGAGAATACAGGAGATTTTAATAGGCAGGATATTTTCAACTTACCGAATGAAAAACCGGATTATCTTTTCTCGAGATCATTTCTTATTAGTAAACTAGCTTTTACCTGCGGATACACCCGCGTGGACGTCCAAAAAATCCTGTAAGTAAATCCTTCTCCATTAAATATACATAATACTTATCTATGTGCCAACTTTCATGGTGTTCGGTCAAATGCAGTTGGAGTTCACTCTAGACTCACAAAATGTGTCACATATATTAAAAAAAAAACTCTTAGCACACTACTAAAGTTTCTAATAATATAATTCAATCATGATTCAAAAGACACGTAGCGCCATCTAGCGTCCTAAAGCAATTATGAGCATCGACGGTTATTGATCTTTCCCTCGGGAAAAGTCCTATTTTCTGGATGAAAGGTACCTGTCGGCGTATGATCGCCGTCGTTGTCGGAGTCAGACAATACTTTGCACCAATATATCACAAAAATACACAGCAATAGGAAATGGCAGAGAAACGTTTAAGAAACTACAAAGAAAATACCTTACTTCAACTCAGGGTGTTTATTCCGGGAGCAGCGAACAAAGAATGTCCTCCCATTCACAGTACAACAGTTTTTATACACAAAATTACCGCGAAACTTTACCGCCAAGTAGAATTTATATAAATCAAGCGGATGTAACATTTTAAATAATTCAAGCGGATTTGTCAAGATAAATCTTTCAATACCAACATAGAAACTTAAAATAAAGTCTACCGGAAACACACAATAATTTAATAAATCAATAGGAAGTATGAGAATAAAAACTATATAAATTCAAACGCAAACAAACAATATTTTTAAATAAATCAAAAGGAAGTATGAGAATAAAAACTATATAAAGTCAACCGGAAACTCACAATATTTTAAATAAATCAAAAGGAAGGTATCAGAATAAAAACTATATGAATTCAAACGGAAACGAACAATATTTTAAATAAATCAAAAGGAAGTATAAGAATAGAAACTATAAATTCAACCGGAAACAACAATATTTTAAATACATCAAAATAAATCCTAACGCAGACTTATTCGGAAATACAAGTATTAATTTAATAAATAACATGGAAGTCAGATTAGGTAAAAAATAATCAAAAACAAGCTTAAAAATAAAATTAAAGAATGGCTTGGCGCCCATATACCCTATTGTCCTTTTCTGTACCCCTGACAACGTATTTGCAAAATTTAATGATGACAAACAAACTTACTTTCGAAGTTATAATATTAGTTAGGATTAGGATTAGCTTTATTACGCTGAAAGAAATAGCAAGATAATCATGCTACCTGAATCAATTTTTAAATGCTGTCTTTGTTTTTTTTTTTTTTTTTTTTTTTCCTATTGGGCAGCTCGTAGTTTTGACCACTAAGGTCCTGGCTACTTAACCGGGCAAACCTGTGGGTGCCTTAAGCTACTAACTTAAAGCCTCCAGCCAGGGGCGAACAATACTTAAATTTAAGTGACCGCACGCTAAGGGCACCCCCTGTGGGGTACGAACCTCGGCTTAGGGCGTCACTGAGGGGAGGGCAGCAAGATGGGACAGGCTGGATCTAAATTATATTATTATTATACTGGGGAATTTAAAGCTACAGGCTCAGCTACGGCGCGGGCTGGCGCGTCGTCGAGCAAGGGTCGGGGGGGGGGACAATTACGTCGGGGGCGTCGCGTAGGACCTCGGCGGCGAGGTCGGAACGATGGCGGTCTGTGTTTGTGCACTGTACTGGTGGCCCTACTGCTCTCCTGGAGGAGGGTTATGGGGTCATCGGGGTCGGTCAGGGCATGCCTTGGACGGCGGGTACGACTAATGCGGGAGGGGGCATATCTGGCAGCCTCGACAACCAGAGGGTTGCGATGTGAGGCCGCGGAGTCGAAGAAGCGCTTGGAAATGCGCTTCATGAACTGACGGATAGTGGGGATTTTAAGGTCGAGATGGAGGATCTCGTTCCGAACGAACCAAGGGGAGCCGGTTGCCCTATGGAGGAACCGGTTTTGGAGGGTCTGCATCCTATGGATGTGGTGGGGTTTCGAGTGTGCGAAAACCACACTCGCGTAGGTCATGATGGGACGAATGCACGCTGTGTAAATGCGCAATTTGCACTTGAGTGACAATTTGCTGCGTGCATTCAATAGGAAGTGGAGTCTACCGAGAGCGAAAGCGGCGCGCGAACGCGCCTGCTTTATGTGCTCGCCGAAAGAGAGTCTGTGGTCCAGAGTGACACCCAAGTATTTGGCTCGCTTCTCCCAAGGGATAGGCTTGCCGAACATGGTGATCGGACGGGGGGGGGTGGGGTTGAGTCTCGGTTTCGAAAATAGAACCGCTTGACTCTTATCGGGATTGACTTCGATTCTCCACTTCCTAAACCAGTCACCGAGTTGGTTGACTGTGGTTTGGAGAGTGCGAGATATCGCGTCGGGGCTTACGCCGGTGTAGTAAATGGCCGTATCGTCTGCGAACAGAGCCAACTGAGCCCTTTTACTCTTGGGGATATCGCTGGTGAAAAGCGTGAAAATGAGAGGGGCGAGCACGGAGCCCTGAGGGACTCCGGCGCGAATGGGGCGGGGGGAGGATAGCGCTCCTTCGATGCGGAATCGGAAGGTGCGGTTCGACAAAAAGTCTCGCAGGATGAGCACGAGACGATCTGGCACTTTAAGTTGGTATAGCTTATATAATAAGCCATTGTGCCAGACTTTGTCGAACGCTTTCGCTATATCGAAGAAAACAGCACCCGTCAACGAACCACGTTGGAAGCCAACGCTTATGTGTTCGACGATACGGTGGACCTGTTGGACGCACGAGTGTTGGGTTCGGAAACCGAACTGCTCGTTGGGAATGAGACCTTTCGTCTCGGCATAGTCTCTGAGACGCTTATAAATAAGCCTCTCATAGATTTTGCCTATGACATTGAGGAGACTGATGGGGCGGTAGCTGGAGGGAGCGGATTTAGGCTTGCCCGGCTTGGGAATGCCGATGACAGTGGCCTGTTTCCACGCTTGGGGGAAGATGTTATTGCTCATGGCACCATTGAAGATGGTGGTCATTAGCATGATCAGGTGGGCAGGGAACAGTTGGAACACCTTATTGGTCATTCCATCAGAACCGGGGGCTTTACGGGGCTTAAGGCCCTTTATGAGCTCTTGCACTTCGTCGGGGGTGACGGGAGGCAGAGGGCACTCGGGGTCTTCTACGGGGGGGAGGGAGGCTCTCCTTTCGACTTCGGCGTCGACCTCAGAGAGGTGAGCTTGGTCTACAGGTTGAGAGCTGGGCGAGCATTGGGCCTCAAGACTGTCGGCTAGGCACTCGGCCTTGTCGACATCATCGAAAGCGATGGTATTGTCTGGGCGGATCAAGGGGGGCATAGGGACTACTTCTCGGGATTTGAGTTTCCTCTGAAGCTCCCAGAATGCTAGGTGGGTAGGCTCAAGTTCGCTCAGCAACTCATCCCAGCCCGTTTCCCGATGCTCCGCTACACGTGTCCTTACAGCTCGCTGTAAGTAGCGCATATGGGCTCGGTTCGCGTCGCAGGGAAAGTTGCTGTACGCACGGACAGCCGCGTTCTTCTCAGTCATCAGTTCACGTACATCGTCCGGCAACTTCCAGCGACGGTCGTCCGTCGCTGGAACTTCCCTTGAACAATCGTTCAGGACTGATTGTACGTGTCCAGTGAATGAGTCGATCGCGGCCGTCGTGTCAGCGATAGAGTCGAAGAGGTCGGGGATGGAGTCTAGGTGGGGGGACGTGTTGGATTTCAGGCGTTCGCTTACTTTCCTCCAGTCCGTTACCACTTTGGTGGAGGGGGGTTGGTCGGGGTCAGGGAGGCCTACGCGAGGGGCTAGCTTAAGCACAACTGGTCGGTGGTCAGATGATAGTTCGTGTATCACCTCTATAGAATCCAACCGTAGGTTGATATTCTTTAAAAGTGATACATCGAGCACGTCAGGGGTATGGTCAACCAAGTGAGGGAAGTGAGTGGGAGTCATCGGGGCGATGACATCAAAATTTAGAGGGGTGCAGAGGTCGAACAAGTGTCTCCCTCGGGTAGAGATTCTGGTACTATTCCAGGCGTGATGTTTGGCGTTGAGATCCCCCGCTATGATAACGGAGTCACTCAGGCCGAGGAGTAAGGTCAGGTCGTCAGTCAAGAGTTGGAAGTTCTCTGAATGGCTCGTAGGGGGGAGGTAGACCGATACCAAGGTGATCGGTTGGTGGCCTGTCATGCCTAGTCGGCAAATGGAGACTTCTAGTCGTGAGACGGGGGGCGGGTCCAAGGGGATGCAGTAGAGGGATTTTCTGTAGTAAATGAGGGTGCCACCCTTGTGACACCGAGTCCTGTCGTTTCGAACAACCCGATAGTTCGCTATCGACGGCGTTCGCGTGTGGGGTTTTAGGAAAGTCTCCTGTACGAGGAGGACATCGATCTGGTGGTCGCGGAGGAAGATACCGATTTCATCGCGCTGACCTTGGATGCCATTGGCATTGAAATAACCTAGCTTTAGGGATCGGGGTTTTAAACGCGAGAGGATTCCGTTATCCATTAGTGGGATTGGGAGAGTTTACGAATGACTGTAACGCGTGCGTAATGTCCGGGTACGCGTTATATATGCACTGAATGGCATAAAGGTTACCGGCATTTCTGGCGGCAACGATTTCATTGGCCATTTGACGGGCGCGAGGGGTGAGGAAGGCAGTGAATGTGCCTGAGATCACGTTGAACGGATCCATGGGGTTGGGGCCTACAGCCACGGGTGTGGATGAGGAAGGAACGGGCGCGACTGGGGCGGGGGTGGTGGCTTTAGGAGCCGGGGGGTTAGTAGCGAGGGGCGCGGGTGCGCGCGCGGGCGCGGGCGCGGGCGCGGGTGCGGGCGCAGCCGCGAGCGCGTGTGCGCGAATGCGGGGGTCCATCTGATGAGCGATGAGGGGCGGAGGGGGGGGTTGGTTGCGTACCAGGGGCGGGAAGGCCTGTTGGTGCTGGGATAAATTCCAAGCGTTGGGTCTCTGGGGACTCAGACGCTCGGGAAGTTGAGTGGAGGGGGCTTCCCTTCCCTGACGAGCGTCCGTACGCTTCGCCAGTTTGGGATTCGTTGCCTTAGGGGCTTTGGGGCAGCCACGGTAGTTGGCTGGATGCCCGGAGAGGCCACACAGCACACAGCTGGGTGGTTCCGTGCATAGGGTACGGTCCTTTGGGCGGGAGCACTCGGAAGTGCCATGCCCACCCAGGCACTTGACGCACCTGGGTGTGGCATGGCAATTCTTTTGGGAGTGACCGTATAGTTGGCAGCGGTGACACTGGCCAACTATTCCAGTCTTTCGGGGCTTCTGGATATCGAATCCAGTGAGATGACATAGGGACTTGATCTTGAAGATCGGGTGGTGACCTTCGACGGGGGGGCATACAACAAGGACCATGTTGTATGGCTCGCCGCCTCGGGCACGGTGCATGCGGTGCACCTCGGCTACTGGGATGCCTTGTGAGACAAGGTCTTCCTTAAGATCGGAGGTAGCGATCTCCTTTGGGATCCTATTGATTACTACGCGGGTCTGGCGGTCCTCGGGGAGGGAGTACGTGTGAAAGGACACACCACGTGCTCTGAGGAGCTTAGTAAGTTCCCTATAATCGTTAGATTTAGGGACTTGGACTTTGATGCCCTGCTCGGTTGAACGGGCACTGGTGAAGCCGATCCTGAGATCGACGCACCATTTGGACACTTCAGTCCATTTAGCTTTGTCTTGGATGAAGACAGGGAGGGGGGTGGGGGTCTTTTTGGGGTTGCTTTCAAGTAAAGCATTGAGAGCCGGGGGGGGGCTTAACGCGGGGGGGGGGCCGGTCGTGATGGCGACGACGGGGGTCGGTGTCGCAAGGGTGGGCGGGGGAGTGACCGATTGGTCCCTAAGTTTGTTTGCCTGCGAAGAGGCGAAGTTCTTTTTCCTCTTGGAGGAAGAGGTGACGGTCTGGAAACCGTCATCCTCGGAGGAGGAGTTCGTCAGGGTTTCCGAGCCTGAGGAGTACGGGGAGACGGGGCGTCTAGTTGTTGTCCGATGGTCGGTTTCCATCGGTACGGGGGGGAGGGGGGCGGTTTGAACCGGGGGGGGGGCCTCTAGTGCATCGCTAAAGTTAGCGATAGCGGCAGAGTTGTCGGAAGGACAGGGGGTGGGGGGCTGCAAAGCAGCGAACTTAGCGCCATATTTGGCGAGGAACTCGGGGTCCTTAAGGAGGACCTCCCTAAAGAAGGTCGCGATTAAGGCATCCCCCATGTTGGGGGGTGCGGGGCTACTACTTGGGGGGGATGTTGGAATTTAAGATTCCAGCCTAAAAATTCCCTATGCCTAACTCCCCGGGTGGGTGTTCCCGGGGATGAGTTACCCTCCCTGTCGGGTATAGACAGGGAGGTGAGTACCTATGGTGAGCCTTAAGCTTGTAAACCCGTCGCCAGTCTTATTGTGCGAACGGGGCCCTGACAGTCTAGCGCGAAGGGTGTAGACACACCCTAGAGACACTAGGTGAGTAGCTGTGAAGGGAAAACTGTCACCAGAGCCGACTAGGAGATCCCCCAAGGCCGGTTAGCTCTGGGACCCGTCCAACTGACTGCCTCGCCCTGAAAGGGTTCGGCGGGTGTGTTGGGACAACACCCCACTCGGATCGTTAACACCGCTAGGTATCCACCGAGGACCACGAAACTGTGGTTTTGCCCAGAAGGGGCCTAGTGAAGCTACTCACACAAACGCGCAGTTAAAGAAATATCACTTGCCTTGAAAAAGGCAGTTTTTAATTGATCACTTGATACGACCAATTAATTAAATAAATTTAATTAATTGTTCGACGATCGGATGCAGCCGGGGCGGCAGCGGGGGCGCTACGAGGTTCGCAGCGAGAAGTATTAAACTTCGACAAAAATCGAAAACGGGAGAGCGCAAGCACACAACCGTTCGCGACCGATGCCGAGAGTCTAATATGCTGTCTTTGTTGATTCGATTATAATTAATGGTGTTTTTCTTATTCAAAAACGAAATAATATCCCCTAAGTTACATTACGAATACATTACCGAATACAGGTTATTGCATTTTAATTTATTTAAATTAGTTTTCGCCGTCATTATGCTCCCTGTATTTCATTTAAATAATTGTTGATAAACACTTAAAGATAATTAATTGATTTTACTCAGGTTTTTTTTTTGCACTCTTTATTTAATTTCCGACAAATCTTGGTCTACGGTACTCAAAATTGTTTTTAAGTTTAGAGAATCTTGTTTGCAGAATAGCTTTTTAGATTCTCATAACCAAAAATAAGATTTTTTTTTGATAGTTTAGTTTAGTTCGGTGTACAAGAGAATCATTACCAATGACGTAGTCGGAAAATAGTACGGTTAAAGTGAAAATTAATCCTAGGGTGCTTGTTATTATTATTTATTCCTGGTCTATAAATAAGTGTATACTACTAATGTAGTATAGTTCAGCGGTTGAACCTTGTGCGGAGTCAGTCTTAAAGTTATGGAATGGTTTACACATATTTTCTCAAATAGTGTGCTTGAATTTGACGAGTCATAAAATCCAGTTATTCCAGACGCATGATCGAAACCATATAATCAAGAGCTAGTCGTTCCTTTTTAACTTTTATTGCGGATTTTTTGTCTAGGGTAGATTTGGTGGTTTTGTTGTTGAGAGGATGAAAAGAGTAGAGAGTAGAGTAGAAAAGCCGGGAGGGGATGCCCTAACAGGACTTAGTGACCGTGTTGGTGATGTTCTTCAAAAAGATCAGGTGCGTAGTACACGCAACCGGCGGCACGGCGTGCGTGTTTGACCAGATGTATGAACGTAAATGAAGCAAAAGGATTATGTTAGGATCTTAGCAGGTCGCGTTCTGTAGTTTCCGCCTACCTCCATGAGAGGAAAGCGTGAGTTTGTGTTTGTGTGTAGATTTGGTGGTGGTATGAGTGGTAGAGTTGGTTCAGAACTAAATTATAAAATAAATGAAAGCTTGCACTGACGGAACACCTTCCATGTCCACTATGAGATTTTTAAAGATTACCTACCGAGCTAATTGTATTATCAGAACTACACGTGCGTAAAACAATTCAATCGGATAACAGGAAGTGGGCGGAAAATCAATCATAAGATTCGACTGTTCAACAAACGGGTGTGAAACTGAAAAAAAATCGTTTAAGTACAATCAGCACCCTAATTGTGTAACACACTATTTAGATCACAATCTGAATAAGTTTGAAGCCTATTGTTAAACCATTGCTTCATATGTTTGAAAAATTTGTCTGCTCAACAACGTAAATAACGCAATTAATGTTGTTGAACTGTCAAAATGAAAGCTTTTCCTACTGTTAGTGTGTTACGCTCTTACCCCGCCGCTCAATGTAAATAGGTTAGTGACAGTAGTTGGTGAGTGTAAGGTCCCGTTTATGGCCTCGAGCAATGCGACTTGCGTCAAGCGACTACATCAAATAACAAGCGCGCGCGTCAGTCTTTCCGGCCATCGCTCCGCAATTCGCATCGCGGTGACATGCTCTAAATAAACTCAAAACATTTATTTCACATAAACCATTTACAGGCACTTTTAAATTGTGAAAGAGTCGGTCAGCCAGAAAGGAATCAAAATATTGTTACAAAATATTGGTTACATCATCAATGTTGAAATTATGGGTATATACTTATTTATTTATTTATTGATCTAGGATCTTATTGTGAGAACAATATAGAAAGACGTTTACGTTAAAAGTGTCCAGAGCAAAAGTAAGAAAAACGAAACTATTTAAAAATAAAGTACGTGGCAGTTAAGAGATGACCAGCGGGTTAATTGCGTAACATACTAGGTAACAGTAGGAATATCTTTCATTTTGACAGTTCAACAACATTCATTTCGTTATTTACGTTGTTGAGCAGACAATTTTTTTAAAGACATGAAGCAATGTATTAATAATAGGCTTCAAAATGATTCGGACTGTGATAGATAGTCTGTTAGGCATTTAGGATGCAGTACCAACTGACAGCGCCCATTCACGAATATGCATATTCGTGAACGGGCGCTGTCAGTTGGAACAAATGAAAAGTTGTCATGACAACTTTTTTCATTTGTTTTATCTACAGTCGCTGTCGCAAGAGGTCTGGAGAAGCAACTTCCCGTGGGACATGCCCCAAGGCGTAGCATTGTAAGGACACTGGTGCCTAATCCTGCATCTCCCCTCTTAATGTGGTAAGGACAGGTACGATGTGGTTTTAATATTTGACATACCTTTCATCAGATTGGGGGCGTGTGACAAAATGAAATATTTAAAAAAGAAAAGAAAGAAGGAAGAAAGAAAATTCATTTATTTGCACTAAATAAATGAGTGCTTATCTGGCATATATTTATTTTTTTCCATACTGGAGGCAATCAATGAGGAGGAGGTGGTACCACAAAAAAAAAAAATAAGAATCTATCCATTGTAGCTTTCGAGACCTATGTTTATTATTGTTTACAGTATTGCTCCCGTGTTTATTCCGAAATTTCGCCTCGTAATGAGCTCATTAATAAGATCTTAGTTCGATTCCGAAATAAGTAGGTCAATATCAAAGTAAACACGCAACTTCTGTAAACAATAAACATTTCCACTAATTGTGTGCCAAATTAATTGGGATTTTGCAATGAGGGCTATCGCGCTTGAGTTAGCCGCTAGAGGCGCTAGTGTAGACTGAGGTCTCTAGATGTCAAATGTACTGAACGTTCACTGTTTTTTGAATTTTTTAACACGGATTTTAGCTAATTATTTATAATTTTTGTAATGGTTGTGCCATTCCTGATTAATTATGGCTTAAGATTGTAAGTGAAAAGTTAGGATTTAATTTGGTAGCACTTGAAGCAAGAATACGATTTGTCTGCTTCATGCTTGACAATTTTAGGAACATTATAATCTAAATATTCATTGGAAATTTTGAAATGTAATAAAATAAACATAATATTATGAATTTATGGGTACTTACATAACATAACATAATCAGCCTATAGTGTTCCCACTGCTGGGACACAGGCCTCCTCTCTTTGAGAGGGTACTTAAACATATCCAAAACATCAAATAAAAGTACTGACAGGACCTTACTCGCCAGTGGCGCCAACTGGTGAGCAAAAAAAACGATAGCCCCCATTGTATTAGTATCAAAATTAGTCTTATCCTTGATTGATCTACATACTATACCTAATTACTCGCCCATACTAGTCCAGTTACTCTCCCAAATGAAAACGCACCATCATCCTTTCAAAAAACAATATTCCACCTCCAAAACCGGGTTATGATCCACAAAACTTATTGCATACGGAAATAATACTACTAAGGATACCTTTAAACATTATTACACCAGTACATAACATGCTAGGGTTCATGTGAGGAAGAATTTAATATGTTTTGGAACGTGCTAGAGCAGTACTCGTTTACTGCAAACATTCTGGGGATTTGAACGCACCTGGTACTTTCAGGGCTATTGCTATGACAATTTGAAGGTTATATTAGGGCGGGTAAGGGCGGTAAGTTATGTATATTTTATGAATTCATAACATAAAATATCACGCTTACGTTCCCCGAAGGGTTAGGCAGAGGTGTACCTAAAATACATCCATATTTCGCCAGTTATGTTTAAGTCCCATGTAATAGGGCGCGACCCTATTGCCATCAACCGGGTTCAAATCCAGGCTCCGGGCTGCTACTGAGAATTTCTCGATGGAAGAATCTAATAACACAACAATTTTTTTTTGTAACAATCACCTAACCGTCGATAAATGCTCTGATCCTCTTGTTCCAGAAGACCCTCACCATATAGCCCTTAGTATTTTTGTAGATTTTGTCGAGTATCATGCGCTCTCATCACAGCAAAGGAAAAATTTTGCAAGTGCAAAGTTTGCATCTAAATTATTCTTAATTTGTGTTTGTCAATCGTGTAATATCTATTTCCTAATTTATGTTATAGGTATTTTGTACCAACCTTTACTCTTTTTTGGTTTTCTAATTCTAGTGTTTATCAGTGGAAACTTGTAAATGGCCTTCAATTGCATATTATTTAGCAATACTGTATAAGTTAGCTGTAAGTTTCCCGAATAAAATAAAATAAACACTTTGCTCGACCCGGGAATCGAAACCAGGATCTCGTGCTCAGCAGTAATACTTTTGACCACTAGACCAATATTGTGCTAAATTCAGTACATTTCGAATTGATTTTGCCCTACCTTCTGTTCTCGAAGAATGTCTAGCAGCTGATGACCATGGTCATTATTTTAGTTGGTTAGTATTCAGGTGGGCAGGGACTATGATGCACAAACTGTAACCATAAATTCAGTAAATGATTCTAGACGGAAATTTTTTCTCGTCAGTTATCAAAAAAGAAAGAACTCCTATTTCGTAGCAAAGTGTGTGAAAATGTATGTAACGGCAATTTTTTATTTTAATAACTGGCAAAATATTTCAACGCACGGGGGTGTGTAACAAGTTGTGCGTCTATGTCGCTGTCACCCTGTATAAGTACCCCATTTAATATTGCGCTATAGAACCAACCAAGTGGTTGGTATAGCACTGAGAAATACTTAACAAGTTCATTGAGCCCCATAATATTATGTAGATATTATACAGACTGTTCGTCTATGTAAAAACATTACAATTATCTAAAAAAAAAAATAGAGATTTTTTCATGCTAAATGGTGTACCTATACTAACATTGAATTAAAAAAAATAACATAATTTGTAATGTTTACTTAAATACTCGTGTATGACACAATATAATATTATTTTTAGTGTAATCAACTAATCATACACGAGTAGGTAATTTATATATTATAAAAATAACACGAACAAGAACACAAAAACAGTAATATGTAACTGTAGCAGCATCTACAACGCCACATGCGAGCTACACGTCACAGCAACGTCTCGCATAATCCTGCATCGCGCAAGCAGAGTTTACCGCGCAACTAGCTTTTATACACAAAGCCCCGACATCAATCGTCGGTTTATTTTCAGTTTCCTACTCAATCATGAAATAATTGTCTAGGTGCTCGAAACCTAATAACATTTTATAAAAAAAATAACTTTATAACCTAATAATGATTACCTACCTCCCATTGTACAAAATTAATGTATTTTTAACAAAACACTATATGCCCACTTATCAACAAGAAAGAGGGCGTAATGATATCACTTATAATACCCTAATGGTTTCAGTATCATAAAAGGGCTAATCACCATAATGTTGACGATAAATAATGACTAAATAAGCCGTAACTTGGTTTTATTGATACTATAATAATAGTTTGGTATGATTAGGTAAGTGTAATTGACTATCATTTTTACATCATTGTTATTCTATATCAAGTTGTTGAATCCATTCATTAGAATCATCAGTACTGATAAACACTATTGTCACAATTATATCGAAAATAGCTCTATTCACAAATAACATATCATCACGCCTGTATTTCCCGAAGGGTCAGCCAGAGATGTACCTATAGTTCACCCACATTTCGCCAGTTATGCTAAAGTTCCATGTAACAGGGGGCGAGCATATTGCCAGACTCCGGGCTGCTACCGAGAAATTCCAGATGGAAAACTCAATAACACCAAAGTGTTATTGGGTTTTCCATCTGGAATTTCTCAGGCAACCCTGACCCGGGAATTGAACCCAGCGACTCATGGTCAGCAGTAGCGCTTGTGACTAGTAGACCAATGAGGCAGTCACTAAACTGACGAGGCAGTCACTAGACCGACGTGACAGTCACTAGACCGACGAGGCAGTCACTAGACCGACGAGGCAGTCACTAGACCGACCAGGCAGTCACTAGATCGACCAGGTAGTCACTAGACCGACGAGGCACTCACTAGACCGATGAGACAGTCACTAGACCGACGTGGCACTCACTAGACCGACGAGGCACTCACTAGACCGATGAGGCAGTCACTAGACCGATGAGGCAGTCACTAGAGTGACGAGGCAGTCACTAGAGCGACGAGGCAGTCACTAGAGCGACGAGGCAGTCACTAGACCGACTAGTCAGTCACTAGACCGACGAGGTACTCACTAGACCGATGAGGCAGTCACTAGACCGATGAGGCAGTCACTAGACCGACGGGGCAGTCACTAAACCGACGACCGACGAGGCGAGGCTCTATTCATATGACGTTTTTCCCGCTTTTGCTATTAGTAGCTCACAGTGTTCTCTAACACCAACTGATAATATCTTGAGAGAATCAATTAATCAACTACAATCGCCAACATGCAATTATTGATGCTCCCTTTTGTTCTATCTATGGGAGAAAACTTGACCACCTCGTTTGTCTACTGGTCACGAACGATGAGCATAAGTTTTTAGATTCAATTCCCTGGTTGGGCAGTGGTATTGGGTTTTTCAATCAGGAATTTCTCAGTAGCAGCCCGGAGTCTGGATCTGTGGCCGGTTAATGGCAATAGGCTCGCCCCCTATTACATGGAACTTAAACTTAATTGGTGAAATGTGGGTGTACTATAAGTACACCTCTGCTTAACTCTTCAGGATTACAGGTAGTGATGTTATGACATGGAAGAAAAGAAAAGTGATCACAATCACTGATAGCCAAAAGTTATTGGTGATCTTGGTAAATTTATTTGCAAGGAGCACTATTTTCTTGACTACAATAATATTTTCTTTTATTTATCGCACCCCTCCTTGCTTTGTCTTCTACATTATTGACTGGTGCTGCCAAAATTGGGTCACAAGAACACCCATTTAGCTCCCAAGCCAAAAAATAATAGGGTAGATAGAAAACGATATCATGTGTCGATAAATTCGTGAAATAATACTCTAACCGACAGAAAACACTCAATGGAAGCGAAAAAACGGAATTTTTCTTCGTACAAGAACTAAGTACCTATCTTATTTTCCGAGAAAATGAACATTGTCGTAATATTTTTTGCAACGTATGAATTGGAAAATGATTCTAACTAGATTGGGGAAATGCGGTAGCGTAGAACTTACGTTCTAAAGAAACATTAAGTATTTTATTAAAGAGTCTGGATATTAGGTTGTGGAGTTCTGGGCACTGCATTCGATGTAAAATACTGCTATTACCGATCTAGATGGGAAAAGGTTTGGTAGAAGATGATAAAAAAACCTGCGGCTGTCTGTTACTTAGGTAATTGGTTGTGTGAAAAGTAATAAACTCCGCCTATATCTTTGGAAAACCAAGGACTTTGGTCATGAAAAAGTTTTATCTGTCTCACGAACCTGTAATGAAAGCACAAAACCATTTTTACAAAAAAAAACAACCGACTTAAAAAAAAAAACACTAAAAAGTGAAAAATAACTTTAATTTTGGTCGTCGAAAAAGTCGATTTATTGTGTCTTGTATTTTCGTTTTAAGCCACTGACTTCCGAAATTAAAGTTATTTTTCGCATTTTAGTGTTTTTTATGGAAGTCGGTTGTTTTTTTTTTTGTAAATATGTTTAAAATTTTCACTTTTTAGTTGTGGTACCTACCCCACACAAATTCGTAAACCACTACTTGATATGTAAATAACAGCAGTGACAGGAAATTATTAAAACATCATCATTATATACTAAGTGGAAAAAAATACGCAGTAGATAACTCAAAAACTACTGCTCAGATCTTGATCAAATTTATATGGGACCACATGAGAAGCACCAGCTTTCAAATAAACAAAATCAATTCACCTAGAAAAAAGTTATGAGGCAACACACATTAAAAAAAATACAGTCGAAATGAGAACCTCCTCCTTTTTTGAAGTCAGTTAAAAAGAACACAGGCTTTCTTAATCAAGATACGACAACGTCATCAGTCTCACATACTAGCAAGTAAAGCCTACAAAACCTTGAATATCCCTAACGACATCTCTTGGCAAAGACACAAAAGTACTTCTAACTTAAACTCAAGCCATATAGATGACTGGATGTGCTCCCCAAATCACGACATAACATTACATTAACATCGTGCACGTAAATCAAGGTAAAAAGACCATAAACCTACCGTTTTGAATTGTAAATGTGGAAAAAAGCGAATATTTGTCAACTCACAAAGCCATGGCGTGAAGAAATGCGCGGGGTTTTGGTGGAAATTATTTTTATTTTTTTGTTTTTCGGTGCCAGAGATAAGGGTGGAAGGAGGCAGACGTCAAACTCAAAGCATTTATTTCAATTAAACAGGCACTTTTGAATTATTGTTAAAGAGTCGGTAAGTTAGTCAAAAACTTGTAGCTAGTTGCCCATTCCAAAACGTAAATCTCTATGGATTCTATGTGACTAGGTTTATAGGTTTACCAGTTCAAATATTATGTATCGGATCGGACCTTTCAGTTTTTTTTTGGTACTGCTTTGAGCACTCAGAAAGAGTGATAAGAAAAATTACAAGTTTTTTTTTAAGTTTTGAAACCTACATTATGACGTTTAGTGTGTATCATGTCTTCGAAATGACAAGACAAATAGTTGCAGACATAGGCTTATATGCCACCACACACACACACACACACACACACACACACACACACACACATCACACACCACACACACACACACACATCACACACACACCCACACACACCACCGACACCACACACACACACCACATCCCACCACCACACACACCTCTATGTAACAGTTAGTTACGGAACCTGGTTATGAACTCAAAGTCAACTCAACTCAAACTCAAAGCACCAATGAAGCCAGAACCAAAATAAAAATCAAAGCATTTTATTTCAAATAAACCAATTACAGGCACTCTTTGAATTGTCAAGGGGTCAGTCCGTCAGAAAGATGAAGCTAGTTGCCCATTTCAAAGCGTAGAAGGTACCTATGGAGAAGAACGGGCATGAAGCTGCACAGACACTCTTTCAAATCAATATATGGTAACAAAATATTGGTAACATCATTCATGTTGAAATTATGCATGTGAGAACACTGCAGAACGTTAAAAGCGTCCGTAATAAAAAGACAAAAACAATTCAAATATTAAATTAAATTAAAATAAGACGTGGGAGCTAAGAGATGACTAGTCCCTACTGACGACGACCGTTCACGAACATGACTCATGAATTAGCACCATTCAGCTCAACCATTTTGAAGTGAGCTAAATGATCTAACACATGCGCTACCATCAGCGAGACGTTAGAGTGAGCATGACATAATCTCAGCCACCAGGGCACATTCAAGTCAATGGAAGACGTACCCAGTAAATGGTAGCTATAAAGCATATATACATAGTACTCATACATGTGCTATGCAATTATACAATACTAAAAGATTGAGTTTATACAATGTTAAGATAGTCATTAAAATCTTCAGCAGCACCAACAGTAGCATGCAAAATCAAGAAACGTTAATATTACGTAAGACCATCCTAGCAGTTTATGTTCAGTGAGTTTCTAGCTAAACCAAAAAGTCCCCAGTTTCCAGAAATTGGCACAGTAACACAAAACTATGAACAAATTATTGATGTTAAAACCCGTCTCTTCAGGCGTCGTAATATTTTTTATTTCGTCACAAAACGCTGTGTTACGTCATCTGCACCCGTCACAGATAGAAATCTCTTGTAGCCTGGGGGCTAGAAAACTGGAGACTTATGAATTACTGACTGACATTGGTTAAAAGGAAGTCTCTTTTTAACTGACTTCAAAAAAACCGGACAAGTGCGAGTTGAACTCGCGTGGAGAGAGTTCCTTACGATAATATCCGCCAAAAACATTTCAAGTAAAGTTTTTTTATTAGGACTTACGGTACCCTAGAATAAGAGCATTTTATGCATTCGGCGACTTTTTTTTGGTTGCTTGTAATTTCAAGTCGTACGGCGCCCACTGCTGGGCATAGGCAGCCCATCGCCACAATGACTGGTCCTGAAGTCCCAAACTTAGTCTAACCAGAACCTTTTAAAGGTCACCCTTTTATCTTTTAGAACTTTCCTAGTAAAATTACATAAAAGATCTGAGAACTATACTATAAATTCACTCTGAAATCCATGCTATGATAATATCTCGGAATTAATCTGTAGCGCTACTTGTTTGAGTTTTACTCCACCGACCCAATTTACTAAAGGTGTATAACTTTGGTTAGGAAAAAGGCTTGCACAGAAGCAAAAGTAAGATAGTTTTATTCCATTCACTTTTTTGTCGTACGATCACAATGGATTTCCCGAATTGCACAGTCGCCGTCCAAAAACGGAACAGCAAAACAACAGGTACAAAACTCCGACAATCCAATTGATTTCAACAGAAAACGTGAACAGTCCCATCACGAAACAACCTCAAACTCCACTTATCATTCGTCCAAAACCGACTTACAAAATTGATGAAGCGAATACGGTATAATCGCTTTATCTAAAATCGCCGTTTGTGAAGCCCCGACTAAAAGTACTGTGAAAAATCTGCCCGTCGAGCGGCTGGTACGAACGTCCGCCTCCGAACTAAGAAACTCTTGCAACTACCATTCCATCGCTACGTGCCGCATCCGTTGCAGGTTCTCAAGCGATTACCGCTCGTTCATTCCTGCTGACTACGTAATGGATGTTGTTTGGACGGAGTTTCCAGTTTGCTGAAATTACGTGGATCGTTTGACATTGAGGAAGGGGTTCCACTTTTAAGATTAAATCTTGTAAAGACTGAAATCGGTTCAAGTTTTAGTGAGACCGTTTTTGTGTTATAAATTATCTTTAAAATAATGAAAGACTGGATTCTTGAAGATTTATTTCAGTCATCATCACCATTATCATTTTAGCCAAAAGACGTCCACTGTTGGACATAGGCCTCCCCCAAGCACCGCCACTTCGACCGGTTCTGTGATTCATTTCAGTGTTCGAACAATCTCATGAAAAGCTTACAACAAAATAATGATATATAAAATAACACTAATTATAGCTCAGCTCTTGTAAACTTGCTAATAACAAGCTTGGCAACATGCAATTAAATAAAAGAAAAACGTAAAAAGAAAATAACAAGGGTAGTATTTGCATTGGCGTGCTTTCAAATAGGTTGAACCACTCTTGTATGTATGAACAATTTAGTGAGCAGCCAATCAAGTTGGCAGTAGTACACTTCGCCAATAAAAAGCTTTGAACGGCTCTCGATTCGTTAACCAAGCGGTTTGATCCGTCAATTAAAAACAACATTTCAAAGACTCATGATTTTTTAGGTACCTATAAGATTTTGCGTAAAATCTTTAAAATCTGAGAAAAACAGCTTTCAAATTGTACTTAAAAAAAATGGAAATAGAGAGTCCATTTCAAATCAAATCAAAATATTTTATTTTACATATACCGACATGGGCACTTATGAAACGACAGAAGCTAGGTGCACAGTTCCAATTGGTCGTTTCCAATGGAAAAGAGCCGGTAAGAAACTCCACGGTTACTCTTTTAAAAATAAGTGGCGTTTATATTTTTTTTCAAATTAGGTACAGTGTTATTAGGTATGGGAGAACATGAGTGTAGGCCTGACAACAAGTAACAGGTACTCAATAAAATAGAAAAGGGCCTACAATTTTACAGTCTACAATTTAGGCCTTAGGTTACAGGGTTAGGCGGTACAGGGTTGCTAAGAAGATAGGTACCCACTTCGTTTTTCGGTGAGTACCTGAACCAGATTGGGCGCGAGGCCACGGCATATTGCCACCATTGCGGAGGCAGCTTGGATTCTACATAGCATACACTCGAGGAGTGCCCTGCGTGGGCTCCTGAAAGACGGGACCTGGTAGCAAGAATCGGGCGAGATTTTTCTCTACTAGCAGTAGTTGGGTCTATGCTGGCAGAGTCGCAGAACTGAAAGGAAATGGCCTTCTTCTGGAGAAGGAGGTTGCTGAGCAGGATCGTGAGAGGGCTGATCCCGCTCGGAGATGAAGGCATTGGGGAGGCAACCACCTCGACGCTTAAAACGTCAAAACTCCGCCTGCATCATTTAAGGCAGGCCGGAATTTAGGGTCGCAGGACCTCAGAGAGGGGACTCTGTCCGCCCACTAAGTGACCTGAGGGACGACGGCGCACAGTGGCCACGTGCTGCCTTGCACACTTGCACATTTATGTTTTGGGGAGAGCGTTTTACAGTCTCCCCAGAGATGTACTCTAAACGCCGTTGCACAGAAGGGGTTTCAGATCGGTCTTATGGGAGGTAACGGTGCCCCTTCCATGTGCAGATGTTGACCACCGGGTCGGTTTTAGTGAGGTAAAAATTCGACACTCCCCGGTCTTAATATCCACAAAGCCCGAGCGCCTTTTGAAGGCCTCACCCCCAAAACAGAAAAAAAGATACCTACTTCTTTACCGAATGGACTTTTTTATATGAATATATAAAGCAATTTTTTACGAAGTAGATTGGATCGTCCACTAAGTTTGTTAATAGTACATGCATTTGAGTAGTTTTTTTCCTTTTGTTTTTATTTTCCTCGCACATCGTCTATGTCATGCCATGTATAGAAACATGAACATACGCCTTTCAGTTTTTCCTTATTGTAACATAAAATGAAAATCACTCTTGCCAGACGTCAGTAACGTTTCGCTAACGTATGAATAAAAACTGTGATACTTTCCTTTATATTATGTTGTGTTCAAAACAATTCAGAAAATATTAAAGGATTTTTTGTACACAAACGAAATTGGGAAACTGTTACTGATATTTGTACGCAAAACTTTGTCCTTTATCGAAACAAAGCCTTTTATACAAATAGGATCAACATTTAGTCCAGAATCCCAAATTCGATAACCGAAATATTCGCAAAAGCGTATAAATAATGTCAATTTGCCTTTGACACTTGCGTAGGTACCTCTGAAAATGGAATGAACACAATCTCAGTTGCCATCTACCTGCGAGGTCATTTTGAAAACAAACGAAAAACGACTCAAATGTAGGTTTAACTGAAAAAACCAATATGAAAACAGGCAAAAAAGAATGTAGCACCTATAATAGTTATTTTACAAATTGTTTATGTATAGGTATATGTTTTTGTTGGCAGTTATTTTAGGACATTTTTTACTCGTGAACATACAAAATGGTATTTTGTATTTAGAGGCAAGAATGTAACAATACTAATATTATTCGGTGCGTGCCAACCTCAGTTTAGGGCTGGCTCGGAAAGAATTTGTGGTTTTGGTGTTTAGTAGACTGCAAAATTGGATCAAAGAAGAGCCTAAAACTTCCCGTCAACCTACAGTATCACACTTACAATTTAACTAATTGATCCTTATAATTATGACGATGCCTATCAAGATACGTCACTAAAAAGATACTCAGCCAATTAATACCAAAAAGAAAAAAGGTATTGAGTCAATATTTCACAAAGAGTTTTCCGAGTAAGTAATTACTTTGTAATTTGTAATGTAATTTAGTTCGTTTGCCGTCGTCAGTAATGACGACGGCAAACGAACTCTCTTTCAAACAAATTTCACGAAAAATTCAAACTGTTTCCTAAAATTGCAAACAGGAAGCGTTGCCAACCCTATGGTCGAAGCAGTATATATTGTGAACTTTTCTAATATACCGGGCAACGGGCACACAGCGTTTCCTTTTTCTAACATAATGAAATCAGTGGGATTTCTCTTTTTTTCTGTTTTCCGAAACGATTTTTTAGGTAATATATTTATTACATTCATATATCAAAGGTCTCATATGTTTCTATATTGAGATTTAGGGAGGTCGTAATTGCGTTTTGCGGCTTAAATTGTAGGGGTGTCAAAAGAATAATTGGAGTTGGAAGGTTCATTTACAAAAACGTTTTAGTATAGTGGACTAAATCAGGGCAATAAATTATACTGTACGTTACTTTGTGTTCGGGACGACGAATTTTGTAAGCATTTGGTTCCATTAATCGGTTTTTTCCCCCGAATATGACACTGATGTTTTTTTAAACGAAACAAAGCCTATTATCACACATCTGTCTAAAAGTTGATAGGTACACTCACTGTGTGGCAATAAAAAAAATAGTTTCAAAGGTTTTTTTTTTCATATCATTAAAAGAGTAGGTGTCTTTGAAGCTTGAAATGTGTGTGGTGATAAGTCTGACGACACAGCGGTTTCCGCCGCTGTTGGTCATCTGCTACTCGTACCATAGGAATCGGAGATGCGTTACCATCTCAAAGACAAGGTTTAAATATCTCGTATGCTTGTAATTACACCAGTATATAAAATTTAAATTTTACAAGTCAGAATACAAGTATAGTACTAGTTCTTCCCCACTCAAAACTTTTCACACCGAACTCCTACTAGGCAATACTTACGAGTAATAGATCCGGGTCAGTCACAAAAATCTTTATGTCTCTAAGACTGTCAATACTAGCCCGCATTGACAGTTTAAGGGCCAATATTTCAATCTGAAGTATAAATTGCGATTTGACATATTTTCAATAGAAAAGCTGTCAAACCGTCATATTTATTTCTCAGATAAAAGTTGTCTGACGATTGAAAAATTAGCCCTTAAAGAAATTAAATAAAAAATCTATTTGTTTATTATTCCATTAAAATTAAGTAGTTTACAGCACTAGCTACTCAACTTTCAGCGATACTAATTCAATTAGTTAATTAAATAACTAAAAACAGTTTTATAACAGCATAGTTTTAGAGAAAATTGTTCAATATTCTTTATTGTCATCGTAAAATTTACTTTCATGAATGACAAGTTATTTGCTGTGTCTGAGCGGTGCTTTTATAATGAGTGATGACCGTAACCCTCCGTTACCATCATGCTGACTGGCTGATATTTTTACTACGGCATGAGCTAACTTCGTCATCAGCCATAGAACCGATGGTCATTGGGGTAGATGTGTTCTTGAGTGGAGATCGCGAAACAGCAAACATAGAGTAGGAGTAAGAGGCTCTTAGGCTAGGGAGTTAAGATCTTTGCGCGGTGGCACGATGAGTAGAAAAGGATCGAGTTAAATAGCGTGCGATTTGAGAGACAATGAATACATTTTGTCCAATAGTAGACAGCTATTAATAGGTTAATGATGATGATATTATAAGTCTTATTTTCATGTTCAAATCTACATACCAACACTAAAAATAATAATAAAAACTATAAAATGACAAAAATACACATACTGCTTCGCTTTCTTTCCTATATAATTCTTTTTTCACAAAACAATGATATAGACTCTTTTCAGCGGTTGCCTCTGAAACCACTGTTATTATGTATCTATGTAGTATCTACGTTATAAATTCTACCGATTCATGGAATCACTATTATTTTTCATTCCAATTGAAAAGCCTTCAAAAAATGTAATAAGAGAATTCCATTAAAGTTGGCTGGTATCTTTGAACGCAAGAAATTAATAAAAGTGTTTTTGAATGGAAATAATAAGTCACTGTGCAAAAGTTTAATGACTTCGAAATATGTTTTGTCTATTCGTCATCGTCCTGTCATTTCGTTTCTAGTAAAAGGTTTAGGCTTTTTAGGTTTAGACATCATAATTATATACATTTATTAGTAAGTAGTTATCTTAATAATAATATTCTGTGCTCGTCCTACAACTACTGATATATGTTCAAACTATAGGCGAGAACGCTGGCACCCTAAACACAAGTTAAATCTTACTTTGGGTGCCAGAGTTCATCGAAAACACTCTTTCCCTTAGTTGTAACGCTGCATAATGTTTTAGTTAAGTGTTTTTTGTACAACAGAAGGTTTTTTTTTTTTTTTTGATTTAGTGAAAATTCATTGCATTGGAGGAAGATTTCCGGGCAGCATAGGTGTAGTTTAGCAGTCACTGATAACTCAAGTCAAAATTATAAGGATTGTTTATAAGATGATTAGGACTAGAAAGGGAGACGACAGCTAACTGATAGGGAAGACATGAACCACGGGCCCTAAATAACTTAGAATATGGGTAGGAGGATTAGAAAGGATCACATAAGTCTAAGGCTTAATAAATTCAAATCTTTTATAAAGTGGAAACTATGCCGGAAAGGCTATTATACTGTGAAAGACTATATTGAGAACAAAAAGGCTTGGGATTGAGCTGTTCCAATAAATTTACACAGCGAATGAAGTTTTTTTTTATTTTTTTTTGCTAACTATTTTAGCCATGAATATTTACAAGTATTATATTATTTTAATTATTGTGAATGTGAGGCCTATGTGGATTATTGTTTCAGTCTTAAACATGGTCTGGCAGTATAAGTAGTTTATGTCCTTTCTTTGGTATTGTTCGTCGAATCGTGGAGCTCCTTAAGTTCTGAGTTGAGCTGCGCGATTACTGACAAATGCGTGCACTATCATGACAGGTCCACTTAATCAGTGTGGTTCTATCCTCAAAAGATCATTTCAGACACCGATCTACATGGTCTTCACATGATCTGACCAAGATTATGTCTGGACTTTAAAAGAGACTGTGACCTTTAAGTTTGTTTCGGCCTTTCTTCTCAAAGTGGGATAGGAAACGCTAGTTTAAAATATTTGATTGACATGTAAAAGTGTTTGTACTCGTACAAACCTACTTACAGAAATAAAATCATTATCATTTACCAAAAGTCTAAAACGTGAAGCATATCATGTAGAGGGGCTTGTGGTGAAGTAATAACAGCCGCACGGGTCGATCGATCAGGTTAAGCTACGCTTGCCGCGGTTGGTCCGTGGAGGGGTGACGATTTTTTATTTTTTTATTTTAGATGGGTTTTCTCTTGACTCTAGTCTAGGTCAGAGATAACAGAGACAAAGTCGACGATGGAGTGAGCTTACCCAGAAGACGCCTGTTCACTCTCACTTTGAAGAGATTTGGGTTGTATGCGGTCGGAAACACAGGCCCAGGTAGAGAATTCCACTCTTTTGCTGTGCGCATTATAAAAGATGTTTGGAACCGCTTAGTGCGAATTGGTGGAATAGCAACTAGATAATCTTTATATACCAAGACTCCTCCGTGCCTCGGAAAGCACGTTAAGCCGTTGGTCACGGCTGTCATTCGTGGATGTTTGACAGTCGTTACGGGTCGTCAGAATGCGGAAAGACTTAACAAGGGGTATCGTATTACACAGTAACTGGGTTGTGGAGGTCAGATAGGCAGTCGCTCCATGTAAAATACTGTTATTCAGCTGAATCCGGTTAGACAGGAAGCTGACCTCAACAAGGTTGGGAAATGGCAGGCAGATGTAGTGAAGAATACTTATAATAATATTTATTTATTTTTTCTCACCTACCAACCAATATCTTAATAAAAATAAAAATAATAATAATAAAAAAATGTAAAATTTCTACATTTATATCTGCATTTTTTATAGTGTACATAATAAAGAGTATTCTATTCTATTCTGATCTAGAAAAAAAAACAATAATTGTGGGAGACTGGTGCCTAAGCTAAGCCAAAGCCTGTATTTCAGGCCACCAGGTCTCCGCCTGAAATTCATAAATATGGTTTCCCGTAAATTACTATTTTACTTATAGGAAGGAGTGTTCGTGTGGAGTGTGTGGGTGTGTGAGTGTGAGTGATGAAGAAGTTGTTGCGTGTTAAACTTCTTGCTGAATGCCACAGTAGTATGTGCTCGTGGTAGAGATAAGCAGACAAAACGCGCTGACTATTTTGGAATAGTAAGTAGATTTTCGGTAGGGTCATAGTCCAGAGTCTTAAGCCATTAATTAAGTTTTTTCTTCCACATGTGTTTTGTGAGTGGAAAGATTTTGTGAACTTTGTTTATTTTGTTATGAGGTAGCCTCCTTAAAAACAGAAAAATCGTTCAGAGAAAGAAGTTGTAAGTCTACCGACGGTCCGGTCCACGTGGTCGTAGCGCCTTTTTCCGAGCATAGGTGTGGAACTATAAAGAAGAAGGGCGTGTTGTTTCAGGGTGGTCTGTAGTATGTACAGTTGGCGAATGGTGAGAACCACACTTTCCCGGTATAGGTTATCAAAGACTGCCAAAGTGAGTAATAGACCGTCTTCTGAAGACTTTCATTCGCGACGTGTCTTAAGTTTTTAAATACATAAATTAATTTACGAACTTTAGAGGTAAGTGCGTTGATGTGTGGATAGAAGCCCAGACAAGGATCCAGCATCACCCCAAGGTATTTAACAGAGTGTTCACTCAAGGCGGGTGCACGTGCAGGTCGTGCTGTAGGGGATGACGATGATGATGAGGAGACGCTAGACTTTGAGAAACTTTTCGCATAGCAAAATTAATATATTTTGTCCGTATTCATGGTAAGGATGTTGTCATGCAACCATTTTGTCACTTTATTTAGGCCAGATTGAGCACTTTCGAAGACGCCTTGCCACGTGGTAGAATTCAATATTAGGGCAGTGTCGTCATTATGTGATCTAAGCAATTCCCCTATCTGGTAGGTAGTGTATGAGCTGGGAGAAGACCAAAAGTTGATAGTAATGTTAGGTACCTAGTTATTTTTGTTCGGGTCCAGTGACTCCTCGCTAATATTTATGTTGATATCTCCTGTAAGAATAATGTTTTTCGTGTGATTAATTTTGACAAGTACGCTGTTTAGTGAGTTTAAGAATCTAGTTATGTCTCTGCGGGCCGGTGAGCGGTACATTGCTAAAATAACCATTGTTTTATCTACATATTTGTATTTGTAAGCAATTTGAATCACGAAGTTCAGGTTCCTCCACCGTGACGTCTAGATTTTTGTTTGTGTAGACAACTACCCCTTCATTTTGTGTGTGGTAACGTGTTGTTGAATATGAGTTGTATGCATAAAGGGGTGGAATACTATTTGATTTTACTAACCAGCACTCCGATAGAACGATTACATCCCAAGTCCACTTTGGTTCTGGCGAGGATAGTTTCTAATCCAGCTATGTTTTTATGTATACTACGAATGTTCTGATTAATAATTTTAAGGCAATTGTTAGGGTTGTCGCTAGGCGGTATACATAGTTCAAGGTTGCAGATGGAGGAATCCGCCACTGAGATAGAATCTACATAGTGGGAGTTAGCTTCGAAGTTATCGAATTATGGTATTTGGGATTAGCTGTTCAAGTATAGATTGCGGTGTATTATTGGATTATGTAGAATAAAATAGAATAGAATAACACAAGCAGTACACAATCATCAAGCCCTCTTCCAAGCAGGGTGATAATAGTAATTTCCACTCATTAAGAAAGATGCCGCTTATGGGGTAATAGTTTTTATGCTGGCAACCCACTGTGATAGTGAAGTCACGGCCCAGAGGCATTATGTAACTTGAATTCAATAGTCGTACTGGCTCAACGTCGTACGTCGAGACGAACCGATATTGAAAGTAATTTATTATTACTACGCTTATTGGCCTTTTCCAACTCACAATGGATAATATCTGTCTGTCTTTATTTTTCAACAAAAGGTCATAATATGGCCAAAGAGTTAACAAAAAGAAAAGATAACGAAAAGATTTTCAATCAGGCATTATTTTTATAAAAAATATTGAGAATGGAAAAACCTTTTTACGGATGTACTCATAAATATCTTATCATTATTTATTTAAGCGATACTCTGACCTTTTAGTCGATTGTCCGGTAAAATAAAACTGTTTTATTTATTTTGTTGTGGCGAAGGTAGAAGGTAGATATTGGTTAGTGAAATGTAAATGTCGATAATGTCAAGAAGGAGTTAGGTATGAATATTTTATTAAGTACTTATTTAGACATTTTCCAAACCGTTATTAAGGGAATATCCACACTTATCAACGCGGAATTGGCTTGAGCCGATGACGTATCACCCGCATTAAGGCTCCTACAAACAGGCGCGACACGCGACGCGAATCGTACGCGATGCAAAGGCACTGCAAGTCATGCGACGAGCGGCACCTTTGAGTCCCGCTGTCGCGTCGCGCCTGTCTGCGGGAGCCTTTAAGGCCCCCAGAAATAGGCGCGACGCGACTGTAGTAGAACAATTTCTATGAAAACTTTATAGAAATTGTTCAACAAGTCGCGTCGCGCTATCGCGACGCGCCTGTCTAGCCTTTAAGTTCGACGCGGTGTCGAGACGCGTCGTCCGAACCGGAACAAGGCGAATGACCTTTTTCGCCCAAGAAAATAAAGCTCTTTCTGACCGGCTCAAGCCGATTCGAAGTATTCGAAGTATATAATATTAAGTATTCGAAGTATATAATATTAAGTATTCGAAGTATAGTCACTCCAATACTTTATGAATAAATAAAATAAAATAAACCTTTCGCTTTTACAAACATAACAAAGTACTTCTAAAAGGTCAACTCAAAAACACTATTATTTTACCGTTTTGAAGCATTACAGCTTATCGTAAAAAAACGCTAAAAAGCGTTACAACTAAAAGCGTAACTCCCAAATCATCAATCATGCGTCGTCGGTACCAAATCGATTCCAATATCAAAAAATCTCGATTCACTATCGATATCGAAGACACAATATTCGTATCTAACCGATATCAAAGCCAGCGAACCCGGGCATGTTTTGACCTTATTGGGCCTGAAAAAAGGACCGAAGGGAGTACGTTTCCTTTGCCATGGAATTTAATATAACATGGGTTTTCATATGGCCTACTTATTTAAAGAGTGGAATTTAATAGTTATTAAGTAAGTAGGACATGTTATTTTTTTTCGTAGTTTTCGTGAGGTTATGGGTAAGGAATTTGGGTATTTATTTATTTTTTTACTAATCTTTCCCTGGTAAAATATGTATAATATTAAATTGTCAGTCAAAAAGGGTAATTTAATGAATCCGAAAATGTGTACTGAATATCTTTGCAAGGAATTCTGAATAGATGTATAACCAGCGGGGTAATTGTGTAACACACTAACAGTAAGAATGGCTTTAATTATGACAGTTCAACAACATTCATTGCGTTATTTACGTTGTTGAGCAGATACATTTTTCGGACATATGAAGCACTGGATTAGCAATGGGCAAAGTAATTATTTCAAATAAACCAATTACAGGCACTTTTGAATTGTCAAAGGGTCAGTCAGTTACAAAAATTAAGCTAGATGCCCATTCCAAAGCGTAGTAGGTACCTATGGAGAAGAACTGCTTCAGATTGCCACTGACAGTGTGTTACGTGATAGGGTGCAGCATTAATACGCAGTTAAATGCATTTAATTAGAAGTCCCGTAATAATGTTGATGGATGTTTTGCGTTTAGTTTAAATCTGTTCAGCAGTTTTCGTGTAATTGAGCTACATTAAACAGACTAATCCAATGACCGTATTATAATATACCATTTGTAATTTTACTTTAAATCTAGTTTTGATATGATTGAATTTTTATTTATTTTGATATAATTTACATTAATTTAAATTAAATAATGAACTTATGTATTTACTGAATACATCATATACTTTCTACTATGTGAGCAATATAATCAGCCAATATTATTTTTAATCACTTACAAACGTATTTTATTGGTTCACGTGACCTAAGTGTCTGATAATCTCACAAATCCACGCGAGTTACTCCACAGTTAACCTGTCCAATTAAAAAAAAACATGAAAATAAAATATTCCCCATTTAATTGTTAACATTTTCACAATTCAATGCTGCCAAAATAAAAAAAATACATTGATCATTCCCCTGTCACTCCAATTTACATACAGGGGAACTGATATCCATAGCTGTGTTTCGAATTTCTGTACATTATATATTTTTTTTCTGTGCTTTACATAAATTTTAACCTTCATCAAGGAAAAATCAGTATTTTTTTTGTGATGACAAGTGTTCTCTCGTTTTTTTTGATTAGAAGTGCGAAGGTTCTCATTTTCGAAATCATTATTACGATCGTTATAATAACAAATTGTAGTTTACTAACTTCAATTTACTTTTCAGGATAGTTACTATTAGCATGAGCCTATAATGTTCCCACTGTTGGGACTCAGGACTGCTCTCTATGAGAGGGAGTGAGCTGTCCGTAACCCACCACGCGGGCCCAGTGTGGGTTGGTGGATATCACACATGTCTTTGAATTTTTAGTTCTAGGACACACACTTATTTACACAGTTACTATTATCTGTTCTTTATTTCATCGGGTACTTACATACAAAGGTGTACGATAGACTTTATTTAGATTATTATTTTCAAATAATGTGGGAAGGTGAAGTTTTCCATTAATGTAAGTCAGTAAACTTACCATGCAGTTGGAAAATCGGGAACATAATAATATTATTAGGGCGTTGAATAAGACACGTTTAAGATTTTTTATTAAACTACTGCGAATATTTAAACCACTACCTGACTTAGAAAACGGTTCCATTTAAACCATACCAGGCTAGCAGAAACTTTTCACAAATTATTAGAAACGCAAAAAAAAATATGCGCGAATTATGCAAATGTAACTGCAACTGACCACCTTATTATAACATCCTATTGTATTGAAACCTACATTTACGAATAAATTTGATTTGATTTAATTTGCCATTGATTATTCAGCTATAATATTCATTATTGAAGGAAGTTACGCCTATCTCCTGGGTTGGCAGACGTGCTCAATCAAATGTTGCCGTACTCAAATGACAGTTTGATGTGAAAACTTGAATTTGAATCGGGGAAAATCTTGCGTTACAATACTATTACGAAATTTCAAAATTATTATTATTGGAGTGTGAAAATTGATACATAATTTTACTTGAATTTCTACCATATTTCGTTATATTTGATACATGGGAATATTATTTTGAAATGATGTATGTCTGTGTGAACGATTACCACAACTATATTTATTTTGATAAAGAAGCTAGGTTCAATAAATGATAAAAAATATATTTTATTTTTGTAAATTCGGATTCACCAAACACTCTTAAACGTCATTTTTTTTAATCTGTGTATTTATGGTCTATTTTTCCTACCCGACTACTATGAGAAGAAACCTTGAAACAAACTAAGAGGTCACAGTTTTTTTATGAATCCAGAGAATGCATATGATCCTATGAGTTCTTGGTCAGATCATAGGAGGACCATGTAAATGGTATTTTTAGGCAAGAAACACGGCAATTTGAGTGGACCTGTCTAGTCAGTGCACGCACTCAACTAACTTAAGGAGCTCAACGACTCGACGAACAATACCAAAGAAAGGACATAAGTAGACTCAAACAATAAATCAAACCATTAACTTTAACCAATAACTTAATACTCCCCATCAACTTTCATCAAAAATGATACACATACTCGTATAGACATAATATCTAAAATACAGTAAAGATACACGCTTCATTTTTCAACATGGCGGTCGATCTCGAACAATGGAGCTTGCGGAAGGCGCTAGAACAATAGACGTGTCTCTCTGATATACACGTTAAATATACAGCAGATGTGTATAAGCGTCTTAAAGTGTAAACTGTCGTAAAATGACATGTATTCCCGTTGATTTTAGAAGTACTTTAGTAGATATTGTGTCCTATGCTTTGTTTTATCTATTGTCGTGTTTCCTCCACTAATTGTGACGAATTCCTATTACAAGCACCCTGTTAATTGTTATTAGTTACCAATGGATTTTGAGAGCCCCTTCAACTAAATCTATTGATAAAATTAAAATGTTTACTTACATTTTCATTATTGTTGGGTTGGAAGTATTGTTGTTTTTAGGTCAATCAACCACAACTCAAGCAACGTGTATTAATTTGGCATCAACTTTAAGTATATGATTTAACTTGATCTAACGTTTACGGCTTATTAGTCGATTCGCACGAATTTACTGGCCCGAGACGGGTGACTAGACACTTTTAAATAATATGAGCCTTTGGCTCTGTGAGCTGTCTACTTTTTAACCGACTTCCAAAAAGGAGGAGGTTATATGTTCGACTGCATGTATGTTTTTTTTTTTTTTTTATGTTTGTTCACCGATTTCTCCGTCAATTGTGGACCGATTTTGAAATATATTTTTTTGTTTGAAAGGGTATACTCTCGAGGTGATCCCATTGTCACCAACTCAGAATCTGATGAGGGGATCTCATGGCAATCGAGGGAAATCCTCAATTTTTATAGGCACACGTATAGCGATTTGGGTATTTTTTATATTAACTCGTGCATTTGCTCCTGGAAAGCACCATTTGGTGAAGTGGAACTGATGATGAAGACCAGAGGTGGCCACCGGAACTTCTCAATAATAAGTATTTCAGGGGTTGCTAAGCAATTTATGCTCGTCACAATGCATATGGTGAAATGGAGCTGATGGTGGCTTCACCATCCAGTGTCAACCTCAACAGTTAACTTCCCTGCGTTGGGAAAAGGAATATTTTGTAAAAGATGATGTGCAGTTGATATTAGGCTATTGTAACTTAGATTTATTAATAACTGACTCACTAAAAAGTGAAAAATAAATACTTTTTTACAAAACAAACATCCGACTTCAAAAAAAAAACACTACATAGTGAAAAATAACTTTAATTTCGGAAGTCCGTGGCAAAAAACAAAAATAGATACAAAGACACTGACTTCCGAAATGAAAGTTATTTTTCACTTTTTTAAACTTTATTGCATACATTCAAAATGTGCCAATTGCTTAATAAGTATTTCTGGAGTTGTCGATCGCCCACAAATCAATTAACTTCGTGCGAATCGCCTACAGAAAATAATATATTACCTATTTAAAACATTCGATTCGCCCGTTCCCGGTGAGTAAATTCGTGCGTATCGACTTATAAGCCACTTTTGTAAGCTAAATTAACTGGTAGAAAATTTCTTATTAAAAGTGAGTGTAAAAGTTAAAATAGGCTACGTTTCAAATATTTAACTTTTTACGACTGCCCACAAAACCCATTGGAAATACAAACTAAGTTCATGAAAAGTTCCTTTCAAGTACATTAAATGAAGACTTGTTTTACTTTCCAGTACTTAATACAACTTACCAGATGCCTTAGCACGAACGCGCGACGTAAACGTAATGTAAATTCGGACGATATGAAAATTTTAAAATAATCCTTATACACTTATACTTTATTCATAATAAAGCCATTCGCTTCATAAACCTATCTTAGCTATTGAACTGTGTTGTCCCATTCTATTCAAACTTCATTCTAACTTGACATAAAAAGGTTCTATAGCTAAAATAGGTTTATGAAGCGAATGGCTTTATTATGAATAAGACGGATAATATTTAGTTAGTTTTGAGATTCAATTCATATATATGGCTAATACTGATATTTATGATTCATATATATATTATGATGGTTTAAAATTTTAAACCAAAATTCTATTGAATAGTTGTATTTTCGATAAAAAAAATCCGTTCGTAATTACGTTACGTTTTCTACAAGCGTTCGCGCTAGGCCCACAGTGTTCAAACTTTATTTATTATAAATGACTTATACTCGTAAATTTTTGAGCGGAAACGTCTCAGGAGCCCATAATGTGTTTCTAGATTAATTTATTGTAACAACTTCCAAAGTAAACTGTTAGAATATTAAAATGGTCGTCTTTTGTGCAAAAAAATATAGCAGTCTCTTTTAAAGTAATCTTATTACTTTAATTGGTCCTTGACGTAGATTTGTAGAAGAAACTAAGTAATATTGTGAATAATTGAGAACTTTCTTTATGATATTAAGGATTTAGGCCAGCTTATTAAATTCCCCTGGTAGTACCAAAATATGTTTTGAGTACCAACAATGGTTATCACAAAACTAGATACACAGCGAGGCGCTACAATGGCGACATTTATTTAACACATGGGTAGGGCTAGGGGCCAGTAACAATAAAAAATATAATAAGAAAGTTTTTTTTTTTTTTTTAATAATTTATTTGTAATTTGGTTTAATTTCCTTATGGGTGTATTCCTGAAATAAAAATGATTTGATATTCGATTTGATTAATGCTGAAAAGAACCTTTTTGGTGCAGCCGTGAGGCACACACTGTTGTTGTTAACACTTTTTTTTTGTTATTTGTATTTTGATTTTACAAACATTTTTTATTATTACTGGCCACTAGAGCCCTACCCATCTATTAAATTAATGTCGCATTGTAGCGCCACGCTGTAAAGTATTCATATTAATTCATGTTTTTCATTCATTTTCAGTTATATCTAGTCATGGAACTTTATTGTTTATCAAATTGGCACACTACGTCAATTGGCCGTGTTTTATCCATAAACTGTTATGAATTATAGTTTTGGATTTGATTATACCGACAAATTAAGTTGGTAGTAAATTTTATAAGCAATTAGGTAATTTCCCTGACTTTATATATTTGATAGTATAATCTGTAGATCATACAGATAATTGAATCAAACTACCACGAAGATAATCTTTAAAACTTTAAAATTGTGTAGTCAAATATCTGACACAAACTAAAAAATCCTAACCAGATACGATACAAACACCATAACCACAACCTTTGCAATCATACACTCCATATACACTTAAATCAGGACATCCAACCTCAGCAATTCGCGTGTACGTCTCCCATTGCGTTAGCAATACAATAGCAATTAGCAATACTCCCTTACAGCCTCCCCACAAGAGGTCTGAGCCGGAATTGCGGTAAAGTGCGTGAAAGAACAATTATCTGGGTATCTGGGTAGCCTCTGTGGCACCCCACATGCTCTACTAATACACGCATGTTGAATTGGATTTTTCCGGGCTAGAATGGCTAGAATGAATAAATAAAATAAAAGGTTTGTTGAAAATTAAGCACGGGATATGTGGAGATAGTGAGTGTTTTAAGGGTAGATAGCAACTTTATAAGTAAAATACATTTGCTGCTATAATTATGTGTAAAATATTTTATATTTTCTCGTTACGAACATACAAAGGTTTGAAACAGCGAAATGTAAGAGAAAAAAAATGTTAACATGCTCAAGTCGCTTTTGAATTGCTTAGTTCATTAATGTTATTATTATCTCTGTAAGCGAATTAAAAAAAAACAGACTATAGTAAAATTGTAGCAAACTAAGATTTATTAGCTATAAAATCGATTATGGAATTAACCTTTATTAGACACTTTGATTGGATTAAATAGAAAATGTTCAGCAAAAAACACGAAGGACTGATTTATGTACATTTAAATCAGTTATGAATCCTGTCTACCCTTGAATCTTTTTCATCAAACACAACTATTCCAACCTAAATATTAAATCTAAATAAACATCAATTTTCCTGCAATCATTTGAACAGCGCCATCACAAAAATAAACAATTTACCAGAAAGAGTTTGTGTAGAAAAATCACTAAATAAAATGTTAAGCAAATATTATTATTATACAACATATGTATACGTACTTATTTACACATTTCTATAAAAAAGTGGAAGGAGCGAGCGGATTTTGTATGCTGATAAATACACAGGGGAATGACATACGTGCCAGGGGAATAATACAAGGCAGGGAAAGGGGAATGGACTCGTAACATAAAATTTGTTTGTTGGGATTATTAATGAGGAAATGTAAAGGCATGTAATAAATTCAAGGCAGTGAGGAGTTCAAAGAGATATGAAGAGTTCCTATGAGGTTATTAGGGTTTTACTGATGTGAAATTTAATACAGTAATAAATTTATTTTGTTCATATTGAGAAGCCTTCGATTATTTCAACGTGAATGATGATTATTTTCTGTAAATCAACGCTGAATAAATTCCTGCCGAATGATTAAAGACACTGTATCTGTTTTAAGGAGAATTTAGTTCCTGGTTTTTGTTACCACATAAATTTAAGGGGGGAACAACGATCCGTAAACCAATTTCCTACAAAATGAACAATATATCTACATTAGGAACTTAATGACCACGTATACTTCGAAGAGTAGAATGGTTTTAATTTACTCACAGCTTGATTAATTCTCGTAGACGTTGCACGTGTACAAAGTAATAAAAGGCCAGGTGAATGAGTCGTAATGTTGTAGTCTTTTTGCTTGATAGTGACCTATATTACCTTCTAGCGATTTTATGGGATAGGAAAGGTATCAGGGGATTTTGACCCTAAAGTAACTCAAACACTACGAGCTAGAATCTCAATTACTTTAAAGTATTATTATTATGGCCGAATTGATCTTGACTAATAAATAGATTTTCAGAAAAATAGTCTATATAAAAGCGTTGGCTTCTCAGAAATAACTTAACTTTTTTTTTTTTTTTGGTTGGGAAATCATCAAGTGACCTCTCCCGCTCTGGGCGGAGCGGAAGGGCGTGTCAGACTCTTACTGACTAAAACCCACCCGTGTTCCTTCAGTTGCCTGTGCGCCAGGGCCGCGGTAACTCTTTCGAACAATCCGCGACAAGCAGGCATCGGCCCTATCGGACCCCGTCAATTATGCTGACATCTCTTTCAGGCGTGCGTGGAACACAACGCGCCGTCGACCCGGGCCTGGTCCTTACCGGACGGCGAGCTGCCCATTGCTCACCATCCACAGGCCCGCGCCTACGGTGGCCGGGAGTCGGCTATCGACTCTAACTAATAACTATTTCTAAGAAATAACTTAACCTAATAAAGGATTAGTGCTCCATGTAAAATACCCAACTACAACACAATTCCTAGAGTTAGTGTGTTCGTTTTTACAACGCGATCTCGGGAACAATGCGCCCAGTATTTCATATTAACGGGCCCAACAGCGAAGCAATGAAAATTAATGCCCCACAGAACCACGAATGCATACGATCATTATTGCTCACATAAAAACGAGATATTGCCCGTGATATATTGCTGTAACCTTGTACAGGAAGTATTGCTGTTTTAAGTTACAACCTTCCATGACTATAACTTAAAAAAACGATACTTATTTTCACACTCACACTGTCTTACAGTCTTTATTGAATTGCAGTTACATGCTTTCAGTTGTCGCCAAAAGTGCTAATAAAAACAAGTCACTATCATTTGCCCTGACTCCGTCTACGTGAATGAATGATCTCTCTATTTGTTAGAACATACTCGTAGGTTGGTAACATCATGGTGGTGGGAATTCATTTTTAACATCACAGAATATTCGACGCTTTAATCGTGCAATTTAAAAAAAAAAAAAAATATCATCATTGTCATTATCTACCTGCCCTTTTCTATGTTGGGGTCAGCTTCCAGTCTAACTAGATGCAGCTGAATACCAGTATTTTAAATGGAGCGACTGCCTATCTGACCTCCACAACCCAGTAACAGGGTAATACGATACCCCTTGGTAAGACTGGTAGACTTAAAAAAAAAATACTATACATAAGTTGATTACAATTAGGATAGGATTAATAACGTTATATGATAAAAAAAAACTCTCATCAATCTCAAATGACAATAAATAAATTATGTGGTCTTTGTGGTCCTTAGATACCTTATAAGCGGCTGACATAAAAAGCACCCTATGCTGTATGTACATAACCTACATGTGTGTAAAATTTCATAAAAATCAGTTAAGCTGTTTTTGTAGCAATTACGAATACAAATACAAAATACAAATATTTAATGGAACAAAAACATATTACAATTTTTGTGTACGTTAATACTGCGATAGTTTAGTAACTGTGCCGCAGTTATTAGCGCCCACCCCAGGAGCGAAAGACAACTGAGTTCCATAACAACAGTTTTGGTTACTTATAGGTAGAAACTAGACATAAACATTTAATAATAAAACTAGAACTAGACATTTATTAATAATAGTTGTAGCAGTAGAAGAGGGTGTGTGTGAGTGTGTGTGTAAGTGTGTATGTGAGTGAGTGTGTGTGTGGGGGAGAGTTTGGAGGTGCGTGCGTATGTGTGTGTGTGGGAGGGTGCGTTTATGTGTATGCGGAGGAAGTGATATTAATATACATTAAGTTTGTATGAGGCTCTCTGTTTCCTCATAATTCAGGTTTTGGAGCCATTTTTAATTACAAACATCAAAACGATGGATAGACCTCAAGGAAAAACAAAAATTGATCTTATCGGACAAAAAGAACTGAATATATTCCCAAAAATGAGGAAACACCGCATCCTGAAAATAACCGTTCTTTCTCATGTCTAAATCCTTCCATAAAATAATTCTGAAGAGCACTTAAGTTTTTCAATCCATCGTAATGCGGAAAGGGGAATTTGACGAAAAAGTCTTGTACAAGTATAGCATACATATTTTATTGTAAGAGAGTGTTTTGCACGGCTACCTCCCGAAGTAAGTGATTTTATAAATTATAAATTTACTTACGGAGAGAAGGAATATTATTGTGTAAGGAAAGGACCATTTTTTTTTCTTAGAATCGTTTCTTGTTCCTGTTCGGCACTAGGGAAAGCTTATAGCGTAAAAGTTTTGACGCTAAACAAAACTTTTACGATTACTCTTATTAAACTATAAAGATTTTGGTCAGTTGCATCATTTAATTTCCATTATCATAATAATCTTTTTCAGCATGCCAACCCATCTTACGAACAATCAAATTTTTTCATCTTGAAATCGAGACGAGTTACACACCAATAATAGTTAATGACCATAGTAGATACATTTAAATAAAAAATAAGATTCATGATATTTTTAACATTGTTATTCTTAAGCCAATGGCGATCGTCACCAACGCTATTCAAATTCAACGTGTTACAAACTCAATTCACCAATGAGTAGCCAGAGTGTAGCGACATCTACATTGCTACATGTGAGCTACACGTCACACTGACGTCACACAAAGTCCTGCATGGCGCAAGCAGAGTTTACCGCGCAACTAGCATATATACAACGTCCCAACATCAAAGTTCGGGCAGCTACCCACCAGACACAGCACTTGTCGGGCAGGCGCAGTCGCAGCCCAAGAGTAAGGGGGGGGGTCACCATGGGTGCCGAGGAATATTTTTAGGGAGGTACATCTCGTTGGTCTAGTGGTCGCAATCGCTACTGCTAAGCATGATCCTGAGATCCTAGGTTCGATTCCTAGGGCGGTTAAACTGTTATTGGGTTTTTCCATCAGTAATTTCTCGGAAGCAGCCTGTAGTCTGGATTTGTACCCGGTTGATGGCAGTAGGTTCGCACCCTAAAACATGGGACTTAAACATAACTGGCGAAATGTTGGTGTACTATATATATATGTAGGTACACCTCTGCCTAACCTTTCGGGGATTAAAGGCGTGATGTTATGTTAATATTAGTGTACATCTCCAGCTCCACATTACTTGTGCTATTCAAGGACAGATTTTACATGGGGTAGGGGGATATTGAATAATGCTGGGAAATTGGTCGTAGACTTTTTGATAAATAGTAGGTATTAGAACAGTAGATTATGTAGGGTAACCAGAGCGACCGAAGCGAGCGAGAAAATTTTAACAACCCACCTCGTTTAGGTTACGTTTTCTTTTATGTTTTCAAGCAGAAATAGGAGGTACATTGTCGACTAATGCAGGAAAGCCCAAGCAACTATGAGAATATAGAATGCAAGAGCGAGCGAAGTGAGATCAAAAAAAAAAACTCACTCTTGGATAGGTTAGATTTTCTGTTGATCACTCCAAAAGAACTAGGAATTAGTTGGTTTGTCGACTTATGAAGAAAAGCTCAAGAATCAAAACAATGTAGAATGCAAGAGTGAGCGAAGCGAGCCTGGATATTTTAGCAACCTACCTTGAATCGGTTCTGTTTTCTTTTGTCCATTATACAGAAAGAGAACTTTGTTAAGTTAAAAAAGACGAAACGTTTAAACTCGTTTTACAGCAGTTTAGGTTTCGGAATCTGGCCTAAGCTTTAGCCTTTCGAACCTTACGTACGAGCGGGTGCCCAAATTCCCGAGATTGCTTCGCTCGCTCTTGCATTCCAGATTCTATATTTTATAAAGGGCTTTTTGAAGTAAAAACTTCTTTTGGCGCGTTGAACGATATTTGGTAGGGGAAAATCTTATGGGTTCGCGTGACCGAAATGCTAATGTTATCAGTATTAATATGATGTGTTGCGGTTGTTGTTGCTCGGAGCGCCGATTGATGTAAAAAACAGACTAATAATAATTTTAATTTACAAATTATGAAATTTTAGTTTTTCATACTACAATTAATTTGGAAAAAAAAACTGTTTATATAAAATTTTAAGTTTTCACTTCTTTCGGCAGTCCCCATGACTGCCTGTGTTCTTAATTTTTTATATGTACCTATATGCCAAGGCTCAAGTACAGTTTTATGTTAGTAAGACAAGTAAATCATTCAGGCTCTCGACAGCTTGAATCGTTTTGGGGGGGGGTCATGACCCCTATGACCCTCCCCCTCGGACCGCGCCTGTCGTCGGGTCGGAGGATTCTCCCTTTTCTATGGAACTTTACACCCTGCTTCTCATACCTCTATACTGGTGACCCCGAACATGAACGTCAGCGCAGACTCCGTGCAACTACATCAGCGTGACGTCATCATCACTTCCTTCAAGCTTTCGAGCGGCGAGTCACATAGCCAGCCAGCACCCTCAGCTTCAACAGGTATCCTGACCAACCAGTATGCAGCGCGAGTGCATACCTGGTCATCACCCTCAGCTTCATCAGCAACCTTAGCACAGCACCCTGCACTTTCAGCCGGTCCAAGAAGAGCCCTTAACGACGCCAGCGCTAGCTATAGTATTACAATGGCGATCCGTACACGACATGACTTACTAACGCGTAATTAACTAGTTTGTGATTGCACGCGCATACTTTTGAGTAACATCGTGAACGATGGGACTTGTTTTCTAATAACTCCAATACCATTACAAACAAAAGCTTTTAGAACCAAAGTCGGCGACAATCATAAATAATAAATTTGTAAAAACTCACTTTTCCTCTTTCTCGAAACATGCCAATTACCAAGTTTACATTGGAATTAAATTATGGTATCTAATGGAATAAGGGAGGTGGTTACCATGGTAACCCGATCGTGGTAAACCTGATTGTTGAATTTAGGAATGTTCCTAATTAAATATCAATTTACCATTTGTATTAGCTGACACGTTGGTGATATGGTAAAACAACGGATTCGTTTTTTTTTTGTGACAGATTTGTGCTAACGAAATGATGTTGTATATTTTACGTTTGAATAATTGAGTCCAGGGAATAATTCGATTGCTGAATGTTGTATTTTTTTTCAAGTGATTGATGTATATTTTTTTAGAGTAATTAGTTATTTCAAAATAGCTTTGTTTGATTATTCGTGTCTAAAATCAGATTGTGATAAAGGTTTTTTTTTATGAATAACAAATTACATCACTCACGTATTTTGTTTGATCATCTAGTCATACCTAAACTTTTTAAATGACACAGTAAAAAACAAAACATCTTTAGTTGTACTACCTACCCCACACAAATTCGTATACCAATACTTACTATGTATATACAGAGACAGGAAGTTTCATAACATCATAAACATACACAAAGAGGATTAAATCCGTATTATTTGAATACCATGGGATGATATGGGACAAATCGACCGACCGTCCCCTATCAAATGAAAAAGGACTCACGTAAATCGCCCCAGTTAACACGGAAAAATCGAAAAAGAATCCCGCCGAATGCGTAATCTCCACCTTTTTTAGAATTGCTAAAAACATCACTTCACGAGAATATTCTAAAAGCATTCCATGAAAAACATTTTTTATCGTCCTTTGGTAAAATTCGGCTGATTATCTCCGTGGTTGATTCCTTTTAGATTCATGTCTTTCCTAATGCAACTCATGCTATACACTATTATTTTAAAATAAGGCTTCAACAGCCCTCCAACCCTTAAAACTTTCTCCCTTCGAACCTTTTTTAAGTCTAACTGAGAAACGAACCCCATAAATACAGGTAGGCTGATTGAAAAGGAGCCATGAAGATTAAATTAGGCTGTCAGGAGCAGAACGTACGGTTATTGGTCACCGAAACTAAGCGCCGGTGTTTGCTTAAAGAAAATCGTATCAATCAGTCCTGCTCATGATGAAAGTGGGTTGAGTAAACGTGTTTCTTTCTAACGAGATTAACACCCAATTTCTGAATTGAGAATTTTAAGTTAAGAACTTGTCAAACTCTACATTAGCATTATCTAAGATGAGTCTTTCAATGCAGCTCGCGTAATTCAATTTTTTTTACGTATTTCGCAAATAAATTTTGAATTTCACGGGGTAGGTACATTGAAGGAATCACCTCATATAATGCTAAGGTAGGTAATTAAGTACCAAAAATTCGAAGATATGTGACATCTTCCAACCAGCACTGGACCCGCGTGGTAGTTTCAGTCCACTCCCACTCGAAGACACATGCCTATTCAGCCCGCGTCCCAGTAGTGGGAACACTGCTAGCTGATATACGGAAAATATTTTAATTTAATGTTTTGTAGTTCGTAATGTTAATTCCTTACTATTGCATAGAAACCAGTTCCTCGAACTGAACAGACAGTTGTGCTGCTGGGGAATTTGTTGCGTCATTTCTTCTCCCCAGCTGAAGCACTGGCAAGTGCGGAAAGGCGGTCATTTTGGGGGACTGTCGTAAGTAATTTTAATGTTCAAAAAGTGTTGATTCTCAGTCTAGTTTGAATTAATGACTTTCCTTTGATTTAATTATAGGCTAATTACGTAAGAGTTTAACAAGTTCTCAACTTCAAATTCTCTCTCTTTTGGTCTATTAAGATAATTAAGACCCCTGTTTCGTTACACATCATCTCTGCATGTTTTTAGCTTTTCATCATGTACTTAAGAATTTTTGGCACTGTGAATTCTGGTATGGTTATAACGGTTTAGTGAAATCATTTTATAGAGGAAAACCAAAACTAGTGGAGAATTTCTTATTTAATAAAGCAAGTCAATAAAACCATATTATTATTTAGTCAGTCAAAGACAAAAACATAGTATCTAATAACAAAACTTAAATAGCTCAAAGTTTGTGTTTTATAGCCAGTTACGATTTAAAATGGTCATTACTTTTGTAGAAATACCTATCTACATTTACAAAAAGTGAACCGATTTACACATGAACAAACATAAAAAGATAATACCAAATCGCTTTTTAAAACCACTTTTGACATAAAAACATGAATGAACTCCATTTATCTTTTTCTTTTATTACAAAATCAGCGAAAAGGCTTAAACTGATATAACTCCAAAAAATCAATGCTCGTATCTTTTTATAGCTACATTCTTTGAAGCCATAAAATAAATTCGGTTACGCCTTTCATACGAACTTCACTTTGAAAAGTATTTCCAAAGTTATTTAAAATAACTTTTGATGTAAAAATAATTCTGAGACCAATTTAATCGGTTACAAATAGGCAACAAAAAATTTTGTTTGAATTTTGATGAGACATCAAGATAGCTTGAATGACTTGAAGTGGATGAATAAAATGGCAACAAAATCTGCAACCGATAGGTTTTGAGTAAAAAATATTCCGGAATAACAATAATAATGTTTGTCTTAAAGAGTAGCAGTAGCTTTGTTACTTTACTGACATACATTGAATCTGGACCACGAATTCCCAAAGATTTACACCATTTAAAATTCGTGTTCTCGCCTTTTTTCGCCCACCAGACGTGTATTTGCTTCTCCTTCCTTCCTACCTTCCTTCTTAGTTAAAATTTGTCAAAACAATTCGCCTTAATTGAATTTTAAGGTAAATAAAACTGACCACTTAAAGATACAAGCACTAAGGGTTAACACATTTCTGCGAATTGTAGGAAAACTGCAGGAAAACTTACAAATGTACTGAAAGATTTTTAAATAAAGAAAACATTAATATTTCATTGGTACCATCTTAAAAATTCAATACCATTTCAAGTAGTCTGATGCAGTTCATGGCTGTTATTTAAGTTCAATCTCAGATTTGACGCCACCAACTGCATCAAAGAGTACTTAAATAGATAGCTGAGTCCTGTCTTTGCTGTTGCACAGTAGACTAAAAACAGACTCCTATTCATACCTTGAAAAGCTGTAGCATCTTCCGTACCAATCCTCAAAACAACAACAACAAAAAGCCACTATCACTCCCTGATCTATACGACACCATCCTAATTTAAAACAACTGTGACAACAGCACCCTATAAATACAGTATGTTCAAGTTTATTTGCTTCGTTTACCCCCAAGTGATATCGGGGCGAAACACTGAACTACCGACGTAGACAATTCTCCATAAGATTTATTGCTCCCCCTTTAACTGGAAATTCGGTGAAAATTGGCTTTATTTCATTTTATTTGAGAAAGTGTGGGTAGATTAGATTTTTTTTGTCGAAAAGTAAATTGGGTAGTCGTTGTCCAGAGTGGGTCTGGTTCGTTATGGTTGGTAAAAGATGGGCTTTGATCGGTATGATCAAAAGTGTAAAGGCCTTAGCTGAATATATGTCTCACAATGAAAGGTTTGGGCCAATGCCTTCATCGATCTGATTGATCGACTCCTTGACAATTCAAAAGCCAGTAAATGGTTTAACTGAAATTAATGCTTTGAGTTCGGGTTGACAGGCAACAACATTTCATTATCATGATTCTTAGGTAGTAAAAAATTGCAAGGAAATATTGTTGTTTATACCGTTTCTTTGTTATGTTTCATTTTTGTTTCGTTAAATGATAAATGATTTTATTTCTGTAAGTAGGTTTGTACAAACACTTTTACATGTCAATCATATTTTTTAAACTAGATGACTTCGGCGTTTCCTATCTGAATACTTTGAGAAGCAAGGCCGAAACAAACTCAGAGGTCACAGTCTCTTTTAAAGTCCAGACATAATCTTGGTCAGATCATGTGAAGACTATGTAGATTGGTGTCTGAAATGGTCTTTTGAAGATAGAAACACACAGATTGAGTGGACCTGTCCAGTCTGTGCACTCATTTGTCAGTAATCGTGCAGCGCAACTCAGGAAGTCAGGACATTAAAAATTTTAACCGACTTCAAAAACAGGAGGTGATTCTCAATTCGTCTGTATGTTTTTTTTATGTTTGTTAGCTCAGAACTTATTTCTAGGTGAACCGATTTGGATGTTTCCTATGATGTTTTGTATTATTTGAAAGTTGGTGCTTCTCATGTGGTCCCATATAAATTTAATCAAGTTCCCGACCAGGAGTTTTTGACTTATCGTTAATACTACGTATTTTTTCCAGTTAGTTTATATTGATGATATTTTAATAATTTACTATCACTGTTATTTACATATCAAGTAGTGGTATACTACAACTAAAAAGTGAAAAATAAAAAACATGTTTACAATAAAATCAACCGACTTCCAAAACAAACACTAAAAAAGTGAAAAATAACTTTAATTTCGGAAGTCAGTGGCAAAAAACGAAAATACAAAACCAAAGACACCGACTTCCGAAATTAAAGTTATTTTTCACTTTCGTAGTGTTTTTTGGAGGTCGGTTGATTTTTTTGTAAAAAGTTTTAAAACTCAACATCCAGCATAAATAACCCTAGCCCAAAATTAAACCTCCAAATGCATCGAAAACCAGGAAAAGCAGTCACCACAGAACAGCCACAGGGGTTAACAACACAATTCGCCAATTACACTCGACGTCAAGACGACCCGTTGGTCGGGAAACACTTTTTCTCCAAATTGTTCCTCCGACAGATCGTTTCCAGCTAAATTGGGTTCCAATAGACCGGTCGATAGTTAGATAACGACCGGTCTATTGGAACCCAATTTAGCTGGAAACGATCTGTCGGAGGAACAATTTGGAGAAAAAGTGTTTCCCGACCAACGGGTCGTCTTGACGTCGAGTGTAATTGGCGAATTGTGTTGTTAACCCCTGTGGCTGTTCTGTGGTGACTGCTTTTCCTGGTTTTCGATGCATTTGGAGGTTTAATTTTGGGCTAGGGTTATTTATGCTGGATGTTGAGTTTTAAAACTTTTTACAAAAAAATCAACCGACCTCCAAAAAACACTACGAAAGTGAAAAATAACTTTAATTTCGGAAGTCGGTGTCTTTGGTTTTGTATTTTCGTTTTTTGCCACTGACTTCCGAAATTAAAGTTATTTTTCACTTTTTTAGTGTTTGTTTTGGAAGTCGGTTGATTTTATTGTAAACATGTTTTTTATTTTTCACTTTTTAGTTGTAGTATACCACTACTTGATATGTAAATAACAGTGATAGTAAATTATTAAAATATCATCAATATAAACTAACTGGAAAAAATACGTAGTATTAACGATAAGTCAAAAACTCCTGGTCGGGAACTTGATTAAATTTATATGGGACCACATGAGAAGCACCAACTTTCAAATAATACAAAACATCATAGGAAACATCCAAATCGGTTCACCTAGAAATAAGTTCTGAGCTAACAAACATAAAAAAAACATACAGACGAATTGAGAATCACCTCCTGTTTTTGAAGTCGGTTAAAATTTTTAATGTCCTGACTTCCTGAGTTGCGCTGCACGATTACTGACAAATGAGTGCACAGACTGGACAGGTCCACTCAATCTGTGTGTTTCTATCTTCAAAAGACCATTTCAGACACCAATCTACATAGTCTTCACATGATCTGACCAAGATTATGTCTGGACTTTAAAAGAGACTGTGACCTCTGAGTTTGTTTCGGCCTTGCTTCTCAAAGTATTCAGATAGGAAACGCCGAAGTCATCTAGTTTAAAAAATATGATTGACATGTAAAAGTGTTTGTACAAACCTACTTACAGAAATAAAATCATTTATCATTTAACGAAACAAAAATGAAACATAACAAAGAAACGGTATAAACAACAATATTTCCTTGCAATTTTTTACTACCTAAGAATCATGATAATGAAATGTTGTTGCCTGTCAACCCGAACTCAAAGCATTAATTTCAGTTAAACCATTTACTGGCTTTTGAATTGTCAAGGAGTCGATCAATCAGATCGATGAAGGCATTGGCCCAAACCTTTCATTGTGAGACATATATTCAGCTAAGGCCTTTACACTTTTGATCATACCGATCAAAGCCCATCTTTTACCAACCATAACGAACCAGACCCACTCTGGACAACGACTACCCAATTTACTTTTCGACAAAAAAAATCTAATCTACCCACACTTTCTCAAATAAAATGAAATAAAGCCAATTTTCACCGAATTTCCAGTTAAAGGGGGAGCAATAAATCTTATGGAGAATTGTCTACGTCGGTAGTTCAGTGTTTCGCCCCGATATCACTTGGGGGTAAACGAAGCAAATAAACTTGAACATACTGTATTTATAGGGTGCTGTTGTCACAGTTGTTTTAAATTAGGATGGTGTCGTATAGATCAGGGAGTGATAGTGGCTTTTTGTTGTTGTTGTTTTGAGGATTGGTACGGAAGATGCTACAGCTTTTCAAGGTATGAATAGGAGTCTGTTTTTAGTCTACTGTGCAACAGCAAAGACAGGACTCAGCTATCTATTTAAGTACTCTTTGATGCAGTTGGTGGCGTCAAATCTGAGATTGAACTTAAATAACAGCCATGAACTGCATCAGACTACTTGAAATGGTATTGAATTTTTAAGATGGTACCAATGAAATATTAATGTTTTCTTTATTTAAAAATCTTTCAGTACATTTGTAAGTTTTCCTGCAGTTTTCCTACAATTCGCAGAAATGTGTTAACCCTTAGTGCTTGTATCTTTAAGTGGTCAGTTTTATTTACCTTAAAATTCAATTAAGGCGAATTGTTTTGACAAATTTTAACTAAGAAGGAAGGTAGGAAGGAAGGAGAAGCAAATACACGTCTGGTGGGCGAAAAAAGGCGAGAACACGAATTTTAAATGGTGTAAATCTTTGGGAATTCGTGGTCCAGATTCAATGTATGTCAGTAAAGTAACAAAGCTACTGCTACTCTTTAAGACAAACATTATTATTGTTATTCCGGAATATTTTTTACTCAAAACCTATCGGTTGCAGATTTTGTTGCCATTTTATTCATCCACTTCAAGTCATTCAAGCTATCTTGATGTCTCATCAAAATTCAAACAAAATTTTTTGTTGCCTATTTGTAACCGATTAAATTGGTCTCAGAATTATTTTTACATCAAAAGTTATTTTAAATAACTTTGGAAATACTTTTCAAAGTGAAGTTCGTATGAAAGGCGTAACCGAATTTATTTTATGGCTTCAAAGAATGTAGCTATAAAAAGATACGAGCATTGATTTTTTGGAGTTATATCAGTTTAAGCCTTTTCGCTGATTTTGTAATAAAAGAAAAAGATAAATGGAGTTCATTCATGTTTTTATGTCAAAAGTGGTTTTAAAAAGCGATTTGGTATTATCTTTTTATGTTTGTTCATGTGTAAATCGGTTCACTTTTTGTAAATGTAGATAGGTATTTCTACAAAAGTAATGACCATTTTAAATCGTAACTGGCTATAAAACACAAACTTTGAGCTATTTAAGTTTTGTTATTAGATACTATGTTTTTGTCTTTGACTGACTAAATAATAATATGGTTTTATTGACTTGCTTTATTAAATAAGAAATTCTCCACTAGTTTTGGTTTTCCTCTATAAAATGATTTCACTAAACCGTTATAACCATACCAGAATTCACAGTGCCAAAAATTCTTAAGTACATGATGAAAAGCTAAAAACATGCAGAGATGATGTGTAACGAAACAGGGGTCTTAATTATCTTAATAGACCAAAAGAGAGAGAATTTGAAGTTGAGAACTTGTTAAACTCTTACGTAATTAGCCTATAATTAAATCAAAGGAAAGTCATTAATTCAAACTAGACTGAGAATCAACACTTTTTGAACATTAAAATTACTTACGACAGTCCCCCAAAATGACCGCCTTTCCGCACTTGCCAGTGCTTCAGCTGGGGAGAAGAAATGACGCAACAAATTCCCCAGCAGCACAACTGTCTGTTCAGTTCGAGGAACTGGTTTCTATGCAATAGTAAGGAATTAACATTACGAACTACAAAACATTAAATTAAAATATTTTCCGTATATCAGCTAGCAGTGTTCCCACTACTGGGACGCGGGCTGAATAGGCATGTGTCTTCGAGTGGGAGTGGACTGAAACTACCACGCGGGTCCAGTGCTGGTTGGAAGATGTCACATATCTTCGAATTTTTGGTACTTAATAACCTACCTTAGCATTATATGAGGTGATTCCTTCAATGTACCTACCCCGTGAAATTCAAAATTTATTTGCGAAATACGTAAAAAAAATTGAATTACGCGAGCTGCATTGAAAGACTCATCTTAGATAATGCTAATGTAGAGTTTGACAAGTTCTTAACTTAAAATTCTCAATTCAGAAATTGGGTGTTAATCTCGTTAGAAAGAAACACGTTTACTCAACCCACTTTCATCATGAGCAGGACTGATTGATACGATTTTCTTTAAGCAAACACCGGCGCTTAGTTTCGGTGACCAATAACCATACCTTCTGCTCCTGACAGCCTAATTTAATCTTCGTGGCTCCTTTTCAATCAGCCTACCTGTATTTATGGGGTTCGTTTCTCAGTTAGACTTAAAAAAGGTTCATAGGGAGAAAGTTTTAAGGTTTGGAGGGCTGTTGAAGCCTTATTTTAAAATAATAGTGTATAGCATGAGTTGCATTACGAAAGACATGAATCTAAAAGGAATCAACCACGGAGATAATCAGCCGAATTTTACCAAAGGACGATAAAAAATGTTTTTCATGGAATGCTTTTAGAATATTCTCGTGAAGTGATGTTTTTAGCAATTCTAAAAAAGGTGGAGATTACGCATTCGGCGGGATTCTTTTTCGATTTTTCCGTGTTAACTGGGGCGATTTACGTGAGTCCTTTTTCATTTGATAGGGGACGGTCGGTCGATTTGTCCCATATCATCCCATGGTATTCAAATAATACGGATTTAATCCTCTTTGTGTATGTTTATGATGTTATGAAACTTCCTGTCTCTGTATATACATAGTAAGTATTGGTATACGAATTTGTGTGGGGTAGGTAGTACAACTAAAGATGTTTTTGTTTATTACTGTGTCATTTAAAAAGTTTAGGTATGACTAGATGATCAAACAAAATACGTGAGTGATGTAATTTGTTATTCATAAAAAAAAACCTTTATCACACTCTGATTTTAGACACGAATAATCAAACAAAGCTATTTTGAAATAACTAATTACTCTAAAAAAATATACATCAATCACTTGAAAAAAAATACAACATTCAGCAATCGAATTATTCCCTGGACTCAATTATTCAAACGTAAAATATACAACATCATTTCGTTAGCACAAATCTGTCACAAAAAAAAAACGAATCCGTTGTTTTACCATATCACCAACGTGTCAGCTAATACAAATGGTAAATTGATATTTAATTAGGAACATTCCTAAATTCAACAATCAGGTTTACCACGATCGGGTTACCATGGTAACCACCTCCCTTATTCCATTAGATACCATAATTTAATTCCAATGTAAACTTGGTAATTGGCATGTTTCGAGAAAGAGGAAAAGTGAGTTTTTACAAATTTATTATTTATGATTGTCGCCGAGTTTGGTTCTAAAAGCTTTTGTTTGTAATGGTATTGGAGTTATTAGAAAACAAGTCCCATCGTTCACGATGTTACTCAAAAGTATGCGCGTGCAATCACAAACTAGTTAATTACGCGTTAGTAAGTCATGTCGTGTACGGATCGCCATTGTAATACTATAGCTAGCGCTGGCGTCGTTAAGGGCTCTTCTTGGACCGGCTGAAAGTGCAGGGTGCTGTGCTAAGGTTGCTGATGAAGCTGAGGGTGATGACCAGGTATGCACTCGCGCTGCATACTGGTTGGTCAGGATACCTGTTGAAGCTGAGGGTGCTGGCTGGCTATGTGACTCGCCGCTCGAAAGCTTAAAGGAAGTGATGATGACGTCACGCTGATGTAGTTGCACGGAGTCTGCGCTGACGTTCATGTTCGGGGTCACCAGTATAGAGGTATGAGAAGCAGGGTGTAAAGTTCACTTATACCTCCATAGAAAAGGGACAATCCTCCGACCCGAGGACAGGCGCGGTCCGAGGGGGAGGGTCATAGGGGTCATGACCCCCCCCCCCCCCCAAAACGATTCAAGCTGTCGAGAGCCTGAATGATTTACTTGTCTTACTAACATAAAACTGTACTTGAGCCTTGGCATATAGGTACATATAAAAAATTAAGAACACAGGCAGTCATGGGGACTGCCGAAAGAAGTGAAAACTTAAAATTTTATATAAACAGTTTTTTTTTCCCAATTAATTGTAGTATGAAAAACTAAAATTTCATAATTTGTAAATTAAAATTATTATTAGTCTGTTTTTTACATCAATCGGCACTCCGAGCAACAACAAGCGCAACACATCATATTAATACTGATAACATTAGCATTTCGGTCACGCGAACCCATAAGATTTTCCCCTACCAAATATCGTTCAACGCGCCAAAAGAAGTTTTTACTTCAAAAAGCCCTTTATAAAATATAGAATCTGGAATGCAAGAGCGAGCGAAGCAATCTCGGGAATTTGGGCACCCGCTCGTACGTAAGGTTCGAAAGGCTAAAGCTTAGGCCAGATTCCGAAACCTAAACTGCTGTAAAACGAGTTTAAACGTTTCGTCTTTTTTAACTTAACAAAGTTCTCTTTCTGTATAATGGACAAAAGAAAACAGAACCGATTCAAGGTAGGTTGCTAAAATATCCAGGCTCGCTTCGCTCACTCTTGCATTCTACATTGTCTTGATTCTTGAGCTTTTCTTCATAAGTCGACAAACCAACTAATTCCTAGTTCTTTTGGAGTGATCAACAGAAAATCTAACCTATCCAAGAGTGAGTTTTTTTTTTTCGATCTCACTTCGCTCGCTCTTGCATTCTATATTCTCATAGTTGCTTGGGCTTTCCTGCATTAGTCGACAATGTACCTCCTATTTCTGCTTGAAAACATAAAAGAAAACGTAACCTAAACGAGGTGGGTTGTTAAAATTTTCTCGCTCGCTTCGGTCGCTCTGGTTACCCTACATAATCTACTGTTCTAATACCTACTATTTATCAAAAAGTCTACGACCAATTTCCCAGCATTATTCAATATCCCCCTACCCCATGTAAAATCTGTCCTTGAATAGCACAAGTAATGTGGAGCTGGAGATGTACACTAATATTAACATAACATCACGCCTTTAATCCCCGAAAGGTTAGGCAGAGGTGTACCTACATATATATATAGTACACCAACATTTCGCCAGTTATGTTTAAGTCCCATGTTTTAGGGTGCGAACCTACTGCCATCAACCGGGTACAAATCCAGACTACAGGCTGCTTCCGAGAAATTACTGATGGAAAAACCCAATAACAGTTTAACCGCCCTAGGAATCGAACCTAGGATCTCAGGATCATGCTTAGCAGTAGCGATTGCGACCACTAGACCAACGAGATGTACCTCCCTAAAAATATTCCTCGGCACCCATGGTGACCCCCCCTTAATCTTGGGCTGCGACTGCGCCTGCCCGACAAGTGCTGTGTCTGGTGGGTAGCTGCCCGAACTTTGATGTCGGGACGTTGTATATATGCTAGTTGCGCGGTAAACTCTGCTTGCGCCATGCAGGACTTTGTGTGACGTCAGTGTGACGTGTAGCTCACATGTAGCAATGTAGATGTCGCTACACTCTGGCTACTCATTGGTGAATTGAGTTTGTAACACGTTGAATTTGAATAGCGTTGGTGACGATCGCCATTGGCTTAAGAATAACAATGTTAAAAACATCATGAATCTTATTTTTTATTTAAATGTACCTACTATGGTCATTAACTATTATTGGTGTGTAACTCGTCTCGATTTCAAGATGAAAAAATTTGATTGTTCGTAAGATGGGTTGGCATGCTGAAAAAGATTATTATGATAATGGAAATTAAATGATGCAACTGACCAAAATCTTTATAGTTTAATAAGAGTAATCGTAAAAGTTTTGTTTAGCGTCAAAACTTTTACGCTATAAGCTTTCCCTAGTGCCGAACAGGAACAAGAAACGATTCTAAGAAAAAAAAATGGTCCTTTCCTTACACAATAATATTCCTTCTCTCCGTACGTAAATTTATAATTTATAAAATCACTTACTTCGGGAGGTAGCCGTGCAAAACACTCTCTTACAATAAAATATGTATGCTATACTTGTACAAGACTTTTTCGTCAAATTCCCCTTTCCGCATTACGATGGATTGAAAAACTTAAGTGCTCTTCAGAATTATTTTATGGAAGGATTTAGACATGAGAAAGAACGGTTATTTTCAGGAAAGCGGTGTTTCCTCATTTTTGGGAATATATTCAGTTCTTTTTGTCCGATAAGATCAATTTTTGTTTTTCCTTGAGGTCTATCCATCGTTTTGATGTTTGTAATTAAAAATGGCTCCAAAACCTGAATTATGAGGAAACAGAGAGCCTCATACAAACTTAATGTATATTAATATCACTTCCTCCGCATACATATAAACGCACCCTCCCACACACACACATACGCACGCACCTCCAAACTCTCCCCCACACACACACTCACTCACATACACACTTACACACACACTCACACACACCCTCTTCTACTGCTACAACTATTACTACTACTTAATATTACTAACTAAAGACAAACTCTAGAGAATAAGTAAGCGTAGCCAGTACCGTGACATTGTCACGAGTTTTGGTCGTTGGAGTGTCACAAATGTAGGCGCAGCTTTATTCAACCTGAATGCCATGAATTCTTAGGATATCTAGATCAGAAAAGGATGCCAATTTTATTAGTATCTTAGCCTTTGTTTACGATGTACTGGATCAATAAAGTAGAATTAGAGCACCGGACTTACATGCTTTTATTTTTTATCTAGCTTCGTTTATAGCGCTGGTACTTATAGACGGCTTAGAAGATCAGTTCTGAATTATCGGGTAGGTATTCTGTTTGGTAGATAGTGTACCTAAAACATCACTAATTATATTTACAATCGTGGATCACTACATCACTTTTATAAAACGCGTACTGTAGTAATCATAATAAAGTATTCGTTTTATAAAAGATAAAATATTAAACTTTTAGGTAAGTATAAAGTTATTTTTTTACAAAAATGTCAAGTCTTAAAAAGGAAATTATGCCAGAAAAAATATAATTTTCCTCGAAATACGGCAATTTAACAATATGTAAATATTGACATAAAGTATTTTTCGTTTTCTTGGCAGTTGAGGAAAATAGGCTATAATTATGATAGGAAGATGTTTACAATTTTAGATATTTATTGTCCCAAAAGTAAGACAAGTATAAGAAATTATATATTCCAGGGAAATAAAAGCGGATAAAGCTACAGTTTGCTAGAAAAGCAGTGAGCGCACATAACGGCCGCAGTCACGGCTGTCATAAAAATTATGACAGCGGCAAGATTTAAATCGTAAGATACGCCCTACCGCGTCACTAAGTACGTTGAGCCCAAATCTAGCGATTTAAACCTTGGGGCAGCGGGGTTTGAGTTTACGGTGTCAAAAACGCTCTCTAGGAAAACACACCAACCTACTTACATAAACAACGTTTCAGTGACGTCATTCACCGCTTTCCTAGAAACCTGTAACTTAACAAAAGGTTTTTGCAGGTCTCAGTGAAAACGCCCTAGAAGGATATAATATAGTAACCTAATTGTTAATTTTTTTAAGAAAGATTAGTTGTGTAGTACTTGCTACCGGCGTGCGTGTATGACCAGATGTATGAATGTATACGAAGCAAAAGGAGTATGTTAGGACCGTAGCAGGAGACGTTGTGTAGTTTCTGCCTACCCTCATGGGAAGAAGGCGTGAGTTATGAAAACGGTATTGTAATGACCAGATTTAAAACCCGAAAGGTTAAAACCTCCATGCAAAACGTGCCACTTTACATTGTGATGAAAAGCATGTTTCAGTAATCTGTATTTTAATTCTGTTCCCTATTGGCGCGTTTTGATGGGCGGCCATTTTGTTGACCATGTTACTCGTACTTACGTAATGGCGGACGGTATTAATTGAATGTTTGTGTCATCTGTTTCAAGTTATTCAATGAGGAAAAATAATAATGTTAGTTAGTTTTTTTTTTCTGGCATACACTGGGTGCTTAACTCTTAACGATGCATATGGATCTGCAGTGCCAGAAGCATCGCAGGAGCTTTGTCATCCTAGAAACCAAGGTAAGATGAAATATTTGATGTAGTCATGTGCTTGTATATACATGCATGAAATACTTCATCTACATGAAATATTTCATCTTTGTCTCTTTTTCTTTGATTACATGTGCGCGCATTCAAACGGGACAAACGGGAACATAGCAACATTGCTTGGCGACAGTAAAAGGTTTTTAAAGTAGTTTTCTGGGTAAGTTCATTCACAAAGAACTCCAGTACCTACAACCTTGTTATTTACATTTTTATTTTGTAGCTATGATAGTTTTTGACGGTTGGTTGGTAGGTATAGTGTATTTCTTTTATATCTCATTATTTTCTTATTTTTATATTTTCGTATGCTGCACTGGTTGACGTCATTAAGTCAACGCCGGCTGTCGCTGAAATTCAGCGCTGGGGCTCTGTGTCGCATAGGTTCGTAGAATTATGCTGAGCGATTGCCGTTTTGCGTGGATGTGATTTATATTTTCCCCCAACTCGTTCTTTTTTGTGTTTTTCTTTGCGTCATGTTTACCGCAAATAAACGTATTTTATTTCATTATTTTTCTTATTTTCTAGGGTTCATTTCTCAATTCGTTCTTCGTGCTACTGGTATCAGATATTCTTATACTTAAGTAAGAAGTTATCGATTGCCTCATTGGTCCAGTGGTCGCAAGTGCTACTGCTGCGCGTAAGGTCATAGGTTCGATCCCGCGTATTGGGTTTTTCCATTAAGAATTTCTCAGTAGCAGCCCGAAGTTTTGATTTGTGCCCGGTTGATGGCAATAGGCTCGCCCCCTATTAGATGGAACGTAAACGAAACTGGCGAAATGTGAGTGTACTATAGCTCCCTTTTTTTTTTGGGTATGATATCATCAAATGACTTCTCCCGCTCTGAGCGGAGCGGGAGGGCGTGTCAGACTCTTACCGACTAAAACCCACCCGTGTTCCTTCAGTTGCCTGTGCGCCAGGGCCACGGTAACTCTTTCGAACAATCCGCGACCCGGCAGGCATCGGCCCTGTCGGACCCCGTCAAATAGGTACACCCCTTTTTTTGGGTTGGAAATCATCAAGTAGGTCTTTAGGTAATTACTTAATTACTTCAAGGGATTACAAACGTGATATTATTATGTTATGTTACAACCGACAGCAAAATGTCGTGATATCTAAGAATCATAAAGTTCGAACATCGATCGCGCCATCCGACATGACTCATTGGGCTCAAGATATACGAGGACTGTAGCTATGTACTGATTTACTACTGAGAATATAGTAATGTACATCGGAGGAAACATTTCTTCAATTTAATAAATATAGGTTGGCAGGGACATTGACGAGCAAACTGTAACCATGAACTCAGCACATGATTCTAAATCCTCTAGCATAGACATTTATAGAGGGTTATTAAAAAAAAAACTGTTGTTTCATAGTAAAGTACAATACTTACGCGGTTAAAATGTAAGGACCAGCATTTTTTTTTTAAATAACCGTAGTTAAATTGTAACGCAGCGGGTTTCAAAATCATGTACTGACACCTGTAGACTGTATACAGAATGTTTTATCACCTCTCTTGTTACTGCTCTACAATATAATGAAACTTCCCTGTGAAATAATACTAAAGATGTCACAAACTAACATTTATTTTGTAATCAGTGACCCGCTCCTGCCTCGCACGCTTTTCACGACTTGACAAAACATCGACAGAAAAAGAAAGAAAGAAAAATAGGTTTATTTGTCACAGAAACACGTGCTTACAAAAAAGATAATGTATAATCACGAGCACAAAACAGAAATAGAGATAAGATCGAGATTTCTTTATATGTAAGTTTATTATAGACGTACACCTTCCGGAATAAATTCTCTAAATGATAGTGATATTCGCATCAAGATCCGTTGCGTAATTTAAAAAAACAACGCGGCCACAGAGACAGATACGAAAACCGACTTTAATTTATAATATGTTTAGTTAACCAATCAAACTTATGGGATTTTGCACAAAGGAAAGTACCTAAGTAGTATGAAAAGTACCTAATACACTTTTCATGACAGGTAATTGCAATCCATTATATGAAGCAAAAAAATAGAAGAACATAAACAATACAACACCATAAATGAAGCTACACTAAAAAGTTCCAAAATATCTATAACACCGCAATATTGCGTAGGAAACAGAAGATTTTTTCCTTATAAGTTATCTCTTTTATCCCTTTTAGTGTTCTTAAATTATCCCTTTCCAATCAATAACTTGCCTATTGCCAATAAACGGGAACTAACGAACAGCGAGCGAAGACAATAAAAATCTGGGAGGGTCTTATAAAATTGATCGGAACCACCCCCAGCCAGGCTTTGTTAGGGTACCGTGGAGGAAAAAGCCTTTTGGTTATTTTGTTTCTCCTGAAGTGTTTTGTTTTTAGGAATGTCATGGGACGTTTTAAATATCAAAAATAACGTTTGTTTAAATTATTTAATATTAAAGAAACAACTGATTAGTGGTAATATAAATCATTACAAGAGCACCTGAGGGCCTTGATAAAGTGACATTCCATCAGCGATAGCGATGATTGTATTGACATTAAGCTTTATGTCAATTCCGTTGAAAGCCGTTGTAGAAAAATGAAACGTTTTGAATGCGATTGCCGCTTGACTACGGCCTCATGGCTATGTGATTTTATTAAGAGAACGTTGAAGATGATAACTTAGCCAGAGAGAGGACTTCAGTGGCACAGGCCAGCAGTTTCTTTAGTTGTTATAATTGTTGTATCCTAATAAACTTCTAAAAAACTCTGAATTCAAGAAGACAGCTTAACCCTGGAACAACTCGTGCCAATAACCTCAAATGTAAGTATTAACACTACAAATGTATGTGCACAAAAACCTTACTACAGAACCCTTCCTCAAACGGTATCTTCGCCTTGTTTTTTGTCCTTCCTAAATTGGAGCGACGTAAAAAGTTAGCATCAGTCAGTTTATGGTGTTTCGATGAGCGACTGCGAGATAAAAACGATGGCAAAGACAAATGGCAACTTGTTTTCGATGAAAGAAGAACACAGTTGGCTGGATACAAGCTAGCTTGACAGCGATGCTGGGCACTGAAAAATGGAACACTCGGAATTGGATTTTCGACACGGCCATTTTTTCTAGCTCGATGTGTAGGCAGGTTAGATATTTTTTAATAACTAGGTAATGCAGATTATCTGGTAATCGGGATCGGTTAGAAAATTACTGTTGGAAAATAAATTATTTAAATAATGCTGATGAGAGATGTAGCGGCATCATAGTTTGGCAAAACAACGAAATAAATAATACTAGATCTGTTTGCTCCATTTGCTTTCAAAGTGCACAACGAACCCAAGGAGATTACATAACTAAAACTATTCTATCAGAAAAATTGCTTATTCATCCGCTATAATTATCCGCTATAATTCCGAAAACCTAACTCTATGAAGCAAATGACCATAAAGATCATCACTTCTAGACCAAAACTTCCTTCGAACCTTTGTCAGACCTTGAATCCTGCCAACCTCGTGTACGGAAAAAGGCGTAAAATTAGCTCTCTATAGATCTCTTTCCTAATTTTACGCCTTTTTCCGTACACGAGGTTGGCAGGATTCAAGGTCTGACAAAGGTTCGAAGGAAGTTTTGGTCTAGAAGTGATGATCTTTATGGTCATTTGCTTCATAGAGTTAGGTTTTCGGAATTATAGCGGATAATTATAGCGGATGAATAAGCAATTTTTCTGATAGAATAGTTTTAGTTATGTAATCTCCTTGGGTTCGTTGTGCACTTTGAAAGCAAATGGAGCAAACAGATCTAGTATTATTTATTTCGTTGTTTTGCCAAACTATGATGCCGCTACATCTCTCATCAGCATTATTTAAATAATTTATTTTCCAACAGTAATTTTCTAACCGATCCCGATTACCAGATAATCTGCATTACCTAGTTATTAAAAAATATCTAACCTGCCTACACATCGAGCTAGAAAAAATGGCCGTGTCGAAAATCCAATTCCGAGTGTTCCATTTTTCAGTGCCCAGCATCGCTGTCAAGCTAGCTTGTATCCAGCCAACTGTGTTCTTCTTTCATCGAAAACAAGTTGCCATTTGTCTTTGCCATCGTTTTTATCTCGCAGTCGCTCATCGAAACACCATAAACTGACTGATGCTAACTTTTTACGTCGCTCCAATTTAGGAAGGACAAAAAACAAGGCGAAGATACCGTTTGAGGAAGGGTTCTGTAGTAAGGTTTTTGTGCACATACATTTGTAGTGTTAATACTTACATTTGAGGTTATTGGCACGAGTTGTTCCAGGGTTAAGCTGTCTTCTTGAATTCAGAGTTTTTTAGAAGTTTATTAGGATACAACAATTATAACAACTAAAGAAACTGCTGGCCTGTGCCACTGAAGTCCTCTCTCTGGCTAAGTTATCATCTTCAACGTTCTCTTAATAAAATCACATAGCCATGAGGCCGTAGTCAAGCGGCAATCGCATTCAAAACGTTTCATTTTTCTACAACGGCTTTCAACGGAATTGACATAAAGCTTAATGTCAATACAATCATCGCTATCGCTGATGGAATGTCACTTTATCAAGGCCCTCAGGTGCTCTTGTAATGATTTATATTACCACTAATCAGTTGTTTCTTTAATATTAAATAATTTAAACAAACGTTATTTTTGATATTTAAAACGTCCCATGACATTCCTAAAAACAAAACACTTCAGGAGAAACAAAATAACCAAAAGGCTTTTTCCTCCACGGTACCCTAACAAAGCCTGGCTGGGGGTGGTTCCGATCAATTTTATAAGACCCTCCCAGATTTTTATTGTCTTCGCTCGCTGTTCGTTAGTTCCCGTTTATTGGCAATAGGCAAGTTATTGATTGGAAAGGGATAATTTAAGAACACTAAAAGGGATAAAAGAGATAACTTATAAGGAAAAAATCTTCTGTTTCCTACGCAATATTGCGGTGTTATAGATATTTTGGAACTTTTTAGTGTAGCTTCATTTATGGTGTTGTATTGTTTATGTTCTTCTATTTTTTTGCTTCATATAATGGATTGCAATTACCTGTCATGAAAAGTGTATTAGGTACTTTTCATACTACTTAGGTACTTTCCTTTGTGCAAAATCCCATAAGTTTGATTGGTTAACTAAACATATTATAAATTAAAGTCGGTTTTCGTATCTGTCTCTGTGGCCGCGTTGTTTTTTTAAATTACGCAACGGATCTTGATGCGAATATCACTATCATTTAGAGAATTTATTCCGGAAGGTGTACGTCTATAATAAACTTACATATAAAGAAATCTCGATCTTATCTCTATTTCTGTTTTGTGCTCGTGATTATACATTATCTTTTTTGTAAGCACGTGTTTCTGTGACAAATAAACCTATTTTTCTTTCTTTCTTTTTCTGTCGATGTTTTGTCAAGTCGTGAAAAGCGTGCGAGGCAGGAGCGGGTCACTGATTACAAAATAAATGTTAGTTTGTGACATCTTTAGTATTATTTCACAGGGAAGTTTCATTATATTGTAGAGCAGTAACAAGAGAGGTGATAAAACATTCTGTATACAGTCTACAGGTGTCAGTACATGATTTTGAAACCCGCTGCGTTACAATTTAACTACGGTTATTTAAAAAAAAAATGCTGGTCCTTACATTTTAACCGCGTAAGTATTGTACTTTACTATGAAACAACAGTTTTTTTTTTAATAACCCTCTATAAATGTCTATGCTAGAGGATTTAGAATCATGTGCTGAGTTCATGGTTACAGTTTGCTCGTCAATGTCCCTGCCAACCTATATTTATTAAATTGAAGAAATGTTTCCTCCGATGTACATTACTATATTCTCAGTAGTAAATCAGTACATAGCTACAGTCCTCGTATATCTTGAGCCCAATGAGTCATGTCGGATGGCGCGATCGATGTTCGAACTTTATGATTCTTAGATATCACGACATTTTGCTGTCGGTTGTAACATAACATAATAATATCACGTTTGTAATCCCTTGAAGTAATTAAGTAATTACCTAAAGACCTACTTGATGATTTCCAACCCAAAAAAAGGGGTGTACCTATTTGACGGGGTCCGACAGGGCCGATGCCTGCCGGGTCGCGGATTGTTCGAAAGAGTTACCGTGGCCCTGGCGCACAGGCAACTGAAGGAACACGGGTGGGTTTTAGTCGGTAAGAGTCTGACACGCCCTCCCGCTCCGCTCAGAGCGGGAGAAGTCATTTGATGATATCATACCCAAAAAAAAAAGGGAGCTATAGTACACTCACATTTCGCCAGTTTCGTTTACGTTCCATCTAATAGGGGGCGAGCCTATTGCCATCAACCGGGCACAAATCAAAACTTCGGGCTGCTACTGAGAAATTCTTAATGGAAAAACCCAATACGCGGGATCGAACCTATGACCTTACGCGCAGCAGTAGCACTTGCGACCACTGGACCAATGAGGCAATCGATAACTTCTTACTTAAGTATAAGAATATCTGATACCAGTAGCACGAAGAACGAATTGAGAAATGAACCCTAGAAAATAAGAAAAATAATGAAATAAAATACGTTTATTTGCGGTAAACATGACGCAAAGAAAAACACAAAAAAGAACGAGTTGGGGGAAAATATAAATCACATCCACGCAAAACGGCAATCGCTCAGCATAATTCTACGAACCTATGCGACACAGAGCCCCAGCGCTGAATTTCAGCGACAGCCGGCGTTGACTTAATGACGTCAACCAGTGCAGCATACGAAAATATAAAAATAAGAAAATAATGAGATATAAAAGAAATACACTATACCTACCAACCAACCGTCAAAAACTATCATAGCTACAAAATAAAAATGTAAATAACAAGGTTGTAGGTACTGGAGTTCTTTGTGAATGAACTTACCCAGAAAACTACTTTAAAAACCTTTTACTGTCGCCAAGCAATGTTGCTATGTTCCCGTTTGTCCCGTTTGAATGCGCGCACATGTAATCAAAGAAAAAGAGACAAAGATGAAATATTTCATGTAGATGAAGTATTTCATGCATGTATATACAAGCACATGACTACATCAAATATTTCATCTTACCTTGGTTTCTAGGATGACAAAGCTCCTGCGATGCTTCTGGCACTGCAGATCCATATGCATCGTTAAGAGTTAAGCACCCAGTGTATGCCAGAAAAAAAAAACTAACTAACATTATTATTTTTCCTCATTGAATAACTTGAAACAGATGACACAAACATTCAATTAATACCGTCCGCCATTACGTAAGTACGAGTAACATGGTCAACAAAATGGCCGCCCATCAAAACGCGCCAATAGGGAACAGAATTAAAATACAGATTACTGAAACATGCTTTTCATCACAATGTAAAGTGGCACGTTTTGCATGGAGGTTTTAACCTTTCGGGTTTTAAATCTGGTCATTACAATACCGTTTTCATAACTCACGCCTTCTTCCCATGAGGGTAGGCAGAAACTACACAACGTCTCCTGCTACGGTCCTAACATACTCCTTTTGCTTCGTATACATTCATACATCTGGTCATACACGCACGCCGGTAGCAAGTACTACACAACTAATCTTTCTTAAAAAAATTAACAATTAGGTTACTATATTATATCCTTCTAGGGCGTTTTCACTGAGACCTGCAAAAACCTTTTGTTAAGTTACAGGTTTCTAGGAAAGCGGTGAATGACGTCACTGAAACGTTGTTTATGTAAGTAGGTTGGTGTGTTTTCCTAGAGAGCGTTTTTGACACCGTAAACTCAAACCCCGCTGCCCCAAGGTTTAAATCGCTAGATTTGGGCTCAACGTACTTAGTGACGCGGTAGGGCGTATCTTACGATTTAAATCTTGCCGCTGTCATAATTTTTATGACAGCCGTGACTGCGGCCGTTATGTGCGCTCACTGCTTTTCTAGCAAACTGTAGCTTTATCCGCTTTTATTTCCCTGGAATATATAATTTCTTATACTTGTCTTACTTTTGGGACAATAAATATCTAAAATTGTAAACATCTTCCTATCATAATTATAGCCTATTTTCCTCAACTGCCAAGAAAACGAAAAATACTTTATGTCAATATTTACATATTGTTAAATTGCCGTATTTCGAGGAAAATTATATTTTTTGTGGCATAATTTCCTTTTTAAGACTTGACATTTTTGTAAAAAAATAACTTTATACTTACCTAAAAGTTTAATATTTTATCTTTTATAAAACGAATACTTTATTATGATTACTACAGTACGCGTTTTATAAAAGTGATGTAGTGATCCACGATTGTAAATATAATTAGTGATGTTTTAGGTACACTATCTACCAAACAGAATACCTACCCGATAATTCAGAACTGATCTTCTAAGCCGTCTATAAGTACCAGCGCTATAAACGAAGCTAGATAAAAAATAAAAGCATGTAAGTCCGGTGCTCTAATTCTACTTTATTGATCCAGTACATCGTAAACAAAGGCTAAGATACTAATAAAATTGGCATCCTTTTCTGATCTAGATATCCTAAGAATTCATGGCATTCAGGTTGAATAAAGCTGCGCCTACATTTGTGACACTCCAACGACCAAAACTCGTGACAATGTCACGGTACTGGCTACGCTTACTTATTCTCTAGAGTTTGTCTTTAAATTATTATCTCAACTTCTACCCTTTTATTATATAGCTTTTAGTGTAAGAGACACCATAATTTGGCAATTTCAACCACACCTCCATAAGGATGTATTTGACATAATTAATTGCTTGAACAATTGTTTTGTTTTTGTAACACGTATTAATATCACTTGTTTTTTTCACGGTGTCCGGTCCATTCAAATGCCAGAAATGTAGAGGCAGCTTTAGGTCATGACGCTGCCGTAAGTCAGTATATACGAGCGATTTAGAACCTTCGCATACGGAGTAATATTCTTACATATGCAAATTCTTAGTACATAATAATTCCGTAATGGAAAATTCCACGCGGAATCAGCGTGCTGTACATTTTTATGTTACGCTTCGGATATTGACTTCTTTTGAGAGATAATGGGAAATTAAGTGATGTTTTATGAAGACTATATTAAAGTTTTATGTCGTGTCCGGAGGTTTATAGAAACATTTGTGACACGTCTAGTTTTGTTATACATATCCAATTAGATTAGTCCGGACTCTTAGACATATATAGCGAAAGAAATTTACTTAAACTAGTGAGGCCTTATTTTTGTCTGATATTTATATTAGAGACGAGAAAATCTCCGAAAATGTTATTAAAACCTAAAATAACAGATGTAAAACATTTTTTGTCAGTAGTGATTTATCATCTAATCTGACAAATATATAATTATCGGCTTGCGCACCAATTAATGTAGATAGAACACAGCTGGGTTTTTGTACGAATGTATACGTTGGTTGGTCTTCTTCTTTTTGAGTAGATGGTAAATTTATTAAATGAGTTGGGCTCAGTAGGTGGCCACGCCAATCGCGGTTTCAGTGGCATTTTTAGGTCCTCAGAAGTACAGGTATATGGACACTCTGGACATGCCAACATATGGGGCATGGTTGGCATAAACAATCTTTATGGTAATTATAGTGAAGTTTTACTTAAACTACGTCTTTTCCACAATTGAATTCATTTATCTATTTGATTTGTGGCCTTCGTAGTCCACTTCATACCCGACCGTTATTATTAAATCCAACCTAGGGGTGATCCATCGGACCTCATTATTAAGATACCTATTGCTCGATATTTGACGGTCGTTATCGCTCGATATGCTGTGTTATGACGATCAATAATTATATGTCAATCGTCATTTGCACTATCTTCTTTTATCACACATGTCAATCGCCGAAAAACGAGAAAATCTGTAAGTTCAACTACTTATAACAGTCAAAAAAAAAATTGGTATAAAACCAATTACAATATCATCGTCTGATTCTGGCTAATTGGTTTTTTATCAATGTAACAACATTAAAAAAAACAATAAGTCAGTAGGTATCACACTGTCACAACAAGAACAAAATAATGCGTATTTAAATTCGCGCCAACATCGGAAGCGTTTGAGTCCGCCATTTTGTGTTTAACGGAACCTCGTAATGGCCGACCTTTGTTTCGTCCTGCTTTGTGCGATCACGTTAAATTGTATGAATAATGCAGAATGAGTAAATTATTATAATAGTTTTCTCTTTTGTTATAATTATATGCTTACATTATTAGCGTAGAAATCTGGTTGGGACACGCTCGGAATAAATACCTACTTATACGAGTATTAAACAATTTCAGTTGCAGCAAAACAAATAAAATCAAGTTCTCGTCACCAATTTGCAAGGTTATGGTTTCTACTCGAACAGAAAATCAGTCAAAATTTTATTTGTAAAACATATGTGTAAAAAGTAAATGTGTATTATTATATATGTGTAGTATTATGTTATGTGTAAATAAAAAATATATAAAGAACACGATGTAGAGAAGGAACAAACATTGTTCACAGTACTTAATCAATGCTATTTTAAAATCTAATCAATATAGTCCTTATTTTCTCAAGATGTTTTCCACTACCGTTAGTACGTTAGTCAGTGTGTCTATGATTAGCTGTTCAATTTCAAGATATCGTTTTGACATTGACGTGGAGAGGCATGTTTGGCTATGTTCTGTGCATAAATCTATGTTTCAACATAGCCAAATGATATTGTTAGTTAAACTGATATTCTCTCAAATACGTAAATTACCAAGACATCTGTGCAGTCAAATCGTTGTGTGGCGATGAATGGAAGTCAATAATTATTATAACGGTTCCCCAATTAGATAATTATATATTAATTTAATTTAAATATAACGTCATCATTTCAGCCGAATCACGTCGCCTGCTGGACATAGGCCTCCCGCAAGCACTGCCACTTCGGCTGGTTTTGTGCTTTCCGCATCCAGCATATTTCTGCGGACTTCACAAGGTCATCGGTGCACTTTGTGGGAGGCCTTCCAATACTACGTCTTCCGGTACGCGGTTGCCACTTCAGAACAGATGGCCAATGGGGCTGCTATCGGCCATCTGTTCTGCAAGCAATGTACCCTGCCCACTGCCACTTAAGCTTGGCAATTTTTCAGGCTATGTCAGTTACCTTGATTGTCCTGCGGATCTCTTCATTTCTAAGCTGATTTGATCACGTAGGGAAACTCTAAGCATAGCCCTCTCCATTGCCCTTTGGGTGACTTTTAGCCTTCTAATAAGGCCCTAAGACCTATTATTAGAAATTATTTATTGTCAAATCGTAATTTACCACTTTCACGGACATTGAGATAGAGTTGACATTCAGAAAATGACTTTAAACATTTTCATACAAAATAATACCACGCCTATAGGTAGACTGCCGTAAAAAAACAAGTCAAGGTACCTGTAATATGAAACTAGAAAAATAATATGACATTGGATCACATGGCTTCTAAGTAATGTACGCAAATTTACACGGCTATAGGCGATTTGTCTGTTTTGTCTTCGTAAAATTAACCACCTGTGTGCGTAGCGTCATATCAAACACGAAAAAAAATACGCCTCTGACCGTGACGTCAGTGAAAGTGGTCTCGCTGGTGGTGGCGTGTGTGTTGGATCATTAAGTTCCCTTCAAAATGGTTGAGCTAAATGGTGCTGATCCATACGTCATGTTCGTGAACGGGTGCAGTCAGTAGGGACTGGTCATCTCTTGGATGCCACGACTTTTTTTTTTGTCTTTTTTATCACGGACCCTTTTAACGTGCACGTCTTTCTAGATCGTTCTCACATGTATAATTTCAACATGAATGATTTTACCAATTTTTTTTGTAACTATATTTTGATTTAAAAGAGTGTCTATGGAGTTTCTTGCCCATTCTTCTCCATAGGTACCTACTACGGTTTGGAATGGGCAACTACCTTCATTTTTCTGACTGACTGATCCCTTGACAATTCAAAAGTGCCTGTAATTGGTTTATTTGAAATAAATGCTTTGAGTATGAGTTTGAAAGTGATAAGAGAAAAACTAAAAAAGGCGCGCCCGTCGTGTGCGCGCCTCGGTTGCGCAGACTTCTCGAATCTTTCACGCTGACATACGTCATTTGCATATGTGTGCCTACACTTGCACACATTTGCGAGGCGTTTACGACATCTATTATGAAAGTCAAGCCGTCAACCACACTTAAGCGTGAAGACTTCTGTGAATTCAACAGAAGTTTCAAAATTACACAAGATTAGCACTCTAAAATAACATGCCTCGATCATCTAATATCGTGTCAGGTGCATAGTGCATTATAATACCGACAAGATGGTTTGTCGACTACATTGACGTTTTGCTAGCTAATCGACGTCTGCTGCAGTAGATAGCTTATAAGGTAGAAGCTCTTTGTGAAACTGTTTACAGGAAGTATTTCCACGTTACATAATATTTGTGTCAAAGTTTGCAGAGAGTTTAGTTGAAATTGATCCTTGACGTTGTCTTTGGTACTTCAGATGTCCATGGCAGGTAAATCACATAGAAAAAGAAAATGGCTTTTAACTTGTTACCTACCCGCAATGTCTTGAATTAAATGTTAAGACATTTTTAACCGACGACAAAAAAGCAAGAGGTTTTGAACACGCATACCTTTTTAGAGAGTAGTCCTATTATAATAATTCTGTTTTAATTTTAATACTCCGTATATTGTTGTACCCTTGAACGGCTCATTAGGTGCTGCAGTCCTTGAACGTAATAGATACTTACCACATGAGTGTAATTTGTCTTCCACATGAGTGTAATTTGTGAGACTCGTCTTGAGTGTAATTTGACCCAAAGACAATGTAAACTTCACCTGATATTGAGCTCAACACACAGCATGCGTTTGCAACCACTAAACCAACATCAAAGTCGATACATAAAAACAAATAAATAAATCCTAACATTTCCACTTCAACCTAGCAATCGGAAAGCGTAACAACCGCCCTTTTGTAACTAGTTAGCTTTAAGTTCCCATGTTAATGGTTTCAGATATAAACGCCTGCTCTTTCTGAGTTTACTTAAATCCCGTAGAACTGTTTGTTATAACGAGATTGTTGAAGTAGTTGGTGCTTTAGAGCCGAAAATTTCAAAGATTTGTAATGATGTCATGAAAAAAACATATTTTGGGGCGCTTACATTGCTAATGCTGGCTAAACCTTACGAGATAGATCAAAATAATGTACTACAAAATTGTATATCTTAAAGGTCTTCAGAAGAGTCCTCGATGGTATATGTCTATCTCCTTAGGATAACACACAGTAACCATTTTTATCTTTTTCATATAAAATTATGGATTATTGACGAAGCTATTTTAAACAATACAGTATTAATCCTAATCCAATTAAATACGTTAGATACGTTAAACTTTTAATGTAGATCAATATTTCTCTTTACAGCATGCCATTAAAATGAATATCTTATAAAATATCACAGATTTTAAAGTGTAACATTTAACCACTTTGGGTATCATTTAGGGTGAGGTCTGAAGTGATATAGACCACTTTTGGTATCATTTAGGGTGAGGTTCAAATTAATATAGATCATTTAGGGTGAGGTCCAAAGTCATATAGATCACTTTGGGTATCATTTGAGAAGGCGAAAACATAGCTGTACTGTCTCGTTGATGAATTGGTCACATGCGCTATTGCTGAGCATGAGGTCTTGGGTTAATTTCCCAGGTCGGGTAAAGTGTTCCTTTAGGAATTTCTCAGTAGCAGCCCGGGGTCTGAATTTGTGGACGGTTACTGGATATACTTTTTCCAAACCCTTCGGGAAAAAAAGTTATGCGTGGTCATACATAAAAAAAAAAAAATACGCGTCGACTTGAGAACCTCCTCCTTTTTTTTTCGTCGGTTAAAAAGGCATGATATTAAGTTATTATTAATGGTTGTTTTTCATTAAAATGAACATTCATTATGAATTCAACTTGCATGATTCAGGGACCATGATAATTGAAATTGAATTTGGTTGTTTAAATAATTCATAGAAACAAAACAAAGCAAAACTTGCTAACTCTAAATGAGAAATTAATATTTAATTATAATAATACAATTGTGGTGAATAGGACATCTGAATTGTTAGCTCGCCTTTGGGGCAAACAAAATAATGACAATAAGTATAACGCTGGTCATTTGTTTTATCCTGAACACATTTTTTAATTTTGCCATGTTTTATTGTTTATTTGTTTTTATGTTTTGTTGCTTCTTGTTGTTTGTTGAGTCTGTTTTGTATTTATTTGAGTTTTGTAGTTTCTGCCTATCCCCATAGAAGAAGCCGTGAGTTTATATGTATGCATGTATGTGTCGTTTGATTAAGTCAATGAAGGATGTGAATGATAAAAATACTTATTTATTTTGAAAACACAATGTACATTGTAAGGGGTATTTTCAGCAGTGTCATCAGAATGAACTCTATATAATATATATTAACACTTGTTAATTTCTCCCTTCCTGGGTTACAACGCAAAATACCTCTAAAAATACCCTGGAGTTAATAGCCTTACAGAGGTATATGACTACAGTGAGCGAGAAATACTCCGTCGTAAATAAAAAGCGAGAAATTCTCATGCTGTTGTGCATGCCGCAGACCAAAACTGATTATTATCCATATAGAGGCGTCTCCAGCAAAAGTCCCGAGCGAAAATCTGAGCATGCCTAATGCATCTGTTACACTCTGCTCTTAAATACCGCCCCGAGCTTCAAAAGTTCTAACTACTAGCACAAGTTTCAGACATTAAGTTGTGCTTGCTTTAACCCCAAAATCTCGCTAACTAGAACTTCCTCTTTTATCGTAAGAAGAAAACTTTATTCGATTTCATTTCCCCCCTTTGTTTTCTCTAAGGAGTTGAAAGCGATAGCATTTTGTTTTGTGGGGAGGATGATGGCTATGCTAAGTGCTGGGTTCCTATTTCTAAGAACGGGTCGTTAACTTCAGTAATCGTGTCTTTGGGAAAGATTACTCTCTGACACGTTAATTGAGACGATTTCAAAATTAAAAAGACTCGTTTCGCGAATAATATTTACGTTGTTTTAAGACTTTATTCATATCTATGTTAAATTTATTGTGGCTGTCGCAAAAAAAAAAAACTAAAATGCTATAGGACAGCTGTATTTTTGGTTAAAAAATCGTTCAAATTTACTTTACGCTTACATCACACGTTTGTGCTATAGTATTTTTATCTCACGAAGCGACGCGAGCTTTATTTGTGGTTCTCAAGTATACAAACACGCTGTGAATGTATGTGTGCAAGAGCTCTTGGTACCGTCCGAGATAACGGTGAAATCGGAAGTATGTGTGTGTGTGTGTTATGTGCTGACGCTAGTCGTCTTCACGCACACATTCACAGCGTGTTTGTACAAACTAGGTAAACTTAGTTACCACAAGTAAAGCACGCGTCACTTTGTGTCATAAAAATACTATAATTACATTCGTCGTCGGCACGGTTGGCGCAGTGGTTAAGCGATTGACTGCTTCGCTGCGTGTTGCGGGATTGATTCCCGCACGGTACAAATATTTGTATGACCTACAAATAATTGTTCCAGGTCTGGCTGTTTGTGTATGTGAGGTTGAATGTTTGTAAACGCACCCACACTACAGGAGAAATTCCTAGGGTGGGGCAACGTTTTAAAAAAAACACAAAACATAGAAAACTCATTTAATTTTCACAAACGCGTGACGTAAACGTAACGACAATTGCCAAAATGTACTTGTAAAAGTACATTTAGTAATTTGGTGAAGATAATAATATGAGTGTATTTTAATTAACTTCTATTGGTACGAGTAATTAGTATTTGTATATATATATAGTATTTGAGAAGGCAGAATCTTGTAGTTTTGTTAAATGCGGTAAAAGCTGACAGAAGCAAAGATCCAACAGTATTTTAGGTACAGTTCTGATCGTATATAATTTACGGTTTTTACTGTTTGAAAATACATCAACGTTTCTTTATTATTTGTCCTTATTTGTTTAATATATTTTTTTATATACGTAAATCTTCTAGAATACATTATTTAAAAGACGATGAAAACCGCATCGAAATCCGTTGCGTAGTTCAGAAGAACAACGCGGTCACACAGACAGACATGAAAAGCGACTTCAATTAATAATAATAATGTATAAATGACGATTCGAGCTAGACGGTCGCTCAGGTTTGAGTAACAGAAAGGAAGCTCTATAAAGCCAAATTATTTTAAACCCGATGCATCAAAACGGTCGGGTACTGTATTTATAGTCCGTTCCACTTTTTCAAGCAATTATTGTTTCAATAACATGATTAAATTAAATTGAAAAACCATCAATGAAAATTGAGGTTATAAAAGTAACCTCAACTGTCAAACGAAAAACAACTCTAAGGTGATTTAAAATTAGAATTTCGGGATTAATTATTCAAACAACAATGAATATTCAAAATTCAACAATACAACCCAAATATCTTCAAAGTGAGAGTGAACAGGCTTCTTTTGTGTAAGCTCACTCCATCGTCGACTTTGTCTCTGTCATCTCTGACCTAGACTAGAGTCAAGAGCAAACCCATCTAAAATAGAAAAAACAATCAAAAGAACTCAATTTTTAAGTGGCACTACAAATTGATGGTAATTTACGGCACGGTTAAGTGATTGATCGATTCCCGCACGGAACAAATATTTCTATGACCTACAAGTAGTTTTTCCGGGTCTGGTTGTTTGTGTATAAAACAAAACAAATTGGCATCCACAGGTACGTTTTGGAACAGATCATACCTTCATACTTAAATATTTAAACAGGCTATTTTTTAATATAGTATTACTCGAAAACTATAAGATTTTGCGGAACATAATGTTTTGACATTTTGGGAGGGCTTTACACATACAGTATGTCGGTTGATTTCTGGGACAACTTGTATACCGCAAGAAAACAAAACACCTATCAATTCCAAATACAAATCCATACCTAAGCCTCTCAAAGTGATCCCAAGAAAATACAAGATGAAAGCCTACATTACAAGAGACACAATCGCTACAATACATATTCATAACTATTCAAACATTCAGGTCTAGTACCCTTGTCACACGCCACAAAGGTTTTGACAAGAAATATCAAATTCACGAGTGGACTGGAACAATTTTACCCTAAATAGCCTGCTTTGACGTTGGTCTAGATGTAAGACTCTCGATTACACAAGAAATTTGCTTGTCGAACTTTTTTATAAAACTGACGTAACACTGAGGCCGCATTTCAACCAAGGCGACCGTAGCAGGTGTTCGCGATTGACGCGATCGTTTGTACTTTGACTTACTAACGTGACTTGATTGATCTGATTGACTATGTCAAATACATATAAAAAAGCGTTTTTTATGCGTGGTCGTAGCGACAGAGGGCGTCTTCCAGTTTTCCGAACAGATGAGTGACATAATGAACGCTTCGATCGCGTATTCGTGCGACCCATGTCTTCGGTTAGGACGTGGTGTAAGGTCGAACCTACACAACTAAGATCTTTGCTTAGTGAGTAGCGAAGATCAAAAATAGCTATGCATCGAGGCACCAAGCGACAATGTTGCCATGGCAATAGTAAAAAAAAAACTTTATTTGCACAATTCAACTCAAGTTGCTAATAAGCAATGAGGGAAGGTACTTATTTAGTTCGGTATGCCTCGGTACGTATTAGGTTGGTTAGCAAGGAACTGATTCGCCCTGGTCCCAGTAGGTACTTGTATAAACTGTACTAATACGGTGGACCAGTTTTACTCGTTCTTTACATAATTGACATTCTTGACATTAGCAGTAATACCTTTCCTACCATTGTAAGCCAATGTTGAATGTAAAGTATATGACGGAGAAGGTAGTGTCTCTCGTTATCATCAGTCTTATTTTAACTACTGTGGGCGTACGTAATGTTGGTTATTGCGCAATAGATAAACCGTTTGCAGTTCAAATCAAATTATAATTTACGAACAAATTAATCAGACTAGCGAATCACACACTGTAGGTACACGACACAACTATACGGAACGCGTGACAGTTCCTAGGGTGGAGGTACTGATCTCTTCGAAGGCAGAATGGTAAGTGTCCACTCATCCCATAAGCGCTCCTCCATCAGCTAGGCTCTGTCATAGCACGAAGTTAGCCGAGAACGCACATCATCGCGACGGTGCTGCCACCTCCCGGAACTCGTACTGCGCTTCGTTTAGTGTCCATACTAATGACCGTCTCCGACATATATATATGGTCTTTTTAGCGAGTCGATGGCGATATATATAGAGTCAACCCAGAATTTGGCTACGAGCTTGGCACCTTTAGTAGTGTCCATCAGCTCCTGTGGCGTACAGACAACAGGACACGCTGGACACGATTTAAGTGTCCCATTGTTTGTGGACATTTACATTTACACTCCAGGATGGAGACATCTGTGAATCTCCACCTGAGCAGGTTTTCTGCGCATCGGCTTACTTGAGTCCAGAGTCCATTTAAAGATTTCCAGGTAAGTCAAGGCAACTGATGTCCAGATGGGAGATTTTCAGCAGATGGAACGAATGAGTTAGGTACGGAAACACAAAGTCGCCACAGTTTTAGCCTTTCCCTAGACCATTCGCCAGTGAGTGGGAAGACACACTTTATAACGCTGTTGCGGCTTTGAGCCTTTGTGACGCGAGGATGTTACCGTGCAAGGGGTGTCATGTGTCGGAAACCATTTTGGCTCTTTCACTTAGGCTTACCACTGCTCTGCGGAGTTCTAATGGTGCTATTCCAGCTAATGGATACAGCAACTGCACCGCGGTTGATTTAAGGCAACCAGTGATGTTCCGACGTTTCATTCAGAGCTGTAGCCACTACTTTGCACGGGCTTAGCGACACCACACAGGTATGCAAATTCACCTGCAGAAAAAGATAGCACCAGCCCAGTAGTCCCCCCACTTTGATGAAACTAGTCGTTGTAGAAGATTGTTGCAACCTTCTGCTTGATGCTACTCACGCAGCTTAGCATTAAGAACTTAGCAAAGCATCCAGGTGGGTCGCTTCGTCCTAAGAATTTCTCAAAATATTGTGGGTTCTATCTATCTCTCCACATACATAAACAGAACGTAACATTTGTATAACGAGTACTTATTTATTCGAGCAGAATTTAAACCCATTGATAGGTTAAACTGATTGCCGACGGCACATTGACGCGATAGCAATTTTATCAACGCTCAACACGTTACATTGTGGGGTGACTGTGAATTTAAAATATTTATACTATTTGCCTTTGGACATAGTTTCCAAATATCGATGTGTTGAAAGTTTTTGCCCAGTTAATGATGAGCGTTATGAAATTATGATATAGCATTAGTTTGTTCAGAATGTGAAGTTATTTTTTTTTTATTGGAACTTTATGTTGATTTAAAAGCGTGTCCATGCCATGCCAGTGTCCATGGAGTTTCTTGCCCGTTCTTCTCCATAGGTAACTACTACGCTTTGGAATGGGCATCTAGCTTAATTTTTCTGACTGACCGACCCCTTGACAATTCAAAAGTGCCTGTAATTGGTTTATATAAAATAAATGCTTTGAGTTGAGTTCAAGCAATTCGACTTCGACTATGCTACCGCTACTTCCACAGTGTTAGATTTAGAGGATTCAATCAAACTTCTTTAAGTAAACTAAAGGCTTTTTCTGCAATTAATATTCAGGGTGAATGCTTTCATCTATTATAAAAATATAAACTTTATGATATTTTTTTACATTAATTTGGAATATGCCAACATTATAAACCACATATTACCTACTTCACATAACTTTGCTCATAAGATTTTAAAACTGTAAAGTGTTAATCCTGCTTTCCCTGCAGACTTAGCCAGTAACATATAGAGGCAAAGCCACATAGTTAGATACATAGATACATAAAACAGAAATGAAGTAAAGTTAGATTTCTGAGTCTCAGACCAAATAAAAAATCAAGAAATAGCGCTGGCCGGTTTCGTAAACATGTGAGCTCTAGTGAGGTATAGTTTGGTTATAAATTGGGTTGTAAATGTGTGCGTGTGAGCGTGTATGCACAGAGCAAGGTGTAGTTTTACATGCTTTACTGTATTGTTAGCAGCGCTATGTCTTGATTTTTATTTGGTTTGAGTTCAGAGTAAGAATAATCACTGGTTCGGAAAATATAAGGGAATCAATCAAGCGAAAACGCTTTTGTATAATTGTTTTGCTAGCTTTCCAGATAAATACTAACTAGGTTCGTGCCAGAATTACTTTCATTGACTAGTTCTTGTTAGTCGAATGATTGCTTATGAAAAGTAGAGTAGAACTTCATTAGCGGTTGTACCGCTTCAACGTCTAAGCTACCATGTTGGCCTAAAAAAATAACGCGCTTGACCGTTTACGTCACGTGAATTTTGCTACCGATACTAAAAAGTTTTTTTTATAAAGTTTATCTAAGCCGATGGCATTTGCCAAGGGCAAAAATGTTGAACTTCCATACAAACTTTCATTCTCTATTTTGTTAAATAGAGGAAAGGGGTTCCTTTAGGGAATGAATTTTCCAAAATTCTTTCCTTAGTACTTACCTTTGTAGTAAAAAGCTTTTGTTAATTTGATGCTTCTTGGTTTTGCGTTATTAAAATTCCTCCAGACCGTATTTCGGCCATGACGGCGTGCCACACCGTGTGCAAGTGTGTGCGCGGACACAGGTGCACTCTCTCTTCCCTTACTTTTCATAGTCCAATGGGACGGCAATCCGACACGACTGGAGAGAGATCAGGCGCAGGACCAACGGCTTAACGTGCTTTCCGAGGCACGGGGTATCACACCGCCAACTTCCAAACTCCGGGCTGTTACTAAGAAATTCCTGATGGAAAAACCCAATTACACTTTGCCCAACCTGGGAATCAGTTGAGTATAAAGTACATAGATCAGGTTCTTCTTGATGAGAGAGCCTTTCTCCTGCAGCAACATGTTACTGTAATAAACAAAAATGAACCATCGTCAATCTTTGCGTGATCAATGAAACATACGTTCAAAAGTAATTTGTTAACTTTAATCATCTAAAATGTACGCTATTGACCGAAAACGAACCGTTTTACTTATTTGGTAAGTAAAACGATTCGTAACATGATAATGCTTAAATGCTCCATTGAAATCGTGAATGTTTCGATAAATCGAAAGCGTAAAATACGGGATTACCATCATTATTCTTCCGCATTCGATTTCACACGCTGCTGCCTACAAAAACATGTACATATGCGGACCTCTGCGAAATCTTTTCAATTGAACCCAACCAGGCTTACGCCAAAAAGCATAACCCCAAGCATAAATCCTGCGAAGGGATAGGAAATAAGAGTCGAAATATATTTTGTTTTGAAAAATCGCTAACAATAAAGGTATCTGTATGTCCAATGAGGACGGACCAACGACAAATGGCTGAGGGATCCAAACCGTTTGTCATTTGGAAAAAAACGTCGCGGGCTCATGCGAAGAGGGAAGGATGGCCAGATATAGAACACGTACAGGACAGTCTCGACGATAATTTATTTTCATCGTGTTTTTATTTCGTTGCTGATTTTTCTGGGAAAGGGTTTTCGACTTAATTTTGTTTTTACCCGACTGCGGCGAAGCATAAAGGAGGGTTATGATTTTTTGTGACATAGTATGTTGCTGTTTCATATTACGTACGTAGCTATAAAAAAAAAACAGTAAATGATTACACTTCGCTAAAAAAAAAAAACTGTATGTGTTCGGATTCATAAATACTTAATTGGTTTATGTCAAAGTTGAGTGGTTTAAGGAAAACTTTATTGTTTTCTGGTCTTCTATAATCTTTAGCGTAGACAAAGCATACCTATCTACTACGCATTCGCAAAGAAAGAAATTTATTGAAGCGAACCAGTTCGCCTTCTTTATTCTTTTCACTATTTTAGTGTATCGACTGCAATAATCTGATTAAAGTTACCCCGCATTTTTGTTTTGATATTTAACGTTTTTGCAAAGGCTATGTTTACGGTGGACTTAATTCCTTAGGCATTCTCGACAGTCCGATAACCATAGGTTTATGAAGATTACCGTCTTAATGATATTGATTAGAACTTCCTTAAGACCGTCACGTCAATTGCGTTATACTTTCAATCACAATCCGTCGGAATTCGAATTAAATTCATAATCCATTGCTTTATATGCTTGAGAAACTCGTCTGCTCGACAACGTAAATAGCGCAATGAATATCCATCAATTGTGAAATGGGAATGTAAATGTATTCCGCAATTACCCCGCTGATACTTTATATAGAATCATGACGAAGACAGCTGTAATGTGATACTGCAGGTTAGTAATTCATTAGATTGACGCGGTAATAATGTCATCAAGTCTTAATTGGCAATGGACGGAAGGTACAACATGCTTTAACGAAAGGACTGTTTTAAAATTTGACCTACTTAATACTCCGACAACAATATAAAATGGCTTGATGAAAATTAATCTAGAGAAAACAAAAATCATGAATTTTAAACAGCGAGTAAAATCTTACTCAGTTATTATTCTATTAAAGAATTTTTAAATGACAAAACACTGAACCAGTCGACATTTAATAGGACAAACCAGTAATGAAAATTAAATGTAAACTACTGATAAACTCACGCAGAGATTTGTAGAATAATTTGGAATGTAACATATAATTGACATTTAATATAACATACAATGTGACATGTAATGTGACATATATAATATCTAGTGAATAATTTGTAATTACTAATAACAAACCACAATATCTCAAATAATTGTATATTTAAAAAAATGTCAATGTACCGGATTATTATTGTTGTATTTTATATTAATTAGTGTTTAATTTGTTCTTTTTTAACGATTTATGAATTTTGTTTGCCTCAATGGCGAGACATAGCAGACCTATATGTATAACTATATTGTAATTGTAACATCTTACCTTACCTATGTTCTACAATAAATTAATTTGAATTTTCTTTACTATTTATTAAAGTTTCTACAGGATATCTAGCTAACTGCGTTTGTGTAAGAGAATTTCATTATTACTTTAGTTAATAGCTAGCTACATTTTTATTACAGTCAGGAGCTTCTACGTGCTGTGCCTCTGCGTGCCAAAACTGAGTAAATATTATTTCCCAAGACATTAAAATATCTCTTGTTCTCAACAAATATATATTTTTCAAAGAAGTGTTGGATTACTTTTGCTAACACTTGTAAAGGTTACTACGAAAGTATAGTCCCTGATTGCATAAAATTAATTTGGTTTGCTGAGGATAGCGAGTAAAATAAGCATTCGCTGGTTTGTCTAAATGACCTTAAGGTGTACAAAAAGAGATACTTGTAAAAAAAAAAAACTGGTCATAATAATAATAACAGGATGGTCACACTAAAAAAATGTGTAGGTTTGATTCATCTTTTAGGGATAATGTTACAACATTATTTTGTACGAAAAACGTTCCTAGAATTCTGTTTGATACTCGTAGGACTAGACGACAGCGATCCCTTTGGGTTCTATAAATATTTTTGTTCTTCTCCTCGATATTGTTATAAATACTTTTGGGTTTTTAACCGAAAAAAAAAGGAGGAGGTTCTCAAGTCGACCCGTATATTTTTTTTTTTTTATGTATGACCACGCATAACTTTTTACAGAGTAGTCCGATTTTGATGATTCTTTTTTAGCAATATCAGACGGATTGAATCCTTGAAAGAAAAAAAATGAATGTTTATTTACGCATATATTTTTTGTGTCTTAGACCCACTGACATCGCCAAATACTAAACACGTTTAGCGCTAAACTAGTTTAAAACATAATTCTGTTTCTGTCAAATGTTTGAAGATGACAGGGACAGAATGATGTTTAAAACTCGTTTAGCGCTAAACGTGTTTAGTATTTGGCGATGTCAATGGGTCTTAGATATAACTGGAAGACGCCCAACGTAATCTTATTCAAACAAACAAACATGATTCTTGGTTTTTGATATCGTAGTCCAACTCTAGTTATTGACCTCCCCAATCTGTGCTGTGTGTGTGTGTGTGTGTGTGTGTGTGTGTGTGTTTGTATCTGTGTGCTGTGCTTGAATTTGACGGTACATAATGTATTCTCGCTATATCCGAGTCCATTTAGATAGCCATCGACACGCTAAGAAGTAAAAGAAGGAGATCTCTTCTCGCTTTTACTTCATATGAATAAGATAGCAAAAAAATATTATTTAGTTTACATAATCAGCCTTTGATGTTCCCACTGCTGGGACACAGACCGTCTCTCTACGAGAGAGAGACAGGGCCATAACCAACCACGCGGGCCCAGTCCGGGTGGGTAGATGTCACATGTCTTCGAATTTGTGGTTCTAGAACATGCCGTTTCCACTCGATGTTTCCCTTCACCATTTTGAGAGCAGTGGTGATGATATAAATTATAAAACGCGCCTGTCTGGGTTCGAACCCACGACCTACAATTTAACTCTTAAGTCGAAGACGTTACCGCTGAGCCACCTCTGCTCTCTCCCTTATTTAGTTTACTCGTATATATTTAGCGCAGATTTTGTTTAGCACGGCACAAAATATCGGGAGGCAAATATTTTGCTTTGAACTACGCAGGACTTAGCTAACTTCACTTAATAAAAACAACCCTTTCACTTAAAAACTAACACGGGCATAATTCATTTAGTTACGAAAACAGTGCGTTGTTAATTTTACCTAATTTGTGAAATGAACACCAATAACATTATTTATAACGCTGTTTATTTTGGGTACATCATTAACAACGGACACTATCCAGTATCCATTGTTTAATTTAACCAAAATGTTATCACTATGACCTCATTGTGATTACATGTTGGTTAAATTTGTGTAATTATTTTCATTATTCTCTATAATGACGTGACTTCGATTATTTAAATACCTATTTAATGAATTTAAAAATCATAAGAATTAGGAACTAAAATATTTCATGCGGATTTTTTTATGAATGTCATGTTCTTTTATAAATATTTTTCATTTTAAATCAACTTGTCTGCTACAAAAGTATCTGATGCAAGTATAAACAGAACCAGTTCAGGTTATATTCTTAGGCAACCAATTTATCAGTGGCACTTCTAATTGGCATCCGCAGGTACGTTTTCTGATGCATTTGATTTGTTTACATTTTCATCAGCTACTTTTGGAACAGACCAAACTTTATTTAAAAAATACATTTCGGTCTCACAGAATTGTACAATAATAATATATATCATAATTTAAATAATACCAACTAATAACCTTTTAATTAAATTCAAATGTAACACATTATCGACATCATAATTCAACATAAACCTGCCATAAAAACTTCCACCGTGTGTTACAGCCTTAATTTCAACCTCATAACACACATCCGTTCACATTAACCTTTTGTTAACTAAAACAACAAAACACAATTTGAATGTATTATTCTACGGAAAGGCATGTTTTGTTTCGTTAGAGTTTTTAAAACGTTTTTAATGTTTAAAACTAAAATCGTTTTTAAATCGCTCTGTGAGTGTGTATTTTTTAAGGTTCCCTAGTCAACAAGGAACCCATATAGTTTCGCCATGTCCGTCTGTCCGTCCGTCCGCAGCTCAGGGACTTAGTACTAGAAAGCTAAGCTAATTTGGCATGGTTAAACATATTCATCACGCCGACAAAGCGGTAAAATAAAATCATCAAAAACATTTTTTTTAGGATAGGTACCTCGTACACGTAAAGTGGGAATGTTACTTTTTTTTCTCGCCTATCCCGTGGTGTGGGGTATCGTTGGATAGGCCATTCAAAAATATTACGGGTCTGTGAAACCATTTTTCGATTCAGGGATCCGTTTGAGAGTCAAGTGTCATCCAGCCTTGTCTTTGTCCCCCCCTTGCCAGCTAAATGGTTGCTTTTGGATATGTGAAAAAATTCACGGCAGTAGCAATATACAGGGTGTTTGATGCATCGTGTGCCAAATTGAAATGGTCGACTGAAGGGGTCATCTGCTAGCCTTTCAAACTCCTTAACACCTCTCATGCTCTGTTGAATTTTTTTTATCGATTTTTTATTGTTTTACTAAAAAATACCCAAATCCTACATAAAAAAAAAAAAAAGTATAAGGCGTAGAGTCTGAATTTAAATTTTATTTAGATGGGTAGTGTTTTAGATTACTTTTAAATACAAAATTAGTGACATTAGTATATACTTTTTTTTTAATTTACACGCAATGGTTAAAAGTTAAATTAAAGGTGTACATGTTACAGCTGTTTACATGGCTACAAAAAAAAAAAAAAAAAGCGACCGGGATCTTCCAACCCCTCATTAATTCTCTAGTCTATCTTCTTGCTAATGATGTGCCACATGCCATAAAAATCTTTTAACAACTTTGTGAATTCGCTAGAATTGTGAATCGAGTCACATAAGGCTAATATTCAAAATTATGATTTAAAAAAGTATTTTGGCTTATATGATACCTGACAAACCTATTAAATCTGTTATCTCACTCTTATAAGGTAAATTCTGTCTCGTATCTCTATCTTTACGTGGGATTTACTTGAAAAAAAATATGATTTGTAACATTTATTTCATATTTTTTACAAATCCTGCTGAAATTGTTGGCCTCTGTTGCAAATGCAGGCCCGACATCTGTTTTCTGTTTCGTATTTCGACAGTTGTTGTACGAAGTCGTATTTCCTCCTTAATGGTATTGAATGCCGTTTCTATGCGTTGGACGGGTCTCCCTTGTTTCATTGAAAAGAAATTGCCAAATTATCACTTCCCAAACAATTTTCCGCATAATTTCATTTGCCAAATTATTACGTAGCAAAAAATCTCTTCACAAATAATTGTAATGCAAACCTAATGTTTGGCAAGTGAACGTTTAGAAAATAACTTGTTTACCAACTAGTACTATTACCAATTTTTATGTAGTCCAATATTTCAGTTGGTATAACATATTTTACGCAAAATAAAATAAGCCAAATATTTAGTATCGTCAGTTTTCAATTTACCATTTCTATTATAGGGCTTAGACGACGGAGCCCCGCAAAGCGGGGCTCCTACTTCTGGGTGGTTTAAAAAAAATAACCACGAAGGGGATGGCGGGGTCTGAAAGACCCCGCCATCCCCTTCTAACCTAACCTGTCCGAGTCGGGGTGCCCTAAGTCCCGAGCTCGCTTCGCTCGCTCTTGCATAAATGAATATTAAAATAAAATTTCATTTTTTAAATAATTCCCAAAAAAACTTACTTTTGCCTTTATATTTTTTGTCATAACAAATCATCAGACCAAACGTTTATTGTCTAAAGATTGTTTGCTGTAATAAATCATTTGATTAAAGACCAAATGCCTTAATGACATTATCCTTCGTAATATTCTACCAAGTAAAAATTTTACCAAATGAAAATGTGCGTACTAAAACCATTCCAAACATTGCATTGGTATAAAAAAAGGTTGCTAAAATTTGTTTGGGTAGTGAAATTTTGGCAAAATCTTTTCGGCAAAACGGCAGGATCCCGCGTTGGACTAGTACCTCTCTAGTTGGAACCTCCGTGGCGTATACCAGCTCTTTGGCACGTCCCCAGACATATCAATCCGTGTGGTTCTTTCCTCAAAAAAACCATTTCAGACACTAATCTACAAGCTCTTCACATGATCTGACCAAGAATATGTCTCGACTTTAAAGGAGCCTGTGACCTCTGAGTTTATTTCGGCCTCGCTTCACAGGGTAGTCAGATAGGAAACGCGACCTCATCTAGTTTAAAAAATATCATTGAAGTCAAAATACAGAAGTAAAATCATTTATCATGAATCAGCACTTTATGAATGTTAAAATTATAAAAGATAGTCCCTCAAAACGCCTGCTCTTCACGATTTCCTAGTACTTTAGCTGGCAAAAAGAAGTAGCGCAATAAAATCCCCAGCAGCACAGCTGTCTGTTTAGCTAGAAGAACTAGAACACAGAAAAGTCGACCGTCTTTAGTTTGACCGTGGAAAACTTTACCTAAACTTGCCGACCTATCCAATAACTCAATACTCAATACTCAATCATTTATTGCATTCCACAATGTGCTTAGGTGGTAATTTAACATTAGTGTACCAATCGTGGACCCTGTCGGGCACAGAAAAATAGAAATTTGAAGGAAGAGGACATATTTATACATGTAAAAAAAAAAAAAAAAACTTATTCGAAGTAAAATTAAAGATAACATTCTATTAATTATTAATTAAATTAATTAAATCTAAATTTTTATTCTTAATTTATATTATTATGTCAGTTCCTAACCTAACCTTACCCACCTAACCTTTTAACCTTTGTAACCTTTTGGCCACGAGCCAATAAGACAGCTAAGTAATCAAATGGACCAAGAATCAAGTAATCATTCATTTTAATACTAATTTAGATCAAGTTGTTCTGAAAGTTTTATGTTATAATTGAAATTGTTTTAATTGTGCCAAGTCAGAAGTCTTGTGTTTCAATAGTTGTTAATTTTAAATTAAATTAAATTAACATTTTATTAAAATTTTGATTTTCAATGTTAAATTAAACGAAACTGATCATTGTTAAAATTGTAAACGTAAGTTAAATTATTAATTTTAATCGGGCGTCTTCCGACAATTCTTGACAATTTAGGTAGTTTTTTATTATTTGCTAGAAACATTTTTGGTAAAAAAAAACTGTGTACGTAGCATAGAATCGTAGTAAAATGTTAAGATAATCATGAAGAGAATGATAAGGAGGTTGAATGACAAAGTCAAAGTCAAATCGTTTATTTCAAATAGGCACATAAAAAGGCACTTTTGAACGTCAAAATTTACAAAAAATAGAATTGATTCTAGTTGCCCCTTCCAAAAGGTAGTTTCGTATGGAGAAGAATGGGCAAGAAACTCCACCGTTACTCTTTTAAAAATGTTTTACAATATTATGTATACATAATAATTATATGTGAAGACGATGCACCTAGAATAAAATTACTATACCACAATAGGTAAAAATAATTAAATATAACGCATGACAGGTAAATTAATTATGAGATAGATACATGGTGATCACATATTTACAAATATTGAGAAGTAGATGATTTTTCAAAAAAAAAACAAGTAATAATTTAGTGTGTGAGTTAAAGTAGTTACATAATGTAAAAAACAATGTCATAAAAATTATAAATTATACAATTAAATTAGCAACCAGTTTGATTTTGTCTAGACTCTAGATTGTCCTATGGAGCAATACCAGCATGTTTCCAAGCATTCTTATCTAGTATATAATCCTCTAATTTGTAATATGCATGTTTACAAAGTGTACTTTTAATATGAGTTTTAAATTTTCTTTCATTTAATTGCAATATATCACAAAGTATTTTGTTGTAACATTTAACACAGTACCCCATCAAAGATGTATGTACTTTAGATAATCTAAAAAATGGTTGATCTATTTTATCTTTATTTGACCAAAGTGTGTCGGAGGCTCTTTTAACTAGACTCATTATAATACTTTCCAATACACATACAATTTCTACAACGTACAGCCATACAATCCCCGGAAAAACACAAGTAATAAACTGAGCAACTTCATAGGTAAAGTCAGAGAGTCATTTATCATTTATAAACTGTCATTCTTTGACGGTTGTTTGGAATGGTTTTAACAGCTGGGGTGTTCACAGGTACTGTACTCCCTAATTATTGATCTCGGGTCATGTGGCTGGTTGTCAGACATTTGGGCTACTGACTATCCGTAACGACTGTCAATGATCTAGGAATGACAGCCGGGACCAATGGCTTAGTGTGCTTTTCGAGGCACGGGGGGTTTTTATGTGTAATGGATAGCCACCCATCCATGAACCGACCGCGGCTAGCGTTGCTTAACCTCGAAGATCGACCCGTACGACTGTTATTATTTAGCCACGAGCCCCTCCCTTGGTTAAGTCGCATGATAATATATTAAATCCTACCAACCACTTATATTTTCCTTTCCACCTTGCTGGTAAACTTCTGATTTGCTTAGGGAAGCGAAATAAAGTTTATAAGAAAAAGTAGGAAAGTTATCGGATAACGAGTTTCTTGTTCGAAGGCTTGCGACTGCCTACAGCTTCCCAAGCCCTTGGGAAAACTGAGTTTTTATTATTATTAAATGAAGTTATCACGATTCAGATGGATCTGAACCTGAAGTCTGCAACTGAAGTCTGTCTAAATATTTTTTTCATACCTAGATACAGTCACCGAAGGTGATAAGTAAACAGGGTTGTTGAATATAGTTGAAGTTTAGTAAAAAACAATGATGGATGTTTTTAAATAAAATTTAATTTAATTAATAGAAAACAAACAGTACATTTATAAAATTAAATTTCATTCGAAAACATCCATCGCTTTGTTACTAAACTTCAACTATATTAGACGACCCTGGTTACTTAATTCTTTTGGTGACTGTACATAATTATTTTGAAATGGAATCGACATGAAAATATTATTAACAAATCTTTTACATGTTAAAAAATTTTTTTTTTGGCTTTACTGAACCATTGTTGACTTGTCCACGATCCACGATCATGGGGCGCCAATCGTGGATCGGAGATTCTTTCGCACGATCCGTTTTAGGAAACCCACAATCCTGCCTCGCGCTCTTGTGCCAATACTTGTTTCAGCTAGATTAAATTCAGTTGAATACACGATCGATATGGAGCCGCACGTACGGCAGCGTCATCAGACTGCAGTACCAGCTGTAACCTATATTCTACTCATTAAATATTTACGCAAAAGATCACAAAAACAAAGATTGAAAAGACGGTTCTGGGTGAGAAAGATGAAAACCGGTTGGAATATGGGGCTCAGCTTTACAAGGAATTAGCTGACAATCGCCCGATCCACACACAACCGTCAACACCAAGCACACCAAACGACTGAGGCGCCTTTGAGCATTGTCAAAAAACCAACCAAAAAACCTGGCGGCTGAGAGCATGTCATGCTCACTCAAATGTTTCGCTGGTGGTGGCATGTGTGTTGGATCATTAAGTTCCCTTCAAAATGGTTGAGCTGAATGGTGCTGATCCATGCGTCATGTTCGTGAACGGGCGCCGTCAGTAGGGACTGGTCAACTCTTGGCTGCCACGGCTTATTTTAATTAAAATTTTTGAATTGTTTTTTTATCTTTTTTATTACGGATACTTTAAACGTGCACGCCTTTCTACATCGTTCTCACATTTTTAATTTGAACATGAATGATGTAAACAATTTGTTTTTTGTAACTATATATTGATTTAAAAGAGTGTCCATGGAGTTTCTGGCTCGTTCTTCTCCATAGGTACCTACTACGCTTTGGAATGGGCAACTAGCTTCATTTTTCTGACTGACTGATCCTTTGACAATTCAAAAGTGCCTGTAATTGGTTTATTTGAAATAAATGCTTTGAGTTTGAGTTTGACCAACAGCGCTCTGAACGGCCACTCCACGGAGCATGAGCTTGGAGCACCCGCGGCACGTCCACACCGACCGCGTATTTGGATCAGCCCGATCCAAATACTTGGTCGGTCTGGTCGTTCCGCGCCTGATTGGAGTGCACTATCGTCCGATGTAGACCCAGCTGACATAAAATCAGAAAGCACAAACATATTATAAAACAAAGTCGCTTTTCATGTCTTTCTGTGTGACCGCTTAGTTTTTCTAAACTACCCAATGGATTTTGATGAGATTTAAACCATAATTAAGAGCATTCATTCTAAAAGCGTTATGTCTATAAAACATTAACATTTAACTTAGATATAGCACAACAATCTCTATGTTTTAGCATGTCAACATTGACCCGTACGAAGCTGGGGCGGGTCTCTATTAATTAAGGCGTTCATACATAAATAGCTAGCCCGCAGCTTCGCTCGCGTGGAGGTTTGAAATTATCCCAGGGCAACGTAGGTACTATGGAGTTAAAAGAATCCTTTTTTTTTTCCGGGTTGTAAAATCCTCATGGATGTCCTCCGTCCTTGGGGGGCACAGGGGTCTGTCAGACTCTTACTGACTAAAAACCACCCCGGTGTTCCCTTCCCACACTTGCACCGGGGATCATGGGAACTTGTGCGCCTTCCACGATCCCCGGCTAGTGCCGGCCCGCCTCTGCGGGCCTGCTCAAGTCCGCGGGGGGAGTGAGGTGTAAAACTCCCCCCACGACGTCCAATAGGGGCGCGCGTGGAACACTACGCGCCGACGCCTCGGGTCCTGTTATATGAAGGGCGGCGGACGTCCCAAGGTCCGCCGTCCCTCTGGATCCGTTTATGGGGGCTGGAAGAGGGCGTTGTCCGTCCTCCGCTGACGCCCGATACGGCTGCTGCGGATCGGCAGAGTGGCCTCGACCTCTCTCAACCTTTCCGCAGCCTCCTTTTGTGAAATGACGGTTTCACAGAAGGAGATCACCGCATCCCATGGCTCGGCGCTCCCGACCATCGAACAAGCGACGGCCGGAAGCGTCCCCGACAGTCGCGCGACGACATCAAAGCGGGCGCTCCCAGAGAAGTCCCGCGACCTCTCCCTCTCCTCGCTTTTGCAACCTTAGCGGCCGGAAGATTTTCCTCACTTGAGGATAGACCCGCTGACACCGCGCGGTGCAACTCGCAGTCACGCGGACGTTTGCCCCAAAATTTGGAGCACCCGCACGAGTCCTGGTCGGACATGCTTTGATCCCCTGAGGGACAGGAGCCTCCTCGGCTCTTGTTGCCATCGGCAAATGGAAGACATTGGTTGAACATGGCGGATTCTTCGGCTGCTGAGCAGCCGGTACCGCCCTGGGGTAGTTTATTTCCCTCTGTCTTATTCATTTTTTATTTTTTTCCCTTTAAAGGGTGTGGTCCCTATTCTCCCCTATTAACCCCCCAGCGCTAGCAATCGGATCCCCTCCGGCCATTAATCCCCTGGGCACGCTCGATCTTGGGATTGGGTTAATTTTTTTATAGAGGTTGTCTTCCTCTCGCCCTCCCAATCTACGCCTACGACCTGCCCTCTGCAATCAGAGGGGGTGTAGACGCTAGATGGCCATCAGACCTACCCCAATGACGGACTGGCCGTCTTGCCACTAGCCCGGTTCCCATCACCGATCAACAAGGATGATAGGTGATTGGAACCTTGACCCTTCCCCGTTTTTTGAAGATTAGCCGCCAGCCCCAATTGTTCACCACCAAAAGCAGGTGGGCAATTGGAGCTGACGTTGCCCAGGGTGCGCCACGAGGAGGCTATTCAACATGTACCCTCTCAACCTAAAGCCCCTGACCCAGGTCATGGTTTACCCTTGCGCCAAACATCCAAAGGTAACAGACAAACAGAACTACTTTCGCATTTATAATACTAGCTGTTGCCCGCGACTTTGTCTACGATCCAGGATGATAAGTAGCCCTTGTCCTTCTTTAGGTCTCAGTCTACTGATCTGACAAAGGAGATGTTTCAAAATGTATGAAACCTGGCCTTGTATACCATACTTAAAATTAGCGAAACACATTTAAAACAGATCTCAACTGTCCAATTACTTTAAAATGGCTTTGTTTGCTGGTAAACCACAAGAAATTATACTTGAAAATGCAACATACAACAAAAATCTGTCATGGCGGTAAGCTGTCATATTGATTGATTAATGACGTTTGACATGTTTATTGTCACTGTTGTGACAGCTGACGGTTCTCTTTCTATGATTTATGGTCGATTTATGGTTTACTGTCATTGTTTTTATGCACAGAGTGACTAAATCGGTGAGACGCTATGTTGAAAGCCGATAAAATGAATGAATACAATATATCAATTTTTCCCGAATTCTACAGTTTTTCTCTTTTTTGTGGGGTAGTGTACAAAGACCTAGCCCATTTTGAAAAATCTCCTTTCATAACGATTCGTTCACCCGTTTTTACGTGATTGAGTAACAAACATCCAAACAAACAAACAAATTTTCACATTTATAATATTACTAGCGACCCGCCCCAGCTTCGCATGGGTGCAATGTAGATACTAATGTGGTGTCAGTGTGGATAATATTATGTTACTAATAAGTAACATTTGGGTTAATTTATGTGCACGCGCCGCGCCCGCCTTCTGCTGCTACCCGGGACGCACAGCCTGATGGCCGCTCTACCCCCGCATTTTAAATCTCTGATATTTTCTAAGATATTAATTTTAATGATATGTTGTAAAGGGCAATTTTGATCTACATTAAATGCACAATGTACCCACCGTTTTTAATTGTATAAGGAATAATACTGTATTGTTTAAAATAGCTTCGTAAATAACCCATAATTTGTTTGTAATAACTAAAAGATAAAAATAGTTACTGTGGGTTATCCTTAGAAGATAGACGTATGCCATTGCAGATTTTTTTGTAGATCTATTAAAGATATACAATTCCGTAGTAAATTATTTTGATCTATCTCGTAAGGTTTAGCCAGCGGTTGCAATGTAAGCGCACAAAAATATGTTCTTAACGACATCACATTACAAATCCTTGAAAATCTCGGCTTTTCTCCACTATTATAATATGCATGTATTAAACATATAAATCTTTCTCTTGAATGACTCTGTCTCTTGATGAAAACCGCATTAAAATCTTTAACGGAGCTTAAAAGATCTAAGCGTACAGACAAAAAATCGACTTTGTTTTATACTATGTAAAAAAGCAAGGCTCCGTATGAATATCATAAGCTTAGAATAGTAACGCATAGACACCTAGTACGTGTGCAAAAAGTGAGGCAACTAAAACTGAGCCATAGTAGCTAACTTCTCTCGGCGACCTGTCAGTACTCAAGATCACGTTCCGTCGAACACAGCTCGCGAGTAAATAATTTAAAATGACAGTTTGTAGCGTGAAGTGATGTCACAGCACTTCAGGAAAACAAAAAAAATGTGATCAAATTACATTTCACAAGTAAGTACATTTTATATTCAATTTTTACGTAAATCGATCATCAAACAAAAATTCTAATGACCTAACAATCACAATACAGTGTTGCTATTTGTGAGGAAAAAAAATACCCACATTGCTTTCAAATTTGTTCTAATTTTTGTTTAGCAAAAAAAATGTTTTAGATGTACCTACTACCTACGCTATTGAATACGATATGACATTTTGCCAGTTTCGAGAAACTAACTGGACTTTAGGTATTTTATATTAGTGTTTGTAAATAGGATACTGGGGGCTATTTTGTGTGCGTCAAACTAAACTATATTTATTTACAGCCTCATAATTATGGTCGTTATCGACACTGCTACCTGCAGTGTTTTAAACTAAAAGATAATTAGTACTTCATACTTTTTTACATGTCAGCAATTAATACATGCCGGTAATATTATTATAACACATCACACATCAAACATTCTAAACGCATTGAACGATATCCCATTCTTCATGCGATTAATGGTTCATTTATTTCCTTTTATTTTTAAATAAATTGAATTTAACCTTCCGTAAAAATATGTCTTATTACATACAAAATCATCTTCATCTTATCCAGTTCCTGATAATATAAAATACTTGTCTTTTTTGATCTAGCAACATAGTAGTGCGTTTTCCCATTTTTTTTGTGTGTAAAGGCCTGGTAATGGTGTCACTGAAAGCTGTATTTTTGAGTAATTCACAGACTCGTCCTACATGCCTACGGCCCATTTAGGACGACTTGCAGAAAATCAAAATACTTAAATAATATTTTAATTCTGCAACTCGTCCCACGTTAATAACAAAATGAGAAATAGTACAATCAGTAGCAAAAGTGTTAGTGTGGAAATAATAAAATAAAATAAATGATATAAAATATTTAATCATCACATATAAACAGAAAATATTAAATCATCACTTTGACACCAATTAACACACGAGGTAATAATGAACATTAAAATAAACCATTATTGTACATTATTTAACGATTATTTATAGGTTTAATAATAATAAACCTAAAATTATAAAATAATAAGCAATCGTCCAATTAGACCAGATGCTGCACAGCCTAAATGGAGCCTCTCGGCAGGTTGATCTCGGCAAGGATTTGGACAAGCCGAAAATCACGTACAATTCGCACGTCTTGCCTAGTCTAATCCATATCGAAAGGTCGCTTCTCGAAGTTGTGAAGGAGTATGTCTACCAGAGTAGTCCGAAGTGTGTGTGTTTGTCAAGTCATCCAGCTCGGGAGACACAACTTTGAGAAAGAAGCCGGCAGAAGCATCCGGTTGGGTTGGGCAGTGTTGGAAAAACTTCATGAAGTCTTCTCGTCACCAATCCCGCAATGTTTGAAGACTAAGGTCTTCAACCAGTCCGTGCTGCCCGTTATAACATACGGTGCCGAAACGTGGCCACTGACAGTCGGGCTGGTCCACAAATTTAAAGTCGCTCAGCGCGGTATGGAGCGGGCTATGCTCGGGGTTTCTTTGAAGAATAAAATAAGAAACGAAGTTATCCGGAAAAGAACCGGAGTTACCGACATAGCTTGCAGAGTAAGCATTTTGAAGTGGCAGTGGGCTGGCCATGTTTGTCGGAGGACCGATGGCCGGTGGAGCAGACGATTCCTGGAGTGGTGAACGCGTATCGGCAAGCGTAGTGTGGGACTCCCCCCAGCTAGATAGACCGACGACCTCAAAAAGGTGGCTGGGACAGACTGGATGCGGAAGGCGGAGGATAGGGTGTTGTGGCGCAGCATGGGAGAGGCCTATGTCCAGCAGTGGACTGCGATAGGCTGAGTTGATTGATTGAAGCAATCGTCATAAAGGTAATAATCAAAAAATTTAAAACAAATAAAATTAAATAACAATAACAATAATAATAACAATTAACAACAAACACACATCAATCCAACAATTTTTTTATTTTATATTATGACTAAATTATCTTGTCTTACTAACTATACCAAACGTTGATAAAGTTTAAAGTTCCACACAAAAAGAAACGTGGGACGAGTTGCAGAATGAAAATATTATTTATTTTGGTTTTCTGCAAGTCGTCCTAAATGAGCCGTAGGCATGTAGGACGAGTTGATGAATTACTCCTATTTTTGTGCGTTTGAGGAACGAAGACACATTCGGCTCACGCACACAAAGAAAATGAAGTGGACACACGATATCGCTCGTGTTTTGTTCTAGACGCGGCTTCTATGCGTTATTATTCTAAGATCATAAGCTATTCCAATCCTTTCTATTCTGTAGGTACCTGCAACAAGCCTGCGCAAACTGTCACATGCAAATGTGTTGCACTCGACAATGCACCTGTTTTGCTCTGGAGAGTATGCGCTTTATCATGTTAAGCGGCGCTGTAATTGTAGAGTTTCTGTTTATACCGCAATGTGGGTGGGTAGAGTAAGAGGCTTTTGATTTTAATTATGTGGAATATGAGTGTGATTATGAAGTTTATGTTAGCGTGCATTGACTTTCTGTGTACATGTTGTCATTTAATAATATCAAATGTTCTAACAAACACTGCTTTGTCTTCCTGTTAACATAACGTTTTAAATTTTATCTATAATAAATATTGAACTGCTCACTTCCGGTTGTCAGAATGACATCTTTGGCAGAATTACCGCTGGAGCGCACTATCGGGTGAACTGTCGAGTTGTGAGTTCAACGATTACTGTTGTGGACGTGTACAAATCTGAAATATTAACTGAAATTCACTATTAACACTCACTATTTATTTGAGTTACATTCAGTATTAGCAGAGTGATTTGTGTTGTTATTTGTAATCTAAAAGTTGAAGTTTATAACTATTAATTAGTAGGTACACTATGTAGTGGATTTATAACCGGAAAATAATAATTATGTTAATAAGGAAACCCTGGAGGTTCGCAGATTTTTATATCTCCACTCAACCAATGTGGCTTTTCCAATCATATTCCGTTACCCATTAGGTAAGAATGTGGTGAGAATCATGTATGCCTTTTCGTTCAACCTAAGACATAACTTACTAATGTTGAATGAAAAAAATCCGTTAAATCAGAACCTCAAGGATGTTCTATGACCTAACCAAGGTCATGGTCTACCCGTGTGTCAAATTTTATCGAAATTTGTTCTGCCATTTTAGAGTGAAAGCTTAACAAATAAACAAGCAATTTATTTATTCATTCCTACATTAAATTAAATTTCACCCTTTTATGCTTCATTCTGGTTTCATATTGGCTGGACTTAAAATAGAAAAGGTCATCATGCTTTAATGAAAACTTTTGCTAGTCAGCAACATTGGTAGCGGAGCTCTACAACCAGGAAATAAATAGATAATGATTTACAAGTGAAACTATCATTGAATATGAATAAATTAATATAATAGAAAGAAAATACGTTTATTTTCGTTAAACATGACGCAAAGAAAAAACACACAAATACAAAAAAATAAAACGAGTTGGGGGAAAATATGCGTCACGTCCACGCAAACCGGCAATCGCTCAGCATAATGCTACGACCCTATGCGAGACAGAGCCCCAGCGCTGGTTTTCAGCGATAGCCGGCGTTGACGTGATGACATCAAAATCAGCGCAGCATACGAATAATAATATATATTCCTATTTGTTTTTTTTTTTCTCAGTTAGTTGTAATGATGGTCTGTCAGTTAAATTACTTTATGCGGCCTACCCTCCTTTCTTTGGTATTGTCCATCGGGTCGTTGAGCTCTTTATGTTCAGAGTTGAGCTACACGATTACTGATAAATGCTTGCACTGACTGGACTGTTCCACTCAAATCTGGATGGTTCTTTCCTCAAAAGACTATTTCAGACGCTAATCTACATGGTCCTCACATGAACTGACCAAGATTATGTCTCGACTTTAAAAGAGACTGACTCCTTAGTTTGTTTCGCCATTTCTTCTCAGGGGTAGTCAGATAGAAAATGTCGACTTAGTCTAGCTTATTTTTTTTAAATGACATTTAAAAGCGATTCCGCTATCTTATTTACAGAATAAAAAAAAACATTTAATTAAAATACCGTCAGTAGTACTCTTTCAACGCACCCTCATCTGTACCAATAATTCTGCTTACCCCCAAATCCATACCCGAAGCTTTTAACATAAACAAAACCCTATACATTACAAGGTTCCTTTTACAACAAACGATTCGTTTCCACATCAAAGCAGTATGGAAATACGAATCCGTAGCGAGACAGGGATGTGACGCAGCGGTATTGAGGAAAAATTATAATAATTTTACAAAAAGATGGCCGGTCATTAATGTATTTTTATTTACGGTTTTTTGTTGTTGTTTTAACTTTATGAGTATTTACTGGTGAATAATGTGTATTAACAGGGAATGGACGGAATAATTAGAAGGGCTGATTTAAAACTTCGTGTTGTTGGGATGTAGTACGTAAAGCGTTCAAAGATTTATTTAAATAATTTATCACTAAAAGAACCGGTCAAGTGCAAGTCGGACTCGCACGTGAAGGGTTACGTACCACAAGGCAAAAAACGGCCAAAAAAAACACGTTTCTTGACAAATGATTTGACTTTGACTTTGAAAACATACGTTATTAACCTATTTATTATTATTAACAAAATACTAACACAATTATAGCCTTAGTCTGAAATAAAGCTTTAACTTAATTTAATAACTTTCACGAAAGAAGATAACATAAAGAAAGCATCAGTAACCCATCTCACAGGCACAATTAACCGCCCACCTTGTATTTCTTTCAATTTTCAGAAATTGTCAAACTTAGACTACATTTTATGAAAGGTATGTAACAAACTACCTTTATGGAAAAAGAAATAACAAAAGTATTGGAACAAATTTCGTTTATTATAGGATGCTTACCAAAAATAGATTTTTTGAAAATATTCGATGAAAATTGAAAAGTTTTGATTTCATAAATAGTGGCTCAAATACAAGAAAAAAATTAAAATTAATAATGAGTTGTGCCGCCTTTGACCCTTAAAACTTCTTGGTGCCGGTTTGGCAATCCATCCATGACATCTTGGATATCAGATTGGGGGATATTGTGCCACTCCTCTACCGCAGTCGCTATGAGCTCTCCTAAGGTCATAGGGTCTGGTACTCTTGCTCCGACACGTCTTTTGAGGCTGTCACAAATATGTTCAATTGGGTTAAGATCGGGACTGCGTGCCGGCCATGGTAAAACTTGAATCCCGACCTCATTAAGGTACATACTGACGGATCTTGCGGTATGGCAACGTGCATTATCATGCATTAATCTGAAGTTTCCACCAATAAACGGTGCAAAAGGTATGACATAGTCTTGAAGAACTTCTTCCACGTACCTTTGAGCGTTCACACTGCCTCTATCGAATAAAACAAGATCAGTACGAGCCTCGTAAGAGATACCTCCCCAAACCATTATGGACCCTCCTTGGTAACCCACTGTTTCGGTTATAGCGCATGGAGCAAACCTTTCATTTTAACGCCTGTAGACACGCTGACGTCCATCTGGACCTCTTAAGGCTATTCTGCTCTCATCTGAGAACAGTACGTCCTTCCATTCCTCCATAGTCCAGTCAGCATATTCTCGCGCAAAACAAAGTCTAGCTCCACGGTGTTGTGGGAGCAGTTGTGGGGCGCGAGCTGGACGAAAAGCCCTCAGATTTCTTTCTGCCAGTCTTCTACTAATGGTACGATCACTTACGCTGACATTTCTAACCTCAAAAAGACGCTTACGAACTTCAGTAGCGGTCGAAAAGCGATTTCTCAACACGTTGCTGACGACGAAGCGGCCATCTCGAGTTGAAGTGCATCGATGACGGCCTTGACCTGGCTTGCGGGTGTATAAACCTGTCTCCCGAAATCGTCTGACGGCATCTCGTACATTAGTTCGAGGTACACCGAGTGTACGAGCGATGCGACGCTGGCTGTACCCAGCGTCACCTAAAGCCACTGCCCTAGCTACACCAGTTGCATCGAGTGCCATTTTTTACAGTCACAAACAATGAGCAAACACTACAATCTGAAATTAAACAATATTCGCACACTATGGCAGAACAGAACAGGAATTGTTAACACGGTAACACAACTGCAACAATTTCAAACGACGACTTAATTCCAAAAACCCTTCGGTGACACAAATTTAGGAAACGAAATAAGGGTATAAGTGTTTAATTTCTTGTTAAAGTAACCACTTAACAAAAAACAAAACAGTTGATAAGCCATAGTTAACGTAAACAAACCGGGTGACGAATGATATAGGTGGGTGGTTAATTGTGCCTTTATTGTATATACAAAATCCATAAATCCACACTATCCAATGCACTTATGTACAATGTGAGCAGCTCATATGAGTAAACAGCATAAAGATTCACATCAGTTTATCTTCTCCGGTCGTTAAGACCATCTCGGGACTCATAAAGTCGTAAAGACCAGTCAAGGAGAAAGGGATAATGGCCTCATAAGTAATGTATACACAGGACATCAGTGTTGCAACGAAATGTAGCTAAGGCGTTTGTGTTATGGGCGCCAAAATGCTAGTCTGAAATAGAATTTGTAACAGGATTTTGCATATCTGCTCTTGTCGTTTTAAACGCTTATTATAAAGTCAGAGAAATTAATAGATTATCAAATTGACTACAATGTAAATTTTCCGAATATTCGAATCATTTTTATCATTCTTTGACAGTTCTCTGAAATGGCTATAATACGACAAATTGATGTAGTGCGTCAATTTGATAAGCACTTACCTCCCTGACTGTATTTACTTCAGACGTCATATATCATGATTTTCAGTGGGTAGTAGGTGTAGGCGTTCAGTACAATGTCTCTAAAGACCTAGATTTCATCCCAAATTAGATATTTATGAGTCCTTTTCACAGCTTGATTATTCTGGTTTCCGAGAAATTGTGTTTAATTTTATTCCTTTGTTTGCCTTAGAAATTATACACTTATAATATAGACACGCACACATATACAGGCTGGAATACATCGACGCGCAACCTGTCGACCATGTGATGAAAAAATTCTGCGCTAGGGATTCTAGAATCAAGTGCTGAATTCATGGTTATAGTTTGCGCGTCTATCTCCCTGCCACCCTTTTCTTTTTTGGCTGGGAACTCATCAAATAACCTCTCCCGCTCTGGGCGGAGTGGAAGGGCGTGTCAGACTCTTACTGACTAAAACCCACCCGTGCTCCTTTAGTTGCCTGTGCGCCAGGTCCACAGTAACTCTTTCGAACAATCCGCGACCCCGGCAGGCATCGGCCCTATCGGACCCCGTCAATTATGCTGACATCTCTTTGAGGCGCGCGTGGAACACAACGTGCCGTCGACTCGGGCCTGGTCTTTACCGGACGGCAACCTGCCCATTGCTCGCCGTCCGCAAGCCCGCACCTACGGTGGCCGGGAGTCGGCTATCGACTCCCAACGCCCAGGGTGTCGCCTCGTGCGGCGACTAGGGGCGTGAGGGCGCAACGATTGCCTTACCTTCACGAGCAATACTGCTTCGCAGAAGGAGGTGACGGCTTCCCATTCCCCTTCTCCGCCACCCTGTGTACATATAATATATGTTATCGTCGTGCTTTGGTTTTACACTTGTTTTATCTCGCTGCGATATAGTTTTTTCCTTGATATAATTTTTAATTTCCTATGGTGGAGGTGAGCTCTCTGATCAGACTGCTTACCACCGTGGTATGTTAATAACGGTACTCAAGCAAAATGAAAGAAAGGTAAACCGTTCTTGAAAGTATAGAGGTTTGAGGAACAGGGTGTAAAGTTCAATCATTCTCAGAAAGGGAGGATCCTCCAACCAGACGGGTGTCGTGTCTGGTGGGCAACTGCCAAACGATTAATGTCGGGACGTTGTTTATATACAAGTTGCGCGGTAAACTCTGCTTACGCGATGCAGGATTTTGCGTGACATCAGTGTGACGCGTATCTCGCCTGTGTCGATGTAGATACCGCTACATAAGTTTATGTTTTGTGTTAAAGCCATAAAAAGACAGTTGAACTTACTTGAAAAAACAAGTCAACCTTTACTATGCAAATTTCAATCAATCACATCTTGCTTAAACTTTCTTGTTGTTTCTATCTATTATCATCTCCCTAGCCTTGTCCAAACTATTTTAGGGTCAGCTTCTAATCTAAACCGATGCAGCTGAGTTCCAGTATTGTACACAAAAGAAAAGTGTGTGTGTTTTTTTCACACCAAAAGATGAAAGCTGGATGTCCTGCACGTTTAGTATAAAATCATCTTCAGGATGATGTTGGGGTTGCCTCGCTTCTGAAGTGCATCGAGGATGTTTGTGCTGTATCGCACCGATGGCTTTCATGCCGCCATCTGCGAGAAAACTGTATCCCTGATCTGCAGAATGCGTGGCAGCTGCAACGGGATTCTGAAGATTGTAGCAGATAGGATCTCTTCTTCGCTATGGAGATTCTTTGTTAAGCGGGTAATTTGAATCTATTTTAATTTTAATTTAATTCGTAATGTACCTATGGATCAAGTCAGATGCCTTGATGAATATCACATGACTGTTTTTTTTTTACCTGGAGTGAATGCCTAACTGACCTTCACAACCCAGAAGCTAGGTAAAACGATACCCCTTATTGCTTCTACCCGTAACATGATTATACAATGTAATCAAAATCTCCTATTCCTAAATTACTTATTTATACTACCGGAACCAAATTCACATAATTACGATGTCAAATGAGCTTGAGGAGGCTTATCATATTAATTTTGTAACCCGCTTAGTCCGTAATACAATTTTGAATTGGAGATTAAGTTTAATCTGATGTGAAATTGGATTAGTTACTTATTTTAGTAATCACTGTGATTAATTGAAATAATATCATGCGGTAGTTTACTGGTGAACATTATAGTGGGGATTAATCTGTTTATCCATTTATGAGCTATGAAACCAATAGTTACATAAAGTATAATATGGCTTGACCAAGATTATGTCTGGACTTTAAAATAGACCTCCGAGTTTATTTCGGACTTTTTTCTCAGAGTAGTCGGATAAGAAACTCAGAACTCATCTAGTTTTAAAACATAATTTATTTTAGACGTGTGAAACTGTTTATTTTTATTTTACAGAAATAAATATCATTTCTCATCATGTCATCATCATTTTATTATCATAAGGTAGACCTAACCAGGTATTGCACTCAGATCACTGATTTCATCAGCACTTGACCGAACCGCACCTGAGCACTTTCACAAAATACGGGGACGGTACCTCCACAGAACAAAAACTGACTCTCTTCTGTTTTTCTCAGGTATTTACTGGCTGATGAACCGTCATGATTTTGGTAAGTTATTTATCAATTTACTACCTAGATTATCATGAAGATTTTTGTCCATCACAGCAGTAAACCAATATAATTTATTATTATGACAGGTAAAGACCAAACGTCTTTTTTAAAGTGAAACTTTTTCATGGGTAGATTGTATTAATTCATTAGATATTGCAGTCAAAATTATAGTAAAACTATTTTCGTAATGTCCTTTGGCAAACTTCGTGTTTCGTCAGTCATAAGATTTCTATCAGTTGCCCTTTGCAATTGGTGCAGACCGGACGCTTTTAATCGACTTGGAAGTATATTACAAGTCGATTGAGAGCGTCTCCGATAGAAATCCGATGACTGACGAAACACTATGTTTGCCGAGGGAACATTAAGAAAATAGTTGTAATGTACTTGATTATGGTTTAGGAGCTAAATTCTAAGAAACTATTGGCTTTTAAGCCTGATTTAAACGGTCCGATTTAATTGCATGTGGCATACCATATGTCGAAGTTGAAGCAACTATAAAAGTTGCAAGAAAATTGTTGCTTCATTTTTATTGTATGCCGCAGGCAAGAAGCTTGCATCGTGCAAATGGGGCTTTAGGTGTACTTAGGCCTTTTGTACACGGCAAGGTTTCTTTACCGTGCGGCGTATAAACCGTGCCGTAGAAAAAAACGTGTCGGTCAACAAGCTTTCATAGTGATTCCAACACTGACGACCGTGCCTACATACGGCGAATAAACCCTAGTTTTTCACTGCAAGAAAAACTTGTATGTATGAAAGGCCTTACCATATTCAAAATCTAGAATCCTATATGCCTCACTCGCCTTGAGCGGAGCGATTTTTATTATTATAATATAGTTTCTACGAAGTACTGCTGAAAATTTCCTAATCCATTAACAATAAAGAAATAAGTTCCAACAAAATGTATGATGTTATCATTGGCACTAAAATAATACGCCGTGATCACGGACTACAAAAAAAATATGACTTCGCGCCATGCATATCGAAAGTGAAGCACCGTACCGATGCCCGTGCCCGTGCCGTGTGCCCGTGATATGTTATATACGTTATTCCTTGACACTTTTTCTGGGATGTAAAATTATTTTTACACCATTTCACAACACAAGAAGGCATATTTTATTTTATTACTTGACGTAAACAGTACCTACAATGACGCCGTAGTGGCACGTAGTCGGCATATTATGATGTAAATGTGTGCGTGAGGCATGTTTGTACGAACGGTCCGGGCATAAGTACCTACAGTGCTTTACTTCCGATGAGCGTGGCGCGGAGTCCTTTTTTTTTATAGTCCGTCGCCGTGATAAAATTCCAATTCGTCTTTTCCGCTGAACAGAGACGTGAGCCATTTTATTCGGAATAATGTTGTATGTGGGAAATCTGTTCACGTAAACAAGGGTGCAACTAGTGATGTATTACCCCATGTCATTCCGATTGCAGGATAGACAGAGATTGATCTCCAAGGCTTCTGCCTATCCTTTTTATTTTACCGCAATTGTTATAAGTCTCCGTTTTCTTCAAATTCCATCATCTACTAACATGTTACGCCAAAACAGCGCTTAAATATGAACCCAACTTAAACAGCTATAAAGGCTTTTATCCCTCAACGACTGCTTTTAATATTTGTAATCTAGAGTGTTTTTATAGACGCCCGTAAGATAGAATACCCTACCATTTGTGGGAAATTGCGAACATTTGTTAGTACAAAACTTTTTCTTTTTCAATTTTTATGATTAGAGCTATTTAGGTGGTCGTAATTCATGTAAATCGCCTGAAGATTATGTTTTTTTATCTACCTTTTGTTCTTGTCGATTAGAAAACTTGTTTTCATCTATTTGAAGTTCTTTTACAGGTGTTTGTTCTTTACTCGGTAACGTTTTTTATTAGTGTCCATTTTGGCTAAGTAAACGAAAAATATGGTCGAGATAAGCAGATAATTTTTTCAAATCTAGCAGAATAATTGATTCCAATTGTATTTAAGCCACCTACTTACCTACATTAGATATGGTGACCTATCTGGCTGAATTAATAATAGGTAAGTCTGCGGTTACTCTCCTATAATTCCATATTCTTATTGTATGTTTCTACACGTATCTATTGATGAATTTATAGAAGTATAAGGAACAGGGTGTGAAGTTCACTCATACTTCCATAGAATAGGGAAAATCCTCCGATCAGACGGGTGTCGTGTCTGGTTGGCAACTGCCCGACGATTGATGTCAGGACGTTTTATATGCTAGTTTCACGGTAAACTCTGCTTGCGCGTTGCAAGATTTTGCATGACGTCAGTGTGACGCGTAGCTCGCATGTCGGTGGCGTTGTAGATGCCACTACAAATTACTTACAGTCTCCGTTCATATTAATATTAAAGACTCTCCACCTCGGATTCTTCCGGCCAGTCCATTACATCGCCGATATCGCTAAATTCATTCATCATTAAAATTCCTGAAACAACAGATATTCAAGCTAGACGTGACGGTACATAACCATGATTTTAATTAAATCCGGGTCTTCTAAAACATTCGTTTTCTTTATTGTTTTTTAAACTAGGCACTCATTGGAAATCTTATCGGGCGACAAAAATAGAGTATTCAAACAAATAAATTTTAATCAAAGCTTAAATTGCTTCGGTGTTCAGTCCCCCATTGTTTTTCCGTTTCCTCGATCAATCTCGTTCAGTCTTAACAAAATTTCGAATTGAATTTTAATATCTCACTCGCTACGGTTCTTAATTAAATGTGCCCATTTAACGTTTATTTTAATTTGCTGAAACGTTTATTTGGATTATTAAATTAAGAGGGTGTTTGGTGATGGGATTTAGACGTGAAAATTGAGTAAAGAGTGCCTATTTCATCAGTAGCCCATTCTCATGATTAGCAGACAGATTACTGCCTCTTATTTATGGCTGCACAAGGTCTCTATAAAACCTACTTAAGAGGATCTTGTGCAGATTTAAATAATTGTTTGTTTTAAAGATTCATATATCTCCTCTGAAAGCCTTCTTGTATCGGACAACTACCTATAAGTCCGAAGAATAATATTATAAAAATAATATCAGAAAAAGATCGCAAGACACGGTCGTTAAAACAGTCATATCAATAAAATTTTAATCGATATCTGGTAACTGAGAGCGCATTTCTTTACCGTTTCTAGGTTACCTCGGTCACTACTTCCACACGAATGTACAAGCTATGTTTACTTTCAAGCGGTATCAATGAAAGTATCGATACCACCAGGAATACTCACTTTGTGAGAGAAAACAACCTATAAAAGAAAACAAGCGATTCAACAAAACCTGATATACGAGTACATCCGTAGAAGCTATTCCCGCGACTTCCTCTGCGTGTATTGTGTATTTAATAAAAATAAAGAATAATGTTTTTTATTGTCTTAGAAACACGTGATAAACCGATAAGCTTAAGTTTTTCTCGAATTGTAACAAATGTACAGGATGAAAAAGTAGCCTATATGTCCTTATTCTGGTCCCATGCAGACTACCTGTGTCTGTGAAATTTTATCGATCGTTTTAGAGAGGAAGAAAGAAAAACATTTTTTTTTGGTACACGCACAGTAAAAACAAAAAGTATAGAAAGGAACATTTAAAACTAACATAATTAACATCATTTTTTTGAATTGCCAAAAACCAAAAAAAAAATTACCGATGCGAGGCCAAAACGGCTCCTTTCTCAGCATAATGCAGCGAAATTTTAAAAAAAAAATTTGCTGCGCTGGTATTCCGGTTTTAGTGGTTTATGCGTGAAAAAGTAACACAGACAGACAAAGTTACTTTCGTATTTATTGACCGAGCGAGCGCGAAGTGTCTACGTTTCAGCTTGGGCAAAAATGCTTTTGGTATGTCCGGATGTCCGGCTGTTCTCCTCTACAGGTCGCATTTCTCAACCGATTCTCATGACATTTTGTGAGCAGGTCCGATAATTGTATGGAATAATTTTTTCGATTCAGTTTTTCGAAAATTTTCAAAATGATATGAGGAAATACGGGGGTAGAAAACGTAAAAAAGAAACATTTCAGCCGTTTCGCGCATTTTGCGCACGCTTTTTGTTGTAAGGATTTTTTTAAGGTTCGCGGTGAACATTTATTCAGTTTTAAGCTATGGAAAGACAGACTCGTATTAGTATGGATTATAAGAAGAGAATTTTTGAATAATGAAGAATTTTGATTGAAGAAGGTTTTGTGAAATAGCTTTTACTGTAATTGGCATCCTTACTATTGTTGACGCTTTGGGTGATAATCAGTTTGAAACCTATGATCTGTACCTAGTGATAAACTGTGATTTGTCACCAGTTGTAGTTGCCTTGTGAATAAATAAGAACAATGGCGGTGGCCGATGTTGGCTAGAACTCAGTTCGCATGATTTTAATCGAGCGAAAATCTATGCTTGGGTGTTCGTGGCAAAATAATTATAAGATGGTGACCGTATTAACAGGCCATCTTATAAACGATTCTTGTGTGAAAGCTTTCAAGCTTTCACACAAGAATGGTTCTCAAAATATCAAGGTTTTCGCATGTTAAGGAAAAAGCGATCGAGTACCTACGTTTTTAGGTCTTTGAGTAAAACGATATTTGGTATTCTCGGATCATTCTAAATCTAAATCATGAATTGCTTACGATTTCATGGCAGATTTCTTTCTGTCTTTGTAATGATTTTGCTTACGTTTTTTTTTTAATAAATTAAGTTTTATCTGTGTATAATTTTTTTAGGGATTGTCTTTGCCATTTTGTGTGTTAAGGAGTTATGAAACAATGGCCCTTACGATTACGAAATAGGTATTCCAATTTTTATACAAGGGCACCAAAATACGATTTTTCAATTAGGTACTGTATTGTGAAACAATTTTAGCAGTATCCATGATGGAACAAACCGGTATTTTTGATAACAGGTATTGCAAAAAATGGACCTCTGTTATTTAATAAGTAACAGCAAAAATATTCAACAATAAAGTTCACTCCAGTGGATTCGAAATTCAAATAAATTGCATATTCCGCTCATGGACAAAAAAAAGTAGGAATATGTGCCCCACGGCTGCACCGAATAGGCCCAGTTCATTGCCAAACACAATGAAATGTTGAACTAAGTACTGTAGTATTTATATTGTGTTAATTTAATTATAAATATATAATACAAAGGCCGTCAACGAGACAAAAGCAGTACGTTCGCGGCAATAGAGCGGAAATTTTGCATTGTCCTCCGTATAACATGTTTGACTGTGGTAGGATTATGCAAAAAAAATGAGAAAGAATGAAATAAACTTTTATATCAGCTAATATAAATGTTCTGTGGAAGTTACTGTTTGATATTTGTGACTTTTGAAAAGGTCTTATAGCGGGACTTAAGACTTAACATAAAAAAATATAGGAAAATTAGGCAAAATCTAAGTATTTTTTTTTTATTTTTTTATCCTTCATTAAAAAGAAACCAGGTTCTTAATAATTAATTACAATCTAGCCTATGAGACTAATAAGCAATTTTAATCTAACTTAATTTTTTACGAGATAATTATTTTAAAACTTAGAATAGTGTTGATTGTACTCTACAAGTCCGGTCCACTTTCTTAGAGTCTGATATAATGATATAAACACTTTGTTCATGTGTTATTATGTGTGTCATTGTCACTATTATTTCTACACTTTTTACACTACACTAACTCAAAGGGTTTTGTTCGTTTTAGTCTTCGCACTACATATATTTGTTTGGTCTAACAGCTGAATTGCCTCGATGTTCACATGTCGGTGGAGTCGGTGTTCATGGGCCTCAGCAAATCTTTGTATTATGTTGGTGACTGGTTCCATTTTTAGGTCACGATGGAGGTCGTCATTTCTTATATACCAGGGCGCATTAACAATACTCCTGAGTACTTTATTCTGGAATGTTTGTATAGTTTTGATGTTGGTCGGTTTAGTACAGCCCCATAGTTGAATGCCATATGTCCATATTGGCATAAGAATATGCTTATATAATAAAATTTTATTATGTATCGATAGGCATGAATCCCGTCCAATCAACCAATACATGTTTTTATAACGCATGTCTAGTTCTTGTCTTTTCTTTTTGACGTGCGCTTTCCAGCGCAGTTACGCATCAAGCGTTATGCCAAGGTATTTGGCTGTATTTGCGTACGGCACTTGTTGGCCATTTATGTAGATTGGGTGGTAATCACAATTCGAGTTGGTGAAATCAATGTGAAGTGACTTCGATTCATTCAATTTGATTCTCCATTTATGCGCCCATTCATGAACTTTGTTTACAGCGATTTGTACCTTTTTTATTGCTTCCGTATGGCATGAATCTGTCGCCATAATGGCTGTGTCGTCCGCAAAGGTTGCAACAGTATTATTTTCCAGCTCTGGTATGTCATACGTGTACAACAGGTAGAGGACTGGACCCAGCACACTACCTTGAGGCACGCCAGCTTTAATAATTTTTAATTCGGAAAAGGCATCCTCGTGCCTTACCCGAAACATTCTATCTGTAATATATGATTGCAAGATATCAGCAAAATCATTGGGCAGCATTAGTTTTAGCTTGAATATCAAACCCTTATGTCAGACTTTATCAAAAGCTTGTGCCACATCCAAAAATACGGTGGAGCAGAATTTTTTATCTTCAAGCGTTTTCTCAATAATGTTGGTAATTCTATGTACTTGGTCTATGGTTGAGTGTTTCTCTCTGAAACCAAACTGATGGTCGGGAATCAGGTTTCCCTCGTTTATGATGGATTTTAGCCGTTTTAAAAACAATTTTTCAAACAGCTTTGATAGTATAGGCAACAGGGAAATGGGCCTGTATGATGATGCTTCGTGAGGCGGTTTACCGGGCTTTGCAATCATAATCACTTCAGCAACTTTCCATGGCTCAGGAACATGCTTTAGCACGAATGCAGCATTGATCAGCCTAGTAAGCTTAATTATGGCTTTACGCGGGAGATGTTTTAGGATTTCTCCCGTAATAAGGTCATACCCTGGGGATTTTTTAATGCTAGTGATTTGGATTTCCTTTGCAACTTCTTTCGGGGTCACAAGCTTAATTCTTTGATCTTGCAGTATATTGGCAACCTGCAAATTGTCAACAGACCCGTCGTTTGGTTGAAAGGTATCTTCTAGGTGGTGTGCAAATCTTAGAGCTTTTTGCTCATTGCTTATGGCCCACTTTCCGTTACCATCTCTGATAGGGGGAATTGGTGTAATTGGTCTTTTGAGTGACTTTGTCGCTTTCCAAAGAGAGTATTGCGTTGTATGGTCGCTGCTTAATTGACGTAGGTTAGTATTGAGAGCCTCATCTTCAAAGGTTTGTATTTTTCTCTTCAGTCTTTTCGTAAGGTTATTTAATAGAGTTTTATCTTGCGGGAATCTAGTTTGCTGCCATCTTTTTCTTTGGGTTCTTTTTTCATATAATAGGTCTATTATTTGCTTTGGGTAGGTATTTCCTTTAATTTTTTTTGTAAGCTGTGGTGTGTTGTTCCATGCACATTGTTGGATATTATTGCTAAACTTGTTTACTTCAGAATCGAGCTGATCTTTGCTTTTTAATGAAGTTTTTAGGTCAATAATATTTTGTAGGTCTAAGCTAAAACTTTCCCAATCTGTAAACTTGTTAACTAATGTCAGGTGGTTTTTTCTGAGTAATATTTTGTGACTTAATTGTAATAATATCGGAGAATGATCGGAGTTCATATGGTACCCCTCTTCCACACTCAGATAATTTGTTGATATATTTTTGACAATGAAAAAGTCGATAAGGTCAGGTAGTTTCTGGTGGTCAGTCGGCCAGTATGTAGGTTTTCCAGTACTTATGACCTCACATCGCATATCTTTCACTGCACTTAGAAGTTGTCTTCCCTTAGTTGAAGTTAATCTCGATCCCCAACGAGTGTTTTTAGCGTTAAAGTCACCGCCTAATATAAATCTCTGACCAAGGAGTCTGAAGAAGTGTACATATTGTTCTTTGTTTATCGTATGTATTGGTGGACAGTACACAGCCGCTACTGTAACGTTAAATTGATTTGTTTTAACCGATATCGCCACAGCTTGCGTGTCTGGCTCCTCGTATTTACACTGTTCGTAATGACAGATATTTTCTCTAATAATAACTGCGCTACCTCCTCGGGCCGTGTTGTTAGGGTGCAGCGAGTGATAAACCTTATAGCCTTTAAACATTACAAAAGACTGTTTAGTGAAGTGCGTTTCAGAGATCAAACACACATCAATATTTTCTGAGTCTAAGACTACTTGCAACTCATGTTGGTGTTGCAGCAGTCCGTTGGAATTCCACGCCATTATTTTTAGTGTGTTATTCATGATTTATTTTTATAGTGCTTGATTCTAATTTCTCTAGTCTCTTGTCAAATGTGGATATGCACTTCAATATCTGGTTGAGCTTGTCCTCAAGACTTGATGGTCGTGTGCTTGGTTTTACCGCTTGTGCATATGAGGCACTTTTAGATGTATGTGCCGTTATCGGGGCTGTCTGTGCAAACTGTGCACTTTGCTTTGTTGTCTGTTTGTCGATGTATGTTTCAACAATTTGCTTAACGGCAGGGTTGTTATGTGGATTATTTTTTGATTTTTTGTTCTTTATCATTTGCATCTCCTTGGCAAAATCTAAGTGAAAATAAAACAAAAATGTATGTACTTAGAAGTATCTCTACACGTATACCCAAATATCATCTAAGACCAAAGAATCAAAAAATAATTATGAAAATCAGTGCACTTTACTAAGCAAATAAAAATATAGAATGAAAGTAACATGTATTCAAGCTACATAATAAGCGAAGGTGCTAAACAAAACAATTTTCATAATATCCATAATAACCTCTTTTAGGCCAATGTCTTTTTTAATTACAAACCATGTTCTTCAATTAGAGTGGAAGCTTTCCGAGCAATCATCATGATTGAAGCTTGAATCATTCCACTTATATTCATTCGAGCTTTTGCTAATCTGTAAGAACAGGTTTTGCTGAGATAATTTCTTGTAGTTTACTTATTCTGTTTTTTGGTTTTTGTTACTATATTTGATACAAAGTAAGTTTGTACTAGTTTATTCATTTATTTATAAGTACTCGTATAAAAATATATATTAGGTATTTTGAAACTGTTTGTACTCCCCGTCACTAGTCCCTAAGGGTTCATTAGAAAACCAGCGTCAGATAGCATCTGTCTGACATTAATGCTGAAATGAACCTTTTTGGCGCAGCCGTGAGGCACACACTGTTATCACTTTTTATTTTTTATTATTTGTGTTTTGTGTTTCACGTACTGTGTCCAAATAAACTTTATTCTTTATTTCTTTCTTTCCTTCTTTCTTTCTTTCTTTCTTTCTGTTACTATAACTTCCTTGGTTGCTTTCAACGTCAGTTTTCTATTATCTTCCGTCAACAATAGCAGGTCCTGTTAACATCAAATATTATTTTAATTGCTAGTGTGTTCAAGATAAGGTCTAATTTCTTGTTCTTTTTGAGGGAACTCAAGAATTTCTTGGCCGTACTTTAGCGCATATCGTCACCTATATCGAACACAAAATTCATGAAACCGAGTGGATGCTTCGGGTTTATATCCAGATGATAATCATAACCTATTTCTTCTAAAGCATCAATAAATTTTCGGTTTTTTTAAGATTATTGGTTCCGTATTTGAATTTTCCCTTTAGTTCCTTAACTAGATTAAAGTGTTTCAAGGATTTTTTCATCAATGAGCTTTTCATTCTTATAAAGTAATGGTAATACAGACTTCCACGACCAGGAGGTATCATTAGTTATGGTTGCCCATTCATCATAATCGTGAGGGTAGCCTCGCAAATAGCAGCCATAGCTTAAAGAACCAGAATCACCGAACACTTTACCTTGCGATAGATGAATAACATTGTTCGTTTATTACTCTGTGGTTAAACCTTCATAAGTTCGTGAAGTTCCAATCATATCTCGTTTTCTTCATAAATAGATATAATCCTGCCATCTGAAAAATGGATATCAATATTCTTTTAACCTTTAATGCGTCAATATATAAAGTTTATACACATAACATAACATCACGCCTGTATTCCCCGAAAGGTTAGGCAGAGGTGTACCTATAGCACACCCACATATTGCCAGTTATGTTTAAGTCCCATGTAATAGGGGGCGAGCCTATTGCCATCAACCGGGAATAAATCCAGACTCCGGGCTGCTACCGAGAAATTCCAAATGGAAAAACCCGATAACACTTTGTCCGACCCGGGAATCGAACCCAGGACCTTATGCTCAGCAGTAGCGCTTGCGACCACTAGACCAACGAGGCAGGAAGTTTATACATAATTTATTACACCATACTCTTTTTCTGTCGATTCAATTGATGTTCTTTGTAAAGTTTCAACTACTAAATTATCTATACTACCCACATCAGATTCTATGGGAGGTACAGTTCCAGCTTTAATAAGCAGTACTCTGGCATTCCTTTCCAGTGGTCTACTTGCCATGAGACATCCTACCGTCCCACCACCCATTACTACGAAATCATAATTTGCTCCATTCGAAAAACAAAAGTTTTTGGGATCATTATCTTCCTTCTCCTTGGTTGCCCCTACATCTTTTAGTTCCTTTGATGCATCTAAAGTATTTAGGGCTTGCTACACAGTGAGAGACGAAGTAAAAAAAAACAAAAGTTGTTATTTTGTGCTTGGTACACCATAATATTTCTAGACGTTATCAAAGAGCCTTTCAATATTTAAGAAATAATATACTCAGGTACCTACCATGTACACAAACGGGTTTCGGCCATTCAAATCAAATCAAATCAAATCAAATCAAAATATTTTATTTCACATAAACCAGCATGGGCACTTGAAACGTCAGAAGCTAGGTGCACGGTTCCAATTGGTTGTTTCCTATGGAGAAAAGCCGGCAAGAAACTCCACGGTTACTCTTTTAAAAATAAGGGTCTGTTACAATTTTTCAAATTACAGTATTGATAGGTATGGGAGGACAGTGTAAGCCTGTCAACAAGTAACAGGTACTCAACAAAATAGAAAAGGGCAACAAATCTACAGTCTACAAGTTAGGCCTACAACGTTTTCACATTAACAAAATATAGAAGAATCTATATAAAAATAAAAGCCTATTTAAACCAAATGACATGATTGCCAATACAACTGTAACAAATCTGAATTAAAATCCTGTCTACAAAAGCATTTGATAGCAAGCAAGCAAGCAAGCCAGCACGCAAGCATTGATATATAGTACGATTGAAAAGGGTCAGCATCTTCCAAATAATCTCAACGTTTTTAAAATAAGACACAGCGTTGTCAGAAAACATTGTGAAAAAACAAAGTTGTCCAGTTTTATACACAAGTGTTAATAAAATGTAGTATTTTATTTATCTGTATAACTGTTTTTTGTATGGTTTTGGGCTCGTAAAACTGTTCCCGGTATTCTAAATCCTACATGTTGATGAATATCCTGCAAATAAGCAAAGTGTCTAGCATTTAATACAAAAGATAGGTACTGAAGCGATTTAAACGTGTTTTTAATTATATAGGAACTAAAATGCTAAAAATAACACTTGCATTTGCTTTAATTACCATTCATTAATTCTAATTCAATAATGATAAACAAAAGTCTGTACAACGATAGTGTTGAATTAGAACGTTGCGATTAATATCTAGATATCTTTTTTTTTTGTTGCTAAGTTAGAACTAGTTACTCACAATTTTGTATTTTTTATATAGGTCAGTAATCAGTTGCAAAGTACCTGAAAAGAAATGTTTTAAACTAAAAAAAAACAAGGTTATTTTATGCCATGAATTTTACATACCTATACTTTCTCTACCTGAATCTAGCCTTTTTTTTTTTTTTTTTTTTTTTTGGGTGGGAAATCATCAAATGACCTCTCCCGCTCTGGGCGGAGCGGAAGGGCGTGTCAGACTCTTACTGACTAAAACCCAGCCGTGTTCCTTCAGTTGCCTGTGCGCCAGGGCCACGGTAACTCTTTCGAACAATCCGCGAACCTGAATCTAGCCTAACCTTGGGCTCATACAAACTAACTTTTCACTTAAATTACGTAATTTGAAATGCAAATGTTATTCTTTTTCGCCAATTAAGTAGTTTGGAACCATTAGATAAACAGTGACACAGTCCAATCGTTTATTTTTAAAGAAATCCTTATTAGAAATGTTTCTAATTGATATTAACTGAGAAAAAAAATTGCTTGTTGATAGCATTCCCAACAATTTCAAACAAGAAACTCAAGAAATAATTCTGTAAGGATTGTATTAGGTGGTGTTCTGTAGTTTCTGCCTACTATATGGGAAAAAGGCTTAAGTTTATGTATGTATGTATGTAACTTTTGAGCAACGTAGCATACACGCTAATTATGTGTTCTCGGAAACGTTGTAGAGAAATGCACTCTTCTGAGAAAATATTTTATTTTACATACACATTTCCCCATGTCGGTTGGGCACTTATGAACCGTCAGAAGCTAGGTGCATGGTTCCAATAGGTCGTTTCCTATGGAGAAACTCCACGGTTACTCTTTTAAAAATAATTTAATACTCGTAGGTATGGGAGGACAGTGTAGGCCTGTCAAAAAGTACCAGGTACTTAACAAAATAGAAAATAGTCTACAAATCTACAGTCTACAGGTTAGGCCTACAAAGTTCTCACATTCACAAAAAAATAAAAGAATCTATAGACCTAAAAGATATAAATAAAATAATGAAAATAAAAGCCTATTGAAACCAAATGACATGACTGCCATTACAACAGCTTTAACAAATCTGAATTAATATCCTGTCTACAAAAGCCATTAGTAAAGAGTTGAAATTAGAATTGTAGGTATATAATATCAAATAATGATAAGAGAAAAAAAAAATGTAGATTTGATTCATGATCATGATTTGATTAGGATTTGGTTTAGATCCTTTGGCAATTTTTTTTTTCGTCCTTTATGACATACTCTTCTCATTATTTGACATTATATACGAGTACCTACAATTCTAATTTCAACTCTTTACTAATAGCTTTTATGGAGCCATCGTTGGACGGCTGCAGTAGTATATAGTAATACTTATAGGTATAATAAGCTGAAGAGTTTGATTGTATTTTTTATTTTTAGTTTGAACGCGCCCATCTCTGGAACTACCAGTCTGATTTAGAAAATTGTCTTTGCGTTATATAGCCCAATACTTGAGGAAGGTTATAAGGACCTTAGGAGCCGAGGTAAAAGATAAAAAAAAAACAGAAAGAACGCTAAGTGAAAACAAAGTTATATCGCGGGTGGGCGATGTTATTCGACGATGTGGGTCGGGGGAAAAAAAAATCACGCGGACGAAATTGCAGGCAGAAGCCAATAAGTATGTTATACAACTGGTATGTAAATGCGGGGTAATTGCGTAACGCACTCACACAATCCCAATGCCATTAATTTTGACAATTTAGATTATACGATATTGATTGATATTTACGCTGTCGAGTAGACGAATTTATGAAATAAATCAATGTTTCTCATTGTGATAGAAAGTGCGCTATGTACGTTTGCTCAGTAGCAGGTTTGACACAATTAAACACGAGCTATAATTCACTCAGTATGTATTTGGGCAGAGTAACGTCCCTAACATTAGTTCACAATTTATAATGAATGTTAAAAATGATTTGCCTCCCTTTTAATACACTTAACCGTCATATTCAAATCAACTGTCAGTTACTTACTCAATATGTTATGAAATACTAAATGATTGTTATAAAAATCAAATAAATGAGTTATTATGGGAAAATAAGTAGAAAGAATATTATTTAGATATTAATCAAAATATATGAAAGTAATTTAGGAATAACTAAGCAACTACTACGTCATAACCGTCGAGTATCTATCTGGTACTTGTTAACAGTACTCTGTTTCTAATATTACTGCTTTTAGCCTTCGTGGTCTTAACCCATTTCGTCCCATCTCGAAATGCTTTATACCAAAATGCGTTATTTACAAACTAGTTAATGATCAATATTACTTAGAACACCGCATTCTCTAAACTAAAATAAATACCTATCTTCAAAGCAAAATGAAGGAGAAATTCCTTTAGTTGTCGCTTAATACCAAGGCTTTGCAAGCAACGGTTAATGAAATAAAGTGGAGTATAACAAAGTTATGAGGAAGGAAATAAGATGGGGACCACGACCACGTATAGAGGACAAAATATTAATGACATCATACTAGTGAGACACTACGTTAAAATACTGAACAACGTATTTATAAGAGAGTATGGGGAACTGCACTAATTGATTTGGGAAGCGCTGTCCATACAATTATTTAGCTATAAGCAGAGCGGATATTCGGATGCATATTCACCTAAAGTTAATATATAGCTATGAAAGTATGGAAGTGACCATCTTATTTTTTTTTTTTTTAAATCAATTGCATATTTATTTAACTACCGATGCAAATATGTGTATGTAGGTTGTAAGAGGAGGGGTGGGTGTGTTGTAAAAAAAAACATTTTAAATTATATTAAGTACTATTAATTTGGCGTAAATATTACCGCAGCTACAACAACTTTAATCACTACCTTTCGATTGCTATGATTTGGTCCGGTTTGTTCACTGAAATCTGACGTTAGAGGGATTTTCGATACAAAAGCGCATTCAATCATCCGAATATCCGTCGACCCGGGCCTGGTCCTTACCGGACGGCGAGTTGCCCGTTGCTCGCCGTCCGCAAGCCCGCGCCTACGGTGGCCGGGAATCGGCTATCGACTCCCGACGCCCAGGGCGTCTCCTCCTGCGGCGACTACGGGCGTGAGGGCGCAACGATTGCCTCATCCTCACGCGCTCCACCTCCGCGCGCTCATTTGTGAGCATTACTGCTTCGCAGAAGGAGGTGACGGCTTCCCATGCCCTCTCGCTCTATACCATGACCAGAACCAGGGCCGGACGCGAGAAATCGCCGCCGCTGATCGCCTCCGCGAGGACACGGCGATGCTCAGCCCAAGCCGGGCAGACTTCCACTGTACACTGCAGCGTGTCCTCCGCTCCGCACACGGTGGTAACACCCGGGCGTTTCCTCCCGAGTTTACGCTGATCTCGCACTCTACGGAAATCCTATACAATACGAGATCAGCTTATACTGGAAATATATAGCTTGATATGTAGCCGTGTGTATTGCATGATTCCTTTCAAAACCATTTGGTAGGTCCGATAAGAATGTAAAACAAACCATTCTTGACTATACTATGTTGGTTTAGGTAGTTAACTAAATGTAGGTAAAAAAAAAAAAAAACGTGATTCAAGGGGTGCTAAACTTTATATCACAAATTTTAAAATAATTTTATTTATTGAACAGGGCTACAAGCATTAATATTGAAATTTCATTATACAAACCGAGATTAAGTAAAGACATAACAAAGGAAAGAGCTGTTTGTCAATCATTATTATTGCAGTTTCGTAGAACAAAACAATAAGTTACTTGTTATGGGATAAAATACTTAACTTCTATACACGATGCGAAGGAACAATAAAGTTACGTGTGGAAAGTGCACTCTGGATTAATGTGGCTCGAGCCAATTGAGCGATATTGCTCCGGTTGTCTTCGCTTGGAGTGATCACGGCTATATTGAGGACATGAGTGTTCTACTCTAGATTTTAGCTTAACGTAGCGTAGTTGATATTAGACTGTAACTTTAATATCCCTTAGTGAAACACCATCTGGCCAGTCCTGGGTTTCTTACGGTAGCCTGAGTATATTTTTGTAGTCAATTCTATCCAGTCCATATAAGTAAGTGTTAACTTATTTTTAACCGACTTCACAAAAAGGAGGAGGTTCTCAATTCGTCTGTATGTTTTTTTTTTTTTTTTTTTTTTTTTTTTTTTTTTTTTTTTTTTTATGTGTGTTAGCTCATAACTTTTTTCTGGGTGAACCGATTTGGATGATTCTTTTTTTATTTGATAGGTGGTGCTTCACATGTGGTCCCATTTAAATTTGATCAAGGTCTGACCAGTAGTTTTTGAGTTATCTTTAATATTGCATATTTTTTCCACTTAGTTTATATGGATGATGTGTTAATAATTTCCTGTCACTGTTATTTACACACCAAGTAGTGGTATACGAGTTTGTGTGGGGTAGGTACCGCAACTAAAAAGTGAAAAATAAAAACTTTTTTACAAAAAAACAACCGACTTCCAAAAAAAACACTAAAAGACGTGAAAAATAACTTTAATTTCGGAAGTCGGTGACCAAAAACGAAAATACAAAACCAGACACCGACTTCCGAAATTAAAGTTATTTTTCACGTCTTTTAGTGTTTTTTTTGGAAGTCGGTTGTTTTTTTTTAGTATTCTAATAAAGACTAATTTGTTTTCTATCGTTTTTTTTCTTTTACACTGATTACTACTATATGGTTTGGGTATGTATATAGAATTCGTCATACTTTAGTACCCTTATAAATATAATTATATAATTTCGTGTTTCCCTTTTAGTAGTGAATTGATTGCTGTATTCATTTATTTTAGTTTATTGGTCACACAGTGGGTAACCACAGAATTTCATTCAGATGTTCGGTTTTTCGGTATAATATAATTAATTTGTTATCATACGGACGAGTTTCAGATTCCCCACTAGTAACTATGTATTATGAGTAAGCTCATGGTAATAAAATACATCGATTGTTTTTAAACTTTTAATAAGAAATATACACGAATGGAAAATTTTGAAACTGCCATAGTTTGCCATGAGTTGTTAATGTTACGAAGCATGATAATTATCACTTTAGTTCCAACACGGATTAAAACTTAAGGGATTCGCAGCTTGTGGCATATCCGACACGCTGCCATTTTGTTTTTTAACCGACGAAAAAAAAAGGAGGAGGTTCTCAAGTCGACCCGAATATTTATTTTATTTTTATTTTTTTCTCAAAGCTTCCGTGCTCTGTGAATGTAGTATATTATGGGTAGGAGATATATAAACAGACAAAAAATTACAACTAATTATGGTACCCTAAAGTGTCAAGTTTCCGATATATTTGGAGGTAATGATCGCCATATGAGAACTATGTAAATCATTAAAAATGCAGTTATTACGTTTGTACCTATACGCATTCATCCATTGTATTCAAATAATAGTTCCCAGGTTGATTTAACTAACCAAACATTTGCTAAAAAAGAATTGCATTCGCTAAATGTCAAATGTTTAATAACAGCTGCACGCATAGATTATTTAAAGCCGGCGGCGCACGAGTCGTTGCCCGGAAAGTTACCATCTTATAAAATAATATTATGTTTATATAAAAAAATTGAACTGGGTACCTATAGTGTATTTATTTTTATATTTTCGTATGCTGCACTGGTTGATCACGTCATCACGTCAACGCCGGCTGTCGCTGAAAACCAGCGCTGGGGCTCTGTCTTGCATAGGGTCGTAGCATTATGCTGAGTGATTGCCGTTTTGCGTGGATGTGACGCATATTTTCCCCCAACTCGTTCTTTTTCGTATTTGTGTGTTTTTCTCTGCGTCATGTTTACCGCAAATAAACGTATTTTCTTTATTTCTTTAATAAACTAATTATTTGCACGAAAAAACTACTTTTATTAAGTTACTAAATTGCATCACATCGCATGTTAACAACGTAGGTACAGACTTTTTAACTTTTTTGTGCATTTATTTATGCTGTATTCTAATAAATAGTGAAATCAACTTGGGAACTATATTATTTGAATACAATGGAATCCGCATACACACGTAATTACTGCATTTTTAATGGTTTTCATAGTTCTCATAAGGCGATATTTACCTCCAAATATATCGGAACCTTGACACTTTTTCCATATTGCCTTTCATTTTTGTTTGTATAAGTGTCTACTACCTATATTTATTACTTTCATCGTGAGCGGAAACATACATAAACATACATAATATCACGCCTGTATTCCCCGAAGGGTTAACCAGAGGTGTAGGTACCTATAGCACACCCACATTTCGCCAGTTATGTTTAAGTCCCATCTAATAGAGGGCGAGCCTATTGCCATCAACCGGGCACAAATCCAGACTCCGGGCTGCTAACGAGAAATTCCAAATGGAAAAACCCGATAACACTTTGCCCGACCCGGGAATCGAACCCAGGACCTCATGCTCAGCAGTAGCGCTTGCGGCCACTAGACCAACGAGGCAGTCAACGAAACCGAAACCGACGAACTGACCGACCGACGACCGTTTCCATGAGCGGACACTTTGAAAAATAAAATCAAAATGGCGGCGGATTGATATGCCAGCTTCCGTAGGAAAACCTCCGAACCCCTTTAATTCTAGACAGCTAAAAACCTACTCATACACCTATCAGTTTCAGGTTTCTTTAAAATTGATGAACTGTAGAGAAAAAAAACTAACCATATGTTATTATTATTAATACATACATCTATTAGTTAGAACATATTGTTAATAAATATTCTTACCACTGATTCCACAGGCGGGTTTCCTCCAGCTTCGACTAGCAAAACCTTGATATTGTATTTTGCAAGTGCACTAGCTATCACACATCCTGCCGTTCCTCCACCAACTATGATGAAATCGTACTTAGCTTCATCTGAAAACAGTTTGAAGTATACATAGACTGAATAGTAGTAGAGCTATACGTATGCTAGCAGTATACGTGGTGAATTTTGAACCCTTAAGGTTCATTATCCTGTGTGTGTGTGTGTTTGTAGACGGTTAAGTATTCACCGTAAATTTGTGAAGGAGGTCGTCCGAAGTAGAACTACCGACTTTTCTATTTTTGCTGTAAAGCAGCGTTACGGTATACTATACCTTAGGGTAAGGAGCCGGAGTATTTACATGCACATGAGGGTTGTTAGTCTTTTCTCAGTGTTGTAAACGCATTTACGATGCCATTGGTCTCTTATTTAAAACTTATCCTACGGGAACGTGCTATCTACCGAAACAAAAAGTAGCCCATGTTACTCCTTATAACATCAGTCAGCCCCGTCAAAATTAGTCCAGTCGTTTCGGAGATTAGCCGGAACAAACAGACACACAGATATACAAAAAATGTTAAAAAAAAAACTTCACTTCACCATCAGCTCCAGTTCTTTTGGTTCTTACCAGGAGAAGTCCTCAACAATTAACGTCCCTGCATCGGGGAAAGGAATATTTTGTAAAAGGTGATGAGCAGTTGACATTAGGCTATTGTAACTTAGATAAATTAATAACTGACTCACTAAAAAGTGAAAAATAAAAAACTTTTTTACAAAAAAAAAACAACCGATTTCAATAAAAACACACTACAAAGTGAAAAATAACTTTAATTTCGGAAGTCGGTGTCTTTGGATCTGTTTTTAGTTTCTTTGCCACCGACTTCCGAAATTAAAGTTATTTTTCACTTTGTAGTGTGTTTTTATTGAAATCGGTTGTTTTTTTTTTGTAAAAAAGTTTTTCTTTTTCACTTTTTAGTGAGTCAGTTATTAATTTATCTAAGTTACAATAGCCTAATGTCAACTGCTCATCACCTTTTACAAAATATTCCTTTCCCCGATGCAGGGACGTTAATTGTTGAGGACTTCTCCTGGTAAGAACCAAAAGAACTGGAGCTGATGGTGAAGCCACCTTCAGCTCCATTTCAACATATACATTGAGATGAGCATAAATTGCTTAGCAAACATATTAAAGTAATAGAATTGCAACCCGTGAAATACTTATTATTGAGTAGTTCCGGTTGCCACCAATGGCCTTCATCATCAGTTCCACTTCACCGAATGGTGCTTTCCGAGAGCAAATGCACGAGTTACTATAAAAAATACCCAAATCGCTATAGGTGTGCCTATAAAAGTTGAGGATTTCCCTCGATTTCCATGGGATCCCTTCATCAGATTCTGACTTGGTGACAATGAGACCACTTTGAGAGCATACCCTTTCGAACAAAAAAATAATTTTGCAAATCCGTCTATATATGACGGAGTTATGCCCAAAGATATATAAAAAAAAAAAAATGTTAACGTCCGAATTGATAACCTCCTCCTTTTTGAAGTCGGTTAAAAAGCTGTTATTTTGACATTACAAATAGCCGCTTTAATTTTATTTATATGTATATATGCATGTATATTGTATAGATAAGATCTCTATAAGCAGGTGCTGTGACTAGTTATCATCACGGTAGTAGCTTACTTGTTAGCCATCCAATAACACACAGTATTTAATAAAATAATATTAAAGTTACCTTCAACGCAAGCAAGCGGTGGCCACAGGTGTGAATATATCTGCAAAATATTTAACAAGACAAATAAATTTTGCACTTTTAAAAAATTGGTTACTGCTGTTGCTGTGTCGATTATTTGGCGCTGCTGTAAAAAAAAAAACAATATAAGTTAAGGTGATTAGACTACTAGAAGGTTATTTTCAGCGAAATTGTATAATATTATGTCAAATTTTAATTAAACAATTATTGAAATAAAAAAGTTAAAGAACTTCCAAGAGACAATGAATCAATCCGTGTTCTATTTAGTCTACCAAACGATTAATAGGATAAGAATTTAGCCGTCGCAGTAGCTCTTTATAATTAATAGTGTCTGCACCAAAGGCTATGATAAGTTTTTTATTGACACTATACTAAAATGTTAACGTTGATAAATTGGTGAAAATACGTCATTGGAATTTGATAGCACCTAATTGGAGCATAATTTAGCATTCATTAGGGGCCAACCAATGATGCTTTCTACTAAATTGTATGTGCATACAAACTACGGTGAAATAATAATATATATTTTTGAACATTATAAAATAACTTGAATAAGTGTAAAACAATTTAAACACACAACCTTTAACAACATTTACTACTAATACTACTACTACTAATAATACTACTACTATTAGCTTGCATCATCCCACTGCTGGGCAAAGGCCTCTCCCCATGAGTTCCAGCTCTTTCGATCCAGGGCTAGAGTGGACCACTGGTCGTTTGTTTTCTCTTGATTGTCCTGCCATCTTCTACGGGGTCTGCCGCGCCGCCTTCTGGCTGTGTCAGGGCTCCTTGTAGTGGTTATTTTGGCCCATTTCTCATTGGACATGCCGACCGACGTGGCCAGCCCAGTCCCACTTCAGCTTAGCGGCTTTTTGAGCAACGTCAGTAATCTGTGTTTTAGAGCACAGTGTGGTGTTGCGAATACGGTCTGTCAGTTTTACACCTAGAATACTACGCTCCATTGTACGTTGGCAAACCTTGAGTTTGGACTTTTGAATGTTTGTCAAAGACCAAGTCTGGGCTCCATAGGTCAAAATGGGAAGGGTCCATAATTTTACGCTTTAGTGACAAAGGAAGATTTCCTTTCATAAGCTCTTTCATAGACCGGTAGCTCTTCCAGGCATTTTCAGTATGTCTTAAGACTTCCTTGTCTTGTCTCGACTGGAAAGAGACTAACTGGCCCATGTAGATGTATTCATGGACATATTGTAATTCTTCTTCATTCACTCTGATCCTATATTTAGTGGTGTTTGACATTAGCTTGGTCTTAGACTTGTTCATTGCCAGACCAACCTCAAGGCTTGCATCACTGAGTTGGTTAACATCAGCTCCAGTTCTGCCGCCGTGGAAGAGAATACGACAATGTCTTCAGCGAAGCGGAGGTTTATTAACCGAACTCCGCCGACTTCAATGCCGCATCTCTCCCAACTTGCCATTATCTTTTTAAATACTTCTTCAAGAACACTGTTAAAAAGTTTGAGTGAAAGTGGGTTTCCTTTTTTTACGCCTTTTTCAATACAGAATGATGGTCCGGCTGTTTTTAATCTAATTGAAGCAGTGTGTGTGTGTAGTGTGTGTGTGCTGATGTAGGTGGGATAAATGTCTTGGTTGTTCAGTCCGTCGAATATAGCATCGTGTGTCAGACTATGGAAAGCTTTCGAGTAGTCGATGAAGGCAAGGTATATTGGTTTATTGAACTCTTGACATTCTTCAATTATTTGGTTTATTGCATGTAGATGACCAGTAGTGGAGAGGCCTGGTCGAAAGCCAGCTTGTTGTGGATCGAGCTTGTTGTGTTTGTCCAATTGGGGCGAGACACGATTATCTATGACTTCAATGAAAGCTTTATAGAGATGTGATACAAGAATAAACATTTATTACAACCACAACATTTATTACGAACAAAGATTATGACCTTTAATCAACAAATCAATAACTTTCTGAGCGATCATGAAAACAGCAGCTTGAATAGTTCATCCTACAATTTTAGGGATGACACTAGCATTAGCTATTCGGAGTTTCTGGACACCCATTTTGAATCTACGACCGATCCCATTACACAGGTACCAACATACATGTGTGACGCAACCATCATTCCTCGGATGTAGCATCTCCAATAAGCAAGAGTTCCTCAATTTGAGGAACCACCAGCTCAGCGTTCACGCTTTTGGAAAATGTTTTATTTAGTACTGCGTTGTAATGATCAACACACCTGTTCTTCTAAGTCTTTTTGATGAGAATAGTAACGAGAAATTATTATAGGTTTAGCTTTTGGATCCTTAGAGCCAAGAAGAACCTGTCCTCGTGAGTCAGGATACAGAAGGTAATGGATGACGAAGTGTACTTGCCTTCCAGGAATGTCTTTGTTGAGTTGGTCACACAGGTCATCATTGAAATTTAAAATAAAGGCGCAGATTTGTAAGAAAAATATTTGATTAGCAACAACGAAACCGAGGATCTGGTAACCAGCGTGGCTTTGACACTTATTCAATGCAACGTATCCCTCCACAAATGGTACAATAAATTTATGAGGATTTGATGGGAGCACAGATAAAGCTTTTCCCAGTGTTGGGTTTGCTTTGGATTCCACTATAAATCCTGCCAAACTACCAACGGCTCATCTCGGCGGCAATCAACGAGCGGAAGTTGTAAAGGTTCCCGACGCTCCCACGCCAGCAAGTGTGGCGCCAAAGTCAGTCGCAAGACCGAACGAACAGAGCCTGCACGCTGTCGTTGCACGCGTTCTAAAAATCTAACAAAACTTGAGTGGCTGAACCATATAAATACCTAGTAAAATCCGTAAAACTATCAGCTCGTCCCGGGACGAATCGGAGCAGTACCAACATTCTGGTGGCAGAACTGGTCGGCGGCGGGTAAGTGAGGGCACTTTTCAAGTATATTGAATAAATCTTTACACCCATTTTATACAGTAGAATAAATGTCGTTTGATCATGTGCACCTCGTGCACTGACTGGACAGGTCCACTCAATCTGGGTGGTTCTTTCCTCAAAAGACCATTTCAGATACCAATCTACACGGTCTGACCGAGATTATGTCTGAACTTTAAAAGAGACTGTGACCTCTGAGTTTGTTTCGGCCTTTCTTCTCAGAGTAGTCAGATAGGAAACGCCATCCTCATCTAGTTTAAAAAATATGATTGACGTGTAAAAGTGTTTGTACAAACCTACTTACAGAAATAAAATCATTTATCATTTATCATGAAGGTTCTGACCTAATGGAAGATTGGAAATCACCTTAATATTTTTAATCTCTAAATGTTTCTTTGGTCTAATGCCTGAGAGCATAAGCAATTGAGGAGTCTTAAAAACTCCAGAAATTATAAGTACATATTTTCTTGCTTTTATTGTTATGACTTTATTATTTTTTGTGTTAATTTGCACTTAAACGGCATTCTTATTTTTATCAAATAATATTTTTGTTACTAAGGAATACAGCATGACATTCAAATTAGGATTATCTTTTCAGGGCTATTATAACCATTAGCTGCACTTTGCCGTATGCGGCTGCCGATTGTTAAATATTTATTTATTTATTATAACTTTCTGCACAAATGCAAAAAATGTGTACAAAGTCGGGCTTAATGCTTGAGGCATTTTCTACCAGTCAATCTTAGGGTGATGTAGAGACAAAACATGGCAGGTGCAATACACGAGATATATAGCTCAGAAATAACTATAAAATACAAGAATAAATACTAATACACAAATATTAATTTGTATATCCAAGGGTATGATTCGCGTTAAAATCCAGGACTACATTATGTCCCAATTCTTTGTATGATTTGAAAGAGTCATCATTTATAGCAGAATGATACTTCGTTGTTCTTATTTTACCATTAGTTCCATGGAAAACTTTGTCGGGTGAGTTTAGAATTGTAGTGTCAACTAGTTTTTCGCATCTTTGGAATAATGGACATACGTCATTCCAAGACCCAGAGGTGTCATTGGTAATTTTCGCACATTCATCGTAGTCCTTAGGGTTGCCGATCCCGTAAAACATGTAATTGACATTCCCGGAGAACCAGTCCAGAACTTTTCCTTGCTGTATTTGTGAAACGTGTTTATTGTGATTGAACATCACGCATTCGTTGGGTGTTGGAGTTAGGTTCCAGTCGAATTTCGTCGCTTTTAAAAACGGAAACGTGTCTGGTAGCTAAAAACAAACAATGGATGTTTTAATCTTTAGGTAAAATTCTAGCTCCTATTGTTTTTTTTGTAGAATACTACCCACACTCTCTAAAGGTGGTTCACCCCCAGCTTCAACGAGCAATACGCTGACATTGCACAGTTTAGCAAGTTGACCAGCAATCAAGCAACCTTCTGTTACTCCACCTATGATTATAAAATCATACCTTGCACCATCTGATAGGAAAATTAAGGTTATCCTTAGACGTAAGTATTTTTCAAATCTAAGAAACTGAAATCATTGTATAATAATCCCAAAAACTAGTAATCGCTTGGAAACATTTAAAACTAAACTTTTAAGTAAATTACCATTTTTGTCGACTAATGATGACCCTAATGAACAATATAATGATTTCTTTATTATGTATTGCACACAATTTAATAACACATTCATTCCAAAGACTTTTTCGGTGAATAGTAACGCTTCCTTCAGTGACTGGGCCACCATTGGTATACATAAAAGTAGAAAACGACTTTATGAATTATATGATGAACGGACTTGTATAAACACTGCTGAATTTAATTTGTATGTTAAAAATTATTCTAAATTATTTGAAAAAGTTTGTAGTATGGCCAAGTCACGTTATTTGAGTTCAAAAATTAAAAATAGTAGTAATGTAATTAAAATGACATGGAGTATCATTAACAGCGAAACGGAAAGGTCTTGCAACCGGTGTAGTAACTACAGCCATGATGTTGATAACAATATAATTAATTCAGATTCACAAGTCGCCACGGCCTTTGATAATTTCTTTGCAGATGTTACCGTATCCACTACTAAATCTCTAAACTCATCACCCACTGCTGCAGAGTCTTTACTTAAGGAAAACGTTCCTGTTTGTGATTCTGAATTTCATTTCCAATATGTCACCTGTAAAGATATAATTAAAACCTTTCACACATTAAATGTTAAAAAGACCGCAGATCTATGGGGTAATTCTGTGGACGTTGCTAAGTCGATAATAAACATTGTAGCACCTACTTTAGCCATTATTTTTAATAATTGTATTGACCGTGGTGAGTTTCCTGATCTTATGAAAAACAGTAAAATAATACCGTTATTTAAATCAGGTAGTACATCAGACCCTACTAATTATAGACCTATTTCGGTACTACCTACCTTTAGTAAAATTTTCGAAAAACTTATTTTGAATCAAATGCAAAGATTTTTTACTAAACACAAATTACTGCATAACAAACAGTTCGGTTTTACAAGGGGTCGTTCGACTACTGATGCCGGAGTTGAACTTTTAGGATATGTTTATAATGCATGGGAGGACAAATGCGATGCTTTGGGAATCTTTTGCAATTTGTCCAAGGCATTCGATTGTGTTCTTCATGAAACATTAATCAGGAAACTACACCACTACGGAATCCGAAACGCCTCTCTGGATCTTCTTACTTCTTACTTAAGAGATAGGATTCAGAGAGTTGATGTTAACGGAAAAAGATCACCCGGATCTGTAGTAAGAATGGGGGTCCCCCAGGGCTCAATTCTTGGGCCATTTTTATTTCTTATTTATATGAATGACTTGCCTTACCTCATAAAAGATAAACATGATATAGTGTTGTTTGCAGACGACACTTCACTTTTATTTAAACTCAAAAGTCAGCAGCTGGTTACTTACAATGTAAATAGCGCCCTCGCAGTAGTAGTTAACTGGTTTAATGTTAATAACCTACTTCATAACCAGAAAAAAACTAAATGTATTAAGTTTACGATACCTCATGTTAGACAAGTAGAAACTAGTGTTCTCATAGAGGGTGAAGTACTGAAACCCGAAAATACCACAATATTCTTAGGCATAACTTTGGATACCAAGCTTCAATGGGGCCCCCACATAGATAAATTGTCAAAAAAGTTTAGCTCTGCAGCATACGCCGTTAGAAAAATTCGTGGTTTAACTAATTTACAGACAGCCCGTTTAGTATACTTTAGTTATTTTCATAGTGTGATGTCGTACGGTATTCTGTTGTGGGGAAATGCCGCCGATATCTAGACAATTTTTGTTTTACAAAAAAGGGCAGTTCGTTCAATTTATAAATTAAGTCCCAGCCACTCCCTCAGAGATAAATTTAAAGAGATTAATATAATTACCGTGCCTTTTTAGTATATTTATGAAAATCTTTTGTATGCACATAAAAATGTTAATCTGTTTAAAAAATACAGCGATATCCACAATATAAATACTAGAAACAAACACAAATTTATTGTTCCTACAACCAGGCTCAATAAAATAGGTGGCTCGTTTAGATGCCAATGTATACGTTTTTATAATAAACTTCCTAGCCATATTCAAGATCTAAGCTTTAATAAATTCAAATCTATATATTAAACGGAAACCATGCCAGGAAGCCTATGATACTGTGAAATACTATATTGAGGACAAAAAGGCTTGGGATTGAGCTGCTCCAATAAATTTACACGGTGAATGTTGATTTTAATTTGCTAACTATTTTAGACATGAATATTTACCGTACTGTAAAAAGTATTATATTATTTTCATTATTGTGAATACGAGGACCCACGGGTCATTGTGTCAGTTTTATACTTGATCTGGCAGTTTAAGTAGTTTATGCGGCCTACCCAAATGTCCTTTCTTTAGTATTGTTCGTCGAATCGTTTAGCTCCTTAAATTCCGAGTTGAGCTGCACGATTATTAACAAATGCGTGCACTGACTGGACAGGTCCACTCAATCTGTTTGGTTCTTTCTTCAAAAGACCATTTCAGACACTAATGTACATGGTATTCACATGATCTTGCCAAGATTATGTCTGGAATTTAAAAGAGACTGTGACCTCTGAGTTTGTTTCGGCCTTTCTTCTCAGAGTAGTCAGATAGGAAACGCAAACCTCATCTAGTTTAAAAATTATGATTGCCGTGTAAAAGTGTTTGTACAAAACTACTTACAGAAATAAAATCATTTATCATTTATAATGTGTGCCTTTCATTTATATTTTTAACACTTTACGGGACACTAAACGCCCCTAGATGTAATAACGATAAAACTTCTATAGTGGCTCGTTCAGTCTTCTTCAACCGATTAAAGATGAAGAACAAACTAGGATCCTCATAGTCTGTTGAACTGTGTGGTGTTGCTAAGAAACAGTAGTATTTTTCTCCTTAAAAAGAACACTGCTAATTATTTTAACTTGTTTCCACAAAATAGTACCGTTACCTTTCAAGATGGCTGATCTTGACCACAACAATGAGCCTAACTCTGGAAAGGCCAACAAGCTCAATACTCAATACTCAATTCTTTATTGCTCAATATGTTTGGTCCTTTCCTCAAGTTTGATAATCTGTCGCTACTGTATCCATGCTTTCTTTGGGTATTTCAACTTTTTATTGTATAGTTTGTTCATCTTATATATTTTTTTAATATAAGATGTTTAGTTTTATTAGGTACAGTCAACCACAAAAGTCAATTAACACTGTATTTTTACATAGTATCTAAATTGATACAAATTTTTTCGATACAGTTTTTCCATAATTTAATGTAATAGCTAAGAGGTAACATAATAGTCTTAAGCTTTTATGTTAGTTGTGTTGTTATATTGTGAATATTTAATAAATTACTAAGATGTAATAATAAGTAAAATTAAAAAGCTCCCGACACAAAAAAGAGCTGATGACTTTGAAACGGCTGAACCGATTTTGATTAAAAAATCATGTCTAAGAACTACCTCTAGTTAACCTGCTTTCAAATAATAAAATCCACATAGAAATAGGTTCACCCGTTTAAGAGCAACGGTGCCGCAGACAGACACACAAACACATAGCGGTCAAACTTGTAGCACCCTTCTTTTTGCGACGGGGGTTAAAAACTGAAGTGTTAATTGAACGTGTTACTAATCGTACGTACTTATTGCAATCTGATTATTTGAATTGATGTAAACTTTCAAATGATTTCGTAATTTACAGGCAACAAAAAAAGGATATATTAAATAAAATACCTGCTAACAAGAAGATTAAAAAAAAAACACATATACCTACATAGCCACTTAGGAAACATCAGAAGCTTGGTTCCAGGTTCCAATTGGTCGTTTCCTATGGAGAAAAGCCGGCATGAGACTACACTGGACCATGCTTCACCAGCTCATAGACCTCACTCACAAAGAACAAAAAATAAGACACCAAAAATAACAAACGCATTTTAAGTAAAAGCAATTAAGAAACACAGAATTTCTCCAATTACGAGTGAAGAGAACACCGTAAAAAACATGAATAACGATTTTAGTCCGTAAATAGGAATTAGGAGCAGGTAGTAATCTTTGTTCAAACCCGACAGCTTTGCAGTAAACAATTACCTATGTTGATAAGAACTAATTCTACGCACGTTTCTATTAAAGTTTAATTAATTACCTTCACATCGTGTTAAGTTGCTTACATAATCCAACGACTGCAAAAAAACGATTATATCTTGGAATAAGAATTTGAACATCTCTGTAGTTCTAATGACACTACTTAATAATAACATCACTCCTGCATTCCGCAAAGGATCAGGCAGAGGTGCATCTATAGTACACCCACATTTCACCAGTTATGTTTAAGTCCCATGTAACAAGGGTGAGCCTATTGACATCAACCAGGCACAAATCACCATCCAGGCTGCTACTGAGAAATTCTAGATAACCTAATAGCAGTTTGCCCGATCCGGGAATCGAACCCAGAACCTCATGTTTAGCAGTCGCTCTGGTGACCACTACATCTACGAGGCAGTCAATACATTTTGTTTGATATAAATAAGCAACATACAATCAATATCTTCACGACCGAGAATTTATTATATATCTATGTATAGCTATATCTATCGGTACATAGTATAAAACAAAATTGCTTTTCTAGTCTGTCTGTGTGACCGCTTGGTTCTCCTAAAATTTGCAATGGATTTTGATGTGGTTTTCAGATTAATTCAGAGAATTTATTACTGAAGGATTATGTGTATTATAAATTAATAATTAACTAAGAAGTAGCCGAAAAATCTCCATGTTTTGACATATTGCCACATCGGTATAACGTGCCCGTGGGTTCGCTAGTTACAAATAACGCTTCCACGATTAGTATTTATTGTAAGAGATTCTTGAAGTGTATTTAGGATCATCTTCTAACAACAGATCTCTTGTTAGAGCATTTAGGTAACTAACCCTCAATAATGAAACAGTTTATAAGGAATTAAAATAAAATTAAGTCACAGGTTATTTTAAAATAATTTATTGAGAACAAATTTTGTAATGTTTCACTAAAATATCCGAGAGCTTCTGTGCGATGATCATAACTGTCCCTTGTATAGAAGACCCAACAATTTTAGGCATAACACTAGCATCACCTATACGAAGGTTATTTACTCCTATAACTCTTAGTTTAGAATCCACAACAGATCCCATGCCGCAAGTACCAGCATAGTTGTGTGAAGTAGTACTCATTCCTAGGGTATAACACTTCCAATAATCGCTGGAACCAAACTTCATTCCGGCACACGTTTCCAATTCAGGATCCAAAAATTTTGCATTAATACTCTTATAATATGAGGTGTTTAGTATACCATTGTAATGCTCCAGGTATTTAGCATGGCGTTCCAAATCTCTTATATTAGAATAATATCCAGGATCGATTATTGGACAATCTTCAGGATCATTGCTATTGAGAAGAATTCTACCTCGAGAATCAGAATACAAAAGATGATGGGTGATGAAATGTACTTGTCTATTATGCATTTTTTTATATAAACGTTCACAAAGCTCATCTTTAAAGCTGAATACGAATCCACAGAGTACTAAAAAGTATTTTGGATCGGTGATGACTCCACTCAGAACTTGATAGTCCGCATGATTTTGGCACTCACTGATGGCCACCCGTCCTTCCATAACCTCTACGCGAAATTCATGAGCATTTTGTGGTGGTACAGGAGTTGCTTGTCCCATTTTGTGAAGCACAATATTTGTTGGATGATCTTGGAAGTTTTGTTCCACAGAAAGATCCGAAATCACTTTGATTCCTTTGCTCTCCAAATGTTCTTTGGGTCCAATGCCAGAAAGCATAAGCAACTGAGCTGATTTTATAGTGCCAGCAGTAACAATAACCTCTTTCTTTGCATAGACAGTTAATATTTTCTTATCTTTTGTAAGAATTCTCGCTCCAATAGCGCGTTTGTTACCATCAAAAATAATCGTCGTTGCCAAAGAATTGTACATAACCTTTAAGCAGGGGTTATCTTTTTCAGAACTCAGAAATGAGTATGCTGTGCTCTGACGGATGCCACTGCCAATAGTGAAATAAGCGTTGGTGAACCCAGTAGTGTTCTTTGGGTTGATATCGTTCAGAACTCTGTGTCCCAATTCTTTGTACGATTGGAAGTATCCATCATTTATCTTCGAATGGTATTTCTTAATTTGAACATTACCTTTCGTACCGTGAAAGAAAACGTCGGGTGAATTGATAATATTTTCGTCGATGATTTTTTCAGTTTTTTTGATAAAGGGACACAGTTTCTTGTAGGACCAGCTCGGGTCACTCGTGATGTCTACCCATTCCTCATAGTCTTTAGGGTGCCCGATGCCATAGAACATGAAGTTGGCTTGCGCTGATCCTCCAAGTACTTTGCCTTGCTGCATTTCTGTTACTCCTCCTTTGTGATATCGCATAGTAGTTTCATTTCGCACTGATGTCAAATTCCAATCGATGTCCGTATTCTTTAAATATTGAACTAATCCTGGAAGCTGATAAAATAACAGGTATTTAAATATGTACTTTTTCTTTCATCAATAGTAATACAAGTTACTTGATTGCAGATTTTCCTGAGTCTTTTATCAATTATTACGACACTTTACAAAGAGATCATTAAAATTTCGTTGATTGAAGGTATATATCTTCCAATAAGACTTGCTTTAAGATAGACTATATTAAAATACGTGTTATTTCTGTTTTTGCAGAGACAAAGATATTTTAATGACTTCTTTTGACACATGATAGGTAGAGTTATCTGAAGCCTATATAATAAAACTAACAGGACTGTCGTGACAAAGCTGTCAATTTTGAATTTTTTTGCCCAATATGTCGCATTGTCAGTTATATTAAATAGGCCCTTGGTCTAGTCACATACCTATAATCCACTTTTAAGTCACATATACAGCCTGTAAAAAGACCTAAGACCATAACAACTACTAATTTGTGAATGTCGCAATGGCATGTAAGCTGCCTATAACATAGTTTTGTGAAAGTGAAAGGCTTCTATTACGTGCATTAAATGAGTAAATGTTGATTAAACTTCACGATTACACAATCTATTTTGTTTATCAGATATACGTTGTCAGAATATTGAAAAATCAGCTCTCATAATAATTCTTCGATTAAATTAGCCAAACTTAAATAATTACCTCAGCTTCAAAAGTAGGTTCACCACCCGCTTCTATGAGCAGAACATTCACTTTTAGTTTAACTAGATTACTAGCTATAATACACCCTGCCGTTCCACCTCCTATTATTACAAAGTCGGCTTTGAATCCATCTGAAAAACAATTATTATTATTGTCAGGAGATTATAAATATAGTTCGTAGTAAATGATAGAGGTCTATGTGGTCAGCTAGGCAGACGCCCTATATCAACTCAGCATTTCCGCCTGCGGTGAAATAACAGGCTCAATAAACATTACAAAATTATCTTGAATGATTGAAATTTTGTTGGCAAATACTTGAGGGTTTTGCAGGTAAATCGGCGGTAATCACATTCCATTAGGACTATAGGTTTGATGGTCCACCCAATTCATAGCAACTATCAATTTAACATAAACATAACTTCACGCCTTGTTTTCCTGGGTTGGTAGAGGTTTCCCCTCACGTACACTCACGTCATCCACATTTCGCCAGTTATGTTCAAGTCTCATGTAATAGCCGGTGAGCCTATTGCTATTACCGGGCTCTTTTACTTTAACATAAAAATTGTTCATTAACATAATTTTGTCGCCCCGAGCAGGACCTTTGCTAGCAATTCTTTACCAGACAATTCAGTATTTTAGTTTCCTTACACTCTAAAATAAAAATAAACTTAATGAATTTAGTAAAAAATATCCAAAATACCTTCTACAATAGCTGGTTGAGGCCACTGAAGCCCAGCTAGGTTAAGACACGTTAAAAATTTCAGGATGTTCTGTTTTTTTATAAAGTTCGCAAGTATTTGCGAAGCCGTCTCCATATTGTTTTTGAAAATTTATAATATTGGTGAAATCTGGAATTAAGATTTATTAGTATTTTAGAAACAATGACGCAGAAGTTTTCGCGTCGAAGAAACGCCCGTACAAGCTTTATGCCCACTTGCACCACAAATCACTCAATACGTTAGCGCTAAAAAAGATTTAAAACATCCTGCTGTCTCTGTCATCTTCAAACGACTGTTTGAAATAGAACTATGTTTTAAATTCGTTTAACGAAAAAAATAGATATTGTACCTACATTATGTTAAAACCACATTTAAAAGTTTTCCATTATTAACTTAGTTAAATAAGGTAAGACTTACCTCCGTGAATTCGAAGTTAGAATTCTATTTTTCTTTACATTTTCAACTACTAATATACTACATTTCCAAACCAGTTGATATATTTTTAGAAAAATAAATTGTAAAATAAGATAAGATATCTATAATTGAAAGTAAAATGAAGTCACTAAATAACTAGTTATAGTCACGATGAATAAGGCTACGGTCACATTGCGTCGAATAGTGAGAAAAAAATATAATATTTATTACCAATAGATGAGTGAGCGGTAAACAAAAGACTGTGTAAGCCACCCACGATGAAAAACAAGCAAGGAACGCAGTCCAACCCATCTACCAAATATGCACCCAGCGAGGTAATTACTTAACACACTAACAGTAGGAATGGTTTTCATTTTGGCAGTTCAACCAAATTCTTTGCATTATTTACGTTTTTGAGCAGACAAATTTTTCGAACATATGAAGCAATGGATTAGCAATTATAGGCTTCAAAATTATTCAGATTCTGATAGATAGTGTGACGCAATTACGGTGATGGCGAAATATTTTATTTTATTTAATTTCCTGAATTTGATGTTACAATTAATATAATTGCATAGTTTAGCAAGTTGACCAGCAATCAAGCAACCATCTGTTCCTCCACCTATGATTATAAAATCATACCTTGCACCATCTGATAGGAAATTTAAGGTTATTCTTAGACATAAGTATTTTTCAAATCTAAGAAACTGAATTCATTGTAGAATGTGTGCCTTTCATTTATATTTTTAACACTTTGCGGGTCACTAAACACCCCTAGCTGTAATATCGATAAAACTTCTATAGTGGCTCGTTCAGTCTTCTTCAACCGATTAATGATGAAGAACAAACTAGGATCCTCATAGTCTGTTGAACTTTGTGGTGTTGCTACGAAAAAGTAGTATTTTGCTCTTTAAAAAGAATACTGCTAATTATTTTAACTTATTTCCACAGAATAGTACCGTTACCTTTCACGACGGCTGATCTTGACCACAACAATGAGCCTAACTCCGGAAAGGCCAACAAGCTCAATACTCATTTCTTTATTGCTTAATATGTGTTGTCCTTTCCTCAGGTTTGATAATACTGTCGCTGCTGTATCCAAGGGTTTGTCAACTTTTTACTGTCTTAAGTTTCTTCATCAATTTTTTTTTTTTAATATGAGATGTTTAGCTTTATTAGGTACACTCAACAACAAAAGTCGATTAACACTGTATTTTTTACATAGTATCTAAATTTATATAAAATGATTCGATACAGTTTTTTTTCCTTAATTTCATGTAAGAGGTAACATAATAGTCTTAAGATCGCATGTCATATGTGTTGTTATTTTGTGAATATTTTACTCAATAACTAAGATTTAATAATACTAGATATTTTTTTTTTAAAACCCGACACAAAAAGAACTGATGACCTTGAAACGGCTGAACTGATTTTGATAAAAACATGTCTAAGAACCACTGCTAGAAAACCTGCTTTCAAATAAAAAAATCCGCATTCAAATCGGTTCATCCGTTTAAGAGCAACGGTGCCGCAGACAGACACACAAACACATAGCCGTCAAACTTGTAGCACCCTTCTTTTGCGACGGGGGTTAAAAACTGAAGTGTTAATTGAACTTGTTACTAATCGCACGTACTTATTGCAATCTGATTATTTGAATTGATTTAAACTTTCAAATGATTTCGTAATTTACAGGCAACAAAAAAAGGATATATTAAATAAAATACCTGCTAACAAGAAGATTAAAAAAAAAAACACATATACCTACATAGCCACTTAGGAAACATCAGAAGCTTGGTTCCAGGTTCCAATTGGTCGTTTCCTATGGAGAAAAGCCGGCATGAGACTACACTGGACCATGCTTCACCAGCTCATAGACCTCACTCACAAAGAACAAAAAATAAGACACCAAAAATAACAAACGCATTTTAAGTAAAAGTAATTAAGAAACATAGAATTTCTCCAATTACGAGTGAAGAGAACACCGTAAAAAACATGAATAACGATTTTAGTCCGTAAATAGGAATTAGGAGCAGGTAGTAATCTTTGTTCAAACCCGACAGCTTTGCAGTAATCAATTACCTATGTTGATAAGAACTAATTCTACGCACGTTTCTATTAAAGTTTAATTAATTACCTTCACATCGTGTTAAGTTGCTTACATAATCCAACGACTGCAAAAAAACGATTATATCTTGGAATAAGAATTTGAACATCCCTGTAGTTCTAATGACACTACTTAATAATAACATCACTCCTGCATTCCGCAAAGGATCAGGCAGAGGTGCATCTATAGTACACCCACATTTCACCAGTTATGTTTAAGTCCCATGTAACAAGGGTGAGCCTATTGACATCAACCAGGCACAAAACCCGACTCCAGGCTGCTACTGAGAAAATCCAGGTAACCTAAAAACAGTTTGCCCGACCCGGGAATCGAACCCAGAAGCTCATGTTTAGCAGTAGCTCTGGTGACCACTACACCTACGAGGCATTCAATACATTTTGTTTGAAATAATCAAAATCTAATTAGAATTTAATTTGATAGAATCAAAATCTAATTACATACAATCAATATCTTCAAGACCGAGAAGTTCTTATATATCTATGTATAACTATATCTATCGGTACATGGTATAAAACATAAACGCTTTTCAAGTATGTCTGTTTGACCGCATGGTTCTCTTAAAATGAGCAATGGATTTTTATGTGGTTTTCAGATTAATTCATAGAATTTATTACAGAAGGATGATGTGTATTATTAATTAATAATTAACTAAGAAGTAGCCGAAAAATCTCCATGTTTTGACATATAGCCACATCGGTATAACACGCCCGTGGGTTCGCTAGTTTCAAATAACGCTTCCACGATTAGTATTTATTGTAAGAGATTATTGAAGTGTATTTAGGATCATCTTCTAACAACAGATCTCGTGTTAGAGTATTTAGGTAACTAACCCTCAATAATTAAACAGTTTATAAGGAATTAAAATAAAATAAAGGTACACGTTATTTCAAAATAATTTATTGAGAACAAATATTGTAATGTTTGACTAAAATATCCGAGAGCTTCTGTGCGATGATCATAACTGTCCCTTGAATAGTAGACCCAACAATTTTAGGCATAACACTAGCATCACCTATACGAAGGTTCTTTACTCCTATAACTCTTAGTTTAGAATCCACAACAGATCCCATGCCGCAAGTACCAGCATAGTTGTGTGAAGTAGTACTCATTCCTAGGGTATAACACTTCCAATAATCGCTGGAACCAAACTTCATTCCGGCACACGTTTCCAATTCAGGATCCACAAATTCAGCTTTAATACTCTTATAGTATGAGGTGTTTAGTATACCATTGTAATGCTCCAGGTATTTAGAATGGCGTTCCAAATCTCTTATATTAGAATAATATCCAGGATCGATTATTGGACAATCTTCAGGATCATTGCTATTAAGAAGAATTCTACCTCGAGACTCAGAATATAAAAGATTATGGGTGATGAAATGTACTTGTCTATTATGCATTTTTTTATATAAACGTTCACAAAGCTCATCGTTAAAGCTAAATACGAATCCACAGATTACTAAAAAGTATTTTGGATCGGTGATGACTCCACTCAGAACTTGATAGTCCGCATGATTTTGGCACTCACTAATGGCCACCCGTCCTTCCATAACCTCTACGGGAAATTCATGAGGATTTTGTGGTGGTACAGGAGTTGTTTCTCCCATTTTGTGAAGCACAATATTTGTTGGATTATCTTGGAAGTTTTGTCCCACAGAAAGATCCGAAATCACTTTGATTCCTTTGCTCTCCAGATGTTCTTTGGGTCCAATGCCAGAAAGCATAAGCAACTGAGCTGATTTTATAGTGCCAGCAGTAACAATAACCTCTTTCTTTGCATAGACAGTTAATATTTTCTTATCTTTTGTAAGGATTTTCGCTCCAATAGCGCGTTTGTTATCATCAAAAATAATCGTCGTTGCCAAAGTATTGTACATAACCTTTAAGCAGGGGTTATCTTTTTCAGAACTCAGAAATGAGTATGCTGTGCTCTGACGGATGCCACTGCCAATAGTGAAATAAGCGTTGGTGAACCCAGTAGTGTTCTTTGGGTTGATATCGTTCAGAAATCTGTATCCCAGTTCTTTGTACGACTGGAAGTATCCATCATTTATCTTCGAATGGTATTTCTTAATTTGAACATTACCTTTCGTACCGTGAAAGAAAACGTCGGGTGAATTGATAATATTTTCGTCGATGATTTTTTCAGTTTTTTTGATAAAGGGACAGAGTTCCTTGTAGCACCAGCTCGGGTCAGTTGTAATGTCTACCCATTCCTCATAGTCTTTAGGGTGCCCGATACCATAGATCATGAAGTTGGTTTGCGCTGATCCTCCAAGTACTTTGCCTTGCTGCATTTCTGTTACTCCTCCCTTCTGATATCGCATAGTAGTTTCATTTCGCACTGATGTGAAATTCCAATCGAAGTCCGTATTCTTTAAATATGGAAATAATCCTGGAAGCTGATAAAATAACAGGTATTTAAATACGTACTTTTTCTTTCATCAGTATTACAAGTTAATTGATTGCAGTTTTTTCATGTGTCTTTTATCAATTATTACGACACTTTTCAAAGAAATCATTAAAATTTCATTGATTGAAGATATATATCTTAAAAATAACACTTTTTAAGAAAGACTATCTTAAAATACGTGTTATTTCTGTTTTTGCAGACACAAAGATATTTTTAATGACTTTTTTTTGACACATGACAGGTAGAGTTATCTTAAGCCTATATAATAAAACTTACAGGACTGTCGTGACAAAGGTGTCAATTTTGAATTTTTTTGACCAATATGTCGCATTGTCAGTTATATCATATAGGCCCTTGGTCTAGTCACATACCTATAATCAACTTTTAAGTCACATATACAGCCTGTAAAAAGACCTAAGACCATAACAACTTCTTATTTGTGAATTTCGCAATGGCATGTAAGCTGCTTATAACATAGTTTTGTGAAAGTGAAAGGCTTCTATTACGTGCATTAAATGAGTAAATGTTGATTAATCTTCACGACTACACAATCTATTTTGTTTCTCAGATATACGGTGTCAGACTATTGAAAAATCAGCCCTCATAATAATTCTTAGATTAAATTAGGCAAACTTAAATAATTACCTCAGTTTCTAAAGTAGGTGTACCACCCGCTTCTATGAGCAGAACATTCACTTTTAGTTTAACTAGATTACTAGCTATAATACACCCTGCCGTTCCACCTCCTATTATTACAAAGTCGGCTTTGAATCCATCTGAAAAACAATTATTATTATTGTCAGGAGATTATAAAAATAGTTCGTAGTAAATGATAGAGGTCTATGTGGTCAGCTAGGCAGTCGCCCTATATCAACTCAGCATTTCCGCCTGCGGTGAAATAACAGGGTCAATAAACATTACAAAATATCTTGAAGATTGAAATTTTGTTGGCAAATACTTGAGGGTTTTGCAGGTTTTTTATTTTTTTTATTTTAGATGGGTTTGCTCTTGACTCTAGTCTAGGTCAGAGATGACAGAGACAAAGTCGACGATGAAGTGAGCTTACCCAGAAGAAGCCTGTTCACTCTCACTTTGAAGAGATTTGGGTAATATGCGGTCGGAAACACAGGCGCAGGTAGAGAATTCCACTCTTTTGCTGTGCGTATTATAAATGATGTTTGGAAGCGCTTAGTGCGGATTGGTGGAATAGCAACTAGGTAGGGATGGTAACTTGCAGTGTGCCTAGATGTCCAATGATAGAAGGGGGCCGGTGGAATGAGGTCGTGGAGTTCTTGGGCACACTCACCGAAGTACAATCTGTAGAAGACCGACAAGCAGGCAACCTTACGGCGATGAGCCAAGCTGTGAAGCTTGGCATCCACCAGTTTTATGTCGCCAATGAGTCTCTTAGCTCTGCGTTCCACCGAGTCAAGCGCGGCAAGTTAGTATTTAGCTGCAATACTCCATGCAGGATCGGACTTGCGCTTTGTACAAGGTTAAAAGCTGCCCAGGCGTAAAGTATCGCTTCACCTTATTTAGGATGCCCAGCTTCTTAGCCGCAGTTTGGGTTTTATACTCGATGGTGGCGCCGAAGTTGAGACCAGATGTCAACTCCATGCCTAGGAGCTCGAGCCGATCAGTTACAGGAACAGATGTACCCCGAAAAGTAGGAGATTGGTTGATTTGGCTACTTTTAGCGGTAAAAAGACACGCCTGTGTTTTGGTGGCGTTAAAAGAGACCAAATTGTCATCACCCCACTGGGAGACAAGGCTTAAGGTCAAATCTGTCCGCTCTACCATGGCCTCTCTCAAGGAACAAACTTCGGCTCCGCTGGTTTTTGCGCTGGACAAGTATCTCCCTGAAACAGTAGTGTCATCTGCGTACCCAACAATACCAGGCTGAAGTAGGTCATTGATGTGCAGCAGGAAAAGAGTTGCAGAGAGAGAAAGATCGACCTAAAAAAAGAAAGACCCTTAAGAAACTCCGGCATCAATAGCCATAAGGCCCGAGGAGCAGCCGTCTACGACTACTCTGATCAACCATTCGCTAAGGAAGTCTGATATCCAGCTTCAAAAATCAGCCGGGATGCCATAAGCAGTAAGCTTGCTAAGTAAACCAGCGTGCCAGACCCTGTCAAAGGCCTTCGAGATATCAAGCGATACAGCAAGTGCCTCGCCATGTTTCTCGATGGCTTCGCCCCAGCAGTGCGTGACATACACAAGAAGATCGCCAGTTGACCGTCCCCAGCGAAAGCCATATTGACGGTCACTGAGGAGATCATTGCCTTCAAGGTAGGTCAGCAACTTACTGTTCAGTACCCTTTCCATAACCTTGCACAGAATGGAGGTAATGGCGATTGGACGGTAATGGGCAGGGTTTGCACGGTCGCCCTTTTTGGGCACTGGTTGTACATTCGCAAGTCTCCAGGAGTTTGGCACCGTTTTCTTTTTAAGAGAGAGGCGGAACAAGCGTGTCAACACAGGAGATAGTTCAGGCGCACACTGCCTCAACACTCTCGCTGGAATGCCGTCAGGCCCGCTGGCCTTGTTCACGTCTAGACTGCACAATACTCTTCGGACCTCTTTAATGTGAACTGCGATCTCCAACATCGTGGAGTCACATTGAGGTACAGTAGGTGGTTGCTTGGAGCCAGCATTCAGACGTGAATTACTTGCAAAGAGAGATGCAAAAAGATTTGCTTTCTCAGTTGCAGAGTGAGCTAGCGAGCCATCAGGTTTCATCATTGGCGGTAAAGTGGGACGACAGAAATTCGTTTCAACCGCTTTAGACAGGGACCAGAACTGTTTACTACCCGGAGGGTGCGCTGCTAGCTTGGCCCCAATACGTCCAACATGGTCAAAACGTGCCCCACGCAGAACCCGTTTGCAGAGCTTGGCGGCAGAATTAAAGGCTCTTTTCTTCGCGCGAACCCTCCGCACTCTAACTTTGCGGTCGCGGGCCTTGACCCAGACTTGGTAGGCAGACTCCTTTTTGGCCTCAGCGTGGGCGCATTCTGCATTATACCAAGGCCGGGATTTGTGTCCGAGCGGGATGTCGGAGAATGGAATAAAATACTCCGTCCCCTGCCGAATCACGTCCGCAACCACGTCAGCACAGCACGAGGGGTCACCCGAGGAGAAGCACACTTGCCGCCATGGATAAGACGCAAAGAAGTGCCGCATCTCATCCCAATCCGCTCACCCGTAACGCCATACTCGCCTCGTGCCTCTAGGACTCTCATCTGGAGGCGAGCAGGTCGATATGGATTTCACCAGACAGTGGTCAGATGTTCCCAGCGGGGCTGAGACCGATACTGAATGACTGTCCGGATCAGTTGCCAGCAGAAGGTCTAAGCAATTGGGTGTATGGCCGTCAACATCCGGTACCTGCGTTGCCACATTCACCATCTGGGTTAGGTCTAGCGTTAAAGCAAACTTGCGCGACTCTAACCCGGCATGGTCAGTTTTCCGGTACGGGAACAACCACTCTTTATGATGGGCGTTGAAGTCCCCCAAAAAAATGAGCTTCGCTGTTGGGTACCGTTGCTGGGCTACGTCAGTCGACTCCACGAGGAAATTAAAGAGCGCTGTTGTCTCCTGGTCACCGCTGTGCGATCGGTAGACGCCGATGTAGAGACATTTCTCCACGCCAGTGTCCACAAGTAGCCATATGGCAGAAAAACCCGGTTTCTCAAAGCAACGGAGACGACGACAACAATTAATGTCATCGCGGACGTACACACAGACCCCAGCTTGTTTCTTGAACTTGCGTTCAAGAGATTACTCTCTTGAACGCAACCCGGGTTACCCCGGGTAGTTGAGGTACGCCGCATCCGACGGGGTTGTTATCTTCGTCTCCGTTAGGAAAAACAGGTGCGGCTTCTCGGCCTCAAGGTGGTGATCGACCGGATCGAGATTGGAGTGCAACCCCGTGATGTTAGTAAGGTGCACTTTTAGTGGGAGGAAGTGCAGCCGTTGTTTAACCTTATTTTTCTTCCTTGCTTAGGTCATTTTAAGTAGAGTTGATTGGGGAAAAGTCGACTTGTCGAGGCGCTGCTCAGTGAACCAAGTGGAACACTAGACCTAGCCAAACCTATGGGAAACTCATCTGGAGACTGCGGGGACGCCCGAACCCCCCCGAATATGGCCACCGGGTCCTCCCATCCAGTCGCGGGCTGGCACGGTGGAGCATATCGGGATTTTTCATGAGTTGGTGGGGCAGCCTTTGGTACGTGACTGGCGTGCTACTTGGGCCCCCTACTGACTGCGGTCGGCCAACAGCTGGCACCTTGCTTCGGATCCCACTACCCTCCAAAATGAATTACCCGGCAAGCTATGCCCAGAGACCAAGACCGGTTCTGAACAGCGCAACTGACAATCTCCTTCTCCCCCAAAAAGCACTGGTACTCCCACACACCGACGGAACACAGCAAGCTGCTTGGCGCCGGACTCCGGTGGGATGGTGGTCGCGAGCCAGGCGGCCCCTAGTGGAGCCTACCACCGCTAAGTGGGATCGTTCAGCCGTACCACCGGCAAGCCTGTGGTGCCGTTGCCCGGGGTGGACCACTAGGAGGTCGATCCCATACCACCCCAAAAAATCGGCGGTCGGCAGGTAAATCGGCGGTAATCACATTCCATTAGGACTATAGGTTTGCTGGCCCACCTAATTCATAGCAAATATCAATTTAGCATAAACATAACTTCACGCCTTGTTTTTTCTGGTTTTCAGAGGTGTACCCTCACGTACACTCACGTCATCGACATTTCGCCAGTTATGTTCAAGTCTCATGTTATAGCGGGTGAGCCTATTGCCATTACCGGGCTCTTTTTCTTTAACATAAATATTGTTTATTAAAATAATTTTGTCGCTTCGAGCAGGACATTTGCTAGCAATTATTTACCAGACAATTCAGTATTTTTGTTTCATAACAGAGTGTTATAAAATAAAACTCAATCAATTTAGTAAAAAAAAAACAAAATACCTTCTACAATAGCTGGTTGAGACCACTGAAGCCCAGCTAGGTTCAGATACGTTAAAAAATTCAGGATGTTCTGTTTTTTTATAAAGTTTGCAAATATTTGCGAAGCCGTCTCCATATTGTTTTTGAAAATTTATAATATTGGTGAAATCTGGAATAAAGATGTTTTTTTATAAAGTTTGCAAATATTTGCGAAGCCGTCTCCATATTGTTTTTGAAAATTTATAATATTGGTGAAATCTGGAATAAAGATTTATTAGTATTTTAGAAACAATGACGCAGAAGTTTTCGCGTCAAAGAAACGCCCGTACAAGCTTTATGCCCACTTGCACCACAAATCACTCAATACGTTAGCGCTAAAAAAGATTTAAAACATCATTCTGTCTCTGTCATCTTCAAACGACTGCTTGAAATAGAACTATGTTTGAAATTCGTTTAACGAAAAAAATAGATATTGTACCTACATTATGTTAAAACCACATTTAAAAGTTTTCCATTATTATCTTAGTTAAATAAGGTAAGACTTACCTCCGTGAATTCGAAGTTAGAATTCTATATTTCTTTACATTTTCAACTACTAATATACTACATTTCCAAACCAGTTGATATATTTTTAGAAAAATAAATTGTAAAATAAGATAAGATATCTATAATTGAAAGTCAAATGAAGTCACTAAATAACTAGTTATAGTCACGATGAATAAGGCTACGGTCACATTGCGTCGAATAGTGAGAAAAAAATATAATGTTTATTACCAATAGATGAGTGAGCGGTAAACAAAAGACTGTGTAAGCCACCCACGATGAAAAACAAGCAAGGAACGCAGTCCAACCCATCTACCAAATATGCACCCAGCGAGGTAATTACTTAACACACTAACAGTAGGAATGGTTTTCATTTTGGCAGTTCAACCAAATTCATTGCATTATTTACGTTTTTGAGCAGACAAATTTTTCGAACATATGAAATCAAAATCAAAAAATCTAAAAAAAATATTTCACATAAACCAACATGGGCACTTATGAAACGTCAGAAGCTAGGTGCACGGTTCCAATTGGTTGTTTCCTATGGAGAAGAGCCGGCAAGAAACTCCACGGTTACTCTTTTAAAAATAAGGGGCTTTTACAATGTTTCCGATTACAGTGTTGATAGATATGGGAGGACAGTCTAGGCCTGTCAAGGAGTAACATGTACTCAACAAAATATAAAAAGGTCCACAAATCTAGTCCACAAGTTAGGTCTACAACGTTCTCACATTCACAAAATATAAAAGAATCTATATAAAAATAAAAGCCTATTTAGACTAAATGACATGATTGCCATTACTACTGAAACACATCGGAATCAAAATCCTATCCACAAAAGCCATAAATAAGGAATTGAAATAAGAATCCGAAGTATAGAATGTCAAATAATGAGATTATGTCAAAGAAGTAAGTAAAAAGAAACAAAAAGCTTGTAATTTGGGAACAGTTAATATACATTTACTTAGTGATGCCGTTAATGTGGTACCAGGGAAGCCACATGTGCAGAAGGAATTATTGCCAAACTTTCTTGTCTTCAACGTAGTCTTTAATGTTATAATATGCATTTTTGATAAGTATACGTTTGATGTGGGTTTTGAACTTTCCATCGCTAAGTTCTGTAACTGACTTTGGCAATTTATTATAAAAGCGGATACTGTTTATGAGAAATGACTTGCTTGTTTTAGTTCATTTAAATTTGGGTATTACAATTTCATTTTTGCTACGTGTATTTATATTATGGAAATCGCTTCTTAATTTGAAAAGTCCTTAGTTTTTGCGAACATACAAAATACTTTCTAAGATATAAAGAGAAGGCAGAGTTAGTATATCAATTTCTTTGAATTTGTTTCTAAGAGACTCGCGAGGACCCATTGTATAGATTGCGCGGATTGCCCTCTTTTGTAAAATGAAAATTGAAGCAAGGGATTAGCAATTATAGGCTTCAAAATGATCCAGATTCTGATTGATAGTGTGTTGCACAATTACGGTCATGGTGAAATATTTTATTTTTGTTATTGTCCTGAATTTGATGTTGGTAGATACAATTAATATTATCACCATCTATAATCGTATACCAGGACTAGCTTTGCCTCTTCTCCTGCAAAGAAAAAACGAGCATTGATCACCACGTCTAGGTTTGTGTTCTGTATGCGTTTTCACTCGCAAAAGTTTTTATTGTCATCTGGCACCATTTATTGCGAAGTTTGTCAGCAGAACAGACCATGGATGAGAACACCGATTACGTCGTCACCTCAAGCTATATTCTAATGGCTGAAAAATTGACGGGTCAGGAATTTCAGTGATTACGGTAAAAAGGTACAAAGCCACAAGGTTATTTTGGAGTGTCCACGAAATCGGAACTAACTCAGCCATCTTGTTTTCTCAAGACAATGTCTGTTACAATTTCACAAATGTTTTCCACATATGTTTATCAATAATGCCATTTATGCACCAAAATATCCCTGTAATACTGTACTCATCTTTCTCTATGGCAGGGGCTCGCTGGTTGAAGCGAACTGTCACGTCACTCGTAGAAGTCTTCAAGACTCATCAGGAAGCACCTTGCTGCATCGCTGTATGATAATCATTTAACAGCATAGCATAATCAGCCTATAATGTTCCCACTGCTGGGACATAGGCCTCCTCTCTTCAAGGGTGGACTGTAATCTGCGACTCAGTCCCAGTGCGTGTTGGTATACGTCACATGTCTTCGAATTTTTGGTTTTTGGATATGCCGGTTTCCTCACGATATTTTTCTTCGCCGTTTTAAGAGCAGTTGTGATGAAATAAGTTAAACAAGGTTATTTTTTTGGGTGGAAAATCATCAAATAAGTTCTCCCGCTCTGGGAGGAGTGGGAAGACGTGCCAGACTTTTACTGACTAAAACCCACCCGTGTTCCTTCAGTTGTCTGTGAGCCAGGGCCACGGTGACCCTTTCGGACAAACCCGCGTGGGTTTGAACACACGACCCTTCAACTCATTAGTAGGGGCTGTTACCACTGGTCTACTAGGTACTGCACCTGTGTCTCTTCTAATAATAAACAGTTCGTTTACGTTTCCTTCAAAACACACAGCGTTGTTTGCAGATCATTGTCTTGAGATCTTGACTTGATTTAATATTATTTTGGTAACAAAAACAGACATATCGCACACCTAGCTATAGAGTAAACTCAAAATACCTCTTTTTCAGGAACAGCAAAAAATGTTTTACCTCGTTTTCTATTTAACTGATTTAAAATTATTGTTGTATAATGATGTACCAATATTAATTGGGTTCTAATTATGGCAGCTTCTTTAAAATGTCATTCTCGTCTGCAAATATATTTAGTTGTCTAATGAATTAATAGGTCAGCGACGAACTTTTAGCGTCTAATAAATGGTTTTCAAGCGACCATATATTGTAAAACGAGCTACTGTTAATATGACGCAGCATGGTGATAATTCTTAAGCAACGTTATGGACAAAGTAATAAATAGGGGCATTATTCATAATGCCCGCGCATTATGAATAATGACAAGCGTAGTCGACGGAGCCCCGCTTAGCGGGGCTCCTACTTCTGGGTGGTTTAAAAACAAATAACCACGAAGGGGATGGCGGGGTCTAAAAGACCCCGCTATTCCCTTCTAACCTAACCTGTCCGAGTCGGGGTGCCCTAAGTACTGAGCTCGCTTAGTAGCTCACTTACAACATTAGTCACGGAGTTATCAATTCAGAAGTAAATATATTTATCGGTAGCTCTGACTCATACTAATTTACGTTCGTAAAATGACGCTGGTTTTTTGATATTCTGTTGGAATAGTAAAGATGATGAATTAATATAATTGAAGCTGTTCTATTAACTCGTTGCCTACATATAAAAAAAGACGATAGGTTGCAGGTGCTAAAGAAAACTTTTGTTGCTGCACATATAATTTCCCATATTAATTTGCTAAGATATTAATTTTTTCAATTAATATCTTATTAAAATAATATACAACATCATACAGATTCCGATAATCGCAATAACTCGATTTTGGATTATTTTGACTTGTCTTATCCCTTTATCTAGGTGTGCGATATTGCGCGCCTTCCCGCCTTTAGCATATTGTTACTTTCGCCATGTTCCAGTGGTCTCAGCCTTATACGATTAGTATTCTAAACTTAGGTAACATCAAACTGTAACAAACAATTAGTTGTACAAAATGTCTTTCTTCCTTTACTGTACACACATTAAGAGCGATGACTCTTAGTGATATCAAGTTCAATAACACTTAATAGTAGATACATTTTCCACATACCTAATGTAAATTGTAAAGTATTTTTTGAAAAATGTTCTAGACAATAGATGTACCATTTTGGTTACACAAAATAAATTTATATATTTTTCTGCTCAAATTTCCAGGTAAAGTGCTCAAGTCTAATGAAAATGGTCGCCAAGTCCTTGCCGACCGTTAGTGGGCACAGTCGACCGCAAGTAGGTAGAAAAAAAAAGTATGATTGACATAAACAAGATGTACTTACTGTACGACTGTTAGTAAAATTTCTACGTCTTCGTAGTCAAGCGACTTTAGAGCTAGATAAAGATAATTGTTCATTTAAGCATTTGTTGTAAATATGGGGGCCAAAAGCTGTTCTTTGGCGAGGAACCGGACAACGTTCAACTCGCTTGGTCGGCAGGTAGGGTTGGCACATACATTGACCATAACCTACGGAGAGTCAACAGCATACGAGGCCAGCTAGCTTATTTTAAATGATAAATGATAAATGATTTTATTTCTGTAAATAGGTTTGTACAAACACTTTTACACGTCAATGATATTTTAAAACTAGATGAGGTCGGCGTTTCCTATCTGACTACTCTGAGAAGAAAGGCCGAAACAAACTCAGAGGTCACAGTCTCTTTTAAATTCCAGATATAATCTTGGTCAGATCATGTGAAGACCATGTAGATTTGTCTGAAATGGTATTTTGAAGAAAAACCACACAGATTGAGTGGACCTGTCCAGTCAGTGCACGCATTTGTCAGTAATCGTGCAGCTCAACTCAGAACTTAAGGAGCTCAACGATTCAACGAACAATACCAAAGAAAGGACATTTGGGTAGGCCACAAAAATTACTCAAACTGCCAGACTAAGATAAAACTACCTGAAAGGAAAAAAAAAAGCAACAATGACCCACATAGTCTTCACATTCACAATATTAAAATGAATATCATGTATTTAATCTAGCCTGCATGCTACTCACATTCACAGACAGGTTTCTCTTTAAATGTCATCAAAAAATCTTAATATATATATATATATGTCATGTAATTCAATAAAAATGACATTATTAATTCCAAAACACATAATCACAGTATAAAATGGATTGTTGCTTGGGGGTACATTGAAGTAGCTTAATTAATCCCAAGCCTTTTTGTCATCCAAGTAATCTTTAACTTTATAGAAACCTTTTTGATAGAGTTTCTGTTTAATAAATGATTTAAATTTATTGAGGCTCAGTTCTTTAACAAGACTTGGGAGTTTGTTGTAAAAACGTATACTTTGGCACTTAAATGAATTACTAATTTTTTGGAGCCTAGTCGAGGGCATAATAAGTAAATCTTTGTATCTAGTATTTATGTTATGAATGTCGCTGTGTTTAGAATATAGATTAATATTCTTTTTTACATAAATAAGGTTTTCATATACATATTGAGATGCGACAGTCATTATGTTTATTTCCTTAAATTTATCCCTCAGTGAATGCCTACAACTAAGGTTATAAATTGCTCGAATGGCTCGTTTCTGCAGCACAAAAATAGCCTGAATGTCGGCTGCATTTCCCCACAGCAAAATATCGTACGACATTACACTATGGAAATAACTAAAATATACTAATCGGGCTGTTTCGACATCAGTCAAATGACGGATTTTATAGACCGCGTAGGCTGCAGAGCTTAGCCGCTTCGACAATTTGGTTATATGTGGGCCCTACTGTAGCTTCGAGTCCAAAGTAACACCTAAGAACACAGTGGTGTCCACAAGATCCAATTCCGTCCCATTTACTAGTACATTGGTTTTCACCTGTTTAACGTTAGGTGTCAGAAATATTATACATTTAGTCTTTTTCTCGTTTAAAAGTAAATTATTAACACTAAACCAATGCACTATTTTAGCGATAGCATTATTTACATCGTCAGTAACGGTCTGTTGTCGTTTAAGCTTAAATAAAAGTGATGTGTCATCTGCAAATAACACTGTTTCATGACTGTTCTTTACAAGGTAAGGTAGGTCATTAATATATACGAGAAATAAAAACGGGCCAAGAATTGAGCCCTGTGGAACTCCCATACTGACAATAGATCCCGCGGATCGCTTGCCGTTAACGTCCACTCTTTGGATCCTATTATTCAAATAAGAAATAAGAAGATCCAAGGCAGTGTTTCTAACACCATAGTGATGTAATTTCCTGACCAATGTATCATGAGAAACACAATCGAAAGCCTTAGACAAGTCACAAAAAATACCTAGGGCATCATGCGACTTCTCCCAGGCCTCAAAAATATGTGCAAGAAGCTCAACGCCAGCATCGGTAGCAGAGCGACCCCTTGTGAAACCGAATTGTTTACTGTTTAATAATTTATGTTTATTAAAATGTTTTTGCAATTGATCTAGCATCAATTTTTCAAATATTTTACTGAAGGTGGGAAGCACAGAAATTGGCCTAAAGTTCGTGGGGTCTGATGTGCTTCCCGATTTAAATAAAGGTATTATTTTACTACTCTTCATTAAGTCAGGAATTACTCCATAGTCAATACATTTATTAAAAATAATTGCCAATTCAGGCGCTACAGCTACGTTTTTGATTTTGTTACCTAACGTGCGGCTTAACTGTACAAAAAATATTTCCAACTATATTCCAACAGTAATTTTTGTAATAAGTGCTGATGTTTATCTACCTGCAAAACGTGAGAGAAATATAAAATTTTACTTAATAGTACATTACTGCATTGGCCGACAACAGAGACATTGGTGCCGATTCTCTTGTCACAAAATTCTCTAAACTGGACAAAAAAATCACTAAAATTTATTTTATTCCTGTCAAACGACGATTTCTCATTCTGAAATATACTAAAGTGGCACAAATTAACTATATTTTAGTTTGACAGCACTAAGATGACACTGAATTATTATTTTAGTGAAAATGCCAATTTTGCTATTCTGAATTTGACGTTGTTCACCTAAAATTTCGGTTGTCTAACTGAATCTGGCTATTTTTAATCGCGATTAAAAGGTGTGGAATAAAATTAGTTTCATGAACTAAAATTCACCACAGCACCTCGACCTCAGGTGCAAAACCAGGTATCTTTTTTATTTTATTTTGCTTATATCTCGAAAATGGGGTGTCCTATCGCAAAAATAATGAAAATTTCCATCCCCTTTATGAAACCCTTAAACCGATAAAACTCTACATGTAGGTAATTTTTTTTTCATATTTTCCATACAAAAAGTAAAAAAAAAACATATAAAACCCATCGAGGCTTCCCCCCCTTGCGTGCCTAAGGCTCTAAAAAAATTCACGGGGTAGAGCAAACAAGTACCACGTGGAGTCGCGATTGTCAAATAAATTTTAGTTACGTCAAAATTATTGTTAAATTTAGAGTTAATTTTTTTGCAGAATAGCTTTAAGATTCTCATAGCCAAAAGTAAGGAATTTTAGTGATAGTTTAGTTAGTTTAGTTCGGTGTACAAGAGAATCGGCACCAATGATGGACGAAGGTGAAAATGTCGACCGAGGCCAAGCCGAGGCACACATCGTCAGTTTATCAATGCCTGGCTGCGGCCAAGGCTTGTATAGTAATTGACTCAAACAATGCACGGAAATTCAAACTAAGTAAATCCTAGCTAATATTATAAATGCGAAAGTAAGTTTGTTTGTTTGTTCGTTACCTTTTCATGCCCAAACCACTGAACCGGTCATCCTGAAATGTTGCATATACGTTGTCAGGTGTACAGAAACGAACTTAGGGTACCTTACCCAAATTTAGATTAACTAAAACAAGCAAGTCATTTCTTATAAATAGTATCCGCTTTTATTACAAGTTGCCAAAGTCAGTTACAGAACTTAGCGATGGAAAGTTCAAAACCCATATCAAACGTATACTTATCAAAAATGCATAAAATATTATAACATTAAAGACTTCGTTGAAGACAAGGAAGTTTGGCAATAATTCCTTCTGCACATGTGGCTTCCCTGGTACCACATTAACGGCATCACTAAGTAAATGTATATTAACTGTTCAAATTACGAAGTTTTTTGTTTCTTTTTACTTACTTCTTTGACATAATCTCATTATTTGACATTATATACTTCGGATTCTTATTTCAACTCCTTATTTATGGCTTTTGTGGATAGGATTTTGATTCCGAATTGTTACAGTAGTAACGGCAATCATGTCATTTAGTCTAAATAGGCTTTTATTTTTATATAGATTCTTTTATATTTTGTGAATGTGAGAACGTTGTAGACCTAACTTGTAGACTAGATTTGTGGACCTTTTTATATTTTGTTGAGTACATGTTACTTGTTGACAGGCCTCCACTGTCCTCCGATATCTTTCAATACTGTAATTGGAAACATTGTAAAAGTCCCTTATTTTTAAAAGAGTAACCGTGGAGTTTCTTGCCGGCTCTTCTCCATAGGAAACAACCAATTGGAACCGTGCACCTAGCTTCTGAAGTTTCATAATTTGCCCATGTTGGTTTATGTGAAATAAAATATTTTGATTTTGATTTGACATCCCGACAAAAATTACTGTTGCCCAGGAAAACAACAATAACGTTCTTATGATAATAGATGGCGCCACGTTTCTTTCGAATCATGATTGAATTATAACCCGAATTGATTGTCAAAGTCTAAATTACGCGAGCGAAGCCGCGGGCAAAAGCTAGTTAATTATAAATTTCAGAATCAATGACGAACAACGATAACTTTTCTCGCGCCAATATCTTCATTTGATTCTTTTTCACTATAAACAGCTCTGCCAGTTCGAGATTTAAATAAAATCTTTGATAAGTTACCTCCCTGGTTGCCATGATTCGAACTAGAAAGTTTGTTCCATTTTTAAATTACACGACAGATATGAGATTTCATAGTAATTTATTCGGCCGCTAAACACGGCAGATGGATTTTCATACTAACATTGCCGGCCGCTGCTCGCACAGTACAGTATTTTCGATTTAGCTCGAAGAAGGTTGTCAAAATGATGCTCGAATTTCCAAGCGTTTTTGAGAAAAGAACATAATTATTATTCCTAAAAGTTATATTGCAATTTTTACTTAATTAAACGAAATAAATAGGACAGCATTAACATAATAAGATGGTTATCACTCAAAACTAAACGTTATACAAATAAATCATAATGATTATGATTCAGGTTTCCATAACAATGCTTGCATGGCTTAAAAATAAATAATGTTAGTCTGTAATTGCTCCTTTATAATAGAACTCCCACGGTATTGTATCACAACTAACATCAAGTTGGCGATATCAAACTAGTTATACGGGAGGCCATCTTCGCGGTGGCGGAGCTTGGAGGTACAGATCTTGACCTCGGAAACGGAGGTTTGTAAAGTTACGGTTAACCCTCTTGATATTTTGAGAGGGATAACTGTAAGTCACCAATGTTTTTAATAGAAGTGAAGTTATATCATGCAAATCATAGTAATAAATAGCACAGTGAATCGCCATCAGCACGCCGAATCAGCAGACACCAACAGCTCGCCGTGTCAGGACTCGTTGACAGCACGGCGAATCAGGGAACAGCAGTAGCATGGCGAGTCAGGAATCTTCGGTAGCACAGCTCCAGTAGCACGGCTGACCAGCTCCAGTAGTACGGAGGTCCAGGTACCTCCAGCTGCATGGTTAGTAATGGACCTCCGACAGTAATCTGGAAGACGTTATGAGCTGGTCGCCGGTGCTCACCGGACGAAAAGATACTTGAGCTGGTCGCCGGTGCTCACCGGGATGAAAATAAAAATGCAGTAGTTGAGGTAGATACTGTTTGAAACTCTGGTTTAGACTCTGTTTATTTTGGCACGGAGGCCTGTATTTATATCTAGAATGACATTCATATTTTGTAAAATAAATTTATTACTTTATAAATGGCATGTTTACTAAGTAGCCAGCATTAATAAGGTGGTTTTTGAGAGACAACCTGACATTATTAACACTGGCTTTTACAAGTTAGCTACATTGAAAAACAAAACTGACAAGTGACAATTTATAAAAAAAAGTCGAGAGTTTATAAATATTTTAAGATTACAAAAGACTGAAAATAATGGTATGAATACAGAATTTAAAGATAAAAACAATGAAAGATAATTGTAAGTAACTAAAGGTTTGCTTTACAGCGATAATCTGTGTTCAGAAATGTGAGTAAAATTAATGTTTTGTGAAATAGGTTCAGGTACACGAACAGCCCATTTCAATATATAGTAAATAAACTAAAGACGTGGTTTCGATGAAACGAAATACCACAGGTTAACGGACGCGGAGGATAAGATAGAAAAAAATAATACTGAATCAGTTAATAATGGAGAAAAAAAATGCCCTTTTGGTAATCAAAATCAAGGAGGCCTATTTAAAAAAAAATGTGAGCCGTCACGGGACGCCTGGCAGATGTGAAACATCGAAATTATGTTGGCGACGCGTCGCTACGGTATGCGTGGCCACGCATATAATCAGTTTACCCGCGGCTATAGATGTTTCACATCAAGAAAACAGTTCCGTGGCTTTATTACAATCTAGACGATTTCTTGGTAATTCATAAATTAAACTGGCACCACAAAACAGTACTCCACTTGGTAATGACCCCGGTTCGACGGCGGAGGTGACATGGGAGCAAAAACTTGAAACGTCGAGCTAAATCTGCAGGGTGTTCGCTTAGTTAGAGCCGATTTTCTTTATTAGATCTCTGTTACAATTCTATTAAAACTTTGTGGAGGCGGATGCGAATGCGGAGGTACGATTCCTTGCAGAAGTTCCGAAATTGCGGAGGTGGATGTGAAGTTCTGTTACAACCCTTTATCTAACCATTGCCCTCATGACATTTTCCTACAAAAATAGTTGATTCCTAAGGTAAAATCTGTCAGTTTATAAATTCACTTCTGATTGAGGCATAAAATATTCCTGTAGTTAGTATGTGCCAGTGTGTTCAGTGACTAAGATGGACTGGTTATCAAGATCTATGGAACGGCTATGGCCCCTGCCTGACCAATGTTTTATATATAAAATACACGGATAAAATGGCAAGGGGTGATGTGCACACTCAATAATGGGTCCCCGAAAACGGTCGTAGCGACAAGGGGACAACATGTCTTGACGTGCTTATGAGGAGTAGAGAGGTAACCCATGGCTATCAGGACAATCCCGGAAGTACGGTCAAGATCCCTACCAGCAACTTACTGGAATACTTCCTTCCACCGAGCACGTTTGCTCATGCGAATCTCCACTCAACCCGGCCAATAAAGGCAAGAAAGAGGTGTTAGCTCTGTTCCTCGTCACTGTTCACTAGTATTTTAAAACTGTTAGCTTTTAAATTATGTAAATAAAATATAATATTACTTACTTTACTTTCTTTAAGATCTGAAACATCACAGTCTAAGGACGTCGAACTTAGATTATTTTAATTATCTGAACTCAGTTACTGACTCAGTTACAGGCATATAATTTACAGTCGTTAATTAATTGCCAATTTAATTTAACTACGTAGACACGCATGGGCAAAGGAAACAAGTGAAATTACAAGATAAGTAAGGGAACTAAGTATTCTTTTTAAATAATCCTAGCCCAAGAAACTACTTAATAGTTACATGTTAGATATTCAGATCACCTATCAGATCCCAGAATGTCACAGTAATAGTATTTCAATGACCGCCATTGAAGTACTAGTGCTGGGTCATTCTGCCCGGCAACTGATTGGCGATTTAAAATTGTAAGACGTTACTTTTGTGAGTATCATCGTGAACGATAGGCCTTAAAGGTCTTTTGTATCACACACGCTTTTCTTGCCGTGCAAAACTACGGTTCGTTCGCACGGTTGCCAGTGTTGTTTGGTGATCCATATGGAAGCTTCTTGGCATATCCTTTTTTTCTACGGCATGGTTTATACGCCGCCGTAAGCAAACTGTAAGCAAGAGTTGGGTAAGTCCTGAACAGTCAAGTTTATGTCATCGATATTTCTATATGTTTGGTTCATAATAGCAAACAAAAATTAAACTTAGTAGGTACGAGTATTTCATTAATTCTATGATTATGAACTTAATAAGTCGTCGATCGATCTATAGTTTATTCGAATATAACCAAAAAAAATAAAAAAGAGATCGTCCGGAGACGTATTACCAGCACACCTATTTCACCTATCCAGCATTACTAGGTTCCGATTTGACATTAACGAAGATTTCATTCGGTTACCAAAACAATGGCTAATTATTTAAAATCTGTACATAAAAAAACAAGTTTTGTAATTAATTGAATGCAGTAAGAAGGAACACAATATTTTTAAGTAGGTAATTAGTTTAGTCATTTATTAAACTTATTTTCTTGTCCACTTTTGAGGATAGTTTTTCAAATTAAACTTTTTCTGCTAACCTGATAATGGCATTGACGTCAATATTGGAATAGTTAAATAAATGGTTTATTTATAAACGTTGCTTAAAGATAAGAGATATTTTAACAGCAAAAATGTATAGTTAAATAGTCGCTAATCATTACTTAACTTTAGGCAACATTTTTATATAAAGGGGTATGTATAAAACAGAATTTAAATGACAAATTGCACAATGTAGTTAAATAGTTCTTTTTTAGTATCGCCGTTAACTGATTTCGTGACTTTAAAATCTAGTTTTGTTAGGGTTCCGTACCCGAAGGGAGCCAACAGGGCCCAATATAGTCCCGTTGTACGTTGGCAAACAAAATCAAGCGTAATTAAAAATAATAGAAATAAAATAAACTGAAAACTTAAAACCCCATCCAAGAAACCTAATTATAACCAAATTATCCTATCCTACTAATATTATAAATGTGAAAGTTTGTAAGGATGGATGAATGGAAGGATGGATGGATGGATGGATGGATGGATGTATGTTTGTTACTCTTTCACGCAAAACTACTGAACGGATTTAGATGAAATTTTTAACAAAGACAGTTTATAACCTGGATTAACATGTAGGATACTTTTTATCCTGGTAGTACGTTCCCGTGGGATAATTTCCGACCTCCACGCAGGCAAAGCTGCGGGCAAAAGCTAGTGTTAGATGATAAATGATTTTATTTCTGTAAGTAGGTTTGTACAAACACTTTTACACGTCAATCATATTTTTTAAACTAGATGAGGTCGGCGTTACCTATCTGATTACTCTGAGAAGAAAGGCCGAAACAAACTCAGAGGTCACAGGCTCTTTTAAAGTCCAGACATAATCTTGGTCAGATAATGTGAAGACCATGTAGATTGGTACGTGAAATGGTCTTTTGAGGAAAGAACCACACAGATTGAGTGGACCTGTCCAAACAGTGCATGCATTTGTCAGTTATCGTGCAGCTCAACTCAGGAAGTCAGAGGGCCTAGACAAAGTAACATTCGATTAGCGATGACGCTAGTAGAAAAGTTAAAATGTATGGGGCTAACATAAGCTATCGAAATGTCACGTGATCATAGGTCAACGAATAAAAATTAGCTAGACAATGTTAACAACCTTCGATTATGAAATGAATCGACAGCGTCGAAAGATTAGGTACTTCCACAGAGATGCATAGCCAAGGACCACTTTTTGACGAGCGTTATCGCTAGTTTTTGGAATCATTAGCGAAAGCGATAGCGATTGTAGAAATAGAATCGCTCCGAAGCGAATGCCATTTGTCTAGGCCCTCAGGACTTAAGGAGCTCAACGATTCGACGAACAATACCAAAGAAAGGACATTTGGGTAGGCCGCATAAATTACCCAAACTGCCAGATCATGATTAAAATTAACTGAGAAGAAAAAAAGCAATGACACACAGTGTTAAATAATGATAGTTACTTTATTGAATGAACGATATTCATCATGTATATATATTATACTAGCTTTTGTCCGCGGCTTCGCCCGCGTGGATGTCGGAAATTATCCCACGGGAACTTACTACCGGGATAAAAAGTATCCTACTTGTTAATCAAGGTTATAAACTATCTGTGTTCCAAATTCCATCCAAATCCATTGAGTAGTTTTTGCGTGAAAGAGTAACAAACTTCCATCCATCCTCACAAACTTTCACATTTATAATATCAGTAGGATATAGATAATATTATTCATCATATTTTCATTTACATAAGAAATAACATGGAACCCTAAGTTTGACTACGTCGATAGGTCCACGCGGTATAAATATAATTTTTCGACCAAGTTTTAATCCATTCGCGTGTCTGTGCTGCAAAAGATATCTGTTATTTTTATATTTTTTTAATATTACGTGGGAACGAAAATATCACAAAACAGTAATTAATTACTTACAAAAGAATTAAAAATAACGAAGGTTACATAAATCTAACGCATAACAAAGGTAAGTTCTTCAATCATATATTATTACTTAAATACAAAAGTGGTTCAGTGGCAAATAGAGATAATTTACGAAAATGCATGAAAAATATTGTACGACTGTGATTTCATACAAAAATTCTGAAAAGATTTTTCTTTTCAGAATGTATCCCAAACTCAGTTAATCATTTGAGATGTTATCGAAACGGCCCTAAAAAAATTAACTGCAAGAAATATCCAAAAATGAATGCAACTACAGCGATATTAGGAATCCAGAACATTCAAGGAGCCTTCAATATACTGGCCGCGTTACAGTTAACCGCATTTTTATGGCCGCAGCATGCACAAGTTCAAGGTAATATTCAAATTAAACAGGTAGGTAGCTATTATAAACTAGTTTGATGGCTTTAAAACCAATTCATATTAAAAATCCACACTTTATAACTATAAATCCATACTATATCCATCCATATTATCCATATTTAATATTATAAATTCGAAAGTAACTCTGTCGTTTTGTCTGTATGTCAAAGTCAAATCATTTATTTCAAATAGACACATAAAAGGCACTTTTGAACATCAAAATTTACAAGAAAATAGGTTTGATTCTAGTTGCCCCTTCCAAAAGGTAGTTTCGTATGGAGAAGAGTGGGTAAGAAACTCCACCCACAATTTCAGTCTGCAGACCAGACAGTTTTAAAGTAGTTACTTTATAGTCATTTACAAAATTGTTATGAAATATTTCACATCATTAATTCTGACTTTAACTCTGGTAGCATATATGATTAAATATAATTTATTCCTTTCGCGGTAAATGTCATAGACATTTTTTTTTCGTTTCACTTTCGTTTATATTTTGGCAAAAACAACTGACATTATTACTCGGCGGCATGTCCATTATTTCATTGGCAGGTGTGAAATTATAATCAGCAATGCTCTATGTATGGTAATGACAGTAATTACCTTCGTAATTACTTATAATCAATACAACTGCTGTAGAAACTATTACTACCATTTCATATTCCCGTTAACTTATTGACCTAATCACATAATTAACGTTTGTAATTGACCGATAATTTAATTTATTTATCGGTACATGGTACATTAAGATCTCAATATTAATAAAAAGTTTCACATAATTATACTACTGTTGCCGGTGCAGAAATATTAAAATTAAAATTATAGTACAATTAATATCCCCATTAATAATATTATGAATTAGTTTGAAATGATAGGTAATTTTTAATACAATGTCAATGACTTAAAAAAAAATCTTAATATTTTTTTGAATTAAATGTCAAAAATATACCAATTATATAGTGTCAAATGTTAACAACAAAACAAAAAGGTCAATAAACACAAAATATTGATATAATGTAATTTCTAATGTAATGTAATGTCTAATGATGATGTCCCATGTCTAATGATACAATTCAGTAACAATAGTATTTAATATTTGCTCATCAGATGGCGCTTGTTTTGACTACATCATAGTCGGTGCTGGGTCAGCAGGCAGTGTGATAGCCAATAGACTCACAGAGATTGAAACAGCTACAGTTTTACTAATAGAAGCAGGCGGAAATCCTCCAATAGAGTCTGTGGTAAGTGCTGTGTTTAAATGTTGAGGTATTAACAATGATTAAATCGGTACCTATTATTATTAATAACGCAGTAGTAATAATCATAGATCACGAAATCGCTGCGCCGCGCGTCGGTAGCGACAGCGCTGTGAGTAATAAAATTCGTGAAGTCAAAAGTGATTGAGCATACTCGTACAACTTCTGTCACAGACGCTTCAAAGCTGTCCGTTTCTACACGACATTTGAGTCGTACTGCGAGTATACGGTGAAACGCTGGGTTTGTATGGAAAGGATTGACAATGCCGCCTTTAGAAGCGGCCGCCGAAGCGTGATTAGATATCTGCGTGATGATATCAGTTATCACGTGATCATTAATCAGAATATCAAGTGGTTTTCAAAAAGCTAAGCAAGGTTATAAATTTCCCTGTACGCCAATTTAAATTTTTTGTAGACAGTTTTCGAGAATTTTCCGTACAAAACTAAGGCAGGCGATGAAATATTCATGAACTTATATTTAATTAAGAATTTAGTAGGAACATTTACTGTCGTCAAGGTCGAAAAGGGCTTGCTTTTGAACAATTATAAAGAAATCCTGTAGCCGTTATTTTAAACAAAAATTAAGTGTTTCTGTGTTCCAATATTGTCTGTATAGATTATCGCGGACGCGTCTCAGAATTAATATTCCCCTACGTTTGGTCAATATGTATAACATAGAGATCGTTCATATTAATCGATTCGTATTGACTGCCAGACGTTGCTCCTGGTAAATCAAATACCTAGTGATTTAATATGACAATACAAATAAACCTCAATTATTAAAGCCATTTAAATTAAAAGTCTAGACCGTATTGTATTTCTAGATTCCAGGGTTTACGCCATTTATGAAAACTAAAGTTGGTTGGAATCAAGCAACAGAAGATGATAGTTATAGTCAACAGTTCCATAAGAACCATGATGCTGAACTGATAAGAGGAAAGCTGCTTTGAGGTACTAGTTCCATCAATTTCTTGTTGTACACGAGAGGAAACCACGATGATTTCGACAACTGGGAGAAGTTAACTGACAGTGATTCCTGGAACTGGCAAAATGTTTCACCATATTTCATGAAAACTAGTCGATCCTTTTCCACTTAATTCAATCGAGAGCGATTCCCATGAAACTTATGGGTATTTAGGAGCAGCCAAATATTTTGAATGTCTTGAAGAACTTGGCAATAATATTGTCCTTGATATAAATGGCGATCGACCTCTTGGCTATTCAGAATGTTTAATTACAATTTCTGAAGGTACAAGACCGAGTTCTGCCTACTCATACTTTCATCCGATTTAAAACGGGCCATTAGAAATGCCATTGGAGTAGAAGCTTTGTTAGAAAACAGTAGCACGCTGTGTCTAATAGTAAATACGGAAGTATCTCAGCAGAATCTATGAACACTCCACAGCTATTGATGCTTTCAGGAATAGGTAGAAGAACAGAAAAACAACACAAAAGTGATTTCGGATCTTCCTGTAGAACAGAAATTACAACACCATTTAACAGTTACAATGGTACATAAAATGGGAGCAGCAACGTCATCTAAACCCTTCAATCCAGGCAATATAGCCTTCCTTCTGATTGAAGGTTATGCTACCCTATTTACAAGTCAAGATTACTCCGATAATGCTGGCCAAATAATAATAATAATAATAAGCCCCCTAAAATCCTACCTTACGTCCAAGCTGAACACCTAGCTACGTGGGGGGCGGACACGCGTACTGTACAACTGTACAAAAAACTTACGCGGCTAACAAGGAAAGGTAACCCTTTATGGAGATGAGCAATAAAAGAGTATATAATTTACGGTCGCTTCCCGGGGAGCGCCGGGGCGCATCTGGAGCCGATGCTAGGTGCCACAGCATGCGAACCATCGGCGGTGAGGAGTTGAGCAAGCGGGCTCCTACCAACAAAATTGTTACAGCTGGTCGTAGTGATCTGAACAGGCGGGCTCACTACGTAGAAGCCACAGCCGATTCCATGGGCGATGATACCATGTCATTATTCTCATCCATCCCTTCGACTCGCCCCTCCTACATGACAAGAAGAACAGCCAGCTTGTCCACCACCAGCACGCTTGATAGTGTTGCGCAAGATGTCAACCTTGACTCTGAGCTTGCACCCACTACAAGCGCTCCAAGTACGCGCAGACGATGGACACCTGAAATGAATAAGTTCATACTGCGCACTTATCTTCAATTAACTTCACTAGATACAGACAGAAGAACTTATCTCGAACCGCTCCACCTAAAATTCACAGAAAAATTCCCAAACATGCAGGTTAGTCGACAGAGAATAGGAGACCAGCGTAGAGCTATAATAAATAATAAATTACTACCACAAAAAACAATAGATGAGATACGAAACGAAGTAAAAGACGAGTTAGACCAACTACATTTTACTCTACAGTCACAAAACTCTGGCGAGCTTAGACAACAAATACTTGCACCAACACAATCTACACAAATACAACCTACAACACCAGAGACACATAGCACACAAAATAGAACACAGACCCGAATGAGATGGACCAGTGAACACAACGAAGCTATAATGCGGTCATATTACAGAGTTACAGCTTTGGGCACTAACGAAACTACGTATCGAAAACCTATGTACGAAGATTTCATTAACCAATTCCCTTCACTTGCTCACTTAAGTGAACAAAGAATAGCTGATCAAAGGAGAGCAATAATAAACAATAATTACTTAAGCGATGACAAATTAAATTCATTAAAGTTAGAGGTATCCGAAGAATTAGGTACAGATAACACACGCAATTACAATAGTGAAACGATAGCAGTTATTACTAATATCAACAATGCCAACATCCAGTTAACAAATAACATTGACATAAACTCTATAGAAGAACCTACCCCTAATGTACAAATAACGGATAACACTGAATTAAATAGTACAGATATTCTACCGAACCCACAAGTTAATTTAGAAAAGGACCCAATAATAGACGATTCTTTCCAACAAGCATTCCAATTTTATAAAGACACTAGCCCTACAAATAGAGTTTATATTCCAAAACAAAAACCATCTAAAAATCTTGCAAGAATAATTAGCTACCTAAACAAAATCATTCTTCCTGAAAATATTAACAACAACACAGACTTTCACACATTCCAGACCGTTATATATTGTGCGGCATGGACTGTTGCTAAGGTCAACGGAGCCAAGATAACACTTGAACCAAGAGAAATAACCCGAGGTACAAAAAAAGAATATAAACCAAAATGGCGAAGACGTCTTGAACAAAAAGTATACGATTTACGATCAAAAATAGGTAGAATGACCCAATTTATTAACGGCAATAGAAGTAGAAAATTAAAGAAACATGTAAACAAGATCATAATACTGTATAAAATTCATACTGTACATGAAGAACCAAACACACAAGCATTACATACACTAGATACACTTAAACAAAAACTCTCAGTTGTAACAGGACGACTCGAAAGATATAAAGCATGCACTTTAAGAAAACAACAAAATACCCAATTCACCCAAAACGAAAAACTTTTTTATCGCAATATCAGGCAGGCAACAACAAATGTTCAGAATAACAACCCAAATGATGATGAGCTTAACACCCCTAACCCAGAGACATTACAAAACTTCTGGGCAGGAATATGGGAACAACCTATTCATCATAACGCCAAAGCCGATTGGATACATGCAGAACTATCCAGCAATACAGATATTCAGACAATGGCATTTGAGCACATCTCCCCACAAATATTTCATAAAGTTCTATCTCGCCTACATAATTGGAAAGCACCTGGTTCAGACCACATCCATAGTTACTGGTACAAAAAATTCACAGCAGTTCATTGTTATCTATATAATTTTATAAACAGCTTCATCCAAGACCCCAAAATTATACCTTCTTATATAACGTCAGGCACAACTTACATGATACCGAAAGATCGCAATGACCTCTGTAAACCAGCTAAATATAGGCCTATTACATGCTTACAGACCTTGTATAAGATCATCACATCCTGCATATCCGAAATGATATACGAACACATTGACGCCAATAACATCTTAGCCGAACAGCAAAAAGGATGCAGAAAATATAGTCAGGGCTGCAAAGAGCAATTAATCATAGATTCCGTTATCTTAAAAAGAGTTCAGAAATACAAAACTGATTTATTCACAATGTATATTGATTACAAGAAAGCGTATGATTCTGTTCCCCATTCATGGCTATTGCAGGTGTTAGAAATTTACAAAATACACCCAACAGTCATTTCATTTTTGAAGACCATGATGACGACTTGGTGTACAGTATTAAGACTCACTACCCCAACCGAAACAATAGATACTAGCCCAATTAAAATACAGAGAGGAATCTTCCAGGGAGATGCACTCAGCCCACTGTGGTTCTGCCTGGCTCTAAACCCCTTATCTAAAATATTAAACGCTACCTCTTTAGGAATCTCTTTGAATTATACAGCTACCAACCGACAGACTGATCCACAGGAAGACGTTTTAAATCATTTACTGTATATGGATGATATTAAGCTATATGCAGAAACCGAGAGTCAACTTTACGAGCTAGCTAATCTAACAGAAACATTCACAAAGGACATTAATATGGAGTTCGGCATAGATAAATGCAAAATAAATTCAGTTAGAGCAGGACAGAACTACCAACACCAATATACCTTAGGAACAGGGGAACGAATAGAGCCATTGGATGAACTAGATACTTATAAATACTTAGGTTACAATCAATCCCGACAGATACACTACAAAGATACAAAACAAAAACTTAAACAACAATTTCAACACCGACTTAATACAATACTAAAAACACAGCTCCATTCACGAAACACTATAAAAGCAATCAACACCTTTGCTATACCTGTGCTCACCTATTCATTCGGGGTAATAAACTGGACCAAAACTGACCTAAAAAACTTACAACGAAAAATCAACACGACAATGACTAAATTTCGCAAACATCACCCAAGATCTTGTATACAAAGGTTAACGTTACCGAGAAAAGAAGGAGGCAGAGGACTTATAGATATCCTAAACTTACACAACCGACAGATCACAGCTCTTAGACAATACTTCTTCGCTAAAACTGAATCTTCCCTTCTCCACAAACTAATAGCACACAACGACCAACACTTTACACCTCTTAATTTAAAAGACACTACAAAACAAAAAAACGAAAATGTTATTGATGACAAAACCAAATGTCAAGAGTGGACCCAAAAGTCTCTACACGGGAGACATCGCCAGGATTTAAGCCAATTAAATGTCGACAAAGATGCGTCGAACGCATGGTTAGATCGTGGCGAACTATTCCCGGAGACTGAAGGGTTTATGCTTGCAATACAGGACCAAGTTATAGAGACTAAAAACTACAGAAAATATATTATCAAGAATTTAACAACAGATACTTGTAGAAAATGCAATAGTTCTCCAGAGACAATCCAACATATTACCAGTGCCTGCAAATCAATAGCCCAGACAGACTACAAACACCGACATGATCAAGTAGCCAACGTCATACACCAGAAACTAGCTCATCAATACAAACTTGTAGACACTGTAGTACCATATTATAAATACAAGCCTGAAACGGTATTAGAGAACCCTGCAACAAAACTATACTTCGACCGTGCCATACTCACCGACCGCACAATTCACTTTAATAGACCTGACATCACATTAATTAATAAAATAAACAGAATTGGGTTCCTAATAGACATTGCCGTGCCAAATACACATAACTTACAGACTACAATAGCCGAAAAATTATCCAAATACACCGAACTAAAAGATGAAATAACCAGACTTTGGCATCTTCAAAAAGTCACAATAGTCCCCATAGTGCTATCAGCAACAGGAGTAATACCCAAACAGCTTCATCAGTCCCTTAGTTCCCTCAACCTGCCACCTAACATCTATCACCTGCTGCAGAAGGCAGTGATTCTTAACACATGCAGGCTAGTAAGAAAATTTCTTCAGTGTGAGTCGGACAACTTGCACCAATACTCCCACTCAAATATAGTCTCATCTACCATACAGTCTACTTCGGAAAACCAAGCAGCATCTAATATTTCTTCCACACTTCACCCCACTGATGGACACTTGGCTTAGGCCCGTGCCACCAGTTCTATCCGGCTAGGCCGTGGAAAACAAACGCAGAAACAATAATAATAATAACCCGCAGGGCAGCATGTGGCGAGCTGTTGGGCAGTAGCGACCCCACGGACCCTATCTCCCGGGAGAAGTCTTGTTCCTCACCTCTGGCTTGCCTTTATTGGCCGGCTGGAGTGAACAATGAAGAGGGACAGTGCTCCCACCTCTTTCTTGCATTTATTGGTCGGCTAGAGTGGAGATTCGCAAGGGCAAATGTGCTCGAAGGAAGGAAGTATTCCAGTAAGATGCTAGTAGGGATCTTGACCGTACTTCCGGGATTGTCCTGATAGCCGTGGGATACCTCTCCACTCCTCATAAGCACCTCAGGACATGTTGCCCCTTTGTCACTTAGACACTATGTGCTAGCGACCATTTTCGGGGGCCCATTATTGAGTGTGCAAGTCACCCCCTGCCATTTTATCTGTGTATTTTATATAAAACATTGGTCAGGCAGGGGCCATAGTCTTTCCAGAGTTCTAGTTAACCAGTCCACATAAGCTACCCAAATCCATAGTCCTATATATTTGTTTCCATATCTTACAATAGTCCTACACCAACCGGGGGTTGTCCTTGGGTGCACTTATATAGTCCGAACAGGGATAATCGTCGATTGGTGCTTCATTTCATTAAAAACGTCTCACGGGCCTCTGCGAGTTGGCTTCGGCCCCTCGTATGCCTTCCAAAGGTCCGGGATCCCAGGGTCCCGAGAAATGTGAAGAGGTAAATAAATAATAATAATAATAATAAAGGTTTATTGCAGAAACTTGTACAACTTTTACAGTAAATCTTACATAGGGATCTCCTTTTAAGTAAAAGATATACCTGTGCTAGGAGATCCCGCTCTCCAATGATAGAAATTATGGAATGGTAAAAGTGGTGTACAAAAATTACAAGTAAAAACTAAAACTAAACAAGACAGGGCTTGAACTATAACTAAATAAAAGAAAAATAAACTTAGAGATATATCCTAAAATTTTGTGTGTGTGCGTGTATAAGTGTGAGTGTGTGCGGATGTTTGTGTGTGTGTGTGTGTATTTTTCAATTCATATTGATGATGCTTGCAACAATAATTCAATATCATCATAAGACTTCATTTTTAGCCATTGAATAATTGCCTTTTTGCAGTCTTTAGTAGTCATAATATGATAGATGTTAATTATTTTATTTATTTTATTATATAGGGCAGCGGAATTTGTGTTGAATTGTCTTTTGGCATATGCAGTTTTAACGAATTTGACTGGTGCTACACTGTATTTTCGCCTTCTTTCCTGATGGTGAGGGTCATAGGGCAGGATTTTGTGTAATTTTAAGACGGTATGTAGTATGTATAATTTTCTGACTGTGAGAATACCGCTAAAGGAGTATAACTCATTGGTTGGGAATCTGTATGGTTTGGTATACATGACCTTGATAAGAGATCTCTGTGCTCGCTCTAGTTCAAGAAACTTCGTTTTTGTCGCACCACCCCACACGGGTATGCAGTAGGTAAGAATTGATTGAGCCAGAGAGACATAGATTTCAGTTAATTTTTTTTTTGTTGTTACATGTCTTAGGTTCTTAAATATCCAGATAAGTTTTCTCATACGGGCCATGACCATATCTGTATGAGTATGCCAAGATAATCGTTGATCAACGATTATACCTAGGTATTTTATATGAGTAACTTTTTCAATATTTTTACAAGAACAGTTTGTGCTAGATATATTATGACAAGTGTGGATTTTGAGAGTTAGGTTAGGTCCTGGTTGAGTGTTGTTGTAGATTGTAAAAGCAATATATTTTGTTTTAGAAATATTTATTGTAAGAAGATGTGAGTTCAACCAGTCAGCAATTTTGGAAAGACCCTTTTCAGCATATTGATATACGGTTCCCATGTATCACCAGAGAAAGTAATAGCAGTGTCATCTGCATATGAGAAAACGCGACCATTATCTAGCATCATTTTGCAGAGATGGTTTATATAAATTAAGAATAGAGTGGGGCCCAGTACGCTACCCTGTGCAACACCGTAGGTCACATAAGACTCCATACTAATATACTCTCCTACCTTAACCTTTTGCCTACGATCCCGTAGAAAATCTATTAATAATGCTAACGGGCCTTCTCTTACGCCTATACCTTCCAGACTACGCACAAGAATGGGGACAGAAACGGTATCGAACGCTTTTTTCAAATCAAGGAATACAGTTAGACATCTTTTTCCTGAATCTACTAAGTTAACAATATGAGTGGTTAATGTTGTAACTGCGTCTTCCGTAGATAATTTTTGTCTAAAACCATATTGAGCTTGTGAAATAATGTTATATTTATTAGTGTAGCTGGTTAGTCTTGCGTTAATTAGCTTTTCAATGATTTTAGATATTGCAGGCAATACAGAGATAGGTCTGTAGTTGTTAATGTCGTCTTTGTCTCCACCCTTGTGCACAGGAGTAATTATGGCTTGCTTCAAAGCTGGTGGAAATTTCCCTTGGCTAAAACACAAATTAGCAAGATGTGAAATTATGGGTACGACTAATTCATGGGCAGTTTTTAAAAAAAATGTTGTAATTTTATCCCAGCCTGGAGCGCTTTCAGATTTAAGGCCCATTAGCACGTTATAGACTTCTCTAGCATCCGTTTCGAGAAGCACGAACGAGGAAGTCTGTGAGAGGATATGATCAGAATCGTGTTGAAATTGTGATCGGTTAACGGAGGTAATGTCTTCTGCCAGGATTTTCCCAATGTTAGAAAAATAATCGTTTATGTGGTCTACTGAAGCATGAGGGGTGGTCTTTATCTCTAATAGTTCTGAATTAAGTTTTTTTTTAGGTTTGCGATGAGTTATATTGTTAATTGTATTCCATAACTGTTTCGTATTCTTTTTTGCCTTTAATAGTTGTTCCCTATCATATTTTCTTCTAAGTTTTTTAACTAAATTATTGCAATAATTGCGATATCTTCTGTAAGTAATTTGTAAAATATTGTTTTGTGGATCAGATCGTAGCTTTCTTTGCATATTATTTCTGTTTCGAATACAGCGCAAAATTCCTAAAGTTATCCATGGTTTAATAATGCGATTATTTCTCGGAACTAAAGTAGTAATAGTGTTTTTCTGAGGGCAATTTTGGAGTTTGTCTATTAATTGTACAGATAACGTGACTGGATCATTTATTAAATTAAGTTCAGAAATACTACTTAGTTTTAAGGCTGTTATTGTTTTATCAAAGTCCACATTATTTTTAGTTTTCGAGCATTTGTAAGAATTTACTATGTTTGATAATTTTAGGAAAATCATGTAGTGATCCGTGATCGTGGTATTCAATACAGCAACAGAAGCAGTGTTTTTAGTCTTGTCTATTTTCAAGATAAAGTGGTCCAAACAGTTGTCGCCTCTGGTAGGTAAGGAATGTCCCGGTAACAAGCCATGCATTGCAAGCATATTTAGGTAGTTTAATCTGTTTGTGCGCTCATTCGTTTGTTCAGTAGATTTATATATTATGTTAATGTTTATATCGCCTGTAATAACAATATTTTTATATGACTTAAGTGAGATTAGGTGATTATTTAGCGAGTCTATAAAACTGTCAGCATTATTATTTGAGGGGGATCGATAAATAGCAAGGACAACAAGATTAGGCATTAATATTTGTAAGCATGATGCGTGAGTTAATATTATTTCCTTAACACTAACCTTGCAATCACACTTGATATATACTGCCACGTCATCACACTGGTTTATATGGTTACTTGTGGTAAAAGTGTAATACTTTTTAATTTCAGGAGTAGGTTTATTTGCATCTAGTCTACATTAATTCAAGATCAAGAGGTCAACACTAAACTTAAATTGTGTTAAAGTGATTAGAAGATCATCTAAATTGCTATAAATACTTCTAATATTTTGGGATATTATTGTAAGATCCGATTTATGTACATAAAATTGTTTTGAAAAATCATCTAATTGAAATTCTTTAGATTGCGCTATAACTAAGTCGTCTATTTCTTGCATTATTGTATGTGTGCTAGTCATAATATAGGTAAATAAACAGTCTGAGTTTTAATTCGATATTGTTTACGTAAACATATTTTGCTCGATCCTCAATAACAAGTATTATTATACATAAATATAAATAATTGCAGATATGGGTGTGTAATATGAGTTATGTACGCATATGTATTTACGAGTTTTTAGTGTACGTAAGTAATCGTATATCAAATAATTTAGTATGTAAACATTATTTTTGTTGTTGTATAGACAGAGTTTACGGTGTAGAGGTAAGTGATTGGTTAGTTTAAGTAAACTAACAAGTAAGCATTTTAATTGTGTGAAAGTGTATGTAAGGTTAAGTGTGGTATTGTAATTGTTAGGGAAAAAGTATTGGACGTGTATATGTGTGTATAATTTGAGTATATGTATATTGTGAGAATTAGAAACATTTTCTAAAAAGTTCGATAAGCTAAATAAAATAATCAGAAATAACATACAGTATAGACAATATAATAGTAGTCATGCTTCTTGCATTAGGCTTTGTATTTGGGACTCACTTCTAATTATGTGTGTAGGTGATTCGTCATGTTTCTTAACATAAACTTTACCATAGGCGGTCCAGCAGTACTTATATCCCTTTGACTTAGCAAGGTCGCGTGCAAGGAAGTGTAGTCTTGAGCCTTTTGCAGTGAGCTGTTCGGATACAAATATAGGTGTGTCTTCGCTACTTTTGAAGCCTAGATGTTTAGTGCAGAGCTTTACATTATGCGTAATGTTGAAAGACTTACACATCTTAAGTACCTCCGTCTTTATTATTGTAGACGACAGTTCCACTACTATAGGGGTGTTAGTCATACCCTGCTTCTTCCCCTTAATTCTGTAAATATCACGTATATCCGACTTCGCGACTGCAATGTTTACGGTCTCAGTTAAACATTTTACCATGGCAATAAGGTCTTCTTTAGTTTCCTTCCCTTGCTTGGGAACGTTTTTAATCTCAATGTTTGATTTTCGACTACCTCGCTGCAGATCCTCGACTTTTTCTTCCAGAATGGTTATATATTCTTTATCCCTCTTAGTCTGTATTTCCATCTGTTCTATTTTCCTCTTAAACTCTTCATTCTGCTGAGTTATAGCGGCCACGGAGTTTTCTATGTTAGAATTTGTGAGTTCTATTTCCATTAGTGTGTAATTTTTTTAAGCTCCTTTTCTTGAGTTAGTAACATAGACTTAATCATTTGAATCATATTTTCTCTAAAGCCGTCTAGGTCAACCTCTCTTCTTCTTTTAGTTCTTTGGGAGACATGACACAGTGGTGAGTCGTATCTCTCTTCTTGGCTAGATCGATTCGATTCAGAGAATGACTTGTCCATTTTTGTACAGGTTTTCCTGTCAGCCAAAAAGCATACGAAGTATCAGGGCAGCAGAAGTTGGGGATGTCACACAGTAGTAATGTCCAGTACCCAAGGCGGGGCGTCGCTGTGCTAGTCCTCAAGTAGGTGGGGCTCAAAATCCTTGGCCAATGCGCACAGTTCCGGTACCAGGGTATTATGATCAACTACGATTTCCGCGATACACAAAATTGGAAATTTACAACAGAATCAGTTGTTACACAGCTGACTTATTATAAATCCTATAGCACAAGCACAGCACTAAAATTATAACTAGGATAACAATATATACTTTTATGTATTATTCAAACTGTTATTGTTTAATACGGACTGTGAAATTTATTAATTCATTTAAAAAATGTAGAGCAAATTTTTTCAATGTGACATTGACAGACGCCATCGATGCTTGATGACAAATGAATGGACCAAGTGTCATTCTTCATTACTGTTCTTTCTACTTCTCCAAATATGAAATCTTTGAAAGAGGTACAATAAGAACATGGGAAGAGAAGTTTTATTTACCTCTCTAGTACTTTTGTATCCAGAATCGCGTAGAAAAGTACTTTGACGTAGCTCAAATCCTGCAGACAAAGTTGTAGAACATACTGGATATAATTCCAAACATAAAGATTCGGATAACAATGCATTGTTATTATTATTTATTGTCATCTCTGACCTAGACTAGAGACAAGAGCAAACCCATCTGAAATAAAAAAATATCTACAGGATATTTCTACAGTTAAAAAAACTGATTTCTTGAAAAGTGTTGAAAGTGAATTGCATGTTCCATATAAGTGTGGTTATGTAAATAGTGATATAAGTGAAGAATTTTGGAAATGTTACGCTTTATGTATGATGGTGTCAGGGTATCACCACGTTGGAACTTGCCCTATGGGTTCTGTCGTAGATTTTATTATTTATGTTATGATGTGCAAAGAATAAGAGTAGCTGATGCCAGCGTGATGTCTACGATTGTTGGCGCTAACACTAATGCGGCAACGATTATGAGAGAAAATACTATTTTTGAAAGACCTGTAGTTTCTGCAGAATTTATTGTTATAAATATTTTTAAATAATTGCCTTTTCACTTGAGATAAAATGTTGTTGTTGCATATACATTTTTAATTACGTCCTTTTTCGTTTTTATTCTTCGTACTATACTAATTCATATTTATAATGGTTCTCACCACGAGTTCTCACACACAATCTTTTTTTCTAACCCTATTCTTAAATAACAAAAAAAAAACAAACAATAATTTCCTTGAAGGTTATCACTTTCATGCAAGTCTGTATATTTTTATTTCTGAATAACCCAATATTTGGTAACTTAATAATTTTTCTAAATTTTTATCTTTTTGTAGTCATCATATTTCCAACTCTATTTCAGATACCAGCATTTATTCCTTTCTTAAAGAATACATCAGTTGATTGGAACTACGAAACGGAAGATGATGGTTACAGCCAACAGTTTCACAAAAACAGTGGAGTAGAACTGATGAGAGGAAAAATGCTTGGGGGCTCAAGTTCAATTAACTTCATGGCTTACACGAGAGGAAATCATCATGATTTTGACAACTGGGCGAAGATGACTGGCGACGAGTCATGGAACTGGGAACACGTTCTGCCATATTTTATAAAAAGTGAAAGGCTAGTCGACCCTATACTTCTTCATTCCGACGCAGGTGCTTTTCATGGTACCGATGGGTATTTAGGAACTACCAGATACTATAATGACGAGGTTCTGAAGTACTTTGAAGCTTTCAAAGAACTTGGTCATGACATTGTTTTGGACACGAATGGTGATACTCCTCTGGGGTACACTGAAAATATGTTTACCATTGCTGACGGTGTGCGGCAAAGCACTGCTCAGTCATTTTTGCATCCTATCAAAAACCGACCCAATTTTTTTGTGCTTAAAAACACACTGGTATCGAAAATCCTATTCGATGACGAGAAGAACGCTATTGGTGTTGAAGCTATTTTAGAAAACAATAAAACTGTCTGCTATAAAGCTAAAAAAGAAGTGATAGTATCGGCAGGAGCTATTAACACCCCACAGCTACTAATGCTGTCTGGAGTAGGTCCAAAATATCATTTACTGAATCATAACATTAAAGTACTTTCTGATCTCCCTGTCGGTCAAGTTTTAGAAGACCATGTTATGGTTATGATGACTCACAAAATGGGAAAATCACCTCCGTCTAAGCCAGTGGATCCCACCAAATTTCCATATCCGCTTATAATGGGGTTTGCAACTTTAAACAAAACTCAAGAATATCTAGATTATCAAACCATTAGTTTTATATTGAACGAACCCAGTGCTATGTTGCAGTTTTGTGCTTTCTACTTTTCCTTTTTAGATGAAGTGTGTAATGCCTTATATAATGGCAGTATTGGAAAAGAAGTTTTATTTAGCTTCGTTATTTTAGTGTACCCAGAATCTCGTGGAAAAATCTTATTGAGAAGCAGAGATCCCAAAGAACAACCATTAATATACACTGGATATTATTCTAACGATGAAGATTTAGACAAGCATGCGACGTATCTACAAGATTTTTTGAAAGTTCAAGATACAGAGCTTTTTAAAAGTACTCAAGCTGAACTAGTTATTCCTGAAGCTTGTGATTGTGGAGATTTGTATTCTACCCATGAATATTGGAAATGCTATGCGCTGTGTATGATGATTTCAGGATACCATTACACTGCTTCCTGTCCTATGGGGGCTGTAGTAGACCCCCGCCTTAATGTGTTTGGGGTACAAAGACTAAGGATTGCAGATGCTAGTGTCATGCCAAAGATAACTGGAGCCAATACCAATGCTGTGACAATTATGATAGCAGAAAGAGCGGCTGATTTTATAAAAGAAAATAATATCTTAGAGGCTGAAGATATTGCATGCTTAGATGATAGATGGTAGTTGAATTTTGTTTGAAATCATTTATATTAATTTATGTTAAGTATTAAAAAAGATATTCACTGCTATTAACAATTGTATTTCTTAAGTTTTTTTTGGAATCATTATCAAGACAATATTATTTTCGGAAGTGTGTGTGTTATGTGCTTGTGGTGATCACCACGTTATAGGAATATTCGATTAGGTTAATTAAATAACAATGCACTGTACAACAGCAAAGGTCACACGTCCGTTTCGTGCGGGTGCCAGCAAGCAAGTGACCTCTCTGCGGGCGTGCGCGGCTGCGCTTGTCGGTACGTTACATATCTCCCTTTTTAGCAAATTCAGATTTTAATACAGAATAAAGATTATGTTAATGTTAACTAATAGGTCTTATTAGCTTTAGGTTAATTTTTGTTTTCTAACAATTTTCATTAGGCAATATCTAATAATTAGGAATATTTTAGTTTGTTACAATCTTGATTAGGTTTTCTTAACCGCTGGGACGCTTTTGGTATGAAAAGGATACCAGACTTTTCTAACACTAAATTGTACTCACGCGCTTAGGTATTCCCACTACATTGTACACGTCATATGACGCGTCGGCTCGCGCGTCGAGTGTTTGTAAACAAACCCGATAAGCGGCGTCATTTCTTGGTATTCTGCGACCGTTGTATTTTTTTATGAATGCTAGTGAGTAGGGCTATATTAAAGCGTACGTTGTATTTGAATATACGATGTTTCCGTTTGTAGACGACTGTTTAAGATGAACAAAGACACTTTTTTCACAGATTCCAACAAAATTTTTTCTAATAAGAAAAACAGGGGTTGTCCTATATGTTTTATGGTTTAAAAAACATGGTGTGTTAGTTCTTCATACGAAACATGAATAAAACCACTTACCACAGTACAATATTAATTATTTAAAAGCATCCAAAGTTGAGACTCACGACGGGTCGCTCGTTCAATGACAGCGAAAATGATATTTTTTAATGTCATAGACTAATTCCTTCTAGGGTTGTCATATCTCAAACGGTTCGGAAACAGATAACGTATGAAACTAAATCCATGGAATTGGAAAGTACTGCTTAATAGTGGTGATACAAGGATAAACAAGGATGAAAATAAAACCAAAATAAATTGGTATGACTTTCACACCATGGGCGCAAAACTCTGAACACGTTTTGGTAGGAAATTCATACCATGGGCGCATTGCGGTGACCTCACAAACTGATCAAAAGCGTCCCAGCGGTTAAGAATTTGCATTTAAGGCGCAGATATACGACTTTTAATGATTTCAAATTGAACATCATGTCTAAACGAATAGTTTTATTTGTTTGAAAAAAATATATGATAAACTGGACTTTTTTGTTCGTAATTTGATATGTGAATATTTGTTTTTATTTGATTATATTTTTATAACATAGTGTAATTTATTTGTAAAGTAATGTCTAATGCGAACACAAAAACGATAACCACGCAAAAACTAACGGGCGTATTTTCATGAAATCTGCACCATCTAAAAGACAATTTAACTACCTAAATTTTTGTATACGGCTTTTATTTGTATTGTGTTTGATAAATCAAGGTGGGTTGTTTTTGCGAATAAACTTGATGCGCGTTGAAGCGGGGGCTCTTGCGAGCGACGGGCGGCGGTGCATCGCTGACCAATGTCCGGGTAGACGCTAACTCTCTGTGCAATTTTATTCGCTTAAAAGTTTCGCATGCTCCTCCCACTCGCTCAAGGTCGCTGGCACTTATTGTCGCCTTAACAGTAATACAAATCAATAGCATTTGTACTTAAAATTAATATATTAAATAATACAGTTACTGCAATGAGTTAGCAAGTGTCAAGTACCGAATTGGCCACTTATAATAAATGGGGAATAATTATTTTTGTGTATATTTTTTCAATACTTACATTTATCTAATGATATTAAATATGCATGTCGGTAATATAAACAAAAGTCAAGAACAATAAAAGATTACTTACCCATTAATTAATACGCGTGAAGAAAAAAAAATACATAATCTTATTTCGCAACTTCAAAACAAAATCGCGTCTGTTTAAGTCAGCCGAGTGAAACCACGAGCGGTCCCGATTAACCCTGAAGTTAGCCGAATGACACCTGATATTGCCGAGCTTTATGAAATAGGCTGAATGAAGCGCGACGATTAACGAACTTCTGGTTTTCGGCTTGGCCGAAGCTTCGGCTGGTTTATGGCCGAAAACGAAAACGAAATCATGATTTTTTGGCCGAAAATGGTCGAAAACGAAAACGAAGCTTCGGTCAGTTACTATTGATTAAGCATATCCATACTTAATAAAAAATTATAAGTTAAGTCTTTAAACTCTCTCGCCTTGAATGAATGAAAGAGTAATAGTAAAGTAATGCCTACAAGGTATTTCAAATGGTTTGCATTGTTTTATGATTAAAACCAATTTTATATTAAAACATAAGACTGAATTATTATTAACTAGCTTTTGACCATGGCATCGTCCGCGTGGAGCTCGGATATTATCCCACGAGAACGTATTACCGGGATAAAAAGTATCCTTTGTATTTATCCAGATTATTAACTATCTTTGTTCCAAATTCTATCTAAATCCGTTCAGTAGTTTTTGTGTGAAACATCCATCCATCCTCACAAACTTTCACATTTATTTTGGTAGGATAGGATATGCCACTCTGAAATTGGTAATAATATTATGTGATCATTACGTAGGTACTTCATTTATTACAATATATCATGTCGACTAAGTCGATAAGTTAATTTTTATTATTTATGTAAGACCTACCACAAAAGTTATTTTGTAATTGCATAAGTGGGATAAAGTTCTTTAACTGTATGCATAATTATTATTTTCTAATAATTATGAATCCGTTAATTCTTTAAAAGGTAAAAAGTACGGTAGCAACCAATAATTAGCTATAATTCTTCAGTGCTGATGTTACTCACCTTCACGCACACATTCACAGCGTGTTTGTATACTTGGTTACCACAAGTAATGCGCGCGTCGCTTCTTGAACAAAAACGAAAAAAAATACTGAAATGATGAAATATTTTTAAATGTTTCAACGGAAATAATAAATTCGAAATGTTTATAATTTTACTTTTTAATGTTAATAATTAGTAAGAGAAAATACAATAGTAAATTATTGTACAACCAACTGTTTAAACTAGGTACTAAATATAATTTACATAAAATTGCATTATACACAGCTCAATACATAAACTTCGCAAGAGACAGTCCTTTGAAGACCAATAAAAATAAGAGGAGCGACAGCTAAAGCTATACCCACAGGAACACTCAACGTTTACAGTTTATTTTCCTTATTTTCTCTTTGTTTACCTTTTGTTAACGCTAAAAGGAGGAAGTCCGAGTTTTCAATGGATCTTTCTCTTTTGTGCTACTCCTCTGTACCACCATTGTTATATAAAATAATAATTTTGAAAGAATTTTCGACATTAATACTTTCTAATAACACTCAGCTGGCAAACAAATTTGTTAAAAGAAAAATACAGTGGGTGAAAAATTGCTGGGCAATTCACAGAATGGATCTATTATTTTTCAATTTACATTTTTTTTTGCAAGTCACTTTGTGGCCATTTATTTTAAATAATGCCTGTTGGAATGACAGCTTCTCATTTAATAACTTTTAATAAATTTATCGTAATAAAATGTTATGATTTAATAAAAAAATCTAGATAGTAGGTACTCTTCCTGCTATAATAAAATAAATTACGACGTCTGATGAGGAAAAGGCTGTGTTAATTTCAAGAGCTTTTTATTACTCTAGGATTATGTTCTTATTAAAGAAGAACTAAATTATATAAATTACTATTTATGTGGGAAGCGTCAGGTTAGCCCGCGAAATCAAATTTTCTTGCGTTTTTTGCAATTGGCAGGTCATTGTCTAACAAAACATGATTCGCGACCGTAAAAAGTATGTATTTACAGAATTATAATCATTAAAATCATCAATACAACCCTCTTCATTCATATAATCCCATTGAATGACTGTCATGAAATAGTCATTCAATGACCACTGAGATTTGAGTACTAAAAAGTCGGAAATCGCAAAATACTTCCCACACATTTCGTAGGAAATGAGAAAGAACACAATAAACCAGTGTATGACAACAGTCGAATTATTCCATTAATTCACTGGGCTGAATAGGGAACGAATATAGCAGATAGTTACAGATTTAACCTTTTAAACGATTATCTTCCCGCCATACCTTGAAGGCGCTAAGCAGTCAATCATGACAATAAATAAGAACGGCAACTTTCAATTAAGCAAATAGCTTAAACTTCGACGACTGCTTTGCAAACCTTTGATTCCCAACAATTGATGTTTTTATGCTTCCTTTTTTACATTTTGTTTAAGTATTATTATATGATGATGGTCGTAGAGCGTACACAGAAAAACATTACGTTCTGGCCACTTCTGTCAACTATAGTTATAATAAAAATAAAAATATGGTTAGGTGGCTGTTATTGAGAAATCCCGTGTGTGTACAATTTACTGTTACTAATAATATTATTATAGCGATAGCTGTTCGTCAGGAATAATCGATAAGAAGTAATCAGTCAGTGTATCAGTGTTGTGGCATTAAGTAGGAACGCAGGCGTTCATTAATTTGCTTAAAACGAAAAACTTCGCAAGCAATGGGAAATTACTGCTGTAGGTTGCGGGTGTCGACCTGAGGACGAGCTGCTTATCACACGGACCACTGTACTTCACTTGCTCCAGCGACACCAGTCCTGATTTTCTTCATAGTTTGGCTGCTGAGACCAAAACTCCAAACGTAGTTTACAGGAAAGTTTTATAAAAATGTGACTGTTATTTTAGTATATTGTGGTGTCTTATGACTTCCACGCGAACGAAGTCGCGAGCAGAAAATTAATAGTACGATTCCGACTTATTCGATTGAATTACAATCGAATAAGTCGGAATCGTACTATTAATTTCGCGTCTTCACAAAAAAATAAAATACTATAGGTACACCAGAAGTTCTATCCCTATAATGACACTCTCCCTCAAACTAAGCTTTGGCCAACAAAAGTAATGCAGACAGAAAATATGGAAGACAATAATAATCTCAAACAGTTATGACGCTAATCCGTGGTACCAGGGACGCATATTAACGTGGACCTATTCCCGTCACGTCCTATGAAGGTTATTGAAGGAACACAATGTCACGCGCTCGCAACTTTCTGCGTTTTGCTGACTTGCAATACCTAAACAAAAGCGGCCACATTTATTTCGATCGTATTTTGTTGCTTCGTGTCTGAATATGAAAGTTTATAAAAGGTATTAGAAAATTCTAGACACACTTACCGAGGTCGCTTATTGAGCCGTTTTTCAAAACTCCTTCTGAGTCACGAGATAATATTTTTTTAAAGGAGTGGCGCTAGTGAACCCGTGTAAGCGCTCTTAAAATAAAATCGTACGATGTAAATTGCATTTGTTTGAGAGAGCCTTAAACCGATTTTCCACACCCTCTTCCCTTTTAGAAGTCGCGTGTTGGTTCGTGTTGGTTTTCAAATGTTGGCGTGTCGGGTGTTAAAAGTAACAAGTCTTGATTAAAGATTCCTGTTTATAATATGAGAAGTCATGGTGTTACATGTTTTCATTATTTTTACCGAAATGGTTAATGTTATTTTTGGATCAGGTACCATAAGTATACTTACAAATTATCCAATCGACTAATTAAGAAAAAAAACAGGTTTCTTTTTCTCATCTGTAGATTTCATCAAGAACGGCGGTCAGCAGCGTCGTCCTGTCTGCCTGCAACAACCATCGATCACCAATTCGTCAAGGGAGCTTGATGTTTTGAGCACTGTCCCGTTTCTTTTAGCGGGAAATGGTAACAAATTAAAAAGATTATGAAAACTGGCTACATAATACCAAAAATTTATTGATATCTTACATAATTATCAATCACGTTATCTGTTAAGATTATGTCTGGACTTTAAAAGAAACTGTGACCTTTGAGTTTGTTTCGGCCTTTCTTCACAGAGTAGTCAGGTAGGAAACGCCGACCACATCTATTTTAAAAAATATGATTGACTTGTACAAAAGTGTTTGTACAAACCTACTTAGAGAAATAAAACCATTTATCGTTTATCAATCATTTAATGAACTCAGCCTATCGCAGTCCACTGCTGGACATAGGCCTCTCCCATGCTGCGCCACAACACCCTTTTTTTTTTTTTTTTTTTTTTTTTTTTTTTTTTTTTTTTTTTTTTTTTTTTTTTTTTTTTGGGTGGGAAATCATCAAATGACCTCTCCCGCTCTGGGCGGAGCGGAAGGGCGTGTCAGACTCTTACTGACTAAAACCCACCCGTGTTCCTTCAGTTGCCTGTGCGCCAGGGCCACGGTAACTCTTTCGAACAATCCGCGACCCCGGCAGGCATCGGCCCTATCGGACCCCGTCAATTATGCTGACAACTCTTTGAGGCGCGCGTGGAACACAACGCGCCGTCGACCCGGGCCTGGTCCTTACCGGACGGCGAGCTGCCCATTGCTCGCCGTCCGCAGGCCCGCGCCTACGGTGGCCGGGAGTCGGCTATGGACTCCCGACGCCCAGGGTGTCTCCTCCTCCTCCTGCGGCGACTAGGGGCGTGAGGGCGCAATGATTGCCTCTCCCTCACGCGCTCCGCCTCCTCCTTCGCGAGCATTACTGCTTCGCAGAAGGAGGTGACTGCTTCCCATTCTCTCTCGCTCCGTACTATGGCCCGAACCAGGGCCGGACGCGAGAGATCGCCGCCGCCGATCGCCGCCACGAGGACACGGCGGTGCTCCGCCCAAGCCGGGCAGACCTCCACCGTATGCTCCACCGTGTCCTCCGGTCGATCCACACAATGCCAACACCCGGGCGTTTCCTCCCGCCTTATCCGAAACAGGAACCTCCCGAAACAGCCATGTCCGGTGAGGACCTGCGTCAGGCGGAAGGTGAGGACGCCGTGGCGCCTCTCAAGCCACTCCTCAAAGAGGGGACTTACCGCCGCAATTGTGGCGTGCCCAGCGCCACAACACCCTGTCCTCAGCCTTTCGCATTCAGTCTGTCTCAGCCACCTTTTTGACGTCGTTGGTCCATCTAGCTGGGGAGCGTCCCACACTTGCCGATACGCGGTCTCCACTCCAGGACTCGTCTGCTACACCGGCCATCGGTCCTTCGACAAAGATGGCCAGCCACCCTAGTACTCTCACAGGCAGTCATAATTTATGACCGGCTTACCAAATATGAGCTAGTAACCTAAATTAGAAAATGTATGTTCGTCCAAATATTGACGACTCTTTGTGGACACAGTGCGGCCTACGAGAGAATGCGTTCTTGACACCTGTCTGTTTCACACAAACGAATACGTGTTTTGCGGAATTGTTCTTTATTAGCTACTACAATTGTCACACTGACAAGTGTCAGGAACGCATTCCCTCAACCCTGTTCCTGATGCCGGTAGTCTGTTTTTTATATTGTTATGAGTCGGTATGTGTACTTTATTAGTTAGTGTATTTAGTTACAAAATTGAATATTGATTGATGTCAGAGGTGTGTCAGGGCAGATCACTAAGTTACCAGCTTATTTAATTAGATAAATAAATTGCAATTAAGGCATGATAATAACGAGGACGTGTGACGCGAAATATACTTATAAATACTTGCTTCTACCCCTTTAATCTTTAGATGATAGTTCATCTCAAATAGATGTTTCTCTGTGGAAAAATAGCTAACTTAAAGTAGGTTATGAAATAATATATAAAACTTGGCTCATTTGTACTTGTCTCATAAGTTGTACATAAAATTACCTGCAAGTAGGTTTTACCCGAAGTTGTGACTAACAAACAGAAAGTTCTTCTTGCAAGCGTAACTAACGATTCTGTAGAATAAAAATGCCTTATAAACAATGACGTATTATAAACTAGAAAGTTGATTTCTGACTAAAAAAATACTTTATATACTTTTTATCTTTTACTTTGGATACTGGAATTATAGGATATTTTTAAATGAGTGAAAATTCAGTTATAAAAAAACGCTTTGTTTATGACAGCTACCAAAGTTTTATTTTCATTAATAGTTGCGGGGTATTAATAGCTCCTGCCGATACTATGACTTCATTTGTTGTAAAAAAAAAACAGTTTCATTGCTTTCTAAGATGGCTTCAACACCAATAGCATTCTTGTCGTTATCGAAGAGGATTTTCGATACTAGTGTGTTTAGCACAAACAAATTTGGTCGGTTTTTGATCAGATGCAATAATGACTGAGCAGTGCTTTGTCTTACGCCGTCCGCAATGTTACTCATATTTTTAGTATACCCAAGAGGTGTATCACCGTTTGTGTCCACAGCAATGTCATGACCAACTTCTTTGAAGGCTTCAAAATAATTAAGAACTTCTTCATTGTAGTCTTTGGTAGTTCCTAAATATCCATCCATCCCATTAAAAGAGAGTGCGTCATGTTCATGAAGCATAGATTCGATAAGCCTTTCACTTTTCTTAAAATATTAAAGTGTGTTTTCCCTATTCCATGAATTGTCGCTAGTTATGTTTGTCTAGTTGTCAAAATTATGGGGATTGCCTCTCATATAAAGAAGAAAGTTGATAGAACTAGAGCCTCCAAGTATTTTGATAGATCTAGAGCCTCCAAGTACTTTGATAGAACTAGAGCATCCAAGTATTTTGATAAAACTAGAGCCTCCAAGTATTTTGATAGAAGTAGAGCCTCCAAGTATTTTGATAGAAGTAGAGCCTCCAAGTATTTTGATAGAACTAGAGCCTCCAAGTATTTTGTTAGAACTAGAGCCTCCAAGTATTTTGCCTCTTGTCAATTCAGCTCCATGATTTTTGCAAAACTGTTGGCTATAACCGTCGTCGTCGGTTGCGTAGTTCCAATCAAAAGATGTATTTTTCATGTATTGAATAAATCCTGGTATCAGAAGTATATTAAATTTGCCCATTTTAAAACTAGACAAGATAAGAGAGATATAAGATAAGAGTGTAAGTGTAGTTAGTTGCTGGTTAGTTCAAAAGAAGAAAGGTGAGGTGGGTGGAGGTGAATTTATGCTATTGGGTGGCAAACTGAGTGGTGATTAGTTTTCATGAAATCATTTGATGCGATAAATAATACAATATTAAATCTAAAAAACTTTTTTACAAAAAAACAACCGACTTCCAAAAAAAAACACTAAAAGACGTGAAAAATAAGTTTAATTTCGGAAGTCGGTGTCTTTGGTTTTGTATTTTCGTTTTTGGCCACCGACTTCCGAAATTAAAGTTATTTTTCACGTCTTTTAGTGTTTTTTTTGGAAGTCGGTTGTTTTTTTGTAAAAAAGTTTTTATTTTTCACTTTTTAGTTGCGGTACCTACCCCACACAAAGTCGTATACCACTACTTGGTGTGTAAATAACAGTGACAGGAAATTATTAACACATCATCCATATAAACTAAGTGGAAAAAAACGCAGTATTAAGGATAACTCAAAAACTACTGGTCAAACCTTGATCAAATTTAAATGGGACCACATGTAAAGCACCACCTATCAAATAAAAAAATAATCATCCAAATCGGTTCACCCAGAAAAAAGTTCTAAGCTAACACACATAAAAAAAAAAAACATACAGACGAATTGAGAACCTCCTACTTTTTGTGAAGTCGGTTAAAAAGAAACGACAAGTGCCTTTAAACCACAGGGAAATTGTATATTTTCTTGATTGTATAAGTTTTTTTCTTTGTTCGTAACGACAAGTGTTAGCTGCAATAGTTATGGGCGTAAATATAAACTACTAGCATTTTTTCATTCTATAAATAAGATTTACAATCTACTACAGACACTGGTATATACCAAGCATAGTATGGAGAAGATTTATTGTAAAGTAAGCCAATTTACTTTAAATCTTCCCAAAAAAATCTCTGTTGTTTTATAGAAAACCGTTTGGTAATCATTGATCACGTACAAAGTTTTTGCAGTCTTTCATTACTTACCACGACTATAATTGGTAACATACGGATTTAAAAAAATATTACTCTTACCACAGATTCTGTAGGTGGATCTCCGCCTGCTTTTATAAGCAAAACTGTAGCATTCTCAATCTCTGTGAGTCTTTGATTGGATATAACACTGCCTGCTGTCCCAGCACCAACTATTACGAAGTCAAAACAATCGCCCTCTGAAACATATACATTGGATATGTATAAAAAACACCAAACACATTTAATATAATTATTATTATTCATATTAATAAGGATCTTGATTAGCGATTAAAGTATCTTAACTCGCGACTTTTTCGACATTAATTGAAAAACGCGATTGGACGTGGAGTTGCGGACACCAGCCCGTTAAACTATACTAACAGTGTTTGTTTTTCCATAGTGCTGTCAATATCTACTTCACTACTATTCTTCTTAAGCATCCTTAATAGTTTTGAAAATTATTTTTTTTATGCTGCCTGCCTGCAGACTACAAATCACAGTGTAGAAATTGGAGCATTGCTAGGTTTATGTGGACAGCAATAGTGACAACTTTGCATGTTCAGAAGAATAGGCTGACAGAGCCAAGATAAAAAAATTAAAATCAACGTCACGAACACAACAGTCAAGGCATGGATTAATAATACTATATTTTTTCAAAAGGTACGTACCGTCAATAGGGGTGAACAGAGATGCAGGGGTGAATTGGGAAATCAGAAAATCTTTTTCGCCTGTTACAACGGACGTGGTCGGCCATTCCGCAACGTGATTTGGGTGAGCTCTTATTGAGTATGCCGAATCGCTGCGAATGTGTTATACGCATTAACGGTGAAAATACTGGCTACTAACTGTTTATTTTACGCAATAAAACCCGCTAATTTTATTTTTTATTTTTTGTTTATCACATTTTAATGTCAGGATTAACTATGATAAAAAATCCCGCATTAGCAAAAACACGCGAAGTCTGTATTAATATAAAAACAGACAGTATTTCGTCGATCTACACATTTTATTTAATCAATTTAAATAGACATTTTTATTTAATTTCAATAGGTTATTAAAACATTTTTATCTACTCTCATATCGTAAAATTCGAATTATATAGGTACTTCGAAATTTAAAAATAGAATCATATAACACTTTTACTTTAGCACTTTTTTATCCTTGATCTCTACACACTTTTGATGTATGTATGTACTAATAATAAAGCTGAAGAGTTTGTTCGTTTATTGGTTTGAACGCGCTAACCTCTGGATCTACCAGTCGGATTTGTAAAATTATTTTTGCATTTGATAGCCCAATTATTGACGAAGGCTATAGGCTTCACAAATCACGATAGGGCCCTTAGGAGCCGAGCAAAAACCAAACATATCAGAATGAAGGCTGAGCGAAAACGAAGTAACAGTGCGGGTAGGCGATGTGATGCGACGGGGTGAATCGGGGAAATAAGAAATTTCACGTGGACGAAGTTGCGGGTGTTAGAATAACTTCAGGAAACAGGAAGATAATGATTATTATATTATAAAATAATTAATCATAACATCACGCCTGTATTCCCCATAGGGTTAGGCAGAGCTGCACCTATAGTACACCCACATTTCGCCAGTTATGTCCCATGTAATAGGGGGCGAACCTATTGCCATCAACCGGGCAGACTCAGGGCTGCTAAAGAAATTCCAGATGGAAAAACCCAGTAACACTTGGCCCGACCCGAGAAACGAATCCAGAACCTCATACTCAGCAGTAGCGCTTGCGCCCACTGGACCAACGAGGCAGATCTAAAATAATTACTCGTACACTGAAAACTGTGTTAACGAAACCAGTTAAATAATAATAAAGTGATTGATTTATTTCATTTTAACAAAACAAATAAAAAATTAATAATCCTAGAAGACTCGGCCAATACTAGTAGTTACACATGCAATCATTAAATTAGATTGAATTACATGAAAGTAAACAAAAATTAATGAAATGAGATGAAATTAAACAAAATTTGTTAAAATTTTACAAAAAATAAAATTAGATAAATTTTACATAACTGATTGTAATATCAGAGAGTCGGAAAAATCGCTGTAGTGGCATTCATTTTTGAATATTTTGTTTCAATAGTTTAATCATCACCTGAAACAATATCACTTAATTATTTCATGAAATCACAATAGCACCACCATAATTGTTCTTCTGCTCCTTTCCCAATTTATTTATGAATTATGGTTAATATGAAGTAAAATGAACTCCACTTCGATCGGTAGGAAACTGGTATCTTTTTTAAATTAATTATTTCGTATTAATATTCTAAGACAAGAATGCATAATAATTAATTTACCAAGAATTAGATCTAGATGTATATAGAAAAAAAAAAAAAGTAATTATCTATTGATAAAAATACAACAGGTTACTTACCTTACATAACACTGAAACACGCAACTACACGAAAACTCAATTTCCTGATGTGGCTGTGGCTATTTCAATTTGCATCACTTCGTATATATAACATAGACGAAGTGATGCATATTGAAATAACCACATTGATAAACAAAAACTTAGGGTTCGCTAAACTTTACTGCGTGAAACAAAAGAATAATATCTGTAACCTAGCTTCTGCCCACGACTTCGTCAGCGTAAAATGCCTTGTTCCAACATAAAATATCACGACACACGGCAATATTGCAGCTCCTTATAGTGAAAGAATTTTCGGAATCGGATCAGTAGTTCCAAAGATAAAAAACCTATGTACAAACTCACAAATTTTACCTCTTTATATTTTATTAAAGTATAAAGATTAGACAGATCGGGAACTGAGTACTTAATACTGTTTTAAATGTTATTCCACTTGGATTCCAATTTCGGATCCAACACTAAATAATTTCAACCATTGGATCACATTTAAGGGTTCGAATCGGAATAAATCGTTTAAAAAAAACGGTAAGTCATACGTTTTTTAAGCAGAATATTATAATAAACATGAGTGACTCTTGAAGACTTTTATTACGAAGTTTAACATTTTGTCCACAAAATTGGCTAATTTACAAGTAGCCATATTGGCTGGGTCAGGCTCGCACAATAAGGCAGCTTTTTCATCGCCGGCGATCAATAAGAAGCGAGGAGAGCTAGCAACTTAAAACGAGTTGGCGAGCAACGAGCAGCGACTGCGCGACGGCGACGAGCGATTACCCGCTACTATGCGTATTTAGATACCTAGCATGAGTCGCTCAGCGAGTGTTCGGCCCGCCAAACGAGCGTCGCTCAGCGAGTACTCACTTTGATAGTTCTTGTCGATGCGACAAACGAGTACTCGCCAGCGAACTCTAACGAAATATCCTGAAACTTTAACAAATACTAAAGCACGTCGTTCCTTCCGTCTATTGCCAATTAACCCGTGATGGCGTTGCGACCAGTCATTACTGACGTTATTACCGCGTCATCTAATATATTACTAACCTGCAGTATCACATTACTGCTATGTCTTCGTCAAGGCTCTATGTAGAATATACATATATACGTAAACTCACACCTTTTCCCTATGAGGTGTAACGGCTAGGGCTTTGCAGGTAGACTGCGCAGGCCGTTAGCTACAGGTAGTTAAGAGAAACTAGAGTAATATTCATAATTTTATATTATACAAGAAGGTCACAGGAAGGACACTGTTCAGCACTGAGCACTATCACGTTATAGTTAGGAGGGGTATCGTCCTTGGTTTCTGGGCAGCCGGCAGGCCCGTCCGCACAGGCTCCGCAAGAGGCTGGTATGGCCTTCGAAGAGCCGCAGTCAGCGGCGTGGGTAGCAAACCGTAGGGCGCCGGTAGCACACTACGCATCAGCGCGTAGGTTGGTTAGCGGGCGTCGGTAGCAGACCGTAGGACGCCGGTAGCACACTACGCATCAGCGCGCAGGTTGGAGTTGCTCTGTCCTCAGCCAGGACGTAGAACCCTGGAAGGCGCGTAGGGAGCGCATGTTATTTGAAGTGCAAAAGCAGCTAGCCGCGTGCGATGTGCCCAGCCTCCTTTCTCCTTCGGAGACCAAGGAACGGTGTAAGGAGCAGGATAGGCAGAAGCTCAACACATCGCAGCGGCTTACAGGCAAAGAGTTGCAAAGACAGCGTGTCACAATGACAGATGCAATAAGAGGGTATGTATGTAACACGCGAGCATAAAATACAAAGAAAACAATGGTTATAATAGATGGCTCGCTATATGGCTTATAAAACACAGTATGGTAATAATAATAATTAATGAGGAACTCACCCTAGGTCGGGGCAGAAGGAATCTGGAGTGTCAGAATATAGCAGCTCGCTAAACCAGCGCAAGATCAAAATGGACGAGTGTTCTCAAGTTAATTAGTGTTGTTCCATCTATTTAGTGATGTGCTTAGCGACTAACTATTTACTTTATTATAGCACCACTCGACTATTTACCGTTTAGATTCCTCACAACGCTACAGAGGGAAGGCAGAAACTACAGATCGCCACCTGTAACAATCCTTACATACTCCTTTTGCCTCGTTTACATTCGATCATACTTCCTAAGTTTATCTTTTTCTGTCAATCATACTTATGTTCATGTCCAGTGTCCTAATTATATGGCCCACCCGTAACCAATGGTAAGTAAATAACTTATAAGCCTAAGTCCTAGAATTCGGCAGTTATCTAAATACATACACATTCTTATCCATGTATAAATTATTATAAATTGACTTTGTATTCACTCTGAAATACACATATACATACACATAAACTCACGCCTTCTTCCCATGGGGGTAGACAGAAACTACTGAACGCCACCTGCTACGAAATGTTCCTGGGAATTGCTCTGAAACGAAGAAATTTAAGTCGAATTGCTCGAATTGCATAGAAATTGATATAATTATTTTGTCTCTCACTGTTAGGCTAAAAACTAAGAGAAGACATTGACTTCTTCAACACGAGGATTAATAACGTAAACGAATAAAAAACTCAAAATAACAGAAAAATCGTACAATCGTTTTTATCAGCGATGGATGACAGAGAACATAAAAAAGTGTACATCAATTTGATGGTAAAAGTACACGAAAAGTTTTTAAACAATTTTTGTGCCCTTCTCTTGCACAAGATTTAAGTAATGGTCAATAGGGCTCAATGTGCAGATAAGCGGATCCTGAAGTTTAAGCATGATGCATTTAGGATACGAAAACGCCTAATTTTATTTTATATTGTCAACTGAATTAATGATGTATGTAACTAATATTTTGTAACAATATGTATAATTTAAAATAGTGTCTTTGCCGTTCTTATTCACAAGTACCTACTACGCATTGGAATGGGCAACTAGCTTCATATTTCTGACTGACCGACTCCTTGACAATTCAAAAAGTACCTGTAAATGGTTATTGAAATAAATGCTTCGAGTTTGAGTGGTCAATTGCATTATTCCCCTCCAAATTACTCCCAAAAAAAGTACCCAATATTTTCGTCCGTTGGAAGTAAATCAATTCGTTACTGAGCACGTGTTCGTCGAATTCAATCAGCTGGGTGTTCCATCAGCCAGAGTGCTTACATATATAATCCATCACCTAGAAATTCATTAAGTCTCTCGTTCTACCCGGGGCTACTGCTAAAATTGTAACGATATAATACGACACGACACGATTTGTCTACTGAAGGTATTTTCTCTTTTATTCATTTAGAATAGGTTAAGTAAATTAAAAATCGTTTATTGCAACACTAAAATTACATTATGGAGATAGCATTGGTCCCAAACGAAGCAAAGCCTGTATCTTGGGCGCCATAAGATAAAACATTTTGGAGTTCAAATTGGTGAAAAATAAACTAGTTAGTAGTACAAGTAAATAATACACACTTAACGTAGGCAGGTTTGTAAGTTACCTCCGTTGCTTTACGAACACGTGCGATTTTTATCGTCACTCGAGTTTTAAGGCGGTACCCCTACCAAAACCTTGCCATAGTGCGTTATTCAGAGGCTATTAACTCATTCACTATGGGTAATAAACTACATCTAAAAGCACATTATTAATGTTCAATATCCTATCATTACATTGCACGGTCTTATTTGTTTTTATGTGTTATAAATACATTTAAAATATCCATGTAAAAAAGTGGCTAAGAATATTGATTGCATGCATTTTTTGCTAAAGGTGACGTTCTATTAATTTGAGGATTACACTAATGGATAGATAATTTAAAAATCTAAATAATTCACGTTTTATTTTATTTCAAAACATCGCTTGTCTATTTTTATTAAAATTATTTCTATTTTTTTGTGAATTCGTTGATAAATGAGCGTGCGCATGGAGCGAGATAGAGCGAGACTCAGCGACTGGACAGAGAAGGACCGAACGCTGAAGGTCGTTTGGTCGGGGAAGTGCTTTAAGTGTTCTTTTTCACACAAAACGGAAAATGTTATTCAATTTCATATTATTTATGCTATTTACTTTTGATGTGGATGTCTTCATCAACATCATTTCCACCGAAATACTTGCGATGCTGGACATAGGCTTCCCTTAAGGTTAGATCACCCTAAGGCACCAGACACACCACTTGTCGAGTGTCTGTCTGTCGCGCTTTCACGCCAAAAGTACTGAACCGATTTAAATTAAATTTGGTACACAGATAGTCTAGAGCCTGAGAAAGGACATAGGCTACTTTTTAAAAAAGGGTTGCGAAAAAAGGGTTTGAAGGGGTTGAAAGGAGGGAATGAAAAGTTAATGGAAAATATGGAAGTATCGTCATTTTTAGAGCTAGAGGTTTGAAACTTATTTTTTAGGCTGTTGATTCGATATAAATAAATATGACATTCAAAGTTTGTGAAAGTTTTACCCTTAAGGGTGTAAAATAATAATAGGGAATAGGGGATGAAAGTTTGAAGTTTGAGTTTGTTTGTTTGAAGTATTTATACGTACGTGTCTTATTTGTCAAATAATTTCCCTAAATAATTAAAAATGCTACCCAAAGACACTAACCCACGCAGACGAAGTCGCGGGCACAGCTAGTACATAATATATGAATAGTTCGCCAACTGTTCACACCGCCGGCGAGTACTCGTTTGTCGCATTCACAAGAGCTATCACAGACAGTACTCGCTAAGCGACGCTCCCTTAGCTGGCAGAACACTCGCTGATAGACTACTGCTTGGTACATACGCATACCAGACAGTTATCTTTCGTCGCTATCCCGCGCTCGCTGCTCGTTCCTCGCCAAGTTAGTTGCTAGTTCTACTCGTTTCTCGTTGATCGCCAGCGGTGGGACGGGTGCCTTAAAATGCAAACAGATTATTTACATAAAATCAGATGTTCCCAAAAAAAACTTCCCACATATTCAGAATCTTATACCATTACAACATCTCCATAAGCCCTTAAAACTACCCACAAGGGCGTTACTAAAGTGAAACGGAAGATATGAAAATATATTATATATTCATGTTTTGTAACGTCTCGCGAGGGTAGTGAAAAACAATGAAAAGATGCCTCCTGTATGTTGGATGGTTCGGTACAGACATCGTAAAGTAAACCGCGGGTACCTAAAGTAAAAATGTTATTAAAAAATGTGAAAAAGTAGGAAGGTGTTTAGCAAGAAAATTGTTGATATTATCTCTGTGGTTTGAGTGGTGTCTGTAGATGCAGTATAATGTCTTTTTTACATTCCTACAGTTCAAAAGTTAACAAGTGCCAAAGATCTATTCATGGTTTCGGAAAACATTTTAGGACATCCTACTTCGACTTTTACAAGGTAACGTCATGTTTACTCAATGATACCTCTCCTCTCTTACACTACTTACTTTAATAGTAATACATATTTTAATTACACTACAAAATCTACACAACTTTCCGCTTAATTTAAAACTCATTCCCAGTATCGCTCAATCTAACTGTTTCCACTGAAAGCTATTTTAAATCACTTCGAACATCAAAGTACTTACTGGAAATGATATATAATTAAGTGCGGATGCAAGGATGGATGAATATTCAGTCCAGATATTTAATTTCTAAGTACAGTCAGCGAAAATAATTATTTACCGAATTAACACACTATGTCATTTTGCCATTTTCTGCAACTATCAAAGAATGACAGTCGTGTTTTGAATACACGGACAATTTAAGTTGGTAGTCAATGTGATGAATAATTTATTTCCCTGGATTTAAGACAGAAGTTTTTAATACAAATACTTGAAAATGAATGTCTGTCTGTTTGGTACAATCTTGCTTTTTCAGTGATCTTTTACTTTGTATTTTATGGCCAACGTTTGAAGTTTGCGTGGTAGTAAAATATGAATTTTATTGTGAACTAGCTTTTGCCCGCGGCTTCGCCCGCGTAGATGTCGGAAATTATCCCACAGGAATGTACTACCGGGATAAAACAGTATCCTACATGTTAATCCAGGTTATAAACTACCTGTGCTCCAAATTCCATCCAAATCCGTTCAGTACTTTTAGCGTGAAAGCGTAACAAACATCCATCCATCCATCCATCCTCACAAACTTTCACATTTATAATATTAGTAGAATATACGGCCACCACACAAATTTTAACTCACATACTAAATTATTACTTGTGAAATTTTGGAAAAATCATTTACTTTTCAATATTTGTAAATATGTGAGCACCATGTATCTATCTCATAATTAATTTACCTGTCATGCGTTATATTTAATTATTTTTACCTATTGTATAGTAATTTTATTCTAGGTGCATCGTCTTCACATATAATTAATGTATACATAATATTGTAAAACATTTTTAAAAGACTTTTCAGACTTCTAAGACTCATAGTGTTAGTAAAAATATACTTACAAATTATGTTAGTAAAACATTGACACAGAAACAATTTGTGACATCACTGTTGCAAGGTGACAGGCCCAGCCGATACCTTGCAGCAGTGGTTCACAAACGGACAATCTAGCCTGCTTTGCTACCATAGACAGGATGCTTTTGGTGCTGCCCCGCACCCTGCTAACCAGGGATGCGCACCGCCTCCGCGTCACAGTTTAGAAGCAGTCAACGCGAGCTTCAGCAAACATCCCTAATGCACTGCAGTATCGGGGCAACCCCATCAGCACCCTTTTTTTTTTTTTTTTTGGTTGGGAAATCATCAAATGACCTCTCCCGCTCTGGGCGGAGCGGAAGGGACTGTCAGATTCTTACTGACTAAAGCCCACCCGTGTTCCTTCAGTTGCCTGTGCGCCAGGGCTACGGTAACTCTTTCGAACAATCCGCGACCCCGGCAGGCATCGGCCCTATCAGACCCCGTCAATTATGCTGACATCTCTTTGAGGCGCGCGTGGAACACAACGCGTCGTCGACCCGGGCCTGGTCCTTACCGGACAGCGAGCTGAAGGCGCACCCTGAATGCGTTATTGTATTGAACACGAAGGGCGCTGTATGATTTCTGAGTATAATGCTAAGCTAAGCTTAGTAAGCATAGTATAGGCTAAACTGGTGGGTTATAGATTTATTGACGACAACATACTTGTTCCATTGGCAGCCAAATCTTCTATTTTTTGTGAGCGTGGTACAATTTATCTTTGTTCTAATAAAAAGTTAGAATGTTCTTAAGTTAGGTTATGGGACAGTTTATTCTAAGCAGTTTTATAGAATCATGTTCAGTTACATATTCGCTGAAAATTATTCTACTGATTGGTTATGAAAGGTTAGGGTTCAATTGTTATAATTAAAAATAAAAGGGGAGATCTCATTGGGCATCAAAAAATTCGTCCGCATCGCTGTCAATGGGATAAGGTGCCCAAAAGGCTGGCCGCATTGCCATTATGAGCTCTTCCCTTGTTTTGAAATAATATACTTATACATAATATGTTATGTTGATATACTTTAGTTTTAGCTTGTCTATTGTAATTTATTTAGACTGATTAAATAAAGTATGAATTGTTATTAAAACCGCATACAAATAATGTCTTTTTTATGTGTTTTAAAGATAGCCGGTTTTTTGTTCATTCACTCATTTTGGTGGATAATCCATAGAGATAAGTCTTTACACCGCAAATGTTTCATTCAATTCGATTGTTTTACAATACTATTTACGTTTCTTCCTTCATGGTTAAGCCATATTCTTCTCTTCTAATTTGGCGTACCTACTCAAAACTCATCAAAATGTTCTCATAATTATTTTAATGCGTTTTTCAACTACCTTTTTGTGCTTTGTGATAAAAATAATATGAATGTAGGTTAGTTACTACATAATATAAAGAATATCTAATATTCTTCACATGTTTAGCTTAAGCCCAATATTTTTTCCAAGAAATGAAAAAAGAGATTATCAGCCATATTCGCAACACGTGTAAGCTCCGAACATATTACTACAATGTGTCACGATCCCTATTATTTATAAGTACAAAAACCTACGTCACAGCAGCTAGAATACCGTTCAAACGGCTGACACTCAAAAAGGAACTCTTTCTATAGAATTCACATCGATATTGGTGTTACAATACCTACATACGATTTATTTGGACCTCATAAATCTCGGAATACTGCCGCTTCAACAGCCGGTCATAACCAAAGGATTCTAATATTTCGCATTTTCAGATTGTTCAATATATTAAATGTAGGAATTTTGTGATAGAATGGGGTTCGAATAACTCCAAAATGTGTCAGGTGTAATTAAACAGTGTCGATTTTAGCATAGCTGAACCCATTATTTTGAATGTATTCAAACTCAAACTCAAATGTACCTACTTATAACGAGATTTTGTCTTCTACTTTTCCAGTTTCGATTTTTAGTCTGTTTGCTATCTTACTACTTATCTATTTGATTATTATTGATTGTAACTATGTTTTCCATACACCCCTAAATATTTATATAGCATTACGTATAGGTCCATGTGGACGTAGCGCTTATAAAGCTAATTAATGAATTATAGTTATTTTGAATGCTACGACGAACGAATCATACCACAGGAACCAAAAACTTTTTGCCAAGCAACAATTTATTATAGCCCATTCAACAAAAGAACTGATTTTCGGAATAAAATTCAGAAATAAATCGAAGCCAACGAGCGTTCCTCTAAGTCCTTGAAGCTCGAAATAACTTATCGATAAAAGAATTCAACGAAAGAATGAAAGTAACCTTATCCAAATCGGAACCCAAGAAATATGAGCGAACGAAAATTCAACGAAATTTTATGTGAAGTTCCGTTGCAATTGAGATTTTCAGACAAATCATTCGGTTAGTCAATCGAAATGGTCGCACTTCGGAATAAACGATCCATAAAGTATCCAAATATTATCTAACTTATCGGGAAATAAAGGGAGAGATAGTGAATATAATTTGGTGTAGTAAAAACTTGTTCGATTTGAGTGCAAAGTTTGCAAGATCTACGATTGAATCAGAAAATTGGAGAACTTTGTCCGGAGACGTTTCTTATTCTTTGTAACTCGCTTTAATTTCAATTAAAAGGAAATGAAAGACTTTCCTTGAAATTTAATTAGTAGTTATTTTCGTTTTTATTGATACGCATCAGAAAAAATCGCAATAAAATCGCTGTCTGGAACATAGTGGAACAGAATATATTTTTTAGCTGTCGAAACATTTATTTGCTTGAATAAATTACTACTACAACATCATAAAAGTAACTCAAACAAAACAGCGACAAGTCCTCCATAAATATAGTTTATAATTGCCCCGAAAACCCATACAAAAATCCTATAAGCTAGCAACAAACCACATGCCTTGTAGCCAGAGAACAGCAATTTATTACAATGAATAATGCAAGTCCAACCCATCTTCCAAGCCAGCCCGGCCGCCACTTTCCTATTCCTTATTATTTTAAGAGATTTCCGCAACGGCGAGTCAGACCGGGTCTTATACGCCACTTTCCGCTGACACGGACCGGAGCGACGAAACTTATGTGGAACGACCGATGTTCCAGTTATGACCGTATTCGAAACATCGAGTAATGGGTACCCGCTTGAGGGACATTCTGAAAAAGCAATGGCGTTTGCAAGATCAAGGAAGCTCTTGGGATTAATAGAGACATAAGGAAGTTGCTACGAGCAGATATTTTTATAAAAAAAGTTAAGATGATGGCAGTTTTGGGTTATCGTTACACTCGTATTTTGTTATGGAGGGAGATTTCCTGTACGATACACAAGGATATTCAATTTACAGGACTTGATACAGCGAGACGCGATAGTGTTCTCTATATAGTTGGAAATTAGGTTTAAAATTAATTATACCTAGTCATCTGGACACAACCTTCTAATGGTATAATGACGATTCTTGCAAGATGTCCTTCGTGCTACAGAAATGTCTCTTTTTTGTTGATTGTGTCAATTCTACTGCTATAATAAACAATACTAGGGCATCAAAGTGGTAATGAACAGTTATTGTCATACTTTCATTAATTTTTAGGCCAACAAAAAGTTTACGTACCTACTTATTGATAAAAAATAAATAAAAAAGAGTTATTACCTTCAGTTGTACAAAAACACTTAACTAAAACATTATTCAGCGTTACAATTAAGGGAAAAAGTGTTTTCGATGAACTCTGGCACCCAAAGTAAGATTTAACTTGTGTTTAGGGTGCCAGCGTCCTCGCCTATAGTTTGAACATATATCAGTAGTTGTAGGACGAGCACAGAATATTATTATTAAGATAACTACTTACTAATAAATGTTTATAATTATGATGTGGCCTATAAAGGTACCTATGTGGGGGTGTGTGTAGGTATTGAGAGCGAGAGATAACGATGTTGAAAAATTTGCGTTTATGTAAGTCTGCATGAATATAATTAATTGTAAATGTAAATATATGGCTTGATTAACTACATTAGGTTTTTAAGCGATTGATACATGTAGTAAAACTTCAGTCCTATCGTTACTCAGTGTCAATAGCCACTTTGTGACCTTGGTCTTACAACCATTTCGACACATGGGAGCAATGGTGCATAATTTGTTTATTTTGTTGTATAAATGGTCAGACAAAATATCATAATGACGCTGTGTAAGGGCCGTTCTACATCCGCGAGTCGAGCATACTTCAAAGTATCTACGCTTTTTAGCAGCATTCGGGTTGTATACCACAGAGGGATGTTTGCGCAGAATAGTGCCAAGAACAAAAAGCTCTCTCACAGTGAGGACCTGGCATTCGGTGTAGAGAGCCGAGGTGGGATATCTAAACGGCTTCGAGGTCATGACCTTGAGGACAGCTCTTTGTGCTCGTTCCAGAGGCAGTAGGGTAATGATTTAGGTTTAGATTTACAAAGCAATGTTCTTTTATTTAACTTAGAAGATGCAACTTGAATAGATCTGCCGTTTAATTCTGTTAAAATCTCACCGTGGAAACTGAGTTGAAGTGAGCTTGAAGTGAGCTGTCATTCCACATGATAATATAAGTTGAAGTGAGCTTGAAGTGAGCTGTCATGCCACCTGATAATATAAGATCAAGTAGCTTGAAGTGAGCTGTCATTCCACCAGATAATATAAGTTGAAGTGAGCTGTCATTCCACCAGATAATATAAGTTGAAGTGAGCTGTCATTCCACCAGATAATATAAGTGGAAGTGAGCTGTCATTCCACATGATAATATAAGTTGAAGTGAGCTTGAAGTGAGCTGTCATGCCACCTGATAATATTAGATCAAGTAGCTTGAAGTGAGCTGTCATTCCACCAGATAATATAAGTTGAAGTGAGCTGTCATTCCACATGATAATATAAGTTGAAGTGAGCTATCATTCCACCTGGTAATATAAGTGGAAGTGAGCTGTCATTCAACCTTATAATATAAATTGAAGTGAGCTTGAAGTGAGCTGTCATTTTACCTGATACTAGGGATTGACACTATTGACAGCTCACTTGAAGCTCACTTCACCTAAGTTTTATCGCTGAGATTTTAACAGAACAGGGGGCCTAGACAACATCCCTTTGCTGTAAGCGTTAACGCCAACGGAAAATCAAATTGTATGGAGTTGACATTTGCTTAACACGTGAAATTACGTGTCCTTTCCACAGGTAATGTCATTGTCATACATTTTGACATTAGCGTCTGGCGTTAACGCTATCAGAAAAGTTTTTGTCTAGGCCCCCGGATCGGCTGTTCAACAATAAAATATTCAGTACCACCTTACTGCTAAGATTTTCATTCATCTCAGCTTTCACCACATTTGGGCTCACAACCATTACAAGTCCAATAATGGTGCCGATTCTCTTGTCACAATTCTCTAAACTAGACTAAAAATCACTAACATTTAGTTTATTCCTGTCAAAAGACGATTTCTCATTCTGAAATAGACTATAGTGACACAACTTAACTATATTTTAGTTTGACAGCACTAAGATGGTACTGGTTTATTAGTTTAGTGAAAATGGCAATTTTGCTATTCTGAATTTGACGTTTTTCACCTAAAATTTTGGTTGTCTTAACTAAATCTGGCTATTTTTAATCGCGATTAAAAAGGTGTGGAATAAAATTTGTTGTCATGAACTAAGATACACCACAACACTGTATTTTTTATTTTATTTTGCGTATATCTCGAAAACGGAGTGTCCTATCGCAAAAATAATGAAAATTTCGACCCCCTTTATGAAACCCTTAAAGTCATATAACTGTACATGTAGGTTTTTTTTTTTAAATATTCTCCATAAAAAAAGTGAAAAATTCTGTATAAAACACGCCGAGGCTGCCAACCATACGCGCCTCCGGCACAAAAAAAAAATCACGGAGTAGGACAAACAAGTACCATGTGGAGTCGCGATTGTCAAATTAAATTTTAGTTGCGTCAAAATGATTTTTAAATTTAGAGATATTTTATTGCAGTATTCTAGTAGTTCTATTTCTTTAAGATTCTCATAGCCAAAAGTAAGGAATTTTAGTGATAGTTTAGTTAGTTTAGTTCGGTGTACAAGAGAATCGGCACCAATGTCTTCCGAAGTTAATTACCTCGCAGACGACTTGAACAGTTAAATTGTTATTACAACAACTAATTGCACGATAAACACGGGCACAATGTTATTACAAGATTGGTTTACGACGGCTGTTGTAACGGCAGTCATAATTAACTAAGATTTGGAACATAATTGTTTCCTTTATAGTGTTCAGCTGCTGTTGGTGGAATTACTGATTTTGGGCTCTAGGTTATTCTGGAGTATTTTAAATATGAGAAATATGTGCCTTAATAGACATAGACTCCATGTTTACTACCATAAATAATTGTCTGTCACCATTCAGACTTGATCTGGCTTACTTTGAAGGCTATGGGTGCCATTTAACTTTGTCTTTAATGTTGGCAATCCTCTTGGTGACCATCAGTTGGTCCATTTTTATAAGCCAGAATTTATATCAGGAGTGGAGGGGCTTTTTCAGCAGTGGATGTCTTTCGGCTTAATAATGGATAATCATGTTAATAGTAAGTAATTGTGTCATTAATGTTTACCCTTTCTTCTTTGCAGGTTGAACTGACACCTAGACGACGCTAGATCATAGAAGGTACTTATAGATTATTATAAAAACTATCTTAAAATGCATTGTAGGACTAAACTCATCCTAATCCTGTCCTTTCCCAATTTATTTGGCGACAGCGAACCATGTCTTCGTCTTCAATATAATCTCTATTAGCCGTCATCTTCGAAGTCATCCTTTTTAAGGTTCCGTAGCTAACAAGGAACCCTTTTAGTTTCGCCATGTCCGTCTGTCCGTCCGTCCGCAGCTTAGCTAAGAGACTTAGTACTAAAAGGTATGCCTGCCGGGGTCGCGGATTCTTCGAAAGAGTTACCGTGGCCCTGGCGCACAGGCAACTGAAGGAACACGGGTGCGTTTTAGTCAGTAAGAGTCTGACACGCCCGTCCGCTCCGCCCAGAGCAGGAGAGGTCATTTGATGATTGACCACCCAAAAAAAAGTACTCAAAGGTATAATTTGGCATATATACATTGATCACGCCGACAAACTGGTAAAATAAAATCAAGAAAAACATTTTTTTTTAGGATACTGTCCTGCACCTACACGTAAAGTGGGGATTTTTTTTTTCTCATCTACCTCATGGTGTAGGGGTATCGTTGGATAGACCATTCAAAAATATTAAGGGTCTGTGAAAACCATTTTTCGATTCAGGGATCCGTTTGCATAATATAAGATTTAAATTGCAAATTTTTGTTAGAGTCAAGTGTGTCCTTCCCTGCCAGCTAAACGTTTGCTTTTGGATATGTGAAAAAAATCACAGTAGTAGTATATAAAACAAAGTTGAAAGAGAAACTACCATAGCTACGAGGTAGGCTTTAAAACTTAACTTGCAGTTGGAACGTATGGGAGAACATGTTTTTCAACTTCTATGTTAAGTTTGTTCTTGGGATAAATTCATCCTAACTACGTAACCCTTGATTGTGCGTGGTCCGACATGCACTTGGCCAGTTTTTATTATATACACATACATACATAAACTCACGCCTTCTTCCCATGGGGGTAGGCAGAAACTACAGAACGCCACCTGCTACGATCCATACATACTCCTTTTGCCTCGTTTACGTTCATACATATGGTCATACACGCACGCCGGTTGTGAGTACTACGCACCTGACCTTTCTGAAGAACATCATCAATAAGGTCACTATATGTCTTCCTAGGGCGTCCCCTCCCGGCGTTTCCACTCACATCTGCCTTGCCTTGCATTATATGACTAGGTATAATAATTTAAAACATTTTTCAAAGTCGACACCATTCAAAACTTACCTTATTTCCGCAAATCCAGTCTAAATTCTTCAAAAACTTTTCTCATTCCTTCCATCTTTCAGCACAGTTCGAAAGCCATGATCTTCCATTAACGAAGGCTCAACGATCCTTGAACAATGTTCTGGGCTTTAATGGTTCGAGAAATAAGTTCACGTATAATTGCTTCAGCCATTTTTGGGCTAAAACAATTTTGGGCTTCATGCCCCGCAGAGAAAGCATTGGCTATCTGAAATTGTATCTCAAATGATTTATTTTTGGCTACTTTCTATGGCTGATGCGATTAGGTAATTATTCGGCTTAGCGACTTTGTATAAGCTGTAAATGCGATTTATGTTAACTTTGAAATTTGGAACAAAAAAGCATAAATAGCATGATCAGCCTATAACTTTCCCACTGCTGGGACACAGGCCTCCTCTCTGTATGAGGGAGCGGGCCATAATCCACCAATCAGGCCCACTGCGGGTTGGGGATGCCACATGTCTTCGAATTTTTGGCTCTAGGACATTCCGGTTCCCTCACGATGTTTTCCTTCACCGTTTTGAGAGCAGTCGTGGTGAAATAAATTATAATTTCACATTCATGATAAAAAAAAAATTAACCGTACTAATTTCTGAGAGGACATCGTCTTATTTATTATTAAAATTGATTAACTTGAAGTAAGGAAAAAAGTAAAACGAATTGTATCTGACTGACCGACCCCTTGACAATTCAAAAGTGCCTTTAATTGGTTTATTTGAAATAAATGCTTTGAGTTTGAGTTTTGAGTATCGAACATTGACTTGTGTATAACCTCGCAAATTCAAGCCAAACTTGTGCAAAGACCTGAGAACGACCATACGTCTTACCTGCTTCCCTTTGCCATTGACTTGAAATACCGGTTGAACGACCCTGAATGTTATAACTAGAAACTACTCTACTACTACTATTACAAGACTTAGGTATAATCTCCAACGTGTTAGGCAAAGGTACATTCACATCACTCACATTTTGTCAGTTATTTTTAAGTCTCATGTAATAGGGAGCGAACCTATTGTCATTAACCAGGTACAAATACAGAATGAAACAATCAATAACCCGTTGATCGGCTTGGGGATTGAACCCAGAAACCCACATTCACCAGCTGGGTTTGCAATCTAGGTCAGACAAAGTGTTAGTGGGTTTTTCCATTAGATTTATTTTTCCGATTACAAATCAAATTAAAATATTTTATTTCACATAAACCAACATGGGTACTTACTTATGAAACGTCAGAAGCTAGATGCACGATTCCAGTTGGTTGTTTACTATGGACAAGAGCCGGGAAGAAACTTCATGGTTACTCTTTTAAAAATAAGAGGCTTTTACAATGTTATAAATTACAGTGTTGATAGATAAGGGAGGACAATATAGGCCTGTCAACAAGTAACATGTACTCAACAAAATATAAAAAGGTCTATAAATCTACAGTCTACAAGTTAGGCCTACAACGTTCTCACATTCAAATTTTCCCAGTAGCAGGCCAGAGTCTAGATTCATGCCTGGTTGGTGGCAATAGGCTCGCCCCCTATTACATGGAACTTAAACATAATTGGCCAAAATGTGGGTGTTACTACGTCTACCCAAACCGTCGGGTAATATAGTGTTTTATGACATGTTTTATCTAAACTGCTAGTTTTTTTTTTTTTTTTTTTGTATGATGTGCCCAATAAGGTAACATCAAAAATAACTACGATCTAGCTTAATTACTAAAGCTAATGAGTAATACAGTTCTAACTTAATTTACTAGGTAGAGTAAGCCTAAGAATGTGTCCATTAACACTTTTCTTATTGTCTCTATTAAGGGGAAGACACTTTGTTCTTGTGTTCTTTATGGGTAGCACTCACTTTACTACACTACACTGACACTTCACTAAATTAACTCAAAAGGTTTTGTCCTTTTTAGTCTTCTCACTATGTCCGTGTTGTCGAGGAGCTGGATAGCCTCGACGTTCACATGATGATGAAGCCTTCGTTCGTGAGCTTCTGCATGTTTTTTAATAATGTTCATGACGAGGTCTACTTTCAGGTCCCGATGAAGGTCGTCATTTCGAATGTACCAGGGCGCATTGACGATTCCTCTGAGTACTTTGTTTTGAAAACGTTGTATGATTTTAATATTACTTTGTTTGGTACAGCCCCAAAGCTGGATACCATAAGTCCATACAGGCATGAGGACTTGTTTGTACAAAAGTATTTTGTTGTGTACTGACAGTGAAGAGTGTTTTCCTATTAGCCAGTACATCGTCTTGTAGCGAAGCTCTAGCTCGTCGCGTTTCTTTTTGACATGAGCTTTCCAGCGAAGCTTTGTATCCAATGTCATGCCTAGGTATTTGGCTGTATTTTCGTACGGTATGACGTGGCCGTTTATGTGTACCGGATGATAATTTGGGTTTTTATTTGTGAAGTCTATGTGAACGGATTTCGTTTCATTGAGTTTCACACGCCATTTCTTTGTCCAGTCAAAGATGGTATTGACGGCTGTTTGAACTTTTTCCACTGCTTCTTCTTGAGTGACACCTGTGGCCATTATAGCTGTGTCATCCGCAAATGTCGCAATGGTGTTGTTTTCTAGCTCAGGAATATCGCAAGTGTACAATAAGTACAAAATGGGACCTAGGACACTTCCTTGCGGTACCCCAGCTTTTATCGGTTTGAGTTCTGAGTATGCATCATCTTGTCTTACTCTAAACATGCGCTGTGATAGGTAAGACTCTAAGATGTCAGCAAATTGTTTTGGGAGCATATTTCTCAGTTTGTTAATGAGCCCTTTATGCCACACCTTATCGAATGCTTGCGCTACGTCCAAGAAGATTGTTGTGCAAACTTTGTTTTCTTCTAATGCCTTTTCAATAATGTTGGTAATCCTGTGTACTTGGTCTATTGTCGAATGTTTTTCCCTAAATCCAAATTGGTAGTCAGGGATTAAATTTCTTTCTTCTATGATGGGTTTTAACCGTTTCAAGAGAAGCTTTTCAAATAATTTTGACATGATTGGCAGCAAAGAGATAGGCCTGTATGATGTTGTTTCGTGAGGTGGTTTACCAGGCTTTGGTATCATTATAACTTCGGCAATTTTCCACAGATCAGGTACATATGTAAGCCTAAACGTAGCATTGACCAGAGTGGTAAGTTTAACTATGGCTTTACGGGGGAGGTTTTTAAGAAGTTCTCCAGTGATGAGATCGTAGCCAGGTGATTTCTTTAGACTAAAACGCTTGATTTCGTTGAACACTTCTCTGGGTGTTACGAATTTTATTTTTAGCTCATCATTATTTGATGTTTCATCCGGCAAGGTGCAGTATTCATCATCTTCATTAGGCTTAAAAATTTGCTCCAGATGTTGTGCAAACCTAACAGCTTTTTGCTCGTTGCTTATTGCCCACCTCCCGTTTGTATCTTTGATAGGTGGGATATGCATAATAGGCTTTTTTAAATTTTTTGTTGATTTCCACAGGGAATAATCTGTCGTGCGGTCGCTAGTTAGTTGGCTTAGATAATTGTTCATTGCTTCGTCCTTGAACTTCTGAATTGCCCTTCTTAGTTGTTTTGTAAGGTTGTTCAGAATCCTTTTATCTTCTGGAAACCTTGTATGTTGCCATATTCGTCTCTTTTGCCTCTTTTCGGCTATGAGTTTTGTAATATGTGCTGGATAGTAGGTAACTCTGTTTTTTGTCTTGAATGTAGGCGTGTTTTTCCAAGCGCATTGTTGTATTTGTGTAATAAACTGACGAATATCCCGATCTACGTCTTCCGGATTTTTTAGTGGAACTTTTAGGTCTATTACAGAGTCCAAGTCTATTTTAAAGCTCTCCCAATCAGTGTTCTTATTTACTAATGTGGGGTAGTTTTCTTTCGGTATTAAAGTTTCACTTAGAGTTAGTACTATAGGTGAGTGGTCTGAGCTCATATCATAACCTTCTTCAATGCGGAGAAGATTTGGTGATATATTTCTATATATAAAAAAGTCTATAAGATCTGGAATCTTGTTTTGATCAGTAGGCCAATAAGTGGGTTTACCTGTTGATAGAGTTTTGCACTGAGTTTCTCTAATTGCGCATAGTAGCTCTTTTCCTTTGGTTGTGGTCAGTCTGGATCCCCAATGCGTATTTTTAGCATTAAAATCGCCTCCCAGTATAAATCTATTTCCAAGACCTTTTAAAAAGGTCCTGTATTGATCTACTTTTAGCGAATACCTAGGTGGACAGTATATAGCTGATATGGTGACAGGACAATGTTTCGTTTTCACACAGACTGCTACTGCTTGTATTTCTTGTTCTTCAGATTTATGTTCTTCATAATGATAGATATTCTCTTTTATAATGACAGCACTACCACCTCTTGATGTGTTGTCAGGATGCAATGCATGATATACTTTATAACCGTTAATTTTTATGTGAGATTCTTTAGTGAAGTGTGACTCTGATATAAGACACACATCAATACTTTCCATGTTTAGGACTGCCGTAAGTTCATTCTGATGTTTCAGCAGTCCATTCGCATTCCATGCCATAATTTTTAATAAATTAGCCATTTAAATATTTTGTTTTAGTTTTGTAGCTGCTTTAGTGCTACTTTCAAGTTTTTTCAGCCTTTCGTCGAAAGTTTTTAAAAGATTAATAATTTTATTTATCTTTTCATCCATGTTAGGGCTCGTTGGTTTAACTTGTGACTGTGTCGGAGGTTGGGCCCCTTTTGTCATTTGTGCATAAGACACATTTTTATTAACGTGTTTGTTGGCAACAGGTCTCTTGTCTTTGTTTGCGCTTGGACCCTGAGAGTTTGGTACCGACACATTATTTCTGATGTTTTTGTCTTTAATATTCTGTAGCTCTTTAGCTACTATGCATCCTCTATAATTAGCCGGGTGGGGCTCACCACAGTGAACACATTTGGGCTTTGCTTCTGCTGGTTTATTGCAGTCTCTAGTTAGGTGCTTACCTGTACACTTCACACACCGGGGTTCTTTGGAACAGTATTTATGTGTGTGGCCATATGCTTGACACCTTTTGCACTGAGGAATTAGTTTTGAAGTTCTTAGTGGCTGTATGTCTACTTTACAACCCAGTATGGATTTAATTCCGTATATCTTCTTAATGTCCTCATCTTTTTGGAATGACAGCATAAACATACTGAGAGGCTCTTTGCTCTTCCAGCTCAGTTTGTTAACCGCCTCCTCTATTTTATATCCTTTAGCAGTCAAGTCCTTAACTATTCTGTTTGGCAGGCAGGAAAAATGCAGGTTTTTTGCCATTACCCTGATTGGCCTATCTTGTTTATTTTCATACGAGTACCAAAGGCAGTTATTTTGCAACAATAACTTGGTAATAGATCTGTATGAATCATCGTTATAGGCGTTAATTTTTACTTTTTCTCCATTCATCATTTTCATTATAAACGTGTCTTTCGTGATATTAATCGAAAGAAGATCGTAGAACTGTTGATAGTTCTTAATATTTTCCACTACTATAGGCGGCGGTGTAGGTTGTTTCTTCGGTTTCACATTCTGTTTAGGCTTTCCGCTGGATTCAGCTCCTTGTTGAGGTGGTGAGGACAGTGGTGATGAGTTCAATTTCCTTTTTTTTCTGCTCTTCTGTCGGACCCACTCCGTTTCCTTTGCTAGTTCCTCTTCGTCTGTCTCATACTCGATTGGCATTGGCTTCTCGGTAGTGACTTTTTTATTTTCCAGATCAGCAGTTTTTTGCTCCTGGACTTTTTTCAGCTGGTGCTGAAGTTCTTCTAATTGACTTTTAAGGTCATTTACCAAACATTGCAGTTTTTCTCTTTCTAATTTTTCTTCTGTATAATATTTATACAAAAGATGTTCCGTTTCGGTTTTTATTTTGATTGACGATGAGCAATCCATAATTATTGTGAAAAAAAAATTACTACTTCACCTTAACACTTTGTTTACACAAATAGTTGCGAAATACATTCGGTAGGTAACTGGGTCATCGCGGCGACCGCGCATGGCTAGAGGTAACGACCGGTATGCTGCTGCGTCAGCGCTTTACCCGAACACTAACTAGCGCAAGAGCGTGTGCGACGCGACTGTTCTTAGCGGAAGTCGAACGTCTTGTTAAAAAAAAAAAGTTAAACTGCTAGTAAGATAAAACGTGCCACGATCGTTTAAGTTTTAAGTTTTTTTAAGTTTTTTTTTTTATCTCCTCACAATGACAAGCTTATTCTAGGTTTCACATGTTTTTTTTTTTTTAGCTATGCTAGGAGCTGGTATCTAACTTAGGCGTAAAAAGCCTGTATTACAAATCACCAGGTCCCCACCCCACGGAAGAACAGAACATTAAACTTAAAAAGAATATGATATTACAATAAACGTTACAGATAAGGAGATATAAGACTAAAAACTAAAGTTATTATAATTTTGGGGGTAGAAGTTAAAAAGAAACTATAAACAAAAAGTTAATCAGGGCGCCTGTACCTGTTTTGCTGTGTTTCGCTCTAGTTTTGCATTTATCACGGTAATGCGTTTTATTGCAAGTGCAATCATACTACCCATGTCAAATTGATGGCACACATCCACTTTGAAATTAGTATATCTCTGTGTAATCCTACAGGTATATCCTTTTCCATCTACATACATTTTATTGGTCAACGACTCTGTTAAGCATTTATAGTTTTTGGTAACACACTTCTTAGATTATATATATTTCGATAGGTACATTTTTATTTTTATTGACTGCCTCGTTGGTCTAGTGGTCGCAAGCGCTACTGCTGAGCATGAGGTCCTGGGTTCGATTCTCGGGTCGGGCAAAGTGTTATTGGGTTTTGCCATCTGGAATTTCTCGGTAGCAGCCTGGAGTCTGGATTTGTGCCCGGTTGATGGCAATAGGCTCGCCCCCTATTACATAGGACTTAAACATAACTGGTGAAATGTGGGTGTGCTATAGGTACACCTCTGCCTAACCCTTCGGGGAATACAGGCGTGATGTTATGTTAATGTTATTTTACATATTTTTCTATGCACAAGTACACGATACTAAAAAAGACTCTTAGTTTCTTTATGAAGAACTTACAAAATTGGAATCTCGGATTGATATAATTAAAAATATTATAATTAAAGCAACAAAAAAAAAACACAGAAAAATAACAAACTAACAAATTGAAAAGGCTTGTCAGAGTAACAGTAGTAGTAAGGATGAAGGTAGAGGATAGTAAAACATTTGCTACCAATAATATGATACTAGCGGATAGAAAACTAAACACAACCTCAAACTCGCAATTCACCAGCAGCAAATTATTTTTAATACCTTAATCCTTAAATCTCCACAAGGTTCCGAAAATCACCTACAAAGGCTTAACGTGTTTTAATTAAAATTCAATCTCCCATCATGAGAATCAAAGCGATAATTACAAAAACTGATTTCACGACAGATCCTGGATTGTGACGTAATTTATCGGATATCAGCAGTTGGATAATATTTCAGATCCATGAATAATAACCCTAGGGGAAATTGCTGTTGCATTTATAAAGAACGCTGGATATATTTTGTATTCCGGCCATTTGTTTAACATTCGTGATGTCATGAATGGAAGGGGTAAAGTTTATCAGGTTTATTGTTGAGTTTTATTTGTTGCTCTTTCTCTTTCTCTCGTTCTAGTTTTTGTTTCATATGTCAGTGGGGTGAGCTTTTCTTGATTTTTTTTTGTAATGTTCGCCCTGTTTTAGCACTTCGCATGAAACTACATATTACCAGCCACCAATTAAATAATAAAAACAGGGTAATTTTTGTTCAAAAGAAATTTAGTACCGGAGAAAGAAAAACATTTCTGCAGTATAGAAATTGATTTATTTAAAATAATTGACATTTGATTAGATTTGATGGTTTTAATTGAATTAAAATACTATCTAAGTAAAAGAGGGTTTTAAAACCTGTATTTTGAAACTACCATTAATAAACAAAATTATCTTTTAATACGATACAAATTTAAATTAAATGGCACGAATAATGCCCTACAAACGTGAGATATTGAGAGAAGTAAGATCAAACAAACTCCTCGCACGAACTTTGACAAATACTCTTAAAATGTATGCCTAGCAAGAAAATCCTAATACACTGGCACACTCAACTTGACAATTTCTTCAAGTAACAAGTCCAAACTCGACTCATAATTATCATGTTCAAACAAGTGTGCATGTTCCCGTTTCTCTCATTTGGCAAAGCTGAAAAAACAAACACTGGAAATTATTTGAAAAGGAACACAGCCTCTCCTAATATACGGACGAGTATAAGTACATAAGCGTATATTTACTTTATGTATTGCAAGGGGGAACTCGCGTAAAACAGTTACGTAAGGACATTTACTTTGTACATTATGGTGTTAGACAACCCTATGTTTTCTTGTCAACGAAAATCTTATTTTATATATTTTAGGGAGATGAGGGACTTGATTTTATTACATACTCCAAATATTTCGTGGGGTTTTTGGACGAGCATTTCCTTGGCTTCGAGCTCAATTTTCACAACAAATGAGAGAAATAAAAGTCTCTGCTTGCCAATACAATAACCAGTTTTACCGTGTTCGGAAAATAAAATCACATTTTGCAGACTGTCTCCCACATAATCTGAAGTTTAGATATTCTAAGATATAATTTGAATCCTCCTGATGCCTGTCCATTTCAAATTTAGAAACAATAATCTTAAAATATAATATTCTAGCCGTTGGGACTTTGAACTTGGGCCTCGGGATTTGGAAATTAACATTAGGACCTAGGGGGTTAAGACTTTGGGAACTAAATAACAAAGTTAGCTGTCCTGAAACAAGTTGTACCATCTGATAATGGTCTGGAACAGAAACTTATAATGGATTTAACCAAATAACCAAACGTGTACAGGGTGTGAACAAGGTATTTTAATGAACAATTGAATGTAAAAAAGAGCTCTTCACTTTATCCAGATCCCATTATGACTCCCACAGAATAATACAGGCTGTCCAGTAAATTGTCACGAGTATCAGAAAAGAAGGAGACAGACGTTTTTGTCTTGATGAAAATTAATATTCAACTAATAGAGCAACCATTTACGAATAATCCGATGTAAAGAAAAACTATTAGAAACGGATATTTTCATAATAAGCTGGTAAATAATCTGATGCAAGTTAGATAATGTTCGATACCTATTTTACATAATTTTGTATAACTTGAAACCGAACTCTTCGCGGAACTTATATTGTACTCTGTTCAAAGATAATGACCTCGCAGTATGTTGCACTATTTACTGCAGATCCTGTATATAACTGTTATTTTTTTCAAGCCAAATTAAATAAATAGACATTACTAAAATGCAATCAATCTAATTACGAATACAATAACAAGAACAAGCCCTCAACATCTTTGTAGCCCAAACTTGATCAATTCCAAACTGGAAAATAAATTGCAGGACTCAAACTAAACCCTTAGGAAAATGTTTAAGCAGATTCTGCAAGCGGCGCCTAAGTCGCACTGCTAGTAATTTATAACAATTCGCGGGAAGACCTCAGCCTGTCAGTCCTTAATGTTGATGAATTGAACAGTGCTGTGCGACTAGATCCAAGAATTAAGTCTGATATAGAAACACGAGAAACGAAGGTTTCTCTAAATTTGAATGTAAAAGATGCTAAAATAGATGACGCTTTGATTAAAGAGGTTTTAGTGTTAAAAACAAATATTAATGAGGATAAAACTAAAATAAAACAAACATGACTGAGTTAAATACTGACTGCATGAATGTTTTAGGATTTCTAAACGAAAATGAGTAGTTTTAATTAATGATGCCGCCAATTAAAAAGTTCTGAGCTCGAAATTCTGGATTGATTAAAGTCAGAGTTGAGGATCCAACCGCATGAGTTTAGAAAAGTGAAGGTTTGACCCCAATTATAATTCAATAACTTGATAATGCTTCAGAAGGGAAAGATTAGGCCAAGCAGGGGGTGATTCCAGGATGAAATTATCATAATGATACAAAACTACTTTTGTTTATTATAAAGCCTATTCCGGCCAATGACTTTTTATATTAGATTCACCGCCATTTGCTCTCCATATGACACAAATTCGTTAGCAATTCGAATACGTAAGTTGTCAATCGAATAGTGTGGAGTAGGCTAAAACCTTTAGGTATAATTATGAAACTCTGAAAGCAATACCTTTATCTACAAGTTCAGAGGCAATAAAGAACGTTCTTCCTTATCCAACTGTCTGCGGGCATTACGTTATGTTAGTTATGACAACCTACCTCAATAATCATATCGACAAACCAATTAGTGAACATTAACGCTTCTTAAGTTTCTTTTACGTCTTCAAGCTTTATAATATTATGTCCTCTTTAAGTAAGCACTTCCTTGTTATTGTGTTCTGGATTTAATTCGTTAGGAACTCTGGGAGAAAAGATTTCTAAAGTCAAGTAAAGTAGTTACGGGAATTTATTTGCGTTAATAGTGTTCAAGTTTTGAGATTTCTTTTTATTTTCTCCAACAATACGCTTTAATTGTTCAACGGGGAACTATATATTATACTATATACTATTTTTGACCTAATTTTACTTTTGTATGTATGCTAATGCATGCTTTTATTTTTATAGTTTTTCTACTCTCGTGCATTTTCGTGTGGCACTAGTGGATGTTTAACGTTTATGTCTAATGATTTTGAAAATTCTGTGTTTTAAATTACTTTAACCCAGGTTTTCTTACTATTATTGACTGCATTGGGTTTTAATTTTTGATTTTAACAATGGGTTCAAGTTTAGCAACACTGCTATAATAATAAAAAGTCATGAAAGCTCGAATACTTAGTTAAAAACTAAAATCCTTACTTGTCAGCAAAATATCTAATACCATTTCGTCTTCGGAGAACACATCTGGCCGTTTGCTACATTCGTCTCCCTACACTCCTGATACACTTCCGTGCCATCGGCAAATCCAATAGACATGAGGAAGGTCTCCAGTAACCTCATTATGAGGTAAACTATTTACGACGATCTGATTTGTCAAAGCCAAGGGTACATTTTGCCATTTTTTGAGCTTCCAAGAAATATCTTTCTGCTGTGGTTGAAAATAAATATGATATTATATTTGTATAATATTTTCCTCATACACGGAAAATAAGTGTTATGTAACGTTTCTCGATAGAGAAAAGACTTGGAATGATAGAACATGGTTCAGGGTCTGTCAATTACAGAGCTGTTGTGTCATGTGTTTTAGACGTTTCAATTTCTCGAGTGTATTTTACGTTATTACAAGTATTGTTCGACTTGGTTTATCTATAAGATTCTTGGTATCAAACACATGGCTCTACTGTGCGTATTATCCTTTAATGGTCCTGATGAATGAAGGTGCAAATAAAACTTGAACTGAATATATACTAATTGTTTAATCTTGTTCCATCATAACTCGGTTAATTAATACAGTAATATATGACGTGGTACGGCGATGGTATGTAAGTGTCTCCCGAGACACTCGCTATCGCTCCGTTAAAATATCAAAAATGTAATTCAGTATATCGCATCGCTAGGGTCGCTACAGCTCCTTACACAAAGCATATCTCTCTCACCCGAAGATATTTGGGTCCGAACACACCCAATTAATACGAGAATACAGGGAGGCCTTAGCATAGTAAGCGTAGTTTACAATGTTGCTACATCGCTCGAATCAAATTGAATCTCTGTGCCTGCATCATGCTCTGTAGAATTGAATTATAAACGGATATACGGTATTGTCTTTGGATATACGTTGTTTGAAGACTGTGCCTTGAGTCCAGGAACTTCAGATGTTTTGTTTTCGACAAACCACTTTAGAAATTCAAGAGAGAAATACACCTAGTATAAGGTAAATAGACATAAAAACCTTAGCATATTTCTAACCAAGAGAGTAACCTCAAAAGACTAAAACAAAAAATAAAATAAAATATCAAAATATAATTAGGTACCAAGTTTCAGAATAAAACTACTATCAGAAACAAAACACCCTGTTAAATCTAACAACCAACCGTATAAACTCTAAATAAACAAGAACACAGTTTCTTCCTAAACAACGGATAAATAAGACAACTGGAAAATCTAGCGACAATCTATTGGGACCCCTATTAGACCCAATAAACGAGTCCGGGGTGTCTACGCCCCAATCGATTCGAACCGGGTACATTTCATCGGTAGCTTAAAGTTTTTGGGACTGTTTCCCTTGAACCCGTCTTATACATAAAGGAACGTTAAATCTATGTGTTTATACACTTTTATCTTAAGAACTACTGAACCTGATTTTATGGTGAAGGTTTTTCATCATTGGTTCCGATTAGTGTCTTGTGTTGTGGATGTTGAAATTCAATTGCTTTTATGGGGTTCCCTATCCATAAGACATAATATAACATTGGCATAACGAAATTCAGCATAATGATCATTACGTATAATATTATTACACATAAATGTTTTGCCATAATTTTTATTGCCATAAATTAACTCAACCTAACCTACACAATTGCATTATGCCAAAGTATCATTATGCTAATAAAAGTTATGCGAAAACGTTATGCCAAACAATGTTATGCCTTGAAATTTTATGCCAAGAGTTAGGTTCCCCTTTTAGGGAGTTTATTTTGAAATAATTATAGATTTTGGCTTTTATTTTAATTAATCAAAACAATAAGTTAATTATTTAGTTAGTTTTAAAGTAGAAAGGAGCACCTTATCGCAGCCGTGGGATAATTAAGACAAAAAAATCACAAATAAAGCAATATTTTTTAAATCAGTTTATGGTGCATAAACCCAAAAATATCCAAATTTGAATAAATCTTAATACAAACACTAACGACGGCGTTATCCAAACGCTAAAAGCTGATAATCAAAACGACATTTACCCTCTCTAGAGCATTCACAGCTTAATTTTACACTCCCATTTGACATATAGGAGTAAACATTGAATGATGACTTCATGTCCGCGGCAGCTGCATAATTGATTGAGTGCTACCAAATTAAGTCAATTGTGCAATCTGCATAATAGTAGCTATAATACCTGGAAAACAAAGGATTTATATTCAACTGTGTTGTGATTCTCAGGTGAATTGAAACTGATACAAAAAAGTAACTTAGCTTCTCTCGGGACTTTCTAGGGGCTCGTGAAAAAATAATAACAGCCGCGCCGGTCAATCGAAGGTTAGACTACGCTTGCCGAGGTCGGTCCGTGGATGGGTGACCATCCATATTGAGACCATTCCGTGCCTCAGAAAGCATGTTAAACCATTTGGTCCCAGCTGTTATAGATCTTTGACAGTCGTTACGGGTAGTCAGAAGCCCGAAAGTCTGACAACCAGTCTTACCAAAGGGTAAAGTATTACGCAGTTACTGTTTTGTGGAGGTCCGATAGGCAGTCGCTCCTTGTAAAATAGTGGTATTCAGCTGCATCCAGATAGGACTGGAAGCTGACCCCAACATGGTTCAGAAAAGGTTAGATACATGATGATGCTGAAACTAAGCATTTGAATTTGACGTACTAAGTGTTGATACGTTGACAACACAGACGGCAGTTTTATTTAAAAGCATTCAGGTGCTTTTTCTTTCCACTAATATATGTTATTTTGTCTCTGTCTTGTGCCATATGCCGCCAATCTTTTGTTACTGTATTTCTTAGAACCTGATTTAACATTGTTACATCAAAACCTGTAAAAAATCCGGAAATGCTGGGCTTCTTACAGCTTCGAATAAGCGTGACCTTATTTTAGCAATCCCGTCAGTACTTAGTGTGAGGAACAGGATGTAAAGTAAAATTGTAAAGTCTGGTGGGCAACTGCCGGGACTGTCGGGACGTTGTCAAATCAAATCAAATCAAAATATTTTATTTCATCTTATACCAACATGGGCACTTATGAAACGTCAGAAGCTAGGTGCACGGTTCCAATTGGTTGTTTCCTATGGAGAAGAGCCGGCAAGAAACTCCAAGGTTACTCTTTTAAAAATAACGGGCTTTTACAATGTTTCCAATTACAGTGTTGATAGATATGGTAGGACAGTGTAGGCCTGTCAACAAGTAACAGGTACTCAACAAAATATAAATGTGTTGTATTTATGCTATTTGCGCGTAAACTCTGCTTGCGCGATGCAGAATTTTTCCGTGACGTCAGTGTGACGCATAGCTCGCATATGGCGATGTAGATAAAATCAGAATCAAAAATCATTTATTCAAATAAGGCGGAGAATCAGCACTTTATGAACGTCAAAAATGACATAATGATAGTCTCGCAAACCCCTTCACTTCCATGGTACACTTCCACTCAAATCAGCTCATAATTATCCCCTAGCAATACTAACTGTATCGATAAGTGTAACCGTGCTCATTATTTGCACTTTCGACCCCCAAATATCGAGGATCGTCGAGTGGATAGCACTCCAGAGGGTCGTCGAGTGCTCATTGCGTATAAGCACATACGTCATTAATTGTCTCTCACATAACGAGGTTTCTGTGAGCATGTCATTTGGGAAAGTCAGACAAGAGATTATTATTGTTTCTTAATCGGTGTGTAGGTCGGTCTAATTGTATTCTGATCTTGAAATAATTTATTGAACCTATGATAATAATATTTGTGATTAAAGCAAAAAAAAAATTAAGCACCAGACTTACAAGGTTCACTTTATTTGTCTGAGTTTTTAAACAATGCATAAACATGTTCACTGATATATTCCGATAGAAATATTGATCTTATTTTATAGCACCATAGAACCTCATCATGATCTATCTAGCCTTTTCAAAACTAATTTGGGGTCCGGCTTCCGGTCTAACCTGCCTGAGTGACTGCCTACCTGACCTCTACAACTCAGTTACTGGGTAATACGATTTACCCTTAGGAAGACTGGTAGTGAGACGTCCAGTCTTCTTCTTTAGGGTTATGGTTTCCGCACTTAGTCCTTCATGTGGACCATTGTGCGTGGACGTCGAGTTTTTTGACGTTCCTTAACACCTTATAACCTGTGGGCCCAAATAATTATATATGATTTGATTCAAGTGTCAAAAGCTCGAAAGCTCATCTTAAGATTTCATCGTCATTGCCCAATTTTAAGAAAAGTGGCTACCTTAGAACAAGTTACGAATTCCCAAATATATCCATTGTTGTCTTACAGCTTAGAACCCCCAATCATATCTACAAATATTCGCATCACTTATGTTGTGTGCTAACACCTTCTCTCGTGTTACTACATCGCAAAGTTCAACATCAACACAAACTTCTAATTTAATCTAAACTTAATTTTCTCCACAACGCACATATTATGCTTTACTAAGAAACGTTTCCATGTTATGATTGTTTAGTTATTATTAATTCTGAGCAACACGAGGGATAGGTAATATCATGTCTCCATACATAAAGCCAATACTAATTATATTGTGTGTAAGATATACAATGCATCATGAATAGTAATCAGTGCATGATTCGTGATCAACATATTGTGTATAGAAACTGCTTCAATGGAAGGGATATTTAGTATATAGTCTTGATCGTTGCCGCTTTTTGCGAAATCATCATTCTTATCAGAATTGTGTTCACATGGCTTTATCTAAATGATGATCTATAAACCGAGAACTTGGTGTAAAGTATCATTCTTGTGCTCTTATCTTTGACAACCACCCCGACAATATTCACCAATCAATTAATCTGCCTTTGAACTCAAAGAGCCTTTTCACATCTATTTTGGAGTCGGCTTCTAGTCTAACTGGATGCAGCTGATTACCAGTATTTTAGATGGAGCTACTGCCTATCTGACCTCTACAACCCAGCTACTGGATAACACGATACTCTTTGCAAAGACTGATTGTCAGACTTGTGGGCTTCTGACTCTCAGTACCATAGAAATCTTTCCTATATCTATGACCTGTACGGACCCGACAATATCCACCAAAACCGTGCAAATACATCTCACTTTGATAATCCCCTTAATCCAAACTCAACTAGCACTATTTCTATGTTGCTGTTTGATAATCCGTTGCAACGAGCGCCTGAATTAGCATATCCCGGCCAATAATATTGCACGACACACTATGTACGTGATATGCATCAGGTTAAACCGTAATTATAGGGGCACAGCTATTGTGGGGCGTTCCACTGGTGTATGATCTGAGAAGATAAGGCTGGTTTGGACTGGTATTGAAACTAGTAGAGTTGTAGCGGCATCTACATCGCCACATGCGAAGCTACGCAACACACTGACGTCACGCAATATCCTGCATCGCGCAAGCAGAGTTCACCGCGTAACTAGCATAAATACAACGTCCTGACATCAAACGTCGGGAAGTTACCCATCAGACACGACACCCATCTAGTCGGAGGATCCTTTTTTTTTTTTTTTTGATCCGGGGTGGAAAATCCTCATGGATGTCCCCCGCCCTGGGGGGGCGGAGGGGTCTGTCAGACTCTTACTGACTAAAAACCACCCCGGTGTTCCATCTCACACCTGCGCCGGGGGTCGCGGGAACATACGAATCTTCCGCAACCCCCGACTGGTGCCGGCCCGCCTCTGCGGGCCCCGTCCGGTCGAGCGGGGGGAGTGAGGTGTTTGACTCCCCCCGCGACATCTAAGAGGGGCGCGCGTGGAACACTACGCGCCACCGCCAGTCGGAGGATCCTTCCTTAACATAGTATGGTATGAGTGAGCTTTACACCCTGTTCCTCATACCTCTATAGAGTGAAATGTTTCAGATAGTGGTTTTAGCTTTTCGTTCGTTTTGTTAGACGTTAAGTAATAGTAGCTTTACGAGATAATAGAGTAATAGCTTTGCCCGCGGTTTCACTCGCGTGGAGGTCGCAAAATATCCCACGGGAATGCACTACCGGGATAAAAAGTCCTAACTCGGGTCATAGTCTACCTGTGTGCTATATTTCATCGAAATCCATTCAATCGTTAAGGTAACAGATAGACAAATAGATTTACTTTGGCATTTATAATATTATTATTGTTACGAGTATAACGTATATATTCGTATGTATATTTTAAAGATAGCAATAATGAAACGTCGTTCGAAGCCAAATTTTTGTAAGATGGTCTTCAAATGGATGAAAACATAGATGATAATTTTATTATTATTTTATTATCAAATTAAATATGTCAATATCAAAGAGAATTTAATTTGAAAAGATTGGATGCTATTATAAAAAGAATTTAAAAAAAAAACACGTGCCAAACAAGTATTAAAAATTCTGCACGAACCTAAATAATTTTGCACGTCAGTAATCTATCATGAAAAGACCTGAAACACGTGCAACCAAAATAAAATTGTAGGTATTTAAACTTAAAGTTTCAGACGTCCAAAATTCTTTACCAAGTCCATTGAAGGAAAATCTCTTAAACGTTAGCAGTTCGTGTTTAACGTAGCGTGTACAACATGCACCGACATGGCTCGTTTCCGGTCCCACTAAAAGTATAAATGGTAAGTGCTAAAAATGTTCTTAAGTACTGCACAGATAATATATTTGTGTAAATTATGGAGGATTTGTAATAAAGGTAAGAGTTTGCTATGAGATAAGGACTTTTAGCTAGTTATACTTATTATTATGAGCTGTTGTGTCTCAATGCAGGGCCTCCATTCCATTTTTAATTTTTTCTCACACATTTGCAATATGAGCCCAATCCTTTAGTGAGAGTGTAACTCATTACGCCATCTCCTCCTGGGCCTACCACGTCGTCGATTCTATTTCTACTTAGCAACTTCTAATTAAGTTATTCTTAACTTAAGCAAGACATAACTATCAACCTCATTTGCACAAGAATAGACGGTTTCTACAGTTGGTGTAACAATAACTTTCTGATTGCCAATTTACGTAATACCTAGGGTAAGTACCAACAAGCCAGGCGTGATAACTAAGTTTATTAAAAACCAAGGAGTATAACAGCGATGCGTACAAATTTTCTGAAGTCCTGTGATTCCTTCTTCTTGTTTATATACATGGACATATTATTATTATTTTAAGACGGTTCGCTTATAAATTATTTTATTTTTATTGAAAGAAACAGAAAACAGTTACATTATAAGAACTAACAGCTAATTTAACAAAAACAAATTTATTTTCGTAGCAGTACGTGCAGTAATTACATAGATGTATGATGTGCATTAATAAAGTAAACATTCAGATATAGATAAATTACTAAAAAAAAAAAATGACCTTAGTTAGTTTAAAGTTTTTCAGAAAGGGTACAAACATGGGTTTTATTTAATAAAGAGGATCGGGTGAGGATTTTAAATTTACTCATTGGACAATTAAAGATATCAATATTTTCATAAGTACTATTATATGAGTCAACGATACGGCGGACTGGTGAGCGCTGGCCAGAATTAGTTCGGCAAGAGTTCACTGCAAAAAGAGTACCTGTCGCCTGTGAAAGGTTCTAGGTACAACGTAACAAATCATGTTATCTAGTTTAGACAATTGAAATGACTTCTGACAATTTTATATAAAATAATGGCTCAAGGTATTTTCTTCGAGAGCTAAGGCGCCGGAGCTTGTACTTGATGAGTAACTGAGAATAAGGTAGGTAGGATTTATGGCATATATAAAAATTGTACTGAATATTTTCAACAATTTCAGCATATTTTTTGTAGAAGGGGTTCCACAATTTGAACAAGCATAGATATGACACGGTTCTCTTGAATTCAAGAGTAGATCGCATGATTAAGTCATATAATTGGTAAATTATGTTGGTATATACATATATTTCAATCTATGGGAATATCATATCTTCCTGGGTATATTTATTTTTACTTGTGTTTCTTTGTTTGCCGAACAGTACCTAGACCGAAATTCTAGGATACTTTCTGCTTTTATAAAGATTGAATGTGTGGAAGAATCATGACGTCATTACAACGGTAGATTTTGCCCATTTGCTGATCTACATGAATGACTTCTGTTTCGTAAATTAATTGAATAGACCACCCCTGGGTTTTGTAAGATAAGCACTACATTTGAAAAATAAATAAGTGTAATGTATTCACAAAAACCACAGCGACCCAAACATACCAAACGCTCTTTGATAAACAGCGAAACCAATTTATTATCCACCCTTACTATAAATACCACAATATAATGGATTGCAACTGAAACCAAAACACATTAATACATGTCAGTCCAGAAGATCTTACCCAAAACATGTGTACAAGTGTCTCGAAGGACGGGAGGCCTACGACAGACCCTTGAGGAACCCTTTTAGTGTCGTCGCAATAAATCAAGTCCTAATGACAGTCACGTTTCTTTCAGCCAAGAATACACTTAGAGGTAATCAGAAAATGGCTGAACAAAGTGAGCACTCGTTTGCAAAGGCACAAAATGTTGTCGACTTGTTTTTCTGTGTTTGAAGCAGTCAAATGCTTACGGTAGGCCTTTCAGACGAGGGTGGATTGGCATATTCGGGTCACGTTTTGACAAAAAATGAGATGATTATGTTAAGTTGCAGAAATTTTACTATTATTGCGAGCTGAAATGTTTGGTTGTTAAGGTTTTGGGAGCCAAAGAAATTGTTCTATTTAGATAATAACCATTTTATTATAATAATAGCATTTATCTCGCTTCAGAATGTACTACAATTGAGCCTTGAAAATAGTAAAGTAATCCTGAAATTTTAATATGGACATTTTATGATGATTGTAGCATTCTTCTCATTTCGTTATGAATTAAGTTACTCAGATTTGTGAACCCTTTGCAAGGCAAACGAGCGTAAGACAAGTAAATATAAGTTAAGCAAATGAAAGAGATAGATGGAAAGTTTCACGTGTGGATTCTGGTCACGTTCATGTTAAGAGAGAATGAGATGATTTTATTAATAAACTTTGGAAATTTTCTTCTTTCGAGCTAGTTTTCGACTGGGTTTTAATTTAATTTTAAATATAAGGCTTTTTTGTACATTTTCGATGTGACTGCGACTGTATATTTGAGCGCAGGGTAAGAAGTTGGTTTCATGCTTTGTAATAAGCATTTGAGCAACTTTAGTTCTTCGAACGATAATCCTGATTCGATCAAAATGTCTACCTACAGTGCATATCATCATTATGATAAAAAATATGTAAGATAGGCAAATAGTGTTCATATGGCTGAGTTTGAGACCACAATTTATTTACTTCTACGTAATTCAAAACCACAAACCACCAAAACCATCTAGAATGCATCTCAAACTCTTTGTTCTTTAAGTTTTTTTTCAAACAACAATAAAAATTAACGACCTCCTTTAACAAAACAAAATTACTATCATCATTTACTCGAACCATAAAAAAAAAACTTAAAAGCATTATTAATCTCAACGTTACCTGCTTATTAAACTCCGGGGAGAGCCCTCTTGCATACATAATATCCAATAAGTAAGCTAAGTTTCTTCATCAAGTTGGTAAAGGAGATATTAGAAATAATTACAAAAATAATCGGCCGCTTAACATGCAAGGAGCGTTGGGCTAAGACAATCCCCGTAATATGCAATGTAGATTTCATTACACGTTGTGCATGATTTTATGAAAATGCAAACTGACAACAACTTGGTTTATTAAAGAATTCAGCTTCGAAGAAGTTTTCCCTGAAAGTTCAAGGAAAAAGGTTGATTGGAATTTAAGAAATAGTTTTTTAGTTTTAAGGCCTTTCAGGTGCTTTATGTTTATCCTAAGTATGGGGTGTGCTAGGAATTTACGTGAGATAATGAATTAAAACATATTAGAATATTTATATAATCAGACATTTTGTAGCCAGAGGTTTCAAGGTTTTCAAAAATAAGCTTTTCTCTTAATTTTTTTTCTATTCTAAAGTAACAATTAATTATTTTATATGTGATGTGTAATTGATTATATTATATGGACAACATATTCTATGATGCATACAAACATACTTATACTCACGCCTTCTTCCCGTGGGGGAAGGCAGAAACTACAGAACGCCACCTGCTACGATCCTTACATACTCCTTTTGCCTCGTTTACGTTCATACATCTGGTCATACATGCACGCCGGTTGCAAGAACTTCGCACCTGACCTTTCTGAAAAATCACCAATAAGGTCACTATAATGTCCTCGTAGGGCGGCCCCTCCCGGAGTTTCCGTTTCCTTATTCTATGGTATCTATTAGTAAACCATTTTATAATAACGAGAAAAAGTAAACAAATACGTAAAATTTAAGTGTCTGTACTTATTTCTAGACAAATTGAAAAATTTCCAGGCATTTCATTGAAATGTTACAATTGTAATCGTTTTCTGTGAATTTTAGCATAAATTGGTATCTGTAGAATTTTTGTAATATTATTTTTTTGATGTTGAATTGCTTTAGTATCCGGTGTTTAGTGATGAAGGAAGAGTGGCTAGTAAACAATTAGATTTTATGAAAAAGAAGATTGGAGAATTTTATTTGGGTGCTAATTAAGGCAGCTTCTTTAAAATGTCATTCTCGTCTTCAAATATATTTAGTTGTCTAAATAATTAATAGGTAAGCGACAAACTTTTAACGTCTAATAAATGGTTTTCAAGCGAATATATATTGTAAAACGAGCTACTGTTAATATGTCGCAGCATGGTGATAATTCTTAAGCAACGTTATGGACCAAGTAATAAATAGGGGCATTATTCATAATGCCCGCGCATTATGAATAATGACAAGCGTAGTCGACAGAGCCCCGCTTAGCGGGGCTCCTACTTCTGGGTGGTTTAAAAAAAATAACCACGAAGGGGATGGCGGGGTCTAAAAGACCCCGCCATTCCCTTCTAACCTAACCTGTCCGAGTCGGGGTGCCCTAAGTCCCGAGCTCGCTTAGTAGCTCACTTACAACATTAGTCACTTGAGTTATCAATTCAGAAGTAAATATATTTATCGGTAGCTCTGAGTCATATTAATTGACGCTGGTTTTTTGATATTCTGTTGGAATAGTAAAGATGATGAATTAATATAATTGAAGCTGTTCTATAAACTTGTCGCCTACATATAAAAAAAGACGCTAGGTTGCAGGTGCTAAAGAAAACTTTTGTTGCCGCACATATAATTTCCCATTTTATTTTTGTTAGAATATTATATATCATTTGTGTAGAATTCTGTTGATTCCGTATTTAAGTTTAATATATCACTGGTACTGGCTCACTACTACACCAAGCTCTATCGTGCGGACCCTGCTTCACTTTGTCTGTTTCCCGCCATTTCTCGTGACTGACTGATGACATGAGTGACAGCAGCTATCCCTCTTGTGTGAATGAGACAGTGTAATATAATCTATTAACCCGCACTTGTGACGTGAATTTGGAGACAGGGTTTTTCAACCTAAGATTTGCGTAATAAGCAATACTCCATGCTACTTTTACTTGGTCAAATATTAAAAAGACATGTTTTTTTAACAATGAAACAAAGATATATCATAAATCATATCTAGTTTATTAATCTCTACACTTATGTACTAAGAACACTAGAAATCAGCAAGATTTTTCTAATGCTTATATTATTATTTAAAATATCAAAACAATAATACTTTTTTACAGCCAAATCAGCCTTTGTCAGACTTATGTCACTAGCAACTATAAAAAAACAAACAAAACAGTTTATCCTTCCAAATAAAAAACCAAAAATAATACTCTTCCAAAATTACTCTTCTTCAAGAGTCAAGCATCTAGTGCATGTTGGCACTACATGATCGAAACACAAATATTTCTTGAAATGGTGGTAATGGTGGTTCTTCAGCCATCCGCACTCATAGCACCGACCATTTCTTGAGAGACCGACTGTCCCAGGTACATCATCATTCTTCAAAATTTCCACAAGTTTTAGTCTCATCAATTGAGGCAAGTTCAGCTGAGCCTGTCGTTCTCTGAAATTAGGTTCAAAATTATGCAAAAAGGTAACTTGTTATAGAATAATCATGATCACGATAATCATACTATCAAAATAAAACCAAAAAAAATTACATAGGCTTACCAAAAAGTGAAAATTCAAATATATAACTATGACTATTTGACTTACGTAATTTGTGACCCCGGTCTCACGCACCGGGTTGGCGCCAAAACTCCGCTATGTGCGTACGCGTTGCCGGCGCGGGGTGGACTAACGGTGGAGGACGCGTAATGAGGAAAGTACACGAAATCACAACTCAATGCGATGGCGGGTAAAAAAGGTATTCGACTTTTTCGAATCACCCGGTCTCACAGACATATACGTCACAAATGGCGGGTTATATAGATACTCTACATTTTGTATTTGTTGTTAATAGTAAAATATCACGCAATTTATTGTAAAACACAAAATGAATTATAGAAAGGAATTTTATCTGAATTTATTTATGATTTTATTTCTGACATCATAATAGTAATTGTGTTTTATCTACAAATGCGACAAAACTGTAATTACATTAACTGGTAAAATCGAAAGCAATAAAATTAAATTTATTGCTACGCCAATTTTATTTGAACAATTTATATATATATTTTTTTTATTTCGACATATCAGTGTCTAAAATGGTCCCGATATTTAGCGTCGCTAAATAAAAATAGATGTAATCTTTAATGATAAAATAATAAATACTGGAGGACCAGTATTAAAATTATATAAAATTATATTTCTGTAATTATATATTAGGTCTTTACCTATGAAATTGCCGTTCTGCAGTACTGGCCATTTCAAATCAAAATAATTTTTGTTTGGCTAAGAATTCTAATTTCAAATTAATTTTATTTTAAAAACATGGATTTTTTTTTCTAAAAGTAGTCATTTCTTTATTGATTAGTGTTACATTTTCATCGCATTTCAATCTTTTTCGTCATCATGGATACGTTAAAAATTCGAGTAATTATGGAATATGAGTACCGTCGTGGCAGCAACGCGGCACAAGCGGCACGCAACATCAACGACGTTTACGGAGCTAACACTACAAACCAACGCACCACCTGTTATTGGTTTGCTCACTTCCGTTCTGGAAATTTCGACCTGAAAAATGAACCTCGCGGTCGTCCGAAGACTTTGGTCGACAATGACGAATTAAAGGCGATTGTGGAAGCTGATGATACACAATCTACGGCTGAATTAGCAGCAGCTTTCGACGTTAGCGTCAAAACAATATTGGTCCATTTGCGTCAAATTGGCAAGGTAAAAAAGCTTGACAAATGGGTGCCCCACGAACTCAATGATCGCCAGCGCGAAGTACGCGTCGAGACGTGCCTTGCACTGCTCAACAGACACACAAATGAAGGAATTTTGAACCGCATTGTTACCTGCGATGAAAAATGGATTCTGTTTGATAACCGTAAGCGCTCAGCAAGTTGGTTGGATCCTGGTTCAGCACCTAAACAATGCCCTAAACGAAAACTTACCCCTAGAAAAGTGATGGTCACTGTTTGGTGGTCTAGCGCCGGTGTGATTCATCACAGCTTCTTACCAAACGGGGTGAGCATTATTGCAGATGTGTACTGTGAAGAACTGAACACAATGATGGAGAAGCTGGCGCATCTCCAACCAGCATTGGTCAATCGCTCGTCTCCGCTGCTCCTGCACGACAACGCGCGACCTCATACTGCACAGCAGACGGTCTCCAAGTTGCAAGAACTGGGGTTGGAAGCTCTCCGTCATCCGCCCTACTCACCAGACCTTGCGCCTACAGACTACTACTTTTTCCAGAATTTGGATAACTTCTTGGCGGGAAAAAAAATTAATACCCGAGAGGCAGTACAAAATGCCTTTGAAGAATTTGTTGCCTCCCGTCCAGCTGATTTCTTTAAGAAGGGCATCAATAAACTGCCACTGCGATGGCAAAGATGCATTGATTGCATGGGTGATTACTTCGATTAATACAAATAAAAAATTCATGAAAAAAATTCGTTTAAATTTTTTCATACAAAACGGCAATTTCATAGGTAAAGACCTATTATATAGTCCTCCAGACGGTATATCAGCCATGGTGGCCAATCTCAACGGAAACTAGCGTGGCATATATTACAGTGCAAAAGTGTGTGCGCAGACACAGGTGCACTCTCTCTTCCCTCACTTTCATAGTCCGATGGGACGGCAATCGGATACGACCGGAGAGAGATCAGGCGCAGGACCAATGGCTTATCGTGCTTTCCGAGGCACAGGGTATAACACCGCCAACTTCCAAACTCCGGGCTGTTACTAAGAAATTCTTAATGAACAACCCACCCCACGCTCAGCAGCCGCGTTTGCAACCACAAGACCGACGGAGCGGTTCTGTAATTATGTAGGTATTGTAAAAGTTATCTATAAAAGCCGACCATATGGTGAGCAGACTGGTAGTAAAATAACTCTAGTTATATTTGAACAGTCAAGCGAATTTAGAATGAGCTGTCAATATATTTAATTAGGTTTTTGTTTGAAAACACGAGTGAAAAGTTAGGTCCGTTGATATAAACACGAACGCTTAGTACGCGTCTAAATATAACGCTTTTCCCTTCACGTCCATTATTAGACAGTTATTACAGTACTATTCCTCTATTTATTTTCTTATTTTTTATATTTTCCTTCTAATGTTATTTTAAAAAGCGGCCAACTGCGAGTCGGACCGCACACGAAGGATTCCGTGCGACCGTACAATATTTAACATTACATATTAATTTCGTTTCTTGTATTGGGACCCCCCCTTTAATTTTTAACTTTAGATTATAATACTCTTTATTATGTACACCGTATACACTATACAAATTGGAGATATAAATGTAGACATTTTACGTAGGGTGACACAATGGGCGGTCTCATCGCTAAAAGCGATCTTTTATGGACAACCTTTGGATGAACTTTACTTTTATATAGTTTATTGTTATAGCGGCCATATATACTCCGTGTTTACCTACTACGGTTCAAAAGATACAGCCCTGTGACAGACGGACGGATGGACAGTGGAGCCTTAGTAATAGGGTCCCGTTTGCCACCCTTACGGAACCTTAAAAACTATATTTGTACCAACTACGAATGATAATGTTAGAATCATTTTCGACTTCATAACATAAGCCAACAATCATACCATAGGTAAGGCAATATGGTTGCTAAGCGACAAAATTCATATTAATAAAGTAAATAAAATTACTGTATCTTAGAAACAAGAATTGCTTGTAACTTACCAGTGTCTAAAATGGTCTCGTTAGTATAAATAAAAATATGTCGGAAATACGTTAAATCAATCGTTTGATTTGACTAATCGGGACGCCGGTGCCACCAGGTAGCGCTGGACAGAGTTTATAACGCTCACGCTTGACCAGAGCAAAGCAGAGTTTATTGTTGACAGGTAAGCAGTGAAGACGTTTAGAAACTGTCGCGCGTTCCGTATAGTTATATCGTGTACCTACAGTGTGTGATTCGCAAGTGTGATTAATTTGATCGTAAATTATACCTTGATTTGAACTGCAAACGGTTTTTCTATTGCGCAATACCCAACATTACCCATAGTACGCTCACAGTAGTTAAAAATATGGCTGACGATAACGAGAGAGACATACCTTCTCCGTCAAATAGATGTAATCTTTAGTCACATTTTTGATAAACTAGGACACACACACATTAGGCCATACGGAATCGTTACAAAATAATAACAGCCGCATGGATCGATTTAAGATTTAGCTACGCTTGCCGTGGTCGGTTTGGGGATGGGTGAGCATACATTACTCAACGAGACCCCTCCGTACCTTGAAAAGCACGTTAAGCCATTGGTCCCGGCTGTCATTTGTAGATCGTTGCCAGTCGTTACGGGTAGTCAGAAACCCAAATTTCTGACAAGCAGTCTTACCTAGGGGTATCGTGCTACCCAGTAACTGGGTTGTGGCGGTCAGATAGGCAGTCGCTCCATGTAAAATACTGTTATTCAACTGCATTTAGTAAGACTGGAAGCCGACCCTAACATACTTGGGATAAGGCAGGCAGATTTATATCTGAACGTGCAAATTAACTACGACAGGCGATAATTTAACGTACAATTACATCGTGACCACCGTACATCGTACCACAACATAGCTAGGAAAAGGCTAGGCAGATTGATTGACCTAGTTATTAATTAGAAAAAAAAAGTTTAACCTGAAAGCCTTCAAAATTACCTAATGTTAAAATTACCGGTTATTATTTTAAAATTGTAATATATTTCGCGAATGTTCTTTAACAAAACCAATATTATTTTCGAACAAGAAACTTACTTTCAACTCTTACTTGTTGGCAAGATTCAAGACATTTTAATTACTTTCTACTGTTAAGAAAGAGTTTCTTTAGCTTTTGGTTGGGTTGTTTTTGATTAATTTACAAAAATAGTTTTCATACTGTTTTGAATTTACATTGACTTTCAATTTTGAGATTGTGTTAGGGTTCGGAAATTTACATTTTTATTTAATTAAATAGAAACGCAAAAAGACTAGTTTCTAGGCCAGTAACTATTTGATTCGAATATTTTGTACTGGCAACATTTTAGTTTGTCAGTCGGTCGTTGGATGCTTCTGATGGGGTAACCAATCAGAGGCCAGCACATTGTCATCTGTGATTGGTTGACGACATTAAACCGTTAACCAATCACAGAACTCGATTTTACCGCGCAAATTATCGGAAACGTGGGAGGCGGGAAAAGGTCGGTTGGACATTCTGACTCGAGCTGTTGGACGAGAAGGTTTTGAGAAGAATAAAGTTCTGTTTCTTGTTATCTTAATTTTCTTCAGTACTTCACCCAGGCACCCTGAAAGTCTAAATCTAGTCCATAGTCAGTTATTTTTATAGTCCTATATATCAGAAGTGACACGCTAACCAAACATAAAACGTAAGTACACGCCCATGGCTTTTATTATTTACATTCTGAATTAAATTTCTTTTTGTGTTTTGTCTTTGTATTCTAATATTTATTATAATTTTATATTTAATTCAAATTTGCTTAATACTAGTGATTGTACTAAATCAGTGGTAGTTTAAAGCATAACGGTCGTATTACGGAAATAATGTACATGCGTTGAACAAGTGTTTAGAGATAGTGTTTAAACGTGTGTGTGTGTGTGTTTTTCTATCTAAATGGCAGTTCTAAACGTAGTCTAAGACTTAGAGATTGGTTCTATCGTTTGGTAACGCGACCTACAGTATTTTATAACGGTTTATTTTTGTGCGTAAATTCTTTTTGTGTGTGTGTGTGTGTTTTAGTGTCTGAAATTATCGAGAATATTATTCTATGGGGCTTCCAAAAGGGGTACGAAAATTAGCTTATTTTTGGCGTAGGATGCACCGTTTCCAAGATATGACGCATTTTTCATTATTCTATTGCACCGAATAATGTGTTGTTTTTCATCATATTTTTGGTCATTGTTATTAACATACCTTCTTTTTCTGCGAGTGTTTAGATTATGGACGAGCCACCAGGACGCAGAGAACGCTCAAATCGAGACTCCAGTCGACGTAGACTGGAGACACCTAGCAGAGAGGATCGCTCACGAAGTCGAAGCGGCCTGCGTATGCGCAGCTCGAATCGATCTCGAGATGAACAAGATTTCGTGCTGGGACGGCAGAGAGTACAGATGCTGGAGCAGGAATTACGCCGAGAGCGTGAACGACTTCGTACGACGGAGGACCGTTGTCGATCATCGTCACGACGTGCCAGCGAGCGTTGCGAGCCCTCCGGAAGTCGGGAAGCAGAGCGTCGGGCAGAGCCGCGTGCCAGCGAGCGTCGCGAGCTCTCCGGCCGTCGGGAAGCCGAGCGTCAGGCAGAGCCACGTGCCAGCGAGCGTCGTGAGCCCTCCGGACGTCGGGAAACCGAGCGTCGGGCAGAGCCACGTGCCATCGAGCGGCGTGAGCCCTCCGGACGTCGGGAAGCCGAGCGTCGGGCAGAGCCACGTGCCGAGCAACGTAGCAATGCGGGAGGATATATAAGGTCACGTACTCCATCTTTTTCTAAGAATGATCTTGTTAGTGTTTTAAAACTGTTGAAAGAAGATCTGTCGTCACAGCCACAAAACCGAAATGCACAGTCGTCACAAAAGATAGACCACCAAAATATATTGCCTAATTTTGACCCTTCAACTAAAAATCAACGTATTGATATATGGCTGAAAAAGGTCAACGAATGTGCGTCGGTATATGGTTGGGACGACAGAACTACCACTCATTTTGCCATGCAGAAACTCCAAGGCCTGGCTAAAATGTGGTACGAAAGCCTGAATTCCATTCTTTTCAGCTGGAAAGAATGGCAAGATAAATTGATAAATGCATTTCCTTGTGAGCAAAATTACGGCCAGACCTTGGAGGATATGCTGAAAAGGAAGAGCAGGTTCAATGAGCCCATCGAAGTTTATTATTACGAAAAGCTTGCTCTCGTGAATCAATGCGATATAGTAGGAAAGCGTGCCGTGGACTGCATTATTCACGGCTTGAGTGACAGGACGCTTAGATCGAGTGCTTTGGCATTACGTTGCAATCACCCTGACTAACTTTTGCATTTCTTATTAAGTAATAAAGATACTCATCAGCCATTAGTGGACCACCGCCATTTTCGTAATAAAATTATAGACAATACACATCAGAATAATAACCAAAACCAAGCTCCAAAATCTATAGCTAGATTGGGTCAACCTAATGGTTGCTATAATTGTAAGGAAAAGGGGCATAGTTTCCTTTATTGTCCTAAACCTCTCTTGAAGTGTCAACGATGCAACAAACTCGGTCATACGATAGAGACCTGTTTTAGCAAGCCAGGGGTAAAGCCGACAAATTCTAGCGCTACTATCTCAAAGACAATGCGCATAGATTCTGTCAAAAAGGGTACGGAAACCCCAAACTCCAAATTTATAAAAGAGGTTATTGTTAATGGGGTACCCCTACAGGGGTTCATAGATTTCGGGAGTGAGGTTACTTTAATTAAGGAGTCGGTAACCAGGGAGCTAGACTTGATTTACGATAGCACGCCCTCTCAAATTAAAGGTTTCGGTAATAGTGTTGTGCAATGTCTTGGAGAGTTGTCTCTTGATTTGAGTATAGATGATGTTAACGCGAGGGTTATTTGTAAGGTTGTGAGTGACGACTTTTTGGAGAAGCCTTTTCTAATTGGTCAGACTTACACGGAACTTCCCCATATTGTTGCTTATAAAAATGTTTCTGAATTGAAATTCTTCGACAACGGCAATAAATTGCCTTTTTCTGATGTTGAAATTGAGAGTGGAAACTCTTTAAAAGTTCGTACTTTAGGAGCTGTGAAATTATGGGGACCTGTTTCGATCAGAGCCAGCGTTGATCCTACCATTAATGGCAGTATTTTACTCAAAAATAGTATTGCAGGAAAACCCAATCAGCAATTTTCAGTTTGCGGAGGACTTTATAATTCGACAAATGGTTGTGTGAATATAGTTGTTATTCCCCATGCTAGTTTCTGTCCGATTCCAAAAGACAATTTCTTTAGCCGAGCTGAAAAGGTCTACTTTGTCAACAGGGTTGTCGTTGAGTCGCCTGAAGTGATGAGTGATGCTGCCGGTAATAAATTCGATGAAAGCCAGATTCGCATTTGCCAAAAGGTACCTGATGATACTAGGAAACGGTTACTAGATTTGCTCCGACAGTACAAGCATTGTTTTGCGTCATCTTTGAAGGATCTAGGTTGTACTAACGTTGCCCAAATGAAAATAGAGCTTAACAGTCAACGTCCCGTTGTATACCGTCCGTATCGACTGTCACATCATGAGCGCTCGCAGGTGCGTACAATGGTAGATGAGATGTTAGACGCAGGTATAGTGCGCGAATCATCGTCCGACTATGCTAGTCCTATTCTGCTTGTACGCAAGAAAGATGGATCTCTTAGAATGTGTATAGATTACCGCATGCTGAATTCTGTAACTCTTAAGGAGAGATATCCAATGCCAATCATTGAGGATGAAATAGCTCGCCTTTCTGGTCAGGCCTGTTTTATTTCTCTAGATCTCGCGTCAGGTTATTACCAGGTACCAATCGTAGAGCAAAGTAAGCGATTCACTTCATTTGTCACGCCGGACGGCCAATACGAGTTTAATCGCATGCCGTTCGGCCTAGCAAATGCGCCTGCTGTATTTCAGCGCATGATTAATACAATTCTAGGGTCAGCTCGTTTCTGTAAGGCAACCGCATATATGGACGATATACTAATTTTTGGGAAGGACTCGTCGGAATGTCTGAAAAATTTTGAAGACGTATTGCAATTGTTAGAAAAGGCGAGTCTTACTTTAAATTTATCGAAATGTGATTTTCTGCGCGATAAAATCGACTATCTTGGATATGAAATCGGAGCAGCAGGAGTAAGGCCTGGGGAGAGAAAGATATCTAGTGTAATGAATTTTCCGCGTCCTGAAAATGTTCACAATGTTCGCCAATTCCTCGGGCTAGCAAGCTACTTCCGGAAATTCGTCAAAGATTTTGCCCTGATAGCTTTTCCACTAAGCAAATTGTTAAAGAAGGGTGTACTATGGGAATGGGGCGATGATCAGGAAACTACTTTTCAGGATTTGAAGGCTAGGTTGATAAATAGACCTATTCTCGCAATATTCGATCCATCAGCAGAGCTGGAACTGCACACTGACGCGAGTAGGTTAGGTATCGGAGGCATCCTCCTTCAGCGTTCAGTGGATAACACGCTGCGACCAGTTGCATACTATAGCAGGCAAACATCGCCGGAGGAGAAGAATTTCCATTCCTATGAACTGGAAACTTTAGCAGTGGTTTGTTCCCTACGAAAGTTTCGAGTTTATTTACTAGGAAAAGACTTTAAAATCGTTACAGATTGCAGCGCTCTTCGGTCTACTTTTACTAAACGAGATCTCATTCCTAGGATAGCGCGCTGGTGGCTGCAATTGCAAGAATTTAATTGCACAATCGAATATAGAGCCGGTATAAAAATGGGACATGTTGACGCGCTATCTCGTAATCCTGTAGTCGAATCTGAAGAGAACCAATCTGATAATCTTCCAATCGTTATGGCCATTTCAAGCGAAGACTGGTTACATACCCTCCAACTTGGAGATTCAGAACTTAGGAGGATTAGAGGTATTTTGGATAGTAGTCTAGATCAGAAAGGATTGCAATATATTAAGGATAACTACGTCGTTAAGGATAACAAGTTATTTCGTTGTGTAGGTGAAGACAAGGGAGATGTGCGCTGGGTAGTACCGAAGGGTGCAAGATGGCAATTATGTCGGATGAATCATGACGATATCGGTCATTTCGGGGTTGAAAAGACTTTGGAACGATTAAAGAAAAGCTATTGGTTCTCAAAAATGACACGATTCGTTAAAAAGTACGTGAGCGCCTGTATTGAATGTGCATACGCTAAAAACAATCAAAGTGGTGGGGAAGGTCTTCTTCACCCTATAACGAAAGTGGAGGTACCTTTTCATACACTACATATTGACCATCTCGGACCCTTCGTGAAATCAAAGCGAGGTTTTTCTTACCTATTAGTAGTAGTTGACGCTTTTACAAAATTTTGTTTTGTCAGACCGGTTCGGAACACGCACACTCAGAACGTAATAAGGGTGTTAGAAGACATATTCAGGATATTTAGAACTCCTGATCGCCTCGTCAGTGACCGCGGCAGCTGCTTTACGTCGCATATGTTCAAAAGATTTTGTCTAGACGAGGGCATTAAACATATCCTGAATGCTGTCTCTAGTCCCCGATCAAACGGTCAAGTCGAGCGGTATAACCGCACAATTCTCGGCTCTATGAAGGCTTTAAGCGTGAAATATGGCGAAAAAGAATGGGATTGCCATTTAGGAAGGATTCAGTGGGGACTAAACAACACTATCCAAAAAACGACCGGCAGGACACCTGCCGAGGTGATGTTTGGTACCTCTATGAATGTTTCGGCAAATCCCATCCTTAATAACATTTCTGATGAAACTCGCGAATACACTGATTTACCCACTATACGCCAGGAAGTTAAAAGTAGGATAGACAATGAGCAGATAAAGCAAAAACAGTATTATGATAAGGGTAGGAAACCTGCGCGCGTATACGCGGAAGACGACCTTGTTAAAATTACTAAAACTTGCTTTAATAACGAAGGGCAGAGTAAGAAGCTCCTGCCGTCGTATATCGGTCCCTATCGGGTTACAAAGGTCTTGGGTACTGACCGATATATAGTAGCTCCAGTACCTGGTTTATGTAATACACAAGGCAAGCGTCCAACGACTGTTGCTGCGGATCGCATGATGCCTTGGATCCACGTGGCTGCATTAGATGTGAACGAGAACTCTGAATCTGCTTCCGACACAGATGATGATTAGATATACCTAATTTAAGTTTTGGTGTCCCTTGTGAGGCATGTAACTACAGAATGGTGTGTTGTTTCAGATTGGATGCGAGAATCGATCGGTTCGCGTCTGATCAACTATGCTAGAGCTACTCGTTCGTCTTGCTCCTGTTACACAAGCCTAATCGATCGGCTTCAGCGAATGGTTAGCAAAGGCTCCCTCGATTAATCGATCGTCGAGGTAATCTTTGAAGTATATTGACTAATCGATCGTCGATCACCAGGTATCCCAACTAATCGATCATTGGGACCTGCATTCTTTAATAGATTAAACACAATTAATCGATCGTTGTGATATCTACATTTGAAGTTGCAAACACAACTAATTGATCGTTGTGATATCTACATTTGAAGTTGCAAACAACTAATTGATCGTTGTGATTTCTACAACTTCCCTATGATTCATTTGAAGTTGCTCTCCGTACAAGTCCGTACATCCTTATAAGCTAAACAATTTTGTAAATAGGTATTAGATATTTCATATTCTTTTAGTTACAACAATAGTTGTAAATTTGTATTTAATATTGTAGTAATTAGTAAAACTTTTAAATAGCCAATAAATGAGTTAAATATATTTATAAATAGATACCCACTATAAACGTTTGAATGTTAATTATTATGTATTTTATATTATCATACAATCTGAATTGATTTTGAAATATTGTGTACAAGGATTGTGAAGTTTGTTTAACTGACCTAATTCCGCTTGTTAGGGTTCCACCCGGTACCGTGTGCAGGGACGCACACGATATCAGGATGGTCGATTGTTAGGGTTCGGAAATTTACATTTTTATTTAATTAAATAGAAACGCAAAAAGACTAGTTTCTAGGCCAGTAACTATTTGATTCGAATATTTTGTACTGGCAACATTTTAGTTTGTCAGTCGGTCGTTGGATGCTTCTGATGGGGTAACCAATCAGAGGCCAGCACATTGTCATCTGTGATTGGTTGACGACATTAAACCGTTAACCAATCACAGAACTCGATTTTACCGCGCAAATTATCGGAAACGTGGGAGGCGGGAAAAGGTCGGTTGGACATTCTGACTCGAGCTGTTGGACGAGAAGGTTTTGAGAAGAATAAAGTTCTGTTTCTTGTTATCTTAATTTTCTTCAGTACTTCACCCAGGCACCCTGAAAGTCTAAATCTAGTCCATAGTCAGTTATTTTTATAGTCCTATAATTGGTTAAGTATTTTGTTTAATTAAAAATTTTAGTCATAATTTTACTAACTTTGAACAAAAAAAGAATTGTTTACGTTTTTTTTAAACCGTTTTGACAGTTGTCACAAAATGTATCTACCATATAACCAGTTGATCAGTAAATACAGGATTTTAACGCTCAACTCTAGACGTAAACAATTAGAAGCAATGACATTCTTTATCAGTGTTAACGGCAATTTTGATTGTATTGATTTAAATTGTGAATTGTGCTACGCAGTCCCCAGTACTGTCTATAGACGGCAGGTGCGTACAGGCAAACTCTTGGTTCCTGCCGATCTAACACTGGTCTATGTTCACCAGTTCGGCGACTGGCAGTAACCTACAATGAAGCATTCGAACACATAGACATATTTGCATGCTCTTTGAAAAGGTTTCGTAGCCTTTTTAACCGACTTCACAAAAAGGAGGAGGTTCTCAATTCGTCTGTATGTTTTTTTTTTATGTGTGTTAGCTCAGAACTTTTTCTGGGTTAACCGATTTGGATGATTCTTTTTTTATTTGATAGCTGGTGCTTCACATGTAGTCCCATTTAAATTTGATCAAGGTCTGACCAGTAGTTTTTGAGTTATCCTTAATACTGCATATTTTTTCCACTTAGTTTATATGGATGATGTGTTAATAATTTCCTGTCACTGTTATTTACACACCAAGTAGTGGTTTACGAATTTGTGTGGGGTAGGTACCGCAACTAAAAAGTGAAAAATAAAATCTTTTTTACAAAAAAACAATCGACTTTCAAAAAAACACTAAAAGACGTGAAAAATAACTTTAATTTCGGAAGTCGGTGGCCAAAACCGAAAATACAAAACCAAAGACACCGACTTCCGAAATTAAAGTTATTTTTCACGTCTTTTAGTGTTTTTTTGGAAGTCGGTTGTTTTTTGTAAAAAACGTTTTTATTTTTTGACTCAAAGACAGGGGCGTAGCTACCGCCGTATCAGCTGTATCAATGATATGGGGCCCCGACGTGATGTGAAAATTCGTAAAATACTATATAAAATACTATCACGCCTGTATTCCCCGAAGGATTAGGCAGAGGTGTACCTATAGCACACCCACATTTCGCCAGTTATGTTTAAGTCCCATGTAATAGGGGGCGAGCCTATTGCCATCAACTGGGCACAAATCCAGACTCCGGGCTGCTACCGAGCAATTCCAGATGGAAAAACCCAATAACACTTTGCCCGACCCGGGAATCGAACCCAGGACCTCATGCTCTGCAGTAGCGCTTGCGACCACTAGACCAACGAGGCAGTTATATTATATAAATGAGTACCTAATTAAATAAATCAAATTAATGAAATGGGTTTGTGGCTTCAAACTCAAAGCATTTATTTCAATTAAACCATTTACATTTGAATTGTCAAGGGGTCGATCAGTCAGAAACATGAAGCTAGATAGTTGCCCATTCCAAAGCGTAGTAGGTATCTATGGAGGAGAGCGAGCAAGAAACTCACAATAATAGCTTTACTTTCCAAGTCAGTCCACTTTTTTGGAAAAAATAATACCTAGGGTAGGTACCTATTATTATTTTGAAGCTGCTGCAGTAGGGTAAAAAGGGCCCCCAGCAAATTTCGATACGGGGCCCCTTTAGGAAAAGCTACGCCACTGCTCTTAGACTGATTCTTTGTTGTTGTTTTTTAGATATATTTTTTACTTTTTTTATTGTTTTTATAAAGTGTAACTGTCATGTATGAACAGTTCACGTCCTAGTGACTTTCAAGTTTTATTACGGTAATCTATGAACAGCGCTGTGGGCCACATTATTATTAAACTTACAAATATGTTTTTTTGTTCCTATTAGATAAAATAAAATTTATTTATTTAGTTATTACTCACATTCTCTTACCGTGGGTGTCATAGAATTCAAAGCCGTTATTTGAAATGAAAATTCATAGGTATTTAATTATTTATTATTATTTTTATGAGTGTTTCTGTCTTCACAAAATTTTTGAAACTTGTAGACAGAATTTAATGAGACCTCCCCTAGCCCTTTAGAGAGTCGCGAGCACCGCCTGTGGTAATATTAATTCTTTGTGTGGCATTAACTACCAAGTTCTTAACTAAAATTTCTACGCTTATAATATAATACGTCTGGATTAACTGGCACTCAACCGCTGTACTGTTTTAAGTGGTACCGAGGCATTTTGTACTTGTACTGTTAACATTTACATTGCTTACCTTGTCGGTAAATGCGGGTAGGTGGGTAACGTTACGGTGTGTTTAAACACCTGCTTTATCTAAGTTCGTGTTTGTGTCTTTGTAATTAGAAACTAGTTGTGCATCCTGTTCTTTTATTATTATGTTCGAGTAAACCTATTCATTCTACAATTAATCTGTTTTTGTTTTTAAATCATTGAATTTAACAGTATCATTGACTCGGCATTTACTCTAACTAAACAAATGCGCATAAAAGCTAACAAGTATCTCGAAATCCAAATATTTTAGGTGTGCTATGCACATCATAACATTTATATATGGCAGCCATAATTGAAAGCTGAAACCTCTTTCTATACTTGCCCAAGCATGGAGACGTCTCGTCATGCAAAGAACTACCATCCTTAAACTAATAGCAAAAACACGGCTTCACTTTGTAAATTATATTTATCTACGGTTGTTCTAATTTTAACTTCAAGCCCCTCTCTGCCTTACCCGGCCCTTTGAATATTCTTGCCAAAACAACAACATTAAGTGGACAACTGCCTTAATACCATCTGACTGACTTTCGGCGAAGTTATTACAAGTTTAAATGACCTCTTTAAATGATCCGCGCGTTCTACACAAACCCATCTTGATGCGGGTCCCTTCCTAAACAAGTTTTTTAACTCTGAACTTTACCTATGATTAAAACATGACTTTTTGGCACAAAATAAATGTAAGTACCACCGTTTTTGGTTTGCTTTTTTTATAATGGCTAACATATTTTAGTTACATACATAAACTCACGCCTTCTTCCCATGGGGGTAGGCAGAAACTACTGAACGCCACCTGCTTACATACTCCTTTTGCCTCTTTTATGTTCATACATCTGGCCATACACGCACGCCGGTTGCGAGTACTAAGAATCTGACTTTTCTGAAGAACATCACCAATAAGGTCACTATATGTCTTCCTAGGACGTCCCCTCCCGGCGTTTCCACTCACATCTGCCTTGTAAATACCTTTTGTTAGTCGCCGTTCATTCATCCTATCAACATAACCTAACCATCTAAGCATACTCTTTTAGTTACAGGAAAGCGTTAACTAAAGCAAAATCTGACTTTATACCAATTAACGTCTTTCTTTTTTTGACGTTTCTTATGACAAGGGTAAATTAATAATAGTCCTAATTTATTGCAGTACCAAGCATTTTCACGATTTTCTTAAATAAGATTAGGTAAATAGAAACTAACAAAGGAGTCTTCAAGTCGCACGTCTTTGTAGATTTCTACATGGTTACAAATACCAGAAGAAAACCACGGTTCACTGTCCTTACATCAAACTTAAAACGAACAAAAGACACTAAATATACAGCCTGTTACTGCTAACTTCTAAATTGGAAAATTTAAAAGTGTACTAACAGCAACATTAATCCCCTTGCTCCCAGGCGCAACATTATTTACTCTACAAATTTCTTTAGCAACGCCCTAAATTTCCCAGGATGGCAAACTATAATCTCTTGGCCAGTATCCAAGGAGGTGAGACGCTAAAAGTTAAACGAGGGACTGGAGCTAAGCAATAGTACTGGAGTTGGCTAAGGGGTTTCACCAGGTAGCTTTTGCAATACCAATTTGAGGTGATTTATGAATTTGGCATGTTTTTTTAGTGCAGATAAAATTTATGGTTCGGAAACTTGGCTGTGGTTACCAATTCTTATGAACAATAGGTTATTTTAATGCTGAGATTTTGCAGACAGCACAAATGAATATTTAAGTTTGCTGCATTTCAATTATCCATTTCAGACAAAAATATAATTTACTTCAGTCAGTATTTTAGCTTCCAACTAGTTACTCCGTAAAAACAATTGCATAATTCCCAAAGCATCAAACAAACACAACAACAAAGCGACAAAGCATTTACCAAACATTATCCTTTACCCCCTTCGTAGAAATAACAGAGGCTCCTAAATTATTCCAAGTCTTCAACCGAGTCGAGTGGACCGGTGCGAGAAATGACATCCTTAATCCACTCTTGTCCATCCGTGCCCATGTGGCTTGGCCGTTGAAAGGTCCCCTGTGTGGACACTATAAACATGTTAATGCGGTGTCCAATGTTTGTCCCGAGGGCCGCCAACTAATTCCAAACGGGCCTCGCCTTGATTAACATATAATGTCCTCGTGTGGTGTAGACTTGCTGGGTAGGCGTTTTGGAATTGCTGACGTCAGAAGTGTCAGCTGTTGTTGAAAATTTAAATAAGAGTTTTTACGGGGACGATGTATGGTTTAGGGTTAGGTTTTGTAGTGTTTTATAGCTTAATGTTGGTGTACTTGGATGATATGACTGTATTGTTTCGAAGGAACTGACATTTTTGTCTTTGGTTATAAAAGGCAGACATAATCTGTACTTTGTTTTTAAACGAAGATTGATTTCGTGAGTCGCAGCATAAGTACAAAAAAAAAAACTATGAAAAAGTTCGAACTATCTGATAGTAGAAATAAAGTAAATAAGTATTTGTAATTTCACAGAAGCGAGTCAATATTGTTCTTGTTTTATCGAACGGAAAATAGGAGTTATTGCTTGTTAATATTCTGCTTATTTATCACTACCACCTTTAGCACTACCTATCTGCTTCCTTGGTATCAGAAACTAACGAATGTTGTAGACGTTGTTATTAATTGGAATCTCATTACCGTTTGGAAACACAAACAGTACCTTTACTTGTGTTTTTATATTTCCCAGACCAGAAACATATTAATACCTATTTTCCTAGGCTTTTGTTCGGAACATGTAAGAAGATGGAATCATGTTGACCGCAATCCAATTTCATGTAATACCTATCTATTTTTCCAGACAATGTATCACTCAAATATATTGAATGGAGCCCAGAACCAACGAAGAAAAACAACACAATTTTATCTTTTATTATCGAGAAAATTTCTTCGCCAACTATCAATGGTCGTGGCTATTGGTATTGACAGAAACATTTTTTTCTACTGGCTGTTGTATTTTATTTGTTTTTGGTTGGAGTTCAATTACACTTTTCGAAGCAGAATTATCTTAGAAAATATCATTACTGCCTCTCAATTAAACCAATCCTCTCCTTCGTATCAAAAACCTCATGCTAATATAATCAGTAAACCACTTACCAAGTCTTAGTGTGGTAATTACGACAGTATCCCTAGAGAATCGTTCATTGTAGCGGTCTCTGAGAAAGCGTTCCCAGCGCTAAGCATTCACGACTTGATTATCTTCAATTCTAGGGCTACTTCAGTGAATTACTTTTACAAGAGTCGTATAATATAACGTTAACAGGATTCTTCATAGTCTAGACTTCTATGTTTTTAGGTTCATATCCCAGTCGTGCTTACATAACATAATCAACCTATAATGTTCCCACTGCTGGGACACAGGCCTCCTCTCTGTGAGAGGGAGTGGGCCTTAATCCATCACACGGGCCTATTGCGGGTTGGTGAATGTTACATGTCTTCGATTTTTTTTGTGTTCTAAGAAATGCCAGTTTCCTTACGATGTTTTCCTTCACCTTTTTGACAGCAGTGGTGTGAAATTAAATACACAAAGTAAAATGCCTGCCTGGGTTCGAACTCACGACATACAACTCGTAAGTCGGTGCCAATACCACTGTGCCACCACCGATCTAGTGTGTCATTGCTCTCAGTCTTGTTTGTTATTCATTAATTTATTTACCTTTGTAACAAATTCTGTAGAAAGATTTACTCTGCTTTCATCTTGGTTTTCAACCTTCCTGTTATTTATTTAATGTATTAGTTCTGTTTAAATAAGCTTTTTATTAGATATCTGATTCTGAAATATATTCATGTTGACATAAATGATTGATTTGACATTTTATTCGTTTTAGATTATGAACTACAAAAAGAAGTCTTAGATAAATATTGGAGTACTCACGTATATTTGAATTCGGAAAGAAAATAAAGTATAAAATATGGATGGGTGGGTTGTTCGACTAGCAATTTTCTAGTTACTAGTAGCCGGGTATCTATATTTGTTCTCTTTTAATGGCAATTGGCTTGCCCACTTGTGTGGGAGCTGTAACATAGATAAATAAGCAAGTACACACCGTATTACATCTCTTTATCTCATCAGGGAATACATTCCTAATGTTTTGTGTATTTTGAAGATGTTTTGTTACAGTTTATCAAAAAACTCCAGACAGAATATAATTTTTCATTACCGTAATTATCAAAGTTCACACATGGTGAGGCATGGAATTTAAAATGCTACCCTCGAAAGCTAAGCTAATAACTTGCACCCCACATTAAAGGAAGGTGACAAGCCCCAACGTTTCACGTGTGCCTTTTGTTAAATACAATGTCCTACTTTATTTCCAGTCGGTTGTTTTAAGAGTGTTATTTGTAATGGGAATGGTGACAAAGCCCAAGGCTTTTTGGACCCTGTTTTCGGAACAAAGGTTTCCATTTACATCAAATTGCGTGGTTCAGCAAATTCTTCTAATTTACTTTTTAATTTGAATAATGTTTTTGGTTGTATTGTAGGTTTATTTTAGCTGTTGAGTGAGGGCCAGGGCTGTTATAGTGTTCGTTTTGGTAAGAACGACCTGCTGCATGTTTTGAAGTGATGGAATAAAAAATGGCGGCTGACTGGCAGCAGAATTGTTACATAACATAACATCACGCCTGTTTCCCCGAAGGGTTAGGAAGAGGTGTACCTATAGTACACCCACATTTCGCCAGTTATGTGTAAGCTCTAGGAAGCGAACCTATTGCCATATACCGGGCACGAATCCAGACTCTGGGCTGCTACTGAGAAATTCCTGATGGAAAAACCCAATAACACTTTGCTCGACCTGAGTATCGAACCCTGGAATTTATGCTCAACAATAGCGCTTGTGGCCAATGTGTGAAGAGAGTGTTAATATGACAAAGAATGAGAATTACAAAAAAAAAATCTTCATGCGTATTAAGAAACGCACGAAGAAAATTCAACAACCAAACGTCTCCAAAACCATAGCTACTAGAATCATTAATTCACACCTAAATTAAAATTCAGTACCACATTAGAAATTCTGTCCATTAAAATTTCAACAATATCTCTATTTGAGATAAAACAGTTCTCTAAGAACTTAATGTGCTTTCCTAACACATTAATGGGCCATCAAAATTTCTCTTGTTACCCGAGATAAATTCTAAATTTTTGTAATGAAATAGAGCTCTAGTTTGAACGAAAATTTCGTAGGGAACAGACTTTTTATGTTTAAATAATTTTCAAATATGAGTAAAGAAAATTGTCGACGTTAAAATAACGTCGGAAACATAATTGGGTGCTCAATTTACGACAGATATAATTAACAGTAATCCATTATAATTTTATCGTCATTAATGTTAACCATTAACTGATTTTAAATAATCCACTTTATCATATTATTGTTCTTTTGTTCACCTGTGGGCCTAAAATGGACGCTTTGGCAGAATCATATTATGATTTGCGTACAAATATTATCCCGCAATTCATTTGTTTGACAGTTTTGTATGATGTTTCGTAAAATGGTCCACAAATTATGCGTTGCTTTAATGAAGTCTAATGTCAAATAGCAGTTGTCAAACAGATGAATTGCGGGATATACGAATTGTACGCAGATCATATTATGATTCTGCCAAAGCATCCATTTTAGGCCCCCTGTTCTGTTTGGTATGACACGGTTCTAAATAGGGTCAAGATTTTTTATCAATCAGTCTGCCTTACCTTTTTATAACTATGTTGAGGTCGGACAGACTAAAGGTCTACGAATGACAGCCGGGACCAACGGTTCAACGTGCTTTCTGAGGCACGGAGGGGTTTCGATATGCAATGGATAGTCACCCATCCACTAACTGACCGCGGCAACCGTAGCTTAACCTGATCGATCGACCCGTGCGCATGTTATTACTTAGCCACGAGCCCCTCTGCTCAAGGTTTTTATATGCCAGCTGTATATTATTATCGTTAAGCTCACCCCAACCTAATTGCTTAAATATTTTCTCGCCTAAACACATCAGTTGACCAATCATTGTTCTAATTAAAAACTCAATCCACTCGTTATTATCAACAGCAAAAGTTACCAAATAAACCACTTAAAACGTTACAGATAGAAACAATCAAATATGAAACTTTTGTAATTTTAATATTGATTGGCCCGTACTTGTTAACGTATTTCGCTCACAAAGTTCAATTTGCATTATATTAAAGTTGCTATTGTATTGATGAACTGTTACTGTATTATGCTATTTTATCGAAAAAGTCAGAGTAGATGATGAAGATAATCTTTTACAGAATAAATATGTAAGAAAATAGATCTTGATGTGGTGAAAACCAGTAACAAGCCGTAAAAAGATTAGCCAGTCGACAAGGTTGGTCGTAGAACTGACTGCCCGGGACATGGTTGACATACTAGAGTTTGAAAATTGAAGGGGAAAGCTAAGATAAATCTACTTAAAACTATAGGTATGAAAATAGTTCTTAGAAAAGTAAATAAAAAGATGAGCCAGCCAGCAGGTTGCTATCGAAACCGCCTGTCTAAGGTGTGGTGTGTCAATAGCCGATTCCCAGCCTCCGTCGCCAAGCAATGGGTAGCTCGCCGTCCGGTAAGGACCAGGCCAGGGTCGATGGCGCGTTGTGTTCCACGCGGGCCTCAAAGAGATGTCAGCACACACTGATGGGGTCCGCTAGGGCCGACGCCTGCCAGGGTCGCGGGTCTGCCTGAAAGGGTTACCGTAGTCCTGGCACACAGGCAACTGAAGATACACGGGTGAGTTTTAGTCAGTAAGAGTCTGATACGCCCTCCCGCTCCGCCCAGAACGGGAAAAGTTATTTGCTGATTTGACCCAAAAAATAAAAGGTGTCCCGGGTGAACATAAATACGAAAGATTAAATCATTATACGGAAGTAGAAACGAGCATAATCAATTTTACTCAGAATAAACCTTTCCTTTACCAGGTGCAGGTTGAACAAAAACAAAACAGAGTAACAAACTATATTATTAACACAAGCTCAAACACCACCATTAATTTGATTCACGGTTCGAAAGGTCAATTGTAACCAGGGGTTGTACCAGCCCAAAGTTATAGTTTATACCTTCGAAATGACAAAAGACATAATACCGTCATTAAAACAATAGTAGCTAGGGACAATTCTCCTTAACTTCGTAATGAATATATGGAGAAAGAAACAGAACCGTAACTTCCAATTAATTTTAAATAAGACCTCCATGTCTTGAACTCGGTTGAAACATTGTTTCATTTTATTTCAAGAGAAGCCGAAGTTAACTACATGTAGATTGATTTGCATAGTACTCAACTTTATTCGGAACATTGCTCAGGAATTTCATAGTATCTACAAAATGATTAAGACTTCACTATTCAATTTCCGTAGTGCGAGATTTTTTATCATTTCTCATTGAAGGAAAATTTAGGGCCATATTGTTTTGCATAGGCACGTCAATCTAAAAGAGAGAACAATCTGAAAACAAATTAAAGAGAAGAAGAGGTATTTTACAATTAAAGTAAACAAAGCAAGTTCATAGAAGATCTCGGTAAATACAAACATTTTAGACGACTTTAATCAGAAGAATAGTGTAGCTAAAACAATGAGACGCTGGCAGACAAATTGGTGGAAACTAAAACATTCCAGACGGTAATTCTAGTGTCTGGAAAGGTTCAGAGACACAGAGAGTTTATAATACATGCTATACAGTTGACAATTCTGAAATTAGATTGAGAGTTCGATCAGCTTTAGGATTTCACGCTGATGAAGATCATGCAAGAGCCCTTTTGATACGGGCTGATAAGCAGAAGGACGTGAAGTCAATCTCAAACTTTTGCACTATTGACGTAAACCTTGCGTAACCGTATTAAATAGTTTGCGATGCATAGTAATCAGTTGGTTATTGTTTAATTGCCATATCAAAAGATTTGTCTAAAGGAGATAGGTCACCATCAGACACATCTGACTCAGGGTATTCTGGAAGAGCTTCAGCCATCTACACCGTGTTTTATTTTTATTTGCGTTAACTTTCATTGAACATTCTTCAGGTCTAATTAAGTTCATTTCTCCAAAAAACTAATATCCTAACTCATACCGTTTTTGAAATGTTCAAGATCTAAATTTTTTCACTTATGTACGTTAAACCAGTGTAAAATCATCTTAATCCATAAACAAATTTTATTAACTTTTCATTCATAAGTAAAGAGTTTTCAATTCTTACATATCCTCCGACAAGAAGGCAAAGATAATGAGTTCGTTTGATGTTGCCTAAGGAGCTGTCATGGATACAATTCAAGCATTGTCATAGCTGACACGAAGTTTTTTTTTTTCGTGTTTTACTAATACGGATTTACAAGATAGTTTCTGTTAATGTACTAAGCTCTAAGTCGAAGTTAAAGCAAATAAAAACACACGGTGTATAATACATTTAAATAAAATTTAAGTGTCTGTTTGTAATGTCAAACTAACAGCTTTTTAGTAAATGCATAATTAAAGTAGGTATAAAAGGTACTCATTACAAAAAAAAAGCATTTTTTTTGTCTCTGTCTTTCTGACTGTCTATTTGTTCCGACTAATCTCCGAAACGGCTGGACCGATTTTGACAGGACTTTCACTGGCAGATAGCTGACGTTATAAGGAGTAACGTAGGCTACTTTTTGTTCCGAGCACGTTCCCATGGGATAATTTCCGACATCCACGCGGGCGAAGCCGCGGCCAGAAACTAGTTGTAAATAGAAATCATATTGATAAAGTGATAACGAGAGATTGCTAATAGTGATTGATACGAAACGTTACCGTAATTCTGGATTTAGCTGTGGTTACGTCCCTAGGTGTCTATGACATTTTACAACTTTCTTGATTACAGTAATCCAAATGAACTTTTACACCTACAGTTATTATATCCTTGAAGAGTATACTGTAAAAGTGAAATGCAACAGCCCGTAATTACATTTCGTTGCCCAATAAAAACAGACGATATTGTCTTTCTCCACTATGAAAACTCAAGCAGCTGTGTTTTTATGGCGTGTGGTGTAATAGTGAAAAGAGTAATTTACATACAAAGACTTGGAACGCAAAGACAATATTTGTAAGGTGGTATGTAGTTACAAACTCGTACTTCCGGTTTTTAGTGTCTTCATTCTATTAAATGTGTCTTGTGATCACAGTGTCATATTTTTTGATGGGTCGTTTTGTGGAAAGAAGTACGTGTCTTGATTTCTTGAATCATTTCTTTGCATTAGATTGCAACGTATTCGTTTAGAATTAAGTTTAGTTAAAGTAAAAACAAGACATCGTTTGGTGTAGTGACTGAACTATAATTATTTTAAGTCTGCACTATATGTTGCCTCGCCGGTTCAATTCCTGAAAGTAATTTATTATTTAGCCTAAAAAAGTTGTTGTTTCGGATCTGAGTATCTATGCAAACGTAGGTAGGTACCCAAAATACATAAGACAAACGTCAATGTTTACAAAAATTAATTGCTTAACAATTTAATATTTTCATCGCACGATTGAATAACAAGCCTTATTGTACTAAGACCGTTCTTCAGTTACTCGTACACATTATTTTAGTAAAGGTTACGCTTGCTTACTGTGGCTTCCCATTTCGAGGGCCGCATTTGACTGTCTTCGTCTACATTCACCAGATTCCACCCCTGTGGCCTACTATGAAGCACTTGGATGTAACAGCGGTGGAGCAATCTTTTCTAACCGCTTATGATATTACAAGGGATGGAGAGAAACGTTTGCTTTAATGCGTGTCGAAAGTTAGGGAGTGTGTATTGTCGTTTGAGGGTGAGGTTGTAATGCGGTGTGGTGTGATGGGATTTTTATGGTAGTGTAACATTCGTAACTAAACAAAAGGAAAAACTAATTTGTTTTTTTTATAAAACGCTTAATTTGTATAAGCTTAGGTAAATGTAGATAGATAGTACAACTTATAAAGCATACAAATTACATGTCGCTGCTGTGACTGTCTGTCATCTATTCGTATTTTTAATAACAAAATATTATATTTATTTTAAAACGGGCAAATGGCTCGGGCCACTTAGGAACGCATAAATTCTCTATCTAATGGGAAACAAACTCGGGACAAGTACCGGCGAACAGGTCATATGCAACAAATTCTAAATAAACTCGTAAATTATGTAGCGATTTCTAAGTTCGACTCACAATGCTAGTGCCTCATCTGGCGACGATAACCCAAGCATACTCAACCAGGCCCTTCACAATTGAGAAATTGTACAACAACGGCCATACACCTATTTTGCGATAGTGCGGGAATTTGGGTCTATGTCACAAAAACTTAAAAGGCTGGGGGCTGAGCGTGATGATTTTTAGAAGATGGAAGGAGAACGAATGTGATCACTGATCAGTGATTGCAGTTGACATAGAACCGCGAGAGGCGACAGTCACGAGAGCCCAGGCTAGTGAAGGTAGGAGACTTGGTGAATATCAAGTCAGCCATGCAAAAACAATACTCAGTCCCTTACGGCAGCCCATGGAGGCTGCCGTAAGGGACTGAGTATTGTTTTTTAAATTGATAGTGGGTCTAAGACCACGTTAGGTAGTGGATGACGTAGTCTACGCTAGAAAATTTTGTTCTGTGAGCTGTGAGAAGCTGTGCCCAAGCTAAAACTGGTAATACATGGAGTATTTCTTACGTGGGTTGTAATAATGAGATATTTGGTAAGTGTCAACTTTTATATTTAGTATCGTAGTTTATAATTAACGCTATTTTATCTTGTATTACGTGAACACCTCCTAACTGTCTCCCTCAATGGCAGTTGGACTTCGCAGTACTCTGTCTTTAGGATTGCGAGTGTCCTATTAGAATCGTATTAGTGTCCGCAGAGGTTCTATGCATTAGGTTTAGCAGGACACGAACAATGAGGCAAACGTTGTAAAACGGTTTCCGGTCTCACTAAAGTGGGTACATTGCAAACAGATAAATTAACGTAGTTATAAATGATTAATTAAATTGCACTTAAGCAAGCGTAGCGATCCCTTTAACCTCTTCATATTATCAAGACTGTATTGCAGATATTAGCGCTCACCTGTGAGAAGGGAGACGTCGGCATTACAACGTTTATAATACTAAATCATAATATATTATAAACTCTTGCATTCCCTCTCGTCTTCTTAGCTTCACATACACAATACTTATGTTTCCTAACAGTGAATTCCCAATATTAACATCACCTTGTGTCCCCTCTTTGTCCCTTAGTTTTTTAAGTCGTGTCAAGGCAGTTTAGTTTATGGGAATTCATTTCTTATAATGGTGGGAGGGCGCCCAAGTTTGATGACGAACCCTACAGGTACACGCGGATGAATAGGTGGGGCGTTGTCCCTTTCCCTCAGAGGAAAGCCGATCTTAACACTAATATTAACATAATTAGGTAAAACGAAAATTTTATCAGCCGAGGGTAATATAAGAACTGTCACACTGCATTTCATACAAAAAATATTGTTGTGTAATTTGTGACTAAAGACAGAATAATAACTATATTATATTTACACTAATTCGGAGTTCTAATTAAGGAGACAAAAATTGTGTAAATAATTACAGGCCAATTTCAGTTTTAACAGGCGTCTCAAAGATTTTGGAGAAAATTATAAACAGTAGATTAGTAAAATATCTTGAAAGTAATAAATCACTCTCTGATAATCAATTTGGTTTTAGGCCTAAAAGATCAGCAACCCAAGCTGTTCACCACTTGACAAATTTTATAAGCACAAACCTGGATAACGGCATGCACACCATAGGGATATTTTTAGACCTTGCCAAGGCTTTTGACACAATTTCTGGGACTTTGCTTTTGCACAAGCTGGAAATGCTGGGAATACGGGGAGTACAATTGCAACTGTTATCTGATTACCTTAGCGACCGCCATCAGAGTGTAAAAATAGGTCAGTCCATGAGTTTGGAACTTAAGAATAGCTGTTATGGAATCCCACAAGGCAGTATTTTGGGTCCTACTTTGTTTTTAATTTACATAAATGACCTGTGTAATTTGACACTCCAAAAGGGTGAAATTGTTTCATATGCGGATGACACAGCTCTACTGTTTGCATCTAAATCAAAGGCCGAGGTCTATGAGGTAGCACAGAATGGTTTTAATACTGTGTCTAATTGGCTTCATAAAAATCTCTTAACATTAAATACAGATAAAACAAAGTACCTATTATTTAAAATGAGAAACACTAACCCAACGCTTACTAACCTAAACATTCAAGCGCATAACAATTGTAATTTACCTTATGCTGACATTGCATGCACTTGTCCCACATTAGCTAAAGCCGACCATATTAAATATCTAGGCGTCACGATTGACACAAACCTGAACTTCCGCAAACACATCGATTTATTATGCACCAGAGTGCGTAAACTAATATATATTTTAAAAAATTTACGTAACATTGCCGATTTTAAATTAATTAGACAGGTTTATTTGGCTTTGTGTCAATCTATTATTACCTACTGCATAACGTCCTGGGGTGGTGCCGCTAAATCCAATTTACTGCACCTTGAACGCGCCCAAAGAGCAGTTTTAAAGGTTGCTACTTTTCGTCCATTTAGATTTCCTACACACCAGCTTCATATGGCATGTAAGGTGCTAACAGTACGTCAGTTATTTGTTTTGAATGTAGTTTTATTCCAACACACTGAACTTTATTTTAACCCAGTACCTTCAGACAGGAGAAGAAAAGATTTGGTTTGTGCTAACTCTCAGACTAAACGTGCTTTTGCTAGTCGATTTTATATATTTTTAGGACCCTACTTGTATAACCAGTTCAACAGAGTGTTAAAGATTTATAGTTTAACTTATAATAGGTGTAATTTACTAGTACAGGAATACTTGGCAAAACTCAATTATGCAGACACGGAAAAACTACTAGAGATTTTAAAATAAATTTTAATTAATTATATATATATTTTATATTATATATAATAATTAATATAAGTCTCTTGTTTTACCTTATTAATAATAGTCTTCACTTTATCTACTTTAATATTATTCGTCAATTTATTTAAACATAATATATTTACATAATCTAGTTTTATAATAATATAATTAATTAGTTTCTTTTAGTTCTTTATTAACTCTTTAAGTCATTGAAAATATTATGTCTTCTTTTAATTAAGCTTCTAATAAATGTATAGTTGTCTTCTTTTCAAATATTTGATGTGAATTGATGGCCTGAAACACAGGTTTTATAAACCTAGATCAGGCAGGTCTACATTACACTTAGAATTAAACATTTTCCTCGATTGTAATTAATGTAAATCATAATTTTATTTTATACTTGAATAAATTTTATTTATTTATTTATTTATTTACTATTTTTACGAAGCTATTCTACCTATCTTAATGCAATTTCCTCATGATGTTTTCCTACACTATACTTAAATCAGTGTTCTAATTTCTAAAAGTCTTATTGTAATTTAGCAGATCTATGTTTGTAGTAAAACAGTCCTTGAATCAATCAATTCCAAACTTCTGAACAATTGTCTGTATTTTTCAATTTACTCACATCACTAGATACATAATTGTTCAACTACCTTTGCCAAATTACTCAAAAACTGGAAAATTGTTCTGTTTGGCATTGGATCCACTCTAAAAATAAGTTTCTTTTTTCATATTCCACTCTCAACGGGGTGGAAAATTGTTACGATGGAAACTTTACCTAATTTCAGCGGTGGGCCCCTTTTATGCTATTTTGAGTCAAAGTTTTTTTTTATTAAGTATTTAATTATTTAACCAAATTGACCTACTTATTTTAATAATTTGGTCATCGTTACGTAAGAAACGTAATGTGTATTATGTTCTTTAAGGAAAACATTGGTAATAAAAAGAAAAATTGGCCAAGTGCGTGTCGGAAAATGAAGGGTTCTGTAGTTCGGATGCATATATCCCAAGAAGAAATTTAACTTTATAATTCAAAAATATTTCTCCCATACATCGATCAAAGATCGATTTGCGTCACGGTCAATTCTTCAACTGTAAATTTAAGTTAGTAATCGCAAAGAAAAAGAATATTATGTGTTAAAACTACAAATATATAACAATTTTTGGACTTTTTCCTTTACTTCTGCTGTAAGAACTTGCTTTTTGCCAAATTTCATGATTCTAGGTCAACGGGAATTACTCTATAGGTTTTGATTTATTTGCGAGTATCAAAATATGTGGCATAAATGGCCATAGCTTTTTATTGCGTTGACTTTGAAGCTTGAGTTTTTTAGAACTCAAAGGGACTTTAGACCTACCTATTTGATAATGATTTCAACTTGATAATTTCACGCGTTCCTGAGAAAAAGGTCTTAATAGCCAGACGGACGGACAATGAAGTGATACTATAAGGGCTGCGTATTTTCCTTTTGAGGTACCTACGGTACTCCAAAAACAATGTTTTGGCAATTTCATTTAGTACAAATACATAAGTTATTTTATTTCTAAACTTAGAAAGGTAGTAAATTTGTAAATAGTAGTCTAGCCTAAAGTGTTATCATTGAAAAAAAAATACATCAAGTAATAGAATAGATTTCAAAGCAGAATTTACATAATAACATTCATTACACAGCAAGTTGTCTCAGATAACAATACAAAAAGTCTATTAGACATTACAACAACATTATACCAGTATTTTTTTAATACCATTACATAGTTTTTAAGGGCACTTTTTACTCCACTTTGTCGTTAACTGTCAAACTTTTCATATTACGAAGAACGTCCACTTAAACCCAAGTCCGTTTAAGGGGTAGACCTTATAGAAACTTTTTCTTTTGCCCTCCTCAAAACAACTGGGACCCTAATCCTTTTCAATATTAAATGTGAATGGGCCTGAATTGCGAAAAGTGTCATTAATTTGCTTTTGAATATAAAACAAAACTTCTTTAGCTTCATGTTCAGGAAGTTCTGTGTGACTGTGTGAAACTGGGCCTTGTTATGATAAGTATTGTCTCTTTTTCATTTGGAGGGTGGGCAGGTTTGTGTATGAATCTAGTATTAGTGGCACTGAATAAAACATCAATTTTATTTTCAGTGTTACGTTCGAGCCCGATTCGCTCTTTTCATGTTTGGAATTTATTACTATACTCGTATATACTACTCCCATAAATTATTAAAACGCGTGTTAAAAATTGTGACTTGCATATTTTGCTTCGTTTTATTTTGAACTAACTTAATTATAAACGTTTTGTCAATAATTCATGACGGCCCTCAGTGTTCCACTGGTTGGCCACTCTCTTGTATTGTTCCATTTGTATCAGTCTTGTGTCACAAATTTTGACTTGTGATAGTGCCATTTACGAATAATTAGGAGTATATAAAATGATTTAATTAATAAGTTTTTTTTCTTTTTATTGCAGGTAAGAAGTAAACGCGTTCTCCGAAAAAATCTGGTAACGTTATTTAATTTAAACTCTTCTAAAAACTTAAAATTGAGTTAAAAGTTCTAGTTTGTGAATAGCTAAGAACGTTATTACTCAAATTAAAACTTAAGTTTTGTAAGTAGGTATAATTTTAATGTAAAATTCGTTTAACATTCATATTTCGCGTAGCCACACTGCACAACACCTTAATCGCCTTTCAGACATATTCCGTACACTTTTCTTATCACAAAGTCACACACATAATCAATAAAAAAGCGACCCCATGAATAAGCAAAAACCTAACAAGAGAAAACTTTCACATTTTCGTCCAATCATTCTATCTAATGCTTACGACAATGTCAACATGGGATGCCATCAATATTCTGGCCTTTTGGGTCGGTTCTATCGTTGCCTACTGTAAAATTCGAAAATATTATGCGCCCGAACCCTACCAGAGGCTCACACGCTCCATTAGGGTTTGATTTATTGGTACCCACTAAAAGGGTCCCTCAAGGAACTATCCTTAGACCCTTACTGTGTATCATTTACATTAGACGTATGGAAATTTTGTCCTGAAATATTATTTGCTTTGATCGTGGTATATGATACGCGGTCATCGATTTCCGTAATATATCAGATTTAGTTTGAGTGCTTTCTTATGGAAGGTTATTTGGTAGGTATATTGAATATTCTAGTAAAATGCTATGGAGATGCTAAATTCTTGTTTGTGTTTGTCATAAATATTTGATCGTAACTTTCGACATGATAATAATAAATTGGAAAATTAAAACAAAACACTGTAATATAATTATGCGCATCTTATGGCTTTTGTGAAATTGTACTCGTAATAATTATTATTATTTATTTATTTCAATCAACTTTGGATTATACAATTAAACTAAATGAATAATTATTAATAAAATTATAGACTTAAGTACATAAAAATTAAAATTTATACAATAATATATACAAAATTAATATACTTTAATATTAATATTAATATACAAAATTATATCTTATTATTAGTCAGTACGTGAACCATGCAGAAGTGGTTCACGTACAACAGGTGAAACGTTCAGCAAAAGCCTTCAGGATAATGTTGCGGCTGGCCCGCACCCTAGACACCAGGGATGTGAACCGCTTGCGCATGATTGTGTGGAAACAATCCACACGCGCCTCGGAACACATCCCCGATGCGCTACAGAAGCGAGGCAGCCCCAAGAGCACCCTGAACGCGTTGTTGTATTGGACGCGTAGAGTGCTGTACTGTATCTGCGTAAAATCTATCCACAGACTGCCAGTATAAAAGGACGTACAAAATGCCCCTTGAACACCGAGCAAATCTACGGGCTATCATATTTACACGAACTGACAGCGCTCTACGTTCTCTTTCAATTTCTGCATCGTCTTCCAGGCTAGAGGCTAATAAATGTCCAAGATACTTAAACGTATGAACTCTATTAAGTGGATAATGTCACAATATCTGTGTATGTTTTTTGTTAATGCGATTCTACATTCACATCGCCAGCACATCTACTCCACCTAACTATAAAATGGTTTTAGCAATTTAAGGTTATTGAAAAGTACTAAATAAGTAAAACTTGAAACTCGTTATCTATATCAAAGTCAGTTAAATGTTATCTTTAAAATGTTTCATGCACTTTCAAAGTAATTGCGCTTCTTAAAGCTAACTTTCGAACTGTAAAACAAAATTATATTAAAGTATTGCTGGAGAAGTTCAAATTAACTATAGCTCAACTTGCAGACATAGTGACGTGTAACGAATGAGGAACTTTATTAACTTTTGGAGCACGAATAATATCTACTGCCAGATCTCTGTCTCAGGCTACGTCCTGGGTGAGGAGCTTTCGCGGATGCTAAAGCGATTGTAGTATCATACCTATGAAACCGCCGTTTGCGTCCATCTATACTTATCCATACTTTTATATTATAAATTAGCTGTTGCCCGCGATTTCATCTGCAATCACCCAGGTCATGGTCTATCTATGTACCAAATTTCTTCCAAACCCGTTCAGCCGTTTTAGCGTGAAAACGTTACAAACAAACAAACCAATAAACTTAGTTTCGCATTTAAAATATGATAGGATAGGAAATAACAGAATGCGAAAGTACATAACTCTGTTTGTCTGTTACCTTTATGCCTAAACCACAGCTAAATGGATTTCGATGAAATGTAGTACTCAGGTAGACCATGACATAGGTTATTACATAGGATACTTTCATGCCGATAGTATGTTTCCGTGGGATAATATTCGACCGAAGCCGCGCAAAAGCTAGTAGTGTTATAGGCACCTAGCGCGGCGCGAGTTAGCGACCTATCTAGCGATCGCTTCGACTGTCTATTGTTTTAACCTGTGGAAAAAATTTTACCCTCTACTGCCCGCTACAACAACTCGCGATGTACCGTGGCCACCGAATCGCTCCCGCCGCCAAAGTCAAAGTCAAATCATTTATTTCAAATCGGCCCATAAAACGCACTTTTGAACGTCATAATTTACAAAAAAAAAAGAATTGATTCTGATTTACCCTTCCAAAAAGTAATTTCGTACGGAGAAGAATGGGCAAGAAACTCTGCAAAGCACTCCGCCCGCACCGGTCCCGCTAATCATCGCGCTTCAACTCTGGATAAGGCCTCATCCATTGAGGCCTTTGTGAAGTTAACGTTTTGAAATGCAAGCAACCGTGGGTGAAACTCGAAATGGCGAACATTTAGTTACTTGTACAAAGATTTTGAACCGTAAATTGTGTCCTCCAGATTTTATTCCGGTGCATTCATTTCACTGATGTGGTAAAGTATCAAAATTAATGTACTGTGAATGTACTGCACTTGGTAGTGGTAGCTCTCAGCTCTTTGTGAAAGAACTTCTGCGGGGAAGTAATATTACAATACCTGGCATGCTCTAGGATAGCAAGGCACCTAAAATGCTTCTGATATGCAGATGGTAGTCTATATCCAACAAAACAACTATAGCATAAGCATAATCAGCCTATACTGTTCCCACTGCTGGGACACAGGCCTTCTTTCGGTGAGAGGGAGTGGGCCGTAATCCATCACGCAGGACCAGTGCAGGTCGGTAGATGTCACATGACTTCGAATTTTTGGTGCTAGGACAGGCTGGTTTCCTCACGATATTTTCCTTCTCCGTTTTGAGAGCAGTGGTGATGAAATAATTTACAAAAAGTAAAGCGCCTGTCAGGGTTCGAACCTAAGACCTAAAACTCGTAAGTCGCAGCCGTTACCACTGGGCCACCATTGCTCCTCCACTGCAACAAAACAACTATATATAATTAACATTTTACTACTGTTTCCATTCTGTATAAGATTGATTGATGTGTGTGTAGCGGTATCTACATCGCCACATGCGAGCTACACGTCATACTGACGTCACGCAAATCCTGCATCGCGCAAACAGAGTTTACCGTGCAACTAGCATAATTATATACAACGTCCCGACATCAACCGTCGGGCAGTTGCCCACCAGACACAACACCCGTCTGGTCGGAGGATCCTCCCTTTTGCATAGAGTATGAGTGAGCCTTACATCCTGTTCCTCATACCTATAGATGCTAGAAGCAGACACACATGACTTTCACATAACATACCATCTTTTTGTAGGTATATTATATCACTAAATTCCTGAAATTTCGTACTAACCTGTCTAAATGACTAGTTTATAAGATAGCCTTATTACTCCACTATTACCCGCACATCAAATACATTCCACGATACATTCTTCCCAGAATAATATCATTATCATTGATGTGGCTACAAATCGCTGTAGTTTGGCAAATTGCTCTTTATCCAAGTTTTTTCCGTTCGCCAACTTTCTTGATGTTAGTTTATAGGTAGCTATTTAGTTAAACGTTTTTCTTCGTTTATGTTGGACGAACATTGGCTGCCATTAGTTAGGCGCGTCTAATGTGTGGTGGGGAAGTCGGAAAGAATTTAACTATAGGATTTTTTGAGAATTTGAAATGGTTCAAGATTTTCGTTGGTGAAATGTATTAGGTAGTGCAGAAAAAAATCAAACCATTGAGCTTCAATGTTCAAATCAGAGTAATGCTTAAATGTGTAAAGTGAACGACTATCATAACGTTTAATAAAGTTCATTGCCACGTCTGTGTAAATAAGAATTTTAAAATGAAAGTCTACTTTTTTTGATCATTTATTTAAAATGAAGTTTTTTTTTCAATACATTTAAATGACCAATAAAAGAAGAGCCACAAAGCAAATAATTGAATTTTTCGAATGAATGACCAAATATAACTCGAAAGGTTCTCAAAATAAATCCTACGCAGACCGACGCTATATCTTGCGTTTTCATTTATGTTGACAATAAAAGTAGAATTCTGAAAAGACGACTTTACGAAATTATTCAGCGTATTCACTGTTGTCATTGACCATAAAGTATTTTATATTTTTATATTCATGCACTTTCTTTTGTACAATTTTAAATTTACGTATTTATTTTAAGTTGCAAATGTATAATGGTGCATAAATATCAAAGATGTTTCCGTTTAAGTGAAACATAGCTTATTTATTTCCCTTATTTTACTTTTAAAAGTTTCGCGGTGGTAAGCAGCTGACGGCCTTCGTTTTTATCACGCTATTCAAATAGTTCAACTACTCGAGAAAACAATTTCGCTGCAAGACGCAATTATGCATCTTTTGAATAAACTCTATCTAAAACTCTTAAAGAGTCTACGTTATGCAAAGTTGGAACACCATTTAAAACTATTACCTCCACATTAAACTAAGAAGATAAGAAAAAAAGTCTTGCAATTCTTAGAGTCAGTTAGACGTACTCGGTGGACACATCGCATTATGCGAACGCTTGTAATACCGGAGAAACTGTATAACCACGCCATAACTTGGAACTTTTAAAAATTATGACTTATTTAATTTGAATATAGCTGATATACGTTTATTCTGGGGAAGTTTCGCTCTTGTGAAATATTTCAACGACGTAAGAGCATACGTTGGAGGAGTTTTTAAAGAAATGTGTGTTGGACGGAATTTCGCTGAAGGAAATTCGGTTGTACGGGACTATAATGTATATTTGTGCATCTTGGTAGAAGTAGCAGAGTGTCTACAAATAACGTGTATTATAATATATATTTTGTGAATAACAGTTTTGTTATGTCCCGACACAAAAATATGTTAGCTTGTACGTACTCGTATAACATTTAGTATTAGCCAAAGCCAAATGACCATAAAATGAACTAAAAACTATCAAAATACGTAATGAATACGTAAACGAAGCAAAAGACGTATGTAAGGATCGTAGCAGATGGCGTTGTGTAGTTTCTGCTTACTCCTATGGGAAGAAGGCGTGAATTAATGAATAAATTTTGAATGCTTTAGTTTTTCATCACTTTTATATCAGATGACATATTTAATATGCAATGTTTCTACACACCCCTATCAGCGAGGAAGTAAAAATTTTACGAGCATATTACGCACCAGGCGCCCCCACACTTCATCATACTAACTTCAAGCCTTCACTCAAACAGGTATAGCCTCGTTGTAGTTTAATACACGTTCATACAAACATGATGAGTTTGCTGAGCAAGTTATGACCTTAGCACGCCATCAAAGTACGGTTTAACGACATATTTATCACAGTTAGCAGCTTACCATTAAAAGCTAAGTCTTGGAAAATGGAGTTCGAGTAATGCTTCATCAAACTATCGCTAGTAGGGCTCAATTTTGTAGGTGCAATACAAATACGAAATAAAAGTACAAACGGACAGATTTCCTACAACTATTGTGTTTGTAGGCAACACAAAAATTTGTTTCTACGAGTATTGATCCTTTGATACTACTTCATCTAGGTATTTATTGTTGAACATAGTTTTATGATTGGCAATCTAGAATTCATCGGTATCGAATTGGTTGGTATCTGTACTGATGTCATCATCGCTATCATTTTTAGTCTAACCTTCACCACTGACGTACTATCCTACTTGTATTGTCAGCTTTCAGATTTTCTCAAAAAAAAAACCATGTTTAACAAACTTATAAAGTGCATTTGTATGCGTCGCTGATTGGTTCGCACACACCTTGGTAGCTTGAATGATAGGGCACGGATAGCCAAAGATGATGGTTTATTGAATATATTTAACTACCACGTAACTAATGCTATATGAATGTTGTGTGAATGAGTACAGCTAACTATAAACGTTGATTGTGTACTGTTGCGTTACACTATAACTTGTGCAAGGCAACGGAAAAGTGCTGATCTATGCAATGCGCGCGTGCCATGTACGACACATGACTTGTACAGCATAATAACTATTATCATTAAGCTTGTACATACAATCTGATACGTATAGGTTTAAAATACACCCACATTTCGCCGATAGACTGCCTCCTTGGCCTAGTAGTCGAAAGCGAAACTGCTGAGCGTGAGGTCCTGGGTTCCATTTCCGGGCCAGGCAAAGTGTTATTAAGTTTTCCATCTTCAATATCTCTGTAGCAGCCTGAAGTCTGGATTTGTGCCCGATCGATGCCAATAGGCTCGCCCCCTATTACATGGGGCTTAAACATTTCTGCGGCAAAATTTGGGTGTACTATAGGTTCACCTGTGCCTAAACCTTCGCGGAATACAGGCGTGATGTTATGTTATGTTATTTCGCCATTAAATAATTCTCATTTAATAGAGTAGCTTGTTGACATTTAACACAAACAATCACCAGGTACTGATAATGCCATACATTGAAACAAACGCGATCGGCATCACACTTCGCTATCAAAATTTTAACTGTCCTACCCACTCACGCGCCCCAATGCAAAAATTAGTAAATTTTGAAATCCGTGAAACGCCCCCATCTTCATTATTTCACCACTTCAAACTGTCAGCGGACAGCACGTTTGTTTTTTATTTTTTTGAATTTTATGCGTGGACCCACCCCTTCTGTTTCATGTTTTTTGGAAAGGTGGTTAAATTTTGAATTTTTGTTTCGAAAGCCATGTGTGTGTATCGGACGTAAGAATAAAATTATCTGTGGTTGAAAATAAGTTTGCGAAGTGTACTGTGGGCTGTCAATCTGCCATTTCGTCGTCGCGGATTTTATGATACACAATTAAACGGTAAGTAATGATTATAATCAACATTATATACCATTTTGTTCGTGATTTAACGCTCTTTCGAGTTATCTATACTACATTTGAATTTCGAGTTTTAAAATCGTTCCTATAATTAGAAATATGTTTCATTGTTGTCTGAAAAATTCTTAGCTCTTGAAAAACGTAATAAAAACGAATCTATTACTACTTTTTACGTAAATTAATGTGTATTAACCATGTAGCCTGGTTAATTACGAACAGTTTGGTACCAATATTATATCATTTCGTTGTGATTTCAAAGTACAAAATCTAATTGCAAAAACCAATAGCCAATTTTTTTCGAAGCACGCGGCGTGGCGTAGTTCATTGACACGGATTAAAGAAACCTATTCATGATAAATTGTGGTTATTCTTCTCTCTTGAAACCTTTGAGTTCTGATTTGTGATAATTACTCAAAAAAAAAAAACAATCTCGATTTTTGCCATATTTTTCAGAAAAAAATGCAAAATGGATAATATTATTCAAGGACAGGGTGGCAGGCGAGGCTCAGCAGGTCGCAGGCGCTCGCGAGGGCGAGGGCGATGCCTATTTGGAGAGAGGTATAGTGTATAATGTATATCAAATACATAAGTACCTGTTTGAAAAGAGGTATAGTAGCTGTATAAAAAGTATATATCTAATACATTTCTCTCTCAAAGAGAGGAGCCCTGTGTCCCAGCAGTGGGAACTTGATAGGCTAGTTACACATACCATCGAACTGATTACCTAACTTAACGGGATCAACTTTGAAATCAAATTGTTCTCTCAACTTCTTAACTCAAATTGTATATAATATAATACATTTCCCTCTCAAAGAGAGGAGCCTTGTGTCCCAGCAGTGAGAACATTATAGGCTGATTACACTACATAGCATCGAACTGAAAAACTTAACGGGATCAACTTCAAAATCAAATTGTTCTATCAACTTGTTATCTCAAATTGTATATAATCTAATACATTTCCCTCTCAAAGAGAGGAGCCCTGTGTCCCAGCAGTGGGAACATTCTAGGCTGATTACGCTACATAGCATCGAACTGAAAAACTTAACGGGATCAACTTCAAAATCAAATTGTTCTCTCAACTTCTTAACTCATATTGTTTTTTTTTCAGTACACCTGCAGGGCCAGCGCCAGAGGCAGAGCCAGCGCCAGGGCCTTCTGAGCTCTGTCCCGCAGCACCCAGTCCCGCAACACCCAGCCCCGCAGCACCCATGCTGACCCCGGCTGAAGAGTATGTGTTCATATCTTTATTTGCATTTCATAATGTTTGAAGATCTTACAATGGGCTTAAAGCTAAGGCACAATTATGGACCCTGTAGGGCACAGCAAAAAGTATAAAATTAATGTTTTAAATAGAATTAATACTTAATTAATTATGGATTTTCTGTAGTTTCTGCCTACCCCCATGGGAAGAAGGCGTGAGTTTATTTATGTATGTATGTTTTGAAACATGTCCTTAGTATTAAATAACTAAATTATTACATTTATTATTCTTGTTTAAATTAAAACTTATTTGATAATAAAATGTACTAGAATATTTATGTATGTAGGTATGAATGTGAATGTATAGTTTTGAATGTATGGGGATTTTGTGTCCTGTAAACATTATATAATATTTACATAACATCACATAACGTAACATCACGCCTGTATTCCCCGAAGGGTTAGGCAGAGGTGTACCTATAGAACACCCACATTTCGCCAGTTATGTTTAAGTCCCATGTAATAGGGGGCGAGCCTATTGCCATCAACCAGGCACAAATCCAGACTCCGGGTTGCTACCGAGAAATTCCAGATGGAAAAACCCAATAGCACTTTGCCCGACCTGGGAATCGAACCCAGGACCTCATGCTCAGCAGTAGCGCTTGCGACCACTAGACCAACGAGGCATTTCATAATAATTAATATAAATATTGATGTTTATACTTATTACAGACTTATGAAGCAGAAAAAAAATATAGGTACTCCAGGCAGAAACCCGACGTGTAGCTCCTTCCCAGCTTTCGCCATTTGTACTCTTGTTGCCAGTCTGCCGGCTGTCTGGCTGGGTTTGATTGGAGGCGCACACTTGTATTTGTCCGTGTTTATGTTAACTTGCATGTAATTGTGTAGCCTATGTTGGTGATCCAATGATAAACAAATAAATGACTACTTGTGAAATAAAAGTTATAATTACGTTGTACATTTTTTATTTTTTATCCTTAATTATACCCCAATACACTTAATACTGGCCGATACTCGACAATTAATTGCATACATGCAATATTTAAAGTTACAATATTAAAATTACACACATTTTCAGTAAATTTCAAACAAACAAACTATACACATAACCCTTTCTTGGTAGTCAGGTAAAAATAATAAACATCCGTGAATAGCGCGCTTTATTCTCACGCTCAAAATGGCCGCCATGACTCATTCTCGAGAGTATATTCCCGCGATGTTATTATTCTTTGTATTTCAAAACTTTGGAGAAAATAGTAAATATTATGATGGCATTGTGTAGTTAATGAATGGGACTTCATTTTTTGTAAAAAAAAACATAGGGTCAACGCTTTAGTTAGTGAAATAAAACAGATTTTATTATTTATTTGCGAATAAAAAAAAAACTACGTCATATATAGTTCTAAAACAAAATGTATAATCAAGCCTGGTCTGTCCACTATATGAAACAGTCATTAGTTTACTATCAGTTCATAGAAATATTTCGTGTAGAAGTCGTGTATAAGTGGCTAGGCGCACGGCGCGCGCCGACAAAAAATGTTCGCGGGCATTTCGGCCTACGTCACGCGTAAGTACAAGCGCGTGAGTGGCTACATTCTGAGCACTCGCACAAAATCCAACGACAATGTTTGTTCAAATCGGTTCGCTTTACATTTTATTTTTAGCGTCCGCCATATTTGATTTCCATTTTACTAGTGACGTAGGTACTTTAGTCGGCGTAACAATACGTTTTATTCAAATCAGATTTGCAGTTTAGTTTCGAAACCGGTGGCTTTAGTTCCTGCACGTTTGTTTTGCATCAACACTGGCGGCCTACTCTGAAAGTCCGTCAACAAAGATACGGGCCCGTCTGAAAGTAGTACGATGCATCGGAATGAACCCTTATCCCGATTAATTAACTTTTTCGGACAGGCAAATGCAAGTCGGGAATAAGGCCAACTGTCAAATCGTGTTGTCATCCATTCTTAGTTGCGGCCCCGAAGTAATCTTATTTCCGTAGATGACACCGAGTTGAAAACACCCGTAACTTCCGCCGAAACTACGGATTACGTGCTGGACTAAAACAACAAAAAAGTAACAAAAAATACCAATAAAAATCAAATCGGTACGTAAACTTACTCTCTGAGCTCCAGTCCCTAGAATACCTCAGTGTTTTGTTATCAAGTTATCATTATCTTAAATCTAGAAAAACAATAAGGTCGTAGAACTAATTCTAAAGGTCTTGTAATCTTAATTACTGTTCATACAGCCGAATAATGGCGTTGATTGCACCGTAGCTTACTTTGAACTGGCCCTCAGACCCAGAGCTATAAAAAATCTGTCCGAACTTAATAAGTAAAAAAATAACAAGATAAACTATATCTAAGCACAAGAAAAATCACACCCATAAACAAAATGTCGCGTCAAAAGATGATATTAAAATAATATTATTATAACCAGGACATTTATTACCAACATCTTAATACAAGTTGGTATTTAGGTACAAGTAATACGTAGTCTAGACGTTATTTATTACCAAGCCCATAATTCTATATATTATGCCGGTCAAACTGGTCTCGGGAAACATGTTTAATGTTTTCGTAAATCAGGGTTTAGGAAAACGGTCATGAATCTTTGAGCATTCCGGATGACCTACTAATCTTTTAGTGGTCGATGCTTTCATATTTGTATCTAAACATATAAATATGTATGTAAGTGTTATAAGGGGAGATGGAAGATCAGATCAATGGATATATTTTTTCACCTAGGCATTTTAGACAATATTGGATGGTTATTAAGTAAAGCCAGAACATAGAAATGATGAATAGATTGTGTGAAAGATGACTAGAGAGGGGGTTAATAGTGAGATGATGTAGAGAGAGAGAGAGACAAGGACGATGACGGTGATATGTATTGAAGGTGGCATGCTGCGCAGACGCTAAATGGAAGATGGGTGATGATGATGATGATGATAGGTAATATTGGTTATTATTCTTCTTAAGAATAGAGATGGTTTACTAAATTTAATAATACCATGTTTATGTCACGTAAATATAACGGCACTATTAAAACAAACCCAAATTCGGAGCATTTCGTGGAATCGTTATAGAAAAAGTATATGTTATCTTTATAGTTCTCTCCACGACAGGCGTTATCCCCAAGCATCTGCTCCGTAGCCTGAAATTAATAGATTTAGAATAATTCGTTTATATTTACCTACAGAAATCTGCCATCTTAAACACCTGCAGAATAGTTCGGAAGTTCATTCAGTTAGAGAAAGAGTATACACGCTCATCCTAAAATACACACAACATGCTGCATTTACTTGGCTTTGGCTCGTAAATGTTACTTAAACCAGCCTAAGAGCTGAGAAAAAGAAAACTCCCGAAAATAATAAAAACCTTTATTGCAGACCACATAATCCATAAAAAAACACAATAATAAAATAAAAATAAAGTTAATACAAAAAAAGAAATACCTATACAATGAAAAAATTAAATACCTCATTACATATACACAAACATAAACTCACGCCTTGCCTCTCTTGCACATCAAAAAAAAAACTAGTACCTTCGCGGCTATAAAAGTATAATAGCTGTAAAGGTATCTGTCCTAGATAGTTGGAATCTAGAAGTACAGTCTAAAGTACCGATTAGCGATTCCATAAAATGCTCCCACTTTGGGTTTCTTTTAATAGTGTCGTTATATTTACGTGAATTAAACATGGAATTATTACATTTAGTAAACCATCTCTAGTCTTAAGAACAATGATAACCAATATTTCCTATCATCATCATCATCATCACCCATCTTCCATTAAGCGTCTGCGCAGCATGCCACCTTCAATACATATCACCGTCATCGTTGTCTCTCTCTCTCTCTCTCTCTGTATATCATCTCACTATTAAGCCCCTCTCCAGCCATCTTTCACACAATCCATTCATCATTTCTGTGTTCTGGCCTTACATAATAACCATATCCAATATTGTCTATAATGCCTAGCTGAAAAATATATCCATTGATCTGATCTTCCATCTCCCCATATAACACTTACATACATATTTATATGTTTAGATACAAATATTATAGCATCGACCACTAAAAGATTAGTAGGTCATCCGGAATGCTCAAAGATTCATGGCCGTTTTCCTAAACCCTGATTTACGAAAACATTAAACATGTTTCCCGAGACCAGTTAGACCGGCTACGTCTACGTCTAGACCACGTATTGCTTGTAAATACCAACTTGCATTATTATTATTATAAAGCCTTTGAGATTTATAAATCATCCTTTTGATTTTGTCGTAGTCGAGTAAATAAAACTGCTGGTGAAGATTTAAATTTCTCGAAAGATTTGAAATTCGTGATTGCTCTATTAAGAGGCTTACAAGAGCTAAAGCGCGGTTACTGTCGGATTGCATAGAAAAGAAAGAGACGCGCGATGACACAACGCTGGTAATTTATTGCAAAATATGAAGAAATTATGGATTTACAAAAAATCTATTCATTAAACTAAAAAAATAAAACACTAATACGTTAGTATGTTTTTTGTAGAATAATATGACAAAAAATCTGAATGTTTGCATGTATATTAGTATGGTTTTTAATCGTTAAAATATTTTTTTAGAGGTATCTTCGTGATTTTTTTCTATCATATCAAGTTAATTGTATTATGTTTTCAACACACTATGTAACTAGCATATATCCAGAAGAATATCATATTTTTTTCTGATTTTGGTTTCTGCAGTGGATCATATATTTTTAGGCATTATAAATTTTCGTTTAGGTCATGTAGTCCCCTTAAAGACAGGTCATTAAATCTTGAGTACTAAGCATAGGAGGTTTATTTTAGGAGATTGTTTTAGCTAGAGAATTTGTACTTACACCGTCTAGGGACACAATAATAAAACTTAATATCCATAAAAACATTGCTCGTACTTCTTGACATTGACGTGTTTGCCGTGTCTCGCCGATTTACTACGTCATCGCTAGACTGTCAATTCGAGTTATTAAAATCTCTATAAACTTGTCTGTATCGATCACCACCCTATTTAGTAAAATATAAGGTTTGAATTTGGTCGTCACGTTTTACAACATTTGCGTTATATTACAATGCTGCTGGTGTGGTATAACAAAACACTTAACAATTATATTTTTGCATTCTATGGTAATTCTGCTTACTGATACAGGCATCATTTGAGCTGTTGCTTATTTGCAAACCTCGGTCCAGTTTTTTTCATGATATATTTCTACAATAAGCCAGCAATATTTTAGATCTACTATAAAGCATAACATAACCAATCTATAATGTTCCCACTGCTGGGACACAGGCCGCCTCACTATGAGAGGGAGTGGGCCATAATCCACCACGCCAGCCCAGTGTGGTTTGTTGGATGTCACATGTCTTCGAATATTTGGTTCTTAGATATACCAGTTTCCTCACGATGTTTTCCTTCACCGTTTTGAGAGCAGTGGTGATGAATTGAAAAACAGTAAGTAAAGTAGGTTCTTTACCCAGGCCATACCACTGGGCCACCACTGCTATCAGGTCTACTATGAAAGTACCAAAATAATCACACTGGCACTAGCCTGTTTTCAAACCAACAACATTCTCAACCAAATATTGAACACGAAAATCACAAAGCTTTTAAGGCACAAGTTGATATTGATATTGGCTGATCTTGACATGAAATAAAGAGTAGCATGAGTGTTTGCTTTCTAATAAAATAATACATGAGAATATTTTAAGCTAATACGCGTTTACTTATAGTCATATATCAAGCGGTCTCGCTTGTGACCTTGTGAAGGTTAAGTGGGTGTTCTATCGATATTTTTGGTCTCATGTGATTACTGATTGTCGACACAATAAGAAGTAGAGCCACGTGTGGGTTCTTATTTCATTAAAATGTGTTGTGAAAGAATGTATTGAATGTTGTATCTACCATAGGATTTGATTGCAAAGCTTCTCTTTTTCCGTCGGTCCTTCAATGTTGAGCATCGTGACCTTTTCCAATTATGTGTCTGATCTCCATATTTGTTGTGGTTGTTGGCTTAATGGCTTAATGGATGACCATTACTTTAGCCTACGTTCTTTCTTTATTTTTGCCTTCTATTTCAGTCCTGTCACATTTTTTTTATTTTTGATTAAATCTGAAGACTCATCTTCGATAACAAGCTCATGTCAATTGATGACAAAGTTATCATTCACAAACACTCAGAAAGTTTACGCAATATTTACTTACTTTTGATGCTATATGTAATAAACATGTCTAAACTATTTAGTTTTGATTAATGTACAAATTATTTTGATTAGTTTCGTGCTCTATAAGTAGTTTGGTTAGTAATATGGTTGTGTTAGCAGTTGGGACAGCTGTGTATTAAATTAGATCAGACCACAGAAGTATAAATTATTATGTTGCGGAACTTTGTAGCTATATTAATTTATCTAAGTTATCTTAATTTGCTTAATTTATTAATAAGCATTCAATGATTCTAGGAATAGCCTGGTTGAAGTTCATTAATGTAGTTTCTCAAACAGTGTGTTAAGCTAGGTAGGTACTTGATTATTATGTTCAATAAGATTGAAAAATGGAAGATGAATAATGGCAAATACATTTAATTTTTTCTCACATTTTGTATGTACTGTTATGTGTGAGCAGTTGCGAAGGGACAATGCAACACGATTTATTTTTATTCGATATCTTTTAGTTCACAAACATTGCAATATGATGATTTTATCACACATTTTTGAACCAACTTCCCAATTGAAATCTTTATTTTATTCGCCACCACGGCAATGCAATGTTCCACCGGCAAAATTCACCTACCAATTTACCAAATTTGCAGCCATTATTTTACTCACAATTTCACTTAAATCTACACTCGAGAGCAATGAATCCGGGTCACTTAAAGAATCCTAAAAATCTCGGAAACTAAAAATGCTAGGTTAATGCAATAAATTGTATTTAATAGACAATGTAATACTCCTTAAATGAAGGTATTAAAACTTCTTAGTTATTGTAAAGTTATATCATAAAAAAATCAAATTTGAAAAAGGGCCACTTTCGAAGATGGAACTACGAAATTACAGCATTTGGTTTTGCTTTTGTTTGTAATCTGTCATTTATGTGGGTACATAAACCATGTTGATAGTGCTCTATATTCATTATTCAAGCTGAAATTATGTCGCTTACGCCTGAAGAATGCACCAGAATACTTACAATGCTGGAAACCGGCCGGAGTCAGCGCGATACAGCCAGGACTGTCGGTGTGTCGCTGTCAACAGTACAAAGAGTTCTCCGACGTTACGAAGAAACTGGTTCTAACCTACGCAGACCAGGAACGGGCAGAACCAGGTGTACCACAGCACGAGAAGACCGATACTTGGTGAACACCATGCTTCGAAATCGCTTTCTCACAGGAACTGAACTCACAAATCAGTTTCGACGCCTCGGAGGAAGTAACCCAAGTGCATGGACAGTAAGACGTCGGCTTGCTGAATCTAACTTAAAACCCCTTAGACCTGCAAACGGCCCTAAACTGGAGCGTGGGCATCGTATTTCAAGACTAAGATATGCCCAGAGCCACGTAAATTGGAGTATTGAAGATTGGTCAAAAGTTATGTTCTCCGACGAATCAAAATTTATGCTCTACAAGCACGATGGAAGACACAGAGTGTATCGAAGACCAGGGGAAAGATTCAAGCAAGCATGCATCGAAGAAAAAGTAGCCTACGGTGGTGGGTCTGTACTTGTGTGGGCAGGAATTTCTTCTGAAAGTCGCACAGAGCTGGTGATCATAGAACACGGCTCTTTAACTAGCGTAAGATATGTGGAAGAAATCCTCAATGATCACGTTGGTCCATTTATGGTCAATTTAGGTGAGGATGCTATATTTATGCATGACAATGCCCGACCTCATACAGGTAGGATTGTGAATGACTACCTTCAAGAGATGAACATTACTCGTATGGAGTGGCCAGCGCGCAGCCCGGATATCAACCCGATCGAGCATGCTTGGGACGAGCTAGGCAGATGCGTAAAACAACGAAACCCTCCCCCAATCACGCTTCGTGAGCTCAAAATTGCTCTCACAGAGGAATGGGAGAATATTCCCCAAAATCGTATAAGGAACTTGGTGTACAGCATGCCAAACCGCGTAAACGCAGTAATGGAAGCACGAGGAGGCAATACGAAGTATTAAAATTCAAGAAAATCGTAATAAAGTTCAAAAATTTCATGTTTCCTATTTTTGTTTTAAGGAGAGATCAGCAGTTTTTTTCTTTATGTAATTTTGTGTTAATAAAATGAATGGTGACTCATATTTTTTTTACTTTCATTTAAGGAGTATTACATTGTCTATTAAATACAATTTATTGCATTAACCTATCATTTTTAGTTTCCGAGATTTTTAACATTCTTTAAGTGACCCGGATTCATTGCTCTCGAGTGTAGATAGTGCAGGTATCCATGATGGTTTGTTGTTGCTCCACGGTTCAGCATTCACTTCAATTGATCACGAACGCCGCAAGCAAGTCGGTTCGCGTGTTATTCGAGTTCTTTCTTCAATGCCGAGTGGTTTGTTTCTTAGTTCAAAATAAGAAAAAGTGATTTTAATCGTGTTATTAAAAAACTTACTTAGTATTGGAAATAGAGGGAGTAAAGAATTTGTGGTTGTCGGGTAATTGAGAGATTCTTATCAAGAATAGAATTGGGTTCGAAAATAATTCCATGGCTTTAATCCTTTACTTGGATCTGTATTTCTTTACCACTGATATTTCCATTGTATCTTGAGCACACTGAACACGAGTTTTATTAGAATCTTCCGTTCGACGCCTATCATGACTGTTTATTCTTGTTAACTCTTTATTTATTCATGTAGAATTTACTATATCGATATTTTCCATTCATTAATTCTTTCTACTACTACTATTAGCCTGCATCATCCCACTGCTGGGCAAAGGCCTCTCCCCATGAGTTCCAGCTCTTTGGATTAATTCTTTCATAACAATAATATTTGAGGGTTTATTAGTACAAAACGGCGGATAAATGACGTCACAATTATGGAAATACCCATAATTATAACGTCATTTGTCCGCCGCCGGAAAATATTCCACTGCTCATGTTTGTAAAACAAACCCTTAGTTAGATCTTACGATACCTCAGGGGTTCATTCGTTACCTGACCCATAAAACATTATACTTTAGTAGTACCTACCCCGACATTTTGAAACGAGAGCAGCTAGATTTTCACTTTTGGCTACATTCGGTATTTTCATTCTGATGCTAGCAGAAACTTTATCTCGTCTAGACTGAATATCGGTAATGGATGTATAAAACTTTATTGAAGTTCGTACAAACATGATTAATGATACTAAAATGTCGGTGAGAGGGAAAACCATGTGACAGTTTCTTATCTCAATAAGAGTCAATTGAAGGTTGTGGATACTTGGTACGAAGTTTGAAGATAAACTTTAGCAATTACGTGCTCTATAATGTCTTTTTTCCTAATCATCGTCTTTAAAATGTACTTGGACATCGATGTCCAAGTAAATTTAGACAAAGCAATTCAAGTCAGAGTAAGGGATGATCATGTAATTCCAAATTAGAAAAGTTCACAGCTGTGCTTTAAAAGATTCTCTTAGCAAGAACAGTCTTTGGAGCCAATGTAGAGCCAGTTCTAAAAAATCAAATTACCTCAGCTGAGCCAGAAAACAGTTCAATTAGTAACAGTTCTATTTTTAAATCACAATAAATAACGACAAAAAATATGTCATACAACTTCGCACATGTCGTCTCTAATACACTCAACCACCCGCGTCTGATCGAGACGAGACGAAGATACAATCGATCGAATATTCGCGAAGCTCCGCTATCTCTCCCAGCTTACCGTAGACATCCAATTATAGAAGCATTGTGCCTGACAAGTCTATTGAAGTTCATCTAGCTGAAGTGCATAATTCAGATAAGTCTTAGCAACTGGTGCGTTTAGTTATTGATGCAGATCGATCGACATAGTTTAAGAAAGTCCGTTACTGTCTATAGCTTGGACTTAGGTATTTGTATTAATGTTGCTCTGTTGTTAGTCAGCAAGTTTCTTTCGACTAGGTCTGTGATAGATGTTAGAAGCTCATAATGTATTATGTATACTGATTGTAACATGTTCTGTATCAATAGACAAATAGCTTGTTTAATTTTGTTTTTGAAACGAAACATACTATAATTAAGTTTTGAGGAATATTTCCACAGTCAGGTAACATGACTACTTCTTAATTACACAAACCTACAGTTTTTAATTTGGTACATGGGGAACTAGCAAAGTTGTTGCAATAACACTGCGCCAACGTTCATTTGAATCATTCTTTAAAACAGAAAGTATTCCACCCTCAAAAATAGTAGGTATAACAAAAATATGTTTTCTTTTGACCAAACGTTAATCTACGGCGTGTTTGCCAGCTGACATTTATCTTTTTTTACGCCTAGATTTTATGTCGCTGTAAATTCTCCTTTTTTTCACTTTTTGTTCTCTCAAATTACGCCACTTGTATACATTTGAACAAAAACGTAAAAAGACCTTGTTCTTGAAAATGGGTCAGGACTTTTAGAGTAAATAGATGTGGAAAGTAAAAGCTCTCTTAGTTGAATCAACCTCATTTTAGAGTGAATTTTTTATTTCATTTTGTTTGAATCTGTGTCATTGTGGTTTCAGTTAATTTTTGCATGCCCCTAAACAGAGATAATTAATATTATCCATATAAACAAATAAAATTGAATTGACTGTTTTTAATGTCCAAATAACAGTTTTTTTACTAAATGCTTATAAAAGTATATACGGTACTTATAACAAAAAAAAACCTTTTTTAATATTTCATCTACTTGTCTGTTTGTTCCGGCTAATCTCCAAACCGTTGGACCGATTTTAAATTCCGGTAGTACGTTCCACACAACTTATCACATAACATAACATCACGCCTGTATTCCCCGAAGGGTTAGGCAGAGGTGTACCTGTAGTACACCCACATTTCGCCAGTTATGTTTAAGTCCCATGTAATAGGGGGCGAGCCTATTGCCATCAACCGGGCACAAATCGAGACTCCGGGCTGCTACTGAGAAATTCCAGATGGAAAAACCCAATAACACTTTGCCCGACCCGGGAATCGAACCCGAGACCTCATGCACGTGTGTAGTACGTTCCCGTGGGATAATTTCCGACATCTAAGCTAGTGTTGCCATAAACTTTAAAAAATTGGGTTAAAAAGAATACACTATACCCAGCAGTATAATGTATAAAAAGGTTGATGAAGACGTAAAGTTCCTCTAATACAGTGTCAACTAAATAGTAGAATGTAGTTTGCTTTACTCTTAAAAACAGAGCTGATGATAGATTCAGTTACTGTGTTGTTTACGAGCAGCGTTCGTAATCTTCCACTTTGTCCGTTAATGGTAACAACTTTCATTTTATATCTGCAACAAATTGGGTAGATATTGTATCTTTCGAGACTTCACATAGTTTCTCGATGAATAAAGAAGAAAAAGGTTTTTTTTTGACCCAAGTTAAGGCACACAACATTCACACAAAAACAAAAAAAATAACAATAGCAATATTCTTCTTCATCGTGTCGATAGCGCGACAGGGATTTTAATTTTGATGGCTCAAAACTTCTCCACAATGATGGTATAAACTAGCTATGTGTGGTACTCGACAAGCTTAGTTAGTTGATTATACCGGCACTACCCACGATCTGTATCCGATGTATTATTTTATTACATTTATACTTTTATCGAGAGATACCAAAACATTTACGAAAAGATAATGTTGAAAATCCAATTACATGAATACATTATTATTATATTACTTTTAATGCCTCAGGCATTAAGTCCGCGTGTACACATTTTTTTACTTGTTTAAATAAATAAATAAAATCCATACTAATATTATAAATTCGACAGTAACTCTGTATGTTACCTTTTCACGCCTAAACCACTGACAAATTTCGATAAAATTTGGCAAGGAGATAGATGTCATCCTGGGAAAGTACGTAGACAAATTTTAGTCTCAAAAGTAATCCTAAAAAGAGCTGATATAGGGGATGAAAGTTTGTATGGGAAACTTAGCATTCTTATGAGAGGGATATTTAATTGTATATTTAAGAGTGTATATTTAATTATTATATGTTTTTGGTAAGAAATAAAATAATATTTGTCTCAGCGACTTTGTAAAATCATCCCCAAGGGGGTATAATAGGGGAAATTTTGCCCCGGTAGCACGTTCTTGTGGGATAATTTCCGGCATCCACGTGGGCGATGCCGCGGGCAGAAGTTAGTAAATAAGACATTATTCTACAGAGAACATATATAGAGCAATCAAAACTTATAGCAAAAAATATGATAAATCTTATTTACTTTTACAACATAATACAAAAACTGGCCACAAACATCAAACATCTACCAGAGTATCATATCTCTGAGCTTTTAATCTGAAGAATGGTGGCACTAAACAAACGGAGAATAAATCCAACTTCCCTTTTGTCCCGTTTATTGTCGTATTATGACAAATAGCGTGGAAGATTACGGATTACTCACGAATTGAAGCTATGATGGAAATAACTTTGGAGGACATTTTATGGAGTTAATGTTAATGCAAGTGCAAATCATAAAATGTTTATTAGTAAGCGCGCATGCAGTATTATGAGATTTTGAGTTTCATTTCCAGTGGAAATGTTTTGCAGTCCAGTTCTGAGAATATTTTAGTTCCAAACCGATTGATAATTGAAACAGTGCTCTTTGAATTACGATTTCTAGGCAATGGGATTTTAATATAATAAATAACAATTATGAAATTACAAATCTCCATATTGTTATCTATATTACCAAAGTTTTTACAACTTCTCCGGGCAAAGATATCAGTGTTTTCATTATGATAAGTCTATAACTATCCAAAACTAATGGCTAATTACATGTAAGCACCTACCTACAACACTCAGAGACATAAAAATAAATTTCACTTGCAACCTAACTTAATCTTAAGGTAGCACTTATTACCTTTATTTTCTAAAATACCTTATCCCACCAAACTGCAGGTTTAACACAGTTTATAAGGCAAAAAATACTGCAATACGTCTAATCGGGTCACTCAATTCATACCGTTCCCATACCGATTGAGGTGACCATTGTTGGAAGCCGCCAGCCTATAAAAAGAATCCCAGGCATGCATTCTGTTTCATATCATCGTCAATACGCAGCGCCACATTTTTCTCGTTTAAACTGGCTAACCCCATGAAATTATAGGGTCAGTTGTGTTAGATTCACGTGTTGGGTACCATCAGATAGCGAGAATGATAAGAGATGTTTTGAATGTACTTTTATATGATGTTTTTTATTATAATTAATGTTATTGGAACTAGAATGAGACTTATTAAAACCTATTTACACTTTAATTTATTTTTAATTCAACAATTCAATTCAATTTCAGTAATCAAGTACATAGATGATGTTATCAAATGTCTTTGTGAAACTCAATGTGATTTAGAAAGTAGTTCTACGGTTATTTAATTTCTTTTTCTCATGTGTACCTACTTTATGCTTCAATGCAGTATCAGGATGAGTATACCCAAACATTTAAGATCCGAATGAAACGAAAATGTAATTATTTGGTCCGAATTTTCCGTGTGATGACATTAAGTTTTAATCGGATTTTCGTGTTGATTCGAGGATTAATGTCGAATGTGAATCTCATTGCATGGCGATTTTACGTGCAAGCTGTTCTTCATATTATAATGGATTCACATGGAACATTTCAAGGGAAAATGTTTTTAATCAGTCAGATAAAGAGAAATTCCTTTGTCCTGTTGATCGGAATTTCTCTGAAACACATATCATATTATTGTGAGCATTTTATGAATAAGACTTCCATTGTCGCCTAAAATTAGTTCTGCAACATTCGCTCAAAAGTATTTCTCACTAAAGTTGCAATAAAAAAGTGCTTATTAGCATTTGTGCTAGTGAAAGAGCTGAACAATATCAGAAAGGCACATACATATAAAACACTTTGAATATCCAACTTTTCGAAAAGCTAAGCAAGACGCATTCTATCGCATCGCATATCTAAGTGTAGGTTTACGAAAGTTACAATGTAATATAATACGAATATGATAAGAAAGTGGGACAAACAAAATTTATAGTCTATTATGATATGGAATATTTCTGGCAACTCCTTGGCATTTCGGCTGTGAAGTATTTGATTTGTGTGCCGTAAGTTTTTGTTACAGATCTAACCATTTCTAAAATTGTTGGAAAAATTCAGTTTTGTTAGTTCTTTAGGATCTTGCGGGCTTATTCGGTATTGTGTCACTATAAATTGTCGTTGTAAGTTAGGTAGAAGGTTATTTTAATTTTCAAATCATCCTTGTCCAGTTCCCTATAATTTTATTTTGTTCAACAGTTTGATTACCCAACGGACTATAAAATTACACTCAAAGAAGCCTCTATTAAGCTCTTACATTAGGTACTAAGGTTTCCCTTTTAGGTACTGTTAACTAGAAAATGTAACCAACCTCTAAGCCCATACCTTACGCTATAAATGTAAAACCGTCAGAATACATACATATTCAACAAAAATAAATTAATTCTATGTTTGCATAGGCTCTGAGCGGTGTGAAAATTCTTCCCAGACTTAATTTGACATTTCTTCTACAAAGGTCTCGTGACCTGTCCCTTTGTGGGGTCTAAAGCGTCTCCACTAAGTAAATATTGGAGGCCTAAAGCCGCATATTCAATATACAAATGTAAGGTAATTTGGTCTTCAGGGGATTCCATTTTGGGAAAGTGGAAATTCTTTGCTATATGTATTTTGGTAAGACAGAATTTTTCTGCGTTTTCTATGGATGAATTTTCAATTAAAAACGCTTTTGCACTTATTAAAAAGCACCTTTTTAATACGCTTTTTTAAATATCAAGATTGGAATTGCGTGCTTGAAGCTAAACGGATTAATTTGTTAATTAGTTAACATATTCATGAGATTTTTTCCCCATACATCATATAAAGGTTTACTGGTACAAAATTGTTGATTGCGATAAACCCACTTTGAACCAATTTTCCTGGTTCTTTTATTTGGTGTACAAAAAGGAGCATTCCATAACCGATCTATGATGTAACAAACAAGCGTCCTGCCCCCGCTTCGCACGGGTGGAGTGGACTCATATGGCGGCATGTCCAAGCATAGAGATTTCAGTCTAAGTTATTAATGCATTACACACATATACCATACGCAATAAATTCCCTAAAATCATGGTGAAAACAGCATAAAAGTCCATTATGTAGTTTAGAAAATTAAAGCGGTCACACAAATACACATAAAAAGCGACTTTTATATGTATTCAACTTGGATCTTATACACTTTCGATGCATATAAACATCAATAAAAATATTTTTCTTATAACGAAGTGGAATCAGCATAATATGATTCAAGGGCCTATCCCGCAATGCACTCGAAGGCCACTTCAAAACATCAAGTTCCAACCAACTTTGTGAATAAACTCACCTAATTTGCTTCCATTTTAGAACCAATATTTTCATCCTCTTCGGGGAACGATGTATATTTTTCGTTTTATATCCGTAGTAGAAATAACTTTGGAAGATAAAATTACAGAAGGTTGACAAATAAAATGTTTTAAAATGGAACTGGTAGTTTTTAGAATGCTTGACCTGTAATTATTACTAATCAGAAATACCAGCCATGTTTTTATCTATAATAAAAATAACAAAGAACTTTACTCATTAGCTTCAATTCAGAATTCACATTTTTATTGAAAAACTCGACTTTAATATTTTTTGGCATGAACACAAGAGAGTTTTACGAATTATAATTTCGGAATAAGTTTTTTATACTTTTCTTTCAAATTGTTTTGTTCATTTTTAAGTTTGTTTTTATAATTCTAATGACAAAGTATGTTAAGTTTTTTTTTTTTAACGATGTTTTTCTTATAATAAATACAATACAGTATTATTGTTCTACTGCAGGGCAAATGCTTCTTCTCATACACAGAAGGCACGAGCATTGACCACCACGCTTGTTCAAGACGGATTGGCGATTTCGGACTTAAATTGACTAACATAAAATAATTAAGTCCAGCAGGGTAATCGCATAACACACTAACAGTAGCAATGGCTTTCATTTTGACACTTCAAAAACATTCATTGCGTTATTTACGTGGTTCATCAGACAATTGTTTCGAACATAAAGCAATGGATTAGCAATATCTTTCAAAATCATTCAGATTAGGGTTGATAGTATGTTACGCAATTGGACTGCTGGTTTCCTTACGATGTTTGCCTTCATTGATGTCAGAGAAAATTACAAAGTCTTTTTAAGTGTTAGTAAGTACCACTTGCATAGTAACGATGGTACCTAATGCAGTTGCTATCCCCTACTGCTGATTGGCTAATTGCTTCACCACGACATGATTAAACTTTTTCTCTTATTGTGCACTAACTTCCACCCGTGACTTCGCTCGCATGGAAGTCATAAGACACCACAATATACTAAAATAACAGTCACATTTATATGAAACTTTCCTCTATGCTATGTTTGTAGTTTTGGTCTGAGCAGCCAAATTAAGAAGAGCGCCAGTTGTCCGTGTGAGAAGCAGCTTGTCCTTTTTTTTTTTTTTTTTTTTTTTGGGTGGGAAATCATCAAATGACCTCTCCCGCTCTGGGCGGAGCGGAAGGGCGTGTCAGACTCTGACTGACTAAAACCCACCCGTGTTCCTTCAGTTGCCTGTGCGCCAGGGCCACGGTAACTCTTTCGAACAATCCGCGACCCCGGCAGGCATCGGCCCTGTCGGACCCCGTCAATTATGCTGACATCTCTTTGAGGCGCGCGTGGAACACAACGCGCCGTCGACCCGGGCCTGGTCCTTGCCGGACGGCGAGCTGCCCATTGCTCGCCGTCCGCAGGCCCGCGCCTACGGTGGCCGGGAGTCGGCTATGGACTCCCGACGCCCAGGGTGTCTCCTCCTGCGGCGACTAGGGGCGTGAGGGCGCAATGATTGCCTCTCCCTCACGCGCTCCGCCTCCTCCTTCGCGAGCATTACTGCTTCGCAGAAGGAGGTGACTGCTTCCCATTCTCTCTCGCTCCGTACTATGGCCCGTGCCGGTGCCACACGTGGCGGTGGAGCAAGTGACGTACAGTTGTCCGTGTGAGAAGCAGCTTGTCCTGAGGTCGATACCCGCAGGCTTCAGTTGTAATTTCCCAATGCTTGCGAAGTTTTTCGTTTTTAATAAATTAATGAAGCCTGCGTATACTACTTAATGATACAACAATAATACACTGACTGATGCATTCTTACAGATTATTCCTGACGAAGCAGCTATCATTAAAATAAAAAGAGATGATTGTAAACACACGGGATTTCTCATTAACAGGCACCAGCTAACTATAGATATTTATTTTTATTATAACCAAAGATGACAGAACGGGCTTAAACTTAATGATTTTTTGAATACGTTCTACGAACTATCATTATAATAATTTACAAAATGTAAAAAAAGGAAGCATCAAAAATATCAAATGTAGGGAATCGAATATAGGTTTGTAAAGCAATCGTTGTGCTTGACAATTGAACAGAAGATTTTACCCATGCCTATTTGGGTCAGCTTTTCTATTACCCTATCAGTCAATCCTATGAGTACACATATCCTTTTGTAAATGAAGAAATGAATTGAACCAGTCTAGAAAGAAAATGACGACAGAATTCCTTTATCCTCAGATCTACATAGGACATTGCATTACTCAAACCCCAATGACTAATCTGCGGCTTAAAAACCAAACACAAAAAGATAATGCGGATTGCCTCCGCATTATCCTTCAGGCTTCTTATCGAGAGGAAATAAGATAGGAATGAAAGAAAGAAAGGAAGCATAGTTCTTAATACCATTGACATTTCATTCCATCCCAGGGAGCCACAACAACTAAAACTAATTTATTTCCTCGGAGATAAAGATTCCGCTTGTCTGTTCCGGGAATCGAATCTCGGTACTTGTGATTGCATTCAGGCACTTGGATTGCAATAGAAAAGTTAAAGAGGCAATTTAATTTTACCCACCAATTGGTACTTTTTATAAAAAAAGCGGATTAGTCTCAAGGCAGATTGTGGGAAACGAGTGTTTATAAAGAGAAAAATGAGAAAAAAGGGTTGGTAATAGTTCAGTTTACAAGGTAAGAGATATAAGATTTGTATCAACGAACTTTGTGTTTTCGTTTTGGAAAACAAGTTTCAGAATTCGATAGCTTGCCCCTATTATACGGGCTTAAATTTGTGGCGAAATGTGGTTGTACGATACAGCTCCGACATGCCTCATACATGTGTGATTTTTATTATTTAAGTCGACGATGTGCAATTATTTTAAGTCATTATAATAACATCAGTTATACCGGCGTTGTATTCTTTCACAATAAAAACATGTACAGTTTGGCGATTAGGTTACCACATTAATTGAAACCACGTATTAAACACATACACAATTAAAATAATTAATAACAACTAACATTCTAGCCATGGGTACTTTTTTGCGTTTTAGTATTTAACAACATTTAACTTATTTTTTGGTAACAATATCATAAAGTTTGTGTTGGATTGTTGATACCATCGCCCTGTGCGTGTCTAGTGCCTTATTATCAAGGATGGTTTATTATTTGCCAATTTTTACGGTAATTATTTTGTTTGAAAAATTCAGTTTTCTTTTTTCAATAAAATTGATTATTTAATATTTTAACAGATTAATAACCGCTGTACTATTTAATGTGATAACCTAAGCGCCACTCTGTATTTATTATTGATATAATATAATTTATTTAGAGGGGTTCATAGCTAAGTAATAACAACCGCACGAGTCGATCGATCAGGTTAAGCTACGGTTGCTGCGGTCGGTTCGTGGATGGGTGACATCTTCACATACCGAGATCCTTTCATGCCTCGGAAAGCACGTTATGCCATTGGTCCCGGCTGTCATTCTAGGATCGTTGGCAGTCGTTACAGGTCGTCAGAAGCCCTAAAGTCTGACAACCATTCTTACCAAAAAGGAGTCGTTTCGACCAATCTCCTACTTTTCGGGGTACATCTGTTCCTGTAACTTATCGGCTCGAGCTCCTAGGCATGGAGTTGACATCTGGTCTCAACTTCGGCGCTACCATCGAGTATAAAGCCCAAACTGCGACTAGGAAGCTGGGCATCCTAAATAGGGTGAAGCGATACTTTACGCCTGGACAGCTTTTAACCCTGTACAAAGCGCAAGTCCGATCCTGCATGGAGTATTGCAGCCACCTTTGGGATGGCTCAGCTAAATACTAACTTGCTGCGCTTGACTCGGTGGAACGCAGAGCTAAGAGACTCATTGGCGACATAAAACTGGTGGATGCCAAGCTTCACAGCTTGGCTCATCGCCGTAAGGTTGCCTGCTTGAAGGTCTTCTACAGATTGTACTTCAGTGAGTGTGCCCAAAAACTCCACGACCTCATTCCACCGGCCCCCTTCTTTCATTGGACATCTAGGCGCACTGCAAGTTACCATCTCTACCTAGTTGCTATTCCATCAATTCGCACTAAACGCTTCCAAACATCTTTTATAATGCGCACAGCAAAAGAGTGGAATTCTCTAGCTGCGCCTGTGTTTCCGACCGTATACAACCCAAATCTCTTCAAAGTGAGAGTGAACAGGCTTCTTCTGGGTAAGCTCACTCCATCGTCGACTTTGTCTCTGTCATCTCTGACCTAGACTAGAGTCAAGAGCAAACCCATCTAAAATAAAAAAATAAAATCCAAGGGGTATCGTATTACTCAGTAACTGGGTTGTGGAGGTCAGATAGGCAGTTACTCCATGCAATATTATTCAGCTGTTTAATAATATTCAGCTGCATCCGGTTAGACTGGAAGTTACCCCAGCATAGTTAGGAAAAGGCAGGTAGATGATGATATAATTTATTCAACACAAATGTATATCTAGAAATTGGGACGCTCAAAGGAGTATAATTTACATTTTTAGTTTCTGCCTCAATGAATGATGTTACCTGGAGACCGAACGATATTAAAACCTGAAATAAATTACAGAATTGTTCGAATATTTCATCGAAGTAGCGACTGGGGATCTAAACACTTAAAGTAATAGCTCCTTTGAAGCTTACCGGCTTAAGCACTGGATTGTCGCTCGAACGTCCAACGTTAGTAGGAAGTCTGGGCGCTTGAATTAGGTAGGTATTTCAATTTTTCAATAGAACAATGTCTATAAAAAAAAAATGGCGTTTTCATGATAATGATTTTATTTCTGTAAGTAGGTTTGTACAAACACTTTTACACGTCAATCATATTTTAAAAACTAGATGAGGTCGGCGTTTCCTCTCTGACTACTCTGAGAAGAAAGGCCGAAACAAGCTCAGAGGTCTCTTTTAAAGGCCAGACATAATCTTAAGTCAGATCATCTGAAGACCATGTAGATTTAAAAAGAGAGAGAGAGATATTAGAAAAACCTCACAGATTGAGTGGACCTGTCCAGTCGTGCACGCATTTGTCAGTAATCGTGCAGCTCAACTCAGAACTAGAGTAGATCAACGATTTTTAGAGTGGGTGTTTTGATTTTTTATTAAGACTATTGGCTGTATAAAAAGTTTTTTTGTTAGTAAGATGGTAACTAAAATTGGACGTTTTATTTATTTTTAGTTTCAATAAAAATACCAGCCTTTTATTGTCCCACTGCAGGGCATAGGCCTTATCTCCTACAGAGAAGGCACGAGCATTGATCACCACGCTTGCTCAAGATGGGTTGGCAATTTCAAACTTATATTAACTAAAAGTCCAGGTTTCCTCACGATTTTTTCCTTTACCGATGACAATGATGTCCAAGATAAACTCACATTTATACCTACTTGCCTGGATTTGAACCCAGAACCTCGTGCATGAGAGGCGAGGTCTTAACCACTGAGCCATCACAATACTACATTCTATTGGTATGGCTCTTTTACAAAACAAATTCAGCAGAACTTTCCTGTTCACAATATTAGTATGACGAAACAAAGAAGGTACACTTGGCAAAAGAAACAACTTTACATCCAGCCAACTGCAACTACTTTTATCGCAGCCATATTGTGCCTGAAAAGAGTAGTCATGTCTTTGACATCGCTCGTTTAAGTTCGTCATATATGCTCAAAAGGTTTTATGTTCGAGCATAAATTGTATGAAGCTGGGCATCCTAAATAGGGTGAAGCGATACTTTACGCCTGGACAACTTTTAACCCTGTACAAAACGCAAGTCCGATCCTGCTTGGAGTATTGCAGCCACCTTTGGGATGGCTCAGCTAAATACTAACTTGCTGCGCTTGACTCGGTGGAACGCAGAGCTAAGAGACTCATTGGCGACATAAAACTGGTGGATGCCAAGCTTCACAGCTTGGCTCATCGCCGCAAGGTGGCCTGCTTGTCATGTCATTACTAACACTAGTTTCTAATAAGCATTTCTGTGTTACTAACAACTATATGGATGTATTTAAAAATCTGAAATAAATGAATATAATAATAATAATAATAAATGCTTACGCAAGATTTAAAAACGATTTTTTCCTAAAGCATTGATACAAAATGGTGTTACAAACATAGTTTTTTGGAAACAATACTAGTATGTAAGAGGTCTTTCTTCAAAGTTGCAATCGTTATTAAATTTCACGAGAAATCACTTTAGCGATTGTACAAAGAAAAATGCCTCTCTTGCTTGCAATAATAAATAAATATTTTAACTATGTACATACGGCTACATATCAAGCTATACATTTCCCGTATAAGGTGACCTCTCATTGTACGGAAATCCTATACAATGCGAGAGCAGCTTATAGTGGAAACGAATAGCTTGATATGTAGTTGTGTGTACAAATATTCGATTTTATATTCATGTTACTATATTCCTTTGTTAGCCAGTACAATGGTAATTTGGCAAATAAAGAGGAAATATTTAAATATTGCATATCTTGTCCCGGAAACTATAACTTTACCAATTTCTGCGTGTATACAGGTTGTACCAAAAAGGTGTGTTCTATATTTTATTATTATCGCTTCTTTAATTAATTAATCATTTATTTATTGCAGACATAATTCTAGTCCATAGTTTTACACTCATACATTTAAATTATAAACTATTTTAAATTCTAAACAGATAAAAACCCAAAATAAAATTGTGATTAATTAAATTTAAACATGCAACAACTAATAAAAAAATATTTAAGAGTCCCAACGTCATTTATGTGATATACAGGTTGTACCAGACAGGTGTGGTCAAATTTGAGGGTGTGGTACAGATCATCATACTGAACAACTTTCCCCATGGAACCAATATCGTAATCGCGAAAAAATTATCAGCTATCCCATTCAAAACTTCAATACCCACTCGACCTAAATGTATGGGATGGCTTACTTTTCACAAAATATTATCTGTTTTTAACCGACTTCAAAAAAAGGAGGAGGTTCTCAATTCAACTGTATGATTTTTTTATGTGTGTTAGCTTTGAACTTTTTCTGGGTGAAACGATTTGGATGATTCTTTTTTTATTTCATAGCTGGTGCTTGCTTAAATTTGATCACGTTCTAATCTGTAGTTTTTGAGTTATCCTTAATACTACATATTTGTCCACTTAGTTTATATTGATGATGGTTTAATAATTTCCTGTCCCTGTAATTTACATATCAAGTAGTGGTATACGAATTTGTATGGGTTAGGTACCGCAACTAAAAAGTGAAAAATAAAAACTTTTTTACAAAAAAACAAAGGAAGTCGGTTGTTTTTTTGTAAAAAAGTTTTTTACTAGAGAGTTTTCAATGAACTGGGTATTACTCTCAAGATATATAAATAATACTAGTATTTCTCACCTCACCTTTGAAAAATAACTCGGAAATAAATGTAAAGGCCACAATGGTCGACACGTGTCTTCTTCTCATATGTAATACACGCGATTGATCAATGAAGGCCAGAATGTCACACTATAAAATAATATGTAAATTTTACATTCAGTTCCAGCTGGCGTAGTTGATGCGAGTTGTGGTTGAAAAGTACTAATAATCTATTAGGTACCTCAGAAATATGGTTTGCGTCATGTATTTTTTCACTTATTATAAACAATACACTGGCGGTAGCAATAACAATCATGAATTAAATAAAACATCAATGATATACAGGTAAAATTAATGAGATGGTTATGATGAAGTAAACATCGTGTTTGCACTAATAATATAGAAAACAAATTAATACAGTTTGATAGACAAAAAAATAACAGATTCCATACGAAACAAACAATTTGTGCATATCCGGTAGCATAGAGAAAAGTAAATACAATCGAGCCTGCACAAAACCGATCGCTACGATCGCGTAGCAGCGTAGCCCTGACGTCATGCTACGACGTAGCTACGGCGTAGCCCAATTTATACGTAGCCGGTGAATTGTAGTTTCTACGTTGATAGATTTTACGATATCGTTATGGCTGAATAGTCGGAGTTATAGCTACTATAAATCTGATATCAGAACATGTAACTATGTAACACATAAAGAAAGAAAAAAAAGAAATACGTTTATTGGCGGTAAAAATGACGCAGAGAAAAACAAAAATATGAAAAAGAACGAGTTGGGGAAAAATATGTGTCATATTTAACTATGTTATTTTTGCAAAAATGCAATCGCTCAGCAAAATGCTACGACCCTATGCGACCACTAACCACCACCAACACTGTCTTAACCACTATAAGACTAGTAGTTAAGCTTTAAGGCGCTTCCCGTGCGAGACAAGTGAAGTTTTAAAATAAAATAAAACGTGTATTATTTAGATTTTTAAATTATCTATCCATTAGTGTAATCCTCAAATGAATAGAACGTCACCTTTAGCAAGAGATGCATGCAATCAATAATTTTAGTCACTTTTTTACAAGGAGATTTCAGATGAATTTATAACACATAAAAACAAATAAGAACGTGCAATGTTATGATAGGATATCGAACATTAATAATGTGCTTTTAGAAGTAGTTTATTACCCATAGTGAATGAGTTAATAGCCTCTGAATAACGCAGTTTGACAAGGTTTTGGTCGGGGTACCGCCTTAATACATAACACCTAAGCAATGACCTATTTCTTAACACAGAAATCGCTCGTATTTTACTTACACTCTCAACAAAGCCTTGACAATTCTCTCTATCAAATTATCTCCTTGTCAACCAAATTCGATTGAAAGTTGTTCAGTATTTACTCAATAAATTACCTCCAACTTTTCGTCCAACATTTGGGCCAAACATCTTACTTTTTTCTCCCTTTGTGACGAACTCCTCAATTTCAAACTTCAGATACTGTTCGTTTCGAAGAACTGCAGCTGAGTTAGATTTTGAAGACAGTTTTGGGACAAAGGGAACTTCCTAGTGTCGGTTATTTTGAGCTCCTTTCATGAAATGTGAGGCTTCGTAGTGTATTTCCTGAGGTTAATACGTATGAATTATAACAGTTAGTTGAAAACTTAGGTGTACACAGGAATATTATTTAAGTTTTCATCTAACTTTAAACGAAATGTGGATGTTTCGTTATGAAACTGCAGTTAATATCCAGTTTACTCGGAAACCACCATAATAATTATGATAATTTAGGATTTCTCTTATTACAGAGAGTGTTATATTGCAACACATGAATATAAATATTGTATAGTCATCATTTGGTAATGCCATTGTACCTGTAAGAATGAGGATAATCAATAATTTCTATCATCTAATAAACCAAACGCCCAATTTCTTATCCAATTTATTTAGGACTAGCTTTTGCCCACGACTTCACCCGCGTGGATTTCGGTAATTATCCCAGGGGAACGTGCTACCGGGACAAAAAGTAGCCTATCTCCTTCCCCAGGTTGCCATCTATCTCCTTGCTAAATTTATCGAAATCTGTTTAGTGGTTTAAGTGTGAAAAGGTAAGACACCAGACCAGAGTGTGGAAGGTAAGGAAGGGTGGGACCAGAGTTACTTTCGATTTTAGATATTAGTATGGATATTTGCAGCATGTCTTCTTCCGTGTATATCTAATCTTATATATACAATTCTCGTGTCACAATGTTAGTTACCTTACTCCTCAGAAACGGCTTGACCGATTTTTATGATTTTTTTTGTGTATATTTGGTAGGTCTGAGAATAGGTCATAAAGTATATTTCATACCGCTGCGGGTGAAACTGCGGGTCGCAGCTAGTAGCATATATACATGTGGAATTAGCTCTATTCAAATTAAATAAAACCGCTGATTCCTTGTTTTTATTTTATTTTCGTCTTCACAATCGTCTTACGTCTTTCACCATTTATTCCTAATCTCCGTTCTTTTTTTTTACTAATTCTACATTTAAAACATTCATTCACTATCTCTTTCAATCCTTGACTATTTCGTACAATCATCTCTGTCACTCGTTCATGCTTCACATGTGTCACCCATCTTCAAATCTCCTTTCACTGTCCTGACACACTCTGTTCCTACATACATTCCAGTAGTCACCCTCATTCTAGCTATATTAACACAACATTACGTGAGAATTAATAGATAAATCCATGGTTGAAATGAGCAAGGTGATAGCGGTATACTGTAAAGGTTGTACCGAACTTATCACTTTTAAAGACTTACTAATTACTAGATTAAAAATACACTCTACAAGTCCCTATGTAATGTCCATTAAATTATATAATAAACTACCCGCACCAATAAAAAAAGAAGAGAAAACGCTCATATTAAAAAAAAATACAATTTTTGCTAAATAAAAGCTACCACTCGATAAACGAATATCTATGTGTGAATATGTAAGTCTTGATCTGTGACTTATAAGTCGTGACTTTATAAAGTCATAATATTTAAGTACCCACTTGAGACTTCAAATTTTATTTGTATTTATTTATTATTATTACATCTCTCAACAGATACCTGTTTATATTTTAATATATATCAAATCTATTAGATTATCACAAAAAAAATACTACATCATTGTTTTAGTATAATAGTTTGTTAAGCAATGTTGTATAGTTAACAAATTCTTCCTCTCTCCTAACTCACTTATTTTGCTGTGCCCAACAGGGTCCATTATGATCTAAATATAAGTTTATCACCTAAGAATACCTACATGTGGAATGCAATAAAAGTAATGAGTATTGAGTATTAAATAACGCCGCTTGTGGAGGCTATTTTAATGCATTCTCTTTATCAGCCATTTAGGACGGCACGGTTGTCATTTTTTAATTGTCATTCGCTGAATGATCGGCTTCAACTTTACGGGTCACCGCTTACCGTTTCAATTTTCGAGCGAAACAAAAATTGTATGACATTTGAGATGTTCTGGCCTTAGGTATTTGCCTGTGAGATACAAATAAAGAACTTAAGTGTTTCAAATGAGACTTGACAAATGATACTTAACTTTAAGACGTCAATAAAAGTCTTTTTGACCTTAAAATAGGTATACCTTAAAGTGAAAGAAATAGTGGACAGAGTTACTTCGAATAAAGTTGCGTTCAAGAATTTCGTCTTATAGGACATAAATGAAATCCTAAACAGAGCAATGTTTATAAAAAGCCTCTTTTCTTTATAGCAAACCTACAGAGAAAACTAAATTATCTCCGACATTGTATACTAAAATAAAAACAGCTGCTACATTTTCACCGATTTGATCCCAAAATCAGCATGGAAAAATCCAATTATTCCGTTCTTGGTAGGCATTTATAAGCTTGATGCCTCCGTAATTGCGGTCTTGGATTCCATTTCAGGGCTCCAAACATATGCTGCCGGCCTTTTATATACAAAATAGTCTCATATGTTATATAGTGGTGTGATTTAGAAGAAAAATACAAGCTTTGGGTCACGAGAAAGCTGTTCAACATTTTTTTAGTCCATACATAGGATTCTAGAGGACGTATTTGGAATTCTAGGATGACATCTGTAGTGGTCCAAACTCTTTATTAAGTCCGTCCCTAACATAAGTTTGGGTATTATGAGCAAGAAATATTTTGTATTTTTTTTATATTATCAGTCGTGGTATTACGGAGATTTAAATATAAAGTACGGGTCTTAATTACATCATTTTGCATACGATTGAAGTCGTTGGGACTCCGTCTTTTGAGATATCTTTCGTGGAAGTATTGTTGTTTTTCTTTGATTACTGAAATAACAACATAACACGAATTATAATTATTTACGGTCACAAAGTGTTATGTAACCAAGGTCATCGGATAAACTGTAATTTAATTAATAGAAAACAAACAGTTAATTTATCAAAATAAATTTCATTAGACAATATCCATCGGTTTCTTACTAAACTTGAACTATATCTGACGACTTATTTCTTTTGGTGATCAAACCTAACAATTTATGTGAAACGTGTGTTGTAAGAGAAATAGTAAAGATTAATTTAGTCAGATTAATTTTGCTATCCATACCAACAATTGTAAGAGGTTGCCCTAAGGGACCATCTCAGTGTTTTCAATCGCGTACTTAAGTCCAAACAACCATTTAATACTTTTATTAATAATACGCAGTTAATAAAGTAACGTATAGGTTTAAAAAATCCTCACAAGAATGTCAGATGAAAACTCATTGAATCGGAAATTCCGGGAGGAACATGTATAAAAATCTCAAATAGCACCAATCTTGAATTGTTTCCCTGATCGATTGCCCCAAGTCACCGAAGCACTTCTGGTTTACTTACAGTTCACTTAATGAACTAACTCGAGCCATCCACTGCCCCCCTTGGCTCCCTCCCAACTTCAGACAGTTCGGAAAAAAGTCGGAACCGAAGTCGGTCAAAGAGCTATCAAGTTTTTTTCGCCTGTTTCTTTGTAAGAGTGACGTAATTTTATAATTAGTGATTATATGATGATACTGAAAGATAGACTTTAATTGTGGCGAAATTTAGAAGTTTTGTCCAAAACCGACCTGGAAAAATTATGTTTAAATGTTTTATAGAGGTATGAGGTACTGGGTGTAAAGTTCACTCATACCTCGAAGGGAGGGTCCTCCGACCAGACGGTTGTCGTATCTGGTGGGCAACTGCCCGTTAGATGTCGGGACGTTGTATATAATATGCTAGTTGCGCGGTAAACTCTGCTTGTGCGATGCAGGATTTTGCGTGATGTCAGTTTGATGCGTAGCGTCGCTTGTGGCGATGTAGATGCCGCTACAGTTTAAATGCATACTGTAAGTTAAATATTTGCAGTGTTATTTTATTTTGTGGAGAAAACAGTTAAGCAAGTTTTACGACTCACTTCCTGGTTTTAGAATAGAAATTCAAAGAGCACTTAGTCTTGGCAAGAACAATGACTTCGAAAATATAAAAGTTTCACTTTTTGAAGTCGTAGTGATATACCTAAACACGGCTGAAACTCTAAAGTCTAAACATCATATGATAACTATAGTCTATCATTAATTCATTTTTAGGGTTTCGTATCCAAGGTGTACCAACAGAACCCTATTACTAAGGTTCCGCTGTCCGCCCGTCCATCTGTCTGTCAGCGGGCTGTATCTTATGAACCGTAATAGTTAGACAATTGAAATTTTCACAGAGTGTGTATTTCTATTGCCGCTATAACAAAAAATAATAAAAAATTAAAATTAAAGGGGGACCCCATACAAGAAACGTGTATTTTTAATATGTAGTGCTTAATATTGTACTGTGGTACGGATCACCTTGGTGTGCGAGTCCAACTCGCACTTTCTCGGTTTTTCATTATCATTAATGAAACAGTCTTGCATAAATGGCCCAATCGATTCATGATCTTCGATGCCCAAACAGCTGGTATAACCAAGACCATGATTCCTAAAATACGACGGTCATTATCAACCATTTACGCTCAAATGCTGCAGCCAATCCAGGCTAATAAGCCACATACATTTGACGCCAATACCAGTACGGCGAACATAAAATTCTCTATTTCACCAACTCGACCCAAACATTTGGTTGGTTTATGCCCCTCTTTACATAATTACTTCGCTTACCGCCCATTTGAGTCTATTCCTATGGAATAAACTCATTAGGGTCCCCATTCACCCGTGGTACCCCGGAAAGGTCCAATTTCAATGGCTTTATGATTAGGTACATGGGGGAATCGATCATAAGATTTTTTTCGTAAGGACGGAAACTTGTTGATATTTTTGCAATATAAAAATACACATAGGTATACATTGTTTTCATCACCATAATATTATGTAAGTTCTCTTTTATGTCAATCTTTCCTGTTTTGCTAAAATCTTGTAATCTTTACCATTATAATAATTACCTTTAACAGCCATCATCCTACGCTCATGTTTGGACATCCGCAATATACTCAATAACAATAAAAGAAAGAAAGAAAAAACATTTATTTGCGATAAACATGACGTAGAGAAAAACACACAAACACATAAAAGACCAAGTAGGGGGTAAATATGCGTCACATCCACGGAAAACGGCAATCGCTCAGCTTAGTGCTACGACCTTAGGCGAGACAGAGCCCCAGCGCTGGTTTTCAGCGAAGCCAGCGTTGACGTGATGACGTCAACCAGTGCGGCACATAATACCTAGTTCTACATGTTTATATATACATAATATTTATAAAATAGTAACATTCCGGGCAACGACTCGTGCATCACCATACACTAATATTTATACTCAAACATATACTATTTATGTTACAGCCATTTCGAACGAACTTCAGAGAATGATTGATAATGAAGTTGTGATTTGAATATACGGACAATCCAAGTTGGTACTCAATTTGTCAAGTAATAAAAATTTCCCTGTCTTAACCGACTAATTACAACAATAAACAACACATCGTAAAAACCTATTTTCAACTTGCTCGGTCCACATCACACCCATTATGTGGCAGCTAGCAAACTTTCATTACTACCAGTTATAAAAAAGTGCATTTACTGCATTCTGCACGGTAGATACTGTTTTGTAACAAACAGAATAACTAAATATTGTTCCAAGTCCAAAAGCTAATTGTTAGATAGATTTAAGTGTCTATAATCACATCCACGACAAAGCAAACAATACTGGTACATAAGGAAAAAGTAAAAAAAAAAACATGGATCACGTGATACGGGTATAAAACCTATTTACGAACTAAAAAGATAAAAACATGACTCGCATTTTCTATTCATGTCATCCTCTAAATAGTATCCTACCTGCACCATACACATATGCACACTACTCCACCAACCTCAAACACATAAAAAATCGACTCTAACTTCTAAACAACAGAGTCTATAATCTACCACCTGTAATTGTGTCACAGGTCAAGCTTAAAATAGACTTAAACAGTATGTTAATAAGGTTTATTTTTGTTCGCAGGCAGCGGTGTATACAGGGTGTTTTGAGCCGTGAAAGTGGGATTATGCATGGACACGTGAACTAGCGATGTCTGCGGCTTTCCTCTTCGCAGCGCTCGGCGCTTTGGCACTCGTCAGCCGCACAGGTGAGAAGGGGTCTTTATTTATGTGAAACCACGAAGCGTTAATACGGATGATTAAGTCACTCTGTACCGTATTGTTCGGCTTAGCCATGTCTAATACCGTGTTTTTTTTACCTTTCAAAAACAAAATAGTAGGTGCTGACTTCAGCACCTACTACTCGTATTTTGTTTTAGGTTACGGTTAAGTAACCGTGGTGCGCTTGTCACATTGATTAGTTTAAAAATTACAAAAAATTACAATCCGCTTAGACTCGAAGCTGGGCAGTTTGATCATCTGCCCAGCTTTGAGTATCCGGATGCAGCTGAGTACCTGTATTTTGCATGGAGTGACTTCGTATCTGACCTCCAAAATTCTAGGCATAATTAAAATGGAAAGAAAGGTCTTGATCTGTGTCCAAAGGCTTTGACCCTCGTTGTTTGCTGAACAACTAATAGGTAATCCCAACGAAAGGCTTTATGTTTAAACATTGTTTGAAACGATATTATTTTAAAGTTTATATTTAGAAAAACCACAAACCTAACCAATATCTACCATTGTTACATTTAGGCATTGAAAATATTTTTTTATTTTTTATTATCAGTAATAAAAGTGGCTCTGAAATAAATGTAGAACATAAATATTATTTAGTACCAAAATAAATAAATTGTTACAAACCTCACATTCCCGATTTCAAATTGAATACAGATGAAACAAAATGAAATATTTTACTTATTTTATTTTACAGCCATTTTGATTGTAAGTACTTTTATTTGTGTTGAGGGCCTTCTTTTAATAAATACAAATAGGTACTGTTCAATTCAATTTATTTTATTTACAAAACATGGGTACAAACTGCAGGTTATACAATTTTTGCGGGTTGTACGCATTAACTCTTTGAGTCCCGAGGTCGTGGTATCGAGCGAGACACAATAGATAATCATTGTGTCGCATTACGCGGGTTTCAAGAGATTAAAGCCATGCAAAGTTTTAGTAATAATATTAAGTTTCTTAATCGTAACATATCAGATATAATTGCATTTTAATTAAAAATAATCAAGGTAGGAAACTCTTGTAAGAGAACAAATTGATACATTATTTTGTTAACATATTTAAACAATATATTTTCATAGCACTTCGTCTTAATTAATCTATAGTAACTTCTGTGCAAACTTATGCAAAACACCATGGCTATACAAGGACAAGGACCTAGTGGCGCGTGGCTGAAATCAGAACTAACGTCGCCATCTTGTTTTTTAAATACATTAGATTAGAAAATCGCATAAATGTTTACCAACAGTGCCACCCTGTCAACATCATTCGAGCGCTAAAAGATCCTTGTTTCACTATATAATTGTATACCCCATCCATCCGCTAGCAGCATCACTGTCTTCACCATATTTCACTCACACTCAGTACATTACTAGGAAGCATTTAGTTGATTACGCGAGCGTTTTAAACGCGGCTTACACCATTCTGTGACGTAATACGTCGTCTAAGCTCACCCGAATTCTTTGACAATCGTTAGCGGCATGAAATTGTCGTTTGCTTAAGCTGTTCCCTGCCTGACCTCGTTTAAAGCCTTCAATAAGAGAACCTTTGTTATTGAGACGAAATTCCCGGAAAACTGACATATTTTTTTCGTCTCAGAAATCGTTTTCAATCCGAACAAATGATGTTTTATTAAACAAGGACAGTTGTTAATATGAAAAGGGGGATTAGGGAGCGTTTGGCGCTGACGGAGATAAGTGGTGAGCTATCAAACCTGATCGATTGATGGATGAAACTTTTTCTGCCCAAGTGACTCGATGGATAATGTTTTCGATTTAAGCTAGGCTCACGAATTGAAAGCTCTCGGTGTAAATTGAATATTTTTTTTCAATTGATAACGTTTGACTTCAGCCTCATTAACAAGATTGACATTCAATGAATAAGGGTAGGTAGAATTGGTAAGTATTTGTCCTTTGTCACTAAGTTACTAATCTCCGCAGCGCGGCCGCGGTAGTATAATATGTGAAACTTTTTATTAATATTAAGATCTTAATATACCATGTACTGAGAAATAAATTATATCCTATATCTTTAAGTCTTCAGAAGTGTAACCATTTTACACAATACAAGGATTAGCTTTAGAGTCAAGTTTAAAACATGGAGCCATTTTTGAATATCGAACTTTATCTAAGGAGTATGTATGGATCGTAGCAGGTGGCGTTCTGTAGTTTCTGCCTACCCCCATGGGATGAAGGCGTGAGTTTATGTATGTATGTGTGTATCTATTCCGACTACGTTGACGATCATACAAAAAACGTTTTTCCAAAAAAACAACCGACTTCCAAAAAAACACTAAAAGACGTGAAAAATAACTTTAATTTCGGATGTCGGTGGCCAAAAACGAAAATACATACAAAACCAAAGACACCGACTTCCGAAATTAAAGTTATTTTTCACGTCTTTTAGTGTTTTTTCTGGAAGTCGGTAGTTTTTTTGTAATTTTTTTTTAATGTATTTTCGTTTTTGGCCACCGACTTCAGAAATTAAAGTTATTTTTCACGTCTTTTAGTGTTTTTTTTTGGAAATCAGTTGTTTTTTTGTAAAAAGGTTTTTATTTTTCACATTTAAGTTGCGGTACCTACCCCGCACAAATTCGTATACCACTACTTGGTGTGTATATAACAGTGACAGGAAATCATTAACACATCATCTATATAAACTAAGTGGAAAAAATATGCAGTATTAAGGATAACTCAAAAACTACTGGTCAAGCCTTGATCAAATTTAAATGGGACCATATGTGAAGCACCAGCTATCAAATACAAAAAGAATCATCCACATCGGTTCAACCAGAAAAAAGTTCTGAGCTAACACACATAAAAAAAAAACATACAGACGGATTGAGAACCTCCTCCTTTTTGTGAAGTCAGTTAAAAACTGACAACAATACTTTCTTATAACAAAAAAGGCTCGACGATTTAAACCATGTCAAAATAAAAACTGTTTTGTAATAACCCGTAAATGTTTTAACCCACAAATTTAGCCACAAAATGTAACTTAAAACTTCGCAAATTCAGCAGGTTCCTAAATTCCATCCCTAAAGATAAAACGAGGTCCCGAACAACACCTCCTAATACTATAAATAAATATACTTACCGTACATAGAACTGTAGGTTAGAAAAGGGTCTGTACGCCGTTTCCGGAGGAGAGTGGGCATTTAGGGCGCTCACTTGAGGAAAAAGGGAGCGATTAGCCTAAGGGCTTAGGAAATGACACCTACATCCTATATTTAGGGCCTTGATTCCCTATTGAAAGCTGCGAAAATGTGAACGCGAATAATAGTGTACTTGTATAGAAATAGTTATTGAATTATAACCGAAAAAGTAACGGAAAATCTATATTTAATAATAAATCCGAAGAGTTTTTTGTTTGTTTGTTTGAACGCGCTAATCTTTGGAAATACCAGTCGGATTTAAAAAAAAAAAATGCATTCGATAGCCCAATTTTTAAGGAAGGCAATAGGTTACTTATCATCACGCTAGGCCTTTTAGGAGCCGAGTAAAAACAACAAAGTCAGAAAGAACGCTAAGTGAGAACGAAATAATAGCGCGGGCAGGCGATGCGATGCAACGGGATGGGTCGGGGGAACAAGAAATTTCACGTGGACGACGTCGCGAGCAGAAGCTAGAGGAAAATAAAGAGGTCAAATATAAATTAGTAGCTGTCGCCCGCGTCTTCTTCTGCGATCCAGGATGAAAAGTAGCGTAAAACATTACCCAGGTCATGGTCTATCTGTGTGCCAAATTCCATTCAAATCTGTTCATTCGTTTTAGCGTGAAAGCGTAACAAACAAACTTACTTTTGCATTTATAATATTAGTAAGTATTAATAACTAAATGTGACTTAAACATAACTGGCGAAATTTGGGTATACAATAGGGTAAACCTGTCTAACCATTCGCGGATTGTAGGCGTGACGATAAGTAAATACCAACCAAACAAAGATATCTACACACATCTCTCTTGACTGTGTCTTATTAAATGTAACCCCCATATTCGAACCAATTAAAAATCTTATCACTACAAAAAAAACTATAGACGTCAAACAAAAGTAAACCGGACGAAACCACAAGATGAGCAGATGGAAGGACAACGCAACATTATTCGAAGAACCAAATTACATTTTGTCATGATCCATTTTAATCAAGACCCGCTCCCATTAACGGACATTACAGAAGATTTCTCTTTATATTTCATGAAGAAAATAAAAAAGATGGAGGCCGAAACCTAAGCTAAATGTCCTAGAGACAATCGTGTGAGATTTGGTGACGGTTCGATTCGTTCGGATAGAGGATCAAGGCGTTGGACATAACCTTGTCAGATGGGAAAGTTAATTAAGAGAATTGTTATGAAGGTGCAATAAGCAATGGTAATGTTGGGTCTACTAATTGGAAGCGAGACCTTTGGGAAGTGAGCGTGCTGGCGAATTATATCGGTCAAAATTTTGGCTGAATTATTTCAATTCATTTGGGAAAGGTGCAGTATGTTTTTCTTTTATGAATATAATGAAGATGTAGGGTACATCTTCATCATTCATCCACTTTTTTGCCATACTATTAAAAAAATCTGCAAAAAGCAATCAAAGTCAAATCATTTATTTCAAATAGGCACATAAAAGGCACTTTTGAACGTCAAAATTTACATGAAAATAGAATTGATTCTAGTTGCCCCTTCCAAAAGGTAGTTTTTTATGGAGAATAATAGGCAAGAAACTCCACCGTTACTCTTTTAAAATGTTTTACAATATTATGTATACATTCATTATATAATTATATTATATTATAATTATATTATATTATTATTACATCATTATTAATTATTATGTTATATTATAATAATTAATAATGATCTAATAATCATGAATGACTGATAATTATCATTATGACAATTATACTATTAATACGTTACTAATATTGGTTTATGTGTATAATTTTTATGAAGCAAAAAGTTTTATGGTGCAAAATGAGTGAAAAGAAAATAATTTGAGTGCCATGTAGCCTAAGACACTGTTTCACAACATAGCTACCTAGTCTACTACTTGGTGTAAAATATATCTTCCAGAAAATATCAACTGCAACCTGTTTCAAAAGTTAACCAGAAAATTAGTTCCATAACTCAAAACAAACAATAGTTGTCTTTGCTAGCCATAATGTCATAATGTTACGAAGACAAAACTGTTCGCCAGATAGCAGCACTGTCTTCGATATTAAACTTTGTACACGATATTTATCGCGGCGCCCCGACAATGTTGGTTCCTATTGTATTTTTAGTATGTTACGCTGACATCCTTTATTGAATTCTTGCTTTATTTACTGAATACAATTTCAAAATGTTCATGGACGTAGAATGATACGTTTATTTTTAATATTTATTTATCGAATAAAAGGTATTTTTGTATTTTATTGGAGCTTTATAGTATTACAGTATAGTTAACGTGGAATATTGTTTGCTGAGTTGATAAATGTTTTGATGTATAGCTATAACTACCTTCTGCCCGCGACTTCGGACGTGCAAAATTTCTTGTTTTAACAAAAAAAAACTTTTTAACCAATAATTAAACTGCAAAAAATAATCCTGGTAATCTAACTAAGCTCCTAAATTAATGTAAATTACTAATTTTGAGTCGGCGCAAACCAATCAATGTTTACTTGGCGCCGACTCAAAATTAGTACTCAGTATTAATATTAATATAAATTAAAGTAAATGTCTTAAGAGTCTCCTCCACTAATAACCCAGTCACCTAATTAGCTTCTCATGGCCAGTTAACAAAAGAGTTTGACAAAGTACCACTAGGTACACTATCTGGCAACGTCGCTTCATTAAAACGTCATTTACATACTAAATTCAAATTTTCTTTGTGTAAGGAACTAAGATTTACAGTTGGGACGTGAGCGAACTGAAATAACTAGGTGGGTACTTATTTACCCACTTCGAAAAAACACACTTTGTAATCCGGAGTGTAGTGATGTGCTTTAAATTATATTTAGTCGATAATATAGTCGAGTTTGAATTAAGAAGCGAATTATATTTAAGACCTGATCGGGTGTATAGAGAAAATTAAGTAGGTACTTAAATCTTTACCGAGGGTGAATAAAATTGAATAGGCTTATTTATATTAGCTTAATAAATGAATATGGGCTAGTTCTATTGGAATTTGCAATTTCAGCCTGTCATAAAGGTTAATTGAAATTTCCAGGTTATTGTTTTATGTATTCATACACTGTCAGTAATTATTATTAGATTAACTGGTTGGGCATTACCTAGATAACCATACTTCTATACTATAATAATATAAATTCGACCGTAACTCTGTATGTTAACTTTTCACGCCTAAAACACTGAACAGATTTCGATAAAATTTGGGAAGGAGATAGATATCATCCTGGGAAAGTACATAAGCTAATTGTTGTCGCAAAGGTAATCCTAAAAAGAGGTGGTATAGAGGATGAAAGTTTGTATGGGAAACTTAGCATTACTTAAGTTAGGGATATGAAAATTTAAAATTATTTGTTCCAGCGTTTTTGTAATACTTCGCCCTGGGGAGTAAAATAGGGGATGATTTTAAAATTCACATGATTATTGACATTTTTGTGTAGCTCTTTTTAAGAGATTTTGGGAATGGGAAATATAGTCAGAACCCGTATCTTGAGGAATTATTTATTTTAGTATTTATTTAATTTAAATCTATCCACCCGCTTAAAAGTTATTACAATTATTTGAAATTACAAATAACTTAGCTTATATGTAGGTAATACGTGGTCAATGATGGCGCTAGAGTATTTCAAATTAATAATGATATTATTGAAATGAATTATTATTATTTTTAAGTTAGACAGAACCATAAAAACTTATTTACTAAAAATAGCAAAAGATTATTTGCATTTATTATCTGTCTGTCTGTTACCTTCACGCTTTAACGGCTGAATGGATTTTAATGATAGGATACTATGTTTCCCGGTAGCACATTCCCGTGGGATAAATTCCAACATCCACTCGGGCGAAGCCGCAGGCAGAAGCTAGTTTGTCTATATAGGACTACAAAATAGTAAATTGGAATGAAATATTTTTAGGGAACTCAAAATGAAGACTCGATGTCTATAAATCGTTTCATACTCACATCACTAAAACAAGAAGAAGTGAACTTTGAACAAAGAGTGAGTAACTTCACGGTCTGTTCTGGTGACTTAAGTGGCTCCGACTTGACTTCCTGGTCGTAACCTCACAACGTGATGAGTTTTATAAGTAACATACTTTTTGCATTTAATTTTGTCGCCATAGAGAACAATTTTAGGGGCTTATTTCACTTGCAAGTTTGAAGACTTTGGGATTTAAAACCAATCAAGGATTATTAACAAGCCTTTTTTCTTTTGTTTCCTAAATAAACACTTATGGATGCAAAAGTGCTTCAGGTTTAAATATTTATCTTGTCTTTCTGCCCACAGGTTGCACGGATAACACAAACGGTCTGGGTACAGACGGTGTCCAAGAATTGGACTACACAGATGTGGACCTAGGGTTGACGCAGCGAGGTCCTCGCTTCGATGTGCCACACTCCAAGAATGTGACAGCCCTCGTCGGGAAGACGGCGCAACTCAACTGCAGGGTCCATGATCTTGGGAATAGAACAGTGAGTAATCTTCTATTGTTTTTAATCTATACTAACTGTACCCCGGGGTTTCACCCGCATAAGTCCCGATCCCGTGGGAATATTGGGATAAAAAGTATCCTATGTCCTAATCCAGGTCATGATCTATCCGTGTGCCAAATTTTATCCAAACCCGGTCAGCCGTTTTAGCGTGAAAGCGTAACAAACAATCATGTTTTTATTTCTCTTTAATTATAATATACTTGCTTTTACCCGCGGCTTCGCTCGCGTAAATTTAGACTTTGGCAATCAATTCTGATTATAATTCAACCATGATTCGAAAGACACGTGGCGGCATCTATTTTCATAAGAACGTTATTATTATTTTCCTCGGGAGCAGTCGTTTTTTTTTTGGGATGAAAGGTACCCTATGTCCGTTTCTGTACACCTGACAATGTATCAGGATGATCGGTTCGGTGTTTTAGGCGTGAAAAGGTAATAAACAAACAAACAAACTTACTTTTTAATATAATATAATTTATAATATAATATTAGTTAAGATATATAAAAATGAAATGCTATTCGTTGGTAAGCGCCTCACATGTGCACGCCTGGACTGATTTGGCATTATTTAATTTTAAAATGTTTATAATAGTCCGAATTGTATTTTTCTGGAAAGAGAAACTAATAAAAAATTCCGGAAAAAGGGAAAATTCAGGAATAACTGAAAGTACTTTGTTCTATGGGATTTCAGCTAGTAAATAATAGATAATTATCTACCTCTGACTTTTTCACTGCATGGAAGGAAAGAGCATCGATCACCACACAAACTGGTGTTGCTTGATGATTGCAGCAGATTAATGCAGGTTTTCTTCTTCACAATGGCTAACAACTGACTAATGAGTTGTTTTGAGGATAAACTTATAAAGTTAAAACCTAGAATTGGAATTGGAAAAAACATAATTTTGTAATTCGACATTTTTCACTCTTCACTTACCTATATCTTTTGAATAAATGAAACGTTTCTGATTAATATCAAACTACATTAATTGAATCTACTCAAATTAAATTAATACAACTAGATTATTTATAATCAATTTAGAATAATTACTTGAACAAGCAAATGTTAATGTTGTGTCTAACATTAACATTTCATGCTTGTTAGTAATCAAGAAAAGGATACTCGGACGGATAAAAACTCATTACAAAATAATCTCATTACATTAAAGCTGAGTTTACACTTTAGATCATATAAATTGAGGAATGATGTATGTAGGCAATCATTTCTGTAATTGGAATGTTATAAAATAGATACCTGTGCAGTTATGTTTTTGAAGTGGGCATAAAATGTGGCATTGTTTCATAGGAATTATAAATGCAGTATTATTTTTAAATCTATTATCCGTCAATTTTGTTATACGTACATACATTTACGTTTACATAGTTTTTAGGGTTCCGTATCCAAAGGGTAAAAACGGGACCCTATTACTGAGATTTCGCTGTCTGTCCGTCCGTCTGTCTGTCACCAGGCTGTATCTTAAGAACCTGGATAGTTAGACAGTTGAAATTTTCACAAATTATGTATTTCTGTTGCCGCTAAAATTAATATTTAAGGGGGCTCCCATACGACAAACGTAATTTTTTTGTCGTTTTTATAGATAATGATACGGAACCCTTCGTGCGCGAGTCCGACTCGCACTTGGCCGTTTTTTTTTATTATCTCGACTAATTTAGCTCACTGATTCGAAACACATATTGCACAACTCGTAAAAATGGCTTATTGATAGAAGTGGATATGTAGTGGTTTTGATCCTAACCTCCTCATTTAATATTAGAACACTGATTAGATAATGCCACTTGTGAACATTCCTTGATTTGGAAATGTCGTTTTGAAACAGCTAGCCAGAGATACAAATATATTATTTAAGTTGCATTTGTTTCATTACTAATTCAAATCCTTTGACAATTTAATATCGTTAGTGATTCTATTGCGTTATTTATGTAGCTTTTTTTGTTAAAAATAATTTACATATGTTCTTAAAATAAGTTAAAAAAAATATGTTTATAATTATTAAGATTTGTCACAGAACATCTTTTAATATTTAAAACGTTGTGTGCTGACACAGATTAATTACAAAAGGGTGTTTTGTATCTTATATTATTATAAATTATATATTGTTATATGTTTTATACATATTATAAATTAAAGTCACTTTTCGTGTCTGTCTGTGTGACCGCGCTGTTCTTCTAAACTACGCCACGGGTTTTGATGCGGTTGTCACCATCATTTAGATAATTTATTCCAAAAGGTTTATTTGTATCATTATATTAATATTAAACTAACATATAATAAAGAAATCCCACTATTTCCTCAAGTCGTAAAACCATGCGAAGCTGGGATGGGTCGCCAGTTTATTATATTTTAAGAGTACGGTGTAGGTAACGTTCATTAGTTTATTTCGATTTGAAATACAAGCCTGTTTTTCAATTCGAAAAGGTCAGATGAAATTAATCTGGTATTTGGCATCTTGTTTGTTATTTTAAGTTAGTAAGGGGAATTTTCGTCCAATTTTAATTATATAGTTAGATATATATGATATATATATTATGAACAAATATAATTTAAATATATTTTTTAATCTCTCTTTCTATTTTTATCTACTTTGAAAGAAAATTTAATTATCTTTCGCACAAATGTACGTCTAGGCTATATTTTTAGACGTGGTCGAAGATATACCAAAATTAAATTTAACTCAGCCGCTGTTTGAGTTTGATTCAAACAAGGTGCTTTATTAAAATTAGTCCATAATTATATTAATTAACTGTGTAATACAGTCATTAAAAGGGTTGCCTTTATTAATATTATGAAAGTTGTCGTGATGATAGAAGGTAGCTAGTACATAATGAACGGAAAATATGACGTCATATTTTTATTGTTATTGACTGCCTCGTTGGTCTAGTGGTCTCAAGCGCGACTGCTGAGCATGAGGTACTGGGTTCGACTCCTGGGATGGGCAAAGTGTTATTCGGATTTTCCATCTGGAATTTTTCAGCCCGGAGCCTGGATTTGTGCCCGGTTGATGGCAATAAGCTCGCCCCCTATTACATGGGACTCCCACGTAATATTAATAAAACACACCTTCCGTTACATAAAGAAAAGGTTATTAAACTTTTTATTGAAATCCTTAGAACGGCCTTTCCTTTGGTGTCCAATTTTACCATAAAGGCTCGTGCACACTGGCGCGACGCGACAGCCCGACACAAAGGCGCCGCCTGTCGCGCTGCACGCGGTGCCTTTGTGTACGCTGTCGCGTCGCGCCAGTGTGCACGAGCCTTAACAGAACATAACTGGTGATGTCCGTACTAAAGGTTTAACTCTGCTTAACTCTTCGGTGAATGCAGGGGTGTTGCTACGTTATGTAATTTTTTATATGATTCCTACCGATTTTACCTTTATTTTACCTTTACTGACTGAGCAAATAGCCGGATTTTGTCTATTAGCAATAAACAAAAATATGTAACCAGCCTTTGTTTTGAGCCAACGCTTAATCCATGCTATAAAATTTCGAAACAAAATGGACACTGTCATCAATAAAGCTAAGTCAAAAATGATCTAGGAACTTGTGATTAGCTAGCACTCAAAAACAATCCGTAGCTTCTCGAAAACGAGCAGAATAACCTATTTATGCATCAAATTCATACAAAAGGCAATTTCAGTGCGTTATCAGAACAAAAAATATCTAATAAACGGATTACAACGCAGTGAGCGGATTTTTTGTGAAAGACAAAAATTTATATCGAAATTCTGCGAAATAAAAATCAAGACTGTGAGTCCTGAAAAAGGCTTTTTCCTGATAACAATGATTTGCGAGAAGTCCTATCAGGTATGAAAACATAACTTGGAATTTATTTCACCCTGATAAAGGGAAATTTGTAGTATGTATGTGTATGAGATCGTATGTAATCTTCTTCCAAATTTTTTTTTAAGGTCTGATTTACGTTAGCAATAATCGTGGGTAGCTACCGATTCATGTGGTTTTTTTTTTACCACACGATATCATTATTTTTAATACAATTGGAAGATAAGAACGTACTTTTAAAAATACGAGTATACTTTGAACTGTTGCAATGAAAAACTTTGTTTAAATGGTAAACCAAAAAAAATTATGAACTGATTGTAGTTATTTTTTTATTCTTATAAGCTCTCCATCTTCTTTCCCTCGACTGTCATCAACAAAAAAGAATTTTTAAAATCGGTTCACAATTGACGGAGAAATTGATGAACATACATAAAAAAAAAAACATACATTCAGCCGAACATATAACCTCCTCCTTTTTGGAAGTCGGTTAATAATAATATCGATGATCTGAGGGGTGATTCCCGTATTGTAAAGAATGTTCGTATTGTAATCTCAATCGTAATCTGTAGAAAAAACCCTCAACTGCAAGTCTTCATGATAGGTCGCTGTAGTAAACGCTGTAGGTTAAACAGTAAATGCTCCTTTTTTATTTTTTATTTTTACTGTTTGTGTTTCCTGTGCGTGTCCCAAGTAATATATATATCTTTCTTTCTTTCTTTAAATATTTTTTCTTTCACCGCATAGTTATAGTTTTTGACGTTGATTGTCTCTGAAATTAGATTGCGACATTAAATTGGACGTGTCTTAAGTTCAAGAATTATATTACGAAATAGGCGTGATAATAGTAGGCTATGTCTCCCTAGTGCTAGAACGACTTTAATGCGCCAAAGTGTCTGCTACATGGCGCCAGTCATTTATAATAAATTACCGAAGAGTTGGAAAGAATTCAAGTTGACGTTATTTAAAAGAAAACTTCGAATTTTTTTAGTAGACAAAGCGTATTATTGTGTGACGGAATTTTTAATGGATAAAGGAATTTCTTTATGACTTCTAAAATTAATTGAAAATATGACATTTAATTTTTATTTTATTTAATTTTTATTTAATTCCAATATAAAATAAGTTGACTGTTGTGTTTAATGTAAATTACTATTGAAGCACTTCAAAATTAAATTGTAATTATAGTTATTCAACCTTTATTATGGACATTGTATAACTTTATTATTAATGTACTTAGTATCACTCGTGTATCTGTACTTTTGCATGCCTTCTGGTGAAATATGGCTGTTGCTAATTATATGTTTTATGTCACCGTATTTTGTACCCATATTTGCGAAACAAATATCTTATCTTATCTTCATATTATTATGTTTATTAATTTCCCCAGGTATCATGGATACGACATCGTGACATCCACCTGCTGACGTCAGGGAGGATGACGTATACGTCAGACCAGAGATTCATCAGTGTACACAACCCTCACACTGAGGACTGGATACTGAAGGTGAGTTAATGACGATGATGTTTATTTTGGTACCCCCTCAAATAGAATAGAATAGAATAGAATACTCTTTATTATGTACACCATAAAAATTACAGTTATAAATGTAGAAATTAGCCAATAGCAATGTGTACACCGTTGGATAGCCCTTTTTAAACTGAATTCAAGTTAAAGTGGTACTTAATACAAATCCTATTCCGTTCAGAGTTGTACTGTACCAAACATACCAGTTTTTTTTTCTACATATTTCATAATTCACTGCCCTTTTGAGCATCATTAGGAATGTGTAGATATCAAACACTACCCAGTTATCGATCATGGGTTCACCCCTCTTCCTTTCTTCCTTCTAACGGTAAATCTTGGGTTTCTATCAGTAAACAGTGTCTTCAAATAAAGTTTGTAGCATTTCAGCGTGGCACCAAATCGGTATCGCTATGAAACTTCATTCACACTCGTACTGCCTGGTCGGTGGCGTGTCGATGAGGGCGGTGCTGATCCGATACTGGGCTGAAATGTGTGTGATGACCATAAGGACTTTCCTGATATTGCGGGTTAAAGTGGCTCGGAATTCCTCATTTTCGGGATCAGGTCGAGATTCATGCGATGCGTACAATTGGCTGTAGAAGTTTTTAGACTTCCGAAAGGATCTTGGGCTTTGAAACGACGATATCCCCAATACATTTGGTCAACTTTGTGAAGTGGCTCCTCCCAAGTGATTGGACGAACACATTTGACTCCCGATTTTGCCCAATCGCTTCCTCTATTGAGCATATATTGGAGCGTCGGAGATCGCATCGTACGAGTACCAATATTCTCATACTTTTGTTGAGTGCCCGTTGTTCTGAAGAAGTGATAGGTGAATTTTCGCGTCGTTTCGTCATAAGCTCCAGAGTCTCTTCCGAAAGTTTTGGCTTCTAGACCGTACGCATTTTATTTTGCAAAATCGCTTACCTTCCTCCCTGAGGATTTTCACCATTTGATCGAGCACCTGGTTGACGTCATTTGTGGTTTCCATAGCAGCGAATGGGTTCTCCAGGTCTGACTGGAACGCTTCAGATTCTAGTATAGTTTGAAGCATCAGACTAGACTTCATCAAACGAGTTCGCTCAAGCTTGAAGTTGACATTCAGAGAGCCTCAAACAAGTTTGTGATCACTGCTGGTAATGAACCTGTTAATCATCGAGACATCCCTGAATATCTGCTTTTTATCCGTTATGATGAAGTCTATCTCATTTTTCGTCATTGTGTCGGGACTTCGCCATGTCCATTTCCTTTGGGGCTGTTTCTTAAAGAAGGAATTCATCAAGAAAAGCCCCTCTTTCTCAAGGAAGTTGACAAGCATTGCCCCCTATGATTTCTGCTGCCAAACCCGTAGGTAAGATCATACTACCAATTCGTTACAATTCTGTACTCCTACTTTAGCGTTTAAATACTCTATGAGAACGTTGTAGTGGGTCTTAGTGGTGGAATGCAAGGCCTTGGAAATGTCCTCGAACATTTCCTCCACTTCTTCATCCAAGTGTGCCGAGGGCGGTACGTAAACCGGAACAACCTTGAGGCTATCCTCTCGCATAGGTTAACTACGAGATACGATACCCTGATCGAGACACTGGAAATTTCCACAACGTTGTCCCAAAGAGGTTTGTTTACCAGGAACCCAACTCCGCCTTGGGATAGCTGGTCTCTCTCTCTAAAATACCGTGGCCCGATTCAAGGGTTATTGTGTCCTCCCCCTCTTTTCGAACTTTACTCAACCCAAGAATGTGCCACTTTATTTTTCCGAGCTCTTCTTCTAGCTGCACTTGGTGTTCGTCGAGCAGTAACGTGCGTCTTTTACACGTTGTCAAGGTCAGTTGGAAAGTACTGTTGTTACTTATGAAAGAATAATATTAACAATAGTACATACATGCTAAACTGGAAGATGCACTGTGTACACAGGTAGTTGTACTCATATGATATCAATTTTAATACCTTTCTAATGATATATCATTGTTTCCTATTGGAGCGGAAATCAGCTTCCACACATTTCGTGACATCATCTTTAACTTAAGCTACTGGTAACTTAATATTATTTTTTTACGTACAAATAAAGCAATCTCCGTTTAGAAGTAGTATCCCGAAAAACTCGACATTACATAATCCTAAGAATACTTTATCAAAATTTTCCTTGATTGGAGGACGTTATTGACAACTTCTTTTGAGGTTGAGGAGAGTTGAGGAAAGGAAACAATGACAGAAAAGAACAATTCAGATATCAACGGTCAGACCCATTACAGGAATCCTTCAGGCATTGGATGCCAGTATCTAAAATATTAAGTCCATAATAATTGTAATTTAAAAGAATTACTCGTACGTAAGAATCAAGTAATTTATATGTGTGTATCAGCCACTACTTCAATCAAGTCAATTATGAAATTCACAATTATGAGCTTACCAAATTTTCAACAAAATACTAAGAACTTTATGTCTACCCAAATTTCAAAATTATTTAGTCTACGCACCAGACTTTAATTATTAACTTTAGCTATAATTTTCTATATATAAGATAATCATAGAGAAGACTGATCTAAATAGTGATATACAAGGTCGTGGATGACGACATTCGCTTTGACGTCAGTATATCGAAAATGGCAAAAATGTTGCCATCCCCGCCCCCACGCGGCTTATCTTATGAAGTGAGGTTATGTCAAAATGTGCCGTCTCATATTACATTGTTTTTCGTACGATGACTCAGAATAAAGTATATTGGTGTTATTCTGAAAGATTTGGGGAATATACTGAACCACAATAATGTTTTATTTTAAGCCTGATTTTTTTCAGAATCCACTGAATGGCATGTAGGGTTTTTATAGAAGACTAGCTGCGCTCCGCGGTTTCACCCGCATAAGTCTTGATTCCCTGGGAATATCGGGATAAAAAGTATTCTATGTCCTAATCCAGATCATGGTCTCCTCACGTACCAAATTTCATCTAAAACCGTTAAGCCGTTTAAGCGTGAAAGCGTAACAAACAAACATACAATGCCTACAATAAATCAAATCTTGTCTTTTTATAATATCAGTTTCGATGAAAGCTAAGCAATGAATGGATTAGTATGAATATTCTTCTTCTCTCTTCTTGGCTTATTCTGGCTTCTTGGTAATGCGAAAAAATCTAAGATGAAGCGAATCTAGGCAAATGATAGCTAGCCAGCAAGGGTAGTTATAGTGTGGTGCATCAAACAAACAAACGTCGAGTCGACGGGATTTTATACATCATGAAACTATTTAAAAAAAACTGTCAAAAACAGAAATTAATAATCTCCGCATGTCGCAGTTTTCTGCAGTTTGCTTTAAAGCTGCCTGACGTAATAATACCTTACTCGTCTTTTACGACAACTATTACACCGGGAAAAGAGCAGCTAATTCTCTTCAATAAAGCAACTATTCAATGTCATAAGAATTGCAAGAAGAATTTAAATTTTATACAACAATGATTTCTGAGTGAAAGGTCTTCGGTTCGATTCCCAGGTCGGGCAAAATGTTGTTCGGTTTTTCCATAAGGATTTCTCATTTGTAACCCTGAGCCTGGATTTCTGCCAGGTTTATAGTAAATGATAAATGATTTTATTTCTGTAAGTAGGTTTGTACAAACACGTCAGTCATATTTTAAAACCAGATGAGGTCGGCGTTTCCTATCTGACTACTCTGAGAAGAAAAACCGAAATAAACCCAGAGGTCACAGTCTCTTTTAAAGTTCAGATATAATCTTGGTCAGGTCATGTGAAGACCATGTAAATTTGTGTCTGAAATGGAGTAATAGGCTCACCTTCTTTTACATGGAACTTGAACATAACTGGTGAAATACGGGTGTACTGTGAGTAAACCACTGCTTGACACTTGTAAAGAATGTGTATTTTTGTTACAGATAAGGTTTCCGCAGCGTCGTGACTCTGGCATCTATGAGTGCCAAGTCGGTACCACGCCTCCCATTGGTCACAGGATGTACCTATCCGTCGTTGGTAAGTAACTTTTAAACTTGTCTTATAATCATCAAAAAAAGAAGAAGAAAATTACACAGTAGGGCGTGATTGTGAGTCACTGTAGTATTTGTTCTACGATGTATTTGTCCTTAATTGTCTTATTTGGTAAACAAATACGATACCGATATCACGAGTTTTAAACAGGCGCGACACGCGACGCGAATCGCACGCGACTCTAAGGCGCCGCTCGGCGCGCGAGAGGCGGTGCCTGTGTGTCGCGTCACGTGTCGCGCCTGTTTTAGGAGCCTCAATAATGCCCAAGTAAAATATGTACATATTTTTGATGAAAACAAAGATTAACTGATGAATCTTTGTTTTCAGAAACACTCTATTTATATGTGACGGAGAAGATACGTGTTTCTCGTTACTATCAGCTATATTTTAAATACTGTGGGCGTATTATGGGTAATGTTGGTTATTGCGCAATAGAAAACCGTTTGCAGTTCAAATCAAATTATTATTTACGATCAAATTAATCAAACTAGCGAATCACACACTGTAGGTACACGACACCACTATACGGAACGCGTTACAGTTCCTAGGGTGGAGGTACTGATCTCCTCGACGGCAGAATGATAAGTGTCCATTCGTCCCATCAGCGCTTCTCCATCAGCCAGGCTCTGTCACAGCACGAAGTTAGCCGAGAATGCACGTCATCACGATGGTGCTGCCACCTCCCGGAACTCGTGCTGCGCTTCGTTTAGTGTCCATACTAATGACCGTCTCCGACATATGAATTATACAGTAATAGACAGCATGTCTCAGAAATATGTGATCATATTTAAAACAGTAGTACAGACCATTTTCTCCAAGGGACCAACGTCGTAACTGCGAAAATATTATCAGTTGCCTCATACAAAACTTCAATATTTTATGGGAAATTGACTTGGTCTAGAGATATAAATAAAATTAAAACAAGAGCATCATCTTACCTCCTGTTGGCGTCAACACATAAAACTGCTGCATTCCGTGCAAGCTTTAAATTTGCTGCTTCCCGCTGCTGGAACGACTTGCCACCTCCTTTTCGTGCTATAAAAACAGTTGGTACTTTTAGCACTAAATATAAACAACACTTGTTGAGAGTACAAAAGGAAGCCAGTTTCTGAACTCACCCTGGGACTGCACGCAGTTGCTACTGGTGACCTTGCGGAGTCTTGCGTTCCTAGCAGCATGATTTGATTCGATTGTTTTGCTCGATGATTGAATATTTTTCATCCGCCTTACACATCACAACATAGTCAAACACACCACAACACTTCACACTATTTATCTGCACTACTTTTTTGCCATAACTATTATTCACTCACTGTTTTATTAGTGTATCATTACTTTATTTTCATAAACATTCCAAAAAGTATCTTTTTTATTGACAGCCGGTCGGCTGCGCCCGCGTCTCATCGCTTGTCACAGAGTTCACAGACTATAACAATAGTCTACAACATAGACAAGTGATGTTGGAGCGTCGGGCGTGGGTCGATCTTTAGACACATACATGATCATGGTTTTTATTTATTTATTTATTTATATTTGTTTTCTAAACAATTTTGTATTGATTTATCTTCTTATTAGTATTTTATTTTAAAATTTTATTTATTAATAAACCCCTAGTGGGATATAAGGATGTCCGTATGTGTGTCCGTGGCATCACAACGGGCCCTATCAGAATACCAGCGCTGCGGTACTTATTTTTTTTTAAATATCGCAGCTTTATGCTGAGATAGGAGCCTTTTTGGCCTCGCACAGGTTTATTTTTTATTAATTGTTTATTGTTGTTTTTATTGTTAATTTTGTTAGTTTTAAATGCTCCTTTTTTATTTATTTTTTTACACTTTGTATTTCCTGTGCGTGTTCCAAATAAAATATTTTTCTTTCTTTCTTTCTTTCTTTCAATACCTACTCGACCAAAATGTATCAGTGTGATGGTCTATACCACTTATATATGACCACACATTTCTGCTAAACGCTGTATACATTTCATTAGGTACTTATATTTTGTTAATCAAATAAGACAGGTTAAGAAAAAATCACTTTCCTTCATGTTTGATGAAGCGTGCAGCGTCAAATATCAGTAAAGTAAATTTTTACTTCATGAAAATGCAAAACCGCTAGAAAGTCTTTACAAGCATTTTTACTTTTTCACGTGTATGTGGTAAAATGCTCAGTGTATGAATAATGAATTATGAAATATTTAACTCTGTGACCAAGCTTGTATGAAACACTTTATAAAATATTATCCTTTTTAACCCACTTCCAAAAGGAGGTTCTCAACTCGTGTTTTTTTTCTGCTACGCGATATCTCTGGTAATTGTGGATCGATATCGAAAATTATTTTTATTAATTTTGCTTGGGTAGTTTTTCAGTTAGCTTCAATAATACGTATTTTTTCCACTTAGTGAATATTGATGATTTTATAATAACTTCCTGTAACTGTTATTTACAAAGCAAGTAGTGGTACACGAATTTGTGTGGGGTAGGTACCACAACTAAAACGTGAAAAACAAATACGTTTTTACAAAAAAAAAACAACCGATTTCCAAAAACAAACACTACAAACTGAAAAATAACTTTAGTTTCGGAAGTCGGTGTCTTTGGTTGTGTATTTTTTTATTCTGCCACCGACTTCCGAAACTAAAGTTATTTTTCAGTTTGTAGTGTTTGTTTTTGGAAGTCGGTTGGTTTTTTTTTGTATTTTTTTTTTGATTGTGCGAGAAACTTAAAAAGAAATGCATAACGTGTTACCTAAGTCACAATCATTTATGTCTCTTTATTCAGTCAAGTAAGCCTAGAATTTTGTTATCCCTTTTGACAACTATGTTAGGGTCGGCTTCTAGTCTAACTCGATACAGCTGAATTGTTTTTTAGATGAAGCCACTGCCTATCTAACACGATACCAGTGGCGAAGGTCCCATACAACTCGATTCCTACCGGCTTCTCTTTGAAAAATGGCACTGTCTGTTCTATAGACAAATAATATAATCACATTAAAGATAATATGTACTCCGGCTTACCTACCGGGTCTACAAATCTATGAATCCCCGATTAAAACGTTGAATAAAGCATATTACGACACACGGTATAATAAATGTATTTAAGTATTCACTGTGATTGAAATCAAAGCAAGGAAGCTCTGCATGCACTCGAGTTTTTTGCCGTTTTTATTCTAGACTCCGCATTAAATAAGACTGGACGTCGGAACGAATGCAAGTTAATTTATTCGCCTTACTGAGTTAATGGTCCTAAGAGAAGTCTTTTTTAGGAAAATAAAAAATGTTGAATGTGAAAAAGTCACCGGAATGGATCTCTTAAATTTTTATATGGAGTTTCCAGTTCCTTTGGATTTTGGTAATTAGGTCACGGATTAATTTCTCTTGTTTTTTTATAAGTTGTGGTTGATTTTTACTTTAATTATATTTTATTATATTTTAATTCTCTATATTCATGATATTTCGTAGCCTAAATTATATAAGAACTTTTACATTGTTAAAAAATATTACGGTAAAACTTGAAATGTCTCTGATGTCTATTTTCATAATTATGGTCCAAGGCCGGAATTATGAAGTTATTGGTTTTTAAAATTATATGAGAAAAAAATTCTTAAAATGAAACTCGAAATCCTCGTAACATAGTGTCCAGTTGAAAATCAGCGTCAGACACTAGTTGTGTGGCATTAGTGCTGAACTGGGCCTATTTGGCGCAGCCGTGAGGCACACAATACTGTATTAAGTGATTGTTCTTATATTTTTTGTTTTTGTGTGAATATTGTGTGTCTTAACCACCTAGGTTAAGGCACATAAATAGGCAAATACATTTATTTTCTTTCTTTCTTTAATTTGTAAAAAAATGTAAAATCCATTCAAAAATTTGTAAAACAAAAATAATAACTTATAGCAGTTCTAAGGGTGTCCCTCAATCCTTACTCAAGGGCTGGGTAAATAGTTAACAAATAAATGCTAAATCTAATCTAGTATTAATATTTAGTAAAAAAGTGCATAATTATTCAGTTAATTTAACTTAAAGAAAAGCATTGAGAATCAATTATATTAGGCCAGCAATATAATTGCGTAAACTATCAATCACAATCTGAATCATTTTGAAGGATATTGCTAATATCCATTGCTTCATATGTTCCAAAAAAATTGCCTGCTCAACAACGTAAATAACGCAATGAATGTTGTTGAACTGTCAAAATGAAAGCCATTCGTACTGATAGTATGTTATGCAATTACCCCGCTGGTGATGTAATGCCCCTATTGATTTTATGAGTTTTTCGTTCTTGTTGGAGTCAGCGATATTTTTATCACACAGGGTGTTCCACAAAGGTCACAAAATCGTTCAGTAAATCAATATTGATTAAACGATAGTATTAGTTCCATAATGCTCCTACTTTTATTAACTGATTGTGAGTTTTATGATCGTGGATAGACTATGGGCAAAAATAATGGTAACTCAGCAAATTGAGAGGCAAACAGCAGATAATGTTTTGTGGGGCTGATTTTATGTAACGTACAGTCACGAGCACGAATATGTAGCTCTCCATTTAGCAAAATTAAAAAGCAATTTTCCTTAATAGGGAACATTACGTAAAACGCTGCGTAGGGGGCGACACTAGCACAAGCCATAAACAAACCGCCATGATGCACCATTTCATATTTATTAGTAAACAATATAATTAGTAACCTTATTCGCAACACCACACGGCGCTCCAAAACACAGATTACTGACGTTGCTCAAAAACCGCTAAGCTGAAGTGGAACTGGTCTGGCCACGTCTGCCGCATGCCCAATGAGCAATGGGCTAAAATAACTGCTACGTAGAGCCCTGACATAGCCAGAATGTGTCGCGGCAGACCCCATAGAAGATGTCGGGACGAGCTTGAGAAAACAAACGATCAGTGGTCCAGTCTAGCCCTGGACCGAAAGAGATGGAACTCAAGGGGAGAAGCCTTTATCCAGCAGCGGGATGATGCAGGCTAATAGTAGTAGTAGTAGTTTGTTTAGTGAAAACGTGTTAAATTTTATTAGTTTTATTATTACTCATGTATTAGAAACCTGTACTGTGATATTATGGCATCCTACGGACATTTAAAATAGGATGATCTAAAAAACCTGCATTGAAGTACTTGTCAAAAAACTGTTTATGGTTTGTGCTAATGCTGCACTCTGGCGGCAGAACATTGCAATAATACTCCCTATTACTGAATGTTTTATGCTGGAACATAATGTTTTCGAACCCATACTAATACGAGTATGATTATGTAGTAGGTCTTAGCCCACAGTTGCAATCTTTATTTCACGAGAAAATCTCTTTCGCATTATGCTCGTTGTCTGCACATTAGTGACTGCTCGTGACTGTACATAAATCTTTGTATGATAACCAGAGATCGGATATTCGGATGCATATTCACCTAAGTTGAGATGTTGGCTAATATGGGATAAGCTTTTATTTCGAAAAAATCTTAACTTTAACTAACACACACCACCCCTCCTCTTAAATCCTACATACTCGTATTTGCATCGGGGGTTAAAAAAATATTTTAAATAATTATGCATCTGAATAGTTATACAATCCAAGATCCCGGGGTGGGTTATATATTTTTCTTTTTTTAGAACTCGTTTCTATACTATAATTATACCCCACTAGCTATGCATTCCCGGTGTTCCTGGGCATCCCGGGTTTTTTTTACAAAACTATTTTTAAGAAGCCGCTTCCATACTTTCATAGCTAAAAATTAACTTTAGGTAAATATTCATCCGAATATCCTTTCTCTGATGATAACACAATTCATTCCAGTTAGTAATTCAAATAAAAAACGTGTAAAAAATATATGAATGTTTCTCTTCAGACAAAATTTGCAAAAAGCCTAACTAACAAAAATCACACAAAATCCGTAAGTATAAAAATAAAGGAATTTTCAGTGACACAGAATTAGGCATTATTTATGAGCCCGGGCCTCGCTTGTGAGTTAAGCCTGAGAACAAAAAACGTCTAATTTTTCTTCCACATAAAATAATCTAAGGACACCTTATTTATTTAACGTCAGGTATTTCTATAATCTTCGGTTTTCATTAGTATTAGAATAAAGTGCTCGATCACAAGGATATGTTTATCGTGATTTATTTTCACGCCTTGGTTTTAAGGAGACAGGTAAAGGTCTCAACTTTTTAAAGTGACAGTATACAAAATACTCTTTTGCCCCGGTAATATTTTCTCGTTGTTTAATGTTCGTAATATAAAAATAGAAAAAAATGTGCCAACATGACATCCGGTTCGTATTTGGGGTAAATACGAACCGGAAGTCATGTTGGCATTTTCTCTAGCTTAGACGTTTGTGTTCCTGCATATGACGAGATTTTTCAAGAGATGAAAAATCTCGTCTCGATATTTTTTTTTGTGACTTTTTCGTGGTCATGAGTTTTTCAAATACTTACAAAAAAATACGCTAATCTACATTTGATGTAGATCAGAAATGTAAATTTAGCATTAGCATCAAGCCCTTATAAAGTCGTTTCAAAAATATCTCGAGCAACATAATTTTAATCTTCGATCATCAAAGGGCGGTGCATAAAATTTATTTACAGCCTCATCTTTATGAGTTGCGGGTAAATAACTTATATTACTTCCTTAGATAATCGAGACTGAAGTGAGGCGGGATCTTACCAACAAACATTAAGCCATGGATAGAAAAAAATAAAAGAAAATACGTTAATTTGCGGTAAACATGACGCAGAGAAAAACACACAGATACAAAAAAAGAACGTGTACAGACTAGCGTTGAAAATAACATGTAAAATACATGTATCTTTCAAATGCCCCTGTATTTTTCAATAAAATACAGAAACTTCCAGCATGTTTTTTTCTCTTTGATTTTTAAATATAAAAAATACATAGTTTTTAACAAGTATTTTACGTGTATGATTGTATTTTTTAGACGAACGTGATATTAGTATTTTCGTAAATTACTTGTATTTTATAGGAAAGATACAAAGTTTCGAAAAATTTATCCTTCGCAATTTTCAACGCTAGTACGCACACGTCATAAGTCATTATAATATTACTAGCTTTTACCCGCGGCTTCACGCGTGTGGAGGTCGGAAATTGTCCCACGGGAACTTACCACCGAAAAAAAAATTATCCTATGTCCTAACCTAGGTCATGGTCTATCTGTCTGCCAAATTTCATCCAATTCCGTTTAGTAGTTTTTGCGTAAAAGAGTAGCAAACATCCATCCACACAAACTTTCACATTTATAATATTAGTAGGATTTACTAATCCTTCTAATATTATAAATGTGAAAGTTATCCTACTGGATAAGTATAGAAGTATGGGTTAGTTGATCGAAAAGGTATGTGTCATGCAGACTTTTGTTGATATTAAAGGTAGGTATAGTTCAAACGGTTCTGCTCTGATCGAATATTTACCAAATTGAATAGTAGAGTCTGACCTGAATATCAAAACATAAAGTAAAAAAAACTTAGTACCGAACTTAGTAACTAAGTTACCGAAGTTACGAATACCGATCAAATGCAAAAATCGCGTTTTAAGATAATGCCATTTGAAAGTTTGGATGTGTTACCAAACCATCAATTATGTTACCTTAAACTGAGAGCTATTTTCGTAACGAAGGGTCTTATAAAAAAATAGGTTTTACCAGTTCGTACAGCTTGAAAAATTAATTCTAAAGGTCTAAAAATAACATTTTCATCATAACTTCACTTAATATTTATTGGTATTTGCAGTAATACGAGTAGAACGAAATTATTGTTCAGAAAAATAAAAATAAAACCCGAAACTAACGTTTCTCTATGTTTATCAGTCGATTCCATCGTAGTTACAACACATTGTTCCCGGAAACCATTATTTCCTACACGTTGAAAGGAATCGTCAAAATATGCATCAAAATAAAACAGTCGATTTGAGCAGAAAAATTTGGGGACTGTCAACGCGGTCTCCGTGGAGTTGAGCCAGAAAATTTCTGAATATTCTCGTGGGAAGAAACGGGCACATGTTTATGAAATTGGTGACGTATTGGAGCTGTTGCAGACGATATTTTGGTTCAATTTTGGTTTTCCTTGTACGGAAATATTTTTGCGTAATGGTATGTGGGAGGTTGATACATCTGCTTTTAATACAGTTTCTTTGTTTATTGTGACTATTTTCTCTTTATCTACGTCAATATTAGTTATGTCGTACTTTTATTTCTGTATTTCGTGTTATGAAAGAAATATACCTCTCTCCTAATTTCTTTCTATTTTTGTTTGTAATTGTGATTGTATTTAATCGTGAGAACAACTATTTTCCGAATGTTCCTCGGCAAACTTCGTGTTTCGTCGGTCGCTCTCAATCGACTTGGAATATATTTCTTTGGCTTAGGCTATTAACATTTAAGAGGAATTTAAAAAAAGAAGAACATTCATCATTCTTCCAAATGATTTTCTCATTGATGGCAGCTTAACAATAACTGCCCTTAACTCCGAAATAACGCTTTATCATGATTGTTCACTTAAAAAGAATTCTTCTCTTTTAAAAAAAAAATAACGAACCTTTAAATACACGGAAGCTCGTAAGCAATTAATATAATAAAAGGCTGAATACTTAGTTCCCTTTCAGCTTTTTCTCAAAAGTATTTTCTTCGCATTCAAAACTGCTTGTAATGACTTAATTGAAGAAAAAATACCGTTTGAGTGATGACAGACTGTTCTAGCTTGGCCTTAAACATTCATAGTGAGTTAACTTTTTTATTCCAAGGAGTGGTATGATTTAAGAAAAGCGAAAGGATTTTTAAACAAAAACCTTGTTGCTTTACGTTCATGTTTAGCCCTGTCAATTTGTTGCCCTTTAAGACGTTTAAATTGAACAATTGCGGTGAAAAACATCTGATATTGTTAAACAATTTTGACAAAGATGTCTTTTTGCGCTTTGTTTTCAAGTGATCTTCTATTAATATCTTTTCACTTTTTTATTCTTCTCTTTTAGTTCGTTTGATGAACTTGATGCCCTAAGTAAATTCATGGAAATAAGTTGGTAAGCAAATTGACTACCAACTTAAATAAGTCCGTATATTCAAATCAAAACTGTAATTTTATGACAGCCGTATGAATTGGCTGTAACACGGAAAATTGATGTGGGGTATCTATAAATTGTCTCCAAACACGTCATTACGACTAGACACCAAATTGATGGCACAATCCAGCCCAAAAAAATTGAGCCTGCTTTGCGAGTCTTATCTAAATATGCGCATGACCTACCCCAACGGTACGTACGTCCAGCACGTTTGCGCACCATCACAAAAGGTTCGTTAGATAAGTCCGGACAGACCGTTCAACTTAGCATCTAGTGACGTGATTTCATATTCACACGAGCTGCGAGAAAATATTCAGCTTCGAGTTTCAAGTCATCGGTTTTGGCAGTGATAAATATGAATTCGCTGAAGAATATTTTGTGGATTTTAGATATTTTGGATTGTGAGTTGGTTGTCAATTTTATCTCTACTTATGAATGTGCTTTGAATTTTATTATGTATGGATTATTATCAACCAGTCTCTATGACAAACTGTTTTAATTAGGTAACCATCATAGTGTTCCTATAATATTAAAAAAAAAACCTTCGAAAATGAGGTAACCGAGATGAGAATATGAACGTTCTTATGAATAAGGGAATTACCCATCAGGGAATCCTCAAATAATGACTGAAACATACTAACCATTTTTATCTCAAAATAACATCTAAAAGCAATTATAAATATGTAAACACATTTCTATACTGTAAATACAGAAGTTACATCTTTAAGCCCACTTAGTAGCTTCTAAGAGGCTCATCTTGTTCCCGAAGTTTTGACGTTTGACTGTAAACAAATAATTATGTTTACGACTAAAGATTGATATCAGAGCGTCTTTCTTATTAAGAACTTTCAATTGCTTGCCTTTTGATTAGGATGTCAAGAAAAGGACAAATGAGTCTGATACTTTATTTGTTGTTATTAAATACTTAATGATTACTTTTCTTGGTGTGTGCTAGCTGTCACATGAAAATAATTTACTTCAATGTTTGTTTTGTAATGTTAATTACTTATTTTTGTATAGAATCAAGTTCTTCGAACTGAACAGACAGCTGTGTTGCTAGGAAGTTTGCTGCGCCATTTCTTCCCAGCTGTATAATCACTAGGAAGTGGTGAAGGGCGGGGGGACTATAAATGTGCTGATTCTCAGCTTAGTTTAAATACATGACTTTCGATTTTGATTTTTTGTTTTCGATTATCGATAATTGTGAGACGTCATACAAGGATGGATAGACATGCACTGTCTATCGTCAATAGCGATCTATCATCCACTGAAGATAGGTTATTGGGTTTGGCTGTTAGAGTACAGCAAGGATCTTTTGGCGTCTGAATGACATTGACAGGAGGGCGTTGTTGGTAAACATTTGTGAAATTGTCATAGAATTTGCATTGACAGACGAAGAGGGCGGTGGTAGTTCCAATTTTGGCCACGAGCCAAAAAAATACTTATAGAGTTGTACATAAAAAGTGGTTATCAATTCTAACCCCTTGGTTTCTCCAACTAGAGCCCCTGACGACGATCCTGGGTGGCCCGGAGCTGTTCATCAACACGGGGAGTACCATCAACCTGACGTGTGTGGTGCAGCACTCTCCGGAACCTCCACCAGCTATAAGATGGACTCATAATGATGAGGTAAGTAATACTTCTGTTATTTTTATGTTTTTGGGTGGCGAAGAAGTCCATGTTAAATAATCACTGCCACCTATAGGTATTTTGTTATTCCTGTTTGTCACTCTGTAAGGTTAAGGTCTCTTCTTATAATATCACCGTATAATTATGAACATCGTTATTTTATAATCTATCTCTCGAGATTATAAACTATCGAAAAATTGTGAACTGCAACAAACCATTTACAACTTAGCGCATTACTTTTCGATAGTTTATAATCTGTCCATGGCAAACCGACAAATTGTGATTTGGTATCAAACTTGCATGTGACGGATCGCAACTTGCGCTATTACTAAATAACCAAGTAAGTGCGACCATCTTGGAAGTAGCGCTCCCCGGCCGCTGCCGCGGCACCGCTCGCTTCGCTTGCTCGGCTCGAGTTTGGTTTGTCACAGTTATAACCTAACCTAACCCATTTGGCCAGGGTGCCCTGGCTCGTGTTTCGGCTAATGCCAAGACCGACAAATCAGGGACGGTTCACAATTTTACGGGTGATAAAATCGGACAGGTTGTGAACCCTGTAGGTAAGTGCAGGTTCGTTTACAATTTGACGGTTTGACATGGATAGATTATAAACCATCGAAAATTAATACGTTATATATATATATATATTGTAAGCAGTATGTCACTATTTATCGAAAATGTACAATCTGGCGAGATAGATTATAAAATAAGGGTGTTCACAATCATAAGGTGACATATACAAGGTGTAATAATGAAATCTCTTAACGGGTCATTATACTTATCATTACACCAAACATGAAATCACGAAAAAATCAGCTGTTCCCTACATTTAAATTCAATAATTAATTAATTACCTATATATTATATGTGGTTTGAAGTCGGTGAATAAAAATTATGTTACTAAAGCATAATATTATATAATTGTAGTTTGTGCTGTGTGGTTACCAATTTTATTTCTACTCTTAGGAAATGCAACTTTAGTATTTTAGTTTATTGGTAAAAAGTATTTGCTGTTGCTTAACAATCTCTACAACAGCTCACCTGTATCGGTCACCGTTCTAAAACACAACCAAATGCCAATAAGATTCATTAGAAGCGATCCCTTTGTCGACACCAACAATACCCCAAAGTGGACCATTCAATGAGAACCACGAGAATGTATTTATAGCTGGGACTGCCCAATTGTTTTTGACAAACAGTTGTTGCAACTGAACAATTTACATCTGTCCTCAATTTGCATGAATTCACCTCGGAACGGTATCAAATGATTGAATCTGGCAGTTTTGCTCTTGTAAATAAATTAGTTGGTATCGAAACTTTGTCGACACAGAGATGTGCAAGTTTCCTTTGAGAGATGTTCATTTAGCTTCGTGTGTGGTTCCTAAATGTGAAATAGGGGTGAATTCGCGTGACATATGTGTTAGTAATATGGTTGTAGCAGTAGCTATTAACTTTGTACGTTTAACTGTTAATAAAATATATAATTTCTGCTAATTCGAACTGCATCATTTTGTGTATTAGGTAACGTAATCAGAAACACACACACACAAACTCACGCTTTCTTCCCATGGGGCTAGGCAGAAAGTACAGAATACCACCTGCTACGACCCTTACATACTCTTTTTGCCTCGTTTACGTTCATACATCTGCGGCTGTACTATGACGTGTTAAAGCCATCATTGTCCCAGCGTGAAAGAGAGACGGAGCTATATATGACTGAGAGAACTATCCCTTTTTCGTAATGGAATCATGATGGTATTATCGCGTCATAGTAAGGCTACTGGTCATACACGCACGCCAGTTACGAGTACTACGCACCTGAGCTTTCTGAAGAACATCACCAATAAGGTCCTCCTAGGGCGTCCCCTCCCGGCGTTTCCAGTCACATCTGCTTTGTAATCAGAAATGGTAGGGTAATTACACTAGGTATCACAAGGCTTTGATCGACCGACATACATAATATAATAGCATTTCAGGTCATTGTCTTAGAACCTTGAATGATGATGTCGTTTGTCTTCTCAAAAGACCCCTAACCCTCTTTTGTCCCCCTATTTGTCTAATAGGTTATGTCATTGAGGGTCCGTGGAGTTTCTTGCCTGTTCTTCTCCATAGGTACTTACTGACTGACCGACCCCTTAGCAATTCAAAAGTGCCTGTAATTGGTTTATTTGAAATAAATGCTTTGAATTAGAGTTTGAGTGATTAGGAAGGTGTGTGTGATTTAAAGAGGGCTTACGAGTATATCGTTAATATCTAAATAGTTTTTTTTAATATTTAGAGCATCATGATTGTTTTGTGTTATAGAAACTTTCTGTGGTACTTAATATTATAAGTTCTAAATTGTAATTATTTATGGGACAGTCAAGATAATTATCATTTCAGCTACAACACGTCTACTGCTAGGTCTATATATATTTAGCATTTGACGTATTGTGGCTCCTCCTAAATGAATGCGGGGATTTAACTGAAACCAATAGAACGCTAGCATAAACAGCTGCATATCTAAAACCATGCCCTACTTTCAAACCCAGCCGTTGGACCCTTGGCACAAGAATAATAATTACATTTATCAAGCTGTCCACAAACGAGACTACGTGACATTCAGACCTTAAAACTTCACCATTTTGAAAGTCCCCCTCGCGAGGACCAAGCGTCAGCGAAATTATCTCTTCTGTCAACGGCCTGACAAGATATACCTATAACGATGTTGTACAGAAGCCCGCAATTCAGTATTAACAAAACCAGAATATGCTGGCCTCATAATACAGTGAAACACCGTACTCCGCTGTGCCTGATCAAGGTCAAAAGGTTATGAGAAATATGCAGTCGGCTGTACCAAAAATAATGGGCGTAGCTTACGGCGAAGATTTTGCCAAGAAAGCTGGGGTGCATTTTATGATAATTTAAAACTCAAAAGTAATATTAAAAGTTAGTGAGCGTGCTATAAGTAGTTAAGATAAGATTCAGACGCTATGGCTAGAAAAGATGTTACTAAATGATAGTTTTATTTGGACAAGAGAGAACAGGGTAAGATTTTTGTGTATCTATCTATCTCCCCCCCCTCCTACCTTCATTACCTTCTTCCTTTCCTTTTGGCTATTTTGTATGTATGTATTAATTAATGTGATTTATTTATAGTGCGTTTTTTTTGTGCAGAATAAACAATTTTTCATTCTTTATTTTCGTTTTTTCGGACAGTTGAGGATTAATGCTAACGCAACTTGGACTAAATACATTCTTAATTATCCTAAAGATTGTTTTTTATTATCTTAACAGAAATGTAGAATCTACATTGTAGATGATCACTCCTTTTTTTTACTTTTTTCAGTCAGTAAAATATTTAAACTTGGATTTGAAATTGATAAACAGCCTAATGGAATTACAAATCACATCGACACCAATATTCCCTTTATTCCTTCGTTAAATTTCAGTCCCAATTACATTGGCGAAAGCCAAATAACACGTAAAGTTCAAAATGCCACTTACAAGGACATATCTCTTACTTTTTAAGTCAAATGCTTCATGTCACGGTGTTTGTCGAGACGCCAGTATAACAAATGTAGCGACGTCCACCAAATTGAGGGCTCCCCGCCTCACTGGCGCCTTGTTTCAACTTTACTCGCTTTATTTCACGAGGGCCTTTCATCTTTGAGTGTAAATTCTAACTGTTTCGAAACTATTTATGTTGGTTAAACGATAGATCCTACTGTTGATAAATAAATGACGATCGTATAGATTGTTGAGCTATCCATAAGCAATGCGTTCGTCTTTTATTTTAGCTACGTTTTCTTTGCACATAATATCCAGTAACTAAGTCATGGACAGCCAGTGGCTTCATGTAAAATACTGGTATTCAGCTGCACCCAGTTAGACTGGCAGCTGACCCCAATATATGTAGTTAGGATAACCTAGGTAAATCCTAATTTTATTACCCTGTACAAAGCGCAAGACCGATCCTGCATGGAGTATTGCAGCCACCTTTGGGATGGCTCAGCTAAATACCAACTTGCCGCGCTTGACTCAGTGGAACGCAGAGCTAAGAGACTCATTGGCGACATAAAACTGGTGGATGCCAAGTTTCACAGCTTGGCTCATCGCCGCAAGGTTGCTTGCTTGTCGGTCTTCTACAGATTGTACTTCCGTGAGTGTGCCCAAGAACTCCACGACCTCATTCCACCGGCCCCCTTCTTCCATTGGTCATCTAAGCGCACTGCAAGTTACCATCCGTACCTAGTTGCTATTTATTCCACCATTTCGCACTAAGCGCTTCCAAACATCTTTTATAATGCGCACAGCAAATGAGTGGAATTCTCTACCTGCGCCTGTGTTTCCGACCGCATACAACCAAAATCTCTTCAAAGTGAGAGTGAACAGGCTTCTTCTGGGTAAGCTCACTCCATCGTCGACTTTGTGTCTATCATCTGTGACCTAGACTAGAGTCAGGAGCAAACGTATCTAAAATTAAAAAAATTAAAATATCTTTGACAGACTTTTCTTTTTGATCATTTTGATGGTTATCATTTGGTGGTATGGATCATAAAGTGATCATATCATACTGACGGTCATTCTGATACCAACAGGTCTAGAAGGGTTCAGCAGTCGTTTCAAGTTAAATATGTAGGTATTGGAATACAGCCGTCCCCGGGGCGTCACCGAGAAACGAGAATATTCCAACCGAACTTGACGTGCCGGTGACGGCGATCGTTTGTCCACCGCGACCGAACTCAGCAGTTCAGTATGTTAAGATTGGAGATTGGAATAGGTAGGGCATATTTACCTAAACTTCGAGGAAGGAAGTAACAAAGAGTGGATAATACCTCCTCTAAAATCCCGGAATAATTATAACGACGTTTAATTCCCGGGACATAAAACCCATGAATTATTTATTGGACTTTAAATAAAGTTAAAATTATTGATTTTCAAAATCAACCACCACACACCACATCCACTCAACGCCCCTCCACCTCATCGACACTATGTTAGTTTCTTCCTCGAAGTTTAGGTAAATAAAATCTACCCATTCCGATCTCTGGTTATGATAGGTAAAACAAAAGCCGAACGGCGCCTGTGCAACGGCAATATCTGGACAAGATTAAACGTGTTTTGAATTGCCGGCACATCGGCCCGTCACAATCTCGGGCCAGTTCTAGCGGTCGCACCGAACTACTCGAAATTTTCGGCGGCCGGGATTACGGCGCCGGCGCTCTGATGACGGACGTGTGGTGGACACGCAGCCATAGTAAATATATGTATCGCTACTTTGGCGCCGTCGGCTTCGTCTCGTTCTCGATGACGTCCCAGTGACGGCTGCGGTGGACAGACGCACTTACACTATATTTAAAAAAAAGGCATTCAGTTCAAACGATGTTTTTTTTTTCATAACTTGCTTTATTTACCCATCCTAATTAGGAGTTCCCCGTAAGTTTAATTTTGTCTGCAAAACTAAATCTAAAGCTTACCATTTGATAAAACACAGTGAATCCTTCATCGGATAATCTACTGATCAGTATTCAGGTGGGGCGCGGTACAAATGTGCGTCGTGTTTGCACGAAATTGAGCGATCGTACGCCGACGTTTTAACTTGATTCTGTTATATTATGGACTACACAGTTAAATTCAAGTTAAGCTGAAGCACTGATGCTTAAATGCTTTAAAGCGTACTTGATTATCAGCTTGTTATTGTTTAAAGTATTGGGAAATGGTTCTCGAATACAGAATTACTTTGTTATCCCTTAATAATTATTATTTTAGTAGACACGAAGGCAATACCTATTATTTTGTGACATTGTAAAAACTTAATGTTGGAAAATTAACCAAGGGGGTTCTTGCCCGTTCTTTTCCAAAGATATCTACACATTGGAACGATCAACTAGCTTCAACCTTCTGATTATCAGAATGTCTTTTGAGTATTCAAAAGTTCATATAAATGGTATTTACAACTCTACACGTACACACATACAGAAAAGGGACAAGCATTGGTCGCCACGCCTGCGTGTTGGTGATTTCAAGCTAGCTTTTTAATCACCAGAGACCCAAGTGGGAAGATGTAATTCTAACCTAGTAAAGTGGGGCTTCCTCGATGGAACCATAGCAGATTGTGAATGTGGAGCTGTATCACAAACTATGTTTCATCTTCTATACTGTCCTCGGTGCCCCAAAGCATGCAGCCAAAGTGGACTCTTCGCTGCCTCTGATGACGCTGTGGAAGTATCGAAATTTTTGGCCAACAAGAACTGAAATCTGTCGTGCCAGCGACACGAAGAAGAATCGCCAAAGAATTCTGGTTTATAACCTGTGGTCTCAACCCAAGTGACTGTTTCAATGTCATCCAAATTTATTCTAAGAGACCACATTGTTAGCTGACCTGACCTGGGCTGAAATTAATAATCTGACGCCAAAACGAAGTGAGAAAGCATCCCTTCGTGCACGAAACTATTGCCTACACCCTTTATTACTGTCTTAGCCAGACTTAAGTACATTTTTTTATACTAAGGCTGAAATCTATAAACGTTACTAAGCATGTGCTTTGACTTAGATATGTTCCCGTCTTTATCTTGCACTGACACATTTGACAGTTGTGCGACAGGGACAGCAATGTCGTTTACCCTAATAGTACCGTTTCTGTGAACAAGCTATTTCATACCGGCTGAAAATCATAATAATAATGGTCTGCCTTTAGGGTACAGGAGATCTGAGCGTCAGCTGCTCCAGTACAGGGAGAGTCCAAAGTTAAAGCATGTCAATGTTGTAATTTGTGTCCTATAACTACGTTGCCCTACTACTTGTAGTTTTGGATTTAACCCTGATGTGCCAGCGCAACGTCATGTCCATTTACGCAACTGACATATAAATCCCCTCACTTCCATGCAGTTGACATTTTTTTTGGGATAAAGCCGATCCCACAAATCATCTCATAAAATTTTGGAGTGGTATGAAATTACATATATTTTTTTGGTTATTTTTATACAACTTTGACATGCTGTTAATTTAGAATTCCTCTTGGATGTAGTAACTGACTCTCATTCTAATGATTATTGCAGCGAAATTTATTCACTATAAAATTAACCGCAAAACTCGAGCAGTACCTACCTTCGCTACTATAAATATGTGCTAACTAGCGTTTATAGATCTTGGCCTTATTAACATGTTGATAATGTATCTAGTCTTTAGCATTCAATATGGGATTTCTTTGAACTAAATTACTTATGTGACACAGACTCCATGGCGCCTTTTAATAAACAAGATGATTTGAATTCTTGCCAGTTTGCATCGAAACGATTGCCAAGATATGAGGCGTCATTTTTTTTCAATAGGATGTGGTTTCTAGTATATATGTTGGTACTTTATTGAGATTATTGTATGGTTGTATTTTTTTGTAGGCCATTGTATTCATAAGTCAGAGTTAATGAAGGTTCTAGTGCTAAATGGAGTTTATTAAACATTTTTAAAGTATTCTATAGTATATAAAACTAATATCTTAATACCTCTGAGTTTGTTTCGGCCTTTCTTCTCAGAGTAGTCAGATAGGAAACACCGAACTCATCTAGTTTTAAAAATATGATTGACGTGTAAAGGCGTTTGTACAAACCTACTTACAGAAATAAAATCATTTAGCATTTATATTCTAACTTTATTTTCTCTAAAATTTAAACTTAAGTATTAGTTATGTATCTAAAACTGAATCTTTTGTATTTAAATATTTCTTAGTCTGTAGTCCATTCGCATTTTTTACACTTATCCTAGTTATACAGGGAAACCTATTTATTACCTATAAAATACTGAAATACACTTACACTGTAACATACTCTATGTATCGTTTATAGTTGCCTAAATAAAAAAAAGCCCTGGTAACATAAGAACTCAGTAAAGATTATGAAACTTACAGAAATTACTTTTTGAAAGCCATATGAGGAATATATTAATTTAACAAAACAGGAATGTGGCGGCATCTACATTGCTCTATGCGAACTACGCATTTTACTGACGTCGAACAAAATCCTGTATCACGCAAACAGAGTTTACCGCGCAACTAGAATATACATATACAACGTCCCGACATAAAATGTCGGGCAGTTGCCCTCCAGACATAGCACTCGTCTGGTAGGAGGATCCTCCCTTTTCTATAGAGGATGAGTGAATTTTACACCCTGTTCCTCATACCTCTATTGGCAGTGGTAGATACATACTATATAGTAAAAAAATATTCGGACTAGTATCACTAATCAGGGAGCAAACAGAGGAATACTTACGTTAATATGGAATGAACGCCAACGACCACGTGACCGCGTTTCCTCTTATGGCCTGCGCTCACTGGCGGCTAGGCGCGGCAGGGGATCCTTCGGCTTCACTACATGGAAGCTCATTCTGACGGCAACGATGCCGCGGTATGCATAGGCATACCGTGACGTCCTTAGGCATAATCACTGAAATGTTAACTTTATTGTCATACTAAGTTATATTCCTATCCATCGCATAGAAATCCCTTTCCGTGCCAGCCACCAGTGGGGACAGGCACTTAACCTCTGGCACTGAAATTCGCTCTCACATTTTCAACTTTTTTCGAGGTATTAAACTGACGCGAAAAGTCGAGTGACTTCTTAAGGCGCGGAAACAAGCAAATTTTTACATAATTGACAATAGCGCATCGCAGTAAGAATTAAGGTTCAAAACAGCGATGCGTTTGATGTTAGTTGAATCGAATGACCACCAAATTTTGCAGTTATATTTAAATTTTAAAATAAATGCACAGCACAATGGAATAATTTTTAGGTGTTTAGTTAGTTGATTGAATTTACTTTATTGGCATTACATAAAATTGATTGTTTGCGCTCAACATTTTGGAATTATGCGACGATTTTTTTTTTTTCAGTTCTATTTTATGATTTTTTTATCATGATACTATTTTATTTTTATGAAACATTTTTGATTAAGTCTTTTCTTTGAACATTTGGCAATACACTATTTCTTTTTCTGGTTTGTGTTAATTACCAATACGCCTAACTATGCGACAAAAAACAGCGTTTTACGATGTCCAACGTTTGGGGAACGCCTAAAAAGATCTACGCGCGCATTCGCATCCCGCACCACACGCGAGATTCCACAGATTTATGCAGTGAAGAGCATTGAAAGATCCTTCGTGAGTAACTATACTTTATTAGGTATGGTCACCAAATGTGTTAAGTAACCAGGGTCGTCGGATACAGTTGAAGTTTAGTAAGAAAACCGATGGATGTTTCCGAATTAAATTTAATTTGAGAAATGACTTGTTTGTTTTCTAATAATTAAATTAAATTTTATTCGAAAAAATTCATCGCATAAGCATAATCAGCCTATAATGTTCACTGCTGGAACACAAGCCTCCTCTCTTTGAGAGGGAATGGGCTGTAATCTACCACGCGGGCCCAGTGCGGGTTGGTAGATGTCACATGTCTTCGAATTTTTGGTTTGATGTTTTGCTTCACCGTTTTGAGAGCAGTGGTGATGAAATTATTTACACAAAGAAAAGCCTGCCTGGGTTCAAACCTACGACCTACAACTTGTAAGTCGGGGCTGATACCACTGGGCCACCGATGCTCGCTTCATCACGCAAAAACATTCATCGGTTTCTTACTAAACTTCAACTATATCGACAAACCTGGTTACTTATCTCTTTTGGTGACTGCATTTCCGGTGCACCTTGGGTATATAGTCCGTTTCACTATGTATTTGAAACCGTAGTATGAGCCATTTTCTTACAGCTCATACGTCATAGTAGCTTATTTCCAAGCTAATCCTCAACCTATAAAAATACGAACTTTATGTTTATTCAGAAAATTATGAAGTCGTAAATATCAAGCTGTAGCCTTGTTACTGGGGGGTCGTTAAAAACCTACCTACAATATAAATTTATGAACCATTGCAATTTAGTTCAGAGTAATTTATTGCTCTTACTTGAAACTGGGAAAGACCATTTTTTATCGACTTTTAAGTAAGTGCAGGAATTATCTGTAATAAAATTTTACTGTGCAAGTTTTAGTGTTTTTTTTTACTGTGTAATAGTGCTACTTTTCTGTCGTTAATAGCTCAAGTTGTTTAGTAAAAAGTTACTGGTAGAGCTTTGCATTTTGTGTAAATAGTAACCATTAATTAAGCCTGAATATTTGAAATATGAAAAATGCTGTAATTAGGTTTTAATTCAAAAAGTCGGGTCAAAAATACTAAGGAGGTTAGACAGTAAGTTGTCGATCTAAGAAACAGTTTTAAATGCATAAATACAGATAGATAAACTCACGCCCTCCCGGCGTTTCTACTCGCATCTGCCTTGTAAATATCTTTTGTTAGTCGCCTTCCATTCATCCTCTCAACATGACCAAACTATTTCAGCACACTCTTTTTAATTTTTGTCACTACACCTTTTTTAAACCGCACCATTGCCTTATCACATCATTCCTCAGCCTATCATCATACATAGTCACACCACACATGCTTCGCAAGGAACGCATTTCCACAGCATTTATTCTACTTTCATGCTTCTTTTGCCACACCCAACACTCACCTCCATACATAAGCGTAGGCACCAGCACACCATTGTGTTAGTTGTGAATAATTATCTAAAAAAAAAAATTCAAAACGAACCAAATAAAACACTTCCACAAATCAGATATTTCGAACACTGATTGAGTGGAATGACTATAAGTATAGTTAAAACTTAAACAATAGAATAGAATAGAATACCTACTAATAAAAAACAAACACAAAACACACACATAGAGCACACACACACACACAGACACACACACCAACACACACACACACACATCACACAAACACACACACATCACACACACACATCACATAGATTACTAATTATAATCGTCATCATCCTGCCCAGCCTTTTTTCAACTGTGTTGGGGTCGGATATAATAAGTACTTAAATACAACTTTATCTAAATGTAAAAATGGTAAGCATTTTATGAAAAAATCTGATCAATTATGTTATTATTTATATTACTGTTATTTACTTTTTATCCGAATTGAATTGCTAAGTTTATGTATGATTTTATTTTGAAATTTTTATTACTACTATACAGGTATGAGGAACAGGGTGTAAAGCTCACTCATACCTCCATAGAAAAGGGAAGATCCTTCGACCAGACGGTTGATGTCGGGACGTTGTATATATGATAGTCGCGCGGTAAACTCTGCATGCGCGATGCAGGATTTGCGTGACGTTAGTGTGACGTGTAGCTCGCATGTGGCGATATAGATACCGCTACACTACAATTAAGATTTTTAACTTTAAGTAATATGTTAGTTAAGTAACAAAACAATACATTTTGCTGTGCCCTAACAGGGTCTATAACGGCTCTTTGCTCTAAGCCATCTTCCTGCCCGTGTCCCATGTTACTTGGTTTCGGTGCAACAAGCTTTCTTCTTCGATTCTCTCCTGTAACCGTCACGGTATCATTAATCTCCGTGCTCTTCCATATCATGCAGCTGATTATTATTATTTAGTATTTTACAAGGAGCGACTGCTTATCTGACCTCCACAACCCAGTTACTGTGTACCATGATACACCTTGGTAAGACTGGTAAGACCAAATGAAAACATGTTTTTATAAAATAAACTAAACAATGTTGTACATTTTTAGAACCGGAATGTAATCATCGTGGATGACACAAAAGTCCTATCCGATACACACAATCCTGCCTCACGAGATCTCTTAAACCTTCAGAAAGGCCACCGCTTCTTCTAACATCGGTATATCCTGCACCGAATGCGATTCGTTCCTTAAATTGGAACTCATTTATAGAAAGTGCACTGCGTTTGACATCTACTCCAACAATTGGACTTTAGAAAATATAAAGTAACTGCAGGGTACCATTGTGTTGCTACTACGTTATTTTTAACACTAATGTAGCTGTGAGGACCTGTTGTTCGGTTAAAAGTTTTAGTTTTGGCGGATAGTGTACACATACCTAAGACGGAGAATGTACGTGTCTCTCATTATTATCAGCCATATTTTAACTTCTGTGGGCGTACTTTGGGTAGTGTTGGTTATTGCGCAATAGAAAAACCGTTTGCATCTCAAATCAAATTATAATTTACGATCAAATTAATCACACTAGCGAATCACACACTGTACGAACACGACGCAACTATACGGAACGCGCGACAGTTTTTAAACGTGTTCACTGTTTAACCGCCAACAACCAACGCTGCTTTTCTCTGATCAAGCGTTATTTTATAGACTCTGTCGAGTGCCACCTGGTTGCGCTGGCGTCCCGGTTAGTCGAAGTCAAATAATTGATTTAACGTATTTCCGACACACATATATAATTATAAACTTACGCCACCTGCTAAGCTGCTTTTCTACTTTTCGTTTTTTTTTCATCCCTATTGTTGTATTATTTTCGTATTGAATTAAAAATACTGATGTGGATGATGTAAAAAATTGGTTGCATATTAAAATTTGTTCTAAACTATGTTGAACATAACTATAATAAACTATTTTAATTATTTAAAACAAATTATTAAAGTTGACGCAAATCATTTTATGGTCAGACTATTCATTGCTTTTAAATTGCGAAGTAATGTGTTTTTCTTATTCTTATACCAGATAGAATATTAGAGAAAGTCGGTACTCATTCACTAGCTGGGGTAGGTAAGTTCCCTCTTTTATTTTGTAGGTACTTGAAAACACATTTATTAAAGTACGCACTGCCGAAATACAGAATGGAAATCTTTTTTTTTTTTTTGGTGTCCAAGAAAAATTCTATTCGTAAGAATAGAATTTTTCTTGGACACCAATAATTCTACAGTTCATTAAACTAACAAAACAAAAAGTTTCACGTGGACGAAGTTTTCGTGAAATTTCTTGATTTAACATAAAAATCCTTTGACTCTCGGCAACAGTATACTTTTTATCAGTGAAAGGATTTTTGTAATCGGATCAGAGGGCCTAGACAAAGTAACATTCGATTAGCGATGACGCTAGTAGAAAAGCCAAAAAATGCATGGGGTTGACATAAGCTATCGAAATGTCACGTGATCATAGGCCAACGAATATAAATTAGCAAGACACTGTTAACATTATTCGATTCTATGAAACGAATCGACAGCGTCGAACGATTACTTCCATATGAGTACGTAGCCAAGTGGCACTTTTTGATAAGCGTAATCGCTAGTTTTCGATCCGTATGATGGTATAGCTGTATCTACACCACCACGCAAATCCTGCATCGCGCAAGCAGAGTTTACCGCGCGACAAGCATATATACAACGTCCCGACATCAAGCACCGGGCAGTTGCCCACCAGACACAACACCCGTCTGGTCGGAGGATCTTCCCTTTTCTATGGAGGTATGAATGAGCTGTACAACTTGTTCCTCATACCTCTATAATGGAAACATTAGCGAAAGCGATAGCGATTATAGAAATAGAATTGCTCCGAAGCGAATGCCATTTGTCTAGGCCTTCGGTACTTGCAGAGATAACCTTTTACAAACATATAAAAAAACAATATTACCTCTTTATAACATAAGTTTCCAAAAACCTTTTAAGCCTCCTAATATTTTACAAATGACCGACTAACAAGGCTATCATTCACAAATTATATTCATTGAACATTTACTTAGTAAAGTATAATCACTATTTCTTCCACAAATCATTCGTTAATTAATCAAATTAATTTCCGAGTCACAATCACTGCTCGTTCACGCCTCTTTAATTTCTGGAGAGTAGCCAAATTAATAAGTTAGTTCAAATCTTATTAGAATGAACATTATAGACAGCTTTACGATTCCTTGCGGACTATTAAGGAAGTGAGTTTGAATTTCAAGAAAAAACGAAAGAAAGAAAGAAAATACATTTATTTAGCACAGATTACAAATCACACAATACAACATATGAACAGGTAAAACAAAAGCGGGAAACAGGCTATTGTTTTCCGTATTAAACCTTCATATTTTAAAAATAAGATGAGAGAAGAGAAGAGACAGAGAAGGACCGAACGCTCAAGGTCGTTTGGTCGGGGAAGCGACTTAAGTAGTGGGGCGCGTCATTTCAGAGTGGACAAGCTCTACTAACTAGCTAATTTTTCATCGGTTTCATTTCATATTAACCTCTTTTGTTCAGTTTCCAGAATAGGTCTTTACGTTTCAAAATAGCGAGTCAGGGTGCCTAATTAATTACCTTAATACGGTCTATTATGGCTCGCTACTCAATTAGTAGTATTTTTTTTTCTGTTATTTTAAACATAAGTATGTATTAAGTCTGAAAAGAGAGAATTAAATTAATTATATCGTAGAATCTTCAACACTAAAGCTAAAAATAGCATTTCTTGAGCACGCTCAGTGTGCAGCACTTATAAGTTGTGCGAGAAGATCAAATAAATATTCAGTAAGGCAAACATAGAAAATATTTAAGAAGGCTCTGTAAATTATAATGTATTTAAGGGCTTAGCAAATATTCCGTTAAAAAGAGTTTGTTCAAATTTTAAACAAGTATAGTATTTCTCTTTCTGTGTATACGATTTTTTAAGTTCAAAAATATTTAATTTCTGGTTTCCCGATGAATTCATTTGTCCATTATTTTCTAAAAACATAACTTTTCAAAGCCAAAGAAATAAAAATAATCTACTTTTTGAATGCGACGATGCAAAATGTACGTGCCTAAATGACACGGATAGATGGACGAAACCAGTTTTGACTCAATCGAAGAAAAAGACAAAATAATATCACTGTCATGAAATATGACTACAGCAAAAATTCTTGAAAAAAGTTTACACGTAAAATGAAGAGAATTTTAAGCATTACATTTTGCATGGCAGCCCTTTTAGTTATTTTTACTTTCTAGGCCCCGTGAACTGTGAACCCAGTTTTTCTTTGTTTAATCGCCTTTGTGTGTCTAAAATGTTTCACGGACTTCCAAGCACATTTGACGAGTGATAAAAGTATAAAAATTGTTTTAAGAAAACTAAATATCGCATCGGTTGCTTCTGAAATCGGAATATCTTAATATTCAGTCGCTTGCAGCAGCAATATTGTACGAGTAGTTTTGACGTTTTACGTCTCAAATCTCGCATGCCTCGGGAACAGCTATCTGTAGGTTAAGAAAATATTATTTATATCGCGAGTTCTAAATGTTTACTTGTGAAACTGACTAATAAGTTGTAATAACTTACTGGCCTGAACAAAAAAATAATAATATTTCTGATAATGTTGTTACCATCCTATATGCATGTCTTTTCTTGTATGTATGACACATGTTTAAGCAAATAAATATTATCTTATCTTATCTTACCTCATCATAATTATTATTTAAAACAAAACTTTCGTAACCCACATGCCTGTTTATTATTGTTTACAGCTTAAGAGCGGGGAACACGGGTCCACTAGCACCACTCCTTAAAAAAAATATTATCTCGTGACTGAAAAGGAATTTTGAAAAACGATCTAAATGAATGTGGCCGCTTTTGTTTAGATCGAATTTTGTTGCTTCGTGTCTCAATATGAAAGTTTATAAAAGGTATTAGAAAAATCTTAACACACTTACCGAGGTCGCTTACTGAGCCGTTTTTCAAAATTCCTTTTCAGTCACGAGATAATATAATAAATAATATAATAATATTTTTTTAAGGAGTGGCGCTAGTGGACCCATGTACGCCCTCTTAACTCACGAGCTCTATTCAGCTATCACGTAGCAAACATGTGAGCACATGATTATAATAGCAAGTTCCTCCAATATAATGATACGCTTGCTGTTTTAGGTATGTCCAAACCAGCTTGTTTGGTTGGCCCTTATCATAACCTGCCTAGCTTTCTCCTAACTGTTGGGGTTGACTTCGAGTTTAACCGGGTGCAGCTAAATAATAGTTTTTTAAATGGAGTGACTGTCCATCTGATCTCCACAACTCAGTTACTGGGTAACACTGTACCCCTTGGCTTGACTGATTCTCAGTATTTCGGCTGTCAAAGATCTACGAATTACAGCCGAGACCAATGGGTTAACGTGCTTTCCGAGGCACGGAGGTGTCTTGGTAAACTAAAAATAACCATTCTTGTGGTTCCCCGAAAAATAATACCATTACCTTGAAACCGTTTTTTTTTTCGTAGGAGATCAACTACGATTCCCCCCGCGGAGGGGTGTCAGTCATCACAGAGAAGGGGGAGACCACGACGTCGCACCTGCTGGTACAGAGAGCCAAAGCCCCTGACTCCGGCAGGTACACCTGTGCCCCAGCTAATGCTAACCCGAGATCTGTGCTCGTCCATGTACTAAGCGGTAAGTTAAGTTCATTAGATATTTTCACTTTTTGTACACAGGGTCAAATAAAATTAGCTAGCGAAATTCTGCAGACGTGATGGGCATAGATATCTAAAATTTTGAAGTTTTACTTTGGCGGGCCAACGATCGCTACGTGTTGTTAATTGAAATTATGAGTTTAGTAAATTTAAATATCGATACTAAAATTGACTACAATAACTGCGGTCGATGACTCCACAACAAAAACCAACAATTTTTTTTTTTTTTTTTCATCGGGTTTAGCTATCGATATTCATTTATTTGCGGAGTTTCGTTAGCTAATTTAACTTGACCCTTTTTAATAATACCAGTCTAGTCAATTACGCAGAAGTGTATGCCCAAATATAAGTGCACTCCCAGATTTTTTACTCTCATAGTCCGATGGGACAAGAAAATTTCGTATGTACTCAGAGAGCGGTTTTATGGAATTCACTCATGTCAGACAGTGTTAACGCGATCTTAATTTAGTACTTCTACCAACATTTTAAGAAATAGTATAAGAGCAATCTTTCAATTTAACAGCCTAACAACTTTATTGTGATACCTAGCTTAAAAAAACGGCTAACATTAAGTATTCTTAAAACTTACGACGCTAAAAAACACTATGCTGTTTTAAAAATAAAAAAACACTTCACTTCGGAAACACTTCAGTTAGGAATCGTTATTTGTATCACAAGCAAGCATCGTATGTAAAATATTTTTTATAGCATCATCTACAGCATAGTTTATGTAACTGGATGCCAGTCATTTACTAGTAACTTATAGCATTGTCCTAATTTAGACACCAATCTAAATGGTCCTCAAACATTATGACCGATTTTTTAAGTACACTTTGACATCGATGAATTTTATATACACAATGACGTGAGTATTTACTTTGTAAAGTATTATATTATTTTAATTATTTTGAATGTGAGGACTATGTGGGTCATTGCTTTTGTGTTTGTTTTTCTCAGTTAGTTTTAATCATGATCTGGCACTTTGAGTAATTTATGCGGCCCACCTAAATGTCCTTTCTTTGATATTGTTCATTGAATCGTTAAGCTCCTTAAATTCCGAGTTGAGCTGCACGATTATTGACAAATGCGTGCACTGACTGGACAGGTCCACTCAATCTGTTTGGTTCTTTCTTCAAAAGACCCTTTCAGACACTAATGTACATGGTCTTGACATGATCTGACCAAGGTTATGTCTGGACTTTAAAAGAGACTGTGACCTCTGAGTTTGTTTCGGCCTCTCTTCTCAGAGTAGTCGGATAGGAAACGCCGACCTCATCTAGTTTAAAAAATATATTGACGTGTAAAAGTGTTTGTACAAATCTACTTACAGAAATAAATCATTTATCATTTAATCTTAATACGTATTTATTTCAAAATTTCATAGTTTACCAAGATATTGCTACATATATTATAGCAGATAGTAGGTCGTTGCGGTCTGTCAGGGCAATCAAATGGATATTTGCAGAATCAAATTACTAAACAATATCTTCTTTCTCAGGTGAGCATCCAGCTGCAATGCAGCATGGTGGCCAGCTCCGCCTCCAGTACCCACTGTCTGCAGCGCTGCTCAGCGTCATCGTCACCCTCATGGGCTGCTAGTATGAATAGCTTCACAGTTTTGTATTATATACCTTGAATAAGTACGATGGTAGCATCAGCTCCATCTGTCCTACAGCATAGTGAGTAAAGGGAATATCTATGACCAAAACCATTCATTATGGTCTTGGTGACGTGATTCCTTTCTGTGATCATCCGTGTTGCTGTTCAGCAACTTGGATGGGGTTGGTTTCCAGTCTAAATAGATCCAAATGGAGCATTATCTGACTTTTAGAACCCAATAACCGATATTTCAAGGTTAAATGATCTTGTTATTGAGTTTATGATCAATGGCAGCTGACGCTCTTTTGCGGAACTCCATTTGTTGTCTATTCTGTGTACAGTACGCGGTCGTATTCAAATATGGCACATCGAGTTTAAAAAAGTAGACTTTGTAGAACGTCGTCTCTTTCACTCATACCTATGTGTCAGTTTCTTTCAAATCTCGATGTGTCACTTTAACGCCTGGGTATTATAGAATTATTTCTGGAAGTATGACTTGTAGCGTCCTCTGGTCATCTTCAAGTCATTGGACGGTAGTATATCCTGAACATTTTGTATAATATACTTAAAATGTATGATGGCTAATTTTTACAAAAAAAATAATATGTTTAATATCATTGATCGTAACAGTCTTCTCATCTGTAAGTTCATGAACTTAGATAAGTTCGTCATCTAAAACATAATAGGAAATTGTAAAATTGATACTTATAAATGACTTGTCAGTTTTGTATCAGTCGATTACGAAGAAAAAAAGGGACCTGATTTTCTTGTTGAAGATATATTTCCATACCTTCCACATTTTGTGCTATACGAAAAGAATATTGTTGTACGGAATTTGAACAAACTAATATTATGATCTCATCTAATTTGACGTATGCTATCCACAATAATACAATTATCATATTCCACATAACTAATCAACCATAAACCAACTTTCGGTAAATAATAAAATAAAATCGACAACCCGATTACGCAACGGTACGTCAGAATGATTATTTGTTCATAGGTTCCCGAATTCTCCCAATAATCTCACTGTATTCTTGTCAGATCTCCCAAACGAGGCCGATTCATAAATAATCAATTGACGATGTTGCCCACGTTAAAAACGTCAAACGGTAATACATATAACTTGAGACGTAATTTTCTTCTCGAGACCAGTTCGGTGACCTTTGAATAAGTGCGAAAATGATATCAGGGGTCGTGACATAAAATTGATAGAAGGTTTGGTCGAAATGGTAGATTAGTGTTGGATATGAAGATTGTCTGTTTAGCCTTTCCCCACATATATTATGTTGCGGTCGGCTTCTAGTCTAACCAAGTACAGCTGAGTACCATTATTTTACATGGAGCGGTTGCCTATCTGACCTCCACAACCCAATTACTGGGTAACGCTGATCAGTTGGTTTTAATAGCATCAGACAAAATGTAAGCTCTTTCAAGTTTAATCATGAACTTTAAAAACGTGGCTTTTGTGATGAATAAATTTCAAGTGAATTATCTCCCAGTTATTAAATTAGTTTGATTACAAAATCTAACTAACCAATGTAACCTTTAGTTATCGCGTCATCTTGTTACATTCCCTAACACAAAAACTTGTTTTAACAAAGTCAATATTACGGGTTCAGAAATTGGGATTCTTCTAAGTGCGTGATTGAGTAAATTGCTAGTGACGTAACCAGTGACGTGACGCTGGATGCGTTCTAACATTTTTCTATTAAAACTATGGCGGTAAAATGAGGAAAATACATTTTGTTTCCGTTTTAATTAAGTAACGAAAATGAGGTGTGTTTTCTAGAGTAGTAAATCAAGGGCTGGACACTAATTTGGCCAGATTTCTCATATTGTTATACGGGAATTAGGAAATGTTGCATTATTATTGTTGAGTCAGAAAATTACGTCCAATATTGAATTTAAGGGTTTTTTGTATACGAATCCAACGAACCTTAATCATTAAATATCAATTTAACAAAGAAACTCTGATAATTTAGGACTATACTTGAAAAAAATATCAATCAATTTGTGGTTTGTTAAATTAAGCTTCGTTTAAAGGGAAAACGCCGCAGGCGAAAGTGTAAAAAATAACAGTAATTTTCCGATTGCCAAATATAGATCTGATAATCGAATCGGCATCGACAGGATTTCGGGAACTATCGAAAGTTCACGATATATTCCTTGTTAGTTGGATATTTTCGTCGAAGGCTGTAACTGCTGTAATATTATTATGATTCATAAGAAAAACAAGGAAGTAAAGCGCGTAATACTTTTTAATTCAAGAACACTATGGTCCTAGTTGATATTTAACTATTGTTATTTTGTAACATAATCTAAGTAGTCAGTAGGATGGCATCCTAACAACTTTTAAAATTTCCACTGTCTGAACTTTGCAAGAATATAGGAGGCAGGGTGGTTTGTCGTCTCCCCGGCTCTTCAATCTATATGTAAACGACCTCATTGCCGAGCTCAGCAGCATGCGTGTCGGATGCAGGGTAAATGGTGTAAGTTGTAACAACATCAGTTATGCGGACGACATGGTGCTGCTGGGACCGTCGCCGGGAGCAATCGTGGAGTTGCTCAAAGTATGTGAGACCTACGCTGCTGCACATGGAATGGTCTATAATGCCAAAAAATGTGAATACATGGTCTTTGGGGTCGCGGGTAAGCGCAGGGAGCATGTCCTCGATCTTTTCATAAACGGTACGCCAATACGTAGAGTCACAAAGTTTAAATATCTTGGGCATTTTCTTACCGAAGACCTCAGGGACCATTGTGACATTGAGAGGGAGCGCAGGGCTCTAGCGGTCAGGGGTAATATGTTGGCACGAAGATTTGCTCGGTGTACAGACCAAGTTAAGATAACGCTTTTTAAAGCGTATTGTCAGAATCTGTACACCGGGAGTCTTTGGGTCAACTACTCGAAAAGATCGCTGGATGTCCTGCGGGTCCAATATAATAATGTTTTTAGGATGCTGTTGCGACTGCCTCGTTTTTGCAGTGCCTCAGAGATGTTTGCGGTAAATCATACCGATGGATTCCATGCCATCATCCGCAAAAAAACAGCCTCACTCTTGAGCAGAATAAGAGGCAGTCGCAATAGTATTCTGATGGCTGTGGCGACAGACATTTCCTCCGCCGTAATAAGGCAATTTGTGCGAAGGCTTATTCCATAGTCTCTGGGGGTGTAGTTGTTGGGTGGTCTTCGCATGAATTCGTCTTTAGTTAAGTCACTAACAATAGTATTTTAAGTGTATAACTGTTACTAACAATCTATGGACCATATAGTTGCCCGAAATAAAAAGATTTATTATTATATTATTTTATTATTATATAACGTTTTGATAGGATCTTTCTTATAACTTAAACTGGCCGTTTAAAGTTTTATCTTATCAAAGTTTTATTACTTTCCCTTACGACCTGAGCTACAAACATGTTTGTCGAATAACTATTTTATATTATTTCTAGGCTTATCTTTACAACTGTTGTTCAAATTGACCCTTTGAACGTACTTTTAACGCACATAGCTTTTGTTAAAAGTAAAATATCACAAACTAAAGACAGTAATGTCATTTATAATAAAAGTAATGTCATTGTGAACATTAAACAATATTAATAAATTGTGGTCCACTTAATAGCGGACCCCAAAAATGTACCTATATCTCATTAAAATGGCATTCGAACCACTTGCCGAATCTCAGATAATTAACACTAAAGTGATGTCGACTAAAATAAAAACCAACAAAGCGTCTGCCAGCTACACTGTTGTTTATCCAATGAGCGTTAAAATGAAAAAAATGAGAAAGCAATTCAAGTTGAAAATTGTCTTATAGAAATAATTTATTCAACAGTCTCACTTGAAGACACGTCGTTCCAAGACAAGTCACTTCAAAGCGTACATCTTAATTTATCAGTCAAGGGTGAAACAGCCTGGTAATAAATTATTTCTTAAACAACCCCTGACGTGTAACAAGTACTAATAGATTGTCCATGTTAATTAATTCTGAGTTTGCTTTTGACTGCCTGTGCTCAACTTACATTCGAAGAAGTACATGTTGTGTGTATTTAAGCTGGGCGCTTACGTTACAACTTAACACAGACTCGGTAAGGCAATTAGTTGGGTAACAAACCTACCGTAGTTTTGGATATATGAAGGTCAAAGTCCGAATTGACCTATAGGTGTCCTCAGGGACATTACTTCGGCCCTGTAATTTTGGGCTAAAATTATAACCGCCTCTTGACCTTCTTGTGCAAAGTCATCTAGAAATTGAAATTGTGTAAAATAGTTCGATAAATTCATACGACTATTGGATATTTTATGCGAAGAGTTAACAAATCTTCTATCTTAATAAAAATAATTAAATGACTATGACAGAACGATTGAATGTATTATAATTCAACAATGATTGGTTGACTGCTACGCGTTTTCAAACGCAATGTACATAAACTGTTATAAAATAAAAAGACATGTAAGTCCATATGAATGTAGTTATTGTTAAAAGAAGTTTGTTGCATTATTTATTGATAAAATATTAAGTACATCATTCATTATCTTTGACTTCATCGAATCGCTATAGATTCCACTAATTATGAAATCAAAATTCAATACGATTGCCGAAAGTGATTTTGGAGGATAACAAAATGACATACAAAAATATTGCACCAAACCTATTAATATAAAAATACCATTTGTAAATAAGTATTGATAAAGTAGCTATATAAAACCAACTCGTTTCGTTGTGTTTATTTGAAGCATTTAATATAACTACTAGTTTAGTACCTATGTTAAATTTGATTAAAATATGGATACATAAAATAAATTAATACTTTTAAAAGGTATGAAATATTAGTAATAAAATTAATATAACGATTTAGCTTAAGTCTAATAAGTCATCCAAATCGATGGCTTAGATTATAAGGCTAATTTAAGTTTTATGATTATTGTTTTTTATAGTCTATCGATGTAATACGGTTGTGTAAATACAGTATGATATAAGAAGTTATTTAAGAAAATAAATCTATTGATCGTCGGATTTGTTTTGTTTTATTTACTCAATACATAAAACGGCGAAACCTCTAGAACTGCTTGCCCACTTGTAACAAGCACGCCAATGAAAGAAGGGACGCAGCTTAAAGAAGTGTCGATCAACAAACAACTGGTCAAATACGGCCATTTGGTAAAACCTCGCTGTTGGTGATAGCAGTAAGTTGATAGTGGGAAAATAAAACATTTTAGATCACATAATATGAGAATCTCAACTAGCATGCCTGGCAGGTAGAAACTTTACAAATAATTCATGCGTGAGACACGCACGCGAGGCGCGTATATGAAATGTCATGCCGTGCTACCAGACTGTCTAATCTGTCTATACTGCCATATAACACCGAAAATAAATGCACATGTAATTACTATTATAACGGATTACTGAGGAATTCATAGGAGAAGCGGTGTCATGTGGTTTAACGATTGGATTTTTTTTTTGTGGTTTGGAGAGTTGGAATCTTGTTGGAATTTGTCGATTGGAAGAATTGGCACTTCTTTTTCTGAATGATTAATATTGATTGACAAATTAATATCAACCAATATTGAAAGCCTAGACTAGACAAATCAGGTTAGCCTGTCTTAATTCACTACTGTTATAAGTCGTATAGCACACATCAAGAGCTCGTAACTAAGTGTAGATTTGGAGCTCCATTTGAGTTTGAAACTAGTCGATCAACTAGTAATTCAAGCTCTAGCTCTATTTTGGTACTCACCCTAAGTAACAAAATAGCGCTAAAGCTTGAATGCATGATGAATAGGTATGTCTCACGAAGATAATGTAGAATTAATTTAAGTTCCTGTACAGGGTGGCAATTTAGACCCCTGCATCGTCAACGGGGTGATTGAACTCGTCATACTAAACAATATTTCCCATGAAACATAAGTATGATGACGAATTCAGGTAACTAAAGTTAAATTACTATTACTATTTTTAAATAACGCCAATGACTACTCGAACAAATTACTAGATTCCCAAAAAAGGTTTCCTTATCCGACCTAAGTCAAACCGGATCGAGCTGAGTCTCATCCTGGGACGTCCGAACCTCATTAGGCATACAAGGGAAACCACTCGAAGCTTCCCCGGGTTAGGGTCTTCTAATTACACTATATCAGGATTAGCGACCGAGTTAAAGGATGCTTATGGTTGACTAAATTTTGGAACAGACTGAGTTAAGGTGCGGTTTCGATGTCACATTTTGTCATGATCCATAAATTTAAATGGTTTTGGAAACGTCTCTTGATAAGTATTAAAATAAGAAGTAAAATCATTTCCTTTATCGTTTATTTCTACAGTAATTATCTTTTTCATGTAGGTATGCTGCATTGGACATCCTCCAATGCAGCATACCTACATGAGAAAGATAATTTAATCTATCAAAACTTAAATTGCTACAATAGTTTAAGCTACATTTCCCTCTTTTGTTACAGTTTAGTGAACTCGACATATAAAAGCAGACACACGCTCTGAACTACTCAAAAACATTTTAGAAACACATAGAATACAAAAAACACGCCGAATTTAACCCCCTCAAAGCCACACGTTTCTAAAACAACACACAAATTACAAAAGAGACAGAAAGACGAAATTGACGACTGACTACGCAACATTCAAACCACTCAGTCGTCTTTCAGTATTGCTCCTCAATTTTCTCGAAATATATAAAAAGAGAGAGGATATTTTATTTATTGACTTTGAGAGCGTTCCCGCGGAACCCAATATCCGAAGAAACGAAAATGGTACAATTTACAGTCGTATTTCAAACTTGTGTTAGTTATGAATGAGTGATAATATTTCAATGATTTGTGCTTTGGGATGAGGAATTGTGTCAATATGAGGACGGAGAACTTTTTTAAATGAGAACGCGACTTAGTTTTCATCAGCTATCATAATATTGATGGAAACGTAGTTTTAGTCCGTTGCTATTTGTATATGACGGAGAAGGTACATGTCTCTCGTTATCATCAGCCATATTTTAACTACTGTAGGCGTACTATGGGTAATGTTGGTTATTGCGCAATAGAAAAACCATTTGCAATTCAAATTAAATTATACTTTACGAACAAATTAATCACACTAGCGAATCACACACTGTAGGTACACGACACAACTATACGGAACGCGTGACAGTTCCTAGGATGGAGGTACTGATCTCCTCGAAGGCAGAATAGTAAGTGTCCACTCGTCCCATCAGCGTTCCTCCATCAGCCAGGCTCTATCTAAACACGAAATTAGCCGAGTATGCACGTCATCGCGACGGTGCTGCCACCTCCCGGAACTCGTACTGCGCTTCATTTAGTGTCCATACTTATGACCGTCTCCGACATATATTTAATACAAATCCCAATTAAACAAACAAATTTTTTAATTTTGAAATTTTATTTATTTGGTTTTATTTGTTAAACCAGTTATGATTGACATTTTGCTTTTTGTTTAGTATGACACAATTTCCGTGGAAACAAATCAGTAGAATATATTATGTCATTTTCGGATGCAGCAATTGATTGGAGAATTTTGAAGTGTTATATTTTATAATGTATAAGCGAACTGGTAATTGTTTTACTACCCTAAGATTAAACGTCACTTGCACATCATAAAACGATAAGTGTAAATAAAAATTCAATAGTGCGTAAGAAAAACAGATTTTTTTAAATTGCCAATGTGTTCTATTTTTGACTACGATCTTGCCTGATGGAAAGCGATGAATGAGATCTACGATGGAACGAGCGAGCCCAGAAGATGCCTGTTCACTCTTGCTTTGAAGGCTGACGGGTTATAGTTGAAAGGGAACAAATACTTTGGCAGAATTCCATACTTGCGTTCCACGTTCGCACAATTGCGTTCCACGTTTGCACACTTGCTTTCCACGTTCGCGCATTTACGTTCCACGTTTGCACACTGCGTGCGCATAATAAATGTGGATGAGAAGAGCCGAGTACTACTACTCTGGACCAATAGAATTAACAAGAAAAAAATAATAGAAACTGAAGAAAAAATTAGTTTAAATATATGTTACTAGTTTACAATCGAGTCCATGGAACCAATCCTTAACACCCGTTCGGATAATTATTCCGACCGACATTTTCTGATCGTAACTACAAGTTATTTGCATTTGCGTACCACGCGTGTCTATTACACGCCCCAGCTCATTGTTAAACTACTAAAATTAATATCTACTGAGCACTTGAGACTGTTCGTGTTTTAATCATTTAAATAATCCCATATAACTATGACGTAGTTTCAGAGTGGGTTCGAATTAGAGTTTTTTTTATTCTGAAGTATAATTTTCCCTTCAATGGGCATTTGTAGCGATGTTCGAGGATGGTGTATGTCCGACAGTGGACGTCGGTTTACTGAATGATGGTGGAAGGGATGTTCCTAATTGTAAATGCAGTGCAGTGTTACTGAACGCAGCATTAATCCTGTCTTTGCTGATAAGATGATCTAAAAACAATGCAATCATTTATTTTGTGGGAGTAACCTCATACGTATACGGCTCGTGGCTAAGGAATAACAGGCCCACGGGTCAATCGATAAGGTAACGCTTGGCGCGGTCGGTCCGTGGATGGGTGACCATCTTTACGTACCAAGTATTACCGAGACCCCTTCATGCCTCTGAAACCACGTTAAGTTGTTGGTCCCAGCGATAGCCAGATCTTTGAGCCGTTATGGGTCATCAGAAGCCCAAAAGTCTGTTAACCTGTCTTACCAAGGGGTATCGTATTACCAGTAACTGGGTTGTGGAGGTCAGATAGGCAGTCGCTTCATATAAAATATTGATATTTAGCTGCATCCGGTTAGACCGACCCATCATAGTTGGATAAGGCTAGACAGATTGATTGATACGTATACCCTCTGACAAGAGAAAGCCAAGGATTATACCCGGCCTATTATCAGCTAAAATTACCAAGGTCCTCAGTACAATAGGAATATTTTCTTAATGTCCCTCGGGAATCATCGCATTTCCGAATACAAACGAATGCTAATTTCCATGTCCATCAAATATTACATTAAATTTGTTTGTTTTATTTTGACGTAACAACAATTAAAGTGCTTAGTTCTGAATTTAAATTATTATACACGATAAATCTAATAATTGATGGTCATGGAAATTAGCTTTCGTTTGTATTCGGAAATGCGATGATTCCCGAGGGAAATTAAGAAAATAGTTTTACTGTACGTAGTTAACGAAAGCTAAAAATCTCTAATGAGTATCTTTTTTAAATATCCGCTGGGACGCTTTTGATCAGTTTGTGAGGTCACCGCAATGCGCCCATGGTGTGAATTTCCTACCAAAACGTTTTCAGAGTTTTGCGCCCATGGTTTGAAAGTCATACCATTTTTTTTTGGTTTTATGTTTATCCTTGTATCACCACTATTAAGCGGTACTTTCCAATTCCATGAATTTAGTTTCATACGTTATCTGTTTCCGAACCGTTTGAGATATGACAACCCTAGAAGGAATTAGTCTATGACATTAAAAAATATCATTTTTGCTGTCATTGAACGAGCGACCCGTCGTGAGTCTCAACTTTGGATGCTTTTAAATAATTAATATTGTACTGTGGTAAGTGGTTTTATTCATGTTTCGTATGAAGAACTAAAACACCATGTTTTTTAAACCATAAAACATATAGGACAACCCCTGTTTTTCTTATTAGAAAAAATCTTGTTGGAATCTGTGAAAAAAGTGTCTTTGTTCATCTTAAACAGTCGTCTACAAACGGAAACATCGTATATTCAAATACAACGCACACTTTAATATAGACCTACTCACTAGCATTCATGAAAAAATACAACGGTCGCAGAATACCAAGAAATGCCGCTTATCGGGTTTGTTTACAAACACTCGACGCGCGAGCCGACGCGTCATATAACGTGTACAATGTAGTGGGAATACCTAAGCGCGTGAGTACAATTTAGTGTTAGAAAAGTCTGGTATACTTTATATACCAAAAGCGTCCCAGCGGATATTAGATACTCATAAGAGTATAACTCTCATTGGTTCATCAGAACAGAATTAATCATAACTGGCAGACCATTTGACACGCAATGTTACAGCAAATTAAAAATTAAATAACCATGCAAAGTACGCAGTTAATAACAACGACATAGCCTAACTCACCTCCATAAACAAGTTTTCAACACAATAAACAACACACACAGGTACAGACAACAGTACTTATGCAAATATTATGTCCACATTAGAGCATCCTTTACAGTACCACGTTGATTTATAAACTCCTTTATAGTCCGTAAGGTTGGCCATAGAACGTAGTTTCAAACTAACTGTGGGACACGGAGATTCAATGTCTACAAGTACATACCTATGTATGTGAAATTATGCGTATTTTTATGGTATTCAGTGTGAGAAAGTATACAAAGTTTGGTTTCATGTTAGTTTTAAATTAAATGATATACAGCTTATTATTGTCAAATTAATAATTGTTTCTATGTTAATTAATGTAATTGGCGTAGTACCGTTTTAATTAACTATTAAATAAATGTGAAGAATGCTCAGTGTTTATAAATGGGCGATTTTCATTTGATTTTGTCACAGCGCTCTCATAGAACTTTAGCTAACAAGTTTAGCAATCGCTATAGATCTGTCAAAAGAAGAGAAAACATTAAAATTAGAAACTTAACAAATTCATATTACCATAATATCACGCAATATTTATTCTCTAAGGGTTGGCAGTACTGTGTGGTACACTCCCATTTCGCAATAATAATTAAGAGGCGAGCTTAAAGGGATCAACCGGGCACACATCCGGACTCTGCGAAAGTACTGGAATAATCTATAATATAGAAGTGGTAAACATAAACAAGGAGGTAAATAAATCGACATCAAGGTTACATTCACTTGAATAACGTATGAGAATTGAGCACACTTTTGCTCTCTGTATAATCAAGTTATGCAAAAGCTACATATCGAAAAACACATTACGATGTCGTTATGTAAATCCCGATGTACGTGAAGAGTAGGTAACCTAAGGCATTTATAGTCGAAAAATGTTATTGTAGAAGATTTAACTTTTCTGTATTGCGTAGGGTGTGTTTCCACTTGGCCGGAAACGAGCGCAGCAGAGAGGAACCGTACAGGAATCGGTCAAATCGACCAATCACGTTGGTTGAAACCTACATATCATCCGTTAACTGCTTCATACATGTGATTGATTCCTGCACGCGTCCTCTCAGTTGCGCTCGACTCCACCTGTGGAATCGCACCCTAAGTCAACATCGAGCCTTATGGGGAATATTACTACAGACGGAGTTTTAATTAGCTGCAGAAAAATGCCACTTGTTACTGTAATTTTACTAAAGAAACAATTCCTTAAACAATCAAGTGGTGACACAATGACATAAGCTGTCATTTTACTGCAGCTAATTTAAAGTCCGACATTTAGTAAAGCTTTGACTACTACCCCACCAAGTTTCACAAACACATCAATCCCATCTTAAGTTCGACCACCTGATTTCCAACTAGCCACACAAAATGATGAATAGCTCTATGACTACTAACAGCGAGACACATCTGCCTAACGTCTTAAACTGTAAGACAGGCCACACGTCTGTCTGTGACAGTTGTTTAAAGGACGTTTGAATTGTTGTTCCCAGTCGCGAATGTTTAATGAAACATGGAAATCTAGAGAATTGAAATGCGTGTGTTGAAATGGGGTTTTTATTTTTAGAACCATTTTTATCGGTGGAGGACTTATAAAACTATGGCGGGTTACTTAAACTCGTATTAAGAATTACTGTCCTTTTACGGACGATTGTCAACAAAAAGATATCAATAACTGAGCCCCCGTTTTTAGGAAAAAAGTCATTGAGTTAATAAAGACTATTAACTGAATGAAAATGAAAGATGAAATAAGGGAAGATGATTTTAAGAAAGTAGCAGACCCAGAATAGTTACGTACAGCAAGGGACAGAAACAAGTGGAAAGCTTTAGAGGAGGCCTTTATCGAATGAGAGCTGTTAAGAGGAACCAACCGAATACCGAGACTACGATTTATTTTAAATTAATTAGTTTTCTTATCTCTATTTTCAAGTTTTAAATAATTGTTTTGTCAATTTAGGTAAAAATTAACAGCAATAAAGGCTTATTTTGTTTATTAATAAATGAAAGCTGGCAAGAACTGTTGTTTTCATTATAACCCGTATATTTTCTCGTATATTTTAAGTAGGATAGCAGCAACGTTGTTTTGTGGCAGCAAGTGCTCATTCTTTTGCAGACGAAAGGCTCATTCAATACAACACAAATCTTAATATACCATTTATTTATTTGTTTTTTTTTTGGTAAATCAATCCTTGTTTACACTGGATACAGACACATAATACAATCTTAAAAGTAGAATTACAGTGCAACAGTTACTAATAGGTAAACATCACGTGCATAGGACAATAATTCAGAAAAATAAACTAACTTAGCAACAAGCGCTAATTTTTGATAATAAAATAGTTCCAAAGACTGTTCTACTACATTAAGATTAAATTACCCTAACAACAGCAGAAATAACACTCCAAACGAGAGATGATTAACACTCTATTATATCTAAACATCTACAGTACAGCATACAGCCAGTGCGGTTCTAACAAGCGCCTCACTGAATATTATTATAATCATTCATTCACACAAACGCAATGACCGACGTCATTCGCACGACACCGCCGGCCATAGAGTAAGAATTGTTTTATTCAGGAAGAGAACCACATAATAATAATTATGTACGAGCTACAACAAGTACATACAAAATTCAATATCGGTAACTATCCAAAAATAAAATTGCAATAAAAATATACTTCTTTCCCAGTCTGCACTAATGTCGTTAAAACCATGTTTGCCTAGCAGTAGGTAGACTTACTGAAAGTCATTGCATGATCAGCCTGTAATGTTCCCACTGCTGGGACACAGGCCTCCTCTCGGTGAGAGGGAGTGGGCCGTAATCCAACACGCGGGCCCAGTGCGGGTTGGTAGATGTCACGTGTTTTCGAATTTTTGGTTCTAGGACATGACGCTTTCCTCACGATGTTTTTATAGTAGTATCTACACCGCCACATGTGACCTACACGTCATACTGACGTCACGCAAATCCTGTATCGCGAGAGCAGAGTTTACCACGCGACTAGCATATATACAACGTCCCGACATCAACCGTCGGACAGTTGCCCTCCAAACACAACACCCGACTGGTCGGAGGATCCTTCCTTTTCTATGGAGGTGTGAGTGAACTTTACACCCTGTACCTCATACCTCTAAATTTTCCTTCACCGTTTTGGGTGCAGTGGTGATGAAATAATTTACACAAAGTAAAGCGCCTGTCTGGGTTCGAACCTACGACCTACAACTCGTAAGTCGCGGTCGTCACCACTAGGCCACCACTGCTCTCTGACTGAAAGTCATTAGAAAAACAAAACAGATTTTAATAACCATCGTCATTATCTTCATCCTACCTAGCCTTTTCCAACTATATTATCGTCGACTTCCAACCTAACCGGAGTCAGCTGAATACCAGTTTTTTACGAAGTTTATTAAAAAAAGAATATTTTTTTTACTTTCTTCTTTGAAATGATATTCTCATTATTTGACATTATATACCTCTAATTCTTATTTCAACTCTTTACTTATGGCTTTTGTGGACAGGATTTTAATTCAGATTTGTTACAGTTGTAATGGCAATCATGTTATTTGGTTTAAATACGTAGGCTTTTATTTTTATAAAGATTCTTCTATATTTTGTGAATGTGAGAACGTTGTAGGCCTAACATGTAGACTGTAGATTTGTAGACCTTTTTATATTTTGTCGAGTACCTGTTACTTGTTGCCTACACTGGCCTCCCATATCTATCAACACTGTAATTTGAAACATTGTAAAGCCCCTTATTTTTAAAAGAATAACCGTGGAGTTTCTTGCCGGCTCTTCTCCATAGGAAACAACCAATTTGAGCCGTGCACCTAGCTTCTGACGTTTTATAAGTGCCCATGTTGGTTTATGTGAAATAAAATATTTTGATTGATTGATTGATTTACATGGAGCAACTGCTTACCTGATATCCACAGCTCAGTTACTGGGTAACACGATAAGAGTACAGATCTTACTAGACATAACTCTCAATATAAAATCAATCGTCTACTAGGTTTGTAATTTTTTTAATATAATTAATTTGACTCATTAATATTTCTTTAAAAAATACTCAATTAATCATGACACGAATTTTCTTTATACACATTTATCTTTTCTTAATTTCATTTACTTGATTTTTCTTGCAAAATCTCACAAAAGATTAATAATTAATTATTTGTGATTGATTGCATTCCAAAGGTTCCAGTAAATATAGTTACGTGAAGGCACGAATTTCAATCTGAAGGTAAGCGTGATCAATCTTGTTGTGTTATATGAGTACACATTGATATTAATTAAGTGATTTATTTATGTGACCAAGTAATGTTATAACATCACAAAATGTCCTTGTATTTTGTGACCTTAGATACCTCAGTCTTTAATCGATCCTAGTACCTTCCAGAACCATTCAGTAGTCGTGCTGCCACAAGACCAACAAAGCAGTCTAAATAATGTCATTTTATAGACTGTAATGTACTTGCAAATGTAATGTAATGTAAAAATGGAACAGAGATAAAAATATATTTCAAAATTTAGTCTATCATAACGTCTTCTGAGCGAATGTATTCAGTTAGGCATAAACCCTTTTCACAGGAAGTATAACTGCTCTACAATCTAGCAAAAACATGACTAAACGTGTTGTATTCCGGGCTCTACTTGCGGGCAATGTTCAAAATGACCGTGTAACGGTCATAGTGCTAACTAGTAATTACAGAGTGTGATGAAATATTATTATGGTTTAAACTGTAGGTAGGATTTTCATTTTAGTTGATAAAATAATTGGTGATTTCTTTTGTTTTAAAATAAGTTTGAAGGCTTCGTGTAAGTTAAAATGTTTTGAACTTATACTAAATATTTATATCGGACCAAAATTTCTGACGAGGGCAAGTTTTTAGAAAGAAAAGAAGCGCCTAATAAAAGTAAAAGTAAAAATCATGGGCCAGCTCTAGCTTGCATGATCCGGGATATACTTACCAATTTGATATAACCATAGTTTTTTTTTGTTCACCTTTTACTAGATCTTACATACCATTAACTTACAGTAATGCAAAGCATCTTCATTCGTAAGGAAAAGTGGATTTGCTCCTTTTCTGCATAGAAAGAGTGTATTACCCTGCACTGGGACATTAGAGAAGAATGGGAACTTTTAAGCTCTCTGGCATAACTTAGCGTACTCATTATAATTATTTTTATTTCTTTTTCAGCATGTATTGTCCCACTGCTCGGCAAAGGCCTACCTAGATCCTTCCAGGAACTCTCTTCCACTTCGAACCAGCCCCCCCGGTACGGGGCCAGGTCATCTCGCCATCTCTTTCTGGGCCGGCCTCGGCGGCGCGGCGCCGTCCATCTTCAAGAACCCATTGTGTGGAGGCTTTTACCCAGCGCAGCAAAGGTCATCGTGCATGCGACTGATGTGACCAGCTAAATCCCATTTGAGCCTGGCAGCCTTCTTTCCTAAATCCAGTATGCCCGTTTTGGAACGCAGCGTGGTGTTCCGAATTCTGTCCTGTCTGTTTACACCAAGAATGCTGCGTTCCATCGCTCTTTGGCAAACTGCAAGGTGGAATTTTTGCGACTGGGTGAGTGACCAGGTCTGAGCACTGTAGGTTAGGTCGGGCAGGATAGACATGCCGATGAGTTTGCGCTTCAGGGAGATCGGCAGATCACCCTTCATTATTATCTTCATGAACCAGTAGCTTTTCCAGGCGCTTTTAATTTGGCGATCGATTACCCTTTCCTGCCTGTTTTTGAAAGAAAATAACTGGTCCAAGTAGATATACTCTTCGACACAATTTTGTTCCTGCCCATCTACCTCGATCCTACGCTTAGTGCTGTTGGTCATAAGTTGGGTTTTAGACGGATTCATCGCAAGTTTCACCCTGAAGCTAGCCGTGCTCAACTCTTGGAGCATGGTCTGAAGTTCTAGAGCTGTGAGGGTAAAAAGGACGATATCCTCGGCAAATCGAAGGTTTTTCAGCCTCTTCTTGCCGACATCAATGACGTTGGTCTTCCATGAGGCTGCCAGTGACTTAAATTTCCTCAAGTGATGGAGATTTGGAAGAGAGAAAGTCACCTTGTTTAACGCCTTTTGAGTTTGGAATGAAGGTCTAGCAGTATGTAGTTCTGTGTTTGCGGAGCTATTGTTGTAAATGGTTTTTAAGAGGTCAATGTATTGTTTTTAAAGTTGTGTGTGTTCTAGAGATGTGAATATTTCTGAATGTTTAATTATTTTTGGCCGCAGGACGTGATGTTCCGGCGCTTCCGCGGGCAAATACCACAGAGTAGCACAAGTTTTAGTTTTATTATGTATGCATTAGTTTGTTATTTTGTAATTTGTGTATTTTATTTAAGGGCCTCTGTTGCCTGACAATAAAGGAATACTTATTATTTTTTAAAACTAGCAAAGGCCTTCGTATAATCTACGAAGGTCAGATAACTATAATGGTTTATTTAATCCTGTGTAATTTTCTAGGGTCTGTTTTATTATTATTATTATTTTATTTATTTCAATCAACTTTGGATCATACAATTAAGCTAAATTAAAATGATTAATTAATTACATTACATTTGAATTGGAAATTATACAATATTATATTTAGTGTTTGAAGATGATCGGTTGTTGAAAAACTTGAAGCGAAATCCGGCTTGTTCTGGTGACTGATGTGTACCCAGTTTCCCGTCAATACGATTGTCTATCACTTTAATAAAAGTCTCATAAATATGAAATGTCAGATTAATTGGGCGGTAATTACCAATATCGCTGTTGTCGCATCTTTTGTGCAGAAGGACTATGTTTGAATGGCACATTGACTCAGGTACATTTTTAGGGTTCCGTACCCAAAGGGTAAAACGGGACCCTATTATTAAGAATCCCCTGTGTGTTATAACAGAACTGAACCCCAATCTGTGTTGTCCACTGGTTTCACCGATGTGGAATAATACAGCATAGCATCGTCTCTTTCTTCTGTGTGTTCGCCCTCTCTTCTTACTTCTGAAACGCCTACAACATCCCAATTGATATCTTTTAGAGCATTTTCAAGCTCAATTAATCGCTCGTCCTTCATTAGCATCCGGACATTGTATGTGAGAATGTGAAGTGACTCGAAGTCCGTTATATAATTTGCTGTGGTCGTTTGATGGTTAGTCGATCTCACCCGGAGATTCTTAGCTCCGCTGACCCCAGGGCCGCGCCCGCACCCGTCCACATCAGCACAACCACTGGCCACAGGGCCTTTCTCTTATTCCTCTACCCATTGACGGGTTACGGTCCAGAAACCCACCACACAGATTCCGTGCATTTTGGCGGATCGCCATAGCCTCGTTTGTTTGCTAGCAGGGTGCAGCACGCGCATGTGAGGTCTTGAGTCCCGAGAGATGTTAGTTGGAAACCCTTACATCATGTGTTATTAATATTGTAGCTATGTTAAACAAGTGGCAATCGCTTTCAATGCGTTACATATTCCTACAGACTTAAAAAAAAACCATATAAATGCTATTCGGTATCATAAGCCAATCAATACATTTTTGGGGTTTTCATGTTTTTCAAAAATGTTATTAAAGTGTCACAGATTTAATGACAGATAAATTTTGACATAATGTATTATATAAACATTTTTAATATTATATCAATAAATTGTAATACTCAAATAATTCTAATTTGACTTCGTGGCATAATTCTATAAAGCATTTGTTTTGACATCGATTATTTTTTACTTACTGTTGACATTTTAATTTAATATTGTTTGCTGAATTCACAAAAAATTTAAATTAATCATATTGACTTAAAATTAATTATTAACAATCATAACTATTCATATTTGCACGCCATACTTAGTATGTGGCAAACATGTCTGAACCTGTATTTTATTCTTTATGTTATCTTGAATACACATTGTTTTATTATTGTATGTGTACACATATTTATGCGGATAAAGATATATTATCTTATCTTATCTGGTTTTATCATCATTGCATTGTCTCTGTAACTTTATAACTAAAATCTTGCGTTGTCGAGTAATATACGTGAAAAGCAGGGTAACCTATTTAATTCCTACCCATGACGTCACTCGCCCTATTCCTCCTCCTCATTTACATTTCTACGTGATTTAGAAAGATCTAACTAAGCTTACCCTATAGACTATCTAAGTGAAGTATAGATTACAAAGTGCCGGGTTCTTTTACTCATTTTTTTATTATTATAGAAATGCGATTGTCTTTTTCTTTTTTAACTAAGAAGATGTACCTACTGCAGGCTTAGCACAAGCACCGTCTTGTCGACGGAAGAATCGACAAAAATGACGTTTCTTGAAGACAGTACGACGGCAGCAAAGTAGAAAGAGTCAACTGCACTTTATAAAACCCTTAAACCCTTAAAACTCAACATGAAGGTAATCATTTTAAACATATTCCATACAAAAAGTGAAAAATCCATTTTTCCATTCCATTTTTATACTTTGTGGCCGTCGAGTAAAAAGTTTTCTACTGTCATTAGCATGGCGATTAAAAAAACAAATTGTCTTCACTACCTTATACAACTGTCTTATGAAATAGTCTACATTAAAAAGGACCTAGACAACGATCGGTAGAAACGAAAGACAAAATGACAGATTTTAGAAGGAATTTTACGGTGCGATGTCAAAAATGGAGAAACGAAATGGCACTTTGTATGGAAATAGCCGTGTCTTCTCTTCGAAGAAATAGACAGCGTCATGCTAAGCCGGCTAGAATAGCTAGAATACTTTATACGGGGGTAAGCTAGTCAGAAAAGTTGGTAAAAGGGCTGATTGCCAAAAATAATGGCATTTATGTACTTCTGGCGCACCCTAAGTCTGAAGCACATAAATGTCATTGTTTTATGTAATGATGGTGATCTGATTTATGTAATTGGTTTCTAAGTCAAAGTCAAATCGTTTATTTCAAACAGGCACATAAAAAGGCACTTTTGAACGTCAAAATTTACAAAGAATAGAATTGATTCCAGTTGCCCCTTCCAAAAGGTAGTTTCGTATGGAGAAGAATGGGCAATAAGCTCCACCGTTACTCTTTTAAAAATGTTTTACAATATTATGTATACATAATAATTATATGTGAAGACGATGCACCTAGAATAAAATTACTATATCACAATAGGTAAAAATAATTAAATATAACGCATGACAGGTAAATTCTTACGCCGTGTTAATCAAATAAACGAATAAATTACTCGCGGACACCCTATTCAAGCACCACAGAGTGGCTTTAGTTAGGGGTATAGGTAGATAACCGCTTATCTCGTGCCAATGAAGTTGTTTTTTTTAAAAACGTGGCCTAAACTAGGAATTTCTCCTGTATTGTGGGTGCGTTTAAAAATATTCAAACTCACATACACAAACAACCAGACACGGAACAACTACTTGTAGGTCATACAAATATTTGTTCCGTGCGGGAATCGAACCCGCGACACGCAGCACAGCAGGCAATAGCAACTGTGCCGTCGAAAGTAATATTATGACTTGACATAAATGAGCAAGTATTATTTATTTGATATTGATACTTTAGATGATCAGTTTTCAAAAGTTTAACTAACAGATAAAGTCCTCGACAACACCTGGGTTTTAACACTGTTACCATAAAAACACTGATAGCTAATTCGTCCTAAAATCTAGACAGACCACAGCTGACCTAAAAGAAAGGCCATAATCCTCCTTTCAGTAACAAACACAAACTAATCTAGATGACTAAAGACGTCTATTCACTGACGCCTCAATAGACCTGTACTAAATGATCGGGGTGTATTGATAACGCAGTGAATAGGAGGTCTATAGCACCTTAGCTATGTTGAACGCCAAGTTGAGGGTTATGTGTCTTCGATAGCGTATTGTTGGACTGAGGGTTTTCAAAATGGCGGAATGTGATTACGTGGATATTGTCGGCAAAGAATCTGGAAGGTGTCACTGAGCGCGTTATTATAGTAAAAATATCCTGTTAATAAAATCCCACTACTAAAGGTACTGCATGATTATATGGCTCATTTTCGTTCCTTTATTCTTTGTTTTTATTATTATTACTAACCGACTTCCAAAAAGGAGGAGGTTATACCTTCGGCTTTATGTATGTTTTTTTTTTTTTTTTTAAATATTTTTTTTGTTTGAAAGGGTATACTCTCGAGGTGGTCCCATTGTCACCAAGTCAGAATCTGATGAAGGGATCCCATAGAAAATGAGAGATCCTCAAATTTTATAGGCACACGTATAGCGATTTGGGTATTTTTTATAGTAACTCGTGCATTTGCTCTCGGAAAGCACCATTTGGTGAAGTGGAACCGATGATGAAGACCAGAGGTGGCCACCGGAACTACTCATTGTGGTTGCGATTCGATTACTTTAATATGGTTGCGAAGCAAGTTAAGCTCATCACAATACATATGGTGAAATGGAGCTAATGGTGGCTTCACCATCAGCTCCAGTTCTTCTCGTTTTTACCTTGAGAACTCCTCAACAATTAACGTCCCTGCATCGGGAAAAGCAATATTTTGTAAAAGGTGATGAGCAGTTGAAATTAGGCTATTGTAACTTAGATAAATTAATAACGGACCCACTAAAAAGTGAAAAATAAAAAACTTTTTTATACAAAATAAAACAGCCGGCATCTAAAAAAAAAAACTACAAAGTGAAAAATGACTTTAATTTCAGAAGTCTGTTTTTTTTTTAAGTTTTTTTCTGTCTATTTCTTCTGAATGGTGGGAATGTTTCATCATAAATCTCTTAGTACGGTAACAGCACCCAGACCCCTGGTCTGTAGCTTAACACAGACAATTAAACACAAATTTGACAAGATAATTATTTCTGTTTTGTTTAAGAATAAAACCTGTAACTCTAGCAAGCCCGTGTCACTCAGGATCAGTCAATGTGCCCACAATGATTGACTCAAAGCTAATATCGGCAAACGCGAAAATGTTAAAGTATGTTTGGATGTTCGTAAATTTGGCACATACGTAGATCATCATCGGTATAATGAAAAAGGATTATATCTGTTCCGGTAGTACGTTCACGTGGGATAATTTCCGGCCTCCACACGGGCACAGCCACGGGTAAAAGATAGTTTTTACATAATCACCACGCTTGTCAGATTTATGTCGTCGACCGTTATTTGTTTTTTTTCTAAACAATAGAACGCGAAGCAATCCAACTTTCATAATACAGGGTTATTTATTTGTTATTTTATCATGTTTTGATATCGATATCCATCGCTTCTGCGGAGTTTAGCTAGCCAATTTAAAATAACCCTGTATAATCGGTTACACCATAATATTAACTGCAGTTTATTTAATTCTTAATTAAGATGAACCGGAGGGGTGAGCGTAACGAATAGCGAGACCATAATACTGTTGAGAGCTCTATTTGCTGGATTATGTTGTTTTCATGATGTTTGTCTAAATGAATGGAAGGAAACTGAGATTGCCAGTAAGAGGAAATGAGTTTTAATGTATAATGGGCTATTTTTGGCTAATGTTTTCTTTCATTATCGCGAATATTGCAGTACTAAAGCCCTTTGTATTGCTGAAGACTTCTGTAAATATCTATGTTTAGGTTGTAGTTTTTTTACTCCTTGTCAGAAATAACCACGACAAGTATTGCTAATACAGTAATATTAAAAGGCAGTTAGTAATGTTGGTATCCGGATAACAGCCCATACATGTCATTATACTCTTAGATACTCATGGAGGATTTTTAAATCGTCCCACGGGTTATTTCACAAAAATGACAGAACAGGAAATGACACACTCATAAAACTGTTCAAAGTAAAAAAAGCTCCCAAACAATACGAATACTATTAATCTATCCATTCGAAAATAATAACTATAAAATCGACTCACACCATTCGGGTTTATAGTAAAACGTATAACCCTAGTTTATAGTAAAACTGTAATCAAGGATTGCACCATTCCGTTAACCGTAGTTTACTTAACCGTGAATTAAGATAAACCGAAGGGGCGAGCGTAACGGATAGCGGTTACTATGTTGAAAGCTTTACTCGAATTAGGATCATGTAGAAGGGATTTAAGGAGTCCTTTTAAGGATAGGTCATTCAATCTCTTCCTGGTAGTATCGTAGGGAGAATCGATTGGTTTGCTCAACCTGTTTGATTCGTGGAAAGGTAAGATTGGTAGTTAAATATGCTATCAGATTACTTTAGTAAATTGAGATTCTGATTAGTTTACCGGAGCCATTACGTCTGCCAACAGTGATAGCAAATAGGTCAGCGGTTACTTTGAAACATTCACTTCCCATTGAACATTTGCAAAACCGGTTACTTTAATTAGAAGCACTTATTAATGCATGATTAATTCAAGAAGGTAAAATATCTACATGGGTAGCTACATTCGCCTTGGTCGTAAAACGTTTAGGACTTACCCCATACCTTTCCTTACTCCTCGAAGAATGACGCTAAAAGGTACAATCCTAATACATATTTACGCAATTAAAAGCAATAAACTAAGCGTAATTCTCTGCTAAAATTACGCAAATTGGGTGCGTAGCGCGTAAGAACGGAGCTAAATTCTCATTTAACCTCAAATAGGAAGGTTGTTTAATATAAATCCCATTAAAGTTTCGGTCGAGACCTCTTTGGGGAATTCTCAGGCTTATTAAAGGACTAATGGAATGGAAAATCTCTGTAAGGTAAAGATAGCCTGGATTGGAAATGGAAAAGATCTCGAAAGGGAAAGTACTAATTTTGGATACACTGTCGAAAAAGAGGAGTACACCAAGAAAAAGCCGCTGCTGAAGAGATGGCTGCATTGGCAGTAGGACAAAAAAAATATTGGATTGGTATCTAAAAAAATGTAATCATGTTTCTTTAGAAATCTGCGTCTTTTAGTTCATGAAAACACGTCATATTTACAAGAGTAGCTTAAAACTTGGTGTGTAACTATCTATCCCAAGACATTCGTCAACGTAAAATCATTCTTTAGAATCAATTAACAATATCAACAGATTACTATAACAAACAGTAAACATATCTACTACAAAAGACGAAGCAACAATTAAGTAATTCAAGAACATCCCCCAGAATAACGCAATACTACGAAATTATTACTATACTTGTACAAGTACACTTGAAATAATTCGGAGTTCGACCACAAGCTAGTTAATTCCTTACTATCAGACCGGTCCCTACTAAATAATCGAATTTACGTGAGAACCCTGTATTCATTCGGCGATAAACTAAAGGATTTTGTAGATATAACACTTGGAGTTACAGATGCTGGGATCAGGCATTTTTGTTTTGTTTTAACATTATATTTGGTTTTGTTTTTCTGTTTTTCGGTGGCAAATAAGCGTGGAATGGTTGTAGTTTATGTTTGGATTAACGATAAAAATACTAGCACAAAAACGTCTGCTATTTTAAGGAGGATACTTTAAATGTATCTCTCGAAATAATCTTCTTAGGGTTCCGTACGTCCTAATGGAAAAACGGAACCCTTATAAGATTACTCGTGTGTCTGTGTGTCTGTCCATCTGTCACAGCCAATTTGCTTCAATCTACTATACCGATTAAGTTGAAACTTGGTACACATATGAAATCGAGCAGGTGATGTGAAAATACCTTTTTACCCAACTATGCTAGAAGTAAGGGTTATGATTTTAACATTTATATGTAATATCAGTACAATATCGTCCCTAAAATAAAAAGAAATAAAGCACCCTACAAAAAGAAATGAAATCACACCGAAAACATTTCATGTAAAGTAGGTTGCCAAGAGGCCGTACATTTTGATCAAGATGTAAGGTTTGTAGAGTTAAGCCTTGTAGAGTTAGAGGGCTTGGCTCTACATTAGATCTGATAACTTTTTAACAGTGAAAGCATTATGTAAGTTTTGGCAACCTACTCTACATGAAATGTTTTTGGTGGAAAACATATTCATCGTGCGGAACCCTCTCCACGGGAGTTCAACTCGAACTTGTCCGGTTTTTTGTACCTTGCTAACACAAATACCAAATTGGTATTAGTGGTATTAATAATATGTTTCACTTAGTCGCCAAATATTGATATACTATCACATAGAACAAAATACTCCAATTACGTATCTACTGAGATACTACATTTTAATGCTACTTTATCCCTCACCCTTTTACCGAGTAAGCCAATTACGTCCTCGAGGACAAGTTGTAATGAAAAACTATGAAGAACATATCACCCTCCTCAAATCCATAGTCAAATCCTAGATTAGTGTTCCCGTTTTCTTTCCTACATCCCTAATTCCCTTGACCTTCAGTAGTTTGATATCCTGGCAAGTGGCAAGAAGATAAACCAATCGTTAAATTTTTCCCGCCCAACTAGAAGCGAGGGGTAATTTCCTGTTAGGCTAGGGCCGAGGCTTCAGAATATCAAGGGAGTTGTCACACCGAAGTGTAATGTGGGAATAACTTTAAAAACTCATTCTCCCTTTTAAATAAACTCGTATGATTAAGCCGAAAATAATACTGGTTGTATGGTTACACCGAAATTAACACTTACTCGTGTAACTTAAATCCGGGTTAGTTTGAATGTCTCTACTTGTAGTATTTATTTTACAGTAGCTATAGAATAGAATACTCTTTATTATGTACACCATAAAAATTACAGATATAAATGTAGAAATTTTATATAGGGTGACACAATGGACGGTCTTATCGCTAAAAGCGATCTTTTACAGACAATCTTTGGATGGATTCAAGGGAGAAGGAGAGACAATAATGCAGGTAGTCAGTGGTGTACCATTTACATCTACAACAAATACATACATACATAAAACATATACTTATCTACATAATATAATATATACAGTAATAAACTTGAAACAAGAGTATGGAAACTAAATGTAATGGAAACTAAATGTAATGGAAACTAAATGTAATGGAAAGTAAATGTAATGGAAACTAAATGTAATGACAATGTTTAAGGAGAGAGGAAGTGTTTTTTAATCAGAATTTTGAAAGTGGACAAAGATTGAGCACGCCTTATCGACATGGGCAAGGCATTCCATAACCGTACTGCTTGAACTGTAAAAGACTTGTCATAAAAACTGGTGGAATGCATCGGCATCTCTAGTCTTAAGTTATAGTCATTTGCATATACTAATATGTTATGCTTAATATCTTACAATATTTTTAATTTAAAAGATTAAAGATCGGGCTTTCTAGCAGACCAAAATTTCTTCTCCAATTGAAACGAAACCTTGTAAAATATTAAGTAAAATCATAGTGTATATTACCTTCAAACAAGTTTTAAACCTAAGTATCTGCACCATAAATACATTTATTTTCAACAACTTTTTAGCTAACTTTAAAAGCGTCTTTTTCAATGAAACCGTCGAATAAATTAAGTAATCTCATTTTATTTAATTCAATATACTTAATGTCATAAAAGCTATACACATACCAATTACCTTTGATGCTTTCATTTACAAGAAAAAGTAATTTAACTTTTTATTTGCACTAGTACTTCGAGAGTTAAGGCGAGCTTCAAAGCTAATTGACATCTATATATATATAAATCAATTGCTGTTCGTTAGTCTCGCTAAAACTCAGAAACAGCTTGACCAAATTGTTTTTGATGTGTAAACATCTTAGCGCTCGGTCTACGGTAAGGGCTAGCTGGGACTTCGAGCGTCAGATGACGTCAGCGTAAGACCCGTGTCTATGTGAGCAAACTGATGCGAGCTCACATGTTTACACATCAATTTTCGTGAGTGCCAAACCAACTCACACCGATTTTATTTTTGTTCGTCTCTTTACTGGGATGGCTTAAAAGCAAAAAAAAATGGAAACACCCAAAGGAAAAATTTTGACAGGACAACGTCTGACGGGTCAGCTAGGTAGGTTAGGTAGCTAGGTAGTGCAGGTAGATAGGTAGGGAATGTAGGTAGGTAGGGTAGGTGTTAGATACTTAGTACTACCTGTGCGAAACCGGGCCGGGAAAAGTTTTAAGAACATGTTGGCACGTATTTTTTAAAAGGCGTTGATTGAAATTAATGGATTATTATCATCATCAATTTAGCCAAAATAAGTCCACTGCTGTACATAGGCCTCCCCCAATCACCGCTACAACGACCGGTTCTGTGGTTTTCGCATCCAGCGGATGCGGCCTTTACTGGGTCATTGGTCAATCTTGTAGGAGGCCTTCCACTGCTACGTCTTCCGGTAAACGGCCATTCCTACGTTTCATTAATTTTCTGACTTTGCACTGCAGTGCAGGTGGGGTGAATACTAGCTAAAGTAATTTATTTAATCAACTGTTTTAATTTTGATATCATCATTTCAGTACAAAACATTAATGTCAGTAATGTTTATGTACGCTAATAGTTACCTATTATTTAGCTAGTTAAGTGAAACGTACAATTGTTTAATATTATTTGTTTCAGCTATTGCCATTCATATTTTACACTTATTAAAGAGAGAAGCCCGTGTCAACATTCCAAAAACAAACATGTCCATTCATTGCTTATTTATACTGGCAGCTAACAATAAAATGAAAGAAAATCAGTTAGCAATGTAAATAACACACATTGGATGTATTGACCGCATGACTGAATTTAGATAGGCGTTCAATTAATATAGCATATCTGCATTCACCATTTATCACTTCATGTGTGGTAACTCGCCTATAAACTAGTAGTCCTACTGATTACATATAGAGTTAACACGGCGACGGTGGTGTTCGTTGAGACAGAATTAGTTGAGGAGTTCCACAGGGTCAGTTCTAGGTTCTCAAGGTCATGATTCATTCATTTTTTTTTGGTTTTGATTGTTCATGATTGTCGATTATTTTCTTTTACGCTAGTGACTCTTTGTATAAAATCTGAGACGACATTTGAGAAGACCTTGCTGACTTCGTGATGGCAAATATGTTCGTTGAAATCTATGTCAACAGCATTAATTGTGTGGGATGAGGCAGGGGGGTCTGTCCTCGCCCGCGTTGTTTAATCTGTATGTGAATAATCTGATCGTTGAGCTTAGCAGAACCGGAATCGGCTGTCATATTGATGGTGTATGCATTAATAATATAAGTTATGCAGCCGACTTGGTTCTGCTGAGCCAGTTGATCAGGTCATAGGAAACTGATAAACGTGTGTGAATCGTACGCTGAGACCCATGGGCTCAAATACAATGCACCAAAGAGCGAATTCATGATATCTAAGGCAGGAAGTAACCGCTATAGAACAAATCCATCAGTTATGCTGTGTAGCAGTCCTCTAAAAAGACTTGCACATTTTAAGTATCTGGGTCATCTCAGACGAGTTAAACGATAACGTTGATGTTGAGCGGGAGCGCAGGTCGCTGGCTGTTCGATGTGGGATGCTGGCCCACAGGTTTGCACGTTGTACGGCTCAGGTTAAGGTAACGCTTTTCAAAGCCTACTGCTAATCCTTTTACACGTGCAGCCTCTGGGTGAACTTTACGCAAAGGGCATACAGTGGCCTGCGCGTACAATATAACTACACGTTCCGGGTGTTGATGGGGCTGCCGCGTTTTTGTAGCGCGTCTGGTATGTTTGCCGACGCGGAACTTGACAGTTTTTCGCCCATCATACGCAAGCGTTGCGTATCCTTGCTACGCCGTGTTCGCGCCAGCCCCAACACCATCCTTAGAACGTTGGCTGATAGGTGGGAGTCTCCGATCTTGGGGCGGTGGATACGACTGCACGCAGTCAAGTAGACATTCCCCAGGATCGGCGTGCCCCATATAGCTTAGAATAATTATTACTAACACTAGTTTCTTAAGTTTACATTGTTACTAACAACTATGAAATTAATTCTGAAATAAATGTTTATTAGTATTATTATTAAACAAAACCAAATCACTTCACAAATTGTCGAGGGGTAGAAAATATTCCTGCTTGTATTGTTCGCAGCAGCATTTGAATACAATTAATCAGCACCACCACTGACGTAACTCTGTTAAATAGAATGAGCAAAATATTACACAACACAACGGTGTGACAGACTGCCTTGCCCTGTATTCATGAAACATAAAACCCCGAAGGGTGATATTCGAAGAACGTTATGTACCTTATGTTATTTTGTTGTAGCGACCTAATGTACCCATGTTTACCCTTATGGGTAGTTTATAGGTTCCTATAACATTTTATAGTGAGGATCCTGTATTGTCAATGACATGAATGTATGTATTCATGGTATGGGGAGAAAAGTCAAGATTTGTGTTATTTTTATGATGCATCTAGAACAGTATTAATGCATATTTATTTCAATGGACTGGCTATTCCATAGGCTAGCTTAGCAAAAGACACATGGATTCTCTTGTTCATCAACTGTCATGACAGTATTGTCATATTTCACTTACAGTCAGCGTCAGAAAATGATAACAACGCTTTCTCGACACTAAAATTCTGTCAATTCAGATAGCGTCTTGAACTTCAAAATGCCGTGTCTTATAATTTGATGTGAGTAATCGGCACAAAAAATCATCGGCTTTATTGTTCCAGGAATTTGAAAAAAATATGGCATTACAAATTCATCACTGAAGACCCAACTGATGAAAACTATAGAACTTTACAAACACTAAAGATTATACTAAACTTGATGTTCAGATTGATGCATAGGTAACGGGCCTTGTAAATCGAGACATATTGAGAGGATACCGGCAAGTAATGTCCGGCCGCTTGTCTAATAAATCGTCGGTCAGACTCAGTCTGAAATTGGGGCATCTGTCTTCGTTCAGTAGTACTGGTAAAGTTAAAGCAACGGTGACTTTGAGCGGTTCTGAACATGTAAGGAAGAACTTAATGAATAAAAATAACTAAATGGGGGAGATCTTTAAAAAATACTTCGGCTATAATACCACTTTTTTGTCGCCAAGCAACATTTCTGAATTCATGTTTTTTGGTTAGACTGGCAGCCGATCCTAATGTACTTGGGAAAACACTAGGCAGATGACGAAAGTGCTGGTGAAATTGTAAGCACCAATTACCTGTAATCATATAAATACATACATAAGCTCACGCCTTCTTCCCATGGCGGTAGGCAGACATTACAGAACGCCACCAGCTACGACCCTTACATACTCCTTTTACCTCATTTACGTTCATACTATCTAGTCGTAAAAATGTGTATTAACTGTTCCAAAATTACGAAGTTTTTTGTTTCTTTTAACTTACTTCTTTGACATAATCTCATTATTTGACATTATAGACCTCGGATTCTTATTTCAACTCCTTATTTACGGCTTTTGTGGACAGGATTTTGATTCCGATTTGTTACAGTAGTAATGGCAATTATGTCATTTGGTCTAAATAGGCTTTTATTTTTATGTAGATTCTTCTATATTTTGTGAATGAGAGGACGTTGTAGACCTAACATGTAGACTGTAGATTTGTGAACCTTTTTATATTTTGTTGAGTAGCTGTTACTGGTTGACAGGCCTACACTGTCCTCCCATATCTATCAACACTGTAATTGGAAACATTTTAAAAGCCCCTTATTTTTAAAAGACTAACCGTGGAGTTTCTTGCCGGCTCTTCTCCATAGGAAACAACCAATTGGAACCGTACACCTAGCTTCTGACGTTTCATAAGTGCCCCTGTTGGTTTATGTGAAATAAAATATTTTGATTTGATTTGAACATACACGCACGCCGTTTGCAAGTACTACGCACCTGACCTTTCAGAAGAACATCACTAATAAGGTCACTATATGTCCTCCAAGGGCGTCTCCACCCGGCGTTTCCACTCACATCTGCCTTGTAAATACCTTTTGTTAGTCGCCGTTCATTCATCCTCTCAACATGACCAATTATATAATATTATTTTATAAAAACCCCTTGTGAATTTCGGGTATATATAAATTGTTATCACGATTTCTATTGAGTCGAGCTCATGACCTAAGTTATCATACTTGTGCAAAAGTAGGTATTTACCCACTGCCGTCATGGCCTTGCCTGTATTACTATCATACCTAATTCTCTTTTTTCTAACGGTGATATTCAATCAGAACTTCTACAGGGTCAGCAAATTGTATTTTAACATCCTCTACCGGGACCAACGTGGGTTACAGACTTGTTCCCCGCAGATTGATTAATTCTGCACGAACACGTCACAACTTGTCCCTTTTTTAACGAGACCAGACCCACTTCACTGCTTGGCGTTATTCAATTACACCTTCATAATTTCCCCAATCTATGACGGTTTTGTCCAGCCAGTAATTTTATTTGTCGATTCTATGGACTTCTTTTTTCTGAAGTGTTTTTTGAAGTGAGAACTTCATAGGGTGCACTTTGCGGAATTTCTGAACAATGATCGAAACTGGACCGTCTTGCTCGGGTCGGTGATGCTGAATCGGGTATTCTCGACTCAGTCAGTCGTTGACGGTGAATCGCGTATACTCGGCGCTGAATCGCGTATTCTCGGCTCCAGTCGTAGTTTTTACTATAGTGTAATCATAAGCACACACTCCCTTTTGATTTTTTTATTCTTCGTGAGGTACCATCAAACGGGGTGCATAGCAATGCAGGGGTGAATCGAGACGAACCTTTAAAAGGGATTTTAACATTGAAATAATATAGTTTGTTGCCAAAAAGGACTCTAATTTGTTTACTGTATTATAATTAACGATTAAGTGCCCTTGTTGGCAACAAACCATATTATTTCAATGTTAAAATCCCTTTTAAAGTTTCGTTCCGATTTATCCCTTTTTTTTTTTTTTTTTGGTTGGGAAATCATCAAATGACCTCTCCCGCTCTGGGCGGAGCGGAAGGGCGTGTCAGACTCTTACTGACTAAAACCCACCCGTGTTCCTTCAATTGCCTGTGCGCCAGGGCCACGGTAACTCTTTCGAACAATCCGCGACCCCGGCAGGCATCGGCCCTGTCGGACCCCGTCAATTATGCTGACATCTCTTTGAGGCGCGCGTGGAACACAACGCGCCGTCGATCCGGGCCTGGTCCTTGCCGGACGGCGAGCTGCCCATTGCTCGCCGTCCGCAGGCCCGCGCCTACGGTGGCCGGGAGTCGGCTATCGACTCCCGACGCCCAGGGTGTCTCCTCCTGCGGCGACTAGGGGCGTGAGGGCGCAACGATTGCCGCACCCTCACGCGCTCCGCCTCCTCCTTCGCGAGCATTACTGCTTCACAGAAGGAGGTGACGGCTTCCCATTCCCTCTCGCTCCGTACCATGGCCTGTACCAGGGCCGGACGCGAGAGATCGCCGCCGCCGATCGCCGCCACGAGGACACGGCGGTGCTCCACCCAAGCTGGGCAGACCTCCACCGTATGCTCCACCGTGTCCTCCGGTCGATCCACACAATGCCAACACCCGGGCGTTTCCTCCCGCCTTAACCGAAACAGGAACCTCCCGAAACAGCCATGTCCGGTGAGGACCTGCGTCAGGCGGAAGGTGAGGACGCCGTGGCGCCTCTCAAGCCACTCCTCAAAGAGGGGACTTACCGCCGCAATTGTGGCGTGCCCAGCGCTGGGTTGCGACAGTCGCACTCTCCATGCCGCCATGAGATCCCGCCGTCCGATTTACCCCTGCATTGCTATTCACCCCGTTTGACTGTACCTGTGCATAAAATATACAAAAAAAAAAAAAAGTTTTTAACAGTATTGGCAAATGTTATTACAGTTTTATACAACCCTTTATCAAAAACTCAGTGACGTCAGTCATTCATGTTCACATTCTGCGGTTTTTGATAAGGGTTTATTTACGTTTGAAAAGCTTAAAGCCTCAGTGGAATATTGGGATATTTCGACAAGTAGTATTTATACACTATATTATAATATAAAATCTGTCAACTCCATGGGGAAAAATGGGTTAGTTTATGAAGTATCAATTCATCAATCCCTTTACACTAACTTCGTTTGATATTAACGTAATTATAGTGACCTTATTAATGATGTTCTTCAGAAAGGTCAAGCGCGTAGTACTCGCACCCGACGGTGGCGGCAGCGCGAGTGTTAACGAAACAAAAGGTGTGGGAGTGTCATGTAACTATCGTAGCAGGTGGCGTTTTTAAGTTTCTGCCTACCCTATGGCAAGAAGGCGTGAGTTTATATATGTATATAATCTATTAATCTCTACATAGTATAAAACAAAGTCGCTTTTCGGGTCTCTACGCTTAGATCTTTTACTACTACGCTATGGATTTTAATGCGGTTTTCATCAAAAGTCAGTGATTCAAGAGGAAGATTTATATTTACAAAACATGCATAGTAAAGTAGAGAAAGTCGAGAATTTCATGGATTTATAATGTGATGTCGTAAAAAACATATTTTTGTGCGTTTACATTGCAAACGCTGGCTAAACCTTACGAGATAGATCAAAATAATGTATTGCGGAGTTGTATACCTTAAAATGATCTACAAAAAAGTCCGCGATGGTATATATTATCTCCTAAGGATATTTTACCTGTTACAAAAACATAATGGGTTATTTACGAAGCTATTTTAAACAATACAGTATTAATCCTTATCCAATTAAATACAGTAGATACGTTGTGCACTTAATGTAGATTAAAATTGCCGTCTACGGCATATCATAAATGAATATCTTAGAAGATATCATAGATTTAAAAGTGTAACATCTAACAATGGGGGTCGATATAGACCACTTTGGGTATCATTTGGTAGTCATATTAAAGGTCCAGACAGCACAGCAGCGGCAGGTAAAATGTAAAATCAATAGTATAATGTAAAATCAATGGTATAAAATATTATTAGTATAGTCATAATAATAACATTATTTAAATTTAATATTTTAATTATAATTATAATTAATGTGGTGTCAGTGTGGAGTTATTAATCACCCGACACTGACACCACATTAGTATCTACATTGCACCCTGGCGAAGCCGGGGCGGGTCGCTAGTTACAATATATTCTAGAATTAGTAGTAACATTCAATATTAATTAATCATATTCCTTCGCAATTCTGTTAATTATACAAATAACAGATTGTAGAATTTGTACCATCTGTACCAGATACTGCTTTAGTAGACGATGAGTTTCTAATTACCTACGAACACAATGCTGTACAACGAATCGTTATCAGTTACCTAAAATTGCTTGTTAACTAGTTTTACTAATTGTAATGTACAGGTAACTATAATTGGCTGGCTGAAGGGTAATTAACTTTTTTCATACATAGACCAGCTCTTTCCAAAATGATAAAATGATAAATGATTTTATTTCTGTAAATAGGTTTGTACAAACGCTTTTACACGTCAATCATATTTTAAAACTAGATGAGGTCGGCGTTTCCTATCTGACTACTCTGAGAAGAAAGGCCGAAACCAACCCAGAGCCTAGTCTCTTTTAAAGTCCAGACAAAATCTTGGTCAGATCATGTGAAGACCATGTAGATTTGTCTGAAATGGTATTTTGAGGAAAAACCACATAGATTGAGTGGACCTGTCTAGTCAATGCACGCATTTGTCAGTAATCGTACGGCTCAACTCAGAACTTAAGGAGCTCAACGATTCGACGAACCAGACCAAAGAAAGGACATTTGGGTAGGCCACAAAAATTACTCAAACTGCCAGACTAAGATTAAAACTACATGAGAGGGGAAAAAAAGCAACAATGACCCACATAGTCTTCACATTCACAATATTAAAAAGAATATCATGTGTTTAATCTAGCCTGCATGCTACTCACATTCACAGACAGGTATCTCTATAAATGTCATCAAAAAATCATAATATGTTATGTCATGTAAATCAATAAAAATGACATTATTAATTCTAAAACACATAATCACAGTATAAAATGGATTCTTGCTTGGGGGTACATTGAAGTAGCTTAATTAATCCCAAGCCTTTTTGTCATCCAAGTAATCTTTAACTTTATAGAAACCTTTTTGATAGAGTTTCTGTTTAATAAATGATTTAAATTGATTGACAAGACAAACTTCAAGTCTTCAAGTTCAGTTCTTTAACAAGACTTGGGAGTTTGTTGTAAAAACGTATACTTTGGCACTTAAATGAATTACTATTTTTTTGGAGCCTAGTCATGAGCACAATAAGTAAATCTTTATTTCTAGTATTTATGTTATGAATTTCGCTGTGTTTAGAATATAGATTAATATTCTTTTTTACATAAATGAGGTTTTCATATACATAATGAGATGCGACAGTCATTATTTTTATTTCCTTAAATTTTTCCCTCAGTGAATGCCTACAACTAAGGATATAAATTGCTCGAATGGCTCGTTTCTGCAGCACAGATATAGCCTGAATGTCGGCTGCATTTCCCCACAGCAAAATGCCGTACGACATTACACTATGGAAATAACTAGCATATACTAATCGGGCTGTTTCAACATCAGTCAAATGACGGATTTTATGGACCGCGTAGGCTGCAGAGATTAGCTGCTTCGACAATTTGGTTATATGTGGGCCCCACTGTAGCTTCGAGTCTAAAGAAATACCTAAGAACACAGTGGTGTCCACAAGATCCAATTCCGTCCCATTTACTAGTACATTGGTTTTCACCTGTTTAGCGATTGGTGTCAGAAATCTAATACATTTAGTCTTTTTCTCGTTTAAAAGTAAATTATTAACACTAAACCAATGCACTATTTTAGCGATAGCATTATTTACATCGTCAGTTAACCGTCGTCTGTTGTCGTTTAAGCTTAAATAAAAGTGATGTGTCATCTGCAAATAACACTATTTCATGACTGTTCTTTACAAGGCAAGGTAGGTCATTAATATATACGAGAAATAAAAAAAGGCCAAGAATTGAGCCCTGTGGAACTCCCATAGTGACAATAGAACCCGCGGATCGCTTGCCGTTAACGACCACTCTTTGACTCCTATTATTCAAATAAGAAATAAGAAGATCCAAGGCAGTGTTTCTAACACCATAGTGATGTAATTTCCTGACCAATGTATCATGAGAAACACAATCGAAAGCCTTAGACAAGTCACAAAAAATACCTAGGGCATCATGCAACTTCTCCCAGGCCTCCAAAATTTGTGCAAGAAGCTCAACGCCAGCATCGGTAGTAGAGCGACCCCTTGTGAAACCGTATTGTTTACTGTTTAATAATTTATGTTTATTAAAATGTCTTTGCAATTGATCTAGCATCAATTTTTCAAAATATTTTACTGAAGGTGGGAAGCACCTAGTAGAGGAAAGTGTACCAAGAGTTTATACGAGTGTTTTTTGTTTTCCAAAATCGATTAGTGGGCCAAAGTGTTCTTCAAAATCGTACTAATATTATAAATGTGAAAGTGTGTGAGGATGGATGGATAGATGGATGTTTGTTACTCTTTCACGCAAAAACTACTGAACGGATTTGGATGGAATTTGGAACAGATAGTTTATAACCTGGATTAATATCTAGGATTCTTTTTAACCCGGTAGTACGTTCCCGTGGGATAATTTATGACAACCACGCGGGCGAAGCCGCGGGCAAAAGCTAGTATTAATTATTTCACCGTGTCGCACCAGTTTGACTATGGAAAACTTGTATTAAATACCAATATTTGAGACCATCAGGAACATAACTTAGATAACATACATAATCAGTCTATAACGTTCCCACTTCTGGGACACAGTCCTCCTCTTTTTTAAGAGGGAGTGGGCCGCAAGCCACCACGCGGGCTCAGTGCGGGTTGGTAGATGTCACAATATTTCTTTGAATAACTTATAGAACAAGGCAACTTATTAATTAGTAAAAAGGTCATGACATACAACAGGGTAGAACCGACACAAGAAACATACAGGGTGTACAAAGATCCATCACATAGTCTTAAACTACGCTTTCTGTACATCAAACTAAGTAATATTGTCTTATTGTAACTGAGATTGTCACCTGTTGTAGTTACATTGTGAATAAATAAATAAAAATAAATGCTGGGAAATGACTTTTATTTTTTGGTTGCTGTTTGCGGTACTGCTCAATGTATCACGCGCAAAACATTGTGCTTATGGGTGCATGCAACGGGGCACGGGTCGCGGTGGTATTTAAGGTGGTGTTACAACAATAAAAACTTTTTTTCATAAAAAACTGTCAGTTAAAGATGGAATTTTGACCTTCAATATCACCGTAACCAGAAGGTTCCCAGGAATGGTTCAGTACAAAAAAAATATTACAATGACGGGAAGTTCAAGTGACTCTCGGCTTCGTTGAGTGTCATTTTACACCCGTTAGATACTTCGAAGTTTAAAAATAGTAAATATGGGTATAGGTAATAAAATTCTTCAACATATAGACATCCCAAATTACTGTGTCAGCCATCAAATCAACGTTCAACTATTTATTAGTCTGACGGAAAACCTGTCATTTGTAATGGCCTAACTTATTAAATACTAGCTTCTACACACGACTTCGTTCGCGTGGAAGTCTTAAAACACCACAATATACTAAAATAGCAGCCACATTTTTATAAAACTGTCCTGTATACTACGTTTGTAGTTTTGGTCTCAACAGCCAAAATATGAAGAGAGCCTGCTGGTGACGCTAGATCAAGCGACGTTCAGTTGTCCGTATGGGAAGCCAACCTTCACTAGTAATTGGCCATTGCTTGCGAAGTTTTTCGTTTTTAGTAAATTAATGAACGCCTGCGTTCCTGCATATACTACACAATGTCACAACACTCATGCACTGACTGATGCATTCTTGCAGAATATTCCTAACGAGCTGCTATCACTAAAATAATATTACAACAGTTGATTGTAAACACACGGGATTTCTCATTAATAGTCACCTAATCATATAGATAATTATTTTATTTTAGTTATACGAGTAATCCTAAATGACAGAAGTCTTAACTTCATATTTTACTGTGTACTTTCTACAAACTATCATATAAAAAGTGTGTAAAAAAATAAGAATCACAGAAATTATCAAATAATTATTGGGAATCAAACTTACAACCACAGATTTGCAAATAGTCGTGAAACCGCTAAGCAGATTGCATTGTTCAAAGTAGAATAAAATTGCCGATCTTATTATAACTATATCATGATTGACTACTAAGCCCGGGAGTCCGGGAGCCCGGGATTTCCCGTGTAACCGTGTAAACGTAAACGTGTAAAAGATGATAGAAGAAGCATAAACATAATGTGATTTGTCATGTCATGTCATTTAGTTTAAATAGTCTTTTATTTTTATATAGACTCTTCTATACATTGCGATTGTGAGAACGTTGTAGGCCTGACTTGTAGACTGTAGATTTGTAGACCTTTTCTATTTTGTTGAGTACCTGTTACTTGTTGCCAAGCCTACACTGTCCTCCCCTACCTATCAACACTGCAATTTGAAACATTGTAAAAGCCCCTCATTTTTAAAAGAGTAACCGTGGACTTTCTTTCCGGCTCTTCTCCATAGGAAACAACCAATTGGAACCGTGCACCTAGCTTCTGACGTTTCATAAGTGCCCATGTAGGTTTATGTGAAATAAAACATTTTGATTTGATTGATTTGATTTGATTTTTTTCTGTGTACGTTCTACCACCTATCACATAATAATGTAAAAAAGGAAGCATCAAAAATTTCAATTGTTGGGAACCCAACATAGGTTCGCAAAGCGGTCGTCGAACTTTTACGTATTTGCTTTGTTGATAGTGGACGCAAAATATATAACATAACATAACATTTATATAACCGTTCTTATATTATGTTATGATTGACTACTTAGCTTCATAAAGGTATAGCGTATTGATAATCATGTAAAAGGTGAAATCTGTAACTATTAGCAATATTTTAACCCTTTGGCTCGTCTTTTTACAATTTGCGGTAAAGTATGTATAGAAGAATAAGAATAAAATACAATATTGCCCATCCCCCATGGCAAATAGGGTGATAATTTATAGCTTACAGACTCACCACACTTATAGGGAATATTTATGCGATTTTTTTGCGTGATACTGGAACATATTATATTCGGAAAAGGGACAAAAATTTAAAAAAAAAAAAAAACTTTAGAATCGTTGCCAGAGCTCGCAAAAGTTACTTAAAAAAAACAATGTATAGTTTTGACTTCGCTACGAGTTTATTACTTATTAAATATAGATGTACTGCTCAATACTTACATAATAATATTTTTAACAATATTTGATTAACATAATCTCTTAAGGGGGATGAAATAGTCATTCAATACAGTAATATTAACTTAGAGAGATGTAGATTATAATTCTGTTAATCCATATCTATTACGGTCGCGAATCATATTGTAATCAAAATACAACCTGACAGGGACCTGCGAATTGCAAAAAACGTAAGATAATTTGAATTTCGCAGGCTACCCTGAAGGTTTCGCCTTAACGATTGAATACCTATTATATAAGGTAGATACTTTATTAATAATCTAAAGTAATTTCATTTTCACGGAATCTTTTGCCACGGTGACGGCGACTTGACGTTTTGCGTACCCCATCATTCTATTATATCATAAATAAAACTCCTAATCAAAAATCTACTCTACATCAAAAATTTAGAGAACATTTTCCTTTAGGAGATTTCTGTGTTGTAAAAGGAATAATTTGTCACCAAAAGAGAATACAAAACTTGAATTAAACATTGAAGGGTCAATATTAAAATGATGTTTTGAGCTCAGCTCAAACCCTTTGGAGGCTCGTTTTGTTTGACTGAGCTTTATTTAGTGTATGCCCTTTGTTCGTGAACGGAACCCTTTTGATTTTGATGACCTCATTAGATAAGTCAGTGGTTGTCAATATGGACTGAGTTCTTGTTTCATCCGTAGATTTAAAAAAAATGGTTGATTGGTTGTCATAAATATCAATTACTTACATTACTAACTCTCAGGGCTGGAACATTCTAGAGTGACGACTGCGTAGTAATACAAGGCGGACCGATGACCTGGTGAAGTTTGCAGGTATCTGCTGGATGTGAGAAGCATGGAACGGGTTGATTTGGCGACGCTTTAGGAGGCCTATACCCAGCAGTGGTCGTCCTTCGTCTGGATCATTATGATGTCGACGTTCATGTCGATTAAAAGTACAAGTTCATAGCCGACTGCAGGCAGCAGCAGCAGACGACGTGTTGCCGCGACACTACTGGTTTCTAAGTATTTCTATGAAATACCTTTCGTAGCTAGCGATACGTCGTTTTCATAGAAATACATAGAACAGTAGTGTCGCAGCGACCCGTCGTCTGTTGCTGCTGCGTGTAGTCGGCTACTAACTTGTACCTTTACTTGTAAAGTAACTACCTACTTTACGAATAAGTCGTAATAAAGGTCCTTTGTAAATAAGTCATCTTCTTTACTCCATAAATTGACTTGCTTTTCATATGAGTTCTATTCTTTTCCGGGAAATTATTGTTATACCCATTTCACTCGAACTTCCAAGCAGTACTAAAATGTTTTTCAAGCAACTTCAAACCATTATTCGCGTCATAAAACTTTACATACAACACAATAGTCCGTCTATCAGTTCTACATTGTTTTATGTAAGTACGGGAGCTAGCATTACATTTAAAATTGTTATTTCATAATTATTGATATTAACAATGAAAGTTAATTAAAGTACCCAACCATCAGTCGATTCAATTAAGGTAGAAATGAAGAATCGTTTATTACCTAACTTACTAAAATTCTTTAGTTTGACAACGTTCAAGGGTTCCATCGTGTTTCCTTGGAACAACCAAACTTCGGCGAATAAGATGGGACTGATCCAATAAGGGAGTGACGGAATTAGTGTCAACCTGTTACGGATTTAGGTGAGAATATAAATCTATTTCTATTCTTCTAAATTCACATTTTAATAGTCAATTCAACGGCTTTGTCGAAGATGGAACCTTTGAAAGAACCGATCAGGACTAAATCAACAAAGAAAAGGCAACGTTACCTCCTGTACTTTTAGACATTAAACATTGCATATTAGCGAAGTTTACTCACAGTTAACTACAAACTCAATGTTAAACTCCGTTTTTGTAACGAAATTATATTCAAAATTGAGTTGTACTTATGAGTTTCTCTGGAAACTCCTTTAACAGGTTGAATACCGTAATTACAGTCACAATTAAAACGCTATTGTGTCTCGCGTGGATCCACGTTTGAAAGGTTAAATAATTTATGTGGTAGCAGTAGGTATATTGAACAAGGTTTCTGGTTTCCGCGAATTAAGCGGCTCGTGGAGTTTGTAATTGATTAATTCATTATGTTAATAATCTACACATTTTTACAATGTTTTATGGTGGGTTTTAAACATGTAGGAACCTATTGTTGCTTAAAATAATTTCTTTCTGGTGTATATTTATATTTCTTACGAAATAATCAAGAGGACTGGCTACCATTATATTTGAAAGATAAGCCAGTTCTTCGAATTTAGGAAACCTGACGAATGAACCTGACGATAAAATAATGCTCTTAGTGAAGCGATTACCCTGCCCAAGATTCCCCCGCAACAAACAATGGTTCTCTGCTGCAGTTATTTAGCTTTGTGCCCTCGTTATTTTTATCTGCTGTATAAAAACAATGAGAAAAAAATCCCGTTAGCTTTTACAAGCCCGCAAAGAATACTCTTTTTAATATTGATACCTCACACATACAGAATGATAAAAAAATCCCCGTCCCGTATACAGGCAACGCGCCCGCTGTTAATTTGTCACGTCCTGAAAAAGAATAGCTGATCATTGTTTTGTTGTTCCACGTATAAAATAAATAATAACAAGCTGTGTATACAAATAGGTGTCTTTTGTTGATTTAATTTCGTTTTGAATGTATTTTTTTATAATCCAATTAAATAAAATGCTGTTCAGTTTTCAAACAAATTGACATAATAACATTATACTTTTTTAAACGTTTTCGGTAGTGATTAATGTGAGTATGTATATTCAAATATATTTTTACGTTTGGCGTTAACATGGCCCAATTTTATTTTCCAGCCCTTTTGAACTGCATCATACACGCTTTTCTTATTTTCATATTTATAACTAGCGACCCGCTCCTGCTTCGCACGGTTTTTACGACTTGACTTTTGTCAAGAAAAAAAAACAGGTAAAATTCTCAGTTGATCTGCACGGTTATTGACAAATGCGTGCACTGACTGGACAGGTCCACTTAATATGTGTGGTTCTTTCCTCAAAATACCATTTCAGACACTAATCTACACGGTTTTCACCACATAGATCTGACCACGATTATGTCTGGACTTTAAAAGAGACTGTGACATCTGAGTTTGTTTCGGCCTTTCTTCTCAGAGTAGTTAGATAGGAAACGCCGACCTCATCTAGTTAAAAATATATGATTAACGTGTAAAAGTGTTTGTACAAACCTACTTACAGAAATAAAATCATTTATCATTTATCTTCAATATTTCGTTATTATTATTTAGTTGAATATTAATGTGTTATACAAATAAGCCTTCCGGAATAAATTGTTTAAATAATGGTGTGGAGTTAAGGCGCTTCCCTGACCAAACGATCTTGAGCGTTCGGTCCTTCTCCGTCCCGTCGCTGAGTCTCGCTCTGTCTCGCTCCCTCCGCACGCTCATTTATCATAAAATTCTCAAAAATAATGAAATTACTTGAATAAAAAAAGACAAGTGAAGTTTTAAAATAAAATAAAACGTGTATTATTTAGATTTTTAAATTATCTATCCGTTAGTGTAATCCTCAAATGAATAGAACGTCACCTTTAGCAAGAGATGCATGCAATCAATAATTTTAGTAATTTTTTTAGAAGGAGATTTCAGATGAATTTATAACACATAAAAACAAATAAGACCGTGCAATGTGATGATAGGATATCGAACATTAATAACGTGCTTTTAGATGAAGTTTATTACCCATAGTGAATGAGTTAATAGCCTCTGAATAACGCACTTTGACAAGGTTTTGGTCGGGGTACCGCCTTAAGAAGAACAACGCGGTCACGCAGACAGACACGAAAAGCGACTTTAATTAATAATATGTAGCTATATATATAAAAATCTCGTGTCACACTGTTTGTTATCTAACTCCTCAGAAACGGCTCGACCGATCTTTATGATTTTTTTTTGTGTATATTTGGTAGGTTTGAGAAAAGGTCGTAAAGTATATTTCAAACCGCTGCGGGTGAAACCGCGGGATGCAGCTAGTATATATATAAATTAGCTGATGCCCGGCATGTGTTGCAATGTCCATTTTTTTGCAAACCACCCCTTTTTAAGAGTGTACAAAGCAAAAAAAAAACAAATCGGTTTAGCCGTTTTTGAGTTTAAGCGAGACTAACGAATAGCAATTGATTTTATACATATAGAGCCTTTTAAATAAAATTCATGCAGATAAACCACGAATTATTCATAGTAATAGTGGTCAAAGTCAAATCATTTATTTAAAATAGGCACATAAAAGGCATTTTTGAACATCGACGAAACTACATTTTGAAAGGACCAACTAGAATCAATTCATAATTTTTGTAAATTTACAAAAAATATGAATTGATTCTAGTTGGTCCTTTCAAAATGCAGTTTCGTATGGAGAAGAATGGGCCAGAAACACCACCGTTACTCTTTTAAAATGTTTTGTTTCCCGTGTTTCGGTGTCTATAATTGGGAAAACCAATACATCTTTGCAACGTTAACAGACATGTACCTACTTCTTGGTAACTCCTAGAGCTGGTGTACCTTGTAATAATCCTGATATTTTTACTATCATTTACATTATTTTATGTTTTGCATAAATTTTACGTAGTGTTTTAAATCAACCCGTTAATTTATTGAATAGTCAAACGAACTTACCTGTAAGTGAAGTTCGACGGTAATTATACGGAGTTATTGCCTCGTCCTCAATGATGATAGAAAACAAGTGTAGTCTCGACTTTATAGTCTATGGTATCACACCAACAGACTTTAAAGTCTAGACTACACCTGTCTTCTATCATCAGTATAATTTTAGAATGCAGACATTTTCTCAATTGTTTCAAAAACTTGCTGTGTAAGAATTACGCCAGTTTAGTATAAATTCATATAATAATTCAATATTTTATAAAATTTCCACTCGGATACCAGTTAATACCTGGCCAAAATATGCACAAAAACAATGACAGGCAAGTATAATTAAAAACAAAATACCTCTACCTGATGAATTGGTAAATTTCCGAAGAAATTCAGAATTACACATGACAACAACAACTGACTGACTGACTGACTGTAACGATGGATTTATTACTTTTGTCAAACAGAGTAGCAGCCTTTGACAGACGCGACTAAGAGTTCTGCTTACCTGGTAGAGAATAAAAGAGTTATAAGAACGGGAATTAAATACCTACATGCATATCATCATTAGCACAATGCTTAATGAGAATATATGAAATATGATTTTTTCCACCGGCACTATTCAATCTGAATTCTTCCACCGGCACTATTCAATTTGAATTTTTCCACCGGTACTATTAAATCTGAATTCTTCCACCGGCACTATTCAATCTGAATTTTTCCACCGGCACTATTCAATCTGATTTTTTCCACCGGCACTATTCAATCTGAATTCTTCCACCGGCACTATTCAATCTGATTTTTTCCACCGGCACTATTCAATCTGAATTCTTCCGCCGGCACTATTCAATCTGAATTCTTCCACCGGCACTATTCAATCTGAATTCTTCCACCGGCACTATTCAATCTGAATTCTTCCACCGGCACTATTCAATCTGAATTCTTCCACCGGCACTATTCAATTTGAATTTTTCCACCGGTACTATTAAATCTGAATTCTTCCACCGGCACTATTCAATCTGAATTTTTCCACCGGCACTATTCAATCTGATTTTTTCCACCGGCACTATTCAATCTGAATTCTTCCGCCGGCACTATTCAATCTGAATTCTTCCACCGGCACTATTCAATCTGAATTCTTCCACCGGCACTATTCTGGTTTACAAATACTGCTTCGTTCTGTACTATTGATTGGCACATTACGATATATATATCTATTTCTGTTATATATACTCGTACGTCGGAAATCGTTTGACTTTGACTAATCGCGACGCCAGCACCACCAGGTGGCGCTCGACAGAGTGACGCTTGACGAGAGTTAAAACAGAGTTTCTTGTTGGCGGCTAAGCAGTGAACACGTTTAGAAACTGTGGCGCGTTCCATAGAGTTGTGTCGTGTACCTTCAGTGTGCGAATTGCTAGTGTGATTAGTTTTATCGTACTTAAATTATAACTTCATTTGAACTGTAAATGGTTTTTCAATTGCGCAATAACCAACACTACCCATAGTGCGCCCACAGTAGTTAAAATATGGCCGATGATAACGAGAGAGACGTAACTTCTCCGTCTTATATAATAAAATCGTAGCGAAGCTGCGAAGACAAAATTGTACATTTAATATTTAATAATAATAAAAGAAAAAATAAAGAAATATAAAAAAAAGTAATTGCTTCGAGGTCTGGGAACGATTCTAATGCCGGAAATATAGTTTATAGATTTGTTTTCTGTTTATCTGTTTGTCTGAATGTACGTTCCAGTATCACGCAAATACTACGTATAAGTGTGGTCAGTACGAATGCAATAAATTATTACGCTATTTGCTATGGAGGAAGAAAAATATTGCATTATACTCGTATGTTCGTATTCTTCTACAGTTTACCGCAAATTGTAAAAAGACGAGCCAAAAGGTTAAAATATTGCACGTAGTTATAGATTTAACCGTTTAAATGATTATCATCGCGCTTTAACTTTATGGGGCTTAGCAGTCAAACATGATATATAATAAGATCGGCTATTTTAGTCCACTCTGAACAAAGCAATCACCTTAGCGGTTTCACGACTGTTCTGCAAATCTGTGATTTGTTTCCCAATAATTATTTATTTTTTCTGTGATTCTTATTTTTTATGTTTTTTATATGATAGATCGTAGAAATTACTTATTAAAACATGAAGCTTAGAGTTCTTCTGTCATTTGTTATCTGGTTATAAATAAAATAAAATATCTATATGATTAGGCGACTGCTAATGAGAATTATCGTGTGTTTACAATCTACTGTTATATTATTTTAGTGATAGCTGTTTGTCAGGAATAATCTGTAAGAACGCATCAGTCAGTGTATCAGTGTTGCGCCATTCAGTAGTATGGTATACAGGGAAGTTATATAAAAATGTGGCTGTTATTTTAGTATATTGTGGTGTCTTACGTTTTCCGCGCGAACGAAGTCGCGGGTAGAAGCTTGTAAAAAATAGGTAATTGCTTGTGCAAATATAGGTAGGTAATATACTATGTTACCATTAAATTAAATAATATTGTAGTTCGTAATATTAACCCTATTCATATTAATAACAGTAGGTTTGTTCACTGGCTTAATAGAGAATTTCAATAATATAGTTGCTCAACAAATAGGTAACTATGGTTTCATGAACAGTAGGTACTTATGAAGCCTGAAATCAGAAGGCTAATTCTGGTATCTAAAAATGTTCAAATTCAAGTCTCATCTCAGCCGCAACCAATGCCAAAAATGTAGGTAAATTGATTGTATTTTTGACAGATTGAGACTTTCCAAAAACTGACCAAAAATTCGAAGACATGTGATATTTATCAACCCGCACTAAGCCCGCGTGGTGGATGACGGCTGAATCCCACTGTCAGAGAGGAGGCTAGTGTCCCAGCAGAGACCATTATACGCTGATTATGCTAAGACTTTGTGACTTCTAAAAAATATAGGAATTGCTCCTCAAACAATTGAGTCTAAGTAACCTCGGAATTGCCCAGCAATTGGTAAATGTGTGGAGAACATTGTACAGCAAAGGTACTCAAAATTTGGGATATTTGAGTTTACAACATGCTTTCTTATCAACGACAGATCAATGAGGCGAGCCATGCAGTAAATACGTAGTCATGAGCCCCTCTATAAATGAAAGCAATAAATAATTTATTTGGTAGTTTATTCAACGAGTATTGCACGATACCATTTACTACTAAATGGTATCGTGATAAACACAAAACATGTGTCTGTAATATTCTCTGGACGCCATTTGTCAAGAAACGTATGAGTAAGTATAATTTATAAGTAAAACGTGGTTGCAAGGCAAACTGGCAATATTCGATGACAATCTTGTTTAATCTTTACAAAAGAAGAACATTAGTTAAGTGTACTTGTCTCCTTTTAAGTACTCCACTTAATGGCTATTTTACATTAGGGAGTTTAGTTCAAGTAGCAGGTTAAGTATCCAAATGTCAGTCCAAAAGTGCCAGTTTTTCATATTGCAGTATCACGCATACTTCAAAGCTCTTAAGTTTATTACACTATTGCAAAATAATGTAAATTAGCGTTAATATCAAGTGATAGTAATGGTCAAACAGAACTTAAATAATTTGTAAATCAATCCATTCTCGCTATACACCACATCTCTATTAGCATTCGAAATGTCAGCTGCAGACAATATGGCTGTGGTTATAAAGATTCGCATTTTGGATTTCGATAACACAAAAGCTGACCAAACCAAAATCACTATTAATTCCTGACATGACGTAACCCAAATGAATACACACATTCCAGCATCTTTGAACTAAGTTGACACGTCACGGAGCCCGTTGTAATTACCGGCTGCGGTATGTAAACGGACTTTAATCACGAATGTACGGATCTGCCCAGATCTACCCGGATGTAATTAACCGTTGGCTATTCGGATGATGGTTGAGCACCACTAATTTGAATCCTACCTACCTGTTTCTGAAGATAGCTCTGTTTGTCTTGAGGTCTGTTTTCCTTGGAACGGAGTGTTATTGTAAGCGGAGACAGTTCTGTGCTATATTATGTAGAATGGCGTTGGTTGTCTTTGGTTATTTGGGTACTGAGGTTGATAAACCTATCTATGACTAAGCACTGATAAAAAAGTTGTTCCCTATTTGCAACCCTATATAAAAGTATATAATTTAATTAAGAGCTTTGACAATGGTGTCAACATCAGAAAAAAAAACAACAAATGAAGTGCGCTTTTATATTTTATGATGAAATTACCCCCCCCCCCCCCCCCCGACCCTTGCTCGACGACGCGCTAGCCCGCGCCGTAGCTGAGCCTGTAGCTTTAAATTCCCCTTATAATAATAATAATATAATTTCGATCCAGCCTGTCCCACCTTGCTGCCCTCCCCTCAGTGACGCCCTAAGCCGAGGTTCGTACCCCACAGGTGGTGCCCTTAGCGTGCGGTCACCTAGTATTTAAGAATTTCGCCCCTGGCTGGAGGCTTTAAGTTAGTAGCTTGAGGCACCCACAGGATTGACCGGTTAAGTAGCCATGACCTTAGAGGTCAAAACTACGAGATCCCATTTTCAAAAAAAAAATATATATATATATATACAAATACTATAGAACAGCAGAGAGGGCCGAAAATCTTAAAGAGGAAAATAAATACAAGTGCACTTAAAATCCTTAAACTAAGAGCAGAAGATGGTTGGATTGCTACAAACCACACTCAATTATTGAATATTGTGGAGAAATTGTAAGAAGAACTTTATGTCTCAAAATTGGCAGAACTAGCATCACAATCACAAGTCTTGTAGTAGAACCAACACCTCTAGAGCTCCGCCCGTAGAGCTACCAAATATCATGGCTTGCGAGGTAGAAAAGGTACTTTCGCAAATACAGAGTGAAAAAATACCTGGTGAGGACGGTATCACGATTGGGTTGCTGCGTGCTGGTGGTCAACCCGTATTACAAGTTTTTATGAAACTCTTTAACAGCGTCTTCTTCGGTGCCACGCCGCTACATGCTTGGAAGAAGACGGCAGTAGCTATCCTAAATAAGAAAGGAGACCATTCAAACCTTAGCAGCTATCGTCCTATATATTTACTTTCTCAAATTTATAAGCTGTTTGCCAAAACTATACCATTATGCAACCATCTCACCCGTCAACTAGACGATTGCTAGCCAGTTGAACAAACCGGTTTCCGGATTGGTGTCGCTACCATACACCGTATCCATAGCGTAAAACAGATTATGGAGAATAGTTCAAAAGACAATCGGCCCTTGTGTTTAGCTTTCGTCAACTATGAGAAGGCATTCGACAGTGTCGAGCACTGGGCCGTGTTCAACTCTCTCCATCGCTTCCAGATCAAAGCTATATAGATGTATTCAAGGAGCTGTACGATGCGCCAACGATGCAGGCCAGATTACGGCCCCAATACCGATTAAAAGGAGAGTGACCCAAGGAGACACCGTTTCGCTTAAAACGTTCACTGCTACTCTGGAAGACGTGATGAAAACACTGGAAAGAAAGAAAAGAAAGAAAAAGATTTTTTTTTTGAGCTCGCACAGGATTATCAGAAACTAAACTAAACAGACTCATAATCAGATCAGATCAGATCATCAGTCTCAATCTGTCACCGTGCGGAGCGTATGTCGTGCGCGCTCGTGGCAAAATGTCGACGAATGTAGTAAAATGTTGTAGCTGCAATATAGTTATAAGTGAAGTCCTGGCGTTTATCCAGAACCAAGTGGATGTGATGAATGAAGAAAGCATCGTTCGCTTGTGTGCAACAGCGTTTTCTTCGGACGAAGTAGTGGTGGCAAAAGACTTGCTTTACCAATCAGTGCAGACTAAGGAGAAGAAAGTGAAAAGAAAAGGGAAGGCAGAGGGGAAAGTGCAACGAGACCTTGAAGATATCATATCCCTCATTAAGTGTACTTCAGCGGAGTCTATTCCCATATTTGTTGCTCGGGAGCTACGAAAATTACCGCCGGTTACTTTTGACCATATTGATGTCACGAGATTGTTAAAAGACATCATTATTTTAAAAAATCAAGTTGAAGTTATAAGGGAGGAGTATGCGACGGTTGAACAAGTGAATAAATTAAGCATGGAGCTGTTTAACTTGAAACAAGTGTCACTGGTGAATGGTTATCAACAGGAGGAGAATGTGAATACTAAAAGAGGTACGCGTAACTTGTTACGGTTTGGAAATTTTGAATGTAACAGTGGCCCAATTGGAATCATGAATTTGTCGAATGAGAGCATAATGATTCCACCAGAGCGGGTAAACACAAAAACAGATGTTTGTAAAATATCCGAGAAGTCACCTCAAGGACAGGGCAATGACGTGTTAAATGTGTCCTTGTCACATGCCAAGCCCCAGGAGCCATCCGTCCTTGTCGCACAAAAAGTGAAAGGCATCTTAGGCGAGTGCAAGCGCGTGGTGGCCCCTACCGCGGTTTCGTCACAGGTGACGATGTTTGAAAGCCCGGCAGCGTGTGCGCACTCGGTGGCCTCAAAGGCGCGTGTAACGGAGAGGGCAGCGTCGATGAATCATAAGGAGCGGTGTTCGTACTCGCAAGTAACGCAAAACGGAGGCGATTTTAAAACCTATACGGATGAAAATTGGAACCTGGTACAGAGCAAGCGTTTTAAAAATAGATTTATTGGAACGCAAGGGAAGGCAAAAGAATTCTCGGGTAAATTTAAGGCCGCAGATATTAAAATACCACTGTTTGTAAATAACGTGGATAAGGAGTCATCAGTTAAGGACGTCGCTGATTATATTTTAGGCAAGACGAGCATTTCAGTGGAGTTGACAGAAATTAGGATGAAGCGGCAAAGAGATTATAAGGCTTTTAAAGTGTTTGTTCCTAGGCATAAGTTAGATATGTTTCTAGATGAACAATTGTGGCCTGAAGGTATTTCTTTCCGTCGATTTATTAATTTTAAGGATCGGCAAATACAAATCTCCCCTAAAATGGGGGCGACTGATGCTGGAACTGAGGCTATAATGAAAAGCGTCTAATTTATGATGGACACTACAAATAATCAGAATATCAAAATGGTCAGTTTCAATTGCAAGTCTGTTACGAGATCCGTGGAGGGGATAAAAGAGCTGTGTAAGACTGCACACGTTATTGCCCTGCAGGAGACGTGGCTCCTGCCTCATGATACGGCATTCATTGGAAGCATCGATATGAACTTCGAGTACACCAGTAAGTCAGCGGTGGATACATCAACAGGCGTGCTGCGTGGTCGGCCGTACGGTGGGGTGGCGCTGATGTGGCGAAAGGGTGTTTTCTCTTCAGTAGCGGTTGTGCCGTGTAATAGCGCCAGACTGACTGCTGTTAAGGTATGTGCCGGTGAGCGTAGTTCGTTAGTGTTTTCAGTGTACATGCCAACGGATAGTGCGGATAACTTATTAGAATTCACAGATGTGCTAAGTGAAATAAATGCGGTAATTGAAAGTTGTGATATTGTATCCGCTATTATTCTCGGGGACTTTAATGCCCATCCAAGGGAGTTATTCTTTAAGGAGTTAGCCAACTTTTGTGAGGAGCGAAGCTGGCACTGTGCGGACGTGATGAAGTTGGACGTTTTGTCAGACACACACACTTTTATAAGTGAAAGTCATGATAACTGTAAGCGATGGCTTGATCACTGTCTGACAACGGAGGCAGCTTGGCAATGTGTGACTGATATTAAGGTAGGTTATGATGTTTTCTGGTCAGACCATTTTCCACTGGAAGTGTATTGCAACTTGGGAATATTACCATGCAAAGAGCAATATACTGGGAATATTTACAGCGAAGTGAGATGGGGTGAGAGAGACGCTGAACAGATAAGAATATATAGGGAAATGTCTACAGCTACATTAAGAGACATTGGTTTCCCGGTGGAACTTGGTCTGTGTGCTGATAATTCTCATCATGTAATTATTGATCAGTTGTATAATAGTATTGTTAGTTTTTTGACGGTAGCTGCGCGATTGAGCCATAGTAAAAGGAAAAAGACAAAGCAAAAATATGTTATTGGGTGGAACAAGCATGTACGAAAGTTTCACGTAGACGCGCGAAGCAGCTTTCAGGCTTGGTTGCTTCATGGCAAACCAGAGTCTGGTGATATATATAACACTATGCGTGAAACCCGTAAGCGTTTTAAATCTAAGTTAAAATGGTGTCAAGACAATAAGGATAAAATTAAAATGGATATCTTAGCAACACACCACAAAGATAGGGATTTCAAAAACTTTTGGAAGCACACCAAGAAACTGGAAGCTGTTTCACGTGTCCCTGTGAGTGTTGAGGGTAGGAGCGAGCCCTGTCAAATAGCGGAATTATTTAAGGATCATTTTAGGGTAGTGTCTCCCCTAGGGTGTGTGCAGCCACAGGTGCTCGATGCTGAGGTTGCAGATTGTGAGCGGTTTAGATTTGAGGCGAAAGAAGTCGCCCATATTATCCAAAATATGACTAGAGGTAAATCTCCAGGACATGACGACCTTAGTATTGAGCACTTGCAGTGCGCTGGTGTACATTTACCTAGGGTGTTGGTCATGTTTTTCAATTTGTGTATAGGCCATTCATATTTACCCAGGGAGCTTATGAAGACCACTGTTATACCTATACTTAAAAACAAGACGGGTGATGCCTCCGACAGGGACAACTATAGACCTATCTCATTGGCTACAGTGATCGCCAAGGTGCTGGATGGTTTGATTGATAGTCGGCTAAGTGAGCATATAGATCTCCATGAAGCTCAGTTTGGTTTCAGGGCTGGGCAATCGACTGAAACTGCGGTACTGCGACTCAAGCATACTGTCCAGTACTATGTGACGAGGAAGACACCTATGTACGGTTGTTTTTTGGACCTGTCGAAGGCATTTGACCTGGTGTCTTATGACGTGCTGTGGGATAAGCTCCAGGGGGAAACCAGCACACCCAGTGAGGTAATAAATGTACGGCAACCAGACCAATAATGTTAGGTGGGCGGGTTCATGTTCGTCGGAGTACAGGTTGGAGTGTGGAGTGAGACAGGGAGGCCTGACTTCACCAAGACTCTTCAACCTGTACGTCAATGGACTGATAGGTGAGCTCAGCGGGGCCGGTGTCGGCTGTTCAGTGGATGGTGTATGTATGAACAACATTAGTTATGCCGACGACATGGTGCTGCTGAGCCCATCTGTCACAGCCCTTAACTACCTCATAGGCATCTGTGAGAGGTACGCGGGGTCACATGGCCTCAGGTATAACTGTAAGAAGAGTGAACTACTTATTTTCAAGGCGGGTAATAAGAGTCCGAAATCCGTTCCACTGGTCAGGCTTGGAGGAATGTCGTTAAGTAGGGTCACCAAATTTAAGTACCTGGGGCACTGGGTCACCGAGGACCTCTCAGATGATTTAGATATTGAGCGGGAACGTAGGGCGTTGGCAGTGAGATGCAATATGCTGGCGCGCAGGTTTGCACGGTGTACAAAAGATGTTAAAATTGCGCTTTTTAAAGCATACTGCCAGACATTTTATACCTGCAGCCTGTGGGTCCCCTATACGCGTAGATCTTTCAATGCCCTGCGGGTCTTGTACAATAATGGGTTTAGGATGCTGTTGGGGTTGCCTCGCTTTTGCAGTGCATCAGGTATGTTTGCTAAGGCTAGCACTGACTGCTTTAGGGCTAAAGTAAGGAAAAGAGTGGCCTCCCTGATGCGCCGCGTGCGGGGCAGCACCAACAGCCTTCTGAATACCATATTGAAAAGGGTTGATTGTCCGGTTGTGAGGCACTGGAATACCGTTCACGGATCTGAAGGGGTCCTTTTTAATGTAAAATAGTGTGTAACAATGTATAATTAATAATGTTGACATTCATTAAGGACATTCAATAATAATATAATAATATACTAACATAGTTATAAGTATGATGTACTAACAATGTATGGAATATTTTTTGATTCTGAAATAAATGAATAATAATAATAATAAAAACAAAAATATAAAAATAATAAATTAAAAACAAAAGTAAAATGAAAATAACAACATGCATGGAACCAACGCACGTGGTATAAACATCAACGGTGTCTACTTGTCGCACCTTCGATTTGCGGATGACCTAGTTTTATCCGCTGAATCCCTGAAAGACCTGCAACGCATGTTTAAAGAACTTTATAATGCTTTCTTACAAGTTGGCTTGAGAAAGAATATGTCCAAGACGAAGGCGATGTCAGACGTCCCGGATGACTCAGTTTCAGTTGTTATGGTTGGAAAAGAGCGTCTGTAGATGGTTGAAGATTACGTTTTTTTGGGGTATATTCTATCTTTTGACATGGAGCATTCCAACGAAGAGATTTCCAGGAGAATATAGCTTGGGTGGGCGGCATTTGGTAAGCTGCAACATATTTTTTGGCCAAGAACATCTCCCAGTTGCTAAAAACCCACCTTTTTAACAAATGTGTCCTGCCAACAATGACCTACGGTGCCGAGACATGGATGCTCACAAAGGATACTGTCCACCGTATACGAGTAGCACAAAGGGCCATAAAGCGAGCCGTGCTTTGCATAACCCTTATAGACCGAGTGAGTAACACCAAAATCCGTCGTCGGTCGAAAGTCTACGACGTCAGGCAGTTGGGGAGGATATCCAGTTAGACGAAGAGATTTCCGATGGAGTAAAGCTGTGACCGAATGGTGGCCAATGTTAGGCCAAAGAAACCAGGGCCATCCAAAAGCGCGTTGGGTTTATAATGTCGTCAAAGTCGCGGAAAACACCTGGATGAGGGACGTACGGAACCGGGAAGTATGGTAAAAAAAGGGGAGGCCTATACCCAGCAGTGGGTGATTCCGGACTGAAATGACGTTGATAAGTGATAAAACTTAACCTATGATATTTTCAGTCAAATTGGATTTCAGCAAAGTACTGTTTACAGGTACACAAAATAAATCCAAAATCTGGCTCTAAAGATAGTATTTAGTAAACCTCCAGACAACCACATCCAAAATAGATATTAATTAGTCTATCTTAATTAAATCATTTACCGATTACAAACCTCACAGGTTTCATTGAAAGGCCACTGAACCAAAATAGGCAAGAATTTAACGGAACGCCTAATTTCAATCAAAATGAGATTGGAATCTGAAACTAATTAGTGAGGAATTCCGTCGTTTCGTTCGCAAAGAACTCAAATAAATTAGGTTTTTCATTATTGCTTTGTTCTGTAACGTTTTCTTCTTTTGTTTTTCAGTTTCAGAAATAACAATAGCCTTGATTTCTTCATTGGCCTGCATACCAATGTTTGTGGCCTGAAATGTAAACTGAAAGCGGTTTAATAACTTATACTACCTCCTACCCGCGACTTCGTTCGCGTGGAAGTCGTAAGACACCTCAATTTATTAAAATAACAGCCACATTTTTATAAAACTTGCCTGTACCACGTTTGTAGTTTTGGTCTTAGCAACCAAACTATGAAGAAAGTCAGGACTGGTGACGCGGGAGCAAGTGACGTACAGTTGTCCGTGTGAAAAGCAACTCGTCCTTAGGTTGACACTCGCAGCCTTTAGTAGTAATTTCCCATTGTTTGCGAAGTTTTTCGTTTTTGGTGAATTAATGAACGTCTGCGTTCTTTTATTTACTACCTGATGGTATAGCATTGATACACTGACTGATGCTTTCTTACAGATTATTCCTGACGAACAGCTATAACTAAAATAATGTAATAGTAGATTGTAAACACACGGAATTTCTCATTAACAGTCACCAAACCATAGATATTTATTTTTATTATAATCAAAGATGACAGAAGAGGCCTGAACTTTATGTTTTTCTGTGTATGTTTTACGAACTCTCCTAAAATAGTGTAAAAGAAGCATACAAATATCAATTGTTGGGAACCTAACATAGGTTTAGGAAGCGGTCATCGAACTGCTAAGCTATTTGCTTTGTTGAAAGTTGACTAAAATAGCCGTTCTTATATTATGTCATGATTGACTGCATAGCTCCGGAAAGGTATAGTGGGATGATAATCATTTAAAAGGTTAAATCTGTAACTATCTGCTATATTCGTTCCCTATTCAGCCCTGTGAAGTAATGGAATAATTCGACTGTTGTCATACACTGGTATATTGTGTTCTTTCTCATCTCGGTCTCATTTTCTACGAAATCTATGGAAAGTTTTTTTTGCGATTTCTGACTTTTCTAGTATTCAAACCTCAGTGGTCCCAAGGAGTTTTTTGATCCTTATAAGAAACGGGATCGATTGGCATCAAAAAAAGTATTTGTGAAAATTGCCCCTTTTCTTGCTGACGCATTGTTTTTTCAAAATCTGTGAATGCAGATCAATATGTTTCAAAAAGTTAAAACAGTCTCCTAAGACCGTTTTCTTGTACCGAAAACGTTTAAGGCTTTTATTGCCCAATCTCAAAAATCCAGCCTATATATTATGTCATGATTGACTGCATAACTTCATAAAGGTATAGCGTGATGGTAATCATTTAAAAGGTTAAATCTGTAACTATCTGCAACATTTTGGAATTTGGATCGTCTTTTTACAATTTACGGCAAAATATAGAAAAATAAGAATAAATTGCAATATTGCTCATCACCCATAGCAAATAGCGTAATAATTTGCAGCTAACAGTCTGACCAGACTTATTGGGATTATCTCTGCGAAATTTGAACAAAGTCTACGCCGAAGTTTTAGCGTGATGCTGGAAAATACATTCAGACAAACAGACAAACAATCTAAAAAATATATTTTCGGCATTAGAATCGTTCCCAGACAGCAAAAATTTATAAAAAAAAAACAATATGCCGTTTTGACTTTACTACAATTTAATTATATGTATAGATTATTGAATGCATGGAAGCCGCATTTAATAATCAAATTTAAGAACTGATAATTCAACATATTTGTCAAAAATTGTCAACATTGTCACGACCTGGTGATATTTAATAAAGCAGACAATATATTCAAAGAAACAAAAAAAAAATAGGATTGCCGCCTGTCACAAATATCGCCTGTTGGTTTTATTACCTAAACAAGACCCTGAGTTTTGTTGAGTTTATTTCAATATAGTTTCCCAAAAAACGGTGAAGAAAACTATAGTTATGAAACTGGCATGTCCTCGTACCAAAAATGCGAACACGTAATAATTATGTCACTTCCACCTACAGGGCCCGCATGCTGGGTGACTTGCCACTACCTCCACAGAGGGCCGACTTGAGTCCCAGCAGTGGGGGCAATGGGACCGATTATGATGGTCTGGTAGCCGTGAGTATGTTTGCTGAACGGGCTAAGAAAGGATCCACTTTTCGACCAGTGTCGATTTGTTCATTTGGACATATTATACCCTGTTGGCAATAGGCTCGCCCTCTACGTGGGACTTGCAACATAACTGGCGACATGTGGGTGTATCAAACACCTCTGCCAACGTCTCCTGGAAATAAAGCCGTGTTACAACATTTTTATAATTGCATTATTAGTGATATTATAATATTATAATAACATAGTATCACGTAATGTTACAACAATGCGATGGTAGTAGATGATTAGTATTCCTGCTCATTCCTTCAACTAGGCTCATTACTAGTTACTAGTAATATAAAGGGTAGGTAGGAGGGAATGAGGGGGCAGGGAGGGGGGAAGTGTGAACCCACGATTCAAGCTCATCATTCAATTATTCAAGTGAATCAATTGGAATAATAAAGGAAGTGTGAACCCACGATTCAAGCTCATCATTCAATCATTCAAGTGAATCAGTTGGAATAATAAATGTACCTACTTATTTGAAAGGCAAATTCCCATATTAAGACACTGCCAAACGTATAGGACACAGAAAATACTCCGTTTTTGTTGCACAGCTAAGCGTATTGGTAGGTACATATTACAAGGCATTTTTTTTTTTTGTGTACATTACACAAAAAAACCTGTTCATTGAAAAGGCTTAAACAAAAATATTTCATAAAAATAAAATTGTATCATAAAATGGGCATACCTTTTTAACTGACTTCATAAAAACTTTTTTATAAAAAAACAACCGACTTCCAAAAAAAACACTAAAAGACGTGAAAAATAACTTTAATTTCGGAAGTCGGTGTCTTTGGTTTTGTATTTTCGTTTTTGGCCACCGACTTCCGAAATTAAAGTTATTTTTCACGTCTTTTAGTGTTTTTTTTGGAAGTCGATTGCTTTTTTATAAACAAGTTTTTACTTTTCACTTTTTAGTTGCGGTACCTACCCCACACAAATTCGTATACCACTACTTGGTGTGTAAATAACAGTGACAGGAAATTATTAACACATCATCTATATAAACTAAGTGGAAAAATATAGGGTTAGTCCCGCTATGGTATGGTCCCGGTATGGCACCCTCTTAAAATACCTATCAAAAAGTCCCGCTATGGTACCCATCTTTTAGATCTACGTTAGACAATAGAAGGTACAACTGAAAAGAAAAGTGTATCTATAAATAAATACTTTTAGGAGTGTATCAATAAAACGTCTGTTTGCGATATTAAATCAGTCTTTTATTAATTCAAAATATTTATAAAAAAATATCAAACAGTAAAACGAAATATTAATTGCAATGTAATTTTTAAAATAATCAACAATATTAATTACAAATAATCAACATGGAGAAAAAGGCGCAAATTGTAAACATAAACTACAAAAAATAATAGCTTGTTCCCAACGAGTCACACCTCAACGGGTAACAGTGTGACTCGTTGGGAATGTTTTGGATAATAATTCCCAACGAGTCACAGTTACTGTTACACTGTTACTCGTTGGGATGATCCCACCTTGATTTAGGGTATCAATACATCTATCGCCACGAAATATTTTCGTTCTCAGATAAACAAAAATTGTTCCCAGGTATTTGGTACAACTTGGGGCACCCCGACTCGGACAGGTTAGGTTAGAAGGGGACGGCGGGGTCTGAAAGACCCCGCCGTCCCCTTCGTGGTTATTTTTTTTTAAACCGCCCAGAAGTAGGAGTCCCGCGAAGCGGGACTCCGTCGGCTATTGTGGAACTGATTTTGCATTGTTTGGTGACTACATTTTGGTGACAGATCTACTATTTTGAGGACAAACCCTATTATTTAAGAAACACAAAACTAATTAAATTGGTGATAGCTTACTAGTTAAGAAAAGATATTTTTTATTAATACTATTTTTTTCTTAACGCATTGTATAACTTTTCTTTACAACAGTACCAAAAACTGAAGGGTACCATAGCGGGACTTTTTGATAGGTATTTTAAGAGGGTGCCATACCGGGACCATACCATAGCGGGACTAACCGAAAATATACAGTATTAAGGATAACTTAAAAACTACTGGTCAGACCTTGATCAAATTTAAATGGGACCACATGTGAAGCACCACCTATCAAATAAAAAAGAATCATACAAATCGGTTCACCCAGAAAAAAGTTATGAGCTAACACACATAAAAAAAAAAGAACCTATTATACTGTACATCAGAGATGTTATGGATATGATATTTCGGATCTGGATACGGATATGGATATAGGAATAAAATTATATCGGTTTCGGATACGGTTACGGATATGCAAATATTTCGGATTTTCCGTTAGTTTCGGATAGTTTTGGTTACGGATATTAGATTGAAGTAAAATATAAACACAAATAGTATGTAATAATTTGGTTTTATTTATAGGTTTTATCTAGTCTAGGTTATCATTTGGTTATAATCAGTCATATAGGTAAGTAATTATTTAGAGATGTTATAATAATTAGTTAGACTCCACCCTTATACGAAACTATCTGAAACTTGTGAAACAGATACGGTTACGGTTACGGATATATTTTTATTTCGGATATCTGATAGTTTCGGTTACAGTTACGGAGCTCCATAACATCCCTGCTATACATTACATACATTAATTATAGAGAACTTTTCGGCAAGAACAGTAATCATTATTGTGCATTGTACAGATTGGATTTTAAATAAAAAAGTTTATCTAAGTTTTACAATCACGTTTATTAATACAAAAATTCTTATACTTCAACCACATAGATACATTGATATAACTTACCACTTAAGATTAGGTACACCTCGACAAGATTCAATAATTAGCAAATTGAATATAAAACGCAATACAATTTTTAATTAGAACTAGAACGATACTATAACGTAATATTTTTATTTTTATTGAAAAGTAATATAAGTATTTGTTAAAATTAAAAACAAAGCTTCCGTTTATAATAAAAAAATTATAAGTCTACTTTTTTTAAGAGCAAAGTCTTTTATTGCGCCATCAATGTCTATGGAATCACACACCTCTTGCTCAATAGACAAGATATATAGTGCGTTTCAACAAATAGTTCCTATGTTATAATGTTGGCTCCCCTGTCTGTCAAGATAATAGATCTGGGAAGACGATTCTGCAGATTTTTAAAGTATTTTCAAGGTTTCTGTGTTAGAATCATGCCCAAGACATAAAGTGGTGAAAGACAGATGGTATTGAAAGAGAAGAACTTTTGTGAGCGTGAAAAACGTGATGAGGCCCCACTTATTCCATTAAGATGTGTACAGGCTCATTTTTCCGCCATTACAGATTAATGAAATAGGGTTACCAGTGGTACTGTGGTAGTCTTATTAAGTGCCCAACCCTCCACTGCTAAATTGTGAGCTTAGTTTAAAATATATATTTGTATTACCTTATTGTATGAATAGATATTCATATTTATTTTACAAAAGTAGGTAATTCAGGTAGATTTTTTGGATAGGTACTTCATTATTAATACTTAGTAAACCTTGTTTTTTATTTTAGGTTTATCTGAAAAAACAGTGTTAAAGATAACCAAAGAAGGCGAGGTGGCAGCTAGCACGATAATAATAATGAAGTAGGAGAATAATTGAAGTATAATAATAATTACGCTTATAATAAGTATAATAAGTATAATAATGCTTATTAAAGCAGAAGATAATATAATTGAAGTAGGAGATGAAAGTGACACTTCCGATGCGAATGATGAGGGTGACGGCAACATCTCAGGTGTAGATCCCTTAGATGAGCACGATTATAGCAAAAAAAAATACTTAGACTATCATAGTTATAGTAAAATTAAGCATTTTGTTTTTTATTACCATTCTAACTTCACAAAATGAGGGTTTTCAAGATGACTGTTAAAATGGTTAAAAATCCTACTATCACCATCAATATGTAACATCATGCATGTTGAAATTATATATTATGGTCATTCATACATAAATGTTATGAAAATCTACTTTCACTGTCATATTGAAAACATCTCATTCAAAAACTTCCCCAGTTTCAAGGAAACACATTGTATGTAATGTAGTAATACTGGTATACATTGCTGCCAACATAACGACATAGGAACTATTTTGTTGAAACGCACTCTAGCCAAATTAGTTTGTCTTAGAGTACTCATTGGTGCCGATTCTCTTGTCACAAACTTCTCTAAACTAGACTAAAAATCACTAAAATTTTGTTTCTACCTGTCAAACGACGATTTCTCATTCTGAAATAGACTAAAGTGACACAACTTAACTATATCATAGTTTGACAGTTTCATCTTAGTGCAAATTAGCATTTTCAATAAACTAATAATTCAGTGCCATCGCACTGAATTATTAGTTTATTGAAAATGCTAATTTTGTTATTCTCAATTTGACGTTTCTCATCCAAAATTCTGGTTGTCTAACTAAATATTTTTGATCGCGATTAAAAAGGTGTGGAATAAAATTTATTGTCATAAACTAAAATTCACCACAACACCTCGACTTCAGGTGCAAAAACAGTATTGTATCTTTGTTTTATTTTATTTTGCTTATATCTCGAAAATGGTGTGTCCTATCGCAAAAATAATGAAAATTTCGACCCCCTTTAAGAAGCCCTTAAACCTCTAAAGCTCTACATGTGGGTAATATGTTTTTCATATTTTCTATACAAAAAGTGAAAAATTCCATATTAAACACGTCGAGGCTGCCCCCCAAGCGTGACTCTAGCGTGACTCTAAAAAAAAATCATGGGGTAGGGCAAACAAGTACCACGTGGAGTCGCGATTGTCAAATTAAATTTTAGTTGTGTCAAAATTATTTTTAAATTTAGAGATTTTTTTTTGCAGAATTGCTTTAAAATTCTCATAGCCAAAGGAGGATAGTAAGGAATTTTTGTGATAGTTTAGTTCGTTTAGTTCGGTGTACAAGAGAATCGGCACCAATGTGAAATGGACAACTGACGATCCGAACTGACGATCAATAAAACTTACTTTGAATTGTCAAACTTTGTCAAAGCATCACGTACTTCCCCGTACCTTAAAGGGACTTCCCCGTACGTGTAATAAACTATATTGAACTTAATATGTATGTAATAGAAGTCATTTTCGCTGATTTTATTAGTCATAAACGGGGAATTCCCACAAGTATAGACGTTGTTGCCAGTCGTTACAAAATATCATTCAAAGAAAAGGGAATCCCCGACTTCGCCGCAAAATAAGTAATGAAAAATTCCGTGCTCCTTTCAATCGGTACAAATTTGTAGTAAAGCGATAAAAATATAAAATGGTTCAAATATTTACAAAATATTTTTATTATTTATTGTTAAATTATGCCGCCCCCTAAAAAGCGCCGCCCGGGCCGAGCCGCACCTGCCGCCCACACTACGCTACGCCACTGCTGATGGTGCACCTTCTATGGTCGGCTTACGTAAAGGTTTCATCGGAATTTTGAACGAAAAAGCAACAGAATTAAATGTGCAAAAAGATGATTTGATAGTCCTTCATTGCATTATCCACCAACAGAACTTGTGTTCTAAGTCCATTCGACACCAGAATGTTATGAATGTGGTAGTAAAAACCATCAACTTTATTCGATCCCGAGGGCTTAACCATTGTCAGTTGAAGGCGTTTTTGGATGAAATATCAGCTGAATATAACGACGTAACATATTATTGTGAAGTCAGATGGCTGAGCAAAGGAAAAATGTTGAAACGGTTTTACGAGCTTAGAAATGAGATAGCAGACTTTATGAAAATAAAAGATAAACCACCGTCTGAATTAAGTGACCCAAAATGGATATGTGACTTAGCATTTCTGGTCGATCTTACAGGCTATTTGAATGATTTAAATTTGAAACTTCAAAAACAAGGACAGTTAGTAAATGATTTGTACAGCCATTTGAAAGCATTTCAGATTAAACTACGCTTGTGGGAGTCACAGATGCTGTCTGGTAACAGTTACTATTTCAACAAGCTCTCTGCGTATGAAAATATTGCTTATGCTCAATATGCTGAAGAACTCAAGTTACTGTCGGAACAATTTTCGAACAGATTTAGCGACTTCAAAAACATGGAAGACTGTTTCAGTTCATTTGCTACTCCTACAAAAAGTAATGTACAAAATGCTCCAATACACTTACAAATGGAGTTGATCGAGATTCATGAAAACTCACTCCTAAAATCTAAATTTGAAGACGTAGTTGTGCGATTTCTAAAAAAAATACCTAGAAGAAGACAATTTTCCGCAGCTTAGAAAATTCGCAAGAAGATTGATTTGTGCGTTTGGCAGTACTTATAAATGCGAACAGTTCTTTTCATTGGATGAAAGTTAATAAATCAACACATCGTACAAGACTGACTGATGATAATTTGGAAAATTCTTTACGTCTTTGTATCAGTGGAATTAGTCCAAATATCGATGGATTAGTTTCCCAAATTCAAGCTCAAGTGTCTCATTGATTTCGGTGTATGTAACTTTCGTAGTTTGTAACAATTGCAAATTATAATGAACCATTTTTTTAAATTTCATTTTGTTATTTTAAGAAATTGTACTACAATAACATTGTCGTATTATTTCATATCTAAGATCTATCGCAAATAATATTATCACTACTTTAAAATGTACTAAGTACTATTAAACGCGGCCCGCGAACGTATTTGCACGCTAAAGTTTGGCCCTCAACATGTCAAAGGTTGCCCATACCTGGTCTAGAGGAACGTGGCCGCTTTTCTAAATCGAATTTTGTTGCTTGAAAATTCTAGACACACTTACCGAGGGTGGTTATTGTGTCGTCAGTCAAAATTCCTTCTCAGTCACGAGATAATATTATTTTAAAGGAATGGCGCTAGTGGACCCGCGTGTGACCTCTTAAACATAACTGGTGAAATGTGAGTGTACCTAAACATCTGCTAAATCCTTCAGGAAATACAGGTGTGATATTATATTACGTTGAAACAAATTTACACTGGCTTCAGAAGTTTGACTTGAGTTTCGCTTTTTATGTTATTGGATAGGAGCAAACAAGGAAGCGGCTCACCTAATGATAAAATTTTACGATATTTGTGTACCCAGTGTAGGAACGTCATTGCGGCAGAGAAGATTCCTAAGCTAAGTATTCTGTCTTCATACATACAATAAGAAGACCTAATGAGCTAGATAAAGAAAATATTATAGGTTTCATATTTTTATTGTAGTCGACAACAATGAGTTGCTTATTTTTCTTGTTTGGTTTATTGTATTCTTTATGTGCATCTAGACGCTAGGAATAAAAGCATTTTCTTAGGTAAGCCCTTCGATATTCGATGATCGAAGACGGCGATATCGCAAATTAGTATCTTACTTTAAGTAGTCACTTATGCCTTGAAGATTTAATGAGCCCGTTCTTGCATTTTGAAAACCTAAATACGTAAAAGTAATGTTTACAATTTAATGTTTCCATAGTCTAAGTTCATCTTGAATTTATGCTGTGCCACGGCCCGAAAATAGGTATTTTGCATCATAACAATCATTACAAAATGAATGAAATCCGTATTTTGTTGTGCAAATAGATAAAGTTTTACTTAATAGCTCGCAAAGGTTCTAAGGACCAATCCAAATGAATCTTTGACAGCTAGTTTACAATATTCTCCAATTAAATTTGAACCCTGTCAGTCGAAAATGACAGATTAAAAACATTTCAAGTATATTGGTGGTGGTTTTTAATAGGTGTTTGGTTGACGATGACGTCACTGAGTGTGGAAGTTAGTGATTACTATATTCTCACATATATAATAAATGCATGTGATTACCTAGCCTATAATATCTTAAACATACCAACCCTTCCTCCACCGAGGTATATTATAAACCTCGGCTTCCAATCCCCAGAACACGGAAGCATGAATTTAATAACAATAAATCCTCACTTTTATGCAAATAGCAGCTCGTTACAAAATGGTGCTGTTAAGCATGTTAAAATAGTTAAAGGAGATTGGGCGAATCTGCCCTGAAGCCCAATAGCGCTATGATACATACCAATGGAAAGATCTCACCAAGGAGAATATTTCTTATTATGACGACTTCTCTTGATTGTTAATACGTAAAAGGTACAGAGCTCTAAATGTGAGTAATTAAGTATTATTGAAATTATGGTATTTCGTCAATTAATTAACTTTCATTATTTTTGTGCCTTGCAAACATAATCTTTTTCATTCACTTTAAAACATGGCGTCCTATACTCGTATACCGTTTTAGGAACAATGTGTTTAAGAGTTGGTCGGACATAATGTTAAACCTGCCGAAACTCCCAATAGCGTTAAGATAAATATTTCATTTAAAAGATCGTGTTTAAAAGAATGTTTGTTACTACTACGACTTGTCTGAACTATTCGTTAATTTGGCGTTAAATTGTCCTAAACGTGACGTTAACATCAACACTTAATGCTCGCTATAAGTTAACTAATTAATAAACAGTAATTTATTAATAAACATCACACCTGAATTCCCTAAAGGGTAGGCAGCCAAGTATTTTACATTTCGGTTACAGAGCTAAAAATACGTCTTTATCCAAAATGTTCTCTTATATCTACAAGTACAAAACAAAATTCGTTTTTTGTGTCTGTGTGTTTTCTGTAAACATTTTTTGACCATTTTAAAACAAACCCATTACAGACTTGATACATAAATAATGATGATACAATCCTGACATAATTTCAAATAGTATTTATTCCAAAACTACATACACTATGTAGCAAAGAGTAGTAGTAGGTAGAACATATTAAAAAAAACAATCAATTTAACTTCTTTCAAAGTTAATTGATTGATTTGTAATGTACTATCTCCATCCCAGGCCACATTATGCTCCAATCCATTAGACGCTAACAAAATAATTTTCAATCGATAAAGCCACTTAAAACATGCCAGTTTTTCCATTTATGAAGAAGAAGATAAATGCTCGATTTTTTTGGAACGCGGTGTATTTGTAGTTTATTTTATTTTTCCTGATCCCCATGACTTGTGGGATTGCAGTCCCATCCAAATTCGTGTTTAGTAACGTGTACTATTAGGCACCAATAACATTCTTAAACTTTGGTGGCCAAGTAGTCACTTATTTAAGTCATTAACTCCAATTTGACAAAAAATTGGCAAAATTCGTGTTATTAGCAAAGGATCTCCTTGAAAAGTTCTTTCCATCGGTGTACTAGCTGACTGGCTACTAGGCTACAGGCCAGAAACCCATAGTTCGGTGCCCAATGTGCCAAGTCTCCTTTATAAAGCACACAAAGTCGTTAAGTTACTTCCGTTACTTTATTCATATTTATTACAAGTACAACAACATTATTCGAATAAAACTGCATAGGGTTCGTGTACAATGGTTTTCGAAATGTTGTTGGATAATTGCGAAAGTCTGATAACCAGTCTTTCTAAGGGGTGTCGTATTACCCAGTAACTTGATTGTGGAGGTCAGATATAAAGTAACTCTACGTAAGATACTGGCGTTGAGCTGCATCAGGTAGGACTGGAGGCCGATCCCAACTCATAATTAAATGTAAGTTGTGCTAGAAAACCTTCTATAATGTTAAATATTATATTGAGGACAAAAACGCTTGGGATTGAGCTGTTCCAATTTTTAAATACCGAATGTTGTTTTTTTCTTTTGTTTCGTAGTTCGTTCTTTTAGACACAGTATCTACATGGTCTTCAAATAATGTGACCAAGATTATATCTGGACTTTAAAAGAGACTGTGACTCCTGAGTTTGTTTCAGCCTTTCTTCTCAAAGTAGTCAGATAGGAAACGCCGACCTCATCTAGTTTTTAAAATATGATTGACGTGAAAAAGTGTTTGTACAAACCTACTTACAGAAATAAAATCATTTATCATTAATTATCACAGTTGGTAAAAGGCTAGGCAAGATGATGAGGGTTGGCAGATAAGCAGGCAGTATTCCTAATGGATGGCCACTGATGATATCTGCAACACCAGAGACATCACAGGTGCGTTACGGTTACGGCGAGCAATGGGTAGCTCACCGTCCGGTAAGGACCAGGACCTGGTCGACGGCGCGTTGTGTTGCACGCGCGCTGCAAAGAGATGTTAGCACTAATTGATGGGGTCCGATAGGGCCGATGCCTGCCGGGGTCGCGGATTTTTCGAAAGAGTTACCGTGGCCCTGGCGCACAGGCAACTGAAGGAACACGGGTGGGTTTTAGCCAGTAAAAGTCTGACACGCCCGCCCGCTCCGCCCAGAGCGGGAGAAGTTATTTGATGATTTCCCACTCAAAAAAAAAAGGTGCGTTACGGTTGCCATCCGTTTAAAAAAGCCGTTGTCATTACAGGCACAGCTTTTCCTAGACACTTGAAATAAAAAAAAACATAAGAACGCTGCTTGGCTGAAGAAATAAGTACGGTGATAGTCCTTTCCTGGATAATATTTACCTGCTTACCATCCATTCCATCTCATCCTGAGAGTACAGTACATTTCATTACAAACGAAAAGTTATGTGCAGTAACCAATTTTAATAAATACTACGCTTATCACCTTTGATCTGATGCTGAAAATAATTAAAACAAATTAATTGTGGCCAATGTATAACTGATAAAATCACAGAGTTTTCCCGAAGCTTTACATTTTATTGTAAAAGGCTTTCATGGTATAGCGGGCAAATAATTAATAGTGATTATAATTAAGTTTTTCATATATCGAGTATTTCGACGAATTTTATCTCGACATTATAAAATTGACGTTGAAGTAATTACTTGAACAGTCACTCAGCATTTATCAGAAAGATGTGGTCATATCTAAGGGTATGGTTCAAACCATTAAACTAAACAACTTTCTATAGAGAACCAAAATTGTAATCGCAAAAAAAAAAAAATTGAAATAGCGATGTTGGTCCCATGCAGAAAGTTGTTCAGTTAGTGTATTATAATTTTAGGACCAGGTCCGGGTCGACGGCGCCTTGTGTTCCACGCGCGCCTCAAAGAAATGTCAGCAACATTTGACGAGGTCCGATAGGGCTGATGCCTGCCGGGGTCGAAAATTGTTCGAAAGTGTTACCGAGGCCTTGGCGCACAGGCAACTGAAGGAAAACGGGTGGATTTAGATTTCTCACCCTAAAAAAAGGGTATTATACATATTTTTATTTTAATACTTTGTTAGTTGTACAGTGTATATAAGAATTATGTTTAAGCTTTTTAATAAATGACGCTGTATACTTACATTTATTCAAAACAAAATACATAACTAACAAAATACGTAACATAACTAATGTGTTGAGAAGAAATAGGTGTGGCCTTTGATTGCAAAATAAATTTTATAATAATAATAATAATTATAATCGCTTTATTTCGGACATAAATCCATGTAGTGTTAGTAACATACAAAAAATAACTTAGTGCCTAGGGCTAGTGTGTGTGTGTGTGTTATAATGAGGTGCTTGCTAACATGGCTGTTTTTGTTGTATCTACTTTATTTAAAAAAAACATACAATTTATAATCAAGCAAGTAGAAATCTTCAAAAAAAAAACGGTTTCAAACCTATTTATAACGAAAAAAATATGTTTCTCAAAATTTTTACATTGATGCAGAATCTGATCAAAACATAAATAATAAATAATCTACCGAGAAAACTTTAACTCAAAAGAATACGAATGTCACATAATCTTACACAACATAAAACAATATCAAAACCGCTCAAAAGATATAATTTTATAACCGTCTCATAATTTTATGCGTAGGTATACTTCCTTTTTATCCTAGGCATCCTAGAATCTACCTTTTAGCAAAGCTCAGGGATGGCGAATGGCAAACGCATGCCATGTGTGGCACGCGATAGAAAGTTCGGGACATAGATTACAGCACGAACTCGTAGGTACAATATTTTTTTCAGTGTTGTACAGTTTGGTTGAAGTCTAGTCTGCTGTTTTATAGAAAAGTGCAATATCTACCCGGTCAAAATAAACACATCAAAAGTTTATAAGGATGATGAGGTATTTAAAAAAGAAAATATTGCCCTATTGAAATTAAATAAAAATGTCTATTTAGATTGATCAAATAAAATGTTTTCGTATAATCTAGATCGACGAAGTACTCCCCGCTTTTTTATTAATAAAGACTTCGCGATTTTTGCTTATGCTGGAATTTTCCCCCTAGTTAATCCTGACATTAAAATGTGATAGACAGATAAAAATAAAAGGTTCTAAAGGTTTTTTATTGCGTAAAATAAACATTTAGTAGTCTGTATTTCCGCCGTTAACGCGTATAATACAATCGCAGCGATTGCCGCATACTCAATATGAGTTCATCCAATTCACATTGTGGAATGGCCGCCCACGTCCGTAGTAACAGATTTTCTGGTGTGTGTACGGCATCCATATGTGGTAGAGCTCTTCTTTGAAGCATATGCCATGCGTGCTGAATGGCATTCAATGCCGGCGATTGAGCAGGCCATGGTAGGACGTTGATATTAGCTGCGGCAAGTGTGTTTGCAACGACTCTGGTAGTGTGTGGACGTGCATTATTGCATAAGCAGAAATGAAGCACCAAATTGGATCCGCAAAGGAATGACAACATCTCATACAATCGTTTCAGCGTAAATCTGTGCATTGAGATTGCTTCTGATCGAAATCAGTTCGGTTCTTCCGCCGATCCAAAGTATACCCGCCCATATAATGATTGTTCCGCCACTGTATGCTTAGACTTCCTGGCATGATTTAAAATTTTCTTGACGTCTAAGGGTCCTTGAATACCGTGTACGTCTAATATCTGGATTCATACCAAAGCGAGATTCGTCAGAAAAACACACAAAGCGCCAATCTTCTTCTGCCCAATTTCTGTGTTCACGAGCCCGTTGTAAACGGGCTCTGCAATTGCGGGGCTCAATAGGTGATACACGTAGCGGCCCTTGGGAACGGAGATTCACTTCATGCAAGCAATTTCTTATGGTTTGATCACTTATTAACACTCCTAAACAGTTATGAAGCCTCCTAACCAACATCATCGCGGTCATTGTACGATTTCGTCGAGCAGTAATTTAGATGTAACGATCTTGTCTGCGTGTGGTGATGCGAGCTCATCCTCCATATCGCTCTGCCACGCTGCCAATGATGCGGTAACGTGTCCAAAGCCGACTTATAATACTCTGCGTAGTACCCACAGCACGTTGCCGAGAATGGGAATATGACTTGACGGAAGATTTTCATCTTTTGACCGAAATTCAAAAACTATTACATGGAGCTGGCGAAATGTGGGTGTAGGTACTATAGGTATACTTCTGCCTAACCTTTCGAGGATTACAGGCATGGCATTTTGTCATTTACTCGTACAATTTCCGTGACAATTTCATAAATATTTACCAACAACGCCCCCCTGTCAATGTTATTCAGGCGCCAAAAGATCCTTGTAGAGTGCGCGCAAGATAAGTCTGCACGAGTGTTTGACTTTCAACACTATTATCCCTGCCAGCACTTGTAATCACTTTTGGCATAACGATGGCTATTATTCACATTCGAAAACACGGAACACAGCACACTCTCTTGACACCTGATATAAACGTCGAGATGGCGGCAAACGATCATTTTCGATTTCGGTCGCGCGCATACTTATTTTGCGCGCACTCTAACACTCTAACTACGTAGCCCTCATAACTATGTTAAAATGTTCAGCTTCCCTGTATAACTTATTAATACAAGCGACAATAGAACTATAAGTATGCAAATGTGAAGAATAGCAGCATGAAACAATGCTTCAGCTTTTGTTAGCGGTCCAAAAATGTATGAATACAAGGGATTTTTAAATGTTTTGACGTATATTTAGACAAGCAAACAATGGGTGCAGAGAGATTGTTCAGCAACGAGTTTTAAGCATCAATATTTAATGAGATTTTAATGGAACAACAGAATTTTGATTTCGGTTCTTTAGAAAAGTTTTAATCCTTATTAGCATTTGTATTGTAAGAACATGGGCAGGCAGGTACTGTCAGGAACATTAGTTTTTTTTTTATCAAATAACAAACAATTTGCTGTGTTATAGCTACTTCATGCAACTGTCAAAGAATGACAGTAAGTGATTCAAATAATAATTTCAGTTTGGTGGTCAATTTTGCTTATTAATTAATTTCGCGGACTTTACCTTCATTAATCTATGTGCAATTTATGATATAATATTATGACTCTATTCTAATGCCACCACAACATTGGTGAGGTTACTACTTAATAACCTTATAATGGCAATGCTTTTCATGTTGACAATGCAACAACTTTCATTGCGTTATTCGCGTTATCGATCAGACGTATTTTTCAAACATAGGTAGCAATGGATTAGCAATTTCCTTCAAAATCCTTCAGATTGTGATTTGAAAGTGTTACATAATTAGGGTGGCAGTTCTGCGTCTATCCCATCCAGTCTGTCCCAGCAGCCTTCTAAGGGTCAGTTCATCTAGCTGTGGGGGGTTGGACGTAATGCTGACCGATTTGCGGACTCACCAGCTCCAACGGTCACCCGTCCTAAAAAAAGGAAAGCAAGCTAAACGATTAAAGCTTAGGTAGAATATTTTCCCAGCTAAGTTAAAAATAACGGATGCATTTGCACGATTATTAGTGAACCGTATGCATCAGTAGTTTTAGTACGGAGCACTTTTATGCAGATTGCTGTAGTAATGCCTTCTACCAGCTGCGGTGGCTGCTATTTTTTTACAAAGAATCTTATGGTAATGTGTGAATATTGGTTAAAACATGCTTTTTAAAGTTTCACTTCTGACTTGAACTGGATTGCAATATTGTGTGTTTGAATAAGGTTGATTTTTTATTAAATAGGAAGTTTAAAGTTTGGCGGTTATGTACTATCGTTCTTGTCTGGAATCATAGTCTGTTTGGAATTGATATAGGGCCGTAGGGACGATTCTTTTTTTAATCTAGGTCCTAATTAACGATGTTAAGGTTTTGCATTGATGGACTTCATAAATACTCCCTGTCCTAGTCATTTTCATGTTTATCAAATTATATGATATTAGCTTTGGCCCACGACTTCGTCCGCGTGAAACTTCTTGTTCCCCCGACCCACCCCGTTGCATTGCATCGCATCACCTGCCCGCGCTATTACTTATTATTACTTTGTTTTCGCTTAAAAAGAAAGAAAGAAAGAAAGAATAAAGTTTATTTGGAGTTTGTTTGTTTTTGGCTTAGCGTTCTTTCCAACTTTTATTTTTATTTTTGCTCGGCTCCTAAGGGTCATAGCATGATGTTAAATAGCCTACAGCCTTCCTCAAGAATTAGGCTATCAAATGCAAAAATATTTTTTCAAATTCGACCGGTAGTTCCAGAGATAACACCCTACATACAAACTTAGAAACAAACAAACAAATTTTACCTTTTTAAAATATTATTATAGACGAGACTTCTACTTGGATATATATATCTTAACGCACTATAGGACCAGGCTTTAGATACATAAGTTGCTTCTATCATTATAGCGGCAATAGAAATACACAATCTCTGAAAATTCCAATTGTCTACCTATTACGGTTCATGAGATACAGCCCGCTGACAAACAGACGTACGGACGGACAGCGGAGACTTAGTGAAAGGGTGCCATTGGCATATTTGGGTAGGAAACCCTTAAAAGGGATCAGTAAAATTTAGGACCATATCACTGAATATTGTTTTTGAATGTTCATTGAACTGCAAAAGAGTTCGCTAATACTATTACTGGGGAACTAATGTGGTACCAGTCAAAAGATTTTGAAATTTCAGTTATAATGGGATAGCAGTACCTTCCTATGGCTTCATCATGTACAGACCAGTGACATAAATATGCCAGGCTAGCCCTGGGAAAGCTAACGTCGACGGTAGAAGGGTTTCGTGTAGAATAATTAACAATTAACAACAACAAGCAACAAGACCGATCGAAAAGTAACCAATAAAAATGTACGTAAAACCTTTTTAAAAACAAGCTTTTAATTAACTAAAAAGTACTAAATAAAACTTACGTTATCATAGAACTTTAATATTTTCTTAAAAGCTTGCGGCTTATCTTAAAGTGTAAGAAGGACGTTCACGCCTCAAGCTTTTAAGAAGTTTTTTAGTTAATTAAAAGCTTGTTTTTAAAAAGGTTTTTACTTAAATTTAATTTATACTTTTTAGAATTAGAATCTGTTTAAATATCTGTTCTATCACTTTCTCTTAAAACTTACTTGAAAAGACAAATTTAACGAATCCAAATACGCCTTTATACAAGTCACGGTGTGAAGCCATCCGAGTTGCACTACCCAAGTCATGCCTTACTTTAGAACGGGCTATCATCATAATTTAATGAGTACTTATACAAAATTTCGTGCCTGTGCTGTTGGCCGCTGAGGAGATCTCTTCAATGAAGCCAATCCTGGGTGCAGCAGCCAGATCATGGTAAACTTTAGAACGAGCTATCATAATTGCATGCGTATATAAAATTTTGTGTTTCTGCTGTAGACTGTTGAGGAGTTCTCTTGACTGGAGCCAATCCTGGGTGCAGCAGCCGGGTTATGGTGGACTTTAGAAGGAATAACCATAACTAAATACGTAGGTAGACTAAATTTTCGCGTCTGCACCGTTGACCATTAAGGAGTTCCTTCATCTGGAACCAATCCTGGGTGTAGAATCAGGTCATGTATCATAAAAATGCATTGTCTTTGAAACAGAATCAACGTGTGAAATTTTAAATCCGTAGGACAAGAGGAAGTGGTTTTAATTCAGCTTGCAAGATTTGGCCCGAACATACATACAAACATTGCAAGTTAAATAAAAGCTTGTAAAAAAGAACTTAAATTAAAAAACTTTTTACCTCAATTTCGGGCAAATAAATAAAACAGAACGTACTTAATTACATTCAGTCATGCGCATTGTTTGACGTAGCGTCCTTGTTCCAGGTTTATTGCAATATTTTACTTTATCAATATCATGAAGTACTGAATTTTCGCAATGCATGCTATATTCATATCGTTAAGGAATCGTTTTATTTGAATTCAATTCGTCGATGCTTGATTGCTTTCAGAAATTATAATTTTAAAGTCCTCTGAAGTTTAATACAAACAGAAAATGTAGTTACTACCTCGCGTGGGAAGAAGGCGTGAGTTTATGTATGTATGTAAAAAATGCAGCCACTGTACATTGCTGAATATTAACCTCTACTAAGTTCATACTAAAGAACCATAGGTTCTCGGTCTGCTACGACCTTCGTCATGAAATCATATTTTTAACCCCCGACGCAAAAATAGAGGTGTTATAAGTTTGACCGCTATGTGTGTGTGTCTGTCTATGGCACCGTAGCTCTTAAGAGGGTGAACCGATTTGAATGCGGTTTTTGTTATTTGAAAGCAGGTTTTCTAGCGGTGATTCTTAAACATGTTTTATCAAAATCAGTTCAGCCGTTTCAAGGTCATCCGCTCTTTTTAATGCCGGGGGTTTTTTAATTTTACCTATTATTTATTGAAATGTCTTATTTAGATTACATGGTAATAATTATTTACTAGTTTTGCCCGCAACTTCTGTCTGCTTGGAAGTCAAACATATTATAAAACCTACCTTGTGGCAGCTATATTAATGAACTTTCTATTAGTAAAATAATTTTTGTTATGGATTTGTTCTTCCAAAGATTACGATTTACAAATAAACCAACAAACAGTTTTACCTCTTTATAATGTTAGTTTAGGTTTAATAAAATCGTTTCTCTTAATAAATTAGGGCTACTAAAGATTATCTGTAAAATATTGCTTTTAGCTATAAGAACTCAAACTGAAAGCATTTATTCAATTAAACCATTTACAGGCACTTTTGAATTGTCAAAGAGTTGGTCAGTTAGTTAGAAAGTTGAACCCAGTTGCCCATTCCAAAACGTAGATCTCTATGGAGAAGAACGGGCATGAAAATCCAAGGACACTCTTTTAAATCAAGATATTACTAAATCCTGGGTTAATTTTTCTTGTTCTTTTCTTTAGGTGAGCACAATGTAAAAAAAGAAATGAAACAATTTAAAATATAAGTTTAAATTTATAAAGAGTATTCTATTCTATTCTATTCTTTAAAAATAAGGAGATGGCCAGTCTCAAACGACGGCGCCCGTTCATGAACATGACGCGTGAATCAGCACTATCTAGCTCAATCATTTTGTAGGGAACCGAATGATCCAACACACGCACCACCAACAGTGAGACATTTAAGTGAGCAAGACACACTCTCAACGGCCATGCTTTCGAATCAACATACATAATAATGACATATTAAACGAATCCATTGTACTCACATTGACAAAATTTAAATAATGCTTCTAAATTATACAAAACTATAGTTTGTTATGTATGTATTTGAGAGATGAATAACATTTTATTATCAAAAAGAAGAGATCATCACAATAAAACCGATCCACCCTATGTGATCTTAGTTTCTAATTAATGAGTACTTACTATTTGATTATTTGCGTGTTATGGTAGCCCAAAAGCTAACTATATCATTCACAAATTAATATTTCGCAATAATTTTTTTGTGGCTCACCCGACTTTGGTCTAGACTACACTAAAATAGAACATAATTAATATCTAATTACATTATCTGTTACAAGATTAATCGTTCGTATAATTTAAATTAATGATAATTCAATGCTAATGAATAGTTTTAGTGGTACTAACTAGTTTGAGATTCATTATTAGGTTCGATTAAAGTATATTAGTAGAAGTTGTTTATTAATAATATATTTAGAATTTATAAAAATCTTACACAATTACCATGAGATAAATATTATTATTCTATTGCTAATTTGTTTGCCTATAATTTTCAATAATTAAAATTTATTTAGATTTATACCTTGTAAGTTAGTTTATTTTTATAGTTGTATAGTTATAATGGTCATAATATTTTTGCGTGCCTTAAAGGCGAATGTACACGGACGCTAACATGAATTGTAACATCTGATGTTAATGTTAGCGTCCGTGTACATGAACACATGATGAAAATGATGACATTCTTTGCAAATAAATATGTTCTATTCTATAGCTTAGTATACTTAAATAATTATTTCAATCATTTAATTTAAAAAATATAAAAATAGACGAAATTAAATAACAAAAAGAAAATTCATTTTGAAATTCAATATGAAAACGTAGTTAAACTGCTTAACTAATGAACTGAAAAAAATACTTGAAAAAATAGTAAGAACCATTTTATCTTAAAATAATTCTAATGACACCTAATTTTTTGTTAAAATCTGTTCTTCAATTAAAGGTGCAGTATATGACAATTTAATTACCTTACGTAGGCCTTTAAGACTCACCATTCTATTAGCTTTTCCCCAGTAGCTTAAACGATTCTTTTTATTTAAAAAGATACTACTAGCCACAGCATAATTATTCACTATACTCGGAAAAATCTGTAACATTCAACCAATCTCTTTGCCGGCTGTACTTTTAATTAGGATTCCAATTAATCTCGATTTCTTTGCGGCTAGCGATTGAGCAGTTCTTGGAGAAAGCGCAAATAATTACTTTTTCTAATAGCGTGACCACAAGATGGATGTCTGTAGGATAAAATCGGATTCTTGAGATTTGTAGTTATAAATAAAGATTATTTTTTATGTAGTCAAATCTATCTAGGTATTTAGGTAATTAAAATACAAAAAAATGTTTCTACCTATTGCCGTTATAAACTTTAAAACCATCCAACGGATGTGGCCATAAACTAGTTTTATTAGGAAGGCAATAATGCGAAGATGATTTCAGACTACTAAAAATATATAGATGATACTTTTTATCCCGATAGTAGGTACTTTGCATGCATACAAGACGGTATTCTATTCACGACACGTTGTGCACAATTTCTGAACAGAAAACTAACAAAAAGTACTAGGGTTGCATGAAATCACGATAGTATTTCAATCATTAGTATTAATTATGCTTTTAATAGGATGAGATTTTGCACACAGATAGTTTGTAACCAGGATTAATACATAGGATAGTTTTTATCCCGGCATACCTTTTCTTGGGATAAATTCCGAATTAATCGTGAACCTTCCGGAATAAATTCTCTAAATAATGGTGGAAATCGAACTAAAATCCGTTGTGCAGTTTAGAAGTACTAAGGCGGACAGAGAGACAGATATAAAAAGCGACTTTCTTTATTATAAGTAAATTGAGTAGTTAAGATGACTATAAGATGATGACTGGATGGCTTTAAGAGTAGAGGACCCACGAAACAAATCGGTGTATAGAGTAAGGTCCTTTCACAGTTTTGCATCACTGACAAAATCACTCTGATCTTTATACTCCTTTAAATAAGGTTGCTGTTGTGTTCCTGCTGCCAGAGGTAAATAACTGTGAAAGGACTGTAAAGTGTAGAAGACGATATGGCTAGTAATGGGATGAACAAAGATATGACAAGATGGATGTATTTAAAAACGAAACATGCTACGTTGATCGCAAACACATTGGGGTATGAGCAGGAAGATGATGGCGATGGGGAGGGACGACCAAAATATACCGACGCAAAACATCCCTAATTAGAAATAGAAATAGAAATCATATATTTGCCAATAATTTTGGTATACAGATATAATGGTTATTTTGATGAGAGTACCGATACATTTTGCCTTACAGCATGTAGAATTATTTGATATAATTTACCATTTACCAGACAAAAAACATACAACAAAAAAATACATTCCATTCAATAAGCGACATAACTATATCTATTAAAAATTATGAATTTCATACGTTCATACCTATTTTATTAACAGTAATCAGCAATTCTGGTTTATCTTTAAAATGGGTTCCCAAATGGGTAAAATGGGTTTTAGAAAGGTTTTCTAAATAACATAAATTAATATTTATTAAAATACCCCATATGAATGTTCAAGGTCATACTTAAAAGTATGTACCTACATAGCTATGTACACACGGCTAGATATCAAGATATACATTTTCAGTGTAAGCTGATCTCGCGTTGTATAGGATTTCCGTACAATGACAGGTCAGCTTATATTGGAAATGTAGCTGTGTGTACGAGCGGCACATACTGGGAATTCAGCCTCGCTATCATTTTTACTGACTGGCTGATATTTTTACCACGGTAATGAGCTATTTTTATTATAATTCATGATGTTTTTTTTTTTTACACTTTGCCCCACGCTAGGAATTTCTCCTGTATTGTGGGTGCGTTTACAAACATTCAAACTCACATAAACAAACAACCAGACCCGGTACAACTACTTGTAGGTCATGCAAATATTTGTTTCGTGCAGGAATCGAACCCGGGACACGCAGCGCAGCAGTCAATCGCTTAACCACTGCGCCAACCGTGCCGTCAATTCTCTGCATAATATACCTTATTATTAAGCCTTTATTGCTGAAGAACTAAACACAAGTATAATCTAATAGTATTAAAAACTTAAATCTAACACATCGGGTTCCGGTATAGTGATCAGCGTTTCCTGTAACACATAGGCCTCTTCGAGATGTTTCCACCCATTTCTGTCTCTAGCTTTTCTAGACCAGCTAGTGCCTCCAATTTTTCTTATGTCGTCTATCCATCTCTCTGCCTGTCTTCTCCTTTTCCTTTTGCCATCGCGTGATTGCCACTCTATTATAATTTTTGTCCATTTTAACATACTATCTCTAATAATATACCTATGTTAATATAAAAGCAATTTAGTCAGTTTTCTGGTAACCTTTTTTTCAAGAAGAAAACCAAATGAGTCCGCCTAGCTTTTTCCCAATTGTGTTAGGGTCAGCTTTCAGTCTAACCGGGTGCAGCTGAATACCAGTGTATTTCTTGGAGCGACTGCCTATCTCAAATCAAATCATAATATTTTATATCACATAAACCTACATGGGCACTTATGAAACGTCAGAAGCTAGGTGCACGGTTCCAATTGGTTGTTTTCTATGGAGAAGAGCCGGCAAGAAACTCCACGGTTACTCTTTTAAAAATAAGGGGTTTTTACAATGTTTCAAATTACAGTGTTGATAGGTATGGGGGGATAGAGTAGGCCTGTCAACAAGTAATAGATTCTCATCAAAATATAAAAAGGTCTACAAATCTACAGTCCACAAGTTAGGCCTACAACGTTCTCACATTCACAATATAATGATAGTATAATCTATAAAAAAAATAAAAGCCTATTTAAACCAAATGACATGACTGCCGTTTCAACTGTAACAAATCTGAATTAAAATCCTTTCTACAAAAACTATAAGTAAAGAGTTGAAATAAGAATTGGAGGTATATAATGTCAAATAATGAGAAGATTATGTCAAAGAAGAAAGTAAAAAACAAAAAACTTAATAAAAACCTCGTGATTTGGGAGCAAATTATAATCTGACCTCCACAATCCAGTCACTGGGTATCACGATACCCTTGGTAAGACTGGTTGTCAAACTTTATGAGTTTCTGACTACCCGTAACGACTGTCAAAGATCTACGTATGACAGCCGGGACCTACGGCTTAACGTGCTTTGTGAGGTATGGAGGGGTCTCAACATGTAATGGGTGGTCAACCATCCACGAACCGACCGCGGCAAGAGTAGCTTCACCTTCGATAGACCCGTGCGGCTGTTATAATTTAGCCAGGGGCCCCTCACTAGAAGAAAACTAATAGATACTATTTATTAATACCGGCCATTTTGTTTTTTTTTGCCGTATCATACAAGAAAAGAATTGGCCTGACTTAACATAACCCGCTGCTGTTCTGTAGCCACAAACCCTCGGCTATAAGACATAATCGTATTCTTTTATGTTTCCTAGGTTTAAAAAAAAGGTAATCGTTATGTTGGTACAACAGCTGCGTCGTACACAACACAGATATTATGAATTTTTAAGATGGGATTACTATTACTACTTAAGCTACGAACCAAAGTCGATCTTCTTTGCAAAAACAAATACTTCCCTGTATTATTTTACCGTCTTGCTGATAATTAATAAAAATTGCGAAGAATCATTATTTGGAAAGCAAAGGGGACTGCCAAATTACTTGTAAATTTTTGTTAATAAAAACGGATTACTATTTGCAACGGCAACGGTGCGATTTAAAAGAAGATGTAGGGACAAAAATTGAAAAGAGTATGCTTAGCACTATCCACACGTTCAGAGCACGTTTACGACAGCATCTGATAGACTCGCAACGGAAACTTGATATGGTCGCCCTAAACGTTTCACTTACCGTAAAACGGGGTGAATAGGAACGCAGGGGTGAATCGTAACGAAACTTTAAAAGGGATTTTAACATTGAAATATTATAGTCTGTCGCCAAAAAGGACTCTAACGTGTATACTGTATTATAATTACCGATTACGTGTCCCTGTTGGCAACAAATTATATTATTTAAATGTTAAAATTCCCTTTTAAAGTTTCGTTACGATTCACCCCTGCGTTCCTATTCACCCCGTTTTACCGGTACATAAAATGCCTACTGTACTTAGCTTACACCATAATTTCCTGTAGTGTCAAGAAAATATAAAAATATAATTATATTGGATTATGCGGGTAGTTGCGTGCACTCGGTGATCTACCGTCCATTGCTGGCTCAGTTGTCCCCAACTCGATCTGCTCGCGGCACCTAAGTACCGTCGCAGTTGTGAGTCCTGTGAGTAATGTATACGGACACATTACTTCTTATAATGAAAATGCAAAATTAAAAAAAGAAAGGAGCAATAATCGTTATTTTAACTAGCACGTAATTAACAATTACTGATCAGCAAAAAGTAAATTATCACATTAAATGACGCTTACCGTCTTAGATTCACTTTGTTGCTTCATCTGTTGTTATAGGTAGGTACGAGTACTTCACTTTCTCCGTCAAGTTACGACTAGTTTTATATTTATTTTTTTGATCTTTATTTATTTTTTATTATTATAACCATTCATGGATGTTTTTTATTTAGTTTTTATTCAATGAATCCACAGTATTTATTTTACTAACTGTCGCGTCGGTGTATAGTCCGTCGCACTCGGCGGCCTGTGGCGCTTTGCGAGTGCACCGTGCACTGATCAATGTAGTTAATCTCTAAGAACAGGTTTTGCTGAGATAATTTCTTGTAGTTTTTTTATTCTATTTTTTTTGTTTTTGTTTTTTGTTACTATATTTGATACAAAGTAAGTTTGTACTAGTTTATTCATTTATTTATAAGTATAAAAATATATATTAGGTATGTTGAAACTGTTTGTACTCCCCGTCACTAGTCCCTAAGGGTTCATTAGAAAACCAGCGTCAGACAGCACCTGTCTGACATTAATGCTGAAATGAACCTTTTTGGCGCAGCCGTGAGGCACACACTGTTATCACTTTTTATTTTTTATTATTTGTGTTTTGTGTTTCACGTACTGTGTCCAAATAAACTTTATTCTTTCTTTCTTTCTTTCTTTTCTTTCTTTCTTTCTTTCTAGATGGTTTGATTATGTTGAGAGGATGAATGAAAGGCGACTAACAAAATATATTTGCAAGGCAGCTGTGAGTGGAAGCGCCGGGAGGGGTCGTTCTAGTCACATACATATAGTGACCTTATTGGTGATGTTCTTCAGAAAGGTCATTTGCGTAGTACTTGCAATCGGCGTGCGTGTATGACCAGATTTATGAACGTAAACGAGAGAAAAGGACTATGTAAGAATCGTAGCAGGTGGCTTTCTGTAGTTTCTGCCTATCGCCATGGGTTTTTTTTTTTTTTTTTTCTTTTTTTTTTCCTATTGGGCAGCTCGTAGTTGTGACCACTAAGGTCCTGGCTACTTAACCGGGCAAACCTGTGGGTGCCTTAAGCTACTAACTTAAAGCCTCCAGCCAGGGGCGAACAATACTTAAAATTTAGGTGACCGCACGCTAAGGGCACCCCCTGTGGGGTACGAACCTCGGCTTAGGGCGTCACTGAGGGGAGGGCAGCAAGATGGGACAGGCTGGATCTAAATTATATTATTATTATACTGGGGAATTTAAAACTACAGGCTCAGCTACGGCGCGGGCTGGCGCGTCGTCGAGCAAGGGTCGGGGGGGGGGGACAATTACGTCGGGGGCGTCGCGTAGGACCTCGGCGGCGAGGTCGGAACGATGGCGGTCTGTGTTTGTAAACTGTACTGGTGGCCCTACTGCTCTCCTGGAGGAGGGTTATGGGGTCATCGGGGTCGGACAGGGCATGCCTTGGACGGCGGGTACGACTAATGCGGGAGGGGGCATATCTGGCAGCCTCGACAACCAGAGGGTTGCGATGTGAGGCCGCGGAGTCGAAGAAGCGCTTGGAAATGCGCTTCATGAACTGACGGATAGTGGGGATTTTAAGGTCGAGATGGAGGATCTCGTTCCGAACGAACCAAGGGGAGCCGGTTGCCCTACGGAGGAACCGGTTTTGGAGGGTCTGCATCCTATGGATGTGGTGGGGTTTCGAGTGTGCGAAAACCACACTCGCGTAGGTCATGATGGGACGAATGCACGCTGTGTAAATGCGCAATTTGCACTTGAGTGACAATTTGCTGCGTGCATTCAATAGGGAGTGGAGTCTACCGAGAGCGAAAGCGGCGCGCGAACGCGCCTGCTTTATGTGCTCGCCGAAAGAGAGTCTATGGTCCAGAGTGACACCCAGGTATTTGGCTCGCTTCTCCCAAGGGATAGGCTTGCCGAACATGGTGATCGGACGGGGAGGGGTGGGGTTGAGTCTCGGTTTCGAAAATAGAACCGCTTGACTCTTATCGGGATTGACTTCGATTCTCCACTTCCTAAACCAGTCACCGAGTTGGTTGACTGTGGTTTGGAGAGTGCGAGATATCGCGTCGGGGCTTACGCCGGTGTAGTAAATGGCCGTATCGTCTGCGAACAGAGCCAACTGAGCCCTTTTACTCTTGGGGATATCGCTGGTGAAAAGCGTAAAAATGAGAGGGGCGAGCACGGAGCCCTGAGGGACTCCGGCGCGAATGGGACGGGGGGAGGATAGCGCTCCTTCGATGCGGAATCGGAAGGTGCGGTTCGACAAAAAGTCTCGCAGGATGAGCACGAGACGATCTGGCACTTTAAGTTGGTATAGCTTATATAATAAGCCATTGTGCCAGACTTTGTCGAACGCTTTCGCTATATCGAAGAAGCACAACAGCACCCGTCAACGAACCACGTTGGAAGCCAACGCTTATGTGTTCGACGATACGGTGGACCTGTTGGACGCACGAGTGTTGGGTTCGGAAACCGAACTGCTCGTTGGGAATGAGACCTTTCGTCTCGGCATAGTCTCTGAGACGCTTATAAATAAGCCTCTCATAGATCTTGCCGATGACATTGAGGAGACTGATGGGGCGGTAGCTGGAGGGAGCGGATTTAGGCTTGCCCAGCTTGGGAATGCCGATGACAGTGGCCTGTTTCCACGCTTGGGGGAAGATGTTATTGCTCATGGCACCATTGAAGATGGTGGTCATTAGCATGATCAGGTGGGCAGGGAACAGTTGGAACACCTTATTGGTCATTCCATCAGAACCGGGGGCTTTACGGGGCTTAAGGCCCTTTATGAGCTCTTGCACTTCGTCGGGGGTGACGGGAGGCAGAGGGCACTCGGGGTCTTCTACGGGGGGGAGGGAGGCTCTCCTTTCGACTTCGGCGTCGACCTCAGAGAGGTGAGCTTGGTCTACAGGTTGAGAGCTGGGCGAACATTGGGCCTCAAGACTGTCGGCAAGGCATTCGGCCTTGTCGACATCATCGAAAGCGATGGTATTGTCTGGGCGGATCAAGGGGGGCATAGGGACTACTTCTCGGGATTTGAGTTTCCTCTGAAGCTCCCAGAATGCTAGGTGGGTAGGCTCTAGTTCGCTCAGCAACTCATCCCAGCCCGTTTCCCGATGCTCCGCTACACGTGTCCTTACAGCTCGCTGTAAGTAGCGCATATGGGCTCGGTTCGCGTCGCAGGGAAAGTTGCTGTACGCACGGACAGCCGCGTTCTTCTCAGTCATCAGTTCACGTACATCGTCTGGCAACTTCCAGCGACGGTCGTCCGTCGCTGGAACTTCCCTTGAACAATCGTTCAGGACTGATTGTACGTGTCCAGTGAATGAGTCGATCGCAGCCGTCGTGTCAGCGATAGAGTCGAAGAGGTCGGGGATGGAGTCTAGGTGGGGGGACGTGTTGGATTTCAGGCGTTCGCTTACTTTCCTCCAGTCCGTTACCACTTTTGTGGAGGGGGGTTGGTCGGGGTCGGGGAGGCCTACGCGAGGGGCTAGCTTAAGCACAACTGGTCGGTGGTCAGATGATAGTTCGTGTATCACCTCTATAGAATCCAACCGTAGGTTGATATTCTTTAAAAGTGATACATCGAGCACGTCAGGGGTATGGTCAACCGAGTGGGGGAAATGAGTGGGAGTCATCGGGGCGATGACATCGAAATTTAGAGGGGTGCAGAGGTCGAACAAGTGTCTCCCTCGGGTAGAGATTCTGGTACTATTCCAGGCGTGATGTTTGGCGTTGAGATCCCCCGCTATGATAACGGAGTCACTCAGGCCGAGGAGTAAGGTCAGGTCGTCAGTCAAGAGTTGGAAGTTCTCTGAATGGCTCGTAGGGGGGAGGTAGACCGATACCAAGGTGATCGGTTGGTGGCCTGTCATGCCTAGCCGGCAGATAGAGACTTCTAGTCGTGAGAGGGGGGGCGGGTCCAAGGGGATGCAGTAGAGGGATTTTCTGTAGTAAATGAGGGTGCCACCCTTGTGACACCGAGTCCTGTCGTTTCGAACAACCCGATAGTTCGCTATCGACGGCGTTCGCATGTGGGGTTTTAGAAAACTCTCCTGTACGAGGAGGACATCGATCTGGTGGTCGCGGAGGAAGGTACCGATTTCGTCGCGCTGACCTTGGATGCCATTGGCATTGAAATAACCTAACTTTAGGGATCGGGGTTTTAAACGCGAGAGGATTCCGTTATCCATTAGTGGGATTGGGGGAGTTCACGAATGACTGTAGCGCGTGCGTAATGTCCGGGTACGCGTTATATATGCACTGAATGGCATAAAGGTTACCGGCATTTCTGGCGGCAACGATTTCATTGGCCATTTGACGGGCGCGAGGGGTGAGGAAGGCAGTGAATGTGCCTGAGATCACGTTGAACGGATCCATGGGGTTGGGGCCTACAGCCACGGGTGTGGTTGAGGAAGGAACGGGCGCGACTGGGGCGGGGGTGGTGGCTTTAGGAGCCGGGGGGTTAGTAGCGAGGGGCGCGGGTGCGCGCGCGGGCGCGGGCGCGGGTGCGGGCGCGGCCGCGAGCGCGTGTGCGCGAATGCGGGGGTCCATCTGATGAGCGATGAGGGGCGGAGGGGGGGGTTGGTTGCGTACCAGGGGCGGGAAGGCCTGTTGGTGCTGGGATAAATTCCAAGCGTTGGGTCTCTGGGGACTCAGGCGCTCGGGAAGTTGGGTGGAGGGGGCTTCCCTTCCCTGACGAGCGTCCGTACGCTTCGCCAGTTTGGGATTCGTTGCCTTAGGGGCTTTGGGGCAGCCACGGTAGTTGGCTGGATGCCCGGAGAGGCCACACAGCACACAGCTGGGTGGTTCCGTGCATAGGGTACGGTCCTTAGGACGGGAGCACTCGGAAGTGCCATGCCCACCCAGGCACTTGACGCACCTGGGTGTGGCATGGCAATTCTTTTGGGAGTGACCGTATAGTTGGCAGCGGTGACACTGGCCAACTATTCCAGTCTTGCGGGGCTTCTGGATATCGAATCCAGTGAGATGGCAGAGGGACTTGATCTTGAAGATCGGGTGGTGCCCTTCGACGGGGGGGCATACAACAAGGACCATGTTGTATGGCTCGCCGCCTCGGGCACGGTGCATGCGGTGCACCTCGGCTACTGGGATGCCTTGTGAGACAAGGTCTTCCTTAAGGTCGGAGGTAGCGATCTCCTTTGGGATCCTATTGATAACTACGCGGGTCTGGCGGTCCTCGGGGAGGGAGTACGTGTGAAAGGACACACCACGTGCTCTGAGGAGCTTAGTAAGTTCCCTATAATCGTTGGATTTAGGGACTTGGACCTTAATGCCCTGCTCGGTTGAACGGGCACTGGTGAAGCCGATCCTGAGATCGACGCACCATTTGGACACTTCGGTCCATTTCGATTTGTCTTGGATGAAGACAGGGGGGGGGGTGGGGGTCTTTTTGGGGTTGCTTTCTAGGAAAGCATTGGGAGCCGGGGGGGGGCTTAACGCGGGGGGGGGCCGGTCGTGATGGCGACGACGGGGGTCGGAGTTGCAAGGGTGGGCGGGAGAGTGACCGATTGGTCCCTAAGTTTATTTGCCTGTGAAGAGGCGAAATTCTTCTTCCTTTTGGAGGAAGAGGTGACGGTCTGGAAACCGTCATCCTCGGAGGAGGAGTTCGTGAGGGTTTCCGAGCCGGAGGAGTACGGGGAGACGGGGCGTCTACTTGTCGTCCGTTGGTCGGTTTCCATCGGTACGGGGGGGAGGGGGGCGGTTTGCACCGGGGGGGGGGCCTCTAGTGCATCGCTAAAGTTAGCGATGGTGGCAGAGTTGTCGGAATGACAGGGGGTGGGGGGCTGCAAAGCAGCGAACTTAGCGCCATATTTGGCGATGAACTCGGGGTCCTTTAGGAGGACCTCCTTGAGAAAGGTTAATAAAATGGCATCCCCCATGGTTGGGGGGTGCGGGGCTATTTATTTGGGGGGGATGGTGGAATGTAAGATTCCGGCCTAAATTCCCTATGCCTAACTCCCCGGGTGGGTGTTCCCGGGGATGAGTTACCCTCCCTGTCGGGTATAGACAGGGAGGTGAGTACCTATGGTGAGCCTTAAGCTTGTAAACCCGTCGCCAGTCTTATTGTGCGAACGGGGCCCTGACAGTCTAGCGCGAAGGGTGTAGACACACCCTAGAGACACTAGGTGAGTAGCTGTGAAGGGAAAACTGTCACCAGAGCCGACTAGGAGATCCCCCAAGGCCGGTTAGCTCTGGGACCCGTCCAACTGACTGCCTCGCCCTGAAAGGGTTCGGCGGGTGTGTTGGGACAACACCCCACTCGGATCGTTAACACCGCTAGGTATCCACCGAGGACCACGAAACTGTGGTTTTGCCCAGAAGGGGCCTAGTGAAGCTACTCACACTATCGCGCAGTTAAAGAAATATCACTTTGCCTTGAAAAAGGCAGTTTTTAATTGATCACTTGATACGACCAATAAATTAAATAAATTTAATTAATTGTTCGACGATCGGATGCAGCCGGGGCGGCTGCGGGGGCGCTACGAGGTTCGCAGCGAGAAGAATTAAACTTCGACAAAAATCGAAAACGGGAGAGCGCAAGCACACAACCGTTCGCGACCGATGCCGAGAGTCTAATCTATCGCCATGGGAAGAAGACGTGAGTTTATGTATGTATGTCCTATTTGCAGAAAAAAGAACAAATGTTGCATCTGTACACATATAACTCTTAAGTACTTGCTTCAAACGTCACAAATCCAAACAAAAAGAGAAATCACAAGTCAATTAATTGAACATACGAAACACCAAGCAATGATTTGTAACAAAACCATTGTAAAACGTACGTGAGTCCAATATTAATGGCCTTGAATAGAAGGTAAGGACAGAAGTTCTGCTTCATACACTGAACGAAAACGTACACACATAATTATAGACACGCTATACGCACAACGAGTGCAAGCGCACTCGCGGCTGCCATTCGTTTTAGATCGCCGTACTTAAGCACCACAGAGCACGGAAGCGCCGGGATAGCAGTTTCTAAAGGTAACAGTATAAAATTTGTGGTACCGAAAGTGTGTCGAGCGCACAACTTCTTCGTCATTGAAAACAGTCAGTTTCTATACGTCATTTGTGCCGTAGTGCGAGTAAATGGCGACTTGCTTGGTTTGTATGGAAAGTTTTAACAGTGCCGCCTCTAGCAGTAAAAGCGTTGCGTCTCTGTTTTCACTTGTTGTATAGCATCGACCTTCTGTACTTTTCTTTATTAATGGGTAACCCTTGAAACGGCGAAGGTCAAAAGGTTGCACGTTACATGTCTATTTCGGGAACGGAAAGGAAAGGGTAGGGATGGAAGAAAAACATTCAATGTATAGTATTAAGTGCTTTTTGTGCGGTATTGTTACAGCCATAAGTTTCAGGTTCTCTCTTTTGTTGCTGTTATAAAAAGGTTGTATGGGTGTCGTATTTTGTAGGTAGTTTTGGGTAGATAATTTCAGCTGCTTACGCATGATTTTAGGATAGTAAAAGATGCAATTCGTTAATAGTGGTCAACCTCAGTCATTCCCTTAAGGGGACTACATGACATAAACGCAAATTTATAATGCCTAAAAATATATGATCCACTGCAGTAACCAAAATCAGAAAAATATATGATATTCTTCTGGATATATGCTAATTAGATAGTGTGTTGAAAACATAATACAATTAGCTTGATATGATAGAAAAAAATCACGAAGGTACCTCTAAAAATTTTTTGTAACGGTTGAGAACCATACACCATACACCACACATACCACCACCCACCACCATACATGCAAAAATTCAGTTTTTTTGTCAGATTATTCTACAAGTAACACACTAACGCAATAGTGTTTTATTTTTTTAGTCCGATGAATAGATTTTTTGTAAATCCATAATTGCATCATATTTTTCAAAAAATTACCAGCGTTGTGTCATCGCGCGTCTCTTTCTTTTCTATGCAATCCGACAGTGACCGAGCTTTAGGTCTTGTAAGCCTCTTAAGTTGCTGAAATAAGCAGCTGTGACAGACTGACGGACGAAGTCGCACCATTTGCACATTTTGATTCGAATCCTTAAAAACTATGGTATAAAATTACCGTAATTTCAAGATTAGGTACCCGGTATGTGGTTATGTACTTTCCAATAAAATGAAAATCCAGTCTACGATCCTATGAAAATCGAACCCACACTCGTTTGCGTTACATTTGTTAAAGTAAACAAAGTATTTACCTTTGCGGTGCTTTCAGCGGCTTTTTTCTCATTTTGGCAAGTTAAAAGCGAGTAAAATTATCGCCTCAATTATGAAACATGGTTATTGAAAAGGAATATTATAACTGTTCTTATATCTGACTCTGAGTGGGGCTCATTGCTAAAAATGATAACAGCCACACGGGTCAATCGAAGATTAAGCTACTCTTGACGCGGTCGGTTCATGGATGGATGATCATCCATTACATATCGAGACCCCTCTGTATCTCGGAAAGCACGTTAAGCCGTTGGTCCCGGATATCATTCGTAAATATTTGACAGTCGTTACGGGTAGTCACAACCCCAAAAACCTGACAACCAGTCTTACCAAGGGGTATCCTGTTACCCAGTAACTGGGTTGTGGCGGTCAGATAGGCAGTCGTTCCATGTAAAATACTGTTATTCAACTGCATTTAGTAAGACTGGAAGCCGACCCTAACATACTTGGGATAAGGCAGGCAGATTTATATCTGAAGGTGCAAATTAACTACGAGAGGCGATAATTTAACGTACATTATATTACATCGTGAAGATACGACCAAATTTTTTTCGATAAATCATTCAGTAGGATTTCATTAAGAGTTAGTAATCTTTTAATTCAACTTCTGTTCCGATTTTAATTAAAAAATTTGCTCAATACTTATTATTTTACCAAGGAGAATCTGAAGTGTTAATCCACTTTTTTCGTTGACTTTAGCGTACCAACACATAGTAGAAATGCTCTTATTTTTCTGAAAAATTAGTCGAAGGTCCCTTCCCTTGCTTAATAGATAAATAAGTATACGAATGACGAATGGTAAAAAAAAAACAATTGCCTTCGAATGAAATCCTCTTAGAAAACTCTTAAGCACTGATTGATTAGAATCGAAACGGAATCCAATAGATAATGCTTTGAATCGCCTTCCCAGGGCTAAGGCGCGGTAAGGAGCAAATTTTTAGGTAATTCACAATAGCGCATCGCGGCAATAAAATATATAACGTTCAAAACAGCGATGCGTTTGTTGTTAGTTGAAACGAATAACCACCAAAATGTAAATAATTTTGCAGTAAAATAAAAAAATGCACGGCTTAGTTGAATAATTTTTGAGTATTTCTTTGGTTGATTGAATTTCCTTTGTTATCATTACCTTGGGCGCCGGGAGCGGGGTGCAAGACAATGCACTTGCACCCCCTGTCATCAAAATAAAATATATGACGGAAAAGGTACTTTTCTCTCGTTATTATCAGCCATGTTTTAACTACTGTGGGCATACTATGGGTAGTGTTGGTTATTGCGCAATAGAAAAATCGTTTGCAGTTCAAATCAGATTAGAATGTACGATCAAATTAATCACACTAGCGAATCACACACTGTAGGTACACGACAAAACTAAACGGAACGCACGACAGTTTCTAAACGTGTTCACTGCATACCCGTCAACAACAAACTCTGCTGTTGCTCTGGTCAAGCGTGAGCGTTGTAGACTCTGTCCAGCGCCACCTGGTGGCACCGGTGTCCCGATTATTCAAGTCAAACGATTGATTTAACGTATTTCCGACATATAGATGTTATTAATAAAATTCAGAACTAAAAAAATGTCCAGAAACGCCTACTAGAATAATAGAGAACTCAACCTATTCGATGCGCGATTCTAAAATTTTCTGCAATCTGTCGATTCTAAAGCTTTAATGCATTAGACAACAAAGTACTGAACTCCTGTATCCGAAAATCTAATCAACCCTAGGCGGGGTGCTAACATTATCGAGCTTGTTCGGTCGCTCTTCCATCCTACTCTGTCTTAATTCATATGCTTCTATATATAAATCGACACAGTTAGTCCCCTTTCTGTATGCATGAACAAAGTAAAACGTGTTCCATTCGAGACAAGATGTAAAAATTATCAAGGTCGCTTTGCTCGCTCTTGCATCCTACATTCTCTTAATTGTTAAGCTTTTCTGCATAAGTGAACAAAATTACTCCTTGTATGAATGGACAAATGATAACCTAAAATATCCGAGGTGAAGTCCAAAATTGATTGAGCTCGCTTTGTGGAGCTGAAGATGCACCCCCCTGAAAATAAACTTGCCAGTGCGCATGATCATTAGATAAAATGTGCTAGTAGTTTACGCTCAAAATTTAGAGAATTATGTGCTTACCAGGCGAGGATATATATCAGGCGGTGGCTGCGGGCAAACTAGCGTCGCCGATCGCTGCACATACTAAATGAATACAACACGAATGTGTCAGCATTCTTACATATGCAATGATATATATATTTTTGAGCTCTGTTTTACGACTGTTTTATCATAATTGTCATGATTTCCAAATATTAACAAGATTTAGAGTGATTTTAAATACCAAATATAAAATTGAAAGTATGTGATTTACCTCAAATGATTTTTGTATCAGTGTAGTCATGAAGTTTAATAATATCTCATTTGACATTTACGGAAAAAGTACTGATTTTTTAACGAAATGGAATAGAAATCGATGTTTGGAGCATCGCCTAGTTTCTAAATTAGTTCTCTTCGAGATTCGATTATGTTGCTACATACCAGGATTGTATGTGTGCAAGATTTGAAATACAGAAATGTTTATACTGGAAAAGGTGTGTTCATTTCATTTCAGAAGTGAGATAAACCAAAACGATACTAATCTTTTAAAAATGAATTTCTTGTAATTAATTTTATTTAAACAAAATTGTTAAATGGTCACTTTTGAAAAACTTTCCCAGAGGCTTATATGGATAACTAGGTACCTACACGGATTATTGTGTTTTGTTTTATATTGATATTATTATCATTTTGTCAGCTGCATGACGCTGCAAATCAGGCCAGGGCAACTCTCTGATGATGTATTGGTACATGGCCACACTCTGGCGGTTCCGTAACGCACATTATTGAACAAACTGACTTTACGAATCGTGTGCTTGATCGAGCAACTCCCCGATAGCACAGGATGTATTCTGGTTGCTAAATTAAACCAATGAACATGAATTCGGGGCACTTAGTGTGGGTATCACACATTAGGTTAAGGAAACTCTCTGATGGTTTGCGGTGGAGTACACATGTGTTTAACGTTTTGTGTGGGTCCGTGGGCCGGGCCACTCTCTGGCAGTACCATAGCGCTAAATATTGCACACTACTGCTGGACTTATAAGTGCCACTCTCTGATAACTCGGGATATGTTTCAGCCAAAATGGTGCCTTCTAGTATGAAGCAATGTTTTCAATTTCATAATGTTTCTTTATTATTTTGCTACCATTTAAACTTATGGCTACGTTTCCATAAGGCTTTATAAGGGATGTAAATGAGCAAGAGAGCTTAAGGCACCTCAACAAAATGGTGCACTTCGATGTGTCCATGCATATTTTTATGTAGAACATTATCCGAACCACAGTACCAGGAAACACTTTTACAAACAGTCAGACGTTTATAGATAATCATACTTATAATGATGATGGCATAATCCCCATAAACAAACCTCCCCACGCAAGTTCCACGCACAGATGCGCAATTTTATGACATTAGGTACTGTCGCACGCATGGTTCGACCTTTTTTTAACATTTTGCGTGCAAAGCGTGACTCGGTCAAGGATGAAAATAAGGAAGTGTATTCGAGAAAATTTCAAAGCTATTTTTCCTTGTCAATCCACGATTTACTGGATATAAAAAGTATAATGAGTTTTAGTACAAGAGTTACTGATGATTAGAAAGTCAAAAATGAATTGGATTGACATTGTATTATGATAATTAATTAAAACACTTGAATTATTAAAGTAAAATATTTATTAAGTAGGTACATGACATTGCTTGAACAAGTGCGCCATCATAGTTAATCTGACACTTCTAAAAACACAGATTATTTATAGAACAGACATAGGTTACCTAAAAGCTTATGTCAATCTTGTTGAAAGTCGTTGTAGGAATTCAAAACGCTTTGAAAGCGATTGCTATTTGTCTAGTCACTACGATAGTCAGTCGCTATCCTTAATTGGATAGTAGGGTATATTGGTTGCTAATGGCTATAGTAATAGACACGTCACTAAATAATAATAATGGGACAAGGACACGCTTATTAGATCCGGTAGTAGGAGTAAACGAGACTAAAATATTTTCTATGTCTCCTTAGCGTAAGCAGTTTTTGTTGGGCGCCAGTTGTTAACCATCTACTGAGGCCCACCAAAAAGGCTAACTTATGACACAGTACAATTTATTAGGAAAGTATTAGGACTTATTAGAGGTATTAGCAGTTTAAAACGGTGGAGTTTCTTGCCCATTCTTCTCCATACGAAACTACCTTTTGGAAGGGGCAACTAGAATCAATTCTAATTTTTTGTAAATTTTGACGTTCAAAAGTGCCTTTTATGTGCTTATTTGAAATAAATGATTTGACTTTGAATTTAAAGTGACTGTAAAAGACCATCGCTATCTCATAAAGACAAACAAGACTCATCTAATGCATGAAAGTATCTTTTGTAAAGCTTCATGTATCTTTAATAATATTCCGGGGCCTATTAGAATAATTACGGAAATGAAAATTTTTACAAAGAATCTCCATGATCTATTAGTAAAAAAGTGCTACTACTCTATAAAAGACTTCTTATCAGACAAATCACTGCTCCAATATAGTCCTCCTCAGTCACGATGCGTTCAGTGGCCCACTTGATGTGTACCTAGCTTAATTCGTACCGTTTTATTTTTATATTTTATGTGTCATAATAATAATTTGTAATAATAATTGTAAATTTATTTTTTATGTAACTATTGTATACAATAGCTGTATTATGTACCTACCTATGATCCACAATAAAGATATTGAATTGAATTGAACTGAATAAATAAGGTATACGATGACCGCATGGACGCACAAAAAAGCGACAATCTGTCTGAGATTCTTGCTAGCAAAAAACAGTGTCACTCAAGCCGGCCAGCTTGCTGTAAGTACAGAGCCGCGGTACGTACATATTCACACATTCGTCGACCGACCTACTGTCGGCCATTATGCACGCAAATGTCAACACTCACATAAACGGGACTCAGTTTTGTCTTAGCGGAGTACCGACCGACTTTTTTTGTTTGTCCATGGATGATTGTTTATCTATACACCGTGACATTTTAATCGTCTTACAAAGGCAGACCACTTCATATCTAAGAAAAAAAGGAAAAAAATAATTGAGTAAAAAAAAAACTCATTATGATGACGCATGGCGTAGTTTGAAACATCCTGTTACGATGATGACGATCTAGTCGACTCGTGCGCTGGGTAGGTATATTCTCTACAGTCTGATACATAAACAATATTAACAGGATGTTTCATAATTCTAATGCATTACCTATTTATTTTTCTTAGTACCTAATATCTTAATTAATGGTAACAACTTTTTAATCACGCCTAGAGGTACATTATGTCGGATACATTGAGTGAACAACCTTTGTAAGACGACTAAAATGTGACAGTGTATAGTATTCTATCTACTATCCTTGCTGATTAGCCATTTATTTCCACGACATGAGCTATCTTCTTCAAGCTCAAACGACGAACAGGAGAGAAGAAACCTTTTTAAATTACAAACCACCTTTGAATTTTCTATGCCTGATTTTTGGTACCTAAGTACGGGCTTAGCGTAGTTAGGATGACAGGCTTATCCCAATAAAAAAGGCATACCTACCTACCCACGTGAAATATCAAAGGTAACGAGCACAAAAAAGTTTTTTTGATTATAAAGTTACCTACGCTCATGAATGTCACCGTATGAGCTAGTTGCGTTTAAAAAAAAAAAAAATTACAATCACTTTTGATAACATTAAGTACGCTTTTGTGTGTGATAGGTTTTATCCCGGTTTCTATTCTGAATAACTTAATGAAAATTATCTGTTTTTTTTTTAATTAGGCACTTGACTTCAGACCCTGCCCTTTAAAATACTGACGTGAACACACACCAATCAAAATTGTTTAGTTTTATTGGTGGGGTAACAAAAATGCTAGTTACGTGCAACCAACATTGGTGCCGATTCTCTTGTACACCGAACTAAACTAACTAAACTATCACGAAAATTCCTTACTTTTGGGTATGAGATTCTTAAAGCTATTCTGCAAAAATATATCTCTAAATTTAAAAATAATTTTGACGTAACTAAAATTTAATTTGACAATTGCCACTCCACGTGGTAGGTACTTGTTTACCCGTGATTTTTTTAGAGTCAGAGGCACGCATAATGGGGGGCAGCCTCGACGTATTTTTTATAGATTATTTTAATTTTTGTACAGAAAATATGAAAAAAAAAATTACCTACGTGTAGATTTTGGGGGTTTAAGGGGTCCATACAGGGGGTCGAAATTTTCATTATTTTTGCGATAAGACACACCGTTTTCGAGATATAGGCAAAATAAAATAAAAAAAAGATACAGTACTGTTTTTGCACCTAAAGTCGAGGTGTTGTGGTGAATTTTAGTTCATGACAACTAATTTTATTCCACACCTTTTTAATCGCGATTAAAAATAGCCAGATTTAGTTAAGACAACCAAAATTTTAGGTGAAAAACGTCAAATACAGAATAGCAAAATTGCCATTTTCACTAAACTAATAAATCAGTTCCATCTTAGTGCTGTCAAACTAAAATATAGTTGTGTCACTTTAGTCTATTTCAGAATGAGAAATCGTCTTTTAACAGGAATAAACTAAATTTTAGTGATTTTTAGTCTAGTTTAGAGAATTTTGTGACAAGAGAATCGGCACCATTATCTTATACCATATTAAGCTCTAATAAAAATATGTGTATCTAAATGTACAGCCGATCTCGTAATATTGCTTTACGACCCTAAGGTTGAGTGTCAGTTGCACTTCGTATGGCACCTGCGCCCCCGCCGACGAGGAAACGATCAACGACTCATCAACGATTTTATCGCTCAAGAAACGTACAATTGATTGTGCGTCTCGTGTAAGTAAAAGAGATACACAAACCTATTAATAGTTGATTTTTACAATATGTAACTACTTGAACTCACACACTAAATTATTACTTGTGAAATTATGGAAAAATCATTTATTTTTCAATATTTGTAAATATGTGAACACCATGTATCTATCACATAATTAATTTACCTCTCATTGCGTTATATTTAATTCTTTTTACCAATTGTGGTATAGTAATTTTATTCTAAGTGCATCATCTTCACATATAATTAATGTATACATCATATTGTAAAACATTTTTAAAAGAGTAACGGTGTAGTTTCTTGCCCATTCTTCTCCATACGAAACTACATTTTGGAAGGGGCAACTATTAGAATCAATTCTATCTTTTTGTAATTTTTTACGTTCAAAAGTTCCTTTTATGTGCCTATTTGAAATAAATGATTTGCCTTTGACTTTGATCATTGACTGTTTACACCGCCGGTGAGTACTCGTTTGTTGCTGCGACAAGAGCTATAAAAGAGTACTCGCTCAGCGACACTGAGAGACTCACGCTTGGTACATACGCATACCAGTGAGTTATCGTTCATCGCCCCGTCGCGCACTCACTGATTGTTCCTTGCCACCTCGTAGTTGCTAGCACTATTTGCTTCTCGTTAATCACCGGCGGTGGGACAGGTACCTAAGACGACACGATCTATTAGGGTTCCGTAACCGAAGGGTGCCAACGGAACCCCATTACTAAGTCTCCGCTGTCAGTCTGTCCGTCTGTTTGCCAGCGGGCTGTATCTCATGAACCGTAATAGGTAGCCAGTTGAAATTTTTACAGTGTGTTTTTCTATTGCCGCTATAACAAAAAATTACGAAATTTAAAATTAAAGGGGGTCGTCATACAAACAACGTGTGTTTTTCGGTGATTTAGCCTTGTGGTGTAGAATGCTTCATGTGCGAGTCCGACTCGCACTTTGCCGGTTTTTGTCTATATGACAGCTTGACTTGGAATTATTGTCATAGGTGGTAAAGAAAGCGAGCAGGTGGCACGAGGTAGACTATAATTAAGGAACGGTTCTAACAAATAAACTTGACCAACCGTAAAGGCTTCAACGAACCCCGTTGAACCGAACGCGTCGATCGGGATAACAAGCAGACAAAATTAATAGCTGAGTCGAAACTGAACAATAAATCAGTCAAGTTGGGACAAGATGCGGGTCGCTATCAAAGTAGGGACGAAACTCAACTAAATTCCCTGTAGAGGTGACTTGCAAAATGATAACACACACTTGTTCTGTATGTACCTTTGAGGGTTTTGTTAATTGGGTTTAATATATAGAAGTGTTTCGGACATGGGTGGATATTATAAGTGCTACAATTTATCTAAACTTCGAAACAGATGGTCGGATGAGCTGGTCTCCCCTTTTAAGGTGTATTTGAAACTTTAGTAGAAAGGGAAAAGTGGAACGAGGCAAAAGGTTTTGCTCTGCACGTGATATAGGTACCGGATGACATTTTTTACCATCTGGAAAAAAAATAGGCTATAATAGGTGAACCGAGTAGAAGCCAATGGCACACAACTCTTCTTTAAAAAAAAAAAAAAACCTAACATGAAATTAGCCTATCAATAAATACTATTTATTACTTATTTGTAGTAAACTTTTCATAAACAAAAAAATTATAAAAACAAAAAAGAAAAGACAAAAAATGAAAAAAAAACAACTTATAGTTGATTACCCTGACTCAACGCGCAAAAATTATCAATGAATTCGTAGCGACATTAAATCCTTTGATTGATGCCGGCCGATAGGTAAATACTTTATACCTGTTCGCAGGCGCACCGCTCACATGTCACTGCATGCGCACCCACACCCGCGCGCGCGCCCTTCGTCCGGAGTACCGCGTCCCACGTTCCCTCCACTGCCTTCCAGTCACCTGCGACGTCATAGCGTGACGTCAACACGTAATTATGTGTCTAATATTTAAAAATAAATATTTGTTGTACCTATAAATGTAATTATTATCTGTTTTTTATTTACTAAATGATTTTTATAAGTCAAACACTGATTTGACTCAACTATCACTTGTGAATCATACTTGTTTGATAACGGGTATAAAAGAGCGGAGCCACAGTGGTGTAGTTGAGATGATCTTCGACTTTCAAGACGTTAATTGATTGATTTATTGTTAATGATGATGTATATTGTATATTATATTTATAGATTATGTAAATATAATGTTATTATGAATTGAATCCTATTGTTTGTATTTTCCCTTTATACCTAATAAACAACGAAGATAAAATATTTACATACAACTACTTACATATCTACATATATACACAATATCTAACACACGCGTAGCATGACCACCGTAGAACCGAAAGATAAAATTGTAGACTGGGGAAAGATTTCTTCGGCGCGATGTCAAAAACGAAGGAAGGAAATGTCAATTTGTCGTCGTAGTGTATAGCTCGGAAGTGGTCACGCCACATGTGTGGTGGTGGGGCAGCGACGTGTTTAATAACATTTTTTTTAAACCACGGCAAATCTGACTGACGCAGCAATTGAGACGAAGCAACTCACTTGTGCTCTACATATCACAGATTCGATTTCCGCATGATTAAAACTTTTTATGGTCTATTGAAATATCTACAGATTCTACAGGCCATAAAAATATTTCAGCCGTACGGAAAAGCCTGGTTCCGGTCCTGGCTGTTTGCTTGCACATTTTTTACATAAAAATTAACATTCATGAATAGAAAAGCCTTGCCCAGTTTATTTTTGCGATTTCACAAAAAAAAACACATTCACAAATTCCGTTGCAACTATTTGGAGCCATACAATTTTTTTTTTGATTCGTACGTATCATATCCACGAATACCCAGTCGCCCAATGTCAGCCATTGAACCAGCACTCTAATTACGTAACACACTATCTATCACAATCTGAATCATTTTGAAGCCTATTCCTAATCCATTGCTTTATATGTTCGAAAAATTTGGCAGCTCAACAACGTAAATAACGCAATGTATTTTATTGAACTGTCAAAATGAAAGCTATTCCTACTGTTAGTGTGTAACGCAATTACTCCGCAGGCTCCAATTGATCCTTAATAATTGGGCAAAATTGGGAATGTCTTGACTTAATCAAGAAACCCTAGCCACAGTACGCTGCATGGCCCAGTGGACTCAGTGAGTCGATTCACGGAGCTCTTTTATTGGCTACGTATGTGATTGGCGTAACAACTAGGTTTGTCTATGGCCAGGCCTTCATTGAGCCACTAGCTTGCAACACTTTGTTTAAGGTATAAGTGTTGGATTCACTTGGATGATTGGGTTTAGTTATGATAATCCTGTGCGAGTCCCAATAAATACTTTTTCTTTCTTTGATACTGTTTAGTAGGTTGGTTTTTGTTTCAAAGCTAATTTAATGAAGTTACGCTCAAACTCAAAGAATTTACGTCGGATATTTTTCCAAGGGTTTTAGGAAAGGCAGTTGTGCATCGGGTGACCGAAGCGGTGTCAATAACTATCGACCGATATCAGCCCATATAGCTCTTTCCAAGGTATTGGAGAGTATACTAAACAAGTGTCTAACGCGGTACCTTGAATTAAATAAAATAATATCTGGGAACCAATATGGTTTCCGAACTGATATAGTTCGCGCAAAACTTTATGAGCTCTCGGAAGTTTCACGCGAGTGGCTGCGCAGTATGCATAATATAGGTGTCCGAGAGAATTTTCTCACTGTCACTCAACTGTACCATGAGCGGTTTCGTACTCGGGCCTACTTTCAGAGAGGTCATAAAGTTTTGCGCGAAGTGTATATCCACGGAGAATGCAGTATTGGCTCTAACAGAAAATGCTATTTGGAATCTAGGCAAAAAGCAAAATGCTTGGCATTGTTTCCAAACTTGGTAAAAGCGTTTTACGCTGTCTCTGTCCTAACCTTTTAAAATAAGCTGGAACGCGTAGAAGTTAGACATATAGAGGCATGAGGAACCGGGTGTAAAGTTCACTTATCCGCCATAGAAAAGGAAAGATCCTCCGACCTGGGCAACTTCACAAATGTGACGGGTAGGGAGGAACACTGACACCTAAGATTTTATTTTTATTTTATTTTAGATGGGTTTGCTCTTGACTCTAGTCTAGGTCAGAGATGACAGAGACAAAGTCGACGATGGCTTACCCAGAAAGCTTACCCAGAAGAAGCCTGTTCACTCTCACTTTGAAGAGATTTGGTTTGTATGCGGTCGGAAATACAGGCGCAGGTAGAGAATTCCACTCTTTTGCTGTGCGCATTATAAAAGATGTTTGGAAGCGCTTAGTGCGAATTGGTGGAATAGCAACTAGGTAGGGATGGTAACTTGCAGTGTGCCTAGATGTCCGATGGTAGAAGGGGGCCGGTGGAATGAGGTCGTGGAGTTCTTGGGCACACTCACCGAAGTACAATCTGTAGAAGACCGACAAGCAGGCAACCTTACGGCGATGAGCCAAGCTGTGAAGCTTGGCATCCACCAGTTTTATGTCGCCAATGAGTCACTTAGCTCGGCGTTCCACCTAGTCAAGCGCGGCAAGTTGGTATTTAGCTGAGCCATGCCAAAGGTGGCTGCAATACTCCATGCAGGATCGGACTTGCGCTTTGTACAGGGTTAAAAGCTGTCCAGGCGTAAAGTATCGCTTCACCTTATTTAGGATGCCCAGCTTCTTAGCCGCAGTTTGGGCTTTATACTCGATGGTGGCGCCGAAGTTGAGACCAGATGTCAACTCCATGCCTAGTAGCTCGAGCCGATCAGTTACAGGAACAAATGTACCCCGAAAAGTGGGAGATTAGTTGATTTGACTCCTTTTAGCGGTTAAAAGACACGCTTGTGTTTTGGTGGCGTTAAAAGAGACCAGATCGTCATCACCCTACTGGGAGACAAGGCTTAAGCTCAAAACTGTCCACTCTACCATGGCCACTCTTAAGGAACAAACTTCGGCCCCGCTGGTTTTTACGCTGGACAAGTATCTCTCTGAAACAGTACTGTCATCTGCGTACCCAACAATACCAGGCTGAAGTAGGTCATTAATGTGCAGCAACAAAAGAGTTGCAGAGAGAAGAGACCCTTGAGGAACTCAATAGCCATAAGGTCGGAGGACCAGCCGTCTACGACTACTCTGATCGACCGTTCGCTAAGGAAGTCTGATATCCAGCTACAAAAATCAGCCGGGATGCCATAAGCAGGAAGCTTGCTGAGTAAACCAGCGTGCCAGACCCTGTCAAAGGCCTTCGAGATATCAAGCGATACAGCAAGTGCCTCGCCGTGTTTTTCGATGGCTTCGCCCCAGCAGTGCGTGACATACACAAGAAGATCGCCAGTTGACCGTCCCCGGCGAAAGCCATATTAACGGTCGCTGAGGAGATCATTGTCTTCAAGGTAGGTCAGCAACTTACTGTTCAGTACCCTTTCCATAATCTTGCACAGAATGGAGGTAATGGCGATTGGACGGTAATGGGCAGGGTTTGCACGGTCGCCCTTTTTGGGCACTGGTTGTACATTCGCAAGCCTCCAGGAGTTTGGCACCGTTCTCTTTTTAAGAGAGAGGCGGAACAAGCGTGTTAACACAGGAGACAGTTCAGGCGGACACTGCCTCAACACTCTCGCTGGAATGCTGTCAGGCCCGCTGGCCTTGTTCACGTCTAGACTGCACAATACCCTACGGACCTCTTTAATGTGAACTGCGATCTCCGATATCGTGGAGTCACATTGAGGTACAGTAGGTGGTTGCTTGGAGCCAGCGTCCAGACGTGAATTGCTTGCAAAGAGAGATGCAAAAAGATTTGCTTTCTCAGTTGCAGAGTGAGCTAGCGAGCCATCAAGTTTCATCATTGGAGGTAAAGTGGGACGACAGAAATTCGTTTCAACCGCTTTAGACAGGGACCAGAACTGTTTACTACCCAGAGAGTGCGCTGCTAGCTTGGCCCCAATACGTCCAACATGGTCAAAAGGTGCCCCACGCAGAACCTGTTTGCAGAGCTTGGCGGCAGAATTAAAGGCTCTTTTCTTCGCGCGAACCCTACGCACTCTAACTTTGCGGTCGCGGGCCTTGACCCAGGCTTGGTAGGCAGACTCCTTTCGGGCCTCAGCGTGGGCGCATTCTGCATTATACCAAGGCCGGGATTTGTGTCCGAGCGGGATGTCGCAGAATGGAATAAAATACTCCATTCCCTGCCGAATCACGTCCGCAACCACGTCAGCACAGCACGAGGGGTCACCCGAGGAGAAGCACACTTAACGCCATGGATAAGACGCAAAGAAGTGACGCAAAGAAGTGCCGCATCTCATCCTAAACCGCTGACCCGTAACGCCATACTCGCCTCGTGACTCTAGGACTCTCATCTGGAGGAGAGCAGGTCGATATGGATTTCACCAGACAGTGGTCAGATGTTCCCAGCGGGGCTGAGACCGATACTGAATGACTGTCCGGATCAGTTGCCAGCATCCGGTACCCGCGTTGCCACATTCACCATCTGGGTTAGGTCTAGCGTTAAAGCAAACTTGCGCGCCTCTAACCTGGCATGGTCAGTTTTCCGGTACGGGAACAACCACTCTTTATGACGGGCGTTGAAGTCCCCCAGAAAAATGAGCTTCGCTGTTGGGTACCGCTGCTGGGCTACGTCAGTCGACGCCACGAGGAAATTAAAGAGCGCTGTTGTCTTCTGGTCACCACTGTGCGATCGGTAGACGCCGATGTAGAGAGATTTCTCCACGCCAGTGTCCACAAGTAGCCATATGGCAGAAAAACCCGGTTTCTCAAAGCAACGGAGACGACGACAACAAATGTCATCGCGGACGTACACACAGACCCCAGCTTGTTTCTTGAACTTGTGTTCAAGAGAGTAACCCGGGTAGTTGAGGCACGCCGCATCCGACGGGGTTGTTATCTTCGTCTCCGTTAGGAAAAACAGGTGCGGCTTGTCCGCCTCAAGGTGGTGATGGACCGGATCGAGATTGGAGTGCAACCCCCTGATGTTAGTAAGGTGCACTTTTAGATACAGGACATGTCCTATTTTGGGAGTTAGAAGTTTCACGAGCATGTACTTACCCTATTAATATAAGGATATTAATGTTTATTTATTAAGTCATTTTTAACCCTTTTTCTCTCCTTATAGTGTAAGCTTATGAAATAAATTATAATTTACAAATACCACCCCGAATTCGGAAATCGGAACGTAGTCCTTGAAATTAAAGGTAGAAATTCCATTTTTGCGATATTCAATTTATGAAAGAGGGATTATTGGCCTATCAAAAGAAACACTCAAGATTGCTTCGACAGGTTAATTGAAATCTGGGGCCGCTACTCAAAAGTAAGGTAACTGTTCGCGACGATATATCACCAAAACCACAAATCATGTTTAGAATTGTGTAAAAACTAAGAATGATACGTATGATAGTGATTTTACAAAGAAATCATAAGTACAACCATTCTAATCTCAATTAAGTGGACTATATAGCCATAATTTATAGTTTTCTTTGTGAAATCCAGGTACCCTAGACCAAGACCTAACCCTGAACCTAACCTTTAGGTATCTAGTCTATGAGAAAAGCCTATTTGATGGAGTTTATAAGTTGTAACAGTAATAGTTCGTTAAGTTTGTGGCGCGTCACGTCCTGAAAAACCAAGTTGTAATGGTCTAAGTTAAGTTATTATTAGCCAAATTAGATAAAAGTATAACTGGAAAATAACCATGTGTAAAGAAAATAGTTATTTCAATATTTTAATTGGGATTTTTCCCACGCTGTTAAACTATTTCCATGTTGAAAAACAAGGGTTTCATCCACTATGAACCATTTCGCAGTAGCACACCTGTGCTTGCACGATTGCACGAATTTATTCTTTATGAAATAGTTTTTCCACACTCTAAATGTATAAAAGGACCGTCTCTTGACATATCCTTGCAGTAATCACCTATCATGTAGTGAATAAACAAACCCAAACCCAAACAAACGGTGTTCAAACACGCGACCATGGCATAAATCGGCCCTAGTCGCGGATTGTTCGAAAGAGTTACCGTGGCCCTGGCCCATAGGCAACTGAAGGAACACTGGTGGGTTTTAGTCAGTAAGAGTCTAACACGCCCTCCCGCTCCGCCCAGAGCGGGAGAGGTGATTTGGTGATTCCCCACCCAAAAAAAAAAAGGCATTGGGCCTAGCAGACCCCATCAGTGAGTTCTGCCATCTCTTTGAGGCGCGCGTGGAACACAACGCGCCGTCGACCCGGGCGTGGTCCTTTCCGGACAGCAAGCTACCCATTCAGCAGATTGAGTCTCGCTTGTGCCGCGTTCCGATGCGGACGCGTTTGCATATTCTTTATATCGAAAAGCGCGGCGCAAGCTGTCGCTCGTAATTTACTCGCCATGAGTAATGAACTTGAGGTGAATGAGCTGCTGGCGTTCTTGCAGCAGAAGCTGGATGTGATGGACGAAGTGTCTGCTGTCCAGATCTGCGAATCGAACTTCAGTGAGGATGACATAGCTGCTGCCAAGCTGTTGTTGTTCAGTGTGCTGAACAAGCGCGACCAGATGGTGTCCCGCCGGCGTGACGGGACTAAGAGAAGCCTGCAAGACATAATCACGCTGTTCAAGGAGACCGACCCAGACGATGTGCCAACGTTTGTGGCGAAGGAACTACACAAGCTTCCTCCCGTCACCTTCGATCACGTCGATGTAACGAGCCTTCTGAAGGAAATTGTCTTCTTGAAGGCCAGTCTCACAGATGTGCTAACGAAATTGGATGCATCTCAAAACACCGCCGCGGATTTGCGCAAAGAAGTTAGCGAGTTGCGCAACAGTGTGGCGGTAATTAGGTCATCAGTCGATGCGTCTAATGTAAACACGTGTCGCGGAGCCGGCCTCAATATATCGCCGGCGCATCCGTTGATTGCTGAGCATGCAGTGCGCCCTACCCGCGCACCCCGCAGCCCGGCGCCTGTCACCCGCCCCCTGCCTGTGTGTGCAGCCCAGGAGAAACCCCTGCAAAAGGATTTCACTAGCGTCGCCGCAAGTGCCCCTGGCGAGCCAATTATAAAGCCTATAACAGAAAGGGTACCGAATAGGGCTGATAATGATGAGGGTTTCGTGACGGTGCAAAGGAGGAAGCGCCGATCTCAAACCAATGGGAACCGCTGCGGCAAAGCTCCTACGAGGCCCGAAGTGAGCCTGCGTGCCACTATGCCGAACACACCGGTGTACATCTCCCGCCTACACTACACCACTAAGTCGGAAGACATCGTGGAGTAGGTGCGCCAGAAGACGAGGCACATGCCGAGGGTGCAGTTACTGGAGTCGCGCCGCAACGTCAACTTTAAGGCGTTTGTGGTGCGCGTACCTAATTGTTATCTGCCCCTCGTCATGGAAGAAGACTTTTGGCCGCTGAACGTGGTGTTCCGTCGAATCCACGGACAAGTTCCACAGTGCAGCACTTAATCAAGCTGGTGCAAAGTGAAGTGTTACTAACATAGTTTTAAGCCTTATTTATTAACATAAGTTTTGTTTACATTTAAATATGTATGTTTAGTTTAAGGTATTTATTTATGGGCCTGAGTTGCCTGAAAATAAATGGATTTATTATTTTTATTATTATTGCTCGCCGTCCGCAAGCCCGCGCCTAAGCTGGAGACAATAAATAGCCTTTACTGTCGCCACCGGCCACCAGCAATCAACCCGGCACAAATGCAGACTTCATAGCCTGGAGTCTACATTTGTGCCGGTTTGATGGCTATAGGCTCGCCCCTATTACATGAGACTTAAACGTGATTGGCGAAATGTGGGTGTACTATATGTACACCTCTGCAGAACCCTTCCGGGAAGGAGGCGTGGTGTGTAAGCAACTTATCATTATCTCGTTTCATGTATCAGTTTATTCTTCTAATTTATATACTAGCGCTAGTTTGTAAGCAAATGAAAACTACTACCGTCTAAAATGTATTCTTAAAATATCTAAAAATCTTTAGTATCAAGACATGGCGAACACCTGAAAAACTCGTAACAAAGCACCCGGAGTGGCCCGGTTCTCAACAAACTTGGCGAAAAAGTACCAGCACTGATGGAAGCAGCGGCTTTATCTTGGTTTTAGGGTACCGTAGTATTATTATGCAAACTACGATATGGGGCAGCACAGAAATACAGGTGAGTATTGATATCGGATGAGTCTGCTAATCTGTAACTCTTTCTTGGTTCGCACAGTGTCTTAACAATTTACAGGCATGTCAGTGACCAGAAAGTTTTTGAGCCTGAACTTATTCACCTGATACTTAATATTGCTCAAATTATATTAACCTGAATAGCCTAGTTTTACCACCTACATTGTATTGTTGTATGTATATATATGTTATTATATGTTCGTGGTGTGAGTACCAAATTGTTACTTGTCCGTCGTCTTGGAAGAAGACTTTTGGCCGCAGATCGTGGTGTTCCGTCTCTTCCGCGGGCATATACCACAGGACAGCAAAAGGACAATTAGCTAGTACGAGGTGAAGTGCTACGAGTACTAACATAGTTTTAATAAGCAATATTTATTAACACAAATTTTAGTTTTATTATGTACAAGCTGACCCGACAGACGTTGTCCTGTCTTAACTATGAATGTCATATGTCGTTTAGTTTTAGTTTTGACTATTGACTAAAACTAAAACTATCGACTCATTTATCAACTGATCCATCTATGTTAAACGATATTTGCAGTGCGCATACTGTCTATCGCTGACAGTTATTTCAAACAACTGACAGTTATGTAAAATTAATATTGGCGTTAAGTTTTCTTAAAATTTGTAACGTGCCGCTCAACTTCCTCATTTATTTATTTCATAAGATCCTTCTCCAGACAATAACGAACACAATAAAAAAAAAAAGCTTCAGCCGTTCACGCGTGATGGCGTGACCAAGGGAAATAGGAATTCATTTATATATATAGATTAGTTTGTTATTTTATATTTTGTGTATATTATCAATGAGCCTTAGTTGCCTGACAATAAAATAATAATTATTATTATATAATATTAATATTTATAGTTTTGCCTTTGACGGTTTATTGTTTTTGTTGGCAGTACTGAGCAGTTCACAGATTTCTTTTATTATTATTCTGATATTTATATGTGAAGACTTGTAATTGTTATTATTATTATATAATATTAATATGTATAGGTTTGCCTTTGACGTTTTATTGTTTATGTTGGCAGTACTGAACAGTTCACAGATTTCTTTTATTATTATTCTGATATTTATATGTGAAGACTTGTAACTGGCTGTCAGTCGCATTTTCAATTTCTTAGTGTGTTTTGTTTAGCTGTAAGTAAAAAATAAATAAAAAATAAAATATTTATATGTAGTTGAACGACCCGACTACAAAGAAATAGGGGATAGATTGGATACGGAACGCGGAAAGCAGCGGGGTAATTACGTAACAAACTAACAGTAGGAATGTGTTCATTTTGACAGTTCAACAACATTCATTGCGTTATTTACGTTGTTGAGCAGACAATTTTTTGGAACATATGAAAAAAATAAGGCAGTTGATCGGAACGTTACAAAATTTAAGAAAACTTAACACCAATATAAATTTTACATAACTGTCAGTTGTTTGAAATGACTGTCAGCGATTGACAGAATGCGCGCTGCAAATATCGTTTAACATAGATGGATCGGTTGATAAATGAGTCGATAGTTTTAGTTTTAATCAATAGTAAAAACTATGACATATGACATTCATAGTTAAGACAGGACAACGTCTGTCGGGTCAGATTGTACATTATAAATTAAATTTAAAAATATCATAGCGAATTAGTGAGTTAAATATGGCTGTCATGTATCCTTAAAGCTTTGAAACAAAACTATAATGGGACCAGTCTTAGTAGCATAATTTAAAAACAAATACCTATTCAATTCACCAAAACATAATACAAAATAAGTTAACAGAAACCAACAAATTATTTAACAATACACGGAACCCGGGCAAACGAAAACTTGCACCTGACTTAACAAAATCGGGGTGCGGCCAAAACTTGGTGTTTTCATTAAATTTAATACTGTTTAAAAGCTATCTCTTTGAATCCACATTTTGTTTTTATCTATAATAAAGCAGGAACATGCTTTTCCGAGAGTTTGACCTCTTAATTGATGAAGGAGTTTGTTGCTTGACCCAAAGAACGAACAACGAAGAACGCTCTTTGAGTATCAAAAACGTGAACATGGACTGTTGGGGCGAAGTTCCTTATTGCAAGTTACACTCTGCACACTTGACGAATCAGAGCTGGACGAAGAGGGCGAAGGCAAAGAAGAAAAAAGTTTAGCATTTTGACCGTCGCGACACTTTTGTTAGGTAAAACAACTGTTGCGAGCGTGTGTGTGTGTGGCGTGTGTGTGTGCTAAAAATGTTACACTATTTTCGGTCTAATACTCATTCGCCAAGTGTATAAAAGCGAAAAGAACTTCGGTTCGGTTCAGTTCTGTTTTCTAGTTATCATGTGGTACTTAAAACTACAGCCACAACGTGTTGTTACCAACTCAGAAAAAAACTTATCATCATGAGCCCATAGCAGTCTACTGCTGGTCATAAGCCTATCGTATCACTGACTGTTTCACCCGATTCCCGGCAACTTTCATACAGCTGCCACCCTGCATAAATATTTTTCCTAGCCTGAAGACGCCCTACAGTACGTTACAAGACGAAAAACTTAGCATAACCACAACGTAAATGTCACGTGGTAGCTACAAAAATACACTAGTACTTTTGTTTAATAAGACAGCGGTGAACGGTCGCACAATAACAGCTATCCAAATACAGGGAAAGAAAGAAAGAAAAAATATTTTTGGGACACGCACGAGAAATACAAACAGTAAAAATAAAAAGAAGCATTTAAATCTAAGATCTATGCTTGGCCAAAAAGGCTCCTATCTCAGCATAATGAAGAGATATTAAAAAAAAAACCGCGTTGCTGCTATTCTGATAATGCCACAGACACACCTACAGACATCTATAAATCCCACTAGGGGATTAGAGGGGGTAGAGCATTTGTTGGAGAAAATGACAGATTTTCATGATGGCTGCTCTTCTAGGAAACCGTAGCTTAATGGCTGATTTAGTTTTGCTTTAGTTAAGTTCAAGTTGTGCCAAACGTTAGTCCAAAAGTGGCAGTCTTGCATTGTGAATTGTCACGTATAGACATAGACGTCAAGAAACTTAACTTGCTACTTATCTAATGCAAGTATAAATAACCCACAAATGATCGCACTCCTAGCCTGTGCGCCACATAACTTCTGTCTAATCATAAATAACTACCCTCAAAAGATAACAAAACTTCCCCAGGGCATTAATCCAAATGACGGATTATCTAAAGTGTCCGTGGCATACCATCTGATTTATGGGTTGGTAAGCTCTTTGTCCAGTTGCCTACAGCGAGCGGGTATCCTCAAAAATGTTTGCTGTAACATTAACGTGGGTTATCGCTTGGAAGAAATACAAGGAAATATAGTGATCTAAAAATAATATGTTGTAAGCATAACCATTTGCGAATATACCCAGTTGTTCTTAAATAATGGGTAGCTAACTTAAGAAAATGCATTACTTTGTTTCTTGGTTAAATATGCATACCTCTGGCGAACTCAACGTCGCGTGTGATGTTATGCTAAATTGTTCTCACATAAATAATAAGCCATTGAACAAATTACTAAACTACGCAATACAATGAACGTTACATTTACTCAATATCCTCAAAGAAATCGACTAATTGGAACCGGACTATCTAAATTTCATATAATACAGTTTATAAGAAAAATAAGTTTTTAAATCTTAAAAATGGAACAAGCAACTCATTCATCCACAATACTCAGTGACCCATCCGATTCCAATCCGCCACAACAGCAGCTTAACTTCGACTGATCATCTAAAACCTCTCCACAGAGTGTAATAAAGGAAGATATTCCGTATGTATGGAGCGATCAACTATTCACGATGTAGGATCGCTTAGGATGTAAAGTGACAGGATTGAACTTTTCCTGTCTAGTATTTTTTTTGTCTTCTTTGTCCTTAGTACATGAATGAGCATCTAATGTGAGGATAGTAAGGTACATAATGAGTTGACATAATTTTATTTTTAACCGATTTCAATAAAGAAAGAGCTTCTCAATACGTCTGTTTTTTATTTTAATCAGAAGTAAAAAAAACTGCCCTTGCAGTTGTACCTACGTTGTATTATCATACCGATATCACAAACAATTCTACATAAAATGAACACAATGTATTATGAAACTGACTGCGATCAATTATAATGGCCAACGTCTGGCTGTAGACCATAGGTTCCCAAACTTTTATGGACTACCACCCCCTTTACAAGAAAAAACAATTCCAACGCCCCCCTTTACATAATAGTTAATTATACCAATTTTATGTGTCTGTCTATTATCTATTAATAATCACAAATTAAGAATTAATTGTCTCTCTCTCTCTACCTACCGCCCCCACGAAAAGCTCCAGCGCCCACTAGGAGGCGGTACGACCCCCTTAGGGAACCTATGGAGTACACTCTTATGGTGATGATAGCTAACTAAAACTAACGGGTTTATTTACAAACAAAATGAAAATCAAAATATTTTATTTCACTTAAACCTACATGGACATTTATGAAACGTCAGAAGAGCTGGCAAGAATCTCCACGTCTACTCTTTTAAAAATAATTGGCTTTTACAATGTTTTCAAATTACAGTGTTAATAGGTATGGGTGGACAGTGCAGGCCTGTCAACAAGTAACAGGTACTCAACAGAATAGAAAAAGGTCTACAAATCTATAGTCTACAAGTTAGGCCTAACGTTGCTTAAAGTTAAAAGACGTCAAAAATGTAGGGTTAAACAGTCGCTTATCATTACTTAACTTTAAGCAACGTTTATAAATAAACCTCTAAATGTTTAGCTGTGAATATTCAAATTTCCATCGCGGGTAGCATCTAATATACATAACGCTAAACAAAATCAAGACAAAAGAAAACAGCATTAATAATTCAAATTGAAGTAGACGCGAGCGCAGTCGGGTAGCCAGTTAGTACCAGCAAAAAGTTCTAAAAGAAAAGATTCCATTCAATAGATTTGGCTTTGTTCACCCCATTATTAAACATTTCATTGTTTCTTTTTAATAAAGCAAGCGCTAAAGAAAATGAAGTTTTCAATTCAGTTGACTTCAAAATATTATAAAATCTTAGTAGTATACCTCGCTTTTGTGACTTCAGAATATAATTTGTATGCACGATGACAGTAAAAGCATTTAATAAAAAGTTAAAGGGGATGCACTCAGGTAGCCCGCGAAATTCAAAAATACTTGCGTTTTTTGCAATTTGCAGGTAAGTGTCAGGTTGTAAGTTGATTAAAATATGATTCGCAACTGTAACAAATATGGCTTTACAGAATTATAATCATTAGAAACAGCAATATGAGCCCCGATGCAAAATAGTTCGTCTAGTATGGAAAGTAGTGCAAAGCATAAAATATAGAAAGTAAATATTGGTAAAATAATTAAGAACGTTTAATAAAAAGTAAACTACAATTTGAGAAATATTTTAAAGTTTATTTTAACATAACTGAAATTCTTTCATGACTTTACATAACATAAAAAAATAAAAAAATACCTTGCAGCATTGATAGAACCATCCACAAACTGCATACTACCAACACCTTGTGGAGACATGAACCCCATATCATAAGAGACGCCAGAAACTTCACTTTGCGTTTGAGACAATCAGTATGAAATGCCTCATTTTTGTTCCGAATCACTTTTTTCCTTTCATCGCCGACTGTCACTTCAAATTTGGACTCGTCACTCCAAATGATACTACGCCACTGATCGGAAGTCTTATTTAAATGATCACGAGCAAACTTCAACCTCTTTTTGTTTTGTACAGCAGTCAACAGTGGTTTCTCCTTAGCAGTGTAAAATCCGTAACCCATTCTTTTTAGGAATATTTACTATTACTTTTTGTTTCGCGGGATACCTTAACGCATCCCCCAAGTGGAATAGAGTTGATAGCTAAATAATCTTGTATTTACATTGTTTATTTTTTAGCTACATAAAACATACCATAACATGACGCCTGTTTTTCCCCCAAGGGTTAAGCAGGAGGCGTACTTACCTATAGTGCACCCACATTTCAACAGTAATGTTTAAGTCCTATGTAATAGGGGGCGAGCTTATTGCCATCAACTTGGCACGAGTCCAGACTCCAAATCAAGTCAAATAAATCAAATTATTTATGTATTTGCTTAATACAGGTAGGTATAAACCGATGTTACAAATAAATATAAAGTACTCTGTATCATTACCTAATAAGGTGTGCAAATATTTATATTACGCGCGTAGCGGGCTGCTACTGAGAAATTCCTAATGAAAAAACCCAATAACACTTTACCCGACCTGGGAATCCAGGACCTCATGCTCAGCAATAGTGCACATGACCACTTGACTATCAAAGCACTCATTGATTGTTATTATTAAGTTTACTTTTTTTAATTCAACGTAAAGAAATGCCTTCTAACGGCATGTTTTATGAACGTTGGATTCACCCTGTGTTTAATGAGCCAAACTTACTGTATACATTTTATCACAAAGTATAATGAGGACTGCAGTTAGCCCCGTTAACTTCTACTGGATTTTAATTAATAGAGAAAATAAGCGCTTACTTTTGAATATTGATGGCCCTAACCTAATCACAAACTTCCATCATTGTTACCTTTGTCTGTTGTCTACAAATAAATTAATAAATCACCGGCGAAATGTGGTTGCACTATAACCCTCTACCTGCCCTTTTGGTGAATACAAGCGTAATGTAAGTTACGTTATAATCTCAATGTAAGAGATTGAGATTATAACGTAACTTACATTACGCTAGTAACTTAAAAACATACTAAATTTCAGTCGACACGTGCAGGGTTACGTATTATTTTCCATGTTTTATTGCATTCAGCTGACTTGAGAGAGTTCACAATCGCTGCATTTATATCGCGATCGAATCTTCATGCGTGCTGGGTAGGGTTGCCACGAGTTCGAATTGAATAAAAGTAAAATACATAAGGAAATATAGGGGAAAGGGTTTGTGGAAGGAGTGTTTATATGGCTTTATAGTGTACTAGCTTTAGCCCGCGGCTTCGCTCGCGTTAATTTAGACTTTGACAATCAATTCGGGTTATAATTCAATTATAATTCGAAAGACACCATCTATTATCATAAGAACGTTATTGTTGTTTTCCTCAGGAACAGTACTTTTTTGCGGGATGAAAGGTACCCTACGTCCGTTTCTGTACACCTGACAACGTATATGCAAAATTTCAGGATGATTGGTTCAGTGGTTTAGGCGTGAAAAGGTAACAAACAAACTTATTTTCGCATTTATAATATTTGTTAGAATTCAAATAACCTGCACGAGTATACACAAATGTATATCCGGCACGCCCTGGATACATAGCCTTGGTAACTGACTTATATCTTCCCACATCATCAGAATGCCAAAACGTGCTAAGAACCTATACGCAGCCATTATCTCTGTCTATTTTTTTACTTTTTTCTTGACCGACTTCAAAAGAGTAGGTTCTCAATTCGGCTATTTTTTTTTGTATTTTTGCTATGCGATACCTCCGGCAATTGTGGATTGATTTCGAAAATATTTTTTTAATGGATATGATATGTCCTCACGGGTGGCCTTCTATAAATTTTATTAACTTAGCTTAGTTAGTTTTTCAACCTTTAATAACACTTATTTTTTCTACTTAGTGAGTTATATTGATGATGTTATAATAACTTCGTGTCACTGTTATTTACATACCAAGTAGTGGTATACGAGTTTATGTGGCGTTGGTAGTAACTAAAAAAAGAATAATAAAAACTTTTTTACAAAATAAAAACAACCGATTTCCAAAAAAACACAATAAAGTGAAAAATAACTTTTATTTCGGAAGCGGTGTCTTTGGTTTAGTATTTCCGTTTTTTGCAAACGACTTCCGAAATTAAAGTTATTTTTCACTGTGTGCCTAGTATTTTATGGAAGTCGTTGTTTATTTTTGTAAAAAAGTTTGTTACATGTTAACGTTAGTTATTATTGTTTGTATACGCACAGGAGGCGTGTCCCACATTTTTTTGTTTTTTTTATTTTCTCTTTTTACATTATCATGTTTCACACAATTCATTTACCCTTTTTTGCCCCACCCTACTCTTACCATCCACAATCATACACAAAACTTTCTTCACTCTTTCGCATCGCATGTCAAAACCACGGCCACCATTTTCCATAAAACTTCTCGGTTAGCACTACACACTACAACCGCCATCCCTGATGTCCTGGGATCACAAATATGCGGGTTTGGAACGTACATCGCTTCCAGTCGCGCACACTTGGTGTATGCCAAATATTTACAAGCTATGCAATATTTCATACTTGTTATAAAATTAATATTGTTAAATTTTCGAATGACAGACTTTTATTAAGAAATATGGATAGATGATATCATGTAATTGGAATTTGTTCGCGAGTGTGGTTATTCCCATAATTATCAGTTTAATTCACACACACATAATATAACAAAAACAAAACACAACACATTGACATATTATATAAAAAAAAATTAAGTACTTTGAATTCCAATCTTATAAGACTGGTTACGCCTGATACTTTAAATAATTTAATATTCTTTACTTCACTTTCTGAAAGATTTAATCGACTTAGTACTCTCTCTTAAGAGATTTGTTTGAAGATAAAGTAATATTATAATATGCTATTTAGTTATTAACTGTATTAAATTTTCGATCAAAACGTAATCCGGTAAGTTCTACAAAAAATGTAGATTAATCCGTAGCAACATCGTAGAGGGGCTACGAATTTCGTAGCGCCTCTACGAAATACTACGTCGATCAAATTACAAAATGTAGACCTTCCTCTTAAAAACTTCATGTTTACTTAGTAAGTTCTGCTTGACAAGAGCTTAGGGACTTAACCTACTTTTTGTTTGATTAAATAACAATATTATTTTTAAATTTCTCTTTCTTTGTACTGAAATATGCAAACAATTCAGGTTCCGACCAAAAGTTATTAGCAGTTGCTACTACTTCATTTATTATTCAGCTGGGACTACTCCAGTTATAAGCCGATGTCAAAATTATTGAGTAAAAAGTAAGTGTCTAGAGATTTGGCCGTAAATCTTGTAAATTAAAATAGTTTTTAAGTTCAAAATTACCTCGCACTTAATTTAAAATATTTGAAGATTTATTATTCAGATTGTATTTTCAAAGTTTATCATGAAATTCAATTAGAAGCTGTAATTAAAGCAGGCCAGAATAAATGTCGGCTACTTATTAACATTTTTCATTAAAAAACTAAACATAATTTACCCGTAGTCGCTATTTGACAGTAAGTACTTACTGAAAATAAATAGACACAGAAGTTAATATCGGCTTGTCGATCAATCAAAGCATAACTTGATCACTTAAAAAAAACATGTCACCTTTTTTTAATTACAATTGTTCATCTATATAGTCTAGTGTAGTTTGTATAGTTCTTTTAAAGTGAAACTTTTATTACATCGTCTCAAACTTTTTCGTCTGTGTGTTGCATGTCGCGTGACGGTCGGCCGCAGAGTAGGGAAAAAGTTTCACTTTTACCGTGGTTTCATAAAACCACACAATCCTTTTTTTTGAATGTGCGTTTTATTTGTGCAGAATAAACAAATTTTCTTTCTTATATTAATAAAAATGAAATGGCGTTCTTTATTAAGTGCATCACTTGAGAACGGTGGGACCGATTAAGTTAATTTATTTTTTAAATGTTCTTTATAATCCAAATAAAATTCAAAGAGAAAGAAAAATTGGAAAAGTTGCCTGAAAAGTTGGAAAGTTCAGAAAAAACTGAAAGTAGGTATCTACTTTTGTCTATGTGATTTTTGAATGGGACAGGACGACGCCGTCTGTCGGGTTAGCTAGTAAAATTGTTATTTTATGTATTTATTTATTTTGTTTTATTCTATTCGGCAAACATACAGCTAACTTATACAGTGTTCTTAAACAATATGTAATTAAAGGCCATGTACAAGTTTCTACTGATAAAGCTAGCTGGTTTAGCTTGTATATTGTATTTATGATTACAGATATTAATTGAAATAAAAATGTTAATACGTAAGCTGAGTAAGCTATGAAAAGGAGATCATGTTTTATATCTTAGACAAAATCTAGAACAAATTGGTAATATTTTTTTCTTAAGTCGGAAAAGGGCCAACAACTGCCCTTAGTTCCGTGCTTTTAAAACTTGACTATGTCAGCAAATATTGCTGTTATTTGTAATGTATTATATAATTTGCAAAACCAATTCCTGATATTTAATAGGTTGTAAAATGTTTGTACACGTTTGAGGTCCCAACGCATTACGCAATGTGTATTATTATCTTTGGTTTTAATCTGCCCTGACATCAAGCAATAGACAACATTGTCAAACTTTTAACGTTGTGTATACGAGGCTTTTGGCTAATTTTATTAGTGTATGTATTTTATTCAGTTTTTTATAATGTGCGTCTTGTTTGTGCGGATTATAATATTTTTCTTTCTTTCTTTTTCTTTTTACGTAATATATGAATTACCTTACTGGTCGTAGTTTCAAATAGGATATTTACGGTTTTTATTTGAAGCAAACTCTGTAGCTACGAGTAGGTACTCCGTCAGCGCAACATAAAATATTTTATTCTAGGGACATCGTCTTCACGTATAAAATTATAAATAATGGATACAAATATTGTAAAATATTTTAACCCTTACTAAGGCAGAGGCTATTTAAAAACCTCATAATTAAAATGAATTTACTGAAAAACCCTTCTAATTTTTGAGCTCAAATAAATATTATTTTATTACTAGAATGTCTACCTTTCATTTCGTATCTTCATTTTATTTTTCTGTTTATGATATTGTGGTAAATAATGTCTCAACGTATGTGGTAAATATATGCACTCTGCCCGTCAAGAGTAACAAGTTACAGTAACAGTTTCCATTGTACCTACTTATCTAGGATATTTTGCTACGCAGCACAGGCCTGTTATACGCAGATTTTTGAGTATTTTTAGAGGAGCTATCAATTTTAGTATCGTTGTAGTACGAGTATGTTCCACTTTAATGTGTATTATAATCTCCACGGTACATGGATAAGTAGGTACCTACTGCAAACTATTTGCATTTGAATTTCACGTCTATCGGAAATAAACAATTGATAATAATTAATCTGTCATCCATTACTCCTTTATAGTGCGCTTTATAATTATATATTGGGAGTTTATAAGAAGAATTATATATTGAAATATTTATTTATTTTGCATTGTTTTATATGTGTATAGTGAGACAATGAGCGTAAGTGAAAACGACGAGATAGAGAACAATTTGGGGCAGTTGTTTAGCTCTTCAGATGAAAATAGTGACAATGAGATTTCTAGCAATATCAATGTATCATATAGTTTAAATGATATGCTGGATCAAATGCAAGCGGTAAATTACGATGTTGATGAAATCGAGAGTATCCTGACAGGAAACATACAAACAGGACCACAACAAAATAAATCAACCTTAATGCAGGGACAAACCAAATCAAGAAATTGGGAACGAGCTACTGGTTCGTTCATAGAGAAAAACTTTGACGAAGATTTAATGCCATCTAAGGACTATTCAAATAAAAGTCAACTTCTTGATTACTTTCGCAACTTATTTCCAGAACAGTTATTGGACTTAATTGTACTAAACAATAATCTTTATGCAAAACAAAAAGGATCAGCAACATTTGTCGATGTATCCTATGATGAATTGTGTGCTTTTTTTGGTATGGTTATCTTAATGGGGCTTCATCCTTTACCAAGCCTAGAATTGTACTGGTCAACTGACAAATTCTATGGCAACCCCGTCATTCAAAAAGTAATGTCCTGTAAAAGGTTCAAAAAATATTAGAAAACTTACATGTATGCAACAATGACGACATTCTTCCTCGAAGTCATCTGGGGCATGATAAATTGTCCAAAATCAAAGATATGATTATTATATTGAACCGCACATTTTCAGAAAATGCAATGCAATCAAAACATCAGTCTATTAGATGAAAGCATGATTAAATTTAAAGGTCGCAGCTCTATTAAACAGTATATGCCGAATAAGCCAATTAAACGAGGATATAAAGTATGAGCACGCTGCGACTCCAAAACTGGTTATTTGTACAATTTTGACATTTATAAAGGAAAAACGGACAATAAAAAAGAATCAATAGGGCTTGGTCATAAAGTAGTATTATCATTATGTGAAGAAGTGCCACAAGGCACCCTGTTAGCATTCGACAACTTTTTTTCAAGCCTGCCCCTCTTAGATGCTCTGTGCGAAAGGGGTTTATTTTGTGTTTGTACATTTCGAGTGAACCGAGTTGGGATACCACCATCTATAAGTGAAAAGCCCACAAGAAAAATAGAACAATTAAAACCTGGAGAATTCATGTACGAATATGATTCCCCGATATCTGTCATCAAATGGCACGACTCTAAAGACGTCTTTGTAATGACGGATGTATTTGATCCAAGGGAAGTCCAAATAATTCAGAGAACTCAAAAAGATGGAACTAAAAAAGACATGTATTGTCCGAAGGCTATTTGTAAATATACTGAGATAATGGGAGGTGTCGATAAATTCGACCATTTAAAGTCTTCGTATCCCATCGGCCGGAGATCTAATAAGAATTGGCATAGAATATTCTGGTACTTACTAGAAGCCGTAGTCATTAATTCGTATATACTATACCGATACCGTCATAACACTTGTGCTCATCGTGATTTTCGTTTAAGACTTGGAAGAGCCTTAATTTATTATTACAGTTCACGCAAACGGATTGCATCAACTCATACAGTTAAAAAGAGGGATCATTTTGGAGTTCCTAAAGAAACTCGCTTATCAAATATGGGCCTGCATATGCCGATTCCTATAACCTCAAAACGGTGCAAATTTTGTAGCACTAGAGCAGCTCCCAAAAGAACCAGTTATATGTGTAGAGTTTGTAGTGTTCCCATTTGCATTTACCCGTGCTTTGAACTTTTTCATTGTGACGAACAATCTATTTGCTGAAATTGTGCTACTGGCCAATACCTAAAAACAAAAAAACGCTGCGCTATTCGTTTGTTTTTTCATCTACATGACTTCTACATATCAAAACATTGTAAAATGAATTATAATAATTTATTACGAAAAATATTTTCAAAAAATCCAAAGAAATTGTACATAATAAGTTTACAAACAGTAGTAAAAATCATGGAGACTCAAATAGAGGAGCAATTGAATAATTACAAGAATTCAATCCTCGAAAATGTGAGAATCGAAGCCCTTACGGCCGTGTCACGAAAACAGCTGTCGCGCCTAGCCTGGCCCGTCTTCGTGGTGACCAGGCGTGGATTATTGTTCAGTGATTTTTTTTTTTCTGTAATCATTTATTGTGTTTGCTTACAGCTTCTCAATATTCAAGTAATGTTTTACAAACTAAGACTACCAGCAACGGTACTCGTCGATTTATTTTTGGAAATATTACCTGACGGAACATTATCGCTAAGGGATGAAGGAATGAGGCCAGTGACAACATGTGAGGAATACGGTCACAAACAATCGTTGAGACATTTTTTAAACGACGAGGTAGCGTTATATGACTTGTACTGTAAAGTATGTGGTGGTGAATTATTCACTAAAATTACAGATCTTTATATGGAGAATTTCACGCTGTTTAGTTCACGAAAAGTTGTGTTTTTGTTAATTTTAAACGATGTAATAAAATCTTATTACTAAACATATTTCATATATAAATAAATAGTTGTTTTTTTATGATTTACGCAACCTATAGAAAAAAATATAAATTTGTCGCGTTTACTCAGCCATTCAAAAGGTGGAAGCGCGTCGAAAGTCGGTAACCTAAAATTCAAAATCAATGAAGTGGTAGAATGGAAACAAACTGTCAGATTACACAAATCATCGAAACAGGCAGAGTGCAAATTTCAACCACATGTTTTTTTTTTTAAATTGTTTTTTTTTTTGGTGGTATTGTATTCTACAATGCTTCGCGAACATGAAACTGTATTCAAATTTTACGTAGCACATCCAGATGCATGGGGCCCGTGTAAGGGTTAAGAGAGTTACTATGGAGTTTCTTGCTCATTCTTCTCCATACCATATGAAACTACCTTTTGGTTTTGGAAGGGGCACCTAGAATCAGGTCTATTTCCTTTCTAAACGCCTTTAGGCATGTGTATGTTAGTTAGTAGGTATGTGTTCACTTTTTAGCTGTAACACTTTTACAGTCAGACAACTACGTGGGAACCACATACAACAAATGGCATGGATACTCGTACATCAAACTCAACACTCCCAACATTGCAATAAAATTTAAAAATAGAATTTAAGTGTACAAAGAAATAAAACGTAAGTCACAGCAATCCTTTAAAATAAAGTTCACTCATTCCGAAGAATTGTTAGCATTGTAAGAAAAAAAAAAAACTATCTCTCAAAGATGAACATTCCCTGACATTCCTGAATAGAATCAGCAATAAAGTCAAACATTTTTATATCCTTAACTCCTATTATTTTCGGCATCAAAAACTTTATACTTCGCAGACCAATTTGATACTCCCCAAATAAAACTTGGTCGCGACAGTTTTATCATTTTATTACTTAGACGCTGAACTTTTACCCTGGATCCAGAAGAAATGTGTGTGGACATAAATTCGACGAATCTTTAGCCAGATCAAGCCAAGTTGGCTACGCCCCAGGGAAACAAATAGCCAGAATTTGTTTGGCCGCATGTTTGCTCAACAATTTCATTCACCCTTTTGCATCCAGGTGAAATATTCGGAGGAAATCCCGGAATATGAATCGTTGTAAGTTTTATTTTGTAGGCTGTCAGGCCGGCTTTTGTGGTTTTGAGTGTGGAGTTGGTTATTTGTTAGTCAGTGCCGCGTTTATTGGCGAGCGTTTTTGTGGGCTGACAGTAATAGGGAAAAAAGATCAACATTTTTTAACTCTAGATCTTCTTTATGTATTTTGTATTTTCCTCCCACTTTTATGTTTCTTTCTCATTCATATTTTTTTAATTTAATGTATCAATGAGGTTGCGTTTTTTTCTCGTTCTATGATTTAGGTAAATGTCTATTTTTACTTATTCAATGCCAATCTATCTTAGTATCCAAATAAAATCCCTTCAGTTAACTAATCATTATTCACGAGTGATGACTATTATTAAAGTCACAATTACCATTTTTAAAGCCTATGTAACACAAAAACATCTCAGGCGTCCTGAGATATTACTTTGCTTAACTCTTATTCATTTTAAAAGGAAATCAAACACATTTGAAACCATGAACAAGAAAATTAAAAGCAGGTTGTACGCAGCGAGCGAAAATCTCATTAAGTATTAAAGTTTTATTACGTGCTCGCTCTGGTGCACAGGGTTGGCAACTGTTTCAATATGCCGGAGAAAGTAACTATCAGGTTGATGTATCATTTGATAGTACGGAAGGTTTTAATAGATCACGGCATGATATATTTTTCATTGATGTCATATTAATTGTAGCACTACTTAGAAAGAAAGACAAAAGGTTTATTTTTCACAGAAACACGAGCATACAAAAATATAAGATAACATGAATTAAAAAAACAAAACAGACTTATGCTCACGAGCACGGAACATAAATATTTGGCCGCTGCACGTCGTGACTAAACACGAGCCAAGATTAAACATAGACATAATAGTAAAATAACAATCATGTTAAAAAATATATTTTATATAGATACTGCTATATTTTGTGAATGTGAGAACGTTGTAGGCCTAATTTTGTTGAGTGCCTGTTACTTGTTGACAGGCCTACACTGTCCTCCCATACCAATTAACACTGTAATTTGAAAACATTGTAAAAGCCACTTATTTTAAAACAATCGTGGAGTTTCTTGCCGGCTCTTCTCCATAGGAAACGAAAAATTAGAACCGTGCACCTGGCTTCTGACGTTTCATAAAAGCGTATGTAGGTTTATGTGAAATAAAATATTTTGATTTTGATTGAGAATAATCAACACAAATTGCTTTTTCACGTTTCTATGTTCTAGAATTATCGATATTGTTCCATATATTAGGTCTTTACCTATGAAATTGCCGTTCTGCAGTACTGGCCATTTCAAATCAAAATAATTTTTGTTTGGCTAAGAATTCTAATTTCAAATTAATTTTATTTTAAAAACATGGATTTTTTTTTCTAAAAGTAGTCATTTCTTTATTGATTAGTGTTACATTTTCATCGCATTTCAATCTTTTTCGTCATCATGGATACGTTAAAAATTCGAGTAATTATGGAATATGAGTACCGTCGTGGCAGCAACGCGGCACAAGCGGCACGCAACATCAACGACGTTTACGGAGCTAACACTACAAACCAACGCACCACCTGTTATTGGTTTGCTCGCTTCCGTTCTGGAAATTTCGACCTGAAAAATGAACCTCGCGGTCGTCCGAAGACTTTGGTCGACAATGACGAATTAAAGGCGATTGTGGAAGCTGATGATACACAATCTACGGCTGAATTAGCAGCAGCTTTCGACGTTAGCGTCAAAACAATATTGGTCCATTTGCGTCAAATTGGCAAGGTAAAAAAGCTTGACAAATGGGTGCCCCACGAACTCAATGATCGCCAGCGCGAAGTACGCGTCGAGACGTGCCTTGCACTGCTCAACAGACACACAAATGAAGGAATTTTGAACCGCATTGTTACCTGCGATGAAAAATGGATTCTGTTTGATAACCGTAAGCGCTCAGCAAGTTGGTTGGATCCTGGTTCAGCACCTAAACAATGCCCTAAACGAAAACTTACCCCTAGAAAAGTGATGGTCACTGTTTGGTGGTCTAGCGCCGGTGTGATTCATCACAGCTTCTTACCAAACGGGGTGAGCATTACTGCAGATGTGTACTGTGAAGAACTGAACACAATGATAGAGAAGCTGGCGCATCTCCAACCAGCATTGGTCAATCGCTCGTCTCCGCTGCTCCTGCACGACAACGCGCGACCTCATACTGCACAGCAGACGGTCTCCAAGTTGCAAGAACTGGGGTTGGAAGCTCTCCGTCATCCGCCCTACTCACCAGACCTTGCGCCTACAGACTACTACTTTTTCCAGAATTTGGATAACTTCTTGGCGGGAAAAAAATTTAATACCCGAGAGGCAGTACAAAATGCCTTTGAAGAATTTGTTGCCTCCCGTCCAGCTGATTTCTTTAAGAAGGGCATCAATAAACTGCCACTGCGATGGCAAAGATGCATTGATTGCATGGGTGATTACTTCGATTAATACAAATAAAAAATTCATGAAAAAAAATCGTTTAAATTTTTTCATACAAAACGGCAATTTCATAGGTAAAGACCTATTATAAAGCGATAACTATTCGATTATTTTTAAACTGACGAATTGTGGGTGTAGTAGTAGGTATTACAGATGGACGCGAAATAAAATGCAGTTTTGTTTTTAGAATAAATTTGTAAGGGTTTTCTTTTCGTGTAAGCAACATGGTGCTTGTTTCCTGAGCGAATTCAATGTAGCCAACAACAAAAAACACTTTAAGCCAGCCCTCTTGCATCATGCAACATTTCAATTTATTTTAAAATAACGTTTCACGCATTGCCGACAGATGGCACTATGAGTCCCTAACTTAATATTTAATTTACTTACATAAATACCTATAGTTATCCATACCGATAATGAGGCATGCGTCGTCCACAATAGGTACACCTATGCCTAATCCTTTGGACAAAAAAGGTTTAACATTTGGTTGTGTTATTTATGAATTGACAGGAACAAATAAAAAAATACCGGAGTATGTCTGCGGTGTAGGGATATTCTACGACAGCTGCAATGCTCGTATGGTATACAAAAATATGTATAAGGTAGAGTTACAATACTTTTGTTTTAGACAGGAATATTTTCATACCACCATTTTCTACCTAATGCGACCATGCACTTTTGCAATGCGTCTAATACTATTCATGGCTCCCAAAGGTCCTTTAAATTACATTCATTTGTTAACATGAACTGTAAAATAAGCCATCCCTAGTCGAATGTTATAAATTCTGGGTAGGTACGATATTATCACTCGAAATATACCAGTATTGCCGTAAAATGACAAAAGCCGTTTCTACGTAAGATTACTGGGAAAGTGTTGACACATTCTAGGATATTTTTCTGTTGTTTGTTGATTGAAGTTGACGGTTTTCAACTGAAAGTCATTAAATCTCGAATAATGTAATTATTCCAGATGGTTTTTTTGTAATTAAAATACTTTTTTGGAGGCTTGATGGCGTTGTTATTAAAATTGATGACAAAGAAAAATATTATATAAAAGCCAAAAAATAAAAAATAAATACGTTTGGTACTTGTTGTTTGAACAATTCATAAAAATAGTTATTTAATTTATTTATTTAAATTAAATATTATCTCGAACATAGAGCACTCTGTGTTCAAGTTAAAAATACTGAGCCGAGACCAAAAAGTGGCTGGCGTTTGAACATGTACAACTTGCGTGATTGACAACCGGGCGTATATCCAGACTCCGGGCTGCCACTAAGAAATTCTTGATGAAAAACCCTAATAACACTTTGCCCGACCCGGGAATCGAACCCAGGACCCAGGGTCAACTGTAGCGCTTGCTACCACTAGACCTACGAGGCAGTCACTGGAATTTTTAGGACATATCCGCTTTAGCACTTTTACGGCAACACCAGCACCTCATTACGTGTTCACGTTAAAGTTTTCGACTATGTCGACTGAAGTAGGCGTGTTTTTGATGTACAGTTACAATCTTATTTTGACTTACTCAAGTTCAGGCAGAATCGAGCGAAAGTTCATTAAAATAAATTTGAATCATGAAGCACTGTGAATACTCGTATGACAGTGTAAATGGAATTTATATTATTATTTGGTTGCAATAGTGAAAATCTGCGAGTAAGATAATCTTTAATTTAATTATTAAATTTTATTTTAAAATTATTTTTTATGTTTTGTACATATTGTGATAAAAAATGCTGATAAAATTGTTAATGCTAAAAAGACAAACTCAACAACGCTTGTATCAAGTTATTTCAAATTGAACATCTCGCATGTATTGTTTCTTTATAATTGTATGTTGACAACACACAACGTTGTTGTTGTTGTTGTTGTTTGTTGTTGTTGTTGTTGTTGTTATGTTGTTGTTGTTGTTGACATGTTTGAGCAAATAAAGTAATCTAAATCTCAAACAAATACCTTACACCGTACGCCAAATATGCGCTTTGCTGTGGAGTTGCGGACACCAGCCCGTATTACTTAAATACCTAATAAAAATACAGGCCTTTTTTTTGGGTTGGAAATCATCAAATGACTTCTCCCGCTCTGAACGGAGCGGAAGGGCGTGTCAGACTCTTACTGACTAAAACCCACCCGTGTTCCTTCAGTTGCCTGTGCGCCAGGGCCACGGTAACCCTTTCGAACAATCCGCGACCCTGGCAGGCATCGGCCCTATCGGACCCTGTCAATTATGCTGACATCTCTTTGAGGCGCGCGTGGAACACAACGCGCCGTCGACCCGGACCTGGTCTTTACCGGACGGTGCGGCGAGCTGCCCGTTCGTCGCCGTCTGCAAGCCCGCGCCTACGGTGGCCGGGAGTTGGCTATCGACTCCCGACGCCCAGGGTGTCTCCTCCAGCGGCGACTAGGGCGTGAGGGCGCAACGACAGATACTGGCCTAGGCTTAGTTTAGACTCCAGATCTCCAAGAAATAATTTTATTTTGGTCGAAATACATGTCACATTAGTAATCAAATCAAATCAAAATATTTTGTGTCACATGAACCTCCATGGGCACTTACGAAACCACGCACGGTGCACGGTTCGGTGGTCGTTTCCTATGGAGACGAGCCGCAAGAACCTCCAAGGTTACTCTTTTAAAAGTAAGTGGCTTTTAAAATGTTTTGAAATTACAGTGTTAATAGGTATGGGAGGACAGTGTAGGCCTGTCAACAAGTAACAGGTACTTAATAAACGTATTTTCTTTCTTTCATTTTCTTTCTAATAACAAAATAAAAATGTAGTATTGGGAAGTGAAACAATAAGGTCGTTCGGTAGATATTTATTGACTAAAGCGCCGCGGGTGGTCAACAGTATTTATATTAGGTCTTTACCTATGAAATTGCCGTTCTGCAGTACTGGCCATTTCAAATCAAAATAATTTTTGTTTGGCTAAGAATTCTAATTTCAAATTAATTTTATTTTAAAAACATGGATTTTTTTTTCTAAAAGTAGTCATTTCTTTATTGATTAGTGTTACATTTTCATCGCATTTCAATCTTTTTCGTCATCATGGATACGTTAAAAATTCGAGTAATTATGGAATATGAGTACCGTCGTGGCAGCAACGCGGCACAAGCGGCACGCAACATCAACGACGTTTACGGAGCTAACACTACAAACCAACGCACCACCTGTTATTGGTTTGCTCGCTTCCGTTCTGGAAATTTCGACCTGAAAAATGAACCTCGCGGTCGTCCGAAGACTTTGGTCGACAATGACGAATTAAAGGCGATTGTGGAAGCTGATGATACACAATCTACGGCTGAATTAGCAGCAGCTTTCGACGTTAGCGTCAAAACAATATTGGTCCATTTGCGTCAAATTGGCAAGGTAAAAAAGCTTGACAAATGGGTGCCCCACGAACTCAATGATCGCCAGCGCGAAGTACGCGTCGAGACGTGCCTTGCACTGCTCAACAGACACACAAATGAAGGAATTTTGAACCGCATTGTTACCTGCGATGAAAAATGGATTCTGTTTGATAACCGTAAGCGCTCAGCAAGTTGGTTGGATCCTGGTTCAGCACCTAAACAATGCCCTAAACGAAAACTTACCCCTAGAAAAGTGATGGTCACTGTTTGGTGGTCTAGCGCCGGTGTGATTCATCACAGCTTCTTACCAAACGGGGTGAGCATTACTGCAGATGTGTACTGTGAAGAACTGAACACAATGATGGAGAAGCTGGCGCATCTCCAACCAGCATTGGTCAATCGCTCGTCTCCGCTGCTCCTGCACGACAACGCGCGACCTCATACTGCACAGCAGACGGTCTCCAAGTTGCAAGAACTGGGGTTGGAAGCTCTCCGTCATCCGCCCTACTCACCAGACCTTGCGCCTACAGACTACTACTTTTTCCAGAATTTGGATAACTTCTTGGCGGGAAAAAAATTTAATACCCGAGAGGCAGTACAAAATGCCTTTGAAGAATTTGTTGCCTCCCGTCCAGCTGATTTCTTTAAGAAGGGCATCAATAAACTGCCACTGCGATGGCAAAGATGCATTGATTGCATGGGTGATTACTTCGATTAATACAAATAAAAAATTCATGAAAAAAATTCGTTTAAATTTTTTCATACAAAACGGCAATTTCATAGGTAAAGACCTATTATTAGAACACAACTTAAGAATACTCAACATTACAAAAAAAATATCAGTCTACAATTCAATACAGATTGACAAGTCTACAAGTTAGGCCTGATGTACAACGTTCTCACATTCACAAAACATAGAAGAATTTATTTAAAAGGTAAATAAAATAATAAAAATAAAACCCTATTGAAACCAAATGACATGATAATACCTAATTACCCTGACGAGCCATTTAAAAATGCCTCTTACTTATTATGAAATATTTCCGAAACCACGCAAGATAAGCTTCCTAAAGTGAACAGCAACATTCAAATGTATTTAACAAAAACAGTAATTTAATGTCTTAAAGAAGGAAAAAGCAAAATAGGGACAAAAACAATTAACTCAAAATGTTGGTTTACGAAATTGAAAACTTTTTTTTTGTTAATCATTAAATGTTTTGTATTGCCTCCGCATGCTCTCAATACGGCTTCTATACGATTTAGCATGCTGAGTACCAGATTGCTCAGCATATGCTGAGGAATACTCTCCCATTCTTCATTATGTGCATTTGTGGTGTAGTACCTATGTAAGTATATTACAGTAAGGGTGGATGTGTGTATATTAATATTATAACGTGCCCTAAGTGCGGCCCTGTAATGAGTACGTCCCTGGTACCCCTCTCACCCCGTCGTCCGATACCCCACCACTCCCCGTAGTCCGTCCGCGGGCGCATACCCGGCAGTCGAAAAAAATCCTTTGCGCGCGCCTCCCGCGCCGCTTTGTGTGCGCCCACGGCCCTAATTATTAAGCTCTTCGAATTTTGTAATGTTGTATGTGTAGAGAGTTTCATTAAAGCTTTAATAAGAGCTCGCGCGTTTTATTGACCACGTTATAATATCATTTAATGGACCAAATGTATGCAGTGTCTAACCAGCTTTCGATGTGTTTCATTGTTTTTAAATCCCGTCCTTATTTATGGTGACCCTGCCTTTCGAGCGGGGAACTAAATCATGTTTGACAAATTTGCACTACCAAACGAAATATTAGATTCCATAACCAGCTGTATTTATTTTATACATTGCATTTAAACCAAGGGTTTTATAATATTGAACTTGACCCGGACTGTAGAAAAGTGACAGCTTTTTGTTCGAGACAGTTCTAAATGACTAGAATGCCTATTGTCTTTGGTCCCTGGCCCTAACCTCAAGCAATGGACAAAATTGTAAAAATTTAAATTTTTGGGTACGAGGCTTTTGGCTCCTTTGTATGTCTGTATTTTTAATGTCATTTATTTGTAATGTGCGTTTTGTTTATGCAGAATAAACTATTTTTCTTTCTTTTTCTTTTCCTAAGGGGCTTAAAACCAGCCCCAGTTCATTTTCTCGAATGATGACCATGGCAATGGCAGGCCTATGTTTTAAAAAATGTCTTTGTTATCAAGAAATTCTAATTGTTTTAGGCCGAACTTCAACGGAACTCAATAAGAATTTGATTGACCTTTAAAAAAACGCAGTGAATTTAAATTTAAATCCTTAAAAATGCGATTTTAGAAAAAAAGAACTACTTTATCTTGGTCACATAGTATCGGGATACGGAGTACCGCCGAATCCGGAAAAATTTAAAGCAATACAAAAAACTTTTATTCAAAAAAAAAACCGACTTCCAAAAAAAACACTAAAAGACGTGAAAAATAACTTTAATTTCGGAAGTCGGTGTCTTTAGTTTTGTATTTTCGTTTTTGACAACCGACTTCCAAAATTAAAGATATTTTTCACGTCTTTTAGTGTTTTTTTTGGAAGTCGGTTGTTGTTTTGTAAAAAAGTTTTTATTGTTTTCACTTTTTAGTTGCGGTACCTACCCCACACAAATTCGTATACCACTACTTGGTGTGTAAATAACAGTGGCAGGAAATTATTAACACATCATCCATATAAACTAAGTGGCAAAATATGCAGTATTAAGGATAACTCAGAAACTACTGGTCAGACCTTGATCAAATTTAAATGGGACCGCATGTGAACCACCGCCTACCAAATAAAAAAATAATCACCCAAATCGGTTCACCCAGAAAAAAGTTCTGAGCTAACACAAATAAAAAAAAAAAAAACATACAGACGAATTGAGAACCTCCTCCTTTTTGTGAAGTCGGTTAAAAATTACCTTGTGCCTGAAAACACAGACGAAGTGAAACGTTTTGCGGCTTTGGCCAATTATATTAAAATATAATATTTAAAAAAAACTAAACCAAAATTTGTACCAAAATGCGTTGAAAAACTTGAATGCGTTGTGTAGGAAAAATACAAAATTTTCAGGGCATGAAGTGTAACCGGAGGTGGATTTCAGCTTCTAACACGTGTGTCAAGCTCATCAGAGACATATCAGGGCTTCTCGCTGGTCACTCCATGTGATGGGTTTCCACGTCTTGCAGGTACTCGTTTACCACATGAGCTGTGAGGCCGGGTATTATCATGCATAAACAATGCATTGTCGCCCATATTGACCAAATACGGACGATGTTCATTGCGAATCTCGTTTATGTATCTCACAACGGTCAGATTGCCATTTTCTATCGGCACTAGCACCGTGTGATCATCTGATTAAATTTCGGCCCACACGTGTACAGAAGCACCCCTCCAGGGGATTTTTTCTTCGATACATGCTTGTGTAAAACGTTCTCCTGGCCGTCTGTATACTCGAAGTTACCCGTCATGATTATGTAACACGAATCTCGATTCATCAGAGAACATCAATCTGCATCGTCTTCACATATAATTATTATGTATACATAATATTGTAAAACATTTTTAAAAGAGTAACGGTGGAGTTTCTTGCCCATTCATCTCCATACGAAACAACATTTTGGAAGGGGCAACTAGAATCAATTCTATTTTTTGTAAATTTTGACGTTCAAAAGTGCCTTTTTATGTGCCTATTTGAAATAAACGATTTGACTTTGACCCATTCGTCCTCACCCCATTCGATGTGCTCACGGGCATATCTTAATTTTGCAACTTTATGACGCCGTTCGAGCTTTAGGTCATTTGCGGCCAGCAAATCAAAGCAGCTGTAAAAACATCGAGATAGGGCTTGCTATTTTTCCAGCCTTAATAGGTGCTATACCGATATTGACGTACCCTATGTAATTGAGCAAATCAGCAATTTCCTACCTGGAAATTACTTATTTTAAGGGGTTTTTTTCAGGGGCGCGGTCACTGTCGAATTGCATAGAAAAGAAAGAGACGCGCGATGACACAACGCTGGTAATTTATTGCAAAATCTGAAGCAATTATGGATTTACAAAAAATCTATTCATTGGACTAAAATAATTAAAACACTATTACGTTAGTATGTTGCTTGTAGAATAATCTGACGAAAAATCTGAATGTTTGCATGTATATTAGTATGGTTTTTAATCGTTAAACCATTTTTTTAGAGGTATCTTCGTGATATTTTTGTATCATAACAAGTTAATTGTATTATGTTTTCAACACACTATCTAACTAGTATATATCCTGCAGAATATCACATATTTTTCTGATTTTGGTCATATATTTTTAGGCATTATAAATTGGCGTTTAGGTCATGTAGTCCCCTTAAATGGATCATCACGAACATTTTTTCACCCGGACGAACCTTCGGGGAAAAACTAGTTACATAATATCTAGCAATGTGTACTCTTTATGACCTCCTTAAGGTTATATTTTCTTCAATTCTGTAATATTATTATGCCAGTGTAGAATACTCCATAATAATATCATACTTTTCTCGTTAGTAAGTTTCAGAAGTTAGAAAAGTTATTATATTTATAAGTGCTAACACGTCTGGCCTGTGTGTCTGGAATGTTGACATATTTACAAACTTAAAGAAAACTTACTTTCTTTCAAATGGAATATTCCTAAACTTTTGCTCAGGTATTATACCCAAAGGTTGAATACTTTTTCATGTTATCTTTTTTCCGCGACATTGCCCGCGTGGATGTCGGAAAATATCCGTCGGTAAAGTACTACGGGGATTAAAAGTACCCTATGTGTTAACCCTGGTTATAAACTAACTGTGTGCCAAATTTCATACAAATTCGTTCTGCCGTTTTTGCGCCAATCCGGTACATACATCCAGACAAACTGACAAAAATTCTAAAAACTATATTTTCGACATCAGACTCTTTCCCACACCGCGTTGCAATTACAATTTTCAAAAATAAATAATGTGCAGCTTTGACTTCGGTACTATTTCATTATACGTCTAGACATAGGTATAGATTGAGGCGCACGAGGATGCTGTACACCGGACAGTAAGCGGTCACCTCCCAGGAAGCATCACATATTATCCCAAAAGCGTAGCTTAAATTTTTATATCTCAAACTAGGACACCCATACCTACCCTTCAAACCGAAACACATCACAACGCTGCTTTAAGTTAGAAGTAGTTATTTGTTTTTTACTAGCCTGCGCTGCCCCCCTCCTGGGAAAAGGCCTCCCTCAACTCCTTTCATCTTTAGCGAACAGTATGTATGATAGACAGAATTATTCCAGGTGAATGACCTACCAAATAAAAGTTAAATCTATAAAAATAAATAAAATTGAGGTGTCTGTTTGTTATGTGTCAAAATAACAACTTCTTACTAAATGCATATGAAAGTAAGTAAGGTACTAATTAAAAAAAAAATTGTCTGTCTGTTTGTTCCGGTTAATCTCCAAAACGGCTGGACCGATTTTGATGGGACTTTTACTAGCAGATAGTTGATGTTTTATTTTTTATCACGGTAACACATTACCGGGGGATAATTTCCGACAACCACGCGGACGAACCCGCGGGCAGAAGCTAGTAATCGTATATTTCTAATAGCAATGTAAAAAAATTACATAGATTTAAAAAAAAAATCAGTTGAATTGGGAACGTCCTCCTTTTTTTTGAAGTCAGTTAAAAAGGAAAAAAGACACAATTTTTGTACATCGAATGAAGCGAACTCCAAACTAAGCGGTAAGCCTATAACTATTAAAACCGGATTAAGTGGGGCTGTTATGAGCACGATTTCATATTTGTTTGTATCTACTTCAATCGTTGTAATTTCATATTCGTTTGTTTTTATATCCTTTTATTTTTAATATAATTCCATCATTACCTAATTCACCATGCTATTTATTAGGTAATCTGTATGTCAAAACGTCAAACCTGTAGTTTTATGACGGGCACAGATTATTTATTAAAGGCCTGCGACACATGAGTCGTTGCCCGGAATGTTACTATTTTATAAATATTATGTTTATATAAACATTTAGAACTAGATATTCTGTATATATTTTATTTCTTATTTTTTGTTACTTTTAACTTTTCTTATGCTGCACCGGTTGACGTCATCACTTCAAGGCCGGCTGCTGTTGAAAACCAGTGCTAGGGCTCTATATGGCAGAGAGTCGTAGCATTATGCTGAGTGATTGCCATTTTACGTGAATGTGACGTATATTTTCCCCCAACTTGTTCTGTTTTTAACCGACTTCAAAACATGAGGAGGTTCTCAATTCGAATGTTTTTTTTGTGTGTGTTAGCTTAGAACTTTTTTCTGGGTTAACCGATTTGGATGATTATTTTTTTATTTGATAGCTGGTGCTTCACATGTGGTCCCGTTTAAATCTGATCAAGTTCTGACAAGTAGTTTTAGAGTTATCCTTCATACTGCATATTTTTTCCACTGAGTTTATATTGATGATGTGTTAATAATTTCCTGTCACTGTTATTTACATACCAAGTAGTGGTATTCGAATTTGTGTGGGGTAGGTACTGCAACTAAAAAGTGTTTTTTTTTTTTCAAAAAAGCAACTTACTTCCAAAAAAAAATTAAAAGACGTGAAAAATAAAGTTAATTTTGGAAGTCGGTGGCCAAAAACTAAAATACAAAACCAAAGACACCGACTTCCGAAATTAAAATAATTTTTCACGTCTTTTAGTGTTTTTTTTTTGAAGTCGGTGGTTTTTTTGTAAAAATGTTTTGTTTGTGTTTTTCTCTGCGTCATGTTTACCGCAAATAAACATAATTATTTTCTTTCCTTCTGTCTTCTTTCATATCATCATTTTATGATGTTACTGGGTAACACGATACCATTTGAGGTATCGTGTTACCCAGTAACTGAGATGTCAAGGTCAGGTAGGCAGTCACTCCATGTAAAATACTGGTATTCAGCTGCATCCAGATAGGACTGGAAGCTGACCCCAACATAGTTGGGAAGAGGTTAGGCAGGTGATAAGGATCAGGCGGAAGAGGGGTCGAAGAAGACGTCAGTTTGATAGTCATCTCCGACTCCTCCCAGTTGGAGACCAGCAGACAACGGGTGCGGGGGCGCCCTTGCCTGTATTGCAAAGGCCTCCACCAGTGTCGGACAGGAATGGCCAGGTTTTCCCGGCCATTTCCGTAGCCCCCCACCCGGGGGCATGCGGGGCCCGCCAGCTAGGCAGGCACGCGTCAGGAGGGTTGTGGATGCAAAGCCTGAGCCGGTTTCCCATGCCCCCCCATCACGGCGATGTGGGAACACCGCTGAGTTTTAGTGGGTATACTGTCATTCCAACAGGAGTCCCACATATCCCGTCTCGTCCCCCAACGAGCGGGAATGCATAAAGCATTGCTCAGCGACACAAAAAAAAAGGTGTTAAGGATCAGAATCGATTGATTTACTATTATTTCCATAATATTGCATCTTTATCTACTGTGCTCATGAAGCCTGGCTAATTCACCATAGCATACTCAGCCTATAATGTTCTCACTGCTGGGACACAGGCCTCCTCTGTTCGAGAGGGAGTGGACTGTAACCCACCACGCGGGGCCAGTGCGGGTTGATAGAATAGAATAGAATACTCTTTATTATGTATACCATAAAAATTACAGATATAAATGTAGAAATTTTACATAGGGTGACACAATGGGCGGTCTTGTCGCTAAAACCGATCTTTCTTTTTTTTTGATAGATGTGACATGTCTTCGAATTTTTGGTTCTAGGACATGCCGATTCTCTAATGATGTTTTCCTTTCTCCTGTTTGAGAGCAGCGGTGATGAAATTATTTACACAAAGTAATGCGCCTGCCTGGGTTCGAACCCATGACCGACATCTCATAAGTCGGGGCCGTTACCTCTGGGCCACCTCTGCACTGCTCCAATTCACTATGCTACAATCTAATAGCTCGTGCTAAAGTACTTTCCGTAATATACAATTACGCTCAAACAAAAATAAATTCTGCGCGAGTCACACTGCAAAAAATCGTTTCCGAACATCTGATTTCCATCCCACAACATACCGTTAACACCAGCAACCATTACACACAATAAAATCCTATGATTACCCGTCTGACGGAAACTCAGCCGTTTTACGCCATCCCTTATCAATCTTTCAACATCTTTCTTTCCTGACCTATTTTCCTTACATGCCCGATAAAATGCGAGCCCAAAACCATCAATGAAAGAATGCATAAATCACTTAACAAACAATATTCATAGGAAAAAAGCCACTCGGACGTTCTTCTTATACGAGAACTATTCGAAATCTATTCATACATTTATTCATGAATTGTCTCGATTGGTACTATTGTCATCCACAAATACAATATTTTGAATACAATCGTAACATTATCTATCTCCTAGTACTAAGGTTGATTTTTCTTTGATGTAGTGATAACAGTAAAGTGGTCAATCGTAAACAACTTACAAAACCATTTGCAGTTAAACTAAATTGTAGCGCGAAGGTTTAGAGGGCAGAATTGAGTTTGGCGGCCGTGGATATAAGTTTGTAATATAAAAACGAAGTAACAAGTACTTTTCAGTGGATTTTGGGTGCTGATCCTCAACTTTGATAGCAAATGCGAGGCATCTACCGACAAAATATGCTTGCTTGTTTTTATTGTATAATATTTATTTATTTTTTCGGATGAAAGGTAACCAAAGGTGTGGTTCAAGTTATGAGAGCTCTGGTGTAGTGTCTTTTTTTCTCCAACGACTATTATTGTTAACATGATTGTGTCTTCCACTGATCGTCTCACGGTTCCTCATTAATATTTTTATGGAACAAATAGACATATGCCCGCTTTCACAATAGTGATTATGATATGTCTATTTTCCATAGTCAGTTTAGGTGACGCCCAGTATTAACGAGGCGTCACCTAAACGTTTGCCTAAAAAAAAGGAACTGTTGGTTTTTCTGGTACTTGACCGACGGATTGGTGGCAAAGTTTGGTACTCTACAACCGAGATAGTCCGGGTCATCAGCATCAATACCATTATTAAGACAATCTCTTTCAGTCAAGTAACTTTTCTACATAAACATTAACTATCGCTAAAAAGCTTCTGAATTACTGATTACTATATAAAAACCTGCAAAACTTTAAGTTCGATCCAAATCGTGTTTTATTTTTCTACAATATTCGGTTTCATCTCTTCTTATATCTTATAACTTACTCTCTGGATGAAGATGTAACATCACATTACTGTCTTCATCGAATATTATCAGTGCAGAGTATTTCAGAACAGTGAACAGAATACTGAACGATAGATTTCTTTTTGTACCAAACAATGAAACAAAAAGAAAACCTATTCATTATTCGAAATCCATTGCGTAGTTAATAGGAAAACAGCTGAGTATGAATTGTGAATGTTAGTACAAAAGACGCAATGTTTTTGAAACACTTTGTAATTTTGATTTTTGATGTCTTGTAATGGTATGGACGTGATCAAAATTTTTGTTAGCATTTCTACATGTTAATTTTGTCTGACTTCGAGGTATTTTCTGTAGGTAGATCTCCGAATCAAGGAGCAGATTACACTATCAAAAAGAAAATTCTTCGAAAAACTGTTGTTCTCTCGACGGAATATTTCCATGAAGATTGATTCAATATCAATAAACTATCTTTTATCCACGACATACTGTGTCTTTGTGTTGTCTTTGTTTAACTAGCTGAAATATAATCCTTAAGGTAACTAAACCACAAAGTATATGGGCACTATGATGGAAGTGTAGTAGCGGTATCTACACCGCCACATGCTAGCTACACGTCACACTGCCGTCACGCAAATCCTGCATCGCGCAAGCAGAGTTTACCGCGCAACTAGCATATATACATCGTTCCTACATCAACCATCGGCGTCAGACAGTTGCCCAACAGACACGACACCCGTCTGGTCGGAAGATCCTCCCTTTTCCATAGAGTATGAGTGAGCTTTATACCCTGTTCCTCATACCTCTATAGAAGTAAAAGCATAATATGTAGTAGCTTGAGTCTTTGGTAAGGGATCCGACTTACGAGTTGAAAGTCGTGGATAACGAACCTGGGCAGGCACTTTACTTTGTGTACTTTATATCTTCACCACTACTCTCGAAACGGTGGAAGAAAATATCGTGAGGAACGGGCAAGTCCTAGAACCAAAAATTCGAAGACTCGTGATGTGTAGTGCAGTGGGAACAGTAAGGCTGATTATACTTATGCTTATGCATACAATTGAAAATCTAGTAGTCATTTGTGAACACTACATTAATTGACTTACCTATATGACTGTGCCCTAATACAGGCGATCACCGCGCGAATACGCGATGGTCGCTGTAATGGTCTTAAAGAGCTCCATGTTCAAGTTAATAGTGGATAACGTACACGAATAAATAAATTCAGCTAGCAAAAAAAAATATACAATTGTTTTTATCAACGATGACAGACAACATAAACATGCACATCAATTTGACAGCCAAAATAAAACAAAAAGTATTTGTCCTTTTACAAAAAAGTTTATAATAAAAAGAACATGCGAGTTGCGTCACTTACAGTCATATTCATTTTGTTCGGTGAACCCGAAAGCGTCGTCGTGCCGATAGAAAGCGCCTTTCGTTTTTCCGAACAAATGAGTGACGAATGAATGCGACGGTCGCGTATTTGCGCGACACTTGACATGTTTTACCTACTCCTTTAAATGCTGCTGATACCCAAGCTTCTTCATTTGAATCGAAAAAGATGCCGAACTCTATGCCGTGCGCGACCGAACTACAAAATAAATATCTTTCAATCTTCGTTCAAAGTTTATTCCAAGTCAGAAGTTGGGTTCTTGGGCCGCTGAAATAATACATAAAATATCTTTATTTATATGTTATCTTAGTTTGGCGGAGCGAAGTTGACGTTTCGTTTCGCAGAAACTACACACATCAACACTGTGCACGTCTAGGGATATTTCAGGTTGAGTATCATAACTTTAAAAGTACTGGCCATATAAAAAAGATTTAAACGCCAATTTGTTCCTAGCACATTTAGCTTATGTATTCTAAAATTTAAATTAAAAAAGAAAGAATGACAGAGGCGGTATAATTAAATTAAATTTAACATGATCAATTTCGTCCCTATGTGTTTTAAATACTAAATTGTTTTTAATCACTGGAAGCGGGCCTGATCTAGTGCAATATTCCTGATGCCATTGGCACCAGTTAAAGCGTCATATCCAGATTGTGGGCTCTCTACCGGGATACTGGCGAGGTGGCTGAGCGGCACACTGGGAATATTTGAATTACCACCGCAAGAGAAGACTGATTTTTACAAATAACGGCGAAAAGACAACCTGTCGCTACAGCTAGGCAATCGGTGTTGAAGTTACAGTGTGAGCACTAGGTGCTGGTGAGCGATCAACCTGTAAGGAGGAGACTACATGAAGTCAACCTTCATGCTCGTAGATCACTTCGGATTCCAGCTCTACGACGAGGCCGTCGCGGACGGCGATTACAATGGGCAAATTAATATTTGATTTGGAACGATCGCCAATGGGCTAAAGTGTTATTCTATGATAAATTCCGGTTCGGCTTTCATCCACATTCACGAATAATACGTGTTTGACAAACACCTGGTCGTGAGAGCCGCCTGCGAAATCCCCGGGAAGTTCATCCATACCAGGATTGAACAATAATGGTATGGGAGGGAATACGCTGAAGTGGGAGAACCGACCTGGTTTGGGTTTACGGCAACTTAACTGCTGCAAAATACCGTGACGAGGTACCTACTGGAACCTATAGTCCGACCATACCGGTTGCAAATGGATCAAGATTTTATGCTTGGGTATGCATGATAATGCCTGCCCAAATATGGCTCGAGTGGTGACTCAGTAGCTGCAGCAACATAATGTGGAAACACTGGACTGGCCCGCACAGTCCCGGGATTAAAAATTCAATTGAGCAAGCGTAGAATATATTTATGCTCCAAGGAAGCACTTTACAATTTTTTTCCGAAAATATGGTTACAAACTATGAACTTTTCATGCATCTTCATCGAGTCTTCATCGAGCCTGGGACCTTATCCCACAAGGAGACCTCATAACCTCATTTTGAGTACGAATAACCGTTGCAGATGCGTTCCGAGGTGCTTTTAAAGATTATTATTGTTTATTTTGTAATCAATTGAACGTTTAATTTAATTTGATTTCTTTATTTAATCACCAAAAACGACTTTATTCACTTCTACTATAAAAACAATTAAATAAAAATGTAAGTTTTTTATTTTATAATATAATTCAATCATGATTCGAAAAACATCTAGCGTCCTAAATCAATTGTGAACGTCGAAATTTATTATTGCTTCCCTCGGGAACAGAAGTTTTTTTCTGGATAAATGGTACCCTATGTCATTTTCTGTACCCCTAACAACGTATATGCAAATTTTCATAATGATCGGTTCCGTGGTTTAGGCGTGAAAAGGTAACAAACGGACAATCAAACTTACTTTCGTATTGATTATAATTAGCTAGGATTATTTAGCCGATATTGTCCCAATGCACGGCAAAGGTCCTCCTATCTCCTTTCTACTCCTCTCTGTCTTGAGTTAGTATGGACCAATCCTGTCCGTAGGCGTCAAGTTCGTCCTGCTATACTTCTATACTAATATTATAAAATGCGAAAGAACTCTGGCTCTTTGTCTGTCTCTTACCTTTTCACGCCTAAAGGGCTGAACGAATTTCAATGAGGTACACAGCTAGACCATGACCTGGATGTTTGATGACCTCCATGTCCTACATAGGGTATTTTTTATCCCAGTAGTAAATTCCCGTGGGATAATTATTCACAACCTTCTCACGGGCGAAGCTGCGGGCAAAAGCTAGTTTCTAATATTTACAAGATATACAAGGTTTAATATTTTGTTATTGTTTTTCCTTTGACATCTATGGTTATTTTTTGCATTATATTATTTTTTGAATTGTTGAATTTGTATTATTTTTTGTATAATCTTTAAATTATTGTATTTTGATTTAGTTTAATGTTTTCGTCCTTATCAAACTCGTTGTACTTACCTAGATACTAAGTGAATGATGTAGTCTCCTATATTTGGAGGCGCACACTTGTATATGTCCCTGTTTATGTTAACAGGCATGTACCTGTGTAGGTTTTTTTTTTTTGGGTTAGTAATCATCAAATGGCGTCTCTCGCTCTGGGCGGAGCGGAAGGGCGTGTCAGACTCTTACTGACTAAAACCCACCAGTGTTCCTTCAGTTGCCTGGCGCCAGGGCCACGGTAACTCTTTCGAACAATCCGCGACCCTGGCAGTAATTGTGTAGCCTCTGTTGGCGATCCAAAGATAAATAAATAAATAAAGATATCGTTGATTGTAATGTCTCTGATTCCTATAGACACAAAGCTGTATCTCAGACAAACTGACAACAAATCTACTATGACCATTGCTCAATTCCAGGCAACACTTGACATTTTCGCGGACTGATATGAAGCTGACATTCAGAAAATAACATTAAAAAATTTCATACAAAATAATACCACGCCTATAGCTGGACTGCCGTAAAAAAACAGTCAATGCACCCGTAATATGACACCAGAAAAAAACTTTTTTACAAAAAAACAACAGACTTTTTTTACAAAAAAAACAACCGACTTGAAAATAACTTTAATTTTGGAAGTCGGTGTCTTTGGTTTTAATTTTGTGTTTTCGTTTTTGGCCACCGACATCCGATTTTTTTTTTTATAAAAATGGTATTTATGTTTCACTTTTTAGTTGTTGTAGCTACCCCACATAAGTTCGTATACCAGTACTTGATATGTAAATAACAGTGACAGGAAATTATTAAAACATCATCAATATAAACTATGTGGAATAAATACGCAGTATAATATGACAGATAACTGAAAAACTACTGGTCACAACTTGATGAAATTTATATATAGGGGCCTACATGTGAAGCAGCAGCTTTCAACAAAAAAAAGAATCATCCAAATAGGTTCACCTAGAAAAGAGTTCTGAGATAAAACGCATAAAAATAAAATAAAAAACCAGACGAATTGAGAACCTCATCCTTTTTTTGAAGTCATTTATAATAATTGTGAGTGCAATACGACACTGGATCACATAGCTTCTTAGCAATGTACGCAAATTTACACGGCTATAGGCGTTTTGTCTGTTTTGACTTGGTATAATTAACCGCCGGTGGGCGTAGCGTCGTATCAAACACGAAAAAACGCCTGTGGGCGTAACGTCATATCGAACACGAAGAAAAATACGCCGCTGGCCGTGACGTCAGTGAAAGTGTAAAGTTACCTTTCCTACTAACTATTGTAACTCCGACTCTAGGAATCGCCTTTTTCCATACGAATAACATTTCATGCTCACTTAAATGTCTCACTGATGGTGGCGCGTGTGTTGGATCATTCGGTGCCCTACAAAATGGTTGAGCTGGATGGTGCTGATCTACGCGTCATGTTCGTGAACGGGCGCCGCGCCGTCGGTTGGAACTGGTCATCTCTTAACTGCCACGGCTTATTTTTATTTTTAATCTTACATTTTGAATTGTTTCTTAATATTTTTTTTACATTGTTCTCACATATAGAAGCATCAAGAATAATGAACCCAGGATTTTGTAATATCTTGATTTAAAAAGAGTGTCCTTGGAGTTTCTAGACCGTTCTTCTCCACAGAGATCTACGTTTTGGAATGGGCAACTAGCTTCAACTTTCTGGCTAACTGACCGACTCTTTGACAATTCAAAAGTGCCTGTAAATTGTTTAATTGAAATAAATGCTTTGACTTGGAGTTTAATAAAGTTGATGACTTAATTTAATGTAAGTATCATTTTCCGTGACTTTAATTCCTAGTCGCAAATTATGTGTCGTTAATTGAAACGAACCTCAGATTAGTTACATCCATGGATTTAGTATATACTATACTAAATCTATTACATTCCACTTTAGCTGTCCATGTACATACCTAAGTCTGAAACACAAACACAAACAACAGTGCAATATTGTAACATAATCCGTCTTTATTTGTCACTGGCCAAGTGATCAATGGATAGCGTTGAGAACGTTATTAAGTTAATGCAAAGAAGTTCCAAAATAACTGGATGTGGCCGACCTGTATCGTGTATTAGACAGTATTAATTTATGTCGTTGTAAGAAGATAAGAGAGAGCGGAGTTTGGTAGTGCATGTCAGCGCATGATTGCCGTCGTTGTCGTAGTCAGACATAACACGTTGCACCAATATATCTCAAAAATACACAGCAATAGCAAATGGCAGAGAAATGTATAAGAGAGTACAAAGAAAATACCTTATTTCAACTCTGGGTGTTTATTCCGGGAGCAGCGAACAAAGAATGTCCTCCCATTCACAGTACAACAGTTTTTATACACAAAATTACCGCGAAACTTTACCGCCAAGTAGAATTTATATAAATCAAGTGGATGTGACATTTTAAATCATTCAAGCGGATGTGTCAAGATAAATCTTTCAATACCAACATAGAAACTTAAAATAAAGTTAACCGGAAACGCACAATAATTTAATAAATCAATAGGAAGTATGAGAATAAAAACTATTTAAATTCAAACGCAAACAAACAATATTTTTAAATAAATCAAAAGGAAGTATGAGAATAAAAACTATATAAAGTCAACCGGAAACTCACAATATTTTAAATAAATCAAAATAAAACCTAACATAGACTTATTCGGAAATACAAGTATTAATTTAATAAATAACATGAAAGTCAGATAAGGTACAAAATAATCAAAAACAAGCTTAAAAATAAAATCAAAGAATGGCTGGGCGCCCATATGCACGTCTTTCTACATCTTTCGCACAAACCTATCTTTATGTATATTGAATGTATGAATTTCAACATGGATGATGTAACCAATGATTATGATTAAAAAGAGTGTCCATGGAATTTCTTGCCAGTTATTCTCCATAGATACCTACTACGCTTTGGAATGAGCAACTAGCTTCATATTTCTGACTGACCGACTCCTTGACAGTTCAAAAGTGCCTGTAAATGGTTTAATGTAATAAATAAATAAATAAATACTTTGATTTTCAGTTTGAGTGGAGCCAACAAGTTTATGAAACTTGGTTCGGTCTAAAACCCACACTTGCATTGGATGTGGGAATGAGCCAATAATATATGGCGTTATGACTTAGTGAATAGACAATAGTAAGGTGTGTGCTCACTCAAAAAAAAATTTGTCGACATGCTATCATGTCTACAAACTTTCTGCATTATTACTGTGTTAATCTGTACTGTGTTAAATATAAATATCGATGAGCACAACTCTACTTAGTATCGAATGATAATTTTTCTTGCAAAAAATAAAAAAAAACTGACCTCACACAAAGAATTAGTAAAAGAAGCTAGCTTCACCCGCCTTTTTTTGACACAAAATGTTCAGTATAGGTCCCTCAAAAAGTTACAAAAAATTTCACTAAACCAAATAAGGCAATTAAATACCACGTCAGACAAAAGGCTAGACCCAGACTAGCGTAATTAACGCACAACAAATACGTAACATAACTTCACCCTGACGTTATTTGCTTTGCTTTGGCAAAAGTCTCAGTTTGCTTCGTAATGTTACTACTTAAGTAGGTACTTGTTTATTGCAGCGTGAATTACGATCGTCTGTCCTTACCTTAGTGGTATTTGAAGACAGTTACTGCTAGTATAGTACTGTTATTTTAATTAAACAATATTAAACAAGAAGCATGTCATTTACATAACAAGCAGGCAGGTTATTAGATGCTTAAAAAATAATAGCAGATTTTATTGTTTCATTTTACTCTGAGCGTATTATTTTATTCACTACTAGCTGCCCGGCGTGACTTCATTCGCGTGGTGTTCTACCCCTAAACCTTCGCGGGCGTGTGCAGAAAAACTCACCCAAGTTTCATCCAAATCGGTCCAGCCCTTTCGGAGTCCTTAGAGGACAAACAAGCAAACATTGATTTTTATTTTTCCAATAATTATATTTTTAGGTACTACTTTACAACATTCACTTAATTTCAAGCACTCTGTAATTGTGTAGAGTATCTAAAATGAAATATTCTATCGAACGCTATACTTACTCACTCTTACTCTCTTACTTGCTTACTTACTCTAAGTGTAGCGTTTCATAGAATATTTCATTGGCTGGAATATTTCGACTAAAGCTTAATTTTCTAGAACAACGCACCTCAAAGGGAATTAGTCTAAAACACAAAATCGGACTAAACTCTTATTTCCTGGAATTACGCTAATAAAATTATTCCAACACGATTGGAACGTACAAACAAATTTTCAGCCAAACATTGTGATTGAATTTGTGATGCGTACCGATATAATAATTATTGATAAACTGATCTTTCCAGCAATTTCACCGCGTGGAATTCAGATTTAAACTTATCAGTGGCTTTTTTTCCCTACTAACTTTAATCGCCCAAAGCACGTTTTATTTCAGAATTTATTTTAGTCCGTTCGTGCATTTTAACTCGTTTCGGCACTTCTTAGTCGCAGGCACTACTGCTGAGTATGAGGTCCTGGGTTCGATTCTCAGGTTGGGTAAAGTGTAATTTGATCTTTCCGTCTGGGATTTCTCAATAGCAGCCCGGAGTCTGGATTTGTGCCCGTTTGGTTGCAATAGGCTGGCCCCCTATTACATGGGACTTAACTGGAAAAATGTGGGAGTACTATAGGTACACCCCTGCCTGTCCTTTTGGTAAAAAAGGCGTGATGAAAGAAAGAAAGAAAGAATAAAGTTTATTTGGACACAGTACGTGAAACTCAAAACACAAATAATAAAAAATAAAAAGTGATAACAGTGTGTGCCTCACGGCTGCGCCAAAAAGGTTCATTTCAGCATTAATGTCAGACAGATGCTGTCTGACGATGGTTTTCTAATGAACCCTTAGGGACTAGTGTCGGGGAGTACAATCAGTTTCAACATACCTAATATATATTTTTATACTTATAAATAAATGAATAAACTAGTACAAACTTACTTAGTACCAAATATAGTAACAAAAACAAAAAATATAATAGGAAAACTACAAGAAATTATCTCAGCAAAACCGCGCTGCTATGTTTATTAAAAAAATCGTCGGTGGCACACAGACCCACACAGTTCACCTCAACCCAATGTCTCTTCCTGTAATCAAAATCTTTGTACATACAAACAAATTCGGAAGTATGGTGAAGCTTACACAAGGCATTATTGAAGGCTATGTTTGTACCTATGTTTGATGTGTATAGCACAGCATTTTTGCATTCGACTATCTCATTGGTGGCTGCCGATGAGCATGAGGTCCTGGGTTCGATTTAAAAGTGTTAGTGGATTTGACTATCAGGAATTATCTATAGCAGCCTGGAGCCTGCATTTGTATAAAAGTAAGAGGAACAGGGTGTAAAGTTCACTCATACCTCCATAGAAAAGGTAGAATACTCTGACCAGACGGATGTTGGATGTCACATGTTTTAGATTGTTTGGTTCCAGGACATGCCGGTTTCCTCTCAATGTTTTATTTCACGTTTTATAGAGCAACGGTAATGAAATTAAATACACAAAGTAAAGTGCCTGCCTAGGTTCGAACTCACGACCTACAACTTGTAAGTCGGGGCCGATACACTGGGCCACCACTGCTCCAACAAGAACAGAAAAGAAACAACATTATTTTAGACTTCCATAAAATTACCAGTATCACCTTCAACGGAACAAGTAACGAACTTAGATACTTTCCATTTAGTAAACTTACCGACAACAGCTGATACCAACAAAGCTAGTGTAAATTTGACGAGCTGCGTGTAATAGATACACCTCACCACTGACTAAAAGCTCTGATACAATGACGGTAAATTCATTCAAAGGCACATCCCTAAAATCCCGAGGCAATCGGACGAACTGCGGTCACTAACACGTTTACCTAGCTAGGGGCATCGCCACAGAGTTTAGTTGGGAAGCGTGCGTGCGTTGACCTTTTCAAATCAGTGACAGGTTGGTAGTTCTGATTACGGGTATTAGTAAGAGTATTAGTAAGTTATGTATACGATAATTGTGCAAAACAAAGTGGCCTTTTAATTAAGACAATCCAAGAACATTCATTGCGTTATGAACGTTGTCGAGTAAACGAATTATTCAAACATTATAATCAATGCATAATTAATTTACTTCAAGATCCTTTGCTTCCTTTGCGATTGTAAATGTATTACCGAATTAGTTTGTTATTTTATTGCTCTGCACAAATCCGGTTGACCTTGAACGACACCTAGCCACGAGCCAAAAGCTTAAGCGACACACGTCTAGTGACAGTTACTGCAGAGAAAACAAATGAAAAATATTGTTTAGAGCATGCCACGAATCACCGCGCCGCGAATTGTGGAGCAACGGATATAAACAGGTGACGTGTGTGCATCGCTTGATGCAACACACGTTGCAAGTCTCATCGCTCGAGGCCGGAAACGGGATTTAAAAGACGTTACTGCCAATCCGCTCGAAAAACATGCTTGACCTTGCACAACACCTAACGGATAGGCAAGGCTAGAAATATTTTATGAACATACGCCCGCAGTATGATGCAATGTATATGTCGGACAAGCCCGCCACTCTATTCCCAACCACTGCAACTTTCTGAAAGACAGAATAAACATTGGCGACCAACAGAAAAGCAAGGCAATGAAGCTCAACGAGTCTCAGAGAAATGAACTGTCCTGGAATCAACAAAGGAGTAAGAAAAACCATAGTTTCCACTTCATTATGTAATTATATCATACTGAGCATAACAAAGTTGCCAAGAAAAACAAAGCCTGTAGCTTGAACCCTACACGGATTACTCAGATTAACCGTCTCACAAACAAGACATAAAAACCGTAAAACCGTAAACTCACTTACCTTATAAAGTTCTGCAATGAGTATAAATTGCAAACGCTTTTTCCTTCCTAGCAATTCCCTTGTGGTTGAATAGACGTCCAATATACTTCGTGGTGCCTTGAGCTATTTATTGCAATAGAAGTATCGGTTGAAAGTTATTCCAGTGACAAGTTGGTGGCTCATTGCGTGGCTTATAGGATTTATGGCTCGGTTACAAATAGATTAGGCCAACAGGTGCGGTTAAAAGTTGTAGTGAGAAGTTCGCTTTCTTATTGAGCGAGAAGAGGTTCGACAAGTGACGATACTTACGAACTGATGCCGAGATCTATAAACATTACTTAGTTCATGCTTTGACTTCGACATGTTCCCGTCTCTATCTTGCACTTGCAGTTCGACAGTTGTTCGACAGTAACAGGAATAACCCTTAACCAAATTACGTGCTAAGTAACGTATATAGATCTCTGCTACAGTCTCGCTACCAACTTTGTTGAATGACACATCTTTACATGACTACATTGTGTGTAATAAGTCTGTAAGATGAGAGGTCTTCCCAGCAGGTAAATTGCATTACTCATACAGCATGCATTGTTATACGAGTTTTGCAATTTGCCCATCTGATTTTAAGCGGTACATACAAAATCGGGCTATAACGTTCCCACTGCAGCGACACAGGCCTCTTCTCTGTGAAAGGGTGTGGGCTGTAATCCACCACGTGGGCCCAGTGCGGGTTGGTAGATGTCGCAATCTTGTCTTCGAATTTTCGGTCCAAGAACACGCCGGTTTCCTCACGATGTTTTCCTTCACCGTTTTGAGAGCAGTGGTGATGTAATAATTTACACAAAGTAAAGTGCTTGTTTGGGTTCGAACCTACTACGACTACAACTCGTAAGTAGCAGCCATTTCCACTGGGCCAACTTCTTAAATGAAAAACAAATATCATATTGATTCCCTAAATCTAAGAAATAACCCTTAGTAGAATATTGTATTGCCACCAACTATATAAAGAAAACTAAAAACTTATATGCCTCTTATTAATTTCACAGCCTTATAAACAGGAACACAATAGTTTCTCGTAATAGCAGAAAGAGGTTTGGTGTGCTTTTCCATGCGATCACATTCACTAGAAGCTCTCAACAGAATTGAAAATTCAAAGAGTTTATTATTTAGATAGAAAACTGGCCATTAAATTACATTACTAGTACAACATTTTATGGACCTATCTGTTCAGTGTTTACCTTTCTAAACGAAATTACAGCATTTACGACGGAAACGCACATAGTGCAGTGCAAACAGTGTGTTCCAGTGAGGAGTCATTAGCTGCGGCGTTCAGCGAGCAAGGTGTGGTCCCGAGCGGTCTCGTGCGGTAACTTTTCTGAACATTTCACGTTGAAAACTGTTATATTTGAGTGCGGATACGGACGGACTGAGTGCTATCTGCTGGGGTTTTTCAGACGAACGATACGAGTTGCGTTATTGCTGTTTCAAAACAATAAACAATGTGCTGTCCTTAAAAATATACTTGATATATTAATTTAAAGCTACAAACTGAAGTATTAATCTAAGTACAATGATATTTCCTTATCTGTATGAGATTAAATACACGCAAATTTTGGGATTATAAGCACCTGAGGTTTTTCAACGGATTTTTTTAAAATCCGCCTAGCTTTGTATATTCACTTGAGTGTACATAGCGGTGGATTTGGCAACATTTGTAACGAAAAATTAAACAAACTGGTATCAAAAACCTTTATTTAATGACAGTCAACCTGTTTTACAGTTTTATATGTAGGCATTCAACGTAGGTCTATTAGGTACATAATGTTTAAGATAGTTGAAGCTCTGAGGCAGAAAAATAGGTAACATTTTGTAGTTTCTCAAAATAATTAGTATCGCAAAAATTTCGTTCCCCGGTACAAACCCAGCGCATCAGAATGCTATGTAGAATAGATGCCTTATTGGTGGCGCGTCCACAAGACCTCAAAATGTTTTATGCATCAGCCTAGCGCTTTAAAGCGGATTGCATGCCGTTATTTTATGTCTTCAAGCGATTTTTGCGCGTTTTACTTGATTATGTTAGTTTGCTGTAGGTATTGGAATTGTTTTCCTTAACATGTTACACGTATGGTATGCTTGGTTTCTGCTGTCATGTCTTTTCGAGCGAAATGAGAATAGTTTATGCCACCAAGGAAATATGGACAAGTCTGCAAGGTTAGTAGAATGTGTACGATGGTTTATTGATGACTTTATGAGAGTAGGTTATACATTTGTGTGACGAAATTGGAAAAACAATCAACTTAATGGAGTACGAACGACCATGAAGACATCAAAGACAAAAAATAGGCAGTTTTTTTATGAAATAGAAACGTTACTACGCCGGTCACTGGTATTTCAGTGAGGGACTTTTATTGAAAAAAAAAAAATGTGAAAGTGGTGTCGTCGTGAAGTGATAGATTCGTGGGATTATTTATTTCAATTTTGGTATCTCCCTACTTACAAGCGAAACGTCATAATTTGAAGTTTTTACATATATACATAAACTCACGCTTTCTTCCCATGGGAGTAGACAGAAACTACGGAACGCCACCTGCTACGATCCTTACATACTCCTTTTGCCTCGTTTACGTTCATACATCTGATCATACACGCACGCTGGTTGTGAGTACTACGCACCTGACCTTTCTGAAGAACATCACCATTAAGGACACTATATGTCTTCCTAGGGCGTCCCCTCCCGGCGTTTCCATTCGCATCTGCCTTGTAAATACCTTTTGTTAGTCACCCTTCATTCATCCTCTCAACATGACCAAACCATCTTAGCATACTCTTTTCAATTTTTGTCACTACATATTTGAAGTTTTTATGCTAAAGATTTAGTTATTCAACAGAAGGCCATTGCTTAAAGCCCCATACACAATTAAAGTTCCTTAACTGTGGCATACAACTCAACTATAAGATTTTCTATTTTCTCCTTTAGCTATATGCATGTGTTTAACAACCAGTGTCTTTAATTATTATTATTGGTTTTTAACCGTTATAAAATAAAATTGAAGCAACACAAAATGGCTTGAATCGTCTAAGCACAGTTTAGATGTTCCCACTTTTATTGTTGATCCAACTTACGGCAGTCTAAAGGCAATAAACTGCATCGTGTAAATCAGGCTTTATTATAACCTAAAAAGTAAAGATTATCATTATACATCAGACCGGTCACGTCTTTATGAGCTTCCTCAATAAAGCCTCACAATCTTTTGGGGATAATGCCGTAATTGACGATAACAGTACCCGGATTATAGGCGTCGCACGATACCTGAAGGAGATACTGATAATTACCTTATTTAAAATGGCAGGCTCTTGTAAAAAGGCTCGTTTGGGGTAGTAGGTACTTTAAAATGTAGCCATTTTCAAAGCCCAGTAGCTTTGCAACTATTATTTTCAGAATTAGATTAACACTAAAATACAATTTTAGGAAATAACAAGACTAGCCATGTGCCCGATGAGATTTCCCATTCGCTAAAATGACCAACTTTCATACAAACTCATCCCCTATTTATCTAGATTAATAATAAGTTTAAATGAAACGTCTGCCTCTAATCGATAATATTTTGTCAAGTGTGTGTTTCTATGTCGTGAATTTGACCAACGTCATGCCACTGTTCTTTTCTATTACATTGTTAAGAAAATAAAACATGGTTCAATATTACAACGTTTTATTTAACTCATAAAACAACAAAGTACGCGTAGCAAATTGATTGCTGGCTACGACAGCGTAGCTGACGTCAGCTACGGCGTAGCTCCCTGGTAGACAGTTTGTAGGAAAACTTGCCTTTTCAAATATTTGTAGTGAATAAAGTATACATATTCCTTTACCTAATTTAGAACTTTAGTTATTAAGCTGTACATTATTGATAGGCACATGCGATATAGCAAATCGATTTCTTGCTATGACAGCGTAGATAGGCGTAGCGATGGCATCAGCTACGCCGTAGCACACCTTCGATGAATATCTTAATGACAAATTAAAATCATATTATATAATTTCATATCTGTCTATAATTAAAATATTGCTCCCCTATGACAATGATATTATTTATTGCCATTTTTATTGCATTTGTTATTATGCTTATACGAAATTGTGACTAATTAATTCCTATTTGTTTATGTGCCGTCTATAATTTATTGACATATTATTAACTATTAGTGTTTGGCATGAAATTGTGACATCTACGTAACTATTGACTTTATTTTTGTTTCTATTCCGTTAATTGACATTCGATTACTTAAGCGATTTTGTATGCCCTTTGGCGGGACATAGTATGGATCAACATTTTTTTAGATAACATCTGTATCATGTTTACCCTATGTTCACAAAACGAATAAATGAATTTGAATTTGAAAATTTAACTCTTTGAGGGCGAATTTCTCCACTGACAATGAACGCGATCAGCACATCTAAACGTCAGTGTTAATATTCCTCAGCAAAGAAGACACTGACAGCTCATAAACGCGATTTAGATGTGCTAAACGCCTACAGTTTCATTGGTGAAATTGTCACTAAGCTAACACCCTTAAAGAAAAAATATATGTACAAAACATAGGATATACCCTTAAATGTTATGTGTGGGTGTGAGTAGGTGTGTGTGTATGTTAATGATTGATTAACTGATGTACTATGTTATGTATAAACACTGAATTATCTACTTACTTTTCTTTTACTGATAGACATAAAAAACAGAGCCCAATGTCAGACACCTGTACAGAACCTATTTAAAACTCAATCCAAAGTATTTTGCACAAAAACAAAAAAAAAGTTTGAAAGCTTAACTTGTCTTTAAAAGTAAGTTATAGGATTGTTAGTCGAAAACGGCTCTCTTAGGCTGTTAAAAAGATAAATTCTATGTGAATTGTGTTTCACTGTCTTAAATTGCAATTGTTTTTAAGTTTACTGCGGGACTTATTACTCGTAGAGAATGTTTGTGGTTTTATGTGGACTTATTGTTTTATTGATTAATGAGTTTAGTAAGTCTTGTTTATAGCACATAATTATGGTGCATAGTGTGATGACTTTTCCAATAATTTATAGGTGAAAGACTGTTCCATCAGAATATTATAACTGGGATATTTTATTGTCACAGCTTGACTTGTATGAATCGGGCTCTTTTTAAACTCTAGACAGCTCATCTATTTGTTTAATTATTTTTAAAACTTACCTACTTACCTATCTTTACTGAATTCAATGTTAAGTTAACGTTCCAGATAAAAATTTTTTTGAACTTTACTAATGAAACTTAATTATAGTCAGTCTTTTCGCTGGCTACCTAACATTATTGTCACCCAGCGTGAGCTTGTATCATATAGTCTGTTTCAACACGAGACAGGAAGAAAAACCTACAACTTGAGTACTAAGAACAGAAATCAGATACAAAACAAAACATTCCAATTCCAAATGTACAAATCAGAAACATTAACCATGATTTTACTTACAAATGCAAAGATAAGCATTCTTTCACAGCTGTCACCCAAAATCTTGAAGCCAAGTCGAAGTCAAAAGACTAATCAACCAGTCTACTTGAGTGTAGTTAAGTTTGTCCTTGAAACAAAATAGAGAGGATAATATTGAAAGTTTTTGGTGTAAGATCAAAGAGTACTTAAATCTCTAAGTAGCTGTTAAGAGTACTTGAAGAAACGTTTAGTTAAAGAGATATCGCGGTCATTTACGAGTAAGGCACTAATAAAGACGTTTTTTTTTGCAATTGTGTAGTATTAAAAATAATAGTGTGGTGAGCAGAGATGTTACTTGAAGTATAGTATGAACATGAAATTTAGGAGAATAGTTCTTCATGTGGCAAAAACATAGACTACCAAGCTAAGTGATGGCTGGGGCTGAGAAACCTGTACCAACGCCGACATGGAAGCGACTATATCAACGATTTTCTCGTTCATGAAACGTACAAAAGATTGAAGGTCCCGTGTATGTAAAAAAGTTACATATCAATGTCAGAGACGGTCATTAGTTTGGGCACTAAACTAAGCGCAGCACGAGTTCCGGGAGGTGGCAGCACCGTCGCGATGACGTGCATACTCGGTTAACTTCGTGCTATGAGAGAGCCTAGCTGATGGAGGAGCGCTAGGACAAGTGGACACTTACTATTCTGCCTTCAAGGAGATCAGTACCTACCTCCGCCCTAGGAACTGTCATTCGTTTCGTTTGCTCAGTGTGCTTATAATTTTGCTAATTTAATTGTTGAATCATAATAAAACGTGTAGTGTATGTGCTGTTTCTCTGGCTCGATCACCCTAGCTAAATGCCCGCACGATGTCGAACGATGCAATAGTGCTAATAATAGTCCCTCCGTCATATAAATATTTGATCTCTGACTGTTCACACTGCCGATGAGTACTCGTTTGTCGCAGCGACAACAGCTATCAAAGAGAATACTCGCTCAGCGACACTCGCTTGGTGGGCAGAACACTCGATTAGGTAATCATGCTACGTACATACCTACGCATATCAGAGAGCAATCACTCGTCGCCGTCACGCAATCGCTGCTCGTTGCTCACCAGCTCGTTTTTAACCGCTGACGCAAGAGGGGTGTCATAAGTTTCCCCGCTATCTGTGTGTGTCTGTCTGTCTGTGACACCGTAGCTCTTAAACAGGTGAACTGATTTAGATGTGGTTTTTTTTATTTGAAAGCAGGTTTTCTAGCGGTGGTCCTTAGACATGTTTGATCAAAATCGGTTCAGCCATTTCAAGGTCATCAGTTCTTTTTTGTGTCGGGGTTTTTTTAATTTTACCTATTATTAGTTGCTTGATTTAGTCGCTTCTCGTTGATTGCCGGCTATAAGACAGGTGCCTGACCGCTCGGAGTGCATGGGACATACATTTAAGTATCACCACTAGTAGAGATTACTTTAAGGTACCCTCTTTGACTTAAAATTAACTCACTTTTACCAAACTAACTATATCTTGCCATATGTGCATAATTACCAAGTCCTTATAGAATAAATACATTGACATGAATATTTACTTTGTAAAATAGTATATTATTCTAATTAATATGAATGTAAAGAATCTGTGGATCACTGTTATTTTCTTTTTCTTCTCAATTAGTTCTATTCATGTTCTGGCAGTTTGAGTAATCTATGCGGCCTACCCAAATGTCCTTTCTTTGGTATTGTTCGAATCGTTAAGCTCCTTAAGTTTTGAGTTGAGCTGCACGATTATTGACAATTGCGTGCACTGACTGGACAGATCCACTCATTCTGTGTGGTTTTTCCTCAAAAGACCATTTTAGATACAAATCTACATGGTCTTCACATGATCTGACCGAGATTATGTCTGACTTTAAAAGAGACTGTGACCTCTGAGTTTGTTTCGGCTTTTCTTCTCAGAGTAGTCAGATAGGAAACGCCGACCTCATCTAGTTTTTAAAATATGATTGACGTGTAAAGGTGTTTGTACAAACCTACTTTTAGCAATAAAATCATTTATTAATTAGTCTTCACATTGCTATAAATAGCTAATAAAATAATGAAAGTACCATAAACCTTTCCAACGTGTTTTATTTCAAGCTAGACAGCTCAAAGAGGTCTTTACGATTCAATTAAAACGTTGACCTTGTGACCTTCAGTGAAACAATACTTAGCCTTTGAGGTAACCTTGAGCCAGGGTCACTATGACGACAGTCCTATTATTTTTGGGGGTGAGAAACCTAATGTAAGGGTAACTTTATAAATAACTTTAAAGGGTACGTAAAGGGAAATAAATAGTTGCTTCCAGTTAACAAAATACAATTACATAATAAATTAACCAGAAAAACTTCACAGGCACTGCACATCTTCACTTCACTTCACATCGATATCAAATCATGATACTAATACAATTTTTTTTTTTCTTACCTATCCCAATTTTGTGGTTACTTAAGATAATAAATTTAAAAAAATCATGAATCATGTTTTTTTTGGTGAAATTTCACTAGTTAATTTATTATGACCTGTTAAAATAAGTAGTAAACAAAAACTTAATTTCAAATATTTGTTATTGTCTATTATTAGATTGTAAGAAACCTATTAATATCAACCCAACCTTAATTAAGCAGCGTTTGTAATACAACAGCGAGAAGATAAGTTTTACAATCTAACATAGTTGTAAGTATTAATTTAGGTATCAGATCTTCAAAGCGGTTTCTATACCTACACAATAATAATCTTGTGGTTAGATATGCGCACAACATTATTTTAATCAAAAGTCTTCCATTAATTTTCAGTTACATAACACAGTATAATATGAACAGAAGTTACACTCGCTTGACAAGCGAAAATAAAATTGGAGAAGTTGTTATAAGCTGCAATCAATCGATCCTTTCTAGCGTCACTAGGTTCAATACGATCAACATGTTTTTTTTTTTAAGTTGATTAACCATCGCGGTTGATCATTTAATTAATTCACAAACGATTGACGATCGGTTTCGGAACAATTCACCGTATTTGACTGTTTGTTGCATCATGTTGTTATGATGCAACAAACCGTCAAACACGGTGCAAATTTACTTTATCTGTATAAAGTAAATTTCGGAGCCTCAGAAGCACCATACCTAGCAGCATTATTGCTTTTTCCTTATATTATTGACTGGCGACCCGCCCCTGCTTCACACGGTTTTAAGACTTGACAACACATCCAGATTTCTTTATTATAATTATGTAAGATTCATCATCAGCCTATATTCGTCTACTGCTGGACGTGGTCCTCTCCTAGTGAACGCCATTGAGCCCGATCTTCGGCTCTCGTCATCCAGTCTCTGCCAGCCGCCTTTCACAAGTCGTCACTCCATCTGGCCGGCGCGTCCCACACTACGTTAGCCTAAACGCGGTCTCCACTCTAGAACTCGTTTTCCCCAACGATTGTCGGTTCTGCGAAAGACGTGATCAGCCCTTTGCCACTTCAGCTTGCTTAGTCTTTGGGCTATATCGGTTACCTTGGTTCTCTGGTGGATAACCTCGTTTGTAAGATTAATATTTATGTATTATACACAAAAATCTTCCTGAACAAATTATTTATACGATGAGGAGAACCGCATCAACTTCCGTTGCGCAGTTTAGAAGAACCTCGGGGTCACAAAGACGGACATGAAAAGCAACTTTATAATATTCAATTGGCAAGTACGCAGAGCCACCGGCTGGTAAGAGCCAATGAAGTTTCATATATCTGTAAGTTGGTACACTGGCAACTAATGGCCGATTCCTACAATTTACGGACCGTTATTAGTTAAAATTAAGACTCTTTTATCTTTTCCAGTAATGAAGCTAAGACCTCATAGCTTTGCATAGTAGCCCCTCCCATATGGCAGTAGCCATCACAGGTAAAATTAGCTTACGAATAGCGCCCAACTTGGCGAACTAAAATGCTACCATTGGACGAATTCCAAAACGATTCGTTTTTGTTTAAGTATAGGAACCGAGCTTAGACGGTTCAAATTGGAACGTAGATACGCTGCGTTGCTTGGTGGTCGAGTAGTATAGTTGTGGTCTACCACCACGACTATTCTACACCTCCCTTTACTAAGTTTCTCTCGTCCTCTTCGGGTCCCTTCAGAATCCTGCTACAGAACTTCTGCACGTTCTGTAGCAGGTGTACCTCTACATTATCTTATATGTATGTAAAGGGGTAGTTAGGGGTGGCGGTGTCAATTGCGAACTCTTTGATCGACGTTGATTAAGTTAGAGTGACGGTTTAAATTTGGGTGCCTGTCGACCTTTGCTTGACTAAGAAAATAAATAATGAAGTGAATGTTTTTTAATGATCACACGGTTTCTTTGCTGTTTTTAACTCATTTCAAAAGAGGATATATTCTTTATTTAATGCGTAGGATTTTTTTATTGATTCTACTGTAGTGTACTGAGTGTGTAACATATAAAATGGTACCTATTCTTTAGATTTGGCATTTTTTTTCTTTCAAACGTCTTATAATAAAATTTTACAAAGGTTGTGGTTTTGAAAGTCAAGCTTGAAGTAAAACTATTCAGAAGCGCCCGCATACGATTGCAAACAGTTCCATGGTAGACTTGAAAAGTTTACCCTCAATTTTCTCGACATAATAAGTTACCTACTTCAATAAATACGAAATGTCTGGGCTTTGAACCTTAGTGACTAACCTTACAACTTAGTATTGAATTTTCTTTGCAACTATACATATAACAATAGGATGCCAGAATATAATTGCAAAGGAGGCAATTAAAAAACACAGATCTCAAAAAACATTTCTCGACCAAAATTGGAAGTGAAAAACATGTAACCAACTTCCAAAAAAAGAACATTTATCATTCATCACACCGCATCCTCAGTGCACTGCCTGTGACCACAGATGCTGCGGTAGCAAACCGAATTTTGTAAACCACAGAAATTGTTTTTAATTCCATTTTAAATTCCACTGGAGTTGCGGACAGGCATTGTTTAATTTTATATATATTTTCTTTAGATCCTTCAAAGCATAAATACGTCCTTTTTGGACGTAAATAACATGCTGTAATTAATTGGTAGATGTAAGATATAAACCGACCAAGATGGTGACTAATTGAGAAGTATGGAGTAAAAAAACATGTTACTCCAACCCCATATAAATTGGGATAAGGGTAGGAGAGGGATATTGTAAGATATAAACCTTAATTAACATCATTCAAGAGCACATCGAGCAGTTGGAACAGTGGTGGCTCAGTAGTAACGGCCGCGACTTGCAGGTCGTGGGTTCGAAACCAAGCAGGTACTTTACTTCGGTTTAAAGAACTTTATTCTCATTAAAACAACCGTCACTTATATGAGGGACATTAAATCTTTTTTTAATTATATTATATCAGTGCGGGTAGAAGAGAAACAAAAAGCAAAAAATTAAGTATATGAGCATTGTCAACAAAATTAGAAGTGAGTTCACTGCATTCCTAAGGTAATACTTTGTGAAAATTATTTCATCACCACTGCTCTCAAAACGGTGAAGGAAAACACCGTGAGAAAACCGGCATGTAACCGCCTTTAGATAGATATATAGAATGTGCTTTCCTGCGGACAATGTTTTTTTATAACCAGGCTCGATAGCCTGTGTGTGTGTGTGTTGTTGTTGTTGTATTGTTGTTGTTGTTGTTGTTGTATTGTTGATGAATTAATTATGAACAGCACCGATGTGCTGTTCATAATTATTTTTATATTTAGAACTAATGTAATATGCAACTTGCTTGTAAAGGCCACAATATACATGTTTAATTTAACGTAGATGTTATAAATGTTTACAACCCCAGCCTTATATAACATAGACGCAATAACGCACAACTTGCCGATACAAACAGTAGGGAAGCAAATAATAATTATAATAATAGACGTTTCACGAACAGCGTTTAATTAAAGCCTTGGGTATGAACCTCTGCCAAACAATATTAGTTCATAGAAATCTTGTGCGAAACTTATTAAGGAAAATTAAATTAATTTCTAATAAAAAGCGGCTAAGTGCGAGTCGGACTCGCACAAGAATGGTTCCTTACCACCGTTCAATATTTAAAATATTACATTTGTGAAAAAAACTTTATTAATTTTTTACTTTATTTTATTTTTATGATTTTTTGTTATAGCGGCCATAGTAGTACAAACTCTGTGAAAATTTCAAGTGTCTACATAGTACGGTTCAAAAGACACTCTGACAGACGGACGTACAGCGGAGCCTTAATAGGATCCCATTGGCACCCTTTGGGTACGGAACCCTAAAAATGGAATTGATAGGGTGTTTCGTTAAGAGGAAAAATTATAGACATACAGCAACTGCTTCAGTAGATAATTAAAGTTAATTTTGAAACGGTTAGTCTGGAGTATTCATAGCGTATGGTCTGTTCTAGGCCGCTGACATTTTTATATTTTTTTGTCAATTTTTTATTTTTATCATTTGTTAAATATTTAAATTTAATTAGTCACAATTTAATTTTGGGTTTTTATCTGTTTGCATTTTAAAATAGTTTATATATTTTTTTTTTCTTTAATGTATGTGTGAAAACTATGGACTAGATTTATGTCTGAAATAAATAAATTATTATTATTATTTATCATAGCGGCAGAAATAAGTAGCTATAGATTGTTCCAAAATTAACTGATGAAAATATAAACAAATGGATCAGAAAACGTATCTGTAAGTGTAGAAGCCAATTTGTTGTGCCAACTACAAATGGAGTGCCTTGATTTGTTTATTTGAATAAATAAACCAGAAATCCTAATATTCGATCACCTTAAAAATAAGTTTTTCATTTCACAATAAAATTAAGTTTAATTTTATAACCTCAATTTTCGTGGAAGATTTTTTAATTACAATTTAATAATGTTACTTAGTCAAACAATAATTTTTGGGAAAAGTGGTGAGATTTAAAGTTGAAACAATCTAAATACAAATTAATGTGTTAATAATTCCTTTGAGTAACTGATTGCGTTAGAATTTAACCTGCAAAGGGTTTGTTAACACTTCTGGAACAGACTATAGGTACCTATAACTACTTATAGAGGTATGAGGAACAGGGTGTAAAGTTCACTCATACCTCCTTAATAAAGGGAGGATCCTCCGACCAGACGGGTATCATGTCTGGTGGGCAACCGCCCAACGATTGATGTCGGGACCTTGTATTATAATTATGCTAGTTGCGCAGTAAACTCTGCTTTCACGATGCAGGATTTTGCGTGACGTCAGTGTGACACGTTGCTCGTGAGTGGTGTTGTAGATACCGTTACATACTTATTTCTGCCGCTGAGCAGTATAGCTGTAAACTGCGCTATGGGTGTGCACATGAAAAATTCAGCCTCTTCGGTCTAATGGTTACGCTAACCACGGTGTCTTAGGCTCGATCCACAGGCTCGACGCCAAGATCAGGCAAAGTGTTACTTAGTTTTCCATTACGTTGGTCTACTGTTCTCATCAAACTGAAACTCAAACTCAAAGTCAAAGCATTTATTTCAAATAAACCAATTACAGGCACTTTTGAATTGTCAAGGGGTCGGTCAGTCAGAAAGATGAAGCTAGTTACCCATTCCAAAGCGTAGTAAGTACCTATGGAGAAGAACGGGCAAGAAACTCCATGGACACTCTTTTAAATTAAAATATGGTTAAAAAAATATAGGTGACATCGTTCATGTTGAAATTATGCATGTGAGTACGATGCAGAACGTTAAAAGCGTCCGTAATAAAAAGACAAAAGCCATTCAAATATTAAATTAAATTAAAATAAGCCGTGGCAGCTATGAAATGACCAGTCCCCACTGACGGTGCCCGTTCATGAACATGACGCATGGATCAGCACCATTTAGCTCAACCAAGTTGAAGGGAACTTAATGATCCGACACACACGCCACCACCAGCGAGACATTAGAGTGAGCATGACATACTCTCAGCCACCAGGGCACATTCAAGTCAATGAAAGAAAAACCTATTAAATGGTAGCTTTATAGTAGGTACATAGTACTCACACATGTGCTATGCAATTATACAATACTAAAACACAGAATTTATCCTCATCTCCCTATCAAGCCTATTCCTTCGGGAAATACAGGCGTAATGTTATAACAATAATTTATTTAATGCAGACATAATGATAGTCCATAGTTTTATACACACACCTACATTTTTTTTTTTTTTTAAATTCTAGAACCCAAAATAAAATTGTGATTCATTAAATTTCAATATTCAACAACTCATAAAAAAAAAACAAAAAAAAAGGTATGTTTAAAAATAAAATGTCAAATATAAAATTACAAAATTGTTAAATGTTTTAAAAATGAAGTGCAAACAAAATAATTATATTACTGAAAATCGATGGTTATTATTTTGCATTTTTATCTGCCCAAACCCGATATACGTTTATGCCGTTAAGTTTATATGAAAACTTTTTTACAAAAAATTAAACCGACGAAAAAAGAAACTGAAAGAAAGAAAGAAAGAAAGAAATCATTTATTTGCTGATAATGTAGGTATACATATAAGTTGGAATAATTATTAAGTGTCCCGATACATTTTACCTTACGGCATGCAAAATATTAGGATTGAATTAATTTAGTAATATACATAGATAGGTACAGCTATTACAATTATTATTAGCCATAGTCGAATTTAGTAGGTAGTCACAGCTCAGACTAAAAAATCAAAATAATTAAAGAATTAAATATAAATCTCTCGCAAATCATACAAAGAGGAATATATGTCGTAATGTGTAATGTCAAAAGCTTAATGTCAAAATATTCCAAAACATCAACAACAATCACAATTAATATTAGAAAATAGAATTTAGATAATCTGGTAATGTTAAAATCTGTTAAGTATGTCAAATTAAAATATAACAACATTCATGAAATCCCTAATACATAGATAACAATGTCATTATTATCTTCTAAAACATTATAAATTTCAAAGACAACGTACATTTATCACTAACATTTTCCTATAGTTTTGTCATTTAGAAAGTCTTTAATTGTGTAATAACATTTCTCCAGCAATAGTTTTGTTAATTGTTTTTTAAACATTTTTATGGGTAGGTCTTTTAAATTTTCAGGTAATTTATTATATATAAGCGGTCCCATGGAAAGGATGCTATTTTTTAATAAGGCTGTTTTATGACCACCTGTGCACAATTGGTTTTTATACTGGGACCTCATTGGTGCTGTGCGTTGTCTTAAGTCACTCATTGAGGTAAATAGGTGCTTATTTAATTTAACAAATAGGGCAACTTCTAGTACATATAAACAAGGTAATGTCAGAATTTTTAGGGATATAAAAACAGGTTGACAACTTTCTGTAAACTTAAGACCTGTCATTGCTCTAAGACATCTTTTTTGGGCCCTAAATATTCTTTCCCTCTCACTGCAGTTGCCCCAAAATATGACACCGTATCTTAATAATGAAGCAACTAATCCATGATAGGCTATAACTAATGTATTTATGTTTACTTTATTTGAGAGGTTATAGAGTACATATGAAGATTTACTAAGTTTTTGGCACACATTTTCAGCATGAGATTTCCATGTCAATTTGTCGTCAATCTGCACTCCTAAGAATTTATTCACTGAAGTTGTCTCTACGATTTGGCCATTATATTCAGTAATTACTTTTTTTGGCTGTAACCTCTGGTGAAAATGCATGACTTTAGTTTTTTGTAAATTTATGACTAGATTATTTTTATTAAGCCAATCTATTATTGTTTTAAGTGTGCTGTTTATTTCATCTTCGTAGTTCGTTTCGTTCATACATTCGACTATAGCCGCGCCGACTTAAAATTTGTAATTTTCATTAATTTAAGAGCTTAGTTAGACTGAAAGATTTATTTTTTGCTTTTCAGTTTCTTTTTTCGTCGGTTTATTTTTTTGTAAAAAAGTTTTTATTTTTCGCTTTTCAGTTTCTGTTTCAAATAAATGAACTTATTTATTTATTTAGGACTACCAACAATGGCTTACAATACAGATATCTTAAAAAAAAAACATGAAATTAAACTTAGTGCAGTGGATTAATTACATTAAGGTAAACACCACATTACCCAAATTAAATTATGTTAATTGACAACTTGGGTACATGACAAGTTTTCAAGCAAACTTATTACCAGGGGAAAAATATGCTAGATTAGAAAGTCATCATAAAGGTTTCATAACAAATCAGACAAACAGTCAAGAATTTTAGATTTCAGCTTAGGGAATCAAAGTGTAAATCGATTAGATCGCTATTACATAGTAAAACCTTGCAAAACCTAGCATATAGACAGTTATATGCTATACCGATTTTCTCTGTGGAGGACAAAGAGTAGTAATAGATCTACGTACGCGGAATTCATGACGGACGGAGCACGCAAGATATTGAATGCGAGCAGTGGAGGTTAGTCGATAATTCCTTTAAGAAAGGCGAACGGCAGGCTTGTATGGGAATTTCGTACAGCTAATAAAATTTCGTGTTTTGGGATATTTTTTGTTTTAATTAGAAGTTAATATGATAGACAAGCTCTATTTAAATTCAGAGATTTTTAGAAGTTGGGACGTAAGTTATAACCATTTTTATTTTTTAAGGTTATGTTCTAGTGTACCATTGTAGATTGTTACATATAGGTACATAAACAGTGTTTTGGTGATAAAGTAAATGTTCTAGATTGCTTGTCGCTATCTTTGTAGTGTTTTACTTACCATTACGTAGGTAGATTGAGATGAGGATTGTATCTACTCAGTGTGCATATGGAGATACGAGACCTATGTCCAGCAGCGGACTGCAACAGTTTGATAATGATGAAGTTCTGTTGGGGTTTTGAGAGTACAATAAAACAATACTTTGTTTTTGTAAGTACATTTATTTTAATGTACTTATAATTAATTTATTCTTCCTATTACTTCATCAGGGGGCAGGTCGGGTAATACCCTAATGGCGAGTATAATTTAGCTACCCAGATAATTCGCTAAATTGCTTAGATGCAGCGACAAACCACAATCCAAAACAACAGCTTAAAACTGAACTCAGAACTGAAAGACAGATTTATTTTCCCTGTCAATAAATAATTACCATATGAACAAAAAACAATATGGATGACGAAAATCATTCCCATCATGAAATCACTTACTATTATGATTTTATGCAACAATTATGCATTCTTAGGTATAATATTAAGTGTTTAATTATTTAACGTTATTTCTATTTCTAAATAATTAATTATCATTTCGATATTAGTGTTATTTTACATGGCAACTTCTAAAAACATAACTGCGTTTAGTTTACGATTTTAGTACGTTTATTCATTTTAAATATTTTTATTGAAAGTTTTAATTAATCCGAAGTTCTAAAAATAGTATACTTACATGAAAATAAATGGCTTACTTGCCTCAATATGTGGTACAAATTCTATAACAAAACAACAAAAAAAGTATGCTGTACGAAATCTGCCGTTCACCTTTACATACAAACATTGCGTCGTTTAAAAATCTTCGTTCTTCTAAAGTGTTGAAGAAATTCAATCTATTTTTATAAGAAGATGTTTTTTTAGCTATGCCAACAGATACAGCTAGATGCCGATCAAAGCGTTTTTGAACGTGTTCTAGACGTAAACTATTCGTAGTATAGTGCGGCCGCCACACCATATTACAGTATTCTGTTACATATCAACTACAAAGTGTAAAGTACACTGTCTTATGACAAAATCCCAGCATCTTGGACGCTTTTTTGGGGCTTGTATATAAACGCCTACCAGAAAAGTGCCTATTTTACTACCAAAAAATTCGAAATATCCGCCAGAATGGATAAATGTTCACTAAATTGTGTTTCATAAAGTATTGTAGAAATTAACCTATTTTACTTTTTATTCTATGCCTTATAGATTTATAAACATCTTTTAATTTCTTACTACCTGCCAAGATAGCTCGACGGAGCCCCGCTACGCGGGGCCCCTATTTCTGTCTACAAGGTTTAAAGGAACCTAACGAACCAAACCTTGGGGTGCCCCTGATGTCGACCGTCTATGGTTAGATTTGGTGAGCATTTATCCATTTTGGTAGCCGCTATAACGCCCACGTCAAACGCCTGCAGGCGTGTCATACGTCAAGGTCACTATAGTCGCCCGGCCACGGCACCGCGCACCGGTCATTTCTAACATAAAGTGTAATAACTTGAAAACTACCGAACTTATACCTTAATAAAAAATCGTGTGTGTAGCTGAAACCATACAGAATCAACAAGTGTTAAAACTACATTACGACTTCATAGTCGAAAGAACTGTAAAAAAATGTTAAACTAAAAATATGTGTTGAATTTCCATAAAATATTTGTTCTTACTGAAATTTTGTACATTAATTTGTAGTTTGTGTCAATAAAACCTATTTATTATTAAACTAGACTATCTAAGCTTTTTTTTGATACCCATATGTCCGTACTTGGTTTGCTCAGAGTAGCACAATACACCAAAACAAACACCCCATTCCCGCAACAATTTCATGCCCCCTGCGAGGTCCAGATAAGGGTTCTGCGAAACGTGTGTTTATAAATAGGATTTAATTTATTTTACATGATTTTTGTGTAATTATATTTGAAATGATAGGCAATCATTTGTATGCAATAATTATATATACTTTACAACAATTCAGTACCGGCATACCAAAAGAATTGGAAAAACAACGAAGCGTATGCGCGGTTAAACATTCGTCTGAACCCTTATCTGTTAAATTCGTGAACGTGTTAAAACGTCCACGCCTCAACTGTTGCTGATTACAAATTGTACTGCGGAACGAATTAGATTATTCGTGATCTTGAACTATCTTCATAGTATTAAAACGTTCTGAGCGTTTTAAAATACTAATAATTAACTTATGTCCATATTACAAGCATTACTTTAGTAAATTATTTAGTAAAACACACGTAATTTAACACGAAAATGCCGGCGCGTAGCGTGTCGCTACGGCCTCAATTTTTCACAACGAATTTAACACAATAAAACTGATTCAAAACCTATGACACATATAGATATTCGTAAACCTTGATTAATGAGGATTTTTATGATATATAACACTAATACATTGGGTTATTAACTACGCCATCAACACATAATATGTACGGAGCGCGCATCGGTCGTCATCCAAAATGGCGGAGCGCTGACTTAAAACTTTTATTTTGCAAAAAATATTTATGGTCGCCACAGATTATAGCATAATATTGTACGCGGAAACTAATAAGGAGCCACCTGGTGGTTTTTTTTTGCAACAGTACAGTGTGCCAGTGGTATTTATATCGATTTGAACGCAGCAAACCGAATAAGTCACAGTTGAGGGGTTGGACGTTAGACCGGAAAATATTTTCGGTCACACTCGGGGGGTCGGACGTTATAGCAAAAAGAATAGAAATACAACACGTACAATTATTCTGATGAGTATATAATTATTTTGGAACTTAAAACGTTGTTCTTTAGGTACCTCGGTATAGAGAGAGTTTATTTTATTTAGAGTTAACATATTTTACTTGGTACTTAGTCTTGCTAAGCTAAGCTAAGTAAGGTAAGCTTCAGCTTGCTTAGTCTTTGGGCTATGTCGATTACCTTGGTTCTCTGGCGGATAAAGTCGTTTCGGATTTTATCTTTCAGAGAAACTCCAAGCATAGCTCTCTCCATAGCTCGCTGAGTGACTTTAAACTTATGGACCAGTCTCACCGTGAGTGCCGACGTTTCGGCTCCGTAAGTCGTAACCAGTAGGACACACGCGTTGAAGACTGTCGTCTTTAGGCACTGCGGTATAGACGACGAGAAGACCTGATGAAGTTTACCAAATGCTGCCCATCCCAGCTGAATCCTACTATCGGCTTCCCTCGCAAAATTGAGATGGGCCTATAGTTCTTATGTTGACATTGTTATCCGATTTATGTATAGTCACCATCTTTGCCATTTGCCATTTTATAGGGAATATGCCAGATGTTAAGGATTTGCTGTTTATAGCTGTAATAAATATTACCTTTATTAATTTCTAAGCTTTTGAATGTTTTGAGTATGCTCTCACAGCTAATATTTAGAACTTCCCTCGACTGCCTTCCGAACCCAATATCACACCCTCTATGACAGTCATACTCCAGCTAGGTTTAAAGTTCTCATCAAGATCAATGAAATAAGCCCAAACACGATCTAACTGCTGTAATCTGTCGAGGAGCTCTCTCGACTGCCTTCCGTCTCCATCATCAGATGATCTCCAGGTCTCTTTTTTGTTGAAGCACCATTAGAACTACATATATGTGCCAAGTTTCAATAGAATCGGTTAACAAGGGAACATTCAGTAGGTGAAAAATCATTTAACCCTTATTTTTCTACCCTCAGGGGTGGATTTCGTTTTTAAATTTTAAATGAGACCAACTTTGGGGTATACTCTTTCCATTAAAAAAGAATCATCAAAATCTGACTACTCTGTAAAAAGTTATGCGTGGTCATACATAAAAAATAAATAAAATAAAAAATATATATAAGGGTCGACTTGAGAACCTCCTCCTTTTTTTTCGTAGGTTAAAAAAAACCACTTTGGCAACCTCAGAAACGTATTATCGTTAAGCTTAACTTTTTCACACTGATTGCGTCAGACGGCTTATACTAATCGCTTGCTAAATGAAGTAGCAAACCATTCTTTGTACAAAGTATGTTATTAGAAGACTGTCAGCTTATTGCCTTAGGGCAAACAAATAACGCTCTTACATAAGCATGTTTTACAAATAGTTGGAGGTCTTGCAGAGCGTTAGAATATTAGTAATTTGTATTACATTTCTTATTAGGTACTTACTAAAGATTGCGAGAACAATTAATTTAGCTGCATGTTTGAAGTGTCTCTAAAATTACAGATACAATTCCAGTCAGTAACTTTGCCCTGTGGGGTTGGATGACATTTAAATAATCTTAGGGTATCTGTGAATGTCTTATGTATGGTGTATACAAAAATATTATGTACGTAGGACGCACTTTCAACAATCAGCCCCACTACCTATTTTGGTTAATATTTTTTCAACGGCTTATTACATTGTCATATTTCGTATTGCTAAGAGAGAAGATAAGAAAGAACGGATGAAATAAGACATGTGTTCAGTTTCATTTGAAATTTTTATTTCATTTTAGAAATTTTCAAGAAACTGATGTAGGTATCTATATAATAGATAGATATATTCAGACACTATGGGCTAAATGATCTAAGCTTCAGGGTAACCTTCCAAAATGTTAATAAATAACATGTATACATACATAATCATCACGCTTTTTTCCTGAAGCTTTGGGCAAAGGTGTACCTATAATACACCCACATTTCGCCAGTTATGTTTAAGTCCCATGCATGTATGTGTCCCATGTGTGTATTAGGGGCGAGCCTATTGCCATCAACCGGGCACAAATCCAGACTCCAGGCTGCAACTAAGTGGGCACGCCACAATTGCGGCGGTAAGTCCCCTCTTTGAGGAGTGGCTTGAGAAGCACCACGGCGTCCTCACTTTCCGCCTGACGCAGGTCCTCACCGGACATGGCTGTTTCGGGAGGTTCCTGTTTTGGATAAGGCGGGAGGAAACGCCCGGGTGTTGGCATTGTGTGGATCGACCAGAGGACACGGTGGAGCATACGGTGGAGGTCTGCCCGACTTGGGCGGAGCACCGCCGTGTCCTCGTGGCGGCGATCGGCGGCGGCGTACTCTCGCGTCCGGCCCTGGTTCAGGCGATGGTACGGAGCGAGAGGGAATGGGAAGCAGTCACCTCCTTCTGCGAAGCAGTAATGCTCGCGAAGGAGGAGGCAGAGCGTGTGAGGGAGAGGCAATCATTGCGCCCTCACGCCCCTAGTCACCGCAGGAGAAGACACCCTGGGCGTCGGGAGTCGATAGTCGACTCCCGGCCACCGTATGCGCGGGCCTGCGGACGGCGAGCAATGGGCAGCTCGCCGTCCGGTAAGGACCAGGCCCGGGTTGACGGCGCGTTGTGTTCCACGCGCGCCTCAAAGAGATGTCAGCATAATTGACGGGGTCCGATTGGGCCGATGCCTGCCGGGGTCGCGGATTGTTCGAAAGAGTTACCGTGGCCCTGGCGCACAGGTAACTGAAAGAACATGGGTAGGTTTTAGTCAGTAAGAGTCTGACACGCCGTTCCGCTCCGCCCAGAGCGGGAGAGGTCATTTTATGATTTCCCACCAAAAAAAAAAAAAGGCTGCAACTAAGAAATTTGAGATGGAAAAACTCAATAACACTGTGCATGGAACCCAATACTAATTAACCTTATCATGTTTATTTAATAAACGTTCTCATGATTATTTAATTAATGTTATCATGTTTATTTAAATAACGTTATCATGTTTATTTAATTAACGTTATCATCAAACAACAACAGAGCAAATTATGTAACCTTGCAGAGCAAAATGTATTGTCTTTAGTCCCTGGCCATGGACAAAATTTTAAACCTTTAAATTTTTGGGTACGAGGCTTTTGGCTACATTCTATGTTTGTATTTTTATTAATGTAATTTTAATGTAATGTGCGTATTGTTTGTGCAGAATAAACTATTTTTCTTTCTTTTCTTTTCTTTCTTTTATCATTATTTAATTAATGTTATCATGTTTATTTAAATAAAGTTATCATGTTTATTTAACTAACGTTATCATGTTTATTTAATTAACGGTATCATGTTTATTTAATTAATGTTATCATGTTTATTTAAATAACGTTATCATGTTTATTTCAATAACTTTATGATGTTTTTTTTATTTTAGCTAACCCTCGGGCCGTGGGGTCTGAGTGCCCATGTTTTGTTCAAAGAAATCTCCAAACGCCTGTTTGACACTTCCCGTGACCCAAGGGCTGGATTTTACCTTGGCCAGAGGCTAAGCATTGCCATACAACGTGGCAATGCCACCAGTCTCTTGGGTACATTACCAATCGACAGCGATGCGGAGGAATTTTCGACGCCACCTTTTAATTTGTTAATAGTTTTAGTTAGGTTAGTTCTTCATATTTTAATTGTAAATATTATTCTATTGTTGAATTAAATAAATATTTCCTTCTTTTAGCTAATAATACACTTTTCCTCACATACCAAAACAAATACATTCTACCACAATAAACAAGCCAACTCACCAAACACGCCCCTTTACCAAACTACCCGAAAACACCACAAAATATATGAAAATGATCCCCCCACCTAATTGAATCGTTTCCCCCATAAATCTGCAGCTAACCGGGCGCAGTTTAATAAAGCCTCAGTTTTAGAAGATTCCATATATATTGAGTTTTATCGTGGTCTAACAAACGGGTGGATTACTATAGATTTCTCCAACTGATTTACCGTTCGCTCGGTTTGACTTCGGGATGCCCGATGATACTTTATGATAGTTCGGCTGATAAATTTGGTGTCGATAGAATAGATTTATTGGTACGGGATGGTCCTGGTTTGTGTATCTTTTGTTTCTGGACCGTAATTAGTGTTTGTTTGTACACGATAGCGTCTTGAATGGGGAAGTTTTGGTTCATTGGGAGTTGAGAGTTAACTGTGGGTAGTGGTTAAAACTGAGTTGTTGAGGTAGTGGCTTACAAGGCGAAGTTGATTGGTCAATACATGTTTAAGCGGCTGTGGTTATCTGATTGAAGGACTAACCCTGTATTTCAATCGGAAGTTACTGTCGTATCGTGTGAATAAACTACTAGGCGATCGTTTATAAGGCGACTTCATTGATCGTGTCGTATTTATAAAAAAGAGCGCGACGGTCGCGAACTCACGCGACCTTTGCTTTCGGGTAGGACACAACCTTAACCTATGTAATCAAAATTATAAGCAAACATAAAAACACAATAAATAAATAATGAAAATCTTTTTTACAAAAAAAAAAACAACCGACTTAAAAAAAACACTACAAAGTGAAAAATAACTTTAATTTCGGAAGTCGATGTCTTTGGATCTGTATTTTAGTTTTTAGCCACCGACTTCCAAAATTAAAGTAATTTTTCTCTTTGTAGTGTTTTTTTTTGAAGTCGGTTGTTTTTTTTATTATAAAAAAGTTTTTTTTTTTTCACTATTTAGTGAGTCACTTATAAATTTAACTGTTACAATAGTTACAATAGCCTAAAAATGTCAACTGCTCGTCACCTTTTACAAAATATTCCTTTTCTCGATGCAGGGACGATAATTGTTGAGGACCTCTCCTGGTAAGAACCAAAAGAATTGCACCATATACATTGTGACGAGCATAAATTGCTTAGTAACCATAATAAAGTAATCGAATCGCAACCCGTGAAATACTTAGTATTGAGTAGTTCCGGTGGCCACCTTTGGTCTTCATCATCAGTTCCATTTCACCGAATGGTACTGTCCGGGAACAAATGCACGAGTTACTATAAAAAATACCCAAATCGCTATAGATGTGCCTATAAAATTTGAGGATTTCCCTCGATTTCCATGAGATCCCTTCATAAGATTCTGATTTGGTGACAATGGGATCACCTCGAGAGTATACCCTTTCAAACAAAAAAGGAATTTTGCAAATTCGTCTATATATGACGAACTAATGCCCGAACATACATAAAAAAAAAATACAAACATTCGAACTGATAACCACCTCCTTTTTGAAGTCGGTTAAAAATGGGCTTTATTGGTAAAACATTTGTTTATAGTTATACCGGGAAAAAACAAAATATCGAACATATTAAAACTCATCAACATCCATCATTCATTACTTAAAATCTAAAAATAATTTTCTTCACACAAAATATTTTTCACCCCCCTGTTTCCAACTTCCTCGTTCTAAAAATAATCCTTCAACCAATTCCGCGAACTCTTTTAAAGATACAGCTCTCCTCAAAATAACTTAAACGTAAGGTGCGCGAATAATTCCACCGTCAAATTAAGACAACGCTAAAATTTTAATTAGTTTCCAAACGGGGGGGGTGCGTTCCAAGGCTTTTTTTTATCTAAAAAGGCCCAAATTAGTAAGCAAGAGAGGTACAGAGGAAATTACATAAATTTCTATCGCGAAGTTGGAAACTTAAGAGCAAGAATACTTCGCTCTTCGCTTTGGGCAAAAAATAAATAGGTACAGAAGGTTGGCTCCATAGAATGAGCGAAAACGCACGCACACATAGACAAGGGGTCATGTACAGTGAGTGCAAGCGGACTCGCGACTGGCATTTGTTCGAGATCGTCGAACATACGGGTCTATGTGTGCGTGCGCCTGTTTTTGCCTGTTGTATGGAGCTTCTGTACGCCTACCTGGCTTTCGGGCAGGCGAAGAAATTGAACTGTAAGATTTTTTTCTTTTCACACCTTGTTCACAAGATTTGTTATTTGCAACTGATGAGGTTTGGAGTTACCAAACTGGAATTGGATTTCGGATTATCTAGAAATTGGATCTTTTGATGATCTATTTTCGTGTTTATTAAGTTGTTATGACGTCGATTTGAGTTGGTTTTGATTTTTCTAGCTTCATAAAAATATTTACGGAAATTTATACCTTAATATTGACATTGATATCGAATATTGGATCGTAGCAGGTGGCATTCTGTAGTTTCTGTCTACCCCCATGGAAGGCGTGAGTTTATGTGTATATTGATATCAGATAAGATGGCAACTAGTTCAACAACGTTTACTCACACGTACCCAATAAATTTTACTGCTTTTATATCAGCATGTCTTTTTATTATTTAGACACCAAGTGTCCCTCCACTTTCCCTCCTGTTTTACTGAACGGTGTAGAGTTGCACAGGGTGTACTCTTTTAAATACCTGGGTCACTTGATGACGGAAGATTTGAAAGACGTCGCAGATATGGAGAGGAAAGCAGAGCATTGTCGGTTCAGGCTAATATGCTGGGCTTCGATGTACAGCCGCGGTCAAAATAACTTTGTTCAAAGCATATTATTCACACACACACACACACATACACACACCCACAAACACTCCTTTTTAATTTTTAATAGTTATTTATGTTCAGAATTTATTCAAAATTAAATTGTTTATAGAACTATCCTAGTTGGTCCGGAGGTAGGTGATGGCTTTCGTGATACAGGGTAATCCTAGTACGAATGCCAAAGCACTCCTTTGACACCCAAGTGCACATTACTTGAGACCAAATTTGTTTCTAAGGAGATTTACTGTACCCATTCTCCTTGTAATAAAGATTTATTATTATTATTATTATATTGCATGTCGCTGTATTCGGGGAGCCTGTTGTTCAGCTACAATCAAAAGGCCTACAATGCTCTGCGGATCCAGTATAACAACGCATTTAGAATGCTGTTGCGTCTGCCTCGGTTCTGTAGCGCGTCACCTATGTTCGCTGAGGCACGTACCGACGGCTTCAAGGCTGGACGGCGTGAAACAGCGGCCTCGCTGCTGAACAGACTCCGTGGCAACCCGACAGCATTCTGCGCGCTACAGCCGGGAGACATGACAGCCCGTTGGTGAAGTCATTTGTCACCTGTACTCTATCCGTGTTATCAGTTAAATACTAACATAGGTTAAGAATATTTTTACTAACCCCATGGATCTTTGTTATCTGAAATAAATGAATTATTATTATTTCCTTTATTTCACTATATACATATAAATTATATTTTTAAATATTAGAATATAAAAAAATATAAAAACATTTAAAAATACAAAAAATAGTAGCCCACCGCTATCGGGAACAGGGTCCAAGCTACCGGCGGTCAGGGCTCCAGAAAGAGGAACCTCCTAACAATGCGAGCCGTGTCCAGAAGTACCGCCTTCTGAATCAAGCCCTTGATCCAGCTGCTCAACGAGAGCCTCCTCAGGTATTGGTCGAGGCTCTTCGCTATTAAACCATTGGCCGTCACGACTATCGGTACAATGATCGCTGAGTCCACGTCCCACATGTCGACAACCTCGCGAGCCAAGTCAAGATACTTGATTTGTTTATCTTTCTCGGCTTTCATGAGGTTCCCGTCATGTGGGATCGTTATGTCAACGATCATTGCGCGCCGCTATTTTCGATCCACCAGCACTATGTCAGGCTTATTGGCAACAATAGTCCTGTCAGTGATGATGGATCGATCCCAGTACAATGTGATATGTCCATTTTCGAGAACTGGGTCGGGCACATACCTGTAGTACGGCACTTCCGATTCTACAAGGCTGTATTTCAGAGCAAGTTGCTGATGGATAATCCTGGCTACAAGGTTGTGTCTATGCAAGTACTCTTCGTTAGCTAGACGAGAACATCCAGAGATAATATGTCTAATTGATTCTCCCGGACGGTGGCATGCCCGACAAATGTCAACCGTACCGTCTTTCACAATAAATCTCCGGTAATTGTTCGTCATCATAACTTCGTCCATAATTGCACAGACAAAACCTTCGGTTTCCCCAAAGAGGTCACCGAAACGTAGCCAGGCTACGGACGCTTGTACATCTACATCGGGTCCATGTAGGGCCCGGAAAAAGCGTCCGTGAAGCTCCTTACTCTACCATACCTACATGCGTTACCATACCTACATCGTTAGTGTCAAGCACTACTAGTTTGCGCCAGTTCTCTTTAGCCAAGGAGAGCGGGGTGAGGCCCTTGTCCACCGCGACAACATCTCGATGCATCCCCACGTCGGCTTCTAGGAAATATTCCCTGAGACTGCATAACTCGCGATTGTGGAGGGTCTTAGCATTTAAAAAACCTCGACCTCCACACTTTCGCGGGATATACAGCCTCATTACCGATGACCGTGGGTGATGCATTCGATTTGCAGTCAGCAGCGTCCGGACCCTCCTATCCAGGGTATCGAGTTCGGTCTGAGTCCATTTGAGTATGCCTTATTATTATTATTATTAGGTATTAGTATAACCTAATATTCAGCAACGCTATAATACAATTTGCTGCCCCAGTCATTATAATCTAGCTATCATAAAATTCTGGGAAAAAATAAAACACATGAAACTTCCAAACAATGAACAACCATACTATTATTTACACATCTACAATTATAATAATAACAATATTTTTTATTTCAGACCATAAGTCCATAAACAAACACACATTACAATTTTATACACAAAACATACATACATACATGAAAACACGTACTACACCAAAAAATCACAAAACAACTTATTTTAAATATTGGAATGACGCACGATGACTGGTCATCCATTGCCACATCATTGGACTATCCATCCTGTCGGCTACTATAGCCACCAAGCTGTTGGAGCTGTCGCGCACTCGCCGCATCAGGGATGCTATCCGTGTCCGCATCAGTGCATAAAAATCTGGCACGCCATTCTCCGCGAACATCCCCGATGCACTGCAAAAGCGCGGCAGCCCCAACATAACTCTGAAGGCGTTATTGTATTGGACTCGCAGAGCATTGTACGAACATTTTGTATAGCTGATCCATAGGGCACACGTGTACATAGATTGGCAATACGCTATAAAGAGTGTAATTTTCACCTCCCTAGTACAACGTGCAAACCTACGAGCCAGCATGTTACATCGAACTGCCAATGCTCTGCGTTCCCTATCCACGTCCACATCGTCGGACAGACTATCGGTGACCCAATGCCCCAGGTACTTGAACTTCGTGACCCTGGAAAGCTGAGCGCCCCCCAAGGTGACTGGTGGGACAGTATCATAACACTTGTTACCTGCTTTGAAAATCAGTAGCTCGCTCTTGGTCGCATTATACCTAATGCCGTGAGCCACCGCATAGTCCTCACAAATGCGAAGAAGCCTCCTAAGTGCACTGATCGATGAGCTCAGCAATACCATATCATCCGCGTAGTTGATGTTATTGACGCAGTGCCCGTCAATGGAGCACCCGATATTGGTATTGGTGAGCCCACAGATCAGCTCGTCTACATACAGGTTGAATAGCTTGGGTGAGCTGATTCCCCCCTGCCTCACACCGCACTCCAACCCGTATGCATTCGACAGGACACCCGCCCACCAAACATAATTGTATTGGTTTTTATACCAATACTTTAGCATCCTAATGATATCGCTTGGGAAGTTCTTGACATTTGACAGTTTCCACCATAGGCAGTCATAAGATACGAGGTCGAAAGCCTTGGAGAGGTCCAGAAAACATGCATATACAGGTGTTTTCCTACTTGCATAGTATTGAACAGTCTGTTTCAGGCATAGTATAGCTGTGTCCGTGGATAAATGTGGCTTAAACCCAAACTGGACGTCGTTGAGTGTAAGTGCTTATCCAGCTGCTGATCAATCAGACTGTCCAACACCTTTGCAATAATGGTAGCCAGGGATATAGGCCTGTAGTTGCTCTTGTCACTCGCATCTCCAGTCTTATTTTTAACAATGGGCACAACAATAGTTTAAGTAAATCAGCCGGAAGATACGAGTGACTCAGGCACAAGCTAAAAAATATTGCTAGCACTCGCGGAAATCTTACCAGCATATTGTAAATGCTCTATACTTAGGCTGTCATGACCCGGCGACTTGCCTCTCTTTAAGTTGCGTATGACAGCAGCTACTTCCCTGGCCGCAAACCTAATAGGCATGTCTTCGGACCCCCCCACCATCTCCGGCCCGCCAGACGACGTACCTAGGGGAGACCCAACCCTAAAGGCTCTGCTGAATAGGTTGGCGATATCATTAGGATCACTAAGGTCTTCAACACTCACAGGCAGACCCGACCTGAGATTCAACCTGTTCGTGGCCTTCCAAAAACTACCAAATTTCTTTGCGTCATGATGACTTGCAATGATGTTCATTTTTATTTGGTCCTTATTATTTTGACACCATTTTATTTTACTTTTAAAAACCCTTCTTCTTTCCATAATTTTCTCATACAAATCACCAGTTTTCGGCCTACCAAACAACGTCCAGGTTTGAAATTCATGCCGAGCCTGTCCGTGTGCGTCCTTCACATGCTTATTCCAGCCTGTTATGTAACGCTTTTTGCGCTGTATTCCGTTCTTACAGTTACTGGCGATTGCACCTTCACAGAGAATACGCACAATTTCCGCATACATATTATCTAAAATGGTTTCATGTTCCTTAACTCTACATCTACTTTTACTACATTCAGTAAATTTTATGGGAAAGTCTAAATTTTTCAAGAGATCATTACAGTAATTGCTATACGGGTGATTGGAAGATGGGTGCAACGCTTTAAGGCGAAGATAGTACAGACAATTTAGAACCATTTAAGCCATGGTTGTCTTAGACGAAGTCTTACCAAATATTTTTAACCAAATTTTTAAGTTTTTTTTCGGAAATTCTCAAAATTTAATGTAAACTGCATAATTATGGCCAAATTGAATGATAAATGAATTCATTTTTTATTTATTTAATTAAAGTAATGTGTAAGCAATCAAGCAAAACATGTTTTAGGCTTCTGTGTCATTAGACATTTTTTTTACAGACATTTAAAGCTCAGAAAAAATAAAAAAATTGTACAATACGTCTTTTAAACCTTATTAAAAAAAAACGGAGGGTGCTTTTTTTTGTTCAAACCTTTTTGAAGACATGCTTGATAATCGCTCTTTCTTTTGAGGTATCATTTATGCGGATATCTTACAAATTATTGAAATTAGGGCCTACAAACCAATTTGAGGGAGATTTTTTTTATTTTAGGCAGACTAATTAAAACAACATTTGAATTAAAATTATTTATTTTTCATGTTCAAAATGACGGCTGTGATTCCTAATACAAGCACGGCCCCGTCTTCTAACTTCTGTAGTCGTTATTTTCAACATCATCTCCTGCTTCATTGTCTCAAACGCTGAATTTATTCTTTGTATCAATTCTTCTCTAGTGTTTATTTCTATGTTGTTATACACCAGTTCCTTGGCCCGGCCCCACACGAAAAAGTCCAACGGGGTCAGATCTGGGGAGCGAGCGGGCCAAGGGATGGGTCCATCCCTGCCGATCCAGCTATCAGGAAAGCAATTGTTGAGGTGTTCCCTTACATTTAAAGTCCAATGCGCTGGACAGCCGTCTTGCTGAAAGATGACTGTTCGGTCTCTTTCGAAGATCGGGACACCTGATTCCTCTACCAGCAGTGGTAAATCAATTTGCAGAAATTGCAAATAATTTTCGCCATTCAATGGATCAGGCAAAAAGTGGGGCCCAATCAATGTTCTGCCAATTATTCCAGCCCATACATTCACAGAGAATTTCATCTGAAATGACACCTGCTTCTTAAAATGTGGATTGTTGTCTGCGTCGGCCCATTCATGGATGTTGTGAAAGTTTGTAATACCTTCCCTTGAAAATTTACTTTCATCCGTCCACAAGATTGATTTCAGAAACCACGCATCTTCGATGTCTCTGTTGAGGAGGAAACGGCAGAACTGAATTCTTCTTTGAGGATCTTGCTTTACTAGACCTTGCACACTCCTGCCATGGAACGGATACTTATCATTTTGGTGCATTGTATGCCACACCTTCCATTGAGTAATGTTTAAATTTCGAGCTACTGCTCTAGTACTGGTAGTAGGATCCGCTTGAAATGCTGCTAAAATGTCTTCGTCGACGGCAGTTTCGTGTCTGCCCTGGTTGACTCCAGGTTCCACGCGGTGACACCCATCTTGGGCAAGACGACGAAACGTGTTGTAAAACACTCGGACATTCGGTATCCTGCGATTCGGATAGCGCTCTTGATACATCCGTCGCGCCAAAGATCCATTGCCGTCTGCTCTACCGTACATAAATACGATATCCGCATATTCTTGATTGGAAAAAGTAGCCATAGTCACTTAACAATTAAGAAAAACGGCGTAGGAGCGCACTAAATGTCAACTCAACACAATTAAGTCAAAAATCAACAAGTGCAGGAGCGCGAGGCTACGACTGGACACGGTGAAACAAAAAAGTTCAAAACTAACGCAAACAACACGTGCAGGAACGCAAAGGGCTACAACTGAACACGGTAAATTGTGAATCAACACGACAACGTCCACTCACAAGGGCAGTAGTTTGACTAATAAGTAAAAGATGTAACGGCTTCATCACAGACCGACTGACCCTGACTAAAGAAAAACGACTTTGTTGCCTCAGTAACTAAGACCATTTTGCTGTAAAAACCAACTCCGCTTTTTGCTATTCATTGGGCGTTCTACCTGGAAATGCCGTCGCACCGCGCTCGGTGGCCATTGTTTAGAGAATCCCCTCAATGGGTTCCCCTCAATTGGTTCCTGCATGTGCCAAAAATTCTTAGAATTGAACAATGTTATCATTTCGAGCTCATAAAGTATTCTTTTAAGCTAAAATTTTGTGTTTTGTTAGACTGCCTAAAATTTAAAATTTCTCCCTCGAATTGGTTTGTAGGTCCTAATTTCAATAATTTGTAAGATATCCGCATAAATGATACCTCAAAAGAAAGAGCGATTATCAAGCATGTCTTCAAAAAGGTTTGAACAAAAAAAGCACCCTCCGTTTTTTTTTTAAATAAGGTTTAAAAGACGTATTGTACAATATTTTTATTTTTTCTGAGCTTTAAATATCTGTAAAAAAAATGTCTAATGACACAGAAGCCTAAAACATGTTTTGCTTGGTTGCTTACACATTACTTTAATTAAATAAATAAAAAATTAATTCATTTATCATTCAATTTGGCCATAATTATGCAGTTTACATTAAATTTTGAGAATTTCCGAAAAAAAACTTAAAAATTTGGTTAAAAATATTTGGTAAGACTTCGTCTAAGACAACCATGGCATAAATGGTTCTAAATTGTCTATACTATCTTCACCTTAAAGCTTTGCACCCATCTTCCAATCACCCTGTATAACTCTGTCTGCTGCAAATCTCTGTCACCCCATGTTACTCTGTTACATTTAGGTAGTCCAGGTGCAACTTTTGGCCTTAATAAATTAAGATCACACACTATAATTAGAGGTAAATGGTCCGACCAAGACACGTCATAGAGCACACTAGCGTCTCTAATAGTTTTCCACGCCGCGTATTATGCTTTAAAACAGAAGTTTAAGCACCTTAAGCGTAACGAAGCAGTGATAAGTTGTTAAGTAAGTCCTAAGTTATTACCTCCGAACATCATTAAATTGCCATCTGTGACTCGGTGTGGGACGTAATCTATAGGTGCTTTAAGTTATTATTACTTTTGTAGGGCAAGTCAGATTCTCTTCTAGTAATAAGGCTGCTTACACACGGACCATTTGCAAAGGTTTTTGACGGTTTTTTACGGTATGCAGCAAACGCCTGAACATAATAGCCGAGGTATGTCTACATCACCACTCATCACTTTGACTTATTTCATAATCCTTTACGAAGTAAAATTTTCATGAGAATACTTTTTAAATACGGAACTTTTTTGGTATAACTTGAAAAACTCATTCAATATTTACGGAAAAGAAAATAAATTCCCAACCATAATTCTAGCGGAAATTAAAAAGCAACTCAGGATTAAAAGAAAACAACCATAATTTAACACAAATAAATAATGGAAAAAGTCCAAGAATATTTGATAAACCGTAAAACATAAGCTCGAACAAAAATAATAATGTTTCTGTTGGTTTTAGCACATCACTGAAAGGCTCTGAAAAGCAGATTATAAATACATTTTTAATATTCTTTAAGTTAACCAATGTAGGCATCCAAGTAGCAGTCTTCTCAGGGTAGTCTGATAGGAAACACCGATCACATCTAGTTTAAAAAATATGATTGACGTATAAAAGTGTTCGTACAAACCTAATTATACAAATAAAATGATTTATCATTTAACACAGTCATGATTGTCTTAGATAGGTATTGTAGATCATATCTTCGAAACAATAGCTACATAAATTCTTGGCTATTGTCTTGGTTAAAACCATAAGGACCCCCAAGATATCTTGAGGTATCCACCAAGAGAGAATTAAGCAAAAGTGGGCACAGGTTTACAGAATAAGTTAAGAAAGACTTAAAAATACTTTACAGATAAACTTCAGTACGATTTAAGAGTAATAGCATTAGTGTATTCTTCCTTATTTATATTTTCAAGACATAATATTGGTAAGTAAGATATAAACAATACCAATTTAAGGATTTTTAAAACTAACGCAGTAATTTAGCACGACTTATAAAAACTCACTTCGAACTTCACATACTAATCTCAGATATACTTTAGATAAATATGGTGGAATGATTTTACAATTTAGTATTCTAAATCAGATCCAAAATAAAATGGTTCTCTTATAATTAATGCTTATTTTGTAAAGTATTGTTTTGTCTAATCTTACAGATTAAAATTCAAACGCACTATAATTTACCGTGTCATATGTACAGATATTTTCAAAAAACCCAATGGACTTCAAAACTACAACGTAATTATATATCATTTAGCACAAAAAAGTAGAAAAATAATAAACATTAAAAAAAAAAGAATCTCATTTCAATGTATTTTATGTGCGTGTTTTTTTGTGAGACGTTGTATAATTGTGTTAAATCAAAAAAGAGCCTAAAATGACGAAAAACTAAATTAATAACTAATATGTTCATATTTAACATAGCTCAAAATGGCGTTAAATTTGTATTATATTAGCTTTTGTCCGCGCCTTAACCCGCGTGGAGGTCGGAAATTGGCCCACGGGAACGTAGTACCGGGACAAAAAGTAGCCAATGTAATAACTAGGATGCCATCTATCTCCTTGCCAAATTTTATCGAAATCCGTTCAGTGGTTTAGGCGTGAAAAGGTAACATACAGACAGAGTTACTTTCAAAATGTATAAATTTTTATAGTATGGATGGACTACAAGTAAGTACGATTAAAGACAGTATGGTTTTAGTAAGTCAGAGTTAGGAACTAATTGAGTGAAATTAGTATAATGATATCAGTTGTACTGTTAGTTAACTTAAAAAATGAATTAAACCCTCATGGTATTAACATGTATTATATTAACATGTTAATACCATGAGGGTTTAATTCATTCTGAAAATATATTTAGCAAATGTCAACTTTTTGGTATATATAATAATAAATAATAAAAAATAAATTCTTTTATTAAACTTGCACAAAGTTCACAATCATACAATTTTAATATGCATTAAATTATAACCAACAGAAAAATTCGATATATTTAACAGCGGGTCCCAAACTAGGCACAGCCTATATCTTGGTGACCCAAACACCACACAAAGTTGATCATTTTATTAGTTCTGCTAGCGCAAGATTGTTAATGTTAATTTAATATAATAAATTAATAAAATTTAGAAAAAATAGAGTAACAAAAGAAGCTAATTTACGTACAATAATCACAAAAACAGTTAATTTGAGTAAATGTGGTGTGTAAGTGTGTGTGTAGTCGTGTATTTGATCAGAGTGTGATGGGTACTAACATGAGCTACGAAGTAAACCTTCTGTTTCCTCATAAGGCCGGCCCAGGAACCATTCTTTAAGTTTAGTTTTGATCTCGGAGTAGATTTTTGGTACAGTAAAAGTTTTGCTTATAGCATTGAACACTCGTATGGGTAAAAACGACGAAAACCGGGTAGCGAAAAGGCGAATATCCTTAACTGTCATTAATTCATTCTTGATTTTCCCGAAAGTATGGATTAAGCAAAATATACTATTCATTTATTTGATCAAAGAGCTAAAATCTATGAGATGAAGGGCATCACAAACAGGAAAATCTAAAATCATATCAATTGGTAAACCAGTCAGATTAGTATCACTTTTATGATGAAAAAAATCAGAAATCTTTCACCTGTTCGTTGAGGAAACTCTCTCCTCGGATAAACATTGCAGTGAAATTCATAGGAATAGATACCTCTAGCAGTGCAATTTGGACACCTTTTGACGGTTAATATTTAATATACTTACCAGAAAAAAGCATTTATAAATCAAAACCGAAGTAATCAATGGAATTCTACATAAATATGGCTAATATTACAACAGTTAATCTTACCTATATTTTTTAGAAAGGATCTTCTTTTTTATTTAAAGAAGTATGTTTGGATTTCTGAAAATCCATGGCATTACTACAAGGATTATTGCCTATACAAATATACCATATTATATACACAGGCTCTCTCTGATGAGTCAAAGTGGCATGTCATAGTACGATATTCTGGGTAAATTGACAAATTGTTCGCTTGATGAGTACGTCATCCATTACCTACCTTTTATGAATGCTCGAGCTGGCGAATCACATATGAATGATCGTATTCTTATTGTTATTAAATGATTATTTATTTGAACACCGTTTTGTAAAATATCCTTCATTTCAATTACAAAGAGTTATAAAAATGCATTAGCATGGCTTTCCTTTTCCGCAATAGATTCCAATCACCATTATATGAACTGAATTAATTTCGTTAATATTACATAATATATTATTATTATTTATTTATTTATTCATATAACAATTCGCATTGTGTCTGAAATATTTTGTACATTAATTAACATAATAGATATAGGTAGCTAAAAATAATAAATTATGAATTTCAAACCGTAGTTTCACCAAAACAGTTAAAAAAACAATAACATGTGTAAATATTAAGCAATTATGTCCATAGGCCAAAATTCAATAACTTTGATATTTTTGCACGTGGGTAAACCATCAATATTTATTGTTATACGAGTATGTATACTAATGATCTTCATTTTAGTTTTTAAATTTACTCAAAATTTTAATCTTAGATCCGTTACGTCAATATTCCTCGTCCACAGGGTCTTATTTCCACAAACCTTGCATTATTGAGAAGTATTCTAGAGTCTTTAGGTACAAGATGGTGAGGGTGAGGTGAATTTTAATAAGGCATTGAGTGCACTTTGCGGTATATTGTAGGTAATAGACCCCTATTTTAAATTAGTTCTTAAAGCATAATCACACTCAAACTTTCGGTTCGTGCTGTCTTCGTGAGTTTTTGTTACTCGTTTCAATGTTTTAACCTTGAACTGTTGCGGGTTTTGATTCCTTGTCAATGAACAATGAATATGTTTCATCTACTTTCATCTACAATTATTACATCATTTGCAACCAAACTGCTGGTAGCCTGGCTGGCACAATCTTCTGTGATAATGCAATTTGCAGTCAAGTACTTTCAAACACGACGTCAAAAATTCACGGGGGTAGGCAGAAATTACCGAACGCCACCTGCTACGATCCTTACGTACTCCTTTTGCCTCGTTTACGTTCATACATTTGGTCATACACGCACGCCGGTTGCGAGTACTACGCGTCTGAGCTTTCTGAAGAACATCACCAATAAGGTCACTATTTATGTCCTCCTAGAGCGTCCCCTCCCGGCATTTCTACTCACATCTGCCTTGTAAACCTATTTCAGACAGTTTGGCTTCATATAGATAAAAGTCATTCATAATAATTCAATTACTTAAGTATTTACTCTTTAAAAAAATCTGTGTTTTAAAAGTATATTCCTAAGTAGCATTATAGCATGGACATACTTGAGATAAAATTTATAATAAACAGATTTTGAAATTCTAAGTAAACGTAAGCCCTGAATACTGTATTTGGAAAACTTTTTCGAATTCTAACAGTACTTGAATTTATAAATACACTCTTTATTAAAGCTTATTTTGAGCAAATCAAAGTTAAGATATTTTAAAGATATATTAGATTTAATCAAGATATGTTCGGCTGCTTAGGTACGTTTTTAAAAGCTTTTTACTAATAAAATACTTTATCTACACCCATCCTATAAATCCTCTATAAAAGTTTCTGAAACAGTTTATTGCCAACATAAAACAACCAGTGTCATAGCAACCATAATATTATCCAAACGAGTGTATTATAATAAATTTCATTATGCAACTCCTTTTCAAAAAAAGAACATCATGCACGCGCGTTTAACTACCACAGCGCCGTAATTAAAAAAAGAACGTAAAGGTTATTCGAATTCACGTCGCATCCCGTCATTTTTGTTTTGTTTTTTGTTATTGCAAAAATTAAAAATAATCTATTATTACCCATACATAGTTTGTTTGTGTTCGATACTAAGCAATTAAACTTTCTATGAATTTACATAGTTCTTACAACACTGCACAACACCCTATGTTTTCAGAACCTTTTATAGAGGATTCATATCATGTGTGTAGATAAATTCATGTATGCAACTGTACATAATTAGGTATTAAAACACTCATGTGATACTATTATCCACACCCACATTCGTGTTTTAATACCCCTTACTATATAACAGTTGCATAAATAACTAGTACTTTTCCATTGTAAAGATCACTGTCTTATTTGACACCATAACGTATAGTCTATTGCCACCATTCACTATAGTGTGCACAATTAATTTCAACTCAGGCACATTACGGGAAGTAGGTGATAAATCGAAGATGCGAGTAGTAAATTAAAGAAACTGTTCAGTAAAATGGTTTTACCACCAAGTCCCATTCTAAACCATGAAAAAAAAGGATTATTGAAATAAATCAATCTATACAAGCAACAATAGATGAGTATTTGACTCACTCATTTCATTGGCACTGGTTAATCTTTTTACGATGACATGAGCTGAAATGTACCTACTTAAATTCTAAGTAAATTTCGAAACAACATGATAGAAGAAGAAAATCATTCCATTATCCAAAACAAAGCAAAATACCAAGTAACCATAAATATTTGATAAACCATGGTGAAGTTTGATAAACTCCGAGATACGAAAGAGCCACTCGAAAAGTGTCAGTATTGATAAAGCCGCGTTTTATAAACATCGGCTTAATTAATAAAACATTGGTTTTTACTTTTAATAATATCATATATAAAGCGTTATAAAGCACATCAGTTAAAGTTTATATTTCTTGGGTTGTTGACTGATAAAATTGAGAAAGAGGTTCAGTGAATCAAAGAAACGTGTTGTTCATAGAGATAACCAAGGTGCTATGTTTTTACGTACTTATTTGACAGTGATACTACATAAATATTAATAAAATGTTAGAGATACCAACACCATCTAATAGGCTATAAGACCACTGCCACCTTTTTAGGGTTCCGTAGTCAACAAGGAATCCTTTATAGTTTCGCCATAACCGTCTGTCCGTCCGTCCGCAGGTTACCTCAGAGACTCTCAGTACTAGAAAGCTATAATTTGGCATGGATATACATATTAATCACGCCGACGAAGTGGTGAAATAAAATCATGAAAAAAACATTTTTTAGGATACCTCCTTTAAGTACACGTAAAGAGGGGATGTTTTTTTTTCTCGTCTATCCCATTGTGTGAGGTATCGTCGGATTGGCCATACAAAAATATTATTGGTCTGTAAAACCATTTTTCGATTCAGGGATCCATTTGCGTAAAATTAAGCTTTAAATTGCTATTTTTTTGTTAGACTCAAGTGTCCCCACCCCCTGCCAGCTAAATGGTTGCTTTTGGATATGTGAAAATAAACACGGAAGTAGTATATACTACATCCGTGATTGATTTTTTGTTTTTTTTTTACTGGCGTTGGGCGTTGGGCTTAAGGAAGAAGTATACGCAAAGCCGATCTGTTCCTTGGAAGATTTACGTAGCAGTGTCCGGGCAGCCGCATCGAAAATAAGTGAACGACGCTACACGCGACTGCTCAGGAGATCATTTATTCGTAGATGTAGAGCCTGTATCAGAGGAGTGGCAGAAAATTTGAACATTTATCGTAATTTATAACGAATAGTGTCAAATATTGTTTTTTATTAAACCGAAATGGTCAGGGACATTTAATGTAAATAAATATTCCAATATTGCAAATTTTGATTTTAAACCAAAATTCACACCTTTTCTACACAAATAGCAATAATTCACAATTTATATTAGATACAATAATGAATAATACCATTTTGTAATCTGCTTTAAGCGCATAATATTTTAAAATAATTAGTCACTTGTGTTTGAATACTTTTTTTTAAGCTACGGATGCTTAAACTTTGTCAAAATGAATATTTTTCACATTTTTTTCCCAGAACAAACATTCAAATTGTTTTAAAAAAGAACAGTGTATTAGTAGTCATACTATTTATTGCTTATCTATCAGATCAGTTAATGTAAATTATTATAACAATAAAAACCGATAGAATTCTTTAATTTGTGGTCGTGATGTAAAAAAATGTAAAATAACGTAACAAAAAACACCGATTATTATTAAAAAAATCATATCTTTGGTAATACTTCTTTTTTTTTTTCTGTATGGCCATTAGTTTTACCATGACCCATTTGAAGGTTATCCATTAATTACCGGGAACCCTGTATATAACGAAATTAAAAGGATAACTATCACAGCTAAGTAGGCTTTACAAGTTTACCAGTAATAGTCGACGAAGTTACATTTGCAGTTGGAACGTATGGGAGAACATAAATGATAAATGATAAATGATAAATGATTTTATTTCTGTAAATAGGTTTGTACAAACACTTTTACACGTCAATAATATTTTAAAACTAGATGAGGTCGGCGTTTCCTATCTGACTACTCTGAGAAGAAAGGCCGAAACAAACTCAGAGGTCACAGTCTCTTTTAAAGTCCAGACATAATCTTGGTCAGATCATGTGAAGACCATGTAGATTTGTCTGAAATGGTATTTTGAAGAAAAACCACACAGATTGAGTGGACCTGTCCAGTCAGTGCACGCATTTGTCAGTAATCGTGCAGCTCAACTCAGAACTTAAGGAGCTCAACGATTCAACGAACAATACCAAAGAAAGGACATTTGGGTAGGCCACAAAAATTACTCAAACTGCCAGACTAAGATAAAACTACCTGAAAGGAAAAAAAAGCAACAATGACCAAAATAGTCTTCACACTCACAATATTAAAATGAATATCATTTATTTCATCTAGCCTGCATGCTACTCACATTCACAGACAGGTTTCTCTTTAAATGTCATCAAAAAATCATAATATGTTATGTCATGTAATTCAATAAAAATGACATTATTAATTCTAAAACACATAATCACAGTATAAAATGGATTGTTGCTAGGGGGTACATTGAAGTAGCTTAATTAATCCCAAGCCTTTTTGTCATCCAAGTAATCTTTAACTTTATAGAAACCTTTTTGACAGAGTTTCTGTTTAATAAATGATTTAAATTTATTGAGGCTCAGTTCTTTAACAAGACTTGGGAGTTTGTTGTAAAAACGTGTACGTTGGCACTTAAATGAATTACTAATTTTTTGGAGCCTAGTCGAGGGCACAATAAGTAATTCTTTATATCTAGTATTTATGTTATGAATGTCGCTGTGTTTAGAATATAGATTAATACACTCGAGAGCAATGAATCCGGGTCACTTAAAGAATCCTAAAAATCTCGGAAACTAAAAATGCTAGGTTAATGCAATAAATTGTATTTAATAGACAATGTAATACTCCTTAAATGAAGGTATTAAAACTTCTTAGTTATTGTAAAGTTATATCATAAAAAAATCAAATTTGAAAAAGGGCCACTTTCGAAGATGGAACTACGAAATTACAGCATTTGGTTTTGCTTTTGTTTGTAATCTGTCATTTATGTGGGTACATAAACCATGTTGATAGTGCTCTATATTCATTATTCAAGCTGAAATTATGTCGCTTACGCCTGAAGAATGCACCAGAATACTTACAATGCTGGAAACCGGCCGGAGTCAGCGCGATACAGCCAGGACTGTCGGTGTGTCGCTGTCAACAGTACAAAGAGTTCTCCGACGTTACGAAGAAACTGGTTCTAACCTACGCAGACCAGGAACGGGCAGAACCAGGTGTACCACAGCACGAGAAGACCGATACTTGGTGAACACCATGCTTCGAAATCGCTTTCTCACAGGAACTGAACTCACAAATCAGTTTCGACGCCTCGGAGGAAGTAACCCAAGTGCATGGACAGTAAGACGTCGGCTTGCTGAATCTAACTTAAAACCCCTTAGACCTGCAAACGGCCCTAAACTGGAGCGTGGGCATCGTATTTCAAGACTAAGATATGCCCAGAGCCACGTAAATTGGAGTATTGAAGATTGGTCAAAAGTTATGTTCTCCGACGAATCAAAATTTATGCTCTACAAGCACGATGGAAGACACAGAGTGTATCGAAGACCAGGGGAAAGATTCAAGCAAGCATGCATCGAAGAAAAAGTAGCCTACAGTGGTGGGTCTGTACTTGTGTGGGCCGGAATTTCTTCTGAAAGTCGCACAGAGCTGGTGATCATAGAAAACGGCTCTTTAACTAGCGTAAGATATGTGGAAGAAATCCTCAATGATCACGTTGGTCCATTTATGGTCAATTTAGGTGAGGATGCTATATTTATGCATGACAATGCCCGACCTCATACAGGTAGGATTGTGAATGACTACCTTCAAGAGATGAACATTACTCGTATGGAGTGGCCAGCGCGCAGCCCGGATATCAACCCGATCGAGCATGCTTGGGACGAGCTAGGCAGATGCGTAAAACAACGAAACCCTCCCCCAATCACGCTTCGTGAGCTCAAAATTGCTCTCACAGAGGAATGGGAGAATATTCCCCAAAATCGTATAAGGAACTTGGTGTACAGCATGCCAAACCGCGTAAACGCAGTAATGGAAGCACGAGGAGGCAATACGAAGTATTAAAATTCAAGAAAATCGTAATAAAGTTCAAAAATTTCATGTTTCCTATTTTTGTTTTAAGGAGAGATCAGCAGTTTTTTTCTTTATGTAATTTTGTGTTAATAAAATGTATGGTGACTCATATTTTTTTTACTTTCATTTAAGGAGTATTACATTGTCTATTAAATACAATTTATTGCATTAACCTATCATTTTTAGTTTCCGAGATTTTTAACATTCTTTAAGTGACCCGGATTCATTGCTCTCGAGTGTATTATTTTTTACATAAATAAGGTTTTCATATACATATTGAGATGCGATAGTCATTATATTTATTTCCTTAAATTTATCCCTCAGTGAATGCCTACAACTAAGGTTATAAATTGCTCGAATGGCTCGTTTCCGCAGCACAAAAATAGCCTGAATGTCGGCTGCATTTCCCCACAGCAAAATGCCGTACGACATTACACTATGGAAATAACTAAAATATACTAATCGGGCTGTTTCGACATCAGTCAAATGACGGATTTTATAGACCGCGTAGGCTGCAGAGCTTAGCCGCTTCGACAATTTGGTTATATGTGGGCCCCACTGTAGCTTCGAGTCCAAAGTAACACCTAAGAACACAGTGGTGTCCACAGGATCCAATTCCGTCCCATTTACAAGTACATTGGTTTTCACCTGTTTAATGTTAGGTGTCAGAAATCTAATACATTTAGTCTTTTTCTCGTTTAAAAGTAAATTATTAACACTAAACCAATGCACTATTTTAGCGATGGCATATTTACATCGTCAGTAACTGTCTGTTGTCGTTTAAGCTTAAATAAAAGTGATGTGCCATCTGCAAATAACACTATTTCATGACTGTTCTTTACAAGGTAAGGTAGGTCATTAATATATACGAGAAATAAAAACGGGCCAAGAATTGAGCCCTGTGGAACTCCCATACTGACAATAGATCCCGCGGATCTCTTGCCGTTAACGTCCACTCTTTGGATCCTATTATTCAAATAAGAAATAAGAAGATCTAAGGCAGTGTTTCTAACACCATAGTGATGTAATTTCCTGACCAATGTATCATGAGAAACACAATCGAAAGCCTCAGACAAGTCACAAAAAATACCTAGGGCATCATGCGACTTCTCCCAGGCCTCAAAATATGTGCAAGAAGCTCAGCGCCAGCATCGGTAGTAGAGCGACCCCTTGTGAAACCGAATTGTTTACTGTTTAATAATTTATGTTTATTAAAATGTTTTTGCAATTGATCTAGCATCAATTTTTCAAATATTTTACTGAAGGTAGGAAGCACAGAAATTGGCCTAAAGTTCGTGGGGTCTGATGTGCTTCCCGATTTAAACAAAGGTATTATTTTACTACTCTTCATTAAGTCAGGAATTACTCCATAGTCAATACATTTATTAAAAATAATTGCCAATTCAGGCGCTACAGTGTTGATTATACATTTTGCAACCTCTACGGAATTTCCCCATAGATCAGCAGTTTTTTTAACATTAAGTGTATTGAAAGTTTTAATAATATCTCGAGCACTAACATAGTCGAAATTAAATACATGGTTACAAATATCAACATTTTCTTTCAATAGGGACTCGGCAACAGTGGGTGCAGAATTTAAAGTTTTTGTGGTTGAGACTGGAATATCGGCAAAGAAATTTTCAAAAACTGTGGCAACATCTAAATCTTTTTTAATAACTTTATTGTTAATATTAAGGCTGTAGTCACTACTACGCTTTCTGTCTCTTCCAGTCTCATTGTTTATAATTTCCCAAGTGGTTTTTATTTTATTTCGACTATTTTTAATCTTGGAGCTTAAATAGCGACACTTAGCTTCGCTACAAACTTGTTTAAATAATTTGGAATAGTTCTTAACATATTGATAAAATTCTTTACTTTTATTATAATTTCTTTCTTCGTAAAGTTCAAAAAGTTTGATTCTACTATTAAATATGCCTTTAGTTGCCCATTCACTGAAGGTTGCAGAACCATTAACTGAGATCTGCTTGGGTATAAATGTTGCGTTAAATTCTGTACAATACATGGCAAAAAAAGAATTGTACAGTTCATTGGGATCATCACTGTAAGGCAAGTAGGGTAATTTACTACTAAGTTTATTTTTAAAGTTCTCCAAGCGACCTGCAGTTTTTGGCACTACAGTGATATCTTTCTTAGCCACTTTTTTATTCTGCATACTAAATGTAATCAGTTGTCCGCAGTGGTCAGAATCCAGTTGGGTTATAATTTTTGAATTAATAGGTAAAATGTCAGTAAATATATTATCTAAACATGTAGCTGAGGTAGCAGTAATTCTAGTAGGCTCCAAAAATAAATAATTTAGGTTATATGACTGAAATAAATTTTTAATTTTTAGGCACATCGACAAGTCCTCTAATAAATTGACATTAAAATCACCGCATACAATTATATTTTTTCCTAATTTACCAAGTTTTTGTAAAATATCATCCATGATGCTCTCAAAGCAATCATAAATCGATGACTCTGAACTCCACACAGGCTATTTCTATAGTCCGCTCAACAGAAAGGTTTACAATATCCTTACGTTCTTTGAATTTAAGTTGTCTATTTAACAGTATCAATGAGCCACCATGTATTGCACTTTCTCTGCTGAACGAACTACCAACCTGGTGATTACTGAAATTAAACATGAACCGATGGCTTTTTAACCAATGTTCTGTAATACATAAAATATCAATGTTATTACAGTTCATGAATAATTCAATTTCAAGGTCTTTAAATTTTCATTCCATGTTTCATTTCATGTTTTTCAACTACAATGTTAAGTTTGTTCTAGGGATAAATTCATCCCAACAACATTGTGCGTGGTCCGACATGCACTTGGCCGATTTTTTATCTTCATCTGCCTGCCTTTTTATCATAATCTGCCTGGCCTTTATATTATCATCTGCCTAGCCTTTTTTATCATCATTTGCCTAGCCTTTTTATTATCATCTGCCTAGCCTTTTTTATCATCATCTGTCTAGCCTTTTTATTATCATCTGCCTAGCCTTTTTATCATCATCTACCTTGCCTTTTTATCATAATCTGCCTGCCTTTTTATCATAATCTGCCTGCCTTTTTATCATAATCTGCCTACCTTTTTATCATAACCTGCCTGCCTTTTTATCATAATCTGCCTGCTTTTTTTATCATAATCTGCCTGCCTTTTTATCATAATCTGCCCGCCTTTTTATCATAATCTGCCTGCCTTTTTATTATAATCTGCCTGCCTTTTTATCATAATCTGCCTGCCTTTTTATCATCATCTGCCTAGACTTTTTATTATAATCTGCCTAGCTTTTTTATCATCATCTGCCTAGCATTTTTATCATCATCTGCCTAGCCTATTTATCATCACCTGCCTAGCCTTTTTATCATCATCTGCCTAGCCTTTTTATCATCATCTGCCTAGCCTATTTATCATCACCTGCCTAGCCTTTTTATCATCATCTGCCTAGCCTTTTTATCATCATCTGCCTAGCCTTTTTATCATCATCTGCCTAGCTTTTTTATAATCATCTGCCTAGCCTTTTTCCAACTATGTTGGGGTCGGCTTCCAGTCTAATCAAATGCAGTTGAATGCCAGTATTTTACATGAGGCGACTGTCTACCCGACTTGCACGTAGAGATGGGTAGCATACTCTTTTAAATTGAGGATCGTGCGAGGCACTCTTTTTACAAAGTGTGCTAGCATACTGTGCTACCACGAATGAGGCAAGGTTGCGGTGGCCTGTGAGCACGTACGTGCTGTGAGCGTGTCAGTGAGTCGCGTGACTCACGAGTGTGGTGTTTACTGTGTGTAGTGACAACAACGCGACACGGCACACATACTCAATAGAGTAGGCACACGCGGTGACTAATCGGTTACGCACGTCACACAGCTCGCACGAGTGATGATGAAGGAAAGAGAAATGAGAATGATTACGTGACGTCATCAAACAAAAGCAAAAGACGGCAATTAAACTTAGACCTTAACTCCTTTGCTTAGAATCGTAAATAGACTTGCAAACATTAAAGTGACTCGTTTCATTCAAAACTCACAATACGTACAAATGTTCTGTGTATTTACACATCATAATATGATGTGTAAATGCATTTTGATTTGCAATATTATTGCAAATCAAAATAAAATGAGTGAGTGACTCTTTTTATCCAAGTGAATAGCTACAACTGTGCTAGCACATGTGCTGAGTTACCCAACACTAGTTCCACAACTCAGTTACTGTGTAAAACGCGTACTCCTTGGTTAGAGAGCCCCCTTTGCCTTTTTGCCTATAATGAGACATTATTACATTTTGTTGCATGTTTTAAGCAAATTCCATATTTTAAAAGAATGCAATAATTAAAGCTTCCAATTTAATTCAATGCCGTTTAGTCAGTTTTCGTAAACAATAAATAATAATTAATATATGCGCTATATTGTTATGTTATCAGTACTTGAAATAATTATTTTTCTTCTTACCAAGAATTGAAGAAAGAGCACATGTGTATATCGATGAAAGGTGCATAATATTTAGTAAAGTTATTCCGATTTTACTCAACTGCGTCTTTGCCAAACAACAGACAAGTAATGATGCATAATAATAATAAAAACGCAGCGAACAAAGGAATTTTAGACATTACTATTTCCATATTCAACCCAAACAGATGCAAGAAACTCCAGAGACACTTCTGAGCTATTACAAAGACGGTCCCTTAAAATAAAGATGGGACTCAGACACACTATAAATACCTGCTCCGCGTTTCCAAACTGCAATCCGATTAAAAAGCGCCAAACTAGCATAAATACATAGCAAACTAACGTCAACTCTATCTACACTTCCCTAAGGTTCCTAATTGTTTGTTGCATCCAACTGTCATTTTAACACTTTAGTTTGAATCCAAAGAACAATGGCACTCCGGAACGCGGCGAAATTCAATTTTAGATTCACAGAAAGTTTTGAGTCCAAATCTCATTTTGATATTTTAAATGTGCATTTACGTCGTAGTGGGAATTTGTTGGATGAAAATGAGAAGTATTTGCCTGTGATTCATTCAGATGTCTTGTGTCGCAGCTGGAGAGCAATTGTAAATTATTCTACTGCTCTTCTTCTTAGCCGTGTCGATGGCAATCTAAATGAACTCGGCCCAGAATTACATAACGACGGCCAAGAATTACGACAACATAGACTCCTCTGCTACCCGCCTACATGGCGTGCTCCCCGAACCAACACCACTTCCACTGCTAGAGCAATTAAGTTAATAAATGACTTTCTAAAATATATTCCTGAAGCTGATTTATTTTTTGACTCTCGAAGGACAATCGCTAAACATGTGTATATTTATTTAAATATGAAGAAATGATGAAGAAATAATTGTTGAGCTGTTTAGTCCAAGTGTAAATTTGTAGAATTAGCATAGATACGAGTATAAGCGATTTGGTGTAAACTGTTAGCTTACCTAGTCTCGCCAAAAATAATGTCACGATGAAAAAAAATTTTTTTTTATTGCAAATAATATTTATTACTTTTACAGTGTGTTAATTTAATACATAAATATAAAACAATTTTAAATATAAAAAGCTTATTCGAAGTGGTCTCCATTGGCTGCAATACAGCCCTTTAAAAGTTGAGGCCAGTTATCACTCTTTCCATGGGAAAATTCTTCACTGCCAATCGTATGGATTGTTTTAGGGACTCCAAATTATCATGGCGTTTAGAGCAAGCCATACTCTCTAAAACTGACTATAAATCATAATCCAGCTGATTAAGATCGGGACTAGACGACGGCCAGTCTTCAGCTCTGATGAAGTCCGAAACGTTCACTTCCAACCAAGACTGCGTGGACCGAGCTTTATGACCCGGCGCCGAGTCTTGTTGGAAGGACCATACTTGGTTATTGAACATGGTGTTGTTAAGGGGCTTAACTACCTTCTCAAGAATGGTATCTTGATACACTTGTGCCGATGTTTTGATACCTTTTTCACAAAAATATGGCTCAGTCACTCCTTCATAGCTAACACCCCACCAAACCATCACCCCACCAAACTATCACTGAAGTCGGATAATGCCCACGTTGCACTCTGTCGACTAATTGGGAAGCTTTCTTAGACCTTTGAGCATAAATACGGTCGTTTTGTTTGTTAAAATGGTGCTCAATTGTTATGATTTTCTCATAAGTAAACAAAAAAATTCTGTGACCTCCCTTTGCGTACCGCTTCAGTAGTTGTTTCGATTTTACCACCCTATTCTTTTTTAAATGATCAGTTAAAAAATGACCATCCACCGTCTCTTATGGGTTGCAAGTCCCTAAGTCATCTTTTAAAATACGTGACATGGTTCTGGGTGTTATCTTCATCTCCCGAGATAAAATCTTTTGCTTTCGGACAGGATATCTTCGATACTGCTTTGACCACCTTTATCGTACGAACACTACGTGGACGGCCAGATCTTTTTCTGTCACAAACAGAGGTGGTCTCATTGTACCTATTAATAGCCCGGTACATAAACATTTGAATAACACCAAGCGTATGGAGAGTTTTAAAAATTGCATTTGGCTTCATACCAACTTTGTGTAATGCAATCACAGCGATTCGGTTCTCTTTATCACCCCACTCCATTTTTAACCGATTTCACAAAAAGGAGGAGGTTCTCAATTCGTCTGTATGTTTTTTTTTTTTTTATATGTGTTAGCTCATAACTTTTTTCAGGGTGCACCGATTTGGCAAATTCTTTTTTTATTTGATAGGTGGTGCTTCACGTGTGGTCCCATTCAAATTTGATCAAGGTCTGACCAGTAGTTTTTGAGTTATCTTTATTACTGCATATTTTTTCCACGTAGTTTATATGGATGATGTGTTAATAATTTCCTGTCACTATTAATTTACACACCAAGTAGTGGTATACGAATTTGTGTGGGTTAGGTACCGCAACTAAAAAGTGAAAAATAAAAACTTTTTTACAAAAAAACAACCGACTTCCAAAAAAAACACTAAAAGACGTGAAAAATAACTTTATTTTGGAAGTCGGTGGCCAAAAACGAAAATACAAAACCAAAGACACCGACTTCCAAAATAAAGTTATTTTTCACGTCTTTTAGTGTTTTTTTTGGAAGTCGGTTGTTTTTTTGTAAAAAACTTTTTATAATATCGCAAAATATTGTACAGTGTATTGGCGCCAAAATTAGAAAACTCAATGAACAATCGTATAAAAATGACAGATTCCAAATTCAAATGTAATATCTTTCTTATTTTTAATTGTAACAGTATTTATGGCTAGACTAAGTATATTTGATGAATAAATGAATTTGAATTCGGCTACGTGTTTGGTGCCATCAGTAGCGTGCATATTGCACCAACAGGAACTGTCCTGTAACGTGCAGCTGACTGGACACGCAGGACATGATATCAAGTGTCCCATCGTTTTTGGAACAGCACCGCAGTTACACTCTAAGGCGGAGTCGTCTATGAATCTCCACCTGAACAGGTTTTCCTTGCTTCGGCCAACCTGGGTCTGGAGTCTGTTTAAAGACTTAGAGGTTACCCAACGTAGCTCATATTTTCAGCGGGTGGAACGCATGTTTTGGGTAAGGAAGCACTGTCTCGGCACGGGTTTAATCTTTCTTTTGATCTTTCGCCAGTGAATGGGGCGATACACTTTAAAAAACTGCTCATATAGTAATACCTATCATAATTACTAACTAATTCGAATGAAAGTTGTAACCAATCGAAAAAAAAAGTATCTTTCAAAATGTAAAAGTTATTCGAACTTTCACACGTTTCGTAACCAAATAGCTACCTAGGTTACTTATTTTATTTTACATAATAAACTAAGTATTTCACAAGACACCAAAACCAATACTAAACTAACTTCGTAATGAAAGAGTATACGGGTCTCAAAAACAGTCAAACCGTACTTTCCATTACACCAACTTACAGATTATTTAAAAAAAAAAACTAAAAAATCTCAACTATTGTTCAACGAAATTAAATCTGTATCTAGACAGGTAAGAGACAGAATTAACAAAAGGAATCTAAAATAAAAAAATACCAGACTGTCTGGTCGTGGTCACGTCTCGTTAAATCTCCGTCTAAATATTTTTTATTTATATAACTCGTCTCATTGTTAGCGACCACGATTAGGGTTTAGCGGTCGTACCTTGATTTGAAGGTTGTAATTGTTAATTATTTTTACTCAAACATACTTGGAAATCCGAGCATTATTTTGAAAATTATCTTCGAGATAAATCGAAAATGATGTACTGGTCAAATACATGTGAGCGACGGCTGGTAAAGTTCTAGAATGAAAATCCATATTTCTGTCATATTTAGCGGCCGGCAATGTTAATATGAAAATCCATATCTGTCGTGTTTAGCGTCCGAATAAATTACTATGAAAACTCATGTTTGTAGTGTAATTTATAAATGGAACCAACTTTTTACTTCGACCCATGGCAAACAAGGAGGTAACTTATTAAAGAATTTATTTAAATCACGAACTGGTTTAGCAAATAAAAGCTGTTTAAATTGAAAAAGAAACAAATGAACATATTAGCGCGAGAAAAGTTATCGTTTTTCGTCATTTATTTTGTTTATAATTAATTTACGTAGTTTGAATTTCCGTGCACTATTAGAGAAAAGTACTGTACAAGCCTTGGCCGCAACCAGGCATTGATGGACTCACGTATGTGTGCCTCAGCTTAGCCTCGGTCACCATTTTCACGTTCGTCTATCAATGCCTCTGTTGTCGGCCGCTGCAGTAATGTACTATTCTTTTGTTATGTTATTGATAGAAATGATGGTCTGAGAAAATTAGATTAGCTATAGATGTTAGCGTATTGCAATATCAAACCTATTAGTATTTTAGTGTAGAGTACAGAGCTTTCTCTTAGATCACCAAATTGGTATAGAACAGTTACGTTTGTTCTTAGTGAATAATTCATTATATTTCACTGTTGCGTTTGTTTTTTGGTTTCTGGAGTTTACTGTAATTCCCGCATCCTATACATTCAAAATACGCAACGTCTAATTAGACAGCCCTGGTGACTGTAGAAGGAATTCTTCAAAAACGTTGTAAATACATAAGGAAAACATTATTTATAAACAACAAAAAAAAGTCCTTGCGTGGCTCTGCATCACTGTCAATGCGGTGAAGGTATCGAGTGCATCGGATACAATTGGCCTATCCTGCAGTAGGAGCGCAGGCCGGATAGCATGGCACGCCAGCATCAACGACATCATCGCCGTACTCTTGTCACTGCCAGCTGTTCTAGAACCCAAGAGCTTGGCACGCGATGATGCGAAGAGACCAGACGGAATGATCATAATGCCTTGGAAGTTAGGTCGGCCTTTGGTGTGGGATGCAACATGTGTCGACACACTTGCACCATCCCATCTTCCTAGCACATAAGGCTGTGGTGGGGTGGCTGCTGAAGCTGCGGAAAACGCAAATATATAATGCTGCCAGCCTTTTGGGTACTTTACCTGATGACAACGATGCGGATGAATTTTTTGATGCCCTATGATTCGTTCTCCTCCCCTTTTTTAAACTTGTACATATTAATAATTAAATTTTAAGACCGTTAGCTTTTCAATTATTTAAATATTATAAAATTCATCAACGAAAACGAATAATTCAAACCAGTTTTTAACTCATGTTATCTAAATTTATCACAAAAAATAAATACAAAACGTTTATTTCAATAACTTAAAAATACGTTTACATTAGGTCTTTAGGGATTTACCCAACTCAGACAAACTCCAAATAAATGACAACAATGAACATTTAATTTTCGCAGAACTACATCGAAGCTCTAAAACAATACTTATTGCAACATTCAAAGAAAGTAACACTAGCTGAAACATGTGGTGTTAGCAACTACTTTCAAAGAACCATTGAAGGATAAGAGATGAATAAGTGGGGCGAGAGAACCGGACGTAATGTACGGATATAGTGCAGGATTTGAAGTGGGCATTGTGTGTTGTATTAGAAACTAGTTGTGCCAACGGTTTCGCTTGTTCTGACTTATAAACACTTAGACCTGCTTGCACCACAAATCACTTTGGAACATAACAGAGATCGAATGATGCTGTAAATATATGCTGGATTTGTGGTGCAAGTGGACCTATAACTTAGTCAGAAATAATATCTTTGAATTAAAACAAAAATTATATAAATCAGATAGTTTTCGAGTTATGAGCCCACCACTACAGAGAGATGAATAGAGTCAGTAAGTAAAGTGACAAGTAATTTGTCTAAACATTTATTTTAGAAAAATATGACCGATATTCTTCACAAATGGTGCTGAAGAATAATGATAGTCAATCAATAAAAATCGTGCAACAACACCAACAATTTGCCTTTAAATAGAACGAAAATGAAAGGTAAAGAATAATAGATATTAAGAACGAGAATCATAAAACTGAGAAATAAAATAACAAATTGATCTATGTTCTTAAGAGGTGCTAAGTAATTGGCGTTGAGTACAGTCAGACTCACAAACAATTATAAAGAAAACCTTTTGAGTAAGTATTGTAGCAGACTTGTTTCAAAAATAAAAACCACTCAAGTTAATCCCACTATTAATTGAAACTGAACATATTTTACATGGGACTTTAACATAACTGGTTAAGTGTGGGTGTATGTACTATGGGTACACCTCTGCCTAACCCTTCGAGAAAAATACGCGTGATTATATGTGTGTTATATTAATATTTCTTACTTATCAAGTCAAAAATAAATATTTAAAAAATACGCGAGTGTCGTGAAACAATCGGTTGGAACGAAGTTTTTTTCATAGTATATTATTATTGATAAACGTATTTTGATTAACAAAATACGAATAAATGAATTACTAACTTACTGGCTGCCTTGAACCAATAAGCGCGCACCTATGACTGGGCACAGCCCAGCATACGCGCTATGGATAACCGTCTACACTAATGAAAAGGTCGTGACGGAAAACTCTTACACTATTTTTCGCCTAGCCTCCATCCGCCAAGTCCGTACCGTGCGATGTGGAACTTCGTACCAAAAATTAGATTAGGTCGGTGTATCCTATCCGACTACTCTGACAAGAAACATCGAAACAAACTCAGTCTCTTTTCAAGTCCAGACATTATCTTGGTCAGATCGGAGGATCATGTAAAGATTAGTGTTGATAAAAACTAATAGCCCCGAAAATCATTACTGCCAAACATTGGTCTATAGAGTTATCAGGAACAGGGTGTAAAGTTCACTCTTACCTCCATAGAAAAGGCAGGACCTCCCAACCAGACGGGTGTCGTGTCTGGTGCAACTGCCCGTCGTTTCTCTGGACGTCTTCTCTGCGGGGGCGCGAGGAGTTGGTGTAGGGGCTTTTCAGCCGCTTGCTCAAGGCTGTGGTCCCTCGGGCACCAGACGTGGGGACCAGTCCTTGGGTTTCCCTCCCGCCTACAGGTGGGGATGGGAGTGCTTTATTGCAGACCTAGCCGCTGAGGGGTATACCGCTCCTCAGCATTCTGTAGTTTGTTTCTGGGAGTGAAACTGTGAGGGCGCCCGAAGTGCTTCACGACCCCAGTGTGACAAGGCCCCTGCCGGGTGAGAACCCTAGTTCCCTAGGAAAGGCCTAGCAAGAGCCGATCAAGCAACAAGGGCATCAGTTTTGTTGGTCGCTCACCCACAGTGGCGGCTGGCTCCGCTCCCTACAACTTAACCAGATCTAGCCGGTAGCGTTGCAGGGCGCGGAGCGTTGTAGTGAGTATCGAGCGACTTGAGGTGTATGTAGGTCGCTCGTGTAGTTGCCTGACGATTGATGTCGAGACGTTGTATACAGGGCGTCCCACGGATATGCGACATGGAGGGAAAGTACCTTGAATATTGTAGATGGAACATTTTACTGAAAGAAGACGTTATTTGAATTAAAAAAAAAAAAAACTGCATTCATAGATATTTAAATAATTACATGGTTGAACCGGGAATCGAACCCGTTACATGAGAAAAATAATCATCCTGTAGCTTTATCATACTGATCGAAATTTTCATCATAAGGATTATTTTTTGCTAAATAACATAATGTCAAAAATAAAAGGAAGGCCATGAATTTTAACATTTTTAATACCAAATTAATCAATTTATCAAATGCTCAAAATGACACTACAAAGTCGCACTCTTTTGATTATTTCGCTCCCTGTCGATTTTTTGATCTTGTTGTGGTGGATATTTAGAATAATACGTCTAAGTTCTGCTTGTAGCTCGTGGACACTTTCATACTGGTTCTTGTAAACTATTTTTATTACATAACAAAAATATAACGGGGTTGGATCTGGGGATCTCGGCGGCCATCTTATTTGCCCATTTGCCCCGATCCAGGGATGAAAGTGTTCATTGAGATAGTCTCTTGTTCTGTGACTCTTATGAGCCGGAGCCCCATCTTGCTGAAAAGTAAGGTTTTGTCGTTCTGCAATCGGAAGATTATTTATCTCATTTCTCAAAATCTCTAAATACCTTTCCGTATTCAAATGCCCTTCGTAAATTAATGTACTAAGAGGACCCGGTTTTTTACAATCAACCAACAGTTGAACGAAAAACGCACTTGATTATTAGTCTCGCGGATACGTAAGGGATTCTCCCTGGACCAAATGCAATTATTGTGTCGGTTGTACATACCATTATTGCTGAAGTTTATCTCGCCTGACCAGATAATATTATTTAGAAAATACAGATCCTCTAGGATGAGCCTCTCGATTTCATGGCAGAAAATAAGTCGTCTTTCAGCATCACCGGACAGTAATGTTTGTACTAATCGCCCTTCAATGTAACTTTTGAATTTGTATTTTTTTAGTACACGGTGTATTTTGCTTTTCGAAATTCCATTTACTTCTTCACCTTCCCTCGCTGAACTTTTAGGGTTTGCCTCAATGTATATCAAAATGTCGAGTTCATCGTCAGTGTTTATCATTTGGTGCCGCAGTTGTGGTAAGCGATGATCGAAACGTCCCAAATTTTGCAGATTATCCACCAACCGTTTCATAATAAATCGAGATGGTGTATTTTCAGAATATCTTTCACGGTGCCATTGTAAGGCTAATGTTATGTTTTTGAGGTTCAAAAAATATGCTTCCATTAAATCAAAATTATTTTGATACGCCATGGTTATGTAAAAAAATCACAAAACAATGCAAAAATCCTACAATGAAAATCACATAAACAATAGAATAAAAGTTTGAAAGTGGAACACATTTTTGAATTATTTCTTTATGATCAGCCAGCCGCATTGCGATAGACAAAATAATTTACGCGTCTTTCGGCTCAGGATACGGCTCGATTTGTTACATACAACCAGATACCTACTAATTACGTATCTCTTTATCATTTTATCATGCACCTAAATTATAATAGGGAAATGATGCGTACTTCTCAAGTGGGTACATCTATTAGTAATACTACTATACTTATGATAATATATCAGTCTTATCAGTTGTATGTCCTTACGGCAATGTCAGCTTTTCATTTTTCTGAACATAATTTCACATCAAATGTTAAAATTCATGGTCTTCCTTTTATTTGTGACACTATGTTATTTAGCAAAAAAATAATCCTTATGATGAAGCCTTTCGATCGGTATGATAAAGCTACAGGTTGATTATTTTTCTCATGTAACGGGTTCGATTCCCGGTTCAACCATGTAATTATTTAAATATCTATGAATGCAGTTTAAATTGTTTTTTAAATTCAAATAATGTCTTATTTCAGTAAAATGTTCCATCTACAATATTCAAGGTACTTTCCCTCCATGTGGCATATCCGTGGGACGCCCTGTATATGCTAGTTGCGCTGTAAACTCTGCTTGCGCCATGCAGGATTTTGCGTGACGTCAGTGTGATTCGTAGCTCGCATGTGGCAATGTAGATGCCGCCACAGGTCTAATAATCTTCTTTTAGACTTTCATAAAATGTTTTGGTACCTTTTAAAATATCGACACTTTTACAGTCTAAATAGGTAATTCAAATAAGTTTCATGGGAGATACTCGGTGACTCAAAAACCTTTCTTTGTTTTAATATATTGAATTAAAGTTAAAAAAGTTTTGAACTGCTTCCCTGTGCTTCCTCTAGCGATATTTATAACAGCACATAGTTTCAAATTAACTCAATAATTCGTTAATTCGTTGTTAATAACTAAAATAGAATATCAGTAGATATTTAATTATTGAGCACGTGCCAATTCAGAGGATATCAAATATTCATCGACGTATGAATATTGGATATTCCTATTTCGCTGTATGCGTTTTGCGAGGTGGTTCAAGTTAAGAACATTCGCACTTTAAAGAAAAAAAAGAATGTTCAAAAGAAAATACTTCTCCCATCGTGTAACTGAATAAATAATCTATTCAAATAATTAATTTGACAAAAATGCAGTTCGACATGTTGATATATTTTCCACTATTACTGCTAAATGTAATCGAAAGCTTGATTGGCTTGATTTACATGTAGGCCCTCAAATACTATGAACATAATTTAATAGGCAGATATTGTTTACAGGAATAAACAACGATACATACAATGATGTATACATCAATAGAATATATAAATTAGAAACATTCTGACGATAAAACATTTCATGTAATTTATTATTACTTTGGGAATAAACACTTTTGAGGCAGCTGGCTGTCCATCCGTTTCAAAGTAATCAAAGGACAATATGAATATTAATTAAATCTTTGTCCTAGTACGTTGTTAAAAGGATGTAAGGGATGAATTGTAAGTAATTACTATTTAATAGAGTCACTGTTTGTGCCATCACGTAGAACGCCCTCGAAAGTTGTGATCCATATCGTGTCAACGCTTTGTGATATCTTTTATTCTGTCGAATACGTTGTAGAAAGTAGGAGAGAAAGAAAAGACAAAAAAAAACTTTGTTTTCTTGTTAGAGGTAGTTTTCATTATCTAAGTAGGTATGTATTATAGTATCACATTAGCACATTTTAGCTATAATGGTTTTATTTACGAAATTGTATATAAACAAATTGTGTGAAACGATCTCTTTCTTCCCATCCGAAAAGCAAAATTCCGAAAACAAAAACATGGCAATAATTCTTAAACCGTTCTGAAACCTTAACTCTAAACGCCTATCATTCGGAAATTGGAGCAAACACAAATTGAAGGAATTCGGGCCAGTGTCGGAATAGCACACCAATACCCTAGGCTCTATGCAATATGCAAAAATCTCTACAATGCCGGCTCTTTAAGCATATTATTAAAATATTTTGCGAATATGATCGCAAATCATGCGTTACAACAGATTCCTCGTGATATATTTTTCAAATATTGGAATCTTTTATTGTTTGGAGCTCGCCAGTGGGAAAATACTGGCCACTTGTGTCGAGAAATCATTTTATGTTCACTTTTTGAAATGTATTTCGATGTTATAAAGTAACAATCCTTTCCAGGCAACATTACAGTGATTTTTATTGTCATTGCAATAAGGTTCCTGTTGAGTTGTTTTCATTGAAAAGTTTGTCAAAATCACAGTAATCCTTATTATCGTTACAATAAGGTAGCTATTGGGTACAATAAGGTAGCTGTCAGAGGTAAAATAACGGTGAACAAGATGAGTTACCCGGGCTCAATATTGGTAATATAAAAGCAAGGCAATTGCCCGTTTCCAAATTACCTTGCTCGAGCCAGCCCGCGCCGCTGAGCCTGTAGCTTTAAATTCGACTCCTAATTAAAATAATTCCAATCCAGCCTGTCCCTTACTGCCCTCCCCCAGCGACACTCTAAGCCGAGGTCCGTAGCCCACACGAGGTGCCATTAGCGTGTAGTCACTTAGTTTATAAGTTTTTTAAGCCCTGGCTGGGGGCCTTAATTTATTAAGGTAACCACAGGCATGTCCGGTTAAGCAGCCGACAACCTCCTAGGTTGACCTGTGAGAAGCCAATCCCAAAGAAATTACTTCAAATTAGTCACGTCCCAACCAGTGACGCGACTACACGTCACTATCAGTCGAAATTCTCGGCATTTATTTTTGACGAAAATGCCTTCCTGTATCTATTGACTATGTACAAATTACACTACTACTGTGAGAGAATCGAAAAACTTTACATTTAATGCGTAAGTACTATATTTTTTTATTTTAATATAAAATGTTTTTGTTTTGCAGTTGTAGGTACTGTCATTTTTCACGAGTCCGCTTAGGGCAATAATTATGGTACCAGTTTTTAATATAAACTTTTTTGGGTATTTTTTAAAATATTATGATAATAATTTTATATAAAAATCATGTCATTTATTCCTTTATAATAATTAAATGTGTAATGAATATTCAACACATGTATTTAATATGAAGGGTTAGATGACATAATTATATTTATACCAAACCATAAGCATAATATTTGAAAAATACCCAAAATTATCGCTTTTCCTTTATTTTAGATCGCCTAAAAACGGACGGATGAGGGTAAAATGGTTAAGAATAATTAGGACGCAAAGGAGTGAAGATGATTGAATGCCAACAATGCAATCATTTATAGTTCACTTGCTTTTGCCCGCAGCTACGTCCACGTAAAGGTCGGATGTTATTCCACAGGAACTTACTTCCGCGATTCATAATATCCCAGGTCATGGCCTATCCGCATGGCTTTCAACCAAATCTGTTCCGCCGTTACGGCATGAAAAGGTAACAGAATCAAGAACCCCAACAGTACCCCGGATCCCTGGATTTCAAGACACGGACTATGACTATATTATTGAAAAGAAGTACACAAAAAAAAACAATATTATATGTTAAATTTAAAATCAGACCCTATTTTACCCCCTTGGGAGATGATTAATAAAAAAAACGCTGGCACACGTAATTATTTATTTCTTACAGAAAGCATAAATTTGAATTTTATCAACCCTTACGAAAGTGGGGTTTCACATGAAAACTTTCATCCCCTATATCCCTTTAGGATTATTTTTGACCTAAAAAGTGACCTACGTCCTTTTCCAGGATGCGATCTACCTCCTTGGCAAATTTTATCGAAATCCGTTCAGTGGAAAAAGTAACATAAAGACATACAGACAGAGTTACTTTCGAATTTATAATTATTATTAGTATATTAGTATTAGTATGGATGTTCACATTATTTATTTTGAAAATAATAGTACGTTACTGCAGCGGCCGACAACAGAGGCAATGATGGACGAACGTGAAAATGTTACGTTATTCCGTCAATGCCTGGTTGTGGCCAAAGCTTGTATAGTACTTTTACTCAAAAAATGCACGAAAATTCAAACTAAGTAAATCCTAATCAAAGACTACAAAAGTGTACTGGCAACTAATCCTAATTTCCTAATCCTAACTAATATTATAAATGCGAAAGTAAGTTTGTTTTGTTTGCTTGTTACCTTTTCACGCCTAAACCACAGAACCGATCATCCTAAAATTTTGCATATACGCATTCAGGTGTACAGAAACGGACATAGGGTACTTTACATACCGAAAAAAGGTACTGTTCTTGAAGAAAACAACAATAACGTTCTAATACTACTAGATGGCACCAGGTGTCTTTCGAATCATGGTCATGATTCGAATAAATCAAAAAATAAAATGATTGAATGAATGATTGATTGATTGATTGTTTTTTTTTTTTTATTTGAATAATTCTTTCGAATTATATTATTTTAGATACTTTAGATTTTTAATTTAAGTACCAAATACATTTTGTGAGTCTAGAGTGTCGATAGACCGGGTTTTTCATCCTCCTAACTACGAGTATAATTCCCCGAACAACCCGAATGGGTTGTCAAATTCTAAATTAACGCGAGTGAAGCCGCGGGCAAAAGCTAGTTAATTAGAAACATCACAAACAAAGACGAACAACGATAACTTTTCTCGCGCCAATATGTTCATTTGTTTCTTTTTCACTTTATACAGCTCTATTTGCTAAGCCAGTTCGAGATTTAAATAAAATCCTCCACTAAATCTTAATTCCTCCTTGGTTGCCATGGGTCGAAGTAAAAAGTTCGTTCCATTTTTAAATTACACGACAGGTATGAGCTTTCATAGTAATTTATTCGGCCACTAAACACGACAGAGATGGATTTTCATACTAACGTTTCCGGCCGCTGCTATTGCTGGTTCTTGATAAAATAATGCTCGAATTTACAAACATGTTTGGGAAAATGATTTCGTATTCACATTATGTCTTGTTTTATTATTTTAATAAGGTACCTACAATAGTTCCGAAATACAAGGCGAATTTTTGAGATGGGGCAGCAAGGGCAGCTACCTTAATCGTTGTAGCTACAGGAAAACAGTCTTCGCAGACTTTTCTACACTTTTTTGAGAAATTTTGATTTAAATTCACAGATTTAAAAACAAAAATGTACAGTCAGCAGGAAAATGAGCAATATTCACAACAAAAAAAAAATTATGCCAGTTGATCATGTTTCATATAAGGATCCTCTATTGGGCCAACTGAGGTTTGAGTACTAGAAAAGTCAGACATGGCAAAAAACTTTTCCCATACATTTCGTAGGAAATGAGACTACGACTTGAGCTTTTGTTTACGGTTTTACTGATGTGTATGTTTCAATTTTTGCCGGTCTAATTAAGTTTCGAAAATGCTAACGTTGAAACATATCTTTCCCACGCGTTTCGATAGCAAATGGTCCATTTAGAATTTACCTACTGTTTTTTTCAAAGATTTTTTCTCATTTATTTCAGCTCGAAATACTAATCAGCCCAGTCTAGCCTAGTCTATATACATAGTGGCGAATAAGTTATCACATTAATTAAAACCACTTATTCTACATTACGTATTTTAAACACAAATAATTAATAACAATTATCATTCTAGCCGTGAGACCTTCTTTTTTTCGCTTTAGTATTCAACAACATTAAACTTAATTTGTGATTATTTGGGAACATTACCATGAAGTTTGTGTTGAATTGTTGATACCATCGTCCTGTGCGTGTCTAGTGCCTTATTATAAAGGGTGGTTTATTTCACGCTATATTTGATTGTTTTATTATTTTAACACACTGATAACAACTTGTAATAACTGCTGTACTATTAATTGAATGTGACAATCAGATATCGGATATTCGGATGCGTATTTACCTAAAGTTATGTTTCGCTGTGAAAGTATGGAAGCGGCTTCTTAATATTTTTTTTTTGTTTTGAGAAAAAAATTAGATGCTATATGTGAATGTTTAACCTCCAATGCAAATATGTGTATGTAGGGTGTAAGAGGAGGGGTGGTGTGTGTTAGTTAAAACAAAAAAAAAACATAAATTAAAATAATTATTTTATTACATTAAGTACTACTTATATCCTGATTGGGCGTAAATATTTCGATCGCTATGATCTGGTTCGGTTTCGTCACTGAAATCTGACGTTAGCGGGATTATTTAGATACAAAAGCGCATTCCATATTAGCCATCATCTCAACTTTAGGTGAATATGCATCCGAATATCCGATCTCTAGTGATAACCAGAGGTCGGAATTAGGTAGAGTTATTTATGCACTTGCATCGAAATGTTGATATTAATATGGATCTTCCCGGGATTTCTAATAGACAATCCCGTGTGACCAACAATATTACAAATAAATAATAATAAAATCCTCAGAGATTTAAAAGACACACACACAACACACAACCAACACAAACACAACAACACAACACACACACAACAACACACAACACACAACACACAAACACACAACACACACACAACACAACACAATCAATCAATCAATTTTTTTGTGCGGATGTGGCAACACTGCGCGTGTGCGCATCTTTGATGTAAATTTGGCAACGTCACGCGTGCAGTGGTTTAAATTGTGTAAAAGTAAATAACTTTTTATTCAATTGATCACGGGATTTTTCTGCTCTTCAAAATTAATCCCGGGATTTGGGGCATATCCACTTTATTCTTTCGTTGTATGAAATCAGTGTAAGTACATAAATAACTCAACCTAATTCCGACCTCTGGTGATAACCTAAGCGCCACTCTGTTTAAGACCACGAATAAACACCAAAATACAAAACCAAGGTACTATCTAAACCAGATTAACATACTGCACTCCAGTATAAAGTCGGTGAAACACGAGTAGGTATTACACGTCTTGTCAATACGATCTGAGAGCGTTACCAACTCAAAGTCACAATGACAATAACGTTTGAGGATTACCACTAAACCCGACTAAAAGGCTTTTGTGTACCTACGTAGGTATGTGTGGATATCGTATGCATTGAGCTTTAAGGATCTTTCAAACAAGCGCGACGCAAATCGCACACGACACAAAGGCACCACTCGTCGCGCGACAGGTGGTGCCTTTGTGTCGAGCCTGTTTGAAGGAACCTATAGCTGGAAACAAGATTTGACTTGAGTTAATGTTTTGAGTCCTTACTTAAATTGTTTAGTCAAGTCAAATCTTGTTTCAAGTCTTAAATAGTATCGAGTTTTTACTGGCAGATTTTTTTTCTTTCTTACAGCAGACTATACTGCTTAACCCTCTTAATAAAGAACACAATTGTCTATATACCTATTATGATCTAATGCTCTCTTTTTTATAAAAAAAAACCAGACAAGAGATTTAGTGACTGTTAAGGTACACAACTGAAAGCACCGAATTAAGTACGTTACTCGTGCAAACTTTTCTGTCACACAGACACATCTATTCTGTATGTATAAATAAAATGTAAATACTGTTCGTTGATAAGCGCATTATTGGAGAACGGCCTAGCCGATTTTTTGTTTTAAAATTTTCGTAATAGTCTGACTTAGGTTTTCATGGAAAGAAAAACGTGTGCGATTGGGGGATGCCCGTCAGAAACGAAGTTTCTTATGCGATACCGTCAAACAAGCCAACTTTGCCAATCAAGGTATCTTTGCCCTAAAAACAATTTGTAAGCAAATCCTCTAACATAAGAAACAATTTTAGTTTTATGGCAACATTTATTATTTGGGTGGAAAGTTGATTATATTTGTGGCAACACTATCTAACGCATTCGTTCCAAAGTTCATTTAGTAACTTGTCAGAACTTGTCGAGTGCGGTGTGTGTTTTTGCGGGCAAATTTCCTAAGGAAAGTGTTTGTGGATTTTACCTCATGGCGAAAACACAGGTAAGTGTATTTTACTGTATGTTATAGAATATCAGTTGTTGAGTATTTTAAATATAGTTTCATTATTCAGGACTTTATAAATCAAAACTTCTAATGATGGGCAAAGTTACCCTAAACTATTCAGACCCATCCATGCCAACATTGCCCGTTATCAAAAAGCACTCAGGGTTGTCACTTTTAGTTATTTTGTAACAGGTTGAATTGACGCAAAACTACAGAAACAAAACATCAAACACCTCAATTACATATTTCTTAAGTTAGGACTTTAAAATAAAGTACTTAATTTCTTATGTTATAAATTAGATTAGTACCTCTTACGGGGTTATCGTACTCATCATTAACTCATCAATAAAATCAGCTGTTCCCTACATTTTGACGAGTTACGCGAACATAAATGTAGGGAACAGCTGATTTATTTTTCACGATTTCAGGTTTGGCTCCATAGTAAAAGTTGTTCATAATGATGAGTACAATGACCCCGTAAGAGGAAAATCAAAGATTAAAATTTCACCCAGTATATGTATAGAGGTGAAGTTTGTGATTGTATGTTTGTTTGTGTATAGGGATAGGATATGGGGTTTATTTCATTAGAGTAGATTATCCACCTAGCTTTAATTTTATTGTTATTTTTAATTTCAGAAAAACAAACACAAGTCTAGAATTAGATCAAGAAAGCCAAGACGTGAAATTGGGTCCCGAGCGTATAAAAATTACTCCGACGTGATGTTAAAGCTTGCCTGCGAAGCAGTTGCATCTAAACAAATATCGTCAAGAGATGCTGAGCGACAGTTTGGTATCCCACGACGTACCATAATTAATAAAGTAAAAAAATTACATTCAAATTCTGTTGGGCATCCTACGACACTGACAAGTGAAGAAGAAAATAAAATTGTGAGAGTCTTGCAAGCTTCAAGTGATTTTGGATCCCCCCTAACTAAACTCGATCTAAAGTTATTGGTGCATGAATATTTAAGAAAAAATTCTCGAGAACTTGTGTTCAAGAATAAAATTCCGGGAGATGCGTGGGTGCAGGGTTTTTTGGCTAGACACGCAGATGAATTGAGTGTAAGAACTACTCAAAATATAACGAAAGCGAGAGCGGAAAAGGGACCACAAGAAATAGCTAGTTACTTTGAGAATTTAAGTATCACTTTGAAAGACATCCCAGCAACGAACATTATTAACTTTGACGAGACCAATCTCTCCGACGACCCCGGATCTTCTAAATGTATATTTCGACGCGGGGTAAGATATCCAGAAAGGATAGCTAATTCCACAAAGGGAAATATGTCACTTATGTTCACAGCAATTGCGAGCGGTCAATGCTTGCCTTTATATGTTGTCTATAAAGCAACAAACTTATATTCAGAATGGATTACTGGAGGCCCACCTGGTACTCGATACAACTGCACAAAATCAGGATGGTTCGATAGCGCCATGTTCGAAGATTATTTTGAAAAGATAATTATTCCATGGGCACAAGAGACTCTAGGGACTAAAGTTGTAATTTGTGATAACTTATCTAGTCACTTAAGTGTGAAAGTAGTAGAGTTATGCGAACAATGTAACATCAAGTTTATTTTCATTCCTCCAAGGTCAACACACCTCACGCAGCCTCTTGACGTTGCATTTTTTGGGCCGTTGAAAAAGGCTTGGCGAAAAATCTTGTACCAGTACAAACTCAAAAATCCAAACCAGACAACACTGAACAAAAAACATTTCCCCAAACTGATCGCTGAATTAACGGAAGCTATTAAGTTGAATGAGGATAAAAATATTAGGAGTGGTTTTAAAGCATCGGGAATATTTCCACTAAACCCACAAGAAGTGTTAAAAAAGATCCCAGAGATGCAAGAGGAAATACTGTCGTATGGACTTGATCTGGCACTGATAGATTATTTAAAAGAAACAAGAACGCCAAAACCGATGGAAGTTAAAAGAAATAAGAAAGTCAAATGTGAGCCAGGAAAATCGGTGACAGTTACTGATTTGAATATCATTTGTGGCAAGAAAGATACATTGAAGGGTAATACAAAAAAGAAAATGAACAAAAATAAAATACCTGAAACTGTTTTATGTTTAAATGATCAAACTGGTCTATTTACTTATATGAATCAAAGTACAAATAATGATCAAGAGTTTGAAATTCAGAGTCCAAACGAAAACTCAAATGATGAAAACAGACAGAAAACTCTAGAAGAACAGTCAACTCTAATCTTGAAAACTCCTGAGACCCTTAACAAGTATTGTATTGCTACTATTAACTCTTTCTTGTACCCATCTGTGGATAAAGTGATGTATACGAATGATTTCCAGATTTCGGAACTTGCCACTAGTAGTAGTAAATATCCGTTAATGTCTAAAAATAATGATAACTTATCCAATTACATACGAGAAACAGAACCCATTGCTGGGACAAGTGGAATTTCTAAAAAAATAACTACACCCAAAATAACTATACTCTCCGATGTGATAATTAAGGCTGCAAGGCCAACTTCAGCTGTCCGTTTTTTGAGTGAGGTTTCTGAGACTGAAAATACGCTATTTATGGCTAACTGTGATCGAGATTTGCCAAAATGTCTGCAAGGAAAGGCGACCAAAAGTCTGAAAAAAATTAAGAAGGAAAACACTGATACAAAAAGAACGAAAATCATTAGAAAAAAGAAACAACGAAAGAACTCTAAAGGAGAAAAGAGAGCACAAGAACTTGTTTCTGTGAAACGTAAAAAGAAACAATTTATTTATGATTCGAGTTCAACTTCTGCAGATTCTACTATTGAATTAGATGACACAGATAATTCAGACTACGAAACATTACATAGCTATTACATCTCTGAATGTCTAAAAGATCAGGAAGAAAAAGAAAATTTGGAACCTACAGATATTCCAATTGATTTAACGGAATGTGAATATTTTGTTGAGGACCAAGAATTAAAAGAATGTGATTGGGTTATAGTTCGATTTGCTACAAAAAAGAGCTTGAAACATTTTGTTGGCAAAGTATTATCAATAATGGATAAAAAACCCACAATTAAATTTTTACGTAAGGTAAAACAATCTAAGTCTGATAAAGGAACTACGTTTACGTACCCAACTGTAGATGACATTTGCACCATACAATATTTAGACGATATTATTTCGGTTTTGCCTGAGCCAATGATATCTAGACGTGGTCAAATAATATTTAATGTCGATTTTAGAGATATGAACATACAATGAAACTTATGTTTTAGATAAACCTACAACAAATAATTTAAGACTCCTTATATCCAAAGAATAATTTGATTAGTACTTAATGAAACATATACCTACTTATTTTTTAATAAATATTATTGTTAAGTTTAGATAGAGCTTTAAATTTATAGACTTTCTGTCGGCTGATAGTTGAGACTGATTGGGCTGCTAGTGCAATATCAGCGGAAAATGATTCCCACATTGCTAGTGCCATATCCTACGAAACGGAAATGACACTAGCAATATCTGAATCATCTTCATAGAATAGAATACTCTCTCTCTCTTCATACTGATTAAGATTAAACTATCGGCCAATAGAAAGTCTGTAGTCTGCGGGAGCCTTACCTACAACTTCAACTAGGGGTAGTAGCGATATTGTAATGTTAAGAATAGTACTATAATTTATAACAATGTTGATCGATAGTATCTGGCTGAATATTGTTATAATCCTAGTTTTGATGTGATTTATCTACTAATTGTGATTTTGTTCCTCATAGGCTCTAGAGCTTATATAATGTTATAAAAGGTTTTTATTACTGTGTCTTACATTAGATTAAAGTTTTCTTATTTACTTACTTGTTGATCAGTTTTACTGGTGATCAAGTCATTGCGTTGAACGCTTATTAATCTCATTTCTTTGATTTAGCATGTACAGCTTCAAATTGATGTTATTGAAGTGTTCAGAACAGAACAAGGTATTGATTAATATTATTATTATTGACTGAATATTGTTACGATTCCTAGCGGTGATTTTGACTGTTTGTTATATACCATGTGATGTGATTTATCTACTAATTGTGATTTTGTTGCTCATGGGCTCTATGCATATGGAACTTATAAAAGATTTTTATTATTGTCATTAGGTACTTACTTGTTGATTTGTTTTGCTGTTGATTCAAGTTTGGACATATATTGATCTCATTTTTTGATATAGCATTTACAGCTTAAAGCTGACTTTATTGAAATGTTAAAAATAAAACAACGGTATTATGTCGAATTGTCGACGAAATTGGAATAAACATTTAATTTTGAACACAATGTTTCATTTAATTACCATTTTAACGTCTATTCATATGCACCCAACACCCACAAAAGAAAAGTGAAAATAACATTTATTTAATAATTTTACAGGAATGTGACAACCCTTAAAATCTTAAACCGTTTGTTGGGCCTTGTATGGAAAAGGGGACTAACCGCTAGGTAACATTGCCCACTGTTTTTATCACGAAAATATTTAAACTACAAACAGTATTTTAAAACTTAGGTCAAGATTGCCTTAAATTGTAGTCGTGGTGCTTTCTACGTATTTATAAGAGCTTGATTTGCGTCAAAAATCGAAGTGGGCAATGTTGGCTACAAGTCCGGATTATTTTGCCCACCATCAAAATCGAACAAATCATGGTTTAAATTTTATTTTTTTAATATTTTACATAGGAAATGCGTGCTTATGGTCATATAGTTGTAGTAAATGAAAAAATATACTTAAGTCCCATAGAAAAAACTTGTAATATATTCGATTTTCTTAAAAAAACGGGCAAAGTTGGCTTGTTTGACGGTACTCGCAAAACGGCACGCATGTTAAAAAAAAAAAACAATTGCAGCCGCCATCTTTCATTTTCATTTTGACTTCACTATCGGCTTTAGCGACCCTTGAAAACCATGAAAATGACACACATGACGAAAATTTGAAATTTTTCGCAGCCGCCATCTTGGTTTTTCATTTTGACCAAATTCACACTTTTTTCCTCTTTTAGTTTCTCTCTTTAGAAAGTTGTATTGAGGGGGCATAAAGCTTTTTCGTTACGTGATGATTTCTACTAGTCAACTCCTACCGCAAGCCGCGTTAAAGAACTTCGTTCCAAAAATTTGAAAATTTTCCCGAAAAAATTAAATTCGGGAAAAAAAGAAAGTGCTTCTTTCTATGGGATTTTTGTATGAATTATTGTTTGGACATAACAACGTCTGCGGGTCAGCGAGTTTTTAAGTAAAAATAACTCAAATAAACGTTTAAATAGAGGTAACTTGACATAACTTAAAAATATAAACATGTAAATTTGTTAGGAAATACATGAACTTTTTCACAACTCGCGGCGATAAACATAAAGACCGATCTGTCAGATATAAAAATATGTTAATGTTACCCTCTTCGCGTATGAAACTACATTCCAATAGCCCCTATGTAATGTCCATAAAAATATTTAATAAACTACCAGATGCAATAAAGGATGAAATCAGCGATACGACATTTATAAATAAGATCAAGCAAATATTAATTAAAAAAGCGTACTACACAATAAACGAATACATACATGACAAAAAAATTGATTTAACACAAACAGACACCATACACAGTTAGTCAAGGATACATTCATACAGACATAGATAAATATTATAATATGACATTATGTTTAATTTTATTGACCTTATCAAACAATTATTATTAACGGATCTCAATTAATGATAAGAACATACTTAAATTTTTTTGTTTGTTACTTTAATTTGTTATTTTAATTTTATCTCTAATTTAATTTTATTCGATTTTATTTGATTTTTAATTTTATTTTATTTGATTTTATGAACTAATTTTATAATTTTTGCTGTGCCCTATGTCAGGGTCCGTAATTGTACCTTAGCTTTAAGCCTTTATAACACCTTATACCTACATTATGGAATGCAAATAAAGATATGAATATGAATATGAATATGAACTTTTGTGCTATAAGAATAAAAGGTGAACAGTTTACTGTTCAAGTTCAAGTTAAGTCAAGTTCAAGTTATTTATTTCATAACAAAAATACATTTGTGTCGAAATATTTGCACAGTAGGTACACAAAAAGAAGCAACATAAACAATTACAATATAAGTAACCTCGTTCCTCACCGATCATCGAAGTTAGAACGTCTATCCAAATTCAAAACACTAACTTTACAAACATTAACATTCTCATTGATCATACAGAACAAAGTCCCTAGTAAAATGCTACAAAATACATTTAATGTCGAAATATTAGATATAAAAAAACAACATTTATAACAAAGTCAAAGAGCAATACTTAATTTAATTTAAATTTAATACTAGTTTTAAGATTTTTGTCAATAGAAAATTCGTCAATGCTGTAATACGCTTGTGCGCTTGTGCGCTTGTGTACCGATTATACTACTATTACAACAGCTAAGTACTCAAGTAACTTTAACTATAATCACTTACAATATACATAAGCTGGTAACAAACATTCTGATATAGGAGCACTTAAAGTTAGGTGCTTTTTCTGTTAAACTCCACAACGTGTACAACGACTCGTTTGAATAGTGCTTTCAGCTGAATTCGCGCGAGCTAATTTCAGAGCTAACATTGTAAATGCAGTCCTGTTTAATATCTGCTTATAGTATTCAATAGTTTTTTGGATTGTGTATGATTATGTGTATTAAAATAGAATGCATTCAATTATAGCATCCACGAGTGGTAATGCTTAAATATAGGTTCAGTGCGTCCTAGGTAGGTAGTCAGAAAAATGTATTGTTTAGCAAAATGACACCCTACGTCAATTTGCCATGTCATAGTCATGTCATACTACTGTCAAAGAATAGAATAGAATACTCTTTATTATGTACACGATAATAATTAGATATAAATATAGAAATTCAAAAATAAAGCGGAAAAGAGTCAAAGAATGGCAGCTTCATTTTGAACATACGACGATTTAAGTGGGTAGTCTATTTATTTAACAATTAATTTCCCTGACTTTGCCTAGTCAGCAAATAAATTAACTTAAAATAAAACAAATAATGACTCAAAATAAAAAAAAAGAGAGAGAATGATAAGGAGTTTACAAATTCAGTACCGGCTTAACCCTAAAATGGTCATCTATAAAACGTACAAACTACCAAATGGTAGACTACCGGATCTTATCATTAAAGAAATCCGCTTCCCACACTTTTTGGCTCATAAATTACGTATCAGCACATCCTGCCCCCTATTCTAATAAATCTCGGCGGTTTCTTCCCCGGGGTCCGGGTAAAATCCCGGGAATAGTGCGGTGATAATCTCGGGGATGAAGGATCCAATGATGTAATAGAATAGTCGTAAGATTAGGCGTGATGTTTAAAAGTAGAAAACGATATGGACGGGTGGATAACGGATTTAAATGCTTTGAAATTGATGGAAAACTACAGTCTGCTGCTGCAAGCTGCCTTCTTCCCTTGATATAGGACATGGGAACAGCATTATTCTTATATTGTTAGTTTGAAATGAAACCAATATTCGAGGCACACAATAAATTATGTAATGCCCATATTTTATTAAAAATAAATAATAGTTTAAAAAAACAAAAAAAATACGCTTTTATAGAACATCCAACAAAAAAATTGAGAATAAATTATAATAAATTTGATTTCAAAAAAATTGTGTAAGAAAAAATGATTTTATTGTAAAAAAAAGCGTGGGGTGCTTTTCAGGATATTATCAAAATAACCCTTCTACTCATATCTGTTCATAAAATATTTATAACTATTGATACCATACACCCCACGCTTTTTTTACACTAAAATCATTTTCTTACACAATTTTTTTGAAATCAAATTTATTAAAATTTATTTTCAATTTTTTAGTTGGATTTTCTATAAAAGCGTATTTTTTTAGTTTTTTAAACTATTATTTATTTTTATTTTTTTAGTTGAATTTTATATAAAAGCGTATTTTTTTAGTTTTTTTAAACTATTATTTATTGTTCATTTTTTAGTGATTATTTAGCAATAGGTGATCGGCGCGCCAAGTAGTTCCCTTTATTGGTCTTGACGCAGACACTCCGGGTATCAGGAAAACAAAAATTCGCTAATCCTGATTATCCTAGTAAGGATAACGGGTCAAACTGTTTAAAATATTGAATTGTCATTGGTCCTTAATAAGTATGCCAAATTTCGAGTTAATCCGACGTTTTGAAGGGGATCAAAATCATGTTCGAAGATTCCGTTACATACTAACATACGTATGAAGCTAATAAAAGCGTATTAAAAAAACATTAATTTCTGAGGAATTCAATTATTGTTACATTACTTTATAAATCGGGGGTACGTAGACACGTCAATAAGAATATATTCATTACTAGCTATGGCCCACAACTTCGTCTGCGTGTTTATATTTCATAATTTTTAAATAAAATATTCAGTATGAAAATAGCCTTACCTACACAAACAGCGCACTTACACCTACAGTTACTTTTTTATAATTACCAACTTGTTCCTACTTCTTCATTTATCCTTTTATTACCTATTAGCTTTTTCCAATAAACATCTGCTTATATACATTGTCAATATGCTGACTCATTTTAAACGGAAGGCCCTGTCTCACAGCTTTTTTTAACTAGTACAGGATACATGATCTCTTCCACTAAAGTTAGGTACAGTATTGTATTGTATAGTTTTTGCTTATCAATAACTGGTGGAAAAATAATCTGTGACACTGCTTTTAGAACAATAACAATTATTATTAATATCTCCTTTATTTCATTGTATACATATAAATTATATTTGTAAATATTAGAATATAAAGAATATAAAACATTTAAAAATATAAATATACTCTGTATGTTTATCTCATATTCATGAACAAAGAGATTATTATTAAAAAAATAAAACGGCATTATTCATTTGCAAATGTCGCTCTACACTCGTGGGTTCGCGTATTCGTGCGAATGTGAGTGACCGGCATTAGAATGAATTAGGTATCTCAAAAGACAAATATTGCTCAAACTGTGTGCATCTCTATTGTAGTGTACTAACACGTGTGCTCCTTAATGAAACAAGAAACAAATGAATGCGTTTATTATCAAACGTTCTGTTCTTATTGTACATCATATCCCTATGATCTTCCAAGTACGTCTAATATGCCTGAACGATTATGAACTCAATCACAGTAGTTTGTTGTACCTAATATTATAGGAGGTCCTTGAACTTTAAAGCTGGTGGCAGACCAAAAGCTACGCTAAGTTAGTTTAGCATAGCTCGCATATCTGAGGTAATTTCTCATACCTACTTGTGGGTAGGCCGCAAACTATGAACAAAAGTATGAAAAATTACTTTAGGTATTTAGGCGAAAAATTATGCGAGCTTAGTTAAATATATGTGTATCAACTTATTTGTAAGTTTTATATAGGAATCTTGTGCTTTACTCACGATTTCATTGGGGTTGCTTGACTTCGTACCAAAGTCACTGATTGAAAATTTCCGTACTCAGGCTGTCACCAGCTTATGGAGCCGTACCTAAAAATAATAAATGAACGTTGTAAATAAAACTGACCATCATCATGTCCTGCCTCGCTTTTTTCTATCTATGTTGTTCAGCTTCCTGTCTATCTGGATACCTGTAAGCTGAATACCAGTAATAAAAGTATTTTTATATAATATAATAATATGACGGAGAAGGTACGGTCACCAAAAGTGATAAGTAACCAGGGTCATTGGATATAGTTGAAGTTTAGTAAGAAACCAAAGGACTTTTCCGAATAAAATTAATTTAATGAATAGAAAACAAACAGTTAATTTATCAAATTAAATTTCATTCAAAAACATCCATCGGTTTCTTACTAAAATTCAACTGTGTCCGACGACCCTGGTTATTTATCTCTTTTGGTGACTGTACGTCTCTCTCTCGTTACTATCAGCCATTTATTTTAACTACTGTGGGCGTACTTTGAGTAATGTTGGTTATTGCGCAATAGAAAAACCGTTTGCAGGTAAAATCAAATTTGTCGGCACGGTTGACGCAGTGGTTAAGCGATTGACTGCTGTGTTGCGTGTCGCGGGTTCGATTCCCGCACGGAACAAATATTTGTATGATCTACAAGTAGTTGTTCCGGGTCTGGCTGTTTGAGTATGTGAGTTTGAATGTTTGTAAACGCACCCACAATACAGGAGAAATTCCTAGTGTGGGGCAAAGTTAAAAAATAATAATAATTAAGAACAAATTAATCACACTAGCGAATCACACACTGTAGGTCGTCTGTAGGGTGCGGCTTGGGGATCGCCAGTCACTGATGCTAGGGACGTGGCGCTGGAAGAGTGGGTAATCACGACGGGTCTGGCCGTCCTCAACAGGGGTTCGACCTACACGTGCATGCGGCAGTGGGGTGGGTCCATAGTGGACGTCTCATTCGCTAGCCCCGTGGTCGCGCGCCGTGTCCGGGACTGACGTGTCGCGGTGGAGGTGGAGACGTTATCGGACCACCGATATATTCGTTTCGACGTCTCCACCCAGACCACGGTCGGCCGCAGTCCATCGGCCCCACAAAGGGACGGTCCACGCTGGGCGCTGAAGCGCATTGACAGGGAGGCTCTCGAAGAGGCCGCTATTGTGCAGGCCTGGAACAGGGAGTCGGCGACGAACGGACCCGTTGACGCCGAAGCGGAGGCGCTTTGGTTCCACGGGGCGATGACGCTTATGTGCGATGCGTCCATGCCCCGGGTCCGCAAACAGTCCGCAAGGCGCCAAGTGTACTGATGGTCTGCCGAGATCGCGCAACTGCGCATAACGTGCGTGGCGGTAAGGCGTCGGTACACTCGCTACCGAAGGAGACGTCGACGGGATCCCAAAGAGGAAGCTGCGCGGTATGAGGTGTACCGCGCGGCTAAGATGACTCTGCAGCTGGCCATCGGCGAGGCCAAGACACGAGGCAGGGAAGAGTTGCTCGACAGAGATCCGTGGGGGCGCCCTTACCGTATGGTTCGACAGCCACTTGTGCAGAGATGGGCCGCACCTGGACGACAACCAATTTGGTTTTCGGCATGGGCATTCCACAATAGACGCAATTATGCGAATAAGAGTCCTGGCGGAAGAAGTTGTATCTCGGGGCGGGGTGATGCTGGCGGTGTCCTTGGACATATCGAACGCCTTCAACACCCTGCCCTGGAGTTGTATTAGGGAGGCGCTGCGTTATCATCAGGTGCCTCCCTACCTCCGCCACGTAGTCGGGGCCTACTTAGCAGAAAGGTCTGTCACCTACAGGGGACGCGACGGCAGAGGCCGGCGCAAGATGTCGTGCGGTGTTCCACAGGGTTCGGTTCTGGGACCGCTCCTGTGGAACATCGGTTACGACTGGGTATTGAGGGGCGAGCTCCAGCCGGGGGTGAACTTGACGTGTTACGCGGATGACACGCTGGTTACGGCTCGGGGGAGCTCGCACAGGGAGGCAGCGTTGTTGGCTACGGCGGCGGTCTCACAGGTGGTGAACCGCATCCGGCGCCTGGGCCTGGAGGTAGCCCTCAGCAAGTCGGAGGCCATCACTTTCCATGGCCCCCGACGGGTGCCACCACCGGGATCACACATCGTGGTCGGGGGGGCCCGAATCACTGTCGAGTCTACCATGAAGTACCTAGGATTGGTGCTCGACAGCCGCTGGGACTTCGGCCCCCACTTTCGGCGGCTGGCGCCTAAGTTGATGGGCGCTGCAGGCGCGCTGTCAACGCTGCTTCCCAATTTGGGGGGCCCGAGCACCGCCTGTAGGCGGTTGTACGTGGGGATCGTGCGATCCATGGCCCTATATGGGTCCCCGGTGTGGGCAGCTGACCTGACGGCCCGCAGTATGCAGGCAGCCCCCTACTGCAGGTACATGATTGGTTCACTGCTAATAATTTAGTATTAAATGGGAATAAAACTAAATGCATAAGATTTGCTTTACCGAGTGTTAAAAGTAATGATTGTGACATAGTATTGAATAAAGAGAAACTAGAATTCGTCGATAAAACTGTTTTCCGGGGGATCACGCTCGACTCAAGGCTGCAATGGGGTCCTCATTTAACATCTCTTGCAGGACGGCTAAGTTCAGCAGCATATGCTGTGAGAAAAATCCGTCAATTTACTAATGTAGATACCGCGAGGCTAGTCTATTTCAGTTACTTTCATAGTATCATGTCTTACGGTATTTTACTATGGGGACGGGCTGCAGATATCGAGTCTATTTTTATTCTGCAGAAAAGAGCCATCAGAGCAATATATTGCCTCCGCAGGCGCGATTCTCTAAGGGAACTGTTTAAAGATATTAACATCATGACGGTACCTTGTCAATATATCTATGAAAACATCATGTACGTAAGAAAAAATTTAAATCTTTTCAGTAAAAGAGGTGAAAGACATAACTATATGACTAGAAATAGGGACCAATTAGTTCAACCAGGTTTCAGACTGGCTAAAGTAGACTCATCCTTCATGGGGTACTGTTTAAAATGTTATAATAAAATACCTCCCCACATACTCCAACTGAATGAAACAAAATTTAAATCTCGTATAAAACGCACACTATGCAGCCAAGCATATTATAAGTTGGGGGATTACATCGCTGACAAAGATGCTTGGCTCAACGCTGGTCCTGCTCCACAGGGGGGCATAAATTAATTGATTAACATTCGAAAATATTGTTGGAGCTGCTGAAGATTGTAAAAACAACAACATCTTTGCATTGTATAAATTCAATTTCTTAACAATGTATAATTGCATAGCACATGTGTGAGCACTATGTACCTACTATAAAGCCACCATTTACTAGGCTCGTCTTTCGTTGACTTGAATGTGCCCTGGCGGCTGAGAGTATGTCATGCTCACTCAAATGTTTCGCTGGTGGTGGCGTGTGTGTTGGATCATTAAGTTCCCTTCAAAATGGTTGAGCTGAATGGTGCTGATCCATGCGTCATGTTCGTGAACGGGCGCCGTCAGTAGGGACTGGTCAACTCTTGGCTGCCACGGCTTATTTTAATTTAAATTTATGAATTGTTTTTTTTTATCTTTTTTATTACGGATACTTTAAACGTGCACGTCTTTCTACATCGTTCTCACATTTTTAATTTGAACATGAATGATGTAAACAATTTGTTTTTTGTAACTATATATTGATTTAAAAGAGTGTCCATGGAGTTTCTTGCCCGTTCTTCTCCATAGGTACCTACTACGCTTTGGAATGGGCAACTAGCTTCATTTTTCTGACTGACTGACCCTTTGACAATTCAAAAGTGCCTGTAATTGGTTTATTTGAAATAAATGCTTTGAGTTTGAGTTTGAGTTTGAGTATCGCAGTGTTGCGAGTACCGCAAAGGGCGATGGCCGTCAGAGTCATCAGAGGGTATCGCACGATCTCCTACGAGGCGGCTTGCGCACTGGCCGGATCCCCGCCGTGGGACCTGGAAGCGAGAGCCCTCGCGTCACTACATCGGTGGCGCGAGGAGGCGCGGACGAGGGGCGTGGTACTGGTGCAGCAGCAGATCACGCTGCGCCGGTCCGAGCTCCGTGAGGTCTTGGTGGCGGAATGGCGGGACAAGCTTCTGCGCCCTACCGCTGGCCTCGTTACTATCGGGGCGGTCCGGCCGGTGCTCGACGACTGGCTCGGGAGGAAGCACGGCTCTCTGTCATTTAGGGCGACGCAGGTGCTCTCGGGGCACGGCTGCTTCGGGAGGTACCTGCATCGCATAGGCAGGGAGCCAGACGCTCGGTGTCATAACTGCGTCCATTGCCGGGAGGACACGGCGTGGCATACGCTTGCAGAGTGTGCAGCTTGGGAGGAGCCACGCCGTGACCTTGTATCGGAAGTGGGTAGCGACCTGTCGCTGCCGACTGTTATTAATTCTATGGTCGGCAGCGCAGCGTCGTGGGACGCGGTGATCTCCTTCTGCGAAAATGTCATGTCGCAGAAGGAGGCAGCGGAAAGGGAGAGGGAGATGTCGAGTGCTCTCCCGGCCCGTAGCAGGCGCACCGGGCGTCGGCAGAGGGCAGATAATGCCCTCTTCCGGCCCCCCTAAATGGGTCCAGGGACGGCGGACTCGGGGACGTCCGCCGCCCCCTATCATATAAGACCCGAGGTGGTGGCGCGTAATGTTCCACGCGCGCCTCTCTTTGACGTCGCGGGGGGAGTCAAACACCTCACTCCCCCCGTTTGACTAGACGGGGCCCGCAGAGGCGGGCCGGCACCAGTCGGGGGCTGCGTTGAAGAGTGCTTAAGTGTCCCCGTAGCCCCCGGTGCAAGTGTGCGAGGGAACACGGGGTGGTTTTAGTCAGTAAAAGTCTGACAGACCCTTCCGCCCGCCCCAGGGCGGAGGACATCCATGAGGATTTCCACCCCGTCAACAAAAAAAAAAAAAAGGTACACGACTACTATACGGAACGCGTGACAGTTCCTAAGGTGGAGGTACTGATCTCTTCGAAGACTGAATGGTAAGTGTCCATACGTCCCATCAGCGCTCCTCCATCAGCCAGGCTCTGTCATAGCACGAAGTTAGCCGAGTATGCAAGTCATCGCAAAGGTACTGCCACCTCCCGGAACTCGTGCTGCGCTTCGTTTAGTGTTCAACATAATGACCGTCTACGACATACATATATATTATCTTTTTATGTCTCGAAGATTAGGAGAAAAGGAGAGAAAACATCCATCTAAAGTTTTCTTCATAAGTTAAATAAAAACTATGATTTAGCCACTACGCAAATAAAATTCCCTTCACGATTCCCATACACACACAGCACCGACCCATCTTACGCTGTCCTTGAAACAGACCGCCAAAAAAAAACAATAACAAATTCAACAAGCGCCCATAAATCATACGTAGACCCTACGTAGTCCCTACGTACCCGAACAAAGCCAGTGGAACAATACGAGTTAAAATAAAAGAAACAAACATTTGTATTTTTTCTGTATAAGCCGGCCGATGCCACGCTGGTCACGTATGGGATGTATAAACGGTACACGGTAGTATAGACTTGTGTTTTGTAAGTCTGAAAGGATATGCCACCATTGGTTGAAGTTTATGGGGTTTCAAAGAGTTAGAAGTATGTGCTTGTAAGCCTCAAAATCAGAAGCAAGGTGCATCGTTACAATTGGTCTTTTCCTATGGAAAAGAGCTGGCAAGAAACTCAATGGAACAAGGATTAAGATTTAAAGTAAAAAAAAAATATTTTAATCACGGACGAACAAAAAATGTCCGACGGAACTCCGCTAAGATAAAACTGTGTCCCGTTTTTGCGGGGATATATTTATGTGTGAGTGTTGCCGTTTGCGCGTGTAATGGTGACCGTCGTCGTCGGCCGACTAATTGTGAATGTGTGCGTTCAGCGGCCTGTACGTACAGCGAACTGGCCGACTTGAGTGACAAAGTTTTTTGTTAGCGAGATTCTGTCCGACTTTTTTTGTTCGTCCATGATTTTAATATGAAAAATAGATAAGAGGTACAAAGTCGGCGAGTTCCATAACCTTTCCTGTCTGTCCTTGTCGCGTATTTTTTTCTAACTATCTTTGAGGGAAATACGCCTAGCACATTTTTTAAGGACCGGAACACATGTACCACAACCACATCACATCGCAGCGGCAAAATCTGGGCAAGCAGTGGTTACGTGTGAATAGTGTTGTTGCAGCTTCTTGCAGTTGCTTTGTGGTAACCACAAAATCAAATCAAATAGTTGACGCAACGTTGTGGTTGCGACGTGGCCGGCCGCTAGTGGGTGAACTCGCTGGTGGTTACGTTGGGGCTGCGACGTGGCCTTGATCTGCTCGGTATCGCCCACACGGTTGAATTTAACAGCCAAATGTGGTCCGTTGAAATAAACTACAAATTAGTATCTGTCAACGTGTTGTCGTTGTGGTATAGTTGTGGTTGTGGTGTGGTTGTGGTGTCGTACTTACATTAATTACTATATAATCAATTTTTACAGTCAGATTAATGGTTTCAAGGGTTTCAGTTTATCTATTTCAACAAACTTTAATGTTTAAACTTATATTTTTAAAAGGTCTTTTGTTAAGGTTAAATACTTTCTAAAACATTGACTTTTAAAACGTAAGCAACAATTTAATGGGCAGAACAAAAGGCCAGTGGTCCACAATAGGACTGGCTCGCAAGCACTGGAGTCATAGGGATAAGCGTATGCCCAGCAGTGAGATGATTCAGGATTACAGTATCAGTAACCTTATAAAATTATTTTTGTAAGCTTACTCTCCTTTACGTCCCAGTAGATACAAGAATCAAATAAAACACAGCATCAAAACTAATAGCTAGTAACATTTCAAACAAACTATGTAATAACTGTATCAAAATACAAACTACATACAGTAAATAACACAGACTTTTCTGAAAGACTAATAAAACTTCCAAAAATGAAAAATTACTGACGCAGGAAAAATGTAACATCTGCTAAAACGAAGCCATATTGGATTATTTGACAAGACAACTTTCATCTAGATTACAGAGGTAAGGCAAAGGTCCAAAGTTATACAGCCTAATGCGTAGGACCTAACATTTATTTTTGCTAGTTTTCCATTCTGGATTTTAGTTATGTAGATACCTATGCGTGTATTTTATGATTTCTGAGTCCGTATAAAATTCGCTGCGAGAAACATAAAATTATCACTTTGCTTATTTTTACAACCAGCCAGCATTTATTTAAACTTTTTGATAAATTTCTAGTGTTTCATATTTTTTTACATTCAAATGATTCGCATTCTTCGAATTTGAAAAGAATAAGAAAAAGCTTCCTTTGAAATACGTTTTTCTATCTTGCATTTGACAATAAAGAATAACAAAAATGAGATTTGGCTGTGACCGACAAAATATTCTTTGACTTTAATTACATTTTTAAAATACTTTTACCTACTCTCATAACGTAAAATTCGAATTATAAACGAAAAACGAGTTTATATTGACATACTTTATATAAACATTATACTGACATTTAAAAATAGAATCCTATTAGGTATATAACACTTTTTCTCGAACAAAATAATGTTATAAAACATATTTTTTTTACCAATACGATACAGGTTAAATCCAAGATATTAATATCACCAAGGAGTTTCCATAATTTTTTTTTTTATAATAGAACGCATATTATGCGGGGCGCGCCATTTTTACAGCATTACAAAAAAGTTTTGTTTCCAATTTTCACTTGTGTGTGGCAGCGCCCACTTTAGCGCATGCGCGGTAATACCAATTATTATGCAAGTTGCATAAACTACTTTAAGCTTTGAAGACGGGCCACTGAGAAAAAATGTTTCAAACATTCCGATTGCGTTGGACTATTCATTTTAATATTCTTTATCGAAATCTTAGAAAATAATAATTAGGTAAGCATAGATAATAAAATTGGACCTTTCACTGCCAACCGTACCTTTCACTGCTAACCTGCCAACCGTACCCAATTCTTCGGGGAAATGTTATGTTTCAAAAATTTACTCATTTCCTTTTGATACACTACACAAACATTGAAATAGTGACGAAATGAAATGCTTGTTATTTCCTTGTATGTGATTGGCAGGACCGATGTCAATTGAAAAGAAAGGAAGTGAGATCAAAATAATTCATTTTATTAAAAAAAAAAGAAGCAAAATCTGAACTTCCTTACATTTCGCTATAGCAATTTACAAAACAGGAACAGAAATAAATTCAATAATGTAGTCGTACCTTTGACATATTTTTTACAATAGTTGTTTGTGACAACTACCCACAAAAATGTAATCTCTTTCACATTTCCGCAGTAAAGTGGCAACCCTGACGTGGGAATGACGTGTGATTGGCGGACGTTTACACTTATGTAAGTCACTTTGTTTATTTGGCGGTGAGTTACAAAACGGGAAGAATCGGTGTATAAAACAGGAAATAAAATAGTCTCGAGATTCAATTTCTTTAAGGGGGATGCGCCAAGGTAGCCCGCGAAATTCAATTTTTCTTACGTTTTTTTGCAATTTGCAGGTTAGTATCAGGTTGTATGGTGATCTGATTTAATAAATATGATTCGCGACCGTAACAAATATGGCTTTACAGAATTATAATCATTAGAATCTGCAATACAACTCCATAAGTTAGAATTGCCCTCAAATGTCATGATTTCATGAAATAGTCATTTAATAGGGTAATATGAACTTATTGAGATGTATTGCTGATTCTAATATAATTCTGTAAAACCATATTAGTTACGGTCGCGAATCATAATTTAATCAACATACAACCTGACATTGGCATGTAAATTGCAAAAAACGTAAGTAAATTTTAATTTTACAGGCTACCTTAGCGCATCGCCTTTAATGAGTAATTGATTGAAAAGGCACACACATTTTTTATAAAGGCACATCATTTTTTAAATATGGAGGATGAGCAACAAAAAAACGTAAGAAGTTGCTCGCTACGATTGTATTTAAATATCTTTATACCTAAATCTTTCACAAGAACTAAATACACGACACGTCAAAGGACACGACAAAAAAAAGATTGCCTAATGACATAAAAAGGAAGTAAACTGTTTAGTAAAATTAGGAGGGATGTTTAAAGAGCCTTTACGCGTGACAGAACTTCTTGTACTTAAGGCGCTTCCCTGACCAAACGACCTTGAGCGTTCGGTCCTTCTCTGTCCCGTCACTGAGTCTCGCTCTGTCTCGCTCCCTCCGCACGCTCATTTATCATAAATTTCACAAAAATAATGAAATCATTTGAATAAAAAAAGACAAGTAAAGTTTTAAAACAAAATAAAACGTGTATTATTTAGATTTTTAAATTATCTATCCATTACTGTAATCCTCAAATGAATAGAACGTCACCTTTAGCAAAAGATGCATGCAATCAATAATTTTAGTCACTTTTTTACAAGGAGATTTTAGATGTATTTATAACACATAAAACAAATAAGAACGTGCTATGTGATGATAGGATATCGAACATTAATAATGTGCTTTTAGATATAGTTTATTACCCATAGTGACTGAGTTAATAGCCTCTGAATAACGCACTATGACAAGGTTTTGGTCGGGGTACCGCCTTAAGTCTCTTAGACGTATAGTACAGTATCGGATCCTCCACACCCTTGCTGATTATCTAACATTTTTACAACAGACATGACTGCCTCGTTGGTCTAGGTCCATTCCCAGAACGGGCAGTGTTATTTGGCTTTTATATCTGGATTTTCTCAGTAGCAGCTCAGAGTCTGGGCTCACCCCCTATTACATGGGACTTAAACTTAGCTGGCGAAATGTGGGTGTACTATACAGTGTGTAAGGTACAGCCCTACACAGACTGATAGGGTGAATTCAGTATATCATACTAAGAAGACCGGTACATGAAATTATTTCAGGAACGTTATGGCAATCCAATTAACCTGATTTGTTTTATTACATCACACGCAATGTATCGTTAGCGCGGCAAAACGCACGTAGCGAACGGCCGGCAGCGCGCTCGCGCCAAATGATTTATTTCAACATCCATTGCTGATTTTTTTATTTCAGCTGTTTTATTTACATAAATTGAGCGCTTTGTACAGATGATGTAATATTTTTCATTGAAATAAGGGAATAGTATATAATATAAAAAATATAAAAAAAACCGGTGGAATATGATTCAAAATAAGGAGCTGAATGCACCCTGTTCGTTTGCAGAGATACACCTCTGCTCAACCCTGCAGGGCAAAAAGGGGTGCTATTATGTTATCACCTATTCTCACCTGACACCGAAACCTCAAAAAAGAAACCAACAAATATACATCATGTCAACTATCTATACAATCCAGCCAACATCTACATTCTACGTAGACATACATCACGGAATCTGAAGCCGCGCGCGTCGCAACATGACCCCACAAATTGAGTAGAAACACGGCCTGCATTGAATCGGAACTAGACGTTGGTTTTCTTGCCACGTACATATTGTGCGCAGGCTGCGAACTACAAACACGGTATCTGAACTGCAATTTTGTTGAAAAGATAGTGTACAGAATAACGTTTGGCTTGAGGCTTGAACTGGCTCTAGTTAATGGACAGCTGTAGTTTTAAAATGATTCTCAGTTCGATGAGGACTACAACAAAGAAAGATTTTGACTTTGTATTTAAATTTACTGCTAGTAATTTGCACTCCGTAGAGTGGGTCGAATTAGTCTACGAGTAATTCTTCTCATTCATCTAAAAATCTATCGAGCAATGTAAATTCAATGTCTACGAAGAGGAATTGGTAACAGGGTGTCCCTACTTAGCTCGCCGTCCGGTAAGGACCAGGCCCGGGTCGACGGCGCGTTGTGTTCCACGCGCGCCTCAAAGAGATGTCAGCATCATTGACGGGGTCCGATAAGGCCGATGCCTGCCGGGGTCGCGGATTGTTCGAAAGAGTTACCGTGGCCCTGGCGCACAGGCAACTGAAGGATCACGGGTGGGTTTTAGTCAGTAAGAGTCTGACACGCCCTTCCGCTCCGCCCAGAGCGGGAGAGGTCATCTGATGAATTCCCACGAAAAAAAAAAAAAAAAAGGGTGTCCCTACTTCCATGAATCAGTCACTCTCTGGAATGTTTAAACACTTAGCGCATTTTAAGCATATAAAGATACGAACGTGATACTAGTCGTGTTCAATTGATTCTATTAACATCACCTATTTCATATCGCCAGTCGACCACAATAGTTACAATGATACAAATTCTCGGAGGTATCTTACGACGACGGATGCATCGGCTTTCTTAACACGTTCCTACAGATGTACTCGCTACATAGCCGAACATGATGTTATCTGTACCGGTTTGTGCAATTTCACTGCATTGTTATAAATAATACAGAAATTGCGTGCCATAGCTTAGGGGTAGGTTCAGTATTGATAAAGGAACCCAGGAAAAAAAAACAACATAAAATAAAAACATTAAAAAAAATGCAAGATAAACCTAATTTTGTACTATACTAACTAACTTAAAATAGCAATCGTTTAGAATTAAAATTATTTTATTTGTTTAAATGTTTTAATTACTTACCTAATACGAATGCGCTTCATTTTGTCCTTCACTTCTCGCGTCCGAATACTAAGGGCCGGCGCATTAATTGCTACTGAAAACGGCTCGCGACAAATGCCGCAAGATGTGCGCCCCTAACGCTACGACGCGCGACGGTATGTCAATTACAATACCAATTTTCCCTTCGTACTTTAAAGGGCTTAGGACTTGCTATTTTAAGTTAGTAGGTACTAAATAAGGTTGATATTGCAATAATTTATTGTTTTATTTTTTTCGTGTTTTCCTTTAGCGATACTGAACCTACCCCTAAGCTATGGCATGCAATTTTTTAACACCCGGTATGTTCAAGATGATAATGCTTTATAGGGGGAACAGAACTGTGAAGTAAGCGCAGAAGAGTTACACCGTTTTCAAAATTCTTCCCTATGTTTGGTAAAAATACCACAGTGAAAAAAACACACACCGTTCGTGAAGTCCGCAAATACTCTAACCTTAAATGAAATCAAAAAACTTTAGGTACTAGACCAACTGAAATGACAATAAAAACGTGAATAACAACATATTATGTAGGATTCCTACCTCTTTAAATCTATTTCTATAATATATATATATTGCTTAAATAAATACTTTTAGCGTAAAGGTTTTTCTGTGTAACGCAAACGAAAAAAACTGTTGAAAATACAATTGTAATCGAGACTACTTTTATAGATATAAATCTATACCTTACAATGAAACGAAATACTTTTCTATTCGTTTGAAAACAAGCAGGGCAATGACTTTTCAACTCTCTGAATCACCTGTCCAAAATTACAGATCAATTGCTGTGAATGGTTGATCAGTTTCAAAACAAACATATTTTCATTTCTCATATACGGAAAGTAGTGTTTGTTTGATCTGAGTAGCGGGTGGAAGACGCTGCTCCCTGTCTTAGGACGGGAAAGACTCTTAGTAATTGCTTCCCTCTCTAGGGTGGGAATGAATTTTAAAAATAGAACTAAATTTGGTTAGGTAGTCGGCAACGAAAAATTTTACATAATTAATTAAGAAAAATAACGATAAATAAGAAAAGATTGAGAGTGTATAAACGTCCAGCGAGAATTAAAAAAATACATATAAATCCGAAATGAAAAGTATTCCTTTTGACCCTTGTATTTTTATCTACTATTCATTGAATTGAGAATTTACTGGACATCAAACGTCTAAAATGTATATTATTTTAGTTTAAAAAGGCTGACGCAGAAAGGGGCGTGCCACGCCACATTGAAAAAATCGTCCTACATCAGTTTCGTATATTTTACATGAACCATCGCAGAGTACAGGCGGGCCGCACCGCACTTGTTGGTATGAAAATGCGATGCGGTGCGGCCCGAGGCGGCTGTAATGTGCGGTTAGCTTTAGGCTACGTTCAGATTGAACGCGGATTAACGTGCGTTGACTCAAAATGGAGAAAAGCGGTTCTGAAAACGGAGTTAAGTGCTTGTCGTCAGTTCGTCTTCACGTCAGTTAGGATCAATGGAACTTGGAAATTGAATGTGAAGCATCAAAGCTAATCTTAGAGTCCGTTCTATTTAAGTTTTGATTTGATAGATTTCAGAAACCATGCAATCTTAATGTTTGTTCCAATAACAAATTAAAGCAAACTGATGTTCAGTTTCTTTAACGAATGTAATAGCATTGATATTTTTTCTAGAATAATGTAGAGCATTTTTCGTAGAAAAAAAAAACAAGAGCAATATTCAAAGAAAATAAATGTCAAATCGCCCTTGGAATCGTGCGCTTTACTGAACAATATACGGTCATTAAACATCTTTCTAAGCGCGGGTCAATGGGCAATTGCCAACGCTTTGATATTTTTTCCTGGACGCCACGATACTGCTGGCTAACCTGCGTATATTGTGATAATTAATAACACTGCACTACGTTACTGCTTAGCATGAGGTCCTGTGTTCCATTCCCGAGTCGGGAAAAGTGTTATTGGGGGTTTTCCATCTGGAATTTCTCAGTAGCAGCTCGAATGAGGGGGCGAACTTTTTGCATACATGGGGCTTAAACATAAATGGCGAAATATGGGTGTTATATAGGTACACCTCTGCCTAATAAAGGCATGTTTATTTTATGTTATGTTAATAACAAGCAAAATCAAGACGCGCAATTGCTAACCGCGTGACTGTATGTACGTGGCCTAATTCTTCGCCAGCAAAGATAATAATAATAATTTTAATAACTTTCCAAGATATACTTTCTTTTGTATGTTTGTTAATGTGAAACTTACAATAATACTTTTTTTTTATGTCGTACTATATAATTAGTATATATAATTCTTTAGAATTGCTATTTCCTTTGTTAGGGAAAATGTTAAAATTTGTTCAGTTTACCGTTATCCTAAATATTTTATGTTGACAAAAAAATATTTATTATGAGCTTTTAAGAAGCTCATTTTATACTTGAAAGTGAACATAAATAACTTTTGTACCTTTTGGGATTAAATGGCTTGCTTTTATTAACGGTTCAGTACGCTTAAACAAAAAGAATAGGTACATTATTTTGGTTCTTGAATTTTGTTATTTTCAGACGCTGAGAACGATTAGTCATACATTGTTGAATTGAGCTGAAGCGAATCAAAATGTCTCAAAACGTTTTTATAATAATGCGACAAGATCTCTTTTAACACTTTATTTTTACGAACACACTAGAAACAAAACAGTTTTGTGAATGCGTCAAAACCAAGGAGCTTAAATAAATAGTAAATAATGTATAAATTAAGGCTACTGAGAAGCCCGAAATTCTGACAACCAGTCTTAGTAAGGGGTATCGTATTACCCCGTTCCTGGAATGTGGAGGTCAGACAGGCAGTCGCTCCGTGTAAAATACTGGTACCTATTCAGCTTCATCCGGTTGGACTGGAAGCTAACCCAACATAGTTGGGATATGGTTAGGCATGTGATGACTAATTCCATTGTCCAAAGCAATATAATTATTTATAATACTTTCTGCCCGCGATTTCGTCCACGTGGAAAAAATACGAGTATATATATCCTGTGGCACTCGGAAATAGTGTAGCTTTCTAAAGAATTTTAGTTATCTGATCACTAATTCCAGAGATAACCTCATACAAACAAAGAATTTACTCCTTTATAACAATAATTTAAATAATTATTTACACATCTTTGTGAGTATGAGACTGTTTAATCGCTCGTGTGTGAAATTCATTGTTTTCATAGAGCTCAATATATATGAATTTGGTCATCCTTTATTAGAAATTACATAACATAACATAAAATCACGACTGTATTTTCCCGAAGGATCCGAAGGGTTAGGCAGAGGTGTACCTATATTACTCTCACATTTCGCCAGTTACGTTTAATAGGGGGCGAGCCTATTGCGATCAATCGGGCACAAATCCAGACTTCGGGCTGCTACTGACCAAATTTTTGATGGAAAAACCAAATAACACAAAAGTGTGTGAGTGGAAAACCCAACCTGAAAATCGAACCCAGAACCTTTTGCTCAGCTGTAGCGCTTGCAACCACAAGGCCGATGAGGCATTCAGTCAAGGTTTACTATTATTAAAAGCCTCTGATGTCTCATTGCAGGACAAAGGACTCCCTACTCTTTTGTAACGGTATCTACATGGCCACATGCGAGCGACCTTTAGCTCGCATGTGGCGATGTCTGCAGGATTTTATGTGACACCGACGTCACATAAAATCCTGCATCGCGCAACTAGCATGTAGGTACACAACGTCCCGACATCAAACGTCGGACAGGTGCTCACCAAACACAACTCCCGTATGGTCGGAGGATCCTCCCTTTTCTATGGAGAATGAATTAAATTTACACCCTGTTCCCAATACCTCTATACTCATTCCACTACTCTCTATTTAAAGCTGCTAACTACCAGTTCTTGTTGAAGGAGTCCAGCTCATCCCACCATCTCCGTCTGGGCTCACCGCGACGAAAATGTTTTCAATAAAATTACACAGTACATTAAATGTTGATGGAAACATAACCATTTAATCCGAGCATCCTTCCTCCGTAGCCATGAACTGATCTTAAGCAAACCTAGACCGCTCAACAAAAAGTATTCTATTATATCTCTTCTAAACCCTACATCTCACTACAAAACACGTTCTTCTATTCTGGACATAATTTTACTATGAAACGCGGTGTATTTAATAAAAAAAAACTTGGGATGATCGAATCGGGTGTGCGGTGTGCGGGTTCTGTACGAAGCGGGTGGCAATATTGTCGTTATGTGTTCGTTTTTTGTGTATCGTTATGATAACACAATGGTGTTTTCGAGGTCTTCAACTTTTCAGGGATATATCAATTAAAATAACTTGTATTTTTTTACATGAGTCACTTTAAGAATAACGGCAACTTAAGACTAATGCTGATAAAATTTAAAAGAATTAAAAGTTACCTGTTCATATTTCATAATGCTCCAAAGGGTACACAAAAAATGGGGAAAGAACATTTTAGTCGAAAAGGTTTAATTTTTGCTGGATATCATTCTAACGTTAGTTGAGTCGCTAGTCGGAATCAATCTGCCTAAATACCAATATTTTACATTTAGCGACTTCCTATCTGACCTCTCCATAACCCAGTTACTGGGTAACGCGCTACCCCTTACTAGGACTAGTTTTAGACTTTCGACAGCTGAGACCAACGGTTTAACCTGCTTTCCGAGGCACGGTCTCGCATGGTCACCCATCCACGGAGAGACCTTGGCAAGCGTAGCTTAACCTTCGAACAACCCGTGCGGCTGTTATTATTTAGCCACGAGCCCCTACTTAGACGGGATATCATTCTAAAGTTAGTTGAGAACTCGTCGCTAGTCGAACAGAATGGTTCCTTTATTTCATTTTGCGGTACGGACCCCCAAAAACAGTATAGCGCGACTAGGGTGTAATCCTTCAACGCAGGTTCCCGTCATGCGCCGATCTGTATCTAGTCTGAGATTAATTCAGGCAGGAATAGAATCCGCTACCGACGTTATTTGTTGGTGCAAGTACCTAAGCTTTGCAATTTTGAACTGTACACGTTTGGGTTTCTGTTCTTTCGTTCTGCTAGTGGATGTGTTTAAAGATGTGTGAGGCTTTCTTTTTAAGCCTAAACCAGGGTTTTGTTTATACCTTCTAAAGTTCGTTGCAAGAACGTCCTAATATAGTACCAATGTTGTAAATATTGTAATCCTATCTAAAGAACCTTTTTTCTCGCCAATGCTACATTTTTATCTATTTTTGTATAGAAGCGCAAAGATAATGCTATAGGTATTACAAATACATAAAATTTTACTTTAAAATGACCCATTCAACATCTGAAAAATGTCCCCTAATCACCCGATTACAAAACATAATGATCTGCCTTCCCCCAAAGCTTCCCCCAATTCTTTTTGATCCCCCAAACGATAATGTGGTGACAGGGGCATGGCCTGACAGCTCGGGAGATTATGCAGATTTCGAGAATACAACCATGCGATAGATGACTTGAGAAGGTTCACTTATAAAAACGATTAGATATATCGAGGCTTATCGGCCGCTTATCATATCGTTTGTACTGTAACCTGTACGTATATAACAACGTCAAAAGAATTGTCAATACGTTGCCGACTTTTAGAACAATGCTGAAATTACTCGTATCTCTCTATCAACGTGCTGCTGGGGACTTTGTTGTGCCACTATTTTTCCCAATTTAAAACACTGGAAGTGGTGAACAAAAGGAGCTGATTCTGAGCCTAGTTTAAATAAATGACTTTTAATTCTGCTGTTGTCTCTAATGTTACTGACAGTCATAACCTTCAAGTCAAAAATACTTGGAGTTAAGAAAGCACATTTCTGCTATCTAATCTTACGTATGAAAATAACGTTTAAAACCCAGTACGTGTGCACACACACGAGTGCCACGCGTCAACGGCAGGAGAACTGCAGGCGTTGACACCAGTCGACGCCCGCCGTCGACAACGTGCCGCTCGTTTGCCGCACGTTACACGAGCGGCATGTTGTGAGTGTCGCTCGTGTGTATGCACACTAAGTGTCAATATGAGAATCAGTATCAGACAAATTAGTAAATTTTATAGGATTTCGATAAATAATGATTTGAAATTAAGCTTTTCAAAAGTTTTTGCTGCGACTTGAGTTTACCTTCCATACCTCTCTATGGGATACTACAACCCTGTGGGGTTAGGGGTATGGGGATGTTTTATCACGATCGCACGGTTTTGATACGCACGGATTTAGATTTATATGCAGGAGGTATAGGGGATTAATATTAAAGGGTTATTTCGCAGTGAACTCAGGTATAAACCTACATGGATAGAAATGTTTTTGATCGTCTACGGGTACACCATAGTGTTTTTGTTAATCATACTGAATCGCGCAATCTGCTTCGGGAGTAGATTGAAACTTCAGTCTTGTCTTCCTTGTTATGTTTGGGTAATAAATGGGACCTTTATACTTTCTTGGTTTTTATCTTGCTAATTCTGATAAAATTATTTTCTGTTTTTTTACATAGGTACCTTATATAGTGGTTAAAAGATGATGCTGTTTGTCCAACAATACTCAATATCTTTATTGCTTTACCATTATGTGTACTTAGATGGTAACTATATCTGCCGGGGTCGCGGATTGTTTGAAAGAGTTACCGTGGCCCTAGCACATAGGCATAGAAGGTACACGGGTGGGTTTTAGTATGTAAAAGTCTGACATGCTGTCCAGCTCCGCCCAGAGTGGGAGACGTTATTTGATGATTTCCAACCCAAAAATAATAATTGGTAACTATATAATTGAGATTATTATAGACCCTGTAGGGCACAGCAAATGGGTAGGAGAGAGGTAGCCCTGTTTTAGGAGATCATTAAGTTGTTATACTCGTATAATCAAAGTCAGGACACAACCACAGTACCAGGGAACAGTACCTTAGACGAACTCTTGGATGTTCAGGACAAGGCCCAAGGGCAAACACTTAACGTATGTGGTGTGAATTTGGAGGAATCATGTTTTTCACATGGCCAACTTTATGTTGCCTGTTCCAGAGTCGGTACCCCCAGCAGTTTGTTTATTCATGCTCAAAATGGAAAAACAAAAAATATTGTTTATCCAAATGCTTTGGATTAAGTTTTAAAATAGCTAACAATAATAAAATATTTTTTTGTTTGAATAAATGAATTTGATGGTCCAATTTTTTATTTTATTTTATATTACACTTTATACGTAGCGAAGCACGTACCGGGCCGCTAGTCATTACTATATTTTATAAAGTTCTATTTAATAAGAAGAAGAAGCTTAGAAGGGAGCCCCTTCTAAGCTTGTGGACAGACAGGTTACCTAGAAAAAGTTATATAAAGTATTTCCGGAATACCTTTTTAAACTAAAATGTGTTTTAACACGTTCCTTTAAAATTCTTACGCTGTTAGTCTAAAGTCAATATAGTTTTTGCAGAAATAGGAATTTTATAGATACAACAGACGCTTTAGCTTATTGAAGTCTTTGTTTAACACAAAAAAAATATTATGTAGGTAGGTAGATCATGAGAGTTTTAAAAAGATTACCTTGGTATTATTTTGGGACTTTATAATAAAAAAATAACAAAATGTAGTGTTCTGTAGTTTCTGCCTACCCCCATGGGAAGAAGCCGTGAGTTTATAGTTTATGTATGAATATTTGTATTAGAACTGGTGGCAGATTTAAGTTCAGTGAGGGCCTAAAGATATTAGCAATACGATTGTCATTTAAACCTATTTGGAAAAGTTCAAAGAGTGTATGAACAAAATTGATCAGTCATGACCCCATGGCATTGTCAGATATATAATTTTCTAGTATTTTTATCTTTGTGATCTATATGAGTATTGATCAAGAACCCTGGCTCGTGACTAAATTGTAACAGCCGCACGGGTCGATTGAAGATTAAGCTTGCCGCGGTTGGTTTGTGGATGGGTGACCAATCATTACATAACGAGACCCCTCCATGCCTCGGAAAGCACGTCAAGCCGTTGGTCTCGGCTGTCCTTCGTAGATCTTTGGCAGTAGTTAGGAGTAGTCAGAAGCCCAAAAGTCTGACAACCAGTTTTACCAACGGGTATGGTGTTAAATTCAAACTCAAAGCATTTATTTCAAACAAAATCCAATTGCAGGCACTTTTGAATTGTCAAGGGGTCTGTCATTCAGAAAGATGAAGCTAGTTGCCCATTCCAAAGCGTAGTAGGTACCTCCGTAGGTACCTACTACGCCGCGAGAAGAATGGGTAAGAAAATCCACGGACACTTTTAAATCAAAAAAATATATCATCCATGTTGAAATTATATATTATATGTGAGAACGATGCAGAGAGACGTGCACGTCCAAAACGTCCGTAATTAAAAAGATGCAAACAAAAAAAACAATTCAGAAATTAAACTAAGCCGTGGCAGCTATGAGATGACCAGTCCCTACTGATGGCGCCCGTTCACAAACATGACGTATGAATCAGCACCATTCAACTCAACCATTTTGAAGGGAACTTAATGATCCAACACACACGCCACCACCAGCGAGACATTTGAGTGAGCATGACATACTCTCAGCTGCTAGGGCACATTCAAGTCATTGAAAGACGTACCCAGTAAATGGTAGCTTCATAGTAGGTAGGTACATAGTGCTCACACGTGTGCTATGCATTATTATACAATATTAAGAGATTCAATTTATACAACGTGTTATTCAGTAACTGGGTTGTGAAGGTCAAATAGGCAGTCGCTACTTGTAAAATATTGATTGATGATTATTCGGTAAGACTAGAAGCCAACCCCAATATAGTTGGTAGGCTAGGCAGAATAAATTTTGAACAAGAATCGGAATCGATAGAGTGTATCGAAAGAATTAAAGAATGTTTAAAACTGCTGAAGCGGTGTTTGGACAGGCAAAATTATGTCCAGTGCTGGACGTCATTCAGTTGAATGCTGTTGAAGCTGCATCCGCGGGTATTTTGCGACAGCTGGCCAGTTCTATGATGCTAATAAGATATGATACAAATTTCAACCATCGTGGATAACTACGTTAATTCCTATTAATACATTAGTTAATGCGTTTCAGTCCACATCAATGCTCTCAAACAATTCCGTAGGCTAGAACTACACATCAAATTCTAACTTCTCATCCACCTCCACTACCGATACCAGGACATCCTTTACCCCAAAAACGTTATACCACAAGCCATTAGTTCCCTTTCTGATTCTCTAATAGGATTCACCATGCCTCTAATACGTCGGCGACCAGTGGAACTTGGTCTTCACACCTGATTTCACCTGCGTCTGTCGCGCCTTGCCTGTTTATAGGACAAAGAGGTGCGGGAGGTCAGGTTAAGTTGGTTTGCAATGTGCGCGTTTGTTGCTTATAATCCAGAGCCAATTTTAAGAGCCCGTATTTGGGCGTGTGTGAAGTATAATATTTAGAAATGGTAGAGTTGGCATCGCAAATAGACGTGAAGTTATAGTAATAAATGAAATGGTGGATTGCATTTTGTGGAAGGCGACTTCAGTGGTCTTTGTGTTTCATAATTAGAAATTAGAACAGATCAAACCAGCTATAAAAAAAATTCATACCTAGGTATCTAAAATATGAAGTTTAGGTTACAAGATTAGGTTTACAGTTTACTATATATAGGTTGTAAAAGTTAGCACTGTTTGAGTCTGCTGCCAAATGCGGTGTCTTTGGATCTTTATTTTAGTTTTTTTCCACCGACTTCCGAAATTAAAGTTATTTTTCACTTTGTAGTGTATTTTTTGGAAGTCGGTTGTTTTTTTTGTCAAAAAGTTTTTATTTTTCACTTTTTAGTGGGTTAGACAATAATGTACCGCAGTTACAATAGCCTAATGTCAACTGCTCATCACCTTTTACAAAATATTTCGTTTCCCGATGCAAGGAATTGAGGAGTTTATTGTTGAGGATTTCTCTTGGTAAAAACCAGAAGAACTGGAGCTGATGGTGATGCCAGGAATTCCCTCGACTGTCTATGGTCTCCATCATCAGACCTGTAATGGCACTTATAACCCATATGGGTGCAAAGTTCTCATCAATATAAATGAATTAAGTCCAAACACAAGGTAGCTACTGTAAACCGTTGAGGAGTTCCCTTAACTGTCCTTCATCTTCATCATCAGGCCCCTAATGACAGTCATAACACATCTAGGTATAGTATTCTCATCAATAAAAATTAATCAAGTCCAAACACAAGGTAACTGCTGTAAATCGTTAAGGAATTCCTTCAACTGTCTATGGTCTCCATCATCAGACCTGTAATGGCACTTATAACCCATATGAGTGCAAAGTTCTCATCAATATAAATGAATTAAAACGAATCACAAGGTAGCTACTGTAAACCGTTGAGGAGTTCCCTTAACTGTCCTTCGTATTAATTATCAGAGGTAATGGCAGTCACAACCCATCTAGGTGTAAAGTTCTCATCAATACAAATTAATCAAGCACAAACACAAGGTAACTGCTGTAAATCGTAGAGGAATTCCTTCAACTGTCTATGGTCTCCATCATCAGACCTGTAATGGCACTTATAACCCATATGGGTGCAAAGCTCTCATCAATATAAATGAATTAAGTCGAATCACAAGGTAGCTACTGTAAACCGTTGAGGAGTTCCCTTAACTGTCCTTCGTCTTCATCATCAGACCCCTAATGACAGTCACAACCGATCTAGGTGTAAAGTTCTCATCAATACAAATTAATCAAGCCCAAACACAAGGTAACTGCTGTAAATCGTTGAGGAATTCCTTCAACTGTCTATGGTCTCCATCATCAGACCTGTAATGGCACTTATAACCCATATGGGTGCAAAGTTCTCATCAATATAAATGAATTAAGTCGAATCACAAGGTAGCTACTGTAAACCGTTGAGGAGTTCTTTTAACTGTCCTTCGTCTTCATCATCAGACCCCTTATGGCAGTCACAACTCCTCAGGTGTAAAGTTCTCATAAATACAAATTAATCAAGCCCAAACACAAGGTACCTGCTGTAAATCATTGAGGAATTCCCTCGACTGTCTTTCGGCTCCATCATCAGATCGATTCCAGACCTTCATTAAATTGTAGTTCTTCAAATTACTTAATGAAAAAATTAACAAACGCACTAGGCGCTCCTACGATTTTCGAAGGTTCCCCTCGATTTCTCCGGGATTCCATCATCAGATCCTGGTTTCCTTATCATGGGACCACCCTTGAGGTATGACCTTTCTAACAAAAAACGAATCATCCAAATCGGTTCACCCAGGAAAGAGTTATGAGCTAACACACATAAAAAAAAAAAAAAAAAAAAAAAAAAAAAAAAAACATACAGGCGAATTGAGAACCTCCTCCTTTTTTTGAAGTCGGTTAAAAAGGCGGATTTTACTAACCGTGCTTTGACGAAAAAACACGCAGAATTTTCAAAAAGTTTGCGTTCGGTGCAGACGCCCTAACAACGGATGCCCTACGTGAACGTAACGTACATTCGAACGATTTTTAATCGAAAATACATATAGTACGAGGGCGGGTCAATAAGTCCGTGACTTTTTGAATTTCTGACCTCTTTATTGAAACAGCAACACTGCTCCTGTCAACAGGCATCTATCAGTTGACTCCTGTCAAAATTTAAACTTGCTGCGTCAGTTAGTTTGTGTTTGACAGCTATTTTTATCAGAATACTCACTAATTTGAGGAGAAAATGGAAAAAAGTGAATTTCGTGTGCTTATTAAGCATTATTTCTTGCGAAAAAAAACCATTACCGAGACCAAGGCTAAGCTTGATAAATACTATGGGGACTCTGCACCATCGATTTCAATGGTAAAAAAGTGGTTTACTGAATTTCGTTGTGGCCGTACAAGCACTGAAGATGCCGAACGTCCTGGACGCCCAGTTGAGGTCTCTACACCCGAAACAATCGAAAAAATTCACGATATGGTGTTGGCCGACCGAAGATTGAAAGTGCGAGAGATTGTGGAAGCCGTAGGGATCTCGCATGGCTCAGTGGTTTCAATTTTGAATGATCACTTGGGCATGAGAAAGCTTTCCGCAAGATGGGTGCCGCGTTTGCTCACAGTCGACCACAAACGCAATCGTGTAACAACTTCACAGGAAGGTTTGGCGTTGTTTAATCGCAATATGGAGGAGTTTTTGCGCCGTTTTGTAACCGTGGACGAAACATGGATCCATCACAACACACCAGAGACCAAACAACAGTCAAAACAGTGGGTTTCTAAGGGTGAATCGGCGCCGAAGAAGGCCAAGGTGGGTTTGTCAGCCAATAAAGTTATGGCGACTGTTTTTTGGGATGCACGCGGGATAATCCACATTGACTACCTTCAAAAGGGAAAAACAATCAATGGGGAATATTATGCCAACTTATTGGACCGATTCAATGACGATTTGAAAAAAACCGACCTCATTTGGCCAAGAAAAAAGTTCTTTTCCACCAAGACAATGCAAGGGTGCACACATGTGCAGTTGCCATGGCAAAAATCCATGAATTGGGATATGAATTGCTCCCTCATCCGCCCTATTCTCCAGATTTGGCTCCGAGCGACTACTTCTTGTTCCCAAACCTGAAGAAATGGCTTGGTGGAAAAAGATTTGACTCCAATGATGAAGTCATCTCGCAAACAAAGGCCTATTTTGAGGACCTCGACAAATCATTTTTTTTGGAAGGGATAAAAAAATTGGAGAAGCGTTGGACAAAGTGTATAGAGCTCAAGGGAGACTACGTTGAAAAATAAAATTATTTTTTTATCAAAAAATCTGTGTTTTATTCCAAAAGTCACGGACTTATTGACCCGCCCTCGTATCTTACCTATAGCATTTCGGTTAAAAATTTTGCGACAAGCACCCATAGATATGAATATAAACCTTACGTATGAAACGAGTATTTTAAATGTTTAAATAGTTTGAATTTACGTCACGCGTTCTTGCCAAGCCCACAATTTCTGGGAAAGTAGTAATACCAACTTACATTTTTGCAAGACTTTATATGCTAAATAGTACATCAATAAAGGTTATTTTCCTATGAATAAAAATAACGATCAACTGCTCAACCTCGATTTAAATCGATTCAACACTTGTCAATAAAACTGAACACAATGGCTATCGCTAATTTTATGATTCATAAATCGTATATTGAATTGGTCCTTAAGGATGATATATTTATACTAATATTATAAGAGGTAAAATATGTTTGTTTGTTTGCAAGTTTGTATGTACGTTTATATGTACGTATGTACGTTTGTATGTACGTTTGTTTGTAAGTTTGTGTTGTAGGGGGTAATCGCTGGAACTACCGATCGGATTTGAAACATTATTTTTGCATTTCAGCCCAATTTTTGAGGAAGACTATTGAGGAGTTATATGAGGGAGGCTATTTAACATCACGCTATGACCATTAGCACCCAAGCAAAATGGTAAAAAGTGAGAAATAACACTAAGTGAAAACGAAGTGATAGCGCGGGCAGGTGATGTGATGCGTCGGGGTGTGTCGGGGGAACAAAAAACTTTACGCGGACGAAGTCGAAGGCAGACGTTAGTCCATAATAAATAGTTTATTGATGTCTACTCGGTGTTATTAATAATGGTCTTTTTGCCACGATAACCACATGATATTGGCAGGTATTCAATGTTTGGCCAATGTTGCGTCAAACATTCGGGGGGAGTTTGGCATTGTTCGTTGATTGACTAAACTATATTATCCAAAAGTTTGTGAGTTGGTTATTATTAGAAATCCACTGCTGAGCACGAGTATTCAAATAGACCACTAAGTAGTCTAGGTACAATAAATTGTCAAAATAGGTTTTTAGCAACACAAAATGGTGTAGTAATACAGTAGGTAGGTAGCTATACTGCATGTCAACATTTCAAAAGTAGTAGACAAATATTTTTGTGGGAATAACCACCATCTTGTTTTTTGAATACATTCCAAGTGACATTTCACAAAACAGCGCCCCTTGTCAACGTCATTCGAGAGCCAAAAAATACTTGTAGCAGTAAGTACTGGCAGGACAAACTGGCGTAGACCTTATCACATTAAATTATATCGCCATATACATAGTGGCGATTAGGTTATCACATTAAAATTATATTACGTATACTACATGGTATACTTGAAGGTATACAAAATTCGAATGAAATCCATTCATAAAAAAAATCAGCTATTCCTTACATTTTGTTACACGTAGCTCGACAAAATCTATGGAACAGCTGTTTTTTTTTGGAATGGATTTCATTCTGTATATCGTCTAAGTATACCATGTCGTGTACGTGGTAAAATTATTTAATGTGACAACCTAATCGCTACTCTGTATACGGTCACTTGTCGAGACTCCGTTTATTTATCAAAATGAGACCAACGTTCAGTCCAACGTTTTTCTATTCTTATTTTAAAAGTAAACGCAGCGCGACGTTCACGTAGAAATGCTAATCCTGCTAGCTTAACAAATTACGTAAATGTATGTATACCGCAACTTAAAGATTGCAAAGCGTGCATAAGTAATGACATTATGAATTATTCGTTAGGGTGGCTGCTCTAAGAGATCAGGGAACTATTTCCTTGCTTTAGTATTGGATTAAATTTTTATAAAGGAGGAAATTCAATTTTGTATTTGTGTTTGATTTTTTGTAGTTCGATCATTTTTGCGTTTGATTTCTTTTATGTTAATTTCTTTCGATGAATATTAAAAATCAGCAGGTATCAGGAAAAATACCTCTTTTCTTATAGAGAAGAAATAGGAGTTGACCATAATACTTTTATCTGTTTCTTTATTTTTTTTATTGTGCACACTAGCTTTTCCAATAATACACTTTATACATTGGCTGAATGGTGTAAATTGGCTTTGGTTGCTTATGGTACGACATATTAAAAATAGAATAGACCATCATACTTGCTTATGATACGATGGTGATTTTCGGTAGCTCTTCTTTCTCAAAACGTACGCTTTCGCACATTTTGCTTGTGAATTTTTGAACTTTCAGTTATATATATATATATTATAGTATTTACCATCTAAACTATTAATAAAATACAACATTTTCCTGAATAACAGAATTATTAACACGAAAAATTCTGGATAAAAATTCTAGTAAAATTCCTTAAAAAATTATAACAAACGGCTCTTATTGTTTTAAATAGGGAATTAAATACATCAATACCACTTGATACTTGCTTTTATTTGCGTTTATACTATATAATATACTGTAAGCTCGTGTCAATTCAATGCAGAATTAAACAAGAGTTGCATTGTTTTTACAAATGTGGGCTGCTTTTACCAGCTCTTTTGATTCTATTGATAGTTTTTTTTTTTTGTATTGCTGATGTGTATTTAGTAACCACTTCCAACTAAACTGTGAATATATTTTCAGAATTGCCATAAATTGAGGGAGTTCATCAAAATGTTTAGCCGTGCACATCATGACCCTCAGCAAAGAAAAACAAATGAAGGGGGAAAATTCCAGACAGTTTTTCAGCTGTCACAACTTTGAAAATAAGGCAAAAATAAAATAATGGTGAGCCCTTGCAATTCCGTCCACCATTTTTCTAGTACCTACAACGTCTCCGGTAAACTAACGCCTAATACATCAGTGTGTGTCTCCCAGTAGACTAACTCAATCACATAGAACCTCCATACAGAGTAACAGTAGGTAGAGTACAATCGTAAAACCTATAATCTTGTACAGACATCCACGACTCACGTTCCATACCCACTACATGAACAAATTAAAAACAACAAACATACGATATACCTACTACAATGCAAAGTTAAATGCAGAAGGTTTTTGTTAATAATTATGTCGGAAATACGTTAAATCAATAGTCTGTCTTTGACTAATCGGGACGCCAGCGCCACCAGATGGCGCTCGACAGAGTCTAAAACATAACACTTGATCACAGATGAAGCCGAGTTTGTTGTTGGCGGTTAAGCAGTGAACACGTTTAGAAACTGTCGCGCGTTCCGTATAGTTGTGTCGTGTACCTACAGTGCGTGATTCGCTAGTGTGATTAATTTGTTAGTAAAATTATAATTTGTTGGTTTTTCTATTGCGCAATAACCAACATTTCCCATAGTACGTCCACAGTAGTTAAAATATGGCTGATAATAACGAGAGACACGTACCTACTCCGTCAGGTATCTAATAACACAGAAACATATAATCCACTATCCGTTGGCATAAGCGCGCAAAGCTGAGCATTGGGTCCAGGGTTTTATTCCCGGGTCGGGCATGAATTGAATACTAGAATCATTAATACATAATAAACTCACGCCTTCTTCCCATGTAGGCTTGTGCATGTAGTTTCTACTACAGAACGCCACCTGCTACGATCCTTACATACTCCTTTTGCCTCGTTTAAGTTCATACATCTGGTGATACACGCACGCCGGTTAGGAGTACTACGCACCTGACCTTTCTGAAGAAAATTACCAATAAGGTCACTATGCGTCTTCCTAGGACGTCCTCTCCCGGCGTTTCCACTCACATCTGCCTTGTAAATACCTTTTGTTAGTCTCCCTTCATTCATTCTCTCAACATGACCAAACCATCTAAGCATACTCTTTTCAATTTTTTTCCACACATTTCATCATCCGCTCGGAGAGGACCACCCACACCCTGAATGTTACAATACAATTCAATATATTTTATTCAACATACCTAAGTCTACATGGGCAGTAATGAAACGTTAGAAGCTAGGTGCACTACGGAGACGAGCTTGCGAGAAACTCCACGGTTACGGTACTCGGTACTATTTTAAAAATACATGGCTTTCACAATGTTTTCAAGTTGAAAATGTAGGCCTGTCGACAAGTACCACGTTCTTAAAAAATTGAAAACGGTTATTTGGACATGATTGTCATTAGATCAGTAACAAATCTGAATAAACATTATGTCCAGAAAAGCCACAAATATAGAATTGAAGTTAGAATTGTATACTTTATTATTCTGGAATCAATATTTATGTGCGCATCGTTTAGACCATTTAACGTTTAAATGGTCTATGGCATATCGCGTTTTGCTTGGCATATTTTTAAGTGTATTAGAAAGTTTTAGTTCTATCTAAAAGGAAGCCCTAATTGTCTACTATCTTCTTCTTGTTTTATTTACAAGTAAAATTCATTTATCACATTTCAGTATACGAGGCCCTGGCGCACAGGCAACTGAAGGAACACGGGTGCGTTTTAGTCAGTACGAGTCTGACACGCCCGATCCGCCCAGAGCGGGAGAAGTCATTTGATGATTTACCAACGAATAAAAAACAGTCTCAGTAATAGCATAAGTTTAATCATCTCATTGCGTTATAGAATAGCTATGGTCTAAGCAGATTAGAGGCAATTTTATTGTATGTACAGAGTACACCTTCTGCATCCATCTATGGCATACAGTAACTGTCAACGATCACCATTTTAATCTAGGAAACGTGTTCCGAGCAGTACACATTTTTAATTACCCTATTACGTAACGCACTCAAAGGCAACCGATTCCTATCATGTCAATTTAAAACGGTATTTGTTTTGCTATGGATTCAAAGATCGTTAAACGATGTGGTAATACAGCAAATATTGAACAATTCTCTTGATTACTATTTCGTTGGGTATTGGTATACCTTTAGAAGGTAACGTAAATAACGGAGCTCCGTGAAATTGAAAGTGGGTATGAGATTATTATTGTATCTGTTTGGTTTGATGGAAAATGTTATTGATCATGAAGTTTGTTATCACTTTTATGGCTTCATATTTGCGGATAAAAGATAAAAAAATGTCCTTTAGGTAAACAAAAATCATCTTCCACAAAATAAATATCATTTAGGTCCTAATTGTTTAAACACGAAAAAATCTTTGCACAGTAGTTGACTATACTAATACTTTTTGTATAGCTGTGATAAGGTGATAATAATTTGATATTGACAGCGCCCTTTAAGTCGTGTACATTAACACTGATGTACCACAATTAGAACTATTGTAATGTTTTGTACACTTTGTGACGGATTTTTTTTAAATTAAGTACCCATTACCACTTATAAAAAGTAGACTCTTGCGGTAGCCGAAGTAAAAATTACTACAAAATCTCTATCGACTATCAATGTCCATGACACGAGTTCCTATCGATGTGCAGGTCTAACTAGTACATCACAGTACAGTACATCAGTACATTATACACTGCGCTTGACACCGGACACAATGCAAGTTGCTCCTTTTATCTGCTGGCATATTTTTTATTAAAAAATTACACCGGAATCAACCTCTATTGTTAGTTCTGTTCCATGTTTAACATGTTTTGTTTCTGATAAACTTGTGTGAAGACTTGTAAAATGTTGTGGAGAAAATGTCGCGGATAAAAATTGCGGGACTAAGTATAGTTGGTTTTATAAAATACTAGCAACCCGCCCCTGTTTCGCATGGTTTTACAAATTGACAAAACATGGAGATATCTTTTTATGCAAGTTTAATAATAATGTACTAAAGACATAAACCTTTCGGAATAGATTCTCTGAATGATGGTGAAAACAGACTCAAAATTTGTTGTGAAGTTTAAAAAAGAAAAGAAAAAAGTAAAAGTAGACCATCCCATGTTTTGTTTGTGTTTTGTTGTTATTTGCCAGTGCCGCAACACATTACGCAATGTCTATTATTATCTTTGGTGTTTGGACATCAAATAATAGACAACATTGTCAAACTTATAACGTTTTAAATAAGAGGCTTTTGGCTACTTTTGATTAGTGTATGTATTTTGTCTATAATAGTTTTTTTTGTATTGTGCGTGTTGTTTGTGCAGAATAAAAAAAAAACATATTTTTTTTAGAAGACTAACGGGTTTCCATAGACAGACACGATCAGCGACTTTTTTTATAATATTTAGACAAGAACAGTGGCAAAATATGTCAGTTTTTTGTTGATAGTCAGTCAGTTAAAGAGCCTTCATATAATGAAGTTGCTGGTAGCCAGTTAGCGGCTTTGGTGACCAGTTCTCATTGCAAATTTTAAATTGATCTCAACAAACTAAATAAATAATACAAATTACACGCCTTGTTTCCCCGAAGGGTTGAGCTGAGGTGTACAGTACAACCATTTCCTTAATGTCCCTCGGGAATCATCGTATTTCCGAATACAAACGAATGCTAATTTCCATGTCTATCAATTATTAGATTTATCGTGTATAATAATTTGAATTCAGAACTAAGTACTTTAATTGTTATTACGTCAAAACAAAATAACAATAAAGTACTTAGTTCTGAATTGAAATTATTATAGACGATACGTCTGATAATTGATGGACTGATGGACATGGAAATTAGCATTCGTTTGTATTATATTTGGAAATGCGATGATTCCCGAGGGACTTTAAGAAAATATTTGTACTAGCTGAACCTATAGTACACCAACATTCCGCCAGTTATGTTTAAGTCCCATGTAATAGGAGGCGACCCTTTTGCCATCAACCGGGCACCAATCCAGACTTCGGGCTGCTACATATAAATTGCAGGTAGAAAAATCGAATAACATGTTGACCGATCAAATAAATTAATAATTTTAATTTGTTTTTGACAAAAACTCTTTTCAATCTATCAATCTTCTGCTCGGCGGATCGTTTACACCCTATTTTCTAAACTAGAATATTCTGTAGCTACCTAATCCAAAGCAGAACAATTAAATTGAAAGCCAAATCATGTAACTGTATTGATCTAATTCGATGACGTCATTTTCTCTGTTAATTTAATCTCTAATGGAGCCAATCGTAATGAAACCCTGTGATTGGATACCATGCTAGGCGCCATATTAATTTTACAGTCTGTGGTTTCTGATAGACGTGGGGTAATTATGGTTAATTTGTTTCTAAGGAAGTAGAATTTGATGTGTATTTTGAAGATATTAGTATTCGTCTTGATTTGTATTTCATTCGTTCTCATTGCAAAATACACTTTATTCAAACCTCATCTAATTTTCGCCATGTTTGATTTACATGTTTTTCAGATATAACATTACATAAAATCACGCCTGTTTTGAAAAGAGGTGTACCTAATAGTACATACCCATTTTTCCAGCTATGTTAAAGTCCCATATAAAAGGGGGCGAGCCCTGACTCCGGGCTGGTACTGAAATTTCAGATAGAAAAGTCAAATAACACTGTGCCCGACCTGAGAATCGAACTCAGGACTTAGACCAACGAGGCAGTCATTTTTGTTGTAAAAATGTTAGATAGTCAGCAAGGGTGTGCAGGATCCGATACTGTACTATACATATAAGAGTCATAGGTACTATAGAGGTATGTGGAACAGGGTGTAAAGTTCACTCATACTCTATGGAAAAGGGAGGATCATCCGACCAGATGGGCGTTGTATCTGGTGGGCAACTGCTCGACGGTTGATGTCGGGACGTATGTATAATATGATAGTCGCGCGGTAAACTTTGCTTGCGCGATGCAGGATTTGCGAGACGTCAGTATGACGTGTAGTTCGCATGTGGCGATATTGATACCGCTACAGTACAAGAATCATTGTCACGCGTAAAAGCCCTTATAACACCCCTCCAATAGGCTCGTATTGCCATCAATCGAGCACAAATCTAGACTCGGGCTGCTACTAAGAAATTCCAGATGCAGGAACCCAACGCTTTGCTCGACCTGGGAATCGTACACAGGACCTCATACCCAGTAGTAACGCTTGCGGCCACTAGATCAACGAGGCAGTCAGTTTTCTAAACATTATCGTAATTTATTCAAATCTTCCAAAGCATCAACAAAAATGAACAAATTATAAAATAATAATAATAAATATCATCACGCCATCATCATCACGACCCGTGTAATCCTAAAGAAAAGAACCCGAGATACAAAAATGTGTGCCAACAAATAATAATAGAAAAATACCTTAACCTAAACATAAATATTTGAATATAAACAAAACCTCGCTACGAAAATATCAACAAATCAATGCATATTCATATTCATTTATTGCATTCCATATGTGAGAACATTGTAGGCCTAACTTATAGACTGTAGATTTGTAGACCATTTTCTATTTTGTTATGTACCTGGTACTTGTTGACAGGCTTACACTGTCCTCCCATAACTATTAACACTGTAATTTGTAAACTTTGTAATAGCCAATGAAATTTCAAAGAGTAAACGTGAAGTTTCTTGCCGGCTCTTCTCCATAGGAAACGACCAATTGGAACCGTTCACCTAGCTTCTGACATTTCATAAGTGCCCATGTAGGTTTATGTGAAATAAAATATTTTGATTTTTATTGTAAAAATATGTTACAAAAGGCTTAAAGCTAGGTACAAAAATATGGACCCTGTATGGGCACAGCAAATGGATAAAATTAAAATTATACAAAAACAAAATTAAAACTATTACTTGCCTACTAATATAAAAAAAAAATAGGTATTATATTAATTTAACGATAAAATAAGGACATAAATAGTTATTTAGATTAGATGATTATAAATTATTACAGCATTTATTAATTAACTACAGAGATATAATTATCTCTGTAGATAATTATTAATTAATTAATTATTAATGCGTTCTGCATTGTTTTGTAATAATTTACAAAACAATACGAACGTATCAACTACGAAAATATCAACTTCCATCTTTATTTTTAGAACATTCCCAAGATGCTACGTTTTAAAAGCGTTTTGCTTTTAAACGGGGCATCATGGAAATGTTCTAATGTAATTACTTACTTATTCCTAATTCTGTGTATTTTTATGGAAATTTGCGCCATTTTTATAATAAGCTTACGGCCAACATTCTTTGCGTTTAAGACATTTTTTTGCTGAAACGTTTTGTCATTTTGTATAAAAAGATGCAGTAATTATATTCATTACAGGATAATGTTCTTCAGCTGGCTTATTTTAGCTTCTTGCATAACTTATACGAGAAAACAATCAATTCTGGTATTATAAGAACGTCTGTAATTTTTGAACAAAAATGGAAATATTTTTTTTGCCATTTCATGTCCGTGACATGAATTGCCGCTGAAGTGAGATTGCGACTAGACTTTTAACGCCTACACGTGCACTTTTGAATGCCTACACTTTTAAATGAAGTAGTATTTTTTTAATAACCCTTGAAGAATTTCTACTCTGGAGCGTCTAGAATCATTGTGTTGAATTCATGGTAACAGTTTGCAAGTTGATGTCCCTTACACCGTGTATGCGGAAATGGGGAATACGCGACGAAAAGACCCAACGAAGCTTCCCAAACGCTGCCCAGCCCAGCCGAATTATTTTGTTAGCCTTCTTCTCAAAGTTGTTCATACTAAACTGCAGAGTTTGTCCGAGGTAAACGTATTCTCGAACAACTTTGAGAGCACCGCCATTGACAGCAATCGATCCCGGAGTGACGTGTTCGTTGAACATAACCTGGGTTTTGTCCAAGTTCATCCGTAGACCAATGCGTACAGAAGAATTAACTGTCGCCTCTTACAACTCATAAATAATGAAAGACTTAATTGTAATGAAGCCAAATGAAATGATAAATGATAAATGATAAATGATTTTATTTCTGTAAGTAGGTTTGTACAAACACTTTTACACGTCAATCATATTTTTAAACTAGATGAGGTCGGCGTTTCCTATCTGACTACTCTGAGAAGAAAGGCCGAAACAAACTCAGAGGCCACAGTCTCTTTTAAAGTCCAGACATAATCTTGGTCAGATCATGTGAAGACCATGTAGATTGGTATCTGAAATGGTCTTTTGAGGAAAGAACCACACAGATTGAGTGGACCTGTCCAGTCAGTGCACGCATTTGTCAGTAATCGTGCAGCTCAACTCAGAACTTAAGGAGCTCAACGATTCGACGAACAATACCAAAGAAAGGACATTTGGGTAGGCCGCATAATCTACTTAAACTGCCAGATCAAGAATATAACTGAAACAATGACCCACATAGTCCTCATATTCTCAATAATGAAAATAATATAATACTTTTTACAGTAAATATTCATGTCTAAAATAGCTAGCAAATTAAAATCAACATTCACCGTGTAAATTTATTGGAGCAGCTCAATCCCAAGCCTTTTTGTCCTCAATATAGTCTTTCACAGTATAATAGGCTTTCTGGCATAGTTTCCGTTTTATAAAAGATTTGAATTTATTAAAGCTTAGATCTTGAATGTGGCTAGGAAGTTTATTATAAAAACGTATACATTGGCATCTAAACGAGCCACCTATTTTCTTGAGCCTGGTTGTAGGAACAATAAATTTGTGTTTGTTTCTAGTATTTATATTGTGGATATCACTGTATTTTTTAAACAGATTAATATTTTTATGTGCATACAAAAGATTTTCATAAATATACTGAGAAGGCACAGTAATTATATTAATCTCTTTAAATTTATCTCTGAGGGAGTGTCTGGGACTTAATTTATAGATTGAACGAATTGCCCTTTTTTGTAAAACGAAAATTGTCTGGATATCGGCGGCATTTCCCCACAACAGAATACCGTACGACATCACACTATGAAAATAACTAAAGTATACTAAACGGGCTGTCTCTAAATTAGTTAAACCACGAATTTTTCTAACGGCGTATGCTGCAGAGCTAAGCTTTTTTGACAATTTATCTATGTGGGGGCCCCATTGAAGCTTGGTATCCAAAGTTATGCCTAAGAAAACTGTGGTATTTTCGGGTTTCAGCACTTCACCCTTTATGAGAACACTAGTTTCTACTTGTCTAACATGAGGTATCGTAAACTTAATACATTTAGTTTTTTTTCTCGTTAAGAATTAGGTTATTAACATTAAACCAGTTAACTACTATTGCAAGGGCGCTATTTACATTGTCAGTAATCAGCTGCTGACGTTTCAGTTTAAATAAAAGTGAAGTGTCGTCTGCAAATAACACTATATCATGTTTATCCTTTATGAGGTAAGGCAAGTCATTTATATAAATAAGAAATAAAAATGGCCCAAGAATTGAGCCCTGGGGGAGCCCCATTCTTACTACCGATCCGGGTGATCTTTTTCCATTAACATCAACTCTCTGAATCCTATCACTTAAGTAAGAAGTAAGAAGATCCAGAGAGGCGTTTCGGATTCTGTAGTGGTGCAGTTTCCTGATCAATGTTTCATGAAGAACACAATCGAATGCCTTGGACAAATCGCAAAAGATTCTCAAAGCATCGCATTTGTCCTCCCATGCATCATAAACATGTCCTAAAAGTTCAACTCAGTTCGATCAGTAGTCGAACGACCCCTCGTAAAACCGAACTGTTTGTTATGCAGTAATTTGTGATTATTAAAAAATCCTTGCATTTGATACAAAATAAGTTTTTCAAAAATTTTACTAAAGGTTGTAGTACTGAAATCACAATGATACAATAATCATTGATAACTCCCAAAACAATTAAATTTAAACCAAACGTTCTGCTTATACTCACTTTATATCATTACAAAACAGGAAACTCACGAAAATATCATAATGATAAAACGACTCTTTGAACTTCACCGCTGTAACCAAATATCCGTTTTAACGGCTAATTAAATAACTAATTCTATTAGAAGGTCGGTTAAATCGCAGTTAACACTGAACTGTTTTCAATTAATTTGTAAACAGCTCCGTAGTTCTGTGCTTAAACTAAAAGCAGAAAAGTACTTGTACAATTCTTGCGTATCTTTGGCTTTTAAAGATAAACTTTATATATTCGGTAAACTGTGTTAAGGTGGAAATATTTACGGCATTAAAAATTTACGACTTTATTACAAAACTGGGATTATTGTTGGACCCAGGTTTACGATCGAGCCATTTCTAAATTTAGAATTTGATTCCGATAAGGTAAAAGATCTAAGTACGAAAAATTATGTACTTACTTACGTTAACCCCGAATGTAAGTTGTTGACATATATATACAAACTCACGCCTTCTTCCCATGGTGGTAGGCAGAAACTATGGAACGCCACCTGCTAGGATCCTTTCATACGCCTTTTAAGAACTTAACGTTGATCGGAATAAAGTTCAAAATACAATAACTGGCTCGAAAGTCTGGCCTTGGAGTGAAGCTAGAACTCATTTTGTAATAAGATGGAAAGGGTTTATTAAAATAGGTAAAAGTTATGATTTATATTGCAATGTTCTTTATCTAATCACAAATAGAAAATAGTATGATAAAAGAACATTTTTCGTCGTAAAAAGGTTGGATTTTATCTAGATCCAGTCTGGCATTCTTATTACCTTTGACGCTCAATTTAACAAATTGCTTGATTAGTGAAAAAGCCTTTGTCATTTAAGATTATTTTGTGACTTGGCAACCACACAGAGTAATAAAATCATTCTACGAGCATCGTAGTTCCAAGAAAATCTTACAAAATTTTTGGTATAGTTTTTTTTTTCCGAATCTGTAAAGTTTATTTATTTATTCTTGTATTTTTAATCGTTATTTCTGTTAAAGTGCATTAAGATAGATATTTTTGAATAACCACCCCCGACTCAAGCTGGTCCCTTTTGACTAGCTTAGGTTAGGGGTTGAGCAGTTAAAGCTTGTATGCGAATAACATTTTCCGTTTATATGTATTACTACCTAACCCGCGACTACGTCCGCGTGAAATTTCTTGATCCCCTGCCCTACCCGTCGCATTACATTGCCTACCCGCGGCTATTACTTCGTTACATATTAGCGTTCTTTCTGATTTGTTTTCTTTTTGCACAGCTCTAAGAGAACTACCGTGATGTTAAATAGTCTGTAGCCTTCCTCAAAAATTGGGCTAAATATGCAAAAAAAAAATTTCAAATCCGACCGTAGTGCTATAGATTACCCCCTACATATAGTCCTCCCGACCGTTTTTCTGCCATGGCGGACAATCTCAAAGCAAACTAGCCTTCAGCGCGGGAGATATTATAGTGCACAAGTACGTGCGCAGACACAGGTGCACGCTCTGTTCCCTTACTTTCATAGTCCGATGGGGCGGCAATCCGACACGACCGGAGAGAGATCAGGCCGGAGTGATTACCCCTTACAAACATACAAACAAACAAATTTTACCTCTTTATAATATTAGTATAGGTTGTGTAATTAGGTAAGTAACCTAACAAGCAATACGCGGGACATGTGAATGTGAAGACTATATGGGTCATTGTTGGTTTTTTTTTTTTCCTTTCAGGTAGTTTTAATCTTAGTCTGGCAGTTTGAGTAATTTTTGTAGCCTACCCAAATGTCCTTTCTTTGGTATTGTTCGTTGAATCGTTGAGCTCCTTAAGTTCTGAGTTGAGCTGCACGATTACGGACAAATGCGTGCACTGACTGGACAGGTCCACTCAATCTGTGTGGTTTTTCTTCAAAAGACCATTTCAGACAAATCTACATGGTCTTCACATGATCTGGCCAAGATTATGTCTGGACTTTAAAAGAGACTGTGACCTCTGAGTTTGTTTCGGCCTTTCTTCTCAGAGTAGTCAGATAGGAAACGCCAACCTCATCTAGTTTTAAAATATGATTGACGTGTAAAAGTGTTTGTACACACCTATTTACAGAAATAAAATCATTTATCATTTATCACAGCTGTGTTTCTATCCCAGAAACAACACCAAACCCTTTAAACCGAACCATAGCAAAACTACTCGGTGTCAGAAATAGATTTGGTGGTAGTACTTTCCTAGACGAGTTCCTTCACAAAGAGTTTACATAATTACTTGCTTACTCACTTATTACAGCGCTTCTAAAATCTTTATCGTGTGTAAACGATTTAAAAACAGCTGCAGCAGGGTCGTAGCATTGCGAGAACCTGAGCGATTGCCGTTTTGCGAGGCTGTGACGCATATTTTTCCCCAACTCGTTCTTTTTTGTATTTGTATGTTTTTCTCTGCGTCTTGTTTACCGCAAATAAACGTATTGTCTTTCTTACTTTTCTTTCTTTTCTTTTCTTTCTTTTCTTTCTTTATTTCTAAATAAAACCTGTTACATAGCTAAACACAAGCAACAGGATATCAAAGCCCAGCTCAGATTTCCACAGAGCAGTAACTACACTTCTAAACATAAATAGTGACTGTGTTTTGCATAAATGGGCGGCGCATTAACCACACCAGTTTAACATGAGAGAATAGTGCTCAGTTTCACGTTAGTTGTTGTAAACTAGTCTTACTAACGTTTTCTGCACTGTGGTACAAATTACAAGAGATAGATAAAGGTGTTAACCTGGTGTTTTTTAAAACTTCGGTGCCCCCCATATCGTCCGCAATTTACCGTCGAATGACGTCACTGAAACGTTTTTTATTTATAGTAAGTTGGTGTTTCCATAGAGAACGTTTTGTGACACTGTACAGTCAAACCCATAGCTTTACTGGCGTAATAATATCAGCCCATAAACTGCGACTACCGGACGCATGAATATAGAACTAAATATTTTTTATTCCCAAGTAATGCGTCTTCTACGGTTTGGAGGACGTCAATCTAAATATACATATATGGCTGTCACACAATTAAAAAAAAAAAGGAAAATGCAAAAGTGTACGCCTCGTAATCTCATTCAATTCTATAAAAATAACAAAAAAAATAGAAAATAGAGAATTAATTGTTTATAAACTTTTTACCAAAAAAAATAACCCACTACCAAAACAAAACACTACAAAGTGAAAAATAACTTTAATTTCGGAAGTCGGTGGCAAAAAACTAAAATACAGATCCAAAGACACCGACTTCCGAAATTAAAGTTATTTTTCACTTTGTAGTGTTTTTTTTTTGTAGTGAGATGTTTTTTTTGTAAAAAAGTTTTTATTTTTCACTTTTTAGTGGGTTAGATAATAATTTATCTAAGTTACAATAGCCTAATGTCAACTGCTCATCACCTTTTACAAAATATTTCTTTTCCCGATGCAAGGAATTGAGGAGTTTATTGTTGAGGAGTTCTCTTGGTAAAAACCAGAAGAACTGGAGCTGATGGTGAAGCCATCATCAGCTCCATTTTACCATATGCATTGTGACAAGCATAAATTGCTTAGCAACCAACGAAAGAGCATTGCTAGAGATGACGCGATTACGCAACTTAAATTCAGTCTCAAATTGACGCATAACTAGTAGGTAGTGGCTGTCCTATGTAAAACTTCAATCTTAATTAGGTATTATTTTTGTACGAACTGAATATTTTGGCATATTGAACCGTATGAAGTAAGCCCAACAAAAGGTAGCTACTGTAAATTGTTGAGGAATTCCCTCGACTGACGATGGTCTCCATCATCAGACCAGTAATGGCACTTATAACCCATATGGGTGCAAAGTTCTCATCAATATAAATGAATTATCTCCAAACACAAGGTAGCTACTGTAAACCGTTGAGGAGTTCCCTTAACTGTCGTTCGTCTTTATCATCAGACCCCTAATGACAGTCACAACCCATCTAGGTGTAAAGTTCTCATCAATACAAATTAATTAAGCCCAAACACAAGGTAACTGCTGTAAATCGTTGAGGAATTCCCTCGACTGTCTTTCGGCTCCATCATCAGATCGACTCCAGACCTTCATTAAATTGTAGTGCTTTAAAATACTTAATGAAAAAAATTACAAACGCACTAGTCGCCCCTACGATTTTCGAAGGTTTCCCTCGATTTCTCTGGTATCAAAAAAAAATCATCATACAAATCGGTTCACCCAGAAAAAAGTTCTGAGCTAACACACATAAAAAATAAAATAATAAAAACAGTTGGTTTGAGAACCTCCTCCTTTTCTGAAGTCGGTTAAAAAAGAGGATGAGATGTAATCCACCTACTCAGCAAAAATTTTATGATTTTTATAACTCTACGGGTTTACTTATGAATATTGAGTTATAAAAAATTATACTTGATAATCAATTTATTTAGAGTCCACAGATTCTGAAGCCACAGGTACAGATCTATCTGTTTAATATAAAGATGCTGAAAGTTAAACCGTATAATATCCAGCCATAATACCAATAAAGTAATATTTTATAAATTATATACGACAGCGAAAACATGTAGTGAAAAATAATTAAAAGTGTATGCTTAGATGGTTTGATCATGTTGAGAGGATGAATGAAAGTCGACTAACAAAAAGTATTTACTAGGCAGATGTGAGTGGAAACTCGGTGTGGAGATGCCCTAGAACATTAATAACCTTATTGGTGAAGTTCTTCAGAAAGGGCAGGTGCGTAGTACTTGCAACCGGCGTGCGTTTATGACCAGATGTATGAACGCAAACGAAGCAAAAGGAGTATGTAAGGATTACAGCGGGTCACGTTCTGTAGTTTCTGATTATCCCCATGGGAAGGCGTGAGTCTATGTATATATGTATATATTTACGAGAAAATTATAACTAGTGCGTAAGAGAAGTTCTAAATAGTCAGCGCGAATACATTTCCTGTATTGTGTATACTAGTCATGGTCCGATTAATAGACACAACGTTTACAATAGGAATCAACTCGCTCTCTGCTTATCCTTTGACTATCCTCATCAGTAACGCGGTGCAGTGCAGAGCTCGTCGATATATCAGCGGGCAGCGTGACGGACGGAGCCACTACACCCACCCAACGTAACGCTGCTGCTGTTTAGACGATTTTAGAGATAATGTGATTAGTACCAGGTTTTGATGTTAATCTTATCAGGTATAAAGAAGGAAGGATGCGGTGAATAATACTTCCTCTGACTTATGCCACGGAGTACATAGAGTGATGTTGCTTTCTCTTGACGACCGACATCTACACACACCCAAAACACAACACTTAAACACACAAAACACAAACACACGCACTAAACACACACACACATACACACACACAAACACATACACTCACAAAACACAAACACAGTGTCTAAACACTTCCTCTCTCCTTAAACATTGTCATTACTTTTAGTTTCCTTACTCTTGTTTCATGTTTATTATTGTATATATTATATTATGTAGGTAAGTATATGTTTTATGCATCTATGTATTTGTTGTATATGTAAATGGTACACCACTGACTACCTGCATTATTGTCTCTCCTTCTACCTTGAATCCATCCAAAGGTTCTCTGTAAAAGATCGCTTTTAGCGATAAGATCGCCCATTGTGTCACCCTATGTAAAATTTCTACTTTTATATCTGTAATTTTTATGGTGTACATAATAAAGAGTATTCTATTCTATTCTATTCTATCTAAATCTACGAATATTTCGTCTCGACAGTAAAAAGTTACGTTTCAGGATATTTTTACGTGGTAATCTCTAAGCCAATATACACCTAAGAGGCAGAGCTGGAAAAGAGCTACTGAAACAACAAGTGAAGCCATAGTTCGAGTGATTTTAAAGATTTGTACACTAGGTGGAAGTTGTACATAAACAAGTTCTTAGTTTGCCACTTTACTTGAAAGTAGCGTTGACGCCAAAACAAGACGACAAAAGATAAATGTAGAACAATCGAATATGGCGTCGAAAAACGTAATCGAAAAATACAGCGTCTTGGCACAGCAACATGCTTTACCCATCTTGTTTCGTTGCGTCATGCATTCAGTGTAGCCTATCGGTAAGTCTGTTGAGGACAAAGCACTTAGCACAAGATTAGAATAGAAGAGAATACTCTTTAATATTCACACCGTATGTATTATAGATATAAATGTATTAACTTTACATAGCGTTACACAATGAGCGATTTTCTGGCTAAAAGCGATCTTTTAATGACAACATTTGGATGAATTAAAGGGAGAAGGAGAGACAATAGTGCAGGTAGTTTCTGGTGTACAGTTTACATGTACAAGAAATACATACATAAAGCTCATAGAGTAGACTAACATGTTATTTATAGTGGACTGATATGCAATATTATATGTAACTCATATAATATTTAGAATAGTAGTCAAAGAAACTAAGTGGCCAGACTCTCGTGTATGTATATTTAAATATACATTACTGCAAGCACTCTAAAATATAATGAAACATTATGTTTTACTGACGATGACGTCTATACGGCGTGCGTTACCGAAGCGCTTTGCTGTTTTATTTTTATTTTTCTCGTCATATGTAATAGCATCAAGCACTAGGGTCTGAACGATGTTATTTGGGGTATTTTGTCTTAATTAATATATAGAGGTATGAGGAACAGGGTGTAAAGTTCACTCATACTCTATGGAAAAGGGAGGATCCTCCGACCAGACGGGTGTTGTGTCTGGTGGGCAACTGCCCGACGGTTGATGTCAGGACGTTGTATATAATTATGCTAGTCGCGCGGTAAACTCTGTTTGCGCGATGCAGGATTTGCGTGACGTCAGTATGACGTGTAGCTCGCATGTGGCGTTGTTGATACCGCTACATCACTCCTCCCCGGAGACCGGAGGTCGATAGTGGGCTGAGTCTTGTATCTTGCGATGCTTGCAAGGGCCAGTTGAGGTTCCAGTGAGTCGGAACCGGGTGTCGCATAGTTCGCGGTGGGTCGGAACTGTCTGCGAAGGTTTTTCCCCAGTGAGTCGGGGTGGCGCTGCGTTATGCTCCAGTGCGTTGGATGTGGTACAGCGCCGGGTTGAGGCTGACTGCTGGCGTCGACCAGGAGAGGGTTTGAAGGCTCTGCTTGTGGACTGGCCGAGAGTGCAGTTTGCTGTGCCAAGGTTGCTTGATGAGGCTGAGGGTGATGACTGGGTATGCGCGGTCGCTGCATGCTGGTGGTCAGGATACCCGTTGAAGCCGTGGGTGCTGGCTGGCTGTGTGACTCGCCGCTCTAAAGCTTGCGGAAGTGATGATGATGTGATGATGACGACACGCTGAAGTAGTTGCACGAAGGCTGCGCTGCCGTTCATGTTCGGGGTCACTAGTATAGAGGTATGAGGAACAGGGTGTAAAGTTCACTCATACTCTATGGAAAAGGGAGGATCCTCCGACCAGACGGGTGTTGTGTCTGTTGGGCAACTGCCCGACGGTAGATGTCGGGACGTTGTATATATGTTAGTCACGCGGTAAACTCTGCTTGCGCGATGCAGGATTTGCGTGACGTCAGTATGACGTGTAGCTCGCATGTGGCGATGTTGATACCGCTACAAATATCTCCCTCAAAGAGACTTATTATAAAGTGCATTTAGTTATCTTACATCACTTTAAAATTAGTATGGTGTAGTGACGTGCAATTTTATTGTGCATTAAACATACTGTGAAAACGAGTGAGTTTTTTTTTCACAGTCATGAGAGAGGTTTGATATGAACTTTATAGAATAGCACCACTGAGCCAAATACGTGTCTCAAAATATAAGTTATTCCTAATAAACTATAGCCAAGTGTATATAGCATAGAATAGAATACTCTTTATTATGTACACCATAAAAATATAACTAAAAATAAACAAAGAAAAAAAAACTAAGGAAAGAAATCAAAAAAAGATTATAATTAGATTATTATGATGATGGATTAATGTATTATTATTATTATTATTAGTAGAAATCTAAGGCAATATTATAATAGAAGGTTGAGGGTTAGTTTTAAAGTAACTGTTTCCACTTTTTAACCTATCGCTAACAGAAACCAGATCGCCTAAAAAAAGGCGTCACGAAAATAATTTCCGAAAATGATTCTCCGAACTTAAAATGCTTTCGTAATTTGTTTTACAATTCAATTAGCTTTCTGTGCGTACGCACAATAGATTACAAGATCAAATAAAAAATATGAACGGATAAAAGTAAAATGTTATTACTTTACAAAAAATAGGCATAGTAACGATTTTTTCTATCGTCCGTAGCATGAGATTGGATCAAACTGCATAAAAAAGATTGGAATTCATACAATCCATTGTTTTGAAAGCCTGGGTGGGTTGTGCTACAGTTAGGCTTTGGTGTTATATAAAAGATTAGATTGGCAGGTGGATAGTTTTTGAAAATGGAAGTTCATCATCATCAGATAAGCCTTTGCCCAGGCATGTTAGGTTCAACTTCCATTCTAGTTGAATACTGCTGAATAGCAGTATTTTACATGGAGCGACTGCCTTGTTGACATCCAAAACCCTGTTATTAGATCACGATACCATTTTGATAATACTAGTTGTCATACTCTCGGGCTTCTGACTACCCGTAACGACTGTAAAAGATCTATGAATGACAGCCGGGAAGTCTCGCTTTGTAATGGATCACACGTAATGGTCACTCATCCGCGGATTGACCTGGGGAAGCACTCCTTAACTTTCGATCGACCCGTGCGACGGCGATTACTTAGGCACGAGCCGCCACCTTTAAAAATAATAAGTCTTGCCAGTAATTCGAACCCCAGAACTTTATGCCAATAACCTCTGGGCCACCACGACCTGACCAATTTGTTGCCAAAATTATGTCCAAAATTAGTTCAGAATTTAATATACACGTTCCACGACCTGCCTGATTTATTGCTCAGCGCCATATTTGAGCTATAAATCAGGGGATTAAAAATAATGCTGCCCTGTGTTCACGCTATTTTCATCAGAATTCATGGTAATATGAGGTAACCAGGGCTTCAGGTGTTTATTGACTCACTATTTAGCAAAATATATTTTGTTAATAAAAACACAAAAGCGAGCGACAAACCTGCGATTATTTATTTGGGGTTCCGTACGTCCGAATAACAACGGAACCCATATAAAATCACTCGTGTGTCTGACTGTCTTTAACAGCCAAAATTTATTTGCTCCGAATGTACTGGACCGATTAAATTTAAATTTGGTACACATATTCATTTCTGTGACCCCGAACTCGAACATGTAACGTAAATAAATGTCGTTTTTTTAATTTGGGGTCACTTTTGGGGGGCAAATTAGAAAATAAATAATTAAGAAGTTTCGCAAACTGTACCGTGTGACATATTTTATATAATACTTGAATGCGAGGGTTTGAAGTTATTATTATAATTTTAAAGTAAACAGTTTTAATGTTACTTAAGAAAATACATGAAAATAGAACATTTCCTTATCTCCGAAACTACCCACTGAGCCTAAAAATAGCAAAAAAAATACAGAAATTATATAGTTCTTTGCTTACAAAATTACCTCTAATAAGTCTATGATATTAAAATAACATGGTAAATCTCTCAATATTGTGCGTCCCAGCTTATACCTGCAATTGAAATGTATGGGAGAACATGTTTTTAACGACAATGTTAAGTTTATTCTTGGGATAAATTATTGTTTTTTTTTAGATTTATCCCGTGAGAATATCAGGATGAAAACTATTCTATGACCTAATCCAGGTCATTATCTATCCATATGCCATCATTCATCCAAGTCTGTTCAAACATTTTAGCGTGAAAGCGTAAAACAAAAAACATACAAATATCAAATATTTTCTCTTTATAATTATAATAATAATAATAAATAATTTATTTCAGATTCATCCTAAGATTACATCCATATTTGTTAGTAAAATTGTGAGCTTACAAACTAATGTTAGGATTAAACTAATGGAACATTTTTTTTTTAAGTAAATAGTTTAGGATAATACTTATTAGTTTAGACTAGCTGGCCCAACAGACGTTGTACGTACTATTCAAATTTCAATAATTGAAACAAAACTCCGATAGAAAATGCACTTTCAGTTTTTCCAAATTTTCCAATTTTCTCGGCAACTATTCAAATTTTCCTATCCGTAAGAACCTGATTCGGACTATTACGAACATTTTGATACAAAATTAGCCAAATCTGTTCAGCCGTTTTCAAGTGATGCGCTTACCAACGGACAGCATTACATTTTATACAGAGAATGATAGAGACATTGACACACAACCTTAGATTCAGACGAATAAGCGTTTTAATGTTTGGTCAAATATTTATAAAAAAACAACTATTCCATACATTTTGACCACGTATGTATTGCACGTTTCTTTGAAACAGCCGTTTTTTTTTTTTGATAATCGCCATTTCTTCGCTAAGGGGCTAGGAATCATAATTATGCTGAATACATGGTTACAGTTAGCGCGTCGATATGCCTGCCACCATGTCTAAATGTAACAAAATCAATTGAACAAACTTTCGAAAATCGTGTAACGCTCAGAAACTCTCCAACTGACGTGTAGCAGAATAAATCTTAAAATATTTACAGAACTTCAATCAATCAATCATAAATTATTTTTCTTTTTTAATTTCAATTAGAAACTTTCTTCTCTGTTCAGAAAGAGAGCCAGACATTTAAAGGCTGATATAACACATACTAATTAACCCAGTACATGAACAAACAGCACCAATCTACTACCCACTAACATGGTATCGCTAAGCTAAGCGAGCTCGGTATTAACACCACAAGATCGTTTAGCGACGGTATATGAGACAAGTAGTATTTCAACAGACAACGGCTGCTCGTTGTGTCGCCCTCCTAATCCTAATGTTAATGTGAAGCTGTTGGACATGGGGCTTTCGCATAAAGGGAGGAAGTATGGCCATCTTTGTATTGTGTATTAGTCGTTAGTTGCTAAACGTAGAACTCAATGTGATAGTTACACGACGTTAAGAGACAATCAGTAATGTTACCTATTATAATCAGTAATATAACTATTCGCCCTCGTACTCACGCGCAAGTTTTTATCGTGCACTGGATTTTCAACGAACTGCTTAGCGTCGTGAGTTGAAAATCCAACAATTTGTTTTCTTGACGCGCTGGAATGCATTCTGTTGGATTATAATCCAACAGAGTGCATTCCAGCGCATCCTTATTTCAGTGAACTAAAGCAGCAGTATAGTAAATAGTATTAGTATTTACTAATACTATTTACTATACTGCTACTTGAACTATTTAGTCCAGGTTCTTTCGTGATTTCTTTTGTTTCTGTAAAACCGAATGAGTTACATTGTTAAGGATGATTTCCACCAAACGGCTCACATCGCATCGGATCGGAACGGATTTTATAATCTTTAAACGATATTAAATCATGTACTCATTTAAAGCCTACATTACCAAGCCGCGCACAGCAGCGTGACCGCGGGCGTCTTCCGCAACACGGGATCGTAGCCGAAAGTATGCTGCGACGCGCGAACGACTCCGTTCGCCTGTCGTAGTATCCAATCAGACATTCATCCGAATTAGAACACGTCAACACTACCATGTTGAGGTTCATTCCTGTCGGAATTATACTATTTGACTAGTCGGAGAAATAGATACGTTCGCAAGCGACGGTACGGAGCCGATCGTATGCGTCGGCATCCCGCCGACATTTACTTGCCTGGTCTTGAACCTGCAAGGTGGTGCTAAAGAAGCGTGACGTTGCACCTCTAGGCCAATACAAAATTAATCACTTGGATTGCTATCTAGTTTTATGATTGAAGATTTTTTTAATATTCTCGTCCCACGTTATAGACCCCTGCCCATCGTTTTTAAGAATATCGCGAGTTCGATGTCGGTCCTGTCCCCTGTCCCCCCATGTGTGGTCATAATTAATGGTGAACCCTCTGTGCACCCCTAAATAATTATGGTCCCACATTTCTGATACAAGCTATTTTTTTTTTTTTACCTCAAGCAATGGACAAAATTGTAAAACTTTTAATTTTTGGGTACGAGGCTTTTGGCTCCTTTGTATGTCTGTATTTTTATTAATGTCATTTATTTTGTTATGTGCGTTTTGTTTGTGCAGAATAAACTCTTTTTCTTTCTTTATTTTTTTTTCTTTATTGATACAAATAAAACAACAGGAAAATATAAATAAAATTTAAGTAAAAACCTTTTTGAAAACAAGCTTATAATGAACTAGACGGCGAGTCGTAAATAAAACTTACATACACAGAAATAATTAATATTTTCTTAAAAACTTGAGGCTTATCTTAAAGTGTAAGAAGGATGTTAGCGCCTATGTAAGTTGCATCATCCAACTCATGCCATACTTTAGAACGGGCTATCATAATTGAATGTGTATACAAAATTTCGTGCCTGTGCTGTTGACCGTTGAGGAGTTTCCCTCTTTAGGAGCCAATCCTGGGTTTAGTAGCCAGGTCACGGTGTACTTTAGAACGGACTATCATAATTAAATGCGGATATTAAATTTCGTATCTGTACCGTTGACCAATGAGGAGTTCCTTCGTCTGGAGCCAATCCTGGGTGTAGAATCAGGTCATGCATAATAAAAATGCATTGTCTTTGAAACTGAACCAAAATGTAAAATTTGAACTCCATAGGATAAGAGAAAGTGGTTTTAATCAATGTTGCTAGATTTGACCCAAAAATACAAACTTACAGCTAACAAAGCAAGTTATATAAAAAATTGCAAAAAAAAACATTCATTCCGGATACAACATAACTCCGAATGCAAAACTCCACAAAGTAAAAGCAGGTCAATAGACTACAGACATCTACATCGCCGACACCCCTAAATATAGGGCTGCCACCGCTCGCCGTCAAAGTGCATGGAAATTATCAATTTCCGCCATCGCCATTCAGCCTATCTTTGAACTCTTCGTTTAGGTGGCTTCCCTGACAAGCCAGTCTATTTAAATAAAAAGCAAGTTTGTTGGATGCGGTTTTATGTAATATAAGTACTGGTTGCTTAATTTTGCTAGCAACTAGTTTTCATTCGTTCTTGAACAGTAGAATACTGTATTGGTAATGATTGTTTTTTTTTATTGATTTGTTAAAAAAATCTGAAATATACACACACTAGGTACCCCAAGTGTATAACCCTGTTTTTATTTCACAAATAAACGTGATTTTGGTTAGCACATGAGACACGAATATTCTCAAAAAAAACTGAAAATGTTTGTGCTAAGAATACGTTAACGTCAATAATGGAAAATGTGGGTTTATATTCATATCTTTGTTTTTAGGCCTTATGACCTTTGAGCTACTCAAAATCTGAGTTGAGTTATACGATTACTGACAAATGCTTGCACTGACTGGACTGGTCCACTCAAATCTATGTAATTCTTTCCTCAATAGGCCATATTAGGCACTAATCTACATTGTCCGAACATGATCTGACCAAGATTAATATGTCTGGACTTAAAATAAACTTTACCCCTTGAGTTTGTTTCGCCATTTCTTCTCAGGGGTAGTCAGATAGGAAATGCTAACTCCATCTAGCTTATTTTTATTTTATTTTATTATATGACGTTCAAAAGGGATCCAGATGTATTTACAGAATAAACAATTTCATTTCATTCTCATTCTTTAGCCACTCGCCTACACTTGACCTATTCGAGAATTGCCATTTCCAAAATTGCTTTAGTATCTATGGCAGACTCGTTGTTCCAGAAGATTGAACAAGAGATTGCTACTATGAATCTAAAATACTTACGAAGTATTTCAACGAAACCGTTCTACTATAGCATATCAATGTTATTTACGTTAAGCAATTGAATCGATCAAGTAAACGCACACATATACATACCTACATTGCTATAGGCTTTAGCAATGCAAGTAAGTTAGCAAACGATCTAAGTACGTAGTTCGAGGTATGCAAGGGGCCTTAACCTTATATCGATCGCTACACAGTATACACGTCAAGGAATATCCTTTAATTACCACCTGTAGTCAATCATAGTCCATGATATTTTAAGCATACCTATGGGTACCTATGGTGGGTATGAGGATTAAATAATATCGATCGATGATATTAATATAATACGCAAACACCTACGTCCGGTACTCTTTTGGAACTTAGTCCTGCTACCAACGTTACTTAAGAGGGCGTACAACGGTACACTAGCGTCACTCCTTTAAAAAAATATTATCTCGTGACTGAGAAGGAATTATGAATAACGGCGTGTAAGGAGACTCGGTAAGTGTTTCTAAAATTTCCTAATACCTTTTTTAAACTTTCATATTGAGACACGAAGCATCAACATACGATCAAGAGGAATGTGGCCGCTTTTCTTTAGAAATTACACGCAACAGGAGTTAAACGCAATTTTTATAATGTCAAAAAGTATATGATCCACGGCAGTAAACAAAATCAGAGAAATATATGATATTCTTCAAGATATATGCTAGTTAGATAGTGTGTTGAAAACATAATACAACTATGTAATTTAATACTATAAAAAAATACGATTAAAAGCCATACAATATATAATACACATGCAATCATTCTGTTTTTTTGTCAGATTAGTTTACAAGCAACATATTAACGTAATAGTGTTTTAATTTTTTAGTCCAATCAGTAGATTTTTAGTAAATAGATAATTGCTTCATATTTTGCAATAAGTTAACAGCGTTGTGTCATCGCGCTTTACTTTCTTTTCTATATAGTCCGACAGTGACCGCGCTTTAGCTGTTGTCAGTCTCTTAACAGCTAATCGGTTTACCATGTAACGGTTAGGATACTATCTAGTAGATCGAGAAGACGAAGATTTATAAAATAAACTACTGTCTCACTAAAACCGTGAAAGTTTGTGAAGATATTTGGATGTTTGTTACTCAATCACGTACCGATGGATTTGGATGAAAATGATCATAGTGATACCGTCGATAAAAACATAGCTATGTACATGAGTGAAACGACGGGTAATACCTAGTGAATAATTGACCGAGCGAGCGCGAAGCTCTCCGATTCAGCTTGAGCGAAAATACTTTTGTATGTCCGGATGTCCGGCGGATGGCTGTTCTCGTCTACAGGTCGCATTTCTCAACCGATTCCCTTGAAATTTTGTGAGCAGGTTCGATAATTATATGGATTCTTTTTTAACGATTCAGTTTTTCGAAATTTTTCAAAATGGCGGTGTAATGGGAGTTGGAAATGTAAAAAAAAACATATTTCAGCCATTTCGCGCTTTTTGGTTTAAGTTGCGCGGTGAACATTTATTCAATTTTAAGCTATGCAAAGACAGAGTCGTGAGGTCTATAGCTCTCAGAGCCACTAGTTAACTTCTGCGCAAAACTTTTATATTATATTGTAGACTAACTTTTACCCGCGACTTCGTCCGCGTGAAATTTCTTGTTTCAACATAAAATATATCATAGTTATGATACTCGGCAATGCTGTAGAAGAAATCAAGAAAGCAAATATAGAGGTATGAGGAACAGGGTGTAAAGTTCACTCATACTCTATGGAATGGGCAACTGCCCGTCGGTTGATGTCGGGACGTTGTATATGTGCTAGTCGCACGGTAAACTCTCCTTGCGCGATGCAGGATTTGCGTGACGTCAGTATGACGTGTAGCACGCATGTGGCGATGTTGATACCGCTACACAAAGAAAGAAAGAAAACAGAAAGAAAGAAAGAAAAGACAGAAGACTTTCATTAGTGAAAGAATTATCGAAAACGGATAAGTAGTTCCGCAGATTACCCCCTACATACAAAATCACATTTATCATTTAAGTATACTCGTAGACAAGTAATCAAGTAACATAGGTAAGTAACATAAGTATCTTAACTATCAAAAAAAACAACCCCCTTATAATAGTTTTCCACTAAACGAAGGATAGGAAGCAAGCAAAATGATAGTGATGCTAACAAGCCCACAGGTTATGGGAACAAAAACTGTCCAAAGTTGTGTGGGTGCAGTTTACGCGGCTCTTAGCTAAGTGTACGCCAGATTTTGCAAGTGAAGCGACGTATGTGTGTGGTCACACTGAGTGAGTGTTAAGATTGAATTTCTAAATAGATAAATCTACGCCGTAGGAGGACATATAGTGACCTAATTGGTGTTGTGCATTAGAAAGGACTGTTGCGTAGTACTCGCAACCGGCGGCGTGCGTGTATGACCAGATGTATGAACGTAAACAAGTCCAAAGGAGTATGTAAGGGTCGTGGCAGGTGGCGTTCTGTAGTTTCTGCCTACCCGCATTGGGAAGAAGGTTGGCATTGGAGGCGTGGCACATGTCGCCTCCGTTTGGTCAAACTGACCCTAAGTACGCGCGACGGCAGTGAGCACCGTTTAGTCATATGTTTGCATCGGAACGTGTAGTATGATTTCGTATTTTTACGAAATGCCGAATTGTTCCGTCCTTATTTGCAAAATCACACAATTACAACAAACCTTAGGACAAGTGGCTTGTCTTACCACCGATATGTAAAAAATCACTGCATTAATTATAATATTTAAGTATTTTACAAATTATCTAGTTCTGAAATAATTTGGCATGCGACAGCCTTTGCCTAATGACTGACGCATGTCAATGCGATGCATTAGTGGTGCGCTGCGCTGAGATATGGATATCGATAATTTTTTGTTGCTCTAATAAAAAATAATAAATTTCTAATAATAAATTATATAGGTATTAAGAATCTGTTATACAAGAATTAATACATTTTATTCCAGTTTCCCGAAAGATCCAGAAATTAAACATAAATGGGTAGATGCAAAATGCAGGAAAAATAATAAGTTTCCCTCATAAAAGTTCATAAAGACGTTGCTTGCCCCAAAATTTCTTAGACACTTTGTCGATACAAATATTTTCTCATCAACTGATTTTCTCCAGTTTGAGCAAAACCCGATGGATAATCATAATATCCAAGTGACAAAATGTGTGATGGAATAACATATTGATATTTGCTTACATTTTTTGGTTAAGAATGTAACATCTAAAATAAGAAAGCGGCAGTTATAATGTTCAATAAGTACCTATTTCAATTGTTGTTTTATGTGCGATAGTTGAACAGTTTTAATTTTAAGTCAGAGAGAAACTTAAGAAATTGATTTACTTAAATGTCAATTGCAAACGAAAATATTATATTTTTACTTGATTTGTTTTTATTGGTGTTTTAATATTCCACATCGAAAAGCAGAAAAAGAAATGGTTGTCAGTAAAGTCGATTTACGGACGATAATTTTACATGATAACGTCATCGGCTCAGGCGGAACGTGACAATGAGACATGTTTTTTCGTGCGTGCAGCCGGCGTTCATCGATTAATAAGACGTTATCACGTCAATAAACGATACAAAATACGTCCCAAAAACACCTCTTTTTGCAGTCGGTTTTCATAGTTTTTTTTTTATCGATCCAATATTTATACCAGTAGATGCTAGAGTCGCATGTGTGCATTCAGTGACTGTGTCTATACTTTCTAGGGCCCGCCCCTTTTGAGCATATTGCAATAAAATAGTACATAATTGTAACGCATATTTTCTTGTTTGTGTGCGAAAAAAGCATCATGTGTGCCGTATCTATTTCTTTTGTTTATGTGTGAGTTTCAGGAGTGGGTAAAAGGTGGCGACAATTAAACTTAAGCAAATATAGAGTGAAGGCATATCTCTCGGATATCTATGTATGTATCTATACTTAAAATGAAATAGTAACGAAGTCAAAACTGAATATTGAATATTTAAAATAAAAGTAATTGCTTCGAGGTGTGGGAACGAGTCTGATGCTTCCAGATCTGCACAAAAATGGCTAAACGGATTTGGACGAAATTTGGAGCACAGATACTAACCTGGATTAACACAGAGGTGGGCGAAGCTGCGGACAAAAGCTAGTAAATCCTAAATTAATTTATTTACTGATAGTCAACGCACTGCCAAAACTTTAGAAGCAAGAGCTTTGCACAAGAGTTCATTTCTAAACGCAGGTCAGCAACTCAGAACTAAAGGATTTTTTAAATTTTATCCGCTAAAGGGATAAAATAGGGGTATATAAAAAATAAAAAAAACAGACTTTGGTACTTGGCCCATAACATTGTTAGTAGAACGACTTAAAAACTATGTTACATTTAAAAATTAAAAAGTATATATGTATTGGCCGCCTTCTGGGGCCCCGGGCTCACGCACTTGTGCTTGAACCCAGTGCCCTAGAAGGGGGTTGTCCAGCTTGTGTTCATTCATCAGTTCATCATTTTTGCTGATGAGAAATCCTATCGCGCACATGGCTTGTAATAAAGAAATGATTGATGAAATTGTAATAGTCTTCTCAACAGCTGAACGAAAGGTTTTATTTAAATGCGAAAACTTAGGAATGCACTTTTCTGTGCCGAGAAAATTCCACGCAGCAAATATTACATTTAAATTGTCTAAATCTAATAGTTATGAACCTATAACCTACAAATGGGTACAAAATCATTCACTTTTGCAACACGTTTCTAGTTCTAGTTCAACTGTTCATGTTCATGTTCAATCCGGGCAAACTAGAGGAATGCAATTTGGACAATGCGGTGCGTTCGGCGTATTTAGTAAGTACGGATAGGTGAGCGAGTAATTTCGCAAATCCGTTTCGTTTCGTTTCGATACGAGAATAGAATCACAGCAGTAGTCTACCATAACAGTCTCCGTTGGATCACAGGCCTCCTCTCTGCGGGAGGGAGAGGTCCGTAATGCATCATGCGGGCCCTGTGCGGATTAGACGATGTCAAATGGCGCATGCCGGCTTCCCTAAGATATTTTCCTTAGCCATTTTTGAGACCAGTGGTTATGAAATAATTACACGGAGTAAAGTGCGTGCCTGGGCTATCACTGCTCTCACTGAGTCACCACTGTTCTCCGTTCATGACTTATTATTAAAATGATCAACAACAACAAAACAACAACAACACACACACACACAAAACAACAACACAAAAGACAATCAACAAACACAACACACGCAACAACAATAATAATTGCAATTGTGCCTGTAATTGGTTTATTTGAAATAAATGCCTTGAGTTTGAGTTTGAGTTTGATCAAAAAGGGTTTATGAAGAACAAAGAGACGTTGATAAGATTGAGCTCATATTGTTGCTTATAATATACGTTCATCACCGCCACTGCCATTGCACCTTACAAACGTTAAAAGGTATCCATGTAGTAACAGTTTTAATTGTTTTGTTAATACCTATATACTACCCCAACAGGATCCATAATATTGTATGTACCTAACTATAAGCTATTTTACAACACATTATTGAACGGCTCAGTTGCAAAATGACTACTTCGCAAAATGTCAACAGTCCAAGGATTGAATGTATGTTGTAAAAAGAGTCATTTTGAGAAGTGGTCATTTTGCGACAGAGACGTCTGAGTAATGGATATTTTGCGTCCAGTAGACATTTTGCGTCCGGTAGACATTTTGTGTCCGGTAGACATTTTGCGTCCGATAGACATTTTGCGATGTGGTAATTTTGCGACTGAGCCTATGGAACGCAATAAATTAACATGAATATAAAATTGCCAAACTGTTAGAGCGTATATCTTAAGTACATTCATCGCTGCCACTACCAATGCACCTTACGAACGTTAAAAGATATGCAAGTAGGTCAACCGGTGGGCATGACAAATTGTGTCGGTGTATTGCGCGGAGCACGCGTGTTGCAGCATGACATGCTGAAGGTATGGCGTGCAAGCCTTAATATTATACAACATCTTAATAAAAATTCAAACTCAAAGTATTCATTTTAATTAAACCATTACATGTACTTTTGAATTGTTAAAGGAGTTGGTCAGTCAGAAAGATGAAGCTTGTTGCCCATTCCAAATCGTAGTAGATTTCTATGGAGAAGAACGAGCAAGAAACTCCATGTACACCCTATTAAATTATATTGTTGTTTAAATTACTGTCGAAATGTGGGTAAACTACACGTATACATTTCTGCCTACCTCTTCTGGAGTCACAGGCGTGATGTTTTGTTGCGTGATATTTTTGTTTTGTATCATCGGTGTATTCCGCGTAGCACGCCTCTATGACATACTGAAGTTATGGCGCGCAAGCCTTTAATATTATACATACAACATCTTAATAGAGGTAATTCCTTCTTGTTCCTAATTCAAACTACCTAATTGTTGTGTGTTATTAGTACACATATATATAAGTACAGTACCCACTTACTGCCCCGTTGGTCTCGTGATTTCAAGCGCGACTGCTGAGCGTGGGGTTCTGGGTTGAGTTCCCTGGTCAGACAGTGTTATTGGGTGTTTCCGTGAGGAATTTCTTAGTAACAAGCCACAGTTTGGAAGTCGGCGGTGTGATACCCCCGTGCCTCGGAAAGAACGTTAAGCCGTTGGTACTGCGCCTGATGCGCTCTCCGGTCGTGATGGATTGCCGTCGTGCCGAAGTGAGGGAAGAGAGAGTGTACCTGTGTCTCCACACAAACTTGTGCACTATAATATCTGCCGCGCCGGAGGCTAGTTTCCGTTGAGATTGGCTGCCATGGCCGAAATACGGTCTAGAGGACAATGTATACCCGCTTACCCAATTAATAAGACACAGCGAGTTTTAAAAATAGACTGTCACATGTGTATGAGTTACAGATTTGAAGCTCTACATTGCTGAACTTTTTCTAAACCTTGATGTGCTATAGTATCGATCACAGCCACGTTAGTACACGGTTTATTTTTTTGGTAAAGGTTCTAAAAAGGGTAAGTACTATTAATACTATCGTCGAAACAACCAATTGGAACCGTGCACCAAGCTTCTGACGTTTCATAAGTGCCCGTGTAGGTTTATGTGAAATAAAATATTTTGATTTCATTTCATTTGATCGTACTAAATTATTTCTACTTAAAAATAATACTAACTGGAAAAAATACGACAGTATTATAGAAGCTAACTGAAAAACTAGCAAAGTTAATAAAATTTATATGGGACCACCCTTTAGGCAAACCCTATCTACTAAAAAAAGAACTTTTGAAATCGATTCACATTTCCCGGAGATATCACGTAACAAACATGCAAAAAAAAAAACATAGAGATGAATTGAGATTCTCCTCCTTTTTGAAGTCCCCGATATTGAAGGTATGGGTTCCAGTAAAAATGTCAAGAAATATACATTCCAAGTCACTGCACAGGTGCAGGCTTCGTTATATCTAACATAATCCTCTTTCTCCTAGGACAGCTACAAAATGAAGGAAACTAGCCAACTTTATTACTCTCACAAAGCCAAGAAGACTATCACATTCTTATATCCTCCATTATATCCCTCTTACTTAATACAGCTGTAGATTTTAATACCATCCTTTTATTTTACAATTTTCTTTACACCAAACTGACAACTGAACTTTTAAAAACAAGGCAACTATGAAAAAGAATCTTGTGAAACTTCAGTGTTCAGCTTGGGAATTTCCTTACCAACGCCAGATGTTCGAACGAAATATTACAGCTTACTTCGCCATTGAGGCCGCGAAAACAGCGGTGTAAGGTAGTAATTATTTATATTTATTATCATTATTTCTGTTTTCACGTAGCGGCCTTTGGGATCGGAGATTGACTTCATGCCAGCCATTTCTTATGGTTTGCTCGCTTATTAACATCCCTGAAGAGCTATGAAGCCATCGCGGTCATTGTATGATTTCGTCAAGCAATAACGATGTAACAATCTTATCTGCGTGTGGCGATGTAAGCTCGTCCTCCATTTCGCTCTGCCACGCTGCCAGTGATGCAGTAACGTGTCCAAAGTCGACTTAAAACAGAGCGATTGCCTCAGCATGCTGTCGAGAACCATCTTCCAACATTCCCACGACTCTGATCATTTCTTCTCGGCTCAAATGACGTATTCTCACCATAATAACATTCTTTCGTATTGATTCCAATAAGAAGTATGTCAGAAATGTTACTGATTTGGCCTCAAACCCATTGAAAGATTAAATAGGAATACGACTTGACAGAAGATTTTCATCTTTTGATCGAAATTCATAAATTATTCCCTTTTCAAATTACGAAATTTACAAAAAAAAGTATCCTTAGGAATCACAAAAAAGTAATTTAAAAAATATTTTTTTTAGTAACCAGCAAAAACGTGCTTGATCCCTAGACACTTTTGATGTGTGTAGCAAAATGCTACGCTATGCACTATACTTAGTTAGAAAGAGGAATACTAGTTAGGTATAATTTGCAACACGTGAATAATATCTCATGCGAGAAATGCAAGGTGCAAGTTATTAGAACAGTTCACTAACAACATCCGCCTAGACTTTTCTCAACTAATTTGGGGTCGGCTTCAAGTTTAACCAGATGCGACTCTCTACCAGTATTTTACATGGAGCGACTGCCTATCTGATTTCCACAACCCAGTTACTGGGTAACACGATACCCCATGATAAGACCGGTTGTAGAACAGTAAATAACAAATCGCTCCAGTTCAACCATTACTTGTCTTCAAAACGCTACTTTTCTGGCCTCAACTGAAAAATACGTTATATCAAGCGATAGCTAGTTTGTTTACCCGTGTTTGCGTCTGTTTTTTGTATTTTATTTTATTGTTTCACGACGCAGTTTATAACTGGGAACTTCACTTAATGTAACACAAAGGCACTTTTTAAATAAAAGTATATTTGTACAACGGTTCTTTTGCTTGTAGAAAACGTAGGAAGATGATAGTTTTATTATTTTCTTCTATCTCGTAATTAAGTTCTTTCTTGAATTTACAAGCACTACGGGTACTTAACAGGAGTTTTGTGTCTTCTTAAACGTCTAGTTTCCTATTTAATCTTGGTTTAATACATCTACTTTGGTGAAGGTGAACCTTTTATCAAATTTAAATTTGAGTATCTTTCTGGAGGAAAACTTATAGAGAGATCATTTACATGTAAGTAGGTATTGAGAAGGCATGTCATGCATTACACTTTCCTTCTCCGCATGAAGAAAGGCTTTAACCCTATTGTCGAAAACTTTCCGGCTGATAATATCATTATGTCGTTAATTTATTTCGTTCCTTATTAATTACATCTTCTATCTATATAAATAAAAATCAATGTTTGTTTCTTTGTCCTCTATGGACCCCGAAAGGACAGGACCGATTTTCATGAAACTTTGGTTAGTTTTTCTGCATACGTCCGCAAATGTTTAGGGGTAGGGTAGGGTAGGGGTAGGACATTACGAGAACGAAGTCGCGCCGGGCAGCTAATTTTTGAATATTTAAAACAATAAAAAAACATTTAAAAATATAAAAAATAGCGGTCCACCAGTATCGGGAGCAGGGTCCAAGCTACCAGAGGTTAGGGCTTCAGAGATAGGAACCTCTTCACGATGCGAACCATATCGAGGAGTAGGTACTGCCTTCTGAATCAGGCCCTTGATCCAACCGCCTAACGAAAGCCTCCTTATTATTATTTATTTAAAAACTAATTCAGACATGTAATTCCGCCATATCACTATCAAAATCTTCAAAATCTCTGTCTGAAATTGAGCAACAAACAACTAAGTATTTGTTACCCAAAACAGATGAAAACTAATAAGTAGCAGCTCACAAAACACTGAAACCCGCTTAAGTGTAGTCTCCGACGTCGCCGCTCGCATGCGCTTCGTGAATCGCCTAACCTGCGGAATACGGGGCAAATCTGTTAAAATAGTCCTAAAGTCCAGGTTGCTAGAGAATTGAGACCTGAACTATGGTTTGAATTAAGGACTCAGAAGTCCCATATTATTATTTGCTTTATTTCATTATATACATATAAATTATATATTTTTGAATATTAAAATATAAAAAATATGAAAACATTTAAAATATATTATTATTATTATTAATTCATTTATTTCAGATAATTATAATCCATACATTAAATTAAATTAACATTATTATATAGCTACTATTTCTTTTTTGTTAATAATTTTTCACACTATAAAGTAACACATACATATATACATAAACTCGCGTCTTTTTTCCATGGGGGTAGGCAGAAACTACAGAACGCCATCTGCTACGATCCTTAAATACTCCTTTTGCCTCGTTTACGTTCATACATCTGCGGGGTAATTACGTAAAACACTAAGAGTAGGAATGGGTTTCATTTTGACAGTTCAACAACATTCATTGCGTTATTTACGTTGTCGAGCGGACAAATTTTTCGAAAATATGTAGCAATGGATTAGCAGATTGTGATAGACGGTGTGTTACGTAATTAGGGTGCTGGTCATACACGCACGCCGGTTGCGAGTACTACGCACCTGACCTTTCTAAAGAACATCACCAATAAGGTCACTATATGTCTTCCTAGGGCGTACCCTCCCGGCGTTTCTTCACACATCTGCCTTATAAATACCTTTTGTTAGTCGCCCTTCATTGATCAGTTATATTATATCACTACCTATTCCTGACCGTTTTAAATTGAGCAACAAACATGTAACAGATTAATCCAAGTAACACCTACCAGAGCTCACAAAACACTGAGACCCGCTTAGTCTAACCTCCCACGTTGCCACACAGAATTATGAGCAACAACACATGCACTTCGTAAATCGTCTCAGTTTGTGTTCTAAGCCCAGACGATGCTCGTTCTTGTTATTATTAACTGTGAGACAATGTGCTGTGTTTCCATGTATCGTTGTTGTATGAGAATTCGTTTGTGTTCCATTTTGATCCGAATTTAGAGTACTTTAAGACTGTTTCTTGCATTATTTTATTTTATATTCGTTTTCCGCTGTGATTCTTGATGATAGCAATTTGCAAAATGAATGTAACTTAGTTTATTTAAACAAAATCTAGGCCGGAAAGGACTGATGCCTCTTTTGTGTGCTTCTTTTCAATAAGCAGCCGACAAGACGAAGAGTTTTCATGAATCTTAATGAGAAACCAAGCTATATAATTAGTTCCTTAATTTGTATTGTGTCCCATTGTCGGAAAAGCCTGCCTCGTTTTCCTACAAATCCTCTACATCGTGCAATAAGGTGGTATAAACATCACAAAATATGTTTTTCCCTCCACTTCCAAGGTTCCAATTAAAACAGTAACACAACCATTACCCCTCTTCACTCCATTTACCCCCATAAAAAGCATGACACGAACAAATTACAGTACTCTTAACATGTCGACAACCACTTATGCCATCACGATGGTTGTAACAAAATATTTTCCATACAAAAGGGGTTGTCATGGCGGAATGAACTTATTATGTAAAGTAAGTAATGTAGCCTTGCCACGCCATCTTATTTGTTTTGAAGTTTTAAGAATATTTTATAGGTGGGTATTTTTAGATTCGGGTAATTTAGGGTGGTTTAACCGACTGTGAGATCAAAAGGAGGGTTATATCTTTACGGGGACAGAAAATAATCGAACTCTTTGATATGTATCAGAGTAGGTGATTACGGGACTCTTCTTTTGAGCTTTAAGTACTAGGTAGTACAATAATATTTCTATTTTGCCCAATGAGTAGAAAAACGAACGTAATATCCTGAGTGATACATATTTAAATCTCTTCTTTTCAAAGCGGACACTATGAAATATATTGTAGCTAGCATTTTCTATTATTATTCCTTCATATAAACTGTTATATTTGGAACTAAACTGACCTTGGCTTCACTGGCGCGAAGTCTGCGATGTACAGCCTCAGGCCAAAACATAAAGTACCTAAAAATGTTTTATGTACATCAAAAATATGGAAATTCCCGAGGCTTTGGCGACAACCTATAGTTGGGGCCATGAAAAATGCGGGCGCGATAAGCTAGAGCGGGTACTTGTAGACTGTTGTTGAGCGATTTTTCGTTTTGAATCTCATTATTTTTCATAAGCATTTGCGAGTCGCCATTTTTTTTTTTTTTTTTTTGGGGTGGGACATCATCAAATGACCTCTCGCGTTCTGGGTGGAGTGGCAGGGCGTGTCAGACTCTTACTGACTAAAAACCACCGGTGTTCCTTCAGTTGCCTGTGCGCCAGGGCCACGGTAACTCTTTCGAACAATCCGCGACCCCGGCAGGCATCGGCCCTATCGGACCCCGTCAATTATGCTGATATCTCTTTGAGGCGCGCGTGGAACACAACGCGACGTCGACCCGAGCCTGGTCCTGTTGCGAGTCGCCTGGACTGTGTATACGTGGGTCACTGTTGTGACGTCTCTCATGAGATGTCGCAACGGTGACCAATCGTTATTCTTTGTATGTTTTCCTTGTTTTTGTGTAGTATCTGTGCTTACTAACGTAGTCGTATGTTTTACTAACAATCTTGTTGAGTCTTGGTTACTCGAATAAAGAAAAAAAACAATTTTATTCTATTATTATACAGAATTCTAAAGAATGAAAGTGTTTTCAAAGAATCATAACAAAAAATCACGCCTGTTTTTGGCCGAAGGATTAGGAACATTAGTAGTAAGAAAAAGGAAAATCCTAAACAGAAAAAGCCTAAAATTCAGTACTTATAGGTATTACTGATTGGTACAAAAATATAGGAATCTGGTATCTCTAAGCATTCTGCTAAATAAAAGCCAGAGTGAGATACTTAAAACGATATTTTTATTTGTTTTGTGAGAACTTTTATGCCTTTTGACCTTTTATGTGAGTAGGATTTGTAAATACGTAACGCTTTCACACTCTTACTTAATCCGACACCTTGGCACCTTTAAACACTTTGTTTTAAAGTACTTACCTTTTTGAATTAATGAGTAAAAATGTTTATTTCAGTATCTACAAAAAATAATGCCAGAACACATTTATTTTGGCAAAATGTCAACTTAAACCCTTACTTATAAATAAATGATCTATTTGACGGAGAAGGTATATCTCTTTCGTTATTATCAGCCATATTTTAACTACTGTGGGCGTACTATGGGTAGTGTTGGTTATTGCGCAATAGAAAAACCGTTTGCAGCTCAAATCAAATTATAACTTACGATCAAATTAATCACACACTGTAGGTACACGACACATCTATACGGAACGCGCGACAGTTTCTAAACGTGTTCACTGCTTAACCGCCAACAACAAACTCTGCTTTACTCTGGTCAAGCGTTAGCGTTATAGACTCTGTCCAGCACCACCTGGTGGCACCGGCGTCCCGATTAGTCAAGTCAAACGATTGATTTAACGTATTTCCGACATATTTATGGTCAAAATCAAAATATTTTATTTCACATAAACCTACATGGGCACTGATGAAAGGTCTGAAGCTAGGTACACGGTTCCAATTGGTCGTTTCCTATGGAGAAGAGCCGGCAAGAAACTCCGCGGTTACTATTTTAAAAATAATCCTTTTTCCAATATGTTTTCAAATTACAGTGTTAATAGATATGGGAGGACAGTGTAGGCCTGTCAACCAGTACCACCTACTTAAAAAAATAAAATGATCTACAAATCTACAGTCTATAAAGCCTACAATATCATCTTTTACCTAGTAATCTTTCACTTACTTCCAAATTCTGGACATAAACCTGGAGGTAGACCTATGGTTAGCAGTACTCAGTAGGTCATTGCCGTAGGCCCGTGAAAAAAAAACTACCTCAAGAGATTTCACAAGTCACAAACAACAAATTTAGTAAGGTAACCACTTATTTTAGATGATCTATGAACTATGTATCCTTCTATATTTTCTTATCTACGACATTTGTTTCCCGACCTCATACTTGCCCTATATTTATTTAGGCACTCATCCTAAGTTAACATTGACACAACAATTTTCTTGATAGAGTTCTTATTCCTCGTTCAATAAAAATGGGGGCATCGTTAGATAAATATTGCAAATTTATTTTATTCAGAAGGTTCATACATAACCCACTAAGAGGTCAGAGACCCACGATTTCAATACCGGTGTCAAAATCTGGGTTGGAAGTATTTATATTTAAACCACCTGGATTTTCCAACTTAACTTTTCGAGTCAATCCAAGACAGCATTCGAAATAAAATAAAAATATTAAAAAATTACACAAACTTACATGGGCACTTAGGAATCGTGAGAAGCTGGGTCCACGGTTCCAATAGATGAAAAGCCGGCAAGAAATTCCATTGGATTACGTCAGGGGAGAAAAAATTATCAGAATCAATTCCGTTGTTAAGGTGCGAAACCAAATGGACACAACTTGACAGACAGATTAAATTTTCGTTTCAGAATGCTACAGTGTGAGTTGCATATTACTAGTATTCCTGCCAACCTCTCCAATTAACTAATAAGCTAGAGCTAGTATTGTGTTCACGTCAATAATGACTGTTAGTATTTACACTCACGGAATGGCTAGTTCTCACCTTAGCTGTTAGATATTTAATCAATTCAAACAATCAATTTAGTCTACAGCTATCTTATGCAGAACATAAACCTTCTATGTTGCGCCACAACAGAAACAAATCTCGAATTTAAAAACATTCAATTTCCAGACGCAATCTCTTTTCAACGGCAATTAGTACCGAAAACTCGTCAAAAATGTAGGTGAGGTTAGCTTCCCATACATTGTTTTATTTGTAATTATATTACTACATCTTTAAATGGAAAATGTCTTATTAAACTCAGGGCCATTTTCTGCGCTAGTTTGTGCAAGATTTTTTGTTAAAGAAGGCGGAGATTAATTTAGATTCAGTGTTGAACTTTTGAACAGCACAGGATAGAGCGCAAGCTTCTGGTCAAGAGTTGTCAAGAACTGTCACCGGTTGTCGATTTCAACAACCAAGCTATATTTTTAAAGACTTTGAATAGGTACTAGTCTTTTCAGTCCAGAATTGCCATAACATTTGATAATTTTCCCAATTTACTGCATTATTCATAACTAAGTAAGAACACAAAATAATCTTAGAAATAGGTACAACCAAATAAATTAATGTGTTATTTATTCATTTACTCCATGTTAATAGAATAACAAACTAAAAATGATAACAACACCACGATAATTACGATTAATCCCTAGGCTGCTGCTTTATAAGTTGCAGAGCCATTTCATAAAACTTTCAAAGAATTATTAAATTTTTAGTCACCTTTTGTAAATAACCGTCTCAATATTGTTAGTAACTAAGGGAAAGGGCGAGATAGCCCCAACACAAGTATTTATCAATTTCTTACTGGGGATGTCTCATTTATAATATTGTTAACTGTTTTGGGACAATTTTTTTTTTTAATTTTCTAGTATTTAGAAAAATAAATATAAAATGGCAATACTAAACCAATCCAACCAACAATTTCCTAATTTTTTGTAACGAAGTAGTCAAAAAACTTTTCATTAAACTTTTTTTTTTTTTAACATTATTGTTAAAAAAAACTTAGATAATTAATTGAATTTCTTTCGTATACGAGTAAGTGTCACTTTCAGCTGTTCATTTAAAAAAAGATTTCGCCATTGTTGTTTGAGGTTTTTTTTCACAAATTGAGATTGAGATTAGAATGTAAACCTTTTTAAAAATACGTGTTTTGCCGCTCTGGCTAATATTGCTCCTTGATATTAATTAGAAAACAAACAAAAGGACACCACATCGTACCTACCCAAAAATGTAGAGTGCAGGACGGAAATAAAACGTAGGTCTTTTACTTTTCCTGAATTTTTTTTACTATAACAAGGAATACCTACGATTAACCCCCAGACTGCTGACATATTAGTTGTAGAGCCATTTCATAAAACTTTCAAAGAATTACAGTTGTGATTTGAGTATACGGACACTTTAAGCTAGTAGTCAATTTACTTTACAATGAATTTCCCTGACAAGATAAAGTTGAATTTTAGAGGCTAAAGATGTTATCATCCAATTTATTTTTGTAGGTCCTGTAAAGTGACACTTAAATTTTCGAGTGCAAAATGCTCGACGACTGAATAATCTCCTTTACTTGCGTACTTTATAACTTCACATTAGCAAAAAAAAAAAACAAAAATGTTTTATTTTCATTATTACACGTTGTACAGTTGGAGGCGTCTCCTTTTAAGCATATAGATGCCTTAGGAGGCACCGATCTCTTTAACTCGCGATTAATGAAACATGCTACTAAACAAAAGTTAAAGTTTATAATTAATATTTTTAACTTATTATCATTAGTCTGTTGGTGTGTGTGTGTATGTGTGTGGTGTGTGTGTGCGTGTGTGTGTGTACTGTGTATGTGTGTGCGTGTGGGTGTGTATGTATGTGTGTGGTTGTTTTTACGGAAGCAGATTTACCTTATATTTGATAGAAGATTTTCGACTTCACCGTAGCATAACTTGTTTATCCACTTAATCAGCAACGATTTGCATTCTTTAAACAGTTTAGTAGCAGTACGATATTATGCCTAAAAATATTCTAACATCGTGTCGAGAACATATTCGGCACACCCTTATAGGTAAATATAAATATCTTACGAATCCGTTTTAGGTCCCCTTACACCGTCAAATACTAAACACGTTTAGCGCGTTTACTGCTAAACGAGTTTTAAACATCATTCGGTCTCTGTCATCTTCAAATATTTGACAGAAACAGAATTATGTTTTAAACTCGTTTAGCGCTAGACGTGTTAAAAGATTGGCAGTGGCAAGTGGGCCTTATTCGACTAAACATACTAAATGGAGGTTCATGTGTTGTTACATGACCTAAGTGACGGCCGGCATAAGATATGTTTGTTGAGAATAAACCCTTTTATTTTCAGCAAACAAAATGTTTTCAGGAGTCCAAATGTTTTGTAAATACTTACATTACTTAAGCAGGTACATTAGGCCTAAAGCGTTTTGACACTTTATAAGCACCTACCTGTACCTTTACATTTCTATTTCTTCTTATATGTATTTGCATGGCAAAAAATGCTGGTTTCAACAACTTTCCATGTCAAAAGTAGAATGGCCAAGCCTTGTAATATTAAAACGGAATAAATATATAAGATTCTCGTTTGGAAGTGGGGGTCAGTGTACAGATCGCAGCGTCTCGTGAGGCTTTTTAACTGATTTAAAAAAGAAGGAGGTTGTATGTTCGTTTGTATGTATTTTTTATGTGTGTTGCATCGATATTTTCTTCAATTAGGGTCGGATTTTGAAAATTTGAAAAAGAAATCCGCCATCCGCACGAGCTTCCTCTATTCAAAAAGTTACCTAAAAAAATTATATAGGTATAGTTTAGTTTGGTATTTTTTGAGTCAGTTTCAATAACACGTATTTAATCCACTTTGTGTATGTTGATGATGTTATAAAACTTCCTGTCAATGTTGTTTACATAGCAAGTAGTGGTACCTATAAGAATTCGTGTGGGGTAGGTACGACAGGTAAAAAGTAAAATACATTTTAAAAAAAAAAATAAAAAAAAACAATACAAAGTGGAAAAATAACTTTCATTTCGGAAGTCGGTGGCAAAACACGCAAATATAAAACCGAAAACACCAACTTCCGAAATGAAAGTAATTTTTCACTTTATTTATATTGTTTATTTTATTTCAAGTTATTATAACGACAAATAGCATCATGCGATGAATTATGAAAACACCTTCATTGAAAAAAAAAAACACGAAACTTCAAACCGCACCCTAATTACTTAAAACACCTCTTATGACAAACACGTTGGCAGTTTTACAACAAAGCAACAAATTAATTATCTAAAACCGAACTTTAAAACATACATGGCAAAGAATATTGTTGCACTGTTAAATTTTTTTTTAGTAGACTTCAAAAAAAAAACATTTTTTGATGTCGGTTGTGTTTTTTGTAAAAAAGTTTATATTTTTCACTTTTTTGTGAATCAGTTAATAATAAATCTCAGTTACAATAGCCTAATGTCAACTACTCTTCACCTTTTACAAAATATTCCTTTTCCCGATGCAGGGACGTTAATTGTTGAGGAGTTCTCCTGTTAAGAACCAGAGCCACTGAAGCTGAACCGCTGAACCAATGGCGCTGATAGTGGCTTCACCATCAGCTCCATTTCACCATATGCATTATGACGAGCATAAATTGCTTAGCAACCATATTAAAGTAATCAAATCGCAACCTCTGTAATACTTAATATTGAGTAGTTCCGGTGGCCACCTCTGGTCTTCATCATTAGTTCCACTTCACCGAATAGTGCTTTCCAAGAGCAACTGCACGAGTTACTATAAAAAATACCCATATAGCTATGTGTGTGCCTATAAAATTTGAGAATTTCCCTCTATTTTCATGGGATCGCCTCATCAGATTCTGACTTGGTGCCAATGGGACCACCTCGAGAGCATACCCTTTCAAACAAAAACAGAAGTTTCAAAAGCGGTCCACAAATAACGGAGAAATCGAAGAACAAACAAAAAAAAACCATACATACCGCCGAACATATAACCTCTTCCTTTTTGGAAGTCGGTCAAAAACTATTTTCATTAGGGATGTGCTAAGCAATTAGGGTACATTACGACTATCTTTCTTTCGTAACGAGACGGATAGAACCGTGCCTTAATCATGTTATTCAGCTTAGCTTTTATCCCAATAGATGTGGGACCGTCATAACTATAAATAAGTCGTGGCGTTTTATTACATAAGTACTAAATTCCAAGTTTTGGTAGATCTTAGTTTTATCGGTTTATGGTCACGTAATGATGTTTTAAAGGAAAGTTGCGGGATATTGATATTGATTCGAGGGGAATTAATTGGAAGAAAGCAGTTCAGTTTGAAGGAAAGTGGGTCATATTTTGAAGGAATGGTGACCCGTTTTAGAAGGTAAAGATAAGAGGAGCCAATTCAGTCTTACATACAGACAATTCGAATCTGAAGCTTTTTCAATCATAAGGCCTGTAATCCCCGAAGGGTTAAACAGAGGCAAAGCATGAATATTTATTGTCATCTTCTTGTTCATGATTCAAACTTAATCTTCACTTTGTTCAACTCAAGGATCGCACCAAAATTAATCAACGGCCAATAAAATGATAAGATCCCGTAAAACACTGGTAAAAGTGGTACTCTCTACCTGCGTCTGTGTTTCCGACCGCATACAACCCATATCTCTTCAAAGTGAGAGTGAGCAGGCTTCTTCTGGGTAAGGTCACTCCATCGTCGACTTTGTCACTGTCATCTCTGACCTAAACTAGAGTCAAGAGTAAACCCATATCAAATAAAAAAATAAAATAAAAAAACACTTCTTCCCCACACTAGCCAAAAAAGGACTTAAAAAAGAATAACTCAACAGCGCCATCTAGGTAATACAATTAAACTAATTACAGTAAGATTTATTTGGCTACTAAACTCGCTTTAAATTCCTCCTAATGAGAGTGTCTTGAGATTATCTCGGTTGTATCTCTCCGCGGATTGGCAAAATTTACGAACTAACTTCTTTTCGGGGAGTCGAAGGCTTTTCAGGAAGATTTTCTTCGCGAATAATGGGTTTTTCAGAGTGATTATTACGGCTCGTTTATGTTTTAGTGGGTTAGAGAAAATTTATGGCTACGTTTTTATGTAGTTGCTTAATAAGTGTAAACTCCACGCCTATAATAATTTTCCCCGTAGGCATAGTCTGAGATAATGAATAGGTCTAATTAAAATAACTCAAAACCAGAAAATCTCTCATGCAATGACGCGAACAGCTACTAAAAAATACAGCATTCATAATATGTTTTCAGTTCATTCAGTGTGCCCTAAATGCTTTTCCCAAGCGATTATGGTTAGTCTTGGCAAATCGGGAGAACCATTTTTAGGGGTTTCTAGGGGTTTGTAGGGTGATTTTGGATTTATTATGACAGAAAAATATTAAATATTTTTCTTTCGCTACAGTAAGGGTAGACAGCAAAAAATATGCCTGCAAAATACAGAATAAAATTAAGCTTTCCCCAAAATATACATTATCGAGATCCGCATAACTGAATTCGCTCATAAACAAAATGGCTGCATTTTTTTTTTTTTCAATCTAGAGCTTAAAAAGTGCCATTGTTGATGGATTGATCAATTTATTTGATGTATGGATATTGACAACCAATTTATAGGCCATGGAGGCTTGATTATTAATATTTACCGTCATCCTCTTCGGTTAATAAATGGAAAAAAAATACCGGTGTTCCTTTTGGCACCAGGCTTTCTCACGAATTCTTTAAATTATTAATAAAATCGAAAACATAACTGCCGAAATGTGGGTGTACTGTAGGTACAGCTCTGCCTAACCCTTCTGGGAGTACAGGCATGATGTTATATAACTATGTTATATGAATAAAACTTGATTCGATTTTTGTCAAATTGGCATGAAATTATTTCAAATGATTGTAAAACAGACTTTAATTACATTTGAATTCGATTCAATTATAGCGAACGATGACCAAGATAAACTAACAGGAGGCCAATCCCCGTAGTTAAAAATGTTCAAAATCTAGTCGCATACTCATCTCAGCGACAGTAAATTTCAAAGATAAATGATATGTGATTTTATTTCTGTAAGTAGGTCTGTACTAACACTTTTACACGTCAATCATATTTTAAAAACTAGATGAGGTCGGCGTTTTCTATTTGACTACTCTGAGAAAAAAGGCCGAAATAAACTCAGAGGACACAGTCTCTTTTAAAGTCCAGACATAATCTTGGTCAGGTCATGTGAAGACCATGTAGATTTGTGTCTGAAATGGTCTTTTGGAATTCACACAGATTGAGTGGACCTGTCCATTCAGTGCACGCATTTGTCAGTAATCGTGCAGCTCAACTCAGAACTTAAGGAGCTGAAAAACTTAGCAAAAATTTTGGAAAATGAAAGGTATTTTATACAGATTAATATCGAGATTAGAATGCGAATATTCATAAAAATACGAGAATTTGCCCTCAGGCTTTGGGGCTTCAAATAAAACTCGATGTTCTGTCTGACTTAAGTGCTATTATTTTCACCATGAAATAAGATTCTTGTATAGCCTTTTCCGACACGATAAATTACTCTGTCTAAGCCTGTGTACATTAAAATGGCGTGACTCTATTTGTAACGTGTTAATGTTTAATTTGTTTATTATTTACCTAATCTTGTGTTTCACCTAGTTTCTAAATACTTAAATGTAAGCAATAAACCAAAAGTCCAGAAACCTATTACAATAAGAGGCATTTAAATGTTTTGCCAACCGTTATCTCTGCTTTGCATAACACCATCAGTTCATTGGCCTAAACCATAAAGCCTTACATTCAAATTTTCACCTTCTCTGAAACTACGCAAAGTCGACATTAGCACATTTTTATTTTGAAATTAATTCAATTAAATCACGAACATAAACATACAAAATTCAACTTAAAACCTTAGAAATAAGACATAAAATTGTTTGCGGAGCTTCATTCGTGATACAGTCGCATAGAAAACCGATAAGGTTACAGGAAATAAAGATTATTCAAAGAAAGCACGCGATATGTTGGCCAATTTAACTTGAGCTCTCTGTAATTAGGATTTCTTCATCAGAGAGGGTCAAACAGCGTTGATGGCCGATCTATGTAGGTTTTATAAAATGCATTCGGTTGTTGAATAATAATATATTCGGGAATGTTTGAGGGTAGCAATTTCAATAGCCACAAAGAGCGATAGCGGTAATAAAAATCATTCATCGAATATTTATTAAAATGAGGGTAAATATGTGGAAATTCCGTGTATGTACTTCGGCAAATAATTATGCGTAGCCGGACGTGGGAAGAGATTTATTACGGAATAAATATAATTAATTTATGAAAACTAATGAAATGCAATTTTGAAATGATTGCCTACTTCATCCTTCGATTTTAATACAAGAATATAGGAACACTAATTATACAGTTTGGTTTTATAAATATTTATTTATTTAACCATTTATGTACTACTACTACACTTACATAGACAGACAAGAAAAAAATAACTGAAAATAGGTACTAAGGTGATACTTATTTCTAAAGAAATCTCTGCCAGCATAACTGCGATAGGAAAGTAGATAAAAAGATATGTAGACACCGTGTGTAAGCATAGAGGAGAAAATAAAATCCTTAAGCTCAAAAACAATTTATTTACATATTAATATTTAAATAAAACAAATAATATTAGAACGTACTTTCATATGTACATATTTAATTTATAATATCTACACTTATCCAAAGCTATAAAATCCTTATTTTAATAGCAACAAACACAAGAACTACCAAAATTAAATTAAAATTTCAACACACAACTACCAAAGCTTGAACGCTCTAAATCCCCCACAGAGGCCACAGCCTAAAAAATTACAGTCTATAAACAACTTACATCACATTAACTCACTTCATAAAACGGAAAATTTTAATTAACTGTGTACGTTAAGCGACTAATTGGTTATTTTCAAGTTGTAATTGTTTAACTGAACGGTACCGCTTGTAACTAGGCTTTGGAATTAAATCGTCGGGTTTGTATTCGTATATTTGTGTTTTGTTTTTATTTGTGGTGATTCAACCCGGTTTTAGGAAAGCTTATTTTTAACCCCCGACGGAAAAATAGGGGTGTTATAAGTTTGACCGCTACGTGTGTGTGTCTGTCTGTAGCACCGTAGCTCTTAAACGGGTGAACCGATTTGGATGCGATTTTTTTTTTATTTGAATGCAGGTTCTCTAGCGTTGGTTCTTAGATATGTTTTATCAAAATCGGTTCAGCCGTTTCAAGATCATCAGCTCTTTTTTGTGTCGGGGTTTTTTTAATTTTACCTATTATTAATATGTGTGTTAAATATTATTGGTAGTACAAGATTAGTTGAAGCTATTAAACACAGTCGTTTGTCTAGTGGTCGCAAACGCTGAGCTACGCGAAACTACTGAACATGAGGTCCTAGGTTCGATTCCCGGGTCGGGAAAAGTATTATTGGGTTTTTCATCTGGAATTTCTCAGTAGCAGCCCGGAGTCCGGATTCGTGCCCGATTGATGGCAATAGACTCACCCTCTATTTCAAGGGACTTAAACATAACTGGCGAAATGTGGGTGTACTATAGGTACACCTCTGCCTTACCCTTTGGGGAATACAGGCGTGTATATTATGTATGTAATTAAATTAAGAATTGAGAACCTCCTCCTTTTTTTGAAGTCAGTTAATATATAAACACGACTGGTAGCTTACTTGAGATTAATTGACAGTTGAATTAGGGATCAGAAATTCGATGAGGTCTCTTGAAACCAGGCGATAAGCTGTTACGATAAGTTGATCATCAGTATTAATTTAGTGACGTCGTTTATAGATTATTTGTAGCTTAATACTAGAAAGTTTATGTTCTGCAGTGAAGATGACATTGTAGCGGCATCTATAACGCCAAATGCGAGCTACGTGTCACACTGACGTCAAGCAAAATCCTTTATCGCGCAAGCAGAGTTTACGGCGCAACTAGCATATACACAACGTCCCGATATCAACCTTCGGGCAGTTGCCCACCACACACAACACCTGTGTGGTCGTAAGATCCTCCCTTTTCTATGGAGGTATGAGGGAACTTTACACCCTGTTCCTCATACCTCTATAACATAACAGTCCAAAATATTGTTAAACAGAACTCTGAAATTGAGTAGTGCATTTTTTTTAAAAAATTTATTTATATTTTTCTACATTTAAAACATACCAACCACTATTCAATTACTTCAAAATATTTTTTTACTACACACTGAAACGCGTCAACATTTTCAAGAAAATTAAAATTTAATTGTTTTGTTTTTCCATTGACAAAGCTGTCATACCAACTGTAACCGATATCAATCTAGCGCTGTCTCGTCTATCATAGCGTGACAATCCTGTCCGCGCCGTGAAATATGTCCCTCCGTTTTATGGGGTTTGTGTGGATGGACAGTGGACACTTGGGCCATCTGTGTGTAAATAATCATTGGTTATGAACGTGAAAATATACTGAATAAAAATTCAAATTTGTAATTATTTAACCATTTTAGCCTGTAATGATCTTACTTTAGAGCAAATGCCTTTATTTTATTTTATTTCATAAGTGAAAACAAACAGTAATAAATTAAAAATAAACGGTAATAACTTAACAAATATACTACCCACTACATGTTCCACAAATTACAACTTAGATATTTACAAACTGCAGATGACAAACGTAACTCTAGTCAGGGCAAAATCAATTAAATGCACAAAAGAAACTAAAAATAACAAAACAAAACACTTTTCTATGTTTTGCATACTCCCTACGGGTTCTATAATATTAAGTTTTTAATACATAAATAAGGAACAAGCACTAATCACCAGTGCTCACCATGTGTTGCTGATTTCAGTGTATTCAAGTTTTGAAATCATCAAAGCACAGTAAGCAAGCTATTCCAGCCCAGAATTTCTTACAATTTTGTACGTTACCTTCAAGTACAAAGTTTCTTAGTAAGGGCTTCCTTCCATGTTGATACAACAAAATTGCTCAAAATTGTTTGTCCCGAAAATTATAATTATCTTATGAATTGTCTTTTAGAGAAGAAGATCTTACTGAAACTTTACAATTTGTAGAAAAATATTATAATACTGGCTTCCCCCCGCGGTTTCATCCGCTTATGTCTCGATCCCGTGGGAGCGGTATGAAATATACTTTACGACCTATTCTCATACCTACTAAATATACATAAAAATAACTTAAATCGGTCGAGCCGTTTCGAAACAGTGCGATCACAAACACCGTGACACGAGATTTTTATATATATAGATAAAGTTGTACTGTTCACCCTAATCTGTCTAAAAATAAAACACCACAGTATATCAAAATGCAGTATATCAGCCCAGCAAACTGTTGCCAGTGTTCCATTATGTAGAAAGACAATAGGGTATCAATCCAGCGGAGTATAATGGCATTGTCGGTTCATCGTCAATCATGGGACGATACCGCTGCAAATGATTCCCGTTATATCCATGCTGTTGTTTAGATTACTTGGTGTTTTTACTGTCTTAGTTTTTATGCTGTGACACACTTTTTTTTTATCCATATTGATAAATAGTTTCGAAGATTTTTTGACAGCAGTTTCGGGTATCAGAAGCCAGAAAGTCTGACAACTAGACTGACTAAGGGGTGTTGCCCATTAACCAGGTTGTGCAAGTCAGATAGGCAGTCACTCCATGTAAAATACTAGTAATCAGCTGCATCCGGTTAGACTGGAAGCTGACCCCTTCATATTTATGGAAAGGCTAGGAAGTCGAATCTGCATCCGATAGCAGAGAAACCGGTATGGGCATCGATAAACGAATTTTTGGTTCACTGTTGCTACGCCGCCCGTAACCAAGCTGCTGACGTCACCGCTACGGCAGCTACGCTTTCGTAGCCGATCTGCTACGTATCGTACCGAACTATTTATATTTTTATTTTCATGACGTCGTTACTGGTGTTATTGAGATTATAATTATAGCGTTTCTTCGTACCTTAAATGTCAAAGGCACAAGAAAATTGTGTTTATTCTTAGAAAATCTTTACATACCATGTTTAGCGCGTTTGAATTTCTTGGAACTTACTAGAAATATTGCTCTTTCTGCGAAAAGATGACAATGGATAAGGTAAAAAAATGTTCTTTGATTTCACGAACGTGGCATTTTTGTCCACGTGTTGGTATTCTAAACGGCGAATGACTGATTATTTTTAGAGATTAAAACATAAAGAAGTGGTGAATGGTACCGAATTTTAGAGGAGTGTCTTTTGTACCTTTCGATCTTCCAAAATTGGGAATTCAACAACCTTTTTCCAATAAACAGGTATGAATAAACAACATGCTACAGATAACTCATAACAGGTGTGGAATCGTTCCATTTTGTATTAGAACTTTAATTGGTGGGTTCTAGATTAAAACAAGAGTGCAAGCGTTTCTCCTTTATAACATTTTTCCTCGTTTTTACCTAAACAAGACTCGAAAGTATACATCATATCAATGAGGCAAGTGTTCGTTAAACGCGCTGCTGTAACTGATGGATGTTCGGATTGTGCGCGCTGATCCAATAGTGACGTCATAAGGATTGGGTGGAGTAAGTTACAGATGAAAGCGATTTTTATAAAAAGAATTAAAATTAAAATCGCTGTCTGTGTATGAACGATAATGTACGTTATTAATTGCCCATTCGCATTATCCTTGAAATGGACTCCTCTGATAAGCTAAATAATAGCTACACACGTCCCCGCAGTAAACCATTGGTATTCCAGAACGCCTGGACAAGGATGTGACATTCTATCAATGATAACGATGATGTAAAGTCATTAATGTATTGGATTGACAAAAGCTACCGAAAAGCTTGTATTAATCTTGTTGAAAGTCGATGTAGAAGTAAGAAAAGCTCTGAAGCGATTGCTATTTATCGAGGCCCTCAGGTTTAATTACTGCATCGTCAGTTAGTGGCCACCATAATTACCACTGCAGACCTAGAAAAAAAATCCTAATAATTGCTACAGTGAATCTTCATAAATACGGTGCCTTATCCTTTTATACGTATTTTTATGGCTCAGTATTCATTTAATGGTGCATACAGGCAGTGTGAGGCTTTCGGCTGAAATGTATTTATTTATACATATGTCAGATGCCTTAGCGTTTTTTTTATGTTGGGTGGGAAATCATCAAAAGACTTCTCCCGCTCTGGGTGGAGCGGGAGGGCGTGTCAGACTCTTACTGAGTAAACCCCACCCGTGTTCCTACAGTTGGCTGTGCGCCAGGGTCACGGTAACTCTTTCGAATAATTCGCGACCCCGGCAGAGATCCCTCAGCCTGAGGCATGCGTCACATGCGGTCATTGATATATCACATATCATTGATAAGCATACTTTGGGCTGTCTGGACGCACCATTAGATTCGTTTTGGCGATTATTGTTCTATTACTCTTGTCTCAAACGCATAATATACCAACTCCTTTCCGAAGTTGGTAAAAAAGTTCCTCTGATTGCAGTTACTTGAGAATATTATGTCCATTGCACCCTCAGGTGTCAACTTCACCAACTGCCAAAAACTTAGTGCTCAAATTGAGGTTTCCATTCAGCCTTGTTATACCCTTATCTTGAGCCACACGCAGAAGTATCCAAAGTTTCGTCGTGCCAGTACGGAACTTGTTGCTCTGAGGGCATTTTCCGCACAAGAGGAACCTCCACGTTCCGTTTCATTGCTCACAAACTTTCTTTACAAGGAAAAACTTCGATCAATTAACACGTCACTAGAACTATAGGTATTACTTTATCGGAAAGCTTTCCGCTTTGGAACACCATTGATGCTGGGTAAAACAGTTCTCCGATTGACAGGTTGACAGGCCAACGCGCAATCTATTTACATATAATAAGAAACGCCTTTAAACCAGCCCACCCCTCTTTTTCATTATTAAAAAACTCTTTATTTTTTTAATAAATAGTACTCTATTCTGAGAGAACCAAGGTAACCGACATAGCCTAAAGACTAAGCAAGCTGAAGTGGCAATGGGTTGATCACATTTCTCGCAGAACTGACAATCGCTGGGGAAAACGAGTTCTAGGGTGGAGACCGCGTTTAGGCAAGCGTAGTGTGAGACGCCCGCCGGCCAGATGGAGTGACGATTTGCGAAAGGCGGCTGGCAGAGACTGGATGAGGAGAGCCGAGGATCGGGCTCAATGGCGTTCACTAGGAGAGGCCTACGTCCAGCACTGGATAAATGTAGTCTGATGATGATGATGATTCTATTCTATTCTATCCTATTCTTAGGTACCACAAAAAACGAACAGGTTCTTTGAAAGTCAACCCCTGAGGTCGTGAAATAGGGTTAAAGTTGTAAATTATTGTATGTTAAGTTGTAATAGGTACCTGTTCTCTACTAGGAGGTACAGTTCAAATTGGGTCCATTACAAGAGTTACTAAAAGTAGGAAATATGCCACACCCAGGCAATTGCCACTCTCTCAACTCAAATAATTGGTAAATCTTTTTAGTTTGGACGAGCATCATAAAAATAAAGATTAAATGATAAATAAAAAATATAAAAAAATAAAAGTTTATTCTCAGACAACTACAGTCCATAGAAGTGGTTGTAGCGTTGTGAGGAGTCTCAACGGTAAATAGTCGAGTGATGCAATAATAAAGTAATTAGTTAGTCGCTAAGCAAATCACTAAATAGATGGAACAACACTAATTAACTTGAGAACACTCGTCCACTTTGATCTCGCGCTGGTTTAGCGAGCTGTTATATGACACTCCAGATTCCTTGTGCCCCGACCTAGGGTGAGTTCCTCATTAATTAATATTATTACCATACCGTGTTTTATAAGCCATAAAGCGAGCCATTTATTATAATCATTGTTTTCTTTGTATTTTATGCTCGCGTGTTACATACATAACCTCTTATTGCATCTGTCATTGTGACACGCTGTCTTTGAAACTCTCTGCTTGTAAGCCGCTGCGATGTGTTGAGCTTCTGCCTATCTTTCTCCTTACACCATTCCTTGGTCGCCGAAGGAGAAAGGAGGCTGGGCACATCGCACGCGGCTAGCTGCTTTTACACCGCAATTAACATACGCTCCCTAACGCGCCTTCTAGGGTTCTACGTCCTGGCTGAGGACCCAACTCGCACGGTACTTCAACTTGCGCGCTGATGCAGGACAGCTGTCGGCGTCTTTCGGCCTGCTACAGAGGCCCGCTGAACGACCTGCTCCCAGCGCAGCTGCATGGCATGCTACCGACGCCCTTTAACTGATACCCTTCGAAGGACTTACAGGCCTCTTCTGGGGCCTGTGCGGCGGAACTACTAGCTGCTCAGATCCAAGGACGGTACCCTTCCTCCCTGACATTTTGTGATAGTGCTCAGTTGAACAGTGACCTTCCTGTGACCTACCTACTTCTTATATGTATGAACATTAACTAGAGTTTCTATTAACTACCTATTATCCGTTAACGGCCTGCGCAGTCTACCTGCAAAGCCCTAGCCGTTACAAGGTTAGTAACATAAATCTTATAAACTATATTAATACAATTAAAATAACAATGGGAATGAAATTGGAAACAATATAATTCTTCACTAACCTGCACCTGTGACATGCAGTTCAGTGAAGCGACGCATGACCGCCGAATCACTTCTGTCCGCTATCATTGTAATAACATTTAGAAGATTTTTTTAAACGGTGGTTTAAATAGTCTAGTGGACAATTGCTTAGTGGTTATAAGTAACTTATTAAAAATATTTGGTGCCAAATAGAATAATCTTTGATGCATAAATGCCGTGCTCGGTGTAAATTTAAAATTGCACAAAATTGGCTACTTCATTCATACTATATACTATACGTATAATATTATAAATTCAAAAGTAACTGACATAGTTACTTTTAACAACAAGGTAACGTACGTAACATCTGTATGTTACCTTTTCACGCCTAAACCCTGAACAGAATTCGTAAAAATTTGGCAAGGAGATAGATGGCATTCTAGGGAAGGACATAGGCTACTGTTTGTCTTAAAATAATCCAATAAAGGGTGATATAGAGAATGAATGTTTGTATGGGAAACCCAGCATTTCGTAAGTAAGGCATATGAAACTTCAATGCTTTTTTTGGTAAGAAATAAGATTGTAGGAGATGTTAAGATTTTGGAAAAAATCATCTAGTTTTCAATATTTTTAATTATGTGAGCACCATGTATCTATTACATAATTAATTTACCAGTCATTGCATTATATTTAATTCTTTTTACCTATTGTGGTATAGTAATTTTATTCTAGGTGCATCATCTTCACATATAATTATATAATTAATGTATACATAATATTGTAAAATATTTTTCCAAGAGTCACGGTGGAGTTTCTTGCCCATTCTTCTCCATACGAAACTACCTTTTGGAAGGGGCAACTAGAATCAATTCTATTTTCTTGTAAATTTTGACGTTCAAAAATGCCTTTTATGAGCATATTTGAAAGAAATGATGACTAATGATGACTGATGACTTTGAAATAAGAAATAATGTCTTACAGCGTTTTTCGTTAAATCATTCCCCAAGGGAGTAAAATAGGGGATAACTTTAAAATTCACATTTACTATGGATATTTTGTGCAGTTCTTTAATAAAGATTGAGAATTTTGATTAATTTGAAATATTGTCATATTCCGTAAATTGAGCTACTATATTGTCTTTTTTTCTTTAAAAGCGGTCCATTGGGTCAAAGTTAGTACAATTTATTATCTGTCTATCCGTTACCTTTTCACTCCTTAAGGCTGCTCTCTCGAAAAAAGCTTGAAAAAAGCATTCAGATGACGCAACTTTTCGTCGGTATTTACAGAGAAATTAGATCTGAAAAAAAATGTTAGTAATCTACATGATATAATACGTAATTTGGTTTAGCCATAATTTTTCTATCGGTATCACAAAATAAAATAAATATACACCAAATCACCTCCAAATCAATGAGATGAAACCATTTTACTCCTTCGTTTTTTATCAAAAGAGTATAGAATAAAGAAAATATCTACTACTTTGCAAAACAAAGGAAAATGATTTGGTTTTGTTACTTTTTTTTAAATAATATGTATTATTTTTATTGTAATAAATTAAAAAGGCGTCCGATTAATGACTGCGTCTACGTCACCCCCGCATTTGTCCTTAGATTCAGTTGGTCGTTAGCTCCGCCTAAATACTGAAGGTTATTGGCATTATTACAAGCCAGTGGATTTGGATGAAAAGCATACGGAAAGGCCATGATTACGGTACTAGGACATAGGATACTTTTAACCCGGTAGTACGTCCCCGTGCGACGATATCCGACATCCGCGCGTGCGAAGCCGCGGGCAAAAGCTAGTATTAAACATTGTGGAGACGACAGTACGACAATAAATTTAACTGCGTACCTGTATCTAATGCCGTTCCCAGTCTACGTACGAAAATTCAATCAAATATATCCAATAGTTTAGTCACTATAGCTAGTCAAAGATTGGCAACACCCATAGTCGGCCCATCACTACTATTTAGTTTGTTTGAAAAAAAAAAAATTCATTCGATTCTAGAATTTAATTGATACTTCCAAAATACTCTTACGCACCAATATTACCAGTGTTTTCATTCATTGTTGTGTTGTTGTCTCCACGTTGTATAAATATCAAAATGTTGACGGTGAAATAGGTAAACGTATGTCTATTTTTGCTAATGAGTAAGCCTAAGCAGAAGGGGCTTTGTTGAGCAATAATAATAATAAAACTTTATTTCAGACAATGTCCATAATAACTACAAATAGGGTTACAAAATTTGAGCACGAATAAATGTTTTCACGATATTTCAGTCCTGTTTATCCGCAAACATCTTAAGGATACTGTTAGTGCTACTCCGGACTCTATTTAATAACGACGCGAGCCGCTTGCGCACGATGGCATGAAAGCCGTCTACCCTGGCCTCCACAAACATACCGGAGGCACTACAAAAGCGGGGCAGCCCTAAGAAAATCCTAAATCCATTGTTATATTGGACACGTAGGGCACTGAGCGTCCTCTGCGTAAACCTGAACCACAGGCTGCACGTGTAGAAAGTCTGACAGTAGGCTCTAAATAGTGTGACTTTAACTTGGTCACTACAACGCTCCAACCGCAACGCGGGCCAGCAATGGCTCAACAAAATCCAGATGATTTTATTTAAATAACTCCATTTAAGAATGTATAATTATGTAAAGGACAAATGCCAGAAATAACTCACAAACTGATGCCCAATGTTTGTGATCAAATCATAAATAAATGGTCACGGTCCCACGGTGCCCACGGTCTAAAAATAATCGTTTTGACATTTGGTGACACCCATACAAAAGTTACCAAGTGGCCCATTCTTAGCTGAGATTAAAGATAAGCTTTATTTCCGTGATATTCAACATAAAAATATCCGAATTAAACTGAACCATAGGCTCCCAAATCATTATGAAGTGAGAAATGAATATAACAAATCTAATTTTGAAAGTATTATTTAATACAACTCTCTGCTCGCTACAAAATTACTTTTAATTTCCAAGATCTACAGCGTTCATCCCCTTTGGCCCGGTTTCTATTCAAGAAACATAATAAAAATCAGGCACAGACATTGTATAGCACGACACAAGTTAAAGGTTTCTATTTCCGCATTTATAATTTCTAACGTCACGATAATTATTATCGTGGATGACCGGGAGGTAAAATGTATGGAACACGGATGTTGTATTATGTAGTAAAATATATGGAATGTGCACGTTATAACGTAATCGTGGACGGAAGTTTAAAGCGTCTTCATATATTTCCATACATTTTACTTCCTTGTGTTGTAGTGATGCCATGAACGTCCACGATAATATCCTCACGTTAGAAATCATAAAAAACCGGCCAAGTGCGAGACGGAACGCACATAAAGGCTTCTGTACCACTGTACAATAATTAATACTACATCTTAAAAAAACACCTTTCTTATATAGCTTATATATACCTTTAATTTTAACTTTATTTTATTTTTATTATTTATTGTTATAGCGGCAATATAAAAACACATTCTTTGAAAAAAATATTCTGTCTCACAATTACGGTTCATGAGATACAGCCCGCTGACAGACAGACGGACAGCGCAGGCTTAGTAATAGGGTTCCGTTGACACCCTTTGGGTACGGAACCTTAACCACGCTCATTAAGAGAATTCATCAAACTAGATCTTTTATACTATCTCGTTGATCTAGCCTACAAGTGCGCCTGCTCAGCATTATAATATGCTTCTGGATTCGATAGAAAAGTATTATTAGTTTTCCTCTGTGGAAGCAGCCTGGAGTTTTAATTTACGCTCGGTTAACGATAACAGTTAAGAAAAAAAAACAGCCTATTCACGTGGGTGTTTTAAGGACCCCTGTTTTATTCCCTACGGAGAAAACATGCGTCATGTTATGTAACGGTAATCTAGTGTGACTTCAATTTAATAAACGAGCTTATAGAGATATGAGGAACAGGGCGGAAAAGTTCACTCGTACCTCCATAGAAAAGGGACGATCCTCCAACAAGGCGAGTGTTGTGTCTTGTGGGTAACTGCCCGACGATTGATGTCGGGATTTTGTATATTATGCTAGTTACGCGGTAAACTCTGCTTGTGCGATGCAGGCTTTTGCGTGACGTCAGTGTCACGCGTAGCTCGCATGTGGCGATATAGATGCCGCTACAAACTCAGGCAGGAAATGATTGGGTATCGATTAAGTACACCGATCAAACCTTTATATTGAGTCGTATTATACTATACTTTGGTTTTAAATTAATTTAGGTCCGTTCAACTGTTGTTCATCTTAAATACTTTATGTATTATATTTAAGTGCTTCTGGAAGTTTCCAAACTTACAATACAATAGGCGCGGACGCCATTTTGGATAATGTTTCGTTATTTGAATTCGTGTTGTTCCTTTGTTTCCCTTCTATTCATTGTTACCTGTGTAGGTAGTTTTTTCCAAATAATTATCTAGTTGATTCTTTTTTAGCTATATTTTACTGAGTGACTGTATCCATATAACTTCCAGAGCCTAATTACAAATCTATAACTGATGACCTTTCGAGTAGTTTAGGGACGTTATATTAATGTTAAGCGCTGTCCTGTGGAGCAGTGGTGGCCCAGAGATAACCGCCCTGACTTATGAGTTGTGGATCGTGGCGTGGTTCGCAGGCACTTTATTTTGTGTAAATAATTTCTTCACCACTGCTCTCAAACGGTAACGGAAAACATCGTGAGCAAACCGGCATGTCCTAGGGCTAAACTATTCGAAGATATGTGACATCTATCAACCCGCACTAGGCCCACATGGTAGATTATAGTCTATAGAGGTATGAGGAATAGGGTGTAAAGTTCACTCGTACCTCCATAGAAAAGGGAGGATCCTCCGACCAGACGGGTGTTATGTCTGCTGGGCAACTGCCCGACGTTTGATGTCGGGACATTGTACCTATGCTAGTTGCGCGGTAAACTCTGCTTGCGCGATGCAACATTTTGCGTGACGTCAGTGTGACGTGTAGCTCGCATGTGGCAATGTAGATACGGCTAAAAGCCCACTCACTCCCTCTCAAAGTGAGGAGGCCTGTGTCCCAGCAGTGAGAATATTATAGCCTGATTATGCTGTACTAATACAGGTTGGCCCGTTTACAGTAGTCAAAAACCGCTTTTTAGAAGCCTTTTGCAAAGGGCTTTACAAAACATTCCCATGTATGTTCAGCCATTATTTATAGTTTAGAAGAAAACGAAGCTCAAAGGGAAACATTTTGTTTGGCAAAATAAGCTCCAGTTTACTAGCCGCTAAAAATAAACAAAGACTTGCTAGAAGTTTAAAAAACTCTTATCAATAGTTGGCGAGTTATACAATAATAATAATCGATTAATAACTCGGGCCGACTCTAAAAAAAAAAACAACACGACAAGAGTAGCAGCCTATTTTTGCACAAAACGTGCTGACGTCGCAAATTATAAAGAAGCACTTAAACATCAACTTTCTAACATAATGTAAGTTCCATTATAAGACCGATCTAAGCTACAAAAAATCGCTTTCAAGATGCTATAATTTTATTTCAGAAAAGCTTCGAGTCAAATCTCACGACATGTAAGCCGAAAAGTCTAAGGTAATAAATACTTTACCTACCTTTTACTTTTACCTAGGATAGCTATCCTCTAAAAGAAAATCTACTTTAAACCAAAACTAAAATCGTTAAAGGTTTAACAAGACAGCGTCTAAGAGAGTGCACCTAACACCACGTTAGTCAAGTAGAAACACTTAAACCATTAACTTAACGATGTCCCAAGTTGCACCTCAAAAACACTTAGTTTCAATTTTAAGTTATTCTCATAGAATACTGTAAGACAGGATTTTTACGTTAAAAATTCATGCTTAAAAGCTTAACGGATTAAATAAAAGCTTTTGAACTAAAGTCGGACAGGTTAATATCCTGTCGTAGCACGTCTACGGCGTAGCGGCGTAGCAGAATACTATGAATTTGCTACGACATTTGTATGAAAAATATTCGTCGTGTGAATACTAATCAGGTTTCCAGTTGTTGTGAATCCTACCTAATGTTGAAATATTGTTCAATTTGTACCCAGGTCGTGATTTCTAAGAATAGATTTGTCTTCTCACGTAGTTTTAGATAACAAAAGTTACTATTATAGAGTTACAATCGTTATCATTCTTTGAAGCTAAATAATTTATATATAACCTTTCATCACTCTGAGAAGAACTATTTGGAATAAAAATATCGGTTTGAGTCTAAAAATATTAAAAATTACCTACCTACAGGATATCTTTTTGTGAAAATATTGAAAAAAAATTAAAAAGCATAAAATGGTGAAAAGTGAAACCACTTTATGTTTAGTTACCATGGGCAAACCCGGATCGTACATCGAAGTTAATCGAAATTATTTCATCACCACTGCTCTCCAAACGGTGAAGGAAAACATCGTGAGGAAACCGGCATGTCCTAGAACCAAAAAATCGAAAACATGTGACATCTACCAACCCGCACTGAGCCCGGGTGGTGGATTACCACTCCCGCTCACCGGGAGGAGGCCTATGTCCCAGTAGTGAGATAATTATATTAACACTTATTATCGAAGATAGACGAGTGTCTGATAAGTATGCTGGATATAACAAAAAACACGTAATAAAAAAGCAATAACAAGAACCAATAAAACACAAAAAGCATATAAGAAACAGGAATCCTAAAATAACAATTTTGCAGTACATAAAATCGGAAGAAAATGTATGAAGGCGTGAGCCAAAATGTTTATATCTTTGAAAAATAAAACGACTTCCATTGTGTGGGGCATAATAGAATTTCGAATAGGTGTACTTACACGGTGCGGGCACGAAACGATTCCGCGACGTGTACAATTATAGATTGTAAAGGGGACTCGAGATTATTACTGTTAGGTACCTATAGGAATAGTGAGTGCTTTTATTGTTATTCGATTCGTTTTTTACGTGTGATAAAGTTATGAAGAAGCGGGCTGTGTACATGTGAGAGAGTTTGTTACTTTTTACAGTCTAAACTGCCGATTTTAATTAAGAGGGATGCGCTAAGGTAACTCGCGAAATTCATTAATTTACATACGTTTTTTGCAATTTGCAGGTCAGTGCCTGGTTGTATGTTGATATGACAGTAATTCGCGACAGTAACAAATATGGCTTTACAGAATTATAACCATTACAACCAGCAATACAACTCCTTACGTTAGAGTTGGCCTCAAATGTCATGATTTCATGAAATAGACATTTAATAGGGTAATATGAACTTATAGAGATGTATTGATGATTTTTATGATTATAATTCTATAAATAAATATTTGAAACGGCCGCGAATCATATTTATATCAAAATACAACCTAATACTGACCTGAAAATTTCAAAAAACGTAAGAAAATTTGAATTTCGCTGCCTTGGCGCATCCTCCTTAATGGATTGTCGTTAGTTTTGTCTTGATTCCGGTGTTAAATCAGAACAATATCATAAAAAAAACATTATGGCGGACGTTAGATTGTGTTAAGACCACTCAGTAAGTTTTTACCGTATTCAGTTAAAATTTTCTTGCTGTTATTTTCATTAAATAAATGAATCTTATAGCATTTTTGACAACTTTAGAAGGGCGATGTCATGTACGTTGTTAAGTTCGCGTCGAAAAAGTCTGCCAGCAAGTGGGACATACTGATCAAATAATTACATTTTAACTTGTATTAGAAAATTATTTATGAACGCATATTCAAGTCACGACAGCTATAAATGAGTAACTTATTAAAATTATCCTTATCAATGTCTAATAAATTTTAATTGTACAGCCTCTTAAAAAATATGGAGGGTAGTGCTTATCTCTATCTACATAATATAAGAGTCAGCGAAGGGAAATAATTAGGTGCTTTAGCCGACAGAGGATACGCAGAATTTATTATTTATTACGTTTAAGTTTATGTGTTAGCATACAGTGGGTAGGTTGTTTATTAGGACCTTTGCTTATCTTGGTATTACTTTTCGTTAATTAGAGTAATATTTTGTAGGTTTTCAGAGTGCGGGCGTGTTGTTTAAAGCGTACAAGTGTAACTTTTGATTTGTGACTTTTAATAACTTGTGCTTTTTGCTGTTTCTGATAAATAAATAGTTAGCTACGAGTATAATGTAAATATAGACAACTGCTGAATATAGTTGTGTTTTGACATGATTTCAAGCGATAGTATAAAAATATTCAATTCCACGCTGTATTGCATTGACCGCCGAGGCCTGCCAAAAAAAAACCAAAAATTAAATCCTTTTAGGCCTCTCCCAAAAGATAACTCGGGTATTTTCTCCAGCCCCCCCTAATAGGGTCCAGAGACGAAGGACTCGGGGACGCCCATCGCCCCCCATACATCAGGACCCGTGGTGGTGGCGCATAGTATTCCATGCGCACCCCTCTTAGACGTCGCTGGGGAAGTCAAACACCTCACTCCCCCCGCTCTCGACCAGACGGAGCCCGCAGAGGCGGACCGGCACCAGTCCGGGGTTGCAGAAGAATCGAACGTTCCCGCGACCCCCGGCGCAGGTGTGAGATGGAACACCGGGATGGTTATTAGTCAATAAGAGTCCAAGAGACCCCTCCGCCCCCAGGGCGGAGGATATCCATGAGGATTTTCCAGCCCGGATAAAAAAGGCATTTTTTGGTAGAGCCCAACCTGCAGAAGTGGACTTGTGGCTGAGGTGATGATGAAGATCGGTTTAAAGATTCTTTATTTATTCTAAAAGAACATACATTGTTCACTTAGCGAATAAATACATAACTAAGGTACGAGTAAGTGTAGTCCAGTAGTTTTTTTTTTTTATGTATTTAGGTACGGTGCCGCATTTTATGTGCTTGACTAGCTTATTAGTTTTGTGTTGTTAGTGACGTACTGCTTAAGTTTAGCTTTGAATATGTTAAAAGAGGATGTGCTCCTGATGAAATTAAGTAATTTTTAGTATTTATTTCAGTAAAAGTGATTTGTAATCTTTAGAAATAAATTAATTCTTACCGTATATCTGCTGGTATATTGTTATAAAGTTGTACACCTTCGTATTTTATATTTTTCCTGCCATATTGCGTCCGCGGGGGGTGTGTCTGTATTTGGTTGGGGTTTCTTTCGCTGTATTTGGATGTTTTTATTTTAAAGGATAATTGTGTGTCTGGTTTTGTTAAGAATTTTTCTAATGAGAATGCAGGAATTGAATGTGTAAAGTTGATGAATGCTCATTAATTTGGTGTGTTTGTATAGTTCGGATGTAGGTGTGTGATAATCGTAGTTAAATAGAAGTTTAATTATTTTATTTTGTGCTATTTGTAGATCTTTAATTGTAGATTTGGTGGCGCATCCCCAGATTTCGATTAGGTAATTTATGTGTGAGCGAACTACTAAGTTGTAAATATTGTAGCGATTTTTTTTTGGAATGTTATTAATGTACCCGCGCATTGATCCCATTAGCGATGTTATTTTTGTTTTAATGTAATCAATATGTGCTTGCCAAGTAAGTTTGTTGTCTAACGTAAGTTCGAGGTATTTTTCACAATTATTTTTGACGATTTTAGTCTTGTTTATGTGTAAGGCTGAGTGGTCAGATAGCTATTTGTCTCTCTATTTTTTTGTTTTTATAGTTATAAAAGTAGAAGTAGCAAAATTCTACTTTGTAGATACTTTATGTTAGCACAACTGACCAAATATATACTGTTCAAAACAAATAGCAGTTCCCTTTGCCTCATTATTCAGGGCACATACTTAGGGCGAGGGTAAACCTGTCGACGTGCAATTTTTTAAGCTGACATCCTTCTTTATTGGGTACATATAACAACAAATCGGACGGGAAGGAATCCTGATCAGCACTTTGCTGTTTAGGCATTGATGAAAAAAAGTGACATTCATTGCGGCCGCCACATAAGTGCCGCCACTTAACGGCCGCCACAATCCAGCCGCCAAGTAACGGCCGCAATGACGGCCGTTATGAAATTGATGGCAACAAAGTTTGACTTGACGGTGTCAAAAAACGCTCTCTAGGACTAACTTACCTTCATAAATAACGTTTCAGTGACATCACTCCCCGGTAAATTGCGGTCGCTATCTTACAAACCCGCCGCGATCTTACGAAAATATCTTTAGGGGTGCTACACACGTGTTCAAGTCAGCACGATTCAGCACAGGTGGGCGGCAAAATCGAATAATATGTGGTTATGTTCGGGAAATAGCCTCGACTTATATAATAATATGATTGACGTGTAAAAGTGTTTGTACAAACCTATTTACAGAAATAAAATCATTTATCATTTATCATTTATCGCTTAGCACAAATCGTGCCGAGCCGACCCGAACAAGATTAAGCGAGGGTAAATGATAAATAAATGATAAATGATTTTATTTCTGTAAGTAGGTTTGTACAAACTCTTTTACACGTCAATCATATTTTAAAAACTAGATGAGCTTGGCTTTTCCTACCTGACTGCTCTGATAAGAAAGGCCGAAACAAACTCAGAGGTCAGTCTCTTTTAAAGTCCAGACATAATCTTGGTCAGATTATGTGAGGATCATGTAGATTTGTGTCTGAAATGATCTTATGAGGAAAACCCACAAAGATTGAGTAGACCTGTCCAGTTAGTGCACGTATTTGTCAGTAACCGTGCAGCTCAACTCAGAACTTAATGAGCTCAAAGATTCGACCAACAATACCAAAGAAAGGACATTTGGGTAGACCGCATAAATTACTCAAAATGCCAGACCATGATTAAAACTAAATGAGAAAAAAAAAACAAATGAAGGAAAGTACCAAAAAAAGTTTGCCGATCGGCACAAGCCACATGAAAGCCGAATGTGTACTAAACAGAACAGGGTGTAAAGCTCACTCATACTCTATAGAAAAGGGAGGATTTGCGACCAGACGGGTGTTGTGTCTGGTGGGCAACTGCCCGACGGTTGATGTCGGGACGTTGTATATATGCTAGTCGTGCGGTAAACTCTGCTTGCACGATGCAGGATTTTCGTGACGTCAGTATGACGTATAGCTCGCATGTGGCGATGTTGATACCGCTACACATTAACTGATTCAGATCGGCTTTGTTGTTCAACAAATACTGCAGAATTGAATGTGATGACCTGATCATGTGACTAAGCACCTCTTACTTTACTTATAACCAAGCAAACGCTATAGGTAGGTACACCCAATCTGAATATTTACAAGACATATTGAAAAGGTATTACATATTTTCCGAAACGAGAATAACATCTTACATGAAAATTCATCGCGTTGGCAATATTTCTAACGTACCGGGTGGATATGTACCTACCTAATATTGTTGTGTTAGAAAAATGTATTATGTATTCCATCTTAGTAATTTCAAAGGAAAGGGGGTGTTGTAGTTTATTTATAGATAATCCTGAACTTGCCACAAAGTATTGTTGAATATTTAGGTTATCATTTCGTTATTGAACTACTCATATTTTTGAGAGTATTTAGCTTGGAAGTTGTACACCTATAACATATTGAAAATGGTTTCTCGATAATCAGAATGAGCTCTTTCTAAAAAATATTTTCACTAATAGCAAATAAATGTTAATTTTGAATAGACAAAGTTTTTATGCATTAAGATTGCAAATCTATTAAGAAAAAGTCATCTACAATTTTCCTTCGCATCTTTATCCAATATTCCCATTCATTTTTAATACAGACAGATAGCTTAAATATATATTTTTAAATTGAAGCCGTCAAGAACCTAGGTAGGATTTAATTATACTTCTCTCTGGAAATACTGAGGGATTCAATTTTAAAATTTAATATGCAAAAGCTTTTCTATTTCTCAGTTTTCGCTCATTCGAAAGATTAAAACATTATTTCTTTCCTGTGGATGTTCGACTGTGGTAAGTAATATTTATTTTGTAAGTCAGTGGAAATTAAAGCATAGAAAAAAATGGTCACTTGCATATATTTGGAATGTTACAGAAATTGTTCAAAATTGAGCAGAGCTTTATTATTTTAAAAGGGTGTCCCAATCAGTGAATTAAAGAAAACATTGGTCATGCCTATCACATATAAAGATTTATTTTTCAATAATCAAATATAATGTGGTTTGACAGCTTGTGTGTTAAACCAAAATGTCATTCCTCGGATAAAATTCATCTGAATATTGTAAAATAGAAGCTAAATCAATGATATTTTGTAACGATGAGCTCATTAACGAGGAATCCCATTGTTAAAAGCATTTTTATAAATATAATTATTTGTGAGGATTTTATTAATAATAGGTATGAACTCACTTTGTTGCCTTAACGGGAATAAAAAATAACTTAAAATGGCTACTTTTGCGAAGATAGAAAATCTACATCAGCGTTGTTGTTATTTAATACATTACTAACTTGGACCAGAACACTCTCTATATAAAGAAAACGACATTATTTCGTTAAACAAAACAGTAGCCATTTAGCAAATACCCTTTCTAACAGAGTTCACTGAAAAATTATCCTGTCATCACTTCAAAGAAACAATGGCCATACGTCTTAAAAATACACATTCCATGAACCGTCCTAATCCCAAAGAAGAATTATAGACATTCTTCAAACACACACTTAATAAAATAATAACAAAACAAAAACAAAATTTTAAGCTGTTTCTCGCGAGCACTTAATTACGGTCTTCAGAGCCCTTCTATTTGTTACGAGTGTTAGTTAAAAAGGGATATAAATAATTAATCACCTGTCCGCAGTTTTAACTGTGAAGGATGACCAGGGGATTTTTTTCCCAAAGTAATTTTTGGTGAAGTCGGTGTCCAGGGGAGATTTTTCAAAGCAATTTTTCGTGAAGTTCGTCGGAAATGGGAAGTGATGGCAGATTTGATTAATTAGTGAGCTGGGGTTCCATGGCGTATTTACTTTTGTGTAACGTGGAACGATATATTTTGTATATTGTATATTTATCCTGGTTCTACGCATAGATGATCGATGGAAGACACGTGTATCGATCATGACAACCGACACAAATTGTGAGAACCGACATGTGGATCTTTTTTTCTTAGCATGACACGTGTAACGTTTGTTACATCAAAAGTAATCTTCTGGTAGTAGGATGGTCATTTATCATAATTTACCTAGCATTTTTTTTTTTAGCATTTTTTAGCTTCCTGGTTTACCAAATCAAGCTGAATACCAGTATTTTACTCATATATGATCTCCACAACTCTAATTCTTATTTCAACTCATTACTTATGGCTTTTCTAGACAGGGTTTTAATTCAGATTTGTTACAGTTGTAATGGCAATCATGTCATTAGGTTTAAATAGGCTTTTATTTTTTTATAGATTCTTCTATATTTTGTGAATGTGGGAACGTTGTAGGCCTAACTTGTAGACTGTAGATTTGTAGACCTTTTTATATTTTATTGAGTACCTGTTACTTGTTGACAGGCCTACACTGTCCTCCCACAGCTATCAACACTGTAATTTGAAACATTGTAAAAGCCCCTTATTTTTAAAAGAGTAACCGTGGAGTTTCTTGCCGGCTCTTCTCCATAGGAAACAACCAATTGGAACCGTGCACCTAGATTCTGACGTTTCATAAGTGCCCATGTTGGTTATTTGAAATAAAATATTTTGATTTGTTTTGATAACCAACAATGTTATGGACCCAATGCTTATTCTCCTAGTGTCGATAATTCATATACCTAATACATTGTCCGCTGTGACTTCTGTTTTGTAGCTCCTGTGTCAGAAACAACATAATGACGTTATGATAAGATAAGCCAGCTAACAAGGTTGGTAGCAGGCTCGATTCCCAGATCTGTTTTAGGTCGCGCCTGGTATACATCAGTTTCGTCAGTCAACTCGTGAAGGCCCGTTCATCCAGTAATGTATTAGCTCAACTTTCTCAAATTCTGAAGCGTCTTTCATCATCATCAATATTTTGCCATAATATCTAAATTCTAGAGCCTTTAGTTTTGTTATTATTATGTGTTATCACGTATTTCTGAGATTGCTGGCTAACCTGTAAATGGTGAATGTGTGAGTCTTAAAAATATCATATTCCACGTTAAAGGCTCCTTCAAACCGCTCATCGCATGACATGCGGCGCCTTTGTATCGCGTGCGATTCACGTCACGTGTCGTGTCTGTTTGAAGAAGTCTTACAGCAGCACATTCATTGTCCTTTGATCAGGTGGAATTATGTCCTGCCAAAAAATTAACGTAATCCACGGCCGCATGCCATTGGTATCACCATTCCATGTGTCCGTAATTTCTTTGGCAATATGCCATTCCAAATCATCATTTCATATGATCGTGAACGTGCTACTTTAATAACATAACATCAAGCCTTGTTTCCCCGAAGGGTTGGGCAGGCATGTACCTACCTATAGTAGGTACGCACACATTTCGCTAGTTATATTTAAGTCCCAAGTAATAGGGGGCGAGCCTATTGCCATCAACCGGGCACAAATTCAAACTCCGGGCTGTTACTGAGAAATCCCAGATGGAAAACCAAATAAAACTTTGCCCGACCCGGGCATCGAACCCAGAACCTCATGCTCAGCAGTTGAGCTTGTGATCACTAGACCAACGTGGCTGTAGCGGTATCAATATCGCCACATGCGAGCTACGCGTCATCATACTGACGTCAGGCAAATCCTGCATCGCACAAGCAGAGTTTACCGCGCGACTAGCATATATACAACTTCCTGACATCAACCGTCGGGCAGTTGCCTACCAGACACAACACCCGTCTGTTCGAAGGATCCTCCCTTTTCCATAGAGTGTGAGTGAACTTTACACCCTGTTCCTCATACCTCTATAAGGGTACTTAAATATTCACTTTTATTTGCACAACCTACTCTTCTTAGTCTATAGCATCTACGTAGAGTGCCTCAATTCCATTAGGCTTATGACGAAGTGCTTGCATTACCGCGCCCATGAGCCTAACTATCCCAAATTCACTAGGATTATCTGACCACAACGCGGTGGTCAAATAGGTCGGGTCTAACCGCTGCCTTCCGATTGGGAATCTGATTTCTATTAGCTGGAAATGGTAACTATAGTATTTGTAAGTAGGAATGATTAGTTGGGTATAGAGGTATTTTAGTAAGTAAATAATCATTTATTTACCAAAAACTTAGCGTAGATATCAACATTGTTGTTTCAATAAAAAATGGGTATGGCTATTACAGATCAGCTCCTCTCTTTCAAACTAGGATAATTTTGTATCTGGAAGGACTTCGACTGTATTTTTATTTTTTGGTATGTTACCCTGTATGTCAGTCTTATATAAACTGTCAAGAACATTACAAATCAAAAGCACCTAGTTGTGCAAGTTTTTCACACTTAAAACACTAGATAACTTGGTACTATATCCGTCAAGTTGAGCACGGGGGAAAACCCCTTTCTCAAAGCAAGTTTAAGGACATTTTAAGCTCCTTTGTCTGCACTAGATTTAGCCTGCGACTTAGTTCACATACGACGTTTTTATCCACCGAAAGGAAAGGAATTTTAAATCGTGTTTTTACACCTTTTAAGATACCTAAATAAATATTAATGTAGAGTCACACAAAACACACACATACAGTATTTAATTAAAATTTTCTCATGAAATAATACCTATTTCATAATAGTAGATCTAGATATTGATTCGAAAATACTATGTTCGTAACACAATACAATCAATATTTTATGATAATCTCGCTTTTGAAGTTTACTAAGTGTTTTTTTAATTTGCTCGTGACTGTCCGGGTATTTGCCGATCACTCAGTGATTCACGAAACTACATCAGATTTGATAATTTATCAAATTCGCAATCACGAAGAAAATATAATAACTACTTTTCATACAACGTAGGTACTATAATACATCCAGGGTACAGAATTAGGTCATCTACAAACTTAATAAGGACATATTCCGCCCGGTCTGTTATGAGCACGAGTCTCGAGATTGTCAGCAGATTACCCGGTTCGATTACCCGGTTGACAAAGAAGCAACCAATTAGCCGGTTGAACCGGGTAAATATGGCAGAGAGTAACAAGAATGTTATAGTCGCTCGTATAGTGAAGTAGGGTGACACTGTGTTCACAACAAATAAAATTGTTTCAGAAAATGTTTGATATATACAAAAAAAACTGTAGAAGGAAGAAAAAGTTTGTTTATCTGTATCGATGCATTCATTTTATTCTAGGGTATCTTTAGTTGTGTTCGTTTCTAACCGATTTCAAAATAGGTGGTTCTATATTCGACCCCTTTCTTTGTGTGTTTATATCTTGAAGGAAGAACGTCTTTGTATGTTTGTAGAAGGAAAAACAAATTTGTATATCTGCATCGATGAATGACGTTTAGGTACACTTCCCTTCCGAGAAATATAATCTATAGGTACCTACACATGGGCGGAGCTGCAAGGCAAGTAAACGAACAAACAGATTACAAAGTCGTGGTGGCCCACTATCTTAATTTCTGATTCAAAACCTACCGTGAACCAAAATGATTAATTGACACTGAATGCAACGGTATTTTCCTAAAATTGTCTTTGTTGCGTTGAATAAGATTGCATGTGCCTTGCAATTGGCAATATTCTCGGCCTTGTTTCTCTACCTATCCCTGGCTGTGTACCACTCAATCGACCCTGTTGCGTCACTTTCATGTACACTTTTAAGCCAGTTTGATTATAGCGGTTTCTAAAATAACATAGGATGTTATGAAAATACCTGAAATTCCATTTGTATTCAATGTCACAATAGTCACGTTTCTATCTGGCATCTACAAAGGATTCCTTACCCTTGTGCTATGTGCGCTATTTTTTGTATTATTTACATAAAATACACTGAATCTCAAGATTCCTCAACGTATGTATACATAAACTGCAGAAAGAATATTTTAGTGGAAAGAAAACTTAATGAAAGAGAGATATTTTCATCATTTTAATAACACAGTTTAATTATTTTGTCTCATACAGCTGCTTAATACGATGAACTTAAGAAGTATGCTGACCGTCATCTCGAGGAAAACTGGAGTCAGTATTTCAAATAGCCAACAGAAGAAAGAAGTCATGGTATTCAAAGTACGTAGAGATGCAATAAAAGAGCCTCCACGAGCGTCAATATTTAAATGTAAAGTCAGAGAAATTAATTACTCCGCAAACGACCACCACTTTAAATTGTCCCGATATAAGTATTCAAATCAGTGCAGTGTATGAAATGGCTATAAAACTGCAAATTGACATAGGGTGTCATTTGCTAACGAATTAATTCCCCTGACTGTAAAACCGATGCGCCCTAGACAGTGAGCTTCAATAAATACCACCTTGTTGACCGATAATTTTATTACAATGCCATGAGCATTTCTCAAATAATTCAACCTGATACAAGAGTTGAAGAATTCAATCGTTGTATAAAGAGAAGTTATTGCCTTGCGACAATCTCTGGCTGATCATCTAACTCAGAGTTTCTTTAAGGTATTTAATAATATCTACATACATAGACACACAACAATCTACATTAAGGTTCCACTAGTCGATATTTTTTCCATACAAATTTCGGGAGGATAATACTCTAGTGTTTGACATTGTACTCGTACGTCCAAAATCAAACATAATATCGTTTTGTCTTAGTATTAATTTTGTCTGTGCAGAAACAGAATAGTAATAAAAGCTTTTAAAATAAAAAGCCATTAAAAAGTTGTGAGCCAACAAAGATTCATTTTCTTGCTAATTTTAACGCAACTTTGGGCATAAATAAGTAATAAAATAAGTGTAAAATCTCCAAAACAAAGTCGGCACCGACAAAGCTCAATTATCGGAGAATTTTATATATATTTTTTTATTTATGAATGGGCATAACTCCGTCATGTAAAGACGGATTTACAAAATTCATTTTTTGGTGGAAAGGGTATACTTTGAAGGTGGTCGTATTGTCACCAAGTCAGAATCAGAAGGGATCCCATGGAAATCGAGGGAAATCTTCAAATTTTATAGGCACACCTAAAGCGATTTAGGTATTTTTTATAGTAACTCGTACATTTGCTCTCGGAAAGCTTAATTACTTTAATTTCGGAAGTCGCTGGCAAAAAACTAAAATACAAATCCACAGACAACGACTTCCGAAATTAAAGTTATTTTTCACTTTGTAGTGTTTTATTTTGAAGTCGGTTGTTTATTTTTTGTGTAAAAGTTTTTTTTATAGAACTCGTTTTTCAAAGGACTTTTCGTAATTTTTTGCGCGCTCATTTTACTATGTATTATCGTGCATTTCACTCAATGCCAGGAAAAAAAACACGATGACAAGTGAAACAGCGTGCTTTTTGGCCACGCCCACCAGTAAGTTCGAGCCCGCGACTAGTTCAACCTTAAGAACAAAACTAAAGGTACATTCCTATGATATTAATAAGCCTTGTTTCAAGTAAATTAAACAGGTGTTAAACTAGAGCCCCGCAATGTGTACCCACCGACAAAGGTCAGGTACTAAAGGTACAAGAATCCAGAATATTCACACAATTACAGTACCCGTGTTATAGAGACCCTGCTAAATTATTTCTATGTTATATGCAGGCTACATATTATTTTAGACCTTCACATGTGGGAGGTGAGTTTAAAGTTGACTGAAGAATGGTTGATAACATTTTGGGGTATTGTATTTGTTTTGCAGAGGTGTGTTATGATGTTTTATAATCTGTGGGTGTGTCTAATCTTGACTAAATTGACTAAGTTTTTTTCTTATTTTATTCTTGCTTCATAGAGGTAAACAGAAACGCCAGCTCCGTTTTATGCAAAAAATACTAACTGACTGCAGTCTTTAGTATTTTATTGGTATTTTTCAATGCCGCTGCCTTTAAGTTACTGAAATTCACCATTCTCTAATCTAAAATAATCGCCACTCATAAAAACTTCTCACCATACGACTGTATCATTAAAACCCACATTAACAATAAAACACTTGGCTTATGTCCATAATTCCGTCCTCATATGAGGACAACAAAAACTTGTCCATTTCCGTGACATCACACTGCAGATTGTCGTCACAAAGCTATTATTTTATGGGGACTGGCACCATGTATATTTATGTATATACGTAAGTTTGCACTCAATGCAAATATCAGTGGGTATTTGGGACAGTATGTCGGTAGGTCAGATGGATTTATTCTGTATTCTGTTAAAAGGCTGTAGTTTTGCTAGTTATGTGAATGTCAGAGCTGGTAGATAGGTCACAATGTTAAACGGTGTTATCAGTTACATATTACATATGACACAATTACTTAATAAAATAATTAAACATTTGAACAATTCTGCACCTTAATATGAAGGAAAGGATTTAATTTGAAAAATGCTATATCTTTTCGTTCAGCAAATTTAGATAGAGATGGTCTAATTTAAAATTGCACGCGCCTTCAATAATTGTTGCATATACATTTCAAATGTTTGTATAGACATTTAAGTTAAGAGGCATGTTGTTTTAAACTAGACGATCTCTACCTAATTCGGTTACCATAAATGCATCTTTGGACGTTTTAATTACCAGACAATACAGTACAAAGCCAAAATCTGCCTACCAAAAACTTTGATCCCATTGTTCTAAGGAATGGAACAAAAATGTGTCGAATCCAGTTCCTGGCAAAAGTCACAGTACTTGCCAGGACTTGCGTAGTGCGGCCAAGGCTTCAGATTAACGAAACAAAAACCATCCCAAAATAGACAAAAAGAAACAAAACGCTTGCACATGTCATAAAATAACAACAGAAATAACAACAGCTAACATTTACTTTATGTTAGCGTCCATCATATTAGATGACCTCCGTGGGTAGAAAGATGTAGGGAATTACATCAATCCAATTTGAGGAACGGCTCACATTACCAACATTCCGAGACCTAGAAATTAGGGAGCAGTGTTTGTTGGAGGCGGTAGCGGGAGCAATAAGAGACATCATGTCTGTCACCAGAGGACAGCCGCCGAGCAAACATGAACGTGGCGCTCTGCTAGGGTGACTGTCATCAGCTAGTGTCATTCTTATCCGACCTTTTCGGTTGAATCTAGTAACTTCGTAACGAAACTAGATGGCGCCACTAGCTGCGCCGTCAAATATAATATCGAGGACATATAAGCAGGAGTTTACGAGATACATCAAATTCGTTACATTTTGTGCACTGTGGGGAAATAAAGCTATAAGTATTATTACAATTATGTCAGACAAAGCGTCCCAAGTATCGAATTACTAATTGGTTTCGTCACATATTGAATACGGATTTCAAATTGTCTAGATCATTTTTAGTTTTAAGAGCTAACTAAATTATATTTGGAGTCCATCTTAATGACAAATGCGTGCACTGACTGGACAAGTCCACTCAATCTGTGTGGTTCTTTCCTCAAAAGACCATTTCAGATACCAATCTACATGGTCTTCACATGATCTGACCAAGATTATGTCTGGACTTTAAAAGAGACTGTGACCTCTGAGTTTGTTTCGGCCTTTCTTCTCAGAATAGTCAGATAGGAATCGCCGACCTCATCTAGTTTAAAAAATATGATTGACGTGTAAAAGTGTTTGTACAAACCTACTTACAGAAATAAATCGTTTATCATTTATTGATTTATTTATAATGACACTTAAAGAAAATAACATGCACGTAAAATTTTGACTATTTTCATTTTGAGCTTGGACAGCCATGTCAATTTGCACCACGCTTTTCTGGAATAAAAGGCTATGAGGATTTCGTCGGTCGAAAAAAATATCCAAGTGGCTTACTTAAAAACCGCTGTCCTCTTACAACAAACACGTTTCTTCAAAACATTGAGCCGTCGGAATAAAAATGAAATGTTACGCAGTAAAATCTAAGATGGCGGGCCTATAGTCCGCGAGCAGTGACAATGCGCGCCCCTCACATAAAATTAAGGCATTCCGGCTCTTCTACTGCTTCATACCGATTGGGATTTTGAAAACAATCTGAAGTTACAAGAGTATGTTTGACTTTATTATCAGCAAGAGCCCTTAATGATTTACTGCTGGATATACAATGTGGTGACAACAATATGACAATGAATGAAAATTCTGGCAATACTAGTGCGTTGAAGTATTTTGAAACTATCAATTTTTTTACATCAATTTTCCATACAAGCTTACAAAACAAGCAGTTGTGATGGGCTGACTCTAGGTTTTGCTGATCTTTAACTACTGCCAAACAGGACTCTAATGTGTTTACTGTATTATAATTAACGATTAAGTTCCCTTGTTGGCAACAAACTATATTAGTTCAATGTTAAAATCCCTTTTAAAGTTTCGTCTCGATTCACCCCTGCATCCCTATTCACCCCGTTTGACGCTATCTACAGTGACTAAACTATTGGATTTATTTATACGAAGTTTAAATTAAATGCTGTTTCGTCGTCCTCACATAGTATATTCAAACCTCCTCCATAGATTACGCACTGAACGACAGTAGGACGCTGGCAACCAATAGCTACACTCGATTTTCATCAGGTAGTTTGTCCATCAAATTGGAAGGTGTCCATAATATAGGACAATAATCAGTATGTCAGCCGAAAGGCCTTGCATATTGCTAAAATAGATGGGCGGTTTCGGTAGAGCCGAAATATTCTCGAGTGATAACCGCAAACCGGAAGACATAGCGTGGTTAAGGCTGACTTTGGTTAAGCAAAGTGGACCGATGACTCAATGAAGATTTCGGAAACTCGGATAATATAATATAAATAATAAAACCCGCCTGTCACTGCGCCACTACAGGGCAAAGGCCTGTTCTCATATAGAGAAGGCACGAGCATTGATCACCACGGGCTGGCGATTTCAGGCTTATATACGTATTACAGTCCAGGTTTTGTCAGGTTCTCCTACACCAATGATAATGTCCCAAATAAAGTCGGGCAACCTCTTGCGTGAGAGACGAGACTAACCATTGGGCCATCACTATATACTCGGATACTAATTTAGAATTTTATAATCTTTTGTTTGTCGAAGTGGCTGTATAATAATTTAATCTTAAAGTTTTGTACACGAAATTATACCGTTCTTATGAGCCTCTTTACGTGAAATTAGTCTCATAAACGAGGCGTTTATAACTTGAGTATTGAGAGGTCGGCTAAAACTTCTTTGTTCTTGTTTTGTCAAGGTTCTCTTTGTGTTAAGTCCTTCATGAATATAGGTTGCACGCTTAAGAATATGTACCTATCTAAGTATTGTTGGATTGAATCGCTCCTGGTAATGTGATGTCATGCACAGCTGAATTCATTATTTTTCGTGTTTGATCAAAAATATGCTTAGTACTCATTGCAGCGTGACCTCTGCGGTGTCAAGCTATTAAGAAAATTTTCTTGTTCATATGACTGGTAATCAATTTTATATTCTTAATTTTTTAAATTTTTAGTTAAACAGGTCTCTCATTAGGAGTATACGAAAAACTTTATTCCGTCAGTCACAAATACGAATTTCAAAATACCGATTTTCATAATTCCGAAAGTTCAATAATCCTCACGTTTATAATTAGTATTCTCAAAATACCGAGTTTCAATAGATCGAATAACAAAAAGTCCGACTTAATGATAATTCGAAATATCAAAAATACGAATTCCGATTATTAAAGTACAGATTAATTAGAACTCCGAAATAAAAATGCCTTGTAAAACTATAACCTAACTTAACCCCATTGATTCACCAACAATAGACGGGATCTGGCGCTCGGCGGCCGCTGCAGCGGCACGCTCGCTGCGATCGCTCGCCTTCGCGCGTTAATGGTCACTGTTCTAACCTAACCTAACCCAAAGGATTTAAAAACAACAGAGGGGATCTGGCGCTCGGCGCCCGCTGCCGCGGCACGCTCGCTGCGCTCGCTCGCCTTCGCGCGTTAATGGTCACTGTTCTAACTTACCCTAACCCAAACAATTCAATAACAGTCGCTTATGCCCGACGCAGGTATATATAAGGAGAAGAAGAAAACACTTTTTTTTTTAACACAAATATTTATAACAAAGTAGACGTTTTTAAATTACATTAAACGTTACAGATTTTGAATTTCTTAATACTACAATAATTGAATCAGAATCCTTCTTTTAGCGGTTTATTCTAAATGTTGAAAATCGGAATGTCGTTTTTCGGACCGAGAACCCATCGAGCATTTGATTCTTCGAACGTATGAAAATCGGAAAACAAACAAATAGCATTTACGACTTTCGGTGAAATAAATTTAGTGATTTTTATTACTAGACATTATAATTCTTAGGTATTATGAAATTCGGGTCTTTTGTAAATCGGAACATCGAAATTCGGAATAAAATATTTCGGAGTATTTGGGTGTTCCCCTCTCATTAGATTATTGGATAAAACTTCAGTTGCTGAAAAAAATAAATTGAATCCAGTCGTTTTTTTTTATAAATATAGGTCTCTTTATATTACATTGAGCCGAGTAAATTTTAATGATTATATTTTTCCTTAGTTCCTAATCATGTTTAAAGTTATTATGTACAGTCTACTAAGTTATATTGTTGAGTCTTGCACAAATGGTGTAAGATATTCTTCAAATTTGGTATTATAGAGGTATGAGGAACAGGGTGTAAAGTTCACTCACACCTCCATAGAAAAGGGAGGATCCTCCGACCAGACGGGTGTCGTATCAGATGGGCAACTGCCCGACGGTTGATGTCGGGACGTTGTATTTATTTATTTATTTATTAAAACTTTATGCACAAGTAAAAAAAAAAAATGCTGTACAAAGGCGGACTTAATGCCTGAGGCATTTTCTACCAGTCAACCTTAGGGTGATGCAGAGACAAAACATGGCAGGTGCAACATAAGGGATAGATAACTTGATAATAAATACTAATACATAGATACATACATACATATAACGAAAATAAACTTAGTCAAGAGAAATAACGATAGGAAGAGGAGAAAACGAATCCAGCAAATCGGCGCTGGGATGATTCTGCCAACTTCTTACGAATATGTTCACGTGCCTTCCATTTAAAAGATAACCGACTGGTGGCCGTCCTGATGCTCAGAGGGAGCGCATTCCAAAGAAAGACCGCCTGGACAAAGAAAGAAGAGTGAATGAAACCAGAGCGGTGAGAAGGACATCGTAGAAGACGATTGTTGGTGGAACGAAGATTTTTACTATGCGCGGAGCATAAGTATTGAACATTTGTAGTGAGGTAAGAAGGAGAAGTAGGTTTGTCGAGAATAGAAAACAACATACACAGAGCCCTCAACTCTCTTAGCTGACGAATGGGTAACCATTTTAAAAGCAACCGGTGCGCGGACACATGATCGTACTTACGAAGATTGAAAACGAATCGAATGCAGATATTTAGAAGGCGGTCAAGTTTATTGAGGAAATCAGCATTCAGGTCATAGTAGCACACATCACCATAGTCAATTATGGAAAAGATTAGGGACTGTACAAGCATTGCCTTTATGTATGATGGGAGAAGGTTTTTCAACCGATAGAGCGACCTGTTATAGGTCACCACGCGTTAGGCTTTTAAAAAAAAGAATTAATTACTTCAGGATGTATATTTCGGGATATTATAATTCGGGATATAATCACTTTCAAAATAACACGTGAGACCCATAGGCAGACCCGTCCGCTACGGAGGTTGAGTATCAACTCCCAGAGAAAAGATGACGTCTCCAGTCGTCAGGTAGACTAAGAGCTGGCAGCGCCGACGAGGCGCTGATCTAGCATTAATCCTTACAGAGTTAGGGTATAACAGACCGCAACGTTCCGGTGACTTTTTTACTAACAGTCGTGACCTGCTTTCGCCAGTCAAGACAAGTGTCGACATGTAGACCAAGATCCTTAACATCGGAGCTAAACGGGATGACTGCGTTGTCGAACATTACAGGTGGCACTGTTAAGCCATTCAGCTTCATCATACTGTGGAGGCTCCCTACAATGATAGCTTGACACTTGGTAGGGTTAACCGCCACTCCAAATCGATCAGACCAGTTTTTTATCACGTCTAAATCCCGATTTAGCTCGTCAACCGCGTCGGATATATTATCAACACTTGCCTGGCAGTAAAGCTGCAAATCGTCAGCATAAAGATGATACGCAGTCCGAATCTCGATGGTAATGAAATTAATAAAAACGGAGAACAAAATAGGAGATAAGATACCGCCTTGAGGGACATATATATATGCTAGTCGCGCGGTAAACTCTGCTTGCGCGATACAGAATTCACGTGACGTCAGTGTGCTCGCATGTGGCGATGTAGATACCGCTACAGTATGTACTTTCCCTTATTTGCTCTCACAGCGGAAGTTTTTGCATTTTCTCTGGTGTAATACCCTATTTTATTTGTCGTTGGTTGAAAAGGGCAGCTTCCGGCCCTTTTTCCGGGTAACGGAATATTTACCAGGCGTGCGAGCTTTTGGGTTGCTTCTATCAGCTGCATGGAATCCTTGTAGTTCGAAAGTGGCAAGTCCATTTTAGCCCGCGAGATACGATCGTCGTATCACCTGCGATTCTGTCGGGGCGTGCCACGCTTTGAGGTTGCGGTTCGTTAGGATCGACACGTTATTTTAAGCCATCATAGTTATTTGTAGTTTCAGTGTTAACGTTTTTATATTAGTTGATCTTTAATCAGGACCGTTTATATCGGTATAACTTAGTTCATATTTATAAGATAATATTAATTTATAAGTTTACGTAATTTAATTGTCACGAACCTAAAACCGATTCCAATCAATTCCCTAGTTCGGAAACCAGATGCGTGACAAAGATTTATCATCCAATGTACCTTAAGTTTTCTCGTAATCTCTTTTCATTTAGGCCAAATTACCTGTTCCGCAAAGATTTTAATGATATTTTTAACATTTTATATTTTTAATGCGATTCTTTTTTAAATACTTATAAATAAATCATTATACGTGTTAAAGTAATGTGTTTTCAATTTTATTTCGCTACATTCAGTTATTTAGATCCACTATTTCGATCTCGATATCAGTAATAGTTATTTATGATATTAGTGCGGTAACTTGGTTTTTACAAACGAGTAGACGAATGTAAGCCCGAGACGAAGTCGAGGGCTTACCATAGTCACGAGTTTGTAAATGTCAGTTTCCGCACGTGTGTCATACAACATTTTTCAATACATTTGCGAGAAAACAGTACAATAAGTATTAATATCGGATTCCTTGCTTGAACTCATTTATTATTACTTTGTTTATAAATATCAGTCGGAAAGTCGCAACAATCATTGACGTTTCTAATATGAAAATGGCGCGAATTGCAAATGGCACCTCGTGCGCCTGGTAAAAATTAGAACTACATCTTTCGTCTCATTTTCTCTTTAGTATTAAAGTGAGACAAACGTATTGAGCAAAAGCGCTTCCAAGGAGGTTCGATTATTCAGCTTATTTATTCTCGTAATGTGAAACTCCTTGGTGTAGTTCTTATATATCTTTTATGGAAATTAAAAATAAACCGTAAAGGATACGCACGGCCCTATACAACGGAGTATGTGGTAAAACAGATACTTGTGTGAGTACCTATTTTACCGCACGCTCCGTTGTATGGTGCGTAATATTTTACTTTCGAACCATGTACACAGGAATCGTAAATCCATTTTTTGCCACCGCACAGCATGCATACGACGAAGTCACCATAGGCTCAGGACGATCCGTGTCCGTTCGTCAATGTTCAAAGTTAATACACACAGTCATACTCACTAACACCAACTACAATACCTGCTATAAAATTATGTGGAACACCACTGAAGAGAGTGGAACATTTTAAATATCTTGGACATATGATGTCCTCTGATCTGAAAGACGATGCAGACATAGAGCGAGAACGCAGGGCGTTGTCTGTAAGGGCGAATATGATGGCCCGCAGGTTTGCTCGTTGTACCACTGAAGTGAAAACAACATTGTTCAGAGCATATTGTACATCTTTCTACACGATCAGCCTGTGGGTCTCATACACGCGCAGACAGTACAACGCCTTATAACAAGGCATTCAGGGTGCTGATGAGGCTGCCCCGATTCTGCAGTGCATCAGGAATGTTCGCCGAGTCGCATGTGGACTGTTTCTATTCTACTATGCGAAAACGGTGTACATCCCTGGTGCGCAGGGTTCGGGCTAGCTTCAACGGCATCCTGAGGACATTCGCGCAGAGGTTCGATTGCCAGTACCTGGACCATTGCTGTATGGTTCACATACTGAGCAATCAAGGTCGGTAATGTGTTTATGTGGTGTTTTTAATTGTCTGTTTTTATTTATATTTTAATGTGTGTTTATTTTATTTTTAATTTAGTAAAACATTGTGTGCATATGATCCTAATAGGTCTTTTTTTTTTTTTACTAACTTTCAGTAACGGTACAATCGTAGAAACAAAAAAACCATAAATACAAAACATTCCATAAGAAGCCATCACCATTCCTACCCACCCCATAAGCGAAAATGAGCACGATAAAAAGAAAATCTTGGACAATAGTCAGCAATAAAAGAGAATTGAGACATCTCCTTAATTCCTTCAACGTTAACAGGCCCTTGTAGACTGAAGGCATAGAAATTGATACTGTAAATTTTAACATTCCTTTTGTTTTAAAGGAAAAAGGCCAAGTTACTAAGATTAAGTTCAGATGATATTAGCTTTTTAGATAGGAAATTGGAATTGGCCCTTTGTAAGGACTTTAGAGCCTAAGTCTCATCGTACACGACGCTACTCAAAAATAAAGGTCTGTACACACATATCAGGGCTGTACCCGGGCCATGAAACACACAGAGCAGGCACTGAAGCTCCGTCGCCAGCTCAGACACGGACGTGTGTGAACAAGTTCATATAAAATGTACACACCACGGACTAGAAAAAAAACAAGGACTCCGCACCTCGTATATAGAAAGTGAAGCACCGTACCGATCTATGTGTATGTGTGTAAGTAAGTGTCTTACTTGTAATAAGTTATTCCTTCACACTTTTTCTGGGATGTAATATTATTTTTACACGATTTCATAACACAAGAAGGCATTATTTTATTTTACTACTTGGCGTAAACAGTACCTACAATGACGCCGTAGTGCCGCGTAATGGCAACTTATGGTGTAAATGTGTGTGTGAGACATGTTTGTACAAACAAAACGGTCCGGCATACTTATAGTGCTTCAGTTTCGATACGCGTGGCGCGGAGTCCTTCTTTTTTTCTAGTCCGTGATACACAACTATTTTTTTTTGAGCCTCTGAGCGAGTACAGTTCATGAAGTCGCTGGTATGACTGGATGGGGGACTTAACAAGTTGCAAACTCAAATATTCAATCAGTAGCTAGAATGGCTCAGTATTTCGATGGTAATCTGTAGTAGTTACGATTTTCCAAAATTTTTTTTTTGGTGAAATAATCTAAGTATCCTTTGTTTTTTTTTGTGAATATAGTACCTATTCTGTATTTTTTTGTTTCATTGTACATTTTGTTTCATTGTACATTTGGTGAGTTGCAAATCTGGTGAGTTGCGAATCTAGTGAGTTGCGAATCTGGTTAGTTGCGAATCTGGTGACTTGCTAATACGTGGTTGCGTCATGTACGGACCGCCATTTAAATACTATTGCTGTGACGGCTACAAACCCAAATCAACAATGAGTAGCTTGGCTTCTCATTATTGATTTCTTATGAGAAGCGTCGTGGTCTCGTGGACGACGGGCTTTAAGATAAACGATTTCGGAAAAGAAATGAGAAATAATAAAATGGTAAGTGTTACATTGTGGGTATTTTGTTACATTGCTACTTAAAATGGTACAAGATAAGTTTCTTACATTGTTATGGTGTACATAATAAAGACTATTATATTATTTATTTATTTATTAAAACTTCTCGCACACAACAGTATACAAAGGCGGACTTAATGCCATAGGCATTCTCTACCAGTCAACCAAGGGTGGTGAAGAGATAAGATGGCAGGTGCTCTGTATAACAGACATTATTAATAATAATAATAAAATATTAAAAAGATAACATAAGTATTTATAAATAAAATAGGTATATAAGTAATAAAGTAAGTAAGTAGTAGTGTAAGTAGTATTCTATTCTTTTCGTGGAAATACGTTCTCGTTAAAAAGTTTACCGAAAAAATTCTTCAACTATACTTGTTTCTGCCTGGCAACATTGCTGTGATCCAGTAAGATGGGCATTCGTGCCTATTAAATTACAGACACGTGAGATTTTTCGACGTTGTTTCTTAAGTCAGCAACTCATTACAAATCCCAGGCCTGTGCCTAGGCTGTGAAATTAATCAACTTATAAAAAATATTTTCAGTTTACAAGGTTCAACGTGATTGCGTCACTATTCTTATGGTTACATTCGTAGATGTAGGTTTCTACAGTCAAAGAATAAATATGTTATGCACCTAAACGTTAATGTTTACTTGCAACTTATCCTTTTTCTGACAGCGTCGTTGCTAAAATTTTGAATGAAAATGTCAGTCCGAAAAAGTGACACACGCCCGCTATGTGGGAAAGGAATTTGTTTGAAATTTACTTAACATTATCGCTCCCTGACCGCAGCTAAACAAGAGCAGCTTCAAAAATATAAGCTTATGTACGATATCTGTAAGTCTATGTCTTTGTCCACCTTTCGAGGATAGAAGAAAGAATTACCTAATTATTAATATGTGCAAGATCCTTCACGGAAAAAAAAATGCTCCTGAACTGCATGTCGAACTGTCGCATCTTTTGGCTCCGATAAACTATAACCGTAACCGAAGGTTCAGATTGTTTGCCGTACTTGGGAGTCGAACCGCCGCTCGAGCGCAATCTCTGTCCCTCGCACACTCTCTGCGGTCAACGCTCTTATAGAGGTAAGAAGAACAGGGTGTAAAGTTCACTCATACCTCCTTAGAAAAGGGAGGATCCTCCGACCAGACTGGTGTCGTGTCTGGTGCGCAACTGCCCGACGGTTGATGTCGGGACGTTTTATATATGCTAGTCGCGCGGTAAACTCTGCTTGCGCGATGCATGATTCACGTGACGTCAGTGTGACGTGTAGCTCGCATGTGGCGGTGTAGTTACCGCTACACTCTCTTGGACGCTAAGCCTGACTGTGATGTGTTCGCGGATGAATGAAAGAAGATCTGGTCAGTATGTCTGAAGTATTGTGAGATGAGCGTACGACTGTCCAGTAGTTGTATACTTTTCGGTATTGTACTCAACTTTTGTTTTTGTGTCTTTAGCTAATGTAATTGGCCTTGGCCGTTTTATATTAAAATAAATAAATATAACCTGCCTATACAGGGTGGATTTTTGAGATGGGGCAGCAAGGACAGCTACATTAACCGTTGTACCTACAGGAAAACAGTCCTAAGAGACTTACTTTAACTTTTTGAGAAATTTCGAATTGCATTCACAGATTTTGAAAAAAATGTACAGTCAGCAGGAAAATGGGCAATTTTCACAAAACTTTTTTTTATGCTAATCGATCATGTTTTGTATAAGGATCAAAAACTTCTATCGGACCAACTGAGGTTTGAGTACTAGAAAAGTCAGAAATCGCAAAAAACTTTTCCCATACATTTCATAGGAAATGAGACTACGACATACTGATTTACAATTGATAAACTGACAGCTATAAAAAAGACTATTCGAAAAACGAATAAAAAATATTAACTTCTACTGTAAGTATTATTTTTCATCTTAAAATTAAAAACTTGAAACTACATTTGGACTCACCTAGAATTTTTACTTTTGTGATCTAAGTTATGTGGTGCTGAAAATGGTAACCGTTTTGACGTAAGCATAGGTTTACTCTGTTTACTACAGAGCGGGTAGCAGCTGATAATGTGAACGGATGAATGCTATAGAGAATTGTGGTGAATCTGTGTTCCTGAACACTGTCGTATTGCTTTTTTTTAAGTTATTTTTTTGAACAGCCCTACATACTAAAATCAAGTGGATGAGATCAGGACTGCGAGGTGGCCACGGTATAGGACCATATGTTCCTATTCCGAAATTGCCCGTTCAAATTAGAACGGGTTTGGCGGCTGTTGTGTGGCTGAGCGCCATCTTCATCTTTAGAGGTCATTATTGTCACAGAATTTCGGAAATCATAAGCTACCAGGCAACAAACTATCTCGATTCTGTTTTCAAAGCAAATTAAGTTATGACGCGTATTCGTTCGAAATTTGAAGTAATTTTTTTTTTTGTTTATTTCTACCCAGTCTTCATTGTAGTGGTTAGTCTATCCATAATGAAAAAGTAAGTTGTAGTCTCATTTCCTACGAAATGTATGGGAAAAGTTTTTTGCGATTTCTGACTTTTCTAGTACTGAAACCTCAGTTGGTCCGGTAGAGGTTTTTGATCCTTATATGAAACATGATCGATTGGCATAAAAAAAAAGTTTTTGTGAAAATTGCCAATTTTCCTGCTACATACACAACACACACACACATACACACACACACATACACAACAACACACATTACACACACATACACACACACACATACACAACAACACACATTACACACACATACACACACACACACACACATCAACACACACACACACACATTCGTCCACACACACACACACACACACGTTCGTAAATTTTGTTCAAAATCTGTGAATGTAATTCAAAATTTCTCAAAAAGTTAAGGAAAGTCTCCTAAGACCGTTTTCCTGTAGCTACAACGGTTAAGGTAGCTGTCCTTGCTGCCCCATCTCAAAAATCCACCCTGTATAAGCCTATAATTGTAATTTTCACAGTTAGCATACCTTCTTTCTTTAAGAATCAAATTGCATGAAACCTCCTCCAGTGCACAAGTGTATATAACCTCCGTATTGTTCGACGTGCAAAAAATGTCATAGCCACAGCTCAGCTTAGAAGCTTAGAACAAAATCGTTCACTAGGCGGGTACAGTGAGCTATAAAAGCGTTGTATTTTTGTGAGGTCTGAATCGTTTTAGTTCATTCGTTCAGTGTCGTGTCTAATGGATTGTGAGTGGAGGCGCTCGCGTGTGCGGATCTGTCTGTATTTCTGATTTTGGTTCAAGTTAGAAGAATTTAGTGGTTAACAGCAAACAATAACTTCATTTTAATGTGCTCACTTCGTCACAATTCGAAGGTTTCATAGAAAATTCCTAATCCATTGAATCAAAGGTCTGAATACTGCGTCTGCTCAACAGCAGTAATGCAAAGAACGTGGATGAACTGTCAAAATGAAAGCCATTGCCATCGATTTCTATTATAAGTGTGTTACAATACAATTATCCCGCTGGTTTCGAAGGCATTTCGTTAACTATCTTCTAATAGTTAAAAATGTCCGAATAAAAGTTGCTTCAGTAAATATAATCATTATTATGCCTACTTGGCAAACAGATTTTTCTAGAGAAAATATACGAATATTATAGGGAGACTTGTAGAAAAGTTTTCTTTATAATCAAAATTATATTATATTTATTCAAAAGTGTACTAACATGTAGCAGCTCCAGCATCTGTAAAGCTGTTATTAACTGTATGCCTCTTTTAGCCACACTAATATTATAAATTCTAAAGTCTGTATATTACGTTTTCACAACTAATCCACATAACGGATTTCAATCAAATTTGGCAAGGAGATAGATTGCATCCTGCGGAAGGACAAAGACTACTTTTTGTTCAAGTAGCACGTTCCCGTAGGATAATTTCCGACATCCACGCGGGCGAAGCCGCGCACAGAAGCTAGTAATCCCTTTAAAACTCCAGAGAAAATCTTTAAAGGTTTCGGGAAAGGTAAAACCTTTGCAGGTTTATTTTCAAACTAGTTTTTTTTTTTAAACATCACGAAATGCTTCATCTTGTCCCTTAAATCCTACTACTAAGTTTGCAATGCCCTACTAAACACTTGCCAACTTTTTATAGCACTAAACTCAATCCTTATCACAACGCAACAGATACTATTTTCGCTTAACCTAACGTCAAATGCAGTTTGTAATCGCTGCATTATCTAGTTCTTAAATACGATGAAAATGCCTTGTTGGGCACAAAATTCCGCTGGGAAAACTAACAAGCTGAGTCGGCGTTTTATATTAATAAGGGAGTGAATATGCTTATTCGAGCAGAAAAATGTTGGTATGATTTTTTTGTAGCAAAGTAAAGTACTTTAGGAACTGTGGTTCAGGATAAGTCATCGCCTGGAGACGTAAGGGATTAACTGCCTCAAACCAAATCAAAATATTTTATTGTACATAAACCTACATGGGCACTTATGAAACGTCAGAAGCTAGGTGCACGGTTCCAATTGGTCGTTTCTTATGGAGAAGAGCCGGCAAGAAACTCCACGGTTACTCTTTTAAAAATAAGGGGCTTTTACAAAGTTTCAAATTACAGTGTTGATAGATGTGGGAGGACAGTGTAAACCTGTCAGCAAGTAACAGGTACTCAACAAAATATAAAAAGGTCTACAAATCTACAGTCTACAAGTTAGGCCTACAACGTTCACACATTCACAAAGTATAGAAGAATCTATATAAAAATAAAAGCCTATTTAAACCAAATGACATGATTGCCTTTACAACTGTAACAAATCTGAATTAAAACCCTGTCCACAAAAGCCATAAGTAAAGAGTTGAAATAAGAATTAGAGGTATATAATGTGAAATAATGAGAAGATCATGTCAAAGAAGAAAGTAAAAAAAACAAACATACTTTTCTTTATAATAAACTTCGTAATTTGGGAGCAGTTAATAGACATTTACATAGTGATGCCACATAACCTAACATCACGCCATTATCTCTGAAGAGTTAGGCACCAGTTAAGTAGTAACACCAACATTTCACCAGTTATGTTTAGGTATGTTCCATGTAATAGGGGTGAGCCCATTACCATCAACCGGGCACAAATCCAGTGTCCAGGCTACTACTGAGAAACTCCAAATGGAAAAACCCAATAACACTTGGTCCGACCTAGGAATCGAACCCAGAACCTCATGCTCAGCTTGCGAACACTGGATCAAGGAGGCAGTACACTTATTCATGACATTAACTGCCTTCTTGTATGTAAGTACTTGTTAAAGAAGATATTTCAAAATGGGCCAGGTCTATGTACGGTCACCAAATGTGATAAGTAATCAGGGTCGTCGGATATAGTTGAAGTTTAGTAAGAAACCGATGGATGTTTTCGAATGATATTTAATTTGATAAATTACCTGTTTGTTTTCTATTAATTAAATTAAATTTTATTCGAAAACATTCATCGGTTTCTTAATAAACTTCAATTATATCGACGACCCTGGTTACTTATCTCTTTTGGTGACTGTATACTACCTCAAAAAAAAGATAAAAATCCGTAGAATTCGGGAAAAGTACAGATAATTCATTTAAATGTATAATGTGGTAGTTAATTGATATGAATCAATATTTTTTTTCGACTTTCAACATGGCGTCTTACCGATTTAATTACTCTGCGCATAAAAACAATTATATTAAACCATAGATCGACCATTAATCATAGAAAGAGAACCGTCAGCTGTCACAACAGTGTCAATAAACATGTCAAACGTCATTAATCAATCAATATGACAGCTTACCGCCATGACGGATTTTTATTGTGTGTTGCAATTTCAAGTGTAATTTCTTGCGGTTTACTAGCAAACAAAGCCATTTTAAAGTAATTGGACAGTTGAGAACTGTTTTAAATGTTTCGCTATTTTTAAGTATAGTGTACAAGGACCTGGTCCTGGCTCCATAACTTTTGAAACATCTCCTTTCTTTCCTACACTAGTGATTATTTAAGTAGGTAGAATAGAATAGAATACTCTTTATTATGTACACTATAAAAATTACACAATGTGACACAATGGGCAGTCTTATCGCTGAAAGCGATCTTTTACAGACAACCTTACATAGATACTGCAAGAGCTTTGCGCTCTTGCAATACTGGTTCGATAAAAGGCGTATCTTAAATATAAGCCTTATAATATAATTTCTAAACTAAAACTACTTATTTTATATCCAGGCAGGGGCTGTAAGTTAGCCGAGCTGATTGTCGAATCTGTGGTAGAATTTTTTCCAATTCTTCTAAATCCATACACCTTATAAATTTAAGTTCGTTGTTCTTCGAAAGTATGCAACGGATGTTGATACGGTTTTACACAAAAATACTGAACCTACGTCTAACATACTCCGGGCAATTAGGTCTAATACCTACCATACCATACCTACCATTCTGACTGACTATATTTTTCCATGACATAAATTAGGTAAATATTTCAGTTGAGTTTTTCATTACAGAAAAAAATCTTTAGTTCGATTGAAGATGAAAGGAACGAGTCCAAACAAAACGTCTATTATTTTTCTTTCCAAAATCTACCATAGACTCTAATAATGCAGGTATACTTCTACCAAATATGTATTAGTGGCTGTGTGAGCTGTATACCTCGCGAGTCTGTCTTTGCATAACTTAAAACTGACTACATGTTCAACGCGTACCTAAGAACAAAATACTTAAAAAAAAAGCGCGTGCAAAGAACGTGAAATTTTCTTTTACGTTTTCAGCTCCCATATGCCCACCATTTTGATATTTTTTTGGAAAACTGAATAGACATAAAAGTTCCATAAAACTTGTTCACAAAATTTCACGAGAATTCCTTGAGAACTGCGACTTGTAGTGGAGAACAGCCGGACATACGAAAGCATGTTTGCCCAAGCTAAAACGGACACGCTTCGCGCTCGCTAAGTCAATAATGAGCTCTATTTTTGCAGATTTGTAAAATAAATACATACATGCATATATATCTACAAGTTATATCTATAGATACTGAAGTGCCTCGTTCATCTATTGATCCCAAGCGCAATGCTGAGCTTAAGGTCCTGGGTTCGATTCCCAGGTCGGGCAAAGTGTTGTTGGGTTTTTCTATCAGGAATTTCTCAGTAGCAGCCCGGAGTCTGGATTTATGTGCAGTTGATGGCAATAGGCTCGCCCCCTATTACGTGGACCTTATACATAATTGGCGAAATGTGGGTGTTACATTACATAGGTACATTTCTGCCTAACCTTTCGGGGATTAGAGGCTTTATATAAGGTTAAGTTATATCTATAGATGGTTCCTTCCCTTTTAGCTTACAAAAAGTACTCCCCGTTTGGGTTGAAATTAAAGTTTATTATTATTAGCAAAGCCTAAAAACAGAACCAAAATTGCCCATAAAATATCCTTTTTATTTTTTACAACTTTTTTTGCGCCTGCTTATATAAAGAAAGCAAGTAATGTAAAACCTACTTTGTTAAAAAGATTTTGTGGGTTTTCCTTGATCCCAACTTTGTCGGAGTTCTTGTCAAGGTAAATGTTTTGTTAAGGTTTTCATAATTTACATCAAACTTATAATGCTGGCAGCGTAGATACTTAACTAAGCTCTAAATAATTAAACAGCCCCAATGCCTTAGGTGCTCACGCCACCATATAGTACGGCTATATTACATAAGTTATGTGCAAGATTCTTACAGTAAAGTGTATTTTTTTCTTCGAGTATAGTTACTTTTGTAAACCTTCAACATTCCCTCCTTTTGGAAACCTATTTAAAAACAAATAAAGACTCATAAAAATCGGCTCCATTTAAGTAAACTAAGCTAAGTCGAAAATCGCAAACTTAAGCTATCCTTCAACTAAAAAGTGTTCAATCAAATCGTTCAGATAACTCCATTGCATTTGGCAAACGCAGTCTGTCGGTTAGAAGCCATTGTGTAAAGAAACTGTGAGGTTGGTGTCCTCAGGTTGTGGAGGTCAGAACACTGACCCCGCTGATGTTCTGTTTCTTTTTTCAAGTAATTACTGGCAGTGCTAATGAGAAAAGCAGATAGAAATGCAGTAGGTTCAGTTTGAAAAATACTTGGCAAAAAAAGAAATAGGCGATTATCACAGCTTAATTTTTGACTAACATTCATGCATCGGTGCCTATTTTTAGAGATGCATGGACATCTTTCTTAAACTAAATTGCGGTTAAAGCTAATACTTGTTAAACTTATGAATGTTTAACAAATAGGTACTAGCTTTTTCGCGCGGCTTCACCCGCGTTTATGTCGGGAAATATCCCACGGGAACGTACTACCGGGATTAAAAGTACCCTAGAGGAATAATTCCGTAATACATTGTTTTAATATAACTCTATTGGTTTACGCGGCGCACGCCAGCGAAGCTCCCAGTCGGCTAGCCGTTCTTATTTTATAGCAGGGGAGGTACTGCTCGATTATTGCGACCTTTTTTATACCGAATAAATTTGATCTCTAGTAGTTGTTTAACATTCAATAATCATGAATGTGAGAGCGAGTCGCCGCACCTAAGGGGAGATCCAAAAATAGCAAGTCAAAGTTGTAAAAAAAACTTATAGGTAAGTCATTTCATACCGCGCCAAAAGCTCACTCAATTTTGAACCAAAACAAAAAATGCATTTATGTTTTTTTTTAAAAGCTCCAGCCTGAGCCGAGAAGAGCCAAGTTTCGAATTTAGCCCCCACGTCCATACAGCTGACCATTTTTTTGAGTTGAAGATGGTCCCAAAACCCGTCCCATAAAGTTTTGGCGCGGTATGAAATTACTATTATTTAAACCTGTTTTATTTACAATTTTGACATGTTCTAACTTCGGAATGCCTCACTACTAACGCGAGCAGCTGACGCATACGAATAAATTGCAATATTGCTCATCCCCCATAGAAAATAGCGTGATAATTTATAGCTTACAGACTGACCAGACTTATAGGAAATATCTATGCAAAATTTGAACAAAATCTATCTGGTAGTTTTTGTGTGATGTTGGAACATAAATTCAGACAAACAGACATAATTAAAAAAAAATTGCCATTAAATACTCGAAAAAAAATCTAAAAAAAAAACATGTACTTTTTTGACTTCGCTATGATTTAATTATATGTATTATTACAGATTACAGGCGGCAGTAACCTCATATTTTTTTCGAGTGATTTACAACAATAAAATTGTTCAACTGCATGTAGAGGAAACCTTTCGTCAAATATTGTTGACCTACTGACTATTTTGTACTTTAACAGATTTCATGCATTTTTTCTGTTGAAGCCCAAACCCTAACAGTATTGATAAAAATACTATTTTTTGTAGAAAAACAATTCTTTTTCTTTGTTTCTCACAGAATTGCCAATCTAACTGTCTAGTCATAAATTTGACTCAATGTTTTCTCACGTCTAGTCTTTGAGGCAAATCTATCTTGAAAAGGTTAATGAACTTAAAGAGATTAACTATGAGTCCTGAAGATAATTAGAATGAAATTCATATATAAATTACTCGGTTTAGTAACGACAATCGATAACGACTAGATTTTGGACGTTTTCAGATACGGGAATTGGCCTTCTGGTGCCTACGTATAAACCTCCAGGCCACCACGATTTTCATTATCGTACCAGCCAGATAACTCTAATAAAATATAATAATGATCCGCTTTTATGAAAGTAGCTTATACCTACCGGAATGCTAAACATAACACCGAGAAAAGCGTGCAAAAGATTACTTTAATCTCAGCCGAAAATACCTTTTCACCCAGATTTTTATACCTAAATTTCGGATCCAACCCCTAGTTAGTACCTCCCTACCACAAAATAGAGATGTACAGAAGGTCGGCTCTATACAACAAGCAAAAACAAAGCAAAGCATGAAGCATTGGACAATAATACATTTGCGAGTAGTGCGTGCGATCTTATGTTTCCATACAGGAAACGGATACACAACAATGCATTGTTCTGTGTCTGTTTTTTGTATTCTTATCCACTCACGCGCCCCAATGCAAAAATTAGTAAATTTTGAAATCCGTGAAACGCCCCCATCTTCATTATTTCACCACTTCAAACTGTCAGCGGACAGCACGTTTGTTTTTTATTTTTTTGAATTTTATGCGTGGACCCACCCCTTCTGTTTCATGTTTTTTGGAAAGGTGGTTAAATTTTGAATTTTTGTTTCGAAAGCCATGTGTGTGTATCGGACGTAAGAATAAAATTATCTGTGGTTGAAAATAAGTTTGCGAAGTGTACTGTGGGCTGTCAATCTGCCATTTCGTCGTCGCGGATTTTATGATACACAATTAAACGGTAAGTAATGATTATAATCAACATTATATACCATTTTGTTCGTGATTTAACGCTCTTTCGAGTTATCTATACTACATTTGAATTTCGAGTTTTAAAATCGTTCCTATAATTAGAAATATGTTTCATTGTTGTCTGAAAAATTCTTAGCTCTTGAAAAACGTAATAAAAACGAATCTATTACTACTTTTTACGTAAATTAATGTGTATTAACCATGTAGCCTGGTTAATTACGAACAGTTTGGTACCAATATTATATCATTTCGTTGTGATTTCAAAGTACAAAATCTAATTGCAAAAACCAATAGCCAATTTTTTTCGAAGCACGCGGCGTGGCGTAGTTCATTGACACGGATTAAAGAAACCTATTCATGATAAATTGTGGTTATTCTTCTCTCTTGAAACCTTTGAGTTCTGATTTGTGATAATTACTCAAAAAAAAAAAACAATCTCGATTTTTGCCATATTTTTCAGAAAAAATGCAAAATGGATAATATTATTCAAGGACAGGGTGGCAGGCGAGGCTCAGCAGGTCGCAGGCGCTCGCGAGGGCGAGGGCGATGCCTATTTGGAGAGAGGTATAGTGTATAATGTATAACAAATACATAAGTACCTGTTTGAAAAGAGGTATAGTAGCTGTATAAAAAGTATATATCTAATACATTTCTCTCTCAAAGAGAGGAGCCCTGTGTCCCAGCAGTGGGAACTTGATAGGCTAGTTACACATACCATCGAACTGATTACCTAACTTAACGGGATCAACTTTGAAATCAAATTGTTCTCTCAACTTCTTAACTCAAATTGTATATAATATAATACATTTCCCTCTCAAAGAGAGGAGCCTTGTGTCCCAGCAGTGAGAACATTATAGGCTGATTACACTACATAGCATCGAACTGAAAAACTTAACGGGATCAACTTCAAAATCAAATTGTTCTATCAACTTGTTATCTCAAATTGTATATAATCTAATACATTTCCCTCTCAAAGAGAGGAGCCCTGTGTCCCAGCAGTGGGAACATTCTAGGCTGATTACGCTACATAGCATCGAACTGAAAAACTTAACGGGATCAACTTCGAAATCAAATTGTTCTCTCAACTTCTTAACTCATATTGTTTTTTTTTCAGTACACCTGCAGGGCCAGCGCCAGAGGCAGAGCCAGCGCCAGGGCCTTCTGAGCTCTGTCCCGCAGCACCCAGTCCCGCAACACCCAGCCCCGCAGCACCCATGCTGACCCCGGCTGAAGAGTATGTGTTCATATCTTTATTTGCATTTCATAATGTTTGAAGATCTTACAATGGGCTTAAAGCTAAGGCACAATTATGGACCCTGTAGGGCACAGCAAAAAGTATAAAATTAATGTTTTAAATAGAATTAATACTTAATTAATTATGGATTTTCTGTAGTTTCTGCCTACCCCCATGGGAAGAAGGCGTGAGTTTATTTATGTATGTATGTTTTGAAACATGTCCTTAGTATTAAATAACTAAATTATTACATTTATTATTCTTGTTTAAATTAAAACTTATTTGATAATAAAATGTACTAGAATATTTATCTATGTAGGTATGAATGTGAATGTATAGTTTTGAATGTATGGGGATTTTGTGTCCTGTAAACATTATATAATATTTACATAACATCACATAACGTAACATCACGCCTGTATTCCCCGAAGGGTTAGGCAGAGGTGTACCTATAGAACACCCACATTTCGCCAGTTATGTTTAAGTCCCATGTAATAGGGGGCGAGCCTATTGCCATCAACCAGGCACAAATCCAGACTCCGGGTTGCTACCGAGAAATTCCAGATGGAAAAACCCAATAGCACTTTGCCCGACCTGGGAATCGAACCCAGGACCTCATGCTCAGCAGTAGCGCTTGCGACCACTAGACCAACGAGGCATTTCATAATAATTAATATAAATATTGATGTTTATACTTATTACAGACTTATGAAGCAGAAAAAAAATATAGGTACTCCAGGCAGAAACCCGACGTGTAGCTCCTTCCCAGCTTTCGCCATTTGTACTCTTGTTGCCAGTCTGCCGGCTGTCTGGCTGGGTTTGATTGGAGGCGCACACTTGTATTTGTCCGTGTTTATGTTAACTTGCATGTAATTGTGTAGCCTATGTTGTTGATCCAATGATAAACAAATAAATGACTACTTGTGAAATAAAAGTTATAATTACGTTGTACATTTTTTATTTTTTATCCTTAATTATACCCCAATACACTTAATACTGGCCGATACTCGACAATTAATTGCATACATGCAATATTTAAAGTTACAATATTAAAATTACACACATTTTCAGTAAATTTCAAAGAAACAAACTATACACATAGGTAACCTTTTCTTGGTAGTCAGGTAAAAATAATAAACATCCGTGAATAGCGCGCTTTATTCTCACGCTCAAAATGGCCGCCATGACTCATTCTCGAGAGTATATTCCCGCGATGTTATTATTCTTTGTATTTCAAAACTTTGGAGAAAATAGTAAATATTATGATGGCATTGTGTAGTTAATGAATGGGACTTCATTTTTTGTAAAAAAAAACATAGGGTCAACGCTTTAGTTAGTGAAATAAAACAGATTTTATTATTTATTTGCGAATAAAAAAAAAACTACGTCATATATAGTTCTAAAACAAAATGTATAATCAAGCCTGGTCTGTCCACTATATGAAACAGTCATTAGTTTACTATCAGTTCATAGAAATATTTCGTGTAGAAGTCGTGTATAAGTGGCTAGGCGCACGGCGCGCGCCGACAAAAAATGTTCGCGGGCATTTCGGCCTACGTCACGCGTAAGTACAAGCGCGTGAGTGGTTATTATATTATTTAAAAAACAAAAACTAAACATGTATGGATAATTATAACTAACAAGCTGACCCGACAGACGTTGTCCTGTCTTAACTATGAATGTCATATGTCGTATAGTTTTAGTTTTGACTGTTGACTAAAACTAAAACTATCGACTAATTTATCAACCGATCGATCTGTGTTAAATGATATTACGAGTAGCAGCGCGCATTCTGTCAATCGCTGACAGTTATTTCAAACAACTGACAGTTATGTATAATTAATATTGGCGTTAAGTTTTGTTAAATTTTCTAATGTTCCGCTCAACTTCCATATTTTATTCTTTCATATGAACCTTACCCTGACAATAATTAACACAACAAAAAAAGAATTAGCGAATTTGTTCAATCCGTTCACGCATGATGCGATGACCAAGGGAAATAGAGATTCATTTCTATATATGTCTGAAATAAAATTAATTGAATTGAAAAACGAACGCACACATAGACACGCTTCACGTTCAGTGAGTGCAAGTGCACCCGCTACCGACATTTGTATGACATCGCCGTCGTCGTAGATACGCTTTTATGTGTGCATGCGCCTGTTTTCGCCCGTTGTATGAAACCAGCCTTCTGTACCTCTCTATTTAGTGTTAATACCACCCCTACTTAGACGATGTCTTATCACCGGTTTCCGGTACAGTGAGCATTTTGTAATTAGCAGTATAATTATTTACCGTTGGAAATATACGGTCTAAATGTTCGGTAAAAAGTGTATCTTTAATAGTGACGGATAAAAATTTGCTTTTGGCCGAGTTTGAATGGAAATGTTTTTGCTTTTTGAAAGAAACCAAGTGATAATGTAATGCGTGTTTTTTTTTGTGACATATAATTTGTAGTAGTATTAATGAAGAGTTATAGTAATGTTGTTCTGAGATAAGGTATACATTTTTTCAGTCCGTAGCTTTAAATTGGATGGCTTAACAGACTCTTGCTGGAATAAGTACCTAGGTATTTATTTATACAACATGCCCCGGAATTAACGCACACCACCATACACCGAAATAAGAATATTTTGCTATAATCACTGAATTTTTACTATTATGTACAAAAAATTGTTTATTTATTACATTAGTTTATACTGTTTGGGGGAGAAAATTGAGGTCACATTACAAATCTACGCACGCACATAGTCGCAAACGTATCAAGGATCGTGCACACTGGCGCGACGCGACAGCGTACACAAAGGCACCGCGTGCAGCGCGACGGGCGGCGCCTTTGTGTCGGGCTGTCGCGTCGCGCCAGTGTGCACGAGCCTTCAGGGTCTCGCGTAGTAGGTACTTCGTCCATTTTGGTTTGTTTTGACTGTACAGCGGAAGTGTGACTGTGTGTTTTTTTGAATAAAAATCTATCCATATAAAAAATGACAGTAATCGATTCAGTAAACGATTCTGAACAAACTGCTTTCATTATCATCATAATCAACCTATATTCGTCCACTGCTGGACGTAGGCCTCTCCTAGTGAACGCCACTGAGCCCGATCTTCGGCTCTCCACATCCAGTCTCTGCCAGCCGCCTTTCAAATTCAAATTCAAAATTATTTATTTTGGGACAACTAGGTCCAAAGGTTAGTATACAAAAACTTAGAAAAACTAATGTTAGTACTTAAATACAATTACAAAGGACAACACTCCTCAATAAATTTAATTTTACACACAAAAATGCCCCTGTGCTGAGACACCTCGCCTCGTCAAGATAACCAATAGGGAGGATACCTCCCTAAAAGATCATCAGACGAACAAAATGCCTCAACACAGGTGCACGTACATCTTCAGCTATAGTTTTCAGGATGCTGTTGTGACTCCCCCGCACACTCCTCATGAGTGACACGACTTTCTTCCGAATGACGGCATGAAAATCGCCAGTATGAGCCTGCGCCAACATCTCGGAGGCACTGTAGAAACTTTCGCAAGAACTACTTTCATAGTGTGCATGTAGCGATATCAACATCACCACATGCGAGCTACACGTCAAACTGACGTCACGAAAATCCTGCATCGCGCAAGCAGAGTTTACCGCGCGACTAGCATACATACAACATCCCGACATCAACCGTCGGGCAATTGCCCGCCTGACACAACACCCGTCTGGCCGGAGGATCCTCCCTTTTCTATAGAGTATGAGTGAACCTTACACCCCGTTCTTCATACATCTATATGCATTTATTTAGTTATACATTGTATATACTTTATTGTACACCAGAAAATACGTAACAAAAAATACATTTAACACTCCAAAACATACAATGGGCGGCCCTATCGCTTTCTGCAATCTTTTCCAGGCTACCTTGGAATGGATAGTGATGGCGTGGACATAAAAATAGAGTAACAATAATACAATTCACAGGCAGAATTACCAAATGTCTTAAGCATTCGGGTATGCAATAACTACGCTAGTTTAATTTTTAAGTTTCTATACGAATTCAAACTCATTTTACTGGTCAGAAGTGAGCTTATAATTACTAAAATACTAGCTTTTGCCCGCGGCTTTGCCAGCGTGGAGGTTGGAAATTATCCCACAGGAACGTAGTAGCGGGATAAAAATATCCCACATGTTAATCCAGGTTATAATCTATCTGTGTTCCAAATTCCATCCAAATCCGTTCAGTAGTTTTTGCGTGAAAGATTAACAAACATCCATCCATCCATCCATCTATCCATCAATCCATCCTCACAAACTTTCACATTTATAATATTAGTAGGGTAGGATTAGGGGTTAATAATTTTGGGTGGCTGAAACTATTCATCCCTCTAAAGGTCAAATCATCAATGTAGTGGTGAGATCCGAAAAGGTATACGATATTATCTATTTCCATAACTTTACAAACTCACATTATAGCGAATCAAAATCGCCCGGCACACGAAGGTGATACAAAGTAATAAAGATAATAGTAATGTGAATCGAATCGAATTTTCATTAGTATCGAAAATTGTTCGAATACACTCGACTCTCTCGATTCAATCTCGTGCGTTTCGATTGCTATCGGTTGGTTCTGATTGGGTCCAACGTTTGGTTGCTGTTTGATTAAAGTTAATTCGTTTTGAGATAATTAGGAAGTTTCACTAGACCGACAAATTTGTAAAGGCCGCAGGAATCTGCTGGATGTGAGGAGCAAAGAATCGGACGAAGTGACGGTGCTTGGGGGAGGCATATGTCCACGTGTCACGAGTGGACGTCTTAAGGCTGAAATGATGATGAATTGGGATGTTAGTGTACCCCACGGTGCTGTAGCTTGGAACAAAAGTATGGGAATCATATCCGACCAGTTTAAGTAGGCTTCTGCTTTTGGAGATACACTACTCAATTCTATAGATTTTTAATTTACTAGTAGAGTAATATCAAAGATGAATTTTCTTATTGGTAGATGGCGCTGTTCTCAAATGTTCATGGGTTTCGTCTAAACCACAGACTACATAGAGATACTATGTATAAATAGGTATAAACACAATATGTTCCATTTTAATCAGATTTTCTTAAAATAACAACTTTTTTTTTACAAATACATATATTTAAGGAGTGGAAACATAAATTAAAATTAAATTTATTGTGATAACATACAACGTTTGTTTAAATGGATAAAATCATGTAATAACGCAACATAAAATTTTGAAACTGTTTTAAGTCTAAATGGAAAAAAAGGAACGCAACTCGCGTAATTGTCAAAATATGTTGTATTTTTTCTTATTCCGAATAGAATTTATGGATGCGGTTCGATTAATTTCTGGATTATTCTTGACGACTTTGCTTGTATGGACATTTAGGATTCTGGTTCTATCCATTGACCTGGAAAGGTATTGGATACTAATCGACAACTTCGCTAAATCGGAACGACCCCTGCACGAAAATCTGGACTGTGTACTTGTTTGTGAAACGCACCGATATTGTGTTGTTTATAAATATGAACGCGAGCAAGTGTTGTGTGCTGATCTGCAAAAATTCAAGAGTTGGCCTTCAAATATTGTAAAAAAATATTGAAGAAGAAATAAAGTAGGTATTTGACATTGGATTTAGTGTTTTATTTTTGGTTAAAAACTACTACCTAACTAAAATGGAAGGAAATAGGACAGGGCATACTGCAGATTTGAAACTATTATTGCTTTATAGAGCATTATATGTATACGTATAGCTAGTAGCTAAACGTACCTATATATTGCTTCATGGAGTGTTGTTTTTAGTTATTGCTAGAGGGCGCCAGCGCCTTGAAATGTTCGAGTGACGTCTCTATCTCCCTATATAAAATGTACTCTGTGGTGTACCCTAGACACCTTCCTTAAATATGTTGAGTATTGTGAGAAGTCTATAATTATTCAACGGGACACTTAAATAATTGTCAAAAGTATAGTAGTAAACTTTTTATTATTAAGCCAATATGGTCGAATATAAATGTGACAATTAATTTAAGTTCTATTTGGCAATTAGTGTTACTATTTACCGACTGAAACTGAAATTAAATCTATGATATTTTCACTGAAAAGTGGCGTGTTTTGTGAATGTAGCTTTACAAAGAAATAAGCTTTCACTGTGAACCTGTTTTCTTTGCTGTATGCCCTTTTTGTGTCAGTCATCAGTAGATCAGTAAACTTATACCCTACAACATAACTCGCATTCCTTATTTCATCACTGAAAAATGGATACTTTTCCGCATTTTCCCACCACAAGTAGAAAAGTCACAAGCGGAACCAAGCAGGCATCTATCAGGTTATTAATTAATTTGCCACTTGACGTTTGACCGGCCACAATTGCTTTCGAATTACCGTTCATCATTATCGTTCATGATGAAATTCCATTCATTCGTATAATTTGCACGTTTATACAATTTGCTAATTTTCGGTGTCTTTATGATTTTGATAATACTGTGGCCGTTTTTGTTGCTTTATTGGTACAAATGTGCTGATTTTATTTTAATCAGGCTGTGAATTTCTAATATGTAATTTTTGGAGAGCTCTTAAGAACTTTTACTTAAGGCTCCCAAAGGACAGGTGCGACGCGACAACGCGAAACAAAGGCACCGCTCGTCAAGCGACGAGCGGTGCCCTTGTGTCTCACGCGATTCGCGTCGCGTGTCGCGCCTGTTTGTAGGAGCCTTTATAATACAGAAGTATGGAAGTAAAAGTCGTGGTGCGCCGAACCCAAAATAAAGGACGAGAGAGAGAGAGGGAGGTTTATTGCAAATAAATGCTTCTTTTTCTTTTATTATGATGAAGATGATATTTAACCCTCGACGCAAAAAGAGGGGTGTTATAAGTTTCACCGCTATGTGTGTTTGTCTGTTTGTGTGTCTGTCAGTGGCACTAGCCGCTGGGACGCTTTTGGTATATAAAGCATACCAGACTTTTCTAACACTTTTTTCTAAATTGTACTCACGCGCTTAGGTATTCCCACTACATTGTACACGTCATATGACGCGTCGGCTCGCGCGTCGAGTGTTTGTAAACAAACCCGATAAGCGGCGTCATTTCTTGGTATTCTGCAACCGTTGTATTTTTTTATGAATGCTAGTGAGTAGGGCTATATTAAAGTGTGCGTTGCATTTGAATATACGATGTTTCCGTTTGTAGACGACTGTTTAAGATGAACAAAGACACTTTTTTCACAGATTCCAACAAAATTTTTTCTAATAAGAAAAACAGGGGTTGTCCTATATGTTTTATGGTTTAAAAAACATGGTGTGTTAGTTCTTCATACGAAACATGAATAAAACCACTTACCACAGTACAATCTTAATTATTTAAAAGCATCCAAAGTTGAGACTCACGACGGGTCGCTCGTTCAATGACAGCGAAAATGATATTTTTTAATGTCATAGACTAATTCCTTCTAGGGTTATCATATCTCAAACGGTTCGGAAACAGATAACGTATGAAACTAAATCCATGGAATTGGAAAGTACCGCTTAATAGTGGTGATACAAGGATAAACAAGGATGAAAATAAAACCAAAAAATATTGGTATGACTTTCACACCATGGGCGCAAAACTCTGAAAACGTTTTGGTAGGAAATTCACACCATGGGCGCATTGCGGTGACCTCACAAACTGATCAAAAGCGTCCCAGTTGTAGCTCTTAAACGGGTGAACTGATTTGGATGCAGTTTTTTTTAATTTGAAAGCAAGTTTTCTAGTAGTGTTTCTTAGATATGTTATATATAAAAATCGGTTCAGCCGTTTCAAGGTTTTTCAATTTTACCTATTATTTGAATTTTCATTCGAAGATACTATATAAGATAGAGGGAGATAATCCCACACATGCAATGAGCAATTTGGTAATCCATGCCAATAACTTTGCCTTGCCATGAAATTGTGGTAAATAAACAGACAATTCTAAATTATCATCTTTTTTAGTCTACGAAAGAATAGCAGACAAAAAAAACATAAAAAATACGTGAGTGTCGTGGTCCACTCGGTTGGAACGAAGTTCCTTTCGTAGTTTTTTTGTCAATTTGTCAATTAATTTGGCTATAAAAAAATAAAAGAGTCGTAATATAACAATTTTAGGTTAACAATAAATAATTACCTGCGCAGCCGGTGCAAACTTACTCGCTGCCTTGAACCAATAAGCGCGCACCTATGACTGGGCACAGCCAATAGCATACGCGCTATGGATAACCGTCTACACTAAAGAAAGGGTCGTAACGGAAACTCGTGACGGAAAACTCTTACACTTTTTTTTTGCCTAACCCCCATCCGCCAAGACCGTTGCGTACGATAAGGAACTTCGTTCCAAAAACGACTTTAGATCAATCATTCTTGTTAAGCTTATATTTATTTCAAGCATAATCTCCAGAGGACACAAACAAATCAATCATTCTACTTAACATAGTAAGCCTTGCAAAAGATAAAGTTAAATTTCCTACAGTTGTCACAATCTTCGTCATAATCCGTACATCTTACGATCTCTTCCGTACCAATGTACGGAACGCTCCAATAGCGTTACCCCGGAGCTAAGAATATTATTACTTTGCATTAGAGACCAATAATGTAGTAAAACATCGAGATTTCTTTATTATATGAAAGTTTAATATTAATGTATATACTAATAATAAAGCTGAAGATTTTGTTTGTTTCTTTGAATTCGCTAATCTCTGAGACTACCAGTAGGATTTGAAAAAATATTTTTGCATTTGGTAGCGCAATTCTTGAGGAACGTTATATGCTATAAATATACCATCACAAGGATGCCATGCGGTGGACCAGAACCGAAATTTCACGTGGGCAGAAGCTAGTGTTATATACACTTAATCCTTTTGGATTTTAAAAAGCAACTTTAATTTTTAATAATATCATAAATTAAAGTTGCTTTTCGATAGTAAAAGTTGAGGAAGAAAGAAGAAGAAAAGAAATGATAAATGATAAATGATTTTATTTCTGTAAATAGGTTTGTACAAACATTTTTACGCGTCAATGATATTTTAAAACTAGATGAGGTCGGCGTTTCATATCTGACTACTCTGAGAAGAAAGGCCGAAACAAACTCAGAGGTCACAGTCTCTTTTAAAGTCCTTGTCTCTTTTAAAGTCCAGGAAAAGAAGAAATAAAGAAAAAATAAATAAAGATAAGTAAGAAGTTGTTTTTAGTTGATAAAATAGATTAGTTATTTCATCGTCACGGCATTAACTTGTCGATGGCAAAAAAGAATCTTTGTTAGAAGAACATTAGGTACCCTAAGTAAAGCTGGCAGTCTTTTGGCATTGTCTTTGACCTTAATTGCTTCTTCATTCTATACATCTTTTGTTTTTAAAATTGCCAACGTCATAGTTTTAGCTTTTTGAGTAATTATGCAAGGGTTAGCTTCTAGTTCGAAAGGTTAAAATCACAATCGTTATTGATACATTTTAATACGGATTTTTTAAATATTTACCTTCATTATTACTATTCTATGATTTCTATACATCTATTTATAAAAATTATATTATTAGAAACAAAATCTCTTTGAAGATATTTCTGGAACAAATTGAAAATACACAAAAAACCTTCTATTCAATTATAGAATAGGTACCTAGAACTAGTATTTTCACAGCAATATTTTAAAACGTGGACCTTAAAATGTATTGGATTGGGTCTTGAAAAAATAACTTTAAAATTAGACTTCGATAAAAGTTCAAAGGTCAATAACGTTGGTATAGATAATGGCGAAATATAAAAAATTATAAACGTCAGAAATAGTTATTGGACTACATTATTTTATTATTAGTAGGTACGTACCTATGTACCTATAATGGCAGACATATGGACAGACATCGCGCAGTGTTTTGATAAACTGAAAATTAACAAAACTTCAAATCGGCTTGAAACTGATTGATAATATGTATCATTATTTTTTATGCTATACGTAATAAAAAGTATAATATATAATTATCTATCTATCTAACTATTGACGGTAAATGTTAAGAAGAAAGTATTAAGAACTCAGAAATCTATTCCTAACATAGGGTTGCTCAAACTCAAACTCAAAGCATTTATTTCAAATAAACCAATTACAGGCACTTTTGAATTGTCAAGGGGTCGGTCAGTCAGAAAGATGAAACTAGTTACCCATTCCAAAGCGTAGTAGGTACCTATGGAGAAGAACGGGCAAGAAAATCCATGGACACTCTTTTAAATCAAAAAATGGTTACAAAATATTGATTACATCGTTCGTGTTGAAATTATGCATGTGAGAACGATGCAGAACGTTAAAAGCGTCCGTAATAAAAAGACAAAAGCAATTCAAATATTAAATTAAATTAAAATAAGCCGTGGCAGCTATAAAATGGCCAGTCTCAGTTCCAGTCAGTTGAAATGGGATAAAAACGTTTGTATGAAGAGCACCAATTTTAAACTTGATCCAAATATTTTTCAATACAATGGACTCAAATCGGAGCAAGTACTTATGTGACCTTTTCAATTCATATATAAGTACTTTCTAAGTTTATCTTCGACACTACTGAAATCAATGAGTGAAAACATCGTGAGGAAACTTTGACTTATAATAAATATAAGTCTGTAATCGCCAATCCACCTTGATCATGTGTGGTGATCTATGCTAATAAGTACCTTCCTGTATGAGAAGAAGCCTTTGTACAATATTACGCTAGTAGGTACGAATATTACAAATAACAAAACACGTAAAAAGAGTACTAATTACGAAGCACTGAAGCTTTTACAAAAAAAAAAAACAAGTGATTATTGGCACGAAGTTTTTTAACGCGGCTTGTGGTAGGACTTGACTAGTAGAAATCGTCACGTAACAAAAAAGCGTTATGGCTCCCTCCATGCCAATTTCTCTCTCTCTATCTCTTTCTATTCTACGCTACAACTCGAGAAAGTCGTACTTTTAAGTAAAAGATACAGATATACTAAAAAAATGTATCTTTCTTCTCCAATATTGTTACATCTGTAACTCTAAAACGCGAGTTTTAGAGTTACTGGAAGGAATTGTCACGCTACGTTACTAAGGCATTTTCACTCTCTATAATTTGTATTGTATCAGTATTTTAGATGAGATTTATTGTAATATTGTGTTACTCTTCACGTTGTAACAGTAATTGACGAAAAATATATGTCGGAAATACGTTAAATCAATCGTTTGACTTTGACTAATCCGGACGCCAGCGCCACCAGGGGGCGCTCGCCAGAGTCTACAACATAACGCTCGACCAGAGTTAAAGCAGATTAGCAGAGTTGGTCGATGCCGGTCAAGCAGTGAACACGTTTAGAAACTGTCGCGTGTTCCTTAGAATTTTGTCGTGTACCTACAGTGTACGAATTGCTAGTGTGATTAGTTTGATCGTAAATTACAATTTAATTTGAACTGAAAACAGTTTTTCTATTGCGCAATAATCAACACTTCCCGTACTACGCCCACAGTAGTTAAAATATGGCTAGTGATAACGAAACAGACGTACCTTCGCCGTCATATATATGTTTTGTTTTAAATATTAAAAAAATTAAAACTGAGAGGCGGGAACGCGCCATTTTGAAGTGGTGAATTTCATGCGTTCGGACAGTCTAGGGTTTTGCGGAAGTGGTGACTTTGTAGTTTCAGAAAATTAGGTGGATTGCGCAATTCTAGTTCCCGGTTATGATCTTAGCTCTAATGGAAAATAAAAAATTACCCGCTGATGATCATCAAAAGATTGGGGAAACAAACTTGCAAGGTAAGATGCCTACCATACTGAGCTTACCTACCTGTTTATATAAACTAACGCAGTATTAACGTACACAAAAATTGTATTATGTTTTTGTTCCAAATAAATATTTGTGTTTGGTTATTTTTGTCAAAAGTTTTGTCTAAAAGTAACCTATGTTATTTTGTATACTGGTAACTTTAACTAAACTAAATTTTATTCGAAAACATTCATCGGTTTCTTACTAAACTTTGACTTTATCGACGACCCTTGTTACTTATCTCTTTTGGTGACTGTACCTACTCGTATTATGAAATACCTATTGTAATTTTTTACAGAAAAAAACCTAGAAATCATCTGGAATTTACGCAGACAAAGTTGCTAAAAGATAATACCATATCCATCCAACATATTCATGGCTCCCCGGTTCTGTCCACTAGCCAGACACATTAATCCAATGCTGTTTGCATTGTGCCTTTATTATGCGAGCGGCGTCTGTCCGTCTGTCCGTGTAGTGATATAAGTAAGACCATAATAATATGCCGATAGAGATTTATTCTTTTTGGTTTGTTTACTGGAAAGATTATGAGAGTTGAGAGTTTTGGACACAAGTGTTTTGAGATACTTGAAGGTTAACTCTTTGTATTGATAGCATATAAGATTATTACCTAATGAAATAACGTATTTAACCTATACTTAGTCCACGTGGTGGTAATAGGGTATTTAAAACAATAAATACATGCTGCGAAGTTTCTCTCGTGTCTGAAAAAAAGAACAAAAGAAAGAAATATATTTTATTTGGAACACGCACAGGAAATACAAAAATAAAAAGAAAGAACACTAAATCTAACAAAATCATGACAACAATAAAAAAAACATTCATACTTTTAAGTTTATCTAAGATTAAAACTAACAAAATATTAAAACAAAAAAAAGACATGACCTGGCGAGGCCAAAAAGACTCCTATCTCCATGAAGCTGCGAGATTTGAAAAAATAAAAACAAATACCGCAGCGCTGGTCTGGGATGGTTCTTTCTTCGGACACAGTGTCAGGCATAGTTTTAGGTTTTCTAAAAGATATTCTCAGTATTAGAATGGAGTCCATTTTTGTACCCGTTTAATGGCATTAGGTTAGTTACTAAACGTTATCTGCCTAATCCTTTTGGGAATTGTGATGTTTTTTTTATTATATACTAGCTTCCGCCCGCGGCTTCACCCACGTAGTATGTCCATAAAAAGTAGCTTGTATCCTTTCCCAGGGTTCAAAGTATCTCCATACAAAATCTCATCGAAATCAGTCTAGCCGTTTCGGAGATTAGCCAGAAGGGACAGATAGACAGACAAAATATTAAATTAATGATTTTTTTGTTATAAATACCGTATATAATTTCACATGCATTAAGTAGAAAGCTGTTATTTTGACATTACCAACAGACACTTCAATTTAATTTATTTTTATGTTCTATTTTATATTACAAGTGGGCTTCACCTTCTATCTTGCCCTCTGTGTCCCAAAACTTGCAGTCAAAGTGACCACTGTGCTGCCACCGACGCCGCCGCACAGTGGTTCGAAATCGACGCTCCGTGGACATTGAAATCAAAATTTCTTTAGACGAGAAATAAAAATCGGAATGGCTTTATTTCAGTATTATTTATAATATTTGGTAATATGACAGCTATAGACAGCACCATCTCCGAAAAAAAAAATATTTAATATTTTTTTGTATGAAGAAAAACACAAAAGTCGTTTTTTCTCATAACTTAATAAAACTTAAAGCCTGCGGCTTACATGGGGTGTTGTCCTACATGAGGCGATTCCGAAATGCTATAACACGCACACCCATGCGCGCCGCTTCACTCACAGCAGAGTGTTGAATTTCGAGAAATTCAGTTAGAGATTTTTACGTTGATTTATGTGTGATCTTGAAAATATACAAAGTAATTGACTTTAGTTTGCTAATTTGATTAGTTATAATGAGAAATAATGGAATATACAATATAAAAATACTAAAAAAAACACTCAAATTGAGACTCATTTACAATATAAATAGATTTTGCAATCTTTCTTATAATAATTTAATTCGGTGTTAGTAGATACACAGTTTGACTTCTTAATTAACATTAAAAAAAAAAAGTACAAAAACTTATAACTAATACAGAAAAATACTAAGAATAAGCAATTGTATAATTGAGAAATATATAAAATTTACACAAAAACATCAAACATTAAAATTTTGTCTACTGAGTTTCGTCATCGCTATCAAAGAATTCAAAATCAGAATCCATCATACTTGGCACCTCAACAAATTCAATGTTTTCCTTATCCATGGTATCCGGGTCAATTAAAAGAAGAGACTTCATTTCTTCAGTTAAATCATTTCTACTCTTATTTGTCAGTTTAGGTCGAATGCTTGACAAATATGGGTCTGAGGATACGATGAAACCATTAAAGATGTCATGGTTTGTCGCTCTGCGACAAAATTTCCGCGTATGATGTTCCCTGAGTTTTCTAAAATCTTTGTTTCGGGCCTCAGATGCCTCTTCTGATAGCTTTCCTATAGGCAAAATGTTGAAATGTTTTATTATTTCAGCTCCATGCAGCAGAAGTTTGTGGATACTGGAAGGCATGAAATACCAGCCATACAGTTCCACATACAGCTGCGCAGTTTCGTCGAGATAATTGGCAAACAAATCAATATTAATAGACTGTCCTGATGATACAACACGGAGAATAGTTGCGAATTTTTGGATGAGCTCCTGACTCAATCCAGTGATATTTGCAGTCTTCTCAGGACACTGGAAAAATTTTCTAGCCGTGTTGCCATCATTCGTGGTCCCAGCACCTTTATATAAAAAATACTGATATGAGAACATTATAAGATAAATTTTATAGTATTACACTAACTAAAAAACCCTTTGATATTATACAAAATAAATAAATCAACTAACCTTGTTTTACGATATCCACCAGGAGTCCCATTTCCTCTCGAAATTTTCGCTGTATCGTCTGTTTGCGACTTTTCAAAGCTGCTTTACTAGCTTCATCTCTGGCTTGCCATTTTTTAAAATCTAATCGGTAAGCGATATGCAGCAGGCATTCCATGGATCTGATCCATGCATGCAAAGTCGACAAACCGTACTTGTAAATATCAGATGATACAGATTTCCTAAAATATGAATAAAAAGGTTAAAAGTGTTTTTCAATAAGAAAAAAATAAAAAAAAATAACATACATTTCCAATATTCAACTTACATGTGAATCTTCTCCAAATCATTCATTTCACTTGGTACAGCTTTACAGATGTCACATGTTTGCATAGAGGTTTGTGACAGGTGAGACGTTATTTTGCCATCTATCATGGTCATTAACATTGAATGTTTAACTTGTATATTATTTTCAATGATAGATGGCTTCAATGCTTTAATTTCAGCATCGATCAAACCCATTTCCTCCTTCATGTCCAACTTATTTTCGCTGACAAACTTGAAATAAATTGGTCTGCAAAGCATTGTAGAAGAAGGTTTTGGGTTTTCCCAGACCAAATCCTCACCACACATCAATTGCAAGGGTACAAAAGAGCTCATAAAAACACTAGAGTCGTCTTCATCTGCATTCATGCATTGCTTGTAGTTGCTTTGATTTGACGCACCATCGAAGCCCCATTTGCAGATTAAGATCAGTTCTTTATCTTGCAAATGGTCCAAGTTTAATGTTTTGGCAAGTCGAGTGACAGTGATGTCCAAAATAGCTTGAAGTTTTACTTTAACTCCTCGTTCGGTCACTTCAATATCGCTCTCAGGAGGATAGCATGCCTTCTTGGCATTTAAAACCGAATAATATGATGGGTACAAATCTACACCACTTTCTTTCGCAGTTTCCCTTAAAGTTATATACTGCCACTTCGACAATTTCAAAGAAATAAATATACCCAACGCTTTCTCTGCTGAATACTTGTTAGTAGTTGTCTTGCCTTTCAAAAAATTCTTGATCTGTGCTGCTTTTTCAGGATGCTCGGTAATATATTTTATTAAATCTTTCACGTCCTCATTCTCCTCACCACATCTCACTGCAGTAGCATATGCAAGTTCCTGAGAGTCGTGCGTTAAAAGTTCTTCTATTCTTCTCTTCTTCTGTTTTTGGCATAATTCTGAGAAAGGTTTTCTTGGGCTCCTTTTTAGTGTTGTAGTGCTAACAGTACATGTAGTTACTTTGGACGTGGATGCACCATCATTTATACCACTAGCACTTGAGGTTGAAGGTTCAACAGTATCAGTAACAGAGTCGATTGATACCAATCCAATTTCTTCACTTTGTACAAATCTGTCTTTAATGAAGTTGGGCCATTTGATCTCTTTTTCTAGCCATGTCTCATACTTCTTGACAAATGTATGCATTGTTCGATTACACGATTTCCAATTTCTATGCAAAACACACATATACACTTGACAAAACTGTTTTAATTTTTTTTGTTCTTCTTCAGACAAATTTGTCGCTTTGGTTAGAAGTGCTTCTAACAAAATACTAGGCTGCGAAAAGCAACTTTTTGTTTTCACAAATATGAATATGTCCAAATTTGTATAAAATCCTTCCATGATAATAAGTAAGTACGTAAGCAAGAAGTTAATGTTATAGCGCGAACAGTTGCTGACAAAAACTAATGATTTTGACGATGTTGTCCCTATTTATATAAAAGTACCCTCTTAATCGTATCTTAATTAATAGTAGTTAGTTAAACACTTCGTAAAAATAGCCCTTAACTAATGTATCTTAACTCGTTAACAATATTTGCAACATGCACTAATGAGATGAGACTAAATTACCATCATAAGTTAATTAGCATGCATTAAGCATTGATTTCCTGCTAAACTTGAGATTACGAACAGCTTACATCAAACAATCATTACTATGTAATTATCGTTGCCCATTGGTATGTGCACCTATCCCAAAGATATCAAATAATATAGTATTAAATTCCTTCGAGAAATCCACTGAATTTCTTGAAGTTCATTACTCTGCTCTGAGTGAAGTGGTGAAATAATATATTTCTCAATTATACAATTGCTTATTCTTAGTATTTTTCTGTATTAGTTATAAGTTTTTGTACTTTTTTTTTTTTAATGTTAATTAAGAAGTCAAACTGTGTATCTACTAACACCGAATTAAATTATTATAAGAAAGATTGCAAAATCTATTTATATTGTAAATGAGTCTCAATTTGAGTGTTTTTTTTAGTATTTTTATATTGTATATTCCATTATTTCTCATTATAACTAATCAAATTAGCAAACTAAAGTCAATTACTTTGTATATTTTCAAGATCACACATAAATCAACGTAAAAATCTCTAACTGAATTTCTCGAAATTCAACACTCTGCTGTGAGTGAAGCGGCGCGCATGGGTGTGCGTGTTATAGCATTTCGGAATCGCCTCATGTAGGACAACACCCCATGTAAGCCGCAGGCTTTAAGTTTTATTAAGTTATGAGAAAAAACGACTTTTGTGTTTTTCTTCATACAAAAAAATATTAAATATTTTTTTTTTCGGAGATGGTGCTGTCTATAGCTGTCATATTACCAAATATTATAAATAATACTGAAATAAAGCCATTCCGATTTTTATTTCTCGTCTAAAGAAATTTTGATTTCAATGTCCACGGAGCGTCGATTTCGAACCACTGTGCGCCGTAGAAGTGGCGAAGCTTAGGGCCAGCAAGATCTGAGAAAAGTCGTGCCAGCGACACGAAGAAGAAGAAGACAAGTGGTATTTTATGACGTCATTTCAATAGGGTTTACCCCTTATTAAATAGAAATGATAAAATAAAGTGTGAACTGCATACACTTCATCTCCCATGCCTTCTAAATTCAGACTAGGTGTTATTTTACTTATGGTTGTAACTTATTACTTTCTATTCGAAATGGCTGCAAACGGAGTTCCGATTCATGAAACCATTTTACCCCATAAAAGAGAGAGAGCTCAAACTAAACGGAAGTAAATAGAAATAAGTGCCAAACTACGTCTTTAAGGGGCAACGCACACCAAAGACTATTTAATTTTGTGCGACCGAGCCTGCAACAAAAAAAAAGTCTGCAAAGTTTATACACTTTGTCTGACAAACATTTTGCCCATTGTGTGTGTAACTTCATTTAATTCTATGATGTCTATACATCCTAGCTTTCATAATATAACATCACGCCTACAATTCCCGAAAGGTTAAACAGAAGTGCACCCATATTTCACCAGTTACGTTTAACTTCCATGTAATAGGGGGCGAGCCTATTACCATGAAGCGGCACAAATCCGGACTCGGGGCTGCTACTGAGAAATTCCAGATACCAAACGTCACTTAACTTAAAGAGGTTCTCTCAACTTAAATTATCTATTATACACAGTGCACACGCACACACCCTCACACGTATTCACACTCTAAAACTCGCTCGCATACATCACACGCTTTATTTTATACTTAGATTTTCTTTTTTCTTTGTCTTTGTTTTTGTTTTACATAACCGTTATAATGTTAAGTGGAGGGCTGGAGTCACTAAACACAAGTATCCTCTTGCTTAAAGGTGATCTCCAACTCATGTGTGTCAAAGCATTTTATGTAATCGCAATAAACCTTTTTATTTATTTTATTTATTATAGGTTCTTTTAAAGCCTCTCTGTTTTATTAAACATCTGAATTACAAAAGAGGCATACGACTTTATACAGGGACTCAAAAATAGGTTGCGTTTGAAGATATGACCGTCAGTCTGCGTGCGTCACTGAAACTATTATAAAGAATTATGTGTACACACATAAATTCATCACACTGCTATACACCAAATATTGGGGCCAAGGTCGAAGGTGTTTGCCAAATACTGGTTCCTCATAAATAAGTGAGTCTATAACAAAATTGTTACCTACTTATTCCTTAACATTTTCCTGTTAGCATAAACTTTGTGTGCAAAGAACTTTTGTTACGACGGACATGATGTACTCTATTTTTTTCTTCTTTGACTGCGACTTGCTTTATGTATTGTTTATGTTTATTTTGAGTTGAGGAAAATTCGTAAATGATGGAGTGAATTTTGTAGGGTTAACAGGGATAGTTACGAAAAAGAGTAGTTTCTGAACTGGGTCATACCTACTAATGTATAGAATCAAGTTTTTTTTTCTAGCTGAACAGACAGCTGTACTGCTGGGGAGTTTCTTGCGTCACTTTTTCTCCCCAGCTAAAGCACTAGGAAGTGGTGAAGGGCGGGCATTTTTAGGGGACTGTTTTAAGTAATTTTGACCTTCAAAAAGTGCTGATTCTCAACCTAATTTGAATAAATGACTTTTGATTTTGATTTTTTGGTCATCTATAAAATACAGTTTATAAATTGAAGTCGCTTTTCGTGTCTATCTGTGTGACCGCGTTGTTCTTCTAAACTCAAACTCAAAGCATTTATTTCAAATAAACCAATTACAGGCACTTTTGAATTGTCAAGGGGTCCGTCAGTCAGAAAGATGAAGCTAGTTACCCATTCCAAAGCGTATTAGGTACCTATGGAGAAGAACGGGCAAGAAACTCCATGGACACTCTTTTAAATCAAAATATGGTTACAAAATATTGATTACATCGTTCATGTTGAAATTATGCATGTGAGAACGATGCAGAACGTTAAAAGCGTCCGTAACAAAAAGACAAAAGCAATTCAAATATTAAATAAAATTAAAATAAGCCGTGGCAGCTAAGAAACGACCAGTCCCCACTGTCGGCGCCCGTTCACGAACATGACGCATGGATCAGCACCATTCAGCTCAACCATTTTGAAGGGAACTTAATGATCCAACACACACGCCACCACCAGCGGGACATTAGAGTGAGCATGACATTCTAAACTACGCAACGGATTTTGATGTGGTTCATACGACCTTTTAGAGAATTTATTTCGGAAGGTTTATGTGTATAGGTGATACATTAATATTAAACTTATATGACGGAGATGGTGCCTCTCGATATTATCAGCCATATTTTTAACTACTGTGGGCGTATTATGGGAAGTGTTGGTTATTAAGCAATAGAAAAACCGTTTTCAGTTGAAATCAAATTATAATTTAAGATCATATTAATCACACTCGCGAATCTGACACTGTAGGTACACGACACAACTATACGGAACGCGCGACAGTTTCTAAACGTGTTCACTGCTTAACCGCCAACAACCAACTATGGTTTAATTCTGGTCAAGCGTTATGTTATAGACTCTGTCGAGCGCCACCTGGTGGCGCTGGCGTCCCGATTAGTCAAAGTCAAACGATTGATTTAACGTATTTCCGACATATATATAATTAAGATGTTTTGTCAAGTCGCAAAACCCGTGCGAAGCAGGCAGGAGCGGGTCGCTAGTTCTATACAAGTTGGCAGGGAGACCGACACTCAAACTGTAAACATGAATTCAGTAGAGTTTCAAGCTGCCTCAAAAAATTTTTTGCTGTCAACATATTTTAATCGCGTAGATATTGCACTTTTCAATGAAAAAGGAGTCCTTTTTTTGATAACCCACTAAAAATTTCAACGCCCTGGGGTTGGGAATCGTGTACTGAATGGTAACAGGTTGCGTGTTGATGTCCCTGCCACCTTGTACAATGGTGGTTGATATTTCAATGCAAATTTTTTATTTTACCGTACCGTACCGTTTATTTTATCTAAACTTTCCTAATATCATTATTTTTACCAAGGGTGCAAAGTTAAATCATTTATTTCAAATAGACACATAAAAGCCACTTTTGAACGTCAAAATTTACAAAAAAATAGAATTGATTCTAGTTGCCCCCTCCAAAAGGTAGTTTCGTATGGAGAAGAATGGGCAAGAAACTCCACCGTTACTCTTTTAAAACCGTTTCTCAATATATTGTATACATTAATTATATAATTATATGTGTGTGCAAAAATAGTAGCTAAGTAGCTTACGCAAGGAGTTATAACTAGCTCTGTAGAATAAGTGAAAAGTCTTTGTACGAAAGACTTAAAAATATAGCGCTATCTAGGAGCCCTGTCATGTCTAGATTAAATGGGCCAATGTCGTTGCAATTTCATTACAACAACGCTGAAAATGAGGTCCCTACTCGCATTAAGTTATTCGCATTGCATACCTACAGTTTTACCTTAATTAAAGCATGGTATAAAAGTTCTAAATATTAAACATGTCATTACGTTGGTTTCGATACGATTTAGCCAGACGTGTACCTGTCTATAGACCACACCCACATTTTGCTAGTTAAGTTTTTAAAGTCCTATGTAATAAGAGGCGAGGCTATTCCCATCAGACACAAACCCAAACTCCAGGCCGCTACTGAAAAAATCTTGATGGAAAAATCCAATTACAATTTTCCATTTCACTTTTATTTTTAGCTGAATATTAAAGTTACTTTTAATCCATAGTGATTTTAGATCAAAATTGGTGAGTTTGTTGGAAAAAATGGGTTGATTGGCACGTGCCAAATGTTTATTTTAGGCAGTTCCAGTACAGAAAGCTTTAATATCTAAGGACTCAGTCCGTAGTCAATGTGTCGCTTTCAGTATATTTATGTATTTGCGTCTAGCTGCGATGTAACATCGAACTCTGCTTACCATAATACATATTTAATGTTGTGCAGACTATGGAATGTGAACATATTTTCCAACTGGCTCATATTTCACAGTGTATTTGGGATAAACTTTAATCTGTGGCAGGTACCTTCAACGTATCGTGTAGTTCCTGACAAATTGTAGTTGTTGATTATATTGGGCATCGGCAAATTAGAATGAGGATAGAGATCTTTTACTAACAGGTAAGTAAAAAGGAGGTTGTCCGACAATTTGCTTCGTTTGTTTCAACATATTTGATGGGCAAAAAATTACACTCGAGACAGAGACAGAAGTCAGTGGATTTGCAAATTCTTCTCTCGTAACGACATAAAATACTTAATGAAATTTCTAGAGAAAAAAGAGTTGCCGTATTTATTTATTTATTTATTAAAACTTCACGCACACAATAGTATACAAAGGCGGACTTAATGCCTTAGGCATTCTCTACCAGTCAACCAAGCAAACATATTCAAGCAAGCAAGCAAGCAAGCATATTTCAGCAAGGTGATGGCATAATTGACTGCCCAGGTACCTCTGATGTACAAAACTGCCAGATATAAGACTACGCTGCCTTAAAAACTAGTTTAATGCACTCAATTATAATTACTACATATATGTAGGTACACTGGCCCAAAATAGAAGTTGACAATGATTTCTAAACAAATCCTCACAGCAGCTAACGCACAAACCTTCACTAAACTAACAACAACAAAAAGAGACAGTATCTTATCTTGACAATAAAAACAAAATTCCGCTGCGAGTCTCTCGCTGAATGCAAATCGAGTATCCAGCGTTAGAAGCCAGCTTTATATATAAACTTATTGCATATTTTTGCATAGACGCTACAATGTATTAAATTATATTAAAGTCCTTTGAAGAAAATGGGTCAGGGAAGCAAATTTGATGCTAAAACGCGGCTTGGGCAGATCGCAGCACGACAGAGATATACGGTCGAGGTTGAATTATGCTGATGTAAAGTGGTTTATACTTAGTAGGTACTGGTTAAATCTGCGGTCTATATTTTAAAAACATTATTAACACAGGATCTTGTGTTTTCTCTAAAAGGTATGTAGAGGCAAATAGGTCCCACGTACCTAATAGCAGCAGGCCTATTGCCACTGGCTGGGCACATAATTAGGCGGACTATGGGTTGCTTTGAAAATAATCTGACTGAAAAGGTCAGTGTCAGTTTTGGATTGAGCCTTGGACCCTAAACTCAGCACTCCTTTTTGCGACAACTAAGAACAAAGAGTGAATCCCCAAAAAAAATTACTTCCTCCTCTACACATGGTCCAAAAAAGGTATGTCATGCAACATGATTTAACAACAAAACGACACTTAAGATTAAGACCAAAGGCATAATTATAACATACTCCAAAAATTTCATAATCAGTTCCTCAAACCCTCATTTCATATCTTAAAAGCAAGTGCAAACCCTCTCCACGATGTATTTCAATTTCAAACGCAATCAAGGACAATATAAAAGAGCTGGATCACAAACGACACTTAATTACTTTCAACAAGGTCCCCGCTATAAGTGCGTAATTGTGTTTAATATTGTACCCGTCGTTGGCCATAAAGTAGATAGGTGCAGAAGGCCAGCTCCTATACATCAACTTCCCGTCCTAAGGGCCTAGACAAAGTGACATTCTATTGGCGATAACGATGATAGAAATGTAAAATATGTTTGGGACTGACGTAAGCTATCGAAAAGTTTATCTCAAACCCGTTGAAAAGCGCTTTATAAATACGAAACACCATGAAAGCGATTGTCACTTGTCTAGGTCCCCTTGTTCCAAGTTACATTGGAAGCGTGCAACACGTTTTCTTCGATTCTCCCCTGTCAACCGACACGCTGGTTTCTTTCTTGTCTTTCATATCATTTCCCACACAATCCTCTTCTTTGGTCTTCCTCGCCCTCTCCGTTCATCAACATTTATATATATATTTTTGTCACATATGTTCCATATTCCCTTATCATATATACCCATACCGGAATAAATGATTCCCTTTCTATTTTTCTGTCACTGTACTTCAAACTACTTTAGACTGGATTGGCGCACCCATACTGATACTCTATGCTCCCGGCTTCGTAAACTAATTTATTTATTTAAAGAGCTCAGACATGCGGCCGACATTGAAACAGCATCACTGGTATACCGTTCTCTATGCGAGTCCATAATTACTTACTGCATCCCGGTATGGGGCGGCACCTTCAAAACAGTGATGCTTAGGGTGGAACGAGCTCAACGGGCTGTTCTCAAAGTAATTTATTTCCGCAAAAGGGACTACCCCACAGCTCAGTTGTACTCCGAAGCCCAAGTACTAACGGTGAGAAAATTATACGTTCTTCGCTCTATTTTACGCCGACATTCCACGATGCCACTAGATAGCAAGCTATGTAATCGGCGGGATGGCTTTCCTATCTGTGAGTCTGTCCAATGTCGTACTGCACTTGCGCGGCGACACTATCGTGCCCAAAGCGCAGTAATGTATAACAAAATAAACAAAAATCTTTCAATTTATAAACTAACCCTACATAAAGTCAAGCAGACTCTTAAGCCATGGCTACTGTCGCTGAACTATGACGAGACAGAGAAAATCATCATATCTATTTCGCAACATTAAAACCCCTCCTGATCAATTCATTGATACACACAAACACACACACAAACATACACACAAACACTCGCAAACTCAATGCAGGCTTCTTTTAACCGTTTTTAGTTTAGTTTAATTAACTTTTTTGTTGTTACCATATTCTTTTTATTTTTTGTTAATCTTTTTGCATAAGATTCTGTAATATCTCCTACAGGGAGAGGGCACTGGCTCTTGTAACACAGGTATATCACCTAGCACAGGAGTCAGGGACTTCACACTATTTTGTAACCAATTTCTTGTGTAATAAAGATTATTATTATTATTATTATTAAACTTCCTCTAATAATCATATTTTTTACTTTTTGGGACAGACTGGTACCATTGGTATTTTTATATATATATCGGTACCATAACTGGTACCGAACAAATATTTCCGTAAGTTAGAGTGAGAAATCAGATAGGTATAGCAAGTAAAAAGTATGTTTAATAGGCATTAGAAAAATAACTTCAAGATTGTCCAACAGTACGAGATTCCTAGTACAAATATGAAATTTGTGGTACGCGCCGGGTACCTGAATTTAGTACCGGTACTTGTTAGGTGGACTACCGGTCCCCGTATGGAACCGGTACCTACCCATCTGAAACCGGTATCTAGGTACCGAAATGGCAAGAACCGCTAAGTACCGGTACACACATACGTCTTAGGATCGGTTCCTATGCAGCAAGCGAAAACGCAAGCACACACGTGTATATGTATAGAGACTGCAAGCGTAGTCGCGACTGTCATTCATTTGACATTGCTGTACATAGGCACGCGTCTATGAATGCATGCGCCTGTTTTTGCTTGATGTATAAAGCCAGCCTTCTGCTCAATCTATTTTGTGCTCTGGCTTTGATAAAGAGTCTAAGACGTTTTCAGCAAAATTGTGCTAAAAACTGCTCATTCTAAGAATAATGTCTGTCTTTAAAATAATCATCTCTAGTAGCACTTCAGTTATGAGAAAGTTATTTGAAGTTCATGGTTCCGCGAATTCCTTAACCAATTTCAATTTTCTAAATTTAATAATATCTTATTTTTAGAACTGCTTGGCTTCTGGGTCAAGTTGCAAACATTTTATAGGTAAGACAAAAGAAGTGTTTGTTAAATAATAAATAAAAATATTTTATTTTCAGACAATAAAGGCCCATAGTGTTAGTTTAAAAAAAAACTTAATAGTATGTTGGTACGTACAGAAATAAAAGTGGAAAATAATGTCAATTCAACAACCCGCACCTCTGACATGCAGATTGATGAATCGATTGAACAAAGCCGCGTCCAACCTATTTGCTATCATTTTCAGGATGCCGTTGCAACTCTCCCGCACAGTTTTCAAGACTGACGCGGTTTTTTTCCGCATAGAAATCATCTATATGAGCGTCAGCAAACATATCTGAAGCACTACAAGAACGCGGAAGCCGCAACAGTGCCCTGAAAATATTATTGTATTGTACTCTGAGCGCATTGTAGGCACTTTCTGTGTACTTAACCCATAGACCACTCGTGTAGAAAATTTGACAGCACGTTTTAAATAGAGTCAATTCAACGTCTACCGTACAACGTCACTGATTGGCTTTGTATCATTATTTACAAATACCGCTAAGGAGTAAAACTGCTTTCTGGTGTAAATCTGCAGGCCTAAAATGAATACCTATGTTACCTATTTAGAAAAAAAACAATTCAGTGAAAAAAAATATTGTGATAAAACGGGGATCTATCCCTTTTTAAACGACTTCATAAAAAAGGACGTTTTTAATTCGCCTGTATTTTTTAAAATATTAATGAAAATCTATTTGCATGCTTATTTCCTGGAATATTTCCATTCTGGGGAAGACAGAGGTTTGTTTGATTCCAAGAATTAGAAGAGTGTTCTTTCATATTAATAAAAATGTAAGCACTGTGTAAGCACTCGTACTATTCTAAGACGCCAGTCTACCGTCTATAACTATAAAAGGACTTATTTCTTCCAGTTTAGTAGCTACTAACTCTAAGTACAGCGATTACTGAGAGTAGCCAGTCTTTTACATCGTCTCTTTTAGGAGATAACTTGAAAGATAGACAATAAACGGGAAACTTTTTAATTATATGGACAAGCATGACCATGAAGGTTTTATGATCAAATTATCATACTTCTCTAATATCACAAAGCAAATTCACTCGCGACCAGACGATAAAAAAAAAACAGTGAAATGTTGATAAATATTAATTGGTATAAAACCAAATCGGGGCACATGCGCCCTTAAACTACACACTAGGAGTTCCGCTTTTATACAAAAGATTGGATAGTGCATGCCGTGTCGTACCGATACTAGCATGCATTTTTAATGCCTTTAAACCAAAATACAGCATTTCCACTTAACCATAGAAATAGACGTCCATTTTCTAAAGTAAGGAATAATTCTAATAACCTCACCCAAGCTCACTTAGTTTCTAATAATACACCCTGTATATAAAGCCTGTTTCTAATATAGGATACTCGATTTGCATACCTTCTTAACAAGATTAATGCCACTATTTCTCACTATTCTCTACATTTCAATGGTCAGAATATTATGGCCATGTCCATGCATTTTATTCTTTGTGTTAAGTGATCTCGTGTCGACACGAGCTTGAGAATTGCTCGTTGTGATAAAAGATTAGGATAGCAAAGGTTCGTAGCGGGGACGACTCGGTACGAACTTAAGTATCGCCACTCGTCGAGAGACTTTTAATGCAGTCGGTGTTTTCGAGTAAAATATTTGGATTGAAATTATGGCAGTTGGGCAATATTGTGCGTTTATTTTTTAACTAGCTGCGCCCCGCGGTTTCACCCACATAAGTCTCGATTTCGTGGAAATATCGAGATAAAAAGTATCCTATTTCCTAATCCAACCAATGTGCCAAATTTAATCCGAATCCATTCCGCCATTTTAGCGTGAAAGCGTAACAAATAAACATATAAAAAATCAAATATTTCGCTTGGAAGTGTAGCGTTAGGGGCGCGAGGACTTATAACATTATCGTTTTTTTTTCGGAAATGTACCAATTTTATTGCAGTATCGGGTTAACCTTGTCTATAGAATCCATTTAGCTGCTGAGAAGCATGGTCCTACGACACACCGTTTTCGAGAAATAGGCCTTCGAATATTTTTTTAACGTACTGAGGTAAAAAGACAATTTTTTAAACAAAATATGTGTTTTCAAAAAATCGTTAGAAAAAGAAAAAAAAAGATCGAAAAGAAAAGATCGTCATTTCTATCGTATAGAATACCTAAAAATAAGGCTAACAGCGTGTAAGTGTTTTTTGTCTCCGACCAGTCGTTTGTTGTAAAAAATTATGTCAAAGGGATCCTTTTAGAACTGAGGATGCAAGAGCGAGCGAATCGAGCTCGGGACTTGGGACACCCCGACTCGGACAGGTTAGGTTCGAAAGGGATGGGGTCTAGTGAGCGAGCGAAGCGAGCGTACAAAGAACCTGGCATCCACGTCGTGTTTTTTTTTTTAAACCTTTCAGAAGTCGGAGTCCCGGCAAGGGGCTCCGTCGACTACGCCTTATTATTGCTTGAAGCAAATTGTTTTTTTTCTAAGAGCTCCTAACTCGGAAACGGTGCTTCGTAGGGCCATGCTTCTCAAAACCTATTTGGGTTCTACCAACCAAACCATTTGGTTTCTATGATCAAGGTTAACCCGATACTGCAATAAAATTGGTTGATTCTCGAAAAATAAAATTGCCTCTACCAAAAAAAAAATATGCAATTAGCGCTAAACGAATTAAAAAATCGTTCGAATCCTGTGAATCGTTTGAAGATGACAGAGAAAGAATTATGTTTTAAATAGGTACGTTTAGCGTTAAATGCATTTAGTCATTTATGGCCTCGTCCAGGGCTTGTAATACATGGCATGCAATCTCCCCTGTCAACCGTTACGCTATCATTGACTCCCTTTTCTTTCATATCATTCCTCACACAAACCATCCATCTTTTCTTTGGCCTTCCTATCCCTCGCCATACATTGTGCAAGTCCAAGTGTAGTAATCAGGTTAAATCAATTACTTTTATACCTACTCTGTTGTTGCACAAAAATTTTCGGCTCTAGTCACAAAATTCTTTAGCCAAACATTGAAGAAGAAAGTCACAACACCCATCTGTGTAACCTTATCACACCGAAGGCCACGCTACAAACAATTTGAGCACATAATCATTTTAGCCGACTCCGCTGGCGTTAAAAAGCCACCACAATCGACGTTCACGCGCCGGCGAACTCTTTAGGTCGAGTCTTAACGAGTCCCCGCGAGAATTATTCCTTTCCTTATTCATTTGGGCTTCTTAGGATGGTATCAGACTGATGATGAACCGTAGTGGTTATAAAGAAAGAACAGAAAGAAAGAATAACACTTATTTGGCAACAGTTCCCATGAACTGTTGCCAAATAAGTGTTGTGTGTGTATTTGTATTTTGTGTTCCATAACACAAAATACAAATAAAAAAATGTGAACTGTTTTAACAACAGCGTGTGCCAAATAGGTCCATGTATATGTGTTGTGTGTTGTCCTCATTATGTATTATTGTAACAGTGTATTTTCTCTAAGTTGCAGTAATTATTGTGTTTTTTCAATAATTTTGTGATAATGTTAGCCAGAAATCACGAGGTCACACTTAATAATAAAGAAAATCCACTTAAAACTACAATAGCTTTATAACATAAGGGAAGACATAAAAACGCGACAGGATTTTAGATTTCAGGCAATCTACTTAGGTACATATCGATTGCCCATAACCGTAGTAGGAGCATGACAATTTGGAAGCGGAGTCGTTATGGTTAAAGATAGGATCCCTTGTATTAGATAGTAGTAACTATGTCTGATCATCTGAATTACTCGGGAATGACTCGGGAATTGCTAAATCGAGTGTCTTGTTTGAATCTAGGGAACAAACTCGGTGAGAGGTTGAATGTTAATGTAGGAATTAGGGAAAAGGTAGTTGGTGAGTTTAATTATCTTGTGCTAATATTACGTTTCCGGTGATTTTAGGTATTGTGCGCGGGTTCATTACTAATTACGTAACGCATTCGAGGAGAGCATTGGTCGCTGAGAAAGGGAGTAAGGACTGACCTGGAATACTGATGTGTGTGGCTGGTTCCACGTGGATTCATTAGTCAGTGTTTTCTTCGGCACTAGAATAGGTTGCAGTATTAGCAGCCCTACATTCTGGCAGGGTACAAAAGTTTCAGAAATTTCGTGCGCACACGTAAATACGAACATACGCTTACAGCGATGTCTTGATGCGCAGTGTCCTTCGTAGAAATATATCGTCTCTCAATCATTATGGGAGGGGAAGGGCGGTTATAGGAAACGACTGAAATGCTCTCAAAAAAACAATCTTAAATATTTTATAGATAAATGAATTTGAGTACGAGACTTTTAGGACTATAATTATGAGTGATAAATGATAAATGATTTTATTTCTGTAAGTAGTTTTATACAAACACTTTTACACGTCAATCATATTTTTAAAACTAGATGAGGTCGGCGTTTCCTATCTGACTACTCTGAGAAGAAAGGCCGAAACAAACTCAGAGGTCACAGTCTCTTTTAAAGTCCAGACATAATCTTGTTCAGATCATGTGAAGACCATGTAGATTTATGTCTGAAATGGTCTTTTGAGGAAAAAACCACACAGAATGTGTGAACCTATCCAGTCAGTGCACGCATTTGTCACTAATCGTGGAGCTCAACTCAGAACTTAAGGAGCTCAACCACTCGACGAACAATACCAAAGAAAGGACATTTGGGTAGGCCGCATAAAGCACTCAAACTGCCAGATTATCATTGAAACTACCTGAGAAAGTGATAAATAAAATAAAAAATAAAAGTTACCTACATAGTCCTCACATTCACAATAAATAAATAATAATACTATGAAATTGTATATACATATAATAATTATCAAAATGTCAAAATTTATGTAAAATAAAAATCTAAAAAATATAGCAAAAATAAAAAACAATCAAAAAGAAAAAAAATACATTCAGTATGCAAAAATTGGAGCAACTCAATCCCAACCATTTTTGTCCTCAATGTAATCCGTAACGGTATAAAAAGCTTTCTGGCACAACTTACGTTTAATTAATGATTTGAATTTATTAAGGCTTAGATCTTGAACGTGGCTTGGAAGTTTATTATAAAAGCGTATACATTGACACCTGAACGAGCCGCCTATTTTTTTTGAGCCTTGTTATAGGTACCACAAATTTGTGTTTATTCCTAGTATTTATATTATGGATATCACTGTATTTTTTAAGTGAAAGTGAAATTATTTTATTTTATTTTTTCTGGCGTCAACAGCTGTAGTGCTTTGTACAAGGACTTTATACAGAAGAAAGTATCCTGTTTCAGGTTTATACACGTGAGTGGTTAGCTATCAAAATCAAAAGTCATTTATTGAAATTAGGCATAAGATAATCCCCCCAAAACGCCTGCCCTTCACCACATCTTAGTACTTTAACTGGGAAAAAGAAGTGGAGCAACAATCTACAAACGTATAGCTATGATAAAGTGAGAATGGTGTTTATATGCTGATTATTTTGTGTTAAAAAACAAAAATGATTAAGTTAGCGGAATGGTGTCGTTTTTCTAAATACTTTGGTCATGTCTCATGTTGTCTGGTGAGGATAATCACCCCCAATGAGCTGATCTATAATGGAAATCATGAGCTTTATTTGGCTTTAGAAAAATCCAGCCTTATACCTACCGTCAAGCGGGGTGAAAAGGAATGCAGGGGTGAATCAAGACGAAACTTTAAAAGGGATTTTAACATTGAAATAATATTGTAGTTTATTGCCAACAAGTGCACTTAATCTTTATTATTTCAATGTTCAATAAAAATTAAAATAGTTTATAAAAACAAACTATAGTATTTAAATGTTAAAACCCCTTTTAAACTTTCGTCTTGATTCACTCCTGCATTCCTATTCACCCCGTTTGACGGTACATATTTCATTTCTCGAAAAAAAACTAAGCTCACAAGACTTTTTCTTTTTCTGTCCCCATAACAAAATAAAAGACATTAGACTTCAAGTAGCTTTAGCAGTCTTTTTTTATTTTCACAAAAATATATATACGTCCATAAAACGCACATAAAGTTCGTGTGAAATATCTCTTAAAGCGTCGCGGGTCTTATCAAAATTTTCTTCTCCGGATGAATGAAGACAATGGTTAGCTTTCATGAATAATTAATTACATTTAGAGATTTGTTATAATCTCTGGATGTCTGCCTGTTAATTATTAAGTTACGTTTTGTTTATACTTACGGTAATTTGAGATGTTTATTGTGCGAGGCACTTGGGTGTTTAAACTGGTGCAGTTTTTATGTTAGAACATCTCATCAAGTTTCTAGTTTCTTTCTGGAAAGTCACAAGCATGTTTTTTTATTGGTGAAAATATAACAATATTTTTTTGTTATATATATTATTTAGATATTGCAGTTTGACAGCTTTCGTATAGAATATTTTGTCAAACTTTCATATTTATTATTTAGAAAAAAAAATTGACGATTAAAAATCCGCTCTTAAATGAGTTGAGTAGTATACATACATACATATATAAAGGACTGGAAACGCCAGAAAGGGACATTATACTGACCTTATTGGTAACGATCTTCAGGAAGGTCAGGTGCGTAGAAGCAAAAGGACCATGTCAAGATCGTAGCAGGTGGCATTCTGTAGTTTCTGCCAACCCCCATGGGAAGAAGAGTATGTGATTGGGGGCATTAGTTCATGTATGTGTATGTATAAAGAAGTGTACGTCATAAATGAGTGCTAAGATTGGGGTTCGATCTCACGAGTTTTTACGCGTAATTTAGCTCCGTAATCTGTTGAGATACAGATGCTTATATCAAAATGGACTATACTATAACCAAACAGCCACAAAATCCATAAAACTAAACAAGTAATTCATTTAAATATTTTTATCCATCACACCTAGAGCGCTGGGAAATATCTAGATAGTTAAGTTTAATACAGTTTAAACAGTATCCAACTAAGTGAAACAAATCCTTGGGAAACAATTGTATAATGAATCGTTCCTTTATTAAAATCAGTCTTTCTAATTAGATTATTTAAAACTGTGCCAAAGTTGGTTCAAATATTTGAGAATTTAATATTTTGGGAATATTAGATTCATTTGTTTCGTCGTTGGTACACCACTGACTACCTGCATAATTGTCTCTCCTTCTCCCTTGAATCCATCCAAAGGCTATCTGTAAAATATCACTTTTAGCGATAAGACCGCCCATTGTCATCCTATGTAAAATTTCTACATATATATCTGTAATTTTTATGGTGTACATAATAGAGAGTATTCTATTCTATTCTATTATCAGCTTTTGAATATGTGCCCTTATTTTCGGAATAACTCGAGCCTACAGAATAGACGCGTTTTTTTTTTTAAGAGGGTGCATGCATCACAACGTCGCAATTTATAGCTGTTAAATATTTGTCTGTTTTTTTATCAATATGACTAAATTAAATGATGAATTATCGAAAAACCGGACATGTAGGGTACTAAATTAAAAAAAAAACAGGATGCAGCTGAATACCAGTATTTGACATGGAGCGACTACCTATCTGACCTCCACAACCCAGTTACTGGGTAATACGATATCCCTTGGTAAAACTGGTTGTCAGATTTTCGGGCTTCTGATTACCCGCAACGACTGACAAAGATCTACGAATGATAGCCGGGACTAATTTCTGAGGCATGGATGAGTATTGGTATGTAAAGATGGTAACCCACCCTGAATAAGGTGGTGTAGAAGTTTTAGTTGTAAAAATGCATTTGGAAAGTTTCCAAAAGCTTTTTTATACCTAAAACCAAATATTCAGTACTGTCACATAAAATACTGTAAGTTTTAATCAATATTTAAGTTTATAGAGCTATATTTCACAATTGAATTTAGTAATATTGATCAATTAATCAAAACAGCGAAATATTTGATAGTTATTAACGACGTTGCCAACTTTCAGAATGTATTATACACAGTTAGTTCACAGTATAAAACGATAGTTTATACCGTGGTTAGTTTATGACATTAGGTTTATTCACCTCAGAAGGTGTTAGTTTTTTTATTCAACACGTCTAAACATATTATAGCTGACAAGTAACGAAACGAAAACGAAATGAAAACATCCAATATGTAATGTTCTTCCAACAATTATCGTCAATCACAAGCTCCTTAATTAAATAGATTAATTTAATTACTCGGATCTGAGATTACGGCTCTCCCTCGTCATTCGTCTTTCGTCTTTCGTCCTTCGTCATTCGTCCTTAGGATATCATCGTGTTGTTTCCTCAATTTTTTGGAAAATTAATTACGAGTGTAATGGTGTGATGGATTAGTTAACGTTACTTAGATTTATTGCTTGTATTTTATCACGTTTTTTATAATAAGCTAGAAATATTTGATGCATGAAATAGTAGAATAATGCTTGATTTCGGAGGATATTGTCACGATGTTTAAAGCTGGATGGATTGATAGATAGAAATACAATGAAATACTTTTAGTTTATTAGAAAGCCCTAGACTAGACCTTATTGAAGAAGAACGCCACACTTACGTTTGCAGTACTCGCAACCGGCGTGCGTGACCAGATGTATGAACGTAAACGAATCAAAAGAACTATGTAAGGATCGTTGCAGGTGGCGTTCTGTTGTTTCTGCCTACCCACATGGGAAACAGGCGTAATAAAAAAGTTTATGTACGTGCATGTGTAGAAAGAATGTCAATTTGTCTAATGGAAATAAGTTAACAAAAACACTTTAAAAAAAAGTGAAAAAGAATGAACACAAAATGTAGCCCACAACACTTTCACAAACCGACCTTTCCAAACGCTTTATTACTTCTTCAAACATCGCACGAAATTAAGGAGACGTTGTCAGTAAAATTGTATAGCGCCTGAATTGCCTCTAAACATGGCAGGTACGTACAAGTATCTGGCAGGTACGTACAGGTATCTGGCAGATTGCCAGTCTATTGGACGCCTAACATTATTACAAGGCAACGGCAAATTGGTTTCAAAACACTGCTCGCGTTTAAAGACAAACAATTTGTACTTGTACATTTTTCTGTGTTGATTTGATATTTTTTGGGTCACGCTAACTTGGAGGCTTATTTGGTGGTGGGTTTTAAACTTAAGATACAAATGGAGCTATTTTAAGTACTACGTGTACTACGCTTACTGACTCAAATGTAATGAAAAAAATATCGCGAGGAAAACTGATCTTAATGGTAATTTTACCGAAGAACGTCCGATAGCACGTTGGATGATTGACAACGCCAAAGTTGCGGGAATATTCTGGACAAAGGACGCACGGAAACATGGAGAATCGCAGAAAGAAAAGGAGGACTATACTGAGCAGTGAGTAATTTCTAAATGTAATAATGAGGATAATGTCTATGACTTTCCTGAACGAACTCCTAAACAAAGAGCAGCTTTACCACTAATGAATAATAATTATTCTGTAAGGGCACCGTCTTATATCAATGTGTGTCCGGTGTACATTGCTGTCCATCCTCTTGAGTCATCACTAAACCGCCTAAAGCAAGCAAGGGGATATTTGTTTTAGCTCAATTCCAGGCCGCACTAACAATAAACGCCTACGACCACCGTTGAATACTAGCCTAGCTAGGTTAGGTCGAGTTTCTAGTCTTGCTTATACTAGAAATCCGACCTAACCCAGCTCTATCTACACAATACCAGCCCGGAGCTATGCTATACTGTACATGCATAATAGGTTATGCCCGATCCGTGCCATTTTTCAACCATGTAAACTGCAGGCTAGATATAAAATGGGATTCAGGTAAAATCAACAACGTGACTGAGAATTTGTGTAGAAGTCGGTTATGGTGTCGTATGGGCATGATGAGAAGTCAGGAACATTTCGTGAAGAATAGTATGCATAAGTTTGATTATGATAAAAAAGCAAAACAATAAAATTATTGATGGATTTTAATAATAGTACAATTTAATTTAGATAGAGGAGAATAAAAATTCCGTGCAGGTTTAATTATACTACATCAGGCCAGAGTAGTACAAACGGCTATATATCAAGGTATACACTTCCAGTATAAGCTGACCTCTCATTGTACGGAAATCCTATACAATGCGAGATCAGCTTATACTGGAAATCTATAGATTGATATTATGTAGCCGTGTGTACACAAATGTATTCTGAAACAGCCTGTTGGTATGTAGATAGTAAAACATCGATGTGTATTGAGCTCCACATCCTTTGATCCAGTGGTCGAGAACTAAATATTTGTGTCTGAGCCTGATACCAATATTGAAGTCCAACAAAGGAAGATTTAGGCTGATATATGGGCAATGTTTGTTGCCTATAAAATACTCTATTGGAAATATATAAATAGAAAAATAAAAGCGTTTGTAACGATAAATAAGACAGTTTTTCTTATAAAAATAACTCTCAAGAGCAAAATCCCAGTTTTAGAGAAGGCAACAAGACATTCATGCTACTTCCAACTCTCTGGAATATGTTTTAACTACCACTGATAGAAGCCCTAATTAAATACTATTTGTATTTTAAACTTAGTTACCAACCTACACCACAAAACATGCTTTAATTAACTAACAAAATTAGAATATTCAAATAAATACAAGATATTTTAATTCAAAGGGACACGTTCGGAGTTGTATTACAGTTACGATTTCCGGCACTCGTATAGTTTCCAACTCGTTCTATTAGTAATGTTATAATTGGCAAAGTTTGCCCATATGGACTCTTTTTGGGTAGAAATAGAAGGCTTTGTAGGATTATTTCCTGTCCTAACTTTATGATATTGATGTATGGCGTCCCTGGGTAGTTAAATAAGGGTTTTTTGATTGCTATATGATTTGATTTCTGTAAGAAGGTTTGTACAAACACTTTTAAACGTCAATAATATTTTTTAAACTTGATGAGGTTGGCGTTTCGTATCTGACTGATATTATGATGGAAGGCCGAAACAAACTCAGAGGTCTCTTTTTTAAAGTCCAGACATAATCTTGGTCAGATCATGTGAAGACCATGTAGTTTGGTATCTAAAATGGTCTTTAGTGAGTGGACCTGTCCAGTCAATGCACGCATTTGTCAACTCAGAATTTAAGATGCTCAACGATTCGACGAACAATACCAAATAAAAGACATTTGGGCAGGCCACATTTAAACTACTTAAATTGCCGACCATAAATAAAACTGAAACAATAACCCACATAATCCTCACATTACATATTAAATATTTATACACAGTAAATATTCATGTCATAAGGATACGTAAAAAGAAATAGACATAGAAAAAAACCGGATAACTGCGAGTTGATTTCGCGTGGAGAGGTTTCCATACGATAAATATGTTACCCACCAAAAATATTTTATGTAAAGTAGGATGCCAAGACTTACATAACGCTTTCACTTGAAAAAAGTTAATAGATCTAATGTAGAGCTAAGCCCCTAGCTCTAGAAGGCTCTACAAACCTTACATCTTGGTCAAAATATGAGGCTTGACCGTTTCGCGGCCGTCGCACAGACACTCCTATAGGCCATGTAAGAAATTAAGTCACTGGTCTTTAATGTTGTGTCATGCAATAGTTTAATGGAACGGCCAAGCCATACATTTTACCAAAATATAAGGTTTGTAGAGTTAGGCCTCGTCGAGTTAGGGGCTTGGCTCTACATTAGATCTGATAAAAAATTAATAGCGTCATGTACGTCTTGGCAAACCTACTTTACATGAAAAAATTTTGACGGGATTAATTTTTTTTTTTGTAGGGTGCTCTATTTCTTTTTATTTTAACGGTGATATGGTACTGATATTACACAGACATGTTAAAATTTTAACCCTTAGTTTTAGCATAGTCGGGTAAAAAAGGAATTTCTTGCACGCCAGCAGTTAATTTATTCATAACCAATGAAAACGAGTTTCTTTTCTTTGTTCACATACATGCTAATCTAGTTTTCATAACAAATGGAAGTAGGCATACCGATTATATCCGTAAGAAATACAGAATTACACCTTCCTTTAAGGGACTTAGAGGGTGAAAGTTATAAATTTCTTATTTCTTTGTGTGCACATCCTAGCCCGAATACAAAATTTCAGCTTTCTAGGATTTCGGGAAGTGCCCTAGAGGTTTTAATGAGCGAGTGAATGAGTGAGTCAGCAACGAAATCGACTTATTTTAGGCATTAATAAAATCCAAAGCTAGACACATAAAACTTAGTGTGTTTTATAAGCTTGCTATTTATATTTTATCCTGAGAATTTGAGCTCTCCAGCATTAGTCAGGCCGAAGCTATGAGAGTATGAAAATACGACGAAACGGTTCGAGAAAAGGTAGGTAGTGCCTCTACTTTTTGTTTTTTGTCCGTCTTGGCGAGGGTACTACCGTACTCCCAGATCCCAACAAAAAACTTGACATTGTAGTTGTAAAACATGTTCTCCCATACATTGCAACTGCAATTGTAAGCTTGTAACCACAATATTGAAAGATTTACCATGTTATTTTAAGAGTCTAGACTTCTTATAGGTTTTCCTGTAATCTGTAAGTAAAGAACTAATTTCTGTATTTTTTTTCTCTTGTTTTTTTTGTATGTAATTAATAAAACATACAGTTTCTGTAAATGATACGTGTTGCTTAGACTTTTTTGATGTGTGTATTTCATGCAACAAAAATGCTGTTCCCTTGTGTAATTATATAATTAATGTATACATAATATTGTAAAACATTTTAAAAGAGTAACGGTGGAGTTTCTTGCCCATTCTTCTCCATACGAAACTACCTTTTGGAAGAGGTAACTAGAATCAATTCTATTTTCACGTAAATTTTGACGTTCAAAAGTGCCTTTTATGTGCCTATTTGAAATAAATGATTTAACTTTGACTTGGTTATACCTATATAGATGAAATTCTTGCTTTGGCTCTTTATCAAATCAAATAAAATTGAAAGTACCTATGTGGGACCTATTGACAAATAGTACAAATACTTTTATAAAGATAGTACAAAAACCTACTGCTAAAGTCAACGTTAACAAATTACTATCAAAGCAAGGTTGACAAAGGTGTATTCTTTGCAAATGTTTCGCAAATAATTACAGGACCTCTTCAATTCTCCCTCTTTACGTCGCTTTAGCAAAAGGACTGCAACGGTTTTGTAAGCTAAGTGCACTTCTAACTTGTACTATTCGTATATTCGCGTACTTTAGTACATTTTGTAGAAAAACAAGAAGAATAATTGAATCTTTCGTGCTTAAATTGGAAAAACACTCATGAACTCACTAGACTGAACAGTCATAGAGGGTCTAGAGTATCCGTGTGTATTGGGGTTTTTTTTCTGACATTATTAAGTTATAGAACAAAGGTAGAGCGACAGGTAAAAAGTGGGGCCACGTGCGAGTCGTACTCGCACACGAACGGTTCCGTAACACCGTACAATATTTAACAGTAACTTTGTTTTTTTTTAATAGGTGCTTAAAAAAATACGTTTTTTTGATGGGGCCTTTAATGATTTTTTTATTATTCGTTGATATGCAGCCATAACATTACACAATCTGTGTTAATTTTAAGTGTCTACCTACTACGGTTCAAGCTCTGTGACAGACGAACGGACTTACGGACAGCGGAGCCTTAGTTATAGGGTCCCGTTGGCACCCTTTGGGTATGGAATCCTAAAAATTGAGTCTTTATTTTAGGGGGTTTATTTATGAAAATTGATAAATCCTACTAATATTTTAAATGTGAAAGTTTGTGAGGATGGATGGATGTTTGTTAGTTACTCTTTCACGCAAAAACTCCTGTACGGATTTGGATGGAATTTGGAACACAGATAGTTTATAACCTGGGTTAACATGTAGGATACTTTTTATCCCGGTAGTACGTTCCCGTGGGATAATTTCTGACATCCACGCGGGCGAAGCCTCGGGTAAAAGCTAGTATGATTATAAAGTTAAAAACTGTGCTAGCGCAGTACAGAATTTCAATAGAATAAGTGGACAGCTTATCTGTTTTTGCAATCACAGACGTGCAGCCATTTGTATTATGAAAAAAAAGCTTGTAGTACTATCGATAGTAGTTATGATGATATTCTATGACATACGAACCAACCTTTAACCTTCTTTCAGGCGCAAAAGAAGGTTTCTTTGCATATCTGTAGCTTTAGGTACATGAAGCGAAAAAATCATCATCTTTCTTCTTCTTCTTTAGGGGTTTTGGTTTCCGCACTTAGTCCTTCATGTGGACCATTGAGCGTGGGCCATGGCTGCCGTTTGTAGTTACTCCAACCAGCCCATCTCCCACCAGAAGTTGATAATGTCTCCTGGACTGCTGAGAGCACCTGTGTAAGATCTGAGTGAGGCCTGTGCATTCAAAGAGCACATGTGCAACGATTTCCTCAGCCTCCATGCAAGCCCTGCTTAGAGGACTGTCCGTTATGCTTATTGTGTGGAAGTGTTTGTTTAGCGAGCAGTGTCCAGTGTTGGTTCCCATCACCAGGCGCAGGCCGTTCCTGTCCAGCGTCAGAAATCATCACTCTCCTGCCCTTATTACAATTTATATGGGGTCGACGCGACATGATTATTTCTTCCATTCTTCTCTATAAGTCGTCATTTCGGCAGTCAATTCCTTTCTATCCATATCATCTTTCACATAAGTCCATCATTCGTTCGTTTGCTCTTCCCTTACTCCTACAACGAAAAAGTATTTAATCTTTATTCTCACCTGCCTTAAAAGCAACGTCTAGCAAAGACGCGTCCCTTTTACAGATTATGTAATAAAATAAATGTTTGTACCAGCTTAGGGAGCCATGAGAGGGTCGCATTAGAATTCTGATTACATATATAATCTACAACCCTTATACATTTAGTGCACACCTTGATAACGATGACTTAAGGGCGGTATTCTTTATGTTCAGTGGTTGATAAGTCTTTTTGCAAATGATTGTATTTTTATTTTAGTGAGGTTATGTTTATAAACTTGAGTAAGGTTTTTAGAGAACACATAGGAATTAGTCAAGTTTCTTTATGTCTGGTTTTTGCTAGTCTTAGGAGAAAGTTAAGCTGCATGAACAAAGAATATAAGTTACTTAGTTATTCGCGTGCTTTAACTAGTATTAGGTAAGTACCTATATAACCAACCCCCAAAGTGTGTGTGTGTATAATAAATAAAATAATCAGTAATAATACGTATAGTTAATTTAGTATGTATGTATGTTAGTCTATCAGGTATTAATGTTATTGGTCTTTGGTGCCTGAATTAATTAATTTATTATTATTCTTATTTAACTTAACAAGTAGCGCTATCTACATAGCCACATGCGAGCTACACGTGATACTGACGTCACGCAAATCCCTTTACACCCTGTTCCTCATACCTCTATAACATGTTAATTATACCCACATAACATGAGGACATGAAAGGATTTGTTGTTAGCTAAATTGGCTAAAATCCTTGCTCCATCCATCAGGTATTTAACAAAAGCCTGACATCCCTCAAAATCGTACATCTCTACATTATTTTAACTTTAAAAATATAATCAACCAACAACAAATTAAATAAAAACTTTGACCAGCTAGACCTCCAAATTAATCACGATTACACTTAATTAACAAAGAGAAATGAACTGAAGGACTCATCACCCGCCTAGTGTTTTACCAACTATATTGGGGTCGGCTTCTAGTCTCTAATATTTGATCTCCAACACCCAGATTCTCAGTAATACGTTACCCCTTGGTTAATGGGTGTCAGACTTTTGGGCTTCCGACGACCCGTAACAACTATCGAAGATCCACGAATGACAGCCGGGACCAATGGCTGGACAATGCTTTCCGAGGCACGGGGGACTTGGAATGTAAACTGAATAGAACTATTGATAGAAATAGAATTCCAAAGAAATATACAGAACATTGCTTGGAAGAACTGAAATTGGATTAGCCACCGCTGTTTTATAGAAACCATTAATTTGTCCTTTTACGTCTTTTTATACGTAAAATATTATGTTCTTAAAGAGCCGATTTTGATGTTGAAGGTTCTATTTCTCTATTGGGTAGAAGAAAAAGTAGACTGCCTCGTTTGTGTAGTGGTCGCCAGGGGAACACCCAAATACTCCGAAATATTTTATTCCGAATTTCGATGTTCCGATTTTCAAAGGACCCGAATTTCATAGTACCTAAGAATTATAATGTCTAGTATTAAAAATCACTAAATTTATTTTACCGAAAGTCGTAAATGCGATTTGTTTGTTTTTCGATTTTCATACGTTCGAAGAATCAAATGCTCGATGGGTTCTCGGTCCGAAAAACGACATTCCCATTTTCAATATTTAGAATAAATCGCTAAAATAAGGATTCTGATTCAATTAGTGTAATATTCAGAAATTCAAAATCTGTAACGTTTAATGTAATTTAAAAACGTGTATTTTGTGTTTAATATGTGTGTGTTTTTTGTGTTATCTTTTTTTCCAAATATTATACCTGCCTAATAATCCCTATGCCTTATCCCTATTATAATTTGGGTTAAGTTAGGTTACAGTTTTACTAGGCGTTTTTATTTCGGAATTCTAATTAATTGGTACTTTAATAATTGGAATTCGTATTTTTGATATTTCGAATAATCATTAAGTCGGACTTTTTGTTATTCGATCTAATGAAACTCCGTATTTTGAGAATAGTAATTATAAACGTTAGGAATATTGAAATATCGGAATGATAAAATTAGGATGAATGATAAATCGGAGTTGTTATATTAAGAATTTTGAACCATTCGGACGGAATAAAGTTTTTCGTATTTATGTAGTGTACCCGGTCGCCAGGGCTACTGTGAGTTCGATTCCCGGGTCACGCAAAGTGTTATTGGGTTTTCCATTTGGAATTTCTCAGCCTGTATTTGTTCCCGGTTGATAGCAATAGTTCTGGGTGGAATACAGGCGTGAATTATGTTATATTAAAAAGTATAGAAATTAGCGCTGAAACCGTACAATTTGGGGTAAGTACTAATTTCTAATGCGAAATATTGAATTTACATTCAATATTTTGTTACTTAGTAATAGAAATTAGTAAAGACTAAAAAAATCTAATAGGTATAAAATCAAAATCGTAAAGGTATTAAATATAGGGGTACAAAAACTAAGACCTCTTTAGGTTTCGACATAAAACGTCGCTCTATATTTTTAAATACTCTTTTACAAAACAGCTTTAGAAAAAAACTAATTATTCCTAGAGCACCTTTAAAATTCTGAAATTTAATATTAAACTCTAAAATCCAAATCACCTTAGCACTAAGCCCAATCCAGCTACATACAAGCCGATATTAAAAAGCACTTTATTAAATCTTTGGGCAGACAATCTGGAATTTCAAAAAGACTTACCTACCCACTTTTAACATAATTCATAGTGGCATAGATCACAAAAATCCACTTTAACAAGCTCTTACTTTAATGAAGTGCCCTCTAGAGAATAACTTTACTTCGGAGAGAAGATTTGGATTTTCAAAATTGTAGTGCGAAGATAGTGTTAGAAAAATAATCTGCGAATTTAGTATTGAATCGATTGTTCAGTTGTGAGAGTAATTTTTTTATGTACTTATTTTTAAAAAAATGTACTAAGATTTTTATACTTCAGTTTATTGTTTGTTGCTTTGATGAGAAATAAGGTAATTGGTGATGTTTACTAATAAATTAAAAGTAATTCTATTGGAAAGTTTGAATTAGTAATGTGAGGAGCAGCGTAACTGTTTTATTTTTAAACACGTCTTTGTCAAATTCATACTGATTTTAGTTTGTTAAACTGAAAAAAAGAAATGTCTAACATCAAAGTTTAACTAGACACGTAGTTGTAATTAGTTGGATTTTCAGTGTAAGCTTAATTACAATGTAATCTGTTATTTCAATTTGGCTAGGTTCATCTTAATGCGTGTTTAGTCTAGAGTAATCCTAAAAGCTGAGTCTTAACAAATACCCATTTGCATAAAAAAATATTAATTCTTTAAAAAAGGGTTGCCTTCGTTTAAAATTACATAGCTTTTTATCTTACTTTAGTTTTTCATTTTTTTTCAAGATAGTTACTATGTTTTGCATTCATGATTTTTCTTAACTAGTAGGTACCTATGAAAGAGGGTAAGAATGTTGTCTAATTTTGATATTAACTAATGGCCGATGGGCATTTTATGTTAAAGTAAAATACTCGTACATACCTAAATAACTTTCGTAATTAAACTAAACCTTGCAGTTGAATGTATCAAGCCACGTGTACATACTGAATCTCCTTTTCCAACAAAATTTTCTCTTCCACAAAACTCCTTATTAGTAATTTCAGAGCAATTTTTTTTGACCCAAAATCTTTTCATGTTGTCAAAAACGAGTAATTAATATAATCTCCGTCTTTTATCTTAGGGCACAGATGTTGCTGTGAATAGGGCCCCGTTTTAGTAATTAGAAGAGCGTGAATGAGATTTCGTTATGAATGGGCCCGGGCCCCGAGATATAGTATTTTGTTTTGGTAACGGTAAATTAGATATATTTTTGGTGTAAGCAAAGTAAATATGGTACCTAATGGCGCGGGGAAGACGTCTGGCCACTAAACTGTATGCGCGGGGAACATTGTTAGCATTATTGTTACCTATAAAATAATAATAAAATAATTATCTGACTTGTTTAAGATTTTTTAACAGATTTCTTAAAAAGGAGGAGGTTCTCAATTCGTCAGTTTTTTCAATATCTCCGGCAATTGTGAATCGATTGTTGTTTGTATGTTGTGTGTGTGTCCATATAACTTTTATTAACATTACTTGAGTAGTTTTTTCAGTTAGCTTTAATAAATAATAGTACGTATGTTTTCTACTTAGTGGATATTGATGATCTTATAATAACTTCCTGTCACCGTTATTTACATAGCAAGTAGTGGTATGAATTTGTGTGGAGTAGGTATTAGCGTTGAAAATAACATGTAAAATACACGTATCTTTCGAATGCTCCTGTATTTTTCAATAAAATATAGGGGCATTCGAAACTTTCCGCAAGGTTTTTTCCCTTTGATTTTTAAATATGAAAAAGTACGTAAAAGTACGTACGTACGTACGTATACGTGTATAATTGTATTTTTCATACGAAACAGTATTTTTTTCTCGAAAATTACTTGTATTTTATAGGAATGTTACAAAATTTCGAAAAAAAAAAGATGTATCTTTCGCAATTTTCAACGCTAGTAGGTACCTATCACAACTAAAAAGTGAAAAATAAACTTAATTTCGAAAGTCAGGGGCAAAAAACGAAAATACAAAACCAAAGACACCGACTTCCGAAACCAGTTATTTTTCACTTTGTAGTGTTTTTTTGTAAAAAAGTTTTATCAGTTTTAGAACGACCTAATTGTTTGATATTTGCTACTGCAGCACTGTGGGTTCGATTTCCAAGATTTCAAAGTGCTGGTAGGTTTACAAAGAAAGAATAATATCAGAGTGTTATCTGAGAGTTTTCCTCATAACTTTCTGTAACGGGAAATACCTACTTACACCATAGGTAGGTCCTTATTTCTGTCTTTGATCACGTTTGCTAAGTAGTTACGTTGTGAAGGGTGTAGATGCGAGTTTAATATAGGGATAATTTCAACTTCATCTCTGGTATAGTTTTAGCATGACAATATCGGTCATTGCTCTTTCTCTAAAATCTCTCCGTAGGAACCTAAACAATAAACTATTGGTTTTTCGTTTTTTGCAACATGTTCAAGAGCACGATAGATATTTAGGACTTTAACGGACTTTGTGTCCACAAGTTTGTTTTAAAAAAAAATAAAGGAAGCTTTGCGGTTGCTAGAAAATGTAGGTGGGTCAATGACCCCTACTGCCAGCTAAATTGCGACAACTATAGTAAAACTTCGGAAAACAGCTCGAAGTTATCGTCTACGCAGAACCATTATCCACAAAGAGACTGTCGCTTACCAACCCATCAAATAGAAACATTAATGTCCCAGCAATTGAATTCGATTCACTGAACCGCAAACGAATAAACAACACACTATTTCTTCTTTCAAATCTGCATATAAATGAATGCTCGAATCAGTATGCTATAAATTGTGACAATACTCACAAATTGTCACAGTAGTCACAAATTAACAATAACATGCCCACAGTATTTTTCCCTTAGTTATTTACGAATCATACGTGATAGAAATTGTTAACAATTTATTACTTTTTGTTTGTATGGAATGGGATTTAGATGCTAATGTGAATAGTGGACGTGATTATCATTAATATTAAGGGTTTTTTTTTAAATTCTCATTTAATATGGGGCGAGCTTAAGGCCACAAATCCAGGCCCGGGTCGATGTCGTGTTGTGTTCCATGCGCGCCTCCAAGAGATGTCAGCACTCATTGACGGGGTTCATTAGGGCCGATGCCAGCCAGGGTCGCGGGTTTGTTCGAAAGGGTTACCGTGACCCCGGCACACAGGCAACTGAAGGAACACGGGTGGGTTTTAGTCAGTAAAAGTCTGACACGCCCTCCCGCTCTGCCAGAGCAGGAGAAGTTATCTGATGATTTCCCACACAAAAGGGAAAAAATTTGCCCAACCTTAGGATCGAACCAGCACCCTAATTATGTAACACACTATCTATTACAATCTGAATAATTTAGAAGCCTATTGCTAATCCATTGCTTAATATGATGGAAAAAATTGTCTCCTCAACAACGTAACTAACGCCATGAATGTTGTTGAACTGTCAAAATGAAACCCATTCCTACAGTTAGTGTGTTACCTAATTACCCCGCAGGATCCGATCGTTACTGCCTAACGCCACAATTAAAAGCCAATTGACAAAAATATGATTCGAATTTTCCACAGTCATTGAATATGCGTCTACTCCCGTCGTGTCGCCAGTGCACGCCAACTCTTATTCAATTCAACAAAACTTTTTACTCTAAACTTTTTTTACAAAATAAAGAGACAACATTTAACTAGGCAACAGCAGCATCCACACTAACGTTATAATGCTGCAACAATAAAAAGAACTCACGCATTTGCAACTCAATTTTGAAGTTAAACATAAATGGAGAGATCCAGTTTCAACCGGTTCAAACTGGAACATTTGCGCAGTAAAAACACATGTTAACGAAAAACTGTTCGTTTTTAATGCAGTATATAGCAACAGGTCGCCGGTTAGATAGGAATATAATACTATTTCATTTAAATTGGCCTATTCGTTGCAATTGTATAAATTGAAATATGCATGAGTGTGAAGAATTCCGGGGAGTATGTACCTGTACCTGTTCTAACTGCACTTAATCTTGTAGTTAGTTTTCAATTTTCGACATCAAAAAGCATGCCGATTCATTTTCTATATACCATGCCACTTTTCTACCAAAATTGATCAAAAACATTTGGGTAGTTTAAGCGTGAAGGATCGGCCCCGACTTACGAGTTGTAACCGAACCCAGGCAGGCGCTTTAATTTGTGTAAATAATTTCATCACCACTGCTCTCAAAACGGTAAAGGAAAACATCGTGAGGGAACCGGCATGTCCTAGAACCAAAAAATTCGAAGACATGTGACATCTACCAACCCGCACTGGGCCCGCGTGGTAGATTATAGCCCACTCCCTCTCAAACAGAGGAGGTCTGTGTCCCAGCAGTGGGAACATTATAGGCTGATTATGAAGCGTGAAGTCATTGACGTGATTCTACTACAGTTCATTTCAATCTATGCGAGTGTTTTTATTTCATTGGTACATTATGTTTTTGGAAACCATCTATGTAGGTATCCGTTAGATGTGTCAGATAGTGAGTCTCTTGGAGAGGCAAAATCTTATGTTTAGGTCGCTTTCAAATATTCGTGTTCCCAAATGTGGCTAAAAATGACTATAGTGTTTAGAACTCTGACCTGATAAACCTCTTTGTTACTCCACCCAGGTTACAGTGTAAAAAAAACAAAGTAAATACAATTTTAGCAAAACCCTTTTTAAAAACAAGCTTTTAATGAACTAAAAAGTACTGAATAAAACTTACATTAACATAGAACTTTAATATTTTCTTAAAAGTTTGAGGCTTATCTGAAAGTGTAAGAAGGACGTGCACGCCTCAAACTTTTCTGAAAATATTAAAGTTCTATGTTTTATTTAGCACTTTTTCGTTCATTAAAAGCTTGTTTTTAAACAGGTTTTTACTTAAAATTTATTTTGTACTTTTTAGGATTAGTTTTTTTTTTACATATCCCTTCTATCACCTTCACTTGAAAGGTACTTGTAAAGACAAATCCAACGAGCCCAAATGCGCCTTTACACAAGTCATGGTGTGAAGCCAACCGAGTTACACTATCCAAGTCATGCCATACTTTAGAACGAGCTATCATAATAGAATGAGTACGTACTTATACAGAAAGTCGCGCCTTGCTATTGACCATTTAGGAGTTCCCTCGTCTGAAGCCAATCCTGGTCATACGTCGAAAAATGCATTGTCTTCGAAACAAAATCAACATTTGAAATTTCGACTCCGTAAGATGAGAGGAAGTGGTTTTAATTCAGCTGGCAAGATTTGACCTAAACAAACTGACATACATACCAACATTGCAAGTTAAATAGAAGCTTGTAAAAAAAAAGTTATTTTTGGCCTAAACAAACCTTTCAGAGTAACCCCAGTCTGCTGAAAGTTTTTCTGTCTGTGCATACCATCCTTTTAGATACCAAATTCCATTTGGAATTAAAAAATTGTTTTCTTCAAGTGAACACAAACAATTTGGATGTAAAGGATTTTTTTATAGTCGAGACTTCGAGAGCAATAAACCGGTTTAGAATATTCTGAAAACGATCGACATATAAATAGGTATCTCGCAAGCTGATCGGGTGAATACCATTTATTCGAAACTCAGCTAGATCTTTTAATACCTATGCGTTTTTTCTTCTACTTTTGTCTATACTAGCTTTTACCGGCAGTTTTGCCAGCGTGGTGATCGGAAATTGTCTCACGGGAACGTATTCGTAGGTCCTTAAGTTCTGACTTCCTGAGTTGAGCTGCACAATTATTGACAAATGCGTGCACTGACTGGACATGTCCACTCAATCTGTGTGGTTCTTTCCTCAAAAGACCATTTCAGATACCGGTCTTCACATGATCTGACCAAGATTATATCTGGACTTTAAAAGAGACTGTGACCTCTGAGTTTGTTTCGGCCTTTCTTCTCAGAGTAGTCAGATAGGGTACGCCGGCCTCATCTAGTTTAAAAATATGATTGACGTGTAAAAGTATTTGTACCTACTTACAGAAATAAAATCATTTATCATTTATTACCGGGATAAGAAGTATCCTTTATTCTAACCAAGGTCATGGTCTATCCGTGTGCCAATTCATCAAATCAGTTCAGCCGTTAAGGGGTGAAAATTTAACTGACCGACAGACAGAGTTACTTTCGCGTTTAGTTTAACTTTATCTAGTTTATAATTTAACCTAATCTTAGGTGTTACTACCTGTAATGACGGATGACTTGAATGTGCAAACGTTAAAATAATGCAAGTTGGTTATTACTAAACACAGACAACTTATCCCCGTAGACACCGCATAGGAGAGCAACCGCGCTCGCCAAGCATTAACTCAACGGCCTCATATGTGATTGCCACGCCCCCAACTCGTCTAGGAAGCGCTAGTCAGTCCATTACTGAATGTTGGCGTAATAATGTCAAGGGTTTTAGTTATTGTTCTGAGGTTTTAAAAATCAAAAGATTATTCAAAATGCCGTATTGTGCAGTGAAATGTTGCGAAAAATGTAGCAAAACTTTGAGTTTACACAAAGACGGCATCACGTGTTACTAAATAAATATATTTTTTGTCAAAAATTAAAAAAAAAATATAATGTACTTAATAATATGGAAGTATGGTTTTTGCGTTATCCATTTGAAAAATAGGGCAGTATAATTTTTTTGGCATATCAAACATCAGTTAAAACTCGAGACTAATTTTAGAATGTATATTTTTGAATTACAGTAAAATAACTCGGATAGAACATAATAAACACTATTTAACAGCGGACATAATTTCAGCTGAAATGACGAAAATAATTAATTTTAATGAACGAGCATTGTGCTTTGAGACTAAAAACAACCAGCATACAGGATACATTTTTAACCAGTGCGCAAACTGTAACCTGAATTCAGCACATGATTGTAGACCCTCTAGCGCAGAAATTACTCGACGGTTATCATAAAAAAACTGCTGTTTCTTAGAAAGCTGCAATACCTACCCGGTCAAAATGTATGGAACAAGTAATAAAAAAAAAACATAACTGACGAAAAATTTCTACGATATGGGGTATAGAGGTATGAGGAACAGGGTGTAAAGTTCACTTATACTCTATGGAAAAGGGAGAATCTCCCGACCAGACGGGTGTTGTGTCTGGTGGGCAACTGCCCAACGGTTGATGTCGGGACGTTGTATATATGCTAGGCGCGCGGTAAACTCTGCTTGCGCGATGCAGGATTTGCGTGACGTCAGTATGACGTGTAGCTCGCATGTGGCGAAGTTGATACCGCTACAGGGGTATTATGGACCAATCATATGCGCACTAGTTAAAAAATGTATCTTGTATAATACGTATTGTCCTTCCCAAATACCGTCGACCATAATATAATTTCGCATAATATATCCATCGTAATATTATTACGTGTATGCTTCAATGGTCTATTGAGGGTGCGGTATCTCGGTGGAATTCTCTGAATTTGAATACACTCCAGTCAAATTATTGTGGCTCTCAAATTTGGGTGAAGAAGCTCATAAGATGTAGGTAATATTATTTTAGTTGTACATTATTAAACATTGCTGCCGATTCTCTTGTACACCGAACTAAACTAACTAAACTATCACTAAAATTCCTTACTAATATTCCTTACTTGGCTCTGAGAATCTTAGAGCTATTCTACAAAAAAATATCTCTAAATTTAAAAATACTGTTGACGCAATAAAAAATTAATTTGACAATTGCGACTCCATGTGGTACTTGTTTCCCCTACCCCGTGATTTTATTATTAGTGCCGGAGGAAAATATGAAAAAAATATTACCTACATGTAGAGTATTAAGGGTTTAACGTTTTTATAAAGGGGGTCGTTTTTTTTATTATTTTTGCGATAGTACTCACCATTTTCGAGATATAAGCAAAATAAAATTTAAAAAAATACAGTAATGTTTTTGCAACTGAAGTCGAGGTGTTGTGGTGAATTTTAGTTCATGACAACTAATTTTATTCCACACCTTTTAAATCGCGATTGAAAATACTCAGATTTAGTTAGACAACCAACATTTTAGGTGAAAAACGTCAAATTCAGAATAGCAAAATTGGCATTTTCACTAAACTAATAATTCAGTGCCATCTTAGTGCTGTCAAACTATAATATGGTTATGTTGTATACCTTTATTGTGTACCTTAGTCTATTCCAGAATGAGAAATCGTCGTTTGTAAGGAATAAACATAATTTTTGTGATTTTTTATCTAGTTTAGAGAATTTTGTGACAAGAGAATCGGCACCATTATGTTACAAGCACATGAGGTGCTTATAAACATTAGAATGAATAGGTAAATAATTTGGAAGTATGTACAAATTTTTAGCGCATGGCATTTGAAACCTGAAAGTGGAGAAGTTAATCCTAATAATTTGAAATGGAAAGCACAGAGACAGTTGGGAACTGCAGAAAAAAATATCTTAACATACTGGTCATAGAGTACTTGTTAGGTTTCATAGATTGCAAAATAACCAGCAAAATTTATTATTTTCTCATAATTAAAATGAAAAAAGAGATAAAGTATAAGGCCGCGTCCTAACCGAAAACGATCGGGAGGTAGATTATCGTCACGCTTCTATATATGAATATGCTCGCACGATCAATCAAGTCAACATAATTAATACAAACGATCGCGTCGATAGCGTAATCGTGCGACTGTTGCTTTTAGTTAGGATACAGGGTTATGTCGCAAAGCTGCACCACCTGCCAAAAATAAGATTAATTACAAGTAATTGTCATTTCTCGATACTGAACTATTTACAAACAACTAATAATTTACATACCTCGCACTATATACGTATAAATACGCACAGGTTCATGCGGTACAGAAAAATTATTTTCATGTTTCCACAAAGTATTTTAGACGCCAAGAACTTACATACTCGTACAGTACCTAAAGATAAACAAACAAATTCAGAGGTTAGCAAAAACATGTAGATAAGTAAACTGAGGTGGAATTACTGCAAGTTGTGCGCACTGTACTGCAAATGTTTGAGTTAGCATCCACTTTAAGATAAATGGAGCCAGCACCTTTTGGTGTTGGTAAAGCAACGATTTTGCCATATTGCATAAGTTTTTGGTTCAATTTAGTGCATTAAGTTTGAGTTTCCAAGTATAGTTAGTTAACTTTAAGCACTTGAATTTGTTTTCATATGCATAGTTAATAAGCTACTAACTTAAAGCATTAATTATAAAAGAGGATAAAAATTTATACACTGGATAAACTTCTTATACTAAATTAACTAATAAAATATTTAGAAAAATATATAATAACCGAACCTAACTAACCTAACTATTAACAAACTAAAATATCGCGTCGAAAAATTCCTTGGCCTCGCTATCGCCTGGTAATGTACCCAAAAGAATGGAGGCATTACCGCGTTGTATGGCAATGCTTAGCCTCTAGTCAAGGGAAAAGGCAGCCCTAGGGGCACGAGAAGTGTCAACCAGCCCTTTGGAGATTTTGTTGAACTAACCATGAGCACGTGGACCTTATGGCGCGAGGGTTTCAACCCCAAATGGCTCGAAAATATAATATAATTACCAATAAGATCATTATACTGTCGCCGCTGGAGGTTTTCCGCAGCCGCAGCAGTAGCGCCGGCACAGCAGGCCGAGCCAGGAAGCTGAGATGGCGCAAGAGTATCCCACACTAAAGGCTTACCGGCTCCGGTCTCTTGCCATCGTCGCGTGCCAAGCTATTTGGTTCTAATACAGCTGGAACGCCGACGGTGACAAAAACTCGTCGGATGATGTCATTAATGTTCGCGTGCCGAGCTAAGTGGCCCGCACTTCAGCTGCAAGAAAGGCCGTGATGTCCGAGGCTGTTGAGAACTTCGCCACAGTAACAGCGGTGAGGAGAACAACAAGGAGCTCCTAGTCGCACGGAAGCAGCGAGGCGGAAAGTTGTGTCGTCGAACAAAGTGCCTATGTTCGACGACGGTAGTGCATAAAGTCAAAGACCCGACTCCCACTTACCTACAGCCAAGCAGTCCCGCATGCTCCGCAGTAGTAGCATACGTGTCAAGTAAATATTGTTCAGTACTACTTGGCAGAGCAGCTCATCCCACCGTCTCTGTGAAGATAGATTGTCAGGTGGATCAGAATTCGGGCAAGCGAGTCACCCGGCTAGTCATAGCCATGTTGCACGGCACATCAAAATTAATCAGTGTGGAGGAGGATTTTCCTGATTAGTTTCTCAGTGCGGTAGACCGAGGCCTTCCATACAAATGGGAAGAGTATTTCGTGTTCAAGCTGGGTCGTCCATTACCACATTTAAAATCGAAATGAATGTATGCCGCCGGATAATTTGGTCCATTTTGTCTAAAAGGGGAGTGTGCTTCCATAAATGGGAAACGCGAAGGAAATATGTTAATTTAGGACCAAAACAGCAGTAATGAATTAAAGCCGAATGCATGTTAATTTGGAACAATCTTTACGAAACGTCATTAAAATTTTATATCTGGTTAGGGCGGTCGGGGAAAGAAAGGCCATCTGATGGGGCAGGGTGTTTGCTGTCCAGAGGTGCGAGCGGTTTTGGAGAACTCGGTGCCACCACATCACTACTAAGAGGAATCCTAGCTGCTCCGCTAATGTAACTTTCCCCTAACTTAGATTCTACCAGATGGGATGTACCTCTCGAAGAGGTATATCTCTGTCTGTAATTTTGAATCTAAATTATGAACCGAAATATTACAGTTTTCTTTCATTTGTGCAGTTAATGTCTTTTTGATCGCCAAATAATAATAAGTATTTATTTCACGAAAAAAAAAACATAGCACTTTGCGCTGTATACATACTTTGAAAAAAAAATTACATTATTATGCAATAGTATACTCTGACTTTTAAACTAGAACTTGCCTGTATCTTAAAAGATAGGGTTCAGCCAAATGGATTCTGTTAGTATTGACAACCAAAAACTAGTGAAAAACAGTGTCAATGATTTGAATTAACAGCTGTAACGAAATGAAAAATAAACGAATAAAAATAAAATAATAAAAATAAAGAAATAAAAAGTAATCGTAAGTAACACAAATAGTGTGAAAGACAGCAGACATGCAAGTGTATGTATGTGTAGGGGTGTGTGGATGTGTGTGGGTGTATGGGTGTGTGTGGGTGTACGGGTGTGTCTGGGGGGGGGGGGCAAGTGATTCCATGAATGTAATAATATAATTTAATAATTAGATATAAAGTGAGGATGTGATCTTTGGGTAGGTATGTATGTGAAATATATTAAGAGATGTAAGTTAGCAGATTCTCTGTTGCTACATAGTCCTGTTGTAATAGCCATTGACTTATTTCTTTCTTTAACATATATCTATTTAAATCCAATATGTTTAGCTTTTTATGCAGATTTTTATATAAATGTTTACTTAAAACGTAAAATTGATGTTGGGCAAAAGAGGTTTTGTGTTTAACGCCTTAATTCTGTAAGGGAAGGTGATCAGCAGTTCCCAAGCACTTTGCGAATTCTTCCGGGCGGCAAGACGAACGCAGCCTGCTAGGTGTTGTGCCACTAGAGGTCTAGCACCGCGGGGAACTTGCTTAAAAAAATAGGAACAGAGTTTTTAAATTTCCAAAGGGTTTTCCAAAACGGGCCAAAAGTGGATGTAGCTGGTATAGTAGGTGCAAATTTTGAAACAGGGTCTGAGATAAATAAGTTAAATAAATAAGAAATGAAATAGTTATTTTAACCGGAATGTGAAAAAAAAAATACCTTCCATATATTTTGAGAGGATTTGGCTTAATATTCATACATTTTCACTGTTCTATTATTAAATGTGAACTGGGCTGACTTATGCACTACATATTGTAGGCAATGCCGGCCTGAATTGAAGTTAAAATAATAATGAATTTACTTCAATTTAGGTTCTAGTCTATTAAGAATTGACTGGCTATAGAATTAATTGTAATTTATTTAGAGTAGCCGTAGTAGGTACTTACAACACTCGCCGTTCGTAGCTTTACATGTAACCTTCCTTTCTATCGATAAATATGTCCTTTGTCGAAATAATAAAAGATTAAGGCCCACTTGCACCGCCAATCATTAAACACGTTTAGCGCTAAACGAGTTTAAAACATAATTCTGTTTTTGTCAAATGTTTCAAGATGACAGAGACAGAATGATTTTTAAAACACGTTTAGCGCTAAACGAGTTCAGTGATTAGCAGTGCAAATGAGCCTTAGTAGTTCTGTCCTAAGTGAAGAAGCAACAATAACTAAACATACGCAAACCACAAAAAGTCGAAGTAGCGAGCGTGAGATCGAAAGTGGAAGATTGGGAACCTTCTTGTTTTGGATGTCGGTTAAGTGTCCAGTCACTGGTAGTTGCACGTATTCTACATGCTCATGACGTGCAACTTCATAGCACTCTTCCTGTTAAAATTTCATAGCACTAAACCAGTGTGTCAATGGAGTTTCTTGCCCGTTCCTCTCCATAGAAACCTACTACTCTTTGAAATGGACAGCTAGAGCCTTCATATTTCTGACCGACCGACTCCTTGACAATTCAAAAGTGCCTGTAAATGCTTTAATTGAAATAAAAGCTTTGAGTTAGATCTAACACCACAAAAAAGAAATACCAAAGTCATCTTACCCCCAAAACACAAATAGGAAATTTATTTACCGCCATCTGTGCCTGAAACTTCCGAGTTTACTTCACATGTTGAATAAGAGATGGCGTTACAAATTCATAAGCTCCACTCATGTTTTATTCAAAAATAAATAAGTAGATAAGTTTATTTAAACTCATCCGGCGTTTAAACGACGGAGACGGCAGTTAAGTATGCGCAACTGAGACAAAACTATTCGTTTATCAGCTCACAACTTGGTTGGACTGAATTTTTAAGGTTTGAGTTATGAACTTCCGGACAATTTTGCATTTGTGAGGGTTCCGAGTGTGTTATGATTTTTTCATCTTATAAGTATTTGAGGCTTAAATAGGCTTTTATTTTGATATACATTCTTCTATATTTTGTGAATGTGAGAACGCTGTAGGTCTAACTTGTAGTCTGTAGATTTGTAGACGTTTTTATATTTTATTGAGTACCAGTTACTTGTTGACAGGCCTACACTGTCCTCCCATATCTACATATCAACACTATAATTTGAAACATTGTAAAAGCCCCTTTATTTTTAAAAGAGTAACCGCGGTGTTTCTTGCCGGCTCTTCTCTATAGAAAACAACCAATTGGAACAATGCACCTAGCTTCTGACTTTTCATAAGTGCCCATGTTAGTTTATGTGAAATAAAATATTTTAATTTTGATTTTGAGGTAGTTTGGCGTGAATCAACAAATCAATGTCTACTTGCCATCCTGTGAGCATAGCATAACGCCAACAGGAACTTTGATATTATGACTAAGTACAAATGAATGAATAAAATTAATTTAGAGGTGCAAAATGTTCACAAGACAAAATAAAAACAAAGAGACCAAAAACAAAATACGCCAGTGACGCGTGTTACGCGCAGCTGCATAAGAGGAATCGCCAACTCAGCACTCAATACTTTATTATAGAAACCTAAGCTGCAAATTTATCGAACGACGGAAACAGCGAGCTGAGATAGCACTTCATGATGCACGAACGTACTCGTAGTTTACCCAATTATTGTTGCTCTGTAAATTTCCATTCCATATTCATACTTCGATTATGCATTTAGACTAATTTAATTCATAATTAATATACTTCTTTTATTTTAAATAAATTAAGTAACATCATTTTTATTTTTTTTTAATCCTCCGATTGCAGTTAACGTATTTCGCGCCGTGGCCGTGGATATATTTACAAGAAACTACTCATTTTATTATCTCAGAAGATCAAATCAAATCGACACCGTGCCTTAAGTTTTGGTTTCCTAAGAAAGTGGTGCACGGTCACACAATAACGGCGGTGCAAATACAGTGCGTTTTTGACACCTTAAAACACAAACTCAAAGCATTTATTTCAAATAAACCAATTACAGGAACTTTTGAATTGTCAAGGGGTCGGTCAGTCAGAAAGATGAAGCTAGTTGCCCATTCCAAAGCGTAGTAGGTAGGTACTTATGAAGAAGAACGGGCAAGAAACTCCATGGACATTCTTTTAAATCAAAATAATTGATACATCATTCCTATTGAAACTATGCATGTGAGTACGATGCGGAACGTTAAAAGCGTCCGTAATAAAAAGACACGAACAATTAAAATATTAAATTAAATTAAAGTAAGCCGTGGCAGCTAAGAAATGACCAGTCCCTACTGACGGCGCTTGTTCACGAACATGAAGCATGGATTAGAACCATTCAGCTCAACCATTTTGAAGGGAACTTAATGATCCAGCACACATGCCACCACCAGCGAGACATTTGAGTGAGCATGATATTCAGCCGCCAGGGCACATTCAAGTCAATGAAAGACAAAAACGGTTCAGACAGCCGCAACGTGACGGTGCTGATGGTAGAACAATCTCCATAAAGTTTTCATAGAAATTGTTCTACTAGAGTCGTGTCGCGATTTCGCGTCGCGCCTGTCTGCTGAAGACTTAATGTCAGAATATACTGATGAATATTATAGATTTTCATGACAGCCGTTATAATTATGACAGATACCGCTCTTCTAGGAAAACGTTGATTTAACCTGGTACTTGAAAAAAAATCGTTTAGGAAATCGATTGGTTATCACAGTATGTTGTTAAGTATTACTTACTTCTTTCTATCCCTCTTAACATGCTTTTAATTTTCTGATACCATAGCATGCTAAAACAGCTTATGCCTTACGCCACATCCGCAGCAGAATTTAAAGCATCAATTTGGTTAGTTTACCCGCTTGATGGAAGTAGAATGAAGAGCATCAGTGTTTACAAAAGAGGCTTAAAACTTTATTTCATTAAAATGTTTCTGATAGCTTGAAGTTTCAGGGGTTTTTCTTCGTGGTAATTTTTGCCGTCTGGTGGGAAGTCTTCGAATCAGTTTTTTGAATTTTGAGACTGGTATTTGCATTTCACTATGGATATATAACTCGTTGTTGGTATGATTGGTGCAATGACTGAGCTTTCTGCGTTAAGGATGGGGATCACGGGTACGATGCCTGCATGGATCATATAATTATAATTATGTATGGTATACAAATGATAACTTGAATATTGAGACACGTCCACACCCAGCGGCCCCCGAGCAATAACAGAGCGCGGGTGGTTCCAGGGATTAGTTCGCTGGCTGGAAGTCAACTACATAAGCATTTACTACAAGAAGAGACGCAGAAAAAATTCAATTTCAGGTGAGAACCGATGGAACAAAAATAGAACTAATCCCTGGGACCACTCGCGCTCTGTTATGGCTTGGGAGCCGCTGGGTAGGGACACGATTGGAACTGCACCTAAAGAGAATCGAGAGCTTGCAGACACCTAGATTCGGTGACCTCCTAAATATCATTGACTTATGTTTTTGCTTTAATTAAAATACTATTTTTTTTACCTGACTTTACATACTCGTACCTATGCCAAAAAATATTATGAAAGCTCCAACTCGTTACCAATTGAAGACCATAGCAAGTCTTACCACATACAATGCTATCGACGACGTTGCTAAGTTTTCAATCATTATAATAAATTAAGAACCATCGAAACGACGATAAACCACACATACATACTTAAACTCACGCCTTCTTCCCACGGGGTAGGCAGAAACTACATAACGCCACCTGCTACGATCCTTACATACTCCTTTTGCCTCGTTTACGTTCATACATCTGGTCATACACGCACGCCGGTTGTGAGTACCTGAAGAACAGCACCAATAAGGTCACTATTATGTCTTCCTAGGGCGTCCCCTCCCGGCGTTTCCACTCACATCTGCCATGTAAATTCCTTTTGTTAGTCGTCCTTCATTCATCCTCTCAACATGACCAAACCATCTAAGCATACTAATTTAAATTTTTGTCACTACATCACCACCACGAACCACGATGGACCACTTTTTTGCTATTCCAATGACGAAAGTAAAATACCAAGTGCAAACTTGCGATTACTTAATAAAACAAGTTTAATAAGAGTAGCTCTTAGCTGATCATGTTATCTCCCTCTGCAACTCGGGAATCGCTGAGACAATAATTTAGTTTGAAAACTAAAAGTCTCTCACGGAAAATAAACTTTTGTATGGACTATCTGTATTTCTATAGTTAGGTAGGTACGGATAAGTATTGACAGGTTGTGTGTTATCTGTAACTTTATTGAAAACTTTTACTGGAATAAAAAGTATAGTAGATACTTATTTATTATAATAATATGCAGCTGTTGTTATTTAGCCACTAGCCCCTCATCAAAGGGGGCACAGCAAGTTTTAAATAACATTAGTTTGCTTCCTGTTAGTTTCCCAACAAGATTTAGTACAACATGCTTCTATCATAGTTAGGTATATAGGTCATCTCGTAGCTTCTAGCAAAATTTATCGCAAGAATTGATCGAAACGTTTTGAAATAACTGAATTATTCATGAATGGTGGTGGTTAATTTTCGTCAGAGTTTGTAACTAGCATGCTCTAGGGATCTATCGTTTGGCATTTGGTACTTATACTGTAATCTGATTTTGTAGTGACGCCTTCTGCTTGTTTTCTGAGAGATGGGTTAAAGTACTAATGCGTAGAACACTTAGAACTTAATGTTACGACTGTATTTCTCTAAGGAGTGGGCAGAGTTCAATAGAGGGGTGGGGGGTTGGATAGTATAGTTGGTCTCGTAAATGCTTTACTACTTTTGACAACAAATCTCAGTAACTTGAAACTTCAGTAACGTTGAAACTATCTAACTGACACATAGAAAAATAATGTGTGCGGTCGGGGGACCCCCGTCAGAAACAAAGTTCCTTACGCGATACTCATACGCACACACACTTGTATAAAATAGAAGGAGACAGAGAGAGAGAGAAAGTATGAATTTAATACGCGTTTTTAATACAGAGCCATGTAGTTAAAGTTTTTAGAAGCTCTCATAAAGTTGTCGCCATCTTGGATTTTCATTCTGACCTCGCTATTGGCTTTAGCAATCTCAACACTCTCAAAAACCGTGAAAACGATACCCATGACGAAAAATTTGTAAACTTTTGCAGTTGCCATCTTGGATATTCACTTGGACCTCACTATTGGCTTCAGCACTCTCGAAAACCGTGAAAACGACATCCATGATGAAATAATTTCGTCTTTCTCATTCTATCTATTATAGACAGTGAAAGAGAGAAAGTCGCATGGAGGGGGCAAGACACTTTTTTGTTACGTTACGATTTCTACCAGTTCACTCCTACCGCAAGCCGCGTTAAGGAACTTCGTTCCACAAAACCTTGTCGGTTTATGACGTGCAAGTTACATTCAAGGTTAGGATGATTAAGCAATAATTACAAGTTCAACTATACAACCACATTTCGCTAGTTACAACTAAGTCCCATAGCTGTAAATAGTAAGGTGAGCCTTTTTCGCCATCAATGATGCACAAATCCAAACGCTTGGTTGTTACTGAATACATAATGAATGAAACAAGAATAATGCATGGTAAAAGTGAAATAATTTTGTTTATAAAAAGGGATTAATAACTAAATTTAATTACAGCTGATGGTGTACTAATCTTGTTAGGTACTCAGTATTCTATTGGGGTGATTGGGAAACGTTTTTTGAAGTGAAAACTTTATTAGGCGCGTTAGCACTTTTTGGGTGAACAATAATCATGGAACTCTCGTCATCGTCACCGAATGCTTTCCATGAACTATATGTATACTGTGTATATATGTGTACTTTTTGGGGGAACAAAAAGCGTGTAACTCGCGTCATCGGCACTGCACGCTTCGACGATACAATCCACAAGTTACTTAGTTTTCACTTTTATCTGCAGTCCCCAAAGACTGCCCCGCATTTTTAATTTACCAAACGCATGAGCTTGGTAGGTACATAAAAAAAAAACGTTTCTTTGTTATAGTTGTTTGTTATGAATAGTACAATCATGTGTGTTAAATATGGGTCACCTAATTAGCAGACACCCTACCGTGAATTTTTAACATAATTAAAAAAAAACATTTAGCTGGCAGGGGGGACACACTTGACTAACAAAACTTAGCACTTTAAAGCTTCATATTTCACAAACGGATCCCTTAATCGATAAATTGTTTTCACCAACCCGCAATATCTTTACCGACACGCCATACTGTGGGAAAGACGAGAAAAAAAACATCCTCATTTTACGTGTAGTTTTTTTTTTGCTTTCTAGTAATAAGAGTCTCTGAGCTAAGCTGCGGACTGACGGGCAGACGGGCGGACATGGTGAAACTATAAGGGTTCCCTGTTTACTACGGAAAACCAAAAAAGCTTGGGATTGACCTCACATGTATAGGTCTCAAACTCAAACTCAAAGCATTTATTTCAAATAAACCAATTACAGGCACTTTTGAATTGTCAGTCAGTAAAATTAAGCTAGTTGCCCATTCCAAAGCGTAGTAGGTACCTATGGAGAAGAACAGGCAAGAAACTCCATGGACACTCTTTTAAATCAACATATAGTTACAAAAAATAAAATTGTTTACGTCATTCATGTTGAAATTAAAAATGTGAGAATGATTTAGAAAGACGTGCAAGTTTAAAGCATCCGTAATAAAAAATAAAAAACAATTCAAAAATTTAAATTGAAATAAGCCGTGGCAGCCAAGAGATGACCAGTCCCTACTGACGGCGCCCGTTCACGAACATGACGTATGGATCAGCACCATTCAGCTCAACCATTTTGAAGGGAACTTAATGATCCAACACACATGCCACCACCAGCGTCTCATGTTCAACAGTCACGCTTGCAAAGACTTGACCAATGAGACAAGCAAATGATAAATTAATAATCATCTTAAACAAGCCCATGTTGAATATTTTCAATAGTTAGTACCATCTTTAAAGATAATAAGTACTGCTCTGATTACTACCCCAAAATTATCATCACAAACTATTATAACTATTATTGAAACGCACGTACTTTCAACAAACTGTGCACCTGAAGTTTTAGAATTAATTGCTCCCAAATTGCACACATCCATCCGAAAGTGCTAATTGTAACGGCGGATATGCGAACTAACTTACTTTGAACACGTGGAGTTTCTTAGTAAAATGATATTACTTCTTTAAAAATTGTGATCAAGAATATATTACATTACTGTAGCGGCCAACAACAGAGGCATTGATGGACGAACGTGAAAATGTGGGCTGAGGCGAAGCCGAGGCACACATATGCATAGGCCATCAATGCCTGGTTGCGGCCAAGGCTTATAAAGTACTTTTTCAAATAATGCGCGGAAATTCAAACTAAGCAAATTAATTATAAATTCCAGAATCAATGACGAAGAATGATAACTTTTCTCGCGCCAATATGTTTCTTTGTTTCTTTTTCACTTTAAACAGTTCTATTTGCTAAGCCAGTTCGAGATTTAAATAAAATCATTCATAAGTTACCTCCTTGGTTACCATGGGTCGAAGTAAAAAGTTCGTTCCATTTTTAAATTACACGACAGATATGAGTTTCCATATTAACATTGCCGACCGCTAAACACGACAGACAATTATGGATTTTCATACTACAGTACAGTATTTTCAATTTATCTCGAAGAATTTTGTCATTATAATACACGAATTTCCAAGTATGTTCGAGAAAATGTAATTTGTCTAACCAAAAGGCCTATACAAGTGGCGCTTTCAAAACGTTTTATATTTCTAAAACTACTTTCAACAGGATTGACATAAGCTTTTCGGTACCATAACTCAATCCAATTCACTTTTAACTTTTTCAGCATCGTTATCGCTGATGAAATTTCATTTTGTCTAGGCCCTCTGGTGGTTCCCATTTTAGGCCACGTTAAAACTCTGTATATCTGAAAAACTCACAAATCTTGAGACAATTTATTTTCTTAATACCAAAGGTTAAGAGTATGGATCACAAAGTGTACATCCGAAGTCGATCCTAGATATCTTACATCATTTTTAACTCCGCCGCAAAACAAAAAACGAAAGCGGTAATGTGTTGTACTAACGTCTTTTTTAAGCACTGAAAGGGATGTACGGTCAGCATCGTTAGTACTGCCCGCAAAAAATATATTTTTAAGCTTTATACAATTTTGTTGAATCGCTCTGGGAATTAAGAATTGTAGATTGTTACTGGTCAGTGCTTGCGATTAAGCTTTCCTGCATCCTCTAGGGTATCATTAGTGGTCATTACGGTATTATCCTGGGAAAAGGGAGAATTTGTAAAAAAAAACCTTTTATGCACCAAATGGTAAGAATGAGATTGCATTAAGTTGAATTGTTATTTCATATCTCTGCGGTACTTTAGTTTCGTCACAGCAGCTAGTTTTGGTCCTTTGTGTCGGAGAGATCTTAAGATTTATTTAAAACCTCAGAGAGGTCAACATTTAAATGGTTTGACGTATTGAATTGAAATAGTATCCGTCCATATTTGTTTCCTATATTTTTAAATGATTACCTAATTTCCAACATTGTTTTCAGGCAAATTGATATAATAATGTTGATAAATTAATTACCTATTAAAGAAGTAACACATCTACTGTGACTTTTGAGTTTATAGAGCTCTATGTGCGACAACGAAAAAAAAATCTGTCCTGAAAAATTCGACGAACAGGCCACAACGTCACGGTATAAGCAAAAAATAACAACGGAAAAAAACTCGAACGGTATTCAATTACACAAACATTTTTCCGTGCCATTTACTTCGTCGGATATATGAGAGCAAAAAACGGTCAAGCGCGAGTCGAGCACGAACAAAGCGGGGATATGGTGTGCATCGAGAGTTCTTTTTTTGTACCTAACTGGCAAGCGACACTTCGCGTGACGTAACGCTTGAGCCACTTCATTAGGTTTGAAAATGCAATAGGTGTTGAGATGAGGAAAGCATGCCTTAATCAACACGTGGAAATAATCACCTAGGTGAAATGATGAGAAAATGTCGCAAAGAACTCGAAAGTGTTATTAAAGGGCGTGTGTGTACGTGTTTTTTTTTGTAATTGTAACGTTATTGGATTTTTATTAATAAAAGTTAAAATAGATTAAACAGGATTAAATTTTAGGTTCTGGAAATGAAATAGCTTAGAACGTGCCTGAGTCATGAGTTGACTGATTTTTACTTAAATATATATAAATAATTACTGATTGCTAGTTGCCACCAAGATTTATTATCGATCAGTTCACATCACGAAGCTACAGTCTACTAAGTACGTAAGGAAACCCCCAATATCTCATTTTTTTTTTCTTTACTCTTACTTGGCACGTACAGAAGTGATAGCTCATTGAAATAAGCAACACAGATGTAACGTCAAATATGTAATATGACACGTAATAAATTGCCTAAAAGTATTGTGTATCTCAACAGTCTTTGGCATGTTGTATAATGAGTAGTGGTAATCAATCAATAAGAAATGTTTATCCAGGATTTTTGTTGCAACCACTTTTTTCGTCGTGGTCCTTCGAGCCGGATAGTAAGCACAACACTTGATGGCTCATATTTTTGCTCATAGTAATTCAAGGTGTCTTCACGTTCCAAAAATCAAAATAAAATGCTATGACAACCCCAAAATTATGTTACCCAGTTTTTCGCCCCACATTTTTATAGCAACTCTACTCTAGGACATATTTTGAGCGCTTTTGTCCCGTCATAAATCTGGCACATGTCGTCGCTGGCCGCTCGAAAATAACACACTATAAAACATTAATGCTCCGATGCCACTACAGAACCTAGACTATGGAGGGAATTTACGGATTTTCGATGTGCATAATGGCGTGACGGTTGGCGTATAGTGGTTTCAATTTCATTTTGTTTAATGGTATAAAATATTTTTGTTGCGTTTTATTTTTGATTTTTTTGGATACATATTTGAGCAATATAGACCTAAAAGTATTTGGTAGGGATGTGGATGATTATATGGTTGCTTAATTTGTCTCTCTAAAGGCATAAACACCGGTGCCTTGGACCCTGGCCTTGATCTTAGAGGGTAGATTTTTGGAACGAAGTTCTTTAACGCAGCTTGCGGTAGGAGTAAATTTGTAGAAATCGTCACGTAACGAAAATGCGTTATGCCCCCTCAATTCTAACTTATATTACATATAATAGAAAGAAACAGAGAGAGAGAGATAGTTTCCATGATTTTTGAGGGTGCTGAAGCCAATAGTGAGGTCAAAATAAAAATTCATGACCGCGGCTGTGAAAATTTTCAATTTTTTATTTATACAGTCTAAATCTCCATATCGAATTACTTTCGGATTTGAAGAAAAAGCGTAAGGAACTTCGTTACTGACCCGAACCCACATGTTTTTTTTTAATTTAACATGTACCACTATTGATTGAATCAGAGGACTATAACAGTGTTTTTTTTTTTTTATGATTGTGTGGCATTTACATTACTTTATGCGGCCTACCCAAATGTCCCTTTGGTACTGTTCGTAGAGTCGTTGAGCTCTTCTGAGTTTAGTTACTCGATTACAGAAAAAATCGTGCACTGACTGGACAGGCCCTCTCAAATCTGTGTGGTTCTTTCCTCAAACGACCATCTCAATCCCTAACCTGCATGGTCCTCATATGGCCTGACCAAGATAATATCTGGACTTTAAAAGTGATTGTGATCTCTGAGATTGTTCCGATATTTCTTCTCAAAGTAGTCGGATAGAAAACACCCAACTCATGTAGTTATAAAACATAATTTATATGTGACGTGTAAAAGTGTTTTTGTTACAAACAATTAACATAAATATTATTTACCACAGCTATTGGGGGGAACGATCATAGATTGAACTACACGATGAAACATAAATGCGTTTGGCGTTTGTTTGGTAGTTTTTGTGAGACTATAACTGAATTTGAACAGTTATGTAGGTCTGTATAAGTTTATTGCGTTTGGTTATTTATTTGATGGCCGAATGAAAGTGCCTTTGAGTTTAGTATCAGTAAACATAAACTACATTGATCATTAAGTAAACAATAGTATGATTTCGATTTATCAAAAAACTAACAATGTCAGTAAATGATAAATGATTTTATTTCAGTCTGTAAGTGGGTTTGTACAAACGCTTTTACACGTCAGTCATATTGTTTTAAACTCGAAGAGGTCGGCGTTTCCTATCTGACTACCCTGAGAAGAAATGCCGAAATAAACTCACGAGGTCACAGTCTCTTAAGTCCAGATATAATCCTGGTCAGATTATGGGAAGACCATGTAGATTGGTGTCTGAAATGTTCTTTGAGGACGAACCACATAGATTGAGTGGAACTGTCCAGTCAGTGCACGCATTTGTCAGTAATCGTGCAGCTCAACTCAGAACTTAAAGAGCCCAACGATCCGACGAACAATACCAAAGAAAGGACATTTGGATAGGCCGCATAAATTACTCAAACTGCCAGATCACGATAAATGAGAAAAAAATAATTGTATAAAAAAAAATTGACAGTACAATAGGCTTTCTGGCATAGTTTCCGCTTTAACAAAAAATATAACCTCACGTAAATATTACCTCGGCTACAACAACTTTAATCACTACCTTTCGATCGCTACGATTTGGTCCAGTTTGGTCACTGAAATCTGACGTTAGCGGGATTTTTTCGATACAAAAGCGCATTCCATATTAGCCAGCATCTCAACTTTAGGTGAATATGCACCCGAATATCCGACCTCTAGTTATAAGCGAGGTTGTAGGTAATGCATTGTTACCGTCATTGAAAAGTCATAAAACCATTCGAAATATACATTTTTATTTTGACTCTACGTAACATAACATCATGCCTTGCTTCCTCGTGAGGTTGGGCAGAGGTGTATCTATAGTAACACCCACATTTCTCAAGTTATGTTTACGTTCCATGTAATAGGGGGCGAGTCTATTAACTCTATTTTCAACAAAATTCTAAATGCCAACTCTACTCTACTGTGAAATACCAAAACAAATAAATCTAAATTCAAAGTACAATACATAGGCAAGTGTAAACTGTAGCATAATTATGAGACAAACATACAGAAGTTTAACACAAACAAACTAAGGAATTTGTTTGAACACACCTGCATCCCGTTTCTGTTAACATCTGTACTGATACAATAATATTCTGTGGTTTGGCTTACGCTTTGTGCTTTTCAAATCTTGTAGGGAAATCTTCTTCGTTATGAAAACCTGGTGTTTTGAAAGGTGCTATAAAATTACAAGCCGTGTGCCATGTTGAAATTTTCATACAAACTTTCAATCCACTTAAGGGGATAAATTTTCGAAAATCCTTACTTAGTGCTCACTTTCATTCAGTACTAAAGGAACTCTTGTGCGAAAGGAGATGTTCCAAAATGTATGGAGCCTAGGCCATGTCCTTACACATTATACAAAAAAAATAGGGAAATACGTTTAAAAGTTTTCAACCATCCAATTACTTTTAAATGGCTTTGTTTGCTGGTAAACCGCAAGAAATTACACTTGGAATTACAAAATACAACAAAATCCCGTCATGGCGGTAAGCTGTCATTTTGATTGATTAATGACGTTTGACATGTTTATTGACACTGTTGTGACGGCTGACAGTTCTCTTTCTGTGATCAATGGTTAATCTATGGTTTACTGTCATTGTTCATAAGCACAGAGTAACCAAATCGGTGCGACGCCATGTTGAAAGTCAATAAAAAATAATTGATAATTATAAATTAACTACTACAACAGTATACACTTAAATGAATTGTCGTATTTTTCCCAAATTCTACGAATTTTTCTCTTTATTCTGTTGTAGTGTACATAGACCTGGCCCATTTTGAAACATCTCCTTTCAAGCTCTAGACCCAGCGGTGTAGGGTGTGCGATATCTGTCAATTTATCATAGCAACAGAGTGAGGGGACAGCAACAGCATTGTAGTTATGTAACGTTGACGTATTGACTTTCAAAAGTGCCTTTCATGTGCCTATTTGAAATAAATGTTTTTACTTTGACTTTGAATTTGTAACATACACATAATTATATAATTATAAAGTCACACCTTCTTCCCATGGGGTAGGCAGAAACTACAGAACGCCACCTGCTACGATCCTTACATACTTCTTTTGCTTCGTTTACGTTCATACACGACACGCACGCCGGTTGCGAGTACTACGCACCTGACATTTCTGAAGAACATCACCAATAAGGTCACTAGTAGGTTTAGTAATTTTATAAGTCATTAAATGATTGAGAGAGAGAGTAAATTTTCATCTCATACAACCTAAACTGGCAATATCGATTATAGAGGTATCGTTTTCTGTTCACAATCCTTTGCCATAAGGTCGTCTTTATTCAAAATGGCGGACTCTAGACGTCGCAAAGTAAAAGTTCATTCTTTTGAGTTTATTGGTTCCATTATCTTTTTTTTTTTTTTCATTACTTGCTCAAGAACTGTAAATCATAAATTGTAGCATTATTTAGTACATTAATAACAATGGCGGTTTTCTTTTGAATTGTGATATGAATGCCCAGTCATGAAATGTGTTTTTTATTGCTGAATTAGAATTTTTATATTTTATACTGTTTACACCTTAATATAATAAGCTTCCTGTGATTGAACGAGCACACGTAAAATAACCTTTTGTATTATTATGATTTCTATTGCATCTGTGTACCCTTTGTTGGAGAGCCCAAATTAAAAATAAACAGAAAAAAAAACACGATGAAAACATGAATGCAATGGATGCGGTGATCAGGTGAAATTACCTTTGTACAGTCTGAAACCTTACCTTGCAGTAAGTAGGTATTACATTTTCAGCTATGGGTTCATTAAAAACTGATTTTATTTGTGAGCTAATGAAAGATTTTCTTCTGTTGTGGATATTCTTAGGTTTTATAATTTGGGAATTGTATAAATAAATAATAATAAAATTAAAATACATTTCAGCCTTTAATGGGTAGGTCCCAAACCGCGTTAAAGACATTAAACATCAGACTTGTAAAGTCGCCTGCAGGTCAAGCCGCAAGAAACTGTCAAATTTCTCCAAACGATTTTAAATCTTAAAATGTTGAAGGTAAAGTTTAAAATCGAATGAGAAAATCTGACAGTTTGTGGTAACTTGATGTGCTGAGGACTGAACATTGCGTCTCCATGAATTCAGACGACCAGGGTTTCCCGAAATTATTTATTCATAAATACTAGAAACAAAGATTTACTTATTGTGCCCACGACTAGGCTCCAAAAAATAGTAATTCATTTAAGTGCCAAACTATATGTTTTTACAACAAACTCCCAAGTCTTGTTAAAGAACTGAGCCTCAATAAATTTAACTCATTTATTAAACAGAAACTCTGTCAAAAAGGTTTCTATAAAGTTAAAGATTACTTGGATGACCCAAATGCTTGGAATTAATTAAGCTACTACAATGTAGGTACCCCCGATCAACAATCCATTTTATACTGTGAATAAGTGTTTTAGAATTAATAATGTCATTTTTATTGATTTACATGACATAATGATATTTTTGATGACATTTAAAGTGAAACCTGTCTGTGAATGTGAGTTGCATGCAGGCTAGATTGAATACAAATGATTATTATATTATATTATTTTAATATTGTGAATGTGAAGACTATGTGGGTCATTGTTGTATTTTTTCCCTCTCAGCTAGTTTTAATCATAGTCTGGCAGTTTGAGTAATATTTGTGGCCTACCCAAATGTCCTTTCTTCGGTATTGTTCGTCGAATCGTTGAGCTTATTAAGTTCTGAGTTGAGCTGCACGATTACTGACAAATGCGTGCACTGACTGGACAGGTCCACTCAATCTGTGTGATTTTCCTCAAAAGATCATTTCAGACACAAATCTACAGGGTCTTCACATGATCTGACCAAGATTATGTCTGGACCTTAAAAGAGACTGTGACCTCTGAGTTTGTTTCGGCCTTTCTTCTCAGAGTAGTCAGATAGGAAATGCCGACCTCATCTAGTTTTTAAAATATGATTACCGTGTAAAAGTGTTTGTACAAACCTATTTACAGAAATAAAATCATTTATCATTATTTTATTTCTTTTACTTAGAAAATGCTATATTTCCTCCCTATTATAAAGTCTCATTTGCACAACAATCGCCACTACCGAGTGCATGAAAAACTTGGTCCTTAGATCTCAAGAACTAAGGACTTAGAAGTGTGATGGTACACACGGCTACATATCAAGATATACATTTCCAGCATGAGCTGTTCTCGCATTGTATAAGATTTCCGTACAATGAGAGGTCAGCTTATACTGGAAAATTATAGCTTGATATGTAGCCGTATGTACCTACAATATCACCCGTCTATTCTCAAGTACATTACACATTATAGCTAGAAATCAGTTTGTATACTTAAGCACTATATTCTACCACAGAACGTCTTTTATCTGTTCTGTGTACCTATTCTACAAACTCATAACCTTTTCAATTCAAAATACGCTTCAACGACAGAGGGAATAATTTGACGTATTTCTTGTTAAAAACTTCGTACCTAACAGTAGTCGACATTGTAAGCCGTTTATGTCAGAAACAAACTCCCGCCCACCGGCTTTACTTGACATATTTATTATTTACGAACTTGGTAGTTTCGTAGTGTATTTCTATTTGATCAGGGAAAGGAAATGTACTGTAAGTAGTTATTTGACAAAGCCTGTTTTACTTTGTATCTGGGAAATGTATTTTAAAATATTAGGTACCTACCTACTATATATTTATCTATACAAAATGTATCTCCATCGACACGCAAATTATTACCATAAATTAAGTACAGGATTCTAGTCCCAACAGCGTTGATTTTCATCGGTTATTAAAAAAAATATACATGGGACTTAAACATAGCTGGTGAAATGTGGGTGAACTATACGTGCACAGTCTGCCCTACCTTTTGGGAAAAGCAGGCGTAATGTTATGTGTTATGTTAATAAAAAACCGACAAGTGCGTTACGAATATGTTACCCGCCAAAAACTTTTCTTGTGAAGTAGGTTGCCAAGACTTACAGAATGCTTTCACTGTTAAACAGTGATGAGTAAGTGAGTGAGTGAGTCAGTCAGTGACGAAATGGACGTATTTTAGCCGAATGAAATGTGAAGTGTATGCTCTTCTTTACACTATTGTGTATGTATGCTCCGTTATAATTATGTATCAAGTTAATGCTTGATTAGCGTTTTATGTAATTTTACTTGTTTCGTATTAAATATAGACATTATAATTTTGGCAGCCAATCTGATTTGTTCTTTAAAAATATCCTTACAACCATAAACATCTCAAATGAATGAATGTTGTTGAACTGTCGAAATGAAAGCCATTCCTACTGTTAGTCTGTTACGCACTTACCTCGCCGGTGCCAGCGCCGATCAGAAGTTCCGAAGATTACTCCCTATATACAAATTCACAAATTTTACCTGTTTATAATATTAGTATAGAATGTCTAGTAATCCAATTGAGTGTAATGACACCAAAAGTTTGATATAAGCAAGTAGGTAACCATGACATAATGAAGACATGTGACATCTATCAACCCGCGCTGGACCCGCATGGTAGATTAAAGCCTACTCCCTCTAGAAGAGAGGAGGCCTGTGTTCCAGCAGTGGGAACATTATATACTGATTATGCTATGAAGTAGGTCACCACAAAACTAGCAACAACAAGACCATAAATAAATAATACAAAAATATGTTTATTAGTCCACTTGTTTCTTGTTTCAAACTTGTGCTTTCACACAAGAATGTCTAATTACTTAATAATCTCGACGGGAAATGAAAAGAGAGGCCCAGAATAAACTAATTTGTATTTTTTCTTATTTTCTTAATTTCGTCGTTTTATTCATTAACTTTGATTCTTGGGGATGGATGAATGAATACTGTTACAACGTTTCAAAGAAACGACCTCTGGTTTTCAAAAGATTTTTTTTCCATTGTCAAATATTTTGGCTCGTAGCTAAATGAATACAGCCGCATGGGTCGATTGAAGGTTCAGCAACGCTTGCCCCGGTCTGTTCGTGGATGGCTGACCATTCATTAAAGATCGAGACTCTCTCCGTGCCACGGAAAGTACGCTAAGCGGTTGGTCCCGGTTGTCTTACCCAGTCTTACCAAAGGGTATAGTGTTACCCAGTTGGTCAATATAAAATACTGGTATTCAGCTACATCTGGTTAGTCGGGAAGCCCACCCCGACGTAGTTGGCTAGGCAGATTGATTGTCAAATCTTTTGTTCACTCGTACGATTGCTTGTTGATTTTTTGGTCAACCAACCACGATGACAACTGATTTACTGATTAAAATATCTACTTTATAGGCTCCAGGGGAATTTCTTGCTGTTGCATAACTTTGAAGAGAACTAACTGTATCTGCAAAAAAATATTTAAGATCTCTAATTAGCAGAGTAAAATGTGAGTGAGTTCAGTTTCAAGAACACTATTTCTTAATTGAAACAACAGTAGTTCAAAACTTATGGTGACTTAATTATTTTTGTATATGTGTTTAGTAAAACCGATGTTGATAGAATGCTGGGAAGTAATGGTTAGATACGTATTTTAAGACCTGCAAAGTGATTGCGTAACACACAGTAGGAATGGTTATCATTTTGACAGTTCAACAAAATTCATTGTGCTATTTACGTTGCTGAACAGACGAATTTTTCGAATATATGAAGCAATGGATTAGCAATATTTTTCAAAATAATTCAAATTGTTATTGATAGTGTGTTACGCAATTTGGTTGCTGGCTAATTATGCTGATAAAAATATATAATATAAGGTGTCGGTATATATATATATATATATACTATAACTTTTTATCAGCAAATCAATTCCTGTACCCAAAAACACACAGGTCAAAGCAAACAAACCATGTATGTATTTTATATTGTAACTAGCTTTTGCCCGCGGCTTCGCTTGCGTTAATTCAGAATTTGACAATCAATTTGGGTTGTTCGGCGAATTATAGTTAGGCCGATGAAAAACCGGTCTACCGACTCACAAAATACTACTACTTAAATAAAAAATAAAAAAACTCTTAACACCCTACTAAAGTTTCTACAATAACATAATTCAATTATGGACACGTGGCGCCATCTATTACCATAAGAACTTTATTGTTGTTTTCCTCGGGTATAGTACTTTTTTTTGGGATAAAATGTACCCTATGTCCGTTTCTGTACACCTAACAACGTATATGCAAACTTTCAGGATGATGGGTTTAGTGGTATAAGCGTGAAAAGGTAACAAAAAAACTTACTTTCGCTTTTATAATATTATACTTAGGATTAGGATAGTTAGGATTATAACACGCAGTAGCGCACCTCTGTTTGCACGATTGCACGAATTTAATCATTATGAAATAGTTTTTCCACACTCCAAATGTATAAAAGGACCGTCTTTTGACATATCCTTGTAGTACTCACCTATCATCTAGTGAATCAACATCTCTTCATTGTACGCCTGTATCATGTTGGCTCAACCTACATTATTAGTCATCGATAATGTAATCTATATCATCTAGTGCTTCAAAATGAAACCCCTGAAAAGTGAAGTTTCTGTGTTATTACTTCTGCAAAACATACCCGTATCCACATAGACTTCAGGATATAGTTACACTCGGAAAACACCCGCAACCTGTCGGTACAGGACCTCAGCGCCGCTGAGACAGTGAGGGGGCCTATCCGGATGCTGTTAGTCTGGATAGGTACTACGACCTCCTAAATGCACGTCGAGTCCAACGATTACGCCCGTCCGGTACAAATATCTCCCCTTTACCAAAACAATGTATTTCTAGCTAATACCTAAACATTCGATTTGATAATGCGAAAGTAATTTTCACACCTTAACCGCTGAGCGGATTTCGATGAAATTTTGCACACAGAGACCTGAGGTAAGATATAAGAAACGTTTTATCCCGGTAGAATGTTCTCGTGGGATAATTGCCTACTACTATACGGGCGAAGCCGGGCAAAAGCTACTCATAAAATAACGTCAAAATATCACGTATGTAATCCCTGGAGGGGTAGGCAGAATTGTATAGGGCAACCTCATTTCGCCAATTATGTTTCATTCTATGAATACAGGAAATAAGCTGAAAACAAGATATCATTGAAAATAATTGGGAAAAGAGATTTTGGACAGAGAGATAAAAAAAAGTTAAAAGAAAAGACAAAATAAGTCCTTTTGAAAGACACTCCTCATATTTTAGCCTCGAGCCAAAAAATCTGACAATGGATAAAAAAAAACTTTTGAAAACCAGAGGTCGTTTACTTTGTAGCGGTAACACCGCCACCGCCACATGCAAGCTACACGTCACACTGACGTCACGCAAATCCTGCATCGCGCAAGCAGAGTTTACCGCGCGACTAGCTTAAATACAACGACCCGACATCAACCGTCGGACAGTTGCCCACCAGACACAACACCCATCTGGTCGGAGGAACGTCCCTTTTCCATAGAACATGAGTGAGTTTTACACCCTTTTTTTTCTTTTTTTGGGTGGTAAATCTTCAAATGACCTCTCCTGCTCTGGGCGGAGCAGAAGGGCGTGTCAGACTCTTACTGACTAAAACCCACCCGTGTTCCTTCAGTTGCCTGTGCGCCAGGGCCACGGTAACTCTTTCAAACAATCCGCGACCCCGGCAGGCATCGGCCCTATCGGACCCCGTCAATTATGCTGACGTCTCTTTGAGGCGCGCGTGGAACACAACGCGCCGTCGACCCGAGCCTGGTCCTTACCGGACGGCGAGCTGCCCATTGCTCGCCGTCCGCAGGCCCGCGCCTACGGTGGCCGGGAGTCGGCTATCGACTCGCGACGCCCAGGGTGTCTCCTCTTGCGGCGGAGTTTTACACCCTGTTTCTCATACCTCTATAACTTCAACCATTGTAAAAGTATTAATTCATCCATCCCAAGAAGCAAAGTTAATGACGACGATAAAACGACGAAATTAAGAAAATAAGAAAAAAATACAACCGCGCATCCAGACTCGGGAGCTGTTACGCAGAACTTCTTGGTGCAAAAATGTACCTACCCAATAACAGGTCACCCAACTTTTTCCCAGTTATGATACCTACATGATTTGATAATTATGATATATGTATATGACCTCTATTTTTGTCGTGTAAAAGTGTTTGTACAAACCTACTTATAGAAATAAAATCACTTATCATTTACATTTTGATTAATATGGAGAGGACATTGCTTTTAAACTTCCACCAATTCACACGCAAATCTACTACTGATAATTTCCTATTCCGCGGAAAAATCCCCAACCGGGAGATCAGACCCTAGACCCAACTGTCAGGATACGCGCTTACGACCGGTAGACCCACGAAGCAATTCATGCATGAAATATGTTTCGGATTACACCTAAACACACCTATAAATAAATAATAGCTGATTGTCAGTGTGTTAATAACCGGCTACAAAAAAAAAAAATGTTTTAAAACATTAATTTTTATTTTTAATATTTGTATTTCCTGTGCGTGTTAAATAAAATATTTTTCTTTCTTTCTGTATTTCGGCCGCCGCCGAGAAAATGCGTTCCTGATGCCTGTCAGTTGGACACGATTAGGAACTAATCAAGTTTGAATTCGTAAAACACGTGCTCTTTTGTACTGAGAGTTTGCAGTCCTTTCACAGTTAGTTTGCCTCTGATTTTCAACCACTGTGATCTTTGTTATCGCTGCTAAGATTGCTGACCTATTTAATGTAACTTTAATAGGACTGTGCCCCCTGTTCGAGGTATTCTTACTGCCATTTTTAATCTCAATTCTAGAATTTTTTTGATTTTTTTTTTCGGGATTTGGAAATTCAATTCTACAATCTGTAAAATCCTTTGCTACGCTTATTATACACAATCTGTTCACAGTTAATATATGAGATACAATATGAACGGTGAAGGGAAACATCGTGAAGAAACCGGCATGTCCTAGAACCAAAAATTCGAAGACATGTGATATCTACCAACCCGCACTGGGCCCGCGTGGTAGCTTACAGCCCACTCCCTCTCAAAGAGAGGAGGCCTGTGTCCCAGCAGTGCGAACAATATAGGCTGATTATGTATATATGAGATAGTGCATTCCCGACACCTATCAGAAATGCATTGTCCCATTGGAAGGCGTGTAATATACACACGGTGCATATTATTATATAGGACTCTGGAAAGTCAAAGCGATAAAGTTCTAGTACAGAACCCTGGCACCATAAGCCCGACATGCAATTTAAGACCAGCTTTCCTTGTTTCGAACTACATTCGTCAAATAAAATCGTCAGCGTTATACGACCGTCTGAAATTCGATCCCATTGAAAACAGGAAACCGTATAAAGACTCGAGAACGTCGACGAGTCGTAGAAATTTAATTTGGGCTTGGAATGGAAATGGTAATTTTATAACATTTTCCCTGGAGTTTTATAAATCAGATGATACTTCATCTTTCAGGAAATCGAATGACAATAAAGATTTTCATATAAATCCAGAAAAAAAAAAACGATATCTCTGGAGTGTTGTTAGTAGAATGAGGAACAAGCTCAAATAAAAACTATGATGAATTCATTTAATAGACTCCGTTAAATGGTCTCGTGGATAAATAATAACCAAACGGGTCGGTGGAATGGGTATATGGTGATTGTAATGTAAATTTTAATAAATGGATGCTTTGAGAGAAGACCCTTTCATAAAGTCGAGTGATTGACACGAAGTTTTTTACAGGAAAATTGATAAATAGAAATACTATTTATTAAGTATGTAGCGGTATCAACATCGATCACGTCGGGGTCACCAGTATAGAGGTATGAGGAACAGGGTGTAAAGTTCACTCATACTCTATAGAAAAGGGAGGATCCTCCGACCAGACCGGTGTGTGTCTGGTGGGCAACTGCCCTACGGTTGATTTTGGGACGTTGTATATATGCTAGTCGCGCGGTAAACTCTGATTGCGCGATGCAGGATTTGCGTGACGTCAGTATGACGTGTAGCTTGCATGTGGCGATGTTGATACCGCTACAAGTACACCATAGAAATTAGGTACTCATCGCTGAAAGCCATCTTTTAAAGACAACCAAAAGTAAACTGATTTATTTGGCCTCAGTCTCTGAAGGCGCTTTAAATATCCATCCCCATAGATATTTCAGTTATAAATATAACCCATAATAGGCGTGGGCAAAGTGTATCATTTTTGTGATTGGAACATTTTCATCTGGATCACTGAAATGATCCGAATCACTGATATGTTTTTTTTGGATCATTTGGCTCATCGGCTCAAAGGATATAAAATACAGAATTTTACGTAAACACTTACGAACGATAACTTGTTATTGCAAGCGTTTTATGGAAAAAACTAACGTATAGTATTAAAAGTTATGTGTAAGCGCCTTATTGGTATTTTTTACGTACATGGTAAACGACAATGAAACACTGAGAGTGATACACATCTCACTTCTGACTTCTATAGATTGTAATATGTCACCCGCTCACTCGCGACTCGCGAGTCAGTAGTAACTCAGTGTGTCAGTCTCAGTCTCCCTCTCTCACTCACTGCTCAGTCGTCTTGCAAGCGACGCGTCGCGTGGAAAGAGCACAGAGCCAAATAATGTTTCAGATCCAAATGATCGGTTTGAAACGTTGTTGCTGATCCAATCTTTAGAATCACTTCAATGATCCGGATCAGTGAGTCGGTTCCGTAAAGAGTAACACACGCCTAATCCATAAATCCCAATGAAAATGATAGTTTTTCTTAATAAACTACGCATCATCATTACGAAGCAAAAATAAAAGTTCTTACCTATACCAACCAAACAGTCGTCTTTTTTATTACTCAAAGTTGAACCTAACACGGTATTGTAATTTCCCAAGGGATCCTGTCGTTATGATGACGTCGGTAATGGCCCAGCCTCATGATTTAAGTAATTTATAGCTCAAGGGTATTGATGCTGAGTAAATAAGGATATTATGACGGTAGTCCAATTTTCTTTAATAGGGAAATTATATATTTTGTGTTGTACTTTTTCCTCGTCCCTTGTGAAAAAAGGTTGTTGCAAGTTTTTGTTTTACAATGGGTGCTTCCTTATGTTTTTAATTATTTATTTAAATATGGAAGACTTACAGCTTAAAAACTTAATAAAAAGGAAACCATATTCAACAGGAAATCAATTACAAGTCTTCGCGTGTAGAATTAGACTGGAAAATATGTGAGCATACAACAGCAATACGTAATACATGTTTTTCTTGATAATTATTATTATACTAATAATAATAAAGCTTTTTGAATTCCAAAACATAATTTTAACAAGAATAACTAATAAGTAGATGATATGTTACTATGGCAGTAAAGAGTATGACTCCTCTTAGGTGTGGGCCTCCTCCATATGTCTCCATTTGTCTGTTATCTGCTTGCTCCATCCAGCTTTCAAGATTTTTTTATAGCTTCATGTTAAGAACGGAGATGTCACGGGCCTTTAAAATACCTTTGACCAGTTTGATAAGACTACCTCATTCAGATGAAAAGTTGGCAAAACATAAGAAACTGCCCATCACTTTATTATGGCCACCAAATGGTAACTACTTACTTGTATAAGCACCTGTAATAAAGTTTGACCCGTTAAACCCAAGAGATTCGCCGTAGCGTTGCTTACTAATGAAATTTCAATGTCTCATTTCATTTTTTAACGTGCACATCTTTCTACACCGTTCTCACATGTGTAATTTCAACATCAATGATGTAACCATTTTTTTTTGTAATTTTATGTTGATTTAAAAGAGTGTCTGTAGAGTTTATTGACCGTTCTTCTCCATAGGTACCTACTACGCTTTGGAATGGGCAACTAGCTTCATTTTTCTGACTGACTGACCCCTTGACAATTCAAAAGTGCTTTGAGTTTGAGTTTGACTCTAATTTGGCCAGCACCCGTTCCTCACAGCAATATGACAACAGAAATCTATCAACTCAGCCTATCGCAGTCCACTGCTGGACATAGGCCTCTCCCATGCTGCGCCACAACACCCTGTCCTCCGCCTTCCGCATCCAGTCTATCCCAGCCACTTACTCACTTTGTATATGACGACAGAAATACAGGTTAACTATATTTATGACAATCCCCTCACAAAAAACGAATTCAAAGGAGCGTCGTAGAAAAATCTACCTTCATTCATCAAAAATCCTGTCCATCTAAAAGCTTGCCAGTATTTCCCTGAAAATCGCTGTATTTATTTATCTGCGTCTCAAACAGCAAAACATTTGGAGTAAGCTGTACCATTGAACAGGACAATCTTGCCCCGTTCCAACGATAATTGCACTTTTTGCTCCCAAACCCAATTGTAGAGCCTGAAAACATATTCCCCTGAAAATGCAAAGCACTGAAATAGCATGAATAAAATTTGCTCCAATTGTAAGTTTATACTCGAAAAATGAGGCTTTAAAAGGAAAAACGATTTCGGAATGGAGATTACAATGTAAGAAGTTATTTGTGTTGGGCTGTGAAGTAAGCGGGTGATTTGACGTGATTTATTTCGTTTATTTCCCTGCTGATTTTCTACTGTTGTATCGGCCCGAGCTGTACAATAAAGCCATTAATGCTCGGGTCGACAAAACATGGCAAAAAAATAAAATTTACCACGATTGGTCTAGCTGACAGACTAAGGTATACCCTAATCGACCACGTTATTATTTTACCACCCTAAGGGTGTTTGTCCACCGGCACATCAATAAGATCTTAACGAGAACGAGATGACGGCGCCGAAGTAGCGATACATATATTTACTATGGCCGAGTGTCCATCGCACGTCCGAACAAGGGAACCGGACGCCACGTTCGGTTCGAATAATCTCGTTTCTCGTTGACGTCCCGTTGACGGTAGCGGTGGACAAACGCCGTAAGGTTGAATGTCACTTGGACGTCAAAAATCTTTAAGGTCTATTTTTGTTTTGTGACAGACAGTTACAATCTTAGTGAAATTTCAAGTAATTGGAAGTTTTTGTGAAAAGTAAGAAACCAATTAAGAGACCGACTATACATTGGACAACTTACGTAAGAAACGTGACGTAATAAAGGCACCGGTAAAGCAATTAGCAGGGTAACAGACGCTACAATCGAACCGCTGAATTCGAATTGAATAAAAACCGGTGCTTAGATCTTAGTACGGGTTCCTACCGACTAATTACCGTTTTCTACCAACTGCCTTACTCTGTGGTGGTGGGGGACATACGTAGGTACATTCTAAGCGTAGAAGTATATAAGTAAATTGGGCTCTTTTTGACTGCTACCTGTGGAGAAAATTAGGTACCTATATAAGATAGTATTATACCTACCCTACCTACATACAGAAATAAATTATTCTAACTTAACAGACAGCTGTCCTGCTGAGGAGTTTATTGTGCCTCTTCGTCCCAGCAAAAAGCACTAGGAAGTGGAGGTGGAAAGGCGGCGTTTTGTGGGACTGTCTTATGTCATTTTTACGTTCAAAAAGTGCAGGTTCTCACCCTAATTTGAATAAATTACATTTTTATATTCATTCTGGTATTGCCCGCTAATTTCCTAGCCACCTCTATGCAAAACAAGTATGATTTTATCTCGTATATATATGAACTGGCACATTGCCCGGTGTTGTGGGGCTGCTGCATCACAGCCTGTGCCCTACATTACAAGTATCATGTATAATTTATGTTAAAACAAGAAAATTCTCGCGGACGAAGTCGCGGACAGAGGCTAGTTAAAGATGGCGGTGATCAATAACCATAATTGTTGAGAGGTATTTTATGGATCGAAAAGATAACACATATTGAAAGATATATTCGTAATGTCAAGGCAGGAATGAAAACCAAAAAGAATGTTATAAAAAATAAGATTCAGAGAAAACCTCCTTTAACATCCTCCCTTTTTCGACAATCTTTATCGTATAAGTCCCACCATTCCTGAAATTAGTTCCAGTCTAGGTTTATGCACAGGCTTAGTCAAAATATCAGCACATTGGTATTCTGTAGGAACATACTTCACTTGAAGTTCTTTTTCAGTAACTAATTCCCTAACATAAAAATGTCTAATGGAAATGTGCTTTGTTCGACGATGTAGCTCTGGGTTTTGTGAAAGCTTTATAGCAGCATCGTTATCGACTTGTAACGTAGGGACTTCTATCAAAGTAGTAATTTCATTGAAAAGTCTCTTCAGCCAAACAATATCACGAGCCGCTTCACTAGCCGCAACAGGTTCTGCTTCGGTACTTGAAATAGCTACAGAAGTCTGTTTACGACTTGCCCAAGAGATTACTCCTCCTGCATACATGCATAAGATTCCAGAAGTAGAGTATCCTGTATCAAAATCTCCACCATGATCAGAATCACTAAAGCATTCTAAGATTCCAGTTTTGTATCCTTTTTTGTATACAATTGCTGTATCTGGGGTTCCCTGAATGTAACGAAGTATACGTTTAACCTTGTTAACATCTTCTAAAGAGGGATTTGTAATTTTTCTGGATACGACACTAATAGCGTATGATATGTCAGGTCTAGTACCTGTCATTAAATAAGCTAGCGCACCAACGGCTTCACGATAAGGAAATTTAATCTCATCCTCCTTTACTGAGCATGGTTGTGCTCCTTTGATGATTGGAGTACTAACGGCTTTACACTCACTCATTCCAAAGCGTTCCAGTATCCTTTTAGCATAGTGTTTCTGAGAAACTTTGATGGAACCATCGTTGTTGTTGAAGATTTCCAAACCCAGAAAGTAAGAGGCTTGTTTTGTGGTTATCTTGAACTTCCGTTTCAATTCTCCCAAAAAAAATCAGATTCCTTTGGGTTCGTCGAAGCTATTAGACCGTCATCAACATAGAGTCCAAGAATTATTTTGTTGTTTAGTCGGTTTCTCACGAACAAACATGGATCTATATCACATTGTTTGAATCCTAAAACTTTCAAATAATCAACAATACATTTGTTCCAACATCTTGGAGCTTGTTTGAGACCATATAAACTTCTCTTCAACTTACATACTTTAGTCGTATCATCAATGTATACTTCTTGTTGATTCATATAGATATCTTCATCTAATGAACCATTCAAAAATGCAGTTGCTACATCAAATTGTCTGAGGATTAATCCTTCATTTGCAGCGATGCTAAGAATCGATCTTATTGTGGCCATTCTAGCAACAGGACTAAATGTGTCACTATAATCAACTCCTTTCTTTTGTGTGTAACCTCTTGCCACTAATCTTGCCTTATATTTGTCAAGGCTTCCATCAGCATTGGTTTTCACTTTGAACACCCACTTACAAGAAATCAGTTTTCTGTCTTTTGGTTTATCCACCAAAATCCAAGTTTTATTCTCTTTCAGAGATTTTAGTTCATTATCCATTGCTTTTACCCATTCCGCTTTCTGAGGACTTTTCATTGCTTCTTTGTATGATTTGAGTTCATCAAAATCACTAACAATAGTAGACATAATAAAATCTTCAAATCGTTGTGGTGGTCGCAATGTCGATCTATTTCTTAGTATCCTTGTCACAGAATTTTCTTGTTCGTCATCATCACCATCATCTAAATCAACATCTGATGATTCAGGCGTAATATAGGACTCATTAGATTCTTCTTCATTTCTACTAGGTTCATCCGATATTGTAGGCAGATTGGGAATTGTTTCTTCAAATCTCGCAGCATTATTTGTTTGAGGCACATCTGAAATAGTTGCGTCTTGTAAAATATCCTCCCTTGCATCTAACATTGGATGATTTTATCTAGTTTTAGGTAAATGAACCTCCATCTCAACCATTGGATTTATTTCTTTTGTTTCAGAGACATCTGACTCCAATCTAATAGATCTGATGACTGACTCGTTAAATATTACGTCTCTTGACCGAATCAATGTTGGATTCGATTTATTGTCTAAGCTCAGTAACCGATAACCATCATCACCATCATAACCAATGAGAATCGTTTATCATTTCAACAAGTTTATCCTTTACTTCAGACTTGTGCTTGATGAAGTAAACATGACGATACTTACTGAAATCATCTTTAAATAAAACAAAATAACGAATTTTTTTAAATGAATTGGGAAATGGACCACATACATCAGTGTGAATGATCTCTCCTGGTACTTTAGCTCGCTCTCTTGTTCCAAATTTATATCTATGTGTTTTACCAAATACACATCCTGTACATAATTTAGAATCGAGTCGTACTTTTATACCAAGTTCCTTTTCAATCAATTCTTTCACGTGTCTTTTATTCTGATGAGCAAATCTTTCGTGATAGAGTTGTAAAATATTTTTTGTTGACAATGAGTTCAATTCAGGAGATGAATTTATAATAGTCTTTACATTTAATTTGTAGAGTCCTCCATTCTTGACTCTTGTGCCAATTAAATTTATTTTTCCATCAACTGTCAATTGACAAAATTCTCTTTCAGATGTGAAGACACTTTGCTCAAGTTTATCTTGAGCAGCAAGTACGGAAAACAAGTTTTTCTTTATTGCTGGAACATACCATACATCACACAGTCTAATGTTTTGTGTCTGACCTCATATGTCAGCTACCAAATCAACTGTACCTTTACCAATAGCTTGAATTGTTGAGCCATTTGCTGTTGTTACTGTTTGATTATTACTGAAATGTTGAAAGCTGGAAAATATTTCATTTCGACAGGTGACATGACTTGTAGCACCATTATCAACAAACCAACTGTCAAGATCTGCTTCAATAATTCTAGCAACGTCATTTGTATCAACTTCCATCAATGACAGGGTCAGATTGGTATTGTTAGCTTGACTTGTCGATGGTGCATGTGTTTTAGGAGGTTTCCCGTCCGATATCCACTTACGATTTTTTTTAATTTTGTGTCCATATAGTCCGCAATATCCACACTTGTTTTTGTTCTTATACTTATTTTGTACAACTAAAGCTTGTGCATTAGTACTTCCAGTATTATATTCTTTAGTCAAAAGTGAACGCTCGTAAGCACATACTTGTGCTGTCAGATTGTCTATATTTCGATCTTTTCTTGACATCAACATCCAACTGGACTTGAAAGAGAAGTAGTTCTCGTCGGGTAAAGTTTCCAAGATCTTGCAGATTAATAATATCTCTGGAAGATCATATTTCGTTTCACCTTTTTGAAGTTCCACTTTCAATTCATGCCATATATTTTTCAGTTTGGATATATGCATTGACATGTCGTGTGAGGGATCTTTTTTATAGCCCAAGAAACGGTAGCATAATGAATAGCTTTTGTCTTCAGATGTTCCATTGAACAAAGTGTGCAATTCATCCCAAACCTGTCTGGCTGTTGAGAATCTCATGACCTTTTGTAAAGTGGCATCCGACATGTTAGCCATCAAAATAAGCATCGACGTACTATCCATCTTATGATATGCTTCTAAAGTAGTTTCATAATTTGCTCTAACGTCTGCAGTTACTGTAGTAGCCGGTTGTTTAGGTTCTATAAGTTTTCCATTTATAGCGTCCAACCCGCCAGGAGTACCCCTTAAAAGCAACAGTACTTTGCAGCGCCATGTTGACCAATTTTCTTTTCCTTCTAAACGACTGATATTAATTTTGCAACTCGTAGTCGAAGTCGCCATTTTGACAGGCCTTCGTTAGAATTGATTTGAAAAAATTGTTTTGTATTTTCTTGCAAATTATTTTTAAAAACTTACTTGCTTCGTTATTCAATCGTTTCCAATGTAAATGAACGCTCTGCTACCATGTTGAGAGGTATTTTATGGATCGAAAAGATAACACATATTACATATTGAAAGATATATTCGTAATGTCAAGGCAGGAATGAAAAACAAAAAGAATGTTATAAAAAGTTAAGATTCAGAGAAAACCTCCTTTAACAATAAGGTGATCTGCCTGTTTGCGGAAAACCATATAAGAAGAAGATAAAGAACCGCTTTTGTCAGAAATTATTTTTAGAACTCATGTATATTCCGACAATTCTAAGACAACGAAATTTGCCCTCTACTATATTCAAAACAACGATGAAATACTTTCGCCAACTTACATCACATAAGCCGGCTTGATCTCCAAGTTTCTACGTAATTATATTAACCGGATTCCGCCGGTTTTCAGCGGTTCTCACTGGTAATCTCCGGTTTATACAGTCTCTAGAGTTTTGTAGCTATATTTGTTTTAATTTTATGACTTACTCAAGGTTGACGTGATGCCCGTTTTTACATGTTTTGTAGAAAATGTCGAAGTAATTATGGAATCTTTACTTTTATCTACATATATAATATGCTTATTACAAATTAAAGTCGCTTTTCGTGTCCGTGTGGCCGCGTTGTTCTTCTAAAGTACGCAACGGATCTTGATGCTGTTTTCACCATAATTTAGAGAATTAAAAAAATATATGTAATTATTAGACACAGATATAATAAAGAAATCTCGATGTTTTGTCAAGTCGTAAAAATCAAACAAGTAGGTGCGGGTCGCTAGTTACAATAAATGGCTGTTTAGCCGCAGGGCTAGGTAAAGGTTTTTCTAAATTTGTGCGAGCTCCCATATAAGGGCTCCCACACAAAACTGCGAATTCCCATCGTATTGCAAAAATCTGCGAGCCCGCTGAACGCAGCTCTAGAATGGTTCCTGCAATGCAGCGTCGTATCGCGTCGCATCGCAGTTTTGTGTGCGAGTCATAAAACAAGTATTCCCACGAACAGCAATACAAATATTTTTATTCAATTTATATTTAAAATAAATATATAAATTATTATTATTTATTATTAATTTAAATATTATGGACATTTGATATGTTTATCGCGTGGCAGAATTAATATCTAGGTACCTATTAAGCTTCTGGCAACGTGAACTCATTCTATTTCCATCAAAACTTTAATATCTGAGTTACGTGGTAGGCCTTTTTTAACCCCCGACGGAAAAAGAGGGGTGTTATAAGTTTAACGTGTGTGTATGTCTGTGGCATCGTAGCTCCCAAACAGCTGAACTGATTTGTTTTTTTTTAAAGAACGAGAGTGTAGGTACTTAGCTAAAAAAAAACAAAAAGAAGATTAATTTTAAATTTAACTTTTATCTTTGGAAACGTTAATTTATTTTCGATTATTGTGCAAAGGAGTTGCCCGATGGAATTATCCACCGGCAAAAACGACGAACTTCTAAACAAACTTTCATCCCCTATTTACTTCAAGTCCTCCAGACCGTATTTCGGCCACGGCTGCCAATCTCAAAGGAGACCAGCCTTCGGCGCAGGAGATATTATAGTGCACAAGTGCGTGCGCAGACACAGCTGCGCTCTCTCTTCCTTCACTTTCATAGTCCGATGGGGGGACGGCAATCCGACACGGCCGGAGAGAGATCGGGCGCAGGACCAACGCGCAACGGCTTAACGTGCTTTCCGAGGCACGGGGGTATCACACTGCCAACTTCCAAACTCCGGACTGTTACTAAAAAAATCCTAATGGAAAAACTCAGTAACACTTTGCCCGACCTGGGAATAGAACCCAGGACCCCACGCTCAACACTCACGCTTGCAACCACGAGATCAATGGGGCAGTTTAGGGGATGCATTTTTAAATGTCCTTCCTTTGTTACCTTAGTCCTTACTTTAGTTATGAAAGCAACACTTTTCTACTTATTCTTCTTTTTTACTAATGAGGAATTTATAAATTCTAGGCCAAATGGGAAAGTTGCGTGACATGAAAATTTAATTTGACATTTTTATTTTAAGCAATTGACATTTGTAATTTAGTTTCTTTGGTTGACATTTAAAAGTTGATATTTAGACAATTTGTATTCTAAATACTTTTCTTTGACATTTGTAATTTGATATGTAGACAATTCTTGATTTCGTTTTTTTTTTACATTGGAATTAATTTATATTGTTTAAATTGATTAAATTAGAATCATAATTATAGTTTATTTGTTACAAAATCTGTAAAATACCATATTGCAGGCAAATAAATGAATCTATCCATCTGTCTCTTGTGAAAAATTTTATGCTTCTAGAATTTTCTATTATTATTATTATTATTATTATTTTTTACGTCTCTTGAGATTTCTCGGGATCCCGGACCTTTGGAAGGCATACGAGGGGCCGAAGCCAACTCGCAGAGGCCCGTTAGACGTTATTAATGAAATGAGGCACCGACCGGCGATTATCCCTGTTCGGACTATACAAGTGCACCCAAGGACAACCCCTGGTTGGTGTACGACTATGGCAGGATATGGAAACAAAGATATTGGAATATGGATTTGGGTAGCTTATGTGGACTCTGCTTAACTAGGACTGTGGAATGACTATGGCCCCTGCCTGACCAATGTTTTATATAAAATACACAGATAAAATGGTAGGGGGTGACTTGCACACTCAATACTGGGCCCCCGAAAACGGTCGCTAGCACATAGTGCCGTAGCTACAAAGGGGCAACATGTCCTAAGGTGCTTTTGAGGAATGGAGAGGTAACCCACGGCTATCAGGACAATCCCGGAAGAACGGTCAAGGTCCCTACCAGCATCTTACTGGAATACTTCTTTCCTCCGAGCACGTTTGCTCTTGCGAATCTCCACTCTAGCCGGCCAATAAAGGCAAGAAAGAGGTTGGAGCTCTGTTCCTCGTCATTGTTCACTCCAGCCGGCCAATAAAGGCAAGCCAGAGGTGAGGCACAAGACTTCTCCCGGGAGATAGGGTACGTGGGGTCGCTACTGACCAACAGCTCGCCACATGCTGCCCTGCGGATTTCTGTATCTCTTGGTCTGGCTCCTCACCCTAGACCCGTTTCGGCAAAGTAAACTCTACCGGTACAGACGTAGTGTTCAGGAGCGCGCAAGGCCCACCACGACGTCAAGGTAGAGATACGGCGGTGGGGATACTATTAATATTTTATTTTTATCTTAGTAACATATCTCGGGATCATGAGGTCCCGGAACTTTGGAAGAGGTCCCTGACCTTTGGAAGAGGTCCCAGACCTTTGGAAGTTATTATTATTTACTTTTTTTTCATTAGGTATATAATAATAATAATAATAAATCATTTTATTTCGGACAACTAAAAAGATCCATAAATTGTTAGTAACAGGTTTGGACTTAAAACACTATTGTTAGTAACTTAAACTAAAGACGAATTCATGAGAAGACCACCCATCAACTTAACAACGAGAAATGGAAACAAGGGGAATAAGTCTTCTCACAAATTGCCTTATTATTGCAGAGGAAGTGTCTGCCGCCACAGCTTTCAGGATGCTATTGTGACTGCCTCTTATTCTGCTCAGAAGTGAGGCCATTTTTTTGCGGATGATGGCATGAAATCTGTCGGTATGGGTTACTGCGAACATTTCTGACGCACTACAAAAGCGAGGCAGTCGCAACAGCATCCTAAAAACATTATTATATTGGACGCGTAGAACATCCAGCGACCTTTTCGAGTAGTTTACCCAAAGATTACCGGTGTAGAAACTCTGACACATACACATACATAACATCACGCCTGTATTCCCCGAAGGGTTAGGCAGAGGTGTACCTATAGCACACCCACATTTCGCCAGTTATGTTTAAGTCCCATGTAATAGGAGGCGAGCCTATTGCAAACTCTGACAATACGCTTTAAAAAGCGTAATCTTAACTTGGTCAGTACACCGAGCAAATCTTCGTGCCAACATATTACCCCTGACCACCAGAGCCCTACGCTCCCTCTCAATGTCACCAGGGTCACTGAGGTCGTCGGTAAGAAAATGCCCAAGATATTTAAATTTAGTGACCTTACGTATCAGTGTACCGTTTATGGCAAGTTTGAATGTACTTTTCCGGGACCTACCCACGACCCCAAAGACCATGTATTCACATTTTTTGGCATTATAGACCAGTCCATGTGCAGCAACGTAGGTCTCACATACATTTAGCAACTCCAAGATCGCCCCCGGCGACGGGCCCAGCAGCACCATGTCATCCGCATAACTGATGTTGTTGCAACTAACACCATTTACCCTGCATCCGACTCGCATGCTGCTGAGCTCGGCAATGAGATCATTAACATATAGATTGAAGAGCCGGGGAGACGACAAACCACCCTGCCTCACCCCGCACTCCAACCCATATGATTCCGAGAGCGCATTAGACCATTTAACTCGGTTAGTCTGGCTAAGATACCAAAACTGCATCACACTGAGCAGTTCCTCCGGTATACCCCTACTCCTCAATTTACTCCAAAGCACGTCATAAGAAACGAGATCGAAAGCCTTGGAGAGATCAAGGAAGCAAGCGTACACGTCTTACGGTCAGTGTAGTATTTGACAGTATGCTTGACACTTAGGATACCACTTTCGGTTGATAGTCCAGGACAAAACCCAAACTGTGCATCATGTAACTTAACATATTTTGCCAAATAAGAGTCAAGCATACTGTCCAACAAGAGAGATCGGGCGATAGTTGCTTATGTCCGAGATGTCTCCTGTCCTATTCTTCACGATGGGCACAACAATGGTCTTGATTAAATCTGCCGGTAAATATGAATGGCTGAGACACATCGTATAGAACAAGGACAGGACCCTCGGCATATGCACGCCCGCATATTTTAAATGTTCTATGCTTAGCCCATCATGCCCAGGGGATTTGCCCCTTCTCATACTATTTATCACCGACCTTACTTGCTTCGTGGTGAAGCGTAATAGCGGCTCCTCCCCCCGGACATGAGACACAAAGCCAATTTCAGACACTGAGGGGCCAAGTGGAGACCTTACTTTGAAATAGTCTCTAAATAAAGTAGCAATGTCCCCATGCTCAGTAACCCCTCCCACTTCCGCCGCGAGGCCAGGCCTAGCCTTTAACTTAGTAGTGGACTTCCAAAATGCACAGAAATTATTTGTAGCTCGTTGTTCTGCTATTATGTCCATTTTGATTTGATCTTGCCTATTTTGACAGTATTTTAGCCTGCCTTTAAAAATTTTACGCGTCTCGTACATTTGATCATAAAAAGTCCCAGAAGTTGGTCGAATCTAAGCCTGGCCTCTTGGTGAGCGTCTCGAACATGTTTGTTCCACCCACATAACGAATTACCCCGCTTACGTCTCTGGTGTATTTCATGAGATTTCCTCGCTGCCTCACAAAGGATATCTACAATATTCCTGTATAGCTTATCAAGGACAAGTTTGTGATCATCCAAGTTGCATGAGCCATGACTGCACACCACAAACTCCTGTGGGAAGTCTATCTCCCGCAGTTTATCAGAACACATCCTATGATAATCGTCGACTTCTGTTTTATTTCTGACACCCCAAACAACAGAACTGTGGGGTGCAGCCCCGGTCGTCAACTTTGGTCTTCTTGTTGTCCCTATTATTTAAGTAAATAGTGATCTAATTAGATAGATAAAGATTTTAGGATATTGGTTAATATAATGAAACACCGGTTGTACAATGACAAGTGAAGTATATATTGACCACAGATAATAAAAGTACACAGACAACATGATTTGCGGTTAACTTAATTTAACATCCTCCCTTTAAGCGCAAACCCATGACTCTTGAGCATTTGTTAATCTTCATTTGTGAAGTGGATTTTGTCAGGATGTCAGCTACCATACTCTCAGTACCAACATATTTTACTTCTATCTCGTTCATAGCAACTTTCTCTCGAAGAAAATGATATCTGATATCAATATGTTTGCTGCGGGCACAGTAGGATTCTGTACCTGCAAATTTAATTGCACTCTGATTATCACAGTATATAACAGTGTGTGATGTGCCTGTATCACAGTGCAACTCAGACTCCAAATATCTAAGCCACATTGCCTCTTGTGTAGCGGTTGCAAGTGACATATACTCTGCCTCCATGGTTGATAAGGCAACAGTGCTCTGTCGTTTTGAACACCATGAAATTGCTGCACCCTGAAACATAAAAGTGTAGCCAGAGCAAGACCTCCGACTATTAATATCTGAAGCCCAATCAGAATCGCAGTAGCCAAAAACCCTTTTGTCTTCTTGGTTTTGACTAAATATCAATTTATAATCCTTAGTTCCTTTTATGTAACGTAGTACTCTCTTAAGTGCTAGCCAGTGTTGTTGCTCTGGTTTGTTATTGAAGCTACTTAGTTTGTTCACTATGAAACATATGTCTGGCCTAGTTCCTTGAGATAAATATAATAAGCTTCCAATAGCCTCTTGATATGGTATGTCTGTTAGTATATTCCTTTCATTTTCTGTACTAATCAATTTAACATTAGGATCACATGGCGTATGAATTAGGTTACAATTACTCATTTTGAATCTTTGTAGGATTTTTTCAATATAGACAGACTGATCAATGCTAATTGCATTTCTTGCTAAGTTTTGTTCAATCCCCCAACCAATAAAATGATGTACATAGCCAAGTTCTTTCATATCAAATTTACATTTCAAATGTTGTTTAATTTCTTTTCCTGTTTCTTCATTATTATAGAACAATAACAGGTCATCGACATATATGAGTATAAATAGAATAATTCCATCATAAGTTTTATGACATATACATGGGTCAACAGATGTACTTTTCAGTCCCAATTCCTTTAACACAGATGTATGTTTCAGATTCCACTGTCTGCTTGCCTGCTTCAAACCATAAATGGATTTATTTAATATACAAACTTCTTCTCCATATTCATAAGATGGTGGTTAAAGCATGTATATTTCTGTGTCAATATCGCCTTGTAGGAAAGCGGTAACTGCATCCATTTGTTCAATAAATAAATTGTACTTGACAGCCAATGCTAATAAATACCTGATTGAAGTATGACGAACTTCCGGAGCAAATATCTCATCATACTCAATCCCCTTCTTCTGGATAAATCCTTTAATGACCAGTCTTGCTTTATATCGTACAACTTCACCATCAGAATTAGTTTTAATTTTGTAGACCCATTTACACGGAATGGCTCTCTTGCCTTGCGGTAGAGTAACTAATGTCCAAGTATTGTTTTTCAGGAATGACTCATATTCATTATTCATAGCATCTTTCCACTCTTTTGCATTCAAGCCTGAAAGAGCTTCTTCCATAGTGTCTGGCTCTCTAGCAAATAAAGCTATTGCTTGTTTTGACTCATTCAAGCATTCACATAAGTAGGTATTATGTTTATTATTCCTTGGTCTCAGCATTATTTTACGAGATGATACATCACTTATTTTTCTATCTGGTATGTACTCATCATCAGCATTATCAGTGTGGTAGCTACCATCATCATCAGATGATTCCTCTTTCTTTGTATTCTCTGGACTCGGAGTCTCAGGTGTGTCAGTTGAAGACTCACTGCGACTATCATCTGTTTGAGATGATTCTTCAGAAGCATTTTTCTGCAATTGAGATAGTGGCACAATAACGCTGTTATTTTTAATTGTATGCTCAATAAATATTGCATCTCTACTTTTGTATATTTGTTTCTTATTTTTATCATAAAACCTGTACCCTTTTGTGTACTCACAATACCCAACAAATAACATACTGACTGCTTTAGAGTCCCATTTTTGCCTCTTTACTTTGGGCACATGAACCATGGCATCACATCCGAAAATTCTCATATTTTTAATATTTGGCTTCTTACCTGACCACTTTTCATACGGTGTCATGTAGTCCAGGGCTTTGGTTGGTGAACGGTTAATAATGTAAGCAGCTGTAGATACTGCTTCAGCCCAAAACGGTTTTACCAAACTGGAATTCAGAATTAAACATTTAGCTCTTTCCACAAGTATATGATTCATTCGTTCCGCTAACCCATTCTGTTCTGGGGTGTACGGGTTGGTGGTTTGATGTTGTATGCCAAATTTTTCTAATAATATTTTAAATTCTTTATTTATATATTATTTTCCGTTGTCAGATCTAAGTACTTTAATTCTTTTTTCAGTCTCATTTTCTACTAAGTTTTTGAATTCTTTAAACTTTTCTAAAGTATCAGATTTATTTTTCATAAAATTGACATACACTTTTCTGCTATAGTCATCTATAAAAGTGGCATAATATTTGGCACCTCCTAAAGAGCTAGTCTCCATCGGACCACATAGATCAGTGTGAATTAATTGGAGAGGTTCACAGGCCCTAGTACCAACATTTTTAAAAGATAGTCTATTCATTTTACCTTCCATACATATTGTGCAAATCTGGAATTCTTTTTTGGATAATTCTACCCCGTCTGCACTGCTCTCTATTTTCTGTAAGTCTGTGAAGTTGAGGTGGCCCATCCTCTAATGCCAGAATTTTATATCATTCTCATCTACTGTTGACAACAATGCTGGTGTTTCAGAAAAATCTTTCAATACATACATATTATTATATTGCAAAGCGGTCAAAATTATTTTTTTATTTTGGTAAATTTTACAGTAGTCTTTCTCAAAATCAACTTCACACCCATTTTTTGTCATCTGGCTTACAGAAAGTAAATTAGTTGTCAAAGAAGGTACATACAGCACATTTCTTACTTGAATAGTCTGGGGTCTGCCTTCAGAGTCTCTTATTTTCAAATTCACATTACCACATCCTTCTACTGCTACAGTCTTGTTGTCTGCCACCTTTATATTATTTACTATTGTAGGAGAAACATCGTACATCTATTTTCTCTCTCTACACATATGCTGCGACGCTACAGATTCAATATACCATCTGGTCTTGTCCAATGTTTCTGCAATTGAAAAAGCGGCATAATATCCATTATTTTTTGGGTTATTATCTGATTCAGTGGATTTCCTTTTTTGAAAGTAGCAGTTTTTACTGAAATGGCCATATTTGTTACAATTGTAACAACGTGGGCCTTTCTTTTGGTTGTTATCGGTTGAATCTTTTTGAGACTTTGACATATTTTGGGATTTTTTAGACTTAATATAATAGGCTGAAGAATCTGTCACTTTTACATCCTGTAGCAGCTTTTTTTTACAAAATCGGCAGTAATTGACACACTTGAGCTTTCAATAGCCATGATCATCGGTTTGTAGACATCAGGGAGTCCAGCGAGCAGCAAAGTACCAAGCCACTCGTCTCCTACTACAAAATTAATATTTCTGAGCTTATGAGCTGTTGTCATTACTTTATTAATGTAATCCTCAACACTTGAACTGCTATCCAAAGTGGTTGTAATCAGATCACGTAGCAAACCTACTTTTCTACTGAGCCCGGAGTCATCAAATATCTGTTCTAACTTTAATCATACCTGTTTAGCCGTAGTCGCCTCCTGAACATGGACATAGTTAATCGGATCGATTAGAAGTATTATTTTTGACCTTGCTTTAACATCCTTTTTTCTGTCTCGCACATAGTCTGCACTGGGTTCGATTGTGTCCCATAAATCTTCATGCTCCAAGTAATTTTTGACGGCAAACTTCCATGTAGGATAATTCTCCCTGCCCATCAGCTTCTCAATTGTACGAATAGATATTTGTGAAGCCATGATTTACAGTTGAGCTGAAAAAATGGAATTCCTACGCAGCGTGGTTCCACACTTTTTTTTTGAGCAAATTTTATCAATTTTATCAAATTTACAAAAACTTATCAGCTCAACATAAAATAATTCTGGCGGATGTGCATTAAAATCGCCCATTATATATATGTTTTCAACATCATAAGTCGCAATTATTGCACTTACCTCACTTAGGACCTCAGTGAACAAAGGCAGGTTTTCCGGTGAGTTTGTAGGCATATAAATAGAAAATACAATAATAGTGCGACTACCAGAGACAGCTTTAATTGCAACTAACCGAGAGCTATTACAAGATATTACCGAGACAGATTCAAAAACACCCTTTCTCCAGAGAATAGCCACTCCTCCATACGGCTGCCCCCTTAGGAGCCCTTCTGATGTGTCTACAGCAGACCTACCAGTGAATTCAAATTCAGGGCTTATAGTTCCTAACATTGAGATATCATGAGGTAACAGCCAAGTCTCCTGCAGGCAGATCAAATTGGACCATTCACATATTTTTCTTATGTTATCACCTGATCTTTTTGCAGATTTACAATTAAAGCTAGTTAATTTTACATTATTTTGACAATCCATACTGAATTTTAATCTAACTAACTGTATGAGCCTCTCTATTTGTCCGGTACATAAAGTGTACATACCGTCTAAAAGTAATACCGTCAGGCCACATCTGATCATTTAAAAACAAGTCCACCTTGTGTTTAGATACATATAGTTTGTAAGCATTATACTTTTTATAGGACTTGAATTTTAGCTTTTTTAAAGATACACTTTCGTTAGTCTTACTTTTTATGTAACTAATAATTTCATCGTTAGAGGCCTCCGTATTCACATTCGATATTAATAACGGGACTTTAATATCTGCCGCACGGAATTTACTGCTCGGTACAATAGACGCACGACCTTTTTGGCTTGCAAATGTATAGGTTTTCGAACGCGAACGCTTATTTTGCACAAATTTCCACTCATTATTACTCGGTTGACTCGCCACTATTTTAGAGACAACCTTATCACAATTTTCTATCGATGGCATACTCTCACATTGCACTGTTGATTGCTGGAGATCGCTGGAAGCCTTGACCGCCGTAGCGGCGTCGGCGGGCGCACTGGCGCTGGTCACCCGCTTGTCAGAGGTGGGGGAATTGACAGGCGTGTGCGCACAGGTAGCCGGACCCGATTCACTAACTGTCTTGTACGAAACCGCGGTGCTTGTTGTGGCCTCCACGCGCTCTAATATACATATAAATTATATTTTTAAATATTATAATATAGAAAACATAAAAACATTTAAAAATATAAAAAATAGTAGCCCATCGGTATCGGGAACAGGGTCCAAGCTACCGGCGGTCAGGGCTCCAGAAAGAGAAACCTCCTAACAATGAGAGCTGTGTCCAGAAGTACCGCCTTCTGAATCAAGCCCTTGATCCAGCTGCCCAACGAGAGCCTCATTAGGTGTTGGTCGAGGCTCTTGGCTTTTAAGCCATTGGTTGTCATGACTATAGGCACAATGATCGCTGAGTCCACGTCCCATATGTCGACAACCTCGCAAGCCAAGTCAAGATACTTGATTTGTTTATCTTTCTCGGCTTTCATGAGGTTCCCGTCATGCGGTATCGTTATGTCAACGATCATTGCGCGCCGCTCTCTTCGATCCACCACCACTATATCAGACTTATTGGAAAAAATAGTCCTGTCAGTGATGATGGATCGAACCCAGTAAAATGTGATATTTCCATTTTCGAGAACTGGGTCGGGCACATACCTGTAGTACGGCACTTCCGATTCCACAAAGCTGTATTTCAGAGCAAGTTGTTGATCGATAATCCTGGCTACAAGGTTGTGTCTATGCAAGTATTCTTCGTTAGCTAGACGAGAACACCCAGAGTCAATTTGTCTAATTGATTCCCCCGGACAGTGGCATGCCCGACAGATGTCAACCGTGCCGTCTTTCACAATAAATCTCCGGTAATTGTTCGTCATCATAACTTTGTCCATAATTGCACAGACAAAACTTTCAGTTTCCCCAAAGAGGTCACCGAAACGTAGCCAGGCTGCGGATGCTTTTAAATCTACATCGGGTCCATGTAGGGCCTGCAAAAATCATCCGTGAAGCTCCTTACTCTGCCATACCTCCATGCGATTATTAGTGTCAAGCACTACTGGTTTGCGCCAGTTCTCTTTAGCCAAGGAGAGCGGGGTGAGGCCCTTGTCCACCGCGACCACATCTCGATGTATCCCCACGTTGGCTTCTAGGAAATATTTTCCCTGAGATTGCATATCTCGCGATTGTGGAGGGTCTTAGCATTTAAAAAGAAATATTATTATAATTTTTCTGGTTCTAGAACCAGCGGTTTTAGTTGTGTGTTATCTGCCAGACACTAATCCAAAAATTGTTTCATAAAACTGAAACATTTTTTAACTTTCAATCTACTAGCGAAGATAGCAAATCAAATCAAAAGTAATTTATTAAAATTAGGCTGAGAATCAGCACTTTTCGAATGTCAAAATTACATAAGGCAGTGCTCTAAAAACGCCCGCCCATCACCAATTCCTAGTGCTTTAGCTGGGCAGAAGAAGTGGCGCAACAAATTCCCCAGCTTCCAGCTGTCTATTCAGTTAGAAAAAAAACTTGATTCTATGGTATGCAAATTAATTAACATACAAGACACAAAACATTAAATTAAATTATAATTATGTCAGCTAGCCACGCTAATATACCTGACTATAACTATCTTGATAGCTTTAAAACGTTGCCGTTTCTTTCACCCTCTGCGTGAAAGAGAAAGCAAACACTCTTACTTTTAGCTTAGTATGCCATTTTTCTATCCATTATAATAATTATCGCAAGTTTCCAGTTCAGCGCTGACTAACTAACCGTTTAGATTCTGCACCCGAGCACCCCTGGATAATATTAAGTATCTACGTAGTTTTATTACTACTACTAGCTTTTGCCCGCGGCTCCGCCTTCGTAGAATGTCGGAAATTATCCCACGGGGTCGTACTACCGGGATAAAAGTATCCTATATCCTAACCCAGGTCCACCCATGTGCTAAATTACATGCAAATCCGTTCAGCCGTTTTATCGTAAAAGCGTAACATACAAACGAACTCCTCACTTTCGCATTTATTTATTTATTTAACCATTTATGTACACACATATACAGATAGGAAGAAAGGAACAGAAAAAAACGTACAAAAGTGATGCTTATTTCTAAAGAAATCTCTTCCAGCATACCTGCTATAGTAGAGTATATTGAAAGAGATGTAGACAACGTGTAAAAGTACATAAAATTGAAAACAATTTATAATATTAGTTAGGATTTAGGATAACACTGGGAAGATAAGTATCCTACATATACGGTTTTTGATTTAATCTAAACATTAAAAGTTTGGGCCACTTCTACAAAAAAAAAAAAAACTCACTTTTTTTTACTCTCATCAGATTTTAGGCTAATAATTATGTTATTAGCAACTATTAAATACGAAAAACAAAACAACGACTCAATTCAAAATCTGAATACAACACAATCCCGATTCCCGAGGCCTTTGCAGAGTGGGACAAAAACGGCTGATACTAAATAATAATAATATATTTATTATTATTATTATTTATTTATTTCAGAGAATCTCCATACCATAATATCACAAAAAAAACAAAACATACAAACATAAAATGTTAGTGTGTTAGTAATAAAAATTGTACCTAAAAGTATGTTAGTATTGTTAGTACCTATACCTAACGAAGCCTATGGCTGTCCCTATCCACTGACTCTGGAAAGGACACTCAAAACGGACAGCAATCACATTCAGAATGCTGTTGCTGCTGCTTCGTAGACGGTGCAGCAAGGAGTTTGCTTTCTAGCGTATGATGGCTTGAAAGCCATCCGTACGCGCTTCAGCAAACATACCACCATAAAAGCATTAATATGCTGGGTGCGCAGGGCTGTGTAGGTTCGCTGCGTATGTTTCACCCACTGGCCACTCGAGTAAAACGACTGGCAGAACGCCTTAAGGCCCTACCTTGAAAATAAATAATTGGCGTGGCTTATTTCCTCCGCACGCGGGGAGTGGCGGTTCTATCTTCCGTGGTCGGTCGCCACGTCACCGCTACAAACTTATCTGAACCTGAACCACTGGCCAAAAGAGGAATTAACAAAATTACTGACCGGAATTCAAAAAGGTTCCTTAGCATGGGCTTTCGCTAAGCATTATTCTTGTCACTGTCACACAAGTGTCAATCTAAAATTGCAAGATAAAGACGAAAAATATCTAAGAAAAATATGCGTGCTAAGTAACATTAATTTGTCTCGGTCTATGAAATTTTCGCACTATGCATCTATGGAGTAGACAAATAATACAAAATATTTTTAATCAATATCCAAAAAAAAAAATTTGTTACTTATAATATGAAATTATAAATAGTTAATTAATCTTCTTTATTTATATAAAATGGATGTTGGTATATATGAGATTGATAAACTCCAACACCGTTTCACCGATCACCATACACTGGCTTGGTAAATGACAATTAAAATATTTTTTTCATTTACTTATTATTATATACATGCCGTCAATAACGCAATACTCTTAACTTTTCCATCGTGTCCTACTTTTCACGAAAATTTATGTTCACCTTACTAAAAGAGGACACTACTTGTTCAGTTTTCTCTTTCAAGACCGACTTTTCTGTGCTTGTAAGCATTCCATTTAAACTATAAAGTGCATAGTAATTCCATGAAATAAAATCAATAGATAAAATATTTTCCGGCATAAGGTAGGTATATTAAAAAAGTAAAAACGAAATTACTATTTATGCCAAGCTCTATGTTAGCTTAATAGCTCTTTGTACATCAACTAAAATTATGATGGAAGTTATTCACATTTTCTTCAAGATCGATTCGTATGGTAATCTGTATAATGTATGACCTAATTACATGACATAATAATTTTAGAAATTAAGTTACGTTACTCCGGTTATACGAAAACCGAAACCGATGTTATTTTGTTAATAGTACTAAAAAGTTATAAACAAGACATAGGTCTTGTTTATAACTTTTTAATTTAGATTTTTGTCATAGTTGGGTTTTTTGATTTTAACTTTGTTTTTTATTTCAATTATTGTGGGGCTAGAGATCAGTGAGAGTAGGTAGCAAATGGAATTTGATAACAATAATTTGCTAAGCAGCCTTCATAACATTCAACAGAAGGATGTTTAGAGTTATTGAAAACAGTCTGAGTGAAACACAATTGTTTTGATCTTATTTCGGGTTTACATAGTTATAGATATCCAATATATTTTCAGAAAGTACTCTTTAAGACCTTTTATTAAATACCAAACACGATATATATATATTTTCCCCGGTAACTTTTCACATCCGCTATTAGCTGCCATGTTGAATTTTATGTGACGTCATGTAGCATATAACCCGCGGGACAACATGACGCTTCCAACGATATCTCGTTTGTCCAAATATGACGAGGAGTTATGAGGAAACAGATAAACATATATAAATACATAGCCTGTAAAATCAATACCGTCCTTTGGCTTTGCCGTAGTCGGGTAAGAATTCACCTTTTTTCACAATTCAAATGCGACTCCATTCATTTTTGTGCTATATCACTCGTAGTGACAGTACTTGACATATTGAAGTATTTTTGACGTATTTCAAACCAAAAAATGAATAATTGATATTAGCCTATTTTTTTAAGTAAACGATTATTATAAGTTGTAGGTATAAAAACAGACGTTCTTCTCTAGAAAATAGAATGCTTAGGTACCCAACATTACTTTGCAAGGCGAGAATAGATTGTTGCTGGTAATGTTTTAGTGAAGGCGGTGATCATTCGAGTCACTATTATCATCATCTTATTGCTATTGAATGAGTTCATTGATTGCCCTGTGCAGACAGCAGATACTCCTAACGTTGAAGGTACTGTTCAGTTTTGGTTTTTTATTTCTTTCCATTTTCATAAATAATTTGAATGTCGTCACGAAATAATAATAGAAAAATAATATTATATTGTTCACAGTCACAAAAATACACACACACAGAGTCTAAATACCTATTCAACACTAATTGTATTAAATAATTACCTTGACTTGCTAAGCTACTAACATTTTCTGCAAACACAATTATTTAAATCACGTAAATTAGATCGCACCGATTTGCAAAAACATTACATAGATTCATCCTCAAACAGCCCCACCGGGCGACTGATTTAAGAACGAATAAGAGTGACGGCATTAGTTTTGATATGCAAAAGAAGGGATGGCGATAATGTGTGTGTGCTTGGAATAAAACAACGTATGTGCCAAAACAAAATGCCGTCTTTTTTAAATAAAAACTATTATTAAAACTAAAACTGCTTTACTTAAACTTGAATACGCTTATTCTCTATGTTTTATAGTAAACTCCAATGAATAACTCATAAGCGCGCCCTAATACTCAAAAAAACATAAACATAGATAGAACTTTGCATTTTTTTTGTATCGAGAAAATTTCATTGAATCGTGTATTCCTTTTATAGGATGCTAGGAAATATAGTCATAAAACATACACTAAATCGTTAAATACCTATTCCATATACTTAAAAAGGTACACTAAAAAGAAAAGCACACTTTTTTCAATATATCACCTTAAACAATGTTATCTTCACCTCGTTGGTGCAACGTGCGAACCTGCGAGCGAGCATATATACGTACCTAGAATTTCTTGAAACAAACTCCGCTAAACTAAGCTAACTGCTAACCTGTTTGCACAATGTTGTCAAAAAAAAATATCCGGATACTGTCGGATAAAAGATATAACCGAATTTCGGTCTGTATATGAAAACGGAACTGATTTATTCTACAACACTAGCTTTCGAGACGGATTTGTTTCCTGAAGAAATTGCTCTCACTGAGACGTAACGCCAGATCTAGTCGTCCTGTGCAATGTGACGCCGTGGCTTGTATGATATTTATATAAACGAAGCTGTTCACGTACAGTACGTTAATTAACTAAGGGCGTTCCCTAACCAGTAATAATATTGCGTGTAAGATAACAAACGTAGGAACTGAGGTAGTGAACTCTACTGGTCTATCGCCATATCTACATTGTGTACGTATTACGTATTAAGGCTCCCGCAGAAAGGCGCGACACGACGTGACGGTGCAACGCAATTCTAGTAGAAAAAATTCCATGTAGTTTTCATAGAAATTGTTCTACTAGAGTCGCGTCACGCCTGGCTGCGGGAGCCTTTACTGGTTAAAGGAAACGCCCTTCGTCAATTAACTTACTCTATACATGGTTTTCTTTTAAACTGGGACATTAAGGGGAAATCGTAATTCTTAGGAGACATGAGGAAATGTCTTACAAGTAATTAATTCAATATAGATAGTGTTCGAACGCGCGTACGTGTGAATGCGTGTTTGTGTATATATGGAGGGTAAACTCTGGAACAACTGCTCGTATTTGAAACATTATTTCACTATTTGAAAGGTACGTTATTGCAGATGGACATAGGCTATAAATTATTAAAATATATACAAAAACAAAGTACTTAATAATACTAATGAAATAATATCATTCATAAAATGCTTTTAAAAATATAACACGGATCATTGTAATCATTTTCATTATGGAAAATGATAATAATGGACTACATTGAATTAATTATTACATAAGCTTAAGTGGCTGTTACGTTGATTAAATATTATAATGTGCGTGACGTAAAGCCAGTTGGACAGAGGTGGACAAATGACACTAAAGTATAGCTACCAAAGATTGTAATATTTAGGTAAAGTCAGTTGTCTATTAATTACAGGCATGAACGAAAATTAGTAGAAAAATAATAATATTTACAGAGAAAATTGATACATCATCATCATCAGCCTTTTTGCGTGGCTTTTTGCGTGTGCTGGGTAGTTGTTGTACCGTTTCTTCTTTCTAATAGGAAGCGGTGAAGGGCAGGCGTTTTGGGGGACTGTCTTATGTCATTTTGACGTTCAGAAAATGCAGATTCTCAGCCTAATTTGAATATATGATTTTTACTTTAATTTGATTTCTCCCTACTTCAAGGCATACGCCTCCTTTGACGTCACTTTCTTCTACTTTGCGTTATTATTTTCCTAATGATCCATATTTAAAGATTAGTACTTGCTTGAAATTTATTTTATTAAAGTTACATAACGCAAATTATGATATTAATATCAGTAATGCACAAACTAAGCATAGCTTCTTGACGTCAAATTGTTGACATTGACATCTATCCCTAAATTAAAATAATACACAAACATTTATATCTATCTTGAATGGACAGCTAAGTAATTGGTAATATTTCTGCAGTATTATTCGAACCTCTGAACAAAACGGTACGAACAACGTAGAACAAACGAACGAAATTCAACGAACAAATCAATTAATTGAACGATTATAACTAATCAAGCCGATAGTTCAAAGTGCTGACAATATTGACTCTTTAACTGTAAAATTAATTTCACTGACAGTCCAGAAGTCATTTAATATTGACATATTAAAAGGAAAAAAACAATATGAAAATTAAAGTCAATAGTAAAAAGACGAAGGATACCTTCTATACATTGGTGCCTCTAAATTGGCTGTTGAGGGTTTTCAATCTATCATGCATCTACCGCAAAGGGAGTCAACTGAAAGTGTCATGGTCGCTGACGAGGAGTATCATCTACGTTTTGATTTTCGGATTTGTGAATTTCTTCTTCTTACTCAACAAGATTGAAAGGTTGGATATCATCAGAAACAATACGAATTTTACGTTTTCTGACACCATTCAAATGTCCTATTGGATCGGATATTTTGAATACACTATCGACTTGATCTATGTTTACAAATATGGAAGAGATCTCCTCTTGAAGTATTTCAAATGCTTCGAACATGTCGATCAGATTTTGGGCATGACTTACTATGATGAAATACGGAGAATTATTCTAAGAACTGTAAAATTTTGTGTGATTATTTTTACTGTGGCTTCGATTATTGACTATGCCAGCTGGATCGATAGCTTCGGCTGGTTTGTTCCGACTTTGTACGCTTTGGATTATTTTTATTTCTTTCTGAATATGCTAACGGTGCTTGATGGTTTGTCTCATGTTATACAATTGGAATATCGTCTAAAATTGATGAAAGATCTTCTTCAGGTAAGTACATTTTCTTAAGTTTTTATCGTTGCTCACCAGTACTTATTTAACCCGCTTTCCTAATCACTTCTAGAGCGAACGTTTTTAAATCATCAATTGCCGATTTTATTACTATTGTATTGTATGTGATAGGTATTTACAACTGGGTATTTCCTTCTCCGTATTTCTATTTTAATTAACATTGAAATTTTGTCTGAAGATAAATCAGTATCTAAAGCAGAACTGTCGAACCACTTCTATTAAAAAATCTTGCTTTTCAACAGGGCTACTATACCTCACCCAATAGTACGATATCCATTTATGACGACTATAACAAAACCTCGGCTTTGAGAACAGAGACTGGAAACATCCGTTTAGAATCTTTGAAAACCCTCAGCCATGGCCGGTTCATCGAAGTCATTGGATTCAATCGATGTTATCTTCTTCTGCTTGAGCAAACCGATTACATCAACTCCAAGTTTGGCTTTCGGGTGAGCAACTTTAATTTAATTGTGTCACTGATTCAGATTCGGTTTAAACTCTTAACAGGTTCCACCGCAAGAAAAGCAAATATTTTAATGCAAAGTTTTATAGCATAAACTTAATAATATCTTAAAAGTCTCATCAATACTCGTTCTCATTTTTCAGGATTTAATATATTGCATAAATCTTCTCGTCAATATGATCAACTTGTTGAACGTGGCCATCAGATTTTTCACTGGATCAATGGTAAGATTTTATAATCCAAAAAAGATTACCCTCTTTATGAGCTACAAAAAGCTAGATTGCGCATTTTTCAAAAAGACGCCTCTAAAACCTTTCACAGTTTCCAAGTATTAATGCTGTATTTCTACTCCTGCAGGTAGGACCTAATGGCGTGTGCCGCTTACCATCAATGTCCAGCTTCATCAGAATGATGAATTGGGCAATGGTAGCTGTCATCAAGGTGTATCGGTGTGAGAGTACTTACAGGCAGAGTGAGAGAATTCTGGAGATCATCGATATTTTGCTTGTTACTAAGAATAATTGTGAGTATTTTTATATTGGTAAATTGCTTTACAAGTACAATAATATTTTCGTTCATCTAATGAACTTATCTAAAAGCCTTTTGTTTTCTATATCGTTCTGATCTGCCTAATATCTTTTTCTCGCGGATGTCAAGTGGTTGTAGTTGTTTTCATTGTATTATTAAATATTTACAATCCTCCCCTGTCAGCTTTCATATTACCTTCTCGCTTTTAATTTAAATAATTATGCACACAATTAACCCATCTTTTCTTTGGTTTCCATCCCTCGTTACAGCATATACATCACCCATCACTCTCTTATTCATTTCTTCAATCAACAAATGAACAATTTAAAAAAAACACTGAATTAAGAATAATCTTTACCTTGTTCACAGCTGCCAGCCTGACGACGACACTGGTTAACTTTCGCAACCTGCTGATCACCAGACCTATCAAGTTTCACGCCATTCGTTTCTTTACTATTGAGTATACCTTCCTGGTTTCTCTAGCCTCTGCTGTGGTCACTTATACCATTATTTTGCTACAGAGCATGAAATAATGATGGACGTTAAAAACTATATGTTTCCGGTGTGATTAGACTGCACAGCATAAAGTCGCGTTTTTTGGAACTAAGTTCCTTATCGCACGGTATACTGTCCACACTTGGCGAATGAGTGCTAGACTGGAAAAATGAGTAACATTTTGACCGTCACGAGACTTTTACTATAGAAGTTTACAAGCGTATTTATAGCTCAGGGGAATAGAATCAAAACTGGTAATGCCCTTGGAAAAAAATATACGGTAATAAAAAAAAACTATTATTTTTGTACCCAACGCTTTACTACCACGTACTAATTTGAAGTAAATGGCAAGCAACTGTCAATTACAATGATATCATAATAACCATGCCTGACCTAAAACCGAACAGACCGAATTTAACCTATCTATTCAAAATTAGGTAAAACACAAAGAGCTCTATAAAAAGAATCGTATGAGCGGCCATTACTGTTTTGTTTTAAAAGAAGCACTCCTATTGGTTTAAATTGGACGTAGCCAACTTTGATAATCAATTCAAAGGGGCGAAACCAAGTTGGATTCTAAAACTATTTTATTTTATTTAAAATAACTAACAACTGAGCCACGTTTGATGCTAAATGGATTTTTGAGGTATAATGTAGTCCTAAAATTATAAAATTTGCCATTAAAAATACGTTTTTGAAAATTGGTGGACGCAACTAGTTTTGATTCTATACCCCTGAGGTATATTATTGTAGTATATTTGTGCGGGATGCGCGACAGCAGATTTTTTTTTCATTTGTTTACTTGCAAACGTTGTTAATTTATTTCATTGCGCCTTTTATATAAAATATAATATACAGCGAATGGAACTTCGTTCCAACCGGATGTCCACGACACCTTTCGACTTTTTCTTTCGATGAGTAAGTGCTGTGTATATATCAAAGTACCTTTTTGCATCGTTTACGCACCTGATCTTTTTTTTAAGAACAAATTACGTAATAGATTTTGTATGGTTGTTTTAGAATTCATACCAGACACTTCTTTTCAGTGTGTTATTAATTATATAAAATGATGTCATATTCGTTGACTATAGCTGCCTAGTTTTACCTTTAGCAACAAAATATTTATTGTGCTGCATATAATACTTAAATAGCATAAAACAAAGTCGCTTTTCATGTCTATCTGTGTGACCGCTTCCATCTTCTAAACTGGATGAAATTCACCATTATCTAGAGCGTTTATTCCGAAAGGTTGGGTTATTCCGTATAGCCACCCCAAAAAATCCACCCTAAGGTGGATGCCCGGAAACGCATGTCCGAGAATCCACGCAAGAACTAGTTGGATAAACGGAATTTATAGGCTATAGGCTGGATTCTCGGACATGCTTTTCCGGGTATCCGCCTTAGGGTGGATTTTTGGGATGTATAAACGAAATAACCGTGAAGGTTTATGTATAGTTATTTATACATTAATATTAAACTATCATACTAAGAAATGTCGTTGTTTAGTCAAGTCGTAACAACTGTGCGAAGCAGGGACGGGTCGCTAGGTTGTAATATGTATTCCACTTATTCTGAGTATATAATTATTTCTATCGTAATTTGGCCAAGCAAATTACCCTAGAAATAGCTGTTACATTACACACTAATTCGGGTTATACACAGGTGACTATAGCCGCACGATTTTTGCCGCACCGCTATTATCGACTGTCTAAATGCCATTTAGACCCGAATTGGTAATTCGGCTGGCCGCAGGTTACTAAAATCGCAAGTTCCAAAGTATGTTTCGACTTTTGTCGTGCGGCGACGGGTGACTAAAATCGACCTTGAAAATGCTGTCGCAGGCGATCGCTCGCCGCATTGAGATATTTAGGGTTGTAAGGATATTTATAAAGAACAAATCAGATTGGTTGCCAAAAGTATAATGTCTATATTTAATACGAAACAAGTAAAATGACATAAAACGCTAATCAAGCATTAACTTGATACATAATTATAACGGAGCATACATACACAATAGTGTAAAGAAGAGCATACACTTCAAATCCGGTAATTAAGAAAAAAAAAAAAAACATTAACTTGTTTTATTTTTTGTTTTCACAATACAGTCAGAATACAAATAGTTTAGTTCGGTTTTTGTGAACAATATCAATTTTATTATTCTTTTTTAAAATTTTAACATTACACCCCAAATCTTCTACAACAGTAAATGGACCATCAAATAAAGGATCTAATTTCTGACCAGTTTCATTTTGAATCAATATCAAATCATCTTTATTATATTGAGTTCGGTTCAATTTTTTTTTTTTTTTTTTTACGATTACATTTTCTTAATATTAAATTATTTCTAGCATCTTTACTAACTAACTGAAGCTTATACTTAAGAGTATTACAATAATTTTCTGGATTATATAGCGGTTCAACATCATTATATATTCTAGAAGGAATAATACATGGCCTACCAAATACAAGTTCAAACGGCTGGTAATTTGTTGCTGAGTGGACAGTGGTATTATAACTAAAACACCAATAAGCTAACCAATGTGACCAAGTTTTTGGATTATTGTTGCATTGAATTCTGAGAAAAGCTCCTAAATTTTTGTGTGTATTTTCTAACGAACCAATAGATTGGTGATGGTACGCAGTTGATGATATTGTATCAATGTTTAAAAGCTTACAAACCTGTTCCATTGTTGATGACATAAATTCAGCACCTCGATCAGTTGCTAATATTTTTGGTAGTCCAAATCTAACAATAAAGTTATCTACTAAAGCTTTACTTACAGTTACAGTGTCCTTAGTTCTAAGTGGATATGCTTCCACAAATTGACTTAGCTCGCACTGGAGACTCAGTATGTATACATTACCTTCATAATCTTGAGGCAATGGCCCTACAATATCTAAAAATATTTTTTCAAAAGCATAAGATGCTGTAGTTGTTATACACATGGGTTCCTTAATAGGCTTACCATGCTTCATCTTTTGACATTTCTCACATTTTGATATAAAATCCTTTACATCCGTTTCAAGACCTGGCCAGTAAAATTGTCGTTTAACGTTATTTATCATTCTGCGCACACCAGCATGTCCACTGGTTGGCAGTTAATGAAAGTCATGTAAAATAAATTTAATATTTTCATCATTAGTATTCTCTTGACTCCTCTTAAAACATGGAATCGTGGTCCGGACCAAGTTTTCATTGATTCAATTTCTTGACTTAAGTCTTTAAGAAAGCTAGCATTATTTACATCTTTTATTATGCATATCTCGTTTATATTTAATTTCTTACAAAATTTACTCAATATAGACACAAATTCGGCTCGCGTAAAATGTGAATGATAATCGAGATTTATGTATAAATTCTTTCTTTTTTCTTCATATGCAAAACATTTTTCTTTTAAGGATATCCTATTTTTATTATTAAATTTATTTAAATCTTCACCTTTTATTAAAATCATTTCTACAGAATCATTTGGTTTCTTTAATATTTCCGCAACCCTTGGCTGATCAGACCTTGTGTCTGCGGATCTATTAAACAAATCTGTATTACTTGCATCATTCATATCATTCATCCTCTTCTTTTGAGCTCTTGTTAATACAGTCACTACATCATTATTCATACTCTTCAGTTCATCCAATGTTATCACAATCCTAGATAATGCATCCGCAGCGACATTTGTTTTTCCTTTCACATACACTATTTCATAGTCATATGCTTCTAGAGTTAATCTATATTTTAATAGACGACTTGAAGGATCTTTTATCCCAAATAAATATATTAAAGGTTTATGGTCTGTTTCTATGACGAATTTTCTACCGTACAAGTATGGTCTAAAATACTTGACTGACCACACTATGGCTAACAATTCCTTTTGAATTGTTGGGTAATTTCTCTCTGCTTTGTTTAATGGACGACTTGCATACGCAAAAGGTTTCATATTTTTATTACATAAAACAGAACCAACAGCTTCAGTTTTTAATACAAATTTACTTTTATCTGAGAAATCTGGGTATTGTAAAATTGGTGGATTAGTCATTGAATGTTTTAAATTTTCAAAAGTTATTTGGCAACTTTCTGACCAAATAAAAGGTTCATTTCTTCTGCACAATTTGTTTAATGGCACTGTAATTTCCGCAAATGAAGGTATACATTTTCTACAATAATTGCAAAAGGCAACAAAACGTTTAACCTCGTCTGAGTTTTTGGGTATTGGATAATTTTTTAAGACTTTAATTTTTTCTGGATCTGGCAAGACACCTTGCGCAGAAACAACGTGCCCAAGATATAATAGTTCTTTTTTCAAAAATTGACATTCTTCGGGATTTAATTTTAAATTTACCTTCCTCAGTCTTTCAAATATGTCTATTAGATTACGATTATGGGACTCTAAATTACGACCAAAAATAATTAAATCGTCTAAATAAACGAAACATTTGTCAAAAGTTAAACCAGACATTGCTACCGTCATTACTCTACTGAAAGCACTTGGCGAAATCGTTAATCCCATTGGCAGACGTTTCATCTGAAACTGACCTGAATTAGTACAAAATGCTGTGCATTTTCTGCTTTCCGGATTTAATGAAACTTGATAGTAACCAGAATGTAAATCTAGATGGCTGAATAAAACAGCTCCTGAAAGAGAATCTAAGATTTCAGTAATATTTGATAGAGGAAACCTATCATGCTGTATTTTTTCATTTAGTTTTCGATAATCAACTACCAAACGCCACTTCCTTTCATTATTGTCGTCACTTTTCTTGGGTACTAGTAAAACTGGACTAGACCATTCACTTTGTGTTTCTTCTATAATATCATTATTTATCATAGTTTCAATTTGTTTATTTAATTCTTGTTTCAATTTTTGTGGTAGTCTATAAGGTTTTGTATAAATAGGATTAGTATTAGGTTTTAGCGTTATTGTTTGTTCATAAATATTCGTTACCGATAGTTTATCGTTTGGTAAGTGAAAAATATCGGAATATTTTTTGCAAATGTCTTCAATAGACGTTTTCTCTTCGGAATGAAGATGTTGTAGTTTCCTTAGTCTTTTTAAAATCTGAGCTCTACTTGCATCAGCATTATGTTTATCGAATGTATAGCATTCATATTCTGATAACGGTTGCACAACCGGAGTAAAGAAGGAACACGAACATGCTTTTCACTTACATTTAATATTTTTAACGGTATTTTACATTTATTTTCTCTAACAATAGCCTCAGCTAAAAACAAATCATTCCCTAATTCACTTGCACAAACAACACAATCTTCTTTTAAACTTGAATTTAAATTTACATAGTGAAGAGACTCACTTCGTGCCGGAATAGTCAAAACTTCTGAATTGCATTCTGTTATACCAAATATTTTAGTGCTAATTTCCTTTTCATTTATAATAGGTCTTTACCTATGAAATTGCCGTTTTGTATGAAAAAATTTAAACGATTTTTTTTCATGAATTTTTTATTTGTATTAATCGAAGTAATCACCCATGCAATCAATGCATCTTTGCCATCGCAGTGGCAGTTTATTGATGCCCTTCTTAAAGAAATCAGCTGGACGGGAGGCAACAAATTCTTCAAAGGCATTTTGTACTGCCTCTCGGGTATTAAATTTTTTTCCCGCCAAGAAGTTATCCAAATTCTGGAAAAAGTAGTAGTCTGTAGGCGCAAGGTCTGGTGAGTAGGGCGGATGACGGAGAGCTTCCAACCCCAGTTCTTGCAACTTGGAGACCGTCTGCTGTGCAGTATGAGGTCGCGCGTTGTCGTGCAGGAGCAGCGGAGACGAGCGATTGACCAATGCTGGTTGGAGATGCGCCAGCTTCTCCATCATTGTGTTCAGTTCTTCACAGTACACATCTGCAGTAATGCTCACCCCGTTTGGTAAGAAGCTGTGATGAATCACACCGGCGCTAGACCACCAAACAGTGACCATCACTTTTCTAGGGGTAAGTTTTCGTTTAGGGCATTGTTTAGGTGCTGAACCAGGATCCAACCAACTTGCTGAGCGCTTACGGTTATCAAACAGAATCCATTTTTCATCGCAGGTAACAATGCGGTTCAAAATTCCTTCATTTGTGTGTCTGTTGAGCAGTGCAAGGCACGTCTCGACGCGTACTTCGCGCTGGCGATCATTGAGTTCGTGGGGCACCCATTTGTCAAGCTTTTTTACCTTGCCAATTTGACGCAAATGGACCAATATTGTTTTGACGCTAACGTCGAAAGCTGCTGCTAATTCAGCCGTAGATTGTGTATCATCAGCTTCCACAATCGCCTTTAATTCGTCATTGTCGACCAAAGTCTTCGGACGACCGCGAGGTTCATTTTTCAGGTCGAAATTTCCAGAACGGAAGCGAGCAAACCAATAACAGGTGGTGCGTTGGTTTGTAGTGTTAGCTCCGTAAACGTCGTTGATGTTGCGTGCCGCTTGTGCCGCGTTGCTGCCACGACGGTACTCATATTCCATAATTACTCGAATTTTTAACGTATCCATGATGACGAAAAAGATTGAAATGCGATGAAAATGTAACACTAATCAATAAAGAAATGACTACTTTTAGAAAAAAAAATCCATGTTTTTAAAATAAAATTAATTTGAAATTAGAATTCTTAGCCAAACAAAAATTATTTTGATTTGAAATGGCCAGTACTGCAGAACGGCAATTTCATAGGTAAAGACCTCATATTTAAAGTCAATACACTAGTCTGTAAATTGATATTTGACGAGTATTCACTTAAAAAGTCTAAACCGATAATTCCGTCGGCCTTGATAGGGTTATTAAACACGTGAAACTTATGTAGAAATACTTCACCCGTCGGTGATGACAATGCAAGACAAACTTGACCTAGTGAACGTATTTGTCCAGCTTTGCCCTTTACTAAAATATTTTTTCCGAAAATTGATATATCTGGTGGTAAACATTATTTCCGTACAACTGACAAAGAAGCTCCCGTATCCAACAGCCAATAATATTGATTATTATCTAAATTAAATGAAACTAATTTTGTTTGTCCATTAAAAGCTAATATGTCTGGGTTGGTCACGAAAAAACTTATCAGCCTGGTCTACCCCTGGGGTTGTCTGGGCTTGGGTGCTATTATCACGCACCTATTTGATGACTGACGTCCTTGTGCAGCTCGTCCTCGATGTCCTTGATTTCTATGACCATTAAAATAATTGCTATATATACCTCTCTTTCCTCTTTCGTAAGAAGAGGACTTACCAGAATAGTACATGACATTGCCGTTGCTTGTACTCGCATTCGGCGGCAGGAAACACTCCTCATCCTTAGCTGCCTGGATAGCGTCCTTCAGTAGGGTATAATTACGAGCTGCAACTATAGTGCTAAGTTTTGAATTTTTCAAACCCTCTGAAAATTTTCTGATTGCTAATTTTTCATTTAATGGCTTCAGAATATCATATTTATTACACTCGCCATCTTCTTGAGTAATTGTCAAGTCCGAGAATAGTTTTTCGATTTCAGAAGCATATTCATCAATCGAACGGTGACCTTGTGTAACATTTTAAAGTCACGATTGAATTGCCGTAAATGACTTTTTCGTTAAAAGATGCATGCGCATGTCCTTGACAAGTTCTAAAACAGATGTATACTTTGAAGCCATTTGTAACTTCGCGTTTTCCGAAAGTCTACTTTTCAAAATAAATTTAATTAATAATTCTATATCCGTTCCGTTAATCATATCTGAATACATCTCAATACCGTCTATTAATCGTTTCGTCACATTTTCCGTATCGTCCATAACAGGCAACAAATTACAAGCAGTTTTCAATCGAAATCCATTTTGACAGACTCGGTTTTAGGAAAAGTACATAAAGTTTTAATACTTTCATAGAGTTTTCTTATATTTTGTAAAATTTCTGTCGCAGATGAAATAATCTGCGGGTCCTCCTTAGACTTTAAAAGTAAAAATAATTCTTTGCATTTATCATAAATATTTGTCGCTTCATTTATTTTAATTTCAATAGTTTTACCTAAATATCTAGACTTTCCCTTTTTTACTAAATATTTTCTTATATTCTCTCTTAAAACATAATTGTCAATTAATGTATCAATCATACTCTCAAACCATGGTAGGTATTACATTCTTGGTTAATTATTCTATAATCAAGCACTTTAGCTCACGTAACTCGATACTTAGTCGCAAAATTGAAACGTTCGGCATTCTTTCGCCGTGCAACTAGTAACTTAACGCTTTTGTTTTGACATCTTTACATAGAATTATGAAATACTGGAATATCTAAATAACTATTCTATTTTTAGTCTTTAGTGTTACTTATTTTTAAGATTATTTTATTGTCCTTATTTACTCATTTTAGCACTCGCGAGAGATTTAACCGCACATACGACACTCACTTTTAACATAGTTTATGCTGGTTACTCACGGTTCCTTAGGCTGAAGTTTCGGCGTTATTGTGTCCTCCCTTCAAAGTGGCTTCGTTGCTACCCGCAAAGTTTTGGGTGATGAATACCTCTTCTTTTTCGACCGTTGATCGGCACATCTTCTATGGTTATTCCGATAAAGTACAGTTTGGTATGGTGATTATACTTTAAACTTGCAATTTACACTGCCGAAACCCATGGACAGCCCTAGGCAGGGTCGCCATGAGATGTTTAGGGTTGTAAGGATATTTATAAAGAACAAATCAGATTGCATACATACACAATAGTGTAAAGAAGAGCATACACTTCAGCATGAAGGTCGACATTTTGATGCAAAATGAAAGATAGATAGATAAATCATTTATTCAGTGCACACAAAAGACATAGCACAACACATAAAATCACAATAAATGATAGCAAATAACACGAATACACCTGACGCTCATATGCTGCTGGATCCCTGCAGTGACATACGGACGTCAAGCAGACGAGATAAATTGGTGTCGTGACAAAGTGTTATGCGCAGAGTGAAATTATGTGAGTACCCGCAACTTAAATTATGTATTTTACAGTCAAATGAAATATTCAGATTTTTATCGACCTGTATAAATAGGGTGGTAATTTGGCTTGTGTGGTGATTTGGTAAGCGACCAGCCGCTAGTGTACATGCCCCATAACGCCCGACTTATGATTCTGTTGTCATAACAATAGGTAGTTCCTGGGCCTATAAAATCTGCTAAATTACTACTAAATATTTAAATTTCAGAGATGACTCTTCGCTCCATACGGACATCTCGGCCGAAAACACGGCACATTGAATCTATGAAGGACTGATATTCCATTTATTTCCGTCCGGGTACAAAAATTAAAGAAAAAAAATGGTTTATTTATCACAGAACTAACACATGCATACAAAAAAAGACTTCTTCGCATACTGACGCTCTGCCTTTGTGCATGCATGTAAATGTAAAAGATTTCCCTGATTAAATTCACATTATAAAATGTTATAAATATAAAAGTGATGCTGGAATGCTTTGACTCTCAAAGCATCCGTTGTTGGTTAAACATTTCAAAGGATTGAGTTTGTGACAAAATTAGCATATTATTAAAATAATAATATTTTTCGATACTATATTTATTGTTGTAAAATTGTGGTAGTTTTTTGACAAATAAGCTGTACTAATTATAATCTTTTACTATATACTCCATTGGTTTAGGTAATTAACTAAAGGTAAACAAATCGTAATAAGGGTTTTTTTATAGATGACACTTTCTTGTTTAAAAATACTTTTAAACCAAATTCCAAATTTAAGATTTATACGATAGTTTTCACTTTTATTAATGTATGTTAAACTTTATTATTTATTCTTATACCACTCTTCATAGATGTAACTGCTTGAGCACAATTTTTTAGTTAGATTTATAAAAATAATATAAAATGTTGTAATCTATCTATTGTAAAGAGCCCTAAAAGACAGGGCATCCAAACCTTTAAAAAATTCAATGAATTAGGTAACGTTGCTAAATTGAAGAGTACAATTGTGACATAGTATGACAAATGAAGTGACAGGTATAACGTTTAAGCGGTTAACCAGACGCCTCTGATAGGTCTCACGTCATTTGCGCGTGCGTTCCGATTTTTTTGAATTGTGATATTACTGCTTGTTTCTTTGTTTTGTTTTTATTATTTAGTTATTGCAACTTTTGTTTCTTATCGTTATTGATTTTTAAATTCGTATTGTTGAAAAATTTGTGAACCTGAGCCTGGTACTAACCGAACCAGCTCTATTATCTCATTTCCATCACTTAATAAAAAAACGCTCCAAAAGAGGAGAGAAACAGATATTGATAAATGGGTTTAAATATGTGTAGAAGAAACATGGCCCAAAGATCCGTTCAAAAAAGTCTTAGTGGAAGAATCTGCGGAAATAATGGATATGTCTGTACCAACTGTGTACAGTGTTATCAAGGAGTGCAAAACATTGTATAGAGTTCAGTCTCCTTCTCCACCGGCAACGAAACCAAGCAAAATTGACAGTTTCGATGATATGGTTTAAGCCGCAATGAGGAGAAAAGTACACATTTTTAATTAAATGCCAACCATTGATCAAATTTTGGAAAGTGTCAATAATGATGACAGACTGTCTAATAAAAAAAAAGATAATTGTGTTGTATAAGTTGATGAAAAAATTAGGCTTTAAATACTACAAACGCAACCGCAAGAGCCGGCATGCTTATAGACAAACCAGACATTACAGTATAGCGTGTAAAGTATTTAAATGAGATTGAAAAATATAGAAGAGAGGGAAATAAACATAATATGGATGAAACATGGGTCAATAAAGGTATGATAACATCATGAATATGTTTTGAAAATAAATATTGTACACTGCTACCATTGATTTCTGCGGGACACACCAAATCTTCAAAATGGCAAGATACCACAATAACATCCTCCGAGAAGCCCACAGGCAGGGTTTGTCTACAGGGTTTAAGAATCCCAGCGGGAAAGGAAAACGCCTTATTTTAGGCCACATTGGTAAATGATAAATCATTTTATTTCTGTAAGTAGGTTGGTACAAACACTTGTACACGTCAATCATAATATTTTAAAACCTAGATGAGGTCGGCGTTTCCTATCTGATTACTCAGAGAAGAAGGCGAAAGAAACTGAGAGGTGGTCTCTTTTTAATTTATTTTTATTTTAGATGGGTTTACTCTTGACTCTAGTCTAGGTCAGAGATGACAGAGACAAAGTCGACGATGGAGTGAGCTTACCCAGAAGAAGCCTGACGACTTACGGTAAGAATATAACTTATAGTCTAGAAATGCCAAGATGATAATTTTAGTTTATTAGATTTTGATACGCATCCTGTATATAAAAATTAAGTTCATCAAGTGGTGGGTGTTGAAGGAGGAGAACTTATATTTCAAGCAACTAAGGCACTGGTGATTGCAATTCAGAAATGAATAAAAAAATGGATCAGCATAATTTTTCAATAACTGGGAAAAGACTCAATTTTCGTGATGGTTATTCCACCCTATATAGTAGAAAACAAAAATAAAGTGCCACAACCTCATCAAGCAAAGCAGATATTCAGAGATGGTTAAACAAAATGCTTTAGAACAAGATGAATTAAAAGCACAACGATAAAAGGTAAAATGTGGAAACCACAAACACCAATCCTACGTTGTAGATGAATTAGTCATGTAATAAAAGAAAAACAGAAAATGTTTAAATTCGACAAAATAATTGATGATACCACTGAACATTTTATTATTAATGTGACAGATAGTTCATCTCCATCCGATTCAGAATAGAGCCTATTCACAAAAGCATTGTCAAAATACGACACAATACTCAATACTTAATTTAACTCAATTATTGATTGCGTATCATAATGTGTTACATAGGTGTTACAAAAAAAAAAATAGTAAGTATAAATCATGGACCCTGTCGGACACACTATAGTTTGTTTGTAGGAGAGAGGAGGAAGAGCGCATAGATATAAGAGACGCGATACAATATAATTTTTAATATAGAATTTCAGTTAGTAAGTATAAATTCACTCAAAACATTGCTGGTTATCATGTGCAAGTTTTGACGTTTTCATATAAAACGTTTAATTATATTATAACCATAACATAACTTCGTTAAGAGTGTGCGTGAATAGGCTTTGGTGAGATTTCGGTATTTATATATGCTTGTAGCTTTGTTCAATAAATAAAATGAAATTAAAATTTGTAATAAAAGGTTTAGCACTTAGGAATCACGTGGTTTTTTTTGTTTACCTTTTTTAACTACATAAACCAACGAAGTATAGTTACTAAGCATTGCGTGAAGAACAATTTTAGCATTATAGAATATTAAGGGTAACTATTTCCCAATATCTAGATAATACTCAATTTAATCTAAAAACTATACCCAAACATCCATTTCACCAATGACGTTACAAAGCTCCGATCGTTAGCAACAAACATTAATTACTTTCGCAATAAAGGAACTAATTTTAAGGAAATTAACCAGACTGTTCAAATAACAATTAATTGTATATGCAATTTAGAGGAGATAGCAATCTCCTGACAATGCGTGCTATGGGGTTATTAATGACTTGCCACACATTATTGTAGTGGATGCGACGGAAGATAGAGGTTACGTTCATAATAACGTTTTCCGTTTTTCGGTTTCGTTCTACTAATCTGTACAGATCTTTAAATCTGACTTGGTTTCCGTACATCGGTTTCGGGTGACCAGTGAAAATCAGCAATTTCCCATAGCACAGCATCATGCTGAGTGGAAGCCGTCTTGTCACAGTCACCATATGCAGCTCACAACTATTTCTGTTGTGAACACTCGTGATTATAGATTTGTTTTGTTCTTTTTAATCGAATTCAAAAAAAAAGAGTAGGTTCTCAATTTGACTGTATTTTTTTTTTATGTGTGTTAGCTCAGAACTTTTTTCTGGGTGAACCGATTTGAATGATTCTTTTTTTTATTTGATAGCTAGTGCTTTACTTGTGGTCCCATTTAAATTTGATTAAGTTCTGACCAGTCGTTTTTGAGTTATCGTTAATATTGCATAGTTTTTCCACTTAGTTTATATTGATGATGTTTTAATAATTTCCTGTCACTGTTATTTATATATCAGGTAGTAGTATACGAATTTGTCTGGGGTAGGTACCACAACTAAAAAGTGAAAAATAAAAACTTTTTTACAAAAAAGGAATCGACTTCCAAAACAAACACAAAAAAACGTGAAAAAAAAATAATTACGGAAGTCGGTGGCTAAAAACGAAAATACAAACAACTTTTTTACAAAAAAACAACCGACTTCCAAAAAAAACACTAAAAGACGTGAAAAATAACTTTAATTTCGGAAGTCGGTGCCTTTGGTTTTGTATTTTCGTGTTTGGCCACCGACTTCCGAAATTAAAGTTATTTTTCACGTCTTTTAGTGTTTTTTTTGGAAGTCGGTTGTTTTTTTGTAAAAAAGTTTTTATTTTTCACTTTTTAGTTGCGGTACCTACCCCACACAAATTCGTTTACCACTACTTGGTGTGTAAATAACAGTGACAGGAAATTATTAACACATCATCCATATAAAATAAGTGGAAAAAATCTGCAGTATTAAGGATAACTCAAAAACTACTGGTCAGACCTTGATCAAATTTAAATGGGACCACATGTGACGCACCACCTATCAAATAAAAAAAGAATCATCCAAATCGGTTCACCCAGAAAAAAGTTATGAGCTAACACACATAACATACAGACGAATTGAGAACCTCCTCCTTTTTGTGAAGTCGGTTAAAAACCAAAGACACCCACTTGCGAAATTAAAGTAATTTTATTTTACGTACATATGCACGTGTCTGTGACAAATAAACCTATTTTTCTTTGTTTCTTTCTTTCTATTCCCGAATCAGAGATTGTTTATAAACACAAAATTAAATGTCACCAACAAATTCGTCTGTCGTTTTTCGACTGCTGAATAAAAGTCTAATCTTAGCTAAGTATCTGTATTTAGACCATAATTATGTGATTTGTTCCGTGCAAAGATCAACCACGCGAGAAACCAATTGATCAGTCACTGTTCCGACATTAAAAGGTTTCCACGGAAAATTATAAATGGGTAAGTACTTGTGGAAAAGGGTTATTATATTATTTAGCAACGTAGGATTTGGAAGCATGCATTATTATTATATTCTGTAACATTTATATATTTATCACAAACACATCGTTGACGTCAAACCAGTACCTATTGTATATACGTAATCGCAACGAAACAAAATTCGGATGTAACCTCCACATCCCGCCTTATCCGTTATTATAACCGTCATTTGGATGGTGCATCGTCACCGTCATACAGAGTGCAATACTCATTAATATTGCATTAGTAGATACGTTGCACAAGACTAGATCATCATCATATACGTTGAGAATCTCTTTGTATCTATGTACCTATCTGTTATTTATGCTCATTATTTGCCATAGCTTCACTCTTTGTGATAGGTACATTATTGATAAAAAATCCGCTTCGGTAAGAATTTAGATTGATTTCTTGTAACCTTTGATGACATTAGTCAATTTAACTTTAACCTGGGTTCAATTACGACTATTGGCCTGGGTCTGGATTCAATCCTCAGGTCAGGCGTTGTGTTATTTGGTTTTTCCATTAGAAATTTTTCACTAGGGTTCGTCAAACAGGGTGAATAGGAACACAGGGATGAATCGGAACGAAATTTTAAAAGGAAATTTAACATTGAAATAATATATAGATAGTTTTTTGCCAAAAAGCACTGTAATGTGTTTACTGTATTATAATTAACGATTAAGTGCCCTTGTTGGCAACAAATTATATTATTTCAATGTAAAAATCCCTTTTAAAGTTTCGTTCCGATTCACCCCTGCGTTCCTATTCACCTCGTTTGACGGTACCTAATAGCAGCCCGGAGTCTGGATTTGTAAACACTTCATAAACGCGAACTGCACCTCTGTCAACCCCTTTGAGAAATACGGACGTGATGATATGATAACTTATATTCCTTTTGGTACGAACAAATGAACTGTTTCCTTCATGTCAATTTGAAATTAATGTCTATTTTCATTTCTCTTTCGTTATTATATTTTTTTTTAATACAAACCTATGGCAACGCTGCTGTAACAATGTACAGAAAGAATTGATTCTTCGTAGTCACCAAGGAAAAGCACTAAGTATTACATTGAATAACCACTAGGAATGCCTTGATCACCACATTTAGCAAGCTTTTTGTTTGTAGGTTTAGCATATAGGTGCTACATTATTAGGTCGGGGAAAAAGTTCTTTCGTATTTTATATACAAATTCAAGACTAAGAGCTCGTGTGGCACCAAATATCTAGCTTTTTTGTATAGCCAGACTTTTTCAAATGGGTCAAAACTGTTTTGTGGTCAACACCTAACTCTTCAGATATGTCGTAACTACTAATATGTCGATCTTGATCCACTTTTTCAAAATTGACATCGTCTTTATCCGTAACAGAGTGACCAGAGCGAGCTGCAACTTTGACATCAAAATTCCCGGACTGAGAACGCTTCAAACAACTTTGTGCTACTCTTACTGACACAACGTTAAATCCATAAACGTCACATGTTTTGTCGCGGCTTATGTCGCATTTTGCCCTTGTTTGTAATAAAACTTCAAAATTTATCGAATTTCTTCGTTAGATTCACTCATTTTGGCGGAAAGAAAAACAGTTATAAAAATGGCGGGAAATCGTTTTTACTTTTTTAAATGTCATCTATTAAGGGCTCATTCACACTTACCACAACCACACCACATCGCAGCGACAAAATGTGGTCAAGCTGTAACCACAGCTTGACGAGTGACTTTTTATACAAATTACCGTCCAACCATGTGTTGTGGTTGTGGTGTGTTTGTGGTAGGTGTGAATGGGTCCTTAATGGATGGTATCAAAACCAGCCAGATACAAATAGTACAGCCAAAGAGATTTTACTACAACTTTATACCTATAAAACTTTTTTACAAAAAAACAACCGACTTCCAAAAAAAACACTAAAAGACGTGAAAAATAACTTTAATTTCGGAAGTCGGTGTCTTTGGTTTTGCATTTTCGTTTTTGGCCACCGACTTCCGAAATTAAAGTTATTTTTCACGTCTTTTAGTGTTTTTTTTGGAAGTCGGTTGTTTTTTTGTAAAAAAGTTTTTATTTTTCACTTTTTAGTTGCGGTACCTACCCCACACAAATTCGTATACCACTAATTGGTGTGTAAATAACAGTGACAGGAAATTATTAACACATCATCCATATAAACTAAGTGGAAAAATTATGCATTATTAAGGATAACTCAAAACCTACTGGTCAGACCTTGATCAAATTTAAATGGGACCACATGTGAAGCACCACCTATCATATAAAAAAATAATCATCCAAATCGGTTCACCCAGAAAAAAGTTCTGAGCTAACACACATAAAAAAAAAAAAAAAAAAAAAAAAACATACAGACGAATTGAGAACCTCCTCCTTTTTGTGAAGTCGGTTAAAAATACGAAAAATCTTTTTCCCCGACCAATCATTTAGCAATAGAATGCCTAATCCTTTGGATATTAAACTCTACTTAGTTACGCAGAGATGACTATCATGCAAATGTTGGCAAAGGGATTTGACTTTACGTTAAACAAAAAACGCTCTCTAGGGAAACACACCAACTTATTTTTTCAATAAAAAAATATATAAACTAGTTACGCCCCGCGGTTTCCGTTAGCCGTAGGAAATATACTTTACGACCTATTCTCAGACTTACCAAATATACACCATAAAAATCGTAAAAAGCCGTTTCGTAGGAGTTCGATAACAAACACTGTGACACAAGATTTTTATATATTAGATAACACGATGAGGATTCGCTAGCATACTCATAAGTTTAAGAACGATAAAAATATGTTTTAAACATCGGCATAAATGATAAATGATTTTATTTCTGTAAGTAGGTTTGTACAAACACTTTTACACGTCAATCATATTTTTAAAACTAGATGAGGTCGGCGTTTCTTATCTGACTACTCTGAGAAGAACATATTATTTTAAGGTGATGCATTTATGTAAATAGAGTGAGCTTGTGGCGATGGGTTTTTACTAATCAAGTTTTTTTATTGGTTCAATACTTGCAAAGCAAAGTATGATTGTACCAATATGTATTTACTAATCTGAGTTGTAATGTAAGACTCATTGTTACATGATCGTGTAAGAATACATAAATATATTTTTTATTTCACCAAAAAATGTCAGCACATTACAATATCAGAGTATATAAGACTTATAACTAGGTCACAATTTCATAAATGACGTTTCAGTAACGTCATTCACTGGTAAATTTTAGACGCTATGTGGCGGCCACCGTTCTTCTAGGAAACCGTACCTTAATTAGGTATTTTGGCATATTTTTTTATAACAGCAAAAAAGAAAAATATTATGCCATTTAAAAAAAAAATAACAACCTTACTAAGAATAGATTTGCTCATTTCAAACTCAAAACTCAAACTCAAAGAATTTATTACAAATAATCCAATTAGGGACAGGGACTTTTGAATTGTCATGGGATCGGTCAGTCAGAAAGATGAAGCTAGTTGCCCATTCCAAAGCATAGTAGGTACCTATGGAGAAGAACGGTCAAGAAACTCTACGGATACTCTTTTAAATCAAAATATGGTTACAAAATATTGGCTACATCATCATTAATGTAGAAAAACTCAAATATTTAGTTAAATTAAAATAAGCCGTGGCAGCTAAGAGATGACCAGTCCCTACTGACGGCGCCCGTTCACGAACCTGACGCATGGATTAGCACCATTCAGCTCAACCATTTTGAAGGGAACTTAATGATCCAACACACACGCGAGACATTTGAGTGAGCATGACAAAGTCTCAGCCGCCAGGGCATATTCAAGTCAATGAAAGATAAACTTAATAAATGGTAGCCTTATACATAGTGCTCACACATGTGCAATTATACAATACTAAAAGATTGAATATAATACAATGCAAAGATATTTTCTACAATCTTCAGCAGCTCCAACGGTAGTTTCGAATGCTAATCAACTAGTTTATTCGCCCTTGTGGAGCAGGACCAGCGTTTAATCAGGATCATTTAACAATAAATATTGTACAAACGGACTCATGAATGAAATTCGTAAATTAGAGTGGGCTTTGGCCTTTGTCTTTCGGCTTTCGTTTCCAGGAAGACCGTACTGTTGCCCTTGTTCACTTGTTTTATTCCCTAAAGGAATAAGAAACATGAATGTCGTTCCTGTTTCTACTTTATTTAGTTATTTTTCTAAGTAAGAACAAAATTTAATATTAAACAGGCAAAATGTAATAATAAGCAGGTACCGTCAAACGGGGTGAATAGGGATGCAGGGGTGAAACGGAACGAAACTTTAAAAGAGATGTTAATATTGAAATAATATACTTATAGTTTGTTGTCAAAAAGGATTCTAATGTGTTTACTATATTATAATTAACAATTAAGTGCCCTTGTTGGCAAAAACCTATATTATTTCAATGTTATAATCCTTTTTAAAGTTTTGTTCCGATTCAGCTCTGCATCCCTATTCACCCCGTTTATGAAAAAATTATGTTATGTTAACAAAGTGCTATTTATAGAGTTTTTTTGTTGTTGGCCTTATAAGTACTATGTCTTAATCGTGACTGTCGTAAATTGCGACCCGCACCCTAATTACGTAATATCCTATCTATCACAATCTGAATCATCTTGAAGCCTATTGCTAATCCATTGCTTCATATGTTCCAAAACATTGTCGGCTCAACAACGTAAATAACGCAATGAATGATGTTGAACTGTCAAAATGAAACCCATTCCTACTGTTAGTGTGTAACGTAATTACACCACAGAACTTCGTCAAAATAAACAAGGTGAGTGTAGCATAGCGACATAATAAACTAGCGCAGCGGCGCACGCCCGCAGAGTGCTCACTTGCTTGCTGGCGACCGAACGATACGGACGTGTGACTTCTGCTGTTGTACAGTAAATTAATGTTTAATTTACCTACTCGAATACTTCCTGTAACATGGTGAACACCAATGTGAGTAAAAGTTACGCTAAGAGGATACAATATTATGGACATCTATCTGCTAAAAAATCAAACTGAAATCACCAATATTTCTGCCTAATGTGTTATTTTATTGTACGTACCTACCTAACGGTAATTTAGAGGTTCATATAATTATATGTTTAATCTGTTTATTATATTATAGAGATGAGGGCTGATAGCCGCGTATTGTAGAAAAAGACATACTAAACTGGGATAAGGGCGGATGATGAGATAGGCCATAGGCGGCATTTTTTTTATTGCACGTTATTTTCATATAGTATACGTCAATTATCCGATACGTCCCTTATCATCCTCATTGGCTATATTTTATTATAAGTATTGCTCATTAAATAAGAGCAGAATTTCGAGCAAATAAGATGATATTAACACGAGAACGAGCAGCCATCGAGAGCCGCCTGATATAACCAGTGATTTTGTTTGATGACGCTCAGAACATGGTAACTATACTTGAAATTACTGTTAATAGGCTCAAAAATAATTAACAGTGTAAGTATAAAATTACTGTACATTATGTCGCCTCCACTAGAGAAGGCAAGTAATTAAAAATTAGCTATTTGTCGAATATAGTGGTGATGGTATTCATAATAAATAGGTATTTGAGCTGAAACACTATAATTATTTTTGAAAATAGAGTCCAATGTGTAGCTCACAGAGTTAGTAAGTTTCGGAAAAAAAAACAAACTAATAAAAATATTAGACAGCTATATGTAAATTATGTTTTAATCAGCCGATTCTGTTCCCACTGCTGGGAAACAGGCCTCCTCTCGGAAACAGGGAGTGGGCCATAATCCATCCCGCGGGCACAGTGCGGGTTGGTTGCGATAAACTAGCATTTCACTGAATTAAACGATAAATTATTAGGTTTTCACTTTCGGCAGATACTTTACCACGTTATCTTCAACAGCAAGCGCGATCACGTCGGACGCGGAAACCGATTTAAAAATGGGATCTCAAAGTTTATACACGCTCATACATAGATGGATAACACTCGCTCATACCAAGGAACCAAGGAACTGGCTCTTAATGACGTTGAGTTGAATTTGAAATACTATTTTAACTCCTCTAGCTCAAAAAGTCCGTCATTACAATGACGGACTTTTTGAGCAAGAGGAGTACCAGAGTACCAGAGCGGGGATAAAATAGCATTTTTTTCTCAAGGGGAAAAAGTTTTTTTTTAATTTTTGTCTGTTACTAAAGAGCCTACAAAACCGAAAGTCTTTATTCTTATGTAAAATAATCATAAATAAAGACTCGACTTATTACTGTTTTATAAAAAAGAAGAAAATTTAGTTTTGGAAATGGAACTTAAAGCGGCGATCTCGTCGCGGTCAGTAGAATCCGTGCATTGCGTTGTGGCTACAGAAGAAACTTAAAAAAGGCACTGGTGAGAAATCTTTAGAATTTTTCTCTAATAAAAAATTGAATTGGTGACCGTAATTTATTTTTAATATAGTATTGGATTATTTTAATTTCTCGCAATCGTAGTGATTAGTAGAGTGTAACACATGGCGATAAAATCAATTATAACTCGGTTTCTATTTACTCCCTCGTATACAATGGGTATTTTTAGCCCCTTGCATAACAATCTACTATTTAACTTCTGTAGTCGCAGTATAAATAAACGTGTACGTTCTGAGAACAATATAGGCAACTACGTACAATACGTATGCGGAGAAACCGATACTTGGAGCTGTTGACTTTTTTTTCTGAGCTTTTGCAAAAAAATATAATTGGCTAAAATTTTGAGGCACCAGTTTGACCCAGGCTGAACCAGTTGATCTGAAATCTTTTACTTAGCTGAAGACACGACTAGTTTGCATACAGTCAGGGAGATTAAATGATAAGCAAATTGACACCCTGCGTTATTTTGCCGTGTCATTAAACTTATACTTTTCTTAGCGTGTCGATGGCAATCTAAATGGACTCGGCCCAGAATTCGGCTACGTGTTTGGCGCCATCACAAACGTCCATCAGTCCACTTATAGGTAATTTTATACAACTGTCAAAAAATTACAGTTCTTTGAATACACGAACAATTTAAGTTGATAGCCAATTTGTAAAACATGATTAATTTCCCAACAATCCCCACAAAAATAATATTCAACATTGTCCATTATAAATTTTTAACCATGTATTTTTAATTTTTAGTTGTTAAGGGCAACTAGAATCAATTAAATTTTCTGTAAATTTTGACTTTCAAAGGTGCCTTTTATGTGCCTATTTGAAATAAATGACTTGACTTTAATTTTTCTCAGACTTTACTTGTAAATTGATTATGGCCAGTGACGTAATTTTTAGGTACAACTGACTCGAATTCCCACCAAACTCCCCAAAATAAACCATACTAAAACAAGTAACAAAATATTCTGAATATAATCCTCACATGCAGTGCCTATAATCTTCTACCCCATATTGTTTAGACGAAGTAATTCTATAAGAGCCTCTTTCCCTTATATTACGTAAAACAAAGTTCCTTCTTCGGGGCTCGGCGTCAAGTGACAATCTGTTTGAATTAGGATTTAGGATAGTGGTCAGTTTGTATTGTTTTCGTTTAAGGCAGGCTGATTAAAAGTTTCCATGTTTTTGTGATTAGAGCTTCCACGAGTGGCGATATGTATGAGTAGTCAGGGAAATTAATCGTAACGAAATTGACAACATACATCAATATTACGTGTTATAACCATTTCATACAACTGTCAAAAAATGGCAGTTGCGATTTGAACATACGGACAATTTAAGTTGGTAGTCAATTTGCTTATTTTTTTTTCTCTGAATGTATATTATTATGTACCTAAATAGGCCAATAATATAGTGGTGCCAATTTTCTTGTCAAAAAAATCTCTAAACTAGACGAAAAATCACCAACATTTTGTTTATTCCTGTCAAATGACGTTTCCCATTCTGAAATTGATTAAAGTGACACAACTTAACTATAATATTATATGACAGCACTAATGTCATTTAGTTATTCAATTTAGTGAAAATGGCAACTTTGCCATTCTGAATTTGCCGTTTTTTACCAAAAATTTTGATTGTCAAACTAAATCAGACAATGTTTAATCGTGATTAAAAAGGAGTAATAAAATTAGTTGTAATGGACTAAAATCTACAAAGCACTTTTCTCTACTAGTTCTTGAAAGTTTGGATGCTTGTGAGCTTAGAAATCAATATAGAAGCTTACGTGATTGCAGCTGTTGTCGATTCACGACATAACAAACAGAAAGACTCAGACAAATTCAAGATGTCCTTGATAGGGCTTTCCTACGCCACAGCGACGAGAATCCCGGAGATTTTCAACTTACTGAACGAAAAACCGGATTATCTTTTCTCGAGATCACATTTTTATCAGTAAACCAGCGTTTGCTCGCGGCTTCACCTATGTGCGAACTTTCATTGTGTTCGGTCAAACGGTGTTAGAGTTCACTCTAGACTCTCAAAATTAATTACTGATTTTTATTAAAAATACTCTTACACACTACTAAACTTTCTAATAATATAATTTAATCATAATTCGAAAGACACGTAGCGCCATCTAGCGTCCTAAAGCAACTGTGACCGTCGACAGTTATTGTTCTTTCCCTCGGAAACAGTATTTTTTTCTGAATGAAAGGTACCTTATGACCTTTTCTGTAACCCTTTTTTTTTTTGGGTTGGAAATCATCAAATGACCTCTCCCGCTCTGGGCGGAGCGGAAGGGCGTGTCAGACTCTTACTGACTAAAACCCACCCGTGTTCCTTCAGTTGCCTGTGCCCCAGGGCCACGGTAACGCTTTCGAACAATCCGCGACCCCGGCAGGCATCGGCCCTATCGGACCCCGTCAATTATGCTGACATATCTTTGAGGCACGCGTGGAACACAACCCGCCGTCGGTCGTTTTTTTCTTATTGAAAACTGAAAAAATATCGCCGAAGCTACAATACAAATTAATACGTTACCGAATACAGGATATTGCATCTTAATTAATTAAAATATTAATATAGTTTTACGTCGTCATTTAAATAATTATTGATAATCAATTAAAGATAATTATTTGATTTTACTCAGGTTTTTTTCGCACTTTGGATCATTTCGTTCACTATTCATTATTTATTTTAATTTCCGACAAATTTTGGTCTATTTTCTACTCAACTTAGCGATTGTCAAACTTGATTTTAGATGTGTCAAAATTGTTTTTAAGTTTAGAGAATATTGTTTGCTGAATAACTTTTAAGATTCTCTTAACCAAAAATACGAAATTTTAGTGATAGTTTAGTTTAGTTCGGTGTACAAGAGCATTGGCACCAGTATACCTGTACCTAAAACCGTTCCATTTGATACTATACCACTACATAGGCTTCATCGTATGTCCAGCGAAGCGTTCACAAAACCGTTCCTAGTCTTACAAAGAGGGTGTGATTTCACAAACGCCGAGGGGTTTACTGATTCTATACATCTGTCCAATCGAGATGCTGGAGTAGTGAGCTTTGAAAAAGTATAGGAGCAAATTCTAGGCCTAGAAGGAATTTTGATTGAAATAGTGCTAGATTTATGGGGACTATGTACTAGCTTTTGTCCACAATTTCGACCGCGTGGAGGTCACAAATGATCCCACTGTTACGTATTACCGGTATAAAAAGTATCCTATGTTCTATACCAGGTCATGATCTAAGTACCTGTGTGCTAAGTTTCTTCGAAATCCGTTCAGACGTAACAGACAGGCAGACCAACAGAGTTTCATTTGCATTTATGTATAAATTGATTTCTGATCGATATTGTATAAGATCATGTGTGTATTCTACTGTTAAATCTGGATTCAAAGAATGGAATGAACTTTTGTGATCCAACCTATTCCTAAAATGCTTTTTTTTTCTTCCATTTGATAACTCAATGTATAACTGTCGTGTAATTGACGTATTCCATAGCAAGGTGAACTTTTACGACTCTGTATATATATCTGTATCTATAGTCAGACATTTGATTAGGTGCAGTAAAATGAGAGACAATGGTGCCAATTCTCTCGTATACCGAACTATTACTAAAATTTCTTATTTTTGGTTAAGATAATCTTAGAAGCTATTCTGCAAACCAGATAGTCTAAACTTAAAAAAAAAATTGACACTGTTAAAATCGATTTTGACAATCGCTGAGTTGCGTAAATTATTTATACCAAGATTTATCGGAAATTAAAATACAGACTGAATGAAAGTGAATGAAATGTTCCGAAGTGCAAAAAAACCTGATTTAACTCAAATAATTATCTTTTAAATGAAATACGGGGAGCATAAAAATAGTCTGATTTAGTTCGAAGATCAAAATTTTTAGGAGAAAAACGTCAAATTCAGAATAGTAAAATTGACATTTTTACTAAATTGAATAACTAAAACGACATTGGTGCTGACAAACTATAATATTGTTAAGTTGTGTCACTTTATAATTTCAGAATGGGAAACGTAGTTTGACAGGAATAAACTAAATTTTAGTTATTTTTTGTCTAGTTTAGAAAATTTTGTGACAAGAGAATCTGCACCAATTAGTGTCACTTTGATATAATCTGCCCCAGTTCCAAACGTTAACCAATAACAAAAGCTGTAATTTTACTGCAGCTAATTAAAAAAGTCCGTTTTTAGGTAAAACTACCTACATAGTCTGTACCTACCTACAAACAGCCATTCAAAAGTCAACACCTCACAAAAAAATAAAAACAAAACCGCATTTCGCATTATTCATTTCCGAACAACTGAAAGTTCAGCTTAAGTTCATAAAGAACCAATATCTTTTATCTTCCGTACAATCCAATCAAGTCCTGCTAAGAACAATAGAGGGATCAAAACAAAGTACAATAATTCATTCTGTTGTTTGTCTTAACAAAAACTAGGACGCAGATATCAACTAGAGTGACTGTAGTTCAATATTTTGTTAGGATAGTTTCTTGGTTTCAGCTTTTACATGGAATATCTCTATTCTTGGCTGTAAGCCAAGAAAGGGATAAGATTTGTCTGAAGAAAGATTTTCAGAAGACATTGATTGATAGTAAATTCCTGGCTGGTAAAAAAGAGACAGAAGACAGATAGGTAGATAGAATATGCTTTATAGTACACCAAAATTGGACGAAGCAGAACGTACAGAAAATAAATAATTTTTCACTTGAACTCAGAATTGTGTCCAATAAATGAAAGCCCATAGTAGGTACCTAGGCTAAGTTAACTTTTCTCCTGCGAGGCGGCGAGCCTCTTTGCCGGATTGTCGCCATGGGATCTGGAGGCAAAAGTCCACGCGCACATTTGGGAGTGGCGCGAGGAGGCGAAACGCCGGGGCGTAACTCCGCTGCACAGCGGACAGAGCTTTGGCGGGATCTCATGGTGGCATGCAGAGTGCGACTGTCGCAACCCAGTGCTGGGCACGCCATAATTGCGGTGGTAAGTCCCCTCTTTGAGGAGTGGCTTGAGAGGCGCCACGGCGTCCTCACCTTGCGCCTGACGCAGGTCCTCACCGGACATGGTTGTTTCAGGAGGTTCCTGTTTCGGATAAGGCGGGAGGAAACGCCGGGCGTTATCATTTTGTGGATCGACCTGAGGACACGGTGGAGCATACGGTGGACGTCTGCCCCGCTTGGGCAGAGCACCGCCGTGTCCTCGTGGCGGCGATCTCTCGCGTCCGGCCCTGGATCAGGCCATAGTACGGAGCGAGAAGGAATGGGAAGCAGTCACAAGGCCCGGGTCGACGGCGCGTTGTTTCCACGCGCGTCTCAAAGAGATGTCAGCATAAGTGACGGGATCCGATGAGGCCGATGCCTGCCGGGGTTGCGGATTGTTAAAAAGAGTTACCGTGACCCTGGCGCACAGGCAACTGAATGAACAAGGGCGGGTTTTAGTCAGTAAGAGTCTGACACGCCCTTCCGCTCCGCGCAGAGCGAGAGAGGTCATTTGATGATTTCCAAATCAAAAAATAAAAAAAGGCTAAGTTAACTTTATTCCTGCCAAGCGCTATGTCTGCTTAACGCCAGCTTAATTTTTAAATAATTCACATTATCTTCCAAAAGACGGATATGTCTAGCTAGAACATTGGAATAGGTGATCGGCAATTGGTTGTTGGATACAGTGCGAGTAACATCTCCAGAATTTATATAAAATAAGTGAGGTTATAGTTTAGACTAAATAAAAAAAATAAGTTTTGTTAGGTTATTATGGTTTACGTGTGTAGTTTGATTAAAGTTACCTACTTACATGCTGTAGCAAGTTCTTATCACGCTGTGTGGCTTTTCAATTATTCTTGTTTTATTTAAACATTGAGGTGGTTTACTATAAAAGCTTTATACCTTAATTTTATGCCCATACTTACTCTTTTTTATGTTCTGAAAGCGAATTATATCCTTCTAAGTAATGAAAGATCTTTAACCAGATTTCACCTAATACAAAATACCTCTCACCTTTACAAATTCACAACCACCCTAGAAATACCTGTTTACTCATTCATAAAATAATTCTATTGAGAGTCCACAAACTTCACTAATTAATTATATTTTATGGCGTTGCTAACGGCACTTTAATTAGATCGCCACTGCGTTGGTGAGCCCGTGAAAAATTGCACGCCACACCTTAAGTGATGCTTGTATTCGTTTGGCTGGAGTTTTGATAAATTAACTTTGTTAATATCTGTGATTTGGATCTAGGGATTTTCTTATTAGGGCGTGACTGTACAATGATGCGATATTTAATGAATTGGGGACTTATATCGACTTAATTGACTTTACATCATTTTTATTATTCTTTGTTTTCTGAAGATGATATCAGAAAGGCTGGAGTCTGCAGTGCTGGGAAGGCTTATCCAGCTTCACGTGACGAGATGACGCAATATTTTTGTTTTTATCTATATTATTTTTGACATTAATCGGTTTTTTTTTTGTGAATATTTTCGAGAATGCACTACTAACATTGTTTTTAAGATCTTTATTACTAACATTATATGTCAGACACGGTCATTAGTTTGGACACTAAACGAAGCGCAGCACGAGGTCCAGGAGGTGGCAGCACCATCGCGATGACGCGCATACTCGGCTAACTTCGTGCTATTACAGAGCCTGGCTGATGAAGGAGCGCTGATGGGACGGGTGAACACTTACCATTCTGCCTTCGAGGAGATCAGTACCTCCACCCTAGGAACTGTCACCCGTCCCGTATAGTTGTGTCGTGTACCTACAGTGTGGGATTAGTTTGTTTGTAAATTATAATTTGATTTGAACTGCAAACGGTTTTTCTATTGCGCAATAACCAACAGTAGCCATAGTACGCCTACAGTAATTAAAATATGGCTGATGATAACGAGAGAGACTTACGTTCTCCGTCATATGGATAATGCTTAATTATGTCTGACCTAAATGTTTTTTTTGTCCCAGATAATTACTGCTGTGGAAGCCCAAGAAGAAGAAACCCAGCCCAGGCTGTTTCGCTGTACCCCTATGTCTCACCTTTACTCATGCTAAGTCCACAGTTATCTCTTGGATTCTAATCCAACAAACGATCTGTTTTCTGATGAATGGACGAATATTTTATTGGCATGTCAGAATTACTGTGAGAGAGATTCATGAATAGAATAGAATACTCTTTATTATGTACACCATAAAAATGAAAGTGTTGTTAATTATTTGTTTGTATTATGTTTTAACCTGAACTTTATACATACTAATATTATACTCTGTCTGTATGTTACCTTTTCACGCTTAAACCACTGAACGGATTTCGATGAAATTTGGTAAGGAGATAGAGGGCATCCTGGAGAAGGACATAGGCGTTTTGTCCCGATAGCACGTACCCGTGGGATAATTTCCGACATCCACGCGGGAGTAGCCGCGGGCAGAAGCTAGTAGGATATAACTATATATATTTTTATCACGTTATTCCCACGGGATTGAGACTTATGCGGGTAAAACTACGGGGCGCAGCAAGCAATTAAAATTTTCTTTTTGATGTGTGTCTCTGTCTTTAATTACTGTACTTACCAGTTTTTAACCGTGTTAATTAAAGTAAATAAACAAATAAATAATTTTAGCAGAAGTGCCTATGAGATGCCACTTGAAAGCCAAAATCACAAAAGACTAAGCTCACAATACATGCAAAGATAAAAGATCGAGCTAGTTTTCTGGCTTAACTAGCTTCTTCAAAAAACTAAATAGTCCATTCTTATTGGCACGCACTTCCTTAGAGTGGTAGGAAGAGAGTGGTCGAAATTTTCACGTAAATAAAAAGCGTTATGCCCCCTCCATGGGACTTTCTCTCTCTCTCTCTCTCTCTCTCCCTCTCTCTCTCTATGTCTCTTTATATTATATACCAGTGTGTGTGTGTGTGTCTGCGAGCGAGTATCACGTAGGGAACTCAGTTCTTTCAAAATATTCAATATCAAAATATTTGTATTTTGTATTCTTGAAGGGGGTCCCCCAAACCCACGTTTTTTTTTTCAAAAATCGGGGTCGTTTCTCGTTTTACCATTTTAGTTTTGCTTCTCATAATTACTTCTCTATTGACTTCGCATATATCTCCAAAATTCACTCCGTAATAGAGTACCTAACGATAAGTAAAAACCACACATCAGTTTATGATACACAAAGAGAATCAACATTAAAACACAAAAGCGTTTCCTCTACGAACGATAAACCTTTTCAGTAATGACTGAAACAACTTACTCGGGAAGATTCATGACTTACGGAAAAAGAGTAGCCCAAACATACACTTCCGTATGAAACACGCACAAAAAATAACTAGCTTAGTGCTATTATCACTAATCACCTTTTCTGGTGTAAGACTTTCCCGGAATCCTTTAACATACCCACTGGTTTCTGAATGCTTTCCTAGTTCTGTTGTCAATAATGATTAGTTGTTAACATTGAGTCAATCAACCACGACTATGTTTGGCGCAAAAGCAGATGTTTCAAAATGGGCCAGGTCTGTATACACTACCTCAAAATAAAGAAAAAAATCCGTGGAATTCGGGAAAAATACTGATTATTCATTTAAATTTATACTGTTGTGGTACTTAATTTATAAATTATTTGTATCGACTTTCAACTAGGCGTCTCACCGATTAAGTTAATAAGTGGTTAATAACAATGACAGTAAACCATAGATCAACCATTATCACATAAACAGAACTGTCAGTTGTCACAACAGTGTCAATAAACATGTCAAACGTCATTAATCAATCAAAATGACAGCTTACCGCCATGACGGGTTTTTGTTGTGTTGCAATTTCAAGTGTAAGTAATTTTTTGTGGGTTACCAGCTAACAAAGCCATTTTAAAGTAATTGGACAGTTGAGAACTTACTGTTTTAAATGCGTTTCCCTATTTTTAACCGACTGCAAAAAGGAGGAAGTTATCAATTCAGATGTTTATATTTTTTTTTTATGTATGTTCAGGCATTCCTCTGTCATATATAGGTATAGACGGATTTGCAAAATATTTTTTTGTTCGAAAGGGGTTTATTCCGAAATGGTTCCACTTACATTGCATATAGATCTGATGATGAGTTTCGGAGACAGACAACGGAACTCTTCAAAAAATGACAGCAAATCAACCGCGATTGCTGCTATCACATAAATATGCATTGTTTAAGCAATCACACAACATAACATCACGCCTGTACATTCAAAAGGGTTACGCAGATGTATTCAGTATTTCAGGGTACAGCACAGTTGTAGCACATAGTATTGAAGCTTGCTTTAACAAAAAAAAAAATTGGTCAGCTGATTGACTTTGAGAATACGAGTACACCAAGGATGATGAAATAAGTCCAGGCAATCTTACCATTTAGTGCCAAACCTCTTTTATCATGCGACCTGTTGAGTAATAAGGAGATGCAGTGCATGCGGTGCATAAGATCCATTTTTAATCTCAAGGTAACAGATAGTTGCATTCCTTTTTTCAAGAAACATAAAATACTAACTTTTCCTAGTATATATGTTACGGCTAAAGGTGGGTGTGAACATAAACTTAAGATTAGCCGGCTAAACTAAGGCTTATCTTCGAGGAGGTGTTAATGTTAGTTTCTTCTATCTTTAGTATTAATTCTTCTATCTTTATATTAATGTTATTGTACGAAACGGCTAAAAATGTATCTAGTAACTGATTACCACCTTTTTTTTTTTTTTTTTTTTTTTTTTTTCGCTGAGAAATGCTTTATGCATTCCCGCTCGTGGGGGGACGAGACGGGATATGTGGGACTCCTGTCGGAATGACAGTATACCCACTAAAAACTCAGCGGTGTTCCCACATCGCCGTGATGGGAGGGCCATGGGAATCCGGCTCGGCCTTTGCATCCACAACCCTCCCGGCGCGTGCCCGCCTAGCTGGCGGGCCCCGCATTCCCCCCAGCTTGGGGGGCTACGGGAATGGCCGGGAACACCTGGCCATTCCCGTCCGACACTGGTGGAGGCCTGTGCAATACAGGCAAGGGCGCCCCCGCACCCGCTGCCTGCTGGCCTCCACCTGGGAGGAGTCGGAGATGACTATCAAACTGACGTCTCCTTCGACCCCTCCTCCGCCTTCGGAGCGCCGCCGCGTGAGGATCGTCCTCCCGCGCGCGCTCAGCCGCCTCCTTCTGGGACATGACGTGTTCGCAGAAGGAGGCGACTGCCGCCCAGGACCTCTCATCCTGCAGCATGGCATTAACCAAGCCGGGAAGTGAGAGGTCCGGTCCGATCACCGCGATGAGACTGCGGCGCGTCTCGGACCACGACGGGCACACCTCGAGGGTGTGCTGCGCCGTGTCGTCCACCGCGCCACAGTCGTGGCACGACGGCGTCTCCTCTCGTCCTATCCGGTGCAGGTACGATCCGAAGCAACCGTGTCCGGACAGCACCTGCACCAGACGGAACGAGAGGAACCCATGCGACCGCTTGAGCCAGTCTCGCAACACTGGCCCAATCGCGTCTAGGGTTCGGCGGCCAAAAGCTGCGGTGGCGAGCTCCCCCGTCCAATGGAGGACGATGGCATCCCTCGCCTCCCGCCGGACGGCCTCCCGCTCTTCCGGGGCTGGGCGTTCTCCTCCCGCTCTCCGCCCCGCCGTCCATTCATATACTCTGGCGAGCACCCACGCCTCGAGTTCCCAAGGAGGGGTGCCGGCCAGAGCACATGCTGCCGCGAAGCCCACTGTGCGGTAGGCCCGCGCCGCCCGCTGGGCTATGGCCCTTTGGGGCGCCCGCAAGGCGGCGGCGTTCTCCCTCCTTTGGAGGGAGTCCTCCCAGATAGGAGCCCCGTAAAGGGCCATACTCCTCAAGATGCCGGCGTAAAGTTGCCGGCATCGCGCGCTGGGCCTCCCCAAGTTGGGTAGCAGCCACGAGAGCGCGCCTGCGGCCTTCAGCAGGCGCGACGACAGCCCGCTAAAATGCGGACCGAAGCGCCACCTGCTGTCGAGTACAAGGCCCAGATATTTCATCTGGGCCTTCACCTCAATTCTGATGCCCTCCACGAAAATGTGGGCATCAGGTGGGGGGCGCCGCCGAGGCCCGTGGAAGAACACGGCCTCGGTCTTGTGCAGCGCCACCGTTAAACCTAGGCGGCGGATCCTCCCCGCGACCAAGGATCCACCCGCCGAGGCCAGATTGGCCGCCTCCCTAAAACTCCCCCCCCGGGCGGTGAGGAGAGTGTCATCCGCATAGCAGATGACACTCGTGCCCCGAAGGAGAGTTCCCCGCAAGAGCCAATCATAGGCGATGTTCCAGAGGACAGGTCCTATGACTGACCCCTGCGGAACGCCGGCTTCGACGGCGTACCGCCGGACTTGGCCAGCCCTATTAACGAGGACGATCGTCCGATCCTCTAGGTAGCTGGCCAGCAGACGACGCATGTATAGGGGCACTCCGTGGAATCGGAGTGCCTCTAGGATGGTGGAGTGGGGAACGGAGTTGAAGGCATTGGCTATATCGAATGACACAGCCAACAATCCGTCCCTCGCCTCCATCGCCCCCTTCACCTGGCCCTTGAGGCGGGCCAGCGCGTCCACCGTGGAGCGCTCAGCCCGAAAACCGAACTGAGCGTCCGACAAGTCCGGCCCGATACTCCGCAGGTGGCTGTTTAGGCGGCCAGCGATTATCCCCTCGAACATTTTGCCGACCTCATCGAGCAGAACGATGGGCCGGAATGCCGAGGGGGAGTCCGCCGGGCGGCCCTCCTTGCGAAGGAGGCACAACTGCCCCTCCTTCCACGGTTTCGGGAACCTCCCACACGCAAGACATGCGCTGAAGAGGTCCCGAAACCTCTCCTCCATTTGAGTGGCAGCGATCGCCACCACTCTTGCCGGAACACCGTCGGGGCCCGGAGCCGTCTTCTTGGCGCGGATGTGGACAATCGCCGCGCGGAGTTCCAACTCCGTGACAGGGGGGGCCTCCTCTTCTTCCTCAGCTGGCGGAGCTATCCCTAGCGGTGCGCCCATCACTGGTGGGGTGAAGTTGTCCCTGCACGGGAATAGGGACTGAACCACCCCATCCAAGAATGAGGGCTCCAGGGTCTCGGCCACTGGGGGACCAAAGGGGCGCAATTTGTTGCGCGCCGCCTTATAAGGTCTCCCGTAGGGGTCTCTGTCGAGACCCTCCAGCATCTCCGCTCTCGCCGAGTCTCTGGCGGCGGCGATGGCCCTATCGAGGACCATTTTTGCCTCCACATACACCTCATAGAGGTGGTCCTCGTTGGCGTGAGCTCGTCGACGCCGCCGCCGGCTTCGCGTGTAGGCCCTTCTTGCCTCCACACACGCTGCTCGTAGCCCCGCCAGCTCCACCGACCACCAGTACACGGCGCGCCTGGGTAGTGGTCGGCGAGACCGAGGCATGCTAGAGTTGCATACCTCGGTCAGAGACCCCCTCAGGCGCCCCGCCACGGTATCCACATCCAGGCCGGCGGAAGGCGGCGAAAACCAATCCTGGATGAACGCCGCCTCCCCTGCTGCCTCCCTGTCCAGGCGGGTGAGAGCCCACCGCGGGAACGGCGATCGCCCCGAGAGGGGCCGCGTCTCTCCGGGGCCACCGGTGGAGATATCGAACCGTATGTAGCGGTGGTCCGACATAGTCTCCACCAGGTCCACCCGCCAGTTTAATACGCGCGCGGCCAACGCAGGGGTGGCGAAAGTGACGTCCACTATTGAGCCACCCTGCCGCCGCACGCATGTCTGGACGCTTCCTCTATTCAAGAGGGAGAGTCCAGAGGAGGCTGCCCACATCTCCACTGCCCGCCCGCGAGCGTCGGTGGCCGGGCTACCCCAGTTCACCGACTTGGCATTCAGGTCTCCCAGTACGGAGACCTGACGCGGCGCCGCCCTGCCGACCACGGCGGCCAGGACTCCGAGATAGTTCTCGAAGTCCTGAAGAGGGCGGTTTGGGGAGAAATAGACGCCCACAAGGGCTAATTCTCCCCACGCGGCAGCCACGTATCCCGGTCCCTTCTCTAATAGCGAGAGGGGAGGGGAGTCTGTGGAAGACCGCGCCGCTAGTGCCACCAAGCCGTCCTCGTCACCCAGCCAGCTGCCCGGGATTGAGTAGGGCTCGGCGACCACCGCTACGTTCACCAACCACTCGGCCATGACCTGCACCACCAAGTCCTGGGCTGCCCTGCAGTGATTGGCGTTCGCCTGGAGGATGTGGTAGTTGGAAACCATTATTCCAACATCCCACATCCCTCCTCGGCTACCGCCGCTGGAGCTACAGCGGCGGCGACGGCGGTGGTGGTGGTAGCAGCAGGGCGAACCTGCGCCGGCACTATGCCCTTCCTCGCGGGCGGCTTGCAGCTCCTGCCCGTCATCCTGTGGTCCGCGGGGCGGCCACTGGCGGCACACGCCGCGCAGCGTAGCGTGGCAGCGCGACAAGCGGCACTCTTGTGTCCCTCCTGCCCGCACCGGAAGCAAGACTCTCCCCAGTCGGACTTGGAGGGACACGTGGCTCGGGTGTGGCCGAACGCAAAGCACTTGAAACAGCGCATAGGCTGGTCTTCAAGTGGCCGGACCACAGCCGAGCTGAGCCCCACAAGCAGCCGTCCTTTGGTCGCAGTAAGGACGGCCCCGGCCGCAGCGACTGGGCACTCGACGCGGATGGTGCCCATGCCGCGGCGCCCGGGCCTGATAGCTCCACCCTTCACCGCGCCAGTGTCGCAGCCTCCGGCCGTTGCAACGGCCGCCACCACGTCCTCTTTGGTGACCGAATCGTCCAGATCGGCCACCTCCAAGGCTGCGGTCTTTACAGGCCTGACGACTGTTGCCGCATCCGCGATGACCTCCTGCAGCATTCCCGCGAAGAGGTCCGCGTTTGCGCCGCGCTGCTCCCCCGAAAACTCGAAAATTCGAGCCCCGGCCAGGGTACGGCGGCACGTGATGTTGCCGATCCCCAGCCGGGAGGGATCCGCGTTGGTACGAGCCCGTCTTAGGACGGACTCGTACGTCTCGCCCCTCTCCACGGCCTCCGGGGTGATGGTCACCACGACCGCCGCGGTTTTGGGAGGAACCAGCTTCTTCCCGCCGCCGGCTAGACCCTTTTTCGCCGCTGGGGCAGTTGCACTGAGGTTGGGGGTGGACCTTTGCCCTTTTCCTCCCCTGACCACTTTCGTCCACGGCGGGTTGGACGGGGTGGTGGAGGGAAGAAGGGCGTCCTCTTCCTGCGAGTTCCGGGGGGCTGCTGCTGGAGTGGCAGACGACCCGGACGCTCCCTCCGCGCTCGTGGTGGGCGTTTGAGAGGGCGTGCTCCTCTTGCCCTTGCCCTTGCCCTTGGAGGGCTTCTGGGCCCGGGGCTGCTCGCCCGATGCCGGGCCTCCCAGAGGCGCAGGTTCCGGCTCCGTCGGCGGTGGACTCTTATCCGCCGCTAGCGGCGGGCGGAACCGCTTCTCGGGCAAGAGTCGGTCCTCAATGCCCGCGAAGCAGCCTCTGATGAAGGCCCTCTCCTCCATGACAACCCCGCGGATTATTGCCTCGAGGCTGGCTGGGGAAGAGGGGTCCTCTACCCCCGTACCTGGGGCAGATTGGGCAGGCCCGGCCGTGACCTCAGCCAGCTTCTGGTTTAGCTGGCTGACCTCCGCTTGCAGGTAATCCACCTTCGCCTGCAGCTGCCGCGTCTCGTCTGTGGCCGTCCGCTTCACCAGCTCCAATACGATGCCGTGCATGCTGGCGGCCCGGCATTTGAGAGCCTTCTGGAAGGTCCCCTTCAAATTGGAGGACTTTGAGGCGACCTCCAGGACCTCCTCCTTGTCCTCCTCTGCCATGCGCTCCAATTCCGCCAGGGAGTGGTCAGCATATAGCACATTAGACGCACCATAGCCAGCCCTCGACCTGGCGGCTTGCGCCTGCCGCTCCTTTGCGGCGACCCTCTCCTCCAGGTCTTCCTGGAGTTGCACCCGTTTCGTCAGATTTAGCTGGCGCTCGGCGTCCACTAAGCCCACATCGTGAGTAAAAGCCGAAGCAGAAGTCGAAGCCTTTTTAGACTTCGACTTCTTCTTCGACCTACTTGCAACCGACTCCGAGGAACCCCCAGACCCGAACCTTAGATCGGCCCTCTTCCGCTTGGGGCGGTCGTTTTCGGCCGCCGAAGTGTCCATATTGGACTCGTCAGCGTCCGACAACTCGTCCGGCCTGCTGAAAAAGCTGGCCGCAGACGGTGCGCGGTCAGCTTCCGACGCCAAAGCGCCGCCGGCGTGGCCCTGAGAAGGGCCGTTGAGTTGGCCCTGAGAAGGGCCGTTGGGTTGGCCCTGAAAAGGGCCGTTGGATTGACCCTGAGAAGGGCCTTTGGTTTGGCCCTGAGAAGGGCCTTTGGATTGGCCCTGAGAAGGGCCTTTGGGTTGGCCCTGAGAAGGGCCGTTTGAATCACCCTCGGAGGAGCGATTCGAGTTAAAACAAAGACGCCCGGAGGCGTCACGGCTCGGCTTCTTCGGCATATTCACAGACGACCGCGTTTTTGTCTGCGAGTCACAGCGCACTTTAGCCGCCGGTCTGCCACTCCGTTACGGTGGTCAGACACGGCGTTGCCCGGGGGAAACTACGTGGAAGTATGCGCTGTGGGGGATCCCCCAACTGATTACCACCTGCGCTAAGATAGGTCGTTTTCTGGGTGGTTTAAAAAAAAATAACCACGAAGGCTAAAGTGGGAGCTCCGCCTATGCCTTCTAACCTAACCTATCCGAGTCGGGGTACTCTGAGTCGGGTTGTTAACCATAAGAAGCAAACTAACATGATATCGAACTTTAGCTGCTTCTCGAAGATAAACCTATGTTTAGCCGGCTAATCTTAAGTTTATGTTCACACCCACCTTTAGCCGTAACATATACATTCTCGAAGTAGCTATATTCGTTAAAACTAACAAGCATCTATTTCCGGCATTAAATGATACGAGGATGCGAACTACTGCCATGAAATCAAAATATCAAAGTCTATTGTGTACTGGTAGATATAACACTGCTTTGCTTAAAAAAAATACTATCGGTATGGCACCTATTATATTTTACAAATTACCAAATGGTAATAAGGATCAGCCCTTAACGAAATTCAAGAAACTCCTGTCGTCGTTGCTAACAGACAAATGTTATTACTCTGTTACCAATATTATAAATGATGAATTGTAATATCTGCTTCACTTTATCTCATTTATTATGTAAATAATTGTAGACTTAGCTGGTCCATGATCTCATTTTGAATTTAAGTTTTTAGTTTCTAAATTATCTGTAAGTTAACCACTATATTTTTGTATGCCAACAGGCAGAATGTACTGGGAATATATCTGAAACTAACACCATTATTGTAACACCTGCATTCTATACAAATAAAGAAATTATTATTATTATATCTCCTTTATTTCATTATATACATATTATTTATATTTTTAAATATTAGAATATTAAAACAATTAAAAATACAAAAAATAGTAGCCCACCGGTAACGTGAACAGGGTCTAAGCTACCGGCGGTCAGGGCTCCAGAGAGAGGAACCTCCTAACAATGCGAGCCGTATCCAGGAGTACCGCCTTCTGAATCAAGCCCTTGATCCAGCTGCTCAACGAGAGCCGCCTCAGGTGTTGGTCGAGGCTCTTCGCTATTAAGCCATTGTCTGTCACGACTATCGGCACAATGATCGCTGAGGCCACGTCCCATATGTCGACAACCTCGCGAGCCAAGTCAAGGTACTTGATTTGTTTATCTTTCTCGGCTTTCAGGAGGTTCCCGTCATGCGGGATCGTTATGTCAACGATCATTACGCGCCGCTCTCTTCGATCCACCACCACTATATCAGGCTTATTGGCAACAATAGTCCCGTCAGTGATGATGGATCGATCCCAGATGGATAGATGGATCCCAGTACAATGTGATAGTTCCATTTTCGAGAACTAGATCGGGCATATACCTGTAGTACGGCACTTCCAATTCCACAAAGCTGTATTTCAAAGCAAGTTGCTGATGGATAATCCTAGCTACAAGGTTGTGTCTATGCAAGTATTCTTCGTTAGCTAGAAGAGAACACCCAGAGATAATATGTCTAATTGATTCCCCCGGACGGTGGCATGCCCGACAGATGACAACCGTGCCGTCTTTCACAATAAATCTCAGTTAATTGTTCGTCGTCATAACTTCATCCATAATTGCACAGACAAAACTTTCAGTTTCTCCAAAAAGGTCACCGAAACGTAGCCAGGCTACGGACGCTTGTAAATCTACATCGGGGCCATGTAGGGCCTGGAAAAATTGTCCGTGAAGCTCCTTACTCTGCCATACCTCCATGCGATGATTAGTGTCAATCACTACTGGTTTGCGTCAGTTCTCTTTAGCCAAGGAGAGCGGGCTGAGGCCCATGTCCACCGCGACCACATCTCGATGCATCCCCACGTTGGCTTCTAGGAAATATGTTATTGTATTTAGTAGTTATATATTGCAACAGCCCATGCTAAGTAAGGAACCTTTTTAAATTCCGGTCAGTAATTTTGTTAATTCCACTTTTGGCCACTGGTTCAGGTTCAGATAAGTTTGTAGCGGCGACGTGGTGACCGACTACGGAAGATACACCGCCACTCCCCGCTTGCGGGGGAAATAAGCCACGCCCATCAAACAATTATTTAATTTCAAGGTAGGGCCTTAAAGGAACCTAACCAACCAAACCTCGGGGTGCCCCTGACGACGACCGGCTAGGGTTAGGGTTATTAATAAGGTCGACCGAGCCCCGATTCGCGGGGCTCCTATTCCTGTCTAAAGGGTTTAAAGGAACCTAACCAACCGAACCTCTGGGTGCCCCTGATGTCGGCCGTCTATGGTTAGATTTGGTGAGCATTTATTCATTTTGGTAGGTAAAAATAATATAAATACAACAGCGTACAATTATTCTGATGAGTGTATAATTATTTTGGAACTTAAAACGTTGTTCTTTGGGCATCTAGGTATAGAAAGTGTTTATTTTATTTGAAGTTAACATATTTTACTTGGTACTTAGGGTCTAAAACTTTTTTTGGTGAGCATTTAAATTGTAGCCCTTTTTTAGTTATGTGGTAAAATATAAACTTTTGGTCAAATAGAACTCCAAGGTCACGTACAGCGTCTTTTTAAGTAACTTTGTCGTCATTAATGTAATACGCTCACTGGCTCCTGAAATACAGGTACTCTACCTAGGTAGAGTACCTGTATTTCTGTATTTCAGGAGCCAGTGAGAGTTTCTAAATCCAGGGTCTCACATTTTTCTATAACCAGTTTTAAGCCAATAAATAAATTATTATTTTGGAAAAAAAAAAGTTTTTTTAGCTCTTTGGCTAGTTTAAGCTACATTAACGGGCCCAAGCCAAGACAATGTAGCGTGTGTGGTGTTTTTTTTAAGCACCTAGAATTAATGTTATGAGGAATCATTTTATTTTCCTCAATTTGCATGAACTGCTTAACTATACTGCAGGTGTTTAAAATTGCAGCTTTTTGGAGTATTATGTAAACTGAGTCTTCCAGTTCTATCCGATTAAGGCTGTGGTGGAGGGGATTGGGTATAACACCTGTCGTGGAGACAACCATGGGTACTACGTATGCTTTTTCCTGCCTCCAAATTCTGGTCACTTCTTCTTTTAGTTCAGCGTAATTACTGATTTTCTCACCTGTTGTTTTTTGTAAATTGTATGTATTAGGGACTGCAATATCTATGAGGTATGTGACTTTATTAACTTTATTTTGAAGGGCTATTTCTGGTCTATTATAGTGAACGGTCCTGTTGGTTTGTATGCCGCGATCGAATGAATGAATGAATGATATATTTATTTGCAAGAATATAGGTAGTTATCAAGTTCTTATGATCTATGGTGTTTGTGTGTGGTATTTTCTAAAACTGTTTGTGGTACCTACGTACTTGTAATAGGGAGTGTTTATATCTTGTAAGTATGAGTTTGTATTTGAGTGCTAGTTTTTGATGGATAACTTTTGCTACCTGATTGTGTCTGTGTGTTTAGTCTGTTTTAATAATATTAATTATTATTAATACTCTGCCTTTAATTATAAGATTATTTGTTCTTTTATATTTAACGTGGTAACACTTATTGAGTTCAAACACATTTCTTTATTTTTGCACCATTCATCATCGTCATCATCAGCCTATATCCATCCACTGCTGGACGTAAGCCTCACCTAGTGAACTCAGCTCTCCACATCCAGTCTCTGCCAGCCGCCTTTCGCAAGTCGTCAGTCCACCTGGCCGGCGGGCGTCCCACACTACGTTTGCCTAAACGCGGTCTCCACTCTAGAACTTCTGCGAGATATGTGACCAGCTCATTGCAGCTTCAGCTTGCTTAGTCTTTTAGCTATGTCGATTACCTTGGTTCTCTGGCGGATAACCTCGGATTGTATCCTTCAGAGAGACTCCAAGCATAGCTCTCTCCATAGCTCGCTGAGTGACTTTAAACTTATGGACCAGTCTCACCGTGAGTGTCGATGTTTCGGCTCCGTAAGTCGTAACTGGTAGGACCCACGCGTTGAAGACTATCGTCTTTAGGCAGTGCGGTATAGACAGTGAGACCTGATGAAGTTTACCAAATGTTGTCCATCCCAGCTGAATCCTACTATCGGCTTCCCTCTCAAAATTGAAATGGGCCTATAGTTTTTATGTTGTCATTGTTATACGATTTATGTATAATCACCATATTTGCCATTTTCCATTTTATAGGGAATATGTCAGAAGTTAAGGATTTGCTGTATATGAGCGTAAGTGGACACAATAACTTCGCCGCGCAAGCTGTATTACATTTATTAATTTGTAAGCTTTTCAATGTTTTGAGTATGCTCTCACAACTAATATTTAGGACTTCCCTCGACTGCCTTCCGAACCCAACATCACCCCCGCTATGACAGTCATACCCCAGTTAGGTTTAAAGTTCTCATCAAGATGAATGAAATAAGCCCAAACACGATCTAACTGCTGTAATCTGTCGAGGAGCTCTCTCGACTGTCTTCCCGTCTCCATCATCAGATGATCTCCAGGTCTCTTTTTTGTTGAAGCATCATTAGAATTACATGTATGTGCCAAGTTTCAACAGAATCGGTTCACAGTGAACATTCAGTAGGTGAAAAATCATTTAACCCCTATTTTTCTACCCTCAGGGGTGGATTTCGTTTTTCAATTTTAAATGGGACCAACTTCGGGGTATACTCTTTCCATTAAAAAAAGAATCATCAAAATATGACTACTCTGTAAAAAGTTATGCGTGGTCATACATAAAAAATAAAAATAAAATACGGGTGGACTTGAGAACCTCCATTTTTTTTTTTTCGTTGGTTAAAAAATTCGGATCCAACACCGACTTTGGAAATTAAAGTATCGTAGTCGTAGTTTCGTTTAGTTTATGTTTAAGTGGATCGTATCGTATCGTATTATTTTTCACGTTAATAAAAATTAACGTGAAAATAATAATGATTAACTAAAAACTGTTAAACAAAAAAGTTAATTAAAAAATTCTAAAAACCCGACTGCGTAAAATGTGAACTTTATTATTGTCCTATTACGTAGTATGTAGTATGCGTCAATAATTTGAGCTACGCTGACGACATGGTGCTGCTGAGAGCATCTGTCTGCGGTCTTAGGAAATTGATGGGGGCCTGTGAAGAATATGCCTCGAGCCATGGGTTGAAATTATAATGCAGGAAAGAATAAATTCATGGTGTTTGGGGCTAGTCTAAGAAGTGTTAATAGTGTACCCCCTGTGTGTATAAATAATGCACCGCTTGAGAAAGTAGAACAATTTAAGTACTTGGGTCACATTGTTACGGCTGACCTAAAAGACGATGCGGACATTGAGCGGGAGCGGAGGGCGTTGTCAGTCAGAAGTAATATGATAGCGCGTAGGTTTGCGCGTTGTTCGAGGGAGGTGAAAATAACGCTCTTTTGAGCTTATTGTACATCCCTCTACACGTGCAGCCTGTGGGCAAAAAAACCCGTGCGGCATACAGCGCCCTCCGTGTCCAGTTCAATAACGCATTCAGGGCGGTGTTGAGGTTGCCCCGCCACTGCAGCGCCTCGGATTTGTTCGCAGATGCGCGCACCGATTGCTTTCACGCGACGATGCGTAAGCGGTGCGCGTCTCTGGTGCGCAGAGTGCGGGGCAGCGCCAACACCGTCCTGGCGATGATCGCCGACAGACTGGATTGCCCTTATATCCAGCAATGCTGCAGCAGACATATTCTTACTTTGTGAGTGTTTGTTTTTGTCTGTGTTTGTTATCGTGTCTGTATTCTTAGTGTATCTGTTTATATAGGTATAAGAGTCTTGTTGCTCGAAATAAACAAATTTTATTTTATTTATTTATTTATTACTGTACACCCAAGGGGCCACAGGGGGAGAGGGGGGGGGGCCGTTCCAGAGCCACTTTATTTAAATTTTGACCAACTTTTTTTTGTAAATATTTATAGCAACAATAAATCATATTCGACTAAATTTTTGTCTTTGAATTTGTCCTTATTTAATGGACTTGTATTCTGAAAATACCTGTTTTTCCTACTTACCAAAGACAACAGACTGTGATATCTTCTATTATACCGATGCAAACTGTTTCAGTAATCCTTTATGATATAAAACAAGTTTTTCCTTATTATTTCAGAATTTTCTTCCACTCGACCGCTTCCAGCGCGGGAGCTGGATTCACAAAGTAATTAATTTATATTTTTGCTGTTTTACCAAAGCGAGGTATTAAAACCGACTTCAATTACTTTTATTAATGTTGTGGGTTTTGGAACAAGAAAATCTCTGTAATAACAGACAGATCTTTCTAGATGGTAGGTACATGTGTCTAATCTTAACTTTGAAAATATTTGAATAGAAGTAATAATAATTAATGAGAAGTTTTAAGCCTGATTTACACAGTACAATTAAATTGCCAGTGGCAAAAGTCGAAGCAACAATAAAAGTTGCACCGTTTAAACAGTGTTTAGACGATGCAAGTCATGATGTCAATTTTATTTTAAGCTAGAAGCACGAAACTTCCTGTAAGTGGGCCTTTACACTCGCGTCAGAGAAGTCATAAGTTCAAGCTATTTTGGTATGAAACCATGACCTACTATTAATTACGCACAAGTATTTTAACCCTGCGTCCTAACCTAAAGCAACTGTCACGCGAATCGTGATTATGCGTTCGATTACCTGAATAATGACGTACGTACGTGACTTGATTGATGATCGCGCGTGTACCTATGTCACATTCATATAGGTAAAAGAGCGCGACAATCGCGAACTCACGCGACGATCGCTTTCTATTAGGACACGGCTTTAACTTATTGAAGTAGAGATCGTCTAATTTAAAATTGCACGCCCCTTTACTGCCTGTTTCATACACAATTCAAATGTTTGTATAGACTTTTTTAAAGACCGTTCAATTTTAAATAAGATGGTCTCTAATAGAATATTATAGTTAGAATAGTTTTCTTCGCATCCACACTCCCGGCACACCGCTACCTCATGTCATCATAGACCATCCCTAATTGATTCCAGTCAGCCCTACGTAATTCATCTTATAACAAATTGTATTGCCTCGAAGGGTCAGTCCCTTACTATTTTCTGCCCTAAGAGATACGTTAACGTCACTGTTTTACGATTTTTTTTATCATGATACTTATTCATTTTTATTTTATTAAATATATTTTAGAATAAGTATTTTCTTTGCACATTTGAAATGAAATGATATTTGAAATGAAATGATATTTATTTGCAAGAGTTGTAGGACATACAGATGGTCGGCTTTTTTTAAACAGTTTCTAAAAGCAATTCGCTAGAACTAGCATGCAAAATAACAAAATTATTGTTACATTAATGAAATTAATAAAATTGGTAAGTACATAAATCATAGTTATTCAATTTAAAATGTCAACTATTTGTCAAATTATAATAGTAAGATGTCAATTTCAGTGTCAATCTTTGAAGTCTAAATACTCACTGACAGAATTGAATGTTTGTGTTTGACAATACACTATTTTTTTTCAGGCTTGTACTATGTACCAATACGCCTATCTGTGCGCCAACAGGAGTGTTTTACGGTGTCTTACGTTTGGGCAGCGCCTTAAACAGTATTTAGACGACGCCAGTAATGTTTTGTGTAAATTCACTCCCGGCACACCGCTACCTCATGTCATCATAGACCATCCCTAATTGATTCCAGTCAGCCCTAAGTAATTCATCTTATAACAAATTGTATTGCTTCGACGGTCAGTCCCTTACTATTCTCTGCCCTAAGACATAAGTTAACGTCATTATATTACTGGCAATTGAGCTGAAGGAATCAAGTAACGTTCTGGGTTTCGTTTTATGAGAAAATATTTATAGTAATTTGATTTGTAGATGTTTCAATATTTTTATTGCTAACCTTTTCTTCCGTAAGTCGTTGTGGCCTGGAGGTACTTGGGCTTCCAATTTGCGAATTTGCAAAGAGGCATAAAATATAAGGAAATGACTTGTATTGAATTTCATGTGGTTTGATATTTCAGGTAATCACATCTGATTAATGGTGAATGAAATCTTCAAGAAACTGGTCTATTTTACTGAAACCCTCAGCAAGCAGTGACCACGCGTCGTGAGCATTCGTTCCTTTGTCCATTTCCAGCTCTGAATATTCTGGTTGACAATTCCAACAGTTGATTTGAAATACCAAATGAACTAGTACCTACCTATATAGCGAATAACCCAGGAAAATATTAATTCTAAGAATTTCAATCCTTTTACTAATAAAATGATTGAAATTCTTAGAATAATTATTAAGATCTAAATCTTCACGGCTAATTTGGACAGTCCAGACTACTACCTTTTCAATATCAACCTTGACAGTGAAAGTGTGCAACTCTGATCCCCGAGATGCATCAAAGTTCTAGTTTGGGGATCACCGCCCAATCTGCTATTGTATACTTTACTTGATTATTAATAAATAAATAAATTTGAGATAAGAGGTCGAAAACTCGACCACCATCATCAGTCTAATCTAGCAACCTATTACGTAGTGCGTCAGAGATGTTTGCAGATGCGCATGTAAATTGCTTTTATGCAACAATGCGTAATAGGTGCGCTTCCCTGGTGCGCAGGGTGCGGGGTAGCTTCAACAGTGTCTTAAGCATGGTTGCGAGTCGCCTGGACTGTGTTTACGTGGGTCACTGTTGTGCCGTCTCTCATGGAATATCGCAACGGTGACCAATCGTTATTTATTGTATTGTTTTTGTTAAGTGTCTCTGTTTACTAACATAGTCGTAAGTTTTACTAACAATCTTGTTGAGTCTTGGTTACTCTAATTATAGAAAAATTATATTCTATTCTATTACGGTTCTCAAGATACAGCCCTCTGACAGACAGACAAACAGACGACGTAGGCTTAGTAATAGGGTCATGTAACGTTGACATCCTTTGAGAAGAAAGTTCTAAGTTTCATGTCTTTAGTACGACATCAATGACCTCTTTCAATATTGGAAATCAACATAGATACCCTTCATATACGCAACTTTATTCCCTAATGCAATTTTCTCGAATACACCTAATTACCTTTCACAAATACTCCCGCAGAATAAGTAGAAAAACATACAATTTAACGGACTTCGTTACAGAAATCCCCGTCCAATATAGTAATTATCACAATCCACAAAGTGAGCTTGTCTTTTAATATTGGACGAAATAATCGCATAACACATTTTTCCTCGTCATTTTTGGATTTAGGATTCGTCCACATTGGTAAAGCTGGTGTCTTTTATTATTTGGATGGCTCTGTAGGATTTTTTGTTTAGTTTTCAGTTATAGCGTAATGTGCTGTGATTGCTTGCTCCTGGAATGTTAATTGAAAATGAAAGTCTCGAGAAATAACATTAGAAAACTTGGAAATTCAAGTCTGCTGTAGGAAGATTGCTCAACAAAAGTCCGTGAAAGTACCTAAAAGTCGCATAACGAAGCCGAAAATCACTTGTTCAAATGTTCACTCAATCTTCCCATCCATCATTGTCATTTTGTTTTGTACTGGACTTGATAGGATCACGAATCCAGAGGAGATATTTAAGGTCAAAGTTCAATTTTTTTCCGTTTTCTAAAGACATAAAATACAACCTTATTTCCTACTTACACGCACCAAAATTGATAAAAATATTACCAACCGGCCCTGCTCATAAAATAAGTACCAATGCCCCAGCCTCCAGTATGAGCGCAGCTTTAGGACACGTTCGTACTACTCATGATGAAGATGCTTGGAATCAATTAGTAGGCCGTTGAGATAAGTGTCAGTAGCCACGTTACGTAGGTATGTGTGAGGTGCATGAGGGAATACCTGTGTTATGAAGACGTTTAAGTTTTTGAAGGTGAATGGGGACTTTAAAATGAACACTATTTTAGGTTTTATTACTGAAGTGACTGTTATTCTAGGCCAAACCAGCCTATAATAATATTATAACCAGGATTCACCAAATTCGGTATAGAAGCAGAGTCAGCGATTGTGATCAGTCGCTCAAACACAAACTCAAATTCGAAACATTTATTTCAATTCAACCATTTACAGGCAATTTTGAATTGTCAAGAAGTTTGTTATTCAGGAAGAAGAAGCTAGTTGCCCATTCTAAAGCGTAGTATGTTCATATGGAGAAGAACGGGCAAGAAACTCCATGGACACTCTTTCGCTCTCGCTCATTGTATCAAGCATTGCTTGAGGAAGGGCTATCATTGGAAGACCTTCGGCAGATTGGCTGATAATGAATATCATGGAATGACAAAATATCAGTGTTAATTGTTATTCTCAACAGTCCATGGTAACCATCAGCGTCTCTTAAGTCGTAACGGTAAGGGCGATTTTCGTAATTCAATTGCTTAAGAGTTGATAAGTATCTCAATCAATCTGCCTGCCTTTTCCCAACTGAGTTGGGGTCGGCTTCCAGACTAACCAGATGCAGCTGAATACCAGTAGGTATTTTACATAGAGCAGTGGTGGCCCAGTGGCAACAGCCGCGACTTACGAGTTGTAGGTCGTAGATTCGAACCCTGGCAGGCGCTCATCATCATCATCATCAGTTCAGCCGAAAGATGTCCACTGCTGGACATAGGCCTTCCCCAAGCACCACCACATCGAACGGTTCTGTGCTCCCTGCTGTAAATTATTTCATCACCACTGCCCTCAAAACGGTTCAACTCAACTCAGCTCAAAGCATTTATTTCAAATAAACTAATACCAAGCATTTTTTAATTGTCAAGGGGTCAGTCAGTCAGAAAGATGAAGCTAGTTGCCCATTCCAAAGCGTAGTAGGTACCTATGGAGAAGGACGGGCAAGAAATTCCATGGACATTCTTTTAAATTAAAATATGGTTACAAAATATTGGTTACATCATTCATGTTGAAATTATCAATTTGAGAACGATGCAGAACGTTAAAAGCGTCCGTAATAAAAAAACAAAAACAATTCAAATATTTAATTAAATTAAAATAAGACGTGGCAGCTAAGAAATGACCAGTCCCTACTGACGGCGCCCGTTCACAAACATGACGCTGTGGATCGGTTAGGAAGGGAAACACCGTGAAGGCACCGGCATGTCCTAGAACCAACATTTTTATAAAATGTGACATCTACCAATCCGCTCTTGGCCTGCGTGGTGGATTACGGATCACTCCCTCTATCAGCCCAGCAGTGGGAACATTATAAGTTGATTATTACTACATGGAGCGACTGCGTATGTGACCTCTACAACCCAATTACCTACTGGATAACGCGACCCCCCTTGGCAAGACAGGTTATCAGACTTTTTGGCTTCTGACTACCCGTAATGACTGTCAAAAATTTACGAAGGTAGGTAAGAGTCAGTCTAGCTGACAAGGGCTGTGATAAAAAATAAACGTAGAATAGAACCGTTTATTGGAATAATTATTCAACAAACTTTCGTTTAATTTATTCATCCTGGTGGTACCGTGACGTTTTGTTTGTAGTTTTATTTCAGTCCCTTTAAAAAATAAGTTAGATTATTCACTTTATCAGGAGACACGAAGACACTGCAATATACATCGATAATCGAAATTGAGGCAGATAGTGAGCACATCACTATATGTCTCTTACTCATGCACATCACACGCACACTGGTGTAATTTGTTTTTGGTCTCGCTCCAATCACATAACCAATTTTTTTTTTGTTTGCGGCGGGAAACCTTTAAAAGGCACCCGACCTCTAGGGACGGAGGTCGGGGTGTGTGGGATTTTTACCTCACTAAAACCACCCCGGCGATCACCATCAGCACATAGGGGGGTCCCGGTTCCTCTTAAAATACCAATTCCGGAACCCCCCTGTGCAACGCCTGTAAGGCACATCCCTGGGGAGACTGTAAAGGGGCCTCCCCTGAGCCTCGCTATGTACGGCAGCACGTGACCACTGAGCCAACGTCTTCCCTGGGGTCACTCGGTGGGCGGACTGAATCCCCACTCTGTGCGCCTGCGACCCCAAAGGACCACCTACCTTGTTCGGCAAGTGGATTTCGGCGTATTAGGCGCCAAGGCGGTTGCCTCCCCGACGCCTCCTTCTCCGAGCAGGATCAGCTTACATTGCCAATGTAACGCTAGTTTAATTATACTAAATCTATGGTAAGGAATGATATGAAGAAGGCAGTGGCTGATAGCGTGAGGGTTGACAAGGGAGAATCGAAGAAGAAAACGTATTGCACGGTCACCCAGTAACATGGGACAACGGCAGGAAGGTGATGATAGTTAAATAGAAACAACAATAGAAAAATTCATAATCTTTATTGGGGGCTTAAAATCAATCACAGAACTCAAACGCTCCTTTGCAACATATTACAAAAAGAAAAATAATTCCGTCACAATAATGACTAAGTAAAAATCTAAAATGTCACGTAACTGTAATGAACAGACTTCGGTTAAGTATTAATTACTTTTCATTCTACTAAACTAAAATCTTAAATTCATTCCATTCATTCACTGACAGTCAATGCACAGGCGAGGCTGCTGCTTTTGTTATCAGATTTTGATTTAAAAAAGTGTCCGTGGAATTTCTTGTTAATTTTTCTCCATAGGAACCTACCGACTCCGCTTTGGAATGGGCAACTAGATTCGTCTTTCTGACGGACCGACCCCTTGACAATTAAGTGCCTGTAATTGATTTATTTGAAATAAGAAGCATACAATTTTGCCCAAGAGTTCCTTTTATAACGAAGGTGAGCACTAAGAAAGGATTTTCGAAAATTCGTCCCCTAAAGGGGGAATGTAAGTTAGCATGGAAGTTCGTCATTTCCTAAATAATTTTAGTATGACTAATTCGTATTTATTAAGTTGACCAGGGATTAAGACAGTTCCTAACCCTTAAATTGTTCACGATTCGAATACCGCCTCTATCCCTAAAGAACCCAAGACATGATACTACTGAACTAGCCTTCCAATTGAGCTGTGCGAGAAAAAGAAGATAGAATTACTCCATTTTAAATTTTAATATCGTTTTTATTTCTTTTCCTGGTGGCCAGCCCTAAAACACAGCTTTCATGAATGCATCACGTCTTAACTCAGACCAAAGTCTGATCACCTAAAAAGTTACGTGACAACTATATCGATACTAGAAATAAGTGGAGAAAATAATGAGTAAATAACAACTTAATATATAATTGTTACATAAAATATAAACTACTCTTGCAGAATAAAATTACACATTAATACATTATTTCGTTCAACTTGTTGTTTTATTTACTCTACACCAGGGTCCATATTTGTTTTGCAGTGACAACAGCGATGCAATTCGCTAGGTCTGGCGCTGGCCCTTAGAAAATAATGTACTGGACGTTCTGTATTACTTCATATTCTTAAAGCTGTTCTTGCCCAATAAAACATAATGGGGTGCATTTATGACAAGGAGTGCATCAGTTATAAAATAATCAATAAATCTTAGAAGGGTTAAAAAAAAGATAAAATATACCTATTTACTTACAGCGTACAACTATTTTCCTAATTTCCCTCGGTTATCATCGCTTTTCCGAATACAAACGAATGCTAATTTCCATGTCCATCAATTATTAGATTTATCGTGTATAATAATTTGAATTCAGAACTAAGTACTTTAATTGTTGTTACGTCAAAACAACAATAAAGTACTTAGTTCTGAATTCAAATGATTGTACACGATAAATCTTGATGAACATGGAAATTAGCATTCGTTTGTACTCGGAAATGCGATGATTCCCGAGGTATATTAAGAAAATAGTTGTACTGTAATAATATATAAAATATCTAATATCTTTTGAACTATATTAGGTTATAAGACTGACCCTCTACAAATTCTGCTGTATTGACTAAACTTTGATTAACAGAAAAGATGGAAGAAAATATCTGTTAATTTTTACGTTCTTTCTCCAGAATTAGCTTACCTACTGACAGGTTACATGAGTTTGTATAATTATTTATTTTATTTGACTGTATAAGTCAATTTAGTTTATTTTATTTTCATTTATTATTGACATAATCAACGTTTTTTTAATGAGTTGTATTGCAATATGTGGTTAGCTAGCGACCTCGACAATTGATCATATTATCCGTGCCTGAGCAACCAGCAGCAAGTTCGTCATGCTCCCTTAATGCTCATACATACGAGCGACAAGCGTTAACGACAGAGGCAGCTGCAGCCGTCTGCGAAGATCGACGGCGTTCTGGGGGATTGTCATAAGTAATTTTGTCGCTCAAAAAGAGCTGATTGTCAGCCTAGTTGGAATAAATGACGTTTGATGTTGAATGAAATCAATATTGTGTTAGACAAGCATATTTTTGAGTGTCGCTTAAACTTTTATTCTATTAAAATTTTACCGAGAGCCAAGAAAATAATGCTTTTAGTTTTCAACTTATGTACAGAAGAACAAGGTTGACAGTAGAAGAACTGTATTAAATATGTTTAGCAAAAAAAACGCCCTAAGATTCACGGTCTCAAGCAATGCGACATGAGTCAAGCGACATACGTGCGCGTCTTGTGACCGTCCGTCGCTCCGCAAGTCGCGTCGCGGTGACTCTTGGTATGCTCTAAACAACTTCTTTCATTTATTTTTTCCGCAGTCGCAAGACGCGTGTCGCTTGAGCGTGTAGCTCGTAAGCGAAAGTTTCGTGGTTCAGCCAGTACAGCATTCATAGTTATGAAGGCAGTCTATTACACAATATTCTTTTCCTACAATCAATACTCTGTAAGACAAAAGGCGTTTGTCCTTCAATAAGACAGTTACAGACATAAATTATTGCTTAAATACGCGTATGTTAGATAAATGTTTGCATTGAATTGACTAATTAAATTGGTGTATAGCATATTATTGACTATTCCACTTGTTTCTAGCACCAGGCCCATGTCACACCGTGTATGCGTTTGAGAAATTACATATTTTTACTAATTTGTTCTTCATTATTATAATATAAATGCGTTTAACTTAAAATACAGTTTTGCAGGGAAAGGGTATTAGCTTAATTCATGTTCACTTTAAAATGTATTGCTGTCTCGCTCGCACAGTCACGAAGAACGTTCATGTGCGAGCGAGATAAGAATATTTTAGTACGTTTCTTTGGGAAAAAAATATGTAATTTCGCAAACGCCATGTCTTTTAAAACAATGTATATTCGCAATAGAACTAATCAACTAACTATAGCTAAAGTGTGTTGTGTTTAAAGTTCGTATTTGTTCTTCAGGTCAGCTATGACGTTATCAGAGCAGTTTTCAGCCACCCGGCAGTGATCGAGCAGCTTCGTTAACACTGGAAACGAGAAAGATTAACAATAAGTTGTTATTTTGTGATTTCCTTTAAACAATCTTCACCTGCCTATACCTTTCGAGACTTGGTTGAGGTTGGCTTCCAGAGGGCCTAGACAAAGACACATTCGATTAGCGATGACGCTAGTAGAAAAGCCGAAAATGTATGGAGTTGACATAAGCTATCGAAATGTCACGTGATCATAGGTCAACGAATAGAAATTAGCTGGACAATGTTAACATCATTCGATTCTATGAAACGAATCGTCAGCGTCGATTGATTTATTTTCATAGAGATACGTAGCCATGTGGCACTTTTTGACAAGCGTTATCGCTAGTTTTCGATTCCTATGATGGAAACGTTAGCGATAGCGATCGTAGAAATAGAATCGCTCCGAAGCGAATGCCATTTATCTAGGCCCTCAGGGCCGGCAGTCTCGACATAGATAGCGACGCTGTCGCAAACTACCGATCGCTAAATATTAAGGTGAAACCTCAGTTGTAGCCCGCCAAATTAAAATTTTCTCTGAATTTGACGATTCATATGGAATTGATGATTTTTATTACATAAATATATAATTCCCACAGTCGAGAATCGCATTTTGATCAACGTACGACGTAAAACAGAGCTGCAATTTGCAAATAACTAAAGAAAATTTGAATTTTGCGGGTAGTTTGCGACAGCGTCGCTACCTAGTCGAAACTGCCGGCCCAGTCTAACCAGATGCAGCTGAATACCAGTATTTTACATGGTGTGACTGCCTCTCTGACCTCCACAATCCAGTTACTGGGTAAAAAGATAGCCCTTGATACTTGTGACGACCCATAACGATTGCGAAAGATCCACGAATAACAGCCGAGACCAACGGCTTAATGAGCTTTCCGAGGCATGGAGAGGTCTTGGTACGTAAAGATGGTTACCCATCTACGGACTAATCGCGGCAAGCGTAGCTTAACCTGATCGATCGACCCGTGCGGCTGTTATAACTTAGCCACAAGCCCTTCATCAAAACAATATACAGGGTCAAATTAAATTAGTTAGCGAAATTCGGTAGACGTGATGGATATTGATATCAAAATATGGTAAAAAGAAAAAAAAATGATGATTTTTTGTTGTCAACGACCGCACCTGGTGTAGTAGTACTCGAAAACACGTTAAGCCGTTGGTCCTGCGCCTGATCTCTCTCAGTTCGTGTCGGATTGCCGTCCCATCGGACTATGAGAGTGAGGAAAGATAGAGTGCACCTCTGTCTGCGCACACGCCTGCACTATAACATCTCCCGCGCCGAAGGCTAGTCTCCGTTTGGATTGACCGCCATGGCGGAAATACGGTGAGGAAGTCTATTAGTACTTGAAGTATGAGTCGAGCAGTGGTGCCCCAGTGGTAACGGCCCCGACTTACACGAGTTGTAGGTCATGAGTTCCAACCCAGGTAGGCGCTTTACTTTGAGTAATTTATTTCATCACCACTGCTCTGAAAACGGTGAAGGAAAACATCGTGAGGAAACCGGCATGTCTTAGAACCAAAAATCTGAAGACATGTGACATCTACCAACCCGCACTGTGCCTGCGTGGTGGATTATGGCACACTCCCTCTCACAGAGATGAGGCCAGTGTCCCAGAAGTGGGAACATTATAGGCTGAATATGCTACCATCACGTACCTACATAAAGTTTACAAAAAAAAAATAGATTTTATAAACTTATACTTCAAGTAATTATAATAAGTGCGGTAGTTTTAATAAGCTGATAGTGTCAACAGCACTTCGAAAACCGCCTTTCTTGCTACTACATAAAGGCGATATCGCTGCTTATTTGTTGTCTTGGACGCGCGGTTGACTGTACAGACATTTTAAAAGCCTTTCAAGCCATTGAAATCCCTTTCATAAGAGGGTTGCCCGCGAAATTCAAATTTGTTTACGTTTTTTGCAATTTGCAGGTCAGTGTCAGCTTGTATGTTGATTAAAATATGATTCGCGACCGTAATAAACATGGCTTTACATAATTATAATCATTAGAATCAGCAAAACAGCTCCTTAAGTTAGAATTGGCCTCTGTCATGATTTCATGAAATAGTCATTCAATAGGGTAATATAAACTTAGAGAGATGTATTGATTATTTTTATGATTATAATTCTATAAATAAATATTTGTTCCGGCCGAGGATCATATTTAGATCAACATACAAGCTGATACTGACCTGGAAATTGCAAAAAAAAAAACTAAGAAAACTTGAATTTCGCGGGCTACCCGGACACTTTCGCCTTAAGCATACAGCACTGGACTTTAATAATCTTATCACTATAAGTACTGTAGAGGTTGTCTGCATGTGTCAACCTTATGTTGACTGGCTGGACATATATTATCGTTGGTTTGCCTCGAACAGTCAAGCGAGTTTAAAATAAGATTTATAGAAAAAGTGATGGTAGATTGTTTTATAGGTAGACAGGCAGAGCTAGGGCCCGCCAGTGTATAATTTCTTGATAAAATATATTTACGTTCTAAGGAGTGCTGCGTTATTTATTAAATACACGTAGCAACACAACAATTGGTGGAGGCGCCGAAGCGCAAAAGTACGCAAGCTCCCATTGTATTTTTAAGGCGTGTGCAGAGCCATAATAAATATTGCACAAGTTCGTTTCTCGTGTTGCGTGCACAAACCGTTATATTGTGCGAAGTTCATTTAATATGAAAAGGTGTAACAAAAGTGAAGTCACCGGAATTTAAAGCTAAGTGGTTTTATGAATTTTATGATTTAAAAAAGCGAGATGGCTCAAGATTTTTTCACGGGCTCAAGCCACGATTGCATTGAGATTTTTTTAGACGCTTTCGAGGATTTTGCCACCAGCTACGGATGGCGAGAAAGCGATTGGGCGCTAATAGTGAGCGCATATTTTCAGGGTGCTGCCCTAGCTTTTCACAAATTTATATACCGGGAAGGTATGAGTTTTGTAGCGATCTGTGACCAGCTTAAAGCTGAGTTCCCATGCAGATGCATTTCTAAAATAGGGCATAGAGTGCAAGAAGATGAATTTGCATATGATATGGCCAATGAAGACGGGCAAGAAAGTTGTTTTAATTTAGATAATGATGCTATTACATTTTCTAGCGTAAAACAGGATGACCAAATTTTTGATGAGCAAAGCTGCCAAGCAGGCAGTGATGACCATGATGTTGATGACGAGCGCAGCTGCCAAGAGTGCAGACCTGCGAATGATGAGGAACGACCAGTTGCAGTGTTCGAGAATGAACACGATGATGAATTTGATGAATCGGGTCAGACTAATCCTTATATTAAATTGTATAGCCATGTTTCAGAACAGCAGAATGTGTCCTTATTAAACGAAGATATTGATCACGTCGAAGAATCACACAAATATAACGACGGTGTTGATCAATCTAACGAGGATAATTTTATTTTACTTTCAAATATAAAGGAAATCGTTAATACGTCGTTGTTAACCACAGTAAATGAGAATATGCAGTTATCTGTGACTCCAGACCAAATTTGTAAATTAAAGTTTGGTTCAGAGTTAGATGGTGACAATGAGATAGTCGAGGATGACGCGGTGTCACATATTGTCGGAAATAATGATAATAAAATAAAAATAGTGGTTGATCTGGTCAAAAATACATTGACTCGTAAAATAGTCAAATCTGTAGGTGGTCATTTTATAATTCATTCTTACCACAGCAAAAGAAGATTTCGTAATGTCCCATCATATCATCAGCGTATTGTTAACAATACAAAAAGAAAAGTTCGGGTAAAGAAAAAGGTCTCATATGTTAGAAAAACTAAAATAAAAGACTTCTTTCCAAAACTGAATAAATTTAAAAGAAAGTCTAGAGAAATGAATAATTATTTTATAAAGACTTTTTCCTTTTTAAAATATAAGTTTAAAAAATTAAATCATAGGAGATTCAGGGATATTGTTTATGTATGTAGATTAAAACCTTTTCATGTCAGTTTATAATAATTTATTGTCTTTTTGTATTGTCATTTATTGTCATATAGATGTCAATTAGATGTAAACATCATTTAGATAAATTCATTATTTTAGTTTGGATAATATGATGCAATGTATTAATGCGTTTTCATTTATGTTTTTCATATATGGGGAGCAATCTTCGGACGCAGCTGGGTGCGTGTGAGGTGTCACACCTCACCACACCAAGAAGTCTGAGGGAGAAGGCATCTTCGTCTTCAATAATAGTTGGATTTCACTAGGCTGTGATAGCATAGCCATACTCCAGATCATAGTTATGCGAGTCAAGAGATATTTTTTATTTTTTTGGAAACTGTGGTTCTTTTAGAGGGGAGGGTGATACTCAGTCTAAGCTCGAACCAACTTTGCTTACGGGGCATAGCTCTTGCAAAGGGTGTTGTGTTGACACCATCAGGTCGATTTTGGATTGAATACTCTCTGAGTCGTAACCAACTTTGCTAAAGGAGCGTAGCTCTTGCAAAGGATGTTGAGTCAACATCAATGGTTAAACTTAATGTTGTTGAGAACCCACAGTTCAATCAGTACTAGCTGATGCTTAATGAAGTTTGAAATGGTGAGATCGAATAGGCTTTTGAGATTTTTCCTCTGGAGTATGTGCTTGAAAAAGGTTTGTTGATGAGCTCCGACTTCTTAGCCTTTTCTCCCTCCGACTCATACCGTCCGATGGGGTCGAAGTTTACGATGTTAAGTTTCATTCTTTTCATTAAACTCCTTCAGAGTTGTTGTGAATTTGTCACTTCAATTTATTTGTTTTTAGGAAGCCACGTCGCATCTTTTTGCCAGTTTTGGCGCGACGAGGTTTAAGCATGGCGAATGTTAATTTATTCATGTATGTGGTAACATATAGTAATGTTTTTCTTACCTGACACATATCTTAGTCAGATACGCAAATCGTTCGTCCTGTCCTTAAGCCTTCTCTTGTAAGAGTTGGACTTCATATTGTATAATATATTTCTGGCGTTAGGTAATTATTCTTATAGGTATAGGCAGGAAGTGTCTGATTGTTCGAGGTGGTAAATAAAAGTCTTGTTTGAAAACACGACTGCGTCGATCCTTTTATTTAAGGGTGGGCGTAGCTCATGTAGAGGTTGTCTGCATGTGTCAACCTTATGTTGACTGGCTGGACATATATTATCGTTGGTTTGCCTCGAACAGTCAAGCGAGTTTAAAATAAGATTTATAGAAAAAGTGATGGTAGATTGTTTTATAGGTAGACAGGCAGAGCTAGGGCCCGCCAGTGTATAATTTCTTGATAAAATATATTTACGTTCTAAGGAGTGCTGCGTTATTTATTAAATACACGTAGCAACACAACAGTACATACTGGAATTCAGAATCTTAGATAATTTCCATTCCATTGCCTTTACTCAAATATCTACTTTAGTGGTACGTAGTTTAAGTTGATTTTTGAGTGACCATCGTATCTCTATACATATTATAAAATAAAGGCACTTTTTGTGTCGGTCTATGTGAACACGTTGTTCTTCTAAACTCCTCAACTTATTTTGAAGCAGGTATCACCATTATTAAGAGAATTGATTACAGAAGGTTTATGTGCATAATACATTTATAAACTGACATATAATATCGCGATGGCCCAGTGGTTAAGGCCTCGCCTCTCATTCACGAGGTTGTTGGTTCCGTAGTCTAAGTTGATTTTTGAGTGACCATCTATTATTATAAAAATTAATCCCTATTTCCCTTGGTCACGCCATCACGCGTGAACGGCTGGACCGATTTCACTTATTTATTTTTTTGTTTTGTTCGTTATTGTCAGGACAAGGATCTTATGAAATAAAAAAATAAGGAAGTTGATCGGAACGTTACAAAATTTAAGAAAACTTAACACCAATATTAATTTTACATAACTGTCAGTTGTTTGAAATAACTGTCAGTGATTGACAGAATGCGCGCTGCAAATATCGCTTAACACAGATGGATCGGTTGATAAATGAGTCGATAGTTTTAATTTTAGTCAATAGTCAAAACTAAAACTAAACGACATAATAATTATGACATTCATAGTTAAGACAGGACAACGTCTGTCGGGTCAGCTTGTTATTAATAAATTGATATAGAACCTTATTTCAATTTTAGTTGCTATGGAATTTTAAATTTGTTATAAATGACATCGAGTTTTTGGTTCCAAAGCTTGATTATTATCTGTGATTCTGAATTCAAATACACTGCTACAGTCCGTTCAGTTATTATACCTATGAGTTTGCATCACTGTCAAAATCGCAGTGGTCTTTATTGCCGTTACAATAAGGTTGCTGTTGGGTTGCCGCCATTGATAAGTCTGTCAAATTCACAATGATCTTTATAATCATTATAATAAGGTTGCTATTGGGTTGCTGCTGTCAGAGGCAAAATAACTGTGACTGTACAAGGATCTTTTGGCGCTCGAATAACGTTGACAGAGGCGCTGCTGGTAAACATTAGTAAGCATAAAAAAAACAAGATGGCGTTGTTAGTTCCGATTTTAGCCACGCGCCAAGATATTCTTGTGCAGCTATATGAATAAATCGTTGCATGTTGTACTTACTCTCCTTATCCGTATGTGAGAGGAACATGGCAAGCGCTGAGAATCTCTGCACCTTGCTAATAGCGGTGAGGTATGGAGCGATGGTACCCGTGAACTTATCGACGTTGTCGTATAAGATGCGGATCACGTCCGACACCACGTAGCTTTCGAGAGCGTTCGCGAAGATGGAGGGAATCTTTGATGGTTCTATTATCTGGGTAACATAAGATAAAATAATTAGTAACATAAAAAATAAAATACTATGTGAAAATTGTGTGATCTTAGGTAACCAGTGAATTAATTATATGACTGATTTTTATTAGCAAATTTCGACTTGACTGCCAAGTAAGCTTGAAAACATCAAAACCATAAAAATATTGTGTCCGTTAGAATATTGTTACAAAGTAATTACACACTTTCCTTAAAAGCAGTGAGTACCTAAAAGCTACGAATCTATTAGACATATTTACTAAGAATTTTGTGTCATTATTCTGAATAAAAACAATTTATCTTTTAGTTAGAAGTTTCGATTTTTAACATTTTCGAGGGTAGGCGAGTTTTTAGCTGGACAATGTGTAATTAGTTTGTAACAATTAAAAAACATTGATTCTCATATACGGTCAGTAGCAAACTCTTGTGGCTCTATTAATAACTATCGTACAAGAGTACCACTAAAAAGTAACTAGATGACGCTAGTGTTTAGTTGATATTTTAACTTGTGAAGCATATAGGAACTTTTTAAATGGTGTTCCTTTATGTAGAATTACCGTACATTTAATTCCTAATGTCAAATTTGAAAAAAGTTAATTGAATTAAAATTCACCCGCCAACCCGACATCAGGATGGCGGGTTACTATTTGCTAAGCATACAGACACGTACATTTATACTTATTTTGGTACAAAAATGTACATATTACGTACATTTATATAGTTTATTTTTGATCTATTTGGAAGTCATACACCCGTGCTTCTGACGGACACAAAATATGCTACATTTTTATGTTCTCGGGTGGATAACAGGCTCCCGACCCACCAATGGTAAGTGATCACCGTGTCTCAAGACTTCTTTAATACCAGAGGCGTCACAGGTGAAATAGATATAGTATTTAATCAAATAATGTCATTTTAGCATACTCACCCTCCAATATTCAGCCTTAGCATCCCACTGGCCCTTCAAATACTTCCACTCCGCCATAAATTGAACACTATTGACCGGTGGAACAAAACTCTTTACTTCTTTCTCAGTAATAACAGCATCAGCGATCAACTTCACCGATTCTGGACTAGCTAGCACTTTATCTCCTTCTCCCTTTACTTCCTCTATTTCTGAAGTAATCTCGTCTATTTTATTAGAATCATTATTGTTGCTATCGCCTTGAGATAGATCGTCTTCAATTTCAATGATTTTGAGACGAGTCGGCGCCTTTTCTGGTGTTTTGTCGCCTAGTAAGACTTCTTCGATTGGTATTGATTTTAGTGGTCTCTGTAAATAAACAGATGATTTATTAGCATTAATTATAATATTTTTAATTAGCATGGTTTTTTTTTTCAAACGTAGTATTGACCTTTTGATCTGTTCAGGGGTAAGTTTAAAAAAAAAAACAATGCATTAATACATACTTGTTCATACTGTACATGCTTTAAGTAAGGTTTTAATATTACAATAATGTAATTATCTTCATAGCATTTTGAGAACATTAATGTATTCTCATACAAGGTGGAAGGGACATCGACATACAACCTGGGGGCCAAGTCCATTAATTTACAAACGTCACAATGATCTCTGCATTGTTAGTTTTTGACAGATTTTGTATGGCGAATCTGTCAAAACCTCACAATGCAGAGACCATTGTGACGTTTGTAAATTAGTAGACTTGGCCCTCTGTTACCATGGATTCAGCACATGATTCTGAGCCTCCCCGTGCTGGTTGGTTATAAAAATAAAATAAACTTTTCCATACATATTACTGCATAGGTATATTGCACTTTTCTATGAAACAACAGTTTTTTTTTTGATAACTGGCGAAAAAGTTGTGCCGTTTAGAATCATGTGCTAAATTCATGGTTACAGTTTGCACGTCAATGTCCCTGCCACCCTTTATTATTGTGTAAACATAATATAGGAACCCTTTAAGGCTCTATATCAGGGATGCACAGACAACGGACTGCGGGCCGCATGCGGCCCGCCGGTCGAATACTGGTGGCCCGCCGACAGCAAAAATAATACTCTCGTACATTCGAAAAATATTGAATTCTATTCCAGAATAAAACCAAAAAAAATAATATGTTCGAAAAGTAATTTGAATCTCGCGCGCGCGCTCCTAAGTGCGCTTATCGGTGCGCCGTGCATGCGTCGGTAACAGCGGTCGGTAATGTTCGTGCCGATCTCGGTTAAATTCGTTTTCTTGAGGAAGCGCCGCGGCCGGCGGCGCGGCGACGACGGCAGCGCGGTGGCGGCTTATCCACGGGTTATATTGTTAGAGCAAGCGAGATAGCAATAGTCCCGAATTCCCGATTGCTCGCGTAGGTAGATACACGAAGCTTCCAGAGTCCATTTCGAGATTTCTCCAGACAGTTTTCGACTCTATACGCGCGGTATAAAAGCCACGCTAACCGCAGCGACCGACAGTTCGGTTTTAATTTGAGTGAAGTGTCAATAGTTCTAGTGTAGATTTTAACTCGACTAGCCGGTGTCATATATTTTGATCCACATTCAACGTAGATTTCCCGTCAAGTGCCGTGTATAATTGTGTTGTGAAATCGTAAGTAAAACTCTGTTATTAATAAGTGTTTCCCTACATATTTAATCAATTATTTTTGGTAATTTAAAAAAGGATGAGTAATTTAAGTAGGTACTGTAATTGTTTTTAGGTGCTGTGTTAATCCTAGCCACGATTAGAACGGAACATGGACAAGCCATGGCCTAGTAAAAAACGTAAGGTTAAAGATGAAAATCGGCAGTTTCAAGAAATTTGGACTGAGAAATACTTTTTTGTATGGTCGCATAACAAAGTCGTTTGTATAATTTGCAAGAATTCTGTTGCGATTGCAAAGGAATATAATGTAATAAGGCACTATGAAACGCAGCATCCTACTTTTACCAAGTTTACAGGCGAATTAAGAAAGCAAAAAAAATTGTCTTTAAAACGGGAGCTTATTGGTCAGCAAGCTATGTTTACAAAACCCATTCAAGATTCAGAAACAGCTACAGAAGTTAGTTCTGAAATTTCTCGAATGATAGCAAAGCGAAGTCGCCCCTTCAATGATGGGGATTTTGTAAAAGAATGCATAGAAATTGCCGCTAAGAAAATGTGTCCAGAAGCAGCAAAAAGTTTGAGAAAATTCAACTGAATCGTATGACTATCCAAAGACGAATTATGTCTTTGTCAGGTAATATTGCGGAACAATTAAATGAAAAAACTAAGATCATTGAATTTTTTTCATTAGCACTCGACGAATCCACTGATATTAGTTCCACAGCTCAACTTCTCATATTCATACGAGGTGTTACTCAAGATTTTGAAGTCTTAGAAGAGTTATTAGGAATGTGTTCATTGAAAGGTCAAACCAGAGGAGTTGATATACTCAATGTACTTTTGGATGAGTGTTCAAAAACTGATTTGGACTTATCAAAATTATCGGGAGTTGCGACTGACGGTGCTCCTTCGATGATTGGTGTCAATTCTGGGCTAGTTACTTTGCTGAAAAGCATCTGCAAGAAAAAAACAAAAACGCTGAAGATCTCATGCAGTTTCACTGCATTATACACCAAGAAGCCCTCTGTTCTAAAAAAATTGAATTTCAAAATGTCATGAAAGTGGTAGTTTCGACTGTAAATTTCATAAAATCACGAGGACTCAATCACAGGCAATTCAAACAATTCCTTGATGACATCGAAAGCGAATATGGAGATTTACTGTATTATACAGAAGTAAGGTGGCTAAGTCGTGGATTGACACTGGAACGATTTCTAAATTTAATAGAAGAAATTGGAATATTTCTGGCGGAAAAGCAAAGGGATGTCCCGAATCTTAAAAATCCTGATTGGTTGTGTGATTTGGCTTTTTTAAGTTGACATTACAAATCATTTGAATGTCTTGAACATACGGCTTCAAGGCAAAAATCAACTGATATCCCAGCTCTACGCTCATGTATCATCCTTTCAATGCAAGCTGACACTTTTCAGATCGCAATTGAATTCTGGAAATTACAATCATTTTCAGAATTATAAGAAAATGGCTGACAAATTCAACAAAACTGCGATTAATTTCAGTTATGTATCAATCTTTTCAAGACAGATTTTCGGAGTTTAAAAAAGTGAAACCTCTGTTGGACATATTCAGCAATCCTTTCACGATTTCAGTTGAAAATGCGCCAGAGTCAATGCAGTTAGAAATTATCGACATTCAAAACGACCAAGATTTACGCAACAAATTCAACGAAGGAGACTTGCTGAACTTTTACCGCTGCATTGATAAAAATACGTACAAAGAGTTGCGCATAAACGCTCTGAAATGTGCCAGCTTATTTGGTTCTACCTATATATGTGAACAAACCTTTTCAATACTAAATAATAATAAAACAAAAAATCGAAACCGCCTTGCAAACGAAAGTTTGGAAGCAGTTTTACGTGTTGCTACAAGTAAATTTGAGCCAAATATAAAAAAGATTGTAAGCACTATGCAGTGCCACGCTTCAAATTAATAAATTCTTTTCAATTTTAATACATCAATTCTTTATTGTCTTTAATTATCTATACTTCTGGCGGCCCGCCATCAGTTCATAATTTGCCCGAGTGGCCCCTACTCTTAATAAGTCTGTGCATCCCTGCTCTATATTGTCTATTCATAGCAGAACTGCTTCTTCTTCTTGCATATTAGAATGAAACAAATAAGGATAGCTTATGCTGTAGTAAAGTCTTACCTTAGATCTCAAATGCGGTGGTTTCTTCACAGGTTTGATGACCATAACATTCTCTCCAACACCATTTCTCCAGTTGTCCGAAGCAACTTCATTGACTGCGGGCTCTGGTGGTAGTTCCACTATCTTTGGCTGTACTTTGGGTTTCACTATTGGTTTGCTTTCGAGTGTTGGTGTTGTAGCCGGTGAGGATTTTGATTTTGCCTGGAATGGTACGAAGAATATTATTTAAATAAAGAATTCATAAGTATTTGAATTTCGTAACCTATAGTTAACTTATTACGCAGGGGAACAAAATGAATGCTAGAAATGAAAAGCTGAATATAAATCTTGAGTTCTTTTTATTTCTTAAAATATTCCCATCAAAAAATGTACTTACTCCAGTGACAATTTTAGAGGCTTAGCCATATTTTTTGTTTGCTAGAATGTATGAATAAGCTAAACACAGAGTAGAGCTTATGATCATAATTCAGAAGAATTCAGATATATTTTACGTGAAAAAAAAAACCCGCCACACATGTCGGACCACGAACAGTGGTGGGTTTCGTAGTTGTAATGAATATTTATGCATGCACAGTATTGATTTTATCAACGGCAAATAAGTTTCAATTTTATTTCTCGAAGACTAAAAACAAAAATATCACTAATAATCAAAAAACTATTGACTAAAATAGCAGTCACTTAAAAACATCACAATATTTTTAATTACGGGAAATTTTGATTCTTGGTGAGCCACTTACCCCCTTAGTCCCCATTCTAGCTTTAATAGCATCCAACTGTTTCCTAGCTGCAGTATTATGCGGTTCTAGCTTGAGCACTTCATTGAGATCATGGGATGCTGCCCGGAGAGAACCGAGTCGTTCCCTGGCAGTGGCCCTACGTTGTAACGCCTTCACATAGGTTGGGTCGAGGCGTAGGGCTTCTGTGCAATCAGATTCAGCTTGGTGGAGGCTGGAAGACAGAAAAATAATGGACAGTTACAAGATGCTACCCATTTTCAATGCATATTTTTAAAGATGCGCTTACTTCTGGAGGATGTAAGTATAAGTATATTTTCTTATTACTTATGAGGATGATTTTATTAGTGCAAAGGTGTAAGCTGTGACCACCAAACTGAGGTGATTACGGTGGTTCACCTTTGACCTCATTGTAATAAGATAATAGAGCATAGCAGAAGATTGTTAACGGTTGAAAAGACATTTTTTTTTTAAGTTCAGTTCTTTATTTTCATCGATCGATCGACTTCCGCTAAGAACAGTCGCGTCGCACACGCTTTTGCGCTAGTTAGTGTTCGGGTAAAGCGCTGACGCAGCAGCATACCGGTCGTTACCTCTAGCCATGCGCGGTCGCCGCGATGACCCAGTTACCGAATGTATTTCGCAACTATTTGTGTAAACAAAGTGTTAAGGTGAAGTAGTAATTTTTTTTTCACAATAATTATGGATTGCTCATCGTCAATCAAAATAAAAACCGAAACGGAACATCTTTTGTATAAATATTATACAGAAGAAAAATTAGAAAGAGAAAAACTGCAAAGTTTGGTAAATGACCTTAAAAGTCAATTAGAAGAACTTCAGCACCAGCTGAAAAAAGTCCAGGAGCAAAAAACTGCTGATCTGGAAAATAAAAAAGTCACTACCGAGAAGCCAATGCCAATCGAGTATGAGACAGACGAAGAGGAACTAGCAAAGGAAACGGAGTGGGTCCGACAGAAGAGCAGAAAAAAAAGGAAATTGAACTCATCACCACTGTCCTCACCACCTCAACAAGGAGCTGAATCCAGCGGAAAGCCTAAACAGAATGTGAAACCGAAGAAACAACCTACACCGCCGCCTATAGTAGTGGAAAATATTAAGAACTATCAACAGTTCTACGATCTTCTTTCGATTAATATCACGAAAGACACGTTTATAATGAAAATGATGAATGGAGAAAAAGTAAAAATTAACGCCTATAACGATGATTCATACAGATCTATTACCAAGTTATTGTTGCAAAATAACTGCCTTTGGTACTCGTATGAAAATAAACAAGATAGGCCAATCAGGGTAATGGCAAAAAACCTGCATTTTTCCTGCCTGCCAAACAGAATAGTTGAGGACTTGACTGCTAAAGGATATAAAATAGAGGAGGCGGTTAACAAACTGAGCTGGAAGAGCAAAGAGCCTCTCAGTATGTTTATGCTGTCATTCCAAAAAGATGAGGACATTAAGAAGATATACGGAATTAAATCCATACTGGGTTGTAAAGTAGACATACAGCCACTAAGAACTTCAAAACTAATTCCTCAGTGCAAAAGGTGTCAAGCATATGGCCACACACATAAATACTGTTCCAAAGAACCCCGGTGTGTGAAGTGTACAGGTAAGCACCTAACTAGAGACTGCAATAAACCAGCAGAAGCAAAGCCCAAATGTGTTCACTGTGGTGAGCCCCACCCGGCTAATTATAGAGGATGCATAGTAGCTAAAGAGCTACAGAATATTAAAGACAAAAACATCAGAAATAATGTGTCGGTACCAAACTCTCAGGGTCCAAGCGCAAACAAAGACAAGAGACCTGTTGCCAACAAACACGTTAATAAAAATGTGTCTTATGCACAAATGACAAAAGGGGCCCAACCTCCGACACAGTCACAAGTTAAACCAACGAGCCCTAACATGGATGAAAAGATAAATAAAATTATTAATCTTTTAACAACTTTCGACGAAAGGCTGAAAAAACTTGAAAGTAGCACTAAAGCAGCTACAAAACTAAAACAAAATATTTAAATGGCTAATTTATTAAAAATTATGGCATGGAATGCGAATGGACTGCTGAAACATCAGAATGAACTTACGGCAGTCCTAAACATGGAAAGTATTGATGTGTGTCTTATATCAGAGTCACACTTCACTAAAGAATCTCACATAAAAATTAACGGTTATAAAGTATATCATGCATTGCATCCTGACAACACATCAAGAGGTGGTAGTGCTGTCATTATAAAAGAGAATATCTATCATTATGAAGAACATAAATCTGAAGAACAAGAAATACAAGCAGTAGCAGTCTGTGTGAAAACGAAACATTGTCCTGTCACCATATCAGCTATATACTGTCCACCTAGGTATTCGCTAAAAGTAGATCAATACAGGACCTTTTTAAAAGGTCTTGGAAATAGATTTATACTGGGAGGCGATTTTAATGCTAAAAATACGCATTGGGGATCCAGACTGACCACAACCAAAGGAAAAGAGCTACTATGCGCAATTAGAGAAACTCAGTGCAAAACTCTATCAACAGGTAAACCCACTTATTGGCCTACTGATCAAAACAAGATTCCAGATCTTATAGACTTTTTTATATATAAAAATATATCACCAAATCTTCTCCGCATTGAAGAAGGTTATGATATGAGCTCAGACCACTCACCTATAGTACTAACTCTAAGTGAAACTTTAATACCGAAAGAAAACTACCCCACATTAGTAAATAAGAACACTGATTGGGAGAGCTTTAAAATAGACTTGGACTCTGTAATAGACCTAAAAGTTCCACTAAAAAATCCGGGAGACGTAGATCGGGATATTCGTCAGTTTATTACACAAATACAACAATGCGCTTGGAAAAACACGCCTACATTCAAGACATAAAACAGAGTTACCTACTATCCAGCACATATTACAAAACTCATAGCCGAAAAGAGGCAAAAGAGACGAATATGGCAACATACAAGGTTTCCAGAAGATAAAAGGATTCTGAACAACCTTACAAAACAACTAAGAAGGGCAATTCAGAAGTTCAAAGACGAAGCAATGAACAATTATCTAAGCCAACTAACTAGCGACCGCACGACAGATTATTCCCTGTGGAAATCAACAAAAAATTTAAAAAAGCCTATTATGCATATCCCACCTATCAAAGATACAAACGGGAGGTGGGCAATAAGCAACGAGCAAAAAGCTGTTAGGTTTGCACAACATCTGGAGCAAATTTTTAAGCCTAATGAAGATGATGAAGACTGCACCTTGCCGGATGAAACATCAAATAATGATGAGCTAAAAATAAAATTCGTAACACCCAGAGAAGTGTTCAACGAAATCAAGCGTTTTAGTCTAAAGAAATCACCTGGCTACGATCTCATCACTGGAGAACTTCTTAAAAACCTCCCCCGTAAAGCCATAGTTAAACTTACCACTCTGGTCAATGCTACGTTTAGGCTTACATATGTACCTGATCTGTGGAAAATTGCCGAAGTTATAATGATACCAAAGCCTGGTAAACCACCTCACGAAACAACATCATACAGGCCTATCTCTTTGCTGCCAATCATGTCAAAATTATTTGAAAAGCTTCTCTTGAAACGGTTAAAACCCATCATAGAAGAAAGAAATTTAATCCCTGACTACCAATTTGGATTTAGGGAAAAACATTCGACAATAGACCAAGTACACAGGATTACCAACATTATTGAAAAGGCATTAGAAGAAAACAAAGTTTGCACAACAATCTTCTTGGACGTAGCGCAAGCATTCGATAAGGTGTGGCACAAAGGGCTCATTAACAAACTGAGAAATATGCTCCCAAAACAATTTGCTGACATCTTAGAGTCTTACCTATCACAGCGCATGTTTAGAGTAAGACAAGATGATGCATACTCAGAACTCAAACCGATAAAAGCTGGGGTACCGCAAGGAAGTGTCCTAGGTCCCATTTTGTACTTATTGTACACTTGCGATATTCCTGAGCTAGAAAACAACACCATTGCGACATTTGCGGATGACACAGCTATAATGGCCACAGGTGTCACTCAAGAAGAAGCAGTGGAAAAAGTTCAAACAGCCGTCAATACCATCTTTGACTGGACAAAGAAATGGCGTGTGAAACTCAATGAAACGAAATCCGTTCACATAGACTTCACAAATAAAAACCCAAATTATCATCCGGTACACATAAACGGCCACGTCATACCGTACGAAAATACAGCCAAATACCTAGGCATGACATTGGATACAAAGCTTCGCTGGAAAGCTCATGTCAAAAAGAAACGCGACGAGCTAGAGCTTCGCTACAAGACGATGTACTGGCTAATAGGAAAACACTCTTCACTGTCAGTACACAACAAAATACTTTTGTACAAACAAGTCCTCATGCCTGTATGGACTTATGGTATCCAGCTTTGGGGCTGTACCAAACAAAGTAATATTAAAATCATACAACGTTTTCAAAACAAAGTACTCAGAGGAATCGTCAATGCGCCCTGGTACATTCGAAATGACGACCTTCATCGGGACCTGAAAGTAGACCTCGTCATGAACATTATTAAAAAACATGCAGAAGCTCACGAACGAAGGCTTCATCATCATGTGAACGTCGAGGCTATCCAGCTCCTCGACAACACGGACATAGTGAGAAGACTAAAAAGGACAAAACCTTTTGAGTTAATTTAGTGAAGTGTCAGTGTAGTGTAGTAAAGTGAGTGCTACCTATAAAGAACACAAGAACAAAGTGTCTTCCCCTTAATAGAGACAATAAGAAAAGTGTTAATGGACACATTCTTAGGCTTACTTTACCTAGTAAATTAAGTTAGAACTGTATTACTCATTAGCTTTAGTAATTAAGCTAGATCGTAGTTATTTATGATGTTACCTTATTGGGCCCATCATGCAAAAAAAAAAAAAAAAAAAGTTCTTTATTTTGGTACAACAATCCATCTTGTGTAACAAAGTTGTGTTTCAAATTAATTTCTGGTTTGCAGTTTAAAGTCAAGGTCAAATTATTTGTTTGTATATGTACACACAACAACATATTGAACTATACATTTCCACTTTCAGCTTAGCTCGCATTGTATAGGCTTTTACTACAATAAGAAGTCAGTCTTAATATGTTGTTGTCCTTATGGCCATTTAGTCAGTCTTTACAATATTTTTATTTGATTCATTAAATCAAAAACATTACATAAACATTAAATGCAAACCAGCAAGAATTATCCTTCCCATCAAGTTTACATGACATCTTTATTCTTCAGGAAAATAGTGTCAAACAGTTTCTTTTACTAACCTGTCTTTTTTGAGATAGCAAAGTCCTCTATTAGCAAAGTAGATAGCATCGTCCTTCACCAAGTCTATAGCTCTGTTGTAGCATGATATTGCCTCGTCCCATTTCTCCTGTTTCACAAATGTGTTGCCCTGGTAACCAAGATAATGTATGATCAATATTCAATTTGTTAACATGTAGCAATGGATACAAAATGCAGTTTATGGTTGGAAGATAAAGCAAAAAGTTTTATCAAAAGTAAAAACAAAAACAGATGATCACGTCTGTAAACCAAAAGAATATTTGTAACAATAAGGTCAAACCTCCTGTTTTGTAGGTTTTTTTCATTAGACAGATAACTTTCCTAACATGGCCCTACTCAAAGACAAAGATCACAGCTAGACAAATGCCCATACCTTTATGATTATAATAATTTTATTGTAATTTAAGCAATAAATTATGCTGTTTTACCAATTATTACTTTCCAACAAACAAATAATTATAGAAACAATTAAGTAATCTTACCCTCTCCTTCTCGTACTGGGCTTCTTCCTTTAGTTTCTCCAGCTTGATTTGCTGACTCTTCTTGCCGTCCAATGAAGTAGGTCCTATATCTGCCATATCTACGTCTTCACAGGCCTTGTCCTGGAGTTTACAACAAGAAACTTAAATTAAGAATAAAGAATCAGGGGAAAGGAATTGAGAAATTATATTAAGGATTTAATTGCAAAAAATACAAAATTATAGGAACATGATAACAAGGAATCATTTTGGGTTAAGTTTTTGAAGCTATAAATGTAAATAGCAATTAGTTTGCCACCAAAACATAGGAACCCAGTGATTATTTTGAATAAATGTGGGTTTACAAGTAGAATGTTTGTGGTACCTTTTGAATAGTAGAATAATTGTTTAGAATGACAGTATAGATTGGTGAGTAAAGAAAATATAACCTGCTGCTTATGCAAAGATCTTGCAACTTTCTATGAGCTTCAATGGCACAAAAAGGACTGATAATATATTCAAAAGCATTTACAAATGTTGATTATTTTTGCATAAGGGGGTAATATGTAATAATTCAAACTAAGTGGTACTCACAACATCATACTTGTCCCATGCTTTATAATCAGATCCTCGGATCTTTTTCTCCGGTTTCTTTTTCAATACAACAGGCTTCTCCTTCTTTAACTTGCTGCGAACTGGGGGCAAGTCCTAACCTCGAAAATAAACAAACACAAATATGAAACGGCTCAAACTTGATTGTGGCTTCCTTATTTACAAACAACCGTGATAATGCGAACCTACACTGCGCATGTGACTAATGCTGTACCTACAAGAATAATACTTTTTTGACTTTCTTTGTGATCGGAAAAGCGTACATAACCTAACAAATTACATGACTTCTTTCACACAATATTTTTGAACTTTATCACTACGGTACGTACACAAATTGTAGTTATTCTTCAAACATACAGTCTAAGTACAACATAAAAACGGTAATAGGTCTAAACCTGTTCGAATTCACCGTTCAAAGCAGCCTCTTTTCGTTTCATCTCGGCTTCCCAATTCTGCAAGTCTGTCATGTAAGTTTGTAACTCTTTAACATTGTCTCGAGCTTGTTTCTGTATTTCAAAAGCTTTTTCCATGATTCTAATCTGGTTTAGCACATTAAATCGTTAACGTTACCTGTTAGATCAATAATTTATTTTCGGTTGCACTCAACGTAAACTTGTCAAACAAATTTTGATTGTCATGGCAATTGGCATTTCGGTTCAGTTTTCAGAATGGCGGGTCGTGAGTTGCGTTCGGAAATGTTTAATCAATAAGTTTTGCCAACTTTGTACCTATATCTTTTTTTTTGTTTTGCTGGATTTTATTTTAAAATAGTTCATCGACTTGTACATAAATGTACATAAATAAAAAACATTAATAAGTATAACAAAACTATTATTGTTACAAAATTAACTCATAGCTTTATAAAACGCGATAAGGGTTTTTGTGTCGAGTAATAAAGTATATTCAATCAATTGATCAATCAATCAATCAATAGTCTTTATTTGTAAACACAGGTTAACACAGTGTGCAAGATGTTACAATTGTTATATTAAAGTTCCTCTATGTTTTGCCATTTGGCGTACAAATATATATTTATTGTAGGCTTCTGCCAATTAAGACAATTAATTTATAATAATTCGGTTAATGTCAATTTAAAATAATAAAAATGTAATTTAATTAAAAGCAATAGGTAATTTCAGGTAATGTCAATATTTAACGAAAAGCTACAATGTCAATACTAAATAATAATAATGTCCATAATTATGTTACTGATAAGAAAAATATTTAATTTATATACCTCTAAGTATTTTTGTGGCCTGGTTGCTAAGACCTTTTAGCGAAGTCTTTAGTTTATTTAATTTCCTTCACTAAATTTCTTCGGGATTTCTTTGGCAAGAATTTGAAGCCTTTTCAGCTCAAACTCCCGCCAAAGAACCGAAAAATATTTAAAATTGACATTGTCCACAGATTTACTATTAGAGTAGTCATGCATACTCGTAATAGTCATGTCACGCGTATACAAACATTATTAATATTAGGTCTTTACCTATGAAATTGCCATTCTGCAGTACTGGCCATTTCAAATCAAAATAATTTTTGTTTGGCTAAGAATTCTAATTTCAAATTAATTTTATTTTAAAAACATGGATTTTTTTTTCTAAAAGTAGTCATTTCTTTATTGATTAGTGTTACATTTTCATCGCATTTCAATCTTTTTCGTCATCATGGATACGTTAAAAATTCGAGTAATTATGGAATATGAGTACCGTCGTGGCAGCAACGCGGCACAAGCGGCACGCAACATCAACGACGTTTACGGAGCTAACACTACAAACCAACGCACCACCTGTTATTGGTTTGCTCGCTTCCGTTCTGGAAATTTCGACCTGAAAAATGAACCTCGCGGTCGTCCGAAGACTTTGGTCGACAATGACGAATTAAAGGCGATTGTGGAAGCTGATGATACACAATCTACGGCTGAATTAGCAGCAGCTTTCGACGTTAGCGTCAAAACAATATTGGTCCATTTGCGTCAAATTGGCAAGGTAAAAAAGCTTGACAAATGGGTGCCCCACGAACTCAATGATCGCCAGCGCAAAGTACGCGTCGAGACGTGCCTTGCACTGCTCAACAGACACACAAATGAAGGAATTTTGAACCGCATTGTTACCTGCGATGAAAAATGGATTCTGTTTGATAACCGTAAGCGCTCAGCAAGTTGGTTGGATCCTGGTTCAGCACCTAAACAATGCCCTAAACGAAAACTTACCCCTAGAAAAGTGATGGTCACTGTTTGGTGGTCTAGCGCCGGTGTGATTCATCACAGCTTCTTACCAAACGGGGTGAGCATTACTGCAGATGTGTACTGTGAAGAACTGAACACAATGATGGAGAAGCTGGCGCATCTCCAACCAGCATTGGTCAATCGCTCGTCTCCGCTGCTCCTGCACGACAACGCGCGACCTCATACTGCACAGCAGACGGTCTCCAAGTTGCAAGAACTGGGGTTGGAAGCTCTCCGTCATCCGCCCTACTCACCAGACCTTGCGCCTACAGACTACTACTTTTTCCAGAATTTGGATAACTTCTTGGCGGGAAAAAAATTTAATACCCGAGAGGCAGTACAAAATGCCTTTGAAGAATTTGTTGCCTCCCGTCCAGCTGATTTCTTTAAGAAGGGCATCAATAAACTGCCACTGCGATGGCAAAGATGCATTGATTGCATGGGTGATTACTTCGATTAATACAAATAAAAAATTCATGAAAAAAATTCGTTTAAATTTTTTCATACAAAACGGCAATTTCATAGGTAAAGACCTATTATGTCCAAGAACTGTCATCAAAATAGTCAGTAAGACAATATTAACATTTCTGCATTAATATAGTAAAAGTAGTATAGAAATTTACTAAATTTAGACTTTTTATTGAGCTTATTAACTTATTAAATATTTTTTGGGCCTTAAAAAAAAGCCTTTCCTCAATAAAGGAGTTTTCGTTACGTTTAAATTATTTTTATTCAATGTTTAATGAAAAAAGTCCCCTCCTGTAGACTGTTCGGATACTGAGTACTGGACTTTAAGTGGCAATTAAAAGCATTCAACATTTAGTTATTCCATAGGTCTTCTTGCTACAATTTCCGACATATATTTAGGTTAACATTCAATTATTTATCAAAATATTTACAGTGTTTATTAGTGAAATAAAATTAATAAACATGTGTTCTCAATTTCTTGGTCTCTTCCTGTCGATGCATAAAATAGGTCAACAAAATGCATTTACGGGAACCTCTCTTAGTTTTTATTTTTTAGGCTGGCAGCATTGTTATCTCTGTCAGTCACCGATTAAAAGTTTTACAACGGCGTGTGAAAATTATTACAAAAACATATGTTTAATCTATAACACAAGTTTTTGTCTAAACTCAGTGCGTCTTTCCTTGGTGACGTGTTAAAAAGTAAGTACAATGATTAAAAATGTTTGATTATAGCGGCCATGCATATTTTAGGTAGTGATGTGCAAATGCTCGTTTCTTGGATTTCGAACGTAAAAAACAAGCCCGCTATCTTTTATTAATTATGTGTATATCTCTCCTGTAGACATATTTTCTGTAGAATCAGAAGGCTAATTGTAGAAGCAGAAGGCTAATCGTCGAATCAGAAGACTGATTCATCAATGGAAATATTTCCCCGAAAAAAGCGACCAATTCCTAAAATATAGGATGATTCCGATGATGAAGCCATATTTTAATATTTCTTTTACAGGAGGATGTCTTTTATGTGGACATTCTTTGTTTTTTTTTTTATTGATCCTAACTTGATTGTTTTGCATATGTATATTATGAATGTTTATGGTTAAGAAAAATAAGTACTAATCATTGTTATGAAAGTCAGATTTGACATGGTTGTTTTGTTTATGATATTAAATTAAAGTATATTTCTGTTATTTTCTCTAGACGTAAGCGATCTCACCTGTAGACATAGAATATAAAAAATGTGATTTTTGTCGAAATTAATGAAGACTGATGTATTTTGATATTTTTATAAGGCTGTTAATCATTACTTTTAAATAAATACCAACTGTCAAATCGCTAACTGACTTTTATTTTTTTTTACTTTTTGAGACTCGATTTTGTGTATAACCAACTATATCTTTTTTAATTTTATTTTGCTTATATCTTTAAAATTGTGAGTCCTATCGTAAAAATAATAAAAAATTCGACCCCCTTTATGTAACCCGTAAACCCCTAAAATTCTACATGTAGGTAATATTTTTTTTCATATTTTCATACAAAAAGTGAAAAATTCCTTAAAAAAACACGTAGAGTCTGCCCCCCATGCGTGCCCACCCACGGCTCTAAAGAAAAATCACGGTAGGGCAAACAAGTACCACTTGGAGTCTTGATTGTCAATTTAAATTTTAGTTGCAACATTTTTTTTTTTAATTTTAATTTTTTTTTTTGCAGAATAGTTTAAGATTCTCATAACCAAAAGTAAGGAATTTTAGTGATAATTTAGTTAGTTTAGTTCGGTGTACAAGAGAATCGGCGCCAATGTAAATCGGCTTTTATTTTGCGTAGGCCACAAAACTCCTAGCTTATGTAGGTAGGTACTTTCCGTGTTGGTCAATGCTAGAAGTAGCTCTTACCTATTTAGTTTGGTACCTACGTTAAATAAAAGTTTAAGGTAACTTACTAGATAGGTAGGGTATTTTCTCAGTAAATAATGTAAGTTATTTCCTAAAAAATATCGTTCGCGACCACAGTTCGTCGTAGAAAAGTGATAAAATGATTCGTTATAAACAAAGAGTGTCTATGTTTAGCGTATTACCCCTAAGAAAAATGTATGGACAGCCCATCGGATGATGCGCCTTAAAGTAGACAATTTTAGGAATCCTTCATAAATACCTAATACTTAGCTATTTTTTACAGTTTCATAACTTTCTATTCGTGCGCAGGCAGTGTGAGGCACGTCAACGCGACATTGATTGACGCAGGGATTACAAATGGTAGATCGGTGTGATATTATTACAAGGCCATCCTTTTTTCACCTCTTAATTTGTTACAAACTAAGATGTAATTATAGAAATTACTTTATTGCTATGTTCAAAATATTTAGATATACGTGTTGCTTCTTCAGAAGGTGGAGACTGTCAAATTATCTGCAGGCATGGAATGGTGTGAAATTATTTGAATGTAGACGTTATGATTAGTCTGATAGGTACTTGATGGGTACCTGCCTATTAGTTACAGTGATTATTTCGCTCAATAAAAGAGAACTTATTGCAATACTATTATAAATTATTATGCACTACGAGACATGAATGACATGAACTTGTCTTGGAAACCGCGAACGGACGATATTTTTAGAAAGATTAATAAATTTGCACATGCCCTCTATAAACTGGCTAAAATTGTAAGCCGTGAATCTGTTTTAATGGCTTACCATGGCTATGTTGCATCCAGACTACGATAAGGCATAATATATTGGGGCAATTCAGTAAATAAAGAATATGTTTTCAAAGCCCAAAAAAGTTGCATCAGAGCTTTGTGTGGTTTACAAAGCACTGATAGCTGTCAACATCTATTTAGAAGCTTCAAAATTTTAACCTTGCCATTTCTGTATATATGTGAAGTAAATACCTATATTTGTTAAAACAAACATAACTCTTTAGGAAATAGCTTTTAAAAGCCAATATCGGAAACTTCGTGACAAAAATAAGTTAGAGCATAAAGTACCATAATATGCAGGTACGGCTTTAAGTTATAGAATAATCCATTAATAATCAGTCTAAGAAAATAAATAGTTCAAGCGAGTAAATTTTTTACCAAAACGATTTTACAACAAGCTAACACTTTATTTTCAATTTTTGTGTATGACCCAGTTGGTACTGTTTCTGCACCTGAAGTCGAGGTGTTGTGGTGAATTTTAGTTCATGACAACTAATTTTATTCCACACCTTTTTAATCGCGATAAAAAATAGCCAGATTTAGTTAGACAACCAAAATTTTTGGTACAAAACGTCAAGTTCAGAATAGCAAAATTGGCATTTTCACTAAACTAACAATTATTCTATGCTATCTTAGTGCTGTCAAACTAAAATATAGATAAGTTGTGTCACTTTATTCTATTTCAGAATGAGAAATCGTTGTTTGACAGAATAAACAAAATTTTAGTGATTTTTAGTCTAGTTAAGAGAATTTTGTGACAAGAGAATCGGCACCAATGACTATGTAAACTTTTTGGACGAAAATTTATCAAAACAAATATTGGCCGATTTTGATGAATTTTTTTGAGTAAAAGCCATTTTGCAGGGAACAAAAAAAACTTTTTAAGGCATTCATAATAGGTTGGGGAAAAAGTTTCTACGCATTTATTAAGAAAATTCAAAGCATTTTTAATATAGTTTATTTACGTTTAACTAAAGTATGTAGGTACCATTTTGTTCGATAACTTTTTGCCATCTTGTAGGTAGGGACATGATCCCATTGCTATAGAAATTTTGGGACTTCTGATCAAAATACCGCGACAAGTAGTTTTGGCAGTCCTCTCGTGATGTTAACCTGACACTGCCTAAAGAATTCTGAAGAGACCGAAACAGGTGGAAATCTGAAGGTCAGGACTATACGGCGGATGCATTAACACCTCCCAGCAAAACTCTCTTAATTTTTGCTGAGTGGCTAAAGATGTGTGAGGTCTAGCGCTATCATGATGAAAAACCACACCCCTTCTGTCGATTAATTCCGGCCGCTTTCTCTCAACTTCTTGCTTTAATCTCATCAGTTGTTCGCAGTAGAGTTCAAAATCGATGGTCCTGCCTGGTGGTAACAGCTCATAATGAATAATGCCCTTCCAATCCCACCACACACACAGCATCACCTTGTTGCGAGTTAACCCGGGTTTCGCCACAGTCTGTGAAGCCTGACCGGCCTTTGACCACGACCTTTTTCGCACGTTCTTGTCGTACGTGATCCACTTTTCATCACCAGTTATCAGCTTCTTCAAAAATGGTTCGGTTTCATTACGTCGTAATAAAGAATCACAAATGAGTACACGGTTCATTAGGTTTCTTTCAGTGAGCTCGTGAGGTACCCAAATATCGAGCTTTTTTGTGTACCCAGTTTTTTTCAAATGTGCCAAAACTGTTTTGTGGTCAATTCCCAGTTCTTCAGCTACGTCGTAACTACTGATATGCCGATCTTCCTCCACTTTTTCAAAAATGGCATCCATTTTATCCGTAATAGGGCGACCAGACCGACGTGCATCTTTGACATCAAAATTTCCGGATTGAAAACGCTTTAACCAAATTTGTGCTACTCTCACAGACACTGCACTAGGTCCATAAACATCGCAAATTTTTTTCGCGGCTTGCGTTGCATTTTTACCTTTATTGTAGTAAAATTTTAAAATGTATCGAATTTCTTCATTAGATTCACTCATCTTGACAGTACGAAAAACAAATGAAAATCACACATTTTCCTAATTTGAATTTGGAATTATGTTCTTTAAAATTTAAGCCTTCAATGATACCAAAACCAGCTAGATACAAATAGTATAGCCAAAGAGATTTTATTACAAGTTCATACATACTATAATGCGAAAAGACTTTTTCCCCAACCTAATATGTTGGCGTTTAGAAGCCAGCATCCTAGTAAATTATCATAATCATGGGAAAAGGTTGCTTATAAATTGAAAAAAACATTCTATTCATTCTAAAAAGTTGGCAACGATGGCTCTGGAAAAAAACCGCAGAACAACTTGTGCAAAAGCAGGTGAAAGTTATCCTATGGCAGAAAAATAGTCGAGGAGTTTTTCTTGATTGATTATTATTTTTAACCGACTTCAAAAAAGGAGAAGGTTCTCAGTTCGCGTTTTTTCTTTGGATGTTCCCCGATTACACGAAGACGACGACCGATTTGAAAAAAAAAAATGTGTTTGAAAGGGTATCATTTCTAGATGGTCCCATTGTTATCAGGTCAGGTTCTGATGATAGGATCCTGGAGAAAACGAAGGAACTCTTCAAATATTATAGGCACACCTATAGTGATTAGGGTATTTAATATAGTAACTCGTGCATTTGCTCTTGAAAAGCACCATTTGGGGAAGTGGAACTGATTATGAAGACCACAGACGATGAAGCCACCGGAACTGCTCAATAATAAGGTATTTCACGGGTATTATATTTTATTATAAGGCAAGCAATAAGGTTGCTAAGCAATTTATGCTCATCACAATGCATATGGTGAAGTGGAGCTGATGGTGAAGTCCTAGGAGAACTGCTCAACAATTAACGTCCCTGCATCCGGAAAAGCAATATTTTGTAAAAGGTAATGAGCAGTTGACATTAGGCTATTTATAGTTAGTTACATAAATTACAAAACAACCCACAGAAAAGAAGCGAGAAATAAAAATGTTAAAATTCAATTAAATCTTATTATATAGCAAGTATCTAGTGGTATATGAATTTGTAGGTACCACAACTAAAAATTGAAAAATAAAATCATTTTTACAAAAAAAAAAAACAAGTCTCTTTCAAAAAACACTACAAAGTACTTAAAACATAACTTTAATTTCGGAAGTCGATGGCAAAAAACGAAAACACAAAACCAAAGACACCGACTTCCGAAATTAAAGTATTTTTTCACTTTGTAGTGTTTTTTTGGAAGTCAGTTTTTTCTTTCATAATCATTCACGATTTATATCCTAGTCTGTGCCTAAGGTTGCTCTCAAACCATTGCAATAAATGGGTAGGTAGGTACTTACCTATGTAGGTAGGTAGGTACTATATTTCCAATAATAAATTAATTGAAAACCCATCACAGGGTAACACAGTAAACCAGTAAACCAATCATATCAAAATTTTATAACGAATGCGTGCTTTCGATAAATGACTTGATTCGGTTCACGATGTCAAGGCTATTTTCATGACGATGTTCTGTGATAAGTCGTGATTATGTAGGTACCGCCCTTTCACATTTATTTTACCTCTGGCAGCAGCAAGCCAACAGCAACCTTATTGTAACGAGAATAATGATCACTGTGATTTTGACAGGTTTGTCAGTGGCAGCAACCCAAAAGCAGACTTATTACTAGGAGAATAAAGATCAATGTGATATTGACATTCATGCATCATCAGAGGTAAAATATCTATGAACGGGTACGTACATCAACTTTTCTCGTGATGACATAGCAAATTTATGATAAGATTGAGTAACAGGCTTCATTGGTCTAATGGTCGCCAGTGCTACAGCTGAGAACGAGGTCCTATTTTCAATAAAAGTATGGTTTTGGTGTCAATATCATCATTTCAGCCCGAAATCAAGAGGGACACAGGTCACCTTTCTTTTCTTACATACGTACTTACTAGTTCCGTGCGTCTCTGGTGTTTCCCGCGACTTTTATGACAGCTTTGGTTTGGTGTGAGTACTTAACTAATTAAAATTCTCAATTCTTTATTGCATTCCGTAGAACACACACACACACACACACACATACACAGACATGCATACATACACACACACACACACACATACACACACACATACATTGCTTACATTGCATTGCATGTTATACATTGCTTTGCCTATTTAGTATTTGGATTTGGGATTGAAGCTTCGTCCAATAATGCCTCTATAAAGGATCTTCTTTAAAGTCAGCTCATACGTCTACGTGTCGTGTAGATATAGGTAGGCATTAGGTAGGATTCAATGGTAGGATATTGGTCAGTCAGCAAGATTGGTAGTGGGGTCACTGGCCAAACTGGCTATGCCATGATTTCATTCTTCTACAGCACTCCGCAAATGGGTCGGTACCTACTCTCTGTCTATGGTTACCTACCTACTTACCTATTAAATGTGGGAAGGCCCAAATCCCATTTTAATTTTTTTCAACAGTTTGTTAGACGTAGGCGCAAAAATCGAAAAAAGATGTAGACAACAAAATAATAATAGTGATTAAGTCGTCTTTTTTTTTGTTTAAAAATCTATAGTTCCAATCAATTATACGGATGTTATGACCAGTGATCGGAGTAGGTAGATTGAACTGGGGTCATTGATCCGAAACGTATATATTACTATGGACATTCCTCCGGAATTGGTGGATTATTAAAAAAAAACCGGAACATATGTAGTAATTGTATTCTGCCAGAGTGGAAGGAGTCATTTGATGATTTGCCATCCTCAAAAAAAAGGTAGGAATTGTAATAAAATGAGCAATTTTATTCTTTATTATTCTTCCTATTATTTTTTTGTCACGATTTGACAAAACCCAACGACCAATCAGAACAAAGGATCATGGGTGGTACAATAAACGGTTATCAGAACAATGCGTACGCCCGCCGACGACTCCGAATCCGGAAATACCGGAATTACTTTCCGGAAAAATGGCTTATCCATGTTATTCTTTCTGTGTGCATTTATGATACAAGTACTAAAAATCAATCTACCTACTCCGATCACTGGTTATGACAGATAGCTTAATTTATTATTATTGTTGAATAAAAACACATTCTTGCTAACAAGGCAATTATTAACGTGTTTGAGCCGCGTTTGGTGTTTTCAAGCCGATATAACCACAAAGGAAAAAGGTCCCGTATGTTTAACAGTAGGTAGATAGTTGGTAAAGTGGCGTAACTACACCACCTGAGGCCCGTGGCAAATTTATTGGATGGGGCCCAGTAAAAATCGTCACGTTGTAATGTAATAATAAAGCACTGAAGTAGTTACCCAACAGTATTTCTGTGTGCATTTTAGTTATTTGGTATGTAACTTAATTTTCAACAACATAGGGCCTACCTATTACATATATAAAAAAATTACAATTTAATCTTATTAGATAAAATTATTTTCTCCGAGCTTTCTGTTCCGCAAAAATATAAAATATCGGGCCATAAAATTTTCAATAGACAGAATAGCTAAGTTACGTAGCCTGTCTTGTCCCATAGAATTCCTTAATTGATTTTAAGCATCTACTTACCTATATAAAATTTATCATTTTTAGTAAATATTGTTAAAAATCTTAGGATACTTCTGAGCTCGCGGCCGCTCGGGCCGGGGGCCTCTCGGACCGAGGGCCTCTCGGGCCGGGGGCCCCGTAGGGCCGAAGGCCCGTGGCATTTTGCCAGCCCTGCTACCAATAGTTACGCCACTGAGTGGGTACCTACAAATTTTCCAACTAGTAGGAGGTCCTTGAAAAGTGTGAATACCTACTCATACTCCAAACATTTATTTCAATTAAATCATTTACATGGCATTTTTGAATTGTCCAGGAGTTGGTCAGTCAGAAAGTACAAGCTATAGTTTATTCGCGTTGTCACTCAGCTAAGCCACGCCCCTTGACAAATTAGATCATAGTAAATTAGAAAGCAGAGTTCACATTGACCAGTGTCCAGTTGAAGTAAGCCCTTCAGACAGTGCGGACATAGTAGTAGAGATTATAAATATTTTTCAGTTGCACTGATGCGTTACTTCCAAATAGTTAGCGCATCTAGAGAAGTGCAACCAGCGACCATATTCCTGCTGCAGCATTCCCTAGTCCCGTTTGAAAAGTAGGTATTGGGTGACATGGGAACTAGACATTTCAACTTTGACAGCAATCACATTAACGTTGCAGGGATACCTATAGTTACATATTGTAGGGCTACCCAAATAAAACTCACTTTTAATCAACTTACTTGTAACACGGTTAGCAACAGACTGTCACCAAGAGCTGACGCGCTATGCCGGCAACCAACAAGAGTGGGGACCGGATGTAGCGCGCCACCTCGTTTTGTAAAACGAGTTTTATTAATTTCTATTTTAAATAGAATCTGAAACAATTCTACAATACTTTCAAACATTATATTTAACATTACATAACATACAGGAATCAATTGATGCATAACTTTAAATTTAAAACAATGTTTAGCAAAAACGGATATTAAACACAACACAAGTAACGCCATCTAGTATACAGTCATATCCAACGTAAAAATGACTGTCATCATACCAACACAACAACCATTAATGGATTAATACACTTCTAACATCAATAGCCTATCTTATTATTAACAAAATTCTAACAATATTAACTATAGGCAGCGATGGGTAACCACTTTCCATCTTGTAGGCCATCTTCATTTGCCAACTTACAACCCATAAATAAAATCTGAACAAGCTGATCACGATTTTATTAAAATATTAATTGATTAGGTAATTAAAAACTAACAAACTAAAGCTGCTGTGCAATACCATGTCAAAACGTGACTTCTAATGTAAGAGACTTAGAACGTAATTTATTTCTAGCCAAAAATTACATAATCTATTTCTGTTCTTATTGGGCTTTTTTTTACTGCCCCGTTTGGTCTCGTGGTCGCAAGCGCGACTGCTGAGCGTGGGGTCGTGATTTCGATTCTCGGGTCAGGCAAAGTGTTATTTTTTTATTTATTTTATTTAACCATTTATGTACACACATATATAAACAGACAAGAAGAAAGGAACAGAAAAATAGGTACAAAGGTGATGCTTATTTCTAAAGAAATCTCTTCCAGCAAACCTGCGATAGGAGAGTATATTAAAGAGATTAAGACAACGTGTGTAAGAGTAGAAGGGAAAACAAAATACATAAAATCTAAAATAATTTTCTAATTTGAATATAAACATACAATAAGAGAATATACTAACATAAATACATACTTCTAAAATAAATATCCCTAAAATATATAAAAATATAATGTAATTTAAATAATAAATACATAAGCAACTATGACAAAGTGGAAAGATAGTGTTCTTTTACTCTACTTTTAAATACTCCAACAGTTTGGCAGTTCCTAATGCCTGGTGGAAGTGAATTCCACAACCGTACCGCGTGCACAGTGAAAGAGTAGGAGTAGAAGTCGGTTGAGTGGGGAGGGGATTTGAGGAGATTTCTAAGATGCGACCTGCAGGGCGCATCAAAAGGACGAGCGTAGGAGAAGCGTTCCCGCAGATAGGATGGCGTTTTAGGGTTGTGAATTATGTTAAATAGCAGACACAATATCCGAGAGTTCCTGCGAAGTCGAATAGGGAGCCACTTGAGTATCTTGCGAAAGTTAGAGACGTGATCATACTTTTTAAGGTTAAAAACAAAACGAATACAGATATTTTGCAAACGCACAAGTTTATTTAAAAGCTCCTCGATGACATCCAAATAACAGGCATCAGCGTAGTCTATGATGGGCTGTATGAGAGTTTGAGCAAGAGAGATTTTGGTGTTCAACGGCAAGAAGCTCTGGATTCTGTTATTGGGTTGCTGCTGTTCTGTTATTGGATTTTTCCATTAGGAATTTCTCAGTAACAGCCCGGACTTTGGAAGACTGCGTTTTGATACCCTCGTGCCTCGGAAAGCACGTTAAGCTGTTGGTCCTGCGCCTGATCTCTCTCCGGTCGTGTCGGATTGCCGTCCCATCGGACTTTGAGAGTGAGGGAAGAGAGAGTAGGTACACCTGTGTCTGCGCACACACTTGTGCACTATAACATCTCCCGCGCCGAAGGCTGGTCTCCGCTGTGATTGGTCGCCATGGCCAAAATTCGGTCTGGGGAACTATTAGGTTATTTACGTTGTTATTTATCTAAAACAATTAATTAATTACCTACGTTACTGCATAGAATAATTAGTGATTGCATTATAATTACTAATTCGTTACATGTTTTTCGATCTTGAACTATTCTTAATAAATCTAATAAACTTATAAGGCCAGATCATTAATTATTCTGTAGTCTAGCTTATACTGAGCAGAAATTAAAGCTGCTGAGATTTTATGTTTCTTCAAAAATAAAGTATTTATTGAATTAATACAACTCTGATCTAATTATTTAGGTTATTACAATGAAAATACAATAGTTTTATGGTTATTTATAGATGTTTTTGTACATCAACTAGATTTGTCAAAGACTCTTGGAAACGTTTTTTTAAGGATTAATTCTTATCAGTAATATTTATTATGCTTCCATGGGTACATAATATTATTCATAAAATATTACCAATCACGGTCTCTAAGATAGGAACCTCTCTGTGTGGACGTGGAATCGCGGATTTTGGGAGCAAGGCTTTAACTCTTTTCTTAAGGAACCCTAAACGTTTATATCCTGATCGTCTAATTGGCAATTATCACTCTGATACTATGATATTACGAGTGATATAACAAAAAAAAAACAGTGTTCGTACAATAGTCAGTCTCAGCATCCTTGATAATATTAATAGTATAAAAAGAACTTAAGCGGAATCGCATAGAACTGCTCAAAAGCTGACATGTAGCGAATAGGCTCTGAAACTGCAAAAATATTGAATGATGGGTGGAACAGTGGAAGGTTAGAGCTACCCTTCAATAATGATTGTATGCAAAACTGTAGACTGACCAATGGGCCTAGCACGAACGCGCCAAGTAAACGTAAGACATACTTGTAATCTACACTTGTATTGGTAGATCAATACGCGTTCATTCTTTAAAGACAACTTATTGAATTGTTTGGCCAAACACTGTCTCTTAAGATACAGGTCTCCTAGTTTAAGAGACAGGGTTTATAAATTTGGGTTATATAGTTTTTTTTTTTTTTATGTTAATCGGTAGATTTTTTAATTGAAAATACTTACTTACCAATCTAGGATTTTGGTTAAGGCGCTTCCCTGACCAAACGCCCTTGAGCGTTCGGTCCTTCTCTGTCCCGTCGCTGAGTCTCGCTCTGTCTCGCTCCCTCCGCACGCTCATTTATCATAAAATTCACAAAAATAATGAAATTATTTGAATAAAAAAAGACGTGAAGTTTTAAAATAAAATAAAACGTGTATTATTTAGATTTTTAAATTATATATCCATTAGTGTAATCCTCAAATGAATAGAACGTCACCTTTAGCAAAAGATGCATGCAATCAATAATTTTAGTCACTTTTTTACAAGGAGATTTTAGATGTATTTATAACACATAAAAACAAATAAGAACGTGCAATGTGATGATAGGATATCGAACATTAATAATGTGCTTTTAGATGTAGTTTATTACCCATAATGAATGAGTTAATAGCCTCTGAATAATGCACTATGACAAGCTTTTGGTCGGGGTACCGCCTTAAAATGGGACCAGCTCAATAAGTATCACCCATAGTTATGATCTATACAGATAAATAAAATTGGACTGTCTGTTTGTAATATTAAAATAACCACTTTTTACTAAATGCATATGGATGTATACCTACACGGCACATAAACCATTTTTTTTTTAAATTTTTGTCTGTCTGTTTGTTCGGGCTAATCTCCGAAACCGCTGGACCGATCTTGGCGGGAGTTTCACTGGCAGATAGCTGATGTTATGAGGAGTAACATCACACACACACACACACATCACGGTAGCACGTTTCTGTAGGATAATTTCTGACGTCCACGCGGGCGAAGCCGCGGGCAGCAGCTAGTTATGAATAAAATGTGTGAAACGAGTATTTCCAATTCCAAAATCGTTCGAATGTACGTTGCTTTTACTTCGCGCGTTCGTGCTAGGGCCACAACATCTTCGCATTGAGAATGACGAGAGGTGCTTCTGCTAATGACATATTAAACTCAAACTCAAAGCTTTTATTTCAAATAAACCAATTACAGACACTTTTCAATTGTCAAGGAGTCGGTCAGTCAGAAAGATGAAGCTTGTTGCCCATTTCAAATCGTAGTACCATGGACACTCTTTTAGATCAATATATAGTTACAAAAAAAATTGTTACAACAAAAATATCAACATTTAGCTAATCTGGGTAGTGTGAATGGCTGATCAGACAATGCCTTAGTAGATATAGGTAAATTTTTTTGGCAAAACTATTTTGTACAACGGACGAAAGTAGCGGTGCCTAAAAACACGCGTGGAAATTGGTTGTCATGGTATGAGCATATAATGCGGAGGAGTGATGAAGATGTCGTGAGGAAAGTTATGAATATGGATGGCTTTAAGAGTAGGGCAAAACCAAAGATACGATGGATGGCAGTGGCGTGTACAGAGATTTCAGACATGGTATGCATGACTAAAATAAAAATAAAACCGAGTTAAATCTAACCCGGGTGCACACCTTCCCTTTGCAATCAATTTATTTTTTTCCTCAAAAGATAACGTCGAAAAAGCGGCAGATTTTAATTTATTTAAACACACTTCACCAGCACAGGTCTCACAGGTATAGTTTTCCATTGTTTACAATAATTTACTAAATAAATTATCAGTCACACTTGCGCCAAGAAAAACAATTAAAACAAAATGGCGAAAAAACTGCAATTACGATTACGAACGAATACGAACGATTGAATTAGTCGGTCATTTGGTCAATCGGACAAAAACAGGCGACCCTCTGCGATCAACAACAAAGCGGTGCTTATACGGCTTCTCAATTTAGACGGGTTACAGACACACTTTGGCTGTGTACTACACGAGATGCGTTGTATGAAGAATAAGCAAGGCGTGGTACTGCTTTTGCTCACGGGAGCGCTGCCTGCGCGGTGAATTTGCTAACAAGCGGCCGGCGGGTGTTCTTAAAAAAAGTAATAGATAGCGCGTTAAGGCGGTACCCCGACCAAAACCTTGTCAAAGTGCGTTATTCAGAGGCTATTAACTCATTCACTATGGGTAATAAACTACATTTATAAGCACATTATTAATGTTCAATATCCTATCATCACATTGCACGTTCTTATTTGTCTTTATGTGTTATAAATTCATCTGAAATCTCCTTCTAAAAAAGTGACTAAAATTATTGATTGCATGCATCTCTTGCTAAAGGTGACGTTCTATTCATTTGAGGATTACACTAATGGATAGATAATTTAAAAATCTAAATAATACACGTTTTATTTTATTTTAAAACTTCACTTGTCTTTTTTTATTCAAGTAATTTCATTATTTTTGTGAATTTTATGATAAATGAGCGTGCGGAGGGAGCGAGACAGAGCGAGACTCAGCGACGGGACAGAGAAGGACCGAACGCTCAAGGTCGTTTGGTCAGGGAAGCGCCTTAATCGCTTTATCTACACGGGAAGCCAAAGCTGTGCGATGACATGGCGATTAAGTTAGATTAATATTTAAACCCATGTTTTTTTTTTTGTTATAGTTATTAATCATTTAGAGGGGCATGTATGTAAAGGACTACAGGATATGTAGAGCTTTTTTGGATGTTTGGGGTGCACGCCACAAATGATGGATCGACTATGTGAACGTTGATATGACTAGAAGGGGGGTGACTACTGACATGACGACTAATAGAGAAGTATGGAGGAAATAGGCATGTTGCGATCCCAACAAAATTTAAAAATCGAGTTAAGGATGTGTGCATGGAGTTACTCTGACACGACACCTAGTAACACCAATAAAGGTCTCAATTCACCCTTTAAACAATTAGACCGTATAGCATATATAAAACTGAGCAAGAAAAACGTTCCCACGATTAAAATTTGCATACATAAACAATATTTACTTTAATTCGTAATGAGCGGAGGACGTGATTCCAATCTCATTGCAAACTGAGATGGTTGTGCCATTGCCTTATGTACTTGATGTTTACTAGAACTTATGTAGGTAGTACTTGGTGTAACATGAGGATTGAAGGTCGAGGGTTTTGTGAAAGTCAGTGTTTTTGGCGTAAAAACGATTTTATTCGTATTGCGTTGCACACTATCAATCACAATCTGAATCATTTGAAGGACATTGCGAGTCCACTGCTCCATATGTTCGAAAAATTTGTCTGCTCAACAACATAAATAACGCAATGAATGTTGTTGAACTGTCAAAATGAAAGCTATTCCTTGTGTTAGTGTGTTACGCAATTACCCCGTTCGATGGCCTGCGGTGCCTGAGTTTAACTTGCACCGGTCGGGTAATTGTCGCCTACTGGGTTTGTTCATTATGAAATTCGAAGTACGGATAGCGGCAATAGCCTAGCCTCTTGTTACAAGGATTTTATTTCATGACTGGCGAAATATAGGTGTGCAGTCAACCGCACATCAGTAACACTTGCTGTACTTAAATCTCCCATAAGTCGCAGGCGCATAAAGGCGTTGTCAATGTCAATCATGTTACCACTGTTATGCGACTGATTGTACCTGTTTTAACCTCCACCCTTCAACACTGGCCTCCCAATGACCAATCAAACGAACTTAATGACATAACATTATACATAGTTGACGCATTGTCGATCATGATCATCAGCCTAGCCTTCATGTCTAATTGGAAGATTAGTCATGCTAGTACTTACCCACCCTCTTCTCAAAATCCTCATTGCCGCACCCATAGGCTTACCCAACTTGTTAAGGTAAAAAAAAACAATCCTACTATGTAGATGAACGATGATAAAAAGTCGATTAGATCATTATGGTTAAAAATCCGGTATAATATTCCGGTATTATACCCACTTCATTTTTAGAGGTTTCTTCATATTTAACATGACTAGGTATTCTTCAAGGACTGCCTCATTGGTCTAGTAGTTGCTAGCACCACTTGTGAGCATGAGGTTCTGGGTTCGATTTCCGGGTCGGGCAACGTGTTATTGGGTTCTTTCCTCTGGATTTTTTCAGTAGCAGCCCGGGGTCTGGATTTGTGCCAGGTTGATGGAAATAGGCTCGCCCCCTATTATATGGGACTTAAACAAAACTAGGGAAATGTGGGTGTACTCATAAAGGAACACCTCTGCCTCACCCTTCGGGGGATATAGGATTTATGTTATGTTATTTTCCAAGGCATTCCCATTACTAACCGTTCTAGTACCTTACTCGATGTTTAATCTCTGGTTCTCATCTAATTTAAGGCTGAAGTTAGCCATTTGTGGCATGTTTATAGCTTCCGCCCAAAAGGTTGCCTTAAATGGCACTCAATTCATGTCTGCACAGAAAATTCTTGGATATTCCTAATCCTTAGTCGACGTTTGCCCATTCTTTTCTTACGCGAAAATAATTTAAGTGAAGTTATTAATGAATATCTCGGTTCGCCACTTTATCCTCCGGGTTAATTCCGTAACACACTCACAGTAGGAATGGTTTTCATTTTGACAGTTCAACAATATTCATTGCGTTATTTCCGTTGCTAAGCAGACAAATCTTCCGAACATATGAATCAATGGATTAGAAATATCTTTTAAAATGATTCATATTTGATTGACAGTGTGTTACGCAGTTCAGGTGCGTTTCCACCAGAGATGAGCGAGAATGCGTAGCGAGGAATGTGCGAACAACTAACCAATAACAACGCCAGCTTAGCTCAAGCTATGAAAATAAAGCGATGTTATTGGGTAGACACCCATCCTTCGCTACGCATCCTAGCTCTTCTCTGGTAGAAACGTAGTCTTAGGGTGCTGGTCCGGCTTCGGTGGCGCCACCGTCGTCTATCCCACCCCAGTAACAGTGCAATAAGGCAGTGTCGACTAATAACAAAAACATTATTAGGTCTACAAAAGCTGGACCACCCAGCAAGAGTTAATCGCGATAATCCTACGATCACGGAAAACGCCGAAAAAAAATAATTCCATAAATCTATTAATCTTGTATTATCAGCTAAAAATACATACCTACTATAAGTATGAAGTGTTTACCATACATTACGGAAGTTCGCTGAGTCAAGGTGATGTCAATGACCCTTGAGCCCGCAACGTACCAACTATACATTATCTAGTGGCTTACTTTACTTGTAAGAGTTATGTACTTACACTACTTTTGCTTTCGTTGGTGTTTTACTGTTGAGAATTACTACGTCTTCGTTTTCTATGGGTTTTATTATTCTATCTTCTTTAATCTCGTTCGTCTAGGTGGTCACACGCGCGAATGCTGGTGGTCCTGAGTTCGTTTCCCAGATCGGGCAAAGGTATTTTTTTTGTTGGGTTTTTCTATCAGAAATTTCTCAGTTATTAGAGCCTCGGTTTATTGCAATACGTTCACCCCTTAATGGTGGTTGTTACTATGCAGGTACTCCTCTACTTAAAGCTATGGGAAATACAGGTGTAATGACGAGGACATGGTGGAGCACACGGTGGGCGTCTGCCCGGCTTGGGCGGAGCACCGCCGTGTCCTCGCGAAGGCGATCGGTGGCGGTGATCTCCGCGTCCGGTCCTGGCCCAGGCTATGGTACTGTTACAGTTTCCCAATGCTAAGGAAACCCCTTAGTGATCAACAATAATCGATTACATAGATTTCCTGTAAATTGTCTTGTCATCATCTAAGAGCAGCCTGCCTCCCACTTCCCGTAGCGCGCCAGTCTCGTCCCGATCGCTGAACATCCATCATCTCCGTTTATCGTTGTGTCTGCCAGTTTTGACTTAAGTGTTAACCAAAATTGTATCAAGGTCAAATCCCAAATAAAACTATTTCTTTACGTGTATTTCAAAGTGGTTTTTTTTAAAACAAGGTTTACATGACCTCGCGTAACATTGGTGGCAGCGGTGGGATTTTAAAAAATCCTCGGATCGCCTCAATTCAGTGAAAACTAAATAAATTAAAAATACCATACTTACTTGTGTTGTGATAGTGCAAAGTGCTAATATCCGATCTTACCTCCGTGTCCTGCCGCTGTATTCTGCTGGTCTTATCAGGCCCTCACGTGCCGTGTTGATGTAACGGGGTGTGCCCCGAATATCTATCACTCACCTTGGGTGATCTCGCCTAGCCCCGAAATGATTCGTGTTGCCGTCGTAGTCGCAGTGTTCCTGTAAGTACATCCATTCTACATCGAAACTATCCGTGTTGTGAAAATAGTGCCAGTGATATAAACTACAAAGTTTCATCGCATAGCTCCAACTTAATTCAAGCTTCAAAGTGCTAGACTTAGTAACATTCAGTTAATCGGCTCTTCCAATGTATTGTTTTATCACTCAACTCCGAGACTAGTGCAACATTCCTTTCTTATCGCAACTCCGTACCTCACGTGTTATCTTTGTTTTGACTAACTTGTCATACCCAAAGACGAGCCTAGTACCATGTCTAAAGAAACAAAAGAAATCGACATGAACTTTATAAGCAAATTTATTAACAAATTCGACGGAAACCGCGAAAAACTTAATGCGTTTTTAAATAATTGCCGAAATGCAATAAGCCTTGCGTCACCATTTCAACAAGATACAATATTAAAATATATTTTAAGCCAACTTGAAGGCCGCGCCGAAAGTGCGTGCTCTATTAAAGAATTCGAAAACTGGCAACAGCTAGAAGAATTCCTCAAAAACCATTTTGGCGAAAAAAAACATTACGCTGCACTACTCTCGGATCTCCAAGATTGCTGTCAAACTAATAGCGAAACAGTCAACCAGTTCGCACTACGCGTAGAGACATGCCTTGCCAAATTATTAACCGAAATCAATATTTCAATACCTACGAAAAAGAAAGGTGAACTGACTGGCCGTGTCGCTGCAATGCAAGACTTAGCATTGCATACATTTATTAGTGGCTTAAATTCTCGATTATCAACTGTGGTCAGATGCCGTGACCCTGAAACTTTAAATGAAGCCATTGGCTTTGCCGTGTCCGAAGAAAAAATATTACAGACTACTTCTAAGCGTAATCCATCAACAATTAATACCAACTCACCTAATCAAGGACGTTGGTCTCAGCGTCGATTCCAACAGAACCGAAACCTTACACAGCAAGGTGTTTCAAACGACCTCAACAATCAAAGGCCATCTACTTCAGGTCTTCCAGTGTGCCGTTATTGTAAAAACGTGGGTCATACTATTGAGGAATGTAGAAAACGGGAATTCAATAATAACCGCTTCAGAGATCAAAATAATCAAAGACCACTACCAAGGCGTTACCAAAATAATCAAGTTCAAGTTCACGCAGTAAATAGCAACGAAGACGATGACTACGTGGAAGATAGTCAGGGTAAACCCAATAACGATTTAAACGAATAAAGGGCTCACGGTGGTGTCTCGTGAGACCCAAACCTCAAATTCCAAAACATTTCCATATCAAAGACACCAACTCTGTATCCTCTGTATCCCCTAACGATAGGGACTCGCGAATAAACCGCGACACTGTTTCCTCTGTATCCTCTGCATCCGCTGTATCCTCTGTATCCCCTAACGATAGGGACTCGCGAATAAACCGCAACACTGTATCCTCTGCATCCGCTGTATCCGCTGTATCCCCTAATAATAGGGACTCGCGAACTAGTCGCTCCGCTGTATCCTCTGTATCCATTGCCCGCGCAGAACGTAAAATAAATCAGCCTGTATATTCCAAGTCCACTTTAGACTCAATCACTCCTCGTTCAACTCCTGAAACAAAAATTTATGAGATTAATATTAGTCCATTTAAGAGACGCTTACCTCATATCCTTGTCCATACTCCAGTTTCAAACACTACCTTATCCCTCCTTGTAGACTCTGGCGCAACTGTAAGCCTTCTGAAAAATTCTTCCATACAGATACCAGTTGATATCACAACAGAAATAATCCTTTTGAAAGGTATTGACCCAATTGATCAAGCTTCACCAACAATAGGTCATTTTCCACTTAAAATAAAAATAGATGATAAAAACAGTATTACGCATAAATTCCACATAATACCCCGAATACACTTACCTTATGATGGTGTAATTGGCACTGATATGCTAATCGCTTTTGGCTGCACTATTGACTACACTCGCGAAACCTTGAAAATAGGTAAAAACGAAATAACCACTCACGCGCTTGTACTTACGCGTGACGTAGGCCGAAATGCCCGCGAACATTTTTTGTCGGCGCGCGCCGTGCGCCTAGCCACTTATACACGACTTCTACACGAAATATTTCTATGAACTGATAGTAAACTAATGACTGTTTCATATAGTGGACAGACCAGGCTTGATTATACATTTTGTTTTAGAACTATATATGACGTAGTTTTTTTTTTATTCGCAAATAAATAATAAAATCTGTTTTATTTCACTAACTAAAGCGTTGACCCTATGTTTTTTTTTACAAAAAATGAAGTCTCATTCATTAACTACACAATGCCATCATAATATTTACTATTTTCTCCAAAGTTTTGAAATACAAAGAATAATAACATCGCGGGAATATACTCTCGAGAATGAGTCATGGCGGCCATTTTGAGCGTGAGAATAAAGCGCGCTATTCACGGATGTTTATTATTTTTACCTGACTACCAAGAAAGGGTTATGTGTATAGTTTGTTTGTTTGAAATTTACTGAAAATGTGTGTAATTTTAATATTGTAACTTTAAATATTGCATGTATGCAATTAATTGTCGAGTATCGGCCAGTATTAAGTGTATTGGGGTATAATTAAGGATAAAAAATAAAAAATGTACAACGTAATTATAACTTTTATTTCACAAGTAGTCATTTATTTGTTTATCATTGGATCACCAACATAGGCTACACAATTACATGCAAGTTAACATAAACACGGACAAATACAAGTGTGCGCCTCCAATCAAACCCAGCCAGACAGCCGGCAGACTGGCAACAAGAGTACAAATGGCGAAAGCTGGGAAGGAGCTACACGTCGGGTTTCTGCCTGGAGTACCTATATTTTTTTTCTGCTTCATAAGTCTGTAATAAGTATAAACATCAATATTTATATTAATTATTATGAAATGCCTCGTTGGTCTAGTGGTCGCAAGCGCTACTGCTGAGCATGAGGTCCTGGGTTCGATTCCCAGGTCGGGCAAAGTGCTATTGGGTTTTTCCATCTGGAATTTCTCGGTAGCAACCCGGAGTCTGGATTTGTGCCTGGTTGATGGCAATAGGCTCGCCCCCTATTACATGGGACTTAAACATAACTGGCGAAATGTGGGTGTTCTATAGGTACACCTCTGCCTAACCCTTCGGGGAATACAGGCGTGATGTTACGTTATGTGATGTTATGTAAATATTATATAATGTTTACAGGACACAAAATCCCCATACATTCAAAACTATACATTCACATTCATACCTACATACATAAATATTCTAGTACATTTTATTATCAAATAAGTTTTAATTTAAACAAGAATAATAAATGTAATAATTTAGTTATTTAATACTAAGGACATGACTCAAAACATACATACATAAATAAACTCACGCCTTCTTCCCATGGGGGTAGGCAGAAACTACAGAAAATCCATAATTAATTAAGTATTAATTCTATTTAAAACATTAATTTTATACTTTTTGCTGTGCCCTACAGGGTCCATAATTGTGCCTTAGCTTTAAGCCCATTGTAAGATCTTCAAACATTATGAAATGCAAATAAAGATATGAACACATACTCTTCAGCCGGGGTCAGCATGGGTGCTGCGGGGCTGGGTGTTGCGGGACTGGGTGCTGCGGGACAGAGCTCAGAAGGCCCTGGCGCTGGCTCTGCCTCTGGCGCTGGCCCTGCAGGTGTACTGAAAAAAAAACAATATGAGTTAAGAAGTTGAGAGAACAATTTGATTTCGAAGTTGATCCCGTTAAGTTTTTCAGTTCGATGCTATGTAGCGTAATCAGCCTAGAATGTTCCCACTGCTGGGACACAGGGCTCCTCTCTTTGAGAGGGAAATGTATTAGATTATATACAATTTGAGATAACAAGTTGATAGAACAATTTGATTTTGAAGTTGATCCCGTTAAGTTTTTCAGTTCGATGCTATGTAGTGTAATCAGCCTATAATGTTCTCACTGCTGGGACACAAGGCTCCTCTCTTTGAGAGGGAAATGTATTATATTATATACAATTTGAGTTAAGAAGTTGAGAGAACAATTTGATTTCAAAGTTGATCCCGTTAAGTTAGGTAATCAGTTCGATGGTATGTGTAACTAGCCTATCAAGTTCCCACTGCTGGGACACAGGGCTCCTCTCTTTGAGAGAGAAAGGTATTAGATATATACTTTTTATACAGCTACTATACCTCTTTTCAAACAGGTACTTATGTATTTGTTATACATTATGCACTATACCTCTCTCCAAATAGGCATCGCCCTCGCCCTCGCGAGCGCCTGCGACCTGCTGAGCCTCGCCTGCCACCCTGTCCTTGAATAATATTATCCATTTTGCATTTTTTCTGAAAAATATGGCAAAAATCGAGATTGTTTTTTTTTTTTGAGTAATTATCACAAATCAGAACTCAAAGGTTTCAAGAGAGAAGAATAACCACAATTTATCATGAATAGGTTTCTTTAATCCGTGTCAATGAACTACGCCACGCCGCGTGCTTCGAAAAAAATTGGCTATTGGTTTTTGCAATTAGATTTTGTACTTTGAAATCACAACGAAATGATATAATATTGGTACCAAACTGTTCGTAATTAACCAGGCTACATGGTTAATACACATTAATTTACGTAAAAAGTAGTAATAGATTCGTTTTTATTACGTTTTTCAAGAGCTAAGAATTTTTCAGACAACAATGAAACATATTTCTAATTATAGGAACGATTTTAAAACTCGAAATTCAAATGTAGTATAGATAACTCGAAAGAGCGTTAAATCACGAACAAAATGGTATATAATGTTGATTATAATCATTACTTACCGTTTAATTGTGTATCTTATAATCCGCGACGACGAAATGGCAGATTGACAGCCCACAGTACACTTCGCAAACTTATTTTCAACCACAGATAATTTTATTCTTACGTCCGATACACACACATGGCTTTCGAAACAAAAATTCAAAATTTAACCACCTTTCCAAAAAACATGAAACAGAAGGGGTGGGTCCACGCATAAAATTCAAAAAAATAAAAAACAAACGTGCTGTCCGCTGACAGTTTGAAGTGGTGAAATAATGAAGATGGGGGCGTTTCACGGATTTCAAAATTTACTAATTTTTGCATTGGGGCGCGTGAGTGGATAAAATTACATTTCAATGCGCCTATTTATGTAATTCCTCCCAGGACTGAAACTGTCATAGAATGCTCCGTCTCCAACCCTGAGGTGAAAGAAGGACTCGTACTAGACCAATGCCTTCACGAAGATTTACTGATCGCCAATTGCTTAGTCGCAGTCAAGGAAAACAAAAGAATTAATTTATCCATAATCAATACTTCTGAAACTCCTATAACCTTAAAGTCAAATTTAGATATCACACTCCTTCCCTTAAGTTCTATAATCAAACCCTTCGATCCAGTAAATGCTCATACAGTTTGTCATTTCAAAAACACCAACTCTTACCTCCGAACACAAGAAGTATTAAATCTTCTTAGAATCTCCCACCTCAATACTGAAGAAGCAAATGCTCTTCACGATGTTTGCTCTGAATACTCAGATATATTCTTTATTCCCGGTGACAAACTTTCCCACACAAATGCACTTAGCATAACATAACCACGAGCGTTCAAAATCCAATAAATGTAAAATCTTACCGGTTCCCAGAGGTACACAAACAAGAAGTCAATAAACAAATTGAACAAATGCTCGATCAAGGAATCATAAAACCTTCAGAGTCTCCATGGTCTTCACCAATTTGGATTGTCCCAAAAAAAATCGATGCATCCGGACAACAAAAATGGCGTATAGTTATCGATTACCGAAAACTAAATGATATCACTATTGGAGATAGCTACCCTATACCGCAGATATCCGAAATTTTAGATCAGCTGGGTCAGAGTAAATACTTCTCAACTCTTGACCTTGCGTCAGGATTCCACCAAATTTTGATTAATGAGGAGGACGCTTCTAAAACGGCGTTTAATGTACCTCAAGGACATTACCAATTTACAAGAATGCCATTTGGTTTAAAGAACGCACCTGCTACTTTCCAACGGTTAATGAATACCGCTCTAACAGGCCTCCAAGGCATACGGTGTTTTGTATATCTTGATGATATAGTAATATATTCTCATGATTTAAATTCTCACATTGATAATCTTTCGTCAGTATTCCAAAGGCTTCGAGATTACAATCTAAAACTCCAACCTGACAAGTGCGAATTTCTACGACGTGAAGTCGCATATCTTGGCCATCAAATAACTAAAGACGGTGTAAAACCTAACCCTGAAAAGATTAAAGCAGTAACCCAATTTCCTACTCCCAAATCCCCGAAGGACATTAAGTCCTTCCTCGGACTTGTATCCTACTATCGCCGTTTCGTTTCTAACTTCTCAAAAACTGCCAAACCTCTAACTCAACTTTTAAAAAAGGATGTCCGCTTCCTATGGGAAAACCAACAACAAGTCGCCTTTGACGAGCTCAAGCATAAACTTACCTCTGCTCCAATCCTCATTTATCCAGATTTTTCTGCTCCTTTCATCTTAACGTGTGATGCCTCTAATTATGCCATTGGTGCCGTACTCAGTCAAGGTCCAGTTGGTAAAGATAGGCCAATAGCCTATGCCTCTCGCACCCTCAACAAGAGCGAGTCTAACTACAATACCACTGAAAAAGAACTCCTTGCTATTTTGTACGGTTGCAAAACTTTTCGCCCATATCTCTACGGACGAAAATTCCTGATCATTACTGATCATAGGCCGTTAAAATGGTTGTTTAATCATAAAGATCCTAGTAGCAAATTACAAAGATGGCGCCTGAAACTAATGGAATACGAGTACGAAATCGCTTATCAAAAAGGAAAACTTAATGCTGCGGCTGACGCCTTATCCCGATATCCTGTAAACCCAATTCAACCATCAGACTGTGATCCCATTCCATCCACTTCTAACGAAAATGCAGATAACTCCACACCTCAATTCAGCCCTCTAACCCTCGAGGATCTTGATATCCAACTACCTCCTGGTTCTCTAGATCTTGACTGCAAATTACCGTCTATAGACCTCTTAGAAAACGACGACTCACCACCAGGAATCGATAATCCTATCACACCTACCACATCTAACAAATCCCCGAATCTCACAACAAGTCCTTCTCGCGACGATAATTATAGCAAATTCCTGAAAACAATGAGCAACAAAGACTTTAATAGCAACGCTAAAATCACAGAACACAACGAAAGCATCCTGAAAACTAACTGCAAAATCATTGTCATACCTACCTCCATCGATCTCGATGATTCCAATCCTCACGTAGAAGAAACCCTGAGTAACTTCGAAAACTCTAAAGAACTCCTAGATAGGGAAAGAACTCTTTATTCTTTTATCTCATTCAATAACAAAGGAAAGACAATATATTTCCTATTCACTAAAGTATATCACTTTCATAACAGTTCTTATGAAGACATTTATAAAAGTATACTAAATCTTCAATCCGATATACTACGTAATTCTAATGATTCCAACCTAGACTTAGCCATTACTGATTTCCAAAATCCTTTCGACAAGCATATCTGGGCGAAAATATACAACATGTTCTGCTATATCTTTAACAATACTCAAGTATCAGTTCATATTTATCACAATACTATAATTTCCCCAACACCCTCGGAGATACCTAGAATACTCCGCGAAAACCATGACATTCCTATTGCTAGACATTTAGGATCTACGCGAATGTTTAATCGAATAAAAGAAAGGTATTTCTGGAAAAATATGCGGACAGATATCGAAACATATGTAAGAAATTGCTCCCAGTGCCAAAGTAACAAAGCCCTAAGACAGATTAATAAATCACCAATGCAAATAACTACCACTTCCACGAAGCCATTTGAACGACTCAGCCTCGACCTTGTGGGTCCCCTTCCAGAAGCTGGCCTCACTAAGCTCAAATTCATTGTAACACTACAGGACGATCTCACCAAATATTCCCTCGCTTACCCCATCGCTAATGCGACTGCAGAGGAAACATGTGAGTGTTTAGTGCACTTTATTTCTGTTTTCGGTATCCCGAAGTCTATTTTAACCGATCAAGGCACAAATTTTACCGCAGATTTATTTAAAAGAACCTGCGACTTTCTGAAAATTAAACAAATTTGGTCTTCCCCATACCATCCTCAAACTCAAGGTGCACTTGAACGCAGTCACTCCACACTTAAGGAATACCTTAAATCTTATGTCAATGAAAATCATTCTGATTGGCATAAATATGTCTATACTGCTATGTTGGCGTATAACGCCTCTACTCATTCCACTACTAACTTCACACCGTACGAGCTTCTCTTCGGCCAAAAGCCTTTTATTCCGGACTCCGTCTACGAACTACAACCAGATCTCACATATCCAGAATATCTCAAATCCTTACATCATCGTCTAAAACTTTCACGTGAAAAAGCCATCGAAAACATACTAAGGTCTAAGGAAAGATCTAAACAGTATTATGACACCCGCTCGCGACCTGTTCAATATAAAGTAGGCGATTACGTATATCTCAAAAATCATGTACGTTTGCGTAAAGCCTTTTCGCCAATTTGGAAAGGGCCGTATAAGGTTGTAAAAGTCAACGGTAGAAACACCTTGACCCTTCTCATAAATAGACGTCATGTGACACATCACTATGATGAAGTCAAACTAGCTCCTAGATCTGAGACGTAGGCTTAGTTATATACTTAATACTAATTTTAATTATTATATTTTATTACAGTAACTCTGCGCTGGGTCAGGAGTTCATTACGCCCTTGACGAACAGTCCTGGCATCTACTTCGACCCCTTAGGTTCTTTAAGTTTAATCGATAGTCACCTTAGTATAGTTATTCCTTATGATGTATCCTTTATTAACCCGCATATTCTAAACCTCCGTGTTATTCTCGATAAATCCAAACAAATATGTGATGATGGTAAAGTCTTTGATTATTTAGAATGCACCAATCTCTTTGAACCATTGAACACCCGTTATAATGATATAGCCCATAACAACGAAGCTATTTTTCACCTTACATCTCGTCAGATGAAAAGATCTGCACTTCTAGGATTCGTAGGCACCCTATCTAAAAAAATATTTGGCACAATGGATGAAGACGATGCCATCCGATATGACAATGCCATTAAAGAGGTAGAGACAGACCAAAAGAAACTAGCCCTTCTAATGAAAGAAAACATATTAGTCACTACTTCTTCGCTTAGATCTTTCAATGAAACTTTGCATATAATAAATCTAAATGAAAAGCATCTGAATGATGCAATGGATGAATTGTCTCACGATATTCTAAATCTGACTTATGTTTCACAAGAATTAGGTATTAGGTCAAGCATGCTAGAATTAACTTCCATGATAGAAAATAGTCTCCTAGCCTTGTCCTTCAAAGTTGAAGATATAATTAACTCTATTATGTTCAGCAAATCTAATGTCCTGTACCCCACTATCCTAACACCTAAAGAACTTTATACCGAATTAGTCGATAATTATAGATTCTTACCAGAATCTAAACAACTTCCAGTTCCTTTAAACCTCGATAACATGCATACTATTTTAAATATATCAGAAGTATCAAGCTACTTTAATAAGGAAAAAGTAGTGTTTACAGTAAACATCCCTCTTATTAATCCTATACACTTAAGTGTGTATCATAACTTACCTTCGCCGGTTCCTCATGATAAAAATAATCCAAAGTCATATTCGACCATTATTCCATCCTCCAAATATATTGGTATCAGCAGAGATAGGTCCATGTACTGTAAGTTAGATAATCTGGATTATTGTAAGATAATCAATAATGATCATTATCTTTGTGAAACATCTATAATATACTCTTCTTCAGTGACGCCTTCCTGTGAAACGGAAATTATTACAAAAGTACTTACCTCAATCCCTTCGATTTGTGAAACCAAATTTATTCAAGGTCACGTTAGCATCTGGCAGCCACTACGCTATAGTAGATGGTTATATGTAATGTCAGAAACCACTAAAATAAGTATTGAATGTAATAACTCCCAATCAACTGAAATAGAATTTAGTGGAAATGGTGTATTGTACTTACCTTCCAAATGTATTGCCTACTGCAAAGATACTCGTTTAACTTCACATGAAAATAGTAAAATTCAGCTGAAAACTATTGTTTCTAATTTTAACATTATAAATGATTCATGTTGTAATATTGTAGCATATAATAACATTGTATCGAACTTACCTGTAGTTAATCTTAAGAATGTTAACTTAGATTCCTTAGCTTATGATAATCCTGAAATCCTGAAAGGCCTTAACAATATAATTGAAAAACCACATATTGTTTTATATCAAAAACACTATTCAAGTGTTATAATTGTAATTATAATTTCTATTATGTGCTTTATTATCTATAAGGTGTATAAAACTGGCATACACAAGAAAATAATGAAAATTAAGGAAAATAAAACTCCCGAAAATAATGACCCTGAGCAAGATGACATTGAACTCTCAACCGTTTACACGGGACCCTCTCTTCGAATCGGCTGACTTACATTTCATTAACTTAAACATAAACTTCACTTTAAAGGGTGTAGTTTACTCTAAATCGGGGGGCTGTTACAGTTTCCCAATGCTAAGGAAACCCCTTAGTGATCAACAATAATCGATTACATAGATTTCCTGTAAATTGTCTTGTCATCATCTAAGAGCAGCCTGCCTCCCACTTCCCGTAGCGCGCCAGTCTCGTCCCGATCGCTGAACATCCATCATCTCCGTTTATCGTTGTGTCTGCCAGTTTTGACTTAAGTGTTAACCAAAATTGTATCAAGGTCAAATCCCAAATAAAACTATTTCTTTACGTGTATTTCAAAGTGGTTTTTTTTAAAACAAGGTTTACATGACCTCGCGTAACAGTACGGAGCGAGAAGGCATGGGAAGCCGTCACCTCTTCCTGCGAAGCAGTAATGCTCACGAAGAAGGAGGCGGAGCGCGTGAGGGAGAGGCAATCGTTGCGCCCTCACGCCTCTAGTTACCGCAGGAGGAGACGCCTTGGCCATTCACGGCCACCGTAAGCGCGGGCTTGCGGACGGAGAGCAATGGGCAGCTCGCCGTCCGGTAAGGACCACGCCCGGATCGACGGCGCGTTGTGTTCCACGCGCGCCTCTAAGAGGTTTCAGCACTAATTGGCGGGATCCGATAGGGCCGATGCCTGTCGGGGTCGCGGATTATTCGAAAGAGTTGCTGTGGCCTTGGCGCACAGACAACTGAAGGAACACGGGTGGGTTTTAGTCAGTAAAAGTCTGACACGCCCTCCCGCTCCGCCCAGAGCGAGAGAAGTTTTTTCTTGATTCGCACCAAAAAAAAGGCGTAATGACGTGATGTTAGTACACTTCCACAAAACATACATAAAGTTAGCACCTCTACTTAAAGTCTAGCCTACATTTAAAACTAATTTAATGTTCATGTCTCCGTACAAATTCTGGTACACGACTGACATCAAACTGTCACCGTCGTTAATTAAGATGTTAAAATAACTAACTGCTACGGTACCTACTTGTTAGAATTATATAGTGCTAGCTCGTAAAATGGTTAACTGGTGCTTTAATAATAAGCGCACGAAGTTCTAGCGCTTATCCTGGGAATCGCGGTTTAAATTCAACGCTCTACTTAATCATAAAAATAAAGAAAAAATGTTTTCCTGTCACAGAAACATATTAAGATGACTGATAGGTGTGTCACCTGCTTTCGTTTCATTCCGAAATTGCAGGTTGCAAGATCGGTTCACCATAGAAGCCTAGAAATCAGTCCTACTGAGGTTGGTTAGTAGATAAGCCGGAAGGTCCAGACATCTCTGCAAAAAAAATAAAAACCTGTCATTGCGTAAGCATGTTGGACGCTTTGCTTGGACACTTTCCTCAGACTCGGGCATATTCTCAAAAAAAAAATGTATCGCAGTACCGTTTTCCTGTGTCTTCAACATTGAAACATAGGGGCATTGACTCTAATACAAAACAAGAGTATGTTTAATAAAAATAACAACTAGCTATGTATTTGTCAATTTGATATTATCTTTAGGTCCCGTTATCTTAAACAGCACTTGTCTGCCCACTACCCATTAATTAACGCAACTCGAAAATTGATACCTGACAATGTGATAAACATTTCTTAATTTTTTTGATTAAGTTCAACCTCTTTTGTTTTTAACTACAGGTGTGATCGTTGTACTGACAAAAAAGTAACAAGTAGTTATTACGAATAGGTAAATATTAAATTGGTCTAGGCTTCATCGAATTAACGTTACTTCTTCCCATAGATATAATTATATTTCTATGCTTCTTCCTGTTAATGTCAATCGTGTAATTCAAAGACGCACAGGTCTTTGACGTTGCGAAAACAGTAATGGAACTTATTTAAGAGATGAGGTCTCAAGGCGTTGTGATGGAACGCTAAGCTTGTGAGCGAGTGGAGTCCAAGGACAGGATATAGGAGATTCTGATCGTTTCGTGGCGAGATGGACAGACGATATTGCTGCCATTGCTCGTTGAACTGGGATAACACTGGACCAGGAACATGGAAATTAGTATAAGTATGCCTATCAGCGGATGAAGTCCAGCCTTGCTGTGGATGCTAATGATGACTCTGTCCTGTCAGCGTAGAGAAAAACTGCACGAGGAAAGCTCAACACCCAGAGGACGAGCGTGCAAAAGATGAGGTTACACGCAGAATTGGCTAAAACAAGGTCTTATAGAATTCACGGATGGAGGTAACTTATCTATATCATAATGATAATATTTTCTATCAACAACCTACTTAAAGCCTGCTAAATAAAGTCACGAAAATAAATTATTAAGCAAGTAGACTACCAACTTAAATTGTCCGAATAATATTCAAATTACTACTGTCATTCTTTGACAGTTGTATGAACTGGTTGTAACACGGCAAATTGACGAAGGGTGTCAATTTGCTTTACAATCGATTGCCCTGACTATATGACTGTCCCTATTTGCTTTTTATGTCCGAAATTAATGTTGAGGTTAGCTGACAGCATAGATGCCCGAGGTGACCCAAGGAAACATAATATTGTAACATTTGCACATGATGCATGACGTCACCACACATGTTGCCTGTCATTCAACATCAGTTTAAGTAAAAACTTGACATAAAATAAATGTTTAGATATTATTCCGCTTCTCAGTGACTTTTCAAGGCGCTATTTTGTTTCATTTCCGTAATCCACCATAAATTGAAGAAAACAACTCGGAATAGGGCCGCAGCCGCTGCCGCGAAACATGTTTTCGATCTGCACTATTTTAGATGAACTTTATATATCATAATCATAATCATAACTTTGACTGGCTAATCTACGCCTGTTGAGGACGCGCCAATGGCATCACTCAATGAAATTACTGAAATTAAGCACTTGGCGTTTCCGCGTGCTGGGAAGATGGTTTAGTAGATTTTCTGTGGTAAAATGCTAAGGTATTTTGACAAATACGACAAAAAAAAAAAAAAAAAACATAATTATTCTATGCATGTCAATAAGTTAGTAGATATCTAGTGAAATTCCTAGATCCTAAACTATTGATTAGTGAATGATAAAAATCGATCTGCCAGCCTTTTCCGAACTTTGTGGGTCGGCTTAAAGTCTAACCAGATGCCGCTGAATACCAGTATTTTACATGGAGCGACTGCCTATCTGACCTCCACAACCCAGTTAATAGGTAACATGGTAACGAAATAAAAAGATTTTATTTGGGACACGCACAGGAAATCCAAACAAAAAAAAAACATAAAAATAAAAAGGAGCATTTAAAACTAACAAAACTAATATAAAAACAACAATAAACAAGTAAACATAAAAGACCTGCACGGGGCCAAAAAGGCTGCTATATCAGAAAAATGCTGCGATTTAAAAAAAATAAACCACAGCGCTGGTATTCTGATAGAGCCCGCTGTGATGCCACGGATATACCTACGGACATCTATAAAAAAGCAAAAAATCCATCCATGGGTAATAAGCTTTATTACACTACACGATATTCAGGGACCCTTTCCCAAAATTTGGATCGTGTAATAAGAGAAAGGGAGCAAGAGTCCCTAAAAAATCACATCACCTATGAATATCGCAACCTAAATATAGTGTAGTATAAATAGGGGTTTAACACTGGTTGTCAGACTTTTGAGATTCTGACTACCCGTAACCACTGTCAAATAACTAGGATTGACAGCCGGTACCAACGGCTTAACATGCTTTCCGAGGCACGGAGGGGTCTCGATATGTGATGGATGGTCACCTATCCACGAACTGACTGCAGCAGGCGTACCTTAACTTTCGACCGACTCGTGCGGCTCTTATCATTTAGCTACGAATCTATTGATTAGTGAATGATAATCAAATATTCTTTGTTTTACCGACTTCCAAAAAGGATGAGGTTATATGTTCGACTGTATGTATGTTTTTTTTATTTTTTTGAAATGTTTTATGTATGTTTACCGATTTCTCCGTCAATTGTAGACCGATTTTGAAAATTCTTTTTTTGTTTGAAAGGGTAGGCTCTTGAGGTAGTCCCATTGTCACCAAGTTAGAAACTGATGAAGGGATCCTATGGAAATCGAGGGAAATCCTCAAATTTTATAGGCACACGTAAAGCGATTTGGGTATTTTTTATAGTAACTCATGCATTTCCTCTTGGAAAGCATCATTCGGTGTGGAAGTGGAACTGATGATGAAGACCAGAGGTGGCCACCTGAACTTCTCAATAATAAGTATTTCACGGATTGCGGTTCGATTTTAATATGGTTGCTAAGCAATTTATAATAATAATAATAATACCATTTATTTCAGGCGACACAGGCCCATAGAAAAATACCTTAACCTAAACATATATATTTTTATAAAAACAAAAGTTGTGTTAGTAAAAAGCTTAAGACTATGTTAGTAGCGCTTCACTTTGCACTAGCTTAATTTTATGCTGTCCAGTGGAACTTGTCCGCGGAAGCGACGGAACACCACGTCCTGCGGCCAAAAGTGCTCTTCCATGACGAGGGGTAGATAACAGTTCGGTACACGCACGATTTATGCTCATCACAATTCATATGGTGAAATGGAGCTGATGGTGGCTTCACCATCAGCTCCAGTGGTTTTGGTTCTTAATAGGAAAACTTCTCAACAATTAACGTCCCTGCGTCGGGAAAAGGAATATTTTGTAAAAGGCGATGAGCATTGACATTAGGCTATTGTAACTTAGATTTATTAATAACTGACTCACAAAAAAGAGAAAAATAAAAACTTTTTTACAAAAAATAACAACCGACTTCAAAAAAAAACAGTACAAAGTGAAAAATTACTTTAATTTCCGAAGTCGGTGGCAAAAAACAAAATACAGATCCAAAGACACCGACTTCCGAAATTAAAGTTATTTTTCACTTTGTAGTGTTTTTTTTTTGAAGTCGGTTGTTTTTTTTGTAAAAAAGTTTTTTTTCTATGTTCATTCAAAACTTTTGCGGTGGTAGTAGTATAGAGGCTGGCAGGGACGTCGATCTGCAACCTGTTACCATGGATTCAGTTCATCATGATTCCGAATCCCCCTGCGTTGAAAATTTTCATCAGTTATTTAAAAAAAAAAACTGTTCCATACATTTTCACCGCGTAGGTATTGGCACTTTCCTATGAAACAATAGTTTATTTTTTGATAACCGACAAAAACTACGCTAGGGGATTTAGAATCATGTACTCAATTCATGGTTACAGTTTCCTTGCACATCTTAGCAGCTAATGACATAAGTAAGAAAAGGACAAAAACTTTTCGGTCAAGGTTGGGTTTCTAATGAAAGCAATCGTAATTATTATCTTCATTGTTTTCTTTTATCTCTTAAAACGTACTTTAAATAATATAGTTATAATGATGTGCAGTATTACGAAATAAATGCTCGGATTCTAAATGCAAGTTGTCTATGCATCTTTTTGTCTTTGTAAATCTATTTTAAAAACAAAAGAGCGTGACTGCCCAAAGTGCTCCAAGGTCTGGGTTCTGAATACGCTAATTGCCAAAACAACAGTAGTAAAAACAATGCCAACAATGTTTATTTCATTGCATATAGCCATTAATCAATTGCCACCAAGTTTTATTCTCCAATCAGCTGTATCAATCAATCATTAGGAATATTCGGATGATGTTTCGTTGATCGTTCATACAAAATCCTAAATAATATTATAAATGCGAAAGTATGTTTGTTTGTTTGTTTGTTACCTTTTCACGCCTAAACCCCTGAACCGATCATCCTGAAATTTTTCATTTAAGTTGTCAGGCGTACAGAAACGGACATAGGTTACCGTTCATCCCGAAAAAAAGTACTGTTCCCGAGGAAAACAACAATAACGTTCTTATAATAATAGATGTCGTCTTTCGAATCGTGATTGAATTATGTTATTATAGAAACTTTAGTAGTGTGTTAAGAATTTTTTATTTAAGGGGACTACATGACCTAAACGCAAATTTATAATGCCTAAAAATATATGATCCACTGCAGTAACCAAAATCAGAAAAATATATGATATTCTTCTGGATATAAGATAGTTAAATAGTGTATTGAAAACATAATACAATTATCTTGATATGATAGAAAAAAATCACGAAGACACCTCTAAAAATTTTTTTTAACGATTAAAGACCAAACTAATATACATGCAAACATTCAGATTTTTTGTCAGACTATTCTACAAGTAACATACTAACGTAATAGTGTTTTAATTTTTTAGTCCAATGAATAGATTTTTTGTAAATCCATAATTGCTTCATATTTTGCAATAAATTACCAGCGTTCTGTCATCGCGCGTCTCCTTCTTTTCTATGCAATCCGACAGTGACCGCGCTTTAGCTCTTGTAAGCCTCTTAAGTACTTAATACATTTTGTGAGTCTAAAGTGTAGATAGACCGGTTTTTGATCCTCCTAACTATGATTCCCCGAACAACCCGAATTGACTGTCAAATTCAAAACTAACGCGAGCGACGCCGCCGGCAAAAGCTAGTATTATATAAAGACATAATCTTTGTTAAATTTACGTAGGTACTATTATTTTAATGATATGTTATGATTCCAAAATTAATCGTGTTGAAATCCGTAACACACAAATTAGAATTACTGAAAGAAAATTGTGAGCGAAAACTGAATTTGTGGCTCGCAATTCGTCCGAATTTATGACAATGTTCGGGGAAACCTTTATTCGGCAAAGGACGTCTTTTGGCTGTTAGGTAATTATGTTGGTGTTCATGATCTGCCTCGCTTTTCCCCAGCTTTGTTGGGATCGGCTTTCAATCTAACCGGATGTAGCTAAATACAAGTATTTTACATAAAGCTAATGACTATCTTACCTCTAAAACACAGTTACTGGGTTAAACGTTACACCTTGTATTGGTAAAACAAGTTTTAAGTCCTTTGGGCTTTTGACTCCCCGTTAAAACTGTCAAAGATTTACACAATGGTTGTAATTATTCCTATATTCTTTAAAGAAAATAATTAAATTGTGAATTTTCCTTCCTAAAATAAACTCTGTAAGATTTGTCAAATTTGTATGAAACAACTAACAAGTCAACTTTAGTCTCATAAAGATGATGAGAACAATTTTTTTCACATGTCAACAGCATGATTCTTATTGTGATAAATGGAAGAATCGTACTGATTAATGTCCGATTGATTTGCATTGATTAATGGCATTGTTAGTTACATTAAATGATGCGTAGGTCAAGTTGTGCGTTATTGTGGTGTCAGTGTCAATGAAGTTAAATGTATGACTCATCAAAGTTATGATTATGCCATTGATCCTACTTTTTGCGGCCTCGAAAAACGGTATGGAATTTTTATATTTCGTCAAAAGAAAATATTAATTAATCATAGATGCATTTTTCTTGGATTTTTTTGCCATTGTATAAAGAATTTATAGCTGCATTATGTCTGCAATTATTTTCATGTATTTTTCGTTTTATTGCTGTTCAAAGTCAAAGATCATTAAAGGGCAAAAAAATTAACACTCCGTAAATAATTCTATCTTTCTTTACATAAATATTTATTAATAATAAATGTTTATTCTATGTTACTATTATAAAGTAGTATTATTAAAGTGTCCGTCTAAGAAACTACAGTACACGCCTTCTCTTAGTAATGTTCTGAGCACATGTTGGTTTGTTTTTGCATGATATACAAATCCTTATCAAGGAAGTTAATTTGATCTTGAAATAATAGTAATGATTGAATAAACTCAATCATTTTACAATTATTATCAGTTTTGTGGTTAATGCTTTAATAAGTAGATACAAGCTCCCTATTTAGAGTTTTTTTGTAATCAACTAAAGTTATTAAATCATCATTGTCTGAGCTGCCAAACCTGGAAATCAAACCTTGGACCTTATGATTGAGAGTCATGCTTTATCTCTAAGTCATTCCTTGTTGAATTTGTTACAGTAGTAATGGCAATCATATTATTTAGTCTAAATAGGCTTTTATTTTTATATAGATTCTTCTATATTTTGTGAATGTGAGAACGTTGTAGACCTAACTTGTAGATTGTAGATTTGTGGACCTTTTTATATTTTGTTGAGTACCTGTTACTTGTTGACAGGCCTGCACTGTCCTCCCATATCTATCAACACTGTAATTGGAAACATTGTAAAAGCCCCTTATTTTTAAAAGAGTACGTAACCGTGGAGTTTCTTGCCGACTCGTCTCCATAGGAAACAACCAATTGGAACCAATTGGTGCACCTAGCTTCTGACGTTTCATAAGTGCCCATGTTGGTTTATGTGAGATAAAATATTTTGATTTTGATTTTGAAAGAATATTAAATTTATTTCAAGTTTGTACCTGTTGGGCTATAATGTTGAAACTTTCAAGTTGGTTGGTTGGTCCGATAAGGTGTGGTGAGAACGCTGGTAAGAGTACTGTGGCTTCTTGTTCTGATGTCGAACAATCTAACATTTCTGTCAACTGCTTGTCAGCAATTTCATACGACATAATATTGTTCCTTTTAACAATGCAGTTTAATTTAGTCCAGTTTGGTTGTGGAGTTTTTGATCTTGTTACCGCTCTTACCAACATCTGCGGGGTAGTTGCGTAACACACTCGCAAGCCTAATGCTAGTCATGTTGACAATTAAACGACATGTATTGCCTTTACAACTTTTTCATACCTATATAGCAATTAAATAGGAATTTACTTCAAAATCATTCGCATTGTGATAGACCATGTGTTACGCAATTGGTGTGCTTGTCAATTGCTACTATCAAACATACAGGCAGCCCAAAAAAAAAAAAGTCTGAAAATAAGTTCTCCTATCCGAATCAATGCTATCCACTCAAGTCCGGAGCAGATTCCGCAGACTTACCTATTTACATAATTTCTTATTATTACAAACATTAGGTATAATATTTATAAACATCATTTTACCAACATCATGAACCGTAACACTTTTACAAAGCTTCGACTTTTGTTCAGCACCTCATCACTTTCTTAAAATCAAATGTGCAATGCGCCCGCGCAGCCTTACCTGTCAATAAAATCACGATATCTCTTTCAAATGCACTAAGGAGGTGTTCGGTGTTAGTTATAAAAGAAAATAAAGCACATACCTGAGGCAGGGTTGTGAAATACATCGTATAAACGAATGAAGACACTTTTCAACAATCTAGGCCACATTTGAGTTTTAGGACTACAATATTATAAGCAATGGGAAATTTAAATTAAAGAGAATTTGCTTGTGAAGTAACAGCCGGACGGGTCGATCTAAGGTTAAACTACGCTTGCCGTGGTCGGTTAATGGATGGGTGGCCATCTATTACATATCGAGATCCCTCCGTGCCACGGAAAGCACGGAGATCTTTGACAGTCGTTCCGGGTAGTCAGAGGCTCGAAAGTCTGACAATCAGTTTTACCAAGGGGTATCGTGTTACCCAGTAACTGGGTTGTGGAGGTCAGATAGGCAGTCGCTCCATGTAAAATACTGGTATTCCGCTGCATCAGGTTAGACTGGAAGCCGACCTCAACATAGATGGGAAAAGGCTGGCAGGTTGATTGGTTATCATAATCATACTCAGCCTGTAATGTTCCCACTGCTGGAACACAGGCCTCCTCTGTTTGAGAGGGAATGAAAGAAAGAAAGAAAAATATTTTATTTCGAACACGCACAGGAAATACAAAGTGTAAAAAAAATAATAAAAAGGAGCATTTAGAACTAACAAAATTAACAATAAAAACGACAATAAACAATTATTAAAAAATAAAAAATAAAAACCTGTGCGAGGCCAAAAAGGCTCCTATCTCAGCATAAAGCTGCGATATTTAAAAAAATAAGTACCTCAGCGCTGATATTCTGATAGGGCCCGTTGTGATGCCACGGACACACATACGGACATCCTTATATCCCACTAGGGGTTTATTAATAAATAATTTTGAAATGAATAAATTTGAATGGGCTGTAATCTACCACGCGGGCCCAGTGCGGGTTGGTAGATGTCACATGTCTTCAAGTTTTTGGTTCTAGGACATGCCGGTTTCACGATGTTTTCCTTCACCGTTTTGAGAGCAGTGGTGATGAAATTATTTACACAAAGTAAAGCGCCTGCCTGGGATCGAACCGGTTGAATCGGTTGATTGGTTGTCAAGCTAAAAAATAATAAACATACCAGTGCAGCAGTGGTTCTGTAGATTAGACAAGGCTTAAATACGTTTCAGGCACACTGAAAACCGACAAGCAAGAAGAATAGAGAATACCAACTTCTAAAAAGTGTATCTTCTACACTTAGATAGGTTTATTTATTTATTAATAGCAAACTTATATTTACAGTTTTCACCACACATACAAGTTATGGGTCAATACTAGTAGTTACACATACAATCATAAAATTAGGTTAAAATAGGTACCTACATAAAACTAGATAAAATTTTATGAAATTAAAACAAAATTTGACAAAATAAGATAAAAGTAGATTATATTAGGTAAAATTAGATAAAGTTAGAAAAAAACTAAAAGAATTGTGATAAAACTCGAATAAAATTAAATAAAAAAATACAATTTCAACAAATAGAAAACAATCAAACGATCAATATTTTCTTCTTTCTGTGTTTCTTTTAATTTAAATTATTTACTTCAAGGAGATTGTAGTGGGAGCAGCAATGGACTCCAGGTATCGGTTGGCAATGTTCAGGACTCTCAGTTCAGTACCCGCGTAGACATTTATTCTGAGGATTCGTCATATAGCAAAATGTTGCTAATATGGGTGAGGGCTAGGTACAATGGACTTGTCTTAGGGGTTATGGTACTTGTTTGAGGTATTGAGAATACAGGACCTTGGCGAGGGCGAAGTGTGTGTCTAACGGGTGGTGGCATTTTAAAAGAGATGTACTGTAGTAAAGAGGAATTGAGGTGGGTACCACGAATTAGGCGGATGAAATATTTTACCCGACTAAGATTTCTCCTTACTTCTAAACTTTGGTACCCCACCATACCTAGCATAAATGGTGTTGGGTACATGTACGAGTAATAACCATAAAGCTTTAAGTAGAGGTAGTGGACAAAACACTTCTGATCATTTTCGATGACCAGAGTATACACACTTTTTCATGGGGGTTCCAGATCGCAAAGCTAACTGCGGATAAAGGAGTTGTACAGTATGGTTATGGCTTGCCGATTAGTGAAAATATTGGCCTGAAGCAAGACAAAACCTAAGTTTTTGCGCGATTTGTTGCAGGTCTGTAAACTTATGTGCTGGACAAATGTAAGGTGTGGATCAAAGTGAGCACCCAGATCGCGTATGGTAAAGTCGCGTTTCAGGGGCTCATTGTTCATAGTGGTGATGTTGTATATAGGCTATGTGGCTTTTGAGTAGGTCATGACCGCGCATTTACAAATGTTTAGGTTGAGTTTGTTTTTATTGCTCCAAGTATGAATGTTGTCGATGTCGAGTTGAGGTGTGGCCGTACTGGCCGTATCACTAGAGTTCGCCACTGGAAGAGCAACTTTGACATTATCAGCATACATTAAGACTGTAGAGTGTTTTATACGTGTGGCAAGATCGTTAATTACTATTAGAAAAGAAGGGGTCCGAGGTTAGTGCCCTGCCCTATGCCAGAGGAGACCGAGTAGCGCTCCGATTTGGCATTTTTTTATGTTACAAATTGCTTGCGGTCGTGCAGATAGTTCGCGAAGAATTCTAACGACGTCACAGAGAAACCTGCCAATGCCAATTTGATGAACGACCCTTGAATATTCTCCTTCATCCCAAGTTGTTTTTAGCAAAATTGATCTTAGAAATGGGCATCGTAAAACTGTTTATTTATAAGCGTAGTGGATTTGGACTGATTCTTAGTTTCGCAATTTCGCAACATTTTAATAATTATGGTTTTGCCTCTCTCTTGTATCATACGGTCAATAACTTTGTCACCAAGTTAATAATTAATTACATTAGAATCGTTCACGCCTGTAATCAACTCGTAAGTAATGGCCTAAAAATGTAGCGGTTGACATCCATTGCTCGCTTAATATTCAAAATGGCGACAAAGCTTGATGCAAAGGAAGCAATGGAAAATTTTCAAAGGTGTACCGACCGGGCAAAGCTAAGATCGTTTAGTGATCAAAGAGGCATAATGATGAAGTGATGATCCATTAAAGTAAGACGTAGAAAAATATAAATCATGACATTTATTTGTTTTGGTGACGAATTTTCGAAGACATTGTATGTGTGTGCAGGGGTCGAGTGATGTTTATAATTTAGCTCATTTTAAAGGCTTCTCTATACAGCGTGTATCATAAAGGTGTGGTTGAATTTAAGGGTGCGATGTTCACCCTAAATATATGGGACGGCCGATATATTTTTCGCGATTATGTTGGTCCAATGGAGAAAGTTGAAAGAAAGAAAGAATAAAGTTTATTTGGACACAGTTCGTGAAACACAAAATACAAATAACAAAAAAACAAAAAAATATGTTAAAAACAACAGTGTGTGCCTCACGGCTGCGCCAAAAAGGTTCATTTCAGTATTAATGCCAGACAGATGGTGTCTGATGCTGGTTTTCTAATGAACCCTTAGGGACAAGTGATGGGGAGTACAAACAGTTTCAACATTCCTATTACGTATTTTTTATACTTACTTATAATTAAATGAATAAACTAGTATCTACTTACTTCGGATCAAATATACTTACTCAGTTTGTTGGTCTGTACCGCACCCATAAATATGACCACATCTTTCTGGTATATACAATGGATACAGGGTGTAAAAAGACCCATCACATAGCCGTCAAATATGCATTCTGTACATCAAACTATGTAAACATTGCAGAAAAATTACTGTTTTACTTTTATTTTTGGTGTGAAATTGCTGTTTGCGGTAGTGCACAATGTATCACGTGCAAAACATTGTGCTTATGGGTGCATGCAATGGTACAGGGGTCGTGGGGGTATTTAAAGTTATGTTATAACATTTAATACTTACTTTCGTAAAAAAACGTCAATAAAAGTTGGAATTTCGACCTTCAATATCTCCGTAACCAGAAGATTCCCAGGTATAGTTCAGTACAAAAAAAATATTCAAACTCAAACTAAAAGCATTTATTTCAAATAAACCAATTACAGGCACTTTTGAATTTGGTCAGTCAGAAAGATGAAGCTAGTTGCCCAGTCCAAAGCGTAGTAGGTACCTATGGAGAAGAACGGGCAAGAATCTCCATGGACACTCTTTTAAATCAAAATATGGTTACAAAATATTGGTTTCATCATTCATGTTGAAATTATGCATGTAAGAACGAAGCAGAACGTTAAAAGAGTCCGTAATAAAAAGACAAAAAAAAAACAAATATTATAAATAAGCCGTGGCAGCTATGAAATTACCCCTACTGACATCTCCCGTTCATGAACATGACGCATGGATTACCACCATTCAGCTCAACCATTTTGAAGGGAACTTAATGATCCAACACACACGCCACACGATTACAATGATGGGGAGTACAAGTGACTCTCGGCTTCGTTAAGTGTCTTTTTACACCCGTTATATCTACTCTTGTGTATATTGTGGAACTGCCATTAACCTTTCGCATTACTGGAAAAGTGTTAAGTTAGGAACAAAGTGTGCTTTACAACCATTAATCCACAGATTAGGTACCTATATTGTTAGATCCCCTTACTACCCTACTGTTGCCTAGCAATGAAGTCGCTATTTACCTATATGCTATGAGTAGATATTAGATGATCAGCTGATAGGCAGCTATTCCATATGCAGAAAAAAACCTTCTTTAAATATAATCTTGATTACATCGCATCATAATCAGCCTATAATGTTCCCACTGCTGGGACTCAGGCCTCCTCTCTGTGAGAGGGAGTGGGCCGTAATCCACCACGCAGGCCTAGTGCGGGTTGGTAGGTGTCTTCGAATTTTTAGTTCTAGGACATGCCGGTTTCCTCACGATGTTTTCCTTCACCGTTTTGAGAGCAGCGGTGATGAAATTATTTACACGAAGTAAAGTGCCTGTCTGGGTTCGTAAGTCGCGGTCGTTACCACCGGGCCAACACTGCTGACATCGCATGATAGATTGTAAATAGTTAAATCTGTAGCTAAAAGTAACATTAGAAAGAAGAAAGAAAAATAGGTTTACGCCAAACAGCTACCTAATTCGATAATCTTTAAATCAAACGACACGTCACAAATATAACAGTTGATTATAAATATTTCTATGAATATTTATCTAAAGACTGGTTCGATTAATGGTGAGGTGAGGTTAATGACCGTGAAATGATACAAGCAGATTGTCACTGGTTCAGCGAAAAATGTAACTGGGTATTTTTGGCATCGTAAAATAAATAATAAAGGAGATGTTTAATTTTTGGCTAGCACTTGTACATTATATGAAAAAACGGTGAAAAATACACTGAATTTTGGAAAAATATTAATCCGAATTTGAGAATGTTATCTTTGTTGTACACATAAATTAAAGTATTTCAATTGCCATTGTTGCCAAGGTGTTGCTGTATTATTAATTAATTCCTTACACTTATTTCTAATGTGTTATTAATGGAAACATGTAATAATATCCTAGTTATTAAATTGAATTAATAAAATCTACTTTGCTATTGTACTTCCGATTTCCGAACGTTTTATTTGGACATACACTGTCGGAAGTGTCCTTGTAAATCATAAAAATAATTCCATTAATAACATTGTCAACTGTCATTATATCTCCATTTTTCTCACAATAAATGTCAAACATTTTCAATTTTATTTTTGTGCGTCTACAATACAAATTGATTCTATAAATCATTGCCTGTTACATATTTATAGATACATTTCACAGATTTTCTGGAATGTACACGTTCTAGCCAAAGTTCCATACAAAAATTAAACGTCTCCTTTAATATTGGCTCAGGATCGAGTTGAGTGGAATAAGGAAAGGGAGATCTTTGCCTTACAGTGGGATAATACAGGCTGATTATTATTCTTATTAGATTTGGCTTCCTTCGTACCTCATTAACGGTATCACTATGTAAATGTCTATTAACTGCTCCCAAATTATGTTTTTTTTTTTTTTTTTAAGTTTTTTTTTTGTTTTATTATATTCTTCTGTGACATAATCTTTTCATTATTTGACATTATACCTCCAATTCTTATTTCAACTCTAAAGAGTTGGAGTTGGTTGAGTTACGCCCAGCCCCGGAAGAGCGGGAGGCCGTCCGGCGGGAGGCGAGGGATGCCATCGTCCTCCATTGGACGGGGGAACTCGCCACCGCATCCTTTGGCCGCCGAACCCTTGACGCGATTGGGCCAGTGCTGCGAGACTGGCTCGAGCGGTCGCATGGGTTCCTCTCGTTCCGTCTGGTGCAGGTGCTGTCCGGACACGGTTGCTTCGGATCGTACCTGCACCGAATAGGACGGGAGGAGACGCCGTCGTGCCACGACTGTGGCGCGGTAGAGGACACGGCGCAGCACACCCTCGAGGTGTGCTCGTCGTGGTCCGAGACGCGCCGCAGTCTCATCGCGGTAATCGGACCGGACCTCTCACTTCCCGGCTTGGTTAACGCCATGCTGCAGGGTGAGAGGTCCTGGGCGGCAGTCGCCTCCTTCTGCGAACACGTCATATCCCAGAAGGAGGCGGCTGAGCGCGCGCGAGGGGATGATCCTCACGCAGCGTTGCTCCGAAGACGGAGGAGGGGTCGAAGAAGACGTCAGTTTGACAGTCATCTCCGGCACCTCCCAGGTGGAGACCAGCAGGCAATGGGTGCGGGGGCGCCCTTGCCTGTATTGCACAGGCCTCCACCAGTGTCGGACGGGAATGGCCAGGTGTTCCCGGCCATTCCCGTAGCCCCCCAACTTAGGGGGCACGCGGGGCTCACTACCTAGGCGGGCACGCGCCGGGAGGGTTGTGGATGCAAAGGCTGAGCCGGATTCCCATGACCCTCCCATCACGGCGATGTGGGAACACCGCTGAGTTTTAGTGGGTATTCTGTCATTCCGACAGGAGTCCCACATATCCCGTCTCGTTCCCCCACGAGCGGTAATGCGTAAAGCATTTCTCAGGGAAAAAAAAAAAAAGTTTTGGAGTTGGAGTCTAATGGCTTTTGTAGACAGGATTTTATTTCAGATTATTTACAGTTGTAATGACAATCATGTCATTTGGTTTAAATAGGCTTTTATTTTAATTATTTTATTTATCTTATAAATATGTAGATTCTTCTATATTCTATGAATGCGAGAACTTTGTAAGCCGTTGTAGTCTCGTTGCGTTGTTGTAAACTGTAGATTTGTAGACTTTTTTCTATTTTTTTGAGTAACTGGTACTTGATGACAGGCCTAGTTAACTACTGACTGTCCTCCCATACCTATTAACACTGTAATTTGAAAACATTGTAAAACCAAGTTATTTTTAGAAGAGTAACCGTGGAGTTTCTTGGCGGCTCTTCTCCATAGGAAACGTCAAATTGGAACCGTGCACCTAGCTTCTGACGTTTCATAAGTGCTCATGTAGGTTTATGTGAAATAAAATAATTAGATTTTGATTTTGATTAAAATAAATATGATCTATTTCTATTTTGAAATGTTTCCCAGAACTTGATCTAAAGGAGAAAAATATGTACTATAATATATTGCAAAGAAATAAAATAAATGGATTTTTATTTATTTGCAGATTTATATTTAGAAACGAGGTTTAACGAGTTTTTTTTTTTTGCAAACTATCATGCAAAAACCGTAATAGAAGAAGAACGACAAGAAATACAAGAGAAAATATGGATAGGACTAAATACACAAAGTAAACTAAAGAAGAGTGATCAACAGAAGCAATATTTTTTGAAAATATGTAAGGAATGTAGTAGAATATAAACATCTATACACAAAATAATAAGGACTTACAAAAATCTCAGACAAGAACGACATAATTGAGACAGATTTGGAACCTAGTTATATGAAATAGTAGGTATCTAACTATAATTATGTTAATGAGTATGAGACCAGTTTCTATATTCACAATAGAGTTTAACACGTTACGGAGAGCGTCTGATTGCTTAGCAGACTAATTTAATAAAGTGTTATTGTAAATTATATTTTAACCTGTCATATCCCTACAGTTTATGGTCTGTGAGTAATAAATTACGGGTTCTAATAGGGAGAATAAGACTACAAAACATATACTGTAAATAATTGTATCAGGGAACTGAAAAGCTGATGGCAGACCATGCGTTGAACAATACGGAACGCGCTGAAAACACGCTAGTCTCAAATTTTGCTCCAGTTGTTTATTTAATTATCTTACTACTTTTATTAACTACTACTACTATTAGTACTTGCTTTAGCCTCTGAAAAAAGCAAATATTTGACTAAAGGAAAAGGTGTTAAAAGTATTAAAGCATTGTGGTGTATGCAACGGATATTCGCGGTTAAGTAGCTCTGCGTACAAGCGGTAACGGCGTGCGTTAGTTGCGTAAAGTGCCCGCGGTGCTATCTTCATTGCTATCAACACCCAGCGGAGAATTACGTTCCAGTAACTGGAACTATAATAACAAGTTTATGAGGATTTTCTAGTGTTTTTGTAAACAAAGTACATCTGGGGATATTTTAGCGAATATATGTAAGTACCTAAGATGCAACGTACTCCACCTAAATCTCCGAAGAGCCCCACACCAGGTCAGTCACAATCTGTTCCTGATGTCACCGTTAGGGCCAGGCGGCACCGTATTGATGACTCACCTAACAACCCGGTCTTGCCTTCTCCTTCTACCTGCGGTGAGCTGAAGAGTGAACTCAAGGAACTGATTACAGCGTGGAAGAGCGAGTATGACTTTAGGCTGTCTGCATGGAAGGCCGAACATGACGCAATACTATCCGCCCTGGTTCAGGATGTATCCGAAATCAAAAACCACTGTGATGTCATTCTCAAAACCACTTATGAACCCGAAGTCAGCGTGTCCCACGCTAACTGGGACCATCTCAGAACAAAGGGAAAGGATCTGGAAAAACGACTTAAGAGTTTTCAAGACCCGTAACTCCAGTCACGTCCTACCGTTCAGCTGCCTATCGTTTTACCAAACGATAGTGAGACAGTAATCGATCCCACTGAGGTAATGTCGGAGGGAAGAAACATGGACGATCAAAGTACTTGCGAGATGAACGTGACGGATATACACTCTTCAGGCAAACAGGCTACATCATCATCTACCCGTCGAGCTTCCAAACCCCGTGTCTTTGTGCCAGTTCCTGCTTCTGTTACGGATGTTGTGATGGGTGATAAAGGCATCAGAAAGGTGGAGATATCTGCATCTTTTCTGTGTAAAGCAGGGAATTATTGAGCCAGGTACATGAGCACTTAATTACTGTCTGCGGTACTGATGTTTGCACGGTAGAATCTCTGAAACCACGTGTCAAATACCCATCTTTCAAGCTAGGGGTGCCCTCGAAGCTAGCCAAACAGGTAATGGCAGTTCAAAACTGGGCAGAGGATGTTTGCGTGAAACCTTGGTGTCGCAACTTTCGTGGTCGTAACGATAAGGCCCAGTAAACTGCCTGATGTTCTGGCAGCTGCCACTTCTACCAAACGCAATGTTCAACTTTGTTTACTGTACCAGGATGTGCGTGGCCTCAAGATCAAGCTGCCTACCGGGAGATCAAGCTTGCTGCTTTCTCAACATGACTTGATCGCCGTAACAGAAGTAGATGATTCTGTAGACGACTCAGAAGTATCAAGCGGAGATTAGCAAACTCTACGTAGGGACCGAGTGACCCCGGGCGGTAGGGTAGTGCTTGCTGCGCGCTCTGGTGCAGCCGTGAAGAAGGCGTCATGAGCTTGAGACGGACTGCGGTGAAGACTTATCGGTTACAATTTCTGAGCCTCATATCGGTTTTTGTTGTCTACATGAAGCCAACTGCAACCGACAACGATTACCTGACTTAGTTTAGTAAGGTTGAGAGCACTGTGTCCAATTTGAATGGAACTATATTGATTTTAGGTGACCTAACTTAAAAAGTAAATCTGTAAATGTTCATAATATTATTACTGTTATTTCTTAAGATTTCGTGATCTGGCAGACTTGAATGAAGTGATGAATATGCGGGGGAGTAAGTTAAATGTGGTTTTGGCCCGGGTAGGTACCGGAGTAACCAGTGATTATTTCGAAGGAATGGAGCTGGTTACAATCGATTTGTATCACCCGCCGTTAGATATTGTGGTAACAATCGTAGCGCTTAAGGTTAATGAAATATTAGACCCCTGCAACATTGTTCGAAGCAGCGATTGGAACTTTGCCAAAAGAGACTATACTACACTTCTAAGGGACCAAGCTCTGCTCCATGGCTGGAAATTCTTCATTGCAATGATGCACGCTCCGCTTCGGGTAAGTTTTACAAAATGCTGTATAATTTAGTTGACTCTTCTATTCCAAAAAAGAAGAGAATGAACACTGGTGAATAGGCGGTATCAAGTCTGGTTTTGTACTGATATTATTAAAGACGCCAAGCGTAAAAATAAACTCCATCATAAGTGGAAAATTTCAAGATGTGATCTTATAAATGCTGAGCTTAGGGCTCTGCGATCAGACCTAAAAGTAAGAACCCAGGAAGCCTACATATTGTTCTGTGATAATACCGAAAGTAATCTACGTATGAATCCAAGACAGTTCTGGCAGCATGTTTCTAGCCTCAGATCAAAGGGTGATTTCGAACCAAATTTTGTACACAATGGGGAGACTAGTTCTTTTGTTTAAGCGGCCGAGGTATTCGCTCACTAATTTGCTAGCGTGTTTTTGCCTGACACACACAAATTGGACCCATCGCACTTATTTGTGAGTAATGAGAGAGAGAATATACCTCTTCCTGTCCTAACCCTTCAGAATGAAAACAAGGCCGTAGCCAGACTCAAATCCAGTAGCTTGATCGGCCCTGATAATGTTCTGGTAATGGCTCCTCTCTATCATACCTTTAACTTGGTCCTCCAGTCCGGTGTATACTCTGAGCAGTGAAAAAATCTCGCGAGTCATCCCCATCCCTAAAACAAGTGACAAAAAAGCTGTATAGAAACACAGACCCATCGCTAACCTGCCTACTGTTGTCAAGAATTTTAAGCATATCCTCCACGCACTTATAGTATGTACTTGTACATGGTACTCACACATGTGCTTCTTCTATTCTGAAATTCTTCTGGAATCATTATTATTATCTTTTACAGGCTTATCCACTCACTGCTAAGTATCTAATAAGCCTCGGTGTTCTTCACAAATGCGATGTCCACAAGTTTAGAGAAATCTCCTGGAACCTTTTGCCATTTTTCGAGCTGTAATCACAGTCCGAAAAATGTTTTAATGAGTTTTGCTCTGCTTTTGGCTCAATAAGCTCACTACATAGTTTGTCGGGAGAAATTCGTTTTAACGTCGTATTATATTTATTTGGAACCTAGTCCTAAGAAGTGGTAGGTATTTAATTATAATTATGTTAACGAGTATGAGACCAGTTTATTTATTCACAATAGAGTTTATGGCGTTCCGGACAGGCAGCGATTGATTGCTTAGCAGATTAATTTATTAAAATATTATTGTAAATTATATTTTAACTCCTGTCATATCCCTGCAGTTTTTTAGCCTGTGAGTAATAAATTACCTGGGTTCAAATAGCGAGAATAAGACTACAAAACATATATTATGTACTGTAAATAATTGTATCAGGGAAATGAAAAGCTGATGGCGGAATATGCGTTATTTACATATATGGTTCAATTTGATCACCTATAGACCAAAGATGGCATATTTTCTCAACAAAAGAGCTTTGAAAGAAAGAAAAATAGGTTTATTTGTCATAGAAACACGTGCATACAAAAAAGAGCATTAGCTCTGATAATGATGAAAAATAAAAACAATCAAAATAGATCTATAATCACGAGTACAAAACAGAAATAGTGCACAGCTGCACGTCACGACAGTGACAAGAAGGTCTCCACTCAGCATGATCCTGTAAAATGGGGGACCCACAGCACAGTGTTGATTTTTAGTGGTTACCCAATACTTGAAAATTTGTTACTCTGATCTAATACCTAACCATTTTGTTTTGTCTGTGTCATCGACATCTTATTTAGATTGCAGCCAATCTAGGACATGCATACATCTTTTGTGACCTGAGACATTCATGCTTACATGAATGTCTAGAAACACACACCACATTTAGAAAGAAAGGCTATTGTTTTTTTCTACTTTGACACGGTACCCTAAAGCATTGAAAGTCTGTCTTGTTGTTCTGAGCTATTTATAAGTTTCAAAGTAAGAAATAAGTTCCTGCAGTCCTTGAGTCAACGCCTGTCACAATTTATTTATGCATATTCTCGTGATATTATTTTAAACCCAAATATTTCTGGTATCGAGTTTGTTGTCGAGACAAGTGGCAAGTGGTCATAACAAAACGTAAGTAGACACAAGAAATAAGAACTAAAAACCCAGAGCTTTACGGCAAAATATGGCTGAGTTTAGCATAGACGTACGTCTATGCTAATGATTTCAAATCTGTATAACTTGTAAGTTTTTGGATTAGTTATTCCCAATTTTAAAATTAGCTGTAGTGTTGGTAATATTAAATTAACTCAAGTTGCTTAGATTTAGAGCTCCTGGGAAATACTCGTTCAAAACTTATAATAATACGTATGCTTCTATTAATCAAAAACGTTCTGTCAATTCAAATTACAATCGGTGCAGCACAAACCTTTGATTTAGAAACTAGACGAGGCTAACTCCACATTGAAATTAATTTCTAGTATATTCACAAATCTAGACATTGTCTCAGAATTCTAGGAATCAGTACCATAGTCAATGATTGATGCAACCATTAGAAACGTTTGAAAGATATTTATAGTACATTTCGTCATGCCGTATTGTCTTGCGAGTCCTTTTGACACATCGTATAACGGTGAATTGACACGACAAACGAGAAGAACAAGAATTCAACTAATAGGATATCGATAATGTTGTTTAAATTATACATTATCCACGTCATATTTTAAATATCGATTCTGGTGTAAATACTATAGAGCTATTCGATTTCAAATTGGCAGTGCAAAATTAATTGACAAATGAACATCATTCTTATTCTAATATCACAGATACGATTAGTAATTTTTTTGGTTCTACAATTTAAACCTCGAGGTTTAAATTTCGAATTCATTAAAATTATTTCCGTTTTCCGAAATAGAATCAGACTTCTCAGAAATTCACACCAATTAAGATTCTTGGGTGCTCTACTGAATCAAAAGCTTTTGAAGAATCCAAACATTTGAAAACAGACTTAAAATCCAAACAATACTGTCCCTGAACACTACCCAATAATAAAGGAGTCAGAGGTCAGTTTCAAAACCAAAGCCATCTAAATCCCTATAAATACTATGAAGTCATTTAAAAAACATTGCAAACGGCCACATACAATATTGTTAATGACCTGTAAGAAATTAAAACAATAATTTAGGCGAGTAAACCACATATTCGTTGCCACTTGAACTTGGAACCTAGCGCATCTTCACAACTTGATCCTTACTGACCTCAGAATTACTATCAAGGAAGTTTCAACTCTATGACGTTGGCAGAAGAGTTGCACGAATCTAAGGCAGTATTAGGGAGTGGCAAAGTTATCTCGGCAGAATCATATAAGCACGTTTTTTAGAAGACTTTTCAAACGCTATAAAAAGCAAAAGTTGCTTCATTGTGCCACCAGTTTAAGTGGGTTCTGCTGCGCATACACATCCCTCAGAGGGATATAGGACGATGATTTTGGTAATACTTTCTTTTGTGTCATTGTGGTGTGAATAAGTGTCTTATTGTGTAGTTGCGCAAGAGTAATTACAAATTAGATTCGAATTTAAAAATTTTTAGCGGCTGTTTTTTGTGGTGATATTTTGACAGCCCTGTTGTGGCTGTCTCATTTTATTGACGTTTTATTTTTATTTTCAAATCAACTAACTAACGTTTTTCTATAATACAAGTCAAAAATGTGTAGACATTATGTAGGATTTATATTTACATACTTTTCATAGTTCAAAATGAGCTGAAAAACTATTATTTGACCAGACTAAAAATAAAAGCTTAGACTTTAAGGACAAACAAGACAAAATAAAACGTACCAAGCCCGCTAAATCTTTGATTACACTAACATAGCAAGCCGTTACGTTTGAATCGCCCTAAACCCTATCACGTTGATCTCGTTTTGTAACTTATTTCATTACTCTTGAATACTAATTTCTCGGTTGGAAAACATCCTTTTTGAATTCCAAGTTTCTTCTTAGTCAGCGTTTTTCTATATGGAACTCAACAGATAACTCAATCATTCTTTCGTAGTAGTGTAGTTTTATTAGCAAAACTAGGCAGTACCGACGCATCAAACTGGAACTATCGGAATTAATACTACTACTGCTACTACTACTACTTTTAATATTTTAACATACCAGACAATATTTTAATTAAATCGGCAAAATATTGTGTTAAATTCCTTACAGTGATATAAATTTGCATGCTTATTTTTTTTATATCTGCATTAATTTATCAATTAAAACATGTTTTAGAAACTGATTTCTTCCAAAAAAACACAGCAAACATAGCAAACATAGCAGTATAACCTATTGCTGTTCCGTCGTCATTCGTAAATAACGAACAAGTTCTATCCGCAAAGTTTTTTCTGAGGTTTGCGTGTTCAATAATAACATATTGCAGTAAATGAACATTACTATAAAGAAAGCAGTGAAAACTTGTATGATTCGATTGGTCGATTTTGCAAAATGGCGGAGCGAATTCGGTAACAAATTCGAATTTAGAAACAAGACATTTGGGTTCAAAGACCTCAGTAATATCAATTTCAAAAATACTATTAGATTCTCAAAATGTTCATTTTAAAGACGATTTGTATCTAATAAAATATTTGAACATCATTATCACATTACTCCAAATGTTAGAGACACCAACTAATCAAATTATAATGTAGTTTTTGTATAGGTAGAGTTTTTTTTTGTTTTGTTCACAAGATTAGTACCTAAAAAATCCATTATTTTCACATTTGATATATTGTACGGTTAAAACCATGACTAGATACATTAATTAAGGATACAAAGCGTGATACCGCCTTCTTCTATAATGACAAATATCTATGTTGTAAAAAAGTGGCAAAACAGGACTGTATTTTTTACCTCATTTACATTTTATTACAAGACGCTAACATGTGAACTTTTGACCTCTAAGTTTTAAGTCGATTTTTTCTTATTATGCGCATCCTGTCTTTAAGATAGTTAATCTCCAAAAACTGGACACCTCGAGGTTGACTTGAAACCTGTTTTATAAAGTCTAGATTTTTAGTCAAGACTACAGAAATGTTGGAATTATTTCTTGTTGTCTGATGCTATCAAGCAAACTCAAATGCGGCACGATCTGACTCATGTTATCCTTGGAAACATCCTAATCCTCCAACAGAATCTTTTCAATTTGTTTGAACTGTAATCACCTAACTCAAATTACGTCTTCTTTTACAGGTTATATTAACCGCTTTAGCGGCGGTGTGTGGAGCAGCAAAGCTCGACAAGAGCTACCCGCTGCCAATATCAGCCAGAACAGCTGGAGGTAGTGCTGGTGCCTTACTAGCTCCTTTAGATGGATCTAACCAAGGCTTGCCCACTGGCAGCTTCACGAATGATGTCCAAGGAGTGGTTGTGGACGCAGTTAACCCTGGAACTAGGACGTCTGGCCTTGAGCCAACTGGTCTGGGAGGACCAAGAACCTCATACGGTTCAACAGACTCCAAAGTTGGAGATGCCGCTTTCAGCGGTTCTGGCTTGGGAAGCCTAGGACCTAATACTAGGATAGCACCTGGATTCGGGTCCTTCGTAGGATCAGATGATGAAGTTCATAAAGCTACCGGGAATAACTTAAAGTTCACCAGTGATGTAGGACAAGAGAACTACAGTTACGGATTTGAGACTGATAATGGAATATCCGTTGGTGAAAATGGTGAAGCTGCGGATGGTGTGAAAGCTCAGGGTGGATATTCCTACAAGGGAGATGATGGAAAGACATACAGTGTATCGTACACTGCTGATGAAGGAGGATACAAGCCGCAAGGACAGCACCTGCCGACATCGCCACCTATTCCCAGTGAGATCTTGATATCTTTGGAGAAGAATGCTAAGGAAGAAGCTGCGGGCCATGTCGATGATGGTAAGTGTTCATTTAGTGTTATTATTTAGCTTTTAAGATGAAAGCCTTAATATTTGAGCCGGCATTTCATGCAATTTTTTTTGTTGACGGTTGGTTATATCGCTGGCCCCGGGCAATATAGCGGTCAACACCGGTTACGCCCTTTTTAATGTTATTTGATTTTTGGCTTCTCTGAGTATCAGTCTATCACTGTTATTTTTTTCAGTTTTTTTTAATAATATTTCTGTAGAAAAAATTACATTAACAGCTTTATTGCATGGAAAATTCTCTTACGACTAAGTTATATATTATTGCATTACTATAAGAAACATTACACAAAAACCGGTGAACATCTTTACACTAAATTCCGAATCAAAGAGTAACAGTAATATTTATACTATTACAATTATTTCTAAAAGGTTAAATTGGTAAAAAAAATATGTTTTCATTTGACATTTTGAACGCCTGTTTTGGATAACTGTACGCTGCACTATAAACAAAAATTAGCTTATTTAATTTCTCCTGTAAAATTCGATTTTTGATATTACCGCTTTATTGCCCGGGGCCAGCGATATTACAAACCAAAATTGAATTATCTTACATAATTATTATTTCGAACGCAGATGGCAACGCAAAGAATAATTAAATTGATTAGTTTTTACATAAATATAAAAAAAAACACCACTGGATTGATTTTGGATCCATTCAAATAATATCAAAAACATACAGATAGTGCTGCAATATTAATTTAGGCCCTTATGTCTGAATAGATGCTAATTTTAATGTTTAATTACACCTGTTTAAAGGATAGTTTTATAGCAGTAATATCTTTTTCACGTTTGAATTTTGCCTAAGCTTGGCAACTACTAGGTACTTAAGAAAACAAAGTCAAAGCATTTATTTCAAATAGGCGCATAAAAGGTACTTTTGGCGTCAACGTTTGCATTAAAATAGAACTGATTCTAGTCGCCCCTTCCAAAAGGTAGTTTCGTATGGAGATGAATGGGCGAGAAACTACACCGTTACTCTTTTAAAATGTTTAACAATATTTTGTATACTTTAATTATATAATTATGTGAAGACGATGCACCTAGAATAAAATGACTATACTGCAATTGGTAAAAATGACTTAAAATTAAGTAATGACAGATATCCCCTTTATCATCATCTTCCTGCCCATGTCCCATGTTACTTGGCGTCGGCGCAATACGTTTTCTCCTTCCATTATCCCCTGTCAACCATCACGCTATCAATCACTCCCTTTTCTTTCAAATCATCCCTCACACAATTCATCCATGTTTTCTTTGGCCTTCCTCTCCATCTCCATCCATAAACATTTATATTTATCACTATTTTAGTCACATGCCCATACCAAGCCAAACGATGGAATGAACGCTTGCGCAACTTTCAAACTTCCCTGTATATCCTCAATTATTAATTATAATTATTAAGTCGTTCTATCCCAAATCCTCTAATTTTCCAAAAACGTATCGAATAAGTGCTAACAATAACAGTTACCTTAAAATGTGTGATAATAAAAATAATATTCTCAATCTTTATTTGCTAAAATCGTGACTTGCCAATGAAAGTCAGGTCTAGACTATTACATCTTTAGCTACACGATATGTTGCATAACAGTTCGATTTTGTACAAGCGTTATTAGTGTTTATTTTAAACTATTTAAATAATTTATTTTAATGGGAAATTTTTGTTTTTATTTAAATTAAACATGACAACCACTAATTGTATCATATATACATCTTAGTAAGTGGTTTTGAGAGCAGTGGTGGTTCAATGGTATCGGCTCCGACTTATGAGTTATAGGTTGTGGGTTCGAACCCAGGCAGGCGCTTTACTTTGTGTAAATAATTTAATCACCACTGCTCTCAAAACGGTGAAGGGAAACATCGTGAGGAAACCGGCATGTCCTAGAACCAAAAATTCGAAGACATGTGACATCTACCAACCCGCACTGGGCCCGCGTGGTAGATTACAGCCCATTCTCTCTCAAAGAGAGGAGGCCTGTGTCCCAGCAGTGGGAACACTATAGGCTGATTATGAAGTGGTTTTGGTTTCGATTTCATAGATACTGAATCGAATCTTGCCTCTTGAAAACCTATTTTCAAATAAAAATACTTATTCTCTAAAAACATGAAAATTCAGATAAATTTTGGCAATGAGTTTATCTGGACTGCACGTCGGTCCAACTATCGACGTTGTCTTTAAGTCAATAAAACTGATTGACAATACATTTCACTGTAAATTGCAACTGCATAAAATAAAACTTCCGGTACGGAAATCACTGCGGAAGAATACTAAAATTGAATTTTATCATACGCTGGCATTTTATATCAATTTGATTCACATAATTGCATAGGAATTAGTGCGTAATTTTTGCCTCACCGCAACATTTAATATTAATCAAAATAGAGGTTTACGATTATTGCAATTTGTATGGTTGTTTTCCTGGTGCAGATAGAGTGTCAGCATTAACATTGCTATTGATAAATTTTAACAAACGATCTAACATTTGTAATGTTGTTTTTTTTGTGCTAGTTTATTTTTCTCTAATGAAGGTACATAGCACTGTCCGCTACACATAAACCATTAAAACTCAATAACGTGTGTCAAAATATGTCCTCAAAAAGTTCACTTGAAGTGTTAAAGAGACTATCAATCAAGTTGTCAATGCAGATGCTCACCAAAAAACATATCATTCACAAATTCGGTAACATCTCATTCAAATCTTATAAGCTTTTGTATGCCTTGACTAATGTACCTTTGACACAGGTATCAGTCATTGACAAATTGCTTACAACTTTCATTTTTATTTACAGGCTCATACGACGCGCACAAATACAATGATGGAGGTGATTACTCGAGCAATGGCGGGGGCAATAACAATGGCAGACCGACAATAGGCGGTGGAGTTGCAACGTCTGGTGGATCTCACGCGAGTCAAAGCAGCCACAAACCTACTTCAGGAGTTCTCGTTGGGACTTACAACCCAGGTTCAGTTACAAGCCATTCTTCACAAGGACACAGTGCTCAAAGCTTTAGTCAAGGTTCCGGTAACAAGCAATCTGGAGGTAGCTCTACAATTGGAGGACAATTTGGACAGGCTGGTTCAAAGGATAGCAATTCTTTAAGTCATGGTAGTAGCTCTCAAGGTGCTCAATCAGGTTTTTCTTCGCATTCCACCGAGAATAGATTCGGCGTTCAATCTACTCAGTCTGAGGGCAATCACGCTCATGCCCAGGCTTCAGTAGGCGGCTCTCCAGTCAGATCACCAAGCTTCCATAACGGTGCTTCTGCCTACAGTTCAGCGATTACATCAGGATCTGGTAGTGCCAGCGCTTTCGCTTCCAGTGGTCCCTTAAGTTTTGGATTTAAGAATGATAACTTACCGACATTGAACTCTTTTGGACCAGCTGGCCAGCACACACATGATTCAAAATACGGATCGGACTCTTCAGCTGGTGCATCGTTCCCTGCTCCATCTACAGCTACGGCATCAGCTTCTGGCTCAGGAAGTCAGAGTCCTGGCTCCCAAGCACACAGCCACTTGCCGGCAAGTGCCTCTGCGTCCGCTTCCGTATCTGGAAACCAACATAGTTATGGGCACTCAAATCAGCAAGTCCCAAGCAGATTTGGACAAGGTCAGCAAGCTGGAAATATCGCTATAAATGGCGAGTATGTTGCACCTGTAAATAAAATTGAATCAATAGGTAAACCCTACGGTTTCGATTCATCGACTGCATCTACTGCTAATGTCCAACCTTTAAGTCAGCACAGCTCACAGTCTCAGTTCGTTAATTACCAGTCGTCAAACCAGGCTTCACATTCTTTTGGGTCTCCACCAACTCCAGCCACTCCCGTCCCACTCATTCACACCTCAGTCGTTGATGCAACTTATGCGTCCAGCACTCAAAAACCTTTTATTGGTCAACAACAGGGCATTGACGACTCATACATTTACAAACATCCATCCAAGCCTTTTGTTACCCCATCTGTAAGCCCTAGTAGTCAGTACACTAATAACCACCAGTCAAATTTCCCAGTTAGTTCTATATCTCAACAGGGATCGAAATACCCCAATACTCCCACTACATCAGCCACTGGACAGTATCAAGGCACCAGCTCTTCATCTTACAACGGTATTACCCAAGCTGCCATTTCTCCTTTCACATCCTCGTCATCTTCTACACAATTAGCTTCCCAATCTAGTCAATTTGGTTCAAAACCTTCAACTCAGTTTGGCCAATCTGGCCAGCAAACTTCTACTCAATTTGGATCTACTGAAACTCATTCTGGCCATAAACCAATTGTCCAGGGTCAAACACAGTTTGGCCAATCTGGTCAGCATTTGACTTCTACTCAATTCGGATCAACTGAAACACATTCTGGTCATAAACCAACTGTCCAGGGTCAGACACAGTTTGGCCAATCTGGTCAGCATTTAACTTCTACTCAATTCGGAACAACTGAAACTCATTCTGGTCATAAACCAACTGTGCAGGGTCAGACACAGTTTGGCCAATCTGGCCAGCAAACTACTCAATTTGGATCTACTGAAACTCATTCTGGCCATAAACCAATCATCCAGGGTCAGACACAGTTTAGCCAATCTGTTCAGCATTTAACTTCTACTCAATTCGGATCAACTGAAACTAATTCTGGTCATAAACCAATCGTCCAGGGTCAGACACAGTTTGGCCAATCCGGTCAGCAAACTACTCAATTTGGATCTACTGAAACTCATTCTGGCCATAAACCAATCGTCCAGGGTCAGACACAGTTTGGCCAATCTGGTCAGCATTTAACTTCTACTCAATTTGGATCGACTGAAACTCATTCCGGCCATAAACCAAGTGTCCAGACCCAGACACAGTTTGGCCAGTCATCGACCAGCCAGACCTCTGATAGCTCTCAATCACCAACCCAACAATATCAGGGCACAATTTACGAGTACAACAAGCCGGCTACGACTCTGCCTGCACATGGGCACAAAGATCCTTCTTCCAGCTTTGCCCAAGCGACGTTTTCGCAAGCCAAGCCAGGTCAGATTGATACCGATTCCAGGTTTGGAAATCAGCAAGGTTCATCTCAATTTGGCAGTCAGTCTACCTTCCAGCAGACTCAAACAGGTTCTAATACGCAAACATCTCAATTCGGTCAGAAACCTATCGTTAGCTCTCAAGTAACTGGTTCAAATTATCAGTTTAGTAGTTCTGGATCACAATTTGGCCAAAAACCACTAACCACCCAAAGTTCCATTGTTTCTTCGAATACAAATACTCAGAGTCAAACTTCACTTGGACAGAAACCAGTCGGTAGCTCACAGACGACAACACAATTTGGATCTACTGGTTCACAGTTTGGTGCAAAACCACAAAAAACTCAAGGTTCCAGTTTCACTTACTCTCAAAGCCAAACCTCTCAATTTGGAAAGAAACCTGTTAGCACAACTCAAACTGGCGTAACATCACAACATACTCAATTTGGATCAACTGGTTTCCAGTTCGGTCAGAATCCTCAATCTAATCAAGGTTCAGGCACGGTTTCAACAACTGCTAAACCATCATACGGCCAAAAACCTTTAGGTTCCACATATCAACAAACTCAGTTTGGATCTGCTGGTTCTCAGTTTGGGTCAAAACCTACTCAAGCGACTCAAGGATCTAGTTTTACATACTCTCAAGCCACAAGTGAGACATCCCAGTTTGGCAAAAAACCTGTTAGCACAACGAACACTGGCGTGACATCACAGCAGACTCAATTTGAGTCAACTGGTACCCAGTTTGGTCAGAATTTCCAGTCAACCCAAGGTTCTGGTTTGGCCTTAACAACCTCTAAACCATCATTTGGTCAAAAACCTTTCGGTTCGGCACAGTTTGGATCAACTGGCTTCCAGTATGGTCAGAATTCTCAGTCTACTCAAGGTTCAAGTACTGTTACGACTACTACTAAACCATCATTCAGCCAAAAACCTTTTGGTTCTTCATATCAACAAACACAGTTTGGTTCGACTGGATCCCAGTATGGTTCAAAGCCTCAAAACACTCAAGAATCTGGTTTTACTTACTCTCAAGCCTCAAGCCAAACATCTCAGTTTGGAAAGAAACCTGTTAGCACAACTCAAACTGGAGTAACATCACAACAGACTCAATTTGGATCATCAGGTTCCCAGTTCGGTCAAAATTCTCAGCCAACCTTTGGTTCTGGATCAGTTTCGACTACCACCAAGCCATTATTCAGCCAAAAACCATTCGGTTCCTCAAACCAACAAACGCAGTATGGTTCAACTGGATCTCAGTTTGGCCAGAATGCTCAGTCTTCTTTGGGCGCTGGTTCAGTTTCAAATACAGCTAAACCATCATTCGGTTCCTCATATCAACAAATACAGTTTGGTCCAAAGCCACCAACAACTCAGGGTACTAGTTTCACTTACTCTCAAAGTCAAACTTCGCAGTCCGGAAAGAAACCCGTTATTAGCACAACTCAAACTGGCACACAACAAACTCAATTTGGATCAACTAGTACCCAGTTTGGATCAACTGGCACCCAGTTCGGTCAGAACTCCCAGTCAATCCAAGGTGTGGGATCTACATCCACTACCTCTCAATCGTCATTTGGCATAAAACCTGTTTACCAGCAGGCACAGTTAGGATCAACTGGTTCTCAGTACTCTCAGGGCCAAACATCTCAGTTTGGAAAGAAACCTGTTAGCACAACTCAAACTGTAGTAACAGCTCAACAGACTCAATTTGGATCGTCTGGATCCCAGATCGGTCAGAACTCTCAATTTGGTTCATCTGGTTCACAGTTTGGTCAGAATACTCAGTCATCCCAAGGTTTGGGTTCGGTTTCAACTACATCTAAACCAGCATTTGGTCAAACATCTTTCGGGTCCTCCTCTCAACAGACACAGTTTGGTTCTCAATTCGGTCAAAAGCCACAATCAACTCAGGGTTCTAGTTTAACTTCAAATACTTATTCTCAAAGTCAAACAACCCAGTTTGGTAAGAAACCTGTTAGCACAGCTCAAACTGTAGTAACAGCACAACAGCCTCAATTTGGATCGGCTGGTTCCCAGATCAGTCAGAACTCTCAATTTGGTTCATCTGGTTCACAGTTTAGTCAGAATTCTCAGTCACCCCAAGGTTTGGGTTCGGTTTCAACTACATCTAAACCAGCATTTGGTCAAACATCTTTCGGTTCCTCTTCTCAACAGACACAGTTTGGTTCTCAATTCGGTCAAAAGCCACAATCGACTCAGGGTTCTAGTTTAACTTCAAATACTTATTCTCAAACACAAACATCCCAGTTTGGTAAGAAACCTGAAAATTCACAATCTGGTTCAGCATTCCAACAGACTCAATTTGGATCAACTGGCTCCCAGTTTGGTCAAAAACCGCTAACGACTACAATTACTGGTATAACTTCGACTGCTGGTCAAGCCTCGTTTGGTCAAAAGCCTTCTAGCACGTCACAAGGTGGTTCTTTCTACCAACAGTCACAATTTGGATCTACTGGTTCTCAGTTCGGTCAAAAACCACAGTCAGCAACACAAGGTTCTTCTTTCGCATCAAACACAGGGTCAAAAGGACAAGTCACGCAAACGTCGCAGTTTGGGGTAACAGGTTCATCCCAGAATGTAGGATCTAGCTCTCAGAGTACGCAATACGGTTCTGCATCTGGTTCTGGCAACAAACTTTCTGGTTCTTCATCACTTTCAGGATCTAGCTTCCAGCAAACTCAGTTTGCCGGCTCTTCTGGATCCCAGTTTGGCCAGACCACCCAGACTACCCAAGGAATCAATTCTCAAGCCCAACCGCTACCGACTACCCAATATGGTATTAAACCTTTTGGAAGTTCGCAAAACACGCAAGGATCTACACAATTTGGTTCAACTCCATCTCGGTTTGGTACATCTCAAACGACTGTTCCAACTATAACCACAATTTCTCAAACTGCACAACCTACACAGTATGGTCAAAAACCTTTCCAAACCCAGTTCGGTACTACTGCTGGACACTTTGGGCAAAAGCCACAGGCACAAGCAAGTGCATTTGCTTCCAGCTCGGGCTCTAATGTAGTACCATTTGGTAGTACGCAAACAGTTTCTAAATATCAGCAAAATTCCCAATTCGGTTCCCAAAACCAAGGTATTGTTACATCTACGCAAAAACCATTAGGAAGTTCCCTGTCACAGACTAACTATCAACAATTCCAATACACACAAACTGCCAACAAGTTTGGAAATCAGCCACAATCTAATGTAGGCACTGGACAGATTGGTCAGACCACAGTTGGTGCTCAGTCACAAAAACCTTTTGGCTCTCAATCAACTCAAACTACTTACCAACAGACGCAGTTTACTCAGGGTCAAAAGCCTTTCGGTAGTTCCCAAGGTTCTGGTTTTCAGATTGGTCAATCAACTGGAGACCAACCTACCCAAGGCACTGTTCAAACAACAAGTGTTGCTGGCTACAACTATCAGAAACCGCAATCAGTTTTCACCACCCAATATGGTGGTCAAGGAAATGGTCCCCAGGACCAAAAGGTACAGCAAACTCAATCAAACTTAAACTCTGCAGTATACACCTCGCAAACACCGGTCAACGGCCAACCCCTCAAGCCTTTCGGGATCTCATCAACTCAGGGTACTCTCCAACAGTCCCAATCTACTGTGAGTTCATCTCAGTTTGGTGTGCAACCAGCTAAACCAACCAAATTCAGCGGTCCGGTTATTCAGACATCTTATAATCAGTTCAGTGGGAAGCCCTTCCAACCTGCAACTACTGCATCCACGCACGGATCTAATGTCCAGAGCCAGGCTTCAGCGGTCTCAACTTCTCAGTTCGGGCTCCAACCGACTCAGCCAGCTGTAGTAACACATTTCAGTGGACAGCCGTTCGCGTCGTCCTCAACGCATGAATCTAGCTTTGGAAGCCACTCTGTGGTCGGTTCTACACCTGAATATAGTGTCCACCCTTCGCATGGCGCTGTCTTAAGCAGTCAGAAACCTAGTCACTTTAGTGTAGAGCCCTACAACCCGAGTATTTTCAGCAGTACCCAACCCTCTAGCGTTCCTTCAGGAGCAGGTTCTAATGAGGGTCTTGTCGTATCTACGGTTCAGACGCCAATTGTGCCTGTTCCTGGTTACGAAATAGTTACTTCCAATCATGGAGCTGCTCATGGATTCGTAGGACTAGGAGAAGAATTCGGAGGTCCCAGGGATCCTCCTAGGTTCGATGACAAAACTGGATATCATTATTGAACTGTGCCATATAGACTGGATAATAATAATGTAAAATGATATGTGAAGACATGGATGTGAAAAATGTGAATAAACTGCAAGAAACTGGCAAAACTATTTTATACTTAAAAGAAATAAAAGAATGACTGCTATGAAATGCTAACATATAGAGACTTTTACAAGGATTGCAAAATATTTTGACAGTTTTTAGCAGTTTACAGTTTAGTTTTAAACAACTAGTATTTTTTTTGTAAAATGTAGTGATACATCGTAATAAAATGAATTAAGAAGTCCGCATTTTAAATGTGAAAGACATGTTTTAATAAATTATTAAATTGTAAATAATAAAAATATTTGTGTGGTTTCATTTTTATAAAAACCTCATAATCTTAGATTATATGATGACGAACTTTTTATACATTTCGTAATACAAACACACAAATTCACAGTCAGCAGTCACAGTCGGCAGGAACAAAGAAATGGGCGACAGTAATTCAACCCTTTTAGAATAAAATGCATTGAATAGACCTTAAAGGTAGAGGTTTTAATGAAATTAAATCCAACTGGTGATACACAGCCGGGCGGCAAAATTGAATATAATTATATTTACCCACCCGGCCATGCCGAATCGTACCGAGTCATATAGACCCGAACAACTTTGCAGCACGTAACGAGAAAGAGAAAAAAATCATAATTCGTACAAACAAGGTAGCGGTGCCGATTCTCTTGTCACAAAAATCTCTAAACTAGACTAAAAATCACTAAAATTTTGTTTAGTCCTGTCAAAAGACGATTTCTCATTCTGAAATAGACTAAAGTGACACAACTTAACTATATTTTAGTTTGACAGCACTAAGATGGTACTGATTTATTAGTTTAGTGAAAATGGCAATTTTGCTATTCTGAATTTGACGTTTTTAACCTAAAATCTTGGTTGTCTTAACTAAATCTGGCTATTTTTAATCGCGATTAACAAAAAAAAATGTTATACCTTATGATATTTTTGATGACATTTAAAGAGAAATCTGACTGTGAATGTGAGTAGCATGCAGGCTAGATTGAATACATGACTTATAACTGTCTGGCGGTTTTGAGTATTTTGTTTATGGCCTACGTAAATGTCCTTCAAATTTGGTAGTGTCGTGTGACGGGTCGTTGATCTCTCTTAAATAGGGTTGAGCTACACGAGGTCTGATGCATGCATTCTGTCTGTTGAGACAGGTCGACCTAAAGGTGCAATGGCTCTTTCTTCAAAAGGCCCTTGAAGACATGGCCCTGCATTGTTAGAATCACATAAAATCCTAAGTAATAATATAATGTTTGGACTTTCAAAGAGACCATGACCTCTGAGTTTCTTTCGGCATTTCTTCTCAAGGATCAGACAGCTAGGAAATTCCAGCGCCATCTAGTTTAAAAATATGGACTAACAAAATATTGACGTGTAAAAGATCTACGTAAAGAAATAAACATTTAATTTCATAATGACTGTCAAAGATCTACGAATGACAGCCGGGACCAACGAGTCGTAACGTTCTTTCCGAGGTACGTAGGGATCTCGATATGTAATGGATAGGCACCCATCCACGAATCGAACGCAGCTAGCGTAGCTTAACCTTCAATCGACCTGTGTGGCTGTTATTATTTAGCCACGAGCCCCCCTCAATGGATTGGCAGTTGTATACCTATAAATAGATACACACATTAATATTACAATAGGTTCGAGCCTATTGATTTTCCAATGGAAAACCTCAGGAACATTGTTACTCGTACCGACCCGGGGATTGAGTCCAGAACCACTTAGCCCGTTGGTTATAGAATATAACAAAATTCGGAATATTATTAAACGCACATCAAATAAATAGTCACCTATCAATTTATTTCCATCATTTAAATACTGACTGCACAGTAAATTAACCAGAGAGTATGTATTGTACATAATACTCACACTCATAGCGTGTGAGTATTATGTATTTGTCTCCGACCAGCCGTTTGTCGTAAAAATTATGTCGTAGGGATTGGTACAAAATGCAATAATACTGTACTAGGAGAATTTGGCATGCAAGAGCGAGCGAAGCGAGCTAGGGACTTGGGCCACCCCGACTCGGACAGCTTAGGTTAGAGGTTAGGTTGCCGTGGTCGGGAAGACCCCGCCATCCCCTTCGTGGTTATTTTTTTCTTAAGGACCCAGAAGTAGGAGCCCCGCTAAGCGGCACTCCGTCGACTACTTCTTATTAATATTGCCATTCATAAATAAATAGGAGGCCTCGCCTAGTAGATAGTGGTGTGTCACGAATATAAATTGTTGCTTATTTAGTTATATTTTGAGTTGAGTATTTTGCTGTGCAATCAGTAATTTTGATTGGAATTCGGATTATGTTTGGACACAAAAAGTAATTTTTTTATTTGCTTTTTAATACTACCCATAAAATTCTGAGCGATCAATAAAAAATAATCAAATTAATCCAGGTATCGTTGTACGAGTACCTATCATATTTCACTTTTGTGTGAATAGGTATCATCTTCTTGTTAATCTAGTCTAGTATGTAAAAGTTCACGTCAACCACATTTAAATTATTAAATTACTTAATTAATGTATTCCGGGTTTATGTATAAAACCGGACCAGTTGGTTGTTTGCCTAAAACTAATTTACTCGTAGATGTCTAAACTTATATATTATGAAAATATTAATTTTCTATGATTCTCTATGGAAAATAATATTTTTATGCAAGATTTTAAATCCATACTATTAATATAAATTCGAAAGTAACTCTGTCTGTATGTTAACTTTTGACGACTAAACCACTGAACGGATTTCTATACAATGTGGCAAGGAGATACGAGTAGATGGCATCCTGGGGCAGGTTTTTGTTCCGGTATCACGATCCCGTGGGATAATTTCCGACGTCCACGCGGGCGAAGCTGCAGGCAGAAGCTAGTAACATAATAAATAACAAAAATGATAGCAACATACCTCGATCTCTTTATATCTTTTATAGGAGAAAGGATGATGATGGCTGCAGGACTGCAGGTGACAAGCGACACTGGTGCCGATTCTCTTGTACACCGAACTAAACTATCACTAAAATTCCTTACTTTTGGCTATGAGAATCTTAGAGCTATTCTGCAATAAAATATCTCTAAATTTAAAAATCGTTTTGACGCAACTAAAATTTAATTTGACAATCGCGACTCCACTTGGTACCTACTTCTCTTTACCCTACCATGTGATTTTTTTTTAGAGCCGGGGGCGCGCATGCGTGGCAGCTGGCGTGTTTTATAACGTGGCGTGTTTTATATGGAATTTTTCACTTTTTGTACGGAAAATATTTAAAAAAAAATACCTTTGTGTAGAGTTATATGGGTTTAAGGGTTCCATAAAGGGGGTCGAAATTTTCATTATTTTTGCGACAACTAATATTATTCCACACCTTTTTAATCGCGATTAAAAAGGTGTGGAATAATATTAGTTGTCATGAACTAAGATTCACCACAACACCTCGACTTCAGGGGCAAAAACAGTACTGTATTTTTTTTTTTAATTTTGCTTATATCTCGAAAATGGTGTGTCCTATCGCAAAAATAATGAAAATTTCGACCCCCTTTATGGAACCCTTAAACCCATATAACTCTACACAAAGGTATTTTTTTTTAAATATTTTCCGTACAAAAAGTGAAAAATTCCATATAAAACACGCCACGTTATAAAACACGCCAGCTGCCACGCATGCGCGCCCCCGGCTCTAAAAAAAAATCACATGGTAGGGTAAAGAGAAGTAGGTACCAAGTGGAGTCGCGATTGTCAAATTAAATTTTAGTTGCGTCAAAACGATTTTTAAATTTAGAGATATTTTATTGCAGAATAGCTCTAAGATTCTCATAGCCAAAAGTAAGGAATTTTAGTGATAGTTTAGTTCGGTGTACAAGAGAATCGGCACCAGTGTCGCTTGTCACCTGCAGTCCTGCAGCCATCATCATCCTTTCTCCTATAAAAGATATAAAGAGATCGAGGTATGTTGCTATCATTTTTGTTATTTATTATGTTACTAGCTTCTGCCTGCAGCTTCGCCCGCGTGGACGTCGGAAATTATCCCACGGGATCGTGATACCGGAACAAAAACCTGCCCCAGGATGCCATCTACTCGTATCTCCTTGCCACATTGTATAGAAATCCGTTCAGTGGTTTAGTCGTCAAAAGTTAACATACAGACAGAGTTACTTTCGAATTTATATTAATAGTATGGATTTAAAATCTTGCATAAAAATATTATTTTCCATAGAGAATCATAGAAAATTAATATTTTCATAATATATAAGTTTAGACATCTACGAGTAAATTAGTTTTAGGCAAACAACCAACTGGTCCGGTTTTATACATAAACCCGGAATACATTAATTAAGTAATTTAATAATTTAAATGTGGTTGACGTGAACTTTTACATACTAGACTAGATTAACAAGAAGATGATACCTATTCACACAAAAGTGAAATATGATAGGTACTCGTACAACGATACCTGGATTAATTTGATTATTTTTTATTGATCGCTCAGAATTTTATGGGTAGTATTAAAAAGCAAATAAAAAAATTACTTTTTGTGTCCAAACATAATCCGAATTCCAATCAAAATTACTGATTGCACAGCAAAATACTCAACTCAAAATATAACTAAATAAGCAACAATTTATATTCGTGACACACCACTATCTACTAGGCGAGGCCTCCTATTTATTTATGAATGGCAATATTAATAAGAAGTAGTCGACGGAGTGCCGCTTAGCGGGGCTCCTACTTCTGGGTCCTTAAGAAAAAAATAACCACGAAGGGGATGGCGGGGTCTTCCCGACCACGGCAACCTAACCTCTAACCTAAGCTGTCCGAGTCGGGGTGGCCCAAGTCCCTAGCTCGCTTCGCTCGCTCTTGCATGCTAAATTCTCCTAGTACAGTATTATTGCATTTTGTACCAATCCCTACGACATAATTTTTACGACAAACGGCTGGTCGGAGACAAATACATAATACTCACACGCTATGAGTGTGAGTATTATGTACAATACATACTCTCTGGTTAATTTACTGTGCAGTCAGTATTTAAATGATGGAAATAAATTGATAGGTGACTATTTATTTGATGTGCGTTTAATAATATTCCGAATTTTGTTATATTCTATAACCAACGGGCTAAGTGGTTCTGGACTCAATCCCCGGGTCGGTACGAGTAACAATGTTCCTGAGGTTTTCCATTGGAAAATCAATAGGCTCGAACCTATTGTAATATTAATGTGTGTATCTATTTATAGGTATACAACTGCCAATCCATTGAGGGGGGCTCGTGGCTAAATAATAACAGCCACACAGGTCGATTGAAGGTTAAGCTACGCTAGCTGCGTTCGATTCGTGGATGGGTGCCTATCCATTACATATCGAGATCCCTACGTACCTCGGAAAGAACGTTACGACTCGTTGGTCCCGGCTGTCATTCGTAGATCTTTGACAGTCATTATGAAATTAAATGTTTATTTCTTTACGTAGATCTTTTACACGTCAATATTTTGTTAGTCCATATTTTTAAACTAGATGGCGCTGGAATTTCCTAGCTGACTGATCCTTGAGAAGAAATGCCGAAAGAAACTCAGAGGTCATGGTCTCTTTGAAAGTCCAAACATTATATTATTACTTAGGATTTTATGTGATTCTAACAATGCAGGGCCATGTCTTCAAGGGCCTTTTGAAGAAAGAGCCATTGCACCTTTAGGTCGACCTGTCTCAACAGACAGAATGCATGCATCAGACCTCGTGTAGCTCAACCCTATTTAAGAGAGATCAACGACCCGTCACACGACACTACCAAATTTGAAGGACATTTACGTAGGCCATAAACAAAATACTCAAAACCACCAGACAGTTATAAGTCATGTATTCAATCTAGCCTGCATGCTACTCACATTCACAGTCAGATTTCTCTTTAAATGTCATCAAAAATATCATAAGATATAACATTTTTTTTTGTTCATTATCCTTTATTAAAAAGAACCAGGGTATTACTCGTAATAATTAATTACAATCTAGCCTATAAGACTAATATGCAATTTGAAACTAACTTAATTTTTTACGTGATAATTATGTTAAAACTTAGATTAGTGCTGATTTTACTTTACACAAGTCCATTCCACTTTCTTAGTCTGATATAATGATAATAATTAAACACTTTGTTCATGTTTTATTATGGGCGTCGATGTCACTATTATTACTACACTTTTTACACTACACTAACTCAAAAGGTTCAAAAATATCATAAATTATAGCACGTAAATCAATAAATATTATTTCTTAAACACTTAATATAAAATTGTTTGTTGGTAGGTACATTAAAGTAGCTTAATTAATCCCAAGCCTTTTTGGCATCCAAGTAATCTTTAACTTGATAAAAAAAATATTGACATAGTTATTTCTAATAAATAATTTAAATTTATTGAGGCTCAGTTCTTTAACATGGCTTGGGAGTTTGTTGTAAAAACGCTTACTTTGGCACTTAAATACAATTTACAATTACAATTTTTTGGTCCTAGCCTACGTGGATTACGGGTACTAGAAGCCCAACCAGTTTTACAAAGGGGTATTGTGATACCTCGTAACTGTATTGTGGAGGTCAGATAGGCAGTCGCTCCATGTATAATACTTGTATTCAGCTGCATCGGGTTAGTCTGGAAGCCAACGCCAACATAATAATTGGGAGAAGGTAGTCAGATTGATATTAGATTCTCGTTTTTTCCAAACCATCAATGTATCATTGAATCAACACAATACAGGCTGGCAGGAATATCGACGCACAGCCTGTTACCATGAATTCAGTACAGGATTCTGAACACGGGGGCGTGTTCAAATTACACGTAACTTATTTGGATGCCACCGAGGAGCTTTTAAATAAACTTGAGCGTTTGCAAAATATCTGTATTCGTTTTGTTTTTAACCTTAAAAAGTATGATCACGTCTCTAACTTTCGCAAGATACTCAAGTGGCTCCCTATTCGACTTCGCAGGAACTCTCGGATATTGTGTCTGCTATTTAACATACTTTACAACCCTAAAACGCCATCCTATCTGCGGGAACGCTTCTCCTACGCCCGTCCTTTTGATGCGCCCTGCAGGTCGCATCTTAGAAATCTCCTCAAATCCCCTCCCCACTCAACCGACTTCTACTCCTACTCTTTCACTGTGCACGCGGTACAGTTGTGGAATTCACTTCCACCTGGCATTAGGAACTGCCAAATTGTTGGAGTATTTAAAAGTAGAGTAAAAGAACACTACGAGTATCTTTCCACTTTGTCATAGTTGCTTATGTATTTATTATTTAAATTACATAATATTTTAGTGATATTTATTTACTAAATAATATTATAAATTAATAAGAGAATATACTAACATACATACATACAGAAGTATGTATGTATGTTAGTATATTCTCTTATTGTATGCTTATATTTAAATTAGAAAATTATTTTAGATTTTATGTATTTTGTTTTCCCTTCTACTCTTACACACATTGTCTTCATCTCTTTAATATACTCTCCTATCGCAGGTATGCTGGAAGAGATTTCTTTAGAAATAAGCATCACCTTTGTACCTATTTTTCTGTTCCTTTCTTCTTGTCTGTTTATAAATGTGTGTACATAAATGGTGAAATAAATAAATAAAATAAAATTGCTGCGCCATACATTTCGACCGCGTAGGTATTACACTTTTCTATGAAACAGATGTTTTTAATTTTGATAACCGATGAAAAATTTCTACGCTAGGGGGTTTAGAATCACGTGCTGAATTCATGGTTTCAGTTTGCACGTCGATGTCTCTGCCACGTTGTTATAAATACGCGTATTTCATGCGTCTTAAAGAGTAGGGACATTTATTTATTTATTTATAACAATCTTACCTACACTATCATTACAGATCTATGATCCAATGCGACAGAATGGCCTTACTAACTAAATCCTAAATCTACACCATATACCTAGTTAAAAAATATCTTAATCTAAATAACTTATTACATATAGCATAGGCATATACCTACATAGGCGTGCTAATACATAAAAGTAGACAACCACTACATTTTATAAAACAAAATCTCCCTGCCGCGTCTGTCTGTCTGTCTGAACGCGATAAACCAAAAACTACAGAACGGATTTTCAGACGGTTTTCACCAATGGACGGATCAATTCATGAGAAAGGTTGAAGTCTGTAATTCATTAAAGTTTTGTGTAAATTGGCTGAAGTATGATGGTGGTGGTTGAAGATGTCGGAAAAAAGTTATGCCGACTGGAAGCTTTACTGGCGTGTGCCGCGTAAACCAATAGTTATAGGAAAAAAATAAAAATATATGAAAACAATGTATAACTGGGATATTTTACGACTGCCGCGTGGGTGAAGCCGCAAGCAACAGCTGGTAAATAATATAATCAGCTTATAACTAGTGCCTCTGTGAGCTGTAAACATCGCGAGTCTACCTTTGAATGTTCACCGCACACCTTAAAACAAAAAGCGCGCGCAAAGAGCGCGAAATGGCAGTTTTTTTTTTACGTTTGCAACCCCATATCTCCGCCATTTTGAAAAATTACAAAAACTGAATCAACAAAAAAATCAATATAATTACCGAACCTGCTCACAAAATTTCACGAGAATCAGTTAAGAAATGCGATCTGTAGAGGAGATCAGCCGGATATCCGCCGGACATCCGGACATACGAAATAATTTTTACCCATGCTGAAAAGGAGACACATCGCTCGCGCTTCGCGCTCGCCCGTTCAATGAAGATCACAGCCAAAGCTTAAATATTTATAATATGTTTCCCGAGGTTAATAACACCATGTCTTTATTACATTTAGATTCTATCAGCGGGTGATCGATCAGAGCAAGCTTATTCAGACAAATTATTACATCTCGATAACATCTTAAATTACTATAAATACGAGTACGTTTTGGATGAATTATGTAGGAATTTATCACTGGATTGAGATAAAAAATATAGTTAGTTGGACTGTGATTTAAACTTGAACTTTAGGTAGGTACTCGGAACGTTGGTCGTGTTGAAATAATCACTCTAAATATAACTTAGTGATTTTTTAAACCAGACTTGGATAAGATTTTGGTCAAAATGCTCAAAATCTTGATTTTGAAAAGGAAAACGGAAATTGCTGTTTATTTATCGGTTTTATTTCTTAAATCAAATACTTAATGGTTGCCGTTTGAAGTACTTATTTTGCGAATCAATAACGATGCTGACAGCCTATAAAAATGTTTTACTTGAATCTCTTTTTGACTTCGAAGTCCACATACGTTTTAGGTTTAGAAGATAGTGGAATAGTCTCCTCATCCATCTTGAATATTTATAATACATCACGCGAGTAGTCGGTGAGGTAATGCTATAGGTAGATCTATGTGCAACAATGGACGTCCTTCAGTTGATAATTTTCAATGGCATTCCATAAATATATTCAACAAATCATCTGTAACAAAAATATCAGAACAGTCATCACAAGATCACAACCGATTGCTTCACATTCCCCTCTCACGTCGCATGCGCATTGCCCTTAATTAACTTCACTTAATCTTATGACTTCGTTTCGTAAATATTCATGATGCAAATTTGTTTTAATTTATTTATTTTTGAGCTGTTTCATTGTAGTAAAACTTAGTAGTAAAATGATTAAATTGGTGTTTTGTAGTGTATTAATTGAAAATTTATAGCAACATAGAAATTAAATAAATATGTTATTATAATTTATCTTGTACTTATAATAACATACTCGAATCGCACAAAAATACATCCGTGAATATGTTATTCACATTTTTTTTTTTAGTTCTGTTTCTATGATATCATCAAATACTTTTCTAGCAGATTGGGTTCACATGTAACATAATATAAGTTGTAGGTAATATTTTGATCCAAGCGTCGTCGTTACGTCCTTTCTACAATTAATTATTGCTGAGTATGGTATAAGCTTCGTCTGTTTAGCGATTTCATTAGCCGTCCCCCGACGCGACAATGCTAGGATCAAAATATTACCTACAACTTATATTAAACTTAAAGGGCTAATACATTTTTTATTTTTTAGGGGTTTTTGTTTGTGTCAGAGATTTTTTTTTCCTGCTTTTTGACTTTATATATTACTAGTAGAAATGCTACGATCGACTCGTGCCTCGTCAAATCAGCGCAGCTGTACGTATTTTTCCCACAGAAGGAGAAAAAAAGAAAGAAAATACGTTTATTTGCGGTAAACATGACGCAGAGCAAAATACACAAACACAAAAAAGAACAAGTTTGGGGAAAACATGCATCACATCCACGCAAAACGGCAATCGCTCAGCATAATGCTACGAGTTTATGCGAGACAGCCTTGATTATATTATATCTGTCGCTCGTATTCAGCGACAGCCGGTGTTGACGTGATGACGTCAACCAGTTCAGCATACCAAAGTATAAAAATAACAAAACATAAAAATAAAATAAATACACAATACCTAGTTTTAAATGTAAATATAAACATAATATTCATAAAATGGTAACATTCCGGGCAGCAACTCACACACAGTGAAGCTAGTTACTTATTTATCCTCACTTCTCTTTCCTACTCCATCATCAGACCCTGATCACCATCTATCCAAAACCTATTCATTGAGACCATTCCAATGAGCCCAAACACAACGCCTCTGCAGTGCAAGGTTTTCTTCTAATATCGTTAAAGTAACAGAACACCAAATTTTGACTCAATCAGACCTGTGGAAGATGCTCACATCCATTCATCAACTAGAAAACAAATGATAATCTTCAACGGCTTAACAGATTTTCTTGAATCATAGAACATTTAGAACACTCTCGATCAAGTCAGCTTTCAACAAAAAAATAACAAAATTGTTTCAGCTGTTTGGGAGCTACGGTGGAGTTTCTTGCCCATTCTTCTCCATACGAAACTACCTTTTGGAAGGGGCAACTAAAATCAATTCTATTTTTTGTAAATTTTGACGTTCTTAAGTGCCTTTTATGTGCCTATTTGAAATAAACGATTTGACTTTGACTTTGAATTTGATGCCGCAAACAGACACACAGATTCACACGCTAAACGTATAATACCCCACTGTTTCCGTGGGCGCTTAAAATAAATCCTGTTACCAGGTTTTTGTAAGCCATTTATATATTTTACTGTTTTGTTTTACGCAATAAAATATCTTAAATAGGTTGTACATGATCAATAATCTTATCTCAAATTACATAGAAGACCCAAAGTGGTTCTATTTATCTTTTACAAAAGTATTAACTCTATTTTACATCTTTTTTTTGTAAATTAGATAAACAGGACAGGTAAAAAACAATCAAAGATCATAAATTAAACAGAGTCGTATCTCTATAAATACCATTTTACTACATTAAGAATTATTATAAGACAGACGCGATGCCACAGAGGTCAAATTATCATCAATGTGTAGGTACTGTAAAAAGATGAACGTGTATGTATGTGTGCAGTGTTAATATCGTGAACTGTTATTAAACTTTTGAGATTAATTGGTCACATTTTTCCAAATCAGCACAGATCTACCTACAACATAGGATTAAACAAAATAGTAATTTTCTTGTGAAATTTCGTTTAGATTTGACAGTTTTCAGCGTGGTTAATTCACGGGTTTATCTGGCTTAAAAAAAAATGAAAGATTATTTGAAGCGATACGGTGCAGCGTTCTGAGTTTGGAGTTCAGGCAGTTGCTTCTGACTCTGCACGGCTTATGTTGCAATATTTGACTGCATCGAGCTACAGTATTTTTATCTCACGAAGCGACGCGCGCTTTACTTGTGGTAATCAAGTGTACAAACACGCTGTGAAGCGCAAGCGCATGAGCTCCCGGTACTGTCCGAGACAATGGAGAAGTCGGAAGTGTGTGTAAGTGAGTGCATGTGTGTATTATGTGCTGACGCTACTCGTCTTCACACACACATTCACAGCGTGTTTGTATACTTGGTTACCACAACTAAAGCGAGCGGCGCTTCGTGAGATAAAATACTGTATCAAATAAATTACAGAACAGAGTGCCCAGAACCGTTACCTAACGGGGGTGCGCTTGCCTCGACGGTTCCACACAGACAATAATGTGCAAGAATAACGCTAGGGCACGCGCCTGGTTGAGACATACAACATTGATTTTGGGAAATTATATGTGCGGCAACAAAAGTTTTCTTTAGCACCTGCAACCTAGCGCCTTTTTTTATATGTAGGCGATGAGTTAATAGAACAGCTTCAATTATATTAATTCATCATCTTTACTATTCCAACAGAATATCAAAAAACCAGCGTCAATTTACGAGCGTAAATTAATATGACTCCGAGCTACCGATAAATATATTTACTTCTGAATTGATAACTCAAGTGACTAATGTTGTAAGTGAGCTACTAAGCGAGATCGGGACTTAGGGCACCCCGACTCGGACAGGTTAGGTTAGAAGGGAATGGCGGGGTCTAAAAGACCCGGCCATCCCCTTCGTGGTTATTTTTTTTAAACCACCCAGAAGTAGGAGCCCCGCAAAGCGGGGCTCCGTCGACTACGCTTGTCATTATTCATAATGCGCGGGCATTATGAATAATGCCCCTATTTATTACTTGGTCCATAACGTTGCTTAAGAATTATCACCATGCTGCGTCATATTAACAGTAGCTCGTTTTACAATATATATTCGCTTGAAAACCATTTATTAGACGCTAAAAGTTTGTCGCTCACCTATTAATTATTTAGACAACTAAATATATTTGAAGACGAGAATGACATTTTAAAGAAGCTGCCTTAATTAGCACCCATTGATTTTATGGAACTTGGCATCACTATGTCTAACCATTTGTTTAATAAAAAGGCTATGACTAAAGTAAGTTAGTTAAGTGAAGCTATCATAGAAAGTTAACATTTGTATATTTAAATCACAGTGCTTCACTCCTTTAAATTAATTTATTAATACGTAGACAATGGTGCAAGCAAGCTGAAGTGACAGTGGGCTGCCCATGTTTGTCGGAGGACCGATGGCCGGTGGAGCAGACGAGTCCTGGAGAGGCGACCGCGTGGCGGCAAGCGTAGTATGGAACGCCCCCCAGCTAGATGGACCGACGAACTCAAAAAGGTTGCGGGGACAGACTGGATGCGGAAGGCGGAGGATAGGGTGTTGTGGCGCAGCATGGGAGAGGCCCATGTCCAGCAGTGGACTGCGATAGGCTGAGTTGATTGATTGATTGAGACAATGGTGTGGGTTACATGTTCGTTGCCTTAGTTTAAGGAGTTCCTGTATTTTCTCCCTATTGAACAAAATAAAATTAAATAAGATACCCTATTACCTATTGTAGTTACACAGTGCCTACTATATATTTACTTACTTTTCCTTGTTTTGTAAGTGCTGTTGTCATTCAATAATAAAAACTCTATCTAGCTCTATATTTCTAAATTAATGTACCCAGTTTTTAGAAGCGCTATCGAAGATTAAATCATTGGACATTTTATAAATAAACATGTTTTAGAACGTACCATATGGCTGGAATAAAAAAACAAAACAGAACCTGCATTCAACTAATAATGCAGACTACCAATGAGCCAAGTTTAGTTGCGAAACCAGTCACATAATGATCTAATTCAGTAGGAATATACACGGAGCTCTATGTATATAATATCATGTTATTAAGAAAACACGGATCTGCTTTTACAGTTAATTAGCCCAGACGGGATTGGCAATAATTAAAGATGAGTAAAAAAATCTTAATAGCCCCTCAAAAACGTTGCGCATCTAGACCATATTAAATTGTATTAAAGACCATTTAAGGCCTATTTGCTTTATTGCTAGGTTTTTCTTTTAAATATCGACGGACAATTAAAAAATATGGAATTAATCAATTTTGCCACTTCTCGGAACAGGTCGCCTCCATAATCTTCCAATTCACTTTATCTTTCGCCTTCTCCAGCCAATCGGTCAGGAACGATTCCGAAATAAACACAATAATAATTAATTTATTTTATTTCAGACAAAGTTCATTAAATTAAAAACATAAAATTTGTATAAAAATCACACATAATAAAATAATACTCAAACATTCAAATTAAATAAAATTAAAATACACAGATGTTATTGAAATCAAATATAAAATACTTAGAAATGTAATTCAAAACAAATAAAATTAAAATACATACACATGCCATCCAAAACTAATAAAATAAAACATAACACAAAAATTATAATACGAGTGGAGATGCTACTATGAAGATACATCCACCTCTTCAATCAAGTTAATAATCATTGATTTAATAATAAAAATTGTACCTAAAATATTTGCACGCCATGAGAAATGGCAAACATGTCATGAGCCACTCTTATTTAAGATCCTGCATGTACGTATTATTTTAATTCTCTAAGTATACACATGTTCGAGCAAATACAATTTCTTTCTTTCTTTCTACAAGAGGAGCAGATTCCACCGCTCGGACAATACCTTCAGGACGCTGTTCGAGCTGTTTTGTAGGCGACTTAGTAGCGCTCCGTTTCCTTATGATAGCGAAACAATCACCAGTCCGCGCATCAGCAAACATGGGCGAGGTATTACAACACCGCGGAAACCCAAACAGCGCGGGGCAGCGTCCTGAAAGCATTTTTGTACTGCACGCGCAGTGCACACCAATTAAACCGGGCATGCAGCACCCTGCGCTTCTTCTCAATATCCTGATTGTCATACAGGTTGTCGGAAACGCAGTGGCCCAAATGCTTGGATTGCTTCACCCTGTTTAAATGAATGCAGCAATGAGTGACGGTACCGGCTTTAAAAAACATATTATATTCACTTTTTTTTTGCATTGTACTTGAACCCATGGGCCTCCGCATATGAATCACATCCGCGTAGCTGATACAGACCCTTTAGTTGTTTATATAATACAATAGCAAAAATTCACGTCCCAAAAATGATGAACATGATGATACATTTCTGCGTAGTCTTGGGGTGTGGCTCATATAAATTGGTAAATGAAAAATCGGTTCACCCAGAAAAAAGTGCTGAGCATACCACACATAAAAAATAATAAAAAATACAGTCGAATTGAGAACCTCCTCCTTTATGAAACCGATTAAAAAAAGAAAAACTAATCAGCAATATAGCAATATAAATGGACATTAATAATACTATTGGCAATATTTTAGAATGGCTACAGACAAATAAATTAAAAATCAACTTAGACAAATCTAACTTTATACAATTTAATAAATCTAAACATGCTAAATACAATTTTAAACTTAATATTGATAGACTGAAAGAAGTTACACAAACTAAATTCTTGGGTGTACTCATAGATCAAGACTTAAATTGGAAAATGCATCTAGATAATTTGTGCAATAGGATCCATAAATTTCCTTAAGCTCTCCGACAAGTAAAGATCGTGACAAATAGAAAAACGGCAATAACTACATACCACGCATATATAGAATCCATTTTAAGTTACGGGCTTATTATATGGGGGAACAGTACAGATAAGGATAGAGCATTTATTGCACAAAAAAAAAATGCATCATGGCCATTTTTGGACCTCATCCTGATGAGTCCTGCGAACCGTTTTTTAAAAAGCTAGGTTTATTACCACTTCCCTCACTTTACATATACGAAATCTGTAAATTTGTGTACAGTAACATACACACACAGTAACAGTACATAAGGGATTGTTCAAAAGAGCGTATGAGGTAATCTCTCGACCAACAAGGGATCCACACTGACTTGTATTAAAGTATAATCCTAAGTCAGCCAAGTATGCTAAAAGCTGCCTTGTGATGTGTGTACGTATATACAATAATATACCAAACGAAATAAAATTATTAAATAATGCTAACTCATTTAAAAATAAACTATATAAATGGCTGAATGGACATAACTTTTATGACATTAATGATTTCTTTAATTTAAAAATATAAAATTTGTATGTACAAGTATTAATGACAATGTTTATGATGTATGTATCTGAATGGCTATTATAGTATTACCAATTTAATCTGCGACATTTTATAGTTTACCTACCTGTTGTACCTTTAACTCGTGTATTCATTATTTAGTATGCAATTGATACAATATTCTGTATAGCTAAACATGTGGACACTATATCAAACCAGACTGTAACAACTTTATACCATGTTTAAAGCAAATAAAGACTTACTCGTATCTTATCTTATATAATAACAGTCATGTCGTTTATGTTTTTTCTTGGGCGTTACTTGGGCGGAGCATTATCGGCATTGACGATTAAGAACGTTTTTATAAAACGAGTTCGGGATTCAACCTGGTCAAGTCATAGATCATAGACCAACGAAGATTTCATGGATACTGCTTGTGATCATCATCAGCCTACAGCAGTCCACTGCTAGACTTAGGCCTCTCCAATGGCCATTCAGCTCGATTCTCGGCAACTCTCATCAAGCTGCTACCAGCCACCATGCGAAGATCGTCGCATCACCTAGCCTGAGGGCGTCCTATCTTAAGTTTGCTGATTCACGGTGTCTACGCATACATCTCAACGGCCATCGGTTCTACGGCTAACATAGCCAGTCCATTGGCACTTCGGCTTGCATATTTATGGATATTGTGAAAAGTTTTTGTATCGCCAACCTGTCTCACCCATAGATTGACAATGACAGGGGATAATAACTGCTGGAAAAAGGTCTCCTCCATAGTCCAAATTCTCACTACATGATAACTTTTCTGACCAACGAGTTATAAAATAAACACACATTAATATCCCGATTCTAAGTGGAAAATATTTATGTAAACATGCATTTTTTATTTCATAACCGGAGGAAACACAAAATTAAATACGTTACGTTATCAAGGAAGTTGGGAGGAATAATGACTTGTTATACTGTTCCAAATACATTCACTTTTTACGACACCTACAAGTAGGGAAGCTCGAAACGATTGCACGATTTCTCTATTTATACTATTTGTCAACCGTGTGCACAATGCACACGAGGTGCACACTCTCAAAAGAGGATTGGTATGCATTTTTTGAAGGGAATTACAGAGTAAAACAAAGAGATAGTAATAATAATACCAGCATATTATTGTTCCACTGCCAATCAAAGGCCTCTTCTCATACAAAGAAGGCACGAGCATTGATCAACAGTCAGTCCAGGTTTCCTCACGATGGTTTCACATGTCAGTGATGTCCAAGATAGACTCAGATGTCTTTTAAAAATTATGGGACCAAATATATTACAATACAATATTCTATAGAATTACGTAATATAATTTATAGCTTTTACACTCATTAGGTTTTGTCAGTATGTTATTTAAAAGTTATTTAGCATTAGTATACGAATTTCTGAATAGTCGCGAAAGGCCATTAGAATATTAATAATAATAAAAAAACAAGTTTTTTACATATTTTTGTGTAGCCTTGAACTTGAACATTAAAAGACTAAAAAGGTGCGTACTGATACTGGCTTTTTTATTTTCACCGACTTGTACTCAATATAATAAGGTAGTGTTTTGTCTCTTTGTAAAACTAAAATTATATTTTGGAACGTCCTAAATAGTTCGGAATGCCATTTCATGTTAGGAAGGTACAGTCATAAAAGAGAGAAGTAACCAGGGTCGTCGGATATAGTTGAAGTTTAGTAATAAACCGATGGATGTTTTCGAATAAAATTTAACTTAATGAATAGAAAACGAATAGTTCATCTATGAAATTAAATTTCAACTATATCCAACGACCCTGGTTACTTATCACTTTTGGTGACCGTACAAGAAAATCCAGATCCCAAACCAGATGAGTTTAATCAAATATTTAAAATTGAATGACTGTATTTTTTGATCTCCACGATCTCAATTACCTACTGTAGAAACTCATAATCCTGAATTTGTATCCACTTCCGTTTATCCAACTTCCATAATGATTCTACTATTCTACTTACAGAATGACTATTAAGGTAATCGAACAAACATATTTATTATCTCCAGAATTAATAAATTGGTCCTGCTTTAATCTTGTTCTTTATTTAAATATTGAGACTAATACGTGCATTGGAGAGCAAAATAAACCGTTTACTATAGCAGTCGGAAATGCCGATAAGTGGACTACATTAATGGTGATCAGATCCACAAAAATGTGACCCAATCAAGCACCTTCCCCAATTGTCTTGTGTAACTAAAATATAAATGTAATAGAGATTCTTGTTAAACCTACTGATAACAACATCGTTAAAGGAAAATTTATAGCTTGATGACTAAATATATTTTTATGAACTTAATTAAGTACCTAGTGGATTATTACTTATTAAGTACTATAAAGAGGAGCAGGGTATAAAGCTCACTCATACTCTATGGAAAAGGGAGGATCCTCCGACCAGACGGGTGTTTTGTCTGGTGGGCAACTGCCCGACGGTTAATGTCGGGACGTTTGTAATATACATACATGCTAGTCGCGCGGTAAACTCTGCTTACGTGATGCAGGATATGCATGCCGTCAGTATGCGTGTAGCACGTATGTGGCGATGTTGATACCGCTATAACTAACTTGATATTTCACAGTTAGAAACTTCCGACTCAATTGTATAAACGAAGTTAAAATTAAAAAGCTTATTTAAACGAAGCGCACTGTGAATACATCTTTACAATGACCCTGAACTTGCTTGAACTATACACAACACAATTAGTTGATATTTCTGTTTTAAAATATTTCATAACTTTATGCAAAGCTATTGATTTCCAATTTATTAGGAAAAAGAATATTATTCTGAATAATATTTTTTCTCCTTATGTTACGTTTTGAAAACGAATTTTAATTTTTTTTCTATTTTAGTTGGGTTTGCTCTTGACTCTAATCTAGGTCAGAGATGATAGAGACAAAGTCGACGATGGAGTGAGCTTGTATTATTTACTTCATACTTTAAATTGCTGAATAGCAGCTTTACAAAAAAAAAAATGCGTGAAAAAAAAAACTGGGATTTCACGCATTTTTTTTATAAAACTCTCAAACTTCTCAAAACGTGACCTAAGGGGAAAAAATATTATTCTGAATATTAAAAAAAAATATTTTTTTTTGTAAAAAATTTGCATCCTTTTTTAGGAAAAAACTATTTGGGCTATATTAACGTGCCTTCCTGAAATATTTATGAAGCGTATGCCTATCCCTAATAGCATTTATTGTTGGCGTTTGGTTGGGCCACGATCACGTGCACGTGGCCCAACCGAGTGCCAGCAGTAAATGCTATTAGGGATCACAGGCTCTAAAATTATATAAGTAAGTTTTGATATTTTGGTTAACAAAGGAGGCATTAACAATAGGAATTGACAACAAATGATCATAACTTAGTTCCACTAGAAGAGGGAGTGTCGCGTAGATCTATCACACATTGTAATAATCACCCATTTTGAAATCTGTCTGCATTGTAATGTTTCGTACTTTCATGAACTAGGTTATGGATATTATTATATACATTACTGTATCAAATAGCTCTAATAATGATTATCGTCTACAGAATTTAGCAACATTAGCTATGTTTAATAACAATTCTTTCTCTATAATAATTTGTTTGTGAAATAAATTACAGACATCTAAAACACAGTTTTTATACCGGTTGCAATAGAAGTTTTCATAATTATCGGTGTAAACATCTACCAAATATCAATATCTTGCAAGAAACTATTGCTATCGGATCTGCACAACCTAATTAAGAGGCAGTACTTAGATTTTCAATTATATTAATGAAGATAATAATCTTAAACGTTGATACCTTGGTGTGCATGAGGTCCAGCAATGGTTTCTATCCCCAGGTAGTACAAGATATTATTGTGTATTTCTATTATTAACTTAGTAGTATCACGGAATCTAGATTTGTGGAGGGAGAGCAGTGGTGGCCCAGTGGTAGCAGCCCCGACTTACGAGTTGTAGGATGTGGGTTCGAACCCAGGCAGGTGCTTTACTTTGTGTAATTCGTTTGATCACCACTGCTCTTAAAACGGTAAAGGAAAACATCGTGAGGAAACCGGCATGTCCTATAACCAGAAATTCGAAAACATGTACCATGTACCAACAATATTATCGAGGTGAAAGTCGTCCGGCGGCGAGATGGTCAGATGATATTGTTGTCATCGCGGGTAGAACCTGGATGAGGAGGAGGAGCGTGGGGATTGGCTTTGCACTAGAAAAAAGAGGCCAATAATGTCCAGCAGTGGGTAAAGTCGGGCTGTGGAAGATAATGATGATAATGGCATAAATCGTGGCGTGAGAGAAAGTATGCAAGGAATTCCACTGTTCCATGTTAGTTTTAAATTAAATTATATATACAATTTATATTCTTATTTCAACTCCTTATTTATGACTTTTGTGGATAGGATTTTGATTCAGATTTGTTACAGTTGTAATGGTAATCATGTCATTTGTTCTAAATAGGCTTTAATTTTTATATAGATTCTTCTATATTTTGTGAATGTGAGAACGTTGTAAGCCTAACTTGTAGACTGTAGATTTGTGGACCTTTTTATATTTTGTTGAGTACCTGTTACTTGTTGACAGGCCTACACTGTTCTCCCATATCTATCAACACTGTAATTGGAAACATTGTAAAAGCTCCTTATTTAAAAAAAAGTAACCGTGGAGTTTCTGGCCAGCTCTTCTCCATAGGAAACAACCAATTGGAACAATGCACCTAGCTTCTGACATTTCATAAGTGCCCATATAGGTTTATGTGAAATAAAATATTTTGATTTGATTTGATACATCTTATTATTGTTAACATAATAATTGTTTCTATGTTAATTAATGTAATTGGTGTTGTACCGTTTTAATTAACTATAAATAAATAAATTTCAATATTGTGTGTTGTGAATGTTACCAAGTACTAACTAAAATGAAACACCTCTGACAACCCTTATAAGGGGTACACGGCTGTGATGTTTTTCCTATACCAAGATATTCGTCTGACATGTAGTCTTGTGGGTACACCTCTGCCTAACCCTTCGGGGATTTGAAGCATGATATTAGGTTTATATAATCTGGACTTAGACTAACGGTGCCAAACCTTTCCAAGAGGCAGAAGATGTTTGTTACGAATCGTCACCCTTCCACAAACTGACGGACTCAAGCGCAGCTTTTAAGCTCAAAACAAGATGGATTACTTATATTACCAAAGGTGCCATAATTATAATGGATAGATTTATAATTAATATTTTAGTATCTCTTTTTGCACCACAAAGATAAGTGCTGATGAAACTGTTTGACACATTTGAGTCAAGGATGATACTCGTATATACATGACAAGTATAAGATACCTGGTATAATTGACTGATGGAAGGTTAAATTAATATTTGCATTAAATATTTTCTAAAGTATATAAGTAATTAAGTTGTATGTACACTAGTTTTAAGCGCCGGTTCGGTTGTATTTTTTTTATTTTTAGAACATCACGTTTCTTGATTGAAAATGCGTGGGTAAAGTTAAAGTGGTCAATCTTATGAGCTCTTGGTCGACTATTATATTTTTAGATCATAATAGAATGATGCATAGTTTAAAAGGTCAAGCTATGATATCTTGACATTTTAGATTGCGACTACGATATCGACCTACGATGCCGACGTAGAAAAATGTATTGCAGCCCTTCACTAGGAATTCACACATGGATCACACATGAAATTCTAGAGTAATAATAATAATAATAATAACTGGCAACACCGCTGTGTCAACAAAGTTCTAATTTTGCACTTTTTTATAATTTCAACAGAAATAATAATTTTGACTCATTCTTACAATAGTTCATCATTTTAAAGCAAACCTAAAACCTGAAAACCATTTTTAAACGAAAAGAGAGCCATAATACCAGAATGCAATAAATTTGAACAAAAACTGCCGAATCGGAGGTGACATGACAGATGTCACCTCCGATAAAACAAGCTATAAATAGGAAAATGAAGACATGTTGACCAGATCAGCCGCACTACGAGCACGCCCACCAACTCCGGATTCCTCGCTCAGCTCCGCCTCGCCGCCGCCGGTATCCAGCCCCATTGTGAGCGCTGTGACGACACCGGCCGCGGTAGTTGCGTCGAGCTCGAGTGATGAATATTTTTCCCCGCCCACGACGCCTCCACCTGCTCGTCGACGGGGAGGACACCGGCCGCCGGACGGTTTAGGACCTCGAGGCCCACCGGCCTCTGATAGGGTCCCAGCTCCCGGCGGAAGTGTGCAGCGCATGAGATGGACACGGTCCATTAACGAAAACGTCATGCGCTCATACTATGGGGCTACAGAGGGGGGAAACAATCTGACCGCGTACCGTGTTCGGATGCTCTCTCTTTTTCAGGTGCTTGAGCCAGCTGTCAACGTTTCGGCACAACGACTGTCGGATCAGGTGCGGGTCATCCAACGGAATCATATGTTGGATGACACTGTACTTGATCGCCTGCGGAGTGAAATGCAGAGTAGTCATGTCATCGCCCCCCCGTCGCAAACTGTTGTAGTACTACCACAGCCTATCACAAGTCACGACGAGGGCAGTGATGACAGGGCTACAAACGTAAGTACCCAGTGCAATGAGGAATTGAGGAGTGCTTTGGAGGGTGCGATTCGGGAATATCGGTTCATGTCGCCCGAACTTAGACCACGCTTACCTCGTTTGGCCATGCATAACAAAAATAGGGCGCTGGTGGCGGCTCTGGATTCGCAGTTGTCAAACTATTTTGATGACTGCGTAGACCTCACCGATACTCATTCGATTCTGTACTGCGCGGCTGTAGCGGTATGTCGTGTAGCTCACGTCGAATTTGATAATAATTCTAGAGCTACACGACCGAAACCAGCCGTACCAGCTTGGCAGTGCAGAATTGAGCGTCGTATTGGTGGGGCCAGAGCGCTCATCGGCAAACTAATCTGCTTCAGGGAGGGCAATACTCGCCCTAGAGTGATGCGCTTTGTGAGACGCGCATTCGCAGGGACTGATGTTAGCCCTCAGGACTATATGTCCTGTGTCACAGAGGGCATCGACTTCCTGAAGCAGAAAGTGTATGCATGGGCAAGCCGTATCCGTAGGTATAAGCGGCGAGTGGAACGATACACTCAGAATCGCACCTTCCAGCGCGATGAAAGGTGGGTTTATAGGGATTGGGAGCGACCGGATCAAGGTGTGGCTGACACGTACCTGCCAGATGATGATGCCATGTGTTCTTTCTGGCACAATATCAGGTCGGTGCCTGTCAGTCACACCGAAGGTGATTGGACTCGGGAAGTCAAGCGAGCCTGCGAACCAATACCAGAAATGGGGGCTATAACCATCTGCCCCCAAGACGTGGCTCGTGCAGTCCGTCCGTTGCCTAACTGGAAGTCTCCAGGGCCGGACGGGCTGCACAACTTTTGGATAAAATGGTTTATAAGGTCGCACGCTCGCTTGGCAGCTCAGTTCCAGGCTGCTTTAGAGTCTGGTTCGCTACCCCAGTTCCTAACGACAGGAGTTACCCACCTGCTCCATAAATCAGGTAGCATCGCGGTACCCAAAAACTATAGACCGATCACGTGTTTACCGACGGTCTATAAAGTTCTTCCATCCATTTTGAGAGCTAAAATTAACAAACATATAGACACCAACTCCATCATGTCTGCCTCTCAAAATGGATGTAGGAACGGATCCCGCGGTACTAAGGAGCTACTCCTCATTGATATGGCCATTAGCCAACAGGTTCGTCGTTCCCGAAAGGATCTGTCGACATGTTGAATAGATTACAAGAAGGCCTATGACTCGGTGCCACATACATGGCCCATGAGGGTGCTGGAGTTGTATAAAGTAGATGCAACTCTGCGCACCTTCCTGAAGTCGTGTATGGGGCAATGGAGGACGGTCCTTCACTATCCAGCATGTGGAAATACCCAGAGGAATAGCGAGCCGATAAGGATCGAGCGAGGAATATTTCAGGGTGATAGTTTGAGTCCACTTTGGTTTTGCTTAGCTTTGAATCCTCTAAGCACACTGCTGGAGGATTCAGGTCTAGGCTATCGGTTGAGGAGAGGTGGTCGGGTTATATCTCACCTCCTCTACATGGATGACCTCAAACTCTTTGCCCCAAACAATTTGCAACTGATGGAGCTACTGAAAGTAACTGAAACTTTTAGTAGTGCCATCAGGATGGAATTTGGTTTGGACAAATGTGCGGTCATGCATGTAAAGCGAGGGGTGATTGTGGAATCCGTGGGAACCCAACCCTCGGATTCCATGAACCTTAGAGCCCTCTCGGCAGCCGAAACCTATAAGTATTTGGGTATGCCGGAAGCGCTAGGCGTCAATAATACTGACATGAAGCAATCGTTGAAGGAGCGCTTCTTTGGCCGCCTGAAGAAAGTATTTAATAGTCTTCTATCAGGCGGAAACAAGGTGCGCGCCTTCAACGGTTGGGTCTTGCCGGTTCTGATGTACTCTTTTGGCATACTCAAATGGACTCAGACCGAACTCGCATCTTGCATATCCTGCGAAAGTGTGGAGGTCGAGGTTTTTTAAATGCTAACACCCTCCACAATCGCGAGATATGCAGTCTCAGGGAATATTTCCTAGAAGCCGACGTGGGGATGCATCGAGATGTAGTCGCGGTGGACAAGGGCCTCACCCCGCTCTCCTTGGCTAAAGAGAACTGGCGCAAACCAGTAGTGCTTGACACTAACGAGCGCATGGAGGTATGGCAGAGTAAGGAGTTTCACGGACGCTTTTTCCGGGCCTTATATGGACCCGATGTAGATATACAAGCGTCCGTAGCCTGGCTACGTTTCGGTGACCTCTTTGGGGAAACCGAAGGTTTTGTCTGTGCAATTATGGACGAAGTTATGATGACGAACAATTACCGGAGATTTATTGTGAAAGACGGTACGGTTGACATCTGTCGGGCATGCCACCGTCCGGGAGAATCAATTAGACATATTATCTCTGGGTGTTCTCGTCTAGCTAACGAAGAGTACTTGCATAGACACAACCTTGTAGCCAGGATTATCCATCAGCAACTTGCTTTGAAATACAGCTTTGTGGAATCGGAAGTGCCGTACTACAGGTATGTGCCCGACCCAGTTCTCGAAAATGGAACTATCACACTGTACTGGGATCCATCTATCCATCTGGGATCGATCCATCATCACTGACAGGACTATTATTGCCAATAAGCCTGACATAGTGCTGGTGGATCGAAGAGAGCGGCGCGCAATGATCGTTGACATAACGATCCCGCATGACGGGAACCTGGTGAAAGCCGAGAAAGATAAACAAATCAAGTATCTTGACTTGGCTCGCGAGGTTGTCGACATGTGGGACGTGGACTCAGCGATCATTGTGCCGATAGTCGTGACAGCCAATGGTTTAGTAGCGAAGAGCCTCGACCAACACCTGAGGAGGCTCTCGTTGAGCAGCTGGATCAAGGGCTTGATTCAGAAGGCGGTACTTCTGGACACGGCTCGCATTGTTAGGAGGTTCCTCTCTCTGGAGCCCTGACCGCCGGTAGCTTGGACCCTGTTCCCGATACCGGTGGGCTACTATTTTTTGTATTTTTAAATGTTTTTATATTTATTTATATTCTAATATTTAAAAATATAATTTATATGTTTATAGTGAAATAAAGGAAATAATAATAATAATAATAAAGGTTTATTGCAGAAACTTGTACAACTTTTACAGTAAATCTTACATAGGGATCTCCTTTTAAGTAAAAGATATACCTGTGCTAGGAGATCCCGCTCTCCAATGATAGAAATTATGGAATGGTAAAAGTGGTGTACAAAAAATTACAAGTAAAAACTAAAACTAAACAAGACAGGGCTTGAACTATAAGTAAATAAAAGAAAAATAAACTTAGAGATATATCCTAAAAATTTTTTGTGTGTTTGTTTGTGTGTGTAAGTGTGAGTGTGTGAGGATGTGTGTGTGTGTGTGTGTATTTTTCAATTCATATTGATGATGCTTGGAACAATAATTCAATATCATCATAAGACTTCATTTTTAGCCATTGAATAATTGCCTTTTTGCAGTCTTTAGTAGTCATATGATAGATGTTAATTATTTTATTTATTTTATTATATAGGGCAGCGGAATTTATATATATGCAGTTTTAACGAATTTGACTGATGCTACACTGTATTTTCGCCTTCTTTCCTGATGGTGAGGGTCATAGGGCAGGGTTTTGTGTAATTTTAAGACGGCATGTAGTATGTATAATTTTCTGACTGTGAGAATACCGCTAAAGGAGTATAACTCATTGGTTGGGAATCTGTATGGTTTGGTATATATGACCTTGATAAGAGATCTCTGTGCTCGCTCTAGTTCAAGAAACTTCGTTTATGTCGCACCGCCCCACACGGGTATGCAGTAGGTAAGAATTGATTGAGCCAGAGAGACAGATTTCAGTTAATTTTTCTTTTGTTGTTACATGTCTTAGGTTCTTAAATATCCAGATAAGTTTTCTCATACGGGCCATGACCATATCTGTATGAGTATGCCAAGATAATCGTTGATCAACGATTATACCTAGGTATTTTATATGAGTAACTTTTTCAATATTTTTACAAGAACAGTTTGTGCTAGATATATTATGACAAGTGTGGATTTTGAGAGTTACGTTAGGTCCTGGTTGAGTGTTGTTGTAGATTGTAAAAGCAATATATTTTGTTTTAGAAATATTTAGTGTAAGAAGACGTGAGTTCAACCAGTCAGCAATTTTGGAAAGACCCTTTTCAGCATATTGATATACGGATTCCCTTGTATCACCAGAGAAAGTAATAGCAGTGTCATCTGCATATGAGAAAATGCGACCATTATCTAGCATCATTTTGCAGAGATGGTTTATATAAATTAAGAATAGAGTGGGGCCCAGTACGCTACCCTGTGGAACACCGTAGGTCACATAAGACTCCATACTAATATACTCTCCTACCTTAACCTTTTGCCTACGATCCCGTAGATAATCTATTAATAATGCTAACGGGCCTCCTCTTACGCCTATACCTTCCAGACTACGCGCAAGAATGGGGACAGAAACGGTATTGAACGCTTTTTTCAAATCAAGGAATACAGTTAGACATCTTTTTCCTGAATCTACTAAGTTATCAATATGAGTGGTTAATGTTGTAACTGCGTCTTCCGTAGATAATTTTTGTCTAAAACTATATTGAGCTTGTGAAATAATGTTATATTTATTAGTGTAGCTGGTTAGTCTTGCGTTAATTAGCTTTTCAATGATTTTAGATATTGCAGGCAATACAGAGATAGGTCTGTAGTTGTTAATGTCGTCTTTGTCTCCACCCTTGTGCACAGGAGTAATTATGGCTTGCTTCAAAGCTGGTGGAAATTTCCCTTGGCTAAAACACAAATTAGCAAGATGTGAAATTATGGGTACGACTAATTCATGGGCAGTTTTTAAAAAAAATGTTGTAATTTTATTCCAGCCTGGAGCGCTTTCAGATTTAAGGCCCATTAGCACGTTATAGACTTCTCTAGCATCCGTTTCGAGAAGCACGAACGAGGAAGTCTGTGAGAGGATATGATCAGAATCGTGTTGAAATTGTGATCGGTTAACGGAGGTAATGTCTTCTGCCAGGATTTTCCCAATGTTAGAAAAATAATCGTTTATGTGGTCTACTGAAGCATGAGGGGTGGTCTTTATCTCTAATAGTTCTGAATTAAGTTTTTTTTTAGGTTTGCGATGAGTCATATTGTTAATTGTGTTCCATAACTGTTTCGTATTCTTTTTTGCCTTTAATAGTTGTTCCCTATCATATTTTCTTCTAAGTTTTTTAACTAAACTATTGCAATAATTGCGATATCTTCTGTAAGTAATTTGTAAAATATTGTTTTGTGGATCAGATCGCAGCTTTCTTGCATATTATTTCTGTTTCAAATACAGCGCAAAATTCCTAAAGTTATCCATGGTTTAATAATGCGATTATTTCTCGGAACTAATGTAGTAATAGTGTTTTGCTGAAGGCAATTTTGGAGTTTGTCTATTAATTGTACAGATAACGTGACTGGATCATTTATTAAATTAAGTTCAGAAATATTACTTAGTTTTAAGGCTGTTATTGTTTTATCAAAGTCCACATTCATTTTAGTTTTCGAGCATTTGTAAGAATTTACTATGTTTGATAATTTTAGGAAAATCATGTAGTGATCCGTGATCGTGGTATTCAATACAGCAACAGAAGCAGTGTTTTTAGTCTTGTCTATTTTCAAGATAAAGTGGTCCAAACAGTTGTCGCCTCTGGTAGGTAAGGAATGTCCCGGTAACAAGCCATGCATTGCAAGCATATTTAGGTAGTTTAATCTGTTTGTGCGCTCATTCGTTTGTTCAGTAGATTTATATATTATGTTAATGTTTATATCGCCTGTAATAACAATATTTTTATATGACTTATGTGAGATTAGGTGATTATTTAGCGAGTCTATAAAACTGTCAGCATTATTATTTGAGGGGGATCGATAAATAGCAAGGACAACAAGATTAGGCATTAATATTTGTAAGCATGATGCGTGAGTTAATATTATTTTCTTAACACTAACCTTGCAATCACACTTGATATATACTGCCACGCCATCACACTGGTTTATATGGTTACTTGTGGTAAAAGTGTAATACTTTTTAATTTCAGGAGTAGGTTTATTTGCATCTAGTCTACATTCATTCAAGATCAAGAGGTCAACACTAAACTTAAATTGTGTTAAAGTGATTAGAAAATCATCTAAATTGCTATAAATACTTCTAATATTTTGGGATATTATTGTAAGATCCGATTTATGTACATAAAATTGTTTTGAAAAATCATCTAATTGAAATTCTTTAGATTGCGCTATAACTAAGTCGTCTATTTCTTGCATTATTGTATGTGTTCTAGCCATAATATAGGTAAATAAACAGTCTGAGTTTTAATTCGATATTGTTTACGTAAACATATTTTGCTCGATACTCAATAACAAGTATTATTATACATAAATATAAATAATTATCACAGTTGATGTGATTTCTAACGTTGTATACGAAATTTATATTAGAAACATTGCTTAGAGAAGCAGATATGGGTGTGTAATATGAGTTATGTACGCATATGTATTTACGAGTTTTTAGTGTACGTAAGTAATCGTATATCAAATAATTTAGTATGTAAACATTATTTTTGTTGTTGTATAGACAGAGTTTACGGTGTAGAGGTAAGTGATTGGTTAGTTTAAGTAAACTAACAAGTAAGCATTTTAAATGTGTGAAAATGTATGTAAGGTTAAGTGTGATAGTGTAATTGTTAGGGAAAAAGTATTGGACGTGTATATGGGTGTATAATTTGAGTATATGTATATTGAGAGAATTAGAAACATTTTCTAAAAAGTTCGATAAGCTAAATAAAACAATCAGAAATAACATACAGTATAGACAATATAATAGTAGTCATGCTTCTTGCATTAGGCTTTGTATTTGGGACTCACTTCTAATTATGTGTGTAGGTGATTCGTCATGTTTCTTAACATAAACTTTACCATAAGCGGTCCAGCAGTACTTATATCCCTTTGACTTAGCAAGGTCGCGTGCAAGGAAGTGTAGTCTTGAGCCTTTTGCAGTGAGCTGTTCGGATACGAATATAGGTGTGTCTTCGCTACTTTTGAAGCCTAGATGTTTAGTGCAGAGCTTTACATTATGCTTAATGTTGAAAGACTTACACATCTTAAGTACCTCCGTCTTTATTATTGTAGACGACAGTTCCACTACTATAGGGGTGTTAGTCATACCCTGCTTCTTCCCCTTAATTCTGTAAATATCACGTATATCCGACTTCGCGACTGCAATGTTTACGGTCTCAGTTAAACATTTTACCATGGCGATAAGGTCTTCTTTAGTTTCCTTCACTTGCTTGGGAACGTTTTTAATCTCAATGTTTGATTTTCGACTACCTCGCTGCAGATCCTCGACTTTTTCTTCCAGAATGGTTATATATTCTTTATCCCTGTTAGCCTGTATTTCCATCTGTTCAATTTTCCTCTTAAACTCTTCATTCTGCTGAGTTATAGCGGCCACGGAGTTTTCTATGTTAGAATTTGTGAGTTTTATTTCCATTAGTGTGGGGGTAATTTTTTTAAGCTCCTTTTCTTGAGTTAGTAACATAGACTTAATCATTTGAATCATATTTTCTCTAAAGCCGTCTAGGTTAACCTCTCTTCTTCTTTTAGTTCTTTGGGAGACATGACACAGTGGTGAGTCGTATCTCTCTTCTTGGCTAGATAGATTCGATTCAGAGAATGACTTGTCCATTTTTGTACAGGTTTTCCTGTCAGCCAAAAAGCATACGAAGTATCAGGGCAGCAGAAGTTGGGGAAGTCACACAGTAGTAATGTCCAGTACCCAAGGCGGGGCGTCGCTGTGCTAGTCCTCAAGTAGGTGGGGCTCAAAATCCTTGGCCAATGCGCACAGTTCAGGTACCAGGGTATTATGATCAGCTACGTTTTCCGCGATACACAAAATTGGAAATTTACAACAGAATCAGTTGTTACACAGCTGACTTATTATAAATCCTATAGCACAAGCACAGCACCAAATTTTATAACTAGGATAACAATATAGACTTTTAAGTATTATTCAAACTGTTATTGTTTAATACGGACTGTGAAATTTATTATTTTATTTAAAAAATGTAGACTAAATTTTTTCAATGTGACATTGACAACGTTTAGGGTGTTTTCCTAACGTTTTCCCTCCAAAGTGGATTTAGAGTGGATCTGGAAATAGGCTGTCGTTTGATCTTTCACGGTCGTTACCTGTACCCAGGGCGCGTCCTAACTGAAATATATCGTCGTGTGAGTAATCGATCGACGCGATCGTTTGTATGAATTTTGACGTACAGACGCGACTTGAGTGACGCGACGCGCGTCTATGTCATACTCATCGCGGTCCATTATGTTCGGCAGAGCAGAACGCGTGGTTGCGTCGACAGAGGACGCAATCCGGTTTACCGAACAAATGAGTGACATAATGAACGCGACAACCACGTATTTGCTGAACGATTGACAACCACTTTTCATAAGTAGTATCGTATTACCTAGTAACTGGGTTGTGGAGGTCAGATAGGCAGTCGTACCATGTAAAATAATTGTATTCAGCTGCGACCGGTTAGACTAGAAGCCGACCCAACATAGTAAAAAAGAAAGAAAGAAAATACGTTTATTTGCGATAAAAATGACGCAGAGAAAAACAACAAATTAAAAAAAGAACGAGTTGGGGGAAAATATGCGTCACATCCACGCAAATCAGCAATTGCTCAGCATAATGCTATGACCCTATGTGAGACAGAGCCCAATGCTGGTTTTCAGCAACAGCCGGCGTTGACGTGATGACGTCAACCAGGGTAGTATACGAAAATATAAAAAAAAAAAAAAACAATATCCAGTTCTAAATGCCGTTGTATGTTGTCGTTATATGTTTGTGTCGTCGGTATAAGGTTATAGCAGATGATGATCTAGCAATAAAATTTGGCTAGTCTACCTTTCACATAGTCTTTTGTGTTTTATTTTTCGCTTTTAATTTATTCCGATTCAATGTTTCTTGTCCTCCATTGTAAGTCTTTAAATAAAGTGACCACAACCAACAATGCAATATGTTGCGTTAAGAAATCTGTCACAATGAGGTCAAGGCACCCCCATCTAATAGTTCTTGCAATATATTCTATTAAATTAATAAACTTTATTACAAATTATATCATTTTCAAGATAATATCAACAATTGTTATGTGGTTATAAATATTTATCGACATTCTTGTAAAAAACTATTGGGTGTAACAATAGCGAAAGTAATCGGTTTTATAATGAAAATTGTGAAAAAATACACAATGTTGTAATACATACGTATGCCTACATGATTTCACGATAATCAATCAATTTGCTTAGCCTCTTCCCCAACTATTTCGGAGTCGGCTAACTGGACATAAAGAAAGAAAAATGCGTTTATTGAAAAAAAAAACACCTTAAAACTAAAAAAAAACCGGCCAAGGGGCAGTCGGACTCGCGCGCGAATCATTCATCGTATTATCTACAAAAACGGCAAAAAAATCATGTCCGTTGTATCGGAGCCCCCTTAAATATTTATTTTATTCTGTTTTTTTGTATTTGTTGTTAAAGCGGCAATAGAAATACATCATCTATGAAAATTTCAACTGTCTAACTATCATGGTTCATGAGATACAGCCTGGTGACAGACGGACGGACAGGGGAGTCTTAGTAATAGGGTCCCTTTTTACCCTTTGGGTACGGAACCCTAAAAACGGAAAACAATGGTTATAATGCTAAAAGGGCCTGAGCTCAACTGTCAGATGACAGCACAAAGTGTACCACCTGACAATGATTTTTAGCTGCAACCCACGAGTGGCATACGCTAGAATATAAAAAAAATTGGGAAGTGTCTGTCATAATTATATCGTTAGGAATACCTGGACTTTCATGATATATAAGGTACACAGTGAGTAGTCCGTAAATAATCAGCACATAAGTTTCTTTAATATTACGCACAGACAGATCCTTGCAAAAAATTCAAATAAATTCATTTTATAATTTATGTGAATTCTAGTAAATATTGGTAGATTTATTACTACCACACGACTTAATAATAATTTAATAATAAATATTTACGACTGACGTGTTCTTTTATTAAAGCAGGACGCTTCATTATTTACAAAATTGTATTCCTTTATTACGCATAATGGCGGCAATTGAAATCGATTCGTAGAAGTTCATAATATCGATTATTATATGATCGATTTTGAAATAGTTAATTTCAAATTTTAATTGATTCCAAAGCCTTAATGTAGTATTTCAAGAGTGTGGTTAAGTTTTTTTTTTGTAGTTTGCAATTTAGAAGATTTCCGTACAGTATTCGGCAAAACGACTCATTAGTTTTGTAAAGTTTTTTTCAAAAACATGAGATGAAGTGTATTTCTATCTGCTGAAAATAACAAACTGAGATTAACGAGCCTGTAAAACCAGTCAGGGACCTAGGCAACTGAGCATTTCCCAGTTGTAAACATTTTTTCTTGCGTCCATTGGGTCATTAAAGCCCTGTCAATTTTGATAATGTTGCCTTTGACCTGTCACTGTGACAGCTATTGAGAGCCCCATATTTTACAAAGAACTTTTAAATTTGTCTACCAATTATTTTGAAATGAACCTTATGAACTTCTACATAAGGTTCTTTTCAAAATTCCGTCGAATTCCTTCGAATACAATATTATTTACCGACTTTTCTTTGTATCAAGACCTTGGGTGACGGCTAGTCTGTTGCCTCATCCATCATTGATCACGGTAACCTTTCTTTAAATAGTTTGAAACGTGATCATCTTTCTTTTGATCGCAATCAAATCAGGCCAAATGCTAGGACCAGATGGTTTAGGTAGATAGCTTATTTAAAATGATCTCGGCATTTTGACATAATTTTTTTCGTAAAAGCTTTTATTTTCAACTTGATTGAAAGGAATGACATGGATCAGATTTCAATTTTCAAATTGTGGTTAGAAAAAATTGCAGTCATCTTTGATCTTTGCAAAAAGTTGTTACGCTTTCACGCTGCTAAAACGGCTGAACGGATTCGGGTGAAATTTGGCACACAGATAGCCCATGACCTGGGTAACAAAATAAGATTATTTTCATCCTGAATCATAGACGAAGTCGCGGGAAACAGCTAGTAAATAATATTATGAAAGATAATTCTGAAGATAGAGCAATGCAATGTATCCGGCACGTTTAATTCATTAATTTTTGGAACGTCAACACTAAAGACAGCCCCAAATATCGCTTTTGATTATATTGCTGATGACGATCTTAAATGCTTAGATGAATAACCTTTCAATACCCGGTAAGTAACTAAAACTCGCAGGAACCGAAAACCAAAAATCAACGCCGGCTGTCGCTGAAAACCAGCGCTGGGGCTCTGTCTCGCATAGGTTCGTAGCATTATGCTGAGCAATTGCTGATTTGCATGGATGTGACGCATATTTTCCCCCAACTTGTTCTTTTTATGTATTTGTGTGTTTTTCTATGCATCATGTTTACCGCATACGAAAGTATTTTCTTTGTTTCTTTTCTCCTCTTTTTTCAAGTATTATTTAAAAAGCCAAGAAGATTAAGTTAAGGTGGGTACTGAAGTCAATAAATTACTTCTGAACCTAGTCACTGATTTGAAAATGCTATCTACTTAAGGAACTGACTCACTGACCATTCAAGCAAATAGAACCTGCGATTACATCTTCAACACAATCTCAAAGACAAAAAAAAATAATTAAACGGTAAAATATGTAATCTCAATCACTTCCATTACCTAACCAAAGTTTACGAATAGTACATTAGGTACCTAAGCAAATAATCAGAACAATGTAATAGATTGTCAGTCAAACTGATGGATAGCTAGCGTTCCATTTGCCCATGTCATATTGATAGTCTTGACTAATGAGAGCAGAGGTACATGATGGCATCTTAATGACGTCACAAAGAATAATAGGCTACTACGTACGTCATGACTCGAAGCTTCTTTTCTCATTCCCGGATCACACATTGTAAGTATGTGCCAACGGAAATCCGGGTCCGATAGGGCCGCTGCCTGCCGGGGTCGCGGATTGTTCGAAAGAGTAACCGTGGCCCTGGCGCACAGGCAACTGAAGGAACACGGGTGGGTTTTAGTCAGTAAGAGTCTGACACGCCCTCCCGCTCTGCCCAGAGCGGGAGAAGACATTTGATGATATCCAACCCGAAAAAAAAAAACACTGACTAGGCATCCAGTATGTGCAAAAATACACTTAAAGGGACAAAAGGATGATTTTAAGAGAATAGATAGCTGCTAATTTTTGTCTGTTTACAAAAATATACTGTGACTATCAATTTCACTGTCAAGCACATTGATACAGTTTGTTTTTATTGGCAGACAAAAGTATGAAAACATAAGTCTGGACGGTGTCCTTTCGCCTTTTACAATCTACGTGTCTGTGGTATAAGCAAACTCATCAACGGTTGCCTGAATAATCGCATAGCATATGTATGAGTACCGTAAAGTAGTACTATAAAGCTACCATTTACTAGGTTTTTCTTTCACTGACTTGAATGTGCCCTGGCGGCTGAGAGTATGTCATGCTCACTCAAATGTCTCGCTGGTGGTGGCGTGTGTGTTGGATCATTAAGTTCCCTTCAAAATGGTTGAGCTGAATGGTGCTGATCCATACGTCATGTTCGTGAACGGGCGCCGTCAGTATGGACTGGTTATTTCTTAGCTGCCACGGCATATTTTAATTTAATTTAATATTTGAATTGTTTTTGTCTTTTTATTACGGACGCTTTTAACGTTCTGCATCGTTCTCACATGAATAATTTCAACATGAACGATGTAACCAATATTTTGTAACCATATTTATGATTTAGATGAGTGTCCATGGAGTTTCTTGCCCGTTCTTCTCCATAGGTACTTACTATGCTTTGGAATGAGCAACTAGCTTCATTTTTCTGACTGACCGACCCCTTGACAATTCAAAAGTGCCTGTAATTGGTTTATTTGAAATAAATGCTTTGAGTTTGAGTTTAACTAATATTTAAACATTTGGTTTGCTAAAACATATCCTTACAATTTTCATTTATTCGTCTATTACTTGTAGTGTCACCAATTCTATTCAATCCGGAGTACAACCCGATACTATGTGGCAGCTGAAATAGATTCGATGCCAATATTCTTTCAAAAGCTGCCCTTACTACGTACATACTGCTAAACAATACAACAATTATAACCTTCTAAAAGTAATTTAACCAGATTATAATCAGGCGACGGGATGCTATAAACATAATCGGGGTTTTGATAACCAAAGTAAAAAATCTACATGCTCACGACGCATCGTGGTCGTGGTGCAAATGACCTGGACTGCCGTGTCGACCAACTTATTGATTTTGACCAAGTAGGTACTCGTCACGCGTCGAGTACGAACTCAGATAGTTTGGTTCCGTAAGTAATAAATTTATCATTAAAAAGTTAACTTGTGGTTAACGCATACTCTTAGGTACGCTCATTTCATAATCAAAATCAAAATATTTTATTTTACATAAACCTACATGGTCACTTATAAAACTTCAGAAGCTAGGTGCACAGTTCCAATTGGTCGTTTCTTAGGGAGAAGAGCCGGTAAGAAACTCACGGTTACTTTTTTTTAAATAATTGGCTTTTACAGTGTTTCAAATTACGGTGTTAATAGGTATGGGAGGACAGTGTAAGCCTCATCTAACGGTTTAATTCTCCTACTACATAATGTATAGTTTGCCTAGTTAGAAAGATGTAGTAAGTACTTCGTGCTGCTAATAGATTAATGGAAAGTTTCGTATACCTAGTTCTGTTTTTCATTAACAAAGTTTCGGTATTTTCCTTATTTTCCCGATTCAGGATAAAACGCAACGGTTTGAATACTATTGTGACCGATTGACCGCCCTTTATTTTTGATATTACATAAACCATCACTCTCTGACATTCTCTTGGGTTTTTAGACTTTAATCTTCGCACAAGTTGACCTTTTATGTTCTCATCAGCCAGTAACATTATCGAGAGGTAGAGAGGTAGATACAATTTCTCATGATCTTCTCGATTACACGTAGGCAACCCACAAAAACTAGATAAATGGCGGAAATGTCTCAATGCAGCAAATTGTACATGATTTAAGCAATAATAAGATATACCGTAATTTGCCTTGCGATAGGCTCATGTGCTTTGTAAGTATTTTATAAGCATTATTCGTTGGAATAGCTTTTATTGGACTGATGTTAGAATGATCAGAGTTCAGAGTTTTTAGAATAACGAAAAAAAAAAGCTTAGACTGTGTTTTTCTTTACTTGTCATTTGATAAACAAACATGGTGTATTGAGATTACAAATTTGATAAATTTAATGAACATCAATGGTTAATTCGAAGCAGTTTCTGATGTAAAACCAAAAGTTTCAAAGTGTGTCTTGATGTGTTGCTTTTGTTTATCAAATAATTCTAATAATAAAAAATACACTGTAATAGTAACAGTGACTAAAAGTTACATCCTTATTATTTATTAATTTTGCAATTCTTAATAAGGTAAGAATTGCAAAAACAAAACTACATTTGTAAGGCTTGAAGTTCTGACAGAAACAGGTTGTCGTACCTTTTAGAGAAAGACTAATTGCGATGGGTTGTAGATGTCAATGATGGATAGGTCCTTCAAAGGAATGTGGTTTGATAGGTAAGCTTTGTCAATACATACATATTTATTGATAATTTCATAAATAACACCATTAAAGCTTTATTGTACCATATTTAAAGAATAAAAGTAGTTGCTAAAAAGGACCAAAGAATTTCTTATTTTCAATGCACTATATATATCCACACATACGGAATTTTCTCTGTTGGTCTATTTGTCTCGCTTTAAGGGCTAAACCACTGCACGGGTTTAGGTGAAATTCGGTGAAAACTTAGATTAAACCCCTCAGGGGTCAAACTTGTTTGGGAAAATGCAAAATCCATGGAAATACATATCTTGCATAATATTTCGACTAGTTGATAAAATTATTGCAAACATATTCGGAGATTAAAGGCTCCCAAGCAAACAGGCGCGACGCGACAGTGCAACGCGACAGTGCGACGCAACTCTAGTAGAACAACTTCTATGAAAACTTCATGGAAACTGTTCTACAAGAGTCTAGTTAATTTCGGGTGTTCCCATTGGAAGTAAAATGAAATTCGATGGTATATGTCATGGTATAGCTAGAGTCTTGGCAGTTAAAGGCGACCTTCATTCATAAGAAAGACGAAATAGTCAAATTCTTGATTAAGGTATTTTAATGATTGCTTTCCAACATGGACATGGAATGATAGATGCACATAGGACTGGTACGAATTTGGCTAATGTCCTTTTACATAGAGCTTATTATGTAATCAGGAGGCGCGGTATACACATCATTAAATGGTAAAGATTTTTAAATACTTAAATAAAAAGACGATCGAGAACAACCTTTTCTTGTGTAAGTTATAAAGCTTGGCTTGTAACTAGAGTGACGGGCTGATTTAATGCCAAACGTACCTACTTCCGGCCCTTGTAAAACACACTACAAATGAATTAATTAAGGATGAAGGAAAAATGCATCGAAGGCAGATCATCTTATATTTTATCCATATCCATCGATACCAATATAAATGCGAAAGTAATAATAATAATAATCCAGGGTACATTACCAGTCGATAACGATGTGGAGGAATTTTTCGACGCTATATTTTAGTTTGTTAATAGTTTTAGTCAGGTTAGGTTATTATATTTCAATTGTAAATACTGTAATTTCATATTTGTAATTACCACAAATAAAAATATTAAATGCGAAAGTAACTCTGTCTGTCATCTTTTCACGCCTAAATCATTAAGGGGACTACATGACCTAAATGCTTTGTAATGCCTAAAAATATATGATCCACTGCAGTAACCAAAATCAGAAAAAATATATGAAACTCTGCAGGATATATGCTAGTTAGGTAGTGTGTTGAAAACATAATACAATTAACTTGATATGATAGAAAAAAATCACGAAGATACCACTAAAAAAAAATATTAACGTTTAAAATCCATACTAATATCCATGCAAACATACAAAGAAACAAAGCAACATACTAACGTAATAGTGTTTTAATTTTTTAGTCCAATGAATAGATTTTTTGTAAATCCATAATTGCTTCATATTTTGCAATAAATTACTAGCGTTGTGTCATCGCGTGTCTCTTTCTTTTCTATGAAATCCGACAGTGACCGCGCTTTAGCTCTTGTAAGCCCCTTAAACCAATCGTTATGATATTTAAAAGATAGGTAGCTTGGGACCTGTAGAAGGGCATAGGCTACTTTTCATCTTGGTTATTTGTATTAAAAATGATGAAACACAAAATACACGCAGACGAAGTTGCGGGCAACATCTCGTAGACCTATGAATATATCCTATGTCCTATATAAAGTGGCAGGGAAATATATTGACGCACAAACTGTTACCATGGATTCAGTAGGAAATTTTAAGTCGGTTATTTAAAAAAAGAATGCTGTTCCATACGTTTTGATCGCGCAGGTCACTTTTCTATGAAAACGCAGTTTTTTTTTTTGATGACCGGCAAATAATTTCTACGCTAGGTGTCTATAATCTATGGTAAGAGTTTGTGCGTCGTTGTCCCGGCCACCCTGTATGTTCATTAAATTCTGCTGATACCTATCCTACGGAAGAATGCAAGGATGATAGCGATCCTTCGTGTATTGAACCCGGACACTCATAAAAACTAATAATCACGCAATTTTAAAAATAAATTAAAAATAAACAACGTTGATATGTAAATTGGTACTACAAATACCAACGCATGAAGTACCTACAGCGATTATAAAAATCTGTATGTTAAATGTTATTAAATTGTTTTTTATTGTATATAATTATATTTAAATACATGACGTGTATATTATTTTTATAAATTCATCGGTCGAGGCATGTTTTATTTTAATTAATTAAATTATAAGGTCCATGAAATAATTGAAAGGTACATACTACAACTTTATAATAGACCTTAAATTTTTCTATTGATTATAGGGTTCTTCATGGTAATAACAATAAAAATATTGTTGTTACATAGTTACTAAAAGCCGCATAATTAGTTTTTCAGTGTGTGGGTGTATTGATATAGGTACAACTCTATCTACCCTTCGGGAAAAATAAGCGTGAAGGTTTTGGCCAGCATTAATCTACTACAGGCTAAACGGCGCATTTCCCCAGACATCTCGGAACCCTATTATGTACTTAGTACAGAATTAGTATGCTCAACTTGTGGTTTTAGCTACACAGCAAACCTTTAGATATAGGTAACACATTAGAAAAAAAAGAGTTAGAAAAACTTAATTTTTCGCCCAATTTCAATGTACACAATTACAGCCAAAAACGAGTCAATTTTACGAAAAAATATCTTTTGTTAATCACTATAACCGCATGATATTCTGTCATACAAGAACATCAGGTAACCCAAATAAATGTAGTTCCGGTCAAACTAGTACCAACTTCTACAAAAACCTCCACGGATCTCCAATTTATAATAAACAAAGTAAATCTCACCATACATGGGTCCACTCACACAGACACACACGCTCACAATAATTAGAGTATCAGTAATATTGATCGAGTTATTGAGTAAGAACCCACACATACACAGAGACACAGTGGAATCTTCACTATTAGTACTGTCAAAGGTTAGCTCCGTGCACACAATTTTGAGTAACCTAGCATGGTGAACGAATTAACTTCATATAAATAGGATGCAGTTACTCTGTTATGCACATTCAGTGATCATCCCGTGGTAGCTCAACAGCTTAGATATGAAGCTGGTAATACATTCAATGAATAAATAATAATTAATACAAAATATATCATTAATTCTTTTTCTTTTTACAAAAAAATAATAATTTCGAAATTTAAAAATAACGGTTGATTTTTGTGGTTTTAATCATTCGGAATTCAAAAAAGTTTTTACATAAAAATGGATTGCAGTGAAAGTTTAAAATTTACTAATTCAAGAGTGTGACGGTTGATTGATTAGTTCATTTTCCAAAATTAAACATTAACATCTATTATATATAACAGTATTCTGTAAACTTGATGGCATGGGTACATGTCATCAAGTTTACAGAATACTGTAATCAAGGGCTTACCCTTTTAACTGTGATTCAATTTAGATTTATGACAAATCAGTGCCTTCAATTTATCGTAGTTCATAGCCATCCATTATTTTAAACATTAAGTCAAATTATTTTAATTTCGTCTTTTCAGCTCATCATCTTAACAGTAGTAGCGTGCAGCTATGCTGACAAGCTGGACAGGACGTACTTACCTCCTGCAAGTGCTGGAACTGCCGGAGGAAGCCCAGGATCTTTGACTGCACCTGGAGGCGAGCCTGGCTTTGACCTACCAAAAGGTCCTTCTTCATTTGGCCAGCCTTCAGGTCCAACTGGTTCTACTGGATTTGGTCAGCCCTCGACATCTGGTAAGACTGGATTTGACCAGTCTGCTTCTCAATACGGTGCTCCTACTGGTGGTGTTGGAAGCCCAGCGCCTGGTCAGGGTCCTACTGGATTCGGTCAGCCTACTTCTCAATACGGTGCTCCTACTGGTGGTGTTGGAAGCCCAGCGCCTGGTCAGGGTCCTACTGGATTCGGTCAGCCTACTTCTCAATACGGTGCTCCTACTGGTGGTGTTGGAAGCCCAGCGCCTGGTCAGGGTCCTACTGGATTCGGTCAGCCTACTTCTCAATACGGTGCTCCTGCTAACGGTGCTGTTTCAGCTACTGGTCAAGGCCCTGCTGGATTCAGTCAACCTGCCTCTCAATATGGTGCTCCTACTGGTGGAGTTGGAAGCCCAGCTCCCAGCCAGGGTCCTACTGGATTTGGTCAGACACCTTTCGGAGGGCCAGGACCTCAAGACGCATCCGTTTACTCTGGTCAGCCCCAGCCTGAACGCGAACGTGCCTCCATAGATAAGAATGCTGAAATCCTCAGATACGAAAACCAGAACGATGGCGAAACCTTTTCGTACAGCTTCGAGACTTCCAACGGAATTTCTGCTGAAGAATCTGGTGTAGCTACGAACGGTGTTCAAGCTCAGGGTGCTTTTTCATACACTGGTGATGATGGCCAGCAGTACAGCGTGACTTACACTGCTGATGAGAATGGTTATCAGCCCCAGGGTGACCATTTACCGACTCCTCCTCCCATTCCTGAAGAGATCCTGAAGTCTTTGGAAGACAACGCGAGGGCTGCTGCTGCTGGTACACAAGAAGGTACGGCTATTAACTATTATCATTATTATAATTATGATGAACAACGTGCAATTGCTTTGTCTTATTCGTGGGAATCTGTCAGTGTTGTCCAAACAAGCGATGATAATTTAAAGTGGTCTGATCACAAAACCGATCTAGTTTTTGTTATAAAAATGTTGCCATACCTACATTTTGCAACATGGGTGCGTGCAAAACTCGTGTTAATTGTATTTATAACTCAGACCGGAAACATCTATCTGTACGCCATACAAATTCTTGTTACGTGCGGGAATCGAACCACTGACCCGCTGAAACACTGCACTAGTTTTTGTTCTGCAAAAGTGCTAAATTCAAAATGTTCTAGGTCTTAATATGTATTTTACATAAGTGACTGACAAATACTAAGCCTGAAAAATGGCAAAATTAGTTTTTTTCTGTACAAATTCAGATTGACGTAATTAATATAATTTTCTTCTTAAATATTACCGTGACGCCAGTTACTTCAGATTCAGATATTAAAGCAGTGAATTATAATTGCTCAGCATGAGGTCCTGGGTACAATTCCCAGGGCGGGTAAAGTGTTATTTGGTGGTTCCATTACAAATTTCTCAATAGCAGCCTCGACGCTTGATTTGTACCCGGTTGATGGCAATATGGTCGCCCTCAATTACATGAGACTTAATAATAACGGGCGAAATGTGTGTGTACTAGTATGTCACCTCTGCCTAACCCTTTTGGTAGAACAGGCGTGATGTTATATTATGCATGAGCGAAATTTCAACAGTTTATTTAGATACCCATGTCGAAGAAGACATTGACTGACATTGACTACTGACACCGTTTTAAAATCTTTACGTTAAGTAACGAATTTAATTACCACCATTAACATTTTAATAGCGGTAAATCACCTTTGAACTAATATGTTTTTGCTAAATTACTATTACTCTCGTGTTTGCACGATATTTTCGAGAATAGACTATGGTGTAATAATTGAGTCAGTTGGCAAGGTCAGCTAAGGGTGCGTCCTATGTATGTTGACTATAAAAGTTTTTTTGCCATTGTTAGATAAAACTGGCCGGCTAGCTTTCTTAAAAAAACTTTATGCCTTCAGTTGTTGTAAAACTTTCAGTAGTTTTGATGCCTTATTTAATTATTCGACGATTTCAGATACCAAACTTAAGCACCTTCTTCAAACTGAGTCCAATTTTTTTTTTGTAAACATTGTCTACAAGGATTCACAATAAAAGTCTATAATATTACCAAAAATACTGTTTCAGGTGCCTACAACCCCGATGAAGACTCCAGTCCGATTCCCCAGCAGTACTACGGCGCAGCTTCCCCATCTTACCAGCCCCAGGGTCAACCAGGACAGTCTCCCAGTTCCTACCAGGCTGGCCAGGGTCCTGCTTATCAATACGGTGCTCCTGCTCAATCTGGACCTGTAGTATCTGGACCTCAAGGCTTCCCTGCTCAACGTGGTCAATCACCTGCTTCTCAATACGGCTCTCCAGCTCAATCAGGACCTATCGGATCTTCAGGCTCTCAAGGATTCCCTGCCCAACGTGGTCAAGGACCTGCCTCACAGTACGGCTCCCCTGCTCAAACTGGACCTGTATCTTCAGGACCTCAAGGCTTCCCAGCCCAACGTGGTCAATCACCTGCTTCTCAATACAGCTCTCCAGCTCAATCCGGTCCTTCTGGCACAAGCGGTCTTGCAGGGTCTGGTTTCCCTGAGCAACGTGGTCAATCTCCTGCTTCTCAATTCGGTGCCCCTACCTCATCTGGATCTCAGGGTTCTCAAAATGGTGCACCTGCATCATCTCCTTTCGGTTCATCTAAGACAACTGGCCCTCAGAGTGGTCGTGACTCTGGTTATCAGTACAATGCTCCTGGTACGGCTCCTTCTGGACCTCAAGGTTTCCTTACTCAAGGTAGTCAGACCCCTGGTAACCAGTACGGTGCCCCTACTTCCTCTGGATCTGCCCGCCCATCTGGACTTCAAGGTTTTCCATCTCAGGGTAGCCAGCCAGCATCTCAATATGGTTCTCCTGTTGGTTCTAGCCCCGCAGGACCCCAAGGTAATCAAGGCCCATCCAACCAATACGGTGCCCCTACTTCCTCTGGACCTTCCAGGCCATCAGGACCTCAAGGCTTCCCATCTCAGGGTAGTCAATCCCCAGCTAACCAATACGGTGCTCCTACATCCTCCGGATCAGCCAGGCCATCCGGAACTCAAGGTTTCCCATCTCAGGGTAGTCTATCTCCTACTTCCCAATATGGTGCTCCTGGTACATCTCCATCTGGGTCGGTCAGACCTTCCGGTCCTCAAGGTTTCCCATCTCAACCTTCTGGCATAAACCAGGGTTCTCCGTTTGCCCCTGCTGGACCTTCTGGAAACAATGGACCTGCTCGTTCTGGACCTCAGGGACAGGCAGTGGGACAAGATGATGGATATCAGTACGACAAACCTCAGGGTCAGCTTGGCAGACCAAGCCAACCTGGACAGTTTGGTCAGCAACCGCAAACGCAAGGACCTGCTTTCCCCAGACCTACTGGACAAGGCTTTGCACCATCAGGCTCCGCTGATTCAGCAGGACCGAGTGGCTCAGCTGTCTCTACCAGCCAAGAACCCATCTTCGCTAATGGTCCCGCCAGTCCCACTTCAGGACCTTCTTCCGGTCCTCAAGCAGCTAGATTCCCCGTATCATCTATTGATCAAGGATACCCTAGAGGCCCCGCTGGTTCGCTCTCTGGCAAAGGCCCAACTGGATCAGCAACGGTTCCTATTGGTCAGGGCTCTCCATTCAGGCCAAGTGGCTCACTTGGACAGTACACACCGTCAGGGCCATCTGGTTCCTCTGGCCCCACCAACACTGGTTTCCTCAGGCCCAGTGGTTCTGCTGGACCTACTTCAGGACCTGCTCAGGGACCTTTCGGACGTCTGCCCTCCGGACCCAGCTCTGGCATGTCTGACTCAGGTTATGAATACAACCGCCCTGGATTTCAGAGCACTCAGTCTGGAGCTGCTCAGGGTCCCAACTCCGGTTTCGGTCCCTCTGGTCAGAACAGGCCGGGACAAACTAGCGCCCAGTCAGGCTTTGGACCCATAGGTCAAGACAGGCCTGGTCAGCAAGGCCCTCAGTCTGGTTTCGGTCTTGCAGGACAAGACAAACCCAGCCAGACTTTCGGTGGACCCCGCCAGCCCCCGAGCTTCAGCCCCGAAGAAGGATACAAATACTAAACCAAGGATAGATTAATTTATTTATAATTAACTTTCAAGCAAATAGATAAAATGTAAAAAAAAATAACGACGCATACGCTTATAAAAGTATTTTGTACATAGAATACGAAATGTATAGAATATAATGTGGAGTCACTATGTGACTGAAATATTAATGTAACTTAAATAAATGATGCAAAGCTAAATAGCTTTTATGACATTTAAGAAACAACGTGTTTTTTTAATTAAGAAATCCTTATTTTAGACAAACAATTTTTATGATCTAAAAATATTTAATTATTTTTAAATCACGAGTTTTCGATACTGGTAATTAATTTCAATACTGTTTTTGATAGCCGTATCATATTATTATCTATCAAAGTAATATCTAACGATTTAATAAACTTGTTAGAAAACCAATTAAGCTTTATTGAGCTGAGTATTACAGTAACTTTTGATGAAGTAAACATGGCAAGGAAACCAGAAGTAAGCGGGACTGAAATCGGTAATACGCCATAATGCCACTGATCATTACTACACTGCAATTCTCACTCTTCCCTGAGCCTATTCTGAAACTGAATATTTTTGTAAGATATATTAATTTAAGTTTGAATTGATATCAAAACAATGTTTTTTTCTCTTCGAAGCTATGCAACCCTCTTCAGACTTAGTCTTCTGGACTGATTCTCCTATTCAAAGTTAATACCACAGCATATAGGCCTCACAAACATTATTAACGTTGAAATCGAAAAACACACACACAGACTTGGTAGACAAAGGTATTTTCTGGCAGATAATGACGACCGTCCTGTTTATAATGCATAACTAAGACTTTATCCTGTTTCTTGAATAAGGTTTTAAAATAGAGGGAGGGAGAATAATTTTGAGTCCTCCACTTCTTTTAAATATTTTATTAATACGTGGAAGATGGTGTGGGTTACATGTTTGTTATAGTAGTTTATGAATTTATAATATTTCTTTAGCAGGTAACAGACTGTTCTTCGTACACAATAAAAAAAAAAACAAAATAATCTCCCAGGCGCAGAAAAGCAAAGCCATAAGACTGATATTTATATATTAGTGAGATTTTTCACCCGCGATTTCGACATATCGACGGCACTGAAGTCAAAACCATTCACCTATACACGAAAGATTTACAAACTAACAATAAATATAGGTACTACTATTACAACTTTGACTATCAGCTGCTGCAATAATCATCCGGTATGAAAAGTAGGGTACTCTTGATCCTACCACAGTGCAGGTACCAACTGTAACAAGTGGATATTCTGCAGTTTTCATGTTTTGAAAATTTAATTCAGCAACAAAGCTTCTCAGTGTAGTTGGTACCTGTACTAGGTATAAATTCAGTTTAATAAGATCAAAACTTTTTAAAAAAAAGTTTTTATTTTTAATTTTTTAGTTGTACCCACCACGCAAATTCGTATACTACTTGCTATGTAAATAGCAGTGACAGGAAGTTATTATAACATCATCAATATACACTAAGTGGAAAAATACGTATTACTGAAGCTAACTGAAAAACTACCCAAAGAAAACGTAATAAAACTTAGGTATATGGGAACACCCTTGAGGCATCCGCATACCTTATCGATATTTTTTTTTTATGAAATCGATCCAAAATTGCTGGAGATATCGTGTAACATATATACAAAAAAAATATACAGACAAACTGAGACCCTCCTCCTTTTTGAAGTCGGTAAAAATGTACCGAAAAGACAATTGGACTCTCTCTGACATTTTATACAACTAAAGTAAGAAATACCTTTGTTGATACTATGCTATCAACTCTGAATCACACTAACTGCTTTTGCAGTCTATACATAAAAATACATAACTTACGATTTTACCATTGCTTCTATTTCAACATCATTTCAAAAACCATAACCTCAATATTCCCATAAACAACTAAAACTAAAACAGACGTAATAAAAGGTTCATAAATTATTCAAAATTGTTGATTTTATTTTCAAATAGTATCAACTAAAACCATAGACCATTTAAAAAACCCAAAATCCATAACATCAAAACAGTTACAAATAAACTAAAACGCAATAATATACCGTTAGAAAAACGATAACCAGCCTCAATAATTGGTAGTAAAGTAAATTAAAGTAAAATAATGTGTGAACCGAACATAAACGAGTTACATTACCGTTGCGTCACCAGTACACCAAAGTCGTGTGAAGATGTTGCACTGTAGTGCGGACAGCGAGGCGTGGCGTGTGATTAATATTTTATTTATGAGTTTTAAATGGAAGATGTATAGGCTGTGGATTTAGATGAAGTAAGTTGTAATTGGATTGATATTTATGAAGGTTTCGATCATTTGATTTATGAGTAGGTTGCTTAGCTTGGTGGGCCGGATTTTAAGCCTACCGACTGTTACCAAGGGCAGAAAGCATATACACAATTACACTGTATGTACAAATATGTTATGTATCCTTAGCATCAAGTTTAAGTTTTACCCGCTCTATTCCATAGAGATCTACGTTTTGGAACGGGCAACCAGCTTTAACTTTCTGTCTGACAATTCAAAAGTGCATGTAAATGAATTAAAAATGCCTCTAGTTTGAGTTTGTGACAATTTATAGTTACGCTAATACTTTCTATCTACGTTGTTTAATCTATCCTAAATCTACAGTTTTTTTTTCTGTAATATTAAATTGATAACAGATCAACATTTATATGCGCGTAAATGACAGAAGAAAATCAAAAAACAGGCCAATATATAGAGTCAAGACTGTATAGTTAAAACTTAAAAGGTAATTGTGCAAAGACGTTCTAATAGTAGTGATCACGCTGTTGAGTGTGACGTTGATTGCACAGATATGAGCCTAGTACCTCAATACACGATCCAACATTTTTGGATTTAACATTATCAAATAAAGTTCTCATTTTTTTTTTGTTATACAACATAATGTACAAATAATTTGTACCATAGGTATTATCGCAAAAATTCACTTTATCATTGACATTTTGTGGTGATTAATTAAAGTTCAAGAGATTAGAAAATACCGCCCGTTTGAGAATTATAAAAGAAGCTTTTTGTTAACCTATACAGGGTGGCAGGGATATCCACATGCAGCCTGTTACCATGGTTTCAGTACATTCATTATTCTGGACGCCCCGCGCCCCTGCGTTGAAATTTTTCATCGGTTATAAAAAAAAATGCTTTTCCATACATTTTGACCGTGTAGGTAAAATATACCATAAACCTTGACATGGCCAATTCGCAATTAATTTTCAATTTCGTACGCATAGTCGTTACATTTTAAGACTTCACAAGGAAGAGAACAATGTTAGGCCACCCGACCGATGTCAAATATTTTAATATTAATTTGATGGCATTTTAAGATGACGGAGGAAGTTTCGTTAACTTTGGTGTTAAGAAATACAAAATAATATCTTGTTACTTTACTAAAAGTCCATCATCTAAAACAGAAAATTATAATCTCTTGGAGTTATTTAGGTACTCTCACCGCGCTTCTAGGTGGTATTTTTTGTAAGTAAACTACTTAATAGATGAAATCTAAAGAGAGAATTTAAAATAAGTTTTTAAGTTAGTTATGCTTTAGGTAACACACACACTGACATGAGCTGACCAAGACTATTTTTTAACTTTAAAAGAGACTTTTAGCTTCAGTTTGTTTCGCCTTTTCTTCTCAGGGATAATTAGATAGGAAATGTAGACTCCATAAAGTTTTATTATTTTATGTGATGTGTAAAACTACGAGACATAAAAGTATGAGACGTAAAAAAAAAACAAACAAAAATAGTTGTTGTGTGGGCTCGTGTACCGACTCACTTATAAACTAACCCGTACATCACACGTTGTTCTCCAAATGATGATAATAATACAATCATGAACATAAACTTGTGCTTTATGTTCTGAACATGGTATTGTGAAGCTTTTAATAGTTTAATAGTGTGTGTGTGTAGCGTGATACATTCAATTAGACTCTTCATAGGGTTGAACGTAATCGTGAAATAATTTATAGGATTTGTACATCAGACGCTATCAAAGAGGGAAACCATGTTTTGAAATATCTTCTTTTCAATACTCTGCTTTTAAAAAGATGGCGCACTGACTTTATTATGACGGCGAAAATGCAGGGCGACTGAAGGGCTTGAAAAGCACTTCGGAGACCTTTCTGCATCAGCAGTGAAAAAGGAAATAATTCGAAAAATTCTGCCGCACCACAGACTACCAACAGTGAGATTCATGGTATCTAGATGATCTTTCTTTTACGTAATACAATTCGTTTATTCTGCGGGTTTAAACAACTGATAGACCCTTTTGTGTAATCCAATTTTTCACCATCTCCAGAATTATTATCTCATCCGTGAAAGCTTTCCAAGTAAAATTCTATCCGAAAAAAAAATCACCATCCTAAATAACAAAGTAATAATCACCAATATCTGAATATCGTCTTACAAATATTATACAACTGACACGTTTCATCTCAGTGTGATGTCTATTTATCTAGCGAGATGAAGTTATAAGCGGCCATTAGAAAACGATGCCCCCTGGGCGGAGGCGGACGTCACTCATGATGCAATATGGACCTCGATACTTTATTTTCTACTTAAGAGGCTGACAACAGCTAAAGCGCGATCAATGTCGGACTGCATAGAAAAGAAAGACAAGTGCGATGACATAACGCGCTGGTAATTTATTGTAAAATATGAAGCAATCATCTATTTACAAAAAATCTATTGATTGGACTAAAAATTAAAACACTGTTACTTTAATAATAATGTTGCTTGTAGAATAATGTGACAAAAAGGCAGAATGATTGCATGTGTATTAGTATGGTTTTTAATCGTTAAATGTGTGATCATTTTCTATCGTATCAAATTCGTCGTAAAGTCGTAACTAGTTGTATTATGTTTTCAACATACTATCTAACTAGCATATATCTTGAAGAATAACTAGCTTCCTAGCACCTAGCTTCTGACGTTTCATATGTGCCCATGTCGGTTTATGTCAAATAAAATATTTTGATTTAATTTGAATATCATATATTTCTCTGATTTTCTTTACTGCAGTGGATCATATATTTTTAGGCATTACAAAGCTTGCGTTTAGGTCCTGTAGTCCCCCTGACAGACAATGCACTACTTAAACCATTGGGTCTAGGAGCATGAAATTTTGCGCAAGAGTTCCATATACAACGAAGATGAGCAAATAAGGAAGGATTTTTGAAAATTCATCCCCTAAAAGGGCTAAATAGGGGATAAAAGTTTGTATGGAATTAGTTCTTCACTTTTGCAGATGTGAAATCCCATCGGGCCCACGGGTTGTTGTATGATAGAAATGGAACCAACATTCCCAAGTCAGAGAAGTAATAGAGTACACCCATATTTCACCAGAGTAATTGAGGGCGAGCATATGGCTATTTACCGAGCAAAAATCCAGCTACCGGCGCGGGCAGAAGTTCCAATTGACGAATGCAATTACAATTAGCCTGGCCTGGAAGTCGAATCCAGTCGATAGCCAATTCCCGGCCACCGCAGGCGCGGGCTTGCGGACGGCGAGCAATGGGTAGCTCGCCGACGAGTAAGTACCAGGCCCGGGTTGACGGCGCGTTGTGTTTCACGCGCGCCTCAAAGAGATGTCAGCACTAATGGATGGGGTCCGATAGGGCCGATGCCTGCCAGGGTCGCGGATTGTTCGAAAGAGTTACCGTGGCCCTGGCTTACAGGCAACTGAAGGAATAAGGGTGGGTTTTAGTCAGTAAAAGTCTGACCTGCCCTCCCGCTCCGCCCGGAGCGGGAGAAGTTATTTAAAGATATCCTACCAAAAAAAAAACAAGGAGACCTAACGCTCAACGATCGGGCTTACCACCTCTGGAACAATAATGCAATGAAAATAAAATAAAAGCATAACGTAGGACCGAGTTTTCAATCGTCTGATAACTTTTATCTGATGACTAAATATGAATGTTTGACAGCTTTTGTATTATATAGAAAATATCTCAAACCATAAATAGTAGATCTTCTCAAAGAAGAGAAGATCTACGACTGGCACGTTTCATCTCAGTGTGATGTCTATTTATCTAGTAAGATGAAGCCATAACGTTGCCCCCTGGGCGTCGAACCATCCATCACTCATGCTGCTGATGCTGCAATATGGACCTATCACGTTTAGCTGTGGGGGTTTGCTGTGACTCAGTTAGCTTCTGCTTTTAATAAGTCTACAGTAACATTATAAAGAGAAAATATTTGTTTTTTTGTATGTTTTTTTTGTCACGCTTTCACGCTAAAACGGCTGAACAGATTTGGATGAAATTTAGCACATCAGTAGGCCATGACCTGGATTAGGACCTAGAATACTTGTTATCCTGATATTCCGACGGACTCGCGACTTATGCGAGTGAAACCGCGGGGAGCAGTTAGTATCGAAATAAATTAACAAATATAAATATAACCAGGTCAAAAAGGCTCATAAAATAATTTTGATTTGAAAGGTATTGTGTCTAGGTCATTTCGTGTTCTCCGGAGGCTTTTATAATTTACTCTATTCAACAAATCGTGCCAATCGTCTGCGCAGCTTTTTCTTATCTCCGCTGTCTGTGGCTAAATCACCCATTGATCGAATTGATCAAATTGTGGGATTGCTCATTTGGCTCCTTATTAAGGAGGTACTTTACTATATTCTTTGTAAATGTGTCTTTTTTTCTCAAAATCCAGAGTATATCCCTCGAATATGCCTGTCTCTCCATCAGTTTGCCTATGCCAAGTTTCCTGTGTTTGTTTGATATATACCTACCAATACCCGAATTTAAAAAATCGGTCAACAGTAGTAGCTTAATCAGCCTATAATGTTCCCACTGCTGGGACACAGGCCTCCTCTCTGTGAGAGGGAGTGGGCTGTAATACACCACGCGGGCCCAGTGCGGGTTGGTGAATGTCATTTGTCTTCGAATTTTTGGTTCTAGGACATGCCGGTTTTCCCCACGATATTTTCCTTCACCATTTTTGAGAGCAGAGGTGATGAAATAATTTACACAAAATAAAGCGTCTATCAGGGTTCGAACCTACGACCTACAACTCGTAAGTCGCGGCCTTTACCAATGGGCCACCACTGCTCCAGTACACACAACAGGTATAAAAGTTTCTTAGAAATCCTAACTTCCTAATTCCTAACTATTCCTAACTAATATTATAAATGCGAAAGTAAGTTTGTTTGTTACTTACCTTTTCACGCGTAAACCACTGTACCGATCATCCTGAAATTTTGCATATACGTTGCCAGGTGTACAGAAACGGGCATATAGTAGCTTTTATCCCGAAATCCAGCAGCGGGCCCTATCAGAATACCAGCGCTGCGACACTTATTTTTTTTTTAAATGTCGCAGCATCATGCTGAGATAGGGGCCTTTTGGCCTCGTACAGGACTTTCTGTTGTTATTTTCATTTTACTTTTGTTTTTATTTTTTATTTTATATTTTTTGTATTTATGAGTGTGTTTAGTTTCTAATAATCCTGTGCGAGTCTCAATAAATACTTTTTCTTTCTTTCTTTAAAAAAAGTACTGTTACCGAGGTTAACAACAATTACTTTCTTGTGATAATAGACGGCGCCACGTGCCATTAGAATCATGATTGAATTATATTATTGTAGTTTAGTAGTGTGTTAAGAGCTTTTTTAATTTTTAATTTAAGTACCTAAGTAATACATTTTGTGAGTCTAGAGTGTCGATAGACCGGTTTTTCATCCTGCTAACTATAATTCCCCGAACAACCCGAATTGGTTGTCAAATTCTAAATTAACAAATTAACGCAAGCGAAGCCGCGAGCAAAAGCTAGTTTATCATAAATGATAAGAAACTGCTCATTCCGCTATTTAACTCAATTTTAAAATGTAAGATTTTTCATTCTAATTTCAACTTGAATCTAATTTGAAATCGCGATTCATTACTATCGTCCTAGAATACGAGGCGGAGGCTAATATCATAATACGTTTTGAATCCTTCGTATTCTGAATGTCAATATTATCAGGCATGAACAATGTCACAGGCAATAAGGGCATACAGATTTATGTCGCGATGCAGGAATCGAAACTGTGACCATGATCTCTGAAAACGGATACAGTGAAGTTTCTATTGAGGACGGCGAGCGTTTGATTTGAATTTGATAATACTTAAATATTATGTTCTTTGTACCTGGATAAGAGATTTTTATTAGATAATAATTTAAGTTGATACCTACACAAACAAATGAGGTAAGTATCCTTTCTTTCAGTTATAGGTACATTCATCTTCGTTTCGGCACGATTTATGTATTTTATTACAATACATAACTGACTCATATTAATATAATAGGTAATAATATTATTTATAATAATATAATAATATTATTTATAAATAATATAATAATATTATTATTATTAATTATTGGGTTTTTCCACCTGGAATTTCTCGGTAGCAGCCCGGAGTATGGATTTGTGCCCGGTTGATGGCAATGGGCTCGCCCCCTATTACATGGGACTTCAACATGACTGGCGAAATGTGGGTGTGCTATAGGTATACCTCTGCCTAACCCTTCGGGGAATACAGGCGTGATGTTATGTGTGTTATGTGTTAATATTATAATAGTAACTATTACATTATGAGACGGAGCACTGTTTCGCCGCACGGTTTTTACGATTTAAAATAACATCGAGATTTCAATATTATATGTCGCTCATTTGGAGAAACAACGACGTAACTGGTGCTTTCAAATAAAAGGAGAGTGATTTAAATTTTTTTTTTTTTTTTTTGTAGTGGTCTTCAACATTTCAGAACGAGACGGTTGTCTAGTTCTGAAATATTGATAAATCCTAATACATATTAAAAATTTCACTCGTCTGCTCCTCTGAAAATTTGTTCGAGCACAAAAATATCAACAAGTCATTTTTGGGAAAAAATACATTTACGATGATTTAATGAGCGATGTATGTAAGCTTAATATTAATATGTTATACACATAATCCTTCCGCAATAAATTCTTTAAATGATGGTGAAAAGCTGCGGCGCACAGACTCGAAAAGCGACATTACGAATACATAGATAATAATAATAATGATTTTTAATTCGGGGCAAGGAATCCATAGAGTGTTAGTAACATAATATTAAAACAAACTTATTATCTAGTGTTAGTACCAATCACCCTCCGCACAAACTGCGCTTTAGTTCTCAGGATGCGGTTGCGACTGCCTCTCACTCTCGTCAGTAGTGATGCCGATTTTCTGCGCAAAATCGCGTGAAACCGTCGTCGGTACGAGTTTGCGCAAACATTTAAAAACCGTTTTTTTTGGGTTCCGTAGTTCTGACAAGGGACCCTTATAGTTTCGTCATGTCCGTCTGTCTGTCTGTCCGAGGTTTTGCTAAGAGACTGTGAGTACTAGAAAGCTGTAATTTTGTAGGAGGTATGTATATCAATTACGCCGAAAAAGCGGTGAAATAAATTTTTGGAAAATACTTGTGAAGTGGGGATGAATATTTTTTTCGTTGTCTACCCCATTGTATGGGGTATCGTTGAATAGGTCTCCTAAAATGACTTCGGGGTTGCTAGCATAATTTTTCGATTTAATGCTCCATTTACGAAGTATTAACTTTAAAGCGAAAATTTTTGTTCCAGTTCCCCCCCTCTAAAATCTAAACTGCTGGCTTGAAAAATCTGGAAAAATTCAAGATGATAGTGCATTTCATGAACTTTAAAGGAAAATTATAGCAGTTAAGATAACTTTAATAGTTTAGAAGTAATAGTCGTTGAACTTGGGTGTTGAATAATTTTGTACCAAATACAAAATCCTTAGCATTAATCCTTTAAAGTGACTAAGGTGAAGTAGTTGTTTTTTTTTATAACGGTAAAGACTTGCATTGAAAAACAAAATATAAAAGAAAATAACAAAAAAATCCATAATAAATCATCATAACTTTCACAATACTGCCGCTAGATGGCGCTGTACCAACGGGTTACGTTTTCATTATATTCAGAATAAAGGACAACAGAATTGTACTATATTGTGATAACGGGTTACTACGGAACCCTACACTGTGCGTGGCCCGACACGCACTTGGACGGTTTTTTTTTATAATACCGGGGTGTATTCTTCACCGAGTCTGTCCAGTAGCGGGGCTGATTGCAAAAGTAGCGCCAGTTGTATGTTGCGTGTAGGTTCATATCTGCTGAATGAAATATTTGATTACAGAATCACGAAAATTTCATAAAATTGCTAAAACTTACCCACCTTGACATGAGTTGCTTTGGCTTACCTGGAAGTCTTTAAATAGACTCCGGGACCAGCTTGGCCGAAGCAATGAAAGATTGTCTGGATTTACAGACGACTTCACCTTGGAGTGTAAATGTGGTGCTATTCCACAAACGATGGGACAGTTAAAATCGTGGCCAGCGTGTCCTGGTGCCTACAGATTACAGGAACTCATGGACGCTACTGAAGGTGCCCAACACGTACTTAGCCTAATTCTGGGTCGGCTCTATTAAGATTGCCATCAAAACGCTAACAAGAAGATAAGACATTGCACAACATTTACTTAAAACTGCGCCCAGTATGCAAGCAATTACGAATGATCTACCCCTTACAAGATTGCATCTCTAAAACAATTTCACTAATGAATTTGATTGAATTCTCCGCAAAAGTTGAACTAAATTAACCTTTAAGAGAACTTGATCCAAAAATCTAAATATTTCGTAAAAGCCAATTACTTTGTACGGGTTCACTTGTATCATGTCATGACGTATTTAAATATTGCATTGAAACGATATTAGTTTATTATTTAGTGGATAATGTTTGGCAAAAGTTAATTAATCACGATTTGGACCACTATCGCCGTGATCATCGGAAGCCGATCCATATTGTAAGGTCATACCGGTGTAGGGTGACCATGCGCACGCTACTTAACTTATTTGAAAGTTAATTTGAGTCAAAAGTAAAACCAAGTAAGAAGGTTATGCACAATAAAGGGATAGCACATCGTGTATGGAATTCAGAGTTAATTAACTGTATCTGAATTCCGAATCTGAGGTAATTATCAAGTTTTGAACAATGAACTCAATGTCATACAAAACAAATTTCAAATTCCATTGCAGTAAAAAACATTGGTTCTTTTTATTACAAATGTTCACTTAAAGATAAAATTAGAATACACAGTGCTGGAGTAGGTAGTTGAGTAAGTAGAGATGGAATGTAAATACTTTGAGATTATGAATTCAAGTGTAAGATCAAATTCGTCGATAAAAGTTTACTCATCAAACTCAATGTTAACAGATTAATGTTAGCCATCGTAATTCGATTAATAACATAGAAATGTAAATAGATTAAAATGATGTATTATTTTATTATTCAATAATAAACTGTCACAATTAAACAATTAACATTCTTATTTATTGTTGTGTAATTACGACGTAATTATAGTACATACAAGATGTTTTAAATATTAATTTATTCCATTATTTCCATTCGAACTTGCCCCATATATGTTATAACAATTAATGTTGCCCTCTAACACACGCTAATAATTGTGGTGTCAAGTATCATGAATTATCTTAAAAAATCTTTAATAACAACAACAATAAACCTTTAAGAGACCTATTATATTATTATAGTCAAATTAATGATCGAACTTGAATTCATGTAGTGTCAAGTACATTCCATGAATTCAAGTTCAGTCATTAATTTATTCAAAATTATTTACATAACAAAGCTTGTCATAAAGTCACAATATGGACAGAATAGTACACTGATTCTATAATCTGAAATGTAATACTTGCTACACTAGGTAGGTACCCTAAGTAGTCCTTTATTATTTAGGACAGGGTGCTTGAAAAAAGGACTACAAAATGTGTGACCTTTCATCTAAAAGGACAAAATTTTGTTTTGCATAAAACAAAAGCATCAATTATTATGTATAAAACAAAAGGTAGGAGTAGGGCACTTGCTCGAAGGACATTTCCACGAAAGACACTTGCGCGAAAAGGCATTTCCGCTAATGGAATTTTATGCGAATGGACATTTGCGCGATAGACACTTGCGTGAAAGACACTTGTGCGAATCCACTTGCACGATAGACACTTTCGCGAATCGACTTGCACGAAAGGTCCGTTACGCGAAAAAGTTGTTGAAATGAGTTCCTTCATAACGCCTTTCGGCATCAGACTCATTCCCACACCCCGTAATAATCACTTTTTTTTTCAAAAATATTCAATGTACAGTTTTGATTTCGTTTTTTTTTTTTTTTTTTTTTTAATCTCAACTTTTCACGGCCCTGTCAATTTAAACTGGACAGTCGATACAGTCTTAAAGCTTGGTTAACCTACAAGAGAAGCTTGCATTGGAATTTGTAAGCGGGCAAGGTCGAAAATTGATGCGCGATCGGCACTAAGTGTCCGTATGTACGGTAATACGACCATTCAAATAGGATTTGTATGTCAAGTGTGGTATGTGAGAAGGGACCAAGATAATGTTTTGAATTCCACGAAATTGGGAAACAACAATTGATACATTCGGTATATTGCCGTGTTTTTCTATAATTTAATTAGATACAAATGCAAGATGTATATTTATGAGAAAGATTATGGGTTAATGCTGTGTATGCATTTAGTTGGTAAATCTTTATATATATAAATCATTTTAGTAAGAAAAGTTTGAACGAGTTAACGTTTATAAAAATGGTATAACTTTCGGAAATTCAAATATCCAGCGAAAAATATATACAAACCAAAGTTTTAAAAACTAAGTCTTGTGGAAAAATAAACCAATGGAAAAGAATACGAGCTGAAACTCAAATTAAAAGTAGCTTCTGAAGCAGACTGTTTTTTTGCCTATGTTCTTGTTGAAAAGTTTTTTTTTGTCATGAAAAAAACAAAACAGATTTTCTCAACTAAATAAAATCGAAAGCATAATGCTGTCTTAACGAGACGTCTTACATAAAGCCGTCCACGACAATTAGACGCGTCCATCCTCAGGCACAACATAATATCGTGATTATGAAACATCGGCCACGACTTGAGATGAAGTAGATCGACCTACACCCAACTATATATACTGTACTGATATTGTAAGGTTATCAGTTGTATCCACAGCTTCTGGGTCGCAAGTTCATTTTATCAATACAATAAAAAGAATAAACATGAAATTGGTAAGCTTTATTGAGACTATAAAAAAAAAAAACATATTTGACTTTAGCTATTAGTACTCTTTCAAGATGTACTCTAATATCTTGCTCTAATTTCCAAATCAATTCCACAGACATAAGATCGCATTAAATTCACAGATAAAGAAATATAGAGCAGTGTCAAGGAATCTTCTTAGAAAGTACTAAATTAATTTTCACAATTCTACTTTTCAGTTCATCATCCTAGCTGCCGTCACCCTGGCTCAGGCCGCCAAACTGGACAGGATCTACCTCCCACCCAACGCTCAGTCTTCTGCAGGATCTAACTTCCTTGAGACTCCTCGCCAGTCCAACGGATTCCAAGACCAGACCGGCGCTTTCTCCAACAATGGATTCTCCAACCCTAATGCTTACAATCAGAATGATGCTTACTCAGGCTTCGAAGCTCGTCCCGAGCGCGCTCAGGCCGCCTTCGAGAGGAACGCTGCCATCCTTCGTCAGGACAACTCTAACGATGGAGAGACTTACGCGTATGCTTATGAGACTGAGAACGGTATCTACGGCGAGGAGAACGGAGTGGCGACCAATGGAGTTCAGGCTCAGGGCGGATACTCCTACACTGGTGATGATGGCAAGGTCTACTCTGTGAGGTGAGAATCTGTTTTTTATAAATAATGATTCCACATAAGACTTGACATCGTCTCAGAACAATAATGATTTTATGTTATTTTTATTTTCAGATACACAGCTGATGAGAACGGATTCCAGCCCCAAGGTGACCACCTCCCCACATCTCCCCCCATCCCCGAAGAGATCCTGAAGGCTCTGGAACAGAACGCACGTGATGAGGCTGCTGGAATTTTTGATGATGGTAAGCATTCAGACTTTATTCAAGTTATGTGACATTCATGTCAAGTTTAATAAATTATTTCTTTGACTAGACATTATTATAACTGCTTAATAAACTTCATTTCTTTCTGTAGGTTCATACAGCGAAGGTAAATACGACAGCAACAGCCAGCAACAGTACTACAACAACAACGCTCAATCCAACAACTACAACGCTCAATCCAACAACTACAACGCTCAATCTAACTACAACAACGCTGACTCCGTGGTCACCAACAACGCTCTTCTCCGCAACGATGCTGCTGGAAGCGGTAGCTCCGTCGCTGGAGTGCAGAAAGCGTACCTCCCTCCCGTCGCTCAGAGGAGACAACCCTCCTTCAACGCTAGAAACGGCTACCAATATTAGAGACTGCTGATTATTCTTGTTAAACGAATTATTAAATAATTTATTTATAACCAAAACTAATTTCTTTGTTTTACTTGTTGGTGTTATTTTAAGATGTTATTTATTAGGTCATGCCAAAAGATAAACTCCAACTTACTATATTTGTGCAGTAGTAGTAGGTATTTTTGTTTTTCTGAGTTCTAGAGAGGAGACCGCGTTTAGGCAAACGTAGTGTGGGACGCCCGCACGCCAGGTGGAGTAACGACTTGCGAAAGGCGGCTGGCAGAGACTGGATGAGGAGAGTCGATGATCGGGCTCAGTGGCGTTCACTAGGAGAGGCCTACGTCCAACAGTGAACCAATATAGGCTGATCATGATGATGTTTATTTTTATGGAAAATATGAATCTTTGAGTATATATTCAGTATAATTTGGGTGTCATGAGACGTCATCTCGGGAAAGCTGCTAAAGCATACAAAACAATATTGTTGTATTTAAACGACTGTTCTTTCTTTGAAACTCTCTAACGTTATTAAAATCATTCCAAACTTAATTCTATTACAATATAATGGTATATACATACATATATATATATACAAAAACTCACGCCTTCTTTACATGGGGGTAGACAGACACTACAGAACGTCATGTATGGTAAATCTGAAGCTATATTACCGATTTTAATGTTACTCCACGTTTACAAATAAGGGGGTAAAAGAATCATCACAAGGTTCAAAAACTTACTAAGTACCTATGTATAGCAGGAAAACTGCTTTGCTATAGCTGCATTGTTCTATTTTTACGTTGAGCATAGTAAGCTTTTTGGCATTTCTATTTTATAAAATCAAATTATTTTACTTCATATAAACCTACATGGGCACTTATGAAACGTCAGAAGCTAGGTGCACGGTTCCAATTGGTCGTTTCCTATGGAGAAGAGCCGGCCAGAAACTCCACGGTTACTCTTTTATAAATAAGTGGTTTTTACTATGTTTTCAAATTACAGTGTTAATAGGTATGGGAGGACAGTGTAGGCCTGTCAACAAGTAGCAGGTACTCAACCAAATAGAAGAAATAAGTGTGGACAATCGTTGCCCTCGTTTGGGCAACAATGAGACATACTCACGCTATCAATTCAGTCGCGTATGTGCGTCATTTTTTTCATCGCTTTCGATCAGGACGCAGGAGGAGGCAATATAAAATGATGGTGATAATGATGGAGTCTAAAACAATTTGAATTGGTTTTCAAGTTTACTGTTACTGTTGTAGGTGTTCTGAATACATCTCCCTAGATTCTGTAAATAAAATCCAGTTGACTGACACAGTATTGATTCTTTGGTTGTATTTCTGCCAGCCCAATGACGATTACATAGCATTTATCGTTATCATAAAGAACTTTAGTTTATAGATTATTACGATGTCGAATGCTACAGTAGCGGCACACTAGAGATTCGACATACAATCGACATAACAATTGTAGGAATAAAAAACATACCATCCGTTATAGATGACCCTGCCAATTATATGTATAGGTAAAATTCTTGTACCTCCTATAGTCTGTTCCAAAATTATCTGATGGAAGTGTAAACACACTCACTGAAGGGAATTTGTAACACATTCATCTCTATTTAGAAGGTTTCTGTATTAATTTGTTATTGAAAAACAATCGACAAAAATTGAGGTTATAAAATTAACCTCAATTGTGTAATGAAAATCATCTCTAAGGTGATTTCAAATTAGAATTTCGGGTACAAGTTTTCAAATAATCGAATCACAGCACTCAATTTGTAAATTGCGCTACAAATTGGCATTTGTAGGTACGTTTTCTGGTCAATTTGTTATCGTTTATTTGTTAAGAATTAAAATGAACTGTACATTAATAAGAACTTATCCCTAATTAATTAATAAATAAAATCCATTTGTTTACATTTTCATCACATACTTTTAGGACAGACCATACATCTGTCTGATAACTGGTCAAGGTAAACTAACGTTTCCGGCAATTGCGTTCCAGTTATTGACCCATCTGCTTTTTGCGCATCTCACGAAGTTGTAATTAAATAACGTTAGGCAAGGTTGTTCTACTTTGTTCTTTCTTGAGAATACTTTTCATAGCATGTACTGGAGCTCATAACATAAAATTCGCCCTGTATTCCTTAAAGGGGAAGTGAGAGGTATAAAAGTAAGTACACTCACATTTCGCTAGGCATATTTATGTCCTATATAGGGCGAGCATATCAGGTATTAAAAATTACCTAGTACAACCCCGGGCTGCTACTAAGACTTTCCTTATATAAAAAAAACCATTATCACTTCGGCGACCGCGGGGAACCTAAGGCCCCCCAAATCTGCAGTCCAATGAGGAAGTCAATCTTAGGGTTCATATTTCCTAAGGTTCAAAAATATGATTTTAATTAGTAAATAATGATGACACAGTTACAAATAACCCAAAAAAATATACCATCATACCTTTACCTCAAAGTTACTTAGTTTACTTTCCACTGTTGATGTCATGAGGGTGGTTCTTCCTTTTACAACAACAACAAACAATAATCAATTTTTTTTTTTTATCCAGTACTTGTGTAGTATCAGATTTTCAATACCAACTGTATCTCATTACAACTTCCTAACACCAAATCTTTCTTACTACCAGTCTCAATAAAGGTCAGCTACAATTAAACAAGTCAATCCTCGGGCGTAAAATCATATCGTCATTAAGTAATATTGACCACTACTTACGATATAATTGATCGATCTGCACCTCACTATAAATACGTTGATAACACTGTGAGGTTATCAGTTGCGTCCACAGCTTTTGGCTAGCAAGTTCAATCTGTCCTTAAAATATAAGAAACGAAAATGAAATTGGTTAGTTTAAAAAGTGCGTCTTGAATGATTCATTGTTTTGGATAATTTGCTTTTTGAATGAAAGTTCATTGTTCTGAATGAGTAAAACAAATTGCTTAAATAGTTTAAGGAAAAAATGTTCCACTGAATATATTTCTGCTACTTCTAAATATTTTTTAAATGACGAACAGCACAGGCGTTTTAGCAAAATAAAAGTGGTCAACCAACTGCAGTCATAAATTCAGACTTATTTCCGTTTTCAGTTCATTATCTTAGCAACTGTTGCTTTGGCTCAAGCCGCCAAATTGGAAAGGACCTACCTCCCACCCAATGCTCAAGAATCGGCAGGATCTTCCCTTCTCGAGACTCCTCGCGAATCCAACGGATTCAAGGATCAAACCGGTGCTTTCTCCAATGGATTCACCAGCCAAAACGCTTATGCTCAGAACGGAGCTTACTCTGGTTTCGAAGCTCGTCCCGAGCGTACTCAGGCTGCCTTCGAGAGGAACGCTGCCATCCTTCGTCAGGACAACTCCAATGATGGAGAGACTTACGCGTATGCTTATGAGACTGAGAACGGTATCTATGGCGAGGAGAACGGAGTGGCGGCTAATGGAGTCCAGGCTCAGGGCGGGTATTCCTACACTGGTGATGATGGCAAGATCTACTCTGTGAGGTGAGTGTCTATATTTCTTGATACATGGTACTGATGATGATGATGGTACGGTCTCGTGGCTAAATGATAACAGCCGCACGGGTCGATCGAAGGTTAAGCTACGTTTGCCGAGGTCGGTTCATGGATGGGTGACTATCTATCCATTACATAATTATCGAGTCCCCTCCTGCCTCAGACAGAACTTTAAGCCATTGTGCGTTGGTCCAGGCTGTCATTCGTAGATCATTGGCTATCGTTACGGGTAGTTAGACGCCCAAAAGTCTGACAACCAGTCTTATCAAGGGGTACCGCGTTACCCAGTAACTGGTTTGTGGAGGTCAGATAGGCAGTCGCTCCATGTAAAATACTGATATTCAGCTGCATCCGGTTAGACTGGAAGCCGACGCCTACATAGTTGGGAAAAGGCTAGGCAAAGTAATTGACGTGGTACTGATAATTTTGGTATCTGGTCATATCGATAATATTGTTATCATTTATATTTTCAGGTACACAGCTGATGAGAACGGTTTCCAGCCTCAAGGCGACCACCTCCCCACTCCTCCCCCCATCCCCGAGGAGATCCTGAAGGCTCTGGAGCAGAACGCTCGTGATGAGGCTGCTGGCATCTTTGATGATGGTAAGCAAAAATTACAACTTTTGATCGAAAGAATGAAGATGAAGGCGTTGGAAAGATATATATGTCACCCACAATACTTATCTTAATTTTTCTGTTCTGTAGGATTTTACAACGAAGGCAAATATGACAGCAACAGTCAACAACAGTTCTACAACAACGCTCAGGGCAATAACTACAACAACGCTGACTCTGTTGTTACCAACAACGGTTTCTTCCGCAACGACGCTGCTGGAAGCGGTAGCTCTGTGGCTGGAGTCCAGAAAGCGTACCTCCCTCCTGTCGTCGCTCAACGCAACGACGCTTCTAGAAGCAGCAGCTCTATCGCTGGGGTCCAGAAAGCATACCTCCCACCTTTTGCTCAGGGCACCAACCAGAGGAGCGCAGTGAGAAAACCCGCCTTCAACAGAAACGCTCTTCACCGTAACGACGCTATTGGAAGCGGCAGCTCCATCGCTGGGGTGCAAAAAGCGTACCTCCCTCCTTTCGCTCAGAGGAGACAATCCTCTTTCAACACTAGGAACGGCTACCAATATTAGAGACTGTTGAGTATTTTTGTTAGCACGACTTATTAAATAATATATTTATAACCAAAATTAATATGTTCTTTGTTTTATTTGGTGATTGATTCGATTTTGCCATGTAACTAACCTATATTTCATTTAAAAAAAAACAAATACAGTGATAAAAAAATCCAGCATTACAGTCTTGAACAGGGCGAACCGATAACTAATAAAAAAAAAACGGTAAAAGAAAAGATAAAGATTTGCGAAACGGAAAATTAAACAGACCTCTCAATCCTAATAAACTGACTGAAGCCCTGTTTGAGGAACGGTAGAAATAATAATAATCGTTTATTGGGAATAAAAAACAAATGCATTCAAACAATGTTAAACAATGATAACTGCAATAGTTAAAACTATGGCGCAGCTAGCAACGCCCGATGCCTAGTGAGAGGGTAGGTTGTTCCAAGACTAATACTTAACCAAGGGATTTTAACAAATATTTAAAGAAAAGAATATTAAATACATTTTGAGGTAAGTGCTTTGTGTGTGAGTACCTAATGTTCCACAAATATAAATTAGCTTAAAATACTTACGCAAGCGGTATACAATCTTGAGTAGAAATTGAATAATGAAAACAATGAAATTGGTCTGAATTGTGCAGTTCTCATTAGTAACTAATCAGTTTTCCTGAATCCAGACTTACACACCGAGGTCTGCCCTGCTTGGGCGGAGCAACGCCGTGTCCTCGTGGCGGCGATTGGCGGCGGCGATCTCTCGCTTCCAGCCCTGGTTCAGGCCATGGTACGGAGCGAGAGGGAATGGGAAGCAGTCACCTCCTTCTGCGAAGCAGTAATGCTCGCGAAGGAGGAGGCGGAGCGCGTGAGGTTTAGGCAATCGTTGCGCCCTCACCCCCCTAGTCGCCGCAGGAGGAGACACCCTGGGCATCGGGAGTGGATTGCCGACTCCCAGCCACCGTAGGCGCGGGCTTAAGGACGGCGAGCAATGGGCAGCTCACCGTTCGGTAAGGACCAAGCCCGGGTCGATGGCGCGTCGTGTTTCACGCGTGCCACAAAGAGATGTCAGCATCATGGACGGGGTCCGATAGGGCCGATGCCTGCCGGGGTCGCGGATTATTCGAAAGAGTTACCGGGGCCCTAGCGAACAGGTAATTGAAGGAACATGGGTGAGTTTTAGTCAGTAAGAGTCTGACACGCCCTTCCGCTCCGCCCAGAGTGGGAGAGGTCATTTGATGATTTCCCAAACAAAAAAAAAACAAAAAAATGCTTACACACCGGGCCAGCGTACATTTTTGCAGAAAACGAATCCTTTAGTTGTTTGAGTTTGGGTTTCGTCGGATAGTGTCGGGACGAAATCGTTGAAGCAAAATTTATAGCAATCAAAGGAATTTGCTCCATTATTTCATTGAATGTGCTTTCTTCGTATACTTAAAAATGTTATCCTTGAATGTCGCAAAAAGTATTAGTAGCGATAATTTTGGACTCATAATTGTGTCTATTTAACTTAGAAAATATTTTAGTATAACTTACCTTAAGTCCACCTATTTCCATAACGAACGTTATGGGATATTACCGAAAATTATATGAAATTAGTGGATTGCAGTTTGTTGGTGAACTTTTTTGCAATTTATTGGTTTGGTGGATGTCGTTGTGACTGCTAACTCCTTGAATTGTTTGTCATATTTACGTTGTAATAGAGAAAACAGAGCTTTAAAATGTTGTGCCTTATACATGGCAATAAACTCATCCCTTATCAAATGAAACTTAAGTATCATTGTTGATTATGCGTAAAACTGTTTAGGTAAGTTTTTATTTAAAGTTTTACTTACCATGAGTGTGTAAGATTTAAAGTTTTTAGGTTATAAGAGTGACTCAAAGTTTAATCTCAGTGGAAATCTGCCTGTTTTTTACTAACGAAGTTTACTAGTATCGCATGCATCGTTTCCACATTCAACTCCAAACATTATTACGAGATATATCAAATGGTAGTGCAAGCTACAATAGCGGCATACTTTGGATTCGCCATACTATCGACATAACCATTTATTTATTTATTGATTTAGGATCTATAACAAAAGATGTACACAATACATGACACATAAAGAAAGGGCAACATCAGGTATTAAGCAGGTGTACTCCTTCACTTATAGGAGACCACAGCATGCACAATAAAGTTAACGACTAAGCTAACAAAGTTAAAATTAAAGTTCAAGGGTTACAAGCATACCATCCGTTAACGATGAACTTGCCAATCCGGAGTGCTATACACATGTTCGGCTAGACATGATACTGCACAGCCGGGCGGCAAAATCGAATATATGTGGATTATATTCGGAAAAAAGCCACTCGGATTAGCAAAACTTCGGCTGAGCCAACCATGATTACACGTATGTAGATGCCGAATGAAGTTTTCAAATTGGCACGAAAGTCAAAGTCAAAGTCAAATCATTTATTTGAAATAGGCACATAATAGGCATTTCTGAACGTCAAAATTTACAAAAAAATAGAATTGATTCTAGTTGCCCCTTCCAAAAGATAGTTTCGTATGGAGAAGAATGCGCAAGAAACTCCACCGTTACTCATTTAAAATGTTTTACAATATGATGATTATATCCCGCAATGTTTGAAGACTAAGGTCTTCAACCAGTGCGTCCTGCCCGTTATGACATACGGTGCTGAGACGTGGACACTGACAGTCGGGCTGGTTCACAAATTTAAGGTCGCTCAGCGCGCTATGGAGCGGGCTATACTCGGGGTTTCTATGAAGGATAAAATCAGAAACAAAGTTATCCGGAAAAGAACCGGAGTTACCGACATAGCTTGCAGAGCAAGCAAGCTGAAGTGGCAGTGGGCTGGCCATGTTTGTCGGAGGACCGATGGCCGGTGGAGCAGACGAGTCCTGGAGTAGCGACCGCGTATCAGCAAGCGTAGTGTGGGACGCCCCCCAGCTAGATGGACCGACGACCTCAAAAAAGTGGCTGGGACAGACTGGATGCGGAAGACGGAGGACAGGGTGTTGTGGCGCAGCATGGGAGAGGCCTATGTCCAGCAGTGGACTGCGATAGGCTGAGTTGATTGATTGATTGATTAATTATATAATTATATGTGAAGACGATTATATGCACCTAGAATAAAATTGAAAACGATTGAAAACGAGCCGAATGAAAGTCGAATATGTATAGAAGTTGCTTCGGATCGGCTTTTTATTTTAACAAATATTGCCGAATCGAATATACCAGCCCCAAATTGGTCGGTGCTCCCTTACAAAGGTAAAATACTTGAACCTGTGATAACAGTTGGTCAAAGTGAACTGACGTTGCTGGCAATTTCGTTCCAGATTGACTTATCTGCTTTTTGCGCATCTCACGGAATCGTAAAGCAGTCTACATACCAAGCCGGCCGACCCGTTTTATTTCAAAAGAATCATGTCGACGACTAAGTCGACGACTCCATGTCGGCGGGTCGGCGGGTTTGGTGTGTAGACTGCTTAATGAAATAATATTGGTCAAGGTTGATTTCATGTTGATTTACTTTGTTGACCTATATTTTTTTCTTGAGAGGGCCTATTTTTTTTCTTCATAGAATATATCCACTGAAGTAATAAGCGCTCACATTTTACTAGTTAAATACAGGGTTATTGGTAATATGTCGGCAATTCATTAAGGAGATGTAGGGGAGGTCATTTGCAACCAAATTACCACTTATGACACGTACGCAATTTTTTTTGCCGGTATACAACTTTAAAAATATATTAAAAAAGCCAATTCATGTTTTTTTTAAACTGTTGCTGCTTCTACTTCAATATAATCAACCATAAAATGATAATTATCTTAAATAGTTTTTAAATCAGAGAATTTTGAGCAGGATTTTTTGACTAAAATGGTCGATTTTTGCAAAAAAAACATGGATGTACTTTTTCGGCAGAACATACCAAAAATATGTAAAACTTCTCTGCTATCCAACGAGATACAATAAGATACCAGACACTTACCTTACAAAAATATAAAATGTAAAATTACACGAAAATGGTTGAGATTTGCATAGGGCTCATAAGGGGTAATTTAGTTGGAAATTACCCCTCCTACATCCCCTTAATGGATTGCCGAAATATTACTAACTAGCTGCTGCCCGCGGCTTCGCTCGCGTGGACGTCGGAAATTATCCTACAGGAACGTGCTACGGGGATATACTACTACTAGTAGCCTATGTTACTCCTTATAACGTCAGCTATTTGCCAGTGAAAGTCCCGTCAAAATCGGTCCAGCCGTTTCGAAGATTATCCGGAACAAACAAACAGACAGACAGACAAAAATTAAAAAAAAAATGTTGTTTCGTGTGTATGTACCGTGTATACAGCCATATGCATTTAGTAAACAGCTGTTATTTTAATATTACAAACAGACACTCCAATTTTATTTATCTGTATAGATGTATAGATAAACCAGTATAAGTCCTGTGTAATAGTGCCAACCCAAGACCCGTAAATTCAGCAGTCACGCTTAAAAACACTAAAGACCAATGAGGAAGACATTGTTTGGTTTCGTATTTACTGAATAATTCAAAAGTAAAATAATATCAGTACGTATATTTAAGAAGTTAGAAAGAGCGTAGTATTCTAAGCTCTTTTCAATTTCTCTTCTATTTTGTAGCACTCTTTTCAGAGGGGTCGTGGTCTTCATGTAGTTTCTTGTCCAGGGGCTGATGTGATTCGTGTCTCGATTTTTCGTCATCTACTCCGATTTATTTGTATAAAATTTTTGGTCTTTTCAACTTATGACATAGGTAGGTAATTATACATACATACATGCATAAACTCACGCCTTCTTCCCACGGGGGTAGGCAGAAACTACAGAATGCCACCTGCTACGATCCTTACTACGCACCAGACCTTTCCGAAGAACATCACCAAAAAGGTCACTATATGTCCTCTTAGGGCGTCCCCTCCTGGCGTTTCCACTCACATCTGCCTTGTAAATACCTTTTGTTAGTCACCTTTCATTCATCCCCTCAACATGGCCAAACTATTTATGAATACTCTTTTCACAGGGTTTATTCTTCTTTCATGTTTATTTTGCCACACCCAATACTCACATAAGCGTAGGCAACAGCACCCCAGTTCAGTAGGTAATTATACATATATAACCTAAATAAAATAGAAAACATACAGCTACATTCCATGACCTCAAGTTAGGTACAACATACCTTTACATTACTTACTTTACTTTCCACTATTGAAATCTTTCAGTATGATCTTACTTTTAGATTCATCCCTCTAGAAGAGCCTTCTGTCTTTAATTCAAACTTCAATCAAAAGTGCTGTCTGATCTCTGGTCCTTAAGGGGGCACAAGATGTTCAGTACTAACTGTATCTCATTACACCTTCCTAATACCAACACTTTCATACCGCTCAGCCTCATCAAAGGTCATCAACAATTTAACAAGTAATCCTCGGGCGTAACATCATACAGTCATTAAGAAACATTGAACACTACTTATGATATAATTGATCGATCAGCACCTCACTATAAATACTGTGATAACATTGTGAGGTTATCAGTTAGATCCACAGCTTCTTGGTAGCAAGTTCATCTGTTCATAAAATAGAAGAAACGAAAATGAAATTGGTAAGTTTAACAAGTGCTTTTAGAATTTAACACTACAATCGTGACAAAATGTTTAAATAATTAAAAGAGGAATTGGAGAAAAGTAGGTCACCTATTCCTGAATATCTATTCTGCTATAAGTCATTTCTACCATGACAAATACTGCAGCAGTATTATCAGAACAATACTAATTTCCGTTTTCAGTTCATCGTCTTAGCTGCCGTCACTCTGGCTCATGCCGCCAAACTGGACAGGACCTACCTCCCACCCAATGCTCAAGACTCGGCAGGATCTTCCCTTCTCGAGACTCCTCGCGAATCCAACGGATTCAAGGATCAAACCGGTGCTTTCTCCAATGGATTCTCCAGCCAAAACGCTTATGACCAGAACGGAGCTTACTCAGGTTTCGAAACTCGTCCCGAGCGCGCTCAGGCTGCCTTTGAGAGGAACGCTGCCATCCTTCGTCAGGATAACTCCAATGATGGAGAGACTTACGCGTATGCTTATGAGACTGAGAACGGTATCTACGGTGAGGAGAACGGAGTGGCGACCAATGGAGTCCAGGCTCAGGGCGGGTATTCCTATACTGGTGATGATGGCAAGATCTACTCTGTGAGGTAAGAGACTATATTATAAACAATGATTCCACTTTTAACTTAATATCAAGTCAGAACAATAAAGATCTTCTTTAATTTTTATTTTCAGGTACACAGCTGATGAGAACGGTTTCCAGCCTGAAGGTGACCACCTCCCCACTCCTCCTTCCATCCCCGAAGAGATCCTGAAGGCTCTGGAGCAGAACGCTCGTGATGAGGCTGCTGGTATCTTTGATGATGGTAAGCATTTGGAGTTAGATACAAAAAAATAAAAATAACGGTTTTATTTTAGGGGGCATGTTTGACATTAGACATATCAGAATATTGTTATTAAACATGCTTCCATATCAGCATCAGCTGTATTTTAAATAAAAAATATACTCAAAAATTATGTGCTAAAGCTACAATTATTTCAATTAAATTACATCATTTTTTTTGGTTATCAGGATCTTACAACGAAGGCAAATATGACAACAACGCCCAACAACAACAGCAGCACTACAGTAACAACGCTTACTCCCGCAACGACGCTGCTGGAAGCGGCAGCTCCATCGCTGGTGTCCAGAAAGCATACCTTCCTCCCGTCGCTCAGAGACAACCCAACTTCAAAACCAACGCTCTTCCCCCCAATGACGCTGCTGGAAGCGGCAGCTCCATCGCTGGAGTGCAGAAAGCGTACCTCCCTCCCGTCGCTCAGAGGAGACAACCCTCCTTCAACGCTAGAAACGGCTACCAATATTAGAGACTGTTGATATATTTTGTTAAAGCGACTTATTAAATACTGTATTTATAACCATAAATAATTGCTTTGTTTACTTGTTGATGTTACCAACCTAATTTTAAGATCTAGGTACAATATTAACTAACTACTTTATAGTAGTTACAACAGAATGCAGATCACTTCATCAATCAATGGATTAAGCTTCCGCCTGATGAATGACAGTCACTTAAGTATTATAAATTGATATCGATGACAAGCGCGAAAATAATCTTTCTATTTTCATTTAATGAAATCAATTTGATGGAAGGATGGATGAGGACATGACGGCATTGAAATAAGCAATTAAAATATACATACATACACCAACCCATACCATCTTCCCATGGGGTTAAGCAGAAACCACAGAACGCTGTTATAATATGTAAATGTATTACTGTCTTATACAAATAATTCTTCTGTGCGTCTGTATGTCACTGAACTCCTCCTAAACGGCTGGACCAATTTTGTTTTTTTTAATGTGTTTGAGGGGGTCATTGAATGGTTTAGATTTACAATTGGACCCGGTAAGTGGCGCTGTGATCGAGTTCTAGGAAACAGGATAACGTGTGTCCAGTCAGCTAGTAATAATTATATCAGATTGATTCAGGGTACTAACGGTGCCAGTGTTTTGAATTTTGTTTGAGAAACCGAATCCTTTTAATGAGTTTGGCTATAAGCAGCAAGTGCTTGTACCTAATCAAAGGACTTCATTCTGATGACCAATTCGCGAGAAGCTTTTGTTCAGTTCAGAAAAGGGTTAAAAATACAATCTTTTTTCTAATTTATTGATGTATAAACATCTTAGCGTTCGGTCTACGGTAGGGGCTAGCTGGGACTTCGAGCGTCAGACGCGTAAGCGTAAGACTTCGAGCGTCAGATGACGTCAGCGTAAGACCCGTGTCTATATGAGCGCGTGAACCAAACTGATGCGAGCTCACATGTTTACACATCAATTTTCGTGAGTGCCAAACCAACTCACACCGATTTTTTTAAATAATAGCATCATTATAAAATATTATCTGCTGTAGGTATCAAAAATGACGTACTTTAACGAGTTGAAAAATATGTTATACATGTAACCTAAAATCCATGATGCATCTACTTATCAAATCAAATCAAAATATTTTATTTCACATAAACCAACATGGGCACTTATGAACCGTCAGAAGCTAGGTGCACGGTTTCAATTGGTTGTTTCCTATGGAGAAGAGCCGGCAAGAAACTCCACGGTTACTCTTTTAAAAATAAGGGGCTTTTACAATGTTTGAAATTACAGTGTTGATAGATATGGGAGAACAGTGTAGGCCTGTCAACAAGTAACAGGTACTCGACAAAATATAAAAACGTCTACAAATCTACAGTCCACAAGTTAGGCCTACAACGTTCTCACATTCACAAAATATAGAAGAATCTATATAAAAATAAAAGCCTATTTAAACCAAATGACATGATTGCCTTTACAACTGTAACAAATCTGAATTAAAACCCTGTCTTGAAAAGCCATAAGTAAAGAGTTGAAATAAGAATTAGAGGTATACGAGTATAATGTCAAATAATGAGAAGATCGTGTCAAAGAAGAAAGTTAAAAAAAACACTTTTTTTTATATAAACTTCGTAATTTGGGAGCATTTAATAGACATTTAAATAGTGATGCCTTTAATAAGGTACCCGGGAAGCCACATGTGCAGAAGGAATTATTGCCAAACTTCCTTGTCTTCAACGTAGTAGTTAATGTTATAATAAGCATTTTCGATAAGGATACGTTTGATGTGGGTTTTGAACTTTCCATCGTTAAGTTTTGTAACTGACTTTGGCAACTTGTTATAAAAGCGGATACTGTTTATAAGAAATGACTTGCTTGTTTTAGTTAATCTTAATTTAGGTACGAGTATTACAATTTCATTTTTGCTACGTGTATTTATATAATGGAAATCGCTTCTTATTTTGAAAATTCCTGAGTTTTAATACTCCTACTTATAAAAACACAACCTAGATACTGTTTAAGATTTTAGAAATAACTGGTTGTTGTTAGAAAACATTTTATGTCCACTATTGAGCCAGGACTTTTTGCCTGCTTCAATCGGAATGAGATATTGTTAAAACAACAGCTTTTGGGAAAAATGCTGGATGATTGCTAGTGTTTGGTAAAATCCGCGTCAGACAAACAGTTTAAGGCTACCGCAGATAGGTGCGACGCAACAGTACGGCGCAATTATAGGAGAACAATAATCCATGAAGTTTTCATAGAAATTATTCTACTAGTTGCACGTCGCGCTCTCGCGTCGCGGCAGTCTGCGGGAGCCTTTAGGCTTCTTAGTCATTTCACAGAATTCAATAATACCTACGCAAAGGAGTATGGAATATTGTGCATCACTAATGCTCATTGCTTTTAAGTTTTGCTTATCAAGATACGCCTTTGGAGATTTCTTAATTTTTTTATACATTTGATATTTTTGTAGGATTTTTGCACGCCCTATGATGATAACATTACATACATCGTTATTATAATAAATTACCTTAGTTTATTTATACATAGATTATTACGAAATTGAAGGCCAGTGCAACCTACAGTAGCAGCACACTTGGGATTCACCATAATATCCGGAGACACCCTAGGCTTCGGGAATCGATAGCCGATTCCCGGCCACCGTAGGCGTGGGCTAGCGGATGGCGAGCAATGGGTAGCTCACCGTCCGGTTAGGACCAGGTCCGGTTCGATGGCGCGTTGTGTTCCACGCGTGCCTTAAAGAGATGTCAGCACCATTGACGGGGTCCGATAGGGCCGATTCCTGCCAGGGTCGCCGATTGTTCGAAAGAATTACCGTGGCCCTGGTGCACAGGCAACTGAAGGAATACGGGTGGGTTTTAGTCAGTAGAAGTCTGACACGCCCTCCCGCTCCGCCCAGAGCGGGAGAAGTTATTTGGTTCTCACACAAAAAAAAAACCCGATGTTGTGGGCAGCACTAGGTAAAATACTTGGTACCTCTGATAACAGCTGGTCAAGGTGAACAGACGTTTCCAGCGTTGTTTTCCGGTTATTGACCCATCTGTTTTTTGCACATCTCACGAAAAAATATTGGTCAAGGTTGAGTTTATATTGTTTTATTTGTTGACCTATTTTCTTTCCGGAGATAGCTTTTTCATAGAATGTACCTGAGATTCGTAATATAATATTGGCCCTGTGGTAGGCAGAGGTTTATACTACACTCACAGTTCGCTGGTTATATCTAATTCCTATGTATGTAATAAGAGCGAGCCTATTACCTAGCAAAAGTCTGGGTTGCGACTAAGCTTTTTCTAATGAAAAAAAAAAGCCGACTGCCACTTTCCTCAACCCGGAGAACCCAACACTCCTAAATTTAGCAGTCATGCTTGAAATCACTGGACCAATGAGGCCGTCAGTCTTTAGTTTCGTATTTCCTTAATGATTCAAACGTTTTATAATATTAGTGAATGGTATTCTTAGTTATTATGAAGTTAGTTCATAACAACTTATTACACAGTTATGAATGACCAAAAGAAAATATACCAACATACCTTATGTTGGTATATTTCATATTTTCTTTTTAACTCAAAGTTACTTAGTTTATTTTCCACTGTTGAAATCTTTGAGCGTTGATCTTACTTTTAGATTCATCTAGGGTGTTATCTTTAGCGTAGTTTCTTTCAGAGGTTTGTAGTACCTTTAATTCTGCATTGCCAAAATTACACTGTAATCAAAAGTACTGTCTGATCTCTACTACCTAAGGAGAAGGATTTAAAAACCAATTGTATTTCATTATATCTTCCTAACACTAATACTTTCTTACCAACTAATCTCATCAAAGGTCACCTACAATTAAGCAAGTCATACTTCAAGCGTACCATCATATCGTCGTTAAGAAACATTGACCACTACTTACGATATAATTGATCGATCTGCACCTCACTATAAATACTGTGATAACATTGTGAGGTTATCAGTTAGATCCACACCTTCTAGGTAGCAAGTTCAATCTGATCATAACACGCAAGAAACCAAAATGAAATTGGTAAGTTTAAAGTGCTTCTTGAATTTTAACACTTCATTGTTCTGAGTGACTAAAACAAAAACTTTTTATGAGTAAAGAAAAATAATACCAGGAAAGTGGGTCACTTATCCTTGAATATATGTATTAAAAAACCTTTTTCCCCGACCTAATATTCTGTTATGAATAATTTTGAACATGACGAACACTGCAAGGTTTTTCAGAACAAAAAAAATGTCAACCAACGACAGTCTTAATTTATGACTGAAATTAATAATATCACAAATTTACCGTTTCAGTTCATCATTTTAGCAGCTGTAGCTTTGGTTCAGGCCGCCAAACTGGACAGGACCTACCTACCATCCAATGCTCAAGACTCTGCAGGATCTTCTTTCCTCGAGACTCCTCGCGAATCCAACGGATTCAAGGATCAAACCGGAGCCTTCTCCAATGGATTCACCAGCCAAAACGCTTATGACCAGAGCGGAGCTTACTCAGGCTTCGAAGCTCGTCCCGAGCGCGCTCAGGCTGCCTTTGAGAGGAACGCTGCCATCCTGCGTCAGGACAACTCCAATGATGGAGAGACTTACGCGTATGCTTATGAGACTGAGAACGGTATCTACGGCGAGGAGAACGGAGTGGCGACCAATGGAGTACAGGCTCAGGGCGGGTATTCCTACACTGGTGATGATGGCAAGGTCTACTCTGTGAGGTAAGAGACTGTTTTTATAAATAATGATTCCACTTATAACTGGACATCATGTCAGAACAATAATGATTTTATGTTATTTTTATTTTCAGGTACACAGCTGATGAGAACGGATTCCAGCCCCAAGGTGACCACCTCCCCACGTCTCCCCCCATCCCCGAAGAAATCCTGAAGTCTCTAGAGCAGAACGCGCGTGATGAGGCTTCTGGTATCTTTGATGATGGTAAGCATTTGGACTTAGATACAAAAAAATATGTTTTTTGGGGGCGTGTTTGACATTATTATTTTAAAACTCAAAATCATTATAGTGCAAACAATACAACTTTCGACACAGACGATGATGATGAAGGCCGTGGTTGAAACTGGTAACAAGTCACAATTCATAGTTTTTTTATTGTTTCTGTTCTGCAGGATCTTACAACGAAGGCAATTACGACAGCAACGCCCAGCAACAATACTACAACAAGAACAACGCTCAATCCAACAACTACAACAATGATTTCTCCCACAACGACGCTGCTGGAAGCGGTAGCTCTGCAGCTGGAGTTCAGAAAGCGTACCTCCCACCTTTCGCTCAGCGCACCGACCAGAGGAGTGCAGTTAAACAACCCGCCTTCAACAACAATGCTCTTCCCCGCAACGACGCTGCTGGAAGCAGTAGCTCTGTGGCGGGAGTCCAGAAAGCGTACCTCCCTCCCGTCGTCGCTCAACGCAACGACGCTATTGGAAGCGGCAGCTCCATTGCTGGAGTCCAAAAAGCGTACCTCCCTCCCGTCGCTCAGAGGAGACAATCCTCCTTCAACGCTAGAGACGGCTACCGTTATTAGAGACTGATTTTAGAAGAGTGAATTATATTGAATAACATATTTAATTGAACACTACACATTTTTTTTTTAAAGTACAGGGTCTTCATCAAGCTATACGAGTAAAATAATAGTGTAGTAATAATTCACTGATGGTGAAATATGCGTTAAGTGACCCAACTGTTCCATTATTCCTATTATGTTATGTAGTTGGATAATCATCTCAAGAATTGTTTCAAGACATGTTAGTAATGTCCAAAACAAATTGATCTTATAAATCACGCTGTTTGACATTGTATCTTGAATGCGAAATCTGATGAATTATTACGAAAGAAGTACTGCTAGTTTGTTTAATAATACAGAGAAATAATTATATAGTTGGATGTCATTGATAACAAGATGATTGAATAAAAAACTGAAAGAGAATGTAGGTATTGCTAGCATATGGCTTACTGATATAATATACGATCCTCTGCCTGTAACAGCCTCAATACCTCGTTAATCAGGCTACCGTGGACATTGCCCTACTTGATATCGTATCGCGCAAATCCCAGAGACAAAATTGAGAATTATTATGGGCCTGTAACTTCGTTGAAAAAAAAGTACTGCCTGCTTTTAACACTTCATCACTTTTAGACTTAGTCATATAAAACTTGGTTCCTTGTCCATGATGGAGTGACCTTTATTACATGTATATCAGTTTTTTCCGACGCATCTTTTTTAACCCACGAAACATTGAGAATGTTCTCAAGTCGACGTGCTATATTTTATGTACGTAATAGTACGATCACGCATAACTTCTTACAGAGTATTCCGATTTTGACGATAATTTTTTTACTCCGAACTAAAAGGTTCTAAGTTATATGGTCAAGGAGTTCATAGGTCTACTGTACCTAATGCTGCCAGGTGGTCGAAGGTGGTGATGCTTTTCTAGACGAACTGTTTCATAAGCAGCTTTACCTTGCAAATTACTTTTAGATAAGATTGGTACGACACGTCTTGTGTAGCAATTGAAGTTACGTTTAAAAAATTTAATTGGATTTTAAGACGGCTATATTGCATAAAGTGATGAGTAGCCTACTGTCTAGATCAGTCTATATCAGTTTACTTGTGTAATATTTATAAGTAGATCACACATTAATGCCATGTCTTACATAATTTGGCTCCTTTTTATGGTATTTCCTAACAAACACAAATCATATGAAATCATATATTATGGGGAATTTGGCCTCTATAACCAATGAATTTATGCTTACGATAAAAAAATAAAAAAATTGTTGGTTTTACTGACAAACGATTCGGCAATAATATTAGTTCGATCTTCACGTAATCGCATATTTTTTTATTTGAGATGGGATTTGCTCTTGACTCTAGTCTAGGTCAGAGATGACAGAGACAAAGTCGACGATGGAGTGAGCTTACCCAGAAGAAGCCTGTTCACTCTCACTTTGAAGAGATTCGGGTTGTATGCGGTCGGAAACACACACGCAGGTAGAGAGTTCCACTCTTTTGCTGTGCGCATTATAAAGGACATTTGGAAGCGCTTAGTGCAAATTGGTGGAATAGGAACTATGTATGGACGGTAATTTGCAGTGCGTCTAGATGTCCGATGGTAGAAAGGAGCCGGTGGAATGAGGTCGTGGAGTTCTTGTGGAATCATTGTTGAGAACTCACTGCCAGCTCGAGCCTTAGCAGAAAGGGTTACCAGAGGGCCTAGACAAAGTGATATTCTATCAGCAATAACAATGCCGGATACATCAAAAACGTTTTGGATTGAGAGCAGTGGAGGCTCAGTGGTAACTGCCGCGACTTATGAGTTGTAGGTCGTAGGTTCGAACCTAGACAGGCGCTTTACTTTGTGTAAATTATTTCATCACCACTGAAAACGGTGAATGAAAACATCGTGAGGAAACCGGTAGATCCTAGAACCAAAAATTCGAAGACCCGTGATATCTACTAACCCGCACTGGGCCCGCGTGGTGGATTACGGTCAACGCCCTCTTACCGAAAGAAGGCCTGTGTCCCAGCAGTGGGAACATTATAGGCTGATTATGTTATGTATTCGAATTATGTAAGCTAACGAAAACCTAATATCAATACTGTTGAACGTCGGTGTAGAAATACGAAGCCATTTGAAAGTGATTGCCACTTGTATACGCTAAGAATACCTACAATACTATCACAGCTGCGGGGAGAAGCCCAACCCAATACCCTTTCCATGTCTTTCTTAAGGATTTCATAAGATTTGCGATGAAAACAGCAACAATGACTGTCGTAGAAATAAAAGGCGTTACCGCATTGGTTGTTACACCGAATCTTTACATCAAACATCAATCCCTCATTTCCTTCAAATGGCTCAATATATTATGAATCCAATTACTAACGAACAATTTGTATTTATTTATCCCACGATAAGCGTGGGATGGGAATGATTACAATTTTCTATAAACTTTATCTGGTGCACTTTCAGATCTTTAACGTATTTACAGCGTGATAAGTATTACTACATTTTGATAAAATATTTAATTTGTGCACGTTGACAGCTTGGATGGCGCGTACCTTTTGTGTTTCGCGTAATAGCAGTGGCGATAACTTTCAGTTAAAGTTAAGCTGAATCTTATCGTTCTTTTTAAACGATTGATGGATGGAAATGATGAAAAAAGCAATGGACGATGTATATAGTCTTGCTAGCTTTATAAACTTAGGCCTTCATTTCGAGAGAAAAGATTGATAGATTTAAATTAATCTACTTACAAAGTAAATTAGCGAATTTCTCCTACTTTGTGGTCTGATAAATGCAAATGAAAAAGTAGGTGGTTATAAATATATTTATTTACAATTCAATTAACATTTCAGTCTCTAATATCGGTAGCCATCCCTTGCGTTAAAGGAGGGTTGTCTCCTCTGAGCGACGGGAGGGAGGTACGCTTTCTGGACCTCGGCGACGGAGCTACCGCTTCCAGTAGCGTCGTTGCGGGCGAAAGCGTTATTGTTGAAGGCGGGTCGCTTGGCAACACCCTGGTTGTTGCGCTGAGCGAAGGGAGGTAGGTACGCTTTCTGGATATCAGCGATGGAGCTACCGCTCTGAGCGTTGTTGTTGTAGTACTGTTGTTGGTTATTAGCGGCTTCACGGTAGATTCCTAGATAAAAACAAATTATGTGTTGTAAAATGTTGATAAAATCTTAGAATTTAAATAAGTGTTGTATTACCGTTCATTAGAATTCAATGTTAATTAATTTGGTTATAGTGTAGAGAGTGATAAGTGGATTCACTTATTAATAATTGATTGAAAATTACCAACGCTATAAAATATTGGTCTTGCATATTGGCTAACAGCACACTATATTTATTTGAGTATAAATCAGTCTTTATACATAATTATCTTTAATTGAAATTACTTAAGTGTTTTCATAATATGACAATCTCAAATGTTGAATTATGCTTACCATCATCAAAGATGCCAGCAGCTTCGTCACGAGCGTTCTGCTCCAGAGCCTTCAGGATCTCTTCGGGGACTGGAGGAGGTGTGGGAAGATGGTCGCCTTGGGGCTGGAAACCGTTCTCGTCAGCTGTGTACCTGTTAATAAAAAAACAAGATGCTATGAGTTCCTGAGTAACAAAATTTAATGGTATAAGTAAGTATAATTATGCGAATTAAAATAGAATCTCACCTCACAGAGTAGATCTTGCCATCATCACCAGTATAGGAATACCCGCCCTGAGCCTGGACTCCATTGGTCGCCACTCCGTTCTCCTCACCGTAGATACCGTTCTCAGTCTCATAAGCATACGCGTACGTCTCTCCATCATTGGAGTTGTCCTGACGAAGGATGGCAGCGTTCCTCTCGGAAGCGGCCTGAGCGCGTTCGGGACGAGCTTCGAAGCCTGAGTAAGCTCCGTTCTGGGCATAAGCGTTTTGGCTGGAGAATCCATTGTTGGAGTAAGCACTGGTTTGCTCGTTGAATCCGTTGGGCTGGCGAGGAGTCTGGAGGAAACTAGATCCTGCAGAGGATTGAGCGTTGGGCGGCAGGTAGGTCCTGTCAAGTTTCCCGGCCTGAGCCAGAGTGACGGCTGCTAAGACGATGAACTGGAAAATAGAAATACATTAAAGTTTAGCAAAGCATTTATTTTATGTCTGAAAAATAATACTCATTAGTTACTTTGCTGGGTCAAATAATTTAGACTCAATGAATTAATGAGCGTTTTTTTTTCGTTGTCACGTTTGTATGGTTTGACGAGATTTCACTATTTCCTTTATTTAATTTGCCTCTGAAAAAACCACAAGTACTTCCAGACACTATTTATTTGGTTTTATTTATATATTATTTCATTACTGTCAACCAAAGCTGTCAATAAACCCCAGTAGCTTACCAATTTCATTTTTGTTTGTTGTATTGAACTTGCTACCTAGAAGCTGTGGACGCAACTGATAACGTTACCGTATCTGTACAGTATATATACTTAGGTGTAGGTCGATCTGTTTCATAGTAAGTAGCATTCAATGTTTCATAATCAACATTCGGGGATGGACTAGTCTAATTGTAGATGACCTTAGTGAAGTCAGTTGAGATAGTTTTGATATTAGGAGGCGTAATGATGACATTAAACTGTATTAATCTATGTAGTTTCCTTGTAGGTTACGGAGGTCAGAATACGTCAAAAGATAATTAAAAGCGTCAATTATGATGAACTGGGCGCGCCCTCTCGCTATTATCTAAATCAATAACATAGTTTTAGAAATCTGAATTATGTACTCCTAGCTTTTGCCCACGGCTTCGCCCGCGTGGAGGTCTTAAAAATTCCTGGAAATCCTTCTTCAATAAAAATAAATAACTTACCTATGTACCACTTTCATTGTGTTCGGTCAAATTTTGATGGAGTTATCATGATTCGAAAGAGACGTAGCGCCATCTAGCGTCCTAAAGCAATTGTGACCGTCGAAAATTATTGTTCTTTCCTTCGGGAACAGTACTTTTATTTCTGGATGAAAAGTACCCTATGTCCTTTTCGGTACCCCTGATAACGTATATGCAAAATTTAATGATGATCAGTTGAGTGGTCTTTGCGTAAAAAGGTTAAACAGGGGGGTCAGGGGGTCAGGTGGTTTGGTATCAAAGAATCAAACTTACAAAAAGTTTAGAAATCATAGTAACTGTAAGGGTCAGCGCAGCCGATGGAGTGGCGGCACAGCGACGACTTTTATAACAACTGAAAGTCGATTTTATTTACTATATAGCAGACGCTGTTCATTTATCCCTTAACCTTTTGAACCCCGCGTAATGAGACACAATGATTATCTATTGTGTCTCGCTCGATATCGCGACCTCGCGGCTCATAGGGTTAATCATGTACAGACAATTTATATTTTAAGTATCTTTCAGTAATATTCAAACTAGATTTTTGACAAAAGTCTAGAGTTAATCAATTTTGTGATTTAATAAAAATAAACATATTGTTAGTGATGCTGATTGCTTTTCCTGTTTAGTGGCTACGATAGATGAAAGATTACAGTAACCGTTCATTTGGAAAATGTGATAAGATGAGTGGTAGGATTCTTATTATTGCATTCAAACGTTGTGCGCTGGGCGTGTGTGATTGATTTTTTGTTGAGTTATTATTTATATCACTTATAGTTACCTATTTTGCACATTTAAGCTTGATGTACAAAATTATTCATATTTTGGTTTTCCTACTGGACTAACGATACCTACGTATCAGTTTAGCGGTAACATGTAACTGGTATAATGTTAAATGATAAATGATTTTATTTCTGTAAGTAGGTTTATACAAACACTTTTACGCGTCAATCATATTTTTAAAACTAAATGAGGTCGGCGTTTCCTATCTGACTACTATGAGAAGAAAGACCGAAACAAATTCACAGGTCACAGTCTCTTTTAAAGTCCAGACATAATCTTGGTCAGATCATGTGAAGACCATGTAGATGTATGTCTGAAATGGTCTTTTGAGGAAAAACTACACAGAATGAGTGGACCTATCCAGTCAGTGCACGCATTTGTCAGTAATCGTGGAGCTCACCTCAGAACTTAAGGAGCTCAACTATTGCGTTGCATCAACTGTGTTTTGCGCGTGCAACGTACATATTTAGAGACACGCAGCCAACAAACAGTCCTTGCAACTGCAAGGCATCTTAGTAATAGTTATTCTAACCAGAAGTTGATTATATCTCCTGGTCCGTTATGAGCATCTGTGTAAGATCTGGGTGCCCTAAGGTTTCCTGTCCTAATCTGGGTGACGCCTGTGCATTCAAAGAGCACATGCGCAACGGTTTCCTCAGCCTCCGCGCAAGCCTTGCATAGAGGACTACCCGTTATTCCTATTCTGTGCAAGTGTTTGTTTAGCGAGCAGTGTCCTGTGATGGTGCCCGTCGTAACCAGCCGTAATAACCATCTGGTTAGCCTGCCATCTAAGGATGTCATAGCTGCCCTGGACTGCCTGCAGCCTGGTGTCGAGGTCCACCAGCTCTCCGTTTGAGTGTAGGTAAACTCCTGTAACCGCCTGTGTAGCTGGATGAAGGCTGGTTGTTGGAGTTGAGTTTGAAAATATAAAAGAAAATAAGAGGGTGCATTGTTTGTAAGTGATTTGTTTTAATTTTCTAACACTTATTATAAACATCTGCAGGTAGGCCTACCCCAATAGTTATTTCAATACTAAAGCAGCGTTTCCAACACAGGATGTGTATGATACCAGACAATAGCTCCGTTTGATTTGCTTAGCGTACGCGTTTTACATAACGTATTTTCATAGTATACCGTACGTGCTCCATTTTCCAACTTGGCACTGATGGAAATAGATACTTAGTTCCGTAGCTTAGCAATTAATAGGTTTTTGACAGTAATGAGCTTTGTTATAGGAAAAGTAGCTTTTTTATTCCTGAATATACAAAAATACTGCTGCTTTAAATTACAAACGGGGAATAAATACAAAAGCTAGCTCAAATGCGCTTTCAAATGCACCACTGCAGCTGTAAAGTTTTGTACATAATCGTTTTGGTTAGGGTATGCCAATATAGACCACTGGTCATCGTCCTTTGTTTTATGTATTATAAACACACAAAGCGGCGTGAAGCGTTGTCGGTCGGTGGCTAATCAGAAATGTTACTATGTTTTGATCAATTATTCAAGTTGTTCATGTTGACAGCTTGTGTTGCCCTTATGTTTTTATAGAAGACTGGGCTTAGTGGCAATCACTTTTCAGTTACGATTCGATTTGAAAAGCTACAGCAAAACGAAATTAACGGATTGATGGTAAAAGTAATGTGCGATGCACATAATCTTACTAACATTATTTTATTGGATTCAGCCATTCATTCAGCTTGGTAAATTGGGGAATTTACTATGAATTTACGGCAGCTAAGTTAAAGAAGTTTTATTTATAGAGGTTATAAATAGATTAATTAATTTATCGAAGATTAAAACGAAAAAATAGGTGGTTAGAAATATATTATTTACAATTCAATTAACATTCATCAGTCTCTAATAACGGTACCCATCCCTTGCGTTGAAGGAGGGTTGTCTCCTCTGACCGACGGGAGGGAGGTACGCTTTCTGGACTCCAGCGACCGAGCTACCGCTTCCAGAAGCGTCGTTGCGGGCGAAAGCATTGTTGTTGAAGGCGGGTCGTTTAGCAACACCCTGGTTGTTGCGCTGAGCGAAGGGTGGGAGGTACGCTTTCTGGACACCAGCTACAGAGCTTTGGGCGCTGTTGTTGAAGTACTGTTGTTGGTTGTAAGCGGCTTCATGGTAGATACCTGGATAAAAATAAATATCTAATTAAGCAAAAGATTGGTAAAGTCTTAGAATTTAAATAGCTGACGGATTACCGTCCATTGGAATTCGAAATTGATTAATTTGATTATAGTGTGGGGAGTGATAAGTGGTCTCACAAATTAATTATTGAATGAAAATTAGCAACGCTTTAAAATATTCGCCGTAGGTATTGGCTTTTGGTGCATTGTAATAAATGTATTTAACTTCAGACCAGTCTTCATACATATCCTTATTAGAAATTGCTTATTCAATAACATTTTTAAATGTTGGCTGATTCTCACCATCATCTGAGATGCCAGCAGCCTCATCACGAGCGTTCTGCTCCAGAGACTTCAGGATCTCTTCGGGGATGGGAGGCGGAGTGGGGAGGTGGTCGCCTTGAGGCTGGAAACCGTTTTCGTCAGCTGTGTACCTGAAATTGGATAACAGAAATGAAGTATTGTATTAATGTAGATATCTCCAGATAACAAAGTCATCAGTGTTAATAAAAACAGATTCTCACCTCACAGAGTAGACCTTGCCATCATCACCAGTATAGGAATACCCGCCCTGAGCCTGGACTCCATTGGTCGCCACTCCGTTCTCCTCACCGTAGATACCGTTCTCAGTCTCATAAGCATACGCGTAAGTCTCTCCATCATTGGAGTTGTCCTGACGAAGGATGGCAGCGTTCCTCTCGGAGGCGGCCTGAGCGCGCTCGGAACGAGCTTCGAAGCCTGAGTAAGCTCCGTTCTGGGCATAAGCGTTTTGGCTGGAGAATCCATTGTTGGAGTAAGCACTGGTTTGATCATTGAAACCGTTGGACTGGCGAGGAGTCTGGAGGAAGCTAGATCCTGCAGAGGATTGAGCGTTGGGCGGCAGGTAGGTCCTGTCAAGTTTCCCGGCCTGAGCCAGAGTGACGGCTGCTAAGACGATGAACTGGAAAATAGAAATACATTAAAGTTTAGCAAAGTATTTTTTTTATGTCTGAAAAATAATACTCATTAGTTACTTTGCTGGGTCAAATAATTTAGATTGAATGAATTAATGAGCGTTTTTTTTCGTTGTTACATTTGTATGGTTTGAGGAGATTTCACTATTTCCTGTATTTAATTTGCCTCTGAAAAAACCACAAGTACTTCCAGACACTATTTATTTGGTTTTATTTATATATTATTTTATTACTGGCAACTGAAGCTGTCAATAAACCCCAGTAGCTTACCAATTTCATTTTTGTTTGTTGAATTGAACTTGCTTGCCAGAAGCTGTGGATACAACTGATAACGTTACCGTATCAGTACAGTATATATACTTAGGTGTAGGTCGATCTGTTTCATTGTAAGTAGCATTCAATGTTTCATAATCAACATTCGGGGATGGACTAGTCTAATTGTAGATGACCTTAGTGAAGTTAGTTGAGATAGTTTTGATATTACGAGGCGTAATGATGACATTAAACTGTTTTAATCTATGTAGTTTCCTTGTAGGTTACGGAGGTCAGAATACGTCAAAAGATAATTAAAAGCGACAATTATGATGAACTGGGCGCGCCCTCTCTCTATTATTATACACTATTTAATGTCAATAAAATAGTTGTGGAACTCTGAATTATCTATTACTAGCTTCAGCCAGCGGCTTCACCCACGTGGAGGTTTTAAAAATTCCTGGAAATCCTTCTTCAATAAAAATAAATAAGGTACTTATGTACCAACTTTCATTGTGTTCGGTCAAATTTTGATAGAGTTATCATGATTCGAAAGAGACGTAGCGCCATCTAGGGTCCTAAAGCAATTGTGACCGTCGAAAATTATTGTTCTTTCCTTCGGGAACAGTACTTTTATTTCTGAATGAAAAGTACCCTATGTCCTTTTCGGTACCCCTGATAACGTATATGCAAAATTTCATGATGATCAGTTGAGTGGTCTTTGCGTTAAAAGGTTAAACAGGGGGGTCAGGGGGTCAGGTGGTTTGGTATCAAAGAATCAAACTTACAAAAAGTTTAGAAATCATAGTAACTGTAAGGGTCAGCGCAGCCGATGGAGTGGCGGCACAGCGACGACTTTTATAACAACTGAAAGTCGATTTTATTTACTATATAGCAGACGCTGTTCATTTATCCCTTAACCTTTTGAACCCCGCGTAATGAGACACAATGATTATCTATTGTGTCTCGCTCGATATCGCGACCTCGCGGCTCATAGGGTTAATCATGTACAGACAATTTATATTTTAAGTATCTTTCAGTAATATTCAAACTAGATTTTTGACAAAAGTCTAGAGTTAATCAATTTTGTGATTTAATAAAAATAAACATATTGTTAGTGATTCTGATTGCTTTTCCTGCTTAATGGCGACGATAGATGAAAGATTAGAGTTCATTCCGTTCATTCGGCTAATGTGATCAGATGAGTGGTAGGATTACCTTATTTTTGAAGTATATGAGATTACCAGGGAGACCACCATAATTATTATCAGAGAAGTTAGATGGACAATACTTATGAATTCAACTGAATGAATGAATATTCTCGAATATATACTCTCGAATGACACATCAAAACACTGATTGTATTGATAGCCGATTCCCAGCCACCGTAGGCGCGGGCGCGTAGGTTAAGAACGAGGCCCGAGTCGACGGCGCTTAATGTTCCATGCGCGCCTCGATGAGATTTCAGCAGCATTGACACGGTCCGATAGGGTCGATACCTGCCGGGGTCGCGGATTGTTCGAAAGAGTTACTGTGGCCCTGGCGAACAGGCAACTGAAGGAACACAGGTGGGTTTTATTCAGTAAGAGTCTGACACACCCTCCTGCACCCACCTAGAGCGAGAAAAGTCATTTGATGATTGACCACCCAAAAAAAGAAAAATACAAAAGTTTGTCACGCTCATTCTCTCGTCACCATAGAAACGTACTGTTGCGTTCAAACGTTGCGCGCTGGGCGTGTGTGATTGATTATTTTGTTGAGTTATTATTGATATCACTTATCGGTACCTATTTTGCTCGATATACAAAATTATTTATATTTTGGTTTTCCTACTGGACTTACGATACTACGTATCAGTTTATCGGTAAAATGTAACTGAGATAATGTTGTCTTGCATCAACTGTGTTTTGCGCGTGCAACATACATATTTAGAGACAAGCAGCCAGGGAACATTCGCTACTGCAAAGCATCTTGATGGAGAACGACACAAACGACGTGTTTGATCAGTCGGTTCCAATGCGTTTTTCTTCTAAACGGTGCTGATCCACGCATGATGTCCGTGCACGGGTGCCGTCCGCAGTAAGTTGGACTTGGTCATCTCTTCACTGCTATGGCTTATTTTAATTATATTTAATCTTTTTGAATTGCTCTTTGGAATAAATGCTTTGAGTTTGAGTTTAGTTTAATAAAAATAAATATTGTAAGTGATGCTGATTGCTTTTCCTGTTTTGTGGCTATGATACAGGAAAGATTACAGTAACCGTTCATTTGCAAAATGTGATAAGATGAGTGGTAGGATTCTTATTGTTGCATTCAAACGTTGTGCGCTGGGCGTGTGTGATTGATTTTTTGTTGAGTTATTATTTATATCACTTATAGTTACCTATTTTGCACATTTGAGCTTGATGTACAAAATTATTCATATTTTGGTTTTTCTACTGGACTTACGATACCTGCGTATCAGTTTAGCGGTAAAATGTAACTGGTATAATGTTAAATGATAAATGATTTTATTTCTGTAAGTAGGTTTATACAAACACTTTTACGCGTCAATCATATTTTTAAAACTAAATGAGGTCGGCGTTTCCTATCTGACTACTATGAGAAGAAAGACCGAAACAAATTCACAGGTCACAGTCTCTTTTAAAGTCCAGACATAATCTTGGTCAGATCATGTGAAGACCATGTAGATTTATGTCTGAAATGGTCTTTTGAGGAAAAACCACACAGAATGAGTGGACCTATCCAGTCAGTGCACGCATTTGTCAGTAATCGTGGAGCTCAACTCAGAACTTAAGGAGCTCAACTATTGCGTTGCATCAACTGTGTTTTGCGCGTGCAACGTACATATTTAGAGACACGCAGCCAACAAACAGTCCTTGCAACCGCAAGGCATCTTAGTAGTAGTTATTCCAACCAGAAGTTGATTATATCTCCTGGTCCGTTATGAGCATCTGTGTAAATCTGTGTGCCCTAAGGATTCCTGTCCTAATCTGGGTGACGCCTGTGCATTCAAAGAGCACATGCGCAACGGTTTCCTCAGCCTCCGCGCAAGCCTTGCATAGAGGACTACCCGTTATTCCTATTCTGTGCAAATGTTTGTTTAGCGAGCAGTGTCCTGTGATGGTGCCCGTCACCAGGCGCAGGCCGTTCCTGTCCAGGCGTAATAAACATCTGGTTAGCCTGCCATCTAAGGATGTCATAGCTGCCCTGGACTGCCTGCAGCCTGGTGTCGAGGTCCACCAGCTCTCCGTTTGAGTGTAGGTAAACTCCTGTAACCGCCTGTGTAGCTGGATGAAGGCTGGTTCTTGGAGTTGAGTTTGAAAATATAAAAGAAAATAAGAGGGTGCATTGTTTATAAGTGATTTGTTTTAATTTTCTAACACTTATTATAAACATCTGCAGGTAGGCCTACCCCAAATGGTTATTACTATCCTAAAGCAGCGTTTCCAACACAGGATGTGTATGATACCAGACAATAGCTTCGTTTGATTTGCTTAGCGTACGCGTTTTACATAACGCATTTTCATAGTATACCGTACGTGCTCCATTTTCCAACTTGGCACTGATGGAAATAGATACTTAGTTCCGTAGCTTAGCAATTAATAGGTTTTTGACAGTAATGAGCTTTGTTATAGGAAAAGTAGTTTTTTTATTCCTGAATATACAAAAATACTGCTGCTTTAAATTACAAACGGGGAATAAATACAAAAGTCAGGTCAAATGCGCTTTCAAATGTACCACTGCAGCTGTAAAGTTTTGTACATAATCGTTTTGGTTAGGGTATGGCAATATAGACCACTGGTCATCGTCCTTTGTTTTATGTATTATAAACACACAAAGCGGCGTGAAGCGTTGTCGGTCGGTGGCTAATCAGAAATGTTACTATGTTTTGATCAAATATTCAAGTTGTTCATGTTGACAGCTTGTGTTGCCCTTATTTTTTTATAGAAGAGTGGGCTTAGTGGCAATCACTTTTCAGTTACGATTTGATTTGAAAAGCTACAGCAAAACGAAATTAACGGATTGATGGTAAAAGTAATGTGCGATGCACATAATCTTACTAACATTATTTTATTGGATTCAGCCATTCATTCAGCTTGGTAAATTGGGGAATTTACTATGAATTTACGGCAGCTAAGTTAAAGAAGTTTTATTTATAGAGTTTATAAATACGAAGATTAAAACGAAAAAATAGGTGGTTAGAAATATATTATTTACAATTCAATTAACATTCAACAGTCTCTAATAACGGTAGCCATCCCTTGCGTTGAAGGAGGGTTGTCTCCTCTGAGCGACGGGAGGGAGGTACGCTTGCTGGACACCAGATTCTGAGCTACCGCTTGCAGAAGCGTCGGTGCGGGCGAAAGCATTGTTGTTGAAGGCGGGTCGTTTAGCAACACCCTGGTTGTTGCGCTGAGCGAAGGGAGGGAGGTACGCTTTCTGGACACCAGCTACAGAGCTTTGGGCGTTGTTGTTGAAGTACTGTTGTTGGTTGTAAGCGGCTTCATGGTAGATACCTGGATAAAAATAAATATCTAATTAAGCAAAAGATTCGTAAAGTCTTAGAATTTAAATAACTGATGGATCCGGATACCGTCCATTGGAATTCGAAATTGATTAATTTGATTATAGTGTGGGGAGTGATAAGTGGTCTCACAAATTAATTATTGAATGAAAATTAGCAACGCTTTAAAATATTCGCCGTAGGTATTGGCTTTTGGTGCATTGTAATAAATGTATTTAACTTCAGACCAGTCTTCATACATATCCTTATTAGAAATTGCTTATTCAATAACATTTTTAAATGTTGGCTGATTCTCACCATCATCTGAGATGCCAGCAGCCTCATCACGAGCGTTCTGCTCCAGAGACTTCAGGATCTCTTCGGGGATGGGAGGCGGAGTGGGGAGGTGGTCGCCTTGAGGCTGGAAACCGTTTTCGTCAGCTGTGTACCTGAAATTGGATAAAAGAAATTAAGTATTGTATTAATGTAGATATCTCCAGATAACAAAGTCATCAGTGTTAATAAAAACAGATTCTCACCTCACAGAGTAGACCTTGCCATCATCACCAGTATAGGAATACCCGCCCTGAGCCTGGACTCCATTGGTCGCCACTCCGTTCTCCTCACCGTAGATACCGTTCTCAGTCTCATAAGCATACGCGTAAGTCTCTCCATCATTGGAGTTGTCCTGACGAAGGATGGCAGCGTTCCTCTCGGAGGCGGCCTGAGCGCGCTCGGGACGAGCTTCGAAGCCTGAGTAAGCTCCGTTCTGGGCATAAGCGTTTTGGCTGGAGAATCCATTGTTGGAGTAAGCACTGGTTTGATCATTGAATCCGTTGGACTGGCGAGGAGTCTGGAGGAAGCTAGATCCTGCAGAGGATTGAGCGTTGGGTGGCAGGTAGGTCCTGTCAAGTTTCCCGGCCTGAGCCAGAGTGACGGCTGCTAAGATGATGAACTGGAAAATAGAAATACATTAAAGTTTAGCAAAGTATTTTTTTTTATGTCTGAAAAATAATACTCATTAGTTACTTTGCTGGGTCAAATAATTTAGATTGAAGGAATTAATGAGCGTTTTTTTTCGTTGTTACATTTGTATGGTTTGAGGAGATTTCACTATTTCCTTTATTTAATTTGCCTCTGAAAAAACCACAAGTACTTCCAGACACTATTTATTTGGTTTTATTTATATATTATTTCATTACTGTCAACCAAAGCTGTCAATAAACTCCAGTAGCTTACCAATTTCATTTTTGTTTGTTGTATTGAACTTGCTACACAGAAGCTGTGGATACAACTGATAACGTTACCGTATCTGTACAGTATATATACTTAGGTGTAGGTCGATCTGTTTCATAGTAAGTAGCATTCAATGTTTCATAATCAACATTCGGGGATGGACTAGTCTAATTGTAGATGACCTTAGTGAAGTTAGTTGAGATAGTTTTGATATTACGAGGCGTAATGATGACATTAAACTGTATTAATCTATTTAGTTTCCTTGTAGGTTACGGAGGTCAGAATACGTCAAAAGATAATTAAAAGCGTCATTTATGATGAACAGGGCGCGCTCGCACTATTATTATACACTATCTAAAATCAATAACATAGTTTTGTAACTCTGAATTATGTACAACTAGCTTTTACACGCGGCTTCGACCTCGTGGAGGTCAAAAAAAATTCAGGAAAACCTTAATAAAAAAGTAAGTAACTTACCTAAGTTTGTGCTAACTTTCATGGTGTTCGGTAAAATTTTGATGGAGTTATCATGATTCGAAAGACACGTAGCGCCATCTACCGTCCTAAAGCAATTGTGACCATCGAAAGTTATTGTTCTTTCTTTCGGGAACAGTACTTTTTTCTGGATGAAAAGTAAACTATGTCCTTTTCGGTAGCCCTGATAACGTATACGCAAAAAATCATGATGATCGGTTGAGTGGTCTATGCGTAAAAAGATAACAAACAAACTTACTCTCGCATTTCTAATATTAGTTAGATTTCAAGAATTTGAAAAGTTTAGAAATCATAACTTTTACTTACTACTCATACTACTACTTATATCTGTAAGGGTCAGCGCAGCCGACGATGGAGTGTTGGCACAGTGACGACTTCTTTAACAACTGAAAATCGTTTTTATTTACTATATAGCTGACGCTGTTCAGTTATCCCTTAACCTCTTGAATCCCGCGTAATGAGACACAATTATTATCTATGGTGTCTCGCTCGATACCGCTACCCCGGTATTCATTGAGTTAATCATGTACAGACAATTTATATTTTTAAATATCCTTCAGTAATATTTAAACTAGCTTTTATAAATGCACGTAAAAACGAAAAATAAATTATGGATCGTTCAAGTTGTCTCTATTTCTGGGCTGAAGTGTAAACTATGTGCTTTTTATTATAATATTTGATTTTAAAAGCGTGGGGCGCTGGAACAGGAAAGTACTGGTAACTGGTACTTTGAACAGACTGTTTAATGTAGACCCACCTACTAGTCGTGCTGCAACTCCAGTTAGAGCGCCAATCTGTGTAACCTGCTTCCCGTAACATCGCTTAACTTGATTTCTCAGCAAGTTATACAAAAAGTCTTTCCTGTTCCAGCACCCCACGGTTTTACAATCAAATATTATAATTAAAAGCACATAGTTTACACTTCAGCCCAGAAATAGAGACAACTTGAACGATCCATAATTTATTTTTCGTTTTTACCTGCATTTATAAAAGCGTGTTTTTCAAGTGTTTTTTAATCTATTAAAATATTTTATACTTTTTGGTCTTTGATAACGGAATATTTTTAACATTTATACATTTATTTTAAGTAGGCGAATGAGCCCGCATCCTCTTCATCTCCGCCAGTGCGTCTGTATTGCATGGTGTTTTATCTGTCAGCTTAGAACAATCTAGCTCTTCAATCTGGAGGTTTGTTATAACCTTGAAACCTGATCGTGTTCAAAGTCCATTACGTGGCCTTTCTCACAAGTGCAAACACGACTATGATACGATATTCCATCATGGAATGCCAGTACCTATGTTCCGGCTTCATCATCAGACCTTGAAACCTAATCGTGGTCAAAGTTCATTACAAAACTTTTCTAAGAAATCCAAAACAGCTATGATACGATTTCCATCATGAAGTTCCAGTTCATATCTTCCGGCTCCATCATCAGTTCAGTTCGACAGTACCGTATTATTGTATTGTCATCAGAGCTACATACAGCTGCCAATTTTCATCACGCTACGAGCCTTGAAAGATGGTTAAATAAGTGACCTTAGAATCCATTACATAGTTAGTTATATACACGTCGACTTAATAAAAGCGTGTTAAAAATTAAAATAAGCCGTGGCAGTTAAGAGATGACCAGTCTCATCTGACGGCGCCCGTTCACGAATATGACGCGTGGATCAGCACCATCCAACTCAACCATTTTGTAGGGAACCGAATGATCCATCACACGCGCCACCAACAGTGAGACATTTAAGTGAGCATGACATTTAAGTAAGCGGTGCTGATCCATGCATGGTGTTCGTGCAGAGTGTACAACTAAACGCCGATAGACACTACGCCGACAGACTGATCATCGACAAGATTTTACTTCGACGGGACTTTTCGCCGACAGGACACTTCGCCGACAGGACTCTTCGCCGACAGGGCTCATCAGCGACGCAACTTATTCCGATAATAATAAGGCGTAGTCGACGGAGCTCCGCTTCGCGGGGCTCCTACTTCAGGGTGGTTTAAAAAAAAATAACCACTTCTAACCTAACCTGTCCGAGTCGGGGTGCTCCAAGTCCCGAATTCGCTTCGCTCGCTCTTGCATCCCATCCTACCCTTGCATTTTGACGCTCATCTAATACAATTATCGCTAAAATATTTAATGCATCGCTGATGAACCCTGTCGGCTAAGAGTCCTGTCGGTGAAGTGTTCTGTCGGCGAAGAGTCCCGTCGAAGTAAAGTGTTGTCGGTGATCAGCAGAGATCGGAATAGGTAGAGTATATTTACCTAAACTTTGAGGTAAGTAACAGAGTGGATAAAACCTCCTCTAAAATACCGGAGTGATGATAATGGCGTTTTAATCCCGGGATTTAAAAATCACCAATTATTTATTGAACTTTATATGTATAGATATGTAGTTACAAATTATTGATTTGTAGAATCATTACGTTTTTAGGGTTCCGTTCTAAAATTGTGTCGAATTCAGTTGTTTTGTTTTAAGGAGGTAAAATAAAATTAAGTTGGCTGATTTATGTGCTTATTTGTTAAGGTGCAGGGTAAATAAATTAAAACTTGTGCTTCAAATAAATACCTACATATACTTTGTTTTGCAGATATTTGGTTATTCTTACCTGGGCAACGGTGGCGGTTCCTATTGTTTTTGTTATTTCTTTCACTCAATGTAAAACCTGTGTGAAAGAGATAGCAACTATTGTTTCCTACTGTAATATGATTGATTGATGATGAATGATGATGTTTCTGATTATTTTTTATTTTTATCAACTAAAATCAATAAATAAAAAAGACTACTTCTTAATTTTGTTATGTTAAATGTTATGAACTTATGAGTTACGAGCATTTTTACCCAATGGACGGCGCGACACCAAAAACAGAATTATTTTTTGTTCTATGTATACTTTTGAAGGGTAACTACATTACTCCGGTTCTTTGTGTAGTGTTAACAAGAAAGTTTTGTAATTGTACGTAAATATATATTATTTTGATTAGATATTTTGCTTTTTATTTTTAATATTACTCTTTATAGCAATATAATCAAATACCTAAATACACACAATAACAATACAACAACAATGTAAAACGAAGCACTTTAATTTAACAGTTTTAGTACGGAACCCTAAATAAGTAATAAGATTCTTCGAAATAATAATTTGTTACGAATGTATTCAAAGTGCAAAAAATAATTTGCAATTTCATAAATCGCGGGACTTAATCGTCATGTTTATGATTCTGGGATTTTAAAGGAAGTATTATCCACTCTATGTTACTTACTTCATCGAAGTTTAGGTAAATATGCACTACCTATTCCGATCACTGGTGATCAGTCTGTCGGTGTAGTGTCTGTCGGCGTTTAGTGATACAGTGGTTCGTGCACGGGTGCCGCCCGCCATAAGTTGGACTTGGTCGTATCTTCACTACTATGGCTTATTTTTATTTAATCTTTTTGAATTACTTTGGAATACATTCTTTGCGTTTGAGTTGAGCTCCATGTTTTATGTTCGAGGGTTTGGTTTCTATACTAAGTCCATCAGGTGGACCATTATGCGTGGGCCATGGTGGCCGTCCGTGGTTATTTCAATCAGCCCACCTCCCTCCAGAAGTTGATGTTATCTACTGGTCCGTTTAAAGCATCTGCGTAAGATTTGGGTGCCCCGAGGGTTCCTGTCCTAATGTGGGTGACGCCTGAGCATTCAAAGAGCACATATGCAACGGTTTCCTCAGCCTCCATGCAAGCCCTGCATAGAGTACTGTCCGTTATGCCTATTGTGTGGAAGTTTTTTTTAGCGAGCAGTGTCCCGTGATGGTCCCCGTCACCAGGCGTAGGCCGTTCCTGTCCAGGAGTAATAAACGTCTGGTTAACCTGCCATCTAAGGATATCATAGCTGCCCTGAACTGCCTGCAGCCCGGTGTCGAGGTCCACCAGCTCCCCGCTTGTGTGTGGGTGAACTCCTGTAGCAGGCTGATTGTTTGAGTTGAGTTTTAAAATATAAAAGAAAATAGGAGGGTGCGTTGTTTGTGAGGGATTTATTTTATTTTCCTTATACTTATTATAAACATCTGCAGTTAGGCCTACCCCAAATGGTTATTACTATCCTAAGGCTGCCTCTTTACTACAGGATGTGTATGATTTCAGCAAATAGGTTCGTTTGATTTTAATAGCGTAGTTTAGCACAATTCGGCTCAAAAACTTTTAAAAACGCTAAGCGTTTTACATAGCATGCGCGGAAAGCGCATTTTCATGGCACACACAACTAACACACTACACAAAATGTTTTTTTTTTAATTCCTGAATATACGAAAAAACTGGTGCATTAAATTAAAAACGAGTAATAAATTTAAAATCTATCAATGCGCTTTCAAATACACTACTGTGATGCTTTGTACATACTCGTAATCGTTTTGGTTAGTAGGGTATGCCAATATAGGCCACTGGTCATCGTCCTTTGTGTTACGTATTATAAACACACAAAGCGGCCTGAAGCGTCGTCGGTCGGTGGCTAATCAGAAATGTTACTATGTTTTGACAAAATATTCAAGCTGTTCATGTTGGCAGCTTGTGTTGCGCTTAAATTTTTATAGAAAAGTGGGCTCAGTGGCAATAACTTTTCAGTTACAATTTGATTTGAGAAGCTACAGCAAAACGAAATTAACGGCTTGATGGTAAAAGGAATGTGCGATGCACATAGTCTTGCTAACATTATTTTATTGGATTCAGCCATTCAAACAGCTTGGTAAATTGGGGAATTTACTAAAAGTTTTATTTATAGATGTTATAAATAGATTAATTAATCTATCGAAGATTAAAACGGACGGCAACCAGTCGGTTATCTTTTAAGTGGAAGGCACGTGAACATATTCGTAAGAAGTTGGCAGAATCATTCCAGCGCTGATTTGCTGGATTCGTTTTCTCCTCTTCCTATCGTTATTTCTCTTGACTAAGTTTATTTTCGTTATATGTATGTATGTATCTATGTATTAGTATTTATTATCAAGTTATCTATCCCTTATGTTGCACCTGCCATGTTTTGTCTCTGCATCACCCTAAGGTTGACTGGTAGAAAATGCCTCAGGCATTAAGTCCGCCTTTGTACAGTATTTTTTTTTTTTACTTGTGCATAAAGTTTTAATAAATAAATAAATAAAACGAAAAAATAGGTGGTTAGAAATATATTATTTACAATTCAATTAACATTCATCAGTCTCTAATAACGGTAGCCATCCCTCGCGTTGAAGGAGGGTTGTCTCCTCTGAGCGACGGGAGGGAGGTACGCTTTCTGGACACCAGATACCGAGCTACCGCTTCCAGAAGCGTCGTTGCGGGTGAAAGCGTTGTTGAAGGTCGGTTGTTTGGCAACACCCTGGTTGTTGCGCTGAGCGAAGGGAGGGAGGTACGCTTTCTGGACTCCAGCGACCGAGCTACCGCTTCCAGAAGCGTCGTTGCGGGCGAAAGCATTGTTGTTGAAGGTGGGTTGTTTGGCAACACCCTGGTTGTTGCGCTGAGTGACGGGAGGGAGGTACGCTTTCTGGACACCAACGACAGAGCTCTGAGCGTTGTTGTTGTAATACTGTTGTTGGTTGTAAGCGGCTTCACGGTAGATACCTGGATAAAAATAAATATCTAGTTAAGCAAAAGATTCGTAAAGTCTTAAAATTTAAATAACTGATTGATTACCGTCCATTGGAATTCTAAATTGATTAATTTGATTATATTGTGGGGAGTGATATGTGGTCTCGCAAATCAATTATTGATTGAAACTTAACAACGCTTTAAAATATTCGCCTTACGTATTGGCTAGCGGTGCAATATAATATATGTATTTAACTTCAGACCAGTCTTCATACATATTGAATCTCTTATTAGAAATTGCTTGTTAAATAACATTTTTAAATGTTGGCTGATTCTCACCATCATCTGAAATGCCAGCAGCCTCATCACGAGCGTTCTGCTCCAGAGACTTCAGGATCTCTTCGGGGATGGGAGGAGGAGTGGGGAGGTGGTCGCCTTGAGGTTGGAAACCGTTTTCGTCAGCTGTGTACCTGAAAATGGATGACAGAAATTAAGTATCGTAATAAAGACATGGCCAGATACCAATATCATCAGTGTTAATAAAAACAGTCTCTCACCTCACAGAGTAGACCTTGCCATCATCACCAGTGTAGGAATATCCGCCCTGAGCCTGGACTCCATTGGTCGCCACTCCGTTCTGCTCGCCGTAGATACCGTTCTCAGTCTCATAAGCATACGCGTAAGTCTCTCCATCATTGGAGTTGTCCTGACGAAGGATGGCAGCGTTCCTCTCGAAGGCAGCCTGAGCGCGCTCAGGACGAGCTTCGAAGCCTGAATAAGCTCCGTTCTGAGCATAACTGTTTTGGTTGGAGAAACCATTGGAGAAAGCACCAGTTTGATCCTTGAATCCGTTGGAATGGCGGGGAGTCTGAAGGAAGGCTGATCCTGCAGCGCCTTGAGCATTGGGTGGGAGGTAGGTCCTGTCAAGTTTCCCGGCCTGAGCCAAGGTGACGGCAGCTAAGACGATGAACTGGAAAACGAAAGTGATTATTAAGATATTTGAAAAGTCAAAATGGTGCTTGTTAACCTTATGGCTTTTCGGAACTTTTCTGGGTCAATAAGGTAAGAGCCATGAGTGAATGATTTTTTGTCTTTTAATCCCACTGCTGGGCAAAGGTCTCCCCCAAATTCTTTCGTTTACTCCTTTCCTTTTTTTAGACATATTTTTCTAACTTGTCTATCAATGTTGTTATTAAAATCCCAGTGGCTTACCAATTTCATTTTTGTTTTTTGAATTGAACTTGCTTGCCAGAAGCTGTGAATGCAACTGATAACGTTACCGTATCAGTACAGTATATATACTTAGTTGTAGGTTGAACAGTTTCATTGTAAGTAGCAGTCAATAATTTCGTCATCGAAATTCGGGGATGGACTAGTCTAATTGTAGATGACCTTAGTGAAGCTAGTTGAGATAGTTTTGATATTATGAGGCGTAATGATGAGATTAAACGGTTTAATAATCTAGTTTCCTAGAAGGTTACGGAGGTCAGAAGGAAGATACGTCAAAAGATAATTAAAAGCATCATTCATGATGAACTGGCGCGCCCTCTCACTATTTACAATCGGTAAAATAGCTGTTGAAGTCCGATTAAATTAGTATTCAAAAATCTGACGTCTTGAAATCATAACATGTAGTTATTTCTCTATCTACGTTGTGAAATTGAATGTTCTTCAATTGCTTATATAGCCTAGATTTCGTATGATAATGGTCTTATAATCATTTTTCTATGAAGAAAATTTAATGAAAGCCCTTTAAGAAATTCAACAATTCGATACCATTTTGTAGGCATACTATGTCAATATATAATTGTGAAGCTTACCGACAAGTCAAGAACAAGGAAGTAGTGAAAAACATACTTAGTCCAAAGCCAGCAGTCATTGAACAATCCATCTTCAAAAACAAAAACAATTTACAAGTAAACAACCCGCATCATATGTAAATTATGACAAGGTTTTTTTACTTTTAAAATTCAAAATGCAACGTTAACGAGCAGTTTGTTTACAATTTAATATTTAAAATGATCATCAAGGATACTTTACAGATTTATAAAGACAGATCTTGAACCCATTGCAGTTTCATTAAACACAAACATATCCATCTTTCTAAGCTTAATATTAACCTAAATACACAATTATTATATGAGCATTACTTTTACTGAAACTATTGAAGTATTACACCATTGATCTTTTGAGAGCACTCGTAATCATTATAATAGCGGTATCATCACGCATATATTGAGGTAGGCAACGTAAGGCAACGGGGTGAAGGTCGTTTGTAAGTGCTCAGTTAGTTATGTAACGGTTTGATAGATGGCGTGAGCTATCGATATAGTTAAAACTTTTGTGGAGCTTTATTAGGTATTGTTTTGTAGCCTAAAGCTTTTAGGCTTTATAATGTCGGTAGCATTGTATTGTTAGCCCTTGCTAGGATTTTCTGTGCTTAGACCTGGATAAAGTTTGTTGTGTTACTAAACACGAGGTGAGAGGTGATCCGGCAGAGAACCAAAGTTGTCGAGATAGCTCGCAGAAGCAATCTGAAGCGGCAATGGGTCGGTCATATTAGCTGCAGAACCGAGAAACGCTGGGGTAGCCATGTTCTTGAGTGGAGACCGCGAAACTGCAAACGTGAGGTAGGACGCCCTTAGGCTAGGTGGAACGAAGTTTTTCGCAGGGTGGCTGGTAGCAGCTGGATGAGAGTTGCCGAGAATCGAGCTGAATGGCGTGCAATTGGCGATGCCTATATCCAGCAGTGGATAGCTGTAGGCTGATGACCATGCTAAATAATAATTAGGAGCACACTTTTGATTTCTGCGAAGATGTGGGTTTCTAGCCAGGCTTAGTGATCTTAACTAATCAAATAAAAATCAAAAATGTTTGACCACGCATCACTTCAAAGCGCTATTTGGCGCTATTTGGCTAATTCAATTTTTTTGTTGTATTTGTAATTGTCAGGACAAGGTTTGTATGAAAAAATATATTTGAAAAATGGTACGGAAAAGTGAAAGTTTGTATGGAAGTTCATCATTTTTGCCGATGGGAAGCCATCGGACGCACGGCTTGTGTTATAAGAAGGTCAAATTATTTGTATGTTTGAACGCGGAATCTCTGAAATTACTGATCCGATTAAAAAAAAAAAACAAAAGTGCACGCCTCATAATCTCATTCAATTCTCTAAAAAATAAAAATATAAAAATAAATAGATGTACAGTCTTGTAGTTTTCGTTTTTTATTAATTGTAATTAAACGACACTGAATTAATTAGCCATTTGCATTCAGTGACCTACAATTGTCGATTAGTATTTTTATAAAAAAAAATTAACTTAAATAATGGATTTTTTCACAAGTTACAGTGTTTCCGGGTTTCACACATGAAGGACAGGATTTTTTTTTGACCTATTTTGGTGTTTTTTTCCAATTCTATTGCAGTAAATCAATTTTTTTAAAGTATGAAATTAATCTCCATTAAATTATCTCGACAATAGTATGCAAAATGTCTTGATTCCGTGAACTAACAAGGCTATAATAATAAAAATAGCCGCCGAAATGAGGCGAAAATTTTTTTTCGATCGTAAAGCACTCTCTGATGCTTCGCATCATGAGTCGTGCAAAAAAATGAAAGAAAGCCACACTATTGGCGATTGCCAGGGGCCATGTTTTAACTTATATGATATACTTAGTTGACTTCAACGCAGATGAAAGTCATAGGTAGAAGCTAGTACTTACGAAAACGAGCGCACCTGCTTCAGATTATAGATAGTCCAAAGGACGTGCGCTCATTTTCGTGGTTAACAGAAATAATGCCTATGGATAAAAAATATTCCTGGAGGTAAATGAGTAGGTACAATTTTTTACCGACTTCAAAAAAAGGAGCAGGTTTTCAATTCAACTGTATGTTTTTTTTTTATATTTGTTAGCTCAGAACATTTTTCTGTCTGAACCGATTTGGATGATTCTTTTTTATTTGAAAGCTGGTGCTTCACATGTGGTCCCATATAAATTTGATCAAGGTCTGACCTGGTTTTTGAGTTATCCTTAATACTGCATATTTTTTCCACTTAGTTTATATTGATGATGTGTTGATAATTTCCTGTCACTGTTATTTACATACCAAGTAGTGGAATAGGAATTTGTGTGGGGTAGGTACCGCAACTAAAAAGTGAAAAATAAAAACGTTTTTTACAAAAGAAAACGACTGATTTCCGATAAAAACACTAAAAGACGTGAAAAATAACTTTTATGTCGGAAGTCGGTGGCCAAAAACGACAATACAAAGCCAAAGACACCGACTTCCGAAATAAAAGTTATTTTTCACGTCTTTTAGTGTTTTTATTGGAAGTCGGTTGATTTTTTGTAAAAAAGTTTTTATATCCATGCAGTTTCTTCGATGGGGCTGTAGGTGAAAAATTTATGTTGCATATTAGGTAAAGTTCTTAGAACAATACAAATAATATTAAATCATTCGACCTTCTTAAATCTAAATTAGAAAAAGCAACCTAGATCAGATACAAATCATTGAAGCTTGATTCACAATCCTTTTATTGCTCATCTCAATCTGATATAAAAAAGACATTATCGATCAATCTGATTGTGAAATCGATCCATCTTTGCAACATCCTTTTATGACTATATATTCGGACCAATAGTGAGTACCTGAAACGATTTGTATCGATATTAAATGCCTTGATATATTTGTACGAAGCTGTCAATAAAGAATTGATGACTGACAATATTATATGACCGGAAAACGATATTTTCGGTCTAAAAGGCTATGGGTACACCAAAATTATAGTACAGCGGCCGACAACAGAGGCATTGATAGACGAACGTGAAAATACATACGTGAATCCATCAATGCCGGGTTACGGCCAAGGCTTGTATATTACTTTTCTCAAATAATGCGCGGAAATTCAATCTAAGTAAATTAATTATAAATACCAGAACCAATGACGAACAAAGATTACTTTTCTCACGCCAAATGTTCATTTGTTTCTTTTTCAATTTAAACTGCTATTTTTGCTAAGCCAGTTCGAGATTCAAGTAAAATCTTTGATAAATTAACTTCTTGTTTGCCATTGGTCGATGTTAAAAGTTCGTTCCATTTTTAACTTACACGACAGATACGAGTTTTCATAGTAACATTACCGGCCGCTGCTCGCATGTATTTGACCAGTATAGCATTTTCTGTTTATCTTAATGAAGGTCGTCAAAATAATGTTCGAATTTCCAAGCATGTTTGAGACAACTAAATTTAATGAACAACTTTTGTAGTTTTGAGCAAATTATTGCGGCAAAATCATAGTCAGTGTGTGATTTTTTTAGATGATAGAATTTCTTTGGAAATAAATTGGTTGACAGTAAGCAGTAAAAACGTATAGCATAGCGTCCTCCTCTAGCCGTTGAAAAGTGATTGAAAGATGACACCCAGAGGATGGACAGCACTGATCTACAGCCAATTTGATTTGCCACTGCCACTGATAATGATAACTTGATCTAATGATAACTTTAATATGCTGAGGACAAAGCTGAAAGCCACAATAAACCTACAGGTACATAAGAATGTGTGGAGTACCCTAATTGATTATATTCTCGCTCATCGCTTCATTATGACATCGGTCGGTATTCGATCCGAATGAGCCGTCTCGTCAGTGACCGCCCAGTTTTATAACAGACAGCTCATTCATGGAGTTAAGGTCAAGATTCGTTAAAGAAATGGATGGATTTGATATTTAAGTTTCCCAGCATCTCGAGTTTATTGAAAATAAGTATATTTGTGAGTTCTGTTTTCAATTTCGTAATATTTTATTGGAATACTGCAGTGTAATAGCTACAAGAGTAACAAAAAAAAACAAGGAAACATAAAGCGATGCTTTTAATATATAAACTTATATACAGACAAAGCATAAAACAAATAAATAGACATTTAAAAGTAAAATAAAATATAAATTTAAGATAATACAATTAAGCCTTTTATTTACATAATTTAAAAGCTATAACAGTCTTAAAATAATAATATTAATATGTACAAGTAAAGTAAAGGGGAGGCGAAATAATCATAGGGCATCATAAAATTCTTCCGCATCGTAGTCAACAGGAAAAGTGCCCAAAAGGCTGGCAGCATTGCCACGTTGTATGGCAATGCTGATTCTTTGGCCAAAAAATAGGCCAGCCCTCTGGCCACGTGAAGAGCCGACCAACCGCTTGGCAGTCTCGAAAAACTAAATAGGCACTCGGACCCCATGGGCCTAGAGTTTCAACCCCAAACGGCTCGTAAATATAAGTTCCAATAATAATAATTTATGTATTTCAAAAAAGTGTGGTACAGTCTGATGTAATAAATATAATTTTACAGTTTATGGATAAATCTTATGGATAAGATTGGAATATTTGCGCCATTTGAGGTTTTCGGCACCTGTAGCAGCCACCCTAGCACAGCTTTCAGTGCTAGGAAGATGGAATGATGCAAGTGTGTGGACATATATTGCATCCCACACCAAAGGCCGACTTAACTCCCAAGGCATTATGATCATTCCGTCTGGTCTCTTCCCATCATCGCGTGCCAAGGTCTTGGGTTCTAGAACAGCTGGCATCCGGGCGGTGACAAGAGTACGGCGGATTATGTCATTGATGCTGGCGTGCCGTGCTATCCGGCCTGCGCTCCTACTGCAGGATAGGCCATGGTGTTCGAGGCAGTCGATACCTTCACCGCATTGGCAGCGATGCAGAACCACGCAAGGAGCGCCCAAACGCAAACAAGTTTTAAATTTTTCAATGCACTAGGATTAATTTTGAATCAAATAAAATGTGATTTATTATGTAGAGTCTGTTGAGAACTTGATTTTAATGAGTGTTTCATACTTATGCATTATTAATATACTTCTCAGATTGTATCTGTTAAAACTTTGAAAGGTAAAATTGTTGGCCCCCACATATTGAATTCTGAAATAAATTACATACAAGCTAAAGTACCTACAACATTACACCTAAATACTTACATAATTGTGACCCTACAGCAATTATCGATTATTAAACTAAAAATATGCCTTAAGGCAAGTTCGCAGTTCACGGCCGAGCAAGTAATTATGAAAAACAATAACGATTATTTTACGAACGTCCGATCGTGTGTCGGACGACCTTTCACTGTGTTTGTCTTTGAGGCCGAACGTTGACACGACCGAAGCGTGACGTGCGATTGATCAGAGGCAGCAGGATGAAAAGCATCTCTGACAAAACGGATGTTTTACTAAAAAATCGAGTACCTTACTTATTAGAACAGTGGTTCTTAACCTTTTCGATCTTGTCCCCCGTATAGCTTAGCTAGGGAAACTGATTTCCCCGTTTCGGGAGGTTCTTGTTTCGGATAAGGCGGGAGGAAATGCCCGGGTGTTATTATTGTGTGGATCGATCGGAGGACACGGTGGAGCATACGGAGGAGGTCTGCCTGGCTTGGCGGAGCACCACCATGTCCTCGTGGCGGCGATCTCTCGCGTCCGGCCCTGGTCCAGGCCATGGTACGGAGCGAGAGGGAATGGGAAGCCGTCACTTTCTTCTGCGAAGTGGTAATGCTCGCGAAGGGGGAGGCGGAGTGCGTGAGGGTGAGGCAATCGTTGCGCCCTCACGCCCCTAGTCGCCGCAGGAGAAGACACCCTGGGCGTCGGGAGTCGTTAGCCGGCAGGCATCGCCCGATAGGGCCTATGCCTGCCAGGGTTGCGGATTGTTCGAAAGAGTTACCGTGTCCCTGGCGCACAGGCAGCTGAAGGAACACGAGTGGGTTTTAATCAGTAAGAGTCTGACAAGCCCTTCCCCTCCGCCCAGAGCGGCAGAGGTCATTTGATGATTAACCAACCAAAAAAAAAAAGACAAGTAAATTACTCAAATACATTGAGTAAGTTCTTTCAGACACGAAGCAGCACAGTTCAATCTAAAGAAAAGCGGCCACATTCGTCTAGATCGTATTTTGTTGGATCGTGTCTCAATATGAAACTTTAAAAAAGGTATTAGAAAACTCTAGACACACTTACCGAGGGTCCTTAATGAGCCGTTATTCATAATTCCTTCTCAGTCACGAGATAATATTTTTTTAAAGGGGTGGCGCCAGTTTACCGTGGCAGGGCGCGCGGTGATGGCCACTTTCTGTAGGCTGGCCTAATGGCTATTAATTAAAAAATAATTAGAACGATCCCGTCTCGTCAGTGACTGTTCCCGTCTGGCCTTATAGGTGACGTTAATGACTCGAGTAATCATTAGCATATTCATATACTATCATAATCACACTCTGTTAGTATTGCAATTCTTAGCATGAGATAGTGCACCAGACCAGTCATATCAGTCTATTGAACTATGATTTATTACCATTCACCTTACTAACCTTTCAAACAATGGCTAATTACAGCGATACACATAATTAATTAGATGCGTTTTATGTTTCTACTAATGATTCATTTTGTTCTGTCATAATGACGAAATCCCTATATTGATAGGAATTTTGTCATTATGACAGAACAAAATGCAAAATGAACTTGCTACTATATAAATACATTGGTATTTATCTAGTAGCAAGTTATAAATATGTGATGAAACATCAACATGTAAATGATAAGACTCTGATTGAAAAACGAAGTACTATAGGTTACGACGAATTGAGCAGTTTCCAACTATCATGATTTCAGGAGGTACCCACTGTTGGACTGAAAACTGTATATAACAAAACAAAACGGCCAAGTGCGGGTCGGACTCACGTACGAAGTACGAGGCGATTGGCTACTTTCTATTAGTGTATGTGTTTTGTCTATAATAGTTTTTTTTGTAGTGTGCGTGTTGTTTGTGCAGAATAAACAATTTTTCTTTTCTTTCTATTATCTATAAAAACGGCAAAAACGTCACGTTTGTTGTATGGGAGCCCCCTTAAATATTTATTTTATTCTGTTTTTTTAGTATTTTTTGATATAGCGGCAACAAAAATAGATCATCTGTGGAAATTTCCACTGTCTAACTATCACGGTTCATGAGATACAGCCTGGTGATAGACGGACAGACAGACGGACGGACGGACAGCGGAGTCTTAGTAATAGGGTCCCGTTTTACCCTTTGGATACGGGACCCTAAAAAGATGGATGACATACAGAGTGGCAGGGACATCGACGCGCAAACTACCATTTTTTATACCATGTTTTTAAGCAAATAAATATTATTCTATTGTATTATAACTGAACCCATGAATTCAGCACACGGTTGTACCTAACGTAAAAAATACTCCATGTTATCAAAAAAAAAAAAACTACTGTTTCATAGAAAAGTGCAATACCTACGCGGTCAAAATCTCTGGAACAGCATTTTTTTTTTAACCAACAAAAATATTCAATGTAGGGCTTCAGAATCCTGTACTGAATCCATGGTAGCAGGTTGCGCGACGATCTCCCAGCCACCCTGTATGGTATTGAGGAGGTTAGCAACAGGAGAATGGCTCACCTTATGGTAATTGGTTACGTCAGCCAATACCAGCAGGGTAATTACGTAGCACACTAACAGTAGGAATGGATTTCATTTTGACAGTTCAACAACATTCATTGCGTTATTTACGTTGTTGAAAAGACAAATTTTTCGAACATATGAAGCAATGTATTAGCAATAGACTTCAAAATGATTCAGATTGTGATAGATAGTGTTTTAAGTAATTAGGGTCCGTCGTATGTGGGCTTTTATCCTAGAGACGAATAAGAAATGGAATACAGAATTAAATCGGCACACATTTCTTTCAAACCGGAACATAGTGCTGTTTAGCAACCGATAAAGGTATGACAGATCTGTGAATATGGTTGATATCCGTTGAGCTAATTTCGTTCTTAGGCTAGCAACAAAAAGGCTTGTAATTTGAAAGCTGTAACAAACGCATTATGTCACTTTCAAAACGTGGGCAAGCGTTTGTCACCAACAAATTACAGTGCTGGCCATAAAAATGCCAAGGCTCTATAATTTTACCATGATTGTGATGTAATAATAAAATAAACACGCTTAATACGTTGTGTTTAGTGACAGCAACAATTAGGGGATTGTCACGCTGTCCGTCTGTCACGTATCCACGAACATCTAAATGGTCATTATGGGTTTATGGGTGGTATAAATATCATTTGTTTTTTGGGATTATCACACATCTCAAGTGAGTCCTGGTGAGGATACAACAGCAGAGATGAAGTGGTTCTTGGTAGGTATTCAATAATATTATATTTTATATAAATAAAAAAATATAATTAACACAATCAATACAAATTACTATTAATTTCTGACAAAGCAAACGATTGTTTTAACTCTCAAATAATAATAGCCTTCATAAAAGTATTATTTTAAATTTAATTATTACAATTACTTGTTAGTCATCATGTTTTTATTACGACTCTTGAAACGTTTTCAGTAAAATATAGAAAAACAAAAATATTATTTTAATATTTTGATGGTATACTTTCCATGTCCCGCACTGTACCCACACTGTAATCAGGCGGTAAACGAAAGTGATCAAACTCTACCGGTGACAATATGCACCGACAATGAGCTCTCATTAAAGATTGATCCAGTAATGTAGTTCCATTGTGTTTGTGACTAACACAATAAGGTACATGAGCACTTTATTAGTAGGTACAATGGGTTCTATTGAGGCTTATTTGTAATTGACGTTGATTTCCAGGTCGAGTTGCATGTTACAACTAGACATAAGTTATACATCAGCTGTGGGTGTAATTTTTTTTTAAGTTTTTTTTTTTTGTAAACTTCTAACACTTAGCTTCTTCGTATCAAGCATTCTTTTGTAATTTAATATTAAATGTTTGACATCTTTTTCATTTTCTTTTCAGATTTCCCTGGCCATAGGCCTAGCAGCTTCTGATAAACTGGACCGCACCTACCTTCCACCACCAGGTGCCCAACTTTCTGGAGGGATCCTTGGTAGCCATGATGCTCCCTTGGAACCTCCGCATCACACACCTTCAGAACCAGGGCCCGTGATTGGAGGACAAGGATCTCAACCCAACTTTGGAATTAATGGAAAACCTGTGAACTTTGGTGATAAAATACCTAAGGTTCCTGTTACGACCACTTCCTTTGCGTTTTCTCAGACAACGACTTATCCACCTGGAGAAGGCTTCGAAACTACTGCATTACCAATAAATCCTGTTACTGGACTGCCAATTGGATTGGAGCAAGGAAACTTCCCTTATGGATCGTTGCAAAGTCAAGCACCAAACTTTGGAACTAATATTCAACCTGGATTTGTTCCTCAAGACCCAACATCAGCACCCGTCAGTAATAGTAACCCAGGTTACGATCAATTTGTAAGCCAGCCACTAAGCCAATATCCAGGACAAAATTTTATTGCACCTGGAGGTGCTCCTCAAATCCCTGGATCAGTATACCCAGATCAAAAACAGGATCAGTTGCAGTATCCTAGTGGGCAGGTTAATACGGAACAGCAAGGATTCTTACCTACCGCCCCTAACAATCAGCGTTTGGATCAATATCCAGGACAAAATGTGGTTAATCCCGGAGGTGTTGTTCGAATTCCTAGCGGTCAGAAAGTAACAGGGCAGCAAGGTTTCATGCCATCAACTGAATCTCCAATAAATCTTCAACCAAGTGGTAATCAACTAGATGTTCACTATGATGGCTCTCAAGGACCAATTCCTCAAGGCACTTACACTGGGCAGCTGATCAATGTTCAAAACCTGGGTGGACCTCAACCAACTCAAACTTCCTATCAGAAACCTATTAAAATTGGAGGAATTCCATCGCAAGATCCTAATGGGAACCAAAACAATGGGCCATCTGTACCCACTGGATCTGAAAACGTTTACCAACCTGGGTCTACACCTTCTACCATTCCTTCATCATACAACAATGGTGTCTCTAGTACAACTTCTTTCCCTGGAGTACCATCCTCTACTTCAGCATACTCTTCAGTTGGACCAGTTTATCGACCAGAAAGGCCTCAAGCCGCAGCTGACAGAAACGCCGTTATCGTCAACTATGAGAACATTCGAACTGCAAACGGCTACTCATATAGTTTCGATACCTCAAATGGAATTCATGCCGATGAAAGTGGTATTGTTGATAATGGAACAAAAGCTCAAGGATCCTATTCTTATATTGGTGATGATGGAAAGTTGTATAGTGTTATTTACACTGCTGATGAGAACGGTTTTCAACCTCGCGGTGATCACTTGCCTACTCCTCCGCCTATACCTGAGGCTATCCAGAGGGTTATTGAGCAAGCTGCTAGAGATAAAGCCGCTGGAATTGTGCACGATGGTAAGTTTATTCAACGTATTACATTAGCTTAGCTTAACTTTTATTTAGCTAACGAAACACTTATTTGTTCTCGTGAGAATTTAGAATGCAATTCAAGAAATGTTCCAATAATTTTACTGTAGATCTTATATAGAGTAAATTATTCAATTATTCAATCATACTAATGTATTGTTTCTAGCCGTACAATTACATTTCATCTTAGTACTTAAGATGATTATCTCATCCTGTAAGAGTAACAATAGCTACGTCTGTTATAGTAATTGTTAGATTCATTCGTTTTTAATAAATTAATTTACATTTAAAATAATAATAACTTTTGTTGCAGGTTCATATGACGAAGCTAAATATGGTGATCACCAATACCAAAGAACTAAAAATCATCGTCGGCCACAAAATCAAGACGCTAATCAATTTGGCAATAACCAATTCAACGGAGCAAAAGATGATTTAATAAAACCTATCGTTGGAATTAAAGACGAAGAATATGATGTAAGTACAGCAAAGGATCAGGTTGACAATAATCTTCCAGTTACTGGTACAAGGAAAGATTTAAACGAAAAAATACCGTCGAGACGCCCATCAAATCAGAGAAATAGTGAAAATAATGACCAAGATAATTCGGAAGGAAACGGAAGAGTTTCAGGGGATTTTGATTCACCAAAAGGAGATTTTGATGGAAATAGTATGCCAATAATAGAAGAAGGAATCAGTCAGCTAGACAATTATGACACAAAGAAAAGAGGACCTGGTGGACACCGCCCAGTGTTAAACGGATATAATCTGCCTTTCGATGAAACTAAAGATTCCAATAAAAATAATCAACCTGGATTGAAAAACCAAGGGCCTTCCACACGCCGCCCCATATCTGGTAAAGTAAAAGATATAACGGAAACCAAGTATCCTGGGTCTAACGTAGATGTTGGTGCTGCTGACTATTCTGGAGAAGATGGATTTAATCATAACGAAAGTCAAGATAATATTGGTTCTGGAAGCCCAAACGTATCCAGCAGATCAGAAGAAAATATGAATACTAACTTTAATAAAGTTACAGGTGCTCCTATTATTGGAAACAAACAACCAATATTGAGACAAAGAGTTAAAGAAAATAGAACACCTGGCTCAACAGGCAATACGTACACCGAAAATAAAAATGGCAGGCCTCGAGGTGAATCTTTCACTCAAGAAAGTACCGAAACGCCATCGTTTTCAGATTATTTAAAAAATGCTTTTGCAAACCAACAAGACACTAGACAAGATGACACTGGCACTGGGTACAAGTACCAGCAACCAAATACCAAGTTTGAACAGAATACATTTCCAACTCGATTCAGTCCTCAAGAAGCACATTCAACTCAACCTGTTCAACGTAGAAACGAATACGTAGAAGGCACGACACGAAAGCCTTTTATGACTCCTAACATTTACAATCAAAATAATAAGAACAAACAGTCAACTCCTAACACATACAGTCAAAATAATATAAACGGCCAATCAACCACCAGAAGACCTTTTACGACTATCGGTGTCACATCACCTACAGATAACTCTTACACTGATTATGATGACGGTGATAATTATGCATCTAATCAAGATATTGCTGACGATAGCATCAGATCCACCAAAAAACCTGCAGACAACCGTGTTACGTCTCGACCTTATCAATCAACACAGACTACATCAAGACCTCAAAATGTTCCAGGAGGTCAGAAAGTCCGTGTTAATCAAAAAGGAACTGTAGCTCCTGGACGTAGAACCGAAAATTCAGGAACCGTATCGCCAGGATATACTTATGGGCCAACCACACAGATGCCATTCCAGAATTCCCGATTCGGAAATAATGAAACTCCCCCTAGAATGAAACTTCAACAGCGTGGACCATCAAATACTCTCCCTGATCTTACTACTGCCGTTGGTAGACCTGTTACAACGCAGTTTCCCTCAGGAACTGGACAGTCGAACTATAAATATCAGACTATGAGACCCGTTTCTAGATATACTGATACAAATGTAGGGTCTGGTTATCCAACCACTGGTTCTTACCCTGGTCTAGGCTCGATGTCTACCACTCCAGAAATATCAACTTCTCAGGACTATTATACTTCTACCTACGGACCTTCTCATGGTTACTCTAGTACAACGGCTGTACCTCCAACATCTGTATACACACAAGGTTTGGGCGCTCAAGTTCCATCACGTACCCATGGATCATTAAAATCTTCCAAGGACCAAATTTTCCATACTGGTTATCATTATGGACCTCCAAAGTCTGGTTCATTAAATCTTGATGATCCTGGTTTTTTCACAACCATTGGAAAGTCTGGAGTTTTTCCAACTTCGCCAACTGGTACTTACCAAACCACTTTTCAACAAGGCCCTGATGATTTCCCGTTTACCACTTTAGGCCCAATGACGCCTGGAAGACAAGGCATTTTTATTCCATCCCAACCAGGAACAAATGCTCCAGAGACTTTACCAACTGGTACTTATCAAAGAAATTATCAAAATGGACCTTCTACGCCGGACTATGCTACTTCTATTGGATCTTCAACTCCAGGACTTAAACCTGTGTTTACATATCCAGGATCACCTGGAGTTCAGGGCACTACTGGATACGAATATGGAACTTCAAGACCTACTTACTCAACTACTGACTCACCTTCAACTATTGGAACAACTCCTGGTTCGTTCGTACCATCTGGAACCACTGGTCCATCTCAGGATTATTCCACCACTCGTTCTGGTCTACAGAATACTAAAAATACGTTTGTGGGAGAACCTGTTGATGGTTTTGGAAGACCAATCACGATTGAAAAGGGTGGTTCACATCCTGGATTTGGACATCTCACACAAGGAACAACAGGACCAGGAATCAATATAGGACCAAACTTTGGTGGTACTGACCAGACTACCACATATCCTGATGGTTTTGATCAGACCAGGGTTATTGGTGAAGACTTTAGTGGACCCAAACAGCCTCAAAGGTATGACCCTATAACCGGTTACCATTATAAATAATTGATGTACCTACTCTGAACATAATATGTATTTATTGAGAATGAATAAAAAGTTTAATACTTAGGATGTTGTTTTTATTATTGTATTCTGGCATTTTAAAAGTTACTTCTTTATGCATTAATAATAACTTTGTCTGTATAACACTGTCTATTAATAGCTACATTTGAACAAAGGTAGGTATTCTACCATTTCCTAAATCGATCCCTCAATGTATACTATCTAAATTATATTTTACCCTGAACTTTGTCTATCAAAATACATAATACAGACAGTCATATTGATCTAAAATTACCCTAATTACATTTAAATCTTGTCATCAATCATACAAGAGAATCTTTTCAAAGGAAGCGACGTCCAGTTTCCTATATTATTATGATTGCTTTACAAATACGTGATAATCACTGCCATATTGGTACCTAAATGTCAAGATCAAAATATCTGGATCATTTTTTACCCACGCATATTTTAATCAAATAAACAAGACGATCAAACTGCATACATTAAAAGCGAATTTAATTTGCATAAAATCCAAATTATAATTACATAATTTATTATTTTTAATCTAAAAGCTAGTCACGTTTGATATAATTAAAATAATGATCTAAAATCAAATTGAAAAACATTAATTACCTAGCTTAAAGCTGTGAAATAAGGACTGCCTATCCACCAAATGAACTGCCAACACGCAGCCTTATTTCATTTCAGCAATCAGATAGTCTTACATCCCTTACCTACCTTGTCTTAGATTATACCTACTCGTATAATATAACAAAAGCTAGGAGGTCTGCTTCCTTTACTTATTTTTAATAGCGTGATGATAAACAAAGAGGGACAGCTCCATCTACACTCAAACGATGAAAATGGGCCAATGATCTATGAGACCCATACGCATCGCACGCAAACATGCAAATTAGCTTCGAGTTTTAGACAACAGAATATAGATGGCGCAATTATAAACGTTGTAGATGTTTTCAAAATAGGGCACTACATCACGGATGCATTCCCCTATGCGTTGGGCAGTGTTGTTTAATGCACTTGCATATCCCCTACGTTTGAGTCCTATGTAATAGGGGAATAACTTTTTCTCGATCAAAAAAACTCAAACTGCCGGACACAAAAATGTATAAAAGGTTTCAGAATTTAGAATCATAAAGTGTTTCTGGACAAAATACTTTTATTATTTATTTATTGAATTTATGACTTTGATAGCAAAATAATATCATGTAATTTTTACTATATCTTCTTTCTTTCTCTTATCAAACTGAATGGATTATAATATGGCGTGAGATGTGATATGAATTGTATAGTTTGTCTTTACTAAAGAATATTTTGCCTGAACGGCAAAGATTTTGTAATTCTACATTTTCACACAAAGATAATCAAAGTCAACAACATGGGCCACAAAATCAAAGCATTATCTTAAACATTTATCAATAAAAAAGCACCTCACCAGAGAATTACATAAATTACTAAAAAACGACACACACTCCATAATTTATATTAAGCAACAAAACTATTGTTCTAAATAATCTACACAATAAATTGATCATCAACATTAATGTGATGTCGTGAGAAAACCTACACGTTTACAATAAATGGCGATCGTGTGTGAGAGTGACGACAGCGCCACCTATGAGACTGGGCGTTACTTACCGGCGCCGCCGTAGCTTGGGATCGTTTGAAGTGTTGCTGTAATGCCGTACCACATCTGAGTAGCCTTTCACTGCTATCGTTCCTAAAATTGCATGTTTGTGTATCTTCAAAGGCTTTGGGGTAATCTGAGCAACAGATAAGTCTAGGAAGATTCAAATCTCAGACTGACATGATTTGCGTATATACTTGCACACAACATGTTTATGGCTACGTAGGTGGTAATTTGCAATAATTGTAGATAAAAATAGATTAGTAGCTTTTAGGTGTGCTATCCTATTACAAAGGAAGGCAAATGATCTACCAGGGTCTTAGCAACAGAGCTTACGGTACGAATTTCTCATGTAACAAGTATTTCTATTGCCTGGAGATGATTTCCGGGTCTGGGTGTTCGTGCATGTGAAATTGGTGTCTGTAACAGCATGTACGATTTAGGATAAACTTAGTACTCATGGAACAATTTTGCCGCAAGTGTTTATTGAATACTTCTGCCCGCGACATCGCCCGCGTGAAATTTCTTGTTTAACATAAGATATATGAGCTAATACTGTAGCTTCATATTAGTGAAATAATTTTTGAAATCAGGACAGTAATTCCGAAAATTACTCCCTTTAAGCAAACTCACAAATTTTACCTTTTTATAATATTAGTATAGAATATGATTTATCCTGCACTAAGCAACGAATGATAGGAATTTACCGCTGAGTAATATAAGCATAAACATTATTACTAAACCAGATTCCAAAGAAGAAGTAGATGCTCCTAATCATAATAATAACAATTTCCTAAGAACTGATAAAGTAATAGAAGCCTATTAAAATAATGATTACCTAATAACTAATAACGTTCAAATTACATTATTTAACGAGCACGCATCTTTTAATTTGAACAAATCATAGTTTACAATTGTATGTTATATATTTTTTTGTTCGTCTGAGTTTTTGTTGGATGTTAATGGCTTCGGGTCAGTTTAGATCCGGTTCCTTTTAATTTTCGGCTCAAGGCTGTTAGTTTTCTTGTGGTTTTTCTGAAAGGGCTTAGAGGTTTTTTAGGAGTGCCAAAGGCATTGGCTGATGATAGTTTTTGCCAAGAAGCGAAGACGGTGGTTTTATTCTATTAGTTATATATTTTTTTGTATTTTGATGTAAAAAGTGGTTCTTCGCTGTATAGAATAGAATCGAATAGAATATTTGTATTTTATTTTTTGTTATGTCCTTTACCGGATTTTGAAGCGACTAATTCGAAGGCAATTTATTATACAGTTAATACTCTGTTAGGTGATTGAACACTCATTTTGTTAGAGATTTTTTTAAATAATAAGTGGAACAAAGCGGTAGCTAAAATATTCATTCAGAATAATTACTAAAGGTCGTGCCTTTAGTCAATCTAAATTAAACTCTGAGCTACCACTTTGTCTTTAGTCAAAATAAATAATGAACAAGCACTATAAACTCCGTTCTAAATACACAAGCTACTATTCTTGAACCAATTAGTCACAAATATAATAATGATGAGCATAAAGGTCAGTAAGGCAGTGACAGGTTAGTAACTAAACGCCCACATACTCAATTAGTGCACAGTTCGCATCGCGTGGGTTAAGCAGAGGATGTAACTAATAAATAATAGATTTCCGAATAATTCTCGTCGTAAACCTATCGTGAATAAACTTCGTTATTATAATAATCGTAATAATATTTGCAGACTTTATTATGACCGAGTGTATTCATTTTAGAATGGAAGTACAGTCAGGTGGTAAAAGAGTAATCGTGGAGTTTCTTGCGAGCTCTTCTCTATATGAAACGACCAATTGGAACCGTGCACCTAGTTTCTGACTCTGATGTTTCTTAGGTGCCCATTTACGAGTTTGTTTATTGGAAATAAAATATATTGATTTTGAAAATATACTGGAAGGCAGGGACATTGATGCGCAAACTGAAGCCATGAATTCAGCACATGAACCTAGAACCCCTAGCGTAGAAATTTTTCGTCGGTTATCAAAAAAGAAATCAGCTGTTTCATAGAAAAGTGCAATACACGGAGCATCGGGCGTGGGTCGACCTTTATTGTTATACATGATCATGGTTTTTATTTATTTATATTTGTTTTCTAAACAATTTTGTATTGCTTTATTTTCTTATAATATTTTATTTTAAAATTTATTTATTAATAATCCCCTAGTGGCATATAGAGATGTCCGTATGTGTGTCCGTGGCATCACAACGGGCCCTATCAGAATACCAGCGCTGCGGTACTTATTTTTTAAATATCGCAGCTTCATGCTGAGATAGGAGCCTTTTTGGCGTCGCACAGGTTTTTTTTTTAAATTGTTTATTGTTGTTTTTATTGTTAATTTTGTTAGTTTTAAATGCTCCTTTTTAACCGACTTCACAAAAAGGAGGAGGTTCTCAATTCGTCTGTATGTTTTTTTTTTTTTTTTTTTTTTTTTTTTTTTTTTATGTGTGTTAGCTCATAACTTTTTTCTGGGTGAACCGATTTGGATGATTCTTTTTTTATTTGATAGCTGGTGCTTCACATGTGGTCCCATTTAAATTTGATCAAGGTCTGACCAGTAGTTTTTGAGTTATCCTTAATACTGCAGATTTTTTCCACTTAGTTTATATGGATGATGTGTTAATAATTTCCTGTCACTGTTATTTACACACCAAGTAGTGGTATACGAATTTGTGTGGGGTAGGTACCGCAACTAAAAAGTGAAAAATAAAAACTTTTTTACAAAAAAAATTGAAAATACAAAAAACTTTTTTACAAAAAAACAACCGACTTCCAACAAAAACACTAAAAGACGTGAAAAATAACTTTAATTTCGGAATTCGGTGTCTTTGGTTTTGTATTTTCGTGTTTGGCCACCGACTTCCGAAATTAAAGTTATTTTTCACGTCTTTTAGTGTTTTTGTTGGAAGTCGGTTGTTTTTTTGTAAAAAAGTTTTTATTTTTCACTTTTTAGTTGCGGTACCTACCCCACACAAATTCGTATACCACTACTTGGTGTGTAAATAACAGTGACAGGAAATTATTAGCACATCATCCATATAAACTAAGTGGCAAAAATATGGAGTATTAAGGATAACTCAAAAACTACTAGTCAGACCTTGATCAAATTTAAATGGGACCACATGTGAAGCACCAGCTACCAAATACAAAAAGAATCATCCAAATCGGTTCAACCAGAAAAAAGTTATGAGCTAACACACATAAAAAAAAAAAAAAAAAAAAAAAAAAAAAAAAAAAACATACAGACGAATTGAGAACCTCCTCCTTTTTGTGAAGTCGGTTAAAAACAACCGACTTCCAAAAAAAACACTAAAAGACGTGAAAAATAACTTTAATTTCGGAAGTCGGTGGCAAAACACGAAAATACAAAACCAAAGGCACCGACTTCCGAAATTAAAGTTATTTTTCACGTCTTTTAGTGTTTTTTTTGGAAGTCGGTTGTTTTTTTGTTTATTTTATTTTTAACTCTTTGTATTTCCTGTGCGTGTCCCAAATAAAATATTTTTTTACTTTCTTTCTTTCTTTCAATACCTTCTCGGTCAAAATGTATGGAAGAGATAAATTTAAAAAAAATATAACTGACGAAAAATGTCATCGCAGGGAGGTTCAGAATCTTATATTGAATCCATGGTAACAAGTTATACGTCGATGTCCCTGCCACTCTGTATTTTTTTAATCGTATTATGCAGTTTTTTTTTTAATTATTCTATTTCTATTTATTTTTAAACGAGATAAAAGGAGTATATATTATAAGGATCGTAGCAGGTGGCATTCGGTAATTTCTGTCTACCCCCATGGGAAGAAGGCGTGAGTTTAAGTATGTGTATGTATGTAGGTAGATTTAGTCGCGTTTGACCATTATGTCATGTAGTGATAAGTGATGAATGATGTGGTGGGCGATGGTGTACGAATCCTGAAGACTCCTCTCACAAGACTGTAGTGAATGTGAAGACTATGTGGGTTATTGTTGCTTTTTTTTCCTCTCAGCTAGTTTTAATCATAGTCTGGCAGTTTGAGTATTTTTTGTGGCCTACCCAAATGTCCTTTCTTTGGTATTGTTCGTCGAATCGTTGACTGACTTAAATGCGTGCACTGACTAGACAGGTCCACTCAATCTGTGTGGTTTTTCCTCAAAAGTCCATTTTAGACATAAATCTACATGGTCTTCACATGATCTGACCAAGATTATGTCTGGACTTTGTTCCGGCCTTTCATCTCAGAGTAGTCCGATAGGAAAAGCAGACATCATCTAGTTTTTAAAATATGATTCACGTGTAAAAATGTTTGTACAAACCTATTTACAGAAATAAAATCATTTATCATTTACAGAATCTGGCAAAAGATTTCCTCTTTCGCAATCGGTGCACAGTTATTCAAAGTCAAAGTAATTAATTTGCTATAAATGATAATAAAAGGTGGTATAAAAATATTCTTGTGCATAGCATAGTTAGCCATATTTTGGCATACACATATCAATATATTAGTAAGTAAGATGCTAATTTAAATAAACAATTATTTATACAATAGAAGATAATAACTAAACAATAAATTATTTAAAATTGGTACATAAATCTTCTATGTAATTAAGAGGCAACACAATAACAACATAATTATGTATTAGGATATCGTTAAAAAGACATATTTCACAAAACATAAAAATCAAAAGAATAAAGTAGATACAGTGTTGAAAATTTTGGGATTTCAAATCCAGAAGTTTTATAAAGTATAGGTACTGCTTTTTTCTATATACTACCTAAAACACTGCGCATGGCGTCATTCATGAAATCATGAGCCAATTTGGAATCTTATTACAAACTATTTGTCATGCTGACAATACTTACTAAAGTTCATATCAATATCAGTAAAGGGAGCGTTCACGAGCACAATATATTAATGTTTAACCTTCTTATTTTAACGACAAAGAGTAGGCCATTCCAATCTTTCAACGGGTCACGCAATTTTACGAGATTATTTTAAGAGGACGGACGGCTACTAAAATTGTTCTGAAGTTAACTATCCTTATGTTACTAGGAACATAATAATGTTTAGCCAATAAACATGAAACATCTAGCATGGCCACTTCTTCAATAAGGTTATAGCTCACTCGTTTATAGGTTACAAGCGCAGTTATTAAGACAGGTCATGGCTTCGTTTACCGGGTAGGCCAAGCATTACATGGTTCAAACTCCAACTCAGCTCAAACTCAAAGAATTTATTTAAATGAAACCATTTATGGAACTTTTGAATTGACTAGGAGTCGGTAAGTCAGAAAGATGAAGCTAGTTGACCATTCCAAAGGTTCCTATGGAGATGAACGGGCGTGAAACTCTATGGACACTCTTTTAGTAAATCAAAATATTGGTTACATCATTCATGTTGAAATTGTACAAATATGTGAGAAAGATGTAAAAAGACGTTCACGTTAAAAGCGCAAGGAACCAAAAGTAAAAATAAATATTTGGAAAATCCAAAAGTGCACGACTCATAATGTTCATTTAATTATGAAATATAAAAAAAAAAAAACTTAAGTTGTTCAAAATTAATTGCCGAAAAAACAGCTGTAGTAGGAAGAAGGTACTGCACAAGCGCCCCTGGTGGAATAAATGTACATAATATCTATAGATCATCATATCACCATCCATGTTAATTTTACATGGATATATATAGATGTACAGTCTTGTATTTTTCGTTTTTTATTAATTGCAATTAAACGACACTGAATTAATTAATCATTCGCATTCAGTGACCTACAATAGTCTATTAGAATTTAAAAAAATAATGGATTTTTTTACAAGTTACAGTGTTCCCGGGTTTCACACATAACAAACAGGATTTTTTTTTTGACCTATTTTGGTGTTTTTTTACAATTCTATTGCAGTAAATCATTTTTTAAAAAGTATGAAATTAATCTCCATTAAATTATCTCGACAATAGTATGCAAAATATCTTGATTCCGTGAACTAACAAGGCTATAATAATAAAAATAGCCGCCAAAATGAGGCGAATTTTTTTTTTCGATCGTAAAGCACTCTCTGATGCTTCGCATCATGAGTCGTGCAATAAGCCGTGGCAGCTAAGACGCGTGGCGTTCATAATCGTTATTAATGTTATTTGTCAGATATTCCCGGTGGTTGCCTGAAGCTTCGAAATGTTGTACCAGCCTAATGTAGGCACAGTAACTCTCCCAACTCTTTCAAGAAACACAGACTTTTATAACAATAAAAATAAACTCATCATAACTATTGATTGACACAATCTTCTCAAAATCTAAAGAAGTTACGCGGCACGATGTGCCAATCTTTAAGCCACAACATATATTTATATCATCAAAATAATAGAGCCATGTCAATGTGAAGAGTGCTTCAATATAGGGTGCGGCTACACGATACGGAATCAAATCTTGTACATCACGCTCCCAGCACGTGACATGCATCAGCTGAGATGAAAGGGCCGCCAAGGTGAGGGCAGAGATTCTAAAATAGTACGTAGTATTTAGCTTTAAATTTATGTGTAGCTAGCCTTATGCGTACTTATTTGGCAACTACGGAATGTTCGCTATTTGAATCTTCATTCGGCACGAGCTGTATTGGTACGAAAATACCGCAAGTCAGGAATGGTGAAATGATTAGCCAGTTGCTAAGCGGGATAGACTCTCATCATGTCGTGTAGGCAGTCATTCCTGGTTAGAGCAGAGGATATCCTTGACCGTGAATTATTCATGATAACACACTCGTAAAAATAATCAATATCAGGGGTTTGATACAGAAACTTTTGGACATGGCGCGTTCCTGTCTCTGGAACCTTGACCTTCGGCTAGTAGCTTTAATGCTGCTCATAGTGCTCAGTATACCCGCAACCAATAATACCTCGAATGAATTCGGAGAATAGCAACAATGCACAAATAATGAATCCACGATCTTCATTGTCGTAATTTTTTATTGATCATCGATGAAGTCTTGACCAATTCAAATTACAAATGCATGTCTTGTAAAGATGGCAATCATTTTAAAACTACAAGTGTGCGGCAACATGACTAAGGAATCTAGTTCTGAGCAAGACGTTCATCTTTTAGAGACGTGACTAGCATTAGATACAGTCTAGAAATCTAGACGAAAGGGCCGCCAAGGTGAGGGTAGCTCCTAAAATAGATTGTTAGTAAGCGTGTACGTGACTGTACGTTAATCTAGCGGTTATGTTCAGATGTAGAAAGAGAGTGCACGGTACGGTACGGTACCTATATCGCTGAAAAATACTGAATTAACTAAAATGACCTATATGCTTTCTGTTGATCTGCAAGCGTAAAACAGAATTATTAATTCGCCTGTAAAAGCATTTAGGTGATTTTTATGGTTCCTTATTACAGAGAGGGCCATTTGTTGTGCTTGATCGAAATTTTATTTAACTATTCATGCCTGTGTTGACTAACCTCGTCGGTAAAAGAAGAAAATATCAATCAAGCAATTCTACCAAAATCGTGAGAACTACAGACCTATGATTCATTCAATTCTTCCCAGAACAAACCAAAAAGATACCTGCCAATACCTGTCAAACCTTCATACATACTCTATAAAATATCAAGGTTGCCACAACAAAAGACTTTGCGCAATCAGCGCACATTGTGGCGAGTTCATTTCGTTGGGACTTGACCCCAGAGTGGCAACCTTAGACTGAATGAATGGATATAGATCGAATAACCGTCTGCTGAATCCGATGGCCGTATTGGTAAAGAAATCATGATTTTTAAAGCGATTGTTTTTCTGAATAATAGATACGCTTTTGTTTTTAAATTATACCTTATTTGTGTTGTTTGTTAATGTTTAATGGCATTTTAATGTCTCAATTTACCGTACTTCTTTCAATATATTATTATTGTTTGATGAAATATCGATATCATCAAATGCTTACTGACAAAAGAAGATGCACGTTATGTATCTAATTTCTTTGAAGAAATGGGACTCTGTCTGAGGGTTAAGAGGCTTACAAGACCTAAAGCGCGGTCACTGTCGGATTGCATAGAAAAGAAAGGGACGCGCGATGACACAACGCTGGTAATTTATTGCAAAATATGAAGAAATTATGGATTCACAAAAAATCTATTCATTGGACTAAAAAATTAAAACACTATTACGTTATTAGGTAACTTGTAAAATAATCTGACAAAAAAACTGAATGTTTGCATGTATATTAGTATGGATTTTAATCATAAAAACATTTTTTTTGAGGTATCTTCGTGATTTTTTTCTATCATATCAAGTTAATTGTATTATGTTTTCAATACACTATCTAACTAGCATATATCCAGAAGAATATCATATATTTTTCTGATTTTGGTTACTGCAGTGGATCATATATTTGTAAGCATTATAAATTTGCGTTTAGGTCATGTAATCCCCTTAAATGAAATTATAATAGGTCAGGGAAAAAGTTTTTTCGTATTTTATAGCTTTATAGTTGTAGTAAAATCTCTTTGGCTGTACTGTTTGTATCTGGCTGGTTTTGATACCATTAAATAGATTACATTTAAAAAAAGAAAATTATAAACGATTTCCCGCGTTTCTAACGAAGAAATTCGATACTTTTTGAAGTTTTATTCCAAAAAAGGGATAAATACTGCACAAGCCGCCAATAAAATATGTGACATTTATGGACTTGACGCAGTGTAAGTAAGAGTAGCACAAAGTTGGTTCAAGCGTTTTCAGTCCGGGAATTTAGATTCAAAGATGCAACTCGCTCTGGTTGCCCTGTTACGGATAAAATCCATTCAGCTTTTGAAAATGTGGAGCAAAATCAGCATACTAGTAGTTACGACATAGCTGAAGAGTTACGGATTGACCACAAAAAAGTTTTAACGCATTTGAAAAAGTCTGGGTGTACAAAAAAACTCAATATTTGGGTGCCGCATGAGCTCTTAGTCTAGAATTTGTACATAAAATCCGAAAGAACTTTTCCCCGACGTAATAGAATAGTATACTCTTTGTTATGTACAAAATATAAATTACAGATATAAATGTAGAAATTGTAAATAGGGTGTCACAATGGGCGGTCTTATTGCTAAAAGCGATCTTTTAAAGACAACCTTATCTATAGTATCTTATCACTTTTAATGTCCTAGATAAACTATCACATGAATGTACCTACTAGTTGGTCAGAAAGTTTTGTAGCAAAAATGATAAACCAGGGAACGTCTGATATAAAAACAAGTATCGTAAGTCATGGAGACCATCTTGATGCAACGTCTAGAAACCACTTAAAAAGACAAAGATTCAAACCCATCGATCAAAAACAGTGTTGCCAACATTCCGAGCAACACCTACTACCAATCATGGCACTTGCCGACTTATAATGAAACACAAAACAACGATGATCTACATCGCATGTCGCAACTTCACTAAAGATCCCTCGATCCAGTAATCGGTTCGATAACTTTGTAGACGAGCGACTTATTGGCTGTTAGAGGAGATTTTATAAGCTATACTAATATAGTAATAATAAATGCCTACGAATGTTAAGCTCCAGTAGTATGATTCTGTAAAGTTTATTTCGAACCTCACTCAAGTGACCGCACACAATTCGAAAGAGAATTGACATCGTGAATACGAGACGATGAAGTGATGTTTCAGATAAATAAGAAACACTTTTTCACAACAACAATTACAGAAATTTCAGCTGTATTAGGTACATTTCGTTCAATAATCACAGGTTTGATTCGTGCACTGAACACAAAATAGTTGTCTGAATGGCTTACATGCAAACATACACGAGACAGCATAATTTTCGAAAAAGGTTTAGCGATTTTTTTCTCTGCTTTCATGAACTATGAGATTTATAATAATTTTAAAAATATAGCACTGTTTTGTAACTAATCTTCTGTCTAAGAAAATTCGATTGCTAATGATAATGTTTGGACATCAAGATAAGCAAAGCCAATATGTAATGGGTTACTTGCAATTTGTCTTTCGTAAGAAGGACGGTTATGGAGTCCCAAGCATTTATTACGATGCCATCTACTAAAGATCGCAGAACAGGAGATTGCAAAGCTCACGCAGCGTATAGGAGTATTAATGCAACAGAATCACACTACCTATGAACCAAAAATCCAGGAACTAAAACGGGAATCGGTGACCGCCTGTGTTCAGGCTTGTGCTATCGATAATGTGAAAAATACGACTCACGAGAAGAAAATATATGTTTTTGGCACTCAGCGTTGCGTCGGACTTGCTGCAGCTATCTCACATTCGAGAACAAATACACAATATGAAAAATACAGAAGTGTAGCCGAAACAATGCCAAATGCACCGTGCAATGAAGTAGTAGTGAAATGTAGAAATATCAGATTGACAACTGACGACAAACTTGTAATATGCATAGGAGAGAATCACCAGAACTTACACTTAGTCTTATCTGAATTGCAAGTTATATTGGATATATTTAAAAATAACACTGTAATTGTATTAAATGTCTTAACTAACTCATATCTGAATGTCAACAAATAAAATTATTCATTAAAGAATATGTGTAATAGGTATAAAAAATGGCACTTTGTAAATCAAGCGCACACTAAATTAGTACATGTTTGTAAATCATTAAATTACATTATAGATTTTAGCGATTACAGTGATAAATACTTGAACCCTAATGAAATTAGAAAAAGGATAGCGAGTAGCAAATCAAGTTTTATAGTAAACAACAGTTTAACAAAACCCAAAAAAGGGACAATTACGTACTATTTTAAACGTCGTGAAATAGTAGAGCCCCAAGAATGTAGCACCCCTACACAACTCAAGGCAGGTCATAGAGGGACTATACCCTATTACTTCCCTGCTTTAAACAAGAGCGACGCGTTAAACAAGCAAAACTTATTTTTTCGTGTCCAAAGTCAGTAAAATGCATCATTTTAAAATACTTCACCAGAATATCGCTAGTATCTTGTGTAAACGAAAGCTACTAGAAATTACGATCCAGGAGTTAAAAGAAGCAAATAATGATCCTGATGTAATTTGCCTATCAGAAACTTTTGTAAAAAAAGGCTGTGAAAAATATATCAAAGTATACAACTATGAAATGGCTACCAACTTTTGTCGAGACAAACAAAGGGGTGGAACTTGTATACTAGTAAAAAAAGGATTAAATTACAAACAATTGCCATTCTTAAAATCCTATGCAACACAGAATACATTTGAAGTCTGTGGCTTAGAGTTGAGTAATAAATTAGTAATTATATGTGTGTACAGAACGCCTCAGTCTGATCCGAATCAGTTTCTGACAAAATTGGAAACACTTTTACACGATTTGCTTAAAAAATACAAATCTAAAATAAATATAGTTATAGCCGGAGATTTAAATATAAATACCCTCAAAGAAGGCAACATCACAAATGCGTTGCAGGACTTGTGTCATAATTATAACTTAAAAATTCACATCAATGTCCCTACGCGCAAACTATCTTGTATTGACCATATATTAAGCAACATTGACAATGCAACTGCAACCGTACTACCTCTGCATCTTTCAGACCATGACACCGCACAAATATTAAGCTTTCTTAGTAAATATCAACCATTGAAATCACTGGGATACTACATTTATAAAAGAGATTTCAACCAGGACAATATCCGGAAATTCAAAGAATGCTTGCAATATCTCTCTTGGTCCGACATCTATGCAAACACCACTGATGCAAATTATGCATTCAATGATTTTCATGAATTGTTCTGCCTATTTTACTATCTGTGTTTTCCTAGGTTAAGAGTCAAGCTCAATAGTAGTAATACGAACACACAAAAGTGGATAAGCAAAGGTTTAAAACAAAGTTCTAAAACTAAACGTAATCTGCGGTATCAGTACTACAAATAAAAAAAATTAACTAATAAAACTAAATATACAAATTATTCAAATCTACTGAAAAAATGTATCTATAGTTCCAAAAAGAACGCGAATATAAGCTATATCAATAAGTATGATAACAAGTGTAAAGCGACATGGAACGTCATACAAAACGAAATTAATAATATTAACCCTAAAAATAATATAGAAAGTATAAAGATAAACGATACTATGGTTACAGACCCTGTAGAGATAGCTTCAGTATTTAACGACTATTACGTAAACCTTTCGCCCTTACCTACACAAAAAAATGTCGACCCAAGCTTTAGGAAAAATAATAATAGTGTTAGCTCAATGTTTCTGAAACCAATGCTGGGAAGTGAGGTGAGCCAGGAAATAATGTCACTCCGCAACACCAAAGTGGAAGGCTACGATGAAATAAACACGAAAATCATAAAGGCTTGCTGTAATGAGCTGACTGGTGTTTTAACTCACTTAATTAATATGTCGTTTTTGATCGGAGTTTTTCCCGAAAAATTAAAATTGTCAATAGTAAAGCCCTTATTCAAAAAGGGTGATATATATGATATCAATAATTACCGTCCCATTACTTTAATACCTATTTTATCAAAAATATACGAAAAATGTATGTATAAAAGACTGATTGATTACTGCAACAAATTTCAAATTATAAGTAGCGAACAGTTTGGCTTCCAAAAAGATAAATCCACTACGTTAGCTATTTATTCTCTTATGAAAATTATACTCACAAATATTAATAATAACTATCTGACTACAGCTCTATTCTTTGATATGTCTAAAGCCTTCGATTTGGTTTCACACGATATACTGTTTCAAAAGTTGGAAACAATTGGGATTAGGGGACCGGTACTCCAGTGGATATCATCGTACTTAAGTAATAGGCAACAATGTGTTATTATCAGTAAAATGAACGAAACCAAAGACATCACATTATACTCATCGGAATATTGACATAATAAATATGGCGTCCCCCAAGGTAGCGTACTAGGCCCAATATTATTCCTTTTATATATAAATGATATCATAAAAATAACTAATCATAAATGCATCTTATTCGCTGACGATATATCCATAATTGTGACATCTGATAAAAAACAAAATACCGTTATAGATCACGAGACTGACATTAATAATACTATTGACATACTACTACACTGGCTTGACATACACCATTTGAAAATAAATTTAGACAAATCCGTATACATACAATTTAATCAATCTAATACTAATAAAAATAATATAAAACTTAATATAAATAAAATTAAACAAGTAACACATACAAAATTTTTAGGAGTAATAATTGATCAGGATATAAACTGGAAGGAACACGTAAATAACATCAGTGGTAGAATTAATAAATTCGTATACGCCTTGAAGCAAGTCAAAAATGTAACAAACATAAAAACTGCTATTATATCTTACCATGCATATGTTGAATCGTTACTACGCTATTGTCTAATAATGTGGGGTAATAGCACTGATCTAAATAGAGCGTTCATCGCTCAAAAGAAGTGCTTAAGATCAATTTATGGACTTCAGCCGGATGATACATGTCGGCCAATATTTAAAAAACTTGGTTTGTTGCCGCTTCCATCTCTCTATATTTACGAAATATGTATGTTTGTGACCAAGAATAAACAATTATTCATGACGGCAAGTGATGTATATCCTCGGAGCAGACGTGATCCTTATGGACTGGTATTAAATGAATTACCAAAGCTTACCAAATATAATAAAAGCTGTCTAGCAATGTGTGTGCGTACTTATAATAAAATACCTAACAATCTGAAACGATTAAATTTAAGACTATTTAAAAACAAATTATTCAACTGGCTAAATGAATGTAGCTTTTATAGTTTGAAAGAATTTATGGATAAAAAATATTGACATTATATTCTCTCTAACATTATTGTACTTAATTATAATGACCCTGTAACATTAAATTTTTGCATGCTATGTTATGTCTTAGCTAAACATGTTTGTGCCACTCTGACCTATGCTTAACACCATTGTATACCATGTTTAACGCAAATAAATTATTTTATTATTTATTATTATTATTATCTTATTTTACGTTACCTCACTAATGTAATAAATGCGATAGTTTAGCTGATTGGACACTTTGATCTTTGTCGATATCGTTGAATCGATGTTGACGTCGCGCGTCGACTGAATTGATTTGGATGGAATTTGGTACAGAAGTGGTACCCCGATTTTGGAAGCCTTTAAAAAGGTGACGATGATTCGATATTAAACTTTATAAATGAATGTAAAAAAGCAGTTTTATTTGTTTTTATTTCACCCCAAATGTTTCTAGCCATGCTGAATACCAGAGACATCTTTTACTTTTTCATGTAATCGATGTTTCTATCAATTTTTCCAGCCACACTTTCTTATACACGCGCAAAATGTCACCATGAATTCAGCACATAATTCTAGACCACCTAGAGTAGATATATCGTCAGTTATCAAAAAAAAAAAACTGTTGTTTCATAGGTAAGTGCAATACTTTCATGATCAAAATGTATGGAATAACTTATTTTTTTTAATGAATGACGATATTTTTTATCGCAGAGGTCTTTGCGCGATCGTCGATGGCGATGTTCCTGCCAGACTGTCTACCTTATTTATTATTGTCAAGTATTAGAACTTTTTATTTTATGTTATCCATAAGGTTTTGTTTTGTTTTTCAGAATCGTGCAAAATGAACTTTATTAAAATTATATCTACGATCATGTCTCTGTAAGAACAACTCCTACTTATGCCTATGGTCTATTGGTCGCCTGCATCAACACTAGATTAGCATATATAAGTTACCTTTACGTTCATTTCTCATAAATAAGATCAACAGGTTTACGTGCAACCACGGGCACAGCTAGTTGATTATGTATCGATATAGTAATTTACGCTTCTGCTATTTGTCAGCGCGCTATCAATTTGTTGCTATAATGTTTGTATGTCTATTTTATCAATTACCGGTTTATACGGAATGTATAAATAATATCCTACTAGACGCTCCTTAGTTCTATCCAACTGCTTTATTTATATAAAGCGGTACAATAAAGTTATTACTACATATATTTTTACCTTATCCATTGTTTTGTTTCCAATATGTGGTCTATATTATTTTACACACTGGTTACTTTATAATGGATGTTGCTACCGTTATTAAATTTCCTTGAAAATAGTTGCTTAAAAATAGTAGGAAGTTTAATTTTTTATGGTCATTTGCATTCTACTAATATATTGGCTGACCTGACCAACTCTTATACTATGCGATATGGCCTTCTGCCTAGTATCACCACAAGTCACAGTTCTCCATTTTCTGCATCCAGTCTGTCCCAGCCACCTGTATAAGGACGTCGGTCCATCTAGCTCGGCGTCCCACGCTACGCTTGCCGATACGTAGTCTCTAGTCCCGCCATCAATAGACGACGATTTTTTTTAATAATCTAACAAACAAATAACAAATAAAGCAGTATCACAAGTCGCCCGTCTGCTCAGTTCGACGCATGCGCACAACCGCAGGCTAAACGCCGCAGCACGAACTATTACGTTGTGCGATACACACCACATTAAGAGTTGCAGCAACTGACCGAATGTAGGGCTAAAGAGCTTTGACCTTTGAATTACAAAGTATTTCGTAAATAAATGATTTTTATTTTGTCAACGAAAAAATAGTATTAAAAGTGTGCGTTGAAGTCTTTTTGTCGCGGTTTGAATATCGGTACAAAAGACTTAAACGAACAACTTTTCAATAACAAATCAAACAATAGTAATAATTACAATAATGTGTGCATTTCAAAGATGGTGGCTCAGTTTTAATGGCCCTGAATTACGAGTCGTAGGTTATGGGTTCAATCTCAGGAGGTGCGCACTTTACTATGTGCAATTTTTTCATCATCGCTACTCTCAAAACAAAGTTTCAAACAAGTTGTTTTATAAGGGATCGTTCCCTCTCACAGAGAACAGAGATGAGATCTGTGTCCCAACAGTGAGAATATTATAGGCAAGTTATGCTGCATTTTTGCAGGTCCGCCCAAGATATGACTAAGGCCCTTTGTACATGGCACGGTTTCTTTACGGTACGGTGTTTAAATCGCGTCGTAGAAAAATCGTGTGACCTTGTATATGGTACGGTTCTATGGCGCCGTGCCTTAGTGCCACCGCGTCGTCAACAAACTTCAAACACGGCGAATAAACCTTAGTTTTTCATGGCAAGAAAAACTAAACTAAGTATATTCTCATAATATTTGTTTTATTTTATCACGTGAACAGTTTTGATTTTATGTATTTTATTTTCTCTTTTACACGCTTACACACGCTATCTACATCTCACTATATACACAGTAGAATCAAATTCACTATATGTAAGGTAGTAATTCAGACATTTTCAAAATCGATTCGATCGATTTCTCTTTTTTTAGAGCAAGTACATCTGCTCTTAATTACCTCAAATCCGGTTCTGCAGGTGAAGGATAATAACCGGAGGGTGCTCTCAGTAATTACTAATTGTGGTAAATGCCCATCGGTGCCATCAGCCTGCGTCATGTCATGTCAGATCCATGGTCAGGTTCTGACAGGTTGGCTTAATTGTGTTTATTTTGGTTTTATTTTGACGTACAGTGTGGTTATTTTTCTTTGTTTGGTATATAAACTTTATTAGCTTATAAAGCTTTTTATCTGTTGTTCTGAAAGCAGTCCTATAGGTACTGATTAGAGGATAACGATTATAAATTGGGTACTATAAAAATGTTGGTAGTTGGTGGAAATTATAGACATTTTTTTTTTTAGATTAGGTACCTCCTTATTGCGAATGAGATTTCTGATGAAACGCTTAGAATAGCAGACATCAGTATAAATGAAAAATAATATTGTACACCATAACAAACAAATAAGAACTTTAGGTTATTTCTATGTAAACGAAAATAAATTACCACTCGTCCATTAATCTAGAACGCTTTAGAAAACTAACGCAACTTGACCTGCTAGGTCCACTTACAAGGTGGATTTTTTACAATGCCCTTCGAAGGAGATGTCTCCATTAGAATGTAAGTATTACAGACATCTTGTGGCCCAATTGTATATGATTAGAACTGTATGGGTAAGGCCCAACAATTCACACATTCGCACCGTATAAGATTATCTAGTAAGGTCAGACAAATGGTCCCATCTTACTGATTAGGATAATGATTGGTGTAAAGGTGTATCTTAGTATTAAATGAGATTTAGGCAAAAGCTTATAAATGTTTGAAAAAATATGACCACTTTTAAATTACATGATTACTAGCTTGTTGTCCGTGACTTGACTGCGTCAAGCATATGTGTATTTCATTATTTTTTCTAGCATATATTCAAGATGTAAGGCAGCCTTTGTCTAACCACAGGTCCCAGGCCACCTGCCACCTGTTTTTGTTTTTTTTTTGCTTCTTTGACATAATCTTCTCATTATTTGACATTATTTACCTCCAATTCTTCAATTCAAATCTTTACTTATATTTTAATTCGGATTTGTTACAGTTGTAATGGCAATCATGTTATTTGGTTTAAATAGGCTTTTATTTTTATTTTTTTATTTATCTTTTATATAGATTCTTCTATATTTCGTGAATGTGAGAACGTTGTGGGCCTAACTTGTAGACTGTAGATTTGTAGACCTTTTTCTATTCTGTTGAGTACCTGTTACTTGTTGACAGGCCTACACTGTCCACCCATACCTATTAACACTGTAATTTGAAAACATTGTAAAAGCAACTTATTAAAAAAAAAGTAACCGTGGAGTTTTATGCCGGCTCTTCTCCATAGGAAACGACCAATTGCAACCGTGCACCTAGCTACTGACGTTTCATAAGTGCCCATGTAGGTTTTGAACTCAATGTCAAGTTTCATAACGATCGGTACGGTGGTTTAGGCGTGAAAATGTAACAGATAGAAAGATTTTAGTAAAAGCATGGATTGAACTATACATACATAAACTCAGACTATGGTCATCGGTTTCAAAATATTTGTTATATTTAAAGAAACTAACAACAATAAAAGGGGACTTTCCGTGCACCTGTCGCGATAAAAATTATTGAAAATACTCTTTGTTTTTTATTTCTACTTTTCTATAAGAAGCAATGGCGATCGGAAATAACTTGCTTTTATCCTGCTTCTACGTAATTTACGATTAATCATAATATAATATCCGATTTCCTTCTATGATCTATAGCTATGACAAACGGGTGCAGGCCATGTTGTTTTATGCCATCGTATACGTAAATGGTATAATGGCATAATGTGTGAACACGAAACTATTTATTAATATTTAATTGGCCTTAAGTTTCGAATTAAGTTTGAAAAAATTTTTGCTCTTAGTAATAATTACATTATTTCGACACCTGCAAGGAATAACATTGTAACTAATATTTAAGTCAGATTTCGGTTAAGTCTTAATGCCAACCAACCTTGAAAATATGAATCAACGAGGGAATAGCCACATTTTCATATCAGACTTATCCAAAATCTGAGAGATTTTTTTCTTTAACGGGCTCTCCTGTAACGTTACTAAATATTAGTTACAATGTTGCTGCACCTTGCAGGTGGTGATTTGTGGTTGAAATCGTTTTCTGTTTTGACCCAGTAATTATTCTTCTGTGTTTTATTGTAATATTACTTATGATTTTTAGGCGTGCCTCGTAAAACATGTTAACCCGTTAGTCCCGCCTGTCATTCGTAGATCTGTGACAGTCGTTACGGGTAGTTAGAAGCCCAAAAGTCTGACAATCAGTCAAGGTAAGGTGTATCTATGTTACCCAGTAACTGGGTTGTGGAAGTCAGATAGGCAGTCGCTCTATGTAAAATACTGGTAATCAGCTGCACCCGGTAAGACTGGAAGCCAACCCCAAGATAGTTGGGAAATGGCAAATTGATTGACTTATGACTTTTGGGGCGCATGTATGTTCATTAGTGAAGTTTGATGGTTAAATACCTGAACAAGGGTTGGCACTCTTGGCAGAAAAGTTGTACATGGCTCATGGCAATGGTAGTTTTAATAATTGCATAAACGAACCGCTTGCCACGGCAGATTGCAAAACCCTCAGGAGGAGAAGGATAGCTTACTGGCACATAAAATATCTACAAATTCTGCTTTCTGACATTGTCACATAAACAATAAACAACTTTAATCCAAGCTTCCATAATAATATTTCGGCATAACTAATAATCTTCAATTATTTAGCAGAAGCACTATCGTAAATCTTAGTGCATGTGCCATAACTTAGTGTCCAAACTGAATACCGTCAAAATAGTCCAAGTATTATAATTGTAGACTAAATTTAGTTTTAGTGAGAACGTGCAGACGAAACGTGTGGGAGCGGTTAGTCGTTTCGTGGAATATGTAGGGATGGGACATTAGACAAAGATAAGCATTTCCCAACAATGTTGAGGTCGGTTTTTAGTCTAACCATGGATGCACCTGAATACCAGTATTTTACATGGGACGACTGCCTATCTGACCTCCACAACCCAGTTACTGGGTAGCACGATAACCCTTGGTAAGACTGGTTGATCTGTTGATCTAATATTAAAATGTGTAATATATATTTTATTGTTTGTTTTGCACGGTTGTTGCGCAGCAAAATGGTCCTATTTTCGGGGAAACAAAGTTATATCGATATCAGTCAATGCGATAGAGAAGAAGATTGAAAAATTGTTTTCAGTTGTAATTTCGGAGACATGTTTTATTAATCAAGTAGGTACGTGTAATGAGTACGATTAAAATATAAAGTAAATCACAATATTTTATTCCTTACGGGATATAATAGCAGGACTCGACCGTATTTTGATTTCAGGGATCAGTAAAATATTTTATTATTATTTTCAGTAACGTTCTTTCCTACAGTAATGTACATAATCAGCCTATAATTTTCCTATTGCTGGGACACAGGCCTCCTCTCGGTGAGAGGGAGTGGGCCGTTATCCACCACGTGGGCCCAGTGCGGGTTGGTACAACAGTGTCAATTTCATATTTTTGATATTTGCTTCAATTACATGAGGACCAATAGTATCAAGTATCCGAATATTTAACCAAAATATTATTTGAGCCACACAATATTTCACAATACATTGAAGAATCGCTCGCAGCATTGAGAGTTGAAATTTCAACCGTTTGTACTTGACAGATAAAATGACGTAAAACTGAATTATTGTCTTCCTAATACTGTGTATTAAACTAAAAATTTGTACATACATTACTAACCCGCCTATGGGTATAGAATTAATAGCTATTATTTTATATTTCGAACTATAATAGAACAATTGTTTCGGTATTTCTTGCCTAAAGCGTTAGAAGTATTCTCATTGTTAACTTCGATTGCGAAGATTTTCGGATTTATTTAGGTATCATCACGCTTTGGTTCGTAAAAGGCTGAGAAGAACACGAGGCGTATTTAAATAGAGGGGCATAAGGGGGCAATAAATTGGATGTAAAGGTTATTGGGTCGTTTTCCTGTTTCAGATTAGGTAGGTAAATTATTTGAGGTAGAGAGATGTATGCCATATTTGGAACATAAAAGTTACCAAAGTACACAAAATTAACGCATACTATGATTTTAATATATAAGGGATTATTGTAAAAGGTGGTTCGGCACCTGAAAGTTGCATTTCGTGAATAAATGAGTTATCATTTTTCCTTTTTACTTACTAGTTATTTTTCAAATCTTGTTTCATGGTATCCGTATAAACAGTAAAGTCTGATTAATCTGACTAATATTTAATCAAATTAAAACAATTTAATTCGTCTAAACACTAAGAAAAGGAGGAAATGAGGCCTTTGGCCTGCAGCGGGAAAACAGGTTAAAAATAAAATAATAATAAACACTAAGAAGTCACAACACTATTTCAGCCTACACTCAATAATAGAAACACGAACAGTTATTACGACACTAGTGTTGTCAATCATCCAGCTTCGTCCCGAATTATCACAACTATTTCAAAACGGTAGATTGTTTGAATTTATAGAATTGTGTTGCAGCTTCGCGAGGAATTCGACGGTAACTACTATAGAACACAACATATTAATTGAAAGTCTTAACTGTGAGACGTTGTAAGTAGTTGCATTGAAGCTTAGTTCATTTATTAAGTAGGTACATACCTGTTATGGCTGTTGACTGTTTGCTGTCACCTTTCGCTGTTAGTCACAGTCGCAGTTATGTAATGTTTATGTCATAGACCAAAAACATGTATTGTCTATGGTATTTACTTAGTGCCCAGATAGTAACTTACCTGCAGCAGAAATCCTTCTCTTCATCTCTTTTTTTTGCGTTTAAATTTTTTTTGCAAATTTATGTCACTCATAAATGATCTGCGCCTGATGATGTTGTTGTAGTTGCTGGTTCTGCTGATGTTATTGTGGGTGTTGTGCTGGCAGTGATCGACCGGTGATCTTTCTAAGAGAACTTTGGATGCAAGAGCGATCGAAGTGAGCTCGAAAATTTTAGCACCTCGGATAGATTGGGTTTTTTTATCTGACATCAATCAGTAACCATTTTATAACTTTGATATACATAAATACATACTTATGCATGAAAAAATAACCGTGTCTTTGTCGTCGCATATAATGGTAAAAACAGACTGAAATTCCAGAAATGATCTACAAAGAGAAGTGGAATGAAAGAGAAGGAGAAAAGTGAGTGTGGGAAGTGAAAGAGAGAAGAAAGAAGCGACGTTGAAAACATCGTGTTCCGGTGCCAATCATTACGATTAAGAAGAAAATTAGAATACAAAACATTATAAAACTAATTAATTTTTAAATCATGCCAATCTAAGAATATCAAAGAAGTACCTTCGAATTAATGATAATTATTAGGTGGAGCATCCCTGAAATATCGATAATTGTATCAATCAGTAAAAAGGTCCATACAAATCAGAGGATATTAACAAGTCTAATACAGATAAGTTCCATAATAAAGACGATTACACTAAATAAACTGACCTTGTCAGTGAATTTGAACACAAATAATGCAACACATCAATCACATTTTAATACATAATATAAAGTTCATCTCAAACACATATTGAGTATTTTAATCAGTGTATTTGGTAATGTATATGTATTTTATAAAAAATAAACAGTGAAATGCAGAAGTTCAATTTTGTACAAAAAGCTATTGGAAATAAAAAGAGATGACTATACTCAAACTTAAATTCAATCTCAAAACATTATTCTTAGCATGTCGATGACAATCTACAGGGTGTCTCAGAAAAAACTAACTTTTGTACATACATAAAAAAAAAAAAATATGTACACGTTAAATTACAAAATCAGAAACTGAAGATATAGGAAAATTACTTTTTGATAATAAAATTATTCAAATGTCATTCTTCGCGGTTCTGGCACTCTTCAAAACGCGCTCGCCCAGACTCGGTTTTTTTTCTCTGTGGTTATCTGAAGAGTCGGGTATACAACAGGAAACCACCAACCATAACTGAATTGAAGGAAAACATTAGACAAGAAATCTACAACATTCGTACTCAACTTCTGTGGCGCGTTTTCATGAATGTTAGAGATCACTTTGAAGAGTGCCAGAGCACCGAAGGACGATATTTGAAGAATTTTATTTTCAAAAAGTAATTTTTCCATGTCTTTAGTTTCTGATTTTGTAAGTTAACGGCTTCGGGAGGTAGTTGAGTTGTCACAATCTCAACAAATTGGTAATAGTTTTTCGGAGTTGGCTAGACATTCAACAGGGCGTCATCAATCGACCACATGACCACTCGGTCGGTGAATCGACGCTTATAGGGGAAAATTATAGGCCGAAACACGGGTTCGGGTGTACTGAGTATGAGGAATACCCGAACATACGCTTTTGGTACACTGTGAGCTGATGGATGACGTGGTGAAGATTAGATCTGGGTTATATCCGCGTTTACAGCGACCACTATTAAAAGAAGCCATCCAGCCCATTCCTCGACTACTTCTCCGCTTAAATACTTAAGCCCAGTTGGGGCTGCGGCTGTTGAAGTCACCGATTACAACTTTAATGGGTTGGCTGCTGAAGTTCACTTGCGAAGGAAATTAAATGTGATACCAGGTGGTTTATGGATGGCGACCTCCCTAGCGGCGTCAGCTTCGTTTTTTACGCTGAAAACACGCTGGTCTTGGTGCAGGGGAGGTCGCACCAGGCGGCGGCCGAATTAATGACACGCGGGGTTGCGACAGTCGTTGAGAGGATCCGGCAATTGAGAGCTCGAAGTGGCCTTGCACAAGTCCGAGGCCATGTGTTTTCATGGTCCACGGAACGTGCCACGGTCGGATTCCCAAATAACGGTAGGAGGGGTTCACATCGGCGTCGAGTCGACGATGAAGTACCTGGGTCTCGTCCTCGCCAGCCGGTGGAACTTCGTTGAGCATTTCCGACGTTTGGCTCCCAGACTGGAATGGGGCGGGGCTGTCTTGAAGCGACTCTTGCCCAATCTAGGGGGTCCAAACACCTCCTGCCAGATGTTCTACGCGGGGGTCGTGCAGTCCATGGCCCTTTACGTGGCACCGGTGTGGGCACGTTCATTGTGGCACCGACCAGCCCGCCGGTTGAACGCGTCCCAGGATGACGTGGCCATCCGGCTAGTGCGGTGATACCGCACGGTCTCCTGTTAGGCGGCGATCCTCCTTGTCGGATTGCCGCCATGGGATCTAGAGGCAAAAGTCCTCGCGCATATTTGGGAGTGGCGCGAGGAGGCGAAACGCCGGGGCGTTACTCCGCTGCGTGAGAAATCGCGGCACAGCGGACAGAGCTCCGGCGGGATCTCATCGGCATGGAGAGTGCGACCCCAGGGAACCCAGTGCTGGGCACGCCTTAATTGCGGCGGTAAGGCCCTTCTTAAAGAAGTGCCTTGAGAGGCACCACGGCGTCCTAACCTTCGGCCTGACGCAGGTTCTCATCGGACATGGCTGTTTCGGGAGTTTCCTGTTTCGGATAAGGCGGGAGGAAACGCCCGGGTGTTATCATTGTGTGGATCGACCGGAGCACACGGTGGAGCAAACGGTGGAGGTCTGCCCGGTTTGGGTGGAGCACCGCCGTGTCCTCGTGGCGGCGATCAGCGGCGGCGATCTCTCGCGTCCGGCCCTGGTACAGGCCATGGTACGGAGCGAGAGGGAATGAGAAGCCGTCACCTCAATGCGAGCGATGCGCGGAGTAATGGACAGCTTGCCGTCCGGTAAGGACCGGCGCGTTGTATTCCACGCGCGCCTCAAAGAGATGTCAGCATAATCGTCGGGGTCTGATAGGGCCGATGCCTGCTGAGGTCGCGGATTGTCCGAAAGAGTTACCGTGGCCCTGGCGCACAGGGTGGGTTTTAGTCAGTAAGAGTTTGACACGCCCTCCCACTCTGCCCAGAGCGGGAGAGGTCATTTGAAGAGTACCAACCCAAAAAATAAAAAAGGTTTATTCATGGAAGTGAACGGTGCAGTTAACAACATCTATGGTGATAATTTCTATGCTATTCTTATTTAAGCAGGTAGATAGTATGCTTACGCCAGGAGCAGCAAACACTGTGTTACCGTACTTTTGGTGACAGATCTTGGTGATAAGCGTAAGTCCAGGGATGTGTGGCCGGCTTTGGGTTTCATCTCAATGGATCTCTTGGATGCAAAGAATGTCGTAGTGAGTTTTGCGGTAGACAACGGAAAGAATTTTTGATTTGTCCCGTGAGAACCCTTCGATGTTAATCGAGACTATACACAAAGCCGGTTTTAAATTTGGACTTTGTGTTGCCATCGTGGTGAAAGAATTAGCCAATCAGCGTGGAAACTCGCTGATTGCCCAGAATGCGCTAGACGTATTGTGGCTCAGTAGATACGCCGGTCGGGGAGGCTCCTTACATATATGTAATGTATGTATGTTTGAGGGGTATACCCCTCAAAGCATTTATTTCAATTAAACAAATTACAGTGACTTTTAAATCGTCAAGGGGTCAGTCAGTCAGAAAGATGAAACTAGTTGCCCATTCCAAAGCGTAGTAGGTTCATAAGGAGAAAGAAGAGAGGAAGAAGAGAGGAAGAAGAGAGAGAAGAAGGTGAGGAGAAGAATGGGAAAGAAACTCCACGGACACAATAAGTTGATATCATACGATAAAGAGGCAACAGAAACTGTAAAACTTAGCAATCAAGGAATTGTTGTGACCAGTGACTATAGAATTTTTCAAAAAAAAAAAGACATTTGCTTACATGACACAAAGGAATAAGCTCTCGGGGTCTCACCTGAAAAATAGGTGTAGGTTCGTGTTTTAGAGCATTAGCGTTAGAGCTTCTAAGTAGGTAAGGCCACTAGGAGCCAGTTTCTCGAACGACACTTTTCGCAAAATGAATGTGTCAAGCGCGCGTAAACTGCTGTGATTGGTTTAACGACTTACGCGCGCTTGGAAATTTAACTAATTTTAATTTGTGATAATTTTCGTTTCAGAAACTGCCATATGCCACGTAAACTAGCGTCCCGCCCCGGTTTTTACGACTTTACAAAACATGGATATTTCTTTATTATATGTTAGTTAAATCTATATATACCTTCTGCAAGTATGTTTGTTGTGGCTAAACTAAGAGAATTGACCTTAATCAACTATTGCAGAAAGATAATAAATTTCTTTGATCATGCATGTTACGAATCTGGTTTGTATGTGGCTTAGATTGTATAAACATGGATATGTTATTGGTTCTTGATTAGTTTCATCTGATATTATATCAATAATTTTGCTGGATAAACTTCAGTTTGGACAATAAAGACTTTAGAATTAAAAAGGCTCTCACATTTTTAATGCAAGTAATTTCTATTTATAAGTCCTTCTGAAAACCAAATTGTCAAAGGAAAGAGGTAGGCCAAAAAAAAAAAAACTAGTTACTGTGAAATTATCCATGGCTACCTCCTAAACTACACTCCTAAATACATAACTTAACGCAGTTTGTAGTTTAGGAGGTACCTAAACTACAAACTGCGTTAAGTTATGTATTTCAGCATCATCATTAGACATTTAAAAAAAAAAACACTCTTCTATACCTGATTACCCTTTCCAATGATTAGTTATTCCAATTGATGTAGTATCACATCTGCCACCAGAGGTCACAGGTGCGATTCCGTAGACAGCCTTGTGTCTGTTCTGCTTCACTTTATCTGTAACACGACACACTATGGAGGTCGCATCGTCTTCCAAAATACGTGGGTGAAAATGTGTTAGCGAAATTATAGGTTGCGCGGTAATTGCGGTGTTTCTGCTCATTTATTGTAGGCTAATTTATTTATTGAAAATGAGAATATGTTTGGTCGATAAAATATTAATGATCATCCCGCTTATATCACAATTTCAGTAGGTGGTTAATATTCTACGGAAGTTGTTAATATTTAAATTAATGACGTTGTATACGTTAATTTTAGGGAAGTGCGTTTTATCTTGAACATCTTCGTGTGCCATAATTATTTTGGCGAAACTCTTTATACCTATAATTATGGTAAACTACAGCCAATTTCAGAAAAAAATAACATAAGGCTGGAGATAATGAGGAAATTAAAAATATAAATTGAAAACCAAAAGACACATTGTTACAAAAGAAACATAAAGGAGTAGAAATATTTTACAATAATATACATAAACAAGAACTACATATTATATCTATTATAACAAGAAAAACAAAATACTTAGAAGAAAAAAAAACTAAACAAATATACCATAAAGATTCGTATTATTCCTTCCGTCATAACCTATCATCGCTCACAAACCCAACAAGCTTGAACGAACTTTTTTTTTGTTCCTGTTTAAAAAATCCTCATGGATTTCCTCCGCCCGCACTAGGGCGGCTCTTACTGCCATCGCCCTCTGCAGTTTTCGCAGTATTGCGATGCTGCCGACCGTCAATCCCACACCAGAGCCTCGTACAGGTCCATGGATCGTACGATTTCCAAGTTCAACCGCATACAGGTGGTGCTCGCGCCCTCCAGATTGCGAAGTAGCGTTGCGAGCGTGCCACCGCGCCCATATACTTGGGCGTCAGCCGCCAGAAGTGGGGTCCGAAGTCCCACCGGCTGTCGAGCACCAGTCCCAGGTACTTCATGGGGAATCGGGCCCTCCCGATAACGAAGTGTGATCCCGGCGTTGGCGCTCAAGCTTGACCGACTTAATCCGATCAATGCTACTTCTACCTCGTGTCAGACAGCTGATCAAGTCACTTGATTAATTATAGCATATCTATGCTGTCACCGACGACTCATCGCCCCGCACATAAATATGGTCTGATCTCTTGTATTTAGATCAATTTAGATTTAGTATCCATTGAAACTGGTTACCTATGCACTGATTGAGTTTATTTTATGTAGAATTGAAAATGGAGATATTTTTATCGGATTAGAAGTAAGGACTATAAAGTCTATATAATGAAATGAATTCATTTTAATTTGTAAATCTGATACTTTATTTAAACAAATACCTTTAGGGCATATTCCCTAGAAGAATAGGTTGAAAACCGCAATAAGAGCTTTCACCCAGTTTGTGACTCGGTCATCATCTTTCTCCTGGGCTTATCCCAATTTATCTGGGGTCGATGCAAAATGTAATAAATAAAGAAAGAAAATACATTTATTTAGCACAAACTGCAAAGCACACAATACAACCTAAGCAAGTAAAAAAAGAAAAACATGTCTTACCTTGTTGTTCGTCTTTCATTTCTTTTTCTTCCTTACTTCTCTAGTAGTCGTCATCTCGGTAGTTACCCTCCTTCCACCCATATCATCTTTCACTCAGTCCATTCATTGTTTCTCTGGGCTTCCCCTACTCCTATAGGACTCTCACACTCAAAACCTTCCTAACGACGTTTTCCCCCATTCATCCGCATACCATGTCAACCAATTTCCACACAAATTTGTGAATTGGCGTGAGCAAAAAGTAACATTGGTTATTGCTATTTTATTATAAATCCACCAATTATTTCTGGTCGTTTAAAAATGAAGCAGTTAGGAAAGAAAAAAATCTAAGTTAACACACAAAAATAAAAAGTCAGACTCGTGACTTGTTAGCACTTTCAAATTAGGTTGTCTTATAAAATTAAGTTAGTTATTTTATAATGGTTGCTAATAACATCATCGTCCACCAGGATGTAATGAATGTGTTAACTATGTACACTTTACGATGTAATTATTTAATCACGATGTGTTACAATATTATTTTCTACCGATCTTCACACTTTAGTACCATGATGAAATTTTAAATAAATATAGGTTCACGGCAACCGTATGTGGTTATGATTTAAAAATGTAAATAGTTTTCGTACCAGCACACAGATTTGCAACTTAGTTTAAAAACTCATGCTAATTTATTTGGAGTTTCTTTGAAGGTTGAAGGATCCGAAAAATAACTACAGTCACCGAAATACCTTGCAGAATTAGCAAGCTGAAGTGGCAGTGGAATGATCAATGATCATGTTTCCCGAAGGACCAATAGCCGTCAAGAGCAGCGGTGGCCCAGAGGTAATGGCCGCGACTTACGAATTTTAGGTCATAGGTTCAAAACCCAGACAGGCTCCACATTTTGTGTACATTATTTCACCACTGCTTTTAAAACTATGAAGGAAAACATCGTGAGGAAACCAGAATGTCGTAGAAGCAAAAATTCGAAGACATGTGACATATGCCAACCCGCACTGGACCCGCGTGGTGAATTACTGCCCACTCCCTCTCACCGAATGGAGGCCTGTGTCCCAGCAGTGGGAACATTATAGGCTGATTATGTTTATGCAATAGCCGTTGGAGCAGAATAGTCTTTGTGTAGAGAATTCGGATCGGCAAACTTAGAGTGAGAAGCCCGTCGTCCCCAGCTAGATAAAATGACGACCTTGAAAACGCAGCTGGGTCAAATTGGATGTGGAATGTAAAATACTAGGTGTTGTATTGCTGTTTTTGTTTAAAAAATACTTGGAGAGTAGGAAAAAAATCATCCCAGACAAAAAAACAGAAATAGCTGGATTGTAATAATAGTATTGTGTGACATGGCTATGCAATCATATGACAATTAGAATTTAGATTTTTGGTCAGTCAGCCCCTCGCATCGGTTAACACCTTGATGATAGGTACAGGTTGGCTATAAGTGTCTTGGTTGCAAACCAATTGCACAAGAGGTAAGCCAGACTCCTTGATTTTTCGATAATTGATTACTTCTAGTCTAGAATTGCACTGTGAAAGTGTAATCAGATTGCACCGTATTGGGATCTTGCCACCTAATTATTCACTCACGATGTATTGCATTTTTTTTCTCTGATCTCTACCGGTAAGTAACCATGTCGAAATTTTGTGCAATTTAATATTTCTCAATACTTTCAAAAACTTGACCATCCCACGACCTGTGTACCTTTACTTTATTATATATTAGTTATGTAATAGTCTGGTAATTGCAAGTAAGGTTTAAACTATTGCAATGCTGTTAGATAGCGCAACGGTATTTTAAAGCCTAAAGTAAAGTCTGAAGACGGTGCAGACTTTAGCAAATTGTTTCAATGTTCTATAAATGATAAATGATTCTATTTCTTTAAGTAGGTTTGTATAAACACTTTTACACGTCAATCATATTTTAAAACTAGATGAGGTCGGCGTTTCCTATCTGACTTCTCTGAGAAGAAAGGCCGAAACAAACTCAGAGGTAATATCTGTAATCCTGGTCAGATCATGTAAAGACCATTTAGATTTGTGTCTGAAATGGTCTTTTGAGGAAAAACCACACAGAATGAGTGGACCTGTCCAGTCAGTGCACGCATTTGTCACTAATCGTAGAGCTCAACTCAGCAATTCTTAGCAATAATGTGTAAGTTGTTTTATGGCATAAATCATTCTTTAAAAAAACTTTTAAAGCATCACGCGACTCTTACGTATGATTTGTAATAAATGTCCTTGTCAATCAATTTATTTTCAGACTGTAGATATTTCAAAAAGTGGCCAAGAATAGCACTTACCAATAAAAATTCGAGCTATATTAGTTACCAACTTAACAGTGACACTAGATAGCACAAAAACTTATTAAATTACAAACGGAGGCGTGAAATAAATAAAAATAATCACGACACAGTGCACGTAACTTCATATACAAATACTTAATTACTCCGAGTGCTTAATTAAGTCCACTTAAGTTTATAATAAACTGTATGTTATAAACTAATGACCATTGCAATAAATAGTATTATTTAAATATCAATACAACATTAAATAGCAATAGAACTTCCAATAGGAGTTTGGTTCCGTGCCCGGTAAATAGCAATAGAATTTCCCATAGTAGTTTGGTTGCGTGCCCAGTAAATAGCAATAGAATTTCACATTGGAGTTTGGTTGCGTGCCCAGTAAATAGCAATAGAATTTCACATTGGAGTTTGGTTGCATGCCCAGTAAATAGCGATAGAATTTCCCATAAGAGCTTGGTTGCGTACCGAGTAAATAGCTGTAGAAATTACTCTCTGAGATTGGTTGCGTGCCCAGTAAATAGCAATAGGTTCGTACTCCATAATTACAGGGAACTTAAACATAAAAAAAATCTGTCTCTTTAGTCTAGTGGTCCCTAACGCTACTACTGAGCATGAGGTCCTGGGTTCAATTCCCGGGTCGGGCAAACTGTTATTGGGTTTTCCATCTGGAATTTCTCAGTAGCAGCCTGGAATCCGAATTCGTGACCGGTTGATGGCAATAGATTACATGGGACTTAAACATACCTGGCGAAATGTGGGTATACTATAGGCCACCCACACTTTGTTTTGTGGATATATAGTACGCTTGTATTAAATGAAGGGTTTTTTTCCCGCTAGTATTGGTAAATCGTCATGGACGCCCAGACTGCCTCACTTATGAGCTAGTCTGGGCAGTGCCGGACTCTAAAACCCACTCCTCCCTTGCATTTGTGTCCTTTGACGCCCTTGGTTCTGCGAAATGTGGTAATTAAATATATACAAAAAAAAATACAAAACAATTACCCGAAGGTGACCAACAAAGAAAGGAAGCAAGGTGAAGGTAAACGTGAATGAAGGTAGCAGAAGTGTACCTACTGTGCCTAACCCTTCTCGGAATGCAGGCGTTATGTTATGATAAGTAAGTTTAAATATAACATGGGAAATGTCGATGTAGGTTTCTTCTATAGTTTGTGAATGTGAGAACGTTGTAGGCCTAACTTGTAGACTGTAGATTTGTAGACCATTCTTTATTTTATTGAGTACCTGTGACTTGTTGACAGGCCTATACTGTCCTCCCATACCTATTAACACTGTTATTTGAAAACATTGTAAAAGCCCCTGATTTTTAAAAGAGTAACCGTGGAGTTTCTTGCCGGCTCTTCTCCATAGGAAACAACCAATTGGTACCGTGCATCTAGCTTCTGACGTTTCATAAGTGCCCGTGTAGGTTTATGTGTAATAAAATATTTTGATCTTGATTGAGGTATTAAACCTCTGTCTACACCTTAGTTCAAGACAGGCGTGATATTAAGTTTATAATAAACTGTATTTCTACGAGTATAAACTAATGAGGACCATTATTTGTACTACCCATATTAATATGGTAATTCCATTGCAAGCTACATAAACAGCTTTAATGTCTCTATTTACCAATTTACCATGACAATGGTAACTCATCTTCGCACTTCTAAGCCTAAATGGTAATTAATATCTTTATTTTAACGTATGTCATTTTAATGGTTATTACCTTATCCGGATGAGGCACAGTCTGTTAGTGGTCTATTTACTCGTAAATTAAGACTTCTATTGCAATGCTTTTAGATTTGAAAAGCTTGAGACCTTCCACAAATTGGGTTAGCCGTTTTTTGGCTGATATTTATTATGTAGTAGGAAACTCCTGGCTGGTCTTAATTTATTAAAGGCTCCCGCAGACAGGCAGTGAAGCCGGAACAGCAGGAAGTGTTCATAGGAATTGTTCTACCAGAGTCGCGTCGTGCTGTCACGTCACGCCTGTTTGCGGAAGCCTTAAGGCGTCAGCAGGACAGCCCGGTTGAGCAACCGACTAGCTCATAGGTTGACCTACAAGATGTGACACAGAAAAAGGGGTAATATAATTTTCTGCATTATTATTTGGTGATCAACCTTTTAGCGTTTATAAAGTGAACAGTTTTTTTGTTAGTATTAATATATATATATATAATATATAAAACGTTTAGGATAGGTTTTAGATCCTTTTCAATGAACATAATTGTTGTAGAAAAGTACTATATTTTAAAAAAATAAAAAATAAATAATATAATATAATGTAATATAGTATATATAATATATAAATATATTTCCTTTCTTTTATGAAATCTTTATAATAATAATAATCATTTATTGCACAGAAATCACGTTCCAAACCACGTTCACGTTGTTAGCAATTATATAAACAACTTATAAAACTAGTGCTACATACGTTTAACAATTAATTGAAATGTCAAAGTCGTCATCAAAATTAATCAAATAAATAATAAATTAATACAAACAGAAGATTATTTCACGGCATGGTTTAAGGGAAATTCTTGTGTTTTGGTCCAGTGTTTGAGTATTTGACCTTCCGCCCTATCGGCCACAGTGACCCTAAGGAGTGTACTACGTGTGCTCGACAAATGGATGTGCGATTAACGCTTGTGCGACAAAACTGTACTGCGACTCACCATAATTCGAATGCACGCTTGTGCGACTTACTGAATCTCGACATCACACTAGTGCGACAAACGATTGAGCGACAATAGTTCGACGCACTTGAGTAGTTTCAAACTACTGTTATAGTGTACCAACGTAGTGTCAAATTACAATAGGCCTGTACTGTCGCACTGTGCGACTCGCACAATCGTTTATCGCACTAGCGTGATGTTGTGATTCAGTGAGTCGCACAAGCGTGCATTCGAACTATGGTGAGTCGCAGTACAGGTTTTGTTGTAAAATAAGCTATATTAATAGCTAAATAAAAATATGTGATGGGTTAGTGACATCTTTAATATATATTTTAAATATGACAAGAGAATTAACATGTACGAATTTGTTCTATGTAGATAAAAGAACTTAAGGCGTCCACTACAGCCAGTATTACTACAGTTTTGTCGCACAAGCGTTAATCGCACATCCATTTGTCGAGCTCACGCAGTACACTCGACCCTAAGTGAGTGAGTATCCTACTGCGCGAGGAAGGTAGTCTATTAATAGATAGAAAAATTGCTGCTGTAGCATTCAGGACAAAAACTTAATTTTATATTTATTTATAACCATAAACATAAACATAACGTCATGGCTGGAATTACTGAAGGGTTAGGCAGAGGTGTACCTATAGTACACCCACATCTCACCAGTTATGTTTAAATGCCATGTAATAGGGGGCGAGCCTATTGCTATCAACCTGGGCACAAATCCAGACTCCGGGCTGCTACCGAGAAATTCCAGGTAGAAAAACCCAATAACACTTTGCCCGACCCGGGAATCGAACCCAGGCCCTCATGCTCAGCAGTAGCGCTTGTGACCACCAGACCAACGAGGCAGTCTTACATTTATTTATTCTATTAATTCTTATTATAAAGTATTTTATTCTATTAATCTAACATTTATTTATTCCGAGTCCAAAAAAAAAAACTCAACAAATTAAATTAATTTACATACCAAAGTCATAATTTTCTTAAGCTCTTTAAAAACCCCGAGGCTAAAAACTTATAAATAAAATAAATGTAACAAGCCCGAAGATCCGCTTAAAGCAACAATATTAATATTAAGAGTGTGAACGCACGCAGCTGATGTGTTCCGGCAATATGCTACAAGGCTACCACGATCACTTGTAATGGGTGACTCGAGATGGCGCTATAGTGACAGCGATGCGATATTTATCGAAACTAATATTATGAAGAGAAAAGATTTGTTTGTTACGCTTTCACGTTAAAACAGCTCAACGGATTAGAATGAAATTTAGCACATAGGTAGACCACGACCTGGATTAGGACATAGGATACTTTTTATCTCGATATTTCCATGGGATCGAGATTTATATGGGTGAAACCGCGGGGTGCGGCCAGTGTATTATAAAGAGGTAAAGTTTGTGAGTTTGTATGTAGGCGGTAATCTTCGGAACTCCTGTTCCGAATCCGAAAATTCTTTCACTAACGGGAAGCTACATTATTCTTGAGTATCAAAAACTATATTATAGAAAAAATATGTATGAGAAAGTCTGCTTTACACGCGGGCGAAGCGCTAGTAGTTAGCAGTAATTTTAAATTAACTATGTATTACTTTTGGAAAGTTGACATCGAGTGTAAATAGTAACTGATAGTCGGTTGCTGTTTGTGATTATGTCCAGAAGTGGGATGCTTACCCTCCCACTGCTGGGCAAAGACGTCCCGTTACTCTTAGTTGCTACAGTCTAGCTTAACTAATAAAGGATCATTGATTGTTGGTTTCGCACGTTCACTATGAAGAGTGGTCGATATTATATGTATATGTAAAAGATTCGTCGTTTTATTTTTCATTGAGTTCAGATAAATACCTATGATTGTCTAATCTAAAGTTGTTCTTATGAATTCCTTAAACTCAAAATCTACAAGTTACGGAATGCTCCAGTTGTTTTATCTAAAGTTATCCTTATTTTTCTACGCTCATTTCTTGCTTAGTTTCCACTACCCAACAACGCTGCGTATGGCCGTCGCTATTAACTGATTCTTTTGTGGTTCGCTTCGCTTTGCTCGCTTAGCTTGCTCTGCATCACCATGCTGCGTATGGCGGTGAGTGGTCACATTATGAGCTATTAACAGGCCGCTCTTGGTTCAACCCGGTGCTATTAACTGATTCTATTGCATGAACCACTAGGATGTTATTATTAGATCCTTGTGCATACCATACTTGTTAAAGGTTTTTGTTTGTAAAAATTAGGTACCTACAAGTTCACAGTTTAAAACTGTAACTTTAGTTTTACATTCTGAAGAAGCTCTTGCATTGCTTGAAATGGCTTTTTAATGGTTATTGCTCATTGTTCATTGGTTATTTCGATCATTATTGTGTTGTAATTGGCATTTTATTAAGTATTCAAATGATAGTAACATAATTATTGCTCGTTTACATAATGTAGTATCCCTGTTCGGATTTTTATTTATATCTCATAATTTTGGATTAAGGCCGGCATGGAAAATGTCGTGTGTAATAGGATTGTATTTATCAAAACCGGCAAAGTGCGAGTCGGACTTGCACACGAAGGTTTCCCGTACCACAACGAAAAAACGCCGAAGAAACCATGATTCTTGTAAGGAGACCCCCTTTAAGTTTCAACTTTATTTTAGTTTTATTATTTGATGTTATAGCGCCAATAAAAATACACACTCTGTACAAATTTAAATTGTCTATCTATTACGGTTCATGAGATACAGCCCGCTGACAGACAGACGGATGGACAGCGGGGGCTTAGTCATAGGTTCCGTTAGCACCCTTTAGGTACAGAACCCTAAAAAGGAGGAGGATTGGTGGAGCTCATAAAAAGATTAGGCATGAGAAAGCTCTAAGCCGTTCGGTTACAAACATCTAAAAGGTTTCTAACACAAGCTATCTTAATTGCTAAATAACTATCTATGCAACATTCTCGTAGTTCAGCAGTCAATATTGGGCACGGCCAGTTACTGCAACTAATTACTCCACTCCATTCAAAGAGATTGTCGCCGAGTAACTAAAATTGTCGGTACAATACGACTTGCGGCTTACTAACAAAGAGTAACCTATGACATAGAAGAAAAACATATGATTAACTTCTCCGTGTACATAACATACATAAACTCAAGCCTTCTTCCCATGGGGGTCGGCAGAAACTACAGGAAGGCACCTGGTACGATCCTTACACACTTACCCGTGTATTTTAATAAAACAGCTAGGGTTAACTTTTAAACCTAATTAACATGAAATAATTAAAGCAAAGTTAATTAAATACATTCAGTCGGTAATTGCAGACGTTACTAAATAAAGGTTAAGCGCATATAATATTAATTTAAAATCGTTACAATTTACCAGTTATTATCAATGTAATTATCTTCCTTATTGGGTTTATTGAAGAATCTTGTTCAGGTAGTACCCCTTTGACATAAATGTGGTTTTATTTTTAGAATTTTGGAAAATCTTATCGTTTAGTCACTTGACAAAATTTGTTGCTATGGGTATATTTAGTATTTTGGAACTAACTTATCGCTGGCCCCGGGCAATAAAGCGGTAATATCCAAAAAACCGAATTTTACAGGAGAAATTAAATAAGCTAATTTTTGTTTATAGTGCAGCGTACAGTCATCCAAAAAAGGCGTTCAAAATGTCAAATGAAAACATTTTTTTTTTACCAATTTAACCTTTAAAAAATAATTGTAATAGTATAAATATTACTGTTACTCTTTGATTAGGAATTTAGTGTAAAGATGTTCACCGGTTTTTGTGTAATGTTTCTTATAGTAATGCAATAATATATAACTTAGTCGTAAGAGAATTTTCCATGCAATAAAGCTGTTAATGTCATTTTTTCTACAGAAATATTATTAAAAATACTGAAAAAAATTAGAGAGATACACTGATACTCAGAGAAGCCAAAAATAAAATAACATTAAAAAGGGCGTAACCGGTGTTTACCGCTATATTGCCCGGGGCCAGCGATATATACTTAGCAATGATTTCTTAATGCTGTCAGGAAAACCCCAAATGAAAGAAAACTTATTTTCTTGGCAAAACTAATTCATATTCATATTCATAATTATCTTTATTTGCATTCCATAATGTGTGAAGATCTTACAATGGGCTTAAAGCTAAGGTACAATTACGGACCCTGTAGGGCACAGCAAAAAGTATAAAATTAATATTTTAAATAGAATGAATACTTAATTAATTATCAATTTTAAAACACGTCCTTAATATTAAATAACTAAATTATAACATTTATTATTATTATTTAAATTATAATATATTTCACAATAAAATGTAATATAATATTTATCTATGTAGGTATGAATGTGAATTCTAAACGGTAAACAATGTATGGTGTCTGTTTGTGATTTTAACTATTATAGTAATTAAACAGTTATTTGTAGGCATTTGGTATTGAGCTTTATTTATCAATATTTTTTATGAAAGGTTTAATATAAACGTAACAGGACGTCTGTTTTCCCTAGATGGGTAGGCAGGGATGTATTTTTCTTTTTGTAGATTGTATGTTACTGAAAACTTTTCTTTTAGGTTCCCTTTTTATCAGCCATCGGTTTTCTAGCCATAATCAGATGGTTTCTTCGTGTAAGATTGTTTTTGTGATATTCCATTAAATATTCACATTATGTGCTTCAGTACTTATTCTGAAAACAAATGCACTTTTATTTAGATCTGAGATTAAATTTCATGCGTCATATTATTCACGATTACCAGTCAGACTTACTTAATGATGCTCAAGCCATTAGACCATATTTGAAAAGTAAACTAATTAATCTATTTTACAAGGTTTTCTTAACATCAATTGAATTGCAAGTAATCGTAAGTAATTATAATAATAAATTGATGCTCTTTATAAATTATTTTAGTTTAGCACCCACGGTTCTAAATGTTATAATTCATGATCGGCTAAATGTCATGAGCGGCTCTTGAAGTAATATTAATTTTACTTATTTCGCTTATAGATATTACCTATAAGATGTGTAATTAGCGAAATGAGATCATAAAATAGTCGATTATTTTATTTATGAGGTCACTTGTATATACTTGTAATTATGTCAGGTTGACATTTGCCTGAGGCAGTGCCTGTTCGGAGAATGACTTTGGAGTGAAAATATAATTCTGCTACTAATCTAAGATTAGTATTAATCTTATCTTGTTACTTAAATTTAGTTTGAAGCCCTGAAACTCAAACACAAAACACACAGCACGCACACGCACGCGCAGAGTTTCAGGGCTTAAATTAAAAACATTAGTATTCCCATGCTTGGCAAATTAATTATTGGTAATGTGTGGCAGAACTACGACTATTACTAAACATATGAATTTAAATTCATGAAACATATCAATAAATTGATCTGTTACCAAGTTTACTCCCAGAAAAATCCTAGTAGGAAGGATTTTGATTAATCCATCCATAATTTCACTTATCCCTTCAAAATGTTTGAGCTGAATGGTGCTGTCATGTTCGTGAACGGGCGACGTCTGTTGGGACTGGTCATATCTTAGCTGCCACAGCTTATTTTAATTTCTGAATAGTTCTTTTTGTTTTAATCATTTTTAATAAGGACACTTTTAACGTGCACATCTTTCTACATTGTTCTCCAATGCACCTATAATTTCAACATGAAAATGTAACCAATTTTTTTTAACAATATTTTGATTTAAAAGAATGTCCGTGGAGTTTCTTGCCCGTTCTTCTTCATAGGTACCTACTACGCTTTGGAATGCGCAACTAGCTTCATCTTTTCAACTGCCCAACTTCTTGACAATTCAAAAGTGCCTGTAATTGGTTTATTTGAAATAAATGCTTAGGTTATTTTTGTCTTCTTATCTGACTATTAAAATTTTCCTTTAGAAACAGGAAGCAAATTCCTTAAGCAACATGAAACCAGTCCATCACTACACACAACCGGACAAACAAACTATTTATCATAACATACCAACATAGATGTATCAACCAGTAATATTAATTGCTCCATCTTAACATACACTAGTTTACCGTCAATAATAATTAGTGTGAATTGAAATTCTGTACGGTAGTCAATATCCTTGAGTTGAGAACTCCCTTCTTATTTAGGATAAAGGTTAGTCCATGTTAATGATTTTGTTATGTTACTGTTGGGTAAGCGGGATTCAGTATTCTTTTTATTTATTTATTGGACTTTTATCGAGTAGATACTAGATACACAACACAACAAACAAAACTAAAGACAACAAAATACAAACAAACAAAACAAATCAAAATTACAACAGCCACAACAAAACATAAACCCACAAACAAAACAAAACAACAAAACAAAACAAACCAAACAACAACAACAACAACATTGTTATTGTAACAAAATTAAAGGCACATAAGTACAACCAAATGCAACTTACTTTATAATAACGGGTTCAGTTCAGGATGTTGATGGGGCTGCCCCGTATTCGCAGTGCATCAGGTATGTTTGCTCAAGCACACGTCGATGGGTCCACGCCATCGTTATTCAGAAATCTGCCTCTTTGCTCTGCAGAGTGCGGGAAAGCTCCAACTCCATCCTGAAGACCATAGCGGGGATGTTCGATTCTCCATTGTTAGGTGATGTTGATCAAAGATGCATTTTGAACAACATCCTGGTTGCCAAATAGATAATAAGTTTACTCCATAATCAGCCTATAATGTTCCCACTGCCGGGACACAGGCCTCCTCTCTACGAGAGGGAGTGGGCTGCAATCTACCACGCGTGCCCAGTGCGGGTTGGTAGATGTCACATTCTTCGATTTTTTTATTCTAGGACATGCCGGTTTCCTCACGATGTTTTCCTTCACCGTTTTGAGAGCAGTGGTGATGAAATTATTTACACAAAGTAAAGCGCCTGCCTGGGTTCGAACCCACGACCTACAACTCATAAGTCGGGGCCGATATCACTAGGCACTGCTCTGCGTAATAAGTTATATATAAGTACCGTAAAACGGGGTGAATAGGAACGCAGGGGTGAATCGTAACGAAACGTTAAAAGGGATTTTAACATTGAAATATTATAGTCTATCGCCAAAAAGGACTCTTAATGTGTATACTGTATTATAGTTAACCGATTACGTGCCCCTGATGGCAACAAATTATATTATTTAAATGTTAAAATTCCTTTTAAAGTTTCGTTATGATTCACCTCTGCGTTCCTATTCACCCCGTTTTACCGGTACCTAATACGTTTACTAACATAGGTATAAGTTATTCTTTTATTTACTCACCCATATGGATGTTGCTTATCCGAAGTTTTATTTTTTAACTTAATAATTAGGTGTGTAATTGTTTCTCTAATATAATCATAAACTTGTTTAGCTGCCTACGATGAGTCATTGGACGAACTTATTAAAATTTTGTAAGGCATATAAAGGATGGCAGGGTCATCATCGAAGCGAAAAACGGAAACCATGAATACAGCACTTGGACCCCTAGCGTAGAATTAGTTCGTCTGTTATCAAAAAAATAATGTGCCGTTTTATAAAAACGTGCAACAGTACGCGGTACAAATGAATGGTAGAGCATTTTTTCTTTCAATAACCGACAAAAAATTTCAACACAGGTTTGTTAAGAACGACTGAATCTATGGTATATGGTATATAATAGGAGTTGCGAACAGCTAAGATGCTTTAAAATAGACCAATGTTTTGTCTTTCTATATTCTGTGAGGTCCTTGGCATTACATAGAAAACTCCTTTTTTATTCATTTATTTATAGTGTTTGTTTTTTGTCCGTGGCAGTCGTAAAAGTAGTACGAGTAGTACTTAAATTAAAATTGCATGAATAAACTGTACTAACACTAGGCTAAGTGTATTGTTACTGACACATAAGGATGAAATTTTTGAGTTCGAAATAAATATATTTGATTAATTGAAAAGGCGTCAACAGGATGGGAAATTGGTGCTGGTTTGAACAACTACGTACCTTCTCGCTGAGTCAAGCTTGGTGATAGTGCAAAATTCTATTAATCAATGACTTTAGCAGATGTTTACGGGGCTTATATAATATTGGTTCAAAACTTTTGCAAACGAAAATCGGGTAGTCAGATAGGAAATTAATGTCGATTCCATCTAGCTTTTTTTTTTAAACATGGCGTGTAAAAGTGATTCTGATATCTATGTACAGAATATATCATTTCATAATTTATTGCTAGTTGTAAGGTAGTCTGCATAATTATAATGTAACCACTACTATCCATTTTACAAAACAAGCTTGTTTACCTCAATGTCTTGTTGTTCTGGTAACACTAGAAGTCGTGCCCATCCCACACCAGAAAAGCCTTGGCAACACCAATAGCTACACGAACACATATCATACAGATGACTATACAGCCATAAGAGAATGCTAATCATAACGTACAGTTCACATTATAATACCTACTTAACCAATATTGCTCCAGGCAATTTAAGGATAGAATGTATAATAATCATGATTATTTATCATGAATCTTTTTAAAAAATTCATAGGAGAACAGCTGTAGGCTATGGATGGTTTGTGTAATCGTAATATGTGTTGATTTGCTGTTCATCTGGGGTTAGAGATCAAGGCAATAATTTGTGATCGATATGTTTTGTGACGCAATTTTTGGGAGGGGTCTATCTTTCATTTGGGGAGGAGTAGCTTATCTATTCCTAGATTTTTAGTCTAATAGTATACAACAAGTCATCTTCAATTTATTAGTTTAAGCCACCAGGCATGTGACTGTAAGCCAAGCAGAGAAAAAGACTTGAAACTGTCTAACTTCTTATCTACGGTCTGCCAAACCCCTTTTTTTTAAACTTTGCCCCGCTCTAGGAATTTGTCCTGTATTGTGGGTGCGTTTACAAACATTCAAACTCACATACAAAAATAGCCAGACCCGGAACAACTACTTGTAGGTCATACAAATATTTGTTCCGTGCGGGAATCGAACCCGCGACACGCTTAGCAGCAGTCAATCGCTTAACCACTGCGCCAACCGTGACGCCCTAAAACCGAGTTGCAGATAATATCACATAGGTTGCAGTATACCACATTCTAACAGGTGAACCGTTGGAATGTTTAACAAACTAACATAGAAACCGATAATTTTGACGATGTGAAAACCCACTTAAAACTGTCTGCCCTCATTTTGGACTCCTACAGAAAGATGGCATAGATTATTAAAGATTTTAGAAGAGTTATCTTCTAAAATCTTTAATAATCTATATATATAAAAATGAATCCCTATTTCCCTTGGTCACGCCAGCACGCGTGAACGGCTGGACCGATTTCATATTTTTTTTTTTTGTTGTGTTCGTTTTTGTCCGGAGAAGGATCTTATGAAATAAAAAAATAAGGAAGTTGATCGGAACGTTACAAAATTTAAGAAAACTTAACGCCAATATTAATTTTACATAACTGTCAGTTGTTTGAAATAACTGTCAGCGATTGACAGAATGCGTGCTGCAAATAACGTTTAACACAGATGAATCGGTTGATAAATGATTCGATAGTTTTAGTTTTAGTCAATAGTCAAAACTAAAACTAAACGACATATGACATTCATAGTTAAGACAGGACAACGTCTGTCGGGTCAGCTTGTCCATAATAAATTCGAAAGTAACTCTGCATGTATGTTACCTTTTCACGACTTAACCACTGAACTGATTTCGATATAATTTGGCATGGAGATAGATGGCATCCTGGAAAAGGACATGCTACTTTTTGTCCCGGTAGCACGTCCTTGTGGGATAATTTCCGAAGCCGTCGAGAAAAGCTAAATAGGGTAATAAACCACCAAAAACAATAACTGAAAATAAAGAAGCGTTACCAGAGAACCTCCATTCAATCCACCAACGTAAATAAAATTATGATCAAAGGCGACACACCTTATTAAATAGTTGATATGCTAGTAATCACTACCCAGTAATGTTATAATTAATTATTAATTAATAATACCATTCCGGACGTTTCTCAGTATCGCGTGACTGAGAGATGAGCTAATAAATCTGTGTTTATATTGTCATGGACAACAACGTTTATTAATGTTAGCTTTATTTAATTTGAGTATTTTATAGCTTTAAAGACACAAACAATATATTAAGATATCGTTCTGAATTTTATTATTATATAAATAAATAATAAATCTGCCATCGTAAGGAGGTCAATCTGTAGCCGATATTTTAATCTAAGTGCCAGAATGAAATAATGGTCGACTTATGTAAAAGGATGTTTTCACCGATGAGGACAGGTTCAATTGATAGCACTGCCGGCATTTTTTTTTTAAATTGGGAAATGTAGTCTTTCTATTTTTCAGGCCACTGCAACTAGAAATATTGGTTTGAGACAACGAATCTAGGAAACCTTGGAAACTTTTGTTCTATAATAATAATTGCAGCCTGTGACAGTCCCCCTGCAGGGCAAAGGCCTCTTCTCATACGGAGAAGGTATTAGAGAAATTGATCACAATGCTTGATCAAGGCGGATTGGCGATTCCAGGTTTTCTCAAGAGGTTTTCCTTCACTGATGACAGTGATTTCCCAGATAAACTTAGAAAGTACATATTAATTGAAAAAGTCACATTGGCCTGGATTTGAAGCCATAACCTCGTGCATGAGAGGCGAGGCCTTTAACCACTAGGCCTCACGATACTATTACCAACAAAATGATGTTCTACTACTACTACTGCCTTAGAAACCGCACGAAAAATAACCAGAAGAGAAAATGTCGGAATTAACAGTTCGCATTTCTCTGTCCTGAGGGCCTAGACAAAGTGACAAAGTGACATTTTATCAGCAATAATGATTATAAGAAGTAAAAAACACATTTTTACAAAAAAAAACAACGACTTCCAAAAACAATACTAAGTACGAAATGAAAAATTACTTTAATTTCGGAAGTCGGTGTCTTTGGTTTTCTGTTTTCGCTTTTTGGCACCGACTTCCGAAATTAAAGTAATTTTTCACTTTGTAGTGTTTTTTTTTTGGAAGTTGGTTGATTTTTTTGTAAGAATGTTTACATTTTTCACTTTTTATATGTGGTATCTACCCCACATAAATTCGTATACCATTACTTGATGTGTAAATAGCAGTGATAGGAAGTTATCAAAACATCATCAATATAATATATACTAAGTGGAAAAAATACGCATTATTAAGGAAAACTCAAAAACTACTGCTCAGATCTTAATCAAATTTATATGGGACCACATGAGAAGCACCAGCTTTCAAATAAAAAAAATAATCATTAACATCGGTTCACCTAGAAAAAAGTTCTGAGGTAACACACATAACAAAACAGTTGAATTGAGAACCTCCTCCTTTTTTGGAGGTCGACGGTTAAAAATGTATTAGGTTGATATACGAGTAAGCTCCGAAAAGCTTATGCCAATCATGTTAAAATTCTTTGTAGAAATATGAAACGTCGCTTTGAAAGCGATTCTCAGTTGTCTTGGCCCCTAGGTACCAACCCGTATTTTTTTATGTAAATTCAAAGTTGTTTCACTTCATAAAAATCGATTTATTCGAATGAATGATTACAATTCTCATGAATTATAAACTTACAAGTCATGATTACGCGTTTCTTTGTTTCCTTCTATGGTCTAACACAATTGAATCACGCAATTTGCTCTTTAGGCTAAATTCATTGTTATATAAAGTACTGGGTTAAAGGTTGCTAAAGTAGTAGATTTGGCAATATTTTAGCCTAAAACTATTTACTGTTGGCACGTTGCTGTATGGTTGGATAGAAAAGATTGTTGGTTTTGTGTAAATAAAGAATAGAATAGAATAGAATACTCCTTATTATGTTCACCATAAAAATTACAGATATAAATGTAGAAAATTTACATAGGGTGACACAATGGGCGGTCGGACCTCAATCCGGCACCAACATTCGGCATCCAGCATTCGGTCCGCAATCGAGGCACCTACCAAATATGTCATACCGCGTATCTGTGCATAGTCGTTACTGTGAAATACCTATTTATTTACTGTATAAGCCGTGTGCCCGATGAGATCTCACATTAGCAAGTTCTCAAGTCCCTTAGGGTATCAGTTTTCGAAAACGGTGACACACCTGACTTTTACATAAAAACAGAAGTTTAAGTACCAACTTCTACGTTTCTAACTTTAAAAAATATAAACTTCCATACAAAGTATAATCATTTTCTTTTCATAGAATTCTTCAAATACTCAAACTCAAAGCATTTATTTCAAATAAACCAATAACAGGCACTTTTGAATTGTCAAGGGGTCGGTCGGTCAGTCAGAAAGATGAAGCTAGTTGCCCATTCCACAGCCATTCCAGTACGTAGTAGGTACCTATGGAGAAGACCGGGCAAGAAACTCCATGGACACTCTTTTAAATCAAAATATGGTTATAAAATATTAGTTAGATCGTTCAGGTTGAAATTATGCACGTGAGAACGATGCAGAACGTTAAAAGCGTCCGTAATAAAAAGAGAAAAACAAATCAAACATTAAATTAAATTAAGCCGTGGCAGCTAAGAAATGACCAGTCCCCACTGATGGCGTCCGTTCACGAACATGACGCTGATACTTCCTTAGTGCTCATCTTCGTTATTTATGGAACTCTTGTGCGAAAGTTTCAAAGCCTAAAGATCCAGCAATTTCAGCTGTGCGAATCGGCGAGTGATTTTAGAAACTTATGAAGTAGTATGGTATGCATACCATAAGGATAGTAAAGAAGTTGACATAATTATCATAATTGTTATGGTTCTTCAGAAAGGTCAGGTGAGAAGTACTCGCAACCGGCGTGCGTGTATGACCAGATGTATGAACGTAAACGAGGCAAAAAGAGTATGTAAGGATCGTACCAGGTGGGATTCTGTAGTTTCTGCCTACCCCTATGGGAAGAAGGCGTGAGTTTATGTATGTATGCTATGGTTCAATGAACTATTTTGAATCAAGTTTTCCCATCTTTAAACCGTGCAAATATGTTGTATGTGCGGAAATCGAGACCATCGACCAATGGCCGGCAAAGAATGCAATTACCCAGATACTGTACCGATCGAAGTCAAAGCATTTATTATAATTACTACATTTACTGACTTTGAATCGAACCGTCATCAGATGTTCTTATCATTCTTTTACCGTTAGAACCTTATTTTAATTAAATATAAATACTAATTGTGTAAGTTATCGTATCAGGCGTTACTTCGCGGAAATCCATGAGTAAAATGTTATGCAAAAATATTTTGGTACCTTCAACTGTGGTATCTTTACTTTCCATGAACAATTTTACCAATCAATTAAATCGATTATAAAAATCTGTTACAAAAACAGTAGATTTTTCTACTTTTGTATCGCTATATAAGACATCTCACTATTTACACTAGGTACTAAATTAAATGACTAACTAACAATACAAAAACAAAAGGACGCTTAGGCTTCGAAGTATTCGTCCGCATCGCTGCCATCCGGAAACGTGCCCAAAAATATTTAGTTTTCATTCCGCAAAAATTAGATCCAAGCTTAAATACACCCGTCGCCGTACAGCCTGCAAACATGCAACCCAAACCCTGAATGTTTTTGCATAGGTAACATTTTACTAGTTGTGTAAGTATTAAAAGGAATTTATTGGGTTCTAAAACCACACAACACCGAATCACCATCACAACAGGAACTTGCAACACTGAATCTGCCAACACTATATTTTGACCCTACCACCTTTATGGTAACAGTAAATTCAAAACTAACAGCTCCGCATAAAATTATACGGTTCAATATCTTTGGTATACATTGCATGTCTGTACAAAGCTGTGCATACACTGTTAACGCCTTTACAAGTCCATCACGGTTAGTCAAGCTTGATTAAGCTTTAGGTACATGAGTTAACATGCAACAGAGACTGAACTTGATCGAAATCGGCGGCGACGATCTGTTTTTCATCAGGACGTGATTTTTCAGTGTAATATGGGAGGGTCTGTAGTTTCATCATAAAATATGCTGAAGCCAGACACGGTGGTTTCAGCTGTTAAAAGTCCTAAAGGTATCCTTACCTTTCCCAGGCGGGCTCTATTAGAATTTGCGCCTTCAAAAAGGTAACACTAACATAGATTAGCGTGGCTATATTATGCGGCTTAGTCTCTGTCGATTATTTACTCCGTGCTTTTATGCTCTGAGTACATTATCCGGATTCCGAATGTTTATCGTTTGGGATTGGTATGGAAGTTACGTTATAAATTCTATTGAGATCATTACTTCACCGGCTAATAAGATTAAAATTTATAATTTTTTATCCTTATTATTATATCACAAAAAAACAAGTCATAGTAGCAAAGTTTAATTTGTCAATTCTTTGGTTTTTACTATTTATAATCAGGTTTTATTCTTGTATAGCTCGTGTCGATACGAGAGAAGCAGATATCAAGAGTACATTATGTCCTACCATGAGGAATAATCAGGATAGTCATATATATATTGTAAAAACCCATTGGTATTCATTATAGAAATATAATGTACCCCCACTAAACGGCTTCCTGTCATAATTTCTTGCCCCTCTTACACAACATTTGAACTCATTGGTAGCAACCACAGGTCACAGCTACCCGTAAATTCCGATCCCAATCACAATAAATCAATAAATAAACGTAAACCAATAAAGTAACATCATAATAATTAGTCTCTGCTTACTTAATTCGTCTAGGAGTTATGTTTGCAAGACCTTTTGGTTTTTACTAGTCACTCTTACAGACCGTTCTCATTTGTTGGGTGTCGGATCTGTTTATTAATAGGATGTTTCAGCCTTAAAAAAAAAGTTAAGGTAATTCAGTTGGAGTCTAAACGTTTTAAATTTATAACAATTTAATTATGTTCCTTATCCTAATGCCTGAAATGAGCACAATCGTAACATTAAATTCACTGCGTTGTATAGAATGTTTGCAAAGAAAATACGCTTTTTGATATTGATCTCATTTTACAATTCTGTTGGAGAGATAGTCCGGCCCGACATCCAACAAAATGTGAACAGCGACAAAGTGTTCTGCCACTATAGCATCCAACACTTGTCAGATCTGACATCCTACAAGTGGGAACGAGTCGTTGAGACCTTTGACATTTTCTTTAGGAAGTGACTTTGTTCAGTGGCCTTCGGCCTTCATTCGATGGAAAGGTGTTGTGAGATCCGTGTGTATTCCGGATCTTTGCGGATTGTGGATAACGGAGGCTGTTTTTGTGAAGATGAGTGGCAGGTGCAGTTAGCGAAGATGACATGCAGATTGAAGTGGATGGTTTTTGTGGAGTTCTTCTTTACCGAGGCTTATTCTATGAATTCTGATGTCAGTCGTAACGATGATTTAGTTGCAAAGGTCTTAGAAAAAACCTATCTATATTTTCCGATTCCTGTTTATTAATTAATATTGACGTATCTTCGCAAATAATCGTTGTACTAAAATAAAAATGCTGTTGAAGTGTAAAATAATATTTTTTTATTGAATTAGTTAACGAGAAGCATTATGTGCTCGTTTTAAATGGAAAAACAAGAAGAATAAATAAGATAAACAAGATTCCACCATAGACAACCAAATCAGGTAGCCAGCACTCTATTTATAAAAATTAGGTTTTATTGAACAATAGTAGTTAACTTAACAGACAAAAAATTTCTTCAGATCTATTTCCAACGATCCCTTACACATTTCTAAATCCGCATACTGATCCAGTTATATCCAGTGATAAGGTTACTAAGGCAGAAGCCAATCGTTCGGTGCCAAAGTAGCTAGACAAGAAGCCGACAAAGTACATACAGATCCGTGTCTGATTAAACGTTGATATGCACCTTGCTCGCAAAGCTATAAATTATTATAATTCTAACATTACCACCCACATGACGTCTAAACGGCTATTAAAGGGCTGCTCACACGCATCTAGATGAGTAATGTTGACTGTTTCAACTTATAATTGATTTTAATAATTATGTTATTACTTGCTCACTACAGAGGCTTGCCTGGAGGTCACGTACTAGAGTTGTGATTATAAAATGATTGTCTACATCCGTATCCGGTAAGATTGAAATCCGTCTCCAACGTAGTTGAGAAAAATATGTCTGATTATAATTTAAAAGGTCACGGGTAGGATAGGTTATAATTACGGGAAATTTGTAAGCACATGGCAGAGATGTATACAAAAGTTCAGAGTTTCGTTTCCTTTAGAAGTAAGATTTACGAGTTTTATGTAAGTTTTATGGGTCTATTCTCATCCAATACCAAGAGCTAATACCATTTGGTATTAGTTTATTTCCGAATTTATTTTCTAGTCCCAATGAGTACCACATTTTAAAATGAATACCAAAACAAGTTTGAAGAAATCAGATACAGTCAGGTTCAGTAAAATTAAAATGCTTTGAGTGATTTTAAGTAATGTTTAACCTACCTACCTACCTACCAAATTAACTTCCAGCGATCGATCTCTGGTTGACTGTAATACTAACAGCTAAGCTGTGTTAAAATGAATTACCGAACTAAGTTTCCGAAAACATAATAAATGTTCCCGAAAATCCTAACCCTAGACGGTCGACGTCAGTGGCATCCCGAGGTTCGGTTGGTTAGGTTCCTTTAAACCAATTAGACAGAAATAGGAGCCCCGCCAAGCGGGGCTCCGTCGACCAGCTTATTAACCCTAACCCTATATTTAGATTACCCTAGATTTCGGTAAAACGCAATTTAAATAAAACTTTGTGTAGCTGAGTGTACACAAAGTCACGCTTTGGTATTCGTTAGTAATAGATTTTTTATTTAAAAAAATGTGGTACTCGTTGGGAATAGAAAATAAATTCGGAAATAAGCTAATACCAAATGGTAATATCTCTTGGTATTGGATGGGAATAGATCGTTTTATGTAGGATTTTACAAAAATTAAACCGATTCAGAAAGGAGGCTGGGTTTTTAAAATCCGATCCCGAATATGTTAGACAAATTATGAAAATTATTTTACCACTATTTCACTGGCCTGTCATACATTCATTCTTCACTTCGGTCTGCTAACTATATTAGTAAGTGTTTCGTATTTTCAAGAATTAACTACATATTATAGTTAGCAGACCGGAGTTTAAAATCGGGCCAGAATCCCAAATTATGTAAATAGCTTCACCTCAATTTCAGTGGACTACATGCATCAATCCTTCACAAACTAAGTGCAAATAACATGTTGCTTTAAGCAAACTTATAATCTAACCTCTTACAACACAACTCATACAATTAGGCTTTATTCAGACTGCGCAAGACGAGATAATCTTTCTAGTACATGCCCATAACAAATGTAGTCTGCTTGCCATATAAGTGATTATCTGAAGAAGTGTTTTGCTGCGATAAACCTGCCTCAAATATGGTAATATGGTATGCTTAATAGAATGATGGCTGTTTGACATTATTTTACTGTAGCGGTGAAGAGAGTGAAGGTGACATGGACGCACAAAGAACTTTGTGCGGTTTAGGGCGCGTCTGTATAGGGCGGATGGAACGCTGTCTTTTTAATGTATTTTTTTAATATAAAATACTAGAATTTTCCAGAGGCTTCGCCCGCTTGGAGATCTGGAGCTGTCTCACGGGATCTCTACTGGGATTAAAGGTGCCCTATGTATTAACCCTTTCACTGATCAGTGGAAGGAAATGGGGGGGGGGGCTACGCCAGAGAGGCGACTACTGCTTAGAGGCGTGACCAACACTATTATATAATAAATCATATATATATATATATGTAAAAATTGTAAAAGTAGTACAATAAAGGTTTTTTCGTTTAGCTGTTTTTGTGCTAATCTGGAACATACCTACGTCCAGACAAACGGACAAGAATTGTTTGTTATTATTTATTATATTTTATATACTTAAAATAATTTTAATATGTTATATAAATTTTGTCTGCCACTGCTCTCGCTTGGAGGTAAAGAATTGTCTCACTGGAACGTACTACTGGGATAAAAAGTATCCTGCATGTCTTTCATCCAAATCCATTCAGGCGTTAAGACGTGAAAAGGTAACAGATAAGACAGAAAATAAATACAAATAATATTTTATTTAATAAATATATTAAACAAAGTTAAACTAAGGGTGACGTTTCCAATCATCGCCCAATTTCAGTCCTTCGCTCCTTATCTAAAATACTTGAACGTATCCTCAACACAAATCTGACATTTTTTTTTTGTAAAATAAATTAATTGCTCAAAATCAATACGGATTTCGGTCAGGAATTTCCACAGAAGATGCTGTCTCTGATTTCACCAAAACCCTGATTGATAGATTGGATAGTCACTTTAAATGCTATGGTATCTTCTTAGATCTGACTAAGGCCTTTGATACGGTGTCTATTCCCAGACTGGTGGCCAAAATGGAGCATATGGGAATACGTGGTTTGGCTCTAGATATTTACAAAGATTATCTCAGAGGGCGTAGCCAATGTGTTAAAATTGATTGTGTTCTCAGTGACGAAGAATTCATCAACTATGGTATACCTCAAGGCAGTATCTTGGGTCCCACGCTCTTTCAAATATACATAAATGACCTCTGTCAACTCTCCCTTTCCCAATGTGACATTTTTACTTACGCCGACGACACAGCACTATTGATATCCGACGTGACCTGGGACAGGTCTATACAAACCACTGAACTTACCTTGCGAACAATTATGGACTGGCTTTCCACTAATCTTCTGACGCTTAATATCTCAAAGAGCAAAGTAATTCAGTTTAAACCTCCAAATTCACCTAAACCGTCAATGAACTCGGATAAAATAATAGCACATATTTGTCACGACTCTTCTCCTTGCAATTGCAAGTGCCTTGACATGGTCCCAAGTATCAAATATCTGGGCGTTTATATCGACGAGAGACTGGATTGGCGCACCCATACTGATACTCTATGCTCCCAGCTTAGTTAACTAATTTATTTATTTAAAGAGCTCAGACATGCGGCCGACATTGAAACAGCATCACTGGTATACCGTTCTCGATGCGAGTTCATAATTACTTACTGCATCCCGGTATGGGGCGGCACCTTCAAAACAGTGATGCTTATGGTGGAACGAGCTCAACGGGTGGTTGTCAAAGTAATTTATTTCCGCAAAAGGGACTACCCCACAGCTTAGTTGTACTCAGAAGCCCAAGTACTAACAGTGAGAATTATACATTCTTCGCTCTATTTTACGCCGACATTCCACGATGCCACTAGATAGCAAGCTATGTTATCGGCGGGATGGCTTTCCTATCTGTGAGTCTGTGCGATGTCGTACTGCACTTGCACGGCGACACTATCGTGCCCAAAGCGCAGTAATGTATAACAAAATAATCAAAAATCTTTTAATATAATTTATAAACTTACCCTACATAAAGTCAAGCATACTCTTAAGCCATGGCTACTGTCGCTGAACTATGACGAAACAGAGAAAATCATCATATCTATTTCGTAACATTAAAACCCCTCCTGATCAATTCATTGACACACATAACACACATTTACATACACACACACATACATACACACACACAAACATACACACAAACACTCGCAAACTCAATACAGGCTTCTTTTAACAGTTTTTAGTTTAGTTTATATAACTTTTTTGTTGTTACCATATTCTTTTTATTTTTTGTTAATCTTTTTGCATAAGATTCTGTAATATCTCCTACACTCCTCCAGCCACTGGCTCTTGTAACACAGGTATATCACCTAGCACAGGAGTCAGGGACTTCACACTATTTTGTAACCACTTTCTTGTGTCATAAAGATTATTATTATTATTATTAAACAGGTTTTTATTATTCTAAATATAGTTATTTAGAATCATAAAAACCTGTTTAATAATAAATACTTAAAAGCAATAATTATTCATTTTCATATTTTCACTATTCACTTGAAATACTGTAACGCCGCTCTTGACCACAAAATACCATGTAAGCCAAGTTATTTTGTGGGTTTAAATTGTAATAATCGATTTTAACGAAATAAAGACAACATTTTATCTCAATACACGGACTATGACTAAATTTCCAAAATCCCTTAAAAAGACGTACACAAAAATTTCAAAATGTGTGAATTATAAAATTATTCCTATTTTACCGCCTTGGGGGATAATTTTGCAAATACCTAATTCTTTATTTCTTCCCAAAACCATAAATTTGAATTAACATAATTATCCTTTACCTAGGAAATGATGGGTTTCACATGCAAACTTTCATCCCCATTAACACCCCGTTTAGGATTATTTTTCAAACAAAAAGTAGCTGATGTCCTTCCCGAGAATGTTATCTATCTCCTAGCCAAATTTTATCGAAATCCGTTCAGTGGTTTAGGCGTGAAAAAGTAATTGACAGACAAGCAGAGTTACTTTAAAATAAGAAAGTTTAAAAAATATATCTTATTAAGGTTTATTAACCTTTATTGTTCGACATAATTAGGTGAGGCTCCTAGTTATTGGGCTAAATAATAATAATATTACTCTCGCTTAATCAGATGAATTACGCAAAATTATGAAGTTTTCTTGTTTACCTTATTTTAAACAGGAAAGTACGTATGTTATTTACCAAACGGAGCAAACCACAATTATAATTATATTAACAATAATTTATTTGGTCCAAAATAGGTTGAACAAAGAAACTGTGTTGAAGAAACACAAGCAAAGCATGAAAAAGTCGGTAAGTATTTATCCAATTAAACCATAAATCCTAGTTTACACACCTTTAAATTATAACCTTAGTTATTTATGTAACACAGAAGCTGCAGAACATAAGTAATAGGTGTCCAGTCCATAACCTATAGATACACATCGTAACGACCCGTTTTACTCACCTCCGTAAAACGTTAAGTAATTGATAAGTTTAAAACTCTTCATATAGATATAAGTGTACTATAATTAAATTAATGTTATTTGTTAGAAAATTTAGGTATGTATTTCGTTGTTATTGCTCTAAAATATAAAACAGATAGTCTATTAATAGAGGTACAATGCAAAAGAAAACAAAATCAAAAGTCATTTATACAAACTAGGCTGAGAATCAGCACTTGTTAAACGTTAAAATTACATTAGACAGTCCCCCAAAACTACCGCCCTTCACCACTTCCTAGTGGGGAGAAGAAGTTTTTTTTAAATCACATTAAAAAGTGCTCTATAAAAATAGTCTCTTTTCAAATCGCTTTAGTTGCATTATATAAGTTAAGAATAAAATATAATGCTGAAAACAACACTTAACGAATAGGCTCGTCCTCTCTTTCATGGGACTTAAACATAACTGGAGAAATGTGGGTGTTGCTATAGGTACACCTCTGCCTAACCCTTCGGGAAAACAAGGCTTCATGAAATATTACGTTCAAACAAACACTTTTAAAAATATCCAGCCAAATGCATCCCACGCCTACTGAGAATGCATAAGAAAATGCCTCGAACAATGAATGACGACAACGCGATAGTACAGTAAACATAATACACTGTTTAAGTTTTATTGCTCTATCAACTGATATCGACGGTGTAGTATCTATTGATACTACAATCCAACCAAACCAAACTAACCAACTAACTAAAAAAACTCTAACACCTAAAAAACCATGATTTTACAGAGGGCGAAAAAAAACGTTTTGTTTCTACAGTTGAATCAAAAAGTTACAAATATTTAAAAAAATAAAGAAGGAAACGCTTGTGATGGTGATTATGATTTCAAACAATATGACACGACGCGACCCCCCCTGTTGTTTGACCTTTTTCAAACACGAGGTCTTTCATATTTTACCTACGAGTATGCAATAAAGTGAAAATCGCTAAAATGTTAGTTACATTAGATATTGACACTTCATCGTCGATATGTCTATTAACTGATACGCCTATTAATAACATTGTTCGAATTGATAGTTCAGCCAAATTGATGCTCTCTTCAATCAATTCAATCAACTCAGCCTATCGCAGTCCACTGCTGGACATAGGCCTCTCCCATGCTGCGCCACAACACCCTGTCCTCCGCCTTCCGCATCCCGTCTGTCCCAGCCACTTTTTTGAGGTCGTCGGTCCATCTAGCTGGGGGACGTCCCACACTACGCTTGCCGATACGCGGTCGCCACTCCAGGACTTGTCTGCTCCACCGGCTATCGGTCCTCCGACAAACATGGCCAGCCCACTGCCACTTCAGCTTGCTTACTCTGCAAGCTATGTCGGTAACTCCGGTTCTTTTCCGGATAACTTCGTTTCTGATTTTATCCTTCCATACCGCGCTGAGCGACCTTAAATTTGTGAACCAGCCCGACTGTCAGTGTCCACGTTTCGGCACCGTATGTTATAACGGGCAGGAAGCACTGGTTAAAGACCTTAGTCTTCAAACTTAACGGGATTGGCGACGCGAATCAATTCAATTTTACGGTAGAATCTAATATTTTGATTAAATCTCTTTAATTGTGTTTCAAGTAAAAGCTTTAACTATTTTGAGCTTTATGATTGTCACACCTTATGTGCACAGCTGAGTAACAAATATAATTATTATGTGAAATCTTAAAGATTACGATGAAGAGACTGCAAGAATTTCGGTTCAAATTAGTAGTTAATCAAGACAAAATATTAATCGTAATCTTCACTTATTATTTAAAAGGGCTGTAGATGTTCCTGCGCAACGTGAGCGACGAAAATATAAGGATTACTCAAAATTTAAAACCCAAAGCATTTATTTCAAATAAACCAATTATAGGCACCTTTGAATTGCCAAGGGGTACTATAGATGAGAGAAGCACTTGAAAATTAAACACAAATAATACTCATCATCAATGTCCACTTCTAGAAATAAGGTTCCTAATGAAATTTACCACAATTACTGGCAGGAAGAAAGAAGAATTAAAATAGATCTATTTGTCACAGAAACACGTGCAAACAAAAAGACAAGTTATTTCAAATAATAAAAAAAAACAAAACAGATATATAGTCACGAGCACAGAACAGAAATATCCGGCAGCTGCACTTCACGACTGTGACAACCAGGCTTCCAATCAGCATCATGCTGTGCTACAGCACAGCGCTGACCATTCCCGTATCTAGTAGATTCCGTCTACCTTCAATAGGTAATCGGTTCGTAGGTATTAGATAGACTGCGAACCCAATTTGGCCGTAGCAAAGATAATCTCCGCAGATCGGTGGATGGGTTTATAGACGACTCGGACCTCAAGTGTATATGCGGCATCCGCAGACAATGGCCCACCTTCCATCTTGTGTCGCATGCGCTTATACATGTGCACTTGAGGATCTTATGATTGCGCCAGCGAACGGAGTCCGCGTAGCTGACTTTTGAGCGAAACATAATATATGAATGTTCATACATATTTGTTATTTGCCAACGATACGCTAAGAAAATTATATTATAATTAATACAGAACGGAGTCTCATCAACTCGATGGGCTAATTAAAAAGTCTATTTAGCAGGCTAGATGTAACGAAGGCACATACCTACTTGAACCGATTGCAAAAATAGTAGAAGACGAAGTGATAGTCAAAGGTCGCCCACTTAGAATATTATTAGTTCATATTTACAACTTTAATCGTAATAATATTAACGGTACTATTTCATCATGATTAATAATAATAGCCCCATGTTATTGTACTTTTGTAGATACCATTTTGTCTTTTATTTTATTTTGAGAAGCCCAGGCTTCTTAATTGTGTGCCATGTGTTTTGGTACCTTAGCAGCCAGCAGTGTCATCAAGGAGTAATGTTTTGAGATTAGTTAGTGGGTCCACCATTGCTTAGTCGGAAGTCGTTTGGTCATTGTTGCTTTGGTAAGCACCTGAGTACTGACTACGTTACTGGTACGGGACTGTTAAGAATGTTGATTTCCTCGTATAATTAATTCAATAATTAATTAAGTCTCAACTGCAAGTGCAAAACGTGGGTCCTGAGTTCGTTCCCCAGTTTGGGAAAAGTGTTATTGCAAGCCTGGAGTCTTTTTTTTTTTGGTCGGGTATCATCAAATAAGTTCTCCCGCTCTGGGAGGAGCGGGAGGGCGTGTCAGACTTTTACTGACTAAAACCCACCCGTGTTCCTTCAGTTGCCTGTGCGCCAGGGCCACAGTAACTTTTTCAAACAGTCCGCGACCCTAGCAGACATCAGCCCTAGTGGACCCAGTCAATTGGTGCTGACATCTCTTTGAGGCGCGCGTGCAACACAACGCGCCGGCGACCCGAGCCTGGTCCTTACCGGACGGCGAGCTACCCATTGCTCGCTGTCCGCAAGCCCGCGCCTTCGGTGATCGAGAGTCTGCTATCGACTACCGATGCCCAGGGTGTCTCCTCCTGCGGCGACTAGGGGTGTGAGGGTGCAACGATTGCCTCACCCTCATGCGCTCCGCCTCGTCCTTCGCGAGCATTACTGCGTCCTGTCCTGTTCCTGTCTGGATTCCTGTTCGATGTATGTTAAAAGACTTCATTCTCTATTACATGCGACTTATAACATAACTGGCGAAACATGCGTTTATTATGCACTTGTGCCTAACCCCTCGGGAATTATAGGCGTGATGTTATGTTATATAACTGGCAAAATGTGGGAACTTACATCACCTACTCTTTCTTGAAATACAGGCGTGATATTGTATGATGAAAATATACTAATTTAGCAACTTGATTGAACCCATCAATCCATCAACTACGTATATGCTCATAATTTAATTAAGGGGCATCTCATGTCGTCATTACATTACATTAGATACTGTTGAAATATAAATTAAATAATTGCCACGTATACAGCCATTAAGTGAGAAGCTAGAAATATCCTAATTACTTAATTACAGTGATATAGAAAATGTGTTGATTGTCAGTTTATTACTTCAATTCATACGGGGTATGAAAATCTCCTACTTGTCTGACTTACTCTCTTTTTAGAGCTGGATATCTAAATTATAACAGAAAATCAACAAAAAAAAACTGAAGCAATCGAAATTTACGACATTTTTCATTTGATGACAACATTCTTGATGGTGCGGAACATTTACGACGTTTGATACCAATACTAGAAGCCAGTCTCCGTGGTTATTTAGACCAGGAAATTCTAGCCTACTCGTACATGAAGTTAGGTGATATGAAGTGGCATTAGCAACAACTAATATGCATGAAACTACGTGGCGGATGTGGTACAATAATATATCGACGATGAAATAATACCTCCTAACTACCTTTTTTAGTTTTTAATGCCAATCGACGTAAAATGCTATTTCACGTTTACTGCCACAAAGTCCTAACACGATATTTGACTACCTACATACATATGACGAATGTTCGAGCGGCTGAGACACCACGTGTCGCTGCTGATCCGTCATCTGTTGGTCCTTCATCATGGGCGTGTACGTGCAGGTGTTTGGAAAATAATACGAGTACTCGCAAAATAACGCACTTAATTTACTTTCAAATATCGCAACGAGACTTAACTATAAACTTTAATGATTACAATGATTATCACTGATTAAGTCTAATCACAATAATTGTTAAACTTGCATTTAGAGGCAATGGATTTGTGCGTGTGCACCGCGTGACGATCGCAACACAATGTGCTCGCCAAAACGCCGCCATGACAATCACGACCCCATTCGGTGATACCCGCTCTAAGTTAAAAATATCAATAAAGAAGTAAATTCTAAGCCACAGATTAAAAATAATCGATTACCACTTTTAAAAAGTGTTACAATCGTAATCTTTACTTAGTATTTAAAAGGGCTGTGTGTAAATCGACTAAATAATCGCGCGCCGTCACATACATAAACTTACGCCTTCTTCCCATGGGGTTAGGCAGAAACTACAGAACCACCTGCTACGATCCTTTTGCTTCGTTTACGACGACAACCTATATTTAACTATAAGTACCATTAAACACTAATAGAAATAACATAACATAAATTATAAATAAAATAAAATTATTATTAATAATAATATTATTAAAATATATTAATAATAATTTATAAATTATGAGACGCTCATTTTGCTGCGAATGCCTCCTAACTTTAATTACAAATAACTACTAAGCAATGTATTCAAATTTTCTAAAAATTTATAGAAAACATTAATAGTTCGTCGTCGATATCTAATATTCGTGTGCGTATCTTCCCAACCCAGGCACCCAACTGCACTAAAACCACAACATAATCTCGAGCAAAGCCTCAAGCAGACACTAGTTCAATAGGTTAGTTCACCATTTCACTATCATTAGACATTTTAAGTGGTCGTAAGTTTTGTAATATTTGCCAACGGTGCACGTTTCAATACCAGCAATAATATTTCGGAGTGCATCTTGTACATTCACCTTAGCTAATTAATTCATTGACTTTTCAACTTAATAGTCTACTGTGAAGTACTGTTGTTTAAGTATTAATTACTATTGTAGGAATGTATGTTTTATTACGAGTTTTCTCAATACTGTTTTAGAAGTGCCGACTGAATGACACTGCATAGCAGAAAGTTGTTTTTTTTTTTAAACATTGCTCTACCTCTTGGAATTTCTCCTGTATTGTGGGTGCGTTTACAAACATTCAAACTCACATACACAAACAGCCAGACCCGGAACAACTACTTGTAGATCATACAAATATTTGTTCCGTGCGGGAATCGAACCCGTGACATGCAACGCAGCAGTCAATCGCTTAACCACTGCGCCAACCGTGCCGTCAAAGTCAAAGTTAAGTTAAAGTAAGAATCCTCTAATTATTTTTTCAATGTCTCACTGCTCATGCTGGTTAGAGGAAGGAAGCTCAACTTTTGTGACCATTTGATTTATTATAGGGATTCTGACCAATCTATCTTGGCCACATTCACTAGCGTTTCGTACGCCTGTTTCGTGTTAAATCTATTTTTTCTTTTCTTTGACGGCAACCACTGCATGACAACATTACCCCGTTCCATCCCAACGTAATTTACAAAATCATATGTAATTATTGGATTTAAGCATAATTAAGCCTTTAATAAAATTATAGACAAGGGAGTGGGACGAATCACCAGTTAATATGCCTCCTAGATTACGTAATTAAAATTCAATGGAACTAATTTAATTATAGCTTAACAAAGTCAAGTCATCGGTGTTTTCGTTGCTGACATTGTAATGTAGTTAAATGTTTAATAATATAAGATAATGTATTTATAGGGATAGGCAGTATCCATTATCCAGCCCAGGGCCGGCAGTCCCGACATAGATAGCGACGCTGTCGCAAACTTCCGATCGCTAAATATTAAGGTGAAACCTCAGTTGTAGCCCGCGAATTTCAAAATTTCATTGAATTTGACAATTGATATGAAATTGTTGATTATTATTCGATAAATATATAATTCCCACAGTCGAAGATCGCATTTTGACCAACATATGACGTACAATAGAGCTGCAATTTGCAAAAAACTAAAGAAAATTTGAATTTTACGGGCAACAACTGAGAATATTAAAACCTTAATATTTAGCTCGCCCCCTATTACATGGGACTTAAACATAACTGGCGAAATGTGGGTGTGGTATAGGTACACCTCTGCCTAACCCTTCGGGGAATACAGGCGTGATGTTATGTGTAATATTTAGCGATCAGTAGTTTGCGACAGCGTCGCTATCTAGTCGACACTGCATGGACAGTGCGACTGTCGCAACCCAGCGCTGGGCACGCCACAATTGCGACGGTAAGTCCCCTCTTTGAGGAGTGGCTTGAGAGGCGCCACGGCGTCCTCACCTTCCGCCTGACGCAGGTCCTCACCGGACATGGCTTTTTCGGGAGGTTCCTGTTTCGGATAAGGCGGGAGGAAACGCCCGGATGTTGTCATTGTGTGGATCAACCGGAGGACACGGTGGAGCATACGGTGGAGGTCTGCCCGGCTTGGGCGGAGCACCGCCGTGTCGTCGTGGCAGTGATTGGCGGCGGCGATCTCTCGCGTCCGGCCCTGGTCCAGGCCATGGTAAGGAGCGAGAGGGAATGGGAAGCCGTCACCTCCTTCTGCGAAGCAGTAATGCTCGCGAAGGAAGAGGCGGAGTACGTGAGGGTGAGGCAATCGTTGCGCCCTCACGCTCCTAGTCGCCGCAGGAGGAGACACCCACCCGGAGTCGATTGCCGACTCCCGGCCACCGTAGGCGCGGGCTTGCGGACGGCGAGCAATGGGCAGCCCGCCGTCCGGTAAGGACCAGGCCCGGGTCGACGGCGTGTCGTGTTCTACGCGCGACTCAAAGAGATGTCAGCATCATTGACGGAGTCCGATAGGGCCGATACCTGCCGGGGTCGCGGATTGTTCGAAAGAGTTACCGGGGCCCTGGCGCACAAGCAACTGACGGAACACGGGTGGGTTTAAGTCAGTAAAAGTCCTCCCGCTCCGTCCAGAGCGGGAAAGGTCATTTGACGATATCCGATCAAAAAAAAAAGCCCTATGGCAACCCGTAGTGGCGTAGTGGGTCATTGGGGAGACAACCTGTTTTACTGCTACATATTGGGACAGAGCGTTCCATTGGAGATCCCGGAACCTCACCGCACTGTCAGCGAAAATATATTTTTTTCAAGCAAATTGACTACTAACGTCAATTTTCCGTGTTAGGTTTATCCAACCATTTCATATAACTGTCGAAGCATCCAATCCTGTGCGAGTCCCAATAAATACTTTTTCTTTATTTCTTCCGTTTTTCTTTCATGATTTGAAGATATGGATAATTCAAGCAGGTAGTAATTTTACTTAACAATTAATTTCCCTGACTTTACTGAGGATAAACACCGAGGAAATTTTATCCGATAAGAATTCGAGAATCCTCGGGCAAAAAGCAATCATTAACCGAACTCAGAGAATACCCGGGATAGCACACAGCGGGTCAGTTCATGTACTGCCCCGTATTTGCCGGGTATTTGAAAATTTTGTTACCCACATGGAATTTCTTTGCCTTTACCAAGCCGAGCTTGGGTCAACACCCGAGCTCAGCTTACGCAAATCAATACAATACACTACAAACACAATACAATAATGTAATTCTTCTTATTCTTATTTCAACTCTTTACTTATGGCTGGCAATCATGTCATTTGGTTTAAATAGACTTTTATTTTTATATAGATTCTTCTATATTTTGTTGAGTACCTGTTACTTGTTGACAGGCCTACACAGTCCTCCCATATACATATATTATATCAACACTGTAATTTTAAACATTGTAAAAGCCCCATAATTTTAAAAGAGTAACCGTCGAGTTTCTTGCCGGCTCTTCTCCATAGGAAACAACCAATTGGAATCGTGCACCTAGCTTCTGACGTTTCATAAGTGCCCATGTTGGTTTAAGAGTTTTTTTTTTTTTTAATATAATACAATTTTCAATCGGGTTAAAAACTGAAAGCTCTTCATAGATGGCAGCACAGTTCAACGTCTACAAATCGCCATTGTTTTCTATATTGGTATTGGTATTGGTGGGTATTGGTATTGGTTTTGTTTTGTTACCTTTGTGTCGACCACAAATTAAACGAAAACTAGATGTATATGTATGAATGATACTTGGAGTGTAAAACTATTAAAAGACGAGCTAAGGAAAAGGGAAGCGTTTACCACTAGAAAAAAAGCAGATTCAGTAGAAAAGACAATCAATTATAAACGTTTCATAATTTAGTTATAGGTTATCTTGTGTTTATTAACTTGAAGTTCATTTTTCGGTGAAGACTGAAGGCGTACGACAGGAATAACCTGATCGGAGTTAAAAACTAACTCGATGATAATTTTACTGACTGAAAAACTTTAGAGATGATAATTCTAGCACTGATCTAATATGATAATATAAACACACACTCACCTTTACTATAATTTACGTAATATCACACCACAAGTGCCTATAGGTATTATAAACGAACTTCGTTCTCTTAGGAGCATTACCTGTATACGAATTTCTGTCATAAAAGTCTTCAGGTTAAAAAAGAAGCACATAGTCTCGACGAAATATCGGTTTTCTAATATTTTTCTGAGAGCTTTCTCCCACAATTTTCGCCATAACATCTTTGGCAAATTCATTAGTCTCCGTTATTTTGCAGTCAACAGCTGCGTAACGGGGAATATTAATTAATTATGCGTAAAAAAGTCGCTTGTTTAGAAAAAAAATATGGGCAGTGACAGCTAGCTGTCAAATTCAGGGACGTCGGATAGCAGCGACATCTGAAGTGAGAAAGTTGCAGTTTTATCCCCATTATAAGCATTAAACCTGTTACGAACTTTGAAGTAGTATAGTGTACCGGGCTGGTGTCCGCAACTCCACGTCCAAGCGTACGGGAGCTCTGATGTAATAACCATTTGATGTAATTAATGGTCATTAAAATTACTATGTTTGATTAATTTTAATTTCATAAAAATGTCTTTAGGCGAGGTGTTGATGACATCAACCTACTAAGTTTATTTTAGGATGTTTGAATTATAATTTACGTAGAGTGAGGTGTCACCTAGGCTAGGTAAGGTTCGAGATGGCGCGGGAAAAGAGTTCCTGGAAGGACTTGAGGAGGATTTTGCCCAGCACACAGCCCAGACAGTACATATTAATGAAAAAAAAATATATTAAGTGAGTTGTTGACCAAATGGCAACAGCCATAATTTTAAGGGCTGCAGCCTATTTAATTAATATTCACGGTTCGAATGCGTCGGATTTTCATGAGGACCTGTGCAATTTGTTTTTGTTCATAATAATTATAATCGCTCCAGAAAGCATTAATAATTTCATGTCCCAATTTTGTCGTACTAGCGAGCTATACCGCGTATAATTATGTTGATGATTTTCAAAGCGCTCGTGGAGACTAACCCTGGATTTTACTTGTTTGTTGATAAGTGGGCGACGATAATGCTAGAATGTTGCGCTTCTGTTAGTTGACAGAGTGAAGGGATTAACTTAATTTAGTATTAATGGCTGCTGTACTAAATAAATAAATCAAGGCGTGGACGACAAGTGGCTCTACATCAAAAGCTGAAATTATATTACTTGGATCGAATATGTCTTTAAAGGATCAAATAGAATGCCAACAACTATATTCTATTCATGCAAACAAAAAGTCTAGAAAACTAGAGCTTTCCTACCTCATAATTGGTGCCAGCAAAAAGTTTGATCCAGACAAACATTTGGCCAATCATTGGACCAATCATATGACCAATCATATGACCAATCAATTGTACTACATTATCTACAATGGCTACTGAGAAGTCATTACTGAGAAGATGAGTATTAAAAGAATATTTCAAAATCTTTCGTGCTCTCACGACAGTTGAAAATATACGGGAGGATTTTGCGTCGAGCTAAATATTGGTTTATTATCTATTTAGATTTGGAGTCCAATGCTTTATGGATGATGGAGGTTTTGACCCAGCAGTTGGTGGAGCTTACAAAATAACTAATTCAAAAATTATTCATTCAAATTAGGCTAAGAATCACTTTTTTAACGTCAAAATGATATAAGACAGTCCCCCAAAACGCCTGCACTTAACCATTTCCTAGAGCTTTAGCTAGAGAGAAGAAGTGGTGCAACAAACTCCCCAGCAAGACATTGTCTGTTAAGTTAGAAGAAGTTTAACACACTAACAGTAGGAATGGCTTTTATTATGACGGTTCAAAAAAATGAATTGCGTTATTTACGTTGTTGAGCAGACAAACTTATTGAACATTATGAAGCAATGGATTAGTAATATGCTTCAAAATAATTCAGATTCTGATTGATAGTGTGTTACGCAATTAGAGTGATGATCATCCCAACAGTAATGATTACTTATGTACCATTAACTGTTTCACTTAATGAACAATAAACATTCAATTAAGTTCTGACAACTTAGTGTCAAAACTGAATTGAATGTTTGTTGCAAATGTCAGGAAAGTTATTTATGTACTAAATATATACGACTGCCTCGTTGGTCTAGTGGTCGCAAGCGCTAATGCTGAGCATGAGGTCCTGGGTTCGATTCCCGGGTCGGGCAAAGTGTTATTGGGTTTTTCCATCTGGAATTTCTCGGTAGCAGCCCGAAGTCTGGATTTTTGCCCGGTTGATGGCAATAGGTCGCCCCCTATTATATGGGACTTAAACATAACTGGCGAAATGTGGGTGTGCTATAGGTACACCTCTGGCTAACCCTTCGGGGAATACAGGCGTGATGTTATGTTATATAATGAACTTTTTTGATATTTACAAAAGAATAAGTACCACTTGTAGTAACAAGTCTTACATTCTTCGTAAAAAACAATCGTAAAAGCTACAACAATTAAGATACCGCAACACTCAATAGGGCCGTATCTACGCAGCAGCCATCTCATCATCCATCTGCCTAGTATTTTCCTAACTATGTTGTGTTCGGCTTCTAGTCTGACTGGATGCAGCTGATCTACGAGTATTTTACATAGAGCGCAAGCGAGCGGTAGCCACCTGCCGCCCTATAAAGGGAAGGACGTCTTAATTATGAATAGAAATACTTTATTGTTAATTAATATAGTACGGCTATGATCATTAACGGATATCCTGAGATGAATAATGAGCTCATCTGAGATCATAGCAAATCATATGATCTCATGCAAGGTCAACTGATTTTAATCTAGAAAAGTTTAAATTGTTGTTCTTTGGATATATAATAATGTTATTGTTGAGTGCTCTGAAAGCTTATAGTTGGTTGAAATGATGTAATATTAATGTTAAGAGTCATTTAAATGTAACGATGATTTGCAAATCAAAGCATGTAGGCTGTCAATTGTTTATCATCTCATTTTTTTCGAGCATGTATTTTTTATTTTGACAAAAGACGATATTTTCTAGAACGATCGTCATTTATTTTTTGGTTTGATAGATGAATAAAAAATTAAACATTACATATTGCTCAACTTGAGCATGACTGGATATTTTTCTGCTTTTATATCAAAATCGGATGAAAAAGAATATTACAAAAAAGGCTAGATAATTTGTCGTTATCTCAGACCAAAACAGACTCTGAAACCTCATTTTTTAAGGACGAGAAGAATCTGAACGAAATCGTTTCGAAAATTTCTTCTTTGGTATCTTAAGCTTATCATTTTAGCCAAAACACGTCCAGTGCTGGACCTAAGCTCCCCGCAATTTATACGCTTCTCAGATCTTAAGTTCGGCTGCACATAATACTAATCCGTATGTTACTTCTAAAAAGCAAGCATAATTATTGTCGTCACAATAACTAAATAGATAACACAAGTTCGCGTCTGCGCAGTTTCCTAACGTGACTGTAATGGGCGTTTATTTATAGGGTTCCGTGCAACTTCCATCAAAACGCTCTAACTTTATCATAATTATGTAAAATAATTTTAAGTTATGACTTGTCACTTTCAGAAATACATAATTATATCCAATATTTCTAAGTAAATGTAAAGCATCACTGAATGTCAGTTTTAAATATACACCAAAGAATTGATCTGTAATTGTTGTATAAGTAACTAGCTTTTGCCCGCGGCTTGGCCCGCGAAATTTATCCCACGGGAACGTACTACCGGGATAAAAAGTATCTTACATGTTAATCCAGGTTATAAACTATCTGTGTTCCAAATTCCATCTAAATCCGTTCAGTAGTTTTTGCGTGAAAGAGTAACAAACATCCATCCATCCATCCCTCCAACCGTCCTCACCAATTTTCACATTTATAATATTAGTAAGATAGATAGTTATTCAAATAATGGTTGGAAGGAATTAATATTGATATGCATACATTACAGAAAAAAAAAATTGACAGAGTCACAAACGTCATAATAAAAAAACATTGAATTTAGAAACTATTACGAGGCTACGAAGTTTTTTACTACTTTGTATGTGTGTATTGTTTGTCTTTTTTTTGTAATGTGTGTTTTGTTTGTTTTCGTTCTTTTTTTAATTTTCTGTTTACTTTTTCATAGCCCATACGATAATTTGAAATGATACTTTAACAGAAATCGCCATAAAGCAGTGAGCAACATTGGTAATCGACGCTTGTTTATTTATGAGAACTTGCATTTTCCTCAAATTGGAGTAATTATAGACTAGTAAAACAAACTCATCATTCTGGTTCGTAAGATACATACGTAATTACAAATTATGCCAATCCCACAAACGACTATTAAATGCAAGGAGTTCCAAGAAGCATTCATGTTTCTTTATGAAGGAATAATTAAAGAGCCTATTAGCTTTTAGTCAAATATTGATTCAAATCGACAATAGGACACTGGCGATGGCCGACTGGCCACTGAAAGGTCACAAGTACAAATCGAAGTAAATTACATAACGTAACATTCCAATAACTTAGTAACTCATGTCGATCCCAATCTTATGTTTAAATGTAAGTTTAACTAAGTATTTATAAACAATTGTAAGTTATTTAGAAAACAAGTGATTTATAGTACCTTCCAACTTGTTTACAAGATAATGCTAACAAGATTTATACCTCCATAGTGCTAATAGCTGCTGCAAAATTAAATTACAACTGTTTTCAATAATCACATTTCTCGCATTTTTTTACCACAGCATAAACCTGCATAGCTTGTGCCTATAGAAGAAAAACTTTAATTAAAGAACAAAATGTTTAAATGATCCTCTAAAAACGTGTTGACCTCTAATGATGTACGCTTTTTTTTTATAAATGAGCCTCTAGAAACTGGCCGCCGAGTGCTATTTCTAAGTTGCTCGCAGTTACTTGACAATTCAGTATTTTTAGACACCAAAATGGGCATTATTTGAGGCCCACAAAAATAAGCACATTTATTATATTATAATGAAAATGAGAATTATTCGTGGTTCGATTAAATTAAATACATGCCATTAAAAAATCCGTCTTATGAAATAAACAAATATACGGGATCCGCCACGAATATTTAAAAGCACACCTTACCTCTTCTATAAGCTCACATAATAAGCAGTTTGCAGGATGATGGACAGTTGGCAAAAAATAGGCGATATTAAGCTGCAGGTCGGACTCGGCTACTGACCCACTGATTCAGATAACACGTGTTTGTAGGATTTTGTAACGTTTCATTTTAGCGTAGGTTTATGATGCAATGTAAAGTGGCTGTGGGATGAGAACAGGCTTTAAGTTTTGTTCCCATGGGTAATGTATAAGATACTCTTTTCAGGGTTAAGTTTAGGGCAAAATCGACCTTGGCATTTTATATTGTACATGTTGAAGGCGGAAATTAAGTACTCTCTGCAAAGCGACTGAGGTACTGTGTTTAGAAGACTCTTATTTTTATAAAGGTCAGCCTACATGAACCAAGACTGTCATAGAGAAACGATAATATTTTTTGCAAATTGGAGCATATAATTTAATTTGGGAATGTTCCTATTTATAAAACGACTTGATTCATAGAATAGAATACTCTTTAATCTTTATTATGCAGAACATAATATATATAAATTACAGATATAAATGTAGGAATTTTAAAAAGGATGACAAAAAGGACGGTCATATCGCTCAAAGGATATTTTAAAGACAACTTTTGGACAGATTAAAAAGGGGAAGGAAAGACAACTATAGGTATTCTGTGGTGTATCATTTACATTTACAACAAATACATACACAAATTATATAATAATCCTTTATAAATATTATATATATATAATAATAATAATCATGAAACACAAGCGAAGAAAATAGAATGATGATGTATAAGGAGAGAGGAAGTGTTTACACTCATCCCTAATTAAATTGTAAATCGTGCATTATTATTCTATTAAATAAACAGCAATTAATTGAGCTTTATAGAAACCGGGTGTTAATCTCTATAATCAAAACAGCGTACTAAGAGTCCACAAAAATAAAAAGATTACTCCATAAAGACTTAGATAACCATCCCTTAGTTCTCAGCGATCTAATCTTAAAGTTTAACACATAATTCAATAGGAGCAATGCAGTGGCGGAGAATGTCCGACTGTTATGCGCCCGCGCCGGGTCGTGGGTCAAAGGCATTAGGATGATAGTCAATGTTCTGTTCAGTTTTTCTAGGAACAGTTTTAAAGACCGGTATGATACTTTTGTTAGTGTCATTGGTTCAGTGGTTACCAGCGCGACTGTTCAGTTTGGGGTCTTAGATTTGATCCCAATAGCAACGATTATTAGCGGATAACGATTCTATTGATAGTTTTGCTCCGATAAATGGCTTAACAATTTTTTTCCAGTCAGCAAGAGAAGTTATTCCTCTCTTGAAAGCTTATTAAAATCATAATCAAGATGCGTGGTTCGGATTGCTAATTAAAGCTGCTTAATTTTGCACGACAAAATGCTAATACTGCCTGCTCTTCAAACATTCAGTTGTAGTCCAGAATAACCCAATTAATGGTAATCCACACGAAGAAATTATAGTGGCTATCTCAAACTTCGCTGAAAACTTTAATGGCTGTGATGTGATGACTCCTGGCATTATGACTCACAAAAATACCAGACGTGTTAATAATGTACTGATCTTGGTCTAACTTATTGTTATTTAATTCTCATGTATTTGTTTTTTAATAAGCGCTATGATTAATGACAGCACTAAACAGTCTGGACAGCATTCTTCAAAATATTGAACTTGATTTATTGGTCTGTTTGTGTCTTGTAAAAAAGTTTGTTATTGTTGGATTAGTTAATTAATAACGGATATTTTTCAGTCACAAATATATTATATACTTGACGGAGAAGGTACGTCTCTATCGTTATTTTCAGCCCTATTTTAACTACTGTGGGCGTACTATCAGAAGTGTTGGTTCTTGCGCAATAGAAACACCGTTTGCAGTTCAGTCAAATCAAAATTTATGTAAAAATTAATCATACTAGTGATTCACACACTGCACCTACAGTGCACTGTAGTGTGCAGTGCAGTGTACTGTCGCACGTTCTGTATAAAGAACGCGCGACAGTTTCTAAACGTGTTCACTATTTGACCGCCACCGACAAACTCTGCTTTAAGTCTGGTCGAGCTTTATGTTGTAGACTCTGTCGAGCGCCGCCTGGTGGCGCTGGCGTCCCAATTAGTCAAAATCAAACGATTGATTTAACGTATTTGCGACATATGCTTATAAATATATTAGTTGTGTGTGGCATCTCGTCGGTCAACCTCCAAGGCTGTCGGCTGCTTAACCAGGGTATCCTGTTGATGCCCGGATGCCTTAATAAATTATGGCCTTCAGCCTGGGCATAAAACTTATAGGTATAGGTTTATAGTTAGTTCATTATCAATTAACATTTAGTTGTAGGTACACACGGTTACATATCAAGCTAAATATTTCCAGTATAAGCTGATCTCTCATTGTACGGAAATCATGTACATAGTGCGAAGTGTATAAGGAATCATAGACGTCATAGTTCGTATTGTTACAATGACAAGGCTACAAGTTCAGAAAAGCGATGCTTTATCGTTTTAGCCATCAGCTTTAGAATTGAAGGATTCATAGCAAGTGATTGATTTTGACCTTATTGAAGAATGGAACCGATTTGAATATTGCCTTTATTATTCATCAATTTCAGTGTTCAGTAAAGAAAAAGAAGGAAATATAATCTAGGAAAATCAATTTTAGTCTAGATCTAATTTGGTCCTTATTGTAATAGCCTCTAGACTCAAAATCAAACTCTTAAGGGAGATCCTTAGTTGTAGCTCGCCAAATTCCAATTTTCTTTGTTTTTTTGCAAATTGCAGCTCTGTTTTACGTCGTATGTTGATCATAATGCGATTCGCGACTGTAGGAATATTTCTTGAATAATGATCATCAATTTCATATCAATTGTCAAACTTTGGAAATTTGTTCCATCTAAGAACTTTTCAGAATATTTCATATATGAAAATTCTTAGGTGGAACAAATTTCCAAAGTTTGACGATTCTCTTTAAAATATTGTAGTCCTATAGGTACTAACTCCTTAATATAATATTGCCTCAAGCAAAATTACGCCATCTTGTTAAAATATTACTTCGAACTCTATTTAGCTTGAATGTAACAAGACGTGATCAAGCTTAGCTTCTAAATAGTCGATTTTACTAAGTACGGCATATTTCTGGAACAATGGAAATAGGCATGTATATGTAGTTACCTATTAGAATCCAACCGATTTTAGTTTTCGGTTTTAGCCAATTTTTGACCGAAATATCCGTTTTCGAAAATTTTTGTTTTGAGGCAAACACTAAATTCGGATCCATGCTTTCAAATCATGTATTCAAATAAAATCGATAGGTAATTACAACGACTAACTTCTGTTGTCCAGTATTTTTTTTTGCATTTTAATTTTGTGAAAATGCGTTTTCGCGAAAATAGCAACTTAGTGATTGAGTTTAATAATTAGGTCATTGAGAAAAGTTCTAAGTTAAGTGTTATTTAAGTTTGAACGGTTAAATACAATGATTGAATGATTGGTACTGCATTACTTTTTCTTTTACAAAGAAAAACCTTGCAAACAAACATTAAAAAAGCATAGTTTTTGATTTTTGGCCGAAACTGCAAATGAGGCCGAATTTCTTATTCGTTTTAGCCCGAAAAAAATACATTTTCAGTCAGACTTTAGTATCTATAAAAAGATTGAGTTTGTTAACACCGATTAACGTCGATTACCAATCTGTCAATCGTAGTGCTTACGACAACATCAATAACTATCCTGTAGTAAATGAAACTATTAAATATGTACTAATAATAAATATTATTAGTTAAGTATTATAATATATTATGTAATAAATTATAGGTCGTCTCAGATGCATTGAAGACGCCTACCTTTAGTTGGTATTTTTCTTTTCCATTCATAAAAATCGAAGTGAGTTAATAAAATAAAAGTTTCCCAATTTAAACATTCTTCTGTAACAAAATACAAATTTCATAAAATGCAGCATGAATTCAGGCCCGCTGTTATCCCCAGCAAACTAGTAAAATTCGGGAAATATTAATATAACGCACTGAGGGTGCTGATGGTTTTGCCTCGATACTGCAGCGCATCAGGGATGTTTGCTGAAGCTCGCGTTGACTGCTTCTACATTGTGATGCGGAAGTGGTGCACATCCTTGATTAGTGGGGTGCGGGGCAGCACCAGCAGCACCCTGTCTATGGTAGCAAGCAGGCTAGATTGTGCGTTTGTGAACCACTGCTGCAAGGTATCGGCTAGGCCTGTCACCTTGCAGCAGTGATGTCACAAATTCTTTCTGTGTTAATGTTTTACTAACATTCTTCGTTATCATTCATTTCGATCTTGTTACTTGCATTACTTTTAGATCTTCGATATCATTCGTGTTGTTACTTGCATTAAATTTTTATAATTATAAAAATAAAATGACCTTCTGAGATGTATATTTTATTTAACAAATATAAATAATAGCTTTGCTCAAAGTTGGTAGCAGTCACTAAGCTAATACTCCCCGACCAAATTGGGTAGGTTAGACTAGTAACCAACCGCTACATCCAAGTTGGTCGCAGTCACTTGGATAGTTAATATAGGACGACAAATGATAAATTATTTTTTATCTGTAAGTAGGTTTATAGAAATACGTTTGCCCGTCAATAATATTTAAAAAACTAGACGAGGTCGAGAAATCAACAAAATGGGAAATATTTGAGGCTCACAAAAAGAGGCACATATATTGTATTAGAGTGTTCATTCATATATTTAGTCAATCAAAATGAGAATTATTTGGGGTTCCATTAAATACGTGCCCTAAAATTCTGTGCGGGAATCAAACCTTACATAAACAGTGCGCCAATACCATCGGTACCATTGCAGTATACTAGCATGCTTTTACTTCCATTGGGTGTCTATGCCATTATAAATTAAACATTTTTATGTTTATTAGCTGTATAAATGTCATACCTAAAGAGTTAAGGCTCCCGCAGACAAGCGCGATGCTATAGCGCGTCGCGGCTCTAGTAGAAAAATTGCGAGCCATTAAACGCTTCGCTACCGTTGAAATTACGATTAGGACTGTATTGGAACAGGTTCTATATTGTGACTAATGTATTTTATTCTAGTCTTATTAAAGTATCAAGTTGCTAACTTAACTGCGAGAAAGCTATAAAATATCCTTTGTAGGAATATAAATAAATGATGCGATTCCACCAATAGCGAAAATACCATAGAAAAGCAACCAGTTTGCAATCAACAAGTCATGCATTGCAACAATAGCAACAGGATTTAGGTACACGCGAAACTAAGTAATTGCTTAAAATACAATAATATAGGCCCCGAGCTCTCATCTTCAAATAGTAGGTATTTTGGAGCGTCCATCGATTGAAACACAAGGGTCACGGTCTGTTGAAAAATGCAGGAATTTCTGATATCGAAAAAAAAATACTTGACGATATAGTGTTTGAACGTTCCTGAGTTAGTCTAAGTGAGTCCTATTGATAAAAAAACCGAACAAAAATAATATCTTCGCAAACTTTTAGCAAACATTATTCGTAAAACGCCTTTACCTATGAAATGCAGCACTGCCTATTACTAATTAATAGGCCTAATTGACTAACTAAATGCCAAAAATCAACCCTTCAACCAACACGGATGTCGACACAATTTTTTTTTTAATGTATATCGTCTCTCGATCACATTCTCTTAATAAAGGAAGACCAACCTTCTTACGACGCTACAGCGGCCCTGATATCATTTTCAGAATGATTCTCACTCATCTAGAGAGGTATATATTGGTTGGAACGCTAGTGCACATCATAGTCAGCGCACCATCGCTCAAGACACAAGTCGTCTTCCTTAGAAATATTATATTTTAATATAAAATAATGAAATTGGTAAGTCGATTTCGTTTACCTGGAATAGTGATGCAGTTTGGGGTTAAGACGGTACAAGCATCCCTTAGGCTTGACGGGCAAGATCGCTGACATGTCAGTCTGATTTGTCAGTCCCTGATAGCTAACTGACAGGTTGACCTGATAAGTAGTCTAATTGATCTTAGGAGATCCTTAAACTTTTCAAGTTAAAGTTGTGATTTTTTGTAAACAATTTCTTCCCTCACAATTTTTTTCTTAATCGGTTTAAAAAATAATGTTATACGTTATTGCTATTTGTCATAGTTCATTTAACCATAAAGCCATTAAATTAGATCCATCACGAAAGCTCTTTCAGTGATTCAGCGGCACAGTACTGACGCTAACTCAATATTTTCATGTTGTTTGCAGTCAATGTGGCAACCATAATCTCCTTCATAATATAATCATAAAAAATACCCCTTCAGTAATACAGTAATTTCAAAAATATTACTAAAACCCATTGCACACGGCTGCATACATAAAATTACGTAGAAAAAGAATTGACGGCGCTCGAAATCCTCGTCATGAATGTATCTAACATTCGCAACATAAAATCGACATTTCGACGTATAATTACCAACATGCACATAAAATTAGGAGTGCAATTAAACAAAATGTCTATAATTAAAACATGCTCATCATTGATTTGAATTTCAATGAGGTAATGGCCATATGAGGCAGAAAAAACTGGGTTAAACAGAATCAGGGCAGGGTTGAATAATAAACTTTTTCCAACGCACTTGTTTGTTTATGCGGTGAATCTTGACATTCCCTTAACAAGGAATGTTGACGTATTACAAGCTTTACCGCCTTCATGTTCGTTGTAATCGTTATGTTTTAAATCATCCTTCATCCTTTAAAGTCTTCTGTCCTCTTTACAGCTCGTGGTAGCCGCTGTCCTCGGTGTCTGCTTAGCAGACCGCCTTGACAACAAATACCTCCCTCCCAGAGGAAACGCTGGCGCAGGTGGTTTCGGCCCCGGCTTCGGCGCTGGCGGTGCCCCAGGCTTCGGTGGTAAAGCCGGAGGTGGCTTCGGAGGAGCCGGTGGTGCGGGTGGATTCGGCGCTGGTGGTGCGGGTGGTTTCGGCGCTGGCGCTGGTGGCCGTGGAGCTGGAGGTTACGGAGGCGCTGGCTCCGGATTCGGTGGTGGTGCCGGATCTGGTTTCGGTGGTGGTGCCGGATCTGGTTTCGGTGGTGGTGCCGCGCACGCTGGAAACGCATACAACGCTCCCGCCGGTGCCGGTGGAGGATACAACGCTCGCGGTGGCAGTGCCTCCGCTGATGCCGGCGCTCAGATCCTCAAGCTGAACAGCGAAGTTACCGCTGAAGGATTCTCTTACGACTTCGAAACCTCGAACGGCATCCGCGCTGACGCTCAAGGCGTAGCCACCAACGGAGTGCAGTCTCAAGGAAGCTTCGCGTACAAGGGTGATGATGGCCAGGACTACAGCATCACGTACACCGCTGACGAGAACGGTTTCGTGCCCCAGGGTGCTCATCTGCCCACTCCTCCTCCGATCCCCGAAGAGATCTTGAAGTCTCTGGAGCAGAACGCGCGCGATGAGGCCGCTGGCATCTCAGATGATGGTGAGTGATATTTTTTTACTACCTGTACTCAAGTTACCAAGTTTATAATTTTCGTATACGGAAAGCCTAAAGTTAGTAAGACGGTAAAGAACTTAATAAAACGTGCGTTTTCGATATAAGCTCTAAACTTTTTATTATAATCTAAAACAAACACTAATGCAGTCACTAATTTGAGTCTATTTGAAAAAGAATTGATACAAATGATTGATACACAGATAAATAATTTAATTTAAAATCGAATGTCTATTTTTTATGCAAATTTGCACAAAAACCAAATTCTCATCCTAATCGCGTTTAATAACCCCAGCAGTACAAAACATTAGTGTAGTGGTCAAAAAAGTTATAAAGGATTACGCAAAATTACAATCATTAGGATAAAAAATGACTGTACACGAATTATAATGATTCTGTGGTAGTATGAAAAAATAACGAGCTAATCTTAGTGACCGCAACTCCTAAAAGTGCGGGGAGCAAATTAACCTTGTTAATAATGTTATAACTAAATAAACATCATTTAGGTTTCCTGAAAATAAATAGTGACGCTTGGAAAAAAATGGCGCAGAACTTTAAAAGTCAGAACTGGCCAATTCATCGATGACGGGTAATCGCAAAAAGTCACAATGAAGATTCTGTCGATAAATATAATACAGTGAACTTTATCTTAAGAGCATAAATGTCTCATAAACTATTCGTAATATTAATTCTCCAACAGCTTTAGTATTCAATCAAAACATTTACTATTCACGTGTCAAACTTCGCCAATATTCACATGAAAACATCTTCATAAATAACAAACCAAAAACTAATAGAACCAATCGTAATACCTAGGCCCTGCCATTGGAAAGCCTTCCATTTACAAATACATTACAATTTACTAACAAAACACTGAGCAACACTAGACTTGTACTTAATCTTGTCAAGTCCCGACATTACCTCAGTAACTTACACTACTACTACTACTACTACTACTTACTAGCACTTGAATCCTTTCATAGTACGCCCTGCACACACATAGATACATCACAAAATCTGGCGAAGACACCGCGTGGAAATCTCGGTTGAATCCTCGTAAAATTTTGTGTAAACGATTGTTGCTTATGTGTGTGTGCACGGAGGTGAGAATCTAAGGAGTCTTTGCATCTGTGTAGCATGCAATTTGGTCCCTGAGTACCCTAGTACTGATGAGTTACAAAATGACGTGGGATCGTTGCATCATGCATCGTGATCTAGCTTGAAGCAAAGTAAGGCACTGCATAGGTCGGATTTTAATTGATTTCACACATTCTAGGTTAACATTGCAGATGAACGGATAAGGGAAATAAATGGGCTTGGTTGTAAAAGTTTAGTATCTTCAGTGTGAATGTATTCTTAATTTGAGGATATTTTTTGGTTTGACCAAGATGTGGATCTCACTTGTGTCTTTAAAGAATAAGTAATTATAAAAAGGTATATTGAAAAAGCTCAAAATCACAGCATACAAAATATGTATTTCAGTGAAAATTCAAACAGCAAAAAAATTAAAGCTCCAAAAATGGAGCGTTAATTCACGATCAACCATGAATTAAAAACTCTCCCTGAATTCCTTTTTTAAATGCTCTCAATTACCATTACATAAAGCAAGAGCCTTGTCGATCCTACGAAGTCAAGATCCTACAAATTAAAAGCAGATGCACTAATTAAATCAAAATATTTGCCTTTGATTGACCATAAATAGGCTTTAAAATGTAAATTATTGGGTTAGAACGCAGTCACAAACTGTGCAGCCATATTTGAAGGCAGATCTTCTTAGCCTTGCGAAATGAGGATTCTTGGCTATCCCATATTGCATAATTTATTGAAATGGTCAGTTCAATAAATATTGATAGGATTTTCATTTATAATTCGGTAGTAAATCATTTATTATTACCGCGTACAAGTTTTAGAATTTGAGAGAAATAAGTTACAAATCAGATGTTTTATCGTGGCGTGCGAATTGTTGGGGTAATTGGGGCGTGTGTTACCTTACCTAGTACCTGCAGATAAACTCGATCTTATAACGGAACGTTCTATTGTTTAATGTGTCTGCCAGTGATAGTAAGGGCCACAGACGAATATCTAGACAGGTTTATTGCATCACTTGTACTTCTTATTCATTTGTTATTGACCGCTTTGTCACCATTGTGTGTTCTATCAAAGTTTATCGATGTTTAACGAGCGATCGAATACTCGTTTGAAAGCAAATTGATCATGCTCCAAACGTCGATACTTAACTTGGTCATCCAGGCATCATCATCTATCTTGGGTAATCAGTAATAAATTTTCAGTGTGTAATATTTCAAGACGGAAATTGCTCGATCATAATTGAGGGCTATTTATGATTAATGACAGATTCATAGAGATAACACAACATATCGTGTATCAAAGTCGTACAATTTTATTTTGAGATATAATGTCCATGTGTAATCCAATTTCAACCTTCAACCGGTCACTTTGTCAATTATAAAACAAATTATTTCAACTAAGACTCTTTCTATTTATTTTAGATTTTCATGTGAATCGTCATGCTCTAGAAATTCAAATTATTTTAGGAATCAATTTCAGGCCCAAACCTTTTACAGCCGTTTCACTACAGATCATAGAATCTTTCTAAAGACTACCGCAAGGTACTATTTTCGGTCCACTGTAATAATCCAAGTTTTTTTCCATCCCAAGTTATTATAGCAAAGCCACAATGCTACCAGTACCTTTTAAAATATAATCCGACCTCTTTCAACATCTACTTACAAGAAGTAACCGACCGTTAATACAATTGAGTTCAAAACAAATGTCAAATCCTAAAGTTCTGAACCAAAAGTCAAGATAATAACTATAGATTTATATATAGTGTTACCAAAGTGACGAGTTTGGAGATTGATTAGTGTACGCTCAGATGAATCTGATAATCTTGACGAGATGATTGCATCTATGAATTGATTCATGCATTTGTGAATGGATGAATGCTTTTTCGTGTTTATATTATTTTGTGTTTCAATATAATTTATTTCTCTTTTCTTTCCCATTTTGAAAGTTGCTTCATCTTATTTTATATATTTTTTTATTTTCAAATAATTTCCAGGAGTGAAATGTTACGTGAAATTATTTTAAAGTTATTCTATGTTAATTAGTTGTTTACCTTACTCTAAAAACTCTCTAAAATTTTAATAGAACTATCATACAAAATACAAAAAACAATACTCAAGAAAATTGCATAATCAAAAACAAATATGTACCAAATGCATAAACTGTGGTACTCGAAACAATTCGAAACATCACATTACCCTCAAATCCATTGTAATTCACACCTAGCTACTTCGCAAAATGACCAATTTCTCAATAGCTCAGCACGATATTATTAATGTCTCGACTTACATGAACGACTTACTTCAAAGGTTATTCTACAATCTTTACTTCAATTAACCCGGTTCACACTCGGTTTTTCGCGGAATTACCAATTTCTTAATAATATCTTATCAGGGGCACATTAGGATCGTCTTATAACACTAAAATAACTTAGTTTCCGGAGCGTCCTTTCCGACCGAAGTTCCAAATAAATACTTATAACCAGAAAAAATATTTTGCCGTGAGCACATAAAAAAAAGAGTTAAATCCATTCAAATTAGAATAATTCGATACCAAAATATTATCAATGCTATAAAATATTATCATCGCATACTTATAGGTACAATTCAATTAACGAAACCTTAAACAAACAACAAATTACGCTAGTTTGTACCAATTATCGCGATTCACACAGAGTTCTTAGAATGACCAATTTCTCAACAATATAGGACGATGCTAAAGCTTCGCCTTCTTGCACTGGGTCACGACGTGACCGCACCACTCACTGTAAGGCGTGGAGCACATGATCCAGACTACAGATTTGAAAGGTCAGACATGTGCAGTCTGTCTATTGGGTGCAGAATGACATCTAGTATCCGTGATTTGTTGTAATAGAATTGGAGAGGGAACTGCATCTTTTGTTGAATTTAATTTTACTTTTTGCTGAAAATCTGTTTGGATCTTGTTAATGATAGTCAATGAATTTTACCTTAATTTACTCTCGATTGAAATAAATTTGAAACAATAAAACAATACAATCAATCTCAGTCCCCAATGTCGAAAACTAGACCAATTTACTAGATCAACTTGTTTATAGACACATCTATCGATTAACCAACTCACCTAGTTACCAAAAAAATACATGTTCCACGGTTGCATTACCGAATTACTCAAAAGCATAATGAGCATGTACCATAATGAATGCATTTACGAGAGATGGGCGGTAATCGCGAATATTAATGACTCCTGCTACAGTAATAAAGGTTTCATCTAGATAATGACGCGTTGCAACACCGATGTGCACTGAGCTTTACATTTTGTAACTTTTGCTAAGTTTAGCGAAAGTGTTTGTGGGATCTTTAAGTTAGACTGGGAATGAAAGTAATGTTTAGAATATTTGCAACTACTTTACATAATATCTTCTAAAACATCTGTTCTTACTTGCCTAACAATAAGATACAAGACGATTCGTAATATTATTCAAAATTTTCATCTGAATTGAATCTTCTTATGTAGTTGTTTCATAACATTACTATAATTATCATGCAATTAAATGTATCAGGTTCGTTCACACACAATACCTAAATTTACAATATACACAGAAAAACCGCTTCAAGAACATTATCTCCCAGTCTCAACAAAGGAGGTCTAAAGTTACAAGTATTAATATTATCAACACATATCAAAACGAAATAAAGAATATTTTCTTAGAACTTAACACGTATGTTACCAGTTATGGTGCTTTGTTCGCCATTCACATGATTACAAAATGTGGGAACATTAGATGCAAAGATATTTCGCACTATATTAAAATAATTACCTTAAAATTTACAACGTGTTGGGAAACTAGAATAAAGTTAAATCTTAGATCTAACATCGGTTAAAGAGCGTGAAGATTTTGTTAATGTGTTTGATTGTTATCTGAAGCTTTATAATGATTCAATTTTGTTGCTTTAGTAAGGAGATTAATTATTGTGTTGACTTCTGTTTTACAATCATTGGTTCTTGAATTGTTATACTTTCTTCTTCTTTTCTTGTTTCATCAACTAGTTCATAAAGGTTTTCTTGAAGATATCCAAGTATAATGGTATACATTATCTAGATTAATATTATTATAAAGTTACATTACACGATCGTCTTTAGAATAAAGATTGCCAATGCTAAGAAAGGGACGTTCAAAAAAAATTTGTAAATCTATGTAATCATTGCCCTGGATTATCAGTTTTGAGTCATTTATCCCATCAAAATCGAGCACATAATCACTGTTACCTGTATTCATACATAATAAACTCTCGCCTTCTTCCCATGGGGGTAGGCAGAAACTACAGAACGCCATCTGCTACGATCCTTACATACTCCTTTTGCCTCGTTTACGTTCATAAATCTGGTCATACACGCACGCTGCTTGTGAGTACTACGCACCTGTGTTACCATATCATATTACCTGTATCTTCATAATAATTTTCTAATCTTAGATGCAACATTACATTTACGCAAAGAGTTTGCGCACAAAAAACGTTGTGTGACTATATATATTTTCGTAACTTGTCAAACTGACAGACAGATTAGCGGTCTTACTAAAGTGCTTATATAACAGGTCAATGATGTTGAAGTCAAGTTAGAAGAGAGATAGTTACTGATAATGAAGTTAATGCGATTTCTGAGATGGACAGATTATAATTACGTCTTGGTAATGTAATTTTAATTGGAGATTTTGAGTCAGCAAGTAGCGGTAGGCTTTAGACGAATCTACTAAAATAGTAGTAGTAGGAATATTGATGATATAGATTTTTTTATTAAAGTATGAGTAGGACCGGTAGGTAGTTAAGGTTTAAAAAAATAAGGATTCAATAAATCAAACATTGTAGACTTATAGCCAAAGGATTCCTGTATCAATAATTATGAAATAAAATTTCAAAATCTTTATCAGTCATAGCTTTTCAAACTCATACCAGGCATTCCAGTTCATCCACAGATACAGTTGTATTAAAAGTCTCAGGTGTCTCCAATCAGTCATTAAGTAAACTTGCGTTTAGCCTAGAACCAGCATACCCATGCAGTGCGGTCATCTTCGCATTCTAAATAACTCGATACCATTGAAATAATTCGAGCGAACGTTAACGAGAGCGTTCATTGCTAGCCTTGGAGCTTTCGATGAGTCGAGTGTGGCTAGTAACTAAGCGAGTGAGTTAGCAAACTTTATAAAAACACTAAGGAGAGTTAAAAAGAGTTTGTGGTTATTAAGAATAATAATAGGTGTTCATTGATAGATACTGAAGAATTTGAATTAGAAAAGTTTCGTGCTGTCGTAAATATTCTCATATTATTGAAGAAGTCCAAGTAAGAAAAAAAATAACAATATCTGGATTGCAATTTTAAGGCAGCACAATTTGTAAACCACGAATTAATAAGGCAGATTTAAATAACGACAACAGATGCCTCAAAGTTACACACTCTAGAATACCAATTTACGACGACAATGAGAGACATACTAAATAACAACAATTTAAAATAAACGTCTCCACAATTATAATATTTGCACGCAACGGTTACTTTACGGCCTCCAAACACCAAAATCCAACACAGAAATATTATGTGCGTGATCGAAATTACAGAATTATTTCGTAATTGAAAATGAACACAAATTATATGACCCACTTGTTATTGTTACTATAATACAAAAGGTCATTTTAAATACACATCATTTTAATCATTATTTATGAAGACATAGATTGCAGGATGATTTTAGTAATAAACCACTTTTCTGTGTACAAAATAATTGTTCTCTAAGACTCTGTAAGTTGATTCTTTATGAGAGCAACAGCTTGCAATGAGACTTTTAATCATTAAAAAAAACTGTCAAATTGAATGTAAATTACTAAGTTTTCTTCCAAATTATTTTCAAAGCAGTGGATAAATCAAAAGAATTTGATCAATTGAATTAGCGTAGAATTACGATTATATATTTATTAATTCACACAGTATATGAAGCAGAAAGTCAGACCAATAAGATTTGAATATCATTAACCTGCCTGCCCTTTCAAGGCCAACATTTGCCCGCTCCCAGCCAACGTCAACATCCAACGCTCTATTTCTAATGAAATTCTTGCTTAGTGGAACTTTGGGATATTGGTGGATGTTGGTAAACATCTGTGAGTCATTAGATTTGTGAACCTGGTGCGTGAAATGCCCTGAGGACGACAGGTTGCGAATAAATTACGTTTTACTTGATGCTGATATATTTAGAGCATTCACTGTAATTAGCAAAACCTAATAGTAACAAATGCGTGCACTGACTGGACAGGTCCACTCATTCTGTGTGGTTTTTCCTCAAAAGACCATTTCAGACATAAATCTACATGGTCTTCACATGATCTGACCAAGATTATGTCTGGACTTTAAAAGAGACTGTGACCTCTGAGTTTGTTTCGGCCTTTCTTCTCAGAGTAGTCAGATAGGAAACGCCGACCTCATCTAGTTTTAAAAATATGATTGACGTGTAAAAGTGTTTTTATAAACCTACTTACAGAAATAAAATAATTTATCATTTATCATTTAATATTATATACTATTACAACAGGATTTAGTGTTTTTTGTATGTTCGAGTTAGTGTTTTTTGTATGTTCGAGTTGACAACGTCTTTTCACAGAGATATAATTTATGCACCACACCAAAACCATCGTTGAGGCACTTGTTTCATGTCAAAAAAACTGGATACCCTGAAAGTCCATAGTCCTAGCCATAAAATGGCTGGTACTCATGATTTTAATGCGTTATCAATCTAGGGTCACATGTGATTAAGCCTAAATGACCCTAAGCTGATGAATGTTTCGTTTTGCCTACTTTTATTGAAATTATTGTCTAGTCGGCTACCTTGAGTAAAACACATTTTTGTATGCCCTCATAACTTTCCAATTATCAGGAGTTGATGATAATCCCTTCATGACTTTAACTCAACCAATATTGTCTTTATTCCAGGTACCTACCGCGGTGAGGGCGCTGGCGCTGGCGGCAGCGGTTACGGATCCGGTCCCGCTCGTGGAGCCGGTGGCTACTCCGGCGCCGGAGCAGGCGGTTTCGGCGGCTCTGGTGCCGGCGGTTTTGGCGGCGCTGGTGCCGGTGGCGCTGGATCCGGATTTGGCGGAGCTGGTGCTGGCCGTGGTGGTGCAGGAGCTGGTGGCTTCGGAGGTGCCGCTTCCCGTCAGTACCTCGCCCCCAACGCCGGAGGCAGGGGATCCGGATCAGGAAACTTCAACTCCCAGTCTGGATACCAGTATTAAGATGGATACTCTAGTGGTGATGCATGGAGGTGATGACTGTGCAAATATAGAACAGAAATTAAGAAAAAAAACACAGTATTTCATGACAAGTTCAAGAAAAAAATAGCGCCACTGAAAAAATACAAAATAATTACGTTGATTTTTTATAAAAGTTAAAGTAACTGTTTTCATTTTTTTTTGTGACAAATACCTACCAACATGTTTTGATTTGCAGAGTCATTAATACAGTTTTCGTTTAACTTTCTTATTGAACATCGTATGTATTACTTTAATTTTTTTCGCACTCTTTTTTATCGAGCTGCCCTCCGCCATCATTCACAGGTATGCGATGTGAAAATAACGAATATTTTGCTGTGAACCGATTTATGTGATGATTATTTTAAATAATATTGTTATTATTTTTGTTTATATACAATAATACTGTCTCTCTTTCTCTTTATGATGTGATCTCAAATCTTTGTATAAAACTCTTTTTTTTTCTATTATAAAATTAAATTCTTCCTGTTAAAAATGATAGTTATAAGTTTTTAAACAGCAATGCAAGGACAGTATAGAGTAAGATGGAAAATGTATAAAAAAAGTTACATTTATTATTTAAGAATTGTAAATATGAAATGAAACAACGAATATACGACTTAATGCAAAAAATATTATTTTATTTGATTTCTAAATCCCACCTTCATTCTGTTTAGCAATACACAAACATGTGTATACAAATACATGAAAGCCCTGTGTATTTATTAATGTATCTAAATAAAACGATTACCTACTTGTTCGCACTGTTCAACAGTCAGCTCTTTTAATCCATAAAGTATTACACAATTTTAGACTGAGAGATGAAATCTTCGTAATAAATAAATACAAATAAATTGATGTTGGGAAAGGATACGTCCCGATTCTACCTACCACTTGATCCATCATCACTTTTACAACTGAGAATGGATGCAAGAATCGAGATGCATTAGAAATTACCATTTCCAATGCTCATGAAATTAAACAATAATCTCCTTAGTTAATACATAATTAATTATATTTATTACAAAAAGAAAGATGTGTAGATATTATTTATTCCCTTGCTTGAATAAATAACCATGCAAGAGTATGTATGGGCAAAAAGTTCAATTTTCCACCATACAATCAATGCAATACTTCACTGTCTATTTTTGTTCCAATTTTGTACCCAAGGACCAAAAATAAACTTGGAAATTTTGCTTTAAAAATCTTATATTTAGCTTACATATAGATGAATATTTACCCTGCTACGTAAGTAGTTCGTAGCTATTGTGATAGGTGGCGCACTTCTTTTTTGTTGATATCTCTAATATATTCATCATGGAGTTTCACTGCCAATGGAAGCATGATTATTATCCTACAACTGCACTGCTGGTCCTACCATTATACCTACCTTTCCTTTTAGACTCGAGTCAGCTTAGATTATAGACTTTTAGGAAAACTCCATTTTACTATAATAAAAGAGTGAAATTGAGCTTCGAAGTCAGAGGTCGTTCATGATGGAAACCTGGAACTACATACCAAATTAGAACAGTGGATCTAACACGAACACGCGAAGTTAACGTAATATAAATTTGATCGATTATGGAATCGAAAATACAACTTTAATTTAGCATTTTAGTTTAAGCGACAAGCACAATAAGTAAAACTCATAGTTAAGAATAAAGTCTTAAAAATAAATAAATATTATGTGAGAAACGAGTATAAAAAGATAAAAACAGTTCATGTTTATCATAGCGTCTTCTACCTGCATGAAAAACTTCACGAAAACTCGACTATTGGTTAAGTCGATGGTTTAGGGAAAACAGCACATTATTTGCGTAACACGCTATCTATCACAATCTGGATCATTTTGAAGCCTATCGCTAATCCATTGATTCATATGTTTGAAAAAATTACCTGCTCAATAACGTAATTAACGCAATGAATGTTGTTGAACTGTGAAAAAGTAAGCTATTCCTACTGTTAGTGTGTTACGCAATTACCCCACAGGACCAGAAAATGTATTTAAATCCACACTTTCACGTTTTTAATAAATCGGAACCTTTATTACACTCACTTTTATCAGGCTACATGGTAAAAATAACAACAGCAACGGTGTTTAAATAAAAAATAAGGTCCTAGTTAGGACCATTCACTTCATGAATATTAACAGTGGCTCCTCGCATTCAATCTATTGAATAAAATGGTACAAATCAGACAACATCACAGACTTTAAAAGGCAAACACTAGATGTTAGATATTTAGTGAAAAAACTGGTCCTATCGCCAAGGCATCGACTCATCATGCCTGTGTATGGGATGCACTCTTAGCCAAGTTTGAGGTACAAGATGATGGTAATTATAGGTAATTGAGGGAATATAGATTTGTCAACGGTGACTTACTTGAATTGAATGGTAATGCGGTATCGCAATGTGTCCAAGCTCTGTGTTGGGACATTGTAAATCAATGGATAATGATGATAATGTCAGAAATGTAATAAGTAAAATAATGGTATTAGTGTTCCATAAGGCTGCACCAAAGCATTCTGAAGCCCCAATACAATACATGTTCTGAAGACGACCACAGTGTAGTTTCAATTGCCAAAAGTCTGACATCAAATCCTTACATATGTAGGATAATCATAAGGATTCCCACTGGGGAAAAAAAGCATGGAATTGGTTAAGAGGCTTACTGAGGCTTACAAGAGCTAAAGTGCGGTCACTGTCGGATTGCATACAAAAGAAAGAGACGCGCGGTGACACAATGCTGTTAATTTATTGCAAAATATGAAGCAATTATGGATTTACAAAAAATCTATTCATTGGACTAAAAAATTAAAACACTATTACGTTAGTATGTTACTTGTAGAATAATCTGACAAAAAATCTGAATGTTTGCATGTATATTAATATGGTTTTTAATCGATAAAAGATTTTTTTAGAGGTATCTTCGTGATTTTTTTCTATCATATCAAGTTAATTGTATTATGTTTTCAACGCACTATCTAACTAGCATATATCCAGAAGAATATCATATATTTTTCTGATTTTGGTAACTGCAGTGGATCATATATTTTTAGGCATAAAAAAATTGCGTTTAGGTCCCGTAGTCCCCTTAAGCAGCATCTGCTGCTGCTGATCTCCAGTCAGAAGAGCTACACAAAAAATGCTGATGCCTTTGTAAATAAAAAATCTAGTCATTATGGTTGGTAAGGCAGAAACGCTGACTGCCCAGGTGCGCTGGATATAGATTCCCTTTTTTTCCGGGTGCAAGATGTCTTAGATGAAAATATGTAACTGAACATAACTGAACAGACAACATAACATCACGCCTTGTTTCCCGGAAGGATTAAGCAGAGGTGTACCCACAGTAGACCCACACCCACATATCACCAGTTATAAATATTTAAGTCTCATATATGGCGTGGCGTGTATGTGTGGCGACCCTATTGCCATCAACCGTGCACAAATTCAGACACTATTCTGAGAACGACTCATTGTACTCCTTTTCAGGTTTTCAGTTTTTCTAATTACATCTTCTAATACAATATCATATCATAATTTTATTGTTTCTAACGCCATCTATTGCTTCGAGACTTAACTACAAACGCTACGAGCTTAGTAAGCTCGCAACGCACTGTGTAAGCGCCTGCTTAGATCATGCATTTACTTTGATAGTTACAATAACTGCAATCTCTACTAATAGCGCAGTGGCGCTTTTATCTGCCTAACAGATTTTTTTACAGTAGATTCTCGAAACTTTGTGAAAGGCGTTACTGCAGACTTTATAAGCTACTAGTGTTGCTGGACGGGTTACCTTACTGATCGTCGTTTTTCATGATGTTTAGCTTTTTTTAAGGTTGTTGTAGATTCGTTGTAATTCAAGTTTTATTCATGATCTCAAGCTGTTGACAAAATTAAAAAGCATTAAAACAAATAACTAATGCTAGTATACTCTCATATCCACGACATCTATAAAAGAACACCACTGTCAGTGGTTTGAGAGCAATGGCCCTTTAAGGCGCTTCCCTGACCAAGCGACCTTGAGCGTTCGGTCCTTCTCTGCCCCATCGCTGAGTCTCGCTCTGTCTCGCTCCCTCCGCACGCTCATTTATCATAAAATTCACAAAAATAATGAAATTATTTGAATAAAAAAAGACAAGTGAAGTTTTAAAATAAAATAAAACGTGTATTATTTAGATTTTGAAATTATCTATCCATTAGTGTAATCCTCAAATTAATAGAACGTTACCTTTAGCAAAAGTTGCATGCAATCAATAATTTTAGTCACTTTTTTACAAGGAGATTTTAGATGTATTTATAACACATAAAAACAAATAAGAACGTGCAATGTGATGATAGGATATCGAACATTAATAATGTGCTTTTAGATTTAGTTTATTACCCATAGTGAATGAGTTAATAGGCTCTGAATAACGCACTATGACAAGGTTTTGGTCGGGGTACCGCCTTAAGCTACGGTATCCTAGAAGAGCAGTGGCATACATGACATAGTGTTCCCAGTTTACCGCCGAGTAACGTCAGTGAAACGTTATTTATGTAAGTTGGTGTGTTTTCCTAGACAGCGTTTTTAACACAGTAAAGTCAAACCCCGGTTCCATCATTTTCATGAAAGCTATCACTGCGGCCGTTATGTGGCGGCCACCGCCTTTCTAGTATACCTTAGCTTTAGCCATGCGAGTTAACTTAAGGATGACTTCCACCAAACGGCTTGCATCGCATCGGATCGGAATGGATAGGTACAAACGGATGTGGCGACAGCCGATCGTGTCCGGCAGGATGTCGACGCATACGATCGGCTCTGCACGGCGTACCGTCGCTTGCGAACGTATCCCTTTCTGCACCTAGTCAAATAGTTTCATTCCTACCGTGTTTGACGTGTTCTAATTCGGATGAATGTGTGATCAGATACGACGACAGGAGAACGAAGCTTATCGCGCGTCACAGCATACTTTCGGCTACAATCGCGTGTCGCGGAAGACGCCTGCGGTCAAGCTGCTGTGCACGGCTTGGTAATATAGACTTTAAATTTTGTGTACACGATTTAATATCGTTTGGAGATTGTAAAATCCATTCCAATCCAATGCGATGCGAGCCGTTTGATTGAAATCATCCTTTAACCAATATCATTTGGCTAGCCTTTTTACAAATCTTCCAAGATGATGTATTTAAATCACATATGTCGTCACAGTGCGTACCTCACAAATATCGTGATCATAACCAAATTGCTCTGCATCTTTGTTACAAAGTAGGTCATCAACGAAGGTCTGTATCATATCAATTTGGCAAATGAACAATATGTATCTGACTTCATTAGTTTTTATCAGATACACTGTGTTCACGATTTTGTAATCTGTCTATGTGCTGAGCTCATTTGTGAGAACCAATTAGGTTATTTCTATTGGTGTAGTATCACGCTTTGACTTTCAGTAAGCTGGATAATTTAGATTTGGATTAATTATTTGGGACGTTTGTAAGGTCATTGTGGATTTTTGAAAGTCATTTAAGTTGCTAAAGTAAATTAAGCACAAGCGAAGTTTGAAGCCAACGACGTTTCATATTTTTCTCCATCAATAAATTGTTTTTTTTTTTTTAATTCTTGTTTATTTCTATACAACCGCAGAGTGAACGGCCCTTTGTACAGATTGGCAGATTAATTGAAGATAACTGAAGAATTAAAGCATAGAGTGGAGCATCGATTATCGAGTAATGTAAACATACGTACTACATTAGCGATACCCTTTGACTAACAGCCAACGAAGAAGTGAATGGGGGCTATCGTTTTTGTGCTCACCAGTTGGCGCCACTGGCGAGTAAGGTCCTGTCAGTACTGTTATTTGATGTGTTGGATAATTATGTTTAAGTATCGAAAAAATCATAGTATGTTTATTTTATTACATTTCAAAACTACAAATGAATATTTAGATTATAATATTCCTTAAATTGGCAAGCATGGAGCAGACAAATATTATTCTTCCTTCAAGTGTAACCAAATTAGATCCTAACTTTTTACTTAAAATCTTAAGCCTTAATTACTCAGGAATGGCAAAAACATTGGAACAATTATGAATCATTCGTTAAAATCCGTGATAAAAAATCCCGGAAATAAAGAACGTTCAGTATATTTGACATCTAGAGACCTTAATCTACACTAGCGCCTCTAGCGGCGAACTCAAGCGCGATAGAAAGAAAAAGTATTTATTAGACAGCCCGCATTGCGATATTCTGTTTAGTGGCATAGTTTTCAAGACCGAGTCCATCATCAGATAGCTATTATTAAAATGCATAATAAAAACAAATCTAGGTCAAATCCTATTACAACCTTATTTCACGAACAACTGACATCATTTATTTTATTCTGAATCAGATAGGGGTTACTGCTCATCTCTTCATTACTTATTAAATTTATCCTTTGATAGCGTCACGTCTACTGTCAAGGTTTGTGATGATCTACTCGTATTTTAATATACTTTAGATATGCACTTATGTCTTATCTGCACGCAGCGAAGGCCTGGGAATTATGGCAATTCGCGACATCTTCGGAATTCAGTTACATTTTGATGGCATAGGGTGCGGATGCGCAATGGCTGCGCAATTATTGCGCTTGCGCTTTGTTTGTTACCTTTTCACGCCTAAACCACTGAACCGATCATCCTGAAATTTTGTATATACGTTGTCAGGTGTACAGAAACGGACATAGCGAACCTTTCATCCCGAAAAAAAGTACTGTTCCCGAGGAAAACAGCAATAACGTTCTTATGATAATAGATGGCGCCACGTGTCTTTCGAATCATGATTCAATTATTACCCGAATTGACTGTCAAAGTCTAAATTAACGCGAGCGAAGTCGCGGGCAAAAGCTAGTAGTAAATAAACAGGAAATAGGATCAAAGATCATGCCAAAATAATATAGTGTAGGTTCCAGTTAACTGATGCATAGCTAGCACCGATTCAGTTCCATGGGAAACTTTAGGTATTTAAATTTTTCTAAAATAAAGAACGCAGTAATTGTCTAAGTAACATATTACGTTATCATTGATGAAACCTTTTCGTCCTCTCAAGCTTAAACATGGAATGTGTTTGAAAGGATAGTATCAATTTATTTTGATTCATCTTTACTGTCAATCATCATTAGGTAATTTATCAAAGGATACAATTTTATGGGATGGTATGCCTCTGTAATTAACTAGTACTTACCACTAAAATATTAAACGAACCAATTTGCAATCAACCCTTAAGTCAAACTATTCCATACAAGAGGCTCAATTTTATGGGTGGCTACTTTTCTTTATGCTAAGATAGGGGCCTTTTTAGCCTCGCACAGGTTTTTGATTTGTTTATTGTTGTTTTTAATGTTAATTTTGTTATTTTTAAATACTTCTTTCCTATTTTTAATGTTTTATTTTTTCTGTGCGTGTCCCAAATAACATATTTTTCTTTCTTTATTTAATTATAAGTATTTCAATAAACAGGTTTAATTTTAACCAGTAACCTACGGTAACTTACGTGACGTTTGACGTCATCAGTAACTGATCGTCTCATTTTTGATAAACTTCATCAAATTGCAAGTGCAAAAATACTGACTCAGAGGATCCCAGCTGGCAAAAAACGACAACGCGACAGGCCTAGAAGGAGATGCTACTGGTAGACTCCTTTTTATAGGATTGGCTCACAATAGCATTACTTCGGGAAATCTGGCCTCTGGAATCAGGCCTTTGGGACAACATGGGCTTATAAAATAATTTATGCAACTGTTAAAATCACGACATGCTACTGATAAAATATCAACCAATTGCGACTTAACTCACATAAACCAAGAGTCTACTTTTATTGGCAAAAAAGGTCAATCTTAACTTCATTGCTGACTTAGCGTACAAACGTATCATTGGTCCTTAGGTACAGGTTAAGAAAAATAAGGCTTTAAAGCCATTAAAGTAGCATCTGATCGTTGGCTGCACCTCAATCCCCTTATTAATAAACCAGCGGGGTAATTGAATAACACACTTACAATAGAAATGGCTTTCATTTTGACAGTTTAACAACGTTCATTGCGTTATTTACATTGTTGAGCAGACAAATTTTTCGAGCATATGAAGCAATGGATTAGCAATAAGCTTCAAAATGATTCAGATTGTGATAGATAGGGTGTTACGTAATTAAGGTGCAGGAGAAAACCTAAGTACATTAGTATTAAAATCGGTTTAAATTTAAAAAAAAACGAGGGTTAACTTTACCTCGAGGTTATAACTAAGGGGCCAAATGTAGGTCTTTGAAATTTTCTTTCACATGTAATTGTTCCCTTTGTTGTAACTTATTGACAACGGCCGGCCCATTCTGTAAAAATCTCGAATCTATGAAAATCTATGAAAATTTTAGTCAATCCAAACTCACTTCACGTAAGTTTTCACAGTGATATTTTTACTGAACAGATCGGCTGCATTTACAGAAATAGTAGTGATAACCTATGAGGGACCAACCACAGTCAAAGTGATTCTAAAACCCAATGACCCATCATTTTATATACGAGCAAGTTCCGTTTAGACTTCGGAGCCTTCAGATGTTCACGAAATCGTCATAAACAACCGATCATGAACTGATTGATCGATAAAAAATCGTTAATTGATCCCATCAAGAGCTGTTAATCAAAGCGTGGGATCATTACGTACGCGGAAATCGATTCGATTTACGATATTTGATGAAGACCGAATAAAAAGCGGTACTGTTGACAGAAGTGTTATAAAATAGAAGATGTTTTAATAATTATTTAAAAAAGTTCTATATAATTTTGCAACATCATAATGTATTTATTAGATAATTAATCACGTAATTTTTCTCAATAAACTTTTTTGTTGAAATCGATTATCGATATTATCGATCATCGGTGATCGTAATATTTATAAATAGACCATTAGAAATCAAAATGTATAACGTCAGATTATTTTTCAGCGCTATGGCTGTTATAACATCATTGAAAACTAAACTATTTTACAAGTCTAAAATTCAAGTCTGATGTAACATAACAGTACGAACCGAAGCAACCAACCAACTACAAATATTACCAATACACCACCAACCAACCAATACTACCAATATTATTACAAGTTGACAAACTCTTTGGTGATTGGATTAAGGTGGGAATAAGAACAAAGATGGCCTCTGCTGTTCTTCTTCTTGACATAATACCTTAAATACTATACGATATTTAGAGCCCGATATTTAGTTTTTTTTTTTAATAGAGACCCTTTCTCCCTTACTCTTATTACACCATCTCGATATAGGAAAAGCCTTATTACACTACGCGATATTCAGGGAAATATAGCGTAGTGTAATAAGGCTTTTAACTGCCTTTTAAGAAAAGGGAATCTTTTAGGTGCTCCACCCGAGATATAATAGGGTTTACATACCTACAGTAAGAAATAAATAATGATAAAGTGAAGCAACAGACCAGTAGACTATATAAAAATCTATTTAACAAGACAGGCATCTCCAAGGCCTTTTGAAAAAGGACCACTTCTTGACAAACACCCTCTTTCAAAAACTGGTCTTCTTGTCACCAAGTTCAAAACCAATGCGATAACGATTATCTATGTAGAAAAGAAATCGGAAAAGACGTCGATTTTCCTATAGAACCGCTTTAATCCTTTGGTAAGACGGGTGGTGTCCGCAACTCCACATCGAAGCGCTTATTCCGCTTTATTCCTTTTTAATTATTATTATAATATTCTTGTTGCACCCTGTATAAACCTAGGAAACAGAAGTGTGAAAATAATATGCGTTACAAAACTAAACACAGAACTAATAGATCATACATAAAAACTAGTATAAACGATGCAAGGAAAACATTATGTATTTATTTTAGTATGCATTTGAGTAAACAAATGCTATATATAATATCCGTGTCTAAATCAATAAAAATAGTCACGCATTTGCAAAAGTAGATAACTGCAGAGACATAAAAAAGCTAAATTTTATGAATTGGATAATTGTACTGCCATGGAATTGACCTGCGGCTTGGAACCTCTGAGTTGTCGAACGGAATTTACCTAGGTCAATACTAGTATTTATTACATAAAATATTGTAACGGTTTTAGAAAATAAATATTGATGTTATAGCAATGCGGTGTACTTAAAGCAAAAACTTGTAAGGACAAAGCTGAAATGTCTCATGTACCTGTAGGTACTTGAGATTTTTCAGATTTGTGTCTGGGAGATCTGTATTCCGAAATACCAAAAGCATAGCACGTGCAACGTGCATTGACATGTTATTGCAAATGTCAATTATGGACGGTTGTTATCAGGGGCTCTACTCTCTTAGTCCATCAACAAAGATACGAGCCCGTTCGGAAATAGTAGATCCTTAAACAAGTGTTAAATTATTTTTTTCGGACAAGCAAATACATTTCGGGAGTAGAGACAACTGTCAAATCGTGTTGTCATTATTAGTTTGGGCCCGGAACTAATCTTATGTCCATAAGAGAAAAGGAATATAAAACGACCGGAACTTCGGCCAAAACTACGGATTTCGTGCTAAGGGTTACGCCCCTAGTTACGGTTTAGGACATGTATTCCTCAAAAAGAATACAATTCTTTTATCAAGAGAAATACACGACCTTATGAAGAACGGTAAGTACTCGTAAATAAACTAGGAAGTAGTAGATGCACATTATTTTTTTCTTAGAGTGCTGTGGGTAACAAGAAAAAGTGAGTATATCGTTGTAACGTTTCTTGATGGCAAGTGAATAGCAATTACACATTGTTAACCATTATTATCTAGGTTAACTACGATATAATACTCGTAGTTAACCAGTAGCAAGCTGTCAATATTTTTTTATTTGTTAATGTTTCAAAATTATACGGCAGTTTAATACCTAAATGTATTTGATACACCTTGGTATGTAGTTTAAATAAGTAATAATTTAATGTAGTACTCGTAGAAGCAAATAAATCAAAATTATACTGACATTATAAATAATCGATTGATTTAAAATTGAGAGAAATCTTTCAAGATGTGGTGCTTTAAGGTTTTTAGCGCCCGAGGCCTTAACACGGACAGGCGTCGAAACCAAAAATACAATTCTATCGCATTTTGGTTTAATAAACAAATCAGTATCACCCATAGATATGAATAAAGTCTTAACACGAAATAAATACTATGGGCAAAACGAGTTTTTTTTTTTCTTTTAGTTTGTGATAATCCTGGGCGTGTCCCAATAACTACTTTTTCTTTATTTTTCTTTCTTTCTATTTAATTTACGTTACGTTTACTCCGCGCATTCGTGCTAGCCGCATTAGTGCTAGTTTGTTTCGGAAATAAAATTACTATACCACAATAAATTAAATAAATAAAATTATTGACGTGTAAAAGTGTTTGTACAAACCTACTTACAGAAATAAAATCATTTATCATTTCATTTATCATTTATCATTTAAATAAAAATAGTTAAATATAAAGCAATGACGGGTAAATTAATTATGTGATACATGGTGCTCACATATTTACAAATATTGAAAAGTACATGATTTTTCAAAAATTTTACTAAGTAACAATTTTATGTGTTATATAAAGTAGTTACAGAATGCAAAATCAATGTCATAAAAATTATAAATTATATAATTAAATTAGCAACCTGTTTTATTTTGTCTAAACTCTAGACTGTCCTATGGAGCAGGACCAGCATGTTTCCAAGCATTATTGTCTAGGATATGATCCTCTACTGGCGAAGTGTGGGTGTGTTATAGGTACACCTCTGCCTAACCCTTCGGGGAATACAGGCGTGATGTTATTTTATGTGTGTTATGTAATGCTCTAATTTGTAATATGCTTGTTTACAAAGTACTTTGAAAATGAATTTAAAATTTTCTTTCATTTAATTGCAATACATAACATGGTATTTTGTTGTAAAACTTAACTAACCCATAAAAGATGTATGTACCTACTTTAGATAATCTGAAAAATGCTTGATGTATTTTATCTTTATTTCTAGTATTAAAATTATGTCTATCACTTATTTTATTAAAAAGATGTAGATTTTGGCTTCCATTCATAATATTTTCATAAATGAAGGCAAGGCAAGGCACCGTCAAACTATTAATATTTTTGAATAGTTTCCTAAGAGATTCGCGGCGACGCGCGACGTAGATTGCAAATGGCCCTGACAGGTCTGTTTTGCAAAATAAAAATGGATTCAATGTCAGCAGCCCGACCCCACAGTAAACTGCCTTAGGACATAATGCTGTGGAAATAGCTAAAATAGACCAAACGCGCGGTTTCTACATCTGTTAACTGTCTTATTTTTCTAACAGCATAACCGGCCGAGCTTAACCGCCCCGCAAGAGATGTTATATGGAGTCCCCAATGTAATTTCTCGTCTAGCGTGATTCCTAGGAAAACCGTCAGATTAAAAAATCCTAGTTCTTCTCCATTCAATATGATGCCACGTTCGCAACTTCTAACATTAGGTAATTTAAATCGAATGCATTTTTTTTTTCATTTAGTACCAAATGATTTACCGTAAACCAATCTTGGAGCTGAAGAATAGAGTTATTCACGTCGTCAAGATTTTGTGACATCACATTCAAAGTTACTCCTTCAAGTCGTGACCGGACACGGACAGCCTACTAATAAATTGCCTATGTACTTACGAAATCTATTTTACATTAGCAGCATAGTGTAGGTACATAATTCGCAAAAAAATATTCATTAACCTTTGGTTGTCGGGCACAAGACGCGAGACAAAGATCACTGCCTTCTTTAGTTTTTAAGATAGGTATGTAATTGAGACAAAAAACCTTTAACACTTATAGTGCTGGGATATATCCAAGTAGAGTAATATTAAAGTGTAGTAGTAGTTAAGTGTTAAACGTCTAGCAGACTTGCATGGTTTGAAAATCAGATAAATGATTTTTCGCCACAAGGGGCCATTGCTGAAAGGATCTTTATACTACCATTCCAGTTACCCGTTAAGGGGAGTGTCAATCTTCTATTACACCTATTTATCATCATCTGTCTAGCCTTTTTTCAACTATATAGGGGTCATCCTCCAGTCTAAACGGATGCAGCAGAATATCAGTATTTTACTCGGAGTGAATGCCTATCATAACCTGTTAATGGGTAACACGACACTCTTTTGTGGTCCTCCATACCAACATAGGTACATATAAGGGCTATAAAAATAGAACCGTATTCTCCACTACCTTGAAGACGGATAAAGATCATAATCAATCGAAAATAATTAAAATAAATCCTTAACAATTCAGAGATGCTACAGGTTGCTACCGAAATAATTATAGGTATAAGTAAAGTATTAAATTAAGAGCTAGTGCTTCAAAAAACTAGTGTTAAATTCGTGTCTAGTTAATCAATTCATGTTTTTACATTATTAACTATTAAGCTGTAATGATTTTTTACCGCCAAGGTGCCTTCTGCTTAGCAGTCTAATGTTCTGTCAGTCACGAAAAAGAATCAGGTTGAAATTAATAGGTCTCTGTTTTTTGAGGATTCTTTTCTTGATTAAAATTGATAATCACAGTCATCATTGAATATAATTATAAATGCCACAGTTGACGTGATTTAAAAGTTAACAATGAAAACCCTAAAATCGAATTCTTTAACCTATTTTGTACTTTATTTTTTAGTGTACCGTCAAATGGGATTAATAGGGATGCAGGGGTGAATCGTGACGAAATTTTAAACGGAATTTTAACATTTTTTAATATAGTTTGTTGCCAAAAAGGACTGTAATGTATTTACTGTATTATAATTAACGATTATGTGCCCTGGGCCGACAGTCTCGACATAGATAGCGGCGCTGTCGCAAACTACCAATCGCTAAATATTAAGGTGAAACCTCAAATGTAGCCCGCCAAATTCAAATTTTCTTTGTATTTGACGATTGATATGAAATTGATGATTATTATTCGATAAATATATAATTCCCACTGTCGAGAATCGCATTCTGATCAACATACGACGTAAAACAGCTGCAATTTTGAATTTTGCGGGTTTTACTTTTTAAGTAAATTTGAATTTTGCGGGCTCCAACTGAGGTTTCACCTTAATATTTAGCGATCGGTAGTTTACAACAGCGCCGCTATCTAGTTGAGACTGCCAGCCCTGGTTGGTAACAAACTATTTCATTTCAATTTTAAAATCCCTTTTAAAGTTTCGTCCCGATTCACCCCTGCATCCCTATTCACCCCGTTTGACAGTAATTGTTTTCTTACTAGCTGACCCGTTAAACGTTGTCCTGTCCAAATTTCAATAAATTTGTTTGTGAACTAGTGAAAAACTGTAGGAAAATTAGAAAAAAAACTTATTTCTGAGTGATTATGTTTGAATCTTTGGGTTCATACAAAAATCCCATCGAAAAAAGGAGTTTAATTTTTTCCTGAAATTGGAAATTTTCTTCCTAGTTTTTTTTTTCATTCCATCAATACTTACCTAATTAGAACTATTACGAATATTTTAAAACAAAATATTGCCAAATAGGTCCAGCCGTTCTCAAGTGATGCGCCTACCGAAGAACAGCTTTTCATTTTTATTTATACAGAGTGTCCCTAGAAGTATGGATCAAATCAAATAGGGGTATGGGCAAGGTCATTTCCAAATTTTTTAACCCTGAGAATGTTGGTACAATTTTTTACGGTGGAAAAGTTATGACCAATTTTTTTTTCTTCCCATAGTGCTCAATAAAAAAAATCTTTCAGAGCTATCAATTTTTTTTTCTTGACATTGTAGAAGAGTGGGCCCTTCCTGTGGTAATACTTATAAGCAGCTAGAAATTAAGTCGGTCATAACTTTTGAACCGTAAAAAATTGCACCGACATTCTCACTGTTAAAAAGCTTGGAAATTACCTTGCCAACGCCCCTATTCGATTTGATCCATACTTCCAGGGACACCCTGTATAGATAGATAGTTTTGATTTCGAGATTGAAGTTCTACTCCTACTTCATTGCTTCTTTATTGGTATATTTAGAGAGGGTTCTATTTTGTTCGATAATATTGAAATAAATAGGTATAGAATTTCGACGAATAAATAAAAAAGATGTAGGATGTTCCTAGCTACAATAATTGATTAGAAGTAAGTGATCTGCATGAGCAACTCGTTAATTAAAGTAAGCTCAGAAGTGGTCCAATGACTCATAGTACGAGTACTTCCTCACGATGTCTCTAGTAGTTCTGGTTTTACAACTGGTACTAATGGCTCTAAGGACCAAGAAAAACGTGCCTAATCAGGAAAAGCTTATCAGTTAGTTCACGTTATAGTATTGTGTAAGTGTTACATAGTAAGAAGAAAATATACTAAAGAGTTGAAAATGTGTCGATAGTGAGCAAGTAAACATTACTGTTTGGGTCCGTAATTTTGATGTAATTGGCAGAGGAAGCTTTAGTAATTTCTAATGTTTAAATTAATTACTGTATTCAACATGCTATAAATTAAATTGATAAAACATAGTTAGGTACATAATTTTATAAGCTATCAGTCTTAAAATAATAAGAATAATAATAAATATGCACGTAGCCGAATTCTGGACTCGCCGTTTAGAGTGCCATCGACACGCTAAGAAGAGAAGATAATAAATATACACGTACAGAAAATGGCATAAAAAAAATGATTAGTCCTCATCGTTGTCAACAGGAAAAGTGCCCTAAAGGCTGGCAGCATTGCCACGTCGAATAACAATGCTAATTATATGGCCAACTTTCTATTTAAATTTTCCACTCCTACTTTTATTTCCCGCTCCTTTTATTCCTAGAGAATTAAAAACCTTAAGCTCAAGCAACAAGAAACAAAGCTAATAGCTAATAATGGCGCTCAAAAGGGCGCAAAAAACGGGTCCTTTATATAGAACGGTAAAACCCAATAATTAAGATGAACAAGCTAAAAGGTTAACAAAATGTTAATAGAAGCAACTTTCGACCAGGAACTCTACGTACTGAATTTTTCCACATTAATGCTGTAAAAACACTCTAAAAATAGTTACATACCTATAAAATTAATCTCGTAATGTTTGAACTTTAACAACAATCAAATCAATCATCTAATCTAGATCGTCTGTTCTGTATCTAGATTCATAGATACTTAGCTAATGGATAGCAATATTTGAAAGTATCTAAGTCCTGCGGGGTAGTTGCATAATACACTAACAGTAGGAATAGCTTTCATTTTGACGATTCAACAACATCCATTGCGTTATTTACGCTGCTGAGCAGACACATTTTTCAAACATATGAAGCAATGGATCAGCAATATCCTTCAAAATGATTCAGATTCTTATTAATAGTGTGTTGCTCAATTAGGGTGCTGGTTCAGACAAAGCCAATGAGGGATTAATAATATATTTAATATGTGTGTGTTTTTTATTTGTAATATTATTTATTTTGTTTGAATTTAGGCACCTTGTGAATTCTTTATATTCATGTAATTTGATATAATTTAATTGTGCTTTTGTGTGTTGTTTCTTTTCTGTGCACTTAATAAAGGATTTATCTATGTTTATGTATCAACTCATTTGTGTTTGGTCCTTGTTGGGAGTGGAACATACAGGATGTTGTGCTCGTCAATTTCACCTACGTGATTAACCTAACCGATGACCGGTGCAGCAGTGTGACTTTGACGATTGATAAATGACAGCCTAATCATTTGAACAACTAAAATAGACACACATGCAGAACAGGCTATCCGTCAACCTGACAAACCATTGTACTAATGCGTATTCTGTACATAGTAAGCAATCTGGAGTGGCAGTGGGCTGACCATGTTTGTCGAAGGACCGATGGCCGGTGGAACAGACGAGACCTAGAGCAGAGACCGCGTATCGACTAGCGTAGTGAGGGGCGGCCCTAGCTATATAGACCGACGACCTTAAAACGGTGGCTGGGAGAGACTGGATGCGAAAGGCGGAGGACAGGGTGTTGTGGCGCAGCATGGGAGAAGCCTATGTCAAGTAGTGGACTGCGATAGGCTAAGTTGATTGACTAAGGTTGAAACTATCAAACACAGACAAATAGACCTTGCTGTTTTATGACGTGCAAGTGAAATTCAACCTTAGGCTGGTAATGCAATTATTGGGTTGACTGTACAATATATTATGAAGATGAGTATTAATTATGTTTTTGGCAAATTATATTGGCCTGTAGAAGGGGCTCGTGGCTAAAAGATAACAGCTTCACGGGTCGATCGAAGGTGAAGCTACGCTTGCCGCGGTCGGCTCGTGGATGGGTGACCATCCAATACATATCGAGACCCCTCGTCATTCGAGACTTTTGACAGTTGTTACGTGTAGTCTGAAGCCAAGAAGTCTGTCAACCAGTCTTACCACGTAGTATCATGATACCCAGTTACTGGGTTTTAGAGGTCAGATATGCAGTCGCTCCATGTGAAATACTGGTATTCAGCTGCATTGGTTAGACTAGAAGCTGACCCAACATTTGGGAATCATCCATTAGCAAAAGGCTAGGCAGATTGTTTTGATTGGCTTGTAGAACGAGTTAAGAAATATCCAACGAATATATAGTAATTATTTAGCTCATTAATGCCTCGTCTTTACAAGATTTGAACATGGAAACTAATGTAGCAAGCAAGCCGACAAGCACGAAATAATAATAATATCGATTCACGCAATGCAATTAAACATTCAAGATCACGATCCAGACAGTGCACTGATATAAATCGATTTAAATCGATATTTTTGTTTGGAATCGATATGATGTGATGTTTCGAGTATGTAATTGGAACAGATTTACAGATGCATAACTTCATCTTGATCATATAACATCTCGCCTGTAATTCCCGAAGGCTTAGCAGAGGTGTACAGCTTTATTTCGCTAGATATGTTTAAGTCCCATGTAATAGGGGGCGAGCCTATTGCGATCAACCGGGCACAAATCCAGACTCCAGGCTGCTACTGAGAACTTCCTATTGGAAAAACCCAATAACACTTTACCCGACCTGGGAATTGAATCCAGACCCACATGCTCAGCGGTAGCTCTTGCGAATTTGATCAATTTCTGATTTATGTTTACCTATGGTCTAATGATTGAGCCGGATGCAGTTATTCAAAAAGGTATTATTTTTTTAAAAAATGCATAAAAAAAACCTAACTTTCCTGAAATTCATGGGAAGAAAAAGTAACGATATTTTGTATTTTAACATTAACTAACACATACAAATTTTGTATTTGAACTTATTAAAGCAGAAATATAATAATGCTGGTGCTATATTTCTAAACATTCTAAACATTTAAATACTTAGTCCGTTTTTATCGGTTCATCTCCATGCTCTGCATCTAGTTGCAAAAGTATTGTCATTAATTAATAAAGAAATAATTGCTATTGTATTGCATGGTTGAAAAAGCCAAAGTGCAAAATCAAAAAATAAATAGGTAGGTACACGAATCTGGCACCAAAAGACCAATGGTACTTTTCCCCATAGATACCAAGTTAATGGAATCCTTGAAAAAATACACCGAGACTTGACACACGAGGTCGATCACGTTCGGTACTTCAAAAAAGCTTCGAACTAATTACATGAGGTATCATAGCTTTGCTTCATTATCTTAGCTATGAAATGACGTCAGACGCGTGTGTTCAGGATCGGCAGCAGATGCTATATAATGGGTCAGTCGACTCGCAGCATCACAGTTCAACTTGAGCTTCATCCACATTAGGTTTTGAGTGTTCCGACAACTACTACACAAAATGAAACTGGTAATTAATTATGGTGCAAAATATTTAGCATTATTAAATATAAAAGACCTCAAAAAGAAAATGGAAAACTATTTTCTTTCCGTCCAGAGTCTATAATAAGTTAAATTGGAAAACCGTCTTATAATATTAAACATTGAATTTTATAAAACAAAATACCTTTACAAAATGTTTGACGTCGTGAAAACAGTGAAAATTATTCTTTATTTTAGAAGACATTCGAAAGTTTTTTAATATAATTAATATGCCGATTAGCATCTTAATACATTAATCCATTACTGATTATAATCTTTCTCTCTCCATAGTTCGTGATTGCCGCCCTCGTCGCCGTGGCCGCCGCAGGTCGTCTGGAACATCTGGAACGCTCCTACCTTCCTCCTGACAACTCCATCGGCGTTGCCAGGTCCTCCTTTGGATCCAACGGTGGCTTCGGCTCTCCGAGCTCCCACGGATCCGGAGCTAACTCTGGTGCCTTCGGCGCTGCTGGAGCTGGTCAGAATGGTCACAACGCTGGTGCCACCTCCAACCAGTACCTTCCCCCTAACCACGGACCTTCCGCTGCCAACGGTGGTTCCCAGTTTGGCGGTTCTCTTAACGGTAAGTCACACCAACATTATACTGACATACAAACTTATCATTACGCCTGTAATTCCCGAAGCGTTAAGCAGAGGTGTACCTTATATAGTACACTCACATATCGCCAGCCGCAAAATTCACCAAAATGATTTCAGCCAAATACTACGATATTCAAACAGTTTTATGAACATAAATCAGAATAAAATATAGTACGAATTATTAAGTTAAGATGGCAATCAAACGATTGCATCGGAATGTCAATTATTGAAATAAAATATTGCGGTTTTAATTAAGACTTCAAAATCAATATTGTGATGTTTTTATGGCTAATTGGTTTTAATATGATTAATGCGTTGGAAATCATATCCCCTACCGGCTTTATCATTTAAAAACCGCATTTTATTGAATGAAAAGATTAAATTCAGATAGGTACCTACGTACTGTCATTGATAAATTAGTTAATGATTTCTCAATTTTGACAGCTGTATGTTAGTTCTCAAATCCCACAAGCTATAAGTAAAAGCTGTGCTAAACTAAAAGATTATTCCTTTTGTTACCCACAGGATTCGGTGGCCAGCAAAACTTCCGCAGCCAGCAGCACAGCGGTCACCAGGCTGCCCCTGCCCAGCAGTACGGTGCCCCCAGCTCCCAGTTCGGATCTCCTCATGCTAGCAGCTCGTTCGGCGCCCCCAGCTCCCAGTTCAGATCTCCTCAGGCTGGCAGCTCGTTCGGCGGCCCCAGGTCCCAGTTCGGATCTCCTCAGGCTGGCAGCTCGTTCGGTGCCCCCAGCTACCAGCAGTACCCCCAGCAGTCCGCGGCCGCCAGCCGTCAGTACCTCGCTCCCAAAACCGGGTCCTACCAGCAACCTCCTCAGCAAGCCTTCGATGAACAAACTGGATACCAATACTAAGTGCGTGGATAAAATGTAGTTGTCTTAGTCAATTGAATTGTTTGTTTGTATGTATAATAAATAGCTGTATATATTATTTTGGCTCATACTTTTCTTACTTTATTCACCTTAATCTTATTGAAGTAAAGAATGCGAGTTTTCGTACAACCAAATAATGGCTATAAAGACTATTCATCTAGACATTGCCTTTTTTTTTAAGGGTATATAAATGATGGCTCTTGCACGTGGAAATAATAAAATTCACGTATCGTTTGATTTAACAATATTATTACATAACATAACGCCTGCAATCCTCTAAGGATTAGGCAGAGGTGTACCTGTAGTACACCCATATTTCGAAAATACTTCGGTATAATCAACTAATCATTGTCGTGCATATAAAATACCAACCGGTCTAGAAAATAGTGCAATAAAAAATGAACCTTAGAATAATTACTCTTTTCGAGAAACGTTGAGTGTAAAGAAAGAAAAGAAAGAATATAGAAAATACGTTTATTTGCGGTAAACATGACGCAAAGAAAAAACACATAAATACAAAAAAGAACGAGTTGGGGGAAAATATGCACAACTAGTGAATGAACTCAATGAATGAATGAAAGAATGATATGTACAATTAGTGAATGAATGACCGCTAATTTGGCAAGGTCGAAGTTTAATCCAACTTTAACACTTGCGTAACACAAACGAGCTGTGTCATTAGGCTAGTAGTAACAAATGTACTGTTATTATTCTCAGCGCTAATGGATTCTTGTTAACTACGTAAAGTTGTTTTTGGATAGCATTATTAAAAAAAATGTGTAACAAATATAAATACCCCACAACTCATACAAAAGTATCCCCAAAAACAAAAAAATAACTTTCATAATCGGTCCACAGTTGATGAAATTTTCGATGAACATATGTGAAAAAATACATACAGACGAACCGTTAAAAAGAAAATGGCAGAAGCTTTGACATTCTATTCTGCAAAGAGTACGATTTCCATTTCTGAATCTATAAGCATAGTGCCTAATGTGCTAAAACATAAAAACCCTCATCTCATACTACGTTTCAGATTGAAAATGGCAGAAGAATTGAAATTCTGTTGCAAAGACTACGATTTCCATTTCTGAATCGACTAGCATAGTGTCTGCTGCTTTCAGTGATAGTAAAAAAGTAATGACTTCAACTTGGAGTCCGGACATTTTCATTAAAAAAATTATTGCTAAGAACCACACAAAGAAAAGACCATTAAAGCAGGTCAATTTTAAATGGGACAAACCCAGTAACCAACTGCAAAAATATTAAAATAATTCATTTAAATTGCACTCAATATAATGTTCAAAAGAATCGGATATTTATTTCCTATATAGGACAAATTAAATAAAACAAGCTCTATGTAAAATTTAAACTATGAGGAAATCTTCAATAAAAGCAAATACTAAAACTAGAATGTTTATAAAAATCAACAAAGGCGATGGTGGTTCGACAATCTTCTCACAACTCGTGGCATCTACCTATATGTTTAGTAAATATCGTTTTATTTTCCGCTTTAATTTAGGTAAAACAGGTAATATAGATTAAGAGGGCGCACACCAGTCCACTAGCCCCACTCCTCTAAAAAAACATTATCTCGTGACTGAGAAGGAATTTTGAATAAAGGCTTATTATGCACCCTCGGTAAGTGAGCCCAGAATTTTCTAATACCTTTTATAAAAGGTTATAGACACGAAGCAACAAAATACGGTGTAGAGGTATGTGACAGCTTTTCTTCAGATCAAATTTTGTTGCTTCGTATCTCAGTATGAAAGTTTATAAAAAGTATTAGAAAATTCTAGCCACACTTACCGAGGGTGCTTATTGAGCCGTTATTCAATATTCTTTCTCAGTCACGAGATAATATTATTTTTAAAGGAGTGGCGCCAGTGGACCCGTGTGCGCCCTCTTAAAGTTTTGTGTAAACTAGCTGAACTGGTACTTACATCCCTTCATTATATTTCTTGCTAATGTCAATTATAACCTACGTCATCAGATACCAACAGAAGATGTGTAATAATGACATGTAATCCATTCATTACTAACTCAGACCACGTCATCTATAGCCATTAATAAACCATAGCAACATACTGATTAAACTTAAAAAAAGAAAACAAAAAATAAATATTAAAAGGCTTATTCATCTTGGCAAACGTACCTTCGGTCATAGTATGTCCATACAACCCAAGTAGGTGTGATGGAGGGAAAGCAGAATAATAATAAAAAAGCAGTATTGTAAAAGTGTAAGACGGCACAAATCGAGACTCGGCTGAGAAAAAACCCAATAAACCTGACCCAGGAATCAAACCCAAGAAGACCGTAATAGGCAGTAGTTCTTGCAACCACTAATCACATGGCCAGCGATACAATCGAAAGAAGCCCACAAGATTACAAAATATATTGCCAAACGATGTATAATTGATTTCATTGAATGGAAAGCATTCAAGAGTTCAGTGTCTGGGTCGTGATCTTGAAAACTGTAATTACCTACGATGCGTGGATACACGTCATTAATGATACAAAGCTGTGCTGTATAGAAACGTATGATTTATTAATTAAGACACAAATCTCATTTTAATTGAAAGCCCGCTCAATGAAATATTGCTCAATGAGAGTCGAAATATACCTAATATAGTATGTAGTAAGCAATAGAAGGTTGAGAAGAGAAAATAAGATATTTAAGTGCTTTTTATAATCTAAACTGATTTGGTTCTGAATGAGTTAAACATAGTATGGTAAAACAGATATTATTCCTTTGAAAATACCAAGGAAGTTAACGTTTTACGGACTAATAACTTTATGTTCTGTGGTTTACGTCAAAACTGTTTTTATTAGCGTGTGCTTCTTTGTTTAAATCCAAAATATTTTATTCGAGATGATCGACAGATTAAAAAAAAATCGTTTGACGCACAGTTATCACGTTTTTTAAACCACGATTTTTACGATTTTATCAGTTCCTGGAACACGTGAACAGATCGATTATAAAATCATTCATATCTTCATGACTGCTATCATATCAAATAAATATTTGCTCACTTTTGAGCTAGCTGAAAAATGATTAAACCTCTTCTAATTTGTTTGTTAAAAGATTATGACTAAGAATTTGATGTTTTGTAATATCAAAACGCCAAATTGATAATCATAATTTTGTCAATTTCAGTAAAATTCAAGAATAATATTATACACGGCAATTTTTATTACTTATTCATACAAATAATTATTCAATTGACTAAATCGGTTAAGTTTAGAACTACAACTGCAACCACTTAGTATTGGTATCCGGTTTGTTCATCGAAGGCTTGCTGAGCAGGTTGCTGGTGGGAGCCGGTTTTGGGAGCCAGGTACTGACGGCTGGCGGCCGCGGACTGCTGGGGGTACTGCTGATAGCTGGGGGCACCGAACGAGCTGCCAGCTTGAGGAGACCTGAATTGGGAGCTAGGGGCAGCGTACTGCTGGGCAGGGGCCGCCTGGTGACCGCTGTGCTGCTGGCTGTGGAAGTTCCGCTGGGCGCTGAATCCTGAGAGAAACGAGAATTTTTAGTTTAGGAATATTGTTTAGTAATCACAGTGAGCTCGTGCCAGTATTGATATAGTAGAAGAGTTTTTCATTTAATTATAACTGGTGAGATAATTGTTTAAATATGTTTAAGATGCCAATTAGCTTGTTTTGTTACCTTGAAGGGAGCCAGCAAACTGGGGCGCACCGTTGGAAGCAGAAGGTCCGTGGTTAGGAGGCAGGTATTGGTTGGAGGTGGCTCCAGCGAAGTTACCGCCAGCATTGTGACCGTGCAGACTAGCTCCAGCAGCGCCGAAAGCACCAGAGTTGGATCCAAAGGATTCGTGAGAGCTGGGAGAACTGAAACCACCGTTAGAATCGTGGGGAGGAAGGTAGGAGCGTTCCAGGTGTTCCAGACGACCTGCGGCGGCCACGGCAACAAGGGCAGCGATCACGAGCTGTAGAAATAAAAAATGGTTTTAAATACACTTTTCCTTTGGAATAATTTAATGACGAAGAGGGTTAAAAATGAAATTCTATATCTCAAGTACAACAGAAAACACTGATTTCGAATAGCATGGTCAATGGTTAATTGTATAAGATAGGAGCTAGAGATCATAATTAGCACACTCGAGATCAAATTACACTTTTCTTCGGACATATTTTTTGAATGGGAAGAGTGTGGATTGACAGCTCCAATTTTTTAAACACAAAACTGAAATTAAATATTTCAACTGCAATTGAAAACACTCTTTGAAAATATTTAGCACCAAACAAATATCAATTAATTACCAGTTTCATTTTGTGTAGTAGTTGTCGGAACACTCAAAACCTAATGTGGATGAAGCTCAAGTTGAACTGTGATGCTGCGAGTCGACTGACCTATTATATACCATCTGCTGTCGATCCTGAACACACGCGTCTGACGTCATTTCATAGCTAAGATAATAAACTAAAGTTATGATAGGCCAAGTAATCGGTTCGAGTCTTTTTGAGCTACCGAACGTGATTGACCTCGTGTGTCAAATGAATCTTTAATTCTCATGGATGTTAGTCAGAATTCTATGGACAAAGGATCAGAATACGACGTGGTATTTGGTACTTAGTAACTTAATTTTGCAAGTGATTATAAAAATACTCTTGATATACATTATTTTTATTAAATAAACGCCAATTTTCCTTATACGACATCTTGGCTGATTCAAAAACTACATAGATACCTATGACGATGTTAATAACCTCTACAAAGTATTAGATTACTCTGGACCTCTTAGTCTCGGTACTGAAAGTGAACTTTTACGGGAAAGCTCGCAAAGCCAACGAAATTTATTGATTTTTGCATTTTTTTTTTTTGCTAATAGTTTTTTTTTGCTCGTTCCCTGTTACATGGGATTTAAACATAACTGGCGAATTGTGGGTACACAACCATAGTTACACGCTAGGTATGTGGGATGTTACTACTACTCAATTCTTTAATCTAAATCATTAATCTAATCTATTGCATTAATCTAGATCATCATGCCACAGAAGCCAATATGTTTAAAAAAAAAAGATCAAAAATAGACTAAAGTATTTCAAGTAATTGATCCGAATCAGAAATCAGATCACTGTCTGGGTCGCGATCTTGAATATTAGATTACAATGCGTTTGAAAACATCGTGTAAGTGGCATATTTGACAACTGAGCAACAGCAGCTTTTTAGGGTCCGCACCTTGAGGGTGCCAAAGGAACCCTATAACTAAGCCTCCGCTGTCCGTCTGTCCGTTCCTCCGTCTGTCTGTCAGCGGGCTGTATCCCGTGAACCATAATAGGTACACAGTTTAAATTTTCAAAGAGTGTATTTATATTGCCGCTATAACAACAAATCATAAAAATGAAATAATAATAATAATCATTTTATTTCAGGAAATTATTCCCATATTAGCATTACAAATTACATAGAAAAATATACTTAAAGATTCATTATACAAAAAATTAATTAAATTAAATTAAAAATTAAAACATTACACATTAAAATCATTGTATTCAAAACAAAATTCAAGTTACAAATTATAGTTATTAGGTTAAAATTAATTCGATTACATTTACTTATAATGACAATGCAATAATCACTTAATAAATGATGACAAACTGGCATGCAGGTCCATCCACCTCTCCAACACCACCGCGTCCCACCGCTCGGACAATACGCTCACGATACTGTTAGTGCTGCGTCGGAAGCGACTTAGTAGCGAGGCGCTCCGCTTCCTAATAATAGCATAGAAGTCATCGGTTTGCGCCTGTGCGAACATCATGGAAACGCTACAAAACCGAAGCAGCCCCAGCAGCACCCTAAACGCATTGTTGTACTGTACGCGCATAGCACTGTATGCTCGCTGCACATACATAGTTGGCCCATAGGCTGCACGTATAAAAAGACTGAAAATAAAGGCTTTAAATAAGGTCACTTTCACTTGTTCAGTACAGCGTGCAAACCTACGTGCCAACATGTTACAGCGAACCGACAGCGCCCTACGTTCCCGCTCGATTTCCTCATTGTCAGACAAGTTATCTGTGACCCAGTGCCCCAGGTACTTAAAATGGGTAACCCTTTTCAGACTAGCACCGCAGAGTGATCGGAGGTATAAAAGAGAAACATTTGGTACCACCTTTGAAAATCATGAAAATCATGTACTCACTCTTCTTAGGGTTGTACTTGAGCCCATGAGTCCCAGCATATGTCTCACAAATGCGCAGGAGTTTCCGCAACCTCCCAACTGACGGGCTCAGCAGCACCATATCATCCGCGTAGCTGATGTTATTAAAAGGCACTTCGCCTATTGAGCAACCCACATTAGCACTGCTGAGCTCGCCGATCAGCTGGTTCATGTACAGGTTGAACAAGCGAGGCGATGTTAACCCTCCCTGCCTCACACCGCAATCCAACCCGTATACGTCGGAATATACTCCCGACCATTTCACACTGTTCCGCTGGTGACTAAACCAATACCTAAATATCGACACTATCTCAATCGGAACCTGTCTCAATGTGCAGCTTGTGCCACAGCATGTCATAATTTACTAAGTCGGACATTTTCGAAAGGTCTAGGGAACAAACGTACACGGGAGTATTTTTAGCCGTGTAGTACTGTATAGTCTGCTTGAGACAGAGGATAGCACTCTCAGTCGACAAACCAGGCGTGTAGCCAAACTGAGCGTCATGTATATGAAGGTGCTTCTCCAGCTGTCTGTTAAGCAGCCTGTCCAGTACCTTGGCTATAACAGTAGCGAGCGAGACTAATTATTATATAAATATTATTATATAGATTAATACATAATAATAATAATATAAAAAAACATAATAAAAATAAAATAAAGTTAAAAATTAAAGGAGGTCTCCTTATACGAAACGTGTTTTTTCAACATTTTTTGCCTTGTGGTACGGAACATGTCGTTTGTGAGTCCGACTCGCACTTGGCCGGTTTTTAATGGTATTATTCGTATACTTACTTTTCGAATTCAAAATTCTTGAAAAAGTCGAAAATCTTAATGCAACAGAACTTGAGAGTTTCATGTCCACTAAAAAGTAGGTATTAATACGTCTTCCACATTCATATAGGTTTTTGAGAGTTTTAAATCTCTCAAAAGATTAAGTCTTAAGGCTTAAGTCCTGTATGTTTTATTCTAAGAAACATTTTGCAAAAAAGCAAACAAGAGTGAACTGTCAATAATGTCAAACCGTAGCCTCAGGTGGACAGCCAGCTCACTTCTAGCTCACCTCACTTATATTTTCACGGTGAGAATTGTAAAATAGACCGGCAGATGTATCAAAGCCGACGGAGCAAAAATAACATGTCCTATCCATTGGGAAAAAGGTGTGAGTTTGGTGTGTATATTTTTTTTACTTTTCAAAATAGGATTTTATCGGTTGCTGGAACACGTGCCAGATAAATTATAAAATCATTAATATCTTCATGACTGCTATCAAATTAACCAGATTTTTGCTCACTTTTGAGCTAGCTCAAAGAAGATAAAACCTTTTCTAATTTGTTTCTTATCATTATAAATTTGATGTCTTGATATTATTGTCGATTTCAGTAAAATTCAAGAATAATATTATACACAACAATTTTTATTAGTATTTCATACAAATAATTATTCAATTGACTAAATCGGTTAAGTTTAGAACTACAACTGCAACCACTTAGTATTGGTAACCAGTTTGTTCATCGAAGGCTTGCTGAGGAGGTTGCTGGTAGGAGCCGGTTTTGGGAGCCAGGTCCTGACGGCTGGCGGCCGCGGACTGTTGGGGGTACTGCTGGTAGCTAGGGGCGCCGAACGAGCTGCCAAATTGAGGAGATCTAAATTGGGAGCTAGGGGCAGCGTACTGCTGGGCAGAGGCAGCCTGGTGCCCGCTGTGCTGCTGGCTGTGGAAGTTCTTCTGGGCGCTGAATCCTGAGAGAAACGAGAATTTTTAGTTTTGGAATATTGTTTAGTAATCACAGTGAGCTCGTGCCAGTATTGATATAGTAGAAGAGCTTTTTCATTTAATTATAACTGGTGAGATAATTGTTTAAATATGTTTATGATGCCAATTAGCTTCTTTTGTTACCTTGAAGGGAGCCAGCAAACTGGGGCGCACCGTTGGAAGCAGAAGGTCCGTGGTTAGGAGGCAGGTATTGGTTGGAGGTGGCTCCAGCGAAGTTACCGCCAGCATTGTGACCGTGCAGACCAGCTCTAGCAGCGCCGAAAGCACCAGAGTTGGATCCGAAGGATTCGTGAGAGCTGGGAGAACTGAATCCACCGTTAGAACCGTGGGGAGGAAGATAGGAGCGTTCCAGGTGTTCCAGATGACCTGCGGCGGCCACGGCAACAAGGGCAGCGATCACGAACTGTAGGATTATAAAATGGTTTTAAATACACTTTTCCTTTTTTTTATTTATTTTTTATTTTAGGTGGGTTTGCTCTTGACTCTAGTCTAGGTCAGAGATGACAGAGACAAATTCGACGATGGAGTGAGCTTACCCAGAAGAAGCCTGTTCACTCTCACTATGAAGAGATTTGGGTTGTATGCGGTCGGAAACCCAGGCGCAGGTAGAGAATAATGACGGAGAGGGTTAATGAACAACGCCGATGTTATAAAACACCGCCAAAATGAAATTCTATATCTCAAGTAGAACAGAAAACACTGATTTATATTTCAACTGCAATTGAAAACACTCTTTGAAAATATTTAGCACCAAACAAATATCAATTAATTACCAGTTTCATTATGTGTAGTAGTTGTCGGAACACTCAAAACCTAATGTGGATGAAGCTCAAGTTGAACTGTGATGCTGCGAGTCGACTGACCTATTATATACCATCTGCTGCCGCTCCTGAATACACGCGTCTTACATCATTTTATAGCTGTGATAATAAACTAAAGTTATGATAAGCTAAGTAATTAGTCGAGTTTTGTTAAGCTACCGAACGTGATTGACCTCGTGTGTCAAATGAATCTTTAATTCTCATGGATGTTAGTCAGAATTCTATGGACAAAGGATCAGAATACGACGTGGTATTTGGTACTTAGCTACTAGATTTTGAAAGTGATTATAAAAATACTCCTGATACACATTATTTTAATCAAATAGACGCCAATTTTCCTTCTCTGATGTCTTGGCTGATCCAAAACTACATAGATACCTATGACTATGTAAATAACCTCTACAAGGTATTACATTACTCTGCACCTTTAAGTCTCGGTACTGAAAGTGAACTTTTACGGGAAAGCTCGAAAAGCCAACGAAATTTATTGATATTTGATCCTGGTTGAGGGCAATAGGCTCGTCCCTTATTACATGGGATTTAAACGTAACTAGCTATTTGTGGGTACACAACTATAGGTACACGCTAGGTATGCCTTCTCTTTATATCTTAGAAAGTATTTTGTATGTTCGCAAAAACTTAGGACTTTTCAAAATAAGAAGCGATTTCCATAATATAAATACACGTAGCAAAAATGAAATTGTAATACCCAAATTTAGATTAACTAAAACAAGCAAGTCATTTCTCATAAATAGTATCCGCTTTTATAACCAGTTGCCAAAGTCAGTTACAGAACTTAGCGATAGAAAGTTCAAAACCCACATCAAACGTATACTTATCAAAAATGCATATTATAACATTAAAGACTACGTTGAAGACAAGGAAGTTTGGCAATAATTCCTTCTGCACATGTGGTTTCCCTGGTACCACATAACGGCATCACTAAGTAAATGTCTATTAACTGTTCCCAAATTACGTTTTTTTTTTTTTACGTACTTCTTTGACATAATCTCATTATTTGACAATATATACCTCGGATTCTTATTTCAACTCCTTATTGATGGCTTTTGTGGATAGGATTTTGATTCCGATTTGTTACAGTAGTAATGGCAATCATGTCATTTGGTCTAAATAGGCTTTTATTTTTATATAGATTCTTCTATATTTTGTGAATGTGAGAACGTTATAGACCTAACTTGTAGACTGTAGATTTGTGGACCTTTTTATATTTTTTTGAGTACCAGTTACTTGTTGACAGGCTTACACTGTCCTCCCATATCTATCAACACTGTAATTGGAAACATTGTAAAAGCCCCTTATTTATAAAAGAGTAACCGTGGAGTTTCTTGCCGGCTCTTCTCCATAGGAAACAGCCAATTGGAACCGTGCACCTAGCTTCTGACGTTTTATAAGTGCCCACATTGGTTTATGTGAAATAAAATATTTGGATTTTGATTTTTGTACGTGTGATATTATCAATACTTAATTTTTTGTTGCATTAATCTAGCTCATTGTGCCACAGCAGCCATCACGTTTAAAGAAAAATATCTAATGCAGACGAAAGTATTGCACGTAATTGATCCATATCAGTTATCAGATCACTATCTGGGTCACGATCTTGAATATTAGTTTACATTGCGTGTGAAAACATCGTGTAAGTGGCATATTTTACAACTGATTAACAGCAGCTTTTTTAGGGTTCCGTACTCAAGGGGTGCCAACGGAACCCTATTACTAAGCCTGCGCTGTCCGTCCATCCGTCCGTCCGTCTATCTGTCAGTGGGTTGTATCTCATGAACCATAATCGGTACACTGTTAAAATTTTCACAGAGTGTGTATTTCTATTGCCTCTATAACAACAAATCTTAAAAATAAAATAAAGTTAACAATTAAAGGAGATCTCCATACCGGAAACGTGTTTTTTCCATCATTTTTTGTCTTGTGGTACAGAACCCTTCGTGTGCGAGTCCGACTGCGCACCTGTTTTTAATGGTATTATTCGTATACTTACTTTTCATATTCAAAATTCTTAGAAGTCGAAAATCTTAATGTAACAGAACTTGTGAGTTTCATGTCCACTCTTACGCGTGTTCCAATTTCATAATATATTTTTGTGAGTTTTAAATCTCTCAAAAGATGAAGTCATAAAACTTATGTTCAGTATGTGTAATTCTGTAAATACAGAAAAAAAATAAACATTTAGACCACCAAATGTTGTTGCGATTCTTATAGCTTCGAGCGAATAACATAAATGCATAAGAGATATCAATTAGACCGAAGAGTCTGGTTCGATATCAGTGTGACTCTGTGCATCGAATCATATCTAAGGAATACGATGGTGACGAGTTGTAAAGACAGCTAAAACAGTCAGCCTGGGAGAATACACTCGACTAGGTCAAGATCCAACACCCAATATACCTTTAATGATGATCATTTTAGGATAGTCCTTTTTTGATAAGTTTTGTCCACTGCTTATGGCCAAAAATAACAACACAGTGGGTCCCAAACAGCGCCCTAATTGCATAACACACTATCAATCACAATCTGAATCATTTTGAAACTTATTGCTAATCCATTGCTTCATAAGTTCGAAAAAATTGTCCGCTCAATAACGTCAATTAGGCAACGAATGTTATTGAACTGTCAAAATGAAAGCCATTCCTACTATTAGTGTGTTACGCAACTACCCCGTAGGATCAAACGGCAACGCGGCAGGCCCAGGTGGAGATAGCGGGACGATGTCGACCTTTTCCATGAGGATTGGCAACAAACAGCAATTGATAGGGATAAGTGGCGGGAAGAGAGTCCTTTGCCCTGCAGTGGGACACAAATTGCTGATATTGTATTTATTAACTGTCCATTGATACCACCAAAATAATGATTTTTAAAAGACTTCCAAAAAGGAGGAGGTTCTCAAATCGACGGTATGTTGTTTTTTTTTATGTTAGGTGAGAACGTTTTTCAAGGTGAATCGATTTGGATGATTTATTTTTTTCATTTAAAAGCTGGTGCTTCACATGTGGTCCCATATAAATTTGATAAAAAAAGTGAAAAATAAAAACTTTTTTACAAAAACAGCCGAATTCTAATAAAACACAAAAAAACATGAAAAATAACTTTAATTTTGGAAGTCGGTGTCTTTCGTTCTGTATTTCCGTTTGTGGCCACTGACTTCCGAAATTAAAGTTATTTTTCACGTTTTTTAGTATTTTATGGGAAGTCTGCTTTTTTATAAAACAGATCTTAGTTATTTTTTTTTTTGTGTAAGAATTGGGTCCGCATTAGCTTAATTTTCTTATCAATGTATAGTCAAAGTACGGTGTACTCTAACACATAGTTTCTACCAACCTAACGAAGAAAGAAACTCAAAAACCAGGTGGACATAATATCTACATAATTTGTATTCTGATAACACAGGAAAACAGCATGTCTGTTGCATGAATTTTATTTCATGAATCTGAATAGTCTTTCCACGCTGATTTCAAAAACATATGCCTTTTTTATGCAGCAGCTCTAGTTTAGCAGCTATGCAATGATGGGATTTTTTACTAAAAATGCACTGAGTTTAAAGTATAGAAAATTATTAAATATGTTTATTCCGAATGAAATTTTATTTTAAATGACTTTCTCGCGTGATATTTGTTAGTACTGCTATTTTAGATGCTCCAGCAATAATCAGCCATCATATATACGTTCCAATATCCCTGATATCTCTCCTCCATAGTGCGAATATCCTGGTGGAAACGCTCCCCTTGTTCCTTGCTGAGGTCACCGAGATTTTCAGGAAAATATTCGAGATGGCTATGAAGGTAGTGAAGCTTTATACTCATGTTGCATCCCAGTCGGTCAAAGTGCATCAGCAACTGTTCAGTGTGCTGAATGTAGCCATCAGATTTTCTTATTCCTAAAAAAATCCTCAATACCCAAACACACTCTCTTCCATGCACATTTTTCGATTACTGTCATAAGATTGATAAAATGTGTTTCTTCTATCAGCTTTTCATAAGACCCAGAATGTCAGAACAGAACACGAAATTGTCTTGTTCAGTAAAGAAAGGGATTAAACTCCTTTCCCTGTTACGGTAGAACGATATTTTTGTTCCTTTTGTCAACAGGTTTATTTCATTCAACCGGGAAGCTAGAATTTCTGATGCAGTCATTGACAGTCCAAGGTCCCTGATCAAGTTATTTAAATCACCTTGCTTTAGTGGTCGGGGATAAACGAAACGAAGCGATCAAGATCACTGTCTCTACTACTGTCGTCATTTTCAGTTTGTTGATTGCACTCGTCTGGATGTTCCGAAGATGTGCATGGCTGCTGTGGTACTTAAGGAGGGTATTTTTTTTTTCCCCATAATCGCAAAGACTAGACACAATTTTAATATATCAAAGTAGGTATCCAAGGCTTGGCATTTGTCAGCAATAGAAACCCAAAGTAGTCTAAGTATGCTTTTTTCACGAAGTCGCAGGCGCTTAAACGGAATTTTTTGAAAATATATTCTCCACAAATAACACAAAAACAGTCATGGCTGTTTAAACACGTCTTTCTTGAGGAAGACATAATAAAAATTATGCAGAAACTAGTTTAGTTACACTGCTATTGATAGAAATTATTGACTACTTAAGTAAATTTAAGACGGTACCTGTATCTCAATAACTGGAGCTGCTACAAAAAATCTGAGGCTAGATTCGAAATCAGCGCATCCTAATTAGTAAACAACCATAAAACTTCATGCAACAAAAAAAAAGTTAAAATTTGTTTTCCTGTGTAATCTGTTAGATAGATAGAATGTTAGCTCTATCTACACCAAGATTGTAGAAAAACTAAATAAGCTTCGTATATATAAAGAGTTCAAAATTAAAAAAACTCCGACAAACAAAATCTTTTAAAAACGACTGAAGAGATTTTCTCCGTCCTTTTTTTTTGTTTTTGATTCAAGAACACTCGATCAATTTACATTTCAATCAAAACAAAATCGGTTCAGCCGTTTGGGAGCTATGATGCCGCAGACAGACACAAACACACTCACGTTAAACTTATAACACCCCTATTTTTCCATCGGGGTTTTAAATTTACCACATACATACGAATTACCAGGGTTAGAGGGTTTAACAGCAAACAATACACGAAATCAGAATCGGAATCATGCATCATTATCTAAACTATGGCGGAGAATATAGACTCTCCGATTATAATCGGAGAGTCTATACTACTCCTACTCACAAAAAGTCAAAGCTTTGTGAGTAGGACAATCATTAAACATTCATTTGAGGATGTCCTTTTCACAATACTATTTAATATGTCTTGTATTGTATTTTAACTACTAACACTAGGAATAAGTTATAATATTGTTTACTAACACGCTGGATCATTTTTGTCCGAAAATAAAGAATATAATAATCATAACTATCTCTTTTTGCACACAATTAAATTGTAGACGAATGTGTTACGTAGTATTTGTAAACTGAACGGTTGTCTGATCAGGCTTTCTATTCCGTCAAAATCTCACCATGAAAACTTAGTTGAAGTGAGCATGATGTGAACTGTCAATAATGTCAAATCCTAGCCTCAGGTGGACAGCCAGCTCACTTCTAGATCACCTCACTTATGTTTTCACGGTGAGAATTGTAAAATAATCCGACAGATGTATATGACTTTGATCAAAGTCGATGGAACAAAAGGAGCATGTCCTATCCATTGAGAAAAAGGTGTGAGTATTGGTGTTTATATTTTTTTATTATTCAAAATAGGATTTTATGGGTTGCTAGAACACGTGCCAGATCGATTATAAAATCATGATTATCTTCATGACGTCCGTCAAATCAACTAGATTTTTGCTCACTTTAAAGCTAGCTTTAAGAAGACTAAACCTTTTTTTTTTTTGTGATAACGTTATGATTATCAATTTGATGTTTTGATGTTATTGTCGATTTCAGTAAAATTCAAGAATAATAATATGCACAGCTATTTTTATTAGTATATAGCAAATAATTATTCAATTGACTAAATGATTTAAGTTTAGAACTACTACTGCAACCACTTAGTATTGGTATCCCGTTTGTTCATTGAAGGCTTGCTGAGGAGGTTGCTGGAAGGAGCCGGTTTTGGGAGCCAGGTACTGATGGCTGGCGGCCGCGGACTGTTGGGGGTAGTGCTGGTAGCTGAAGGCGCCGAACGAGCTGCCAGCCTGAGGAGATCCAAACTGGGAGCTGGGGGCAGCGTACTGCTGGGCAGGGGCAGCCTGGTGACTGCTGTGCTGCTGGCTGCGGAAGTTCTGCTGGGCGCCGAATCCTGACAGAAACGAGAATGTTTAGTTTTGGAATATTGTTAAGTGATCACAGTGAGCTCGTGCCAGTATTGGTACAGTAGAAGAGCTTTTAAATTTAATTATAACTGGTCAGATGACTGTTGAAATATTTTTAAGATGCCAAATAACTTCTTTCTTACCTTGATGGGAGCCAGCAAACTGAGGCGCACCGTTGGAAGCAGAAGGTCCGTGATCAGGAGCCAGGTATTGGTTGGAGGTGGCTCCAGCGAAGTTACCGCCAGCGTTGTCACCGTGTAGACCGGCTCCAGCAGTACTTAAAGAACCAGAGTTGTCTCCGAAGGATCCTTGGGAGCTGGGAGAACCGAAACCGCCGTTAGAACCCTGGGGAGGAAGGTAGGAGCGTTCCAGGTGTTCCAGACGACCTGCGGCAGCTACGGCGACGAGAGCGGCTATCACAAACTGTAGAAACAAAATATGGTCCTAAATACACTTTTCCTTTGGAGTAATTTAATGAAGGAGCGGTTTAATTAACAACGCCGATTTTTTAAATACTGCCAAAATGAAATTCTGTCTCAAGTACAACAAAAACACTGATTGCGAATAGCATGGTCAATTTGATATAATAGGAGCTAGAGATCATAATTAGCACAATCGAGATTAAATTACACTTTCCTTCAGACATATTAAAAAACAGAAAAAAAAAGAAAAAGAAGATGAAGAAAGGAAAGAGTGTGGGGTGACATCACCAACTTTTGAAACACCAAAATGAAATTCAATATTTCAATTAAAAAAAGTCATTGAAAATATTGTGAGCCAAACAAAGATCAATTAATTACCAGTTTCATTTTGTGTAGTAGTTGTCGGAACACTCAAAACCTAATGTAGATGAAGCTCAAGTTGAACTGTGATGCTGCGAGTCGACTGACCTATTATATACCATCTGCTGCTGATCCTGAACATACGCGTCTGACGTCATTGTATAGCTAAGATAATAAACTATAGTTATGATAGGCCAAGTAATTGGTTCGAGTCTTTTTAAGCTACCGAACGTGATTGACCTCGTGTGTCAAATGAATCTTTAATTTTCAAGGATGTTAGTCAGAATTCTATGGACAAAGGATCAGAATACGACGTGGTATTTGGTACTTAGTAACTAGATTCTGCAAGTGATTATAAAAATACTCCTGATATACATTATTTTAAACAAATAGGTGCCAATTTTCTTTCTACGATGTCTTGGCTGATTCAAAAACTACATTGCTAACTATGACGATGTAAATAACCTCTACAAAGTATTACATTACTCTGGACCTTTAAGTATCGGTACTGAAAGTGAACTTTTACGGTAAAGCTCGAAAAGCCAACGAAATTTATTGATATTTGATCCTGGTTGAGGGCAATAGGCTCGTCCCCTATTACATGGGATTTAAACGTAACTGGCGATTTGTGGGTACACAACTATAGGTACACGCTAGGTATGTGGGATGTTATCAATACTTAATTCTTTGTAGCATTAATCTAGCTCATTGTGCCACAGAAGCCATCACGCTTAAAGAAAAAGATCTAATACAGACTAAAGTATCGGTAATCAGATCACTGTCAGGGTCGCGATCTTGAATATTAGATTACAATATGTTTGAAAACATCGTGTAAGTGGCATATTTGACAACTGAGCAACAGCAGCTTTTTAGGGTTCCGTACCCAAAGAGTGCCAAAGGAACCCTATTACTAAGTCTCCGCTGTCCGTCTGTCTATCAGCACGCTGTATCCCATGAACCATAATAGGTACACAGTTTAAATTTTTAAAGAGTGTACTTATATTGCCGCTATAACAACAAATCATAAAAAAATAAAGAGATCTATACCGGAAACGTATTTTTTCAGCTTTTTTGTCTTATGGTACGGAACCCTTCATGTGCGACTCCGACTCGCACTTGGCCGGTTTTTAACCAACTTCAAAAAGAAGGAGGTTATCAATTCGGATGTTTATATATATATATATTTTTTGTATTTTCGGGCATAACTCCGTCATATATAGACGGATTTGCAAATTTCTTTTTTTGTTCGAAAGTGTATGCTCTCGAGGTGGTTTCATTGTCACCAAGTCAGAATCTGATGAGGGTATCCCATGGAAATCGAGGAAAATCCTCAAATTTTATAGGCACTCCTATAGCGATTTGGGTATTTTTTATAGTAACTCATGCATTTGCTCTCGGAAAGCACCATTCGGTGAAGTGAAACTGATGATGAAGGCCATTGGTGGCAACCGGAACTCCTCAATAATAAGTATTTCACGGGTTGCGATTCAATTACTTTAATATGTTTGCTAAGCAATTTATACTCGTCACAATGTATATGTTAAAATGGAGCTGATGGTGCCTTTACCATCAGCTTCAGTTCTTTTGGTTCTTACCAGGAGATCTCCTCAACAATTAACGTCCCTACGTCGGAGAAAGGAATATTTTGTAAAAGGTGATGAGCAGTTGACATTAGGCTGTTGTAAACTGTAAACTGTGTGTCACTAAAAAGTGAAACATAAAAAACTTTTTTACAAAAAAAAAAAACATCCGAGTTTAAAAAAAACACACCACAAAGTGAAAAATAACTTTAATTTCGGAAGTCGGTGGCAAAAAACTAAAATACAGATCCAAAGACACCGACTTACGAAATTAAAGTTATTTTTCACTTTGTAGTGTGTTTTTTTTTTGAAGTCGGTTGTTTTTTTTTTGTAAAATAGTTTTTTATTAATGGTATTTATTCGTTTTACTTATCATATTCAAAATTCTTAAAAACCGAAAACTTTAATGTAGGCGGACTTGAGAGTTTCATGTCCACTCTTACGCGTCTTCCAAATTCATAATATTTTTTTTGTGAGTTTTAATCTCTCAAAAGATGAAGTCATAAGACTTATGTCCTGTATGTGTAATTATGAGAAACATTTATATTTAAAAAAAAAACATTGTTTTGGTTGTTGTTAGTTTCACTGAAGATTTTATAGTGCACATTACAATTATAAAAAGTACATGGTTTAATAATCTGATAGGCCAGTGGGGCTGAACAGTTTTAGGGTAGCGACTGCGAAGCGGAAGGCGCAGCCAGGATAAGCGTATATACAAGGTGGGTCGATGACCTGATAAAGGTCACAGAAGTCCTTTGAAAGTACAGCACACACACACACCTCTGGCACAGGACCACCAAATGTTGTAGCGATTCTTGTGGCTTAGGGCGAATAACTCTAAAATGCGACGTCTACTCAATGGCAAACCTGAAGTTTGACCAAGCCGAGGTACACCCACATAAATAAATAAGAGATATCAAGTAGACCGAAGAGTCTGGTTCAGTATCAGTTTGACTCTGTGCATCGAACCATATCTAAGGAATACGACGGTGATGGGTTGTAAAGACAGCTAAAACAGTCAGCCAGATAGTTCTTTTTTTTTATAAGTTTTGTCCATTGCTATGGCCAAAAATAACAACACACTATCCATCACAATCTGAATCATTTTGAAGCCTATTGCTTATCCAGTGCTTCATATGTTCGAAAAATTTGTCTGTTCAACAAAGTACTAAATAACGCAACGAATGTCGTTGCACTGTCAAAATGAAAGCTATTCCTACTGTTAGTGTTTTACTTACGTTTACTTACTTTACGTTGAAATTGATGAATTTGATTTTGAAATTTTGAAATTGATTGGCAACAAATATCAGTAGATATCATAAAAATAATGATTTTATTTGCATAAGAATAAAGTTCGCTTTCACTTACTTTTCTTATCAATGTATAGATAGTCAAAGTGCGGTCTGTGAATCTAACCCATGGTATTTTCTTTTTAGTTTTTGTTATTTTCTATAATTTATAGTAATATGAATGTGTTAGTTTTATAATTTTAATGAACGTGATCTTATTTATTTATGATTTCAAACACAATGTAAATTGTTCCTGAATAAAATTGGATTGAATTCTACCAACCTAACGAAGAAAGTCAAAAAGCAGGTCGACGTCATTTCTAAATAATTTTGTTTTCTGATACTCTGTTAAATAGATAGAATGTTAGCTGTATGTACACCAAGATTGTAACAAAACTTAATAAGCTTTGTATGTTTAAAGAGTTAAATTTATAATAAAAAAACCCCCGACACAAACATAATCTTTTAAAAACGACTGGACAGATTTTCTATTTCCTTTTTTTTTGTTTTTTTAGCTAAGAACACTCGATCAAATCACATTTCAAACAACACGAAATCGGTACAGCCGTTTGGGAGCTATGATGCCGCAGACAGACACAAACACACTCACGTTATACTTATAACACCCCTATTTTTCCATCGGGGGTTAAAATTTCACCACTTACAAACGAATTACCAGGGTTAGAGGGCAATTAATAGCAAACGATAAATGAAATCAGTATCGGAATCATGCATCATTATCTAAACTATAGCGGAGAATATAGACTTTCCGATTTTAAAAGTTTTGTGAGTAGGACAATCACTAAACATTCATTTGGGGATGTCCTTTTCATAATACTATTTATTTTGTCTTCTATTATATTTTAACTACTAACACTAGTAATAAGTTATAATATTGTTAACTAACACACTGGATCATTGTTGTCCGAAAATAGAGATTATAATAATAATAATTATCTTTTTTTGCACACAATTAACTTGTAGACGAATGTGTTACGTAGTACTTGTAAACGGAACGGGTGTCTGATCAGACTTTCTGTTCTGTCAAAATCTCAACGTAAAAACTTAGTTGAAGTGAGCGTGATGTGAAATGTCAATAATGTCAAACCCTAGCCTCAGGTGGACTGCCAGCTCACTTCTAGCTCACCTCACTTATGTTTTCATGGTGAGAATTTTACAATATAGACTGGCAGATGTATCAAAGTCGATGGAGCAAAAGGAGCATGTCCTATCCGTTGAGAAAAGGGTGTGAGTATTGTTGTGTATATTTTTTTTAATTCAAAATAGTAATTTATCGGTTGCTGGAACACGTGCCAGATGGATTATAAAATCATTTGTATCTTCATGACTGCTATAAAATCAACTAGATTTTTCCTCACTTTTGAGCTAGCCCAAAGAAGATTAAACCTCTTCTAAATTGTTTGTTAAAACATTATGAATATCAATTTGACGTTTTAATATTATTGTAAATTTCAGTAAAATTCAAGAATAATAATATACACAGCTATTTTATTAGTTATACATTCAAATAATTATTCAGGTGACTAAATCAGTTACTTTTAGAACTACTACTGCAACCACTTAGTATTGGTATCCGGTTTGTTCATTGAAGGCTTGCTGATGAGGTTGCTGGAAGGAGCCGGTTTTGGGAGCCAGGTACTGACGGCTGGTGGCCGCGGACTGATGGGGGTACTGTTGGTAGCTGGGGGCGCCGAACGAGCTGCCAGCCTGAGGAGATCCGAACTGGGAGCTGGGGGCAGAGTACTGCTGGGTAGGGGCAGCCTGGTGACTACTGTGCTGCTGGCTGCGGAAGTTCTGCTGGGCGCCGAATCCTGAGAAAAACGAGAATGTTTAGTTTTGGAACATTTTTTAGTGATCACAGTGAGCTCGTGCCAGTATTGATATAGTAGAAGAGCTTTTACATTTAATTATAACTGGTCAGATGAATGTTTAAATATTTTTAAGATGCCAAATAGCTTCTTTCTTACCTTGAAGGGAGCCAGCAAACTGAGGCGCACCGTTGGAAGCAGAAGGTCCGTGGTCAGGAGCCAGGTATTGGTTAGAGGTGACTCCAGCGAAGTTACCGCCAACGTTGTGACCGTGTAGACCGGCTCTAGCAACACTTAAAGAACCAGAGTTGTCTCCGAAGGATCCTTGGGAGCTGGGAGAACCGAAACCGCCGTTAGAACCGTGGGGAGGAAGCTAGGAGCGTTCCAAGTGTTCCAGACGACCTGCGGCAGCCACGGCGACGAGAGCGGCTATCACAAACTGTAGAAACAAAATATGGTCCTAAATACACTTTTCCTTTGGAGTAATTTAATGAAGGAGCGGTTTAATTAACAACGCCGATTTTTTAAATACTGCCAAAATGAAATTCTGTCTCAAATACAACAAAAACACTGATTGCGAATAGCATGGTCAATTTGATATAATAGAAGCTAGAGATCATAATTAGCACAATCGAGATTAAATTACACTTTCCTTCAGACATACTAAAAACCAGAAAAAAAAAGGTGAACAATCGAATGAGACATCACCAACTTTTGAAACACCAAAATCAAATTCAATATTTCAACTGCAATTGAAAACAGTCATTGAAAATATTGTGAGCCAAACAAAGATCAATTAATTACCAGTTTCATTTTGTGTAGTAGTTGTCGGAACACTCAAAACCTAATGTAGATGAAGCTCAAGTTGAACTGTGATGCTGCGAGTCGACTGACCTATTATATACCATCTGCTGCTGATCCTGAACACACGCGTCTGACGTCATTTCATAGCTAAGATAATAAACTAAAGTTATGATAGGCCAAGTAATTAGTTCGAGTCTTTTTGAGCTACCGAACGTGATTGACCTCGTGTGTCAAATGAATCTTTAATTTTCATGGATGTTAGTCAGAATTCTATGGACAAAGGATCAGAATACGACGTGGTATTTGGTACTTAGTAACTAGATTTTGCAAGTGATTATAAAATTACTCCTGATATACATTATTTTAATCAAATAGATGCCAATTTTCTTTCTACGATGTCTTGGCTGATTCAAAAACTACATAGCTAACTATGACGATGTAAATAACCTCTACAAGGTATTACATTACTCTGGACCTTTATGTATCGGTACTGAAAGTGAACTTTCACGGGAAAGCTCGAAAAGCCAACGAAATTTATTGATATTTGTTCCTGGTTGAGGGCAATAGGCTCGTCCCTTATTACATGGGATTTAATCGTAACTGGCAATTTGTGTGTTCGCAACTATAGGTACACGCTAGGTATGTGGGATATTATCAATACTTAATTCTTTGTTGCATTAATCTAGCTCGTTGTGCCACAGAAGCCATCACGAATCACTAATCAGACGTATCAGTAATCAGATCACTGTCTAGGTCGCGGTCTTGAATATTAGATTACATTGCGTGTGAAAACATTGTGAAAGTGGCATATTTTACCACTGATTAACAGCAGCTTTTTAGGGTTCCGTACTCAAAGGGGCCAACGGAACCCTATTACTAAGCCTCCGCAGTCCGTCCGTCTGTCTGTCAGCGGGTTGTATCCCATGAACCATAATAGGCACACTGTTGAATTTTTCACAGAGTGTGTATTTCTATATATCTATCTACATATATATAAAATTCAATGTTCTAACTGAGATATCAACGCACAGCCTAAACCGCTGGTTCTAGAGACATGAAATTTGGAGGTTATATTTTTATGAAGGGGTTTTTATGAAAGGGTTTTTCTAAATTACACCCCTAAGAGGGTGAAAGATTTGTTTGTATGAAAAATGTTATCTCTTGAGTTAATAAACTTGAAACTTGGCACGAACACTTACCCAAATTAATGATGAACTTTGTAATTTTTTGTTTTTATAAATTATCCCCAAAAGGGGGATTGGGGGGTGTCAATGTTTGTATGGAAAAATCTTATTCCGTGAGTTAATAAACTTGAAACTTGGCACGAATACTTACCTAACTAAATTATAATCTTTGTCATATTTCGGTTTTCTAAACTACCCCCAAAAGGGGGATTGGGTAGTGTCAAAGTTTGTATGGAAGAATTTTAACGCTCAGTCCGAATAACTCAAAACTTAGTATTTATACTTAAGACCAAAAATTAAGAATAACCAATATCAGAATTTTTCAAAAATCTATCCCTAACGGGGTGAAAAGGGGTAGTTAATTTTACAGGGGAGGGTTTTACTGGGAGCCTTGATTAACTCAAAATGGTATAAATAATCTTTGAGTCATGGAAACATCCCAAGCGAATTTTCAAAATTCAATCTCTCTGGGGGTGAAAGAAAGGGTTAAAGTTTATAAAATGAAGATTTTATTTATTAGTTTAGAAAACGTGGCATATTTAAACATATCTAGGTAAATCTAGCTGTATATATAAAATTCAAAGTCCTGACTGATAATAGGTCTTTACCTATGAAATTGCCGTTTTGTATGAAAAAATTTAAACGAATTTTTTTCATGAATTTTTTATTTGTATTAATCGAAGTAATCACCCATGCAATCAATGCATCTTTGCCATCGCAGTGGCAGTTTATTGATGCCCTTCTTAAAGAAATCAGCTGGACGGGAGGCAACAAATTCTTCAAAGGCATTTTGTACTGCCTCTCGGGTATTAATTTTTTTTCCCGCCAAGAAGTTATCCAAATTCTGGAAAAAGTAGTAGTCTGTAGGCGCAAGGTCTGGTGAGTAGGGCGGATGACGGAGAGCTTCCAACCCCAGTTCTTGCAACTTGGAGACCGTCTGCTGTGCAGTATGAGGTCGCGCGTTGTCGTGCAGGAGCAGCGGAGACGAGCGATTGACCAATGCTGGTTGGAGATGCGCCAGCTTCTCCATCATTGTGTTCAGTTCTTCACAGTACACATCTGCAGTAATGCTCACCCCGTTTGGTAAGAAGCTGTGATGAATCACACCGGCGCTAGACCACCAAACAGTGACCATCACTTTTCTAGGGGTAAGTTTTCGTTTAGGGCATTGTTTAGGTGCTGAACCAGGATCCAACCAACTTGCTGAGCGCTTACGGTTATCAAACAGAATCCATTTTTCATCGCAGGTAACAATGCGGTTCAAAATTCCTTCATTTGTGTGTCTGTTGAGCAGTGCAAGACACGTCTCGACGCGTACTTCGCGCTGGCGATCATTGAGTTCGTGGGGCACCCATTTGTCAAGCTTTTTTACCTTGCCAATTTGACGCAAATGGACCAATATTGTTTTGACGCTAACGTCGAAAGCTGCTGCTAATTCAGCCGTAGATTGTGTATCATCAGCTTCCACAATCGCCTTTAATTCGTCATTGTCGACCAAAGTCTTCGGACGACCGCGAGGTTCATTTTTCAGGTCGAAATTTCCAGAACGGAAGCGAGCAAACCAATAACAGGTGGTGCGTTGGTTTGTAGTGTTAGCTCCGTAAACGTCGTTGATGTTGCGTGCCGCTTGTGCCGCGTTGCTGCCACGACGGTACTCATATTCCATAATTACTCGAATTTTTAACGTATCCATGATGACGAAAAAGATTGAAATGCGATGAAAATGTAACACTAATCAATAAAGAAATGACTACTTTTAGAAAAAAAAATCCATGTTTTTAAAATAAAATTAATTTGAAATTAGAATTCTTAGCCAAACAAAAATTATTTTGATTTGAAATGGCCAGTACTGCAGAACGGCAATTTCATAGGTAAAGACCTAATATATCAACGCATAGCCTAAACCACTACCCCTAGAAACATGAAATTTGGAGGGTGTGTTCTTTATGAAGAGTAAGTATCCATTATGAAAAGGGTTTTTGAAATTGCACCCTTGAGAGGGTGAAATGGGGGGTTGAATTTTCTGTAAAACTTTTTATTATCTGTATCGTTTGACTCAAAAATTTGTACACATACTCTTCAATTAAAATTAGGAGACACGTGTATCACAGTTTTTCTAAAATCATCCCCCAACTGAGTCTAATTGGATCTTTCTGAGGTAGAGGTGTATCAATAATATGTGACATCCCAATTTTCGCGTTGGCTCGTGATATGCGACATTGATAATGCCAGTATACTTATGTGTATAATTAGATTTAATTAATCATTGTCGTCACCGGTGTCCAATCTCAACCAAGGTATCAAGATGTATCAAATATGTAACTGATATTACTATGAACTAATATTTCCATTTATCTACTGCTGAGCATGAATGAGGTCCTGGGTTCGATTCCCACGTCTGGCAAAGTATTATTGGGTTTTTTCAAAAGGAATTTCTCAGTAGCAGCTCGAAGTCTGGAACTGTGCCCGGTTAAGGGTAATAGGCTCACATGGTCATGGGCATGGTGGGCATGGGACTTAAAACATAACTGGCGAAATTTGGGTGTACTACAGGTACACCTCAGCCCAACCCTTCAGAGAAACAAGGCAAGATGTTATGTTACGTTTTAAGTAAGTACATGTGAGGAGCTCGTGGCTAAGTAATATATAACAGCCGCACGGGTCGATCCATCAGGTTAAGCTAAGCTTGCCGGAATTGGGCCGTGGATGGCTGACCATGTTTACGGACTGAGACTCCCCCGTGCCTCCAAAACGTTAAGCCGTTGGTCTCGGCTGTCATTCGTGGGTCTTTCGCAGTCATTACGGGTCGTCAGAAGCCTGAAAGTCTTACCCAGTTACTGGGTTGTGGAGTTCAGACAAGCAGTTGCTCCTTGTATAAGACGCAAGACGATCGTCGGGCAATTGCCCACCAGACACAACACCCTACTGGTCAGAGGGTCCTCCAATTTCTATGGAGGATGAGTGAACTTTATTCCCTATTCCTCATGCGTCTAAAGATTTATGAAATTGAAATTTAGTCAGAGTCAGTATCTTGAGGTAATATTTAGGTAGCGTTTATTACCTTCCTCTCTGTCTGTTACTTTTTATCCGAGTAGCACGTCCCCATGGGGTAATTTCCGACCTCCACGTGGGCGAAGCCGCGGGCAGAAGCTAGTTGCCTCTATAACAACAAATAATAAAAATAAAATAATACAAAAAATAATTAAAGGGTCCTCCGTACAGGAACCAGTTTTTTTTCATAGTTTTTGTCTTGTGGTACGGAACCCTTCGTGTGCGCGTCCAACTCGCACTTATTAATGGTTGATGGCGCGTTTTTAATGGTATTATTCGTATACTTCTTTTCGTACAGCAAACGATAAACGCCATCAGAATCGGAATCGTGCATCATTATCTAAACTATGGCGGAGAGTATCGACTCTCCGATTATTAAAAGTTTTGTGAGCAGGACAATCACTAAACATTCATTTGGGGATGTCCTTTTCACAATACTATTTATTCTGTCTTCTATTGTATTTTAACTACTAACACTAGTAATAAGTTATAATATTGTTTACTAACACGCTGGATCATTGTTGTCCGAAAATAAAGAATGTAATAAAAATAACTATCTCTTTTTGCACACAATTAAATTTTAGACGAATGTGTTACGCAGTATTTGTAAACTGAACGGGTGTCTGATCAGGCTTTCTATTCTGTCAAAACCTCACCGTGAAAACTTAGTTGAAGTGAGCGTGATGTGAACTGTCAATAATGTCAAACCCTAGCCTCAGGTGGAGAGCCAGCTTACTTCTAGCTCACCTCACTTATGTTTTCACGGTGAGAATTGTAAAATAATCCGACAGATGTATATGACTTTGATCAAAGTCGATGGAGCAAAAGGAGCATGTCCTATCCATTGAGAAAAAGGTGTGAGTATTGGTGTGTATATTTTTTTATTATTCAAAATAGGATTTTATCGGTTGCTAGAACACGTGCCCGATCGATTATAAAATCATTTATACCTTCATGACTGCTATCAAATGAACTAGATTTTTTATCACTTTTAAGCTAACTCAAAGCAGATTAAACCTCTTTTAATCTGTTTGTTATAATTATCAATTTAATGTGTTGATATTATTGTCGATTTCAGTAAAATGCAAGAATAATATTATACACAGCTACGTTTATTAGTTATACATACAAATAATTATTCAATTGACTAAATCAGTTAAGTTTAGAACTACTACTGCAACCACTTAGTATTGGTATCCGGTTTGTTCATTGAACGCTTGCTGAGGAGGTTTCTGGTAGGAGCCGGTTTTGGGAGCCAGGTAGTGACGGCTGGCGGCCGCGGACTGTTGGGGGTACTGCTGGTAGCTGGGGGTGCCGAGAGAGCTGCCAGCCTGAGGAGATCCGAACTGGGAGCTGGGGGCAGCGTACTGTTGGGCAGAGGCAGCCTGGTGACCGCTATGCTGCTGGCTGTGTAAGTTCTGCTGGGCGCCGAATTCTGAGAGAAACAAGAAATTTTAATTTTGGAATATTGTTTAGTAATCACAGTGAGCTCGTGCCAGTATTGATATAGTAGAAGACCTTTTTCATTTAATTATAACTGGTCAGATGACTGTTTAAATATTTTTAAGATGCCAAATAGCTTCTTTCTTACCTTGAAGGGAGCCAGCAAACTGATACGCACCGTTAGAAGCAGAAGGTCCGTGGTCAGGAGCCAGGTATTGGTTGGAAGTGGCTCCAACAATGTTACCGCCAGCGTTGTGACCGTGTAGACCGGCTCCAGCAGCACTTAAAGAACCAGAGTTGTCTCCGAAGGACCCTTGGGAGCTGGGAGCACCGAAACCGCCGTTAGAACCGTGGGGAGGAAGGTAGGAGCGTTCCAGGTGTTCTAGACGACCTGCGGCAGCCACGGCGACGAGAGCGGCGATCACAAACTATAGAAACAAAATATGGTTCAAAATATACTTTTCCTTTGGAATAATTTAATGACGGAGCGGTTTAATTAACAACGCCGATTTTTTAAATACTCCCAAAATGAAATTCTGTCTCAAGTATAACAAAAATACTGATTGCGAATAGCATGGTCAATGGTCAATTTGAAATGATAGGAGCTAGAGATCATAATTAGCACACTAGAGATTAAATTACACTTTCCTTCAGACATACTAAAAACCAGAAAAAAAAAGAAGGTGAACAATGGAAAGAGACATCACCAACTTTTGAAACACCAAAATGAAATTCAATATTTCAACTGTAATTGAAAACAGTCATTGAAAATATTGTGAGCCAAACAAAGATCAGTTAATTACCAGTTTCATTTTGTGTAGTAGTTGTCGGAACACTCAAAACCTAATGTAGATGAAGCTCAAGTTGAACTGTGATGCTGCGAGTCGACTGACCTATTATATACCATCTGCTGCTGATCCTGAACACACGCGTCTGACGTCATTTCATAGCTAAGATAATAAACTAAAGTTATGATAGGCCAAGTAATTAGTTCGAGTCTTTTTGAGCTACCGAACGTGATTGACCTCGTGTGTCAAATGAATCTTTAATTTTCATGGATGTTAGTCAGAATTCTATGGACAAAGGATCAGAATACGACGTGGTATTTGGTACTTAGTAACTAGATTTTGCAAGTGATTATAAAATTACTCCTGATATACATTATTTTAAACAAATAGGCGCCAATTTTCTTTCTACGATGTCTTGGCTGATTCAAAAACTACATTGCTAACTATGACGATGTAAATAACCTCTACAAAGTATTACATTACTCTGCACCTTTAAGTATCGGTACTGAAAGTGAACTTTTACGGGAAAGCTCGAAAAGCCAACGAAATTTATTGATATTTGATCCTGGTTGAGGGCAATAGGCTCGTCCCTTATTACATGGGATTTAAACGTAACTGGCGATTTGTGTGTACGCAACTATAGGTACACGCTAGGTATGTGGGATATTATCAATACTTAATTCTTTGTTGCATTAATCTAGCTCATTGTGCCACAGAAGCCATCACGAATCACTAATCAGACGTATCAGTAATCAGATCACTGTCTAGGTCGCGGTCTTGAATATTAGATTACATTGCGTGTGAAAACATCGTGTAAGTGGCATATTTTACAACTGATTAACAGCAGCTTTTTAGAGTTCCGTACTCAAAGGGGCCAACGGAACCCTATTACTAAGCCTCCGCAGTCCGTCCGTCTGTCTGTCAGCGGGTTGTATCCCATGAACCATAATAGGCACACTGTTGAATTTTTCACAGAGTGTGTATTTCTATATATCTATCTATATATATATAAAATTCAATGTTCTAACTGAGATATCAACGCACAGCCTAAACCGCTGGTTCTAGAGACATGAAATTTGGAGGTTATAATTTTTATGAAGGGGTTTTTATGAAAGGGTTTTTCTAAATTACACCCCTAAGAGGGTGAAAAGATTTTGTTTGTATGAAAAATGTTATCTCTTGAGTTAATAAACTTGAAACTTGGCACGAACACTTACCAAAATTAATGATGATTTTTGTCATTTTTTGTTTTTCTAAATTATCCCCAAAAGGTGGATTGGGGGGTGTCAAAGTTTGTATGGAAAAATCTTATTCCGTGAGTTAATAAACTTGAAACTTGGCACGAATACTTACCTAACTAAATTATAATCTTTGTCATATTTCGTTTTTCTAAACTACCCCCAAAAGGGGGATTGGGTAGTGTCAAAGTTTGTATGGAAGAATTTTAACGCTCAGTCCGGATAACTCAAAACTTAGTAACTAACTAGTATACTTAAGACCAAAAATAAAGAATAACCAATATCAGAATTTTTCGAAAATCTACCCCTAACGGGGTGAAAAGGGGTAGTTAATTTTACAGGGGAGGATTTTACTGGGAGCCTTGATTAACTCAAAATGGTATAAATAATCTTTGAGTCATGGAAACATCCCAAGCGAATTTTCAAAATTCAATCCCTCTGGGGGTGAAAGAAAGGGACACAGTTTATAAAATGAAGATCTTATTTATTAGTTTAGAAAACGTGGCATACCTAAACATATCTAGGTAAATCTAGCTATATATATAAAATTCAAAGTCCTGACTGGTATATCAACGCATAGCCTAAACCACTACCCCTAGAAACATGAAATTTGGAGGGTGTATTCTGTATGAAGAGTAAGTATCCAGTACGAAAAGGGTTTTTGGAATTGCGCTCTTGAGAGGGTGAAATGGGGGGTTGAATTTTCTGTAAAACTTTTTATTATCTGTATCGTTTGACTCAAAAATTTGTACACATACTTTTCAATGAAAATTAGGAGACACGTGTATCACAGTTTTTCTAAAATCATCCCCCAACTGAGTCTAATTGGATCTTTCTGAGGTAGAGGTGTATCAATAATATGTGACATCCCAATTTTCGCGTTGGCTCGTGATATGCGTCATTGATAATGCCAGTATACTTATGTGTATAATTAGATTTAATTAATCATTGTCGTCACCGGTGTCCAATCTCAACCAAGGTATCAAGATGTATCAAATATGTAACTGATGTTACTATGAACTAATATTTCCATTTATCTACTGCTGAGCATGAATGAGGTCCTGGGTTCGATTCCCAGGTCAGGCAAAGTATTATTGGGTTTTTTCAAAAGGAATTTCTCAGTAGCAGCTCGAAGTCTGGAACTGTGCCCGGTTGATGGTAATAGGCTCACATGGTCATGGGCATGGTGGACATGGGACTTAAAACATAACTGGCGAAATGTGGGTGTACTACAGGTACACCTCAGCCCAACCCTTCAGAGAAACAAGGCAAGATGTTATGTTACGTTATAAGTAAGTACATGTGAGGAGCTCGTGGCTAAGTAATATATAACAGCCGCACGGGTCGATCCATCCGGTTAAGCTAAGCTTGCCGGAATTGGGCCGTGGATGGCTGACCATGTTTACGGACTGAGACTCCCCCGTGCCTCCAAAACGTTAAGCCGTTGGTCTCGGCTGTCATTCGTGGGTCTTTCGCAGTCATTACGGGTCGTCAGAAGCCTGAAAGTCTTACCCAGTTACTGGGTTGTGGAGTTCAGACAAGCAGTTGCTCCTTGTATAAGACGCAAGACGATCGTCGGGCAATTGCCCACCAGACACAACACCCTACTGGTCAGAGGGTCCTCCAATTTCTATGGAGGATGAGTGAACTTTATTCCCTATTCCTCATGCGTCTAAAGATTTATGAAATTGAAATATAGTCAGAGTCAGTATCTTGAGGTAATATTTAGGTAGCGTTTATTACCTTCCTCTCTGTCTGTTACTTTTTATCCGAGTAGCACGTCCCCATGGGGTAATTTCCGACCTCCGCGTGGGCGAAGCCGCGGGCAGAAGCTAGTTGCCTCTATAACAACAAATAATAAAAATAAAATAATACAAAAAATAATTAAAGGGTCCTCCGTACAGGAACCAGTTTTTTTTCATAGTTTTTGTCTTGTGGTACGGAACCCTTCGTGTGCGCGTCCAACTCGCTTATTAATGGTTGATGGCGCGTTTTTAATGGTATTATTCGTATACTTCTTTTCGTACAGCAAACGATAAACGCCATCAGAATCGGAATCGTGCATCATTATCTAAACTATGGCGGAGAGTATCGACTCTCCGATTATTAAAAGTTTTGTGAGCAGGACAATCACTAAACATTCATTTGGGGATGTCCTTTTCACAATACTATTTATTCTGTCTTCTATTGTCTTTAAATACTAACACTAGTAATAAGTTATAATATTGTTTACTAACACGCTGGATCATTGTTGTCCGAAAATAAAGAATGTAATAAAAATAACTATCTCTTTTTGCACACAATTAAATTTTAGACGAATGTGTTACGTAGTATTTGTAAACTGAACCTCACTTATGTTTTCACGGTGAGAATTGTAAAATAATCCGACAGATGTATATGACTTTGATCAAAGTCGATGGAGCAAAAGGAGCATGTCCTATCCATTGAGAAAAAGGTGTGAGTATTGGTGTGTATATTTTTTTATTATTCAAAATAGGATTTTATCGGTTGCTAGAACACGTGCCAGATCGATTATAAAATCATTTATACCTTCATGACTGCTATCAAATGAACTAGATTTTTTATCACTTTTAAGCTAGCTCAAAGGAGATTAAACCTCTTTTAATCTCTTTGTTATAATTATCAATTTAATGTGTTGATATTATTGTCGATTTCAGTAAAATTCAAGAATAATATTATACACAGCTATGTTTATTAGTTATACATACAAATAATTATTCAATTGACTAAATCAGTTAAGTTTAGACCCACTACTGCAACCACTTAGTATTGGTATCCGGTTTGTTCATTGAACGCTTGCTGAGGAGCTTGCTGGTAGGAGCCGGTTTTGGGAGCCAGGTACTGACGGCTGGCGGCCGCGGACTGTTGGGGGTACTGCTGGTAGCTGGGGGTGCCGAGAGAGCTGCCAGCCTGAGGAGATCCGAACTGGGAGCTGGGGGCAGCGTACTGTTGGGCAGAGGCAGCCTGGTGACCGCTATGCTGCTGGCTGTGGAAGTTCTGCTGGGCACCGAATCCTGAGAGAAACAAGAAATTTTAATTTTGGAATATTGTTTAGTAATCACAGTGAGCTCGTGCCAGTATTGATATAGTAGAAGAGCTTTTTCATTTAAGTATAACTGGTCAGATGACTGTTTAAATATTTTTTTAAGATGCCAAATAGCTTCTTTCTTACCTTGACGGGAGCCAGCAAACTGGGGCGCACCGTTGGAAGCAGAAGGTCCGTGGTTAGGAACCAGGTATTGGTTGGAGGTGGCTCCAGCGAAGTTACCGCCAGCGTTGTGACCGTGTAGACCGGTTCCACCAGCGCCAAAAGCATCAGAGTTGAATCCGAAGGATCCTTGGGAGCTGGTAGAACCAAAACCTCCGTTAGAACCGTGGGGAGGAAGGTAGGATCGTTCCAGGTGTTCCAGACGACCTGCGGCAGCCACGGCGACGAGAGCGGCTATCACAAACTGTAGAAACAAAATATGGTCCTAAATACACTTTTCCTTTGGAATAATTTAATGACGGAGCGGGTTAATTAACAACGCCGATTTTGTAAATACTGCCAAAATGAAATTCTGTATCTCAAGTTTAACAAAAAACACTGATCGCGAATAGCATGGTCAAAAGTCAATTTGATATGATAGAAGAGATCATAATTAGCACACTCTAGATCAAATTGCACTTTTCTTCAGCATATTAATAAAAAAAATTAAAAGAAAATGTAGATGAAGAATGGAAAGAGTGAAAAATTACCAATCACTAAAATTTAATTTAACATTTCAACTGCAATTGAAAAGATTTTGAGCCCAACAAAGATCAATTAATTACCAGTTTCATTTTATGTAGTAGTTGTCGGAACACTCAAAACCTAATGTAGATGAAGCTCAAGTTGAACTGTGATGTTGCGAGTCGACTGACCTATTATATACCATCTGCTGCCGATCCTGAACACACGCGTCTGACGTCATTGTATAGCTGAGATAATAAACTATAGTTATGATAGGCCAAGTAATTAGTTCGAGTCTTTTTGAGCTACCGAACGTGATTGACCTCATGTGTCAAATGAATCTTTAATTTTCAAGGATATTAGTCTGAAATCTATGGACATAGCACCAGAAATGAAGTGGTATTTGGGTACCTGTTACTACATAGTGCAAATTATAATAAAGTTACTTTGGCTTTATATTATTGTAATTAATTAAAGGCAAACGTTCCTGTCACGACGTCTTCGCCAAATTAAAAACTACTGATTACCTAGGAGGTATGCTAATGACCTCAAAGCATCACATTACTCGGGACCTCTAGGTCTCGGTACTGAAAGCAAACTTTTACGGGAAAGCTCCAAAAGCCATTTTTTATACATTATAATCGGGCCCGGTTGATGGCAATAAGCTCGCCCTCCATTCCACATATGCCGTAATCGATGTGGTACTGCTCTGGTTGGACCAAATATGTTGCTGCGTCCTGCTACACTGTCGACGCAGCTGTACGTATCTCGTCTACATCACTCCACGATAGCTGAAGATATCGTGAGATACATCAGAACCAAGATTAAGTGAACCTTGAGAGTAGAGAAGTTGGAGTCGCGCCATAACATAAACTTCAAGTCGTTTGTGGTGCGAGTTCCAACTCAGTACCTAGAAATCTTCATGAAGGAAGAGTTTTGGCCGAAAGGTGTGGCGTACCGACGTTCTCGTGGAAGGTTACGCGACACCACGCAGCGCAATACAACGCCGACACAGTCGTCACTTTATAAACAATAATTAATTATGATAAAAATATGTTTGTTTAGGTTAAGGTTGGGCCTATGGGCCGGCGTCGCCTGAAATAAATGGATTGTTATTATTATTATCACAATGACATGGGATTTAAACATTACCGACGGCAAAATTTGGGTGTAAATTTGGGTGTCAAGGTCCACATCAAAAACTATTTTGTAAAGAAAATATAGCGTGGCGACACGTCGTTACGCTAACAATCGGTTTACCCGCGGCTATCAACGTTTCAAATGAAAAAAAAAAAAAAGAAGGTAAATACGTATATTTCCGGCAAACATGACGCAGAGAAAAAAACACACAAATACAAAAAAGAACGACTTGGGCGAAAATATGCGTCACATCCACGTAAAACGACAATCTCTCAGCATAATGCACACACACCGCCTACACCAATCACCATCACACCACCACCACCACCACCACCATCTTCCATGTATACCTCTACCTAACCCTTCAGAGAAAGAAGTCGTGATGTTATGTGTGATGGTATCAATACTGAATTATTGATTGCATTCGCGTTGCAGATCATCGTGCACAGTATTCAATACATTAAAAGCAATAAGATCGATTTCAGACAAAACTAATTCAAGTAATTAATCCGTATCAGTCATCAGATCCCTGTCTGAGTCGCGATCTTGAATATTAGATTACATTGCGTGAGACATCGTGTATATAATTGGTCTATTTCACAACTGAGTAACTGCGCCCATATCGTGGGCTATTATTAATATCAAAATATTTTATTTCACATAAACCTACATGGGCATTTATGAAACGGCAGAAGCTAGGTGCACGGTTCCAATTCGACGTTTCCTATGGAGAAGAGCCGGCAAGAAATTCCACGGTTACTCTTTTAAAAATAAGTGGCTTTTACATGATTTCAAATTACAGTGTTTAAAGGTATGAGAGGAAAGTGTAGGCCTGTCAACAAGTAACAGGTACTCAACAAAATAGAAAAAGGTCTACAAATCTATAGTCTACAAGTTAGGCCAACAACGTTCTCACATTCGCAAATTTTAGAAGAATCTATTAAAAGATAAATAAAATAATAATTTAAACCAATTTTTTTTTCGCATACGTTACTTAAGTACTCTAAACTTCACGTCCTCTCTTACGGCAAGTATTGATAATCTAATCAAATTCATATAATTTGTTAATAAAGCTTAAGTATTTAATAATATACATAGTCCTGAATAACATTTTCAGACGATTTTCATCGTTTTTGGATTTTTATTGGCCAACTTCGTTTGTCACAATCTGAGGAAGAAAGACTGACAAACCAGGTGGCGTACATATTTTTGCATACTGATACATAGGTACTATTAGAGATAGAATATTCTTTATTCTAAATCAAAATGATACCAAAGCTAATGTAGATAACAATACACACACATACACATGACCCAGATTAATGGGCAATTAACAGTACCTAAACGTTAAACAAAATCGTGCATCATTTATCTTTTGTAGTCATAATTTAATTATACGAATTTGCTTGAATAATTTTCTTGTGATTGTCATTGAATAAATTATTAAATGGAATGTTAACACCGCCTGCTCGATAATGTCAAATTATATGTCATGCAAACCTAACCTAAAGTGAGTCATTAAAGACTACTGGGGTCTAGCCGGGTATTAGGTAATATTGTACTGAATTTAATTATGACTCGCTCCCTGGTCATTAATATGATTTGAATATAGAAAACCTTAAGTAAAAATCGCATACAACCATTTTCCATAGTACGTACTAATCCCATGCATTTACCATTGAGACCTGCGGGGCAATTGCGTAACACACTAACAGTAGGAATGGCTTTCATTTTGACAGTTGAACAACATTATTTGCGTTATTTAAGTTGTTAAGCAGACAATTTTTTCGAACATATGAAGCAATGGATTAGCAATAGCCTTCAAAATGATTCAGATTATGATTGATAGTGTGTTATGCAAAGTGGGTGACTCACTAAAAAAAAAAAATACTGAAGTCGAACTGACCACCGAAAGTAGAATACAAATAAAAAAGGCGCGAATACTGCAAATCGCTTTGCTTTTAAACAACAAATTAAACTACAAATTCTCACAAATTTATTATATATTAAATCCGAAGCCATTGGCATTGCCAATATACTAGTATTACAATACTTCCAGTATTTATCATGTACAAAGAAGTCAAGTAGCCTAATGGTGTATTTAGTCGATGCTCAGGTCAACAATAAGTATTAAACATAGGGAAATAATAAAGCTTCCGAAAAACCAATTAACTTCCAGCGATCTGTGGTTGACTTTATTACTAACTAAGCTGTGTTAAAATGAATTACCGAAAAATTAATACAAAATTAACCGACAAAAATGTTGTATTTAACGAACAAACATGAACTTATTCAAATTATAATTCTACGAAAAATAATCTATACTTTCAAATAAAATAAACTAAATTTCCAAAAAAAAAACACTAATCTTCCGAAAAATTACTAAGTTGCCGAAAACATATAATATGTTCCCGAAAATCCTAACCCTAAACGGTCGACGTCAGGGGCATCCCGAGGTTCGGTTGGTTAGGTTCCTTTAAACCCTTTAGACAGAAATAGGAGCCCCGCAGAGCAGGTCTCCGTCGACCTGCTTATTAACCCTAACCCTAGCTGGCCGACGTCAGGGGCACCCCGAGGTTTGGTATGTTAGGTGTAAGGTTGATTCTAAATTTATAATAGGTAAGTTACAATAAAAATGACTACCTGTAGATTTTTACGTCAGCAAATATTGTATTAATTTTTCGGAATTTTCAGTATTTTATTCGGTCGTTTCTTTATTTGTATTCGCATATAAAATGTCGGAAAGTTAGTATTTAAAGCAGTAAATTTTATATTTTGAGTACGCTCATATTTTAATTGTTTTTCGGAGCTTTTATTGCTACCCTTAAACATAATATTCCAATTGATACATACACCAAATTACTGGCATTTTTAAAAAGGAAATCGGATGGACATCGTGCTAAGAAATCAAAAGTTTTCTCAGCTCAAAATGTGGAAACGATTCTAAATGAAGCCCCTGACCGCAGCTTTCTTGCCACAAAAGTAAGTAACTACCTAATGTTTGAAATTTAAGTACCTAATTAAAATAGCTACGTATTTACTTATACTTATTAGCAACCCGCTCATGCATCGATCGCTTGTCTGAGTGATCTACTAAAGCGTTGCTTAATGTTTCGACAATCCAAAAAGTCGAGATAGTTGCGCTATATCCAAGTTAAATATTATTGTAATCCTTCGTTAGGTTTATGTTTCTATTCTTACAATTTTATGTGTCAATTAAATTTAAGAAATTGTATAACTTGAAATACATAAGAATTAATATATATATTAAAGTACATAACTCACCTTCCTACATAATAACCTACCTGTCCAAATATTTTTGTTACAGGTGGCCTTGATTTTTCGAGTAAATGGCGGTTGTCGTGAAAATGAACTCTTAAATATTAAAATCGAAAATACCGAAAAATATTCAGATTTGTTGCTGGAAAATTTGCCAGACACAAAATCAAAGAAGGAACGGTCATTCGTAGTCCGTGGAGAATACGTTACAAGAATTGTCAAAAAGTACCAAGCTCTAAGCCCTTCTAATATAAACACTAACAGATTTTTCGTAGCTTATAATAATGGCAAGTGCACTAGACAAGTCGGAAAGAAATTTCGAAATACATGAGATCCACAAATGCCGACCTCTACACGGGCCATTGTTTCAGGAGAACATCGGCTACTCTATTGGCGGATTTAGAAACAGACACGACCCAGATTACAAGACATGGTGGATGGAAATCTGATGTGGTAGCGGAGGGCTACATTGAAAATTCTATATAGAATAAGTATAAAAGAAGCTGCCGCATTGGTGAAAATATCAAACTAAAAACACCATCGATAATTACTGATCCCTGGACACCTTTGGCACCCCAACCATCCACATCAATACACTATTCATCTAGACCGCTGCCTCAAGCACCACTCTCACAAATTTCATGATTCAAATTGATCATCAGCAGTCCCAAGTTCCTGAAACTTTACTCAACAGCAATACGTAAATAAACTCTACCTCCACCTCAATAAATGTACCGAATAAAAACGTAACTATGTCTTTCCACAACTGGTTTAATGTATTATACGTTACTTTTAACTTTTAATTATTTTAAATAGGTCTAATAACTGCAATTATTGTAATTTTAATAAATACTTATTTATTTATTTATTAATAGGCTAGTTTACAATTGTTTACAAATTTTATGACATTTAAAAGTACACGATATACATTTATAAGTGCAACAATTACTTACAAGCTAACACCACATGCACTATATACTTAGATTTTACATTTTTCCTACTGCAGTTACTTCGTTTCTAGTACGTGCTTTTTATTGTCTCGTATATGGTGTGAAAAGTAGAGAATTCAAATTCAAATTCAAAAGTAGTGCCTTCCTCTTGGGCGAACTTGAATCCCTCTCTGTACTCAAGATTCTTGCAACTCATAATTCCTTCGCTCCGCTCCAGAGTTTACACTAGAATCCTTTGTTACGCTCGGGATTTAATAAGCGCGGCGCCGCGACTTATGACACAGCTTCATCCTCTTGATGCATAATCTACTATTATGAGGCCTATTTATTTGAAAATGCTCTGAAGGATTGCCATAAAAGAACAACAGCGATTTAATTGGTGAAAACCTTACAAAAGATGTCCTGGTGGTAAACTAGACAATATTTGTATAAGTTATCAGCAGATATAACGGTATAAGCTGTGCCTGACACACATAAAACAAAATATGACCACCCGCACGCAGGACACTTTCTTTGGGTGGTTTAATAAGAGGGTAAAAACACAAATTCAAATTATGGATATGTACAGCAATTTATTACACAATACAGTTGACTAAAACAACTCCACGTTGTACTGAACACATTTAGTAATGGTATCCGGTTTGTTCATCGAAAGCTTGCTGAGGAGCTTGCTGGTAGGAGCCAGTGTTGGGAGCCAGGTACTGACGGCTGGTTGCCGTGGACTGCTGGGGGTACTGCTGGTAGCTGGGGGCACCGAAAGTGCTGCCAGCCTGAGGAGATCCGAACTTGGAGCTGGGGGAAGCATACTGCTGGGCGGGGGCAGCGTACTGCTGGATGGGGGCAGCGTAACGCTGGGCGGGGGCAGCGTACTGCTGGGCGGGGGCACCGTACTGCTGAGCAGGGGCAGCCTGGTGACCGCTGTACTGCTGGCTGCGGAAGTTTTGCTGGCCACCGAAACCTGAGGTAATGAAAAGTTTTTGTTAGTTTTTAATACTTAGGAGTTTTCCTTCTGCATTTGAGATTTACTAAAATCTAAAAATATTACTAAGATCGTCTCATTAATCTTTGCAGATGAATACAATTAACAATTTCAGTCTCAATTAATTAATTAACTATAACAGAGCGTTTACATTTTTATTACTAATAAGTCTAAAGCTATGGCTATGCCATAACACGGTAATATTATTTGATCTAAAGATAATTATGTGTCTTAAATTTTAAAATATAAAGATCACCAAATAAATAATAACAATAAAAAGTTATTAGGAATAATTTAGTTGTAACTTAACAAACGACACTTAGATAGCCGCAAATTGACTTTGTAAATGCGAATAATCAATGTCATAATCACTTTGTAAAACACTTCAATAAAATAAACTTTCTCACCTTGACGGGATCCAGCGAACTGAGACGCACCGTTGGAAGCAGAAGGTCCGTGGTTAGGAGGCAGGTACTGATTGGAGGTGGCTCCAGCAAAGTTACCGCCAGCGTTGTGACTATGAGGACCAGCTCCAGCTGCGCCGGAGGATCCAGAGTTAGCCCCGAAGGATCCTTGGGAGCTGTGCGAACCGAAGCCACCGTTAGAACCGTGGGGAGGAAGGTATGAGCGTTCCAGGTGTTCCAGACGACCTGCGGCAGCCACGGCGACGAGGGCGGCGATCACAAACTGCAGAAACAAAATATAGTCGTAAATACACGTTGCCTTTGAAATAATTGAAAGATGAAGAGGGTTAACAACAAACGCTTCTTAAACACTGTCAAAATGAAATTCAATATCTCAACTATAACACAAAAAACATAAATCAATTAATTACCAGTTTCATTTTGTGTAGTAGTTGTCGGAACACTCAAAACCTAATGCGGATGAAGCTCAAGTTGAACTGTGATGCTGCGAGTCGACTGAACTATTATATACCATCTGCTGCCGATCCTGAACACACGCGTCTGACGTCATTTTATAGCTAAGATAATAAACCAGAGCTATCATACCTCATGTAATTAGTTTGAGGCTTTTTAAGCTACCGAACGTGATTGACCTCGTGTGTCAAATTTCTCTGTAGTTTTCAAGGATTTCATTAAGTTTGTATGTTTGGAGGTGGTAGTCGTGACCCTTAATTAGATGGTAAGCCTATATATACAGTGGCATCAGCTGTTGTAGTGATTCAAGAAGTATATCTGAACCAAGAATATAGTATTATAAACCTGCGTAAGCTCCACTCACTTGGACTGTGATTAATTTATGTTAATTTAGTCTAGTCAATGATTAAAGAATTTTATGGGTTGCATGAAAATTATTTGTACTTATTTTTTAGCAGGATGGAGAAGATTAGGTCTTCAAGTATTGGATTTAATAGGAAAACAGTTAAGTGACATTACCTGTTCAAGATAAATATTTACATGTTTCGTAGTAACAACGGTTTACTATTCTCTGCCATCTGGGTTAACACACCAATTAAGATCAGAAGATATCTCAGATTAATGGTGTTTCGAATCTTATTTAGATAACCAATGATCTGTAACTACCAACGTGCAACGGTTACTCTATAGGATAATTTAGACAGGTTGATTGACCTGTGATTAAAAACTTACTAACGATTATCCTATTCATTGATAACTATCAAAGTGTGCACAGTTTTGATCTAAACAAAGGCCATGAGAGCTATTACGATTGTGCAATCTTTGTATGCTATTAAAAAAAATTTTTTTTACAAAACATATAGTTTCAAATTACAATGTGTGTTATATAAATTAAACGTGACTAACATTGATTCTGTTACATGATTTAATAATTCAAGTTTAACTATCAAACCATTTTTTTACCATTGTTGAAATACGTCGCATTGATTTAGAATTTCTTCTGTTGATAACATTGTTGGACCTATTTATCTTCCTCGGCGAACTCCAGCTTTTATTTTATTTTAAAAGCACTTTGTTCTTGCTTTTCTTTCAGAAAGCACTATTAAACCTATTGTGTTATGATGGAACCTCAAAAACTCGTTGTAATGATTCACAGGCATACAACTCGTATTTTTTTAAAAATTCACATGTCTGACGAAGTCAAATGCCTGCGATTGAATGACATTCCAGCCAAAAGACCACCAAGAAAGTCGCTACATTGACCGGTTCTCAGCTTCTCGCATGCACCGATTTCCCATGAGTTGGGTTGTTGAAAAAAAAACCATGATCAGAAGAAGCAATACGATAACACACTTAAGAAGACAAAAAGTAAGGGCTGTACCGTAATTTATTCATAAAATTATTTATTAGATACACCTTACAACGGTGTGTAGTGATAAGTAGTCATTATGTTGTGCGTACTTGGATGTATAATGTTTGATATCTTTTGATCTTAGAGCACCTTAAAAGAGCCATCGCTAATCGATTCTCATTCATCACAGTAATTATTATTTAGAGACGGTTCGTATCAAATTAAAGTTATTCGTTTTTATTGTTAGTTTTTTTTTATAAATAAACACCTGGCTTTTAATCGTTCGCCAACTTTTTTAAAGTTTTTTGTTTTAATTTGTATTCTTTATCAGTTTTGGCATTCTTTTTTTTCATTTAATTGATGTTGTAATGTATTTTTTATCATTATTTTGATAGTACGCAAAATACGTGCTTTGACGTGGAGTTACGTAAGTATACCAGCCCGTATTACCCATTATTATTTTGACCATTGACGTGGATTTATAATCAATGGTACGACGAGACTTTTCTACGAGTATCTTCAGATTTAAACAATAATTTCTGATTTCTTAAACTGAAATCATTGTTTTAATTATGTATAAGTATGTACCTACATAAGATATACATAATTTTCTCGAAACTATTAGAATGGTATTACGTAATGATTGAGGGCACATATGCACTGTGACATTACAACCAGATTAATGATCTAATTAGTAATAAACCAGTCGTTCTGCTTTGTTTCAATTAATCAAAGTTACATCTTTGCAATACTTCTCCCTTCAGAGGGAGGTCAGTGGTTATAATATAATTAACATCACGTACTTATGTGGAACACAAAGTGACCTTGTTGTACGTGGTTGTAAATAACCACAGTATAATAAAGTGACAGTATTACGTCTTCATACAAATCGGCCGAAACGACGCCCTTCGAAATCCTGGTGTACACCAGTACTCAACAGGTTCGAGTGCGCCGCAGTCACGTGCGGATGCACACGGTGCGAGACGCTCCTGCACATTTATTTACGTGAAATATGGCGCGAAGTTATCGACTGCATTGTTCAATGTATTGATGTTTGAATTCATCGATACTGAAATCAGTACTACATATTTTTTAAATTACCTGCTTCGTCGGCAAGGTAAGCCTATAAATATTATATTATTTTATTTTTTATATATTTCTATGTTATGTGGTTATTTGTAAATAATTTATTGAACCGTAGCGACCATAACTTCCTTGACAGGTACCTCGTAGGTAAGTATCTTTTTTTATCCATGCAATCCATGCCCGAGTAAAGGAACAAAATATACCTATATTACACTAGTTTATATATTATACTAGTTATTAAGCTATTTTGTTGATACTATCACTATGGACACATGTCTGAAATAAAGAAATGAATTTGAATTAGGTTTTGATTGCGGTTTCGCCCACTTGAAATTCGGTCTGTCACAGAAAGTCTTTATCGTGCCTCCAGCAAACAATAACACGTTCGTGAAAACTTCCACCAAATTATTTGGTGTAAAATGCAATTTTTATCTACATAAAATATTCCATAGGGATTTAACATTACCTACTTAAATTACCCTAGACGACTTTTTTTTGGTCTAGAACTTTTTCATATTTTATCAATGTGTAAATTACCCTAATCATATGTTAGATATAATGGTATCGCGGACTTTTTATAGGTATTTTATGTAGCATTTCTATAGGAATATTTTATTTTTGAACAGGAATAAATGGATAATATCTATTTTTATTTCAGACTATCCGAATGACTTCGGCTGATGTGCCGAGATGATTTAGTAAACAAAACTAACACGGTGTTCAATTCAAATATCGGATTTGTGAAAAACATTTGAAAGTACAGGTCATACTACATACAAAAAATGGCAAGGTGTTAAAAAAAAAAACTCCACTTTACAGACACTTTAACCAGCCATATCTAATCAAAACCACTTATACATCAAATGAAAGTTTATGTCATAAGCATCAATTTCATATCTCTCAGAAGGCTATGAAATACTGGGGTAATGAGATATCAGACCTGCAAATAAATGTATTCATTTGTGACGCTAATGATCTCGGATCATACATCTCAAATACTGAATGTGCCTATAAAAAAAACTTGCAAATTACAATTTTGAAATTGTAAAAAGAAAGATTATTCTAAAGATAATTTGATTAAATTTAAAAATCTCCTAGGCTGTTTATCTTTCGTAGAAGTTTTTAATGCTAAAGATGCAAACGTGTCTTTTGAAGCCTTCATGGAAGACTTTTTATTATTATATAAATTATGCTTTCCAGAAAAGATAATAACTGTCAAATTAAATAGGAAAACTAAGTGGATATCTCGAGGGATCTTTATCCCTAAAGTTTTAAAGTAACTCTCTTTGTTGCTGGCTGCATATCTTTATATGCAGCCAGAAACAAAGACAGTTACTTTGGAAATATCTATTTGACCCTAGCTCAACAAATAAGAACAATCTAAGGAAATACTTTACTCCCTATAAAAAAATTATAAAATTGACTCAGAGAGCCCAAAACAATTATTTCATAAGCTCTTCTCAGAATAAATCTAAAGCGGCAAGTTATTAATTAATCTAATCTAATCTATTAATTAATTAAACTAACAGGAATAAAAGACATAATAATGATTTCAAACTCGAGACTTCTCGTGGTCCCATAAGCACTAACAAAGAAGTTGTTCAAGAATTTGTAAATTTCTTTACCAGTATCCCACTTAAAACTACTGAAACCTTAAACTCCCCCCCCCCGCACCTCGCGTCCCTCGCGTTCTATTGACATATTAAAAGCAAACGTTTCATCCTGCCCGACTGAATTTAAATTCAAGCATATAAACCCCATAATAGTATTAAAAGCTTTCAAGCAAATCAAGATTAAACTAACCGAAGATATATGGGGAATGTCTATCAAAGTGTGTTCCTCCATTATTGAGACTATAGCGCCGTACTTGGCCTTAATATTTAATTTGTGTGTGGATCAAGGAGTCTTCCCAGATCTAATGAAATACAGTAAGGTAATACCACTTTTCAAATCAGGGGATAGTAAAGACACCAATAATTATAGACCCGTACTCGTGTTGCCGGTTTTCAGCAAGGTGTTTGAAAAGGTAATGCTGAATCAAATGCTCAATCATTTTAACACCAATAAATGCGTTATGTTACCAATAAAATCTTACATGATCAACAGTATGGTTTCACCAAGGGACGTTGAACGACTGACGCCGGTGTCACCTTATTAAAACACATATTTACGACGTGGGAAGAGGCCCAAGACGCTGTAGGAATCTTTTGTGACCTCTCCAAGGCATTTGATTGCGTCGAGCACGAAACCCTAATCTTGAAACTTGAGCATTACGGACTTGGAAAACTTGCTCTCAGTTTAGTAGAATCGTATTAAAATGATAGACAATAGCAAGTTCAAATAAATGGTGTCAATTCACTCGGGTTAAAAGTAAAAATGGGTGTACCACAAGGCTCGATATTGGGTCCTTTCCTCTTTTTAGTATAATTATATTAATGATCTACCCCATTTGTTAAAAACCCTACCACAAATGGTGTTATTTGCTGACGATACTTCTTTAATTTTTTAAATTAATAGACGTGCATCAAATCTTGACGACGTAAATAACGCCCTACTGCAGATCCAAAATTGGTTCACTGCTAATAATTTAGTATTAAATGGGAATAAAACTAAGTGTATTAGATTTTCCTTACCAAATGTCAAAAGTACAAATTGTGAGATAGTATTAAATCAAGAGAAACTAGAATTCGTCGATAAAACTGTTTTCCTGGGCATCACGCTTGACTCAAGGCTTCAATGGGGTCCTCATTTAACATCCCTTGCAGGACGGCTAAATTCAGCAGCATATGCTGTGAGAAAAATCCGTCAATTTACTGATGTAGGTACCGCGAGGCTAGTCTATTTTAGTTACTTTCATAGTATTATTTCGTACGGTATTTTACTATGGGGACGGGCTGCAGACGTCGAGTCTATTTTTATTCTGCCGAAAAGAGCCATCCGAGCCATATATGGCCTCCGCAGGCGCGACTCTCTAAGGGAACGGTTTAAAGATATTAACATCATGACGGTACCTTCTCAATATATCTATGAAAACATCATGTACGTAAGGAAAAATCTACATCTTTTTAGTAAAAGAGGTGAAAGACACAATTATATCACTAGAAATAGGGATCAATTAGTTCAACCAGGTTTCAGGCTGGCTAAAGTAGACTCATCTTTCATGGGGTACTGTTTAAAATGTTACAATAAAATACCTCCCCATATTCTTCAACTGAATGAAACTAAATTCAAATCTTGTATGAAACGCACACTATGCAGCCAAGCATATTATAAGTTGGGGGATTACATCGCTGATAAAAATGCTCGGCTCAACGCTGGTCCTGCTCCACAAGGGCGCATAAAATAATTGATTAGCATTTGAAACTACTGTTGGAGCTGCTGAAGATTTTAAAAACTTATCTTTGCATTGTATAAATTCAATGTTTTAGTATTGTATAATTGCATAGCACATGTGTGAGTACTATGTACCTACTATAAAGCTATCATTTAATAGGTTTTTCTTTCATTGACTTGAATGTGCCCTGGCGGCTGAGAGTATGTCATGCTCACTCTAATGTCTCGCTGGTGGTGGCGTGTGTGCTGGATCATTAAGTTCCCTTCAAAATTGTTGAGCTGAATGGTGCTGATCCATACGTCATGTTCGTGAACAGGCGCCGTCAGTGGGGACTGGTCATTTCTTAGCTGCCACGACTTATTTTAATTTAATTTAATATTTGAATTGCTTTTGTCTTTTTATTACGGACGCTTTTAACGTTCTGCATCGTTCTCACATGCATAATTTCAACATGAACGATGTAATCAATATTTTGTAACCATTTTTGATTTAAAAGAGTGTCCATGGAGTTTCTTGCCCGTTCTTCTCCATAGGTACCTACTACGCTTTGGAATGGGTAACTAGCTTCATCTTTCTGACTGACCGACCCCTTGACAATTCAAAAGTGCCTGTAATTGGTTTATTTGAAATAAATGCTTTGAGTTTGAGTTTGAATCTGAAACGTGCTTACCACATGAACAAATTATGATTATAAACAGAGACGATTTGACTTTTACACGCCTCATTGACATCGCTAATAAATTTAATAATTACTATATTGACACAATTGAAAATAATATAAATTTTGATAAGACTAATGGTAATTTTTTTAATAATCTTTCGTCACAATCTTTATTTATGTCACCGGATTCGTATAATGACGTTATAAAAAATATCTCTCACCTTAAAAATACGAATACTGTTGGTTGTGATGGCGTTTGTACTAAGGTCCTAAAGAATGTAAAGGAAGATATAGCACAGCCATTAGCACACATTATAAATCTTTGTGTTGCTGATAGCATATTTCCCAACAGACTAAAAAAGTTATTATTAAACCTTTATTTAAAAAAGACTACAAAACAGTTATGACAAACTACGTGTACATACCCATTGCAAAAATTTCCGCCCTTTCCAAAAATTTGAGAAAGTTATATACAACTCCATATACACGTATTTTGAAAAAAATAACTTGTTTTGCAACGAACAGAAAGATTTTCGCAGAAACATAAATATGAACTTGGCACCGTTTGATTTAATTAATAACATTATGACATCAGTTGATAAAAATAATGCAATTTGTACTATATTTACTGACATGACGAAAGCTTTGACTATGTTGACTATGAGATATTGCTACAAAATTTATATGGCTACGGTATAAGGGGAAATATCCTAAAATTGATAGAATCATATTTAACTGATAGAGTTCACTGCACCGAAGTATCTCGATTATGTCCCAAAACCAAATCAGGAACCGTATATTTCTCAAAAGAAAGATACTTAAAATATGGCGTGCCCCAAGGCGCCGTGTTGGGACCACCCCTTTTTTTGATTTACATCAACGATCTCCCAAAAATAATTCAGCATAAGATGATTCTTTTTGCTGACGACAGCACAACCATAATAGAATGCAATGACATAATTACTTAAGAAAATGATATTGATGAAACTCTAACTAGAATAATAAACTGGCTTAATGATAATAATATGAAAATTAATTTAAGTAAAACCAATATCATGCAATACCATCAACGTCGTGAAAATGATAATATTAATATCACATAAAAAGACTATAAAATACAGGAAGTTGATAATGATAAGATTTTAGAAATCACTATAGATAATAAATTGACTTGGAATACTCATACTGAAATAATATGTAAACAATTAAGTAAATCTGCGTATGCACTATTATAACTTTCAAAAAAGGTTAATATTGAGACATTGATAACAGCTTACCATGGACTTGTAGCTTCTGTTTTATGGTACGGTATTATTTTCTAGGGGCAATCGGCTAATTGGGAGGTTGTATTTAGGATGTAGAAAAGCTGTGTGAGGTCTATAAGCGGTTTAAAAACGACAGATAACTGTATTCCACATTTAAAAAAACTAAAAATATTTACACTGCCATAAATGTACATAATGGAAACTTCATTATTTGTGAAAAAAACCCGCATTTATTTGTCAGCTTATCTGAAGTCAGAAGAAATCCATTGCGTACTCAATATTTTAATAAACATTGTAATGTTAAATGTAAAACATCCTTAATGCGTAAAGGTTTCTTCGGCAACGCTCCAAAAAATTAAAATAAAATACCGAATGCCATTAAAAATATGCCATTAATAAAATTCAAAAAGGCACTTATTAAGTTGCTTAGTGACAAGTGTTACTACACATTCGATGAATTTTTGAATGATGGCTCAATATAAACAAAATAAAATTACTTATTATTATAATGCGTCAATATAAATTGTGTGAATTTTTTGTTGTCTTTTTTTTTTGCTATATGACAAAAACTTACATGATGGTTTGGAATTATTAATATTGACATTTAATATTTTTTGACATTCTTAATTATTTTGACTTACTTAGATATTTTTAAAGTGTTAAATAATATTATGTAATTTTGCAATTTATTTTGCTAATTAAATACCATAATTATGCATGATTTTCAAATATATTTTTAGAAACATTAATTTGTGATCTTGAGCTAGATGCACACCATATTTGTACGCCTCCTGGTATAACATAGCGCTCTTTCATCAAATATAAAATCTGTATTTCTTTACCTGTGTTAACAAATAAAAGTGATTTGATTTGATTTAATGTTCACTGCATTTCTCAATATTACTAGTTATTGAATCATAACAATATACTTGCTTTTCAAGATAAAATGTTTTATTATAGTAATTGCCGCTTATGTGCAATAAGTTGACATGCAATAAAACTCTATTGGTCATAAGGCCAGGCTTCATGAAAAAATGCCTATCATTCTTTGCCGGAATTATAAAGTACAGTTACAAGAAACACTGTCAGTAGGAAACCAAAGTGCGTGTTTATCTACCGAGCGGCCGTAGGTAATTATTTCAAACATACTGCCGAGACGTAATACTGCTTACTTTAATATACTGTGACATAACAAGGACGTATCTATACAAATAAATAAAATTGCAGTTTCTGTTAGTAATGTCAAAATAACAGTTTTTTTACTAAATACATATGAAAGTATAAACGGTACTTATAACATATTTTTTTTGTTTCTGTCTTTCAGTTTATTCCAGCTAATCTCCGAAATGGCTGGACCGATTTTGACAGGACTATCACTGGCAAATAGCTGATGTTATAAAAAGTGACATAGGCTACTTTTTGTCTCGGTATCACATTCCCGCGTTATAATTTCTGACACCCACGCGGGCGAAACCGCGGGCAGCAGCTAGTTAATTAATTAAAATGCTCATTATTTTTAACCTTTCACACTTACCTGCAGAGAAATTGTCTTGTTAGAAAAATCTTTTTATCTTTTTGTCTTTTTTTTTTTGTTTCTGAGACAATTTTTTTTTATTCGTTTTCTGTGGGTTTCTGGCCCGTTGTTCTTAATAAAAATCAATCAGGAACTGGCTACTGCAAACTTATACCACCAAAACACCATGCGGATCTAGTGCGTGCTGGTGCCGGGTGACTCGTTCATTCACATACAGACAATGCACAGCCTATACTCATGAGTCTAGAAGCAGAAATTATTCCCATGAGAGCTTTATACAACGACAGTGCGCACTAAGGACAGTTTTTTTTTGAAATTCCGTCCTCTAATGGGGTTAAATAGGGAATTAAATTTTGTATGGAAGTTAATAACTTTTTGCCGGTGGGAAAACCCATCGGGCGCACGGCTAGAATTTAATAATTTTGTGACAAACTGAAACAGTACTATACAATTTTATTCTAAAATAATATGAAATAATCCGAGCACATTCGAAAATCAAGTTTTTTAACACATTAAGACTAATGTGATATAAAACTTGATTTTCGAATGTGCTCGGATTATTTCATATTATTTGTGATTTAAAATAATGTCCTAATCGTGGAAGTCATATAACATTCCTTAAAACTTGCCGTGTCATATATTGGTATGAAAGAAAATCTTTAGCATTTGCTTTAAAACGGACGATAAATACCAAATGATTGGAATCGTGATAACAATATAAGTATCGTTAATTATTATTTCTTTAATTTTAAACAGAGCAGGTTTAAACTATTAAGATGTGGTATGGTTTATGGATATTGAATTTATGATTGATGTAGTCTTCAGAAGAATAATTGCATCTAAATAGTTAGCAAATAAATTCATTCGATGCAATATTACACATTTGCAAGAACTTTCATCATTATTAGAAGTGCAATGTTAATTTTATTAGGATTTATATCGTGAATACCAATGTAATAAACTTCTATGTATGTCATAGGGTCCTAAAATCTTCAATAAGTATATAATAAATTAAAAATAAGATGCGCTAAAGTGAAAGTATATATACCATATTTTGGTCCATGTCCTTCAAAAAGATCAAGATCACAATACAGTTCGTTTTCAGACCGAAATAGAAAGTACTCAAGTTTTTGATATTGTTTTGTCAAGTACAACTTAATAATTAAGCATTCAAGGCTCCCTATACGCGGTGTCATCCAAGATTATCGTTTTTTAAATAAAATAATCGATTTTTGTCCACATATAAAAGAGGATGGAGATCTAGAAAACGATACAGTTCAAGTTTTGTAGTGAAAAGCTGAGGACAAATATACCAACAATGAATCTGGTAAGTACAAACCTAGAAACAAACAACGGATTTAATTTTAAATACCTAAGATTGGATTTGCAAAGGTGTTTTAAATAGTTTAGTTAAGTTTGTATACGAAAATACAATCCCATTTTTGCATTCTAGGTAAGGACCTAGAATGCAAAAATGGGATTGTATTTTCGTATGGGATTTTTCTATGTTAGGATCCTAAGGATCCTATGGAGGGTCCTTATGATCCTAACATAGAAAAATCAACTGTTTGAAGAAGTGGACTCTTTAATTGTCTTTATGTCCGCTGGCTTCTTTGGCTATCCTCTGCTAGGTTGCAATTAATCTTGACATTTTTTTTATTGTTTTTATTTTATTTAATATTTTCTCTAATTACCTCTATAACTTGTTCCAGTTAATCATTAGCGCAGTCTTTGCCATAAGCGCAGCCCAAATCCCGTCTAGGAACTACATCCCCCAATACCAAGGGGGTCAAGGGGGGCAAGGTAGCTACCAGTCCTACCAGGGCTCCCAGTCCGCTTTTGGAGGAGGCGGAGATGGAAACAGACGTCCCCAACAGGATGCTGAGAAGAATGCTGCTACTTTGAAACAGGACCAGGGTGCTAGTGAAGATGGAAGTAAGTAGCTTGAGGGTGTTATTTTTCTTAATGCAGAACAATAGGGACTGGCTATGTTACATTCATTCATGGTCAGTAGTGACTTAATTATTTAAAGTGTCTAGTCCCACATCATAGATCATTGCTCCCTTCATTTGTTTGATACTCTTTTATGCTTACACCTACAATATATTTGCGCAATATGATTAAATCAGCCCTTGCATTCAAACGATCCATTATTTTCATGCAATAACATTTACGGCCCATAAGTTTAAATATTTTCGCGTGAGCAAGACCTGCACAATATTTATCTTAAACGATGCAATTAAAATTAACTCGCTCAAACTGTTCTTCAATCATTGCGCAATCATCAATATTACCCCAAAATGATCTAAACATTGCGAAATTCGTGATATTGTGCAATGTAATTAATCTTGTAGGCCCACGTTAGACAGAAATTTTTCTTCATTTTGATCTACAATGCTTTTATCACCAAAGACCTAATATAACTTAAAACATTTCGTATAATATTGCCAGCATCTAATTAATATTGACGTTGTTTATTATTTAAAACCAACTAAAGATTTGTAAGGTAACAAAGATTTTGAGCTGAACAGAGCGTTGTATTTCTCGAAACAATAATGAAAGTGCCCTTGTTGTGAATTGGTAATGTCAAGGTTAATAATAACTTTGTGCCCATCGCGTACGTGCTCTAAATTCGCCCATTCACATCTTTTGCATGTAGGTGTTGTTATATCGTGATTGTTACAACTTTTTGTATCACTACTACTAAGTGTTTTATTTCGTTTTAAATATAGCCATTTCATTCAATTCTAAAAAGTATTTATTTTAACCAATTATTGTCAACATCAGGCACATCCCATAATATCCGCGATATATATATATATATATATCTAGTACCGCGAAAGGATTGTCCTAAATTATCCCATTCCTCTCGATCCGGCGCTTAAGTTAAGCCTATCCAAAAAAATAAATAAATGATCAGCACCATGAACCGGATATTGGTTTCATCATAGCTTTTAATCTAGTTATCATTGTTTCAAACCGCTAATATGAGTAAGTTAGTTGACATTGTTTGCGCTAAGGCTAACTGTCTTAGTCAAACTCAAACTCAAAGCATATATTTTCAAATAAACCAATTACAGGCATTTTTGAATTGTCAAGGGGTCTGTCTGTGTTGAAAGATGAAGCTAGTTGACCATTCCAAACCGTAGTAGGTACCTATGGGGAAGAACAGGCAAGAAACAACATGGAGTCTCCACGGAAATATATCTGAATCCTGCTTTCAGCCACTTGTTGTATCTACTGACTATTTTGTTGACTGCCTCATTGGTCTAGTGGTCGCAAACGCTACTGCTGAGCATAAGTTCCTGGGTTCAATTTCCTGGTCGGGCAAAGTGTTTTTGGGTTTTCTATCTGGAATATACATGGTGGTAGAGACATCGACGTGCAAACTATAACCATGAATTCAGCAAAAGATTCTAGACCGTAGAAATTTTTCGTCGGTTATCAAAATAAATATCAGCTGTTTCATAAATAAGTGCAATATCTACGCGGTCAAAATGTATGGAACAGCTATATTTTTTTAAAATAACCATTGAAATATTTCAACGCACTAGGGGTTCAGAATAATGTACTGAATCCGTGGTAACAGGTTGCACGTCGATGTCCCTGCCACCTTATATAGGTACACCTCTGTCCAACTGATCGGGGAACAAGGCGTGATGTAATGTTAGGTGGTATCTATATGTTATCTTATAATAACCAAACCACTTCCAGGTTACCACTTTGGCTATGAAACTTCAAACGGCATCCGAGCTGAAGAAGCCGGCAACCCAGCGCAGGCCCAGGGTGGATTCTCCTACAAAGGCGACGATGGCATCACATACACGATCACCTATACTTCCGGAGAAGATGGCTTCAGGGCTCAGGGCGAACACCTGCCGGTTGCACCCCCCACTCCTGAAGCTATCCTGGAAGCGCTGAAGAAGAATGAGCAGGATGAGGCTGCTGGTATCTTTGATGATGGTAAGCAAAATAATTGAAAAATAAAAAAAAAGAATCCAGACCAAATTTAACCACCAAAAAATAATCATTTCAATTATCACCTGGGTACTCCAAGGTGTGATAGTCTCATGAAAACAGTGCCGGAAATACATATTGTATTGACACAGTAAAGTCACACCGTCATTGCGACCGCTATGTTGTGGCCACCGAGGAAATCCAAGATAACTTAAATGAGGCCAGGGATAGTAAAAACTGCTTGGTATCTCATTCATGACATTATAATTCTGTTTCCTATCTAAACGTTCTGCCTTCATCAGGTAAATACCACCCGGAACAGCACGGAGGTGGCCAAAACAGTGGCTTCGGATCTGCAAGTCACCAGGGAGGATTCAGCTCCAGCAGCGGTTATAAGTACTGATTTTATACTCCTCCGAAATAATATTTGTCAATTTTAGGACGTTACAAAAGTAGTTTGAAGTAAATGTTAGATAGATGTTGAGGCTTTATTAAAGTCTAGATGACTATGAAAGAGTATAGAGTGAGGAGGTCAGACTTGCAGTCCAAATATTGGCAAATGTTACCAATGTATTTTTTTTTACAAAACTGAAATATGACTGGATATTAGTTCTTAAGGTTAGAAATAAGTAGTTATCCAATGTAATTGTACATACAAAATAAGAATGATTTAATAAAGAAGATCACAGCTATAAACCACTGTAAATGAGTAAATTTTATTTTACAAATCCAAATCACAAGATACCAGCCAAAGATAATTTTGTACGTGCTCAAGCCAGCGTACGCGCATGGCTTACCAACGCCATCTATCTTGTAGACGACGAACTAACACAATTCATAGTCAGATAGTTTACTAAAACCCTACACATGAACTGATGCTACACGTATCATGAATCAACAAGTTTTATGCTTTCGTTAAATTTGTAAGTGCTAATACATGTTTTAAATCTGTTGTTTCCCAAAGAAATCCAAATTGCCAATCGTAAATTAGATATTTCATGATATTAATAAGACCTGTAGACAAAACATTATAATATAAGTACATGATATTTCGAAACTTTTTGTGGAACTGACATCAAATAACAAAAGTGTCTCTATAGACAAACATCACGATTTCACATCTAATTTCCACGCATTTTATTTGATAATTTAGTAATAACCAACTTAAATTTATAGTTTTCACCACACTTATAAGTTATCGGCCAATACGAGTAATTAAATATACAATCATAAAATTAGGTTATATTACATAAAACTGGACAGAATATGAAAGTAAACAAAATTAGATAGAATTAGATAAAATTAGACAAAATTGTATAGTTATTTTTAGGTATTAGGACAAGACGTATAAAAAAAGTGCAGGTTTTTTATTATATTTCTTTTATTTTAGTGCGTTTATCGATAATACGCTTTCAGCACTTACTATGTTCTTATTCTGAGGTAAAAGTCATCTTCCGCAGCATGTTGTGGGACTTATATCTAGGCGTTATTATTCCTTAGAATAACCTATAATATATATACACTATAATGTAATACATACTAATATAATACCACCACACAACCAGTCCACAACCCAGTTACTGGGTAATATGGTACCCCTTGGTAAGACTGGTTGTCAGATTATCGGGCATCTGACTACCTGTAACGACTGTCAAAGATCTACTAATGACAGCCGGGACGAACTGCTTGGCGTGCATTTCGAGACACGGAGGGGTCTCAGTATGTAAAGATGGTCACCCATTTACGGACCGACCGCGGCAAGCGTAACTTAAGAGGGCGCAGTAAGACAGGAAAAAATCAAGTTTCGCCCGGCGTATATCTAGGCATTTGAATTTGAATCTTGTGTGTAGTATGTATACGCAAAATAATCAGATGAAACCGCTCTATTCAATGTACCATGATGTATGATTACTGTGTATTATAAATATGTAATACATACTATAATGATAGATAAAAATATGCTTAGATCTTAATCTAAGTATATTTTTATCTATCAATTCGGCGATGTTCAAGGGGGAGCGCGGGTGAAATTTTGTTCTGTCTTCCTACGCACCTTTAAAATACTATGTCATACCTGCTTTGATGCGTGCACTAACAGGACAGGTTCACTCAAATCTGTGTGGTTCTTTCCTCAAAAAACCATTTCAGACACCAATTTACACGGTCCTCAAATGATCTCACCAAGATTATTTCCGGATTTTTAGATACGCAGTGACATTGATGAATTGTATATACAATGACATGAATATTTACTTTTTAAAGTATTATATTATCTTAATTATTGTGAATGTGAAGACTATGGGGTCATTTCTTTTTTTGTCTTTTTTCTCCGTTTATTTTTAATCATGGTCTGGCAGTTTGAGTAATTTATGCGGACTACCCAAATGAACTTTCTTTGATATTGTTCATCGAATCGTTGAGCTCCTTAAATTTTGGGTTGAGTTGCATGATTACTGACAAATGTGTGCACTGACTGGACAGGTCCACTCAATTTGTGTGGTTCTTTCCTAAAAGGGCCATTTCAGGCACCAATCTACATGGTCTTCACATGATCTGACCAAGATTATGTCTGGGCTCTATAAGAGACTGTGACCCCTGAGTTTTTTTTTCGGTCTTTCTTCTCAGAGTAGTCAAAAGTGTTTGTACAAACCTACTTAAAGAAATAAAATCATTTATTTTTGTTTTGAATTGAACAGATTTATTGCAATAGAAATGGCTGTCTGAAAGAAAGGGGGGTGCCTAAATACTTTTAGCGATGAGACCACTAGATAATGTTTGTGCATTTTCAATTAATCCTGTTTGCAAACTAGTTGTAAAATGGACACCAGCAGCATTAATCTTGACATGCTTTTCTGATTTCTAGACTTCAATTTTGTGTTTAGAGTACAATATAAGTCTGCGCACGTGTTTCACCTTCAAGAATATATCACTGCCAGCATTTTGAATCACTTTCGGACTGTTACTGTACTATAATTGATAAAGGAAACAATTATTTTAGTAAAACTAAGTCGGCAATTTGCTTGTGGGGCTGACTTTCCTATCAGACTTCCGTCTACATTGTCTGACCCTCGGTAACAGGCATACCGCAGCTAGGTCTAAAGTTCTCATCAAGGTGAATGAAATAAGCCCAAACACGATGTAGCTGCTATAAACTGCTGAGGAGCTCTCACGACTGTCTTCCGTCTCCATCATCAGATCAACTCATACATACATAAACTCACGCCTTCTTCCCATGGGAGTAGGCAGAACCTACAGAACGCCATCTGCTACGATCCTTACATACTCCAAGTCTTTATTATGTGGTTTTGTCATCAGAACTACATTATGTGTACCAAATTTCAAAAGTATCGGTTCTTAGATGAAAATTCAGTAAGTGAAAAATCCATCAACCCTCTTTTTTCTACTACTAGGGGCAGATTTTAGTTTTAAATTTTAGATGGTACCAACTTTGAGGTATATCCTTCCTAATAAAATAATAATCGTTAAAATCTGACGACTCTGTAAGGAGTTATAATAATATATAATAATAATAATAATATATAATAATAATAATAATATATAATAGTAATAATAATTTTATTATCAAGCTACTAAGGCCCATAGATAAAATACACAAATTAACATCTAATAACTTACAATAAACTAATACATATTTAAAATAAAACCAGGAGAATCTAAAACTATACACGTAATGTTGTCGGCGTCGTGTTTCGCTGCGTGGTGTCGCGTAACCGTCCTCGGAAACGTCGATATACGACACCCTTCGGCCAAAAGTCCTCCTTCATGCAGGTCTGCAGATGGTGGGTTGGAACTCGTACCACGAAGGATTTGAAGTTGATGTTATGGCGCGATTCCAACCTTTCGACCCTCAGAGTCCAGTTGGTCTTCACTTTCAAATACTGCGCCACTTCTTCAGTTGTAGTGGAGTGATGCAAACGTGAAATGTACAGCTGCGTCGTAGGCACAGCAGGACGCAGCAGCATGTTGGGTCCACTCGGTGCAGTACCGCACAGGTTACGAGAACAGGGCTTCTTCTTCTTCCTTTCTACTTTAGTGAAGCCGTCCTCATCAACTTGGCTCGCTCTTGGCACAGAGCTACGGACCGCAGTCAGGGCAGGTTGAACACCCTCTTTCCATATTTCCCCTCTTCTAGTTTGTCGCTTAGGCTGCGACGCATCAGATTTTCCGCTGGTGACGATAGCAGCATAGGCACGTTTTGGGGTCGACGTACCTACGCGTGACGTATCCGCAGCCGGAGTTGCGGCGCGGGCGACGACGGCGGCGAGCGGCGCTTGCTCAGCGTTATCGGCAGCTGGTGACGCACTTGTGTTCGTCGATTCAAAACTGCCGATGGTTGCATTTTGCGCCCCTCGACGCGTGTTCACCTTTGAGGCCTCTGGTGACCCAAATACCGAACCAACGTTGCGCAATAACGCTATTTCTGCACGTAGTTCGGTATTGGTTTTTTCTGAAACCTCCATTCTGGACTGCATCTTGGTCATCTCCGCTTTCAAGGTAGTGATGTCCTTTAGCAGCCGTGTAACGTCGACGTGATCGAAAGTGACGGGAGGCAGTTTACTTAGCTCCTTCGCCACGAAATCTGGCACGTCGTCCGGGTCAGTCTTCTTCAACATATCGAGGATATCCTGAAGACTCTTCTGGGTTCCGTCTCTGCGCCGAGAGGGCATCAGGTCCAGTTTTCCAAGAGACTGGAACAGTAACAGCTTTCCGCTGCTTATGTCGTCCTCCTTGAAGTTGGACCGGCATATCTGCAGGATGCTCACCTCGTCCATGTAGTCGATGGCATGGACTAGGAACGCCAGCAATTCATTCACTATAAGTTTTTTGGTACTCATTGTGATTTCGGGCAGCGGCTACGGCCGCGCAACACGCGAATAAAATTCGTGCCGTGCACAGTGGAAACACGTCCGTGTTCGAGCGCGCATCGCACTGCACGCGAAGTTAACGCGAAGTTATGCATGGTTACAGTTTTTAAATATATATACCTAGTCTTGCCATAAATATTGTCACAATATATTTATTACTTTTACAGTGTGTTAGTTTAAAACATAAATATAAAACAATTTAAAATATAAAAAGCTTATTCGAAGTGGTCTCCATTGGCTGCAATACAGTCCTTTAAACGTTGAGGCCAGTTATCAATAGAAGCACGCACTCTTTCCATGGGAATATTCTTCACTGCCAATCGTATGGATTGTTATAAGGACTCCAAATTATCATGGCGTTTAGAGCTAGCCATACTCTCTAAAACTGACCATGAATCATAATCCAGCGGATTAATATCGGGACTAGACGACGGCCAGTCTTCAGCTCTGATGAAGTCCGAAACGTTCACTTCCAACCAAGACTGCGTGGACCGAGCTTTATGACCCGGCGCCGAGTCTTGTTGGAAGGACCATATTTGGTTATTGAACATGGTGTTGTTAAGGGGCTTAACTACCTTCTCATGCATGGTATCTTGATACACTTGTGCCAATGTTTTGATACCTTTTTCACAAAAATATGGCTCAGTCACTCCTTCATAGCTAACACCCCACCAAACCATCACTGAAGTCGGATAATGCCCACGTTGCACTCTGTCGACTAATTGGGAAGCTTCCTTAGAGCTTTGAGCATAAATGCAGTCATTTTGTTTGTTAAAATGTTGCTCAATTGTAAAGACTTTCTCATCCGTAAACATTTTTTTTCTGTGACCTCCCTTTGCGTACCGGTTCATTAGTTGTTTCGATTTTACCACCCTATTCTTTTTTAAATTATCAGTTAAAAAATGACCAGTGCGTCTCTTATAGGCAGTGATCGGAGTAGGTAGATTGATTTTTAGTACTTATATCATAAATGCACACAGAAAGAATAACATGGATAAGCCATTTTTCCGGAAAGTAATTCCGGTATTTCCGGATTTAGTATTTCCGGCGGGCGTACGCATTGTTCTGATAACCGGTTATTGTACCACCCATGATCCTTTGTTCTGATTGGTCGTTGGGTTTTGTCAAATCGTGACAAAAAAAAATATAGGAAGAATAATAAAGAATAAAATTGCTCATTTTATTACAATTCCTACCTTTTTTTTGAGGATGGCAAATCATCAAATGACTCCTTCCACTCTGGCAGAATACAATTCCTACATAAGTTCCGGTTTTTTTTTAATAATCCACCAATTCCGGAGGAATGTCCATAGTAATATATACGTTTCGGATCAATGACCCCAGTTCAATCTACCTACTCCGATCACTGCTTATAGGCTGCAAGTCCTAGGTCATCTTTTAAAATACGCGACATGGTTCTGGGTGCTATCTTCATCTCCCGAAATAAAATCTTTTGCTTTCGGACAGGATTTCTTCGAATTCTTTCCCTTACTGCTTTGACCACCTTTTTCGTACGAACACTACGTGGACGGTCAGATCTTTTTCTGTCACAAACAGAGGAGGTCTCATTGTACCTATTAATAGCCCGGTACACAAACATTTGACTAATACCAAGCGTATGGAGAGTTTAAAAAATTGCATTTGACTCCATACCAACTTTGTGTAATGAAATCACAGCGGTTCGGTTCTCTTTATCACCCCACTCCATTTTAACATCGCAAAATATTGTACAATGTATTGGCGCCAAAATTAGAAAACTCAATGAACAATCGTATAAAAATGACAGATTCCAAATTCAAATGTAATATCTTTCTTATTTTTAACTGTAACAGTATTTATGGCCAGACTAAGTATATGTCCTACATAATTTTATAAATGTGAAAGTTTGTGAGGATGGATGGATGGATGGATGCTTGTTACTCTTTCATGCAAAAACTACTGAACGGATTTGGTTGAAATTTGGAACATAGATAGTTTATAACTGGATTAACATGTAGGATACTTTTATCCTGGTAGTACTTTCCCGTGGAATAATTACCGACCTCCACGCGGGTGAACCCGCGGGCAAAAGCTAGAGAGTATATAAGTGTCGATTTCAGAACCTCGTCCTTTTTGAAGTGATTCCAATATCCTTTATACATAATAATCAGTTTTATTTAATTTCATTGTGCGCTGGACGAAACTATATATTTCTTACTATCGTCACCTGTGTAAGCTATTTTAATGGACATATCTACTGCAAAGTTTAGGCATACTTACGCCATCTATGCCTCAAATAACCTCATCTATCACCTGCTTGTCACTCATGTCAGTCATCTAATTTCTTGCATCAGCCAGATCTTGTAACAGTAAGATATTTCTAACAACGCAGACCACATCCTCATGTCAAGGTCGTAACATCTATGCCAATGGCTGCAAAACTATCTCATTATAGTTAATGCTTGTTTTTATTGTTAGTTCATCTTCTTACTTTTATTACTTTTTAGGTTTTCACATAATTAGGTAGGTGTAAGGTAGTCGTATCTATGAGGATTTCCCCACAGAAAATATGATTGTCAGATTTCACCTATCTCTTCATGTTTATTTCTTTAAATCTTTTGTTTGTAAGTCATTGTTTCCTTTTAACACCTTTTTTTGGTTTTTCGCTATATTTCCTCATTAAGTTTGTATTCAATTAATCTGTGGCTGTCAATCTGACAAATAAAAAAATAAGTAGACAATCTTGTTATAAATGCTTTTAACCACGCGATGCGTGTTATACAGCGCTTGAAATCTGTTTTTAAGCGTTTATTATTTTGTGGTTTTTAGTTACTAGGAGTTGTAATAAAAATCAAAAGGTGTATTGTAGAAAAAAAGTATAAGTTTTTATTCATAGAATAAATAATTGCATCCCTCTCAACTTCTCACTGGTAACCATTATGACTATATCAGATTACACATACTCATCACGTTTTAATGTTATCATACTCCATTTTAATTGATAGCCTTTTAATTTTATTACTATCTGTAAACATATTTTGACGTATAAAAATATCCAGAGCCATTGGCGTAATACTAATTATTGAATATTGTTTTCTTATTCAAATATCACAATTATAATTTGCCAAAATGTACTTACAGACGAGCCTCATTATTAAAAATGTTGTAGAGCATATTTTGTATCGTATCATTATGCACTTGTTCCATTTTCGAATTGCATCACTGCGTTACTAGTGTGCGTAATTCATCTGTATTATATGCACCAATCAGATCGTTACCTTACATGTGTGTGTAATGAAAACGATACAAAAGATGCTCTACTTGATTTTTTTGTTTGTTTTATAAAATGAAATATAGCTAAATACTGGTATGGTATTGTGATGTTTAGTATTTGTAGTTGGTTTGTTGTCTGTAGCCAGCGGAAGCCTGTGCTCTCGCGTACTGGGACTGTTGGCCGTAGGCAGCGCCACCAGCACTGGGTGCGTCTCCGTACTTGCCGGGGTTGTATTGACCTGGAAAATTGGATTTTTTTTATTAAAGCTTTTATAAAAAGCAAAATTAAATATAAACCCCTACAATAATGCATATTGTCCAAATGAAGATACAATTGTGAGAAAGAAAGAGTAAATTAATCATATGTCTTCACAGTTCTTACAAAGGTTGCTTGAAAATATTACAAGAGTGCATCAAACATAAATTATAAGATTTCCCTGTCTAATCGATCACCTGCACCGTAAAAGTTAAAAGATTGCAACAAGTCTGCAATAACATTAAAACGTCTTCTAAAATTATAGGCTGCAGTATATTCTCTTGTAATTAGTTGACATTTAGAAGCTATGCCACAAGATTTTGTAGAGAGCACTGAGGAGTTGGTATAGGTACTATACAATGTACAGACAACAATACGAAAATAAAGGAAAATTCGGGCAATACTAGTGTATAGAATTATTTTGAAACTCAAATAAATCTTAACATTGAATTAGAAAAATATTTTTATCAAAAAAAAGAAATAGTAGTGATGGGCTGACTATGGGTTTTGCTTATCAACCAAGTAGCAATAGTGACTAAACTATTGGATATATTTGATAAAATTTTTGAATGCAGACTAGGAACCTCATTAGTTATAGAAAGCTTAAGTTATTGTCGTATCGTCTTCTCCTCAATGTATACTTTTAGTATGAAATTAGACGAGAATTAGCTCACAATATGGTTAAGAAATAATAAACCTACAATGTTCCCACTGCTGGGACACAGGCCTCCTCTCTCTGAGAGGGAGTACACCATAATAGTGCCTGCCTGGGTTCGAACTCACGACCTACAATTCGTTAGTCGGGGCCGATACCACTGGGCCACCACAGCTCTATGCTATTATAGGATTATGCTACAGACACGTAATAATAGTTTTTCAGTAACTTTAGAAACAGGATTAACTGTTCGCGATACGTCATTTGATGAAACTCACTCTCAGTATCTCGAAATCTATTCATCTTCATCCATTTGCATTGAGATGATCTATCAATCACTTCGGCTGACTTGATTTGACATTAGGTTACCGATGACAGACTTGATCAGGGATAAAAATCCAGGGCTTAATTCAAGACAGTGCTAAAATCAGAATCAGATCGATCTATCCTTCATGTACACATCTGGCCACAAACACTGCTTGCCAATTTCAAAGTCCCAATCGCCGCAAATCTCTACATGACCTTAGAATCTCCGTGGGACATTCCCTTCACTGCACTGACCTATTGTTCAGTAAGACAGTAGCCATTATCCTCCACAAACTATAGTTCCCGTACATTATTATTTACAGCCTTATTCTAAGATAAACACATGCAAAACCCAACCTTATTATTGAAGTCACAAAGTCTTGCGCAACTGTAATTTGAAATTGGAAGTTTCAAGAAGCGTATTAAGCTATTTGCCAAAGAACTTTGAACTTTAGTTTCTGAGAAATAAGGTGTAAATGCAGGACGATTCTGAACGGTCGTAGTGAGGGGTCATTGGGTAATCTTTTAAAGGTCAGTGTACTAGTGCAAGTGCTGCAGGTGATTCTGTTAAGTTATTTATAGACATTTTGTTTTAGGCTTTGTTTTGTTTTGAATTTTCACGATATTTTTTGATTGGAGGTGTGCAGAGGAGGAGTGGTGGAATGGATTTTGTAATTAGGTAGGTACTCTTATGGCTAGATTTTGGAATTTATTTTTGATGCGCTCTAAATTAGTGTCTATTACACACTAGTTTATAAGAATAGTTTCAGGAAAACAGCAGAAACTTATAAATTACAAAAGGATTAATCATTCAATCAGATTTATGGTAACATTGGGATAAAACCCGAGAATCACTAATAACAGTGCTGTAAACTACGTAATTCCTTAGTCTTCACAAACCATTATAAGACCTATCAAAACGGTTCCAATAACAATTCACCTCAATTAACCGAATAACCCTCTATACTACAGACCAACAAAGACATTTACACGCGCCAACGAACGTGCAAAAAGAGTGACTTTTCCCACAGATTACCACGCCCTATCTGATTACTAATAGTCATTATTAGTCTCTGTCTTACGCTATTTTATAGCAATTTGCTTGTGAGTCTGCCATTTTAACAGCCTTTGTGATGTTTCCTAATAAAGAGGTGAGCTGACAAAAGGATTTCGCAGATTAATTTATGTCCACAATTGTGTTTAAGTTGAATATAATTTACATCAATTTTTACTAGTAGTACTATTTATTACATGGACGTTATCCATTGTGCCTATCCTTCATCCATCTTAATGATTTTTGCAAATTTCCATGAACAACTTTTCTTATTAATTGTTTCAAAGTTTTATTGGAAGAAATAATTTCAAACAAATATTAGTTTGAAAACATTCTCTCAAATCTTTTGTCTCTATACCATTTAAAGTCAACTCAAAGTCATGACATGTATTACATAAAAAAAAAAATATCCATCAACTTGCTTCCCAGATTTGTCTAGATTGAGATAAAGCATGATTTATCACGCTTGCAACACCATACCAGCTGTCAGGACTTTACGACGTTAGGTGTGACCATACTAATTTAATTAGACACATCTCTAACGTCTATCGGAATGTACTTGTAAATGTTGTGAAGTAACTCGTTATTGGTCCTTATTTGTAAGTAGGAATTAATTACAAATTGGCCATTTAATGTCGATTGCAGGTGTTTAGAGTTCAATTACTAACTTTAAGAAGTGTAAGGAGATCCTAATGGGTAATAACAGAAAATTAAGCAATTGAATTAATTGACATATTATCATCTGATAGAGAAAATTAACTGCAATTATTTTCGAAAGAATTCCGACCGAATTATGCATCAAACTTCAAATTAAAGAGAGTTGATGTTAAAATCAACTCCAAAGACAAGATAGAGATAAGTCCTAGGTTCCAAGGCTCGATTTTTGAACCTAGGACTTCTTCTGAGGGAGGACCCTTCCTCTTTTTGACTTTTCTGCCGTCCCCAAAATTCCAACGGATTTCATCCTAATCAAACCAAACCCATCTACTATTGTACGTTCCAGAAACATCGACTCACCATCATCGATGATGCCAGCGGCCTCATCACGAGCGTTCTGTTCCAAAGCCTTCAGGATCTCCTCTGGTACTGGGGGAGCGGTGGGGATGTGGGCACCCTGGGGCTGGAAACCACCCTGGCCGGCTGCGTAACTGATGGAGTAGACCTGGCCGTCATCACCGGTGTACTGGAAGCCACCTTGAGCCTCGATGCCGTCAGCCTGGAATGTTGAAAGGGATTTTGTAAGTATGTGCTTCTTGGTTGTTGGTAATGTGTTTGGATGTAAATACAAAAGTGATAGTATTGTTCAATTTATGGCGAAGTCTTGACCCATATCTGGAACACGGGAATTGTTTCAATATTGTATCTATTTTTGGAGACAGTGAAAGTGTTAAAGGTCTGCAAGAAGTCGCGAATGCCCAGCCAGATATAGTCTCCTAAGAGAGTGGGCACAGAGGACAGTTATGAAAATTTAGGGATGCCTAAAAAGATTTCTGGAAATCTTAACCAACTCTTTGAGTCCTACCTCTTTAAAAGAGGTACTCCGTACTCTTTAAAAGAGTAACGGTGGAGTTTCTTTCCCGTTCTTCTCCATACGAAACTACCTTTTGGAAGGGGCAACTAGAATCAATTCTATTTTCATGTAAATTTTGACGTTCAAAAGTGCCTTTATGTGCTTATTTGCAATAAATGATTTGACTTTGACTTTACCTGAATTCAACTACTGTCATAAAAGTGACTTATTTTAAAAAGGTTAGAACAACTAAGGTTTTAGATCGAGATTTAAAACAAGTTTTGGAATATACATGGACAAGCTAAACTCGTAATTTTCCAGTTATTACGATGTCTTTTAGCGATAGTTGATTCTAAGAACTTTGTGGCTCATAAAAGCCTGACCTATGTCTTTCGTAACTCATCCAGAACATTAACATTTATAGTGAAGGATGTTATGAGCTGATAAAATCTGTGAGAACGAGATTACTTTTAGTCCTGGCATTTATGACCTTTTCAAGTGTTTTATTTTGTTTATTTATAACTGGTTAGACCGACAGTCCGACATGGAGGAACTGAGTTACTAATGCAATTGATTGTTGATGGAATACTGTGTTATTTTCCGGCATAATAATCGATACATATCCTGGAAGATTCTGCATCAGTCATCTCCATTGTTTTTTCTCTAAAACTAAGGTGCAAGCACCCACGTTCTTTAGTTAGTCTTGTTATGCATCTTTGAAGTCTTTCCCTAATACATATTTTTCATAATTATTAAAACACAAACATTACAATTAATGTTCAGCATTGTAAAGTATGATTATTTTTACACCGATCCCTGTTTGTATCTCACATTTGTCTAAGAAGACGGATAGTTTAAGGCGCTTCCCTGACCAAACGACCTTGAGCGTTCGGTCCTTCTCTGTCCCGTCGCTGAGTCTCGCTCTATCTCGCTCCCTCCGCACGCTCATTTATCATAAAATTCACAAAAATAATGAAATTATTTGAATAAAAAAAGACAAGTGAAGTTTTAAAATAAAATAAAACGTGTATTATTTAGATTTTTAAATTATCTATCCATTAGTGTAATCCTCAAATGAATAGAACGTCACCTTTAGCAAAAGATGCATGCAATCAATAATTTTAGTCACTTTTTTACAAGGAGATTTTAGATGTATTTATAACACATAAAAACAAATAAGAACGTGCAATGTGATGATAGGATATCGAACATTAATAATGTGCTTTTAGATGTAGTTTATTACCCATAGTGAATGAGTTAATAGCCTCTGAATAACGCACTATGACAAGGTTTTGGTCGGGGTATCGCCTTAAATAGTTATTATCTAAATGTCAATGCAATAATGGATTCTCAGTAAGTTATTACATAATACTATTACGTTCACTGAGGATCGAGGTTAATTGAATGAATTACAATTGTTATTACTTTAGACCTTGACATTTTGTGGTTTTTCGGGAAGGTCAACTTTTGACCTTTCAGATAATCATTATTACCTATGAGAATAACACTCAAAGTGACCGCAACCCTTTAAAAGCGCACTAATATATTAATAATGATAACTGATAGTTATCTCTGTAAAGAATTGGTTAAAAAATAAAAATTGGAAAAAAAATACTGTTACTCCCTAAAAGAAAAGTTTATATTGAACCTTGATGTGATTGTTGTTTTCTATCAGACTACTCTGAGAAAAAGGATCAAAACAAACTCAGAGGTCACAGTCACTTTAAAATCCAGATAATTAATATTCGAATCAGAAATGTCATTTAGATAATTTGGCAAATTTTATCCCTTACGTAACTACTACTCATCTTTATTTGAAAAAAGAGCAATAGTTTTATATCCTATATCTAGGAGTTTATTTACATAATTTACTCAAGTAAATGCTAAATATGTTAAAGTGTTAAAACAGCTATAGTAATAATACAGCTATTTGTCACATTAGTAACATTAACATCATACTTTTATGACTATTTATAACTTACTATCTATTATATATATTATATTTTATGATATTATATTTTATGTTCAACACTATTAAATAGTTGTAAATAATTATTTGAATGTCTAATGACATCACTAATCGTTTATAAAACTAATTCAAACATGTCAATCTGTTTGATCTAGACCTGTCAAAATATGTCAATTTTTTGGCCTTATCTCTGAGATGTTGACAGTTTATTGCTCATAGCAGTCCATTACCACTCGATTTGCGAAGCGATACAGTAAATCGGTTTGTCGAAATAATGTATCTAGTTTTTATGGAACTAGACTGGTTACATCTGTCGCATTCTGAGGGAGCTATTGACTAAAATACCCATATAGTGGGTCCTTAAAACAGCAAACTCTAATGTAGTAGTTCCAGAAGGCGATAGCGGGTCGAATTCGACTTTTTTCATAAGGATTGGCCCCAAATAGCAGAAGACAGGGATAAGTGGAACGAGGGAGGGCCTTTGCCCTGCAATGGGACACAAATGGCCGATTAATAATAATAATAATAGGTTTTATTAATTATCTAAACACTGACCTTTTGACTGTAGATTAGTAGTTTTTTTTAATTAGGATTTATTATTATATTCTTTGCAAAATACACAGGAGAATGAATATGTAATTATTTCGAAATAAACTTGACAGTACTTATCAATCATATTGTGGAGACTGATTGACTAATGCTAAAAGGTTGGAAATAAGCACTTTCGATTTTATGTAACTCCGGCCTACAGGTTCGGTTTCATAGCAAGTGGCATATTTTATGTAGGTGTAGCACATTGACATGTCGTTAATCAGACAATTCACGATCATGTATGTTTTTACGAAACTTATTTTATATTAGATAATTTAATTGCGTTATTTAACTTCGCAATAATATAATGCAAACCACATACCAACGAGATGGACAAATAAACATACAGATCTAATAACTTTGAAACCACAACTATTTTGCATAATACTGACCTTTCCTAACTGGTCAGCGCCCTTCTAGAATAACCCCATATGGGCGAGCCGTTGAGAAAAAGATTAAGTAACTCGTCTGTTGATGAATATTTTAGAAGGGACGGATACGACACGACAATTAAAACGTACGACTACTTCTATATTTATTGCTTTTGTTACACAGTCACTTTTAATGCAAGAATTAAGAATCCAACCCACACTGTACCCGCGTGGTGGATTATGACACACTTTCAGTCTCAGAATGGAGGCGTGTGTCTCAACAGTGGGAACGTTATATCAATAATCCGAAATAAAATATTAAGAATCTAAAACTAATTCAGAAACTAGTTGAACAATGACAAAAATACCAGATGAAGATTATTGAAAATTATGAAAACGTTAGCAAAATATGTTATTTATTGAATAAGCTAACAAAAGAATTCATATTCAGAAATAATTATTTTTGAAGTAAATTGCCCGTTGATGACCTTTTGCTCAAAGAGTTACGATTAATTGAAAACTCAAGCCGTAAAATTTAATTTATTACTGGCTAAGTCCCCAGTAATAAAATGTAGTGTCCAAGTGAGACCATCCATGTGTTACACGAGTCGTAAGCCGCTAAGTAATGAAAATTGAAAGGATGGGCTACATTCACTTATGTCCTAATAACATTATGTTTTTACTGCCTAGCCTAGCCATTACTTTGGCGGCTAGTATGACATGTGTCACATTTTGTTTGAGAAAATTAGCAAATCTATGACAAAAATCTTTTTCTTCGTCGAATCGATGGCACGTCAGTAAATTAGATTTTGTTGGCCCAAAACTTCGCCAAACATCTGTGACAAATGTTTTGGGAAGACAGATGTCTTTTACATTTTATTAAACAACTAGTCGCCTCATTTAAATGTCTTTTTAATCATAATAATATCAGCGTTCTGTATGTACGTTTTCTTAGTTTTTACATAACAATAACGTGACAAAATAGGCGCGAGATGGCAATGATTTAGGCAAGCTGCCATATTATGTCAAGTAATTAATTACAGATATATTAATTTAGATTTAATCAGGATGTAGTACCATCCGAATCAGTATTGTTAAGGCTCAAAAATTTCGTTTTGACATCATCATTCCTTTTTTTCCATCGTATTGATTATGACTTAATACCCTCAAACCGTTTTTTTTTTTTTGTGTTCTCTCGTTCAAGGAATAGCTAGATTCCCTGACGAGCTCAAACTAACTATCAAATAATGATCACTTACCTCACGACCCTGTTCCTCGGCCTTGATTCCGTTCTCAGTTTCGTAGTTGTATCTGAAAGAGTCTTCCTTGACATCAGAGTCCAGGGCTATGATCCTGGCATTCTTCTCGAAGGAAGCCTGGGGGCGGTTGGACTGTTCGGGGTACGCTGGCGGGGCGTAAGCCGCGGCGGCCATGCCGAAGAGAGCGGAGATCAGGAGCTGGAGAAAAAAAATGGGGTGTTAGATAAAAATTGAGGGGGTAAAATCAAAAGTCATTGACTTAAATTAGGTTGAGAAACAGAAATTTTTGAACGTCAAAATTATATTGTGTGAGTGGTGGTGGTGAGTGCGCTTTGGAGGTCAAAACGCACTCACCACTTCCTAGTGCTTCAGCTGAGAAAAAAATGTTTAATCTGATGTATTGTATCGGAAATTAGATACGGTTTGAAGTAGCAGAAAAAATATTAATTAATTTAAGCTTTCTGAAGTCAAGTAGCTTTTCATCTTATTTAATTTAATTTGTCGTCAATTTTCATGTGTAGTTATAAATTTGGTTGTTGGCATTTTGGCCAACCAATTTCTTACAAGAGTACAATTTGTCCGTCGATATAATTTTAGGCTTTTAAAAGTCATGAGTTACTTTTTTGTAGGTAGTATAAATACATACTATAATCAATGGCATGGTTATTATCATACAAAAGAGAAATAAGGCATAAATTTTTTTTTTTTCCAAGAAAAAACTTTATATGGGATATTAACACCATTACACTACTTAGTGTTACGACTAGTTATATCATAGTGAATAGAATACATAACAGTGTTCGATACATTGTTAACATGTCAAACAATAGTCAAATTATATAATTTTAATTAGTATATACCTACTTCTCTTAGGCCATATAATTATTTCTCTAACTTTACGGCCTTTGGGTTCCGTGATAGTGGAAACCTCGATGTATTGTTTTTTGTTTGTTGATCTTTTAATGTTTTATAATTTTGCCAGATTATTAATATTTTTTAATACCATTTGTAGGTAGAATATTAACAATATAAATGTTTTTTAACGTAGCAAATGACATTTTCGTTTTTTCTGTGTTTACAAAGCGTGAAATCAAGATTATACCTACACTGTTATTACACTTATTTATCTTTTAATAAAACTTTATTTTATACGGAACCATTATCTACCTCTTCTCAATTCACCCCGAACTTTGATACATGACCGTTAACATTGCACAAGTGCGACTCATGCGCAAGTGTGCAATAGATCAGATATTATCGCCCTCCCACCCATTGTCTTACATTTTGACACCGCCTTCAAGTACGCGAACTATTCGAAACAAGTGTTTTAGCAAATCTACCATGTTTTTCCATTTTGTTATTGAATGTTTGGTGATTGTTTTTATAAACTATGTACGTTTTTGATCTCATAACATACACAGTATAAATACTTTTACTATTTCATACTATTACTACATTTTTCCAAAATTAAAAAAAAAACAGGTGTTTTAATAAATTATTTACCGCACTTACTTCGTCTAAATATCATGACGTATGAATTAGTCGAGCACTAAAACTAAGACGAGCTATAAATGTAGATAGGTATATAATTAGGTGTGAATTAAGCGCTTGAATAGAAAATATTAGTAGTAATATTTAAATACGATGATATAATTTGATAACAATAATTCGAAGGGATTTAGGGATATTTTTATTAGACTTGTCTCCCGGATATATATTTGAAAAAATTATTGAATTTAATATTTTTTTTCACTAAACCGCACATGTTGGAAAACAATTAACTTAAACTGCAAATCACCGGAAAAATAAATCTCTTTTATTACTTCCAGTAAAATATATTTAAAAAAAATATCAAATCACTTCCACCGCACGATTATAAATCTAATAATTAAAAATCCCGAAATTTAATAAACACATCACGGTAACTCCCTAAATGGATTCCCGCCCACTCGATTAAATCGTCTAACGAATCGAATCGACTATCGAGACTTACCAGTTTCATATTGTCAGGTCGGAGGTGAACACTTGAATGTAACAACGACGGCCCAGCCTGCATATATATACACACCCGATGATAGGGGAGTTACAAAATTCATTCTAGTTCATAATGATGCCACTTTTAACAAACATTACTATGGATACATTTTTTTGCGTAAGTAATGACATTTTGGTGAAATGATTGGAAGATGAAATATGAGTGTTTTTGGATCATTGGTACAAGGTCATGCAGAAGACCAGTCTATATGCAAATACCTACAAATGTGATCATATTTGTAGGTATTTGATTCTAAAAAGACCACCAAAATGGACCCATCTTGGTGGTCTTTTTAGGATCAAAAGAACTATGACTACTTTTAGCCAGATATCCAGTACCTAGATCATCAGAAAAATGCCAGGAATATGAAAATTATGAGTCTTTTTTTAATTGTTTTTTTTGTTGTTAGTACAAGGCCATGCAAATGGCCAGCCATTGGTAAAATAAATGTGGTCCTTTTTGGTGGTCCTGTCATGTTTAAAATAAGAAACTTTGACCCTTTTTCGCCAGTATATCATTGCTACTTCGGAAAACGATGGAAATTCGAAGAAATAAGGATCTTTGGTTTGGCCTTGGTGCCAATAAGTTAACAAAGTTATCATTGCAAATAAAAACACATGACGCAATCTTTCTTCCCTTTCTCCTTTTGATACTGGGTAATTATGAGTTTGAATTAACCCAGTTTTTGATACAGTAAGAAATTATATAATATTCAAAGCCTTAGGTCAAATAATTATATCATGTAAGTACATGATATAATTATTTGACCTCAGGCTTTAAAAAGATCAATACAAAAAAAACTACATAAATTTTGTAAGAAACATTGCAATGTACCTAACTATTTATTTTTTCTTTTAAATTAAACGTTATAGAGCCTACAATTTAACAATCCAAGAGTAGGGTCTGCCTCATTGGTGTAGTGGTCGAAATGCTATTGCTGGGCACGAGGTCCTTGGTTCAATTCCCTGGTTGGGCAAAGTGTTATTGGACTTTTCCATCTGCAATTTATCAGTAGCAACCCGGACTCTGGATTTGTGCCTAGTTGATGCCAATGGGCTCGCCTCCTATTACATGGGACTTCAACATAACTGGGGAAACGTTGATATACCTTTAAGTACACCTCTGCCTAAGTCTTTGGTGACTAGGGTCGTGATGTTATGTTAGAATAGGGTAGAGAGGTAGAAGGAAGGTATGGTAAGTCTTAAGTCTTTTTATGTTTAAAGTGTTTAAAAAGCTTTGAATAAAATATCTAAAATGATTGCATATTTTGTTGTACTAAAGTACAGTATACCTTTATATTGTAAGGCTAGATCTTTTGCAATACCGTAAAGTTTCAGCATTCCATAACGACTGATTTATTTGAAACATCATGACGTCAGTAGTATATATGGTACTCGCAACCAGCGTGCGTGTATGACCAGATGTATGAACGTAAACGAGGCAAAAGGAGTATGTAAGGATCGTAGCAGATGGCGTTCTGTAGTTTCTGCCTACCCCCATGGGAAGAAGTCGTGAGTTTATATATGTATGTATCTTCACGTCCTTTTTTTGGAAATGCTGTAACCAACCAATACTATTATTTAATGTTATGATAGACTCATTAAAATAATATAGGTTTCATAAAAAAATATAACTTTTTCAAATCGAGCTTTCTTTTTGAGAACCCCTGAATGAATGTCATGAATCATTTGATTCAAAATATAAATTAACTTAGTACCATAAAATCCTATTGACTAATTAATATAAAGGCTGCACGGTTATCATAATTTTTGTGCCTACTGTATTATTCTTTATCATAGCGTATTTCCCGGCTACAGTCAATGTCATCTCTCTCATTATAAAATATGGCTTAGTGCTTCAAAGAACTTATCATAATCAGAGGTATGACTAATAAACAAATAGGTAACTCGAGAGAAATACGTCCTTTTTTGCAAAATCCTACTAATATTATAAATGCTAAAGTTTTGTGGGATGGATGGATGTTTGTTACTCTTTCACGCAAAAACTACTGAACGGATTGGGATGAAATTTGGAACACAGATCGTTTATAACCTGGATTAACATGTAGCATACTTTTAATCCCGGTAGTACGTTTCCGTGGGATAATGTCCGACCTCCACGCGGGCTAAGCCCTGGGCAAGAGCTAGTATATAATATTTTGTAGGATAACATAATACCACGCCTGCATTCCCCATAGGGTTAGGCAGAGGTGTACCTATAGTATATTTCGCCAGTTATGTGTAAGTCCCATGTAATAGAAGGGATTATTTGTCGATTCGTACGAATTTACTCGCTTGAAACAGGCGAATTGACACTTTTAAATGATATATTATTTTCTGTAGGCGATTCGCACGAAGTTAATTTATTTGTGGGCGAATCGACAACTCCAGAAATACGTATTAATAGGCAATTGGCACATTTTGAATGTTATGCAGTGAGGTTAAGGAGAAAAGTACACTAGCGCACAGAAGTGATAAGAGTAAAATATTTTGAAATAATACTACGAAAAATTTATAAATTATTCTTTAGATAAACAGTAGGATAATTTACTTCAAACTGTGCAAATAATTTATGTAAGTAATTATCGAGCCCATTGCCATCAACCGAGCATAAATCCAGACTCCAGCATGCTGCATTTCGTAGGATAATTATTATTTATTAACACCATCTGTACAAAGTTAAGAAAACAAATCAACATAATTCAAAACCTTCAGAAATTTAAATTGCATTTTGTAACATTACCTTAATAACTTAGATAATTATGTCATTACAGATTGATAAGTAGGTAAGTATTTATTGCGCTCATCTGCGATCATATCAAAAACACATTACATGATCAGCGTCATAGGTATCAATCAAGGGATATAATCTGTAGGACGTAGTAATCCCTTGTTAATTGAAATAAAATACTAGGTACGTAATATAAAGAGTAATTATCGTCCTAATGGCTTGAAAATGTTCACTGCTAATTGGACGTAGTTAGCAAAAAAGGATCCAACCCAAAAATGGCCACAAATGAATCGTGTACCTATACCAAAACACTCCTTGGATCCTTTTCGTTTACCTACGTCCAATTATGCTTTTCCATTCAGATTATGAGCGTTACCAAAATTACTTAAATCACCCTGCTCAGTGTCACTAGGCATCCTTCAGGACATTCGTGAGTTAGGAAGAAGTGATTGTTATACCTATTCTTTGCCAGAAACTAAACAGTTAACTCATGTTATATCTATCTTTTTTTTTCAATCGAAACATTTGCCAATATTTTGGGAATCAAATCTAGGTCCTTACTTCCTCAAATTCCGTGCTCACCGAAACTGCAACAAAACCACCCTGACATGCGTTTGTTTTCTCATAGAACGTTACAAAGGGCGTCGTCCAAAAAAGTTACGAGTAAATTTAATTGTATTTTTTTTATATTCTCACATTAAAATTATAACGAGTCTGATTTATTAAGATGAATTATATTACGATGCACACCCATTAATATAATCATTTCCTTTTCACATAATTTTTAATGAGATTAATAACTAAAGTTATGTAATGAACCATTAATTGAGTTCGTTTGAGATTATTATAACTGGTTTTGTGGCTTTATGTAGTTCAATGTCACACTACATTAAACTGTTAGTCAATGCATGGAAATATAATTAAGACGCTTTAAAAAAAAGTCCAACCACTATTATGTTATAACGTGCACGTGTTTCATACAAAAATGGACGACGAAGTGGACGTCCATGATAATATCGCCATTAAATAATATCACATTAGAAATGATAAAAGCACACAAAAGGATATGAATAGGTATTCGGTTCCCTACAAAGTGGTTGAGCTGGATGGTGCTGACCCACGCGTCATGTTCGTGAACGACCGCCGCCGTCAGTTGAGACTGGTCATCTCTTAACTGCCACGGCTTATTTTTATTATTCTTATATTTTGATTTATTTTTTAATATACTTGTTTTTAATTTTTATTTTCCATTTTTCTCACATATAGAAGCAACAAGAATTACCTAATGTACGATTTTGTAATATCTTAATTTAAAAAGAGTGTCCTTGGAGTTTCTTGCCCGTTCTTCTCCATAGAGCCTTTTGGAATGGGCAACTAGTTTCAACTTTCTGACTAACTGACCGACTCTTTGACAATTCAAAAGCGCCTGTAAATGGTTTAATTGAAATAAATGCTTTGAGTTTGAGTTGAGTTTGGGTTTCTATCTAAATAAAACCATTAGAAAAATGAAGAAAATAAAAACCAAAGAAAACAAATATGTTTAACAAAAAGCATGTGTAGTGTACCTACACATGCTTTTTGTTAAACATATATGTAATTCCATTTTGTAATTGCTTTAACACTCTATGGTTGAATGTCACTTGCACGTCATAAAACGACAAGGTCTATTTTTCTATGTGATAGTTAGATAGTTTCAACTTTAATGAAGTTGCAATTCACTAGGAATTGTCGTCATAAGTGGTAAAATAATAACGAGGTCGACAATAATCAATAAAAATACACGTAAAATAACAGAAGTAAAGAACGTTACAGAAGTGGTCTAATGGTCGCAGTCGCTACTGTTGAGTATGAGGTCCTGGGTGCGATTCCCTGGTCGGGCAAAGTGTTATTGGGTTTTTCCACTAGGAATTTCTCAGTATCAGCCACCGTTTCTTTACCCGGTTGATGGCAATAGGTTCGCCCCTGTAACATGGGACTTATGCGGATCACACACTAAAACGCGCCACGCGACGGGGAGCAGATAATGCGCCCGCGCGCGTTGAATTTGGCTCCTTTTTCCGCTCCCCGTCGCGTGGCGCCAATATGGGTTTACTGCAGGCACACCTCTACTTAACCCTCCGGAGAAAACATGCGTGGTGCTATATACGAGAAAAACCTATAAATATAATTCCTATCATTATTTTTAATTGCCAACAAACAAACGGTTCCATTTAGACAATTCTAACAATTGTAGAAGATAAGTACTTAAGAGATCTCATTGATTCCCAGACATATAGAAGAGCTATAGAAAACAGTTACTAAAACAGAAGTATAAGTGGTTGTGGATTCTGAGAACGATGAATATGATCATTATGTACTTAAGATGTACGTACAAGATATAAATTTATTAGGATTGTTTCCTTTTAGCAATATTGTTCACCTAACTATATCAAAAGGAAGTTTTTAATTAGACTAGTTTTAAAGGATATTTTGTTTTTGTGTTAGTCCTCCTTCCGCTTTTTGCGGAATCTGCCCAGTTCTTTCCGCCATCTTCTATGTGGCCTGCCGCAACCCCGCCTCACGGTCTTAAAGGCCTTTACGACAAGAAGTTAAGGAGTTAATACATAATATATTATATATGAATATACTCTACCTGTATATGTAGAGTACACTCGAGAGCAATGAATCCGGGTCACTTAAAGAATGTTAAAAATCTCGGAAACTAAAAATGATAGGTTAATGCAATAAATTGTATTTAATAGACAATGTAATACTCCTTAAATGAAAGTAAAAAAAATATGAGTCACCATACATTTTATTAACACAAAATTACATAAAGAAAAAAACTGCTGATCTCTCCTTAAAACAAAAATAGGAAGCATGAAAATTTTGAACTTTATTACGATTTTCTTGAATTTTAATACTTCGTATTGCCTCCTCGTGCTTCCATTACTGCGTTTACGCGGTTTGGCATGCTGTACACCAAGTTCCTTATACGATTTTGGGGAATATTCTCCCATTCCTCTGTGAGAGCAATTTTGAGCTCACGAAGCGTGATTGGGGGAGGGTTTCGTTGTTTTACGCATCTGCCTAGCTCGTCCCAAGCATGCTCGATCGGGTTGATATCCGGGCTGCGCGCTGGCCACTCCATACGAGTAATGTTCATCTCTTGAAGGTAGTCATTCACAATCCTACCTGTATGAGGTCGGGCATTGTCATGCATAAATATGGCATCCTCACCTAAATTGACCATAAATGGACCAACGTGATCATTGAGGATTTCTTCCACATATCTTACGCTAGTTAAAGAGCCGTTTTCTATGATCACCAGCTCTGTGCGACTTTCAGAAGAAATTCCGGCCCACACAAGTACAGACCCACCACCGTAGGCTACTTTTTCTTCGATGCATGCTTGCTTGAATCTTTCCCCTGGTCTTCGATACACTCTGTGTCTTCGATCGTGCTTGTAGAGCATAAATTTTGATTCGTCGGAGAACATAACTTTTGACCAATCTTCAATACTCCAATTTACGTGGCTCTGGGCATATCTTAGTCTTGAAATACGATGCCCACGCTCCAGTTTAGGGCCGTTTGCAGGTCTAAGGGGTTTTAAGTTAGATTCAGCAAGCCGACGTCTTACTGTCCATGCACTTGGGTTACTTCCTCCGAGGCGTCGAAACTGATTTGTGAGTTCAGTTCCTGTGAGAAAGCGATTTCGAAGCATGGTGTTCACCAAGTATCGGTCTTCTCGTGCTGTGGTACACCTGGTTCTGCCCGTTCCTGGTCTGCGTAGGTTAGAACCAGTTTCTTCGTAACGTCGGAGAACTCTTTGTACTGTTGACAGCGACACACTGACAGTCCTGGCTGTATCGCGCTGACTCCGGCCGGTTTCCAGCATTGTAAGTATTCTGGTGCATTCTTCAGGCGTAAGCGACATAATTTCAGCTTGAATAATGAATATAGAGCACTATCAACATGGTTTATGTACCCACATAAATGACAGATTACAAACAAAAGCAAAACCAAATGCTGTAATTTCGTAGTTCCATCTTCGAAAGTGGCCCTTTTTCAAATTTGATTTTTTTATGATATAACTTTACAATAACTAAGAAGTTTTAATACCTTCATTTAAGGAGTATTACATTGTCTATTAAATACAATTTATTGCATTAACCTAGCATTTTTAGTTTCCGAGATTTTTAGGATTCTTTAAGTGACCCGGATTCATTGCTCTCGAGTGTATATTCAGCAGCTCTAACTCCTTAAGTTTTGTCGGTACGATTTGGGCATCGGTTAGTTTCTGCTCTGAGTATGGTAAGCTTGAGTTTAGCATAATCAGCCTACAATGTTCCCACTGCTGGGACACAGGCCTCCTCTCGGTGAGAGGGACGTGGGCCGTAATACACCACGCGGGCCCAGTGCGGGTTTGTAGATGTCACATGTCTTCGAATTTTTGATTCTTAGACATGCCGGTTTCCTCACGATGTTTTCCTTCACGTTATTGAGAGCAGTGGTGATGAAATAATTGACACAAAGTAAAGCGCCTGTCTGGGTTCGAACTTACGACCTACAACTCGTAAGTCGTGGCCGCTACCACCACCACCACTGTCACCACTGCTCTTGTTTAAGTTTGGGTTTGATACCCAATAAAGTAATTTGCATGGGTAGCACGTGTAGACGTACTAGTGCTTTCATAATAGGGCTCATAGAAATGGGGTGACCAACAGCCGCAGTCAATATTTTACCCACATTCATAAAAGTCACCAATATTTTTCTACCGAAGTATTTGTAACAGAAAATCTACTGTGATTCATTAAACTTATATTTACAAATATTAGCAATTTGAATATTTTTAAGCATACAATAATAAAGTCACGCCTTCTTCCCATGGGGTTAAGTGAGAAAAAAAAAAGAAAACAGAAAAGAAAACTACAGAACACCACCTGCTACGATACTTACAAATTTAAAAAAAATCTCTTAATTTGATTGGAAATAACAAACAATCTGACTCATATCTTCGTGTACTAGCTAAAAATGTGATTACCTTCGGTAGAGACAAAGCGATGAGGCATGTAACAATAACATTGCAAGTAATAGCTTGTGAAAGGTCACGTTCCTACACAACGTTAAGACATAGACTCTTGGCTCACTTAGTAATATCCTAATGGGTTAGTCTGTCTGTATAACACGAGCGTGCTACAGTAAACGTAACGTGAATTCTAACGGATTTAAATGGGAAATAATAAAGTGGTCCTCCAAAATTTTATGATGAACACTTTTTTTTATAATCGAGCCTCTTTTTATCTTCTTGGCCTTTTCTCACACTTGGTTGCAGTAACTAACATAGGGTACCCCGACCAAATGGGTTTGGTTAGGTTTGTTGTAACGGGTCCAGGGGCAATGGACTCGGGGACATCCGTCGCCCCCAATTCCACAGGACCCGAGATGGCGGTGCGTAGTGTTCCACGCGCGCCTCTCTAAGACGTAATGAGCCACCAGTTTCCTGGTCTCTAAGACTAAGGGAGTTCATCACCTCACTCTTCTATTGGACGTGGCCCGTATAGCGCAGGCCATCACCAGTCCAGGGCAGCGGAAGTCATATCCACACCTCCAGCCCCCGACGCAGGTGTATGAAGGAACACCGGGGTGGTTTGAGTCAGTAAGACTTCGACAGACCCTCTGCCCACCCCCAGAACGGAGGACTTCCATGATTTCCAACCCAAAACAAAAAACAAAAAGAAATTGGAACTGTGACCATGCGAGCCGTATTGATCGTAGTAACTAAGCTGGGGCACCCCGGCCAAATGGTTTAGGTTAGAACTATTATTACCAACCGCGCGCGAGCCGAGCGAGCGTTACATTCAAGTTGGTCGCAATTCCTTGGCTATTTAGTAATTTATGACCCCAAAATAAGAATCATTACAGGTTCACAAAAAGAGGCGCAATCATTATATTAGAATGTTCAATAATATTCATAGGAGCGCAAAATGGGAATTGTTAGAGGCTCGATTAAATTCACGAATTTTTGAATCGAAAATACAACTCTTCTACAGCGTTTCCCATAGATATGAATAAAGTCTTAAAACTAAGTCAATATTACGAGTAATTTCAACTTTAAAATCGTTCGAATTTACGTTACGTTTACTCCAGCTTGTACTTTGTCATCTATTCAGTGGCCATTTTGGAACGAATGATCGATTTCTTCGTGCCTGTATATGATGCGGCATGGTTCCCTGAACAGTGGTTTCCAAGCACCATGATTCTGCACTTCTAATTAAATTAAATCCTACCTAACAAGGTAATTAATTTAGAATCGATGTAACCTCCAAATAAATGTAAAACATTGAAAAAAATGTTCTTTGACAAGTGATTTATGCGCGTCATTGAAATCTTATTATTATGTGCATACCATGGCTATGTCTCATCAATTTTGCGTTATGGCGTCATAATATGGGGTAATTCTGTAGAACTTAAATATAAATTATTCAATTATCTTTTAATTAAATGATTTTCTGAATGAAAAGTTGACTTTAATATTAAGAAATAGTTATAATATTCCCTTCTTATTATCTCTTTGAGTAATTTAATCTATTTTGACATTTGTATACTTAACTAATATTTGACTATTTTGTAATTTGAATGTTAACTTAATTCATTTCATTCAAAGTTATACGAGTATCTAAGAAACTAACCAAAACCCTGAAAATGTATTTGTACCCCCCGGAAACGGCAGAATATTATGAAATTAAAAATGATGTAATATGTCTGTAACAATATTCGGAGAAATAAAATTTATTTAGGAATGTCCTGCAATAAATCTCGAGAAATATTACAAAAAAGTTATATTAATATAAAGGTTCAATTTTTCCTTTTACGTCGGAACCGTTAACACCAAAATAGCGAACATTATTCATGGGATTTTAATTTTAAAAATCAAATCAAAAATATATTCTTTTTTGTTTGCACTGTAACGAGCAACATCGATTGCAAAACCGATGTTAGCAATAAAATTAATCTAAGATGCTGGTCTTCATGTTAAAGGTCGCCTGAAGATCAAGGGCTTGAAGGGACCAAAGGTTAAACGTAAATGTATCAGGACTGAGAATCTGACATTATCATATAATAAAAGAAATAAATTGTATTGTAGAACCTACCTACCGTAATTTGAAAATTTGTATGCCGTTGTAGTAAAGTTTTATGCTTATCACTAGCTATCATGTGAAGGTAAGTAGGTTTTCTGAAGGTATTATCTTTAATTTCATGCTACTAAAAGCTAGCTCGGTTTATGGTCGTCATTGTTGGCTTCCTTGTCCATTATAGACGAGAAAAAAAGATAAGCAATTCAAGAAAACAAACCATAATTGTGTTCTTGAATTGCTTATCTTTTTTTTTATCGATCGAGTAATTGATCCGACATTCCCGGACCGATAAGTATACTATGTAGTCTCCTGTAGCGTGCTAGGAGAGGCAACATTGAGATCGTCCCTCATGCTATTGTGCTGGAACAATGGACACAACAGTAAGTGTGACGTAGCAGTCATATAGGAGTCAGCAGGAGTGAGCCCAGAGTCTGGATTTGTGCCCAGTTGATGGCAATAGGCTCGCCCCTTACATGGGACTTAATTATCGAAATTTGGGTGTAGGTACAGTCACCAAAAGAGATAAGTAACCAGGGTCATCGGATATAGTTGAACTTTAGTAAGAAACCGAAGGATTTTTTCGAATGAAGTTTTATTTAATAAATAAACTGTTTGTTTTCTATTAATTATATTAAATTTTATTTAAAAACATCCATCGGTTTCTTACTAAACTTCTACTGTATCCGACGACCCTGGTTACTTATCACCTTTGGTGACCGTACAATTGGCCAACTCTTCAGGGAAACAGGCCTGTTTTTATTTTTATCTCGAGATGTCGACAACTATTCGAACTCGTAATTATTTTGAGTAAAGCCTTACCTAATTAATAAAGAAGATTGTTTAGATTTACTGTGAGAACAGCATACAGCTTTATCTAAATAAAATAAGACAGTTTACTATTCAAAAATTGCTTTAACATTTTACAAAATTCTGTCACTAGGTCGCAAGAGGCGTGCGAATTTGTTCACAATCTATGCTAGAGATGATTAATGATGATTGCAGGTTTACCTCGCTTTATTTCGGCGCGGTCGGGCAAATATTTTGTAACAATTTGTTTGACGGCTTGTTCATAAGTGTTTAATATGTTAGGTAAAGTAATAGTGTATTTGAACTTGAATTGAATTTTACATTCGTCATTGACACATTGACAATAGAAGTATGCAACCAGTTCTACTGCTATTTAATATGAAAGGGGAATGATCAGCGTTTAAAAGTAAAGTATGGGATCATTAAGCAAAGGAATGCTGCCAAGGAAGTGCTGCCAAGACCCATAGGCCTCTTCAATCGCAAGCACTTTAACTCGATCCACGAATACTCTTCTAGCTGGTAACAGCCTCCCTGCGAATATTGTCGCTCCAAATAGCCAGAGGGCGCCTTATCTCACGTTTGCCTATTCTTCTAAACATAACATAATATTACGCCTGTAATCCCCGAAGAGATAGGCAGTACACTCACATTTCACCAGTTATGTTTAAGTCCCATGTAGGTAATAGGGGGGAGCCTATTGCCATCAACCGGGCACAAATCCAGACTCCGGGCTGCTACTGAGAAATTCCAGATGGAAAAACCCAATAACACTATGCTCGACCCGGGAATCGAACCCAGGACCCCATGCTCATTATTAGCGTTTGCGACCAACAGACCAACGAGATTCTTCTGTAAACCATTCAGTATATTACTTGATAGATATTTCTAGATTGCTTTTGATTATTTTGTCTCAAGTCAACGGTGTTTGTAGTAGGACTACAAAGCATAAAAGCTAGAGTATGCTTAGATGGTTTGGTCATGTTGAGAGGATGAATGAAAGGCGACTAACAAAATGTATTTACAAGGCAAATGTGAGTGGAAATGCCAAGAGGGGACGCCCTAGGAGGGCATAATATAGTGACCTTATTGCTGATATTTTATAAAAAGGTCAGATGCGTAGTACTCACAACCGGCGTGCGTGTATGACTAGATGTATGAACGTAAACGAGGCAAAAGGAGTATGTAAGGATCGTAGCAGGTGGCATTCTATAGTTTCTGCCTACTCCATGGAAAGAAGGCGTGAGTTTATGTATGTATGTGTATATGTACAAAAGTATTAATAATAGAGGATACACACACATTATACGATAACATCAATTCATTTTAATTAAAACAATTTACTTGAACATATAATTATTGACACTGCTTGCTCTGTGACATGGCTTGTGACCTATGGCTATAGGAAGATGTAACTTGTGCTTGATTGGTTCCATATTCTAGTCTAGCAATATAATAAAATGTGATAGTTTGGAACCTGTTTGCTCGATATTTAAATAAGCAATCGGGTTGAAAATAACTTCAAGATTATTTATTCTGAGCAGGAAGCAGCAACAAAAAAATTGGTTCTGCCTAATGCCGAAGACTGGGTGTTTTTTTCTTCCATTGTTTTACAAAGGTGTACTTTTTTTCACATTATAGACATTTAACTAAAAACCTCCTTCCTTTCACTTTATTCCTACTCTGCGGCCGACCGTCACGCGATATGCAACACATAGCCGAAAAAGTTTGTGACGATGTAATAAAAGTTTCACTTTAAAATATACAGGGTGGCAGGGATATTGACGCACACCCTGTTACCATAGATTCAGTACATGATCCTGAACAATCCCGCGCTGAAAATTTTCGTCGGTTATTAAAAATAATTGCTTTTCAGTAAATTTTGACTGCGTAGGTATTGCACTTTTTTATAAGACAGTATTTTTTTTTTTTTTAGCTTTCGAAAAATTATTACGCTAGGGGGTCTTGAATCTCATGGCGGCGATCCGCGGCGGCGATCTCTCACGTCCGGCCCTGGTTCAGGCCATGGTGCGGAGCGAGAGGGAATGGGAAGCAGTCACCTCCTTCTGCGAAGCAGTAATGCTCGCGAAGGAGGAGGCGGAGCGCGTGAGGGAGAGGCAATCATTGCGCCCTCACCCTCCAGTCGCCGCAGGAGGAGACACCTTGGGCGTCGGGAGTCGATAGCCGACTCCCGGCCACCGTAGGCGCGGACCTGCGGACGGCGAGCAATGGGCAGCTCACCGTCCGGTAAGGACAAGGCCCGGGTCGACGGCGCGTTGTGTTCCACGCGCGCATCAACGAGATGTCAGCATAATTGACGGGGTCCGATAGGGCCGACGCCTGCCGGGGTCGCGGATTGTTCGAAAGAGTTACCGTGGCCCTGGCGCACAGGCAACTGAAGGAACACGGGTGGGTTTTAGTCAGTAAGAGTCTGACACGCTCCTCCGCTCCGCCCAGAGCGGGAGAGGTCATTCGATGATTTCCCAAACAAAAAAAAACAAAAAAGGGGATCTAGAATGATGTACAATTCAACGATGTACATGCAATTCATGGTTACAGTTTGTGCGACGGTGTCCCTGCAACCTGGTATAAAATATCACAATCAATGATACTTTATTCACATTACAACCTAGCCTATTAGCTAATAAGTAATTTAAATATTTAAATCTAAAAATCATAACCGCATGATTTTGTAATACCTAACTTGATTTCAAAGGCGCGACAGTGCGATGCGACTTTTGTAGAATAATTTCCATTAAGTTTTCATAGAAATTGTTCCGCTAGAGTCGCGTCGCGCCTGTTTGCGGGACCCTTAAGGAGTGTCCATGAAGTTTTTTGCCCGTTCTTCTCCATAGAAATCTGCGTTTTGGAATTGGCAAAGTTACCTTCAACTTTCTGTCTAACTGATCAACGTTCCTGAGAATTCAAAAGTGACTGTAAATAGTTCAATTGAAATAAATGCTTTGAGTTTGAGTTTCATTCTCAGAAAAATAGAAACAATAAGTCCAAACGGACAAACAAACATTCTTAATGATTTATTAACCATCAAAATGTGTATGAAATGTAACCTGAGGTTAATTAATATTCCATGATGATAAACTATCGATAAATTGATATTTCAAAACGTTTGATAGGATTCCTATAATAACAAATAAGTTAAGAATATCTGCTATTTAATTTTCATACGTTAATTCTGGCAAAGGTTTAAACAGTAAATTGGGATACCTGAAAATAATTCTTCAGGGTGATTGGTGAAACTGTATCAATCCTTTTAAAGAAAATGCAGGGAGCCAAGTGTAAAAAAATGTACCCGTACCGGAGCCTGCCTATTTTCGTCAATCTTGCAATTTTAGAATGGTGCATACTGCTCCACCCATCCTTCATAGTAACATTTCAATCCCGAAGATAAGTATCTTATTACCTTCACCGATTAACATGACCTTTTCACCTGTCTCTCACCTTGTCATTCAAGACTAACACATTCCTTACAACAATAGATCGAATGACTAATTCATGATCTTCATGTACCCACGGATAGATCCATTGCCTTGATCGAGTCATCGCTTTTGCTTATTCAATTATGTGATTCATTATGTAAGGGACTTATGTAACCAACTTGACAGGTCGGACCAGTTTTCAGAAACTTTCAGGTGACTAATTGTCTTAATCAGTTGAAGGACACTGAAGGCCACAATAGAAGTTTTAGTGTTATTAAGTCTGGAGGGTTTAATGTCCTGCAAAGTGTTAAGTATCTAGAAAACTGCGGGGTAATTGCGTTACACACTAACAGTAGGAATGGCTTTCATTTTGACAGTTCAACAACATTCATTGCGTTATTTACGTTGTTGATTAGACAAATTTTTCGAACTGATGGATCAAGGGATTAGTAATATCCTTCAAAATGATCCAGATTGTGATTGATAGTGTGTTACGCGATGAAGATGTTGGAGTGCATTAAATTTGTGATCTTGCCATTTAAGTAAATTATAGTCGATTTTTGATCATCATCATCATTCTTTTAACCTTATCTCAATTTATTTGAGGTTGGTGCAACGTGTCTTTTTAACGGACTTCAAAAAAAGGAGGAGGTTCTCAATTCAACTGTATGTTTTTTTTTTTTATGTGTGTTAGCTAATAACTTTTTTCTGTGTGAACCGATTTAGATGATTTTTTTTTATTTGGTAGCTGGTGCATCACATGTGGTCTCATTTAAATTTGATCAAGTTCTGGCCAGTACTTTTTGAGTTATCCTTAATACTGCATATTTTTTCCACTTAGTTTATATTGATGATGTTTTGATAATTTCCTGTCACTGTTATTTACATACCAAATAGTGGTATACGAATTTGTGTGGGGTAGGTACCGCAACTAAAAAGTGAAAAATAAAAACGTTTTTTACAAAAAAACAACGGACTTCCAAATAAAACAGTAAAAGACGTGAAAAATAATTTTAATTTCGGAAGTCGGTGGCCAAAAACGAAAATACAAAAAACTTTTTTACAAAAAAAACAACCGACTTCAAAAAGAAACACTACAATGTGAAAAATAACTTTAATTTCGGAAGTCGGTGTCTTTGGATCTGTATTTTAGTTTTTAGCCACCGACTTCCGAAATTAAAGTTATTTTTCACTTTGTAGTGTTTTTTTTGTTAAAAAAGTTTTTTATTCCTTAATTCTCTATCAGTCGTCAACTCGGTAGTCACCCCTTTCTAGCCCTATCATCTTTCAAAGAGTCTATACATACATATATCATATACGCTTCTTCTGTCATCCCCTACTTTTACAGGCATCCACAATCATACTCAAAAACTTTCCTCACGACATTTTCCTCACTTTGCTTTTAAATCATCCACCTCGTGAAAAAATAGTATAGCGTGTATATTTGCACCTAACGTTGATTTATTCCACATATTTTGCACTTGGAACTCGCAGCGCAGCAGCTGTCGCTGGAAATGAGCTAAAATCCGGGCTAGATTGATATAATGATGGGCCTTGGTTTCACTTACACGTAATGCGACACAACCAGCAGAATTTCAAGTATAATAATACCAGCCTATGTTGTCCCATGGCAGGTCAAAGGACTCTTCAAATACAGAGAAGGCATGAAAATTGATCGACACGCCACCTCAAGGCGATTTGGCGACACCTGCTTTAAAAAACTGCACCTTTTCCACTTGTCTCTGTATTATCGCTCATCGATCAAGATGATCAAGACTTGACGTATGAGTACCTCATCACAATAGATCGGTGACTAATCTGTAATCCACGCAACTTCCAACATAGATCGTCTATAGTCTGAGGAACGTAATCGTGTCCTTGTGAAGCGTATCAATGAATTTATTCTGTTATGCACTCGGAGATTGGATGCTGTTTGGAAATTATACAACTTTGAAATATCGCAATGCGTTCGACATTTTATTTTTAAGTTCATTTGAATGAGGTTTTTTATTTATTACTTACTGGAGAAATGGATTAGCCTGTTTTTAGAATACCTTCTGAAATGGTTTTTAGTAGATCGTAATACATAGAGCTCCATGTGAAAAGGATTGTCCAGGGAAAACTGACTGCCATCATACTCATTACCTACTAAGATTTCTGTGAGCCCCTTTTTAGTAGCTAGACTTTTGTGTTCTACTAATAAGAAAGGGTATCTCTAATTACCACTAAATTTGAATAATAACTATCATATTAAATGTTATATTTCACCGAAAATCAATCCACCATACCAGAGTGACCTAGAACACCAACACTTTCGTTACGACATATATCTAAATAAAATTACGAAAGAAAGGAGGCTCAACGGCGTAAATCATGGTTCAATATCAAATTGTCACTGGGTACTATTGCATAATCTATTATCACTTTGCTGACTACTGTGATTTGAGCATGTCATTGTCCAATGAAACTTCATTATTTATTTTATGGATATGGAAGTTTATGCGCTGATATAGTGGTCATAGTAATTGTGCAAAGCTTTTAAGTAAATCATTCAATAAATTGTATTGTTCGGTCAGTATTTATTCTACTCGGTATTCAATTGTTTTTAAACAATGAGCCATTTCTGTGTCCATGAATAAAAATTACCTCATTATGCAAAGCGTGGTTACCGAATGATTACGCACATAAAACCATAACATTTACCAAACTTAATCTTGTTAATTCCATAACTTTAATAGGTACACTGTCCAAGGCCAAATTTAAATACACTATTACGACTAAGTATTACTAAAGCTTACCCAACTAGATATAAATCACAGCAGATCCACTCATTTCTTCCGTAACGTTACCGATGGACCGCCCGAGGCCACAGTGTGAATGTCAGTGGGTCAAAGTGGAACAAACTTGTTGAGATGGAACAGGAATGTGTTACAATAGGAGACTCGTAGGCTGTAATTGTGCTTAATGGCATTAAGTAATGGTTTTATTGTTTTAGGTGTGTTTCAGCTTGATAGTTTAAAGGATTTAATGGCCTACTGATTGGACAAAGGTAAATCCTGCGAGTTACATGGACCGGATAAGCTGGTGTAGAATATCATGAGGTACCTATAAAAAAATACTTATCATACCCAAATAATTGTAGTCACAGACATTTCAATACCGAGTATTGTACCGAGTAGTTACCGTGGCCCTGGCGCACAGGCAACTGAAGGAACACGGGTGGGTTTTAGTCAGTAAGAAACTTCATTGGGCTTTCAAGTACCTATAGGTATACCACAATAAGCAGTTGTCCTATAATTTGCATTATTGTTATTTATCTTTGCCCTACACTAAGGGGTTTATTCATAAACGTTGCTAAAAGTTAAGTAATGATTGGCGACTGTAACGTTAATTTGTAACGTTTATGAATAAAGGGGTAAGTGTTTAGCTTCTGATACAGCTATACTGGAGTATCGTGGTTACTTAAAGATATACATTCTACACGGACAGGCATTCAGATTCTAACGATTCAGTGATACTTCACTTCAGTAAGAATCGAATTCACAACGCGCCAGCATCCAATCTCTCAGTCATTACTACAGTAACAATGTCCGGCATCTATAAAATATTTTATTGTCGAGAGACAAGATTGACTACCAAGATATTTCTACACTTCTATGAGGAAAAGTCACGTTCAACTGTGACACTGACGACCCTATTATCACTACACTCCTTTCTTTACCCAAAGTTATAATAGGCAGGCAAAGGAAACTATGAAGTAGGCTTTATTCTATTAAAAGCCGCCCGGAGTCTGGATTTGTGGCCGTTTGATGAAAATAGGGTCGATCCCTATAATTACATAGGACTTAAAGGTCCACTAGCACCACCTTTAATAAAAATATTATCTCGTGCCTGAGAAGGAATTATGAATAACGGCTTATAAGGACCCTCGCTAAGTGTGTCTAGAATTTTCTAATACCTTATAAAAACTTTCATATTAAGACACGAAGCAGCAAAATACGATCAAGAGGAATGTGGCCGGTTTTCTTTAGATCAAATTTTGTTGCTTCGCGTCTTAATATGAAACTTTATAAAAGGTATTTGAAAATTCTAGATACACTTACCGAGGGTCCTTAGAAGCCGTTATTCATAATTCCTTCTCAGTCACGAGATAATATTTTTTTAAAGGAGTGGCGCTAGTGGACCTTTGTGCGCCCTCTGGCGAAATGTGGGTGCACCTCTGCCTAACCTTTCGGGGAATTCAGGCGTGACGTTATGTTATGTGTTATTCTTAGAAGAATAAAGCTGAAAGTGATTGTACCTACCTTCCAAGTCTAATGTTACATCATGAGTTTCTGTTTTAAAGGATGCGTCTGATTAGAGACTGTGAGGTGCTAATTTCATTGGTTTTAGCAATGTTTGAATGTAATATTATGTAGTGTAGCGATGTAACAGCATTCTCTCTGTTTTCGAAGGTCAAGCACAATTGGTGTGGTTACTTTTGTTTTTAACCCCGACGCAAAAAGAGGGGTGTTATAAATTTGACCGCTATGTGTGTGTGTGTCCGTCTGTGCCACCGTAGCTCTCAAACGGGTGAACCGATTTGGATGCGGTTTTTTTTTTATTTGAAAGCAGGTTTTCTGGCAGTGGTTCTTAGAAATGTGTTATCAAAATTGGTTCAGTCGTTTTAAGGTCATCAGCTCATTATTGTGTCGGGGATTTTTTCATTTTACCTATTATTCTTGTATACAGCTTCTATTCTATTTTCTAAATATGAAACGTTGTAGGCCTTGTAGACTCAAAGATGCTTCGATTTGTTGACCATTTTTCATTTTATTAAGTAAACATTAATTTGAAAACATTGTACATGCCAATTATTTTCAAAAGAGTAGCCATAGTGTTTCTCGCCGGCGCTTCTCCATTGGAAACGACCGATTGGAACCATGCACCTAGCTTCTGACGTTTCATAAGTGCTCATTTATGTTAAAGTTAATGTAAATTAAATTGAACTTCATTAGCCTTTGATTAGAAGGATGCGTAACTTACGCTGCTTATCAGCTTCGTCCAATTTAAGGATAACAATAAATTGTAACTTTTGTAAAATGTAACCATTGTAGGTCTGCCAAGCTTGTGAAGCCATTTCCGAAATGACGATATGGTTGACGACATTATTTGGATAGATCGACAAGTATGTAGCGGTATCTACACTGCCACAGGCGAGCTACACGTCACACTGATGTCACGCAAATCCTGCATCGCGTAAGCAGAGTTTACCGCGCGATTAGTATATACGAGTATACAACGTCCCGACATCAACCGTCGTCGGGCAGTTGCCCACCAGACACAGCACCCGTCTGGTCGGAGTATCCTCCCTTATCCATAGAGTATGAGTGAGCTTTACACCCTGTTCCTCATACCTCTATAAGTATAAACATTTAGAACTAGGTATTGTGTATTTCCCCCCCCGACCCTTGCTCGACGACGCGCCAGCCCGCGCCGTAGCTGAGCCTGTAGCTTTAAATTCCCCAGTATAATAATAATATAATTTAGATCCAGCCTGTCCCATCTTGCTGCCCTCCCCTCAGTGACGCCCTAAGCCGAGGTTCGTACCCCACAGGGGGTGCCCTTAGCGTGCGGTCACCTAAATTTTAAGTATTGTTCGCCCCTGGCTGGAGGCTTTAAGTTAGTAGCTTAAGGCACCCACAGGTTTGCCCGGTTAAGTAGCCAGGACCTTAGTGGTCACAACTACGAGCTGCCAATTAGGAAAAAAAAAAAAAATATTGTGTATTTATTTTATTTCTTATTTTTTGTATTTTCGTATGCTGCACTGGTTGACGTCATCACGTCAACGCCAGCTGTCGATGTAAACCAGCGCTGGGGCTCTGTCTCGCATAGGGTCGTAGCATTATGCTGAGCGATTGCCGTTTTTCGTGGATGTGACGCATATTTCCCCCAACTAGTTCTTTTTTGTGTTTGTGCGTTTTTCTCTGCGTCATGTTTGCCGCAAATAAACGTATTTTCTTTATCTTTTCCTTTCTTTCTTATAGAATATGCTTTATGTTATAGAGCTAGATTTAACAAACCTAGTGATCTTATCGCTAAAAGTTATATCTTCCAGGTAACCTTTGTATGGACAGGGAGACAATAAGTTAAGTAATATAATTATAGTCTTTAGATTTTGACAGGTCCAATCTCCAAAATGTCGAACCCAATGTATTTGCAGTCAAACTTATCGACAGCGATATTCAATGAAAAACGTTCAGTATCAATAAAAACATTTATATCACAATAAAAAAAACACAACAATATAATTTAGACATATATACCTAAAAACATCAAATTGACTAATAGACTAGGTTTTAAATATTAGTCACGGATTGATATGCCAGGCATTTTACTACAAAAAGTTCTAGCACTAGTGTTACAAATCCAATCCATTGAACCAGGTTTTTGTGAAACAATTTTGTAATAGGTAGCTTAAGAATTCTATTAATGTTGTATAGGATCTATTTCTTCATTTGTATCAAAAAAGTTTGCTGAGGCAGTAATAAAGTCGTCGCTGGATGATGAAGTATCAATTATGTAACGTGATCTCTTCATCGGCTTGACAGTTTGACATTGACGTATGTCAAGCCGCCATTTTGGGAGTTGTGATGGACGTTTGATGAATCATTTACATTGATAATCTTGATTAATATATTTGGCTGCTATTTGTAATGCAGTTTTTGTCAGTCATCTTTACATTGCAGGTTATCAAATAAACTACAGTTAAAAGATTAACAGACTATAGTAAAAAACTAACATTGTAGGTTGTTCCATTTTGACATAAAATAACATCACGCTTGTATTTTCCGAAGGGTTAAGCAGAGGTGCACCCACGTTTCGCCAGTTATGTTGCATTTTGACATCTAGATTAATAGATAGGTAGGTACTGTGATTATTGATATTCACGTTCAATCAATCCATATTCCTATCGTACTCCATTGTTACAATAATAATACAACCCCCGGTTAATAAACCGTCAGTTACATTTTTAATTAGTTAGCTAAACACTGCACTGTTTAAAATGGTAATTTATTTAATTTTTTGCACTTAATTTATAATTCACTCACTCATTTCACTTTGCAACATTCATTTCACTAGTAATTTTCACTTGAACTTAATAATGACCATGGTACGCCAATTCAGGGCCAGAAGTATGGCCCGAGTGAGCAGAGCCCGAATGAGCGTTGTTTGCTATTTGAGCTCCAGAAGAATGACTGGAAGGAACATGATACGCCAGCTGGGCGTTAGAAGAATGACCCGATGGAGCATGATACGCTAATTGGGCACTAGAACCATGCCCTGACGGGGCATGATATGATAATTGGGCACTAGAACCATGCTCTGACGGAGCATTATATGATGATTGGGCGCTAGAACCATGTCCCGAGGAAGCATGATACGCTGATTGGGCGCCAGACGAATGACCCGAGATTCCTGAGATAGCATTACCCGAATGCGCATGATACGCTAAATCTGCACCAGAGGCATGACCCGACGGCACATGATACGCCAACTCGGCACCAGAAGAATGACCTGATGGTACTTGGTAACCAACGGTCTGGTAACTGGCATCGTACTGCTGGTAGCCATGAGCCATGCCTTGGCCTGATTGCTCCTTGTATTTACCTGGAAATAAGAGAAAAGATATCATAAATAAAAGGCCTTCAATTTTTATGTAGATTGCAAACTAGAACTTTTTTACAATCTAGGTACTTTCAAATCTTTGGAGCAGAGAAGGACTTCAATTATTTTACAAATTTTTTGAGCACATGGAAAGTACCCAAAAGTCAAAAGTCAAAGTAATTTATTTGCCAGAAATAAGGTACATAGGATGTTCATATATTTATGAATAAGTCTACATGTTAAAGCATAAATGTATAAACAGGACCACCACCTGATGAAACATGGTAACTGCCTCCCATAGAAATCTGAATCAACAATCGTAGTCAATATGCGGAAAGTCTCATAAACCTGTCCATCATTTCACTGGCACCCATTTAAATACTTATTAAGATACCAGTATATTCAAACCACGTAGAACACAGTGCTGCTAAGTGTCAGAAAATGGTATCAGCGGTACTACTAAGAATTATTTGTTTATTGAACATAATAAACAGTTTGTGATCGCATAGTTAAAACAGAAGTTTGCTATTGACCTTACATTCAACGAACATTGTGTCGACAGTTCAGTCTGATTATCATAGATGGCGCTACTTCTATGAATAATTTAAGTTTCTACAAAATCAACGAGTTAAATTATTTTTGTTGTTATCAGGTTTTTCCTGTAGGAACTATTAGCATAAAAAATACTCAATAGATTGAGATGACTCGCGAGTTACCCGGTTTCAGAAAGACCAATCTGTCAATCTAGACTGAAATTAGCTGACATTTATTTAAACTCATGATTAATTGGTTAGTTGACTGAAATAAAACAGCCAATCAAAGCGTTTGACAGCCAACCAAAAAAAGCCAGCCAACTAAAAAAAGGTGTCGTTCAGACACCGTTCTGGAACGTTATGACATATTGTCTTTGTAAGTCATTTTATATATCTTGGTCTTATACTAACGAATACAAGACAAAGATAAATAAACATCCTACTTAGCACGTGCTTTGGCTGAAAATTATTCCTGTCACTGTCGGACAGCTGCCGAGTACCTACAAGTGCAAGATAATATGGAAACATACTGTCACACGGGGTGAATGCAGGGGGGATGCAGGGAAGCATCGGAACGAAACTTTAAAAGGGATTTTAACATTGAAAATTTATTGCCAACAATAGCATGTAATCGTATATACACCAAATACATTTAGAGTCCTTTTTGGCAACAAACTATATTATTGCAATGTTAAAATCTCTTTCAAAGTTTCGTCTCGATTCACCCCTGCATCCCTATTCACCCCGTTTGTCGGTATCTAAGATTTGGCTTACATAAGTTCCCAAAGTATATATATTTTTTCTGTCTATTCTCCATATTATTAATCAAGGCCTAAGTATTGTGAACCTCTTGGAGGGTCGTCCTTTTTTATAAAAGTAAACATTCAAAAACAACTCACCGTCATCAAAAATACCAGCAGCCTCATCCTTTGCGTTCTGCTCCAAGCTCTTCGCGATTGCCTCAGGTACAGGCGGGGGGGTGGGTAGATGAGCACCCTGGGGGTGGAAGCCATGCTCATCGGCTGTGTAGGTCACGGTATAGGTCTGGCCATCATCACCCTTATAGGAGTAGGCGCCGTGGGTGACTGTGCCACCGTGTTCGGAAGTCTGGCCTGCTTCCTCGGCTTTTATTCCTGGAAAGTGGGAAGAAGAGGTTTTAGATAAGAATGGTTGAGGTAAATTTTAAGTTTAAGGTTTACTTGTTGCTTAGTTATTGTTGATTAATCGTTAAAAAGCGCCTAAATCTTGAGATTTCAGTTGGTTAAAGTCAGTTTTTGAGCAAAAAATGATCTAAATGTAACGTCAGTGACTTTCAACATTTTTAATTTTGATTGTGGCTATGGGAACCACAAAGGAACACAGGACAGCTGTTCATAAATATTTTGACTTTTTAGTCGATTTACTGAAGTTTGCCCCAGATTATTGTCCCATAAATAGCTAAACGGCAGCGTTACTATAAGTGCACTTCTGCACAACCCTTCGTGGATACAGGCGTCATGATAAGTAACATTACAATTGTTTTAAAATAGAGTCTTTAAATTTAAGATATAGAATAAGGTAGAATAAGGAAACGGTTGGCTCCATCATGGTCTGTTCCTTCATGACACACATAATAGATACTTGAAGTCATCGGAAAACTTAAGACTGGAGATGCATTCCACCAGTTTTTATGACAAGTCTTTTACAGTTCAAGCAGTACGGTATGGAATGCCTTGCCCATGTCTTTAAGGCGTGCTCAATCTTTATCCACTTTTAAAATTCTGGTCAAAAAATACTTTCTCTCTCCTTAAACATTGTCATTACATTTAGTTTCCTTACTCTTGTTTCATATTTATTATTGTATATATTATATTATGTAGATAAGTATATGTTTTATGTATGTATGTATTTGTTGTATATGTAAATGGTACACCACTGTCTACCTGCATTATTGTCTCTCCTTCTCCCTTGAATCCATCCAAAGGTTGTCTGTAAAAGATCGCTTTTAGCGATAAGACCGCCCATTGTGTCACCCAATGTAAAATTTCTACATCATCTGTATTTCTTATGGTGTAAATAATAAAGAGTATTCTATTCTATTCTATCTACTCACCATTTTCAGTCTCATAGGAATACTGATACTGATGCCCATTGTTCTCATTGTTGAAGGCCAGGATCCTAGCGATCTTCTCCCCAGATGGCCTGCTGTTGTAAGTAACCTCATGTCCTGCCGCCTCATGGCCCGAGAAGATCTGAGGTGCCTGTGATTGCACAGAATATACACCACGCTGTTGGTGTTCGAGCGCTGATTGGTACTGCTCGGCTGACTGCGCGTAGCCCTCCGCTGATTGGCTTGTGTAGATCTGGCCAGCTGATGCAGCGGCGATGAAGGCGGCAATTGGAGCGAGCTGCAAAATTACAGTTTGGGGCTGTTAAGTTTAATTGTCCATAAGTTATTTTAAGGCTCTTCATTGGCTTGAAATAAGGAAAAACAATTAATTGCACAGTGAAAGCAATGAATTGATATAGAACCACCATATCAAGAGATAATATCAAGTGATACACTATCAGAATGCCCGTTTGGATCGTTGTTTTATCAACTTAACATATGGTGACAAACTTAACAAATGCTGCTGCAGGCATTTTAACCTAGCCCCAAAAAGTCCCTCCTCAAACACTTTAACCCTAGATGATACAGCTTCAACTTTCTGCACAACTTAACCACCAAGGTTCCATTCCAAAAACTTTCACTGAAATCACTCCTAACTTAAAACCTAGACGAAAATCTAGACATTTAATTATAAAATCTGAATCACAGATCTAATTAGATCTTAATTATACATCTATGCACTAACGTACCAGCTTCATGATGTTCAGTAGTAAGTACTTGAATGTAAGGCACTTGGATGTAGAATGAGTTTGTAATTTCTTTCTTACGTTTATATAGCGAAAAATTTCCGAGTACGCTTAGATGTATGAACTCACACTTGAGATAGAAATGACTCTGCTGACTGTGGACTTGAACATGATTACAATTTGCACCACTTTGTACTCATAGGCCCAGCATCCACGACGCTAGTCAAAAAAGTAACGTGTTACGAACTCAAATCTCCAATAAGCAGCCTTGTAGTTTATGTTTCCAATTCGTTTTGTAGGTAGGTACTATTTTTCGGGAAACAAGCCCGCTTTTTGTCATTTTTAGCAAATTAAACCGAGCTTTTTATAAACACTTATTAAACTTTTATCAATTAAAATATAGCCCAAATCTTAGGAAATTAACTTAATTCTTACAAAATTACGTTACGTTTACTGATTTTACAAACGCCTTTCTCAATATTTATAATTATTTTTAATACAATAAAAAAAAACATGATAACAACATTTTTTCTTTTCCTCATTCCCATTCAGAATAGTTATTTCCCTTCCAACTTTTCTTTATTTTTGACACACACACACAACCCACCAATTCTGCATCTCTCCAGCAACAATTTAAAAGTGCCAACTCCACAGCCACCGCACTCACATCGGCATGTGATTCAAGTCCGAGATGATTGTTAGGTAACAGTAGTAACGAGATGCGCCCGCCGGCTGAACATTTGGAGCACTTATAGAGTTAGGAGTGGGTAGAGGTGACTTGTCACGTGGTTTTGATAAACTTTTACGCTAGTTGTAGGTTGTGGGTTAAGCAAGATCGGTTAAATGATAAATTACTTTTTTTATCATTTTCTGACAGAAAGTACAGAATTTCGATTGAAACCTAAGGCTATGAGCTGTCACAACGTTGTAATATTCCATAAATCCGTTGTCTCTTGATGTGGATGGATTTTTTTTTAACGAAAATCATGACTCTCGTGATATCACTTGGATGCATGAATATTATTTAATGATTGATAAAACTAAAAGACATTTGTTACAATATATTATATCTTGTATTTTAATTTCTATAGATATTAATTACTTCATTATGTTTCATGTGATGTTTAACTTAATTTCTAATATTGTAATTTAACAATGCATAGGTGTAAGGTAGATTTTTGAGCTAGTATAAAATATTTTTAAGATCCTGTTGTATCACCTAAAATCGCATTATTAAAAAACTTTGACTTTAACAATTCATTTCATCACCAATGCTCGCAAAACGGTGCAGGCAAACATCGTGAGGGCGTGATGTTCAAAATTTCCACGAAACGGTGACATCCAGCAACCCGCACTAGGCTCATGTAGTGGATTACAGTCCACTCCCTCTCACAGAGAGGAGGCCTGTGTCCCAGCAGTGAGAAAAATTATATTATAGGCTGATTATGAAAAATGCTATCCTTTTTATGTGCATACTCGTACTATCTAAATATTCCAACTCTATGCTCACTAAGGAACTAAATTACTCCGTGGCACAGTGTCCAAACAGTCGATATTATTTGTATCAGCTAATAACTGATATACAATGTTACGTTATGTAACCGTTACTATAACTTAACTGTAACATGTTCGCACTTCGGGCGGTAATGATTGACAATTGGATCACTGGGTCAGTATACTTGGATTCCATTGGAAGCTTGGTTTGTTTCATTTGGTATGATAACATACTATTATTTTAAGTAGGTAACTATAGCCACGCTTTTGAAATGATACCTTTTTATTATGGCGCGTGCTGGAGTGAATTGATAGGTTGGTAGATCGTATTTTTAGGGTTCTGTACCCAAAGGGTGCCAACCGGAGCCTATTACTAAGCCTCCGCTGTCCGTTCGTCCGTCTGTCCGCCCTGCGCCCACGGCACGGCACGGTAAGAGATTTTTATGCAACGAATAGAAATATAACTTAAAAATATGACAAAAAAGTAGAATTTTCAATGAACGCTTAGGGACGCCATAGCATGCCGCAGCATCGTTGCCGACAGAATGCTCTTGCAGTGATGCCGCAGTATCCTTGAAATGTTCACAGAGTGTATATTTCTATTATCGCTATAACAACAAATAAAATAAAGTAAAATATTAAAGGGTACCCACACAAGAACGTATTTTTTTATATGTAGCAATAATATTGTACGGTGGTACGGAACCGTTCGTTTGCGAGTCCGACTCACACTTAGCCGTTTTTTTTTATTTGCAATTTTGGCCAATTAGCCAACCAACCTTTTCATTTAGGACGTATTGTTAGTGCTTTTGTTCTAGAAATAACGAGGTGGCAATTTTTTTTTTGTTATGTTCTCTGTTCAGATATTAATATCAGATAATGACCTGGCCAACACAATCGTTTTAATGAGATAGGTATTATAATTATATAATTTGTTTTGCAAAGTTGTAACAGGTGATAACACACTTCTACTAGGTATCTCACAAGAGTGGCTCACGTCTCGGGATGATTGACACATAATAAGTCACACTCAATTATATATTATGTACCTACTTTGTTGTATACCTACTTACCCATTTTTGACGCTATATCGTCAACAATAGATTTGATACTAGCCACGCAAAATTAGCAGTTATTACGCATGTCTAATTTGAAATGAGCAGGGTCCCATTTAATGTAACTGAAAATGTGACATATTTGTCAAAAATTAATAAATAATTAATCATTTTCAAGACAGCTGCTGTTTAATAAAACAGAAAATTGAGAAAAAACCTTACAAAATTGTCAGATTGTCGCATGTCACCTGTCGCCTGTCGGTTTTATTTAATATGCCCAGGTATTCCCTCAAATTCCCTCTCACAGAGGGGAGACCTGTGTCCTAGCAGTGGTAACAAAATAGCATAATTAATGCTTATGCCCCATCAAACTAAATTAGTCAACTTACAGTAGCACACTCATATTATCCTGGACAGTCTTGAAGCATGAAATTGATAAAGATGATTGATATACCTGTATATACAGTTGCTGGTGTCATACTCTGATGGTGAACCCTATATCAATTGATGATCAGAAGCTGCTAAGCAGTTTCTACTATCTCACCAAGGAAGACATCTTTCGATACTAAAATATTTTAAACGAAACCCAATTATGAATAGGTATCGTTCGATACCTAGTAACAGCAATACTAATTATTCTATATAAATAACACTAATTAATCTATACTAATATTATAAAGAGGTAATATTTGTTTGTTTGTATGTAGGGGGATCCACCAGTGGGATTTGAAAAAATATTTTTGCATTTGATAGCCCAATTCTTGAGGAAGGCTGTAGGCTATTTAACATCACACTATGATCAGAAAAAAAAAACAAAAGAAAAAAAACGTCGGTAAGCGAAAACGAAGTGGTAGCGCGACAGGTGATGCGATGCGACCGGGTGGGTTGGACGAACAAGTTTCACGTAGACGAAGTCGCGGGCCAGAAGCTAGTTAGCTAACATAATGATACAATTGTAATATCTTATGTAACAATCTCATAGATATAATAATGGTGTAGGAATCAAGGTTAAGATTCAGTTTTTATGTAACAATTTGAATCGAATTCGATTTTGAATTTGAAGTGATTGATTGGATTATAACTTATCATTATGTATTTAAAGATGTTACGCCAGTAGGAGGATATAATGATCTACGGGTTTGCAACACCTACCTCATTAATGTAAGCCTGATAATGGGGCTATTTTGGGGGTTTTATTTTTATGGTGTACATAATAAAGAGTATTCTATTCTATTCTATTCTATTTGGGGTTTTTAGTTTTGCGTAGTAGTACTCGCAACCGGCGCTCGTGTATGAACGTAAATGAGGCAAAAGGACTATGTAAGGATCGTAGCAGGTAGCATTCTGTAGTTTCTGCCTACCCCATGGGAAGAAGGCGTGAGTTTATGTACCTATGTGTGTGTATATAATTTTTAATTTTAGATTTTTGACGGAGGCATTTAGCCCTTTTGCTGGCCCACGCGCAGTTGTGTACTTGTTGTGTTCGCGATATCAGACTGAACTGGTTTTTACACATAAACATTGTTTTCCTTCAAAATGAATGCATAAATGAATGTTTAATATAAACACGATGTTAATAAATGTTAAATTTTAATAATTAATGTTTAATATAAACACGAAAATTACATGGCACACAAGAAATCTAAAAATGTTTAGAACTACGATGTCTGTTTCTTATATCTTTGGGCCTCCAATCTTCCAGTTAGATTAGAAGACTGTCACGTTATATGTACAGTCCAATAGGCCAGATCTAGCAGGATATAGTACTACAGGGATCTTTTGGCGTTTGAATAACATTGACAAGGGGCAATGTTGGTAAATAGTATTGAAAAAACAAGATGGCAGGCTTAGTTCCAATTTTCGCCACGCTCTAAAAGATCCCAACGATGGCACACAACAAAAACAAAGGAATATTATTAATTGCACATCAAATAAATAATCACGTATCAATTTATTTCCATCATTTAAATACTGACTGCACAGCAAATTAACCAGAGCGTACGTACATAATACGCACACTCATAGCGTGTGAGTATTATGTATTTATCTCCGATCAGCCGTTTGTCATAAAAATTATGTCGAAGGGGTCAGTACAAAGTGCAATATTACTGTACTAGGAGAATTTAGGATGCAAGAGCAAGCGAAGCGAGCTTTGGTATTGGGGCACCCCGACACGGACAGGTTAGGATAGAAGGGATGGCGGTTATTTTTTAAACCACCCACAAATAGGAGCCCCGCTAAGCGGGACTCCGTCGACTACGCCTTATTATTATTGCCATTCAGAAATGGGAGGCCTCGCCTAGTATGTAAAGGTGCGCCACGAATAAAAAGTGTTGCTTATTTAGTTATATTTTGAGTTGAGTATTTTGTTGTGCAATCAGTATTTTTTATTGGAATTCGGATTATTTTTGGATACAAAGAGTTTTTTTTTTATTTGCTTTTAAATACTACCCAAAAACAAATCTCAAATCGTAACGAAACTATTTTAGAATCCAAGCCCACAGTTAGCAACTCTAGACATATTCATGCATATTCATCAATTTACTTTTAAGTAATTTGGTGATTAAGCAATTAACAGCAGCATCCATCAAGAGGATCCATTTTTATCTCGCCAGACGTTCAGATTTCTTTACATCGTTGTTAGCATTGTCAGTTACTTTTTTCTTTTCATTTGTGCATAAAAAAGAACATTTAAATGAATTAATTTAGCACTTATTTTATAAAACGTGCCGATACTTTCAAAATATTATGTTCCTGTCCATATTCTCAGTTAATTTTAATAATGGTCTGGCAGTTTGAGTAATTTATGCGGCCTAACCAAATGTCCTTTCTTTGCTATTGTTCGTCGAATCGTTGAGCTCTTTAAGTTCTAAGTTCAGTTGAGTTGAGTGTTAAGTTGAGTTGATTACTGACAAATGCGTGCGCAGACTGGAAAGGTCTCAATCTGTGTGGTTTTTTCTCAAAATACCATTTCAGACACAAATCTACATGGTCTTCACATGATCTGACCAAGATTAAATCTGAACTTTAAAAGAGACTGACCTCTGAGTAGTCAGATAGGAAACGCCGACCTCATCTAGTTAACCGACTTCAAAAAGGAGGAGGTCTTTTTAAAAATATAATTGACGTGTAAAAGTGTTTGTACAAACCTACTTACAAAAATAAAATCATTTATCATTTTATCATAAGTTTTGGAGGTAGGTAACACCATCTCCTCAATCCGAACCCAAAAATAAAATAATAGAAATTCGACGATAGGAAACTAAACTGTGTACTAAACCAACGCGATATAAATGTGCATGTACATCTACACTAGCCGGCTCAAAATAACAAATCGGTGCATAATAATCCAAAATTTTGCAACATAAGCAGTAACTCCACGAACAATATTATCAACAGCTGAAAACACATTTCCGGAAACACAAATATGTCAGTTTCTCTTGCCAAACAGAGGAATCAAAAATCTTTTATGCAACATAAATACAAAACTAGCCAACTACTCAATGAGTGACTACTGTATAATTTTCATTGGTGAAGAAAATTATCGAAGAACGAACAATTATTTTGACTTGATTATACAGGGTGTCCCAGGAATCGACCGACATACAGTATGTGGCGATAGCTTTGGTCAAGCCCTAACGAAACATATGTTCTGCTAAATACTATAGTTTTTAAATTTAAATTTATCAACAAAAAGAACAGATTAGAGAAAAACAAACAAATAATAGTGAATTTATATTGAATTTGTATCTTTTTACGCAGAGTCAAAGGTAATTACGGATAGAGATAATTTTGGATAGTATATATCTATATAAATCGAGAATTGAAACTTTCAATAATTTGTTTTATCTCGATATTCATACTTATAATAATTATGCAATACTGTTTGACTCTAACCTAGAGTTGACATATGACCGTACCATTTTTAAGTATAATGGATCTATTAATTATTACGGCTTTTAACAAATATATTTGAAATTTAAAAAATATTGTTTTAAATACTGAGATTCAGTAATAGAACGACAGAGTCTTCTCCTATATTTTTAGTGTATGAACAAACCAAAGAGTATTCATCTCTTAAATATTTATCATCAAAATTTATGCGGCATCAATAAGAAAAAAGATGACCTTGAAATGTATCTATGCGAATTGTCAAAAGAACAGTTTTTTTTTTTGTATATCTGAATGTTTTGTGAACAATGCTCTGGAAAACAATTCTTTTAAAAATAGAATAGAGGAGGTTATAATATCGGAATAAGTATATCAGAATGTATGAAAAAGCAGTAAATTGTGCAAAAAGAATGATGACAGAAAACAAATAGAAATGGCATCTGATTCTAGTAGGACGATATGGAAAATAGTAAATCGAGAGCGCAATTTAACTAAAAACCTTGAAAATTAACAAATTATACTTAAGATTGACAACACAGTTACTAATCATTCTTTAGATGTGGCTAATATATTTTCAAAAAGGTTCGACAACAATGAACCAACAATTAGCAATGACATATCTAATCGAAAGTGTTAGCAGAGTAGATTCTAACATGAGTTTTGACGCAGTCATACCTTTAGAAATTTTGAATATGGTTAAAAATATGCCTAATAAATCGACTAGGTCCTGGTTATGATGAAATCCCTCTGACTCTTATTATTTGTGTAATATTTTCAACACAGTGTATTTTGTTATGAAATAAATGACTTATGACCGGATATTCAGATGCATATTTATCTAAAGTTAAGAGATCGGATATTCGGATGCGTATTTATCTAAAGTTAATTTTTAGCTATGCAAATATGTAAGCGGTTTCATATATTTTCAAGCGGATTCAATATATTTTTTGTAAAAAAAAAACCTGTATGCCAGGAACACTGGATACATAAGTAGTATGGAAGAGACTTTAAAAAAAATACTTATTTAAAATTAAAATACCCGGGATTCTTGAATTGCTTTACTATTCAGATACATATTTATTTAAAATTAATGGTTAACCCCCGATGCAAATATGTGTATGTAGGCTGTAAGAGGAGGGGTGGTGTGTGTTAGTAAGTTAAGATTTTTTCGATTCAAAAGCGCATTTCATATTAGCCAACATCGCAACTTTAGGTGGATATGCAACCAAATATCCGATCTCTACTTATGACTTATGATCATCGATCGAGAAGTTGAATAGGACCTAGACTTTTTTCTTTAGTTAATAATAAAATTGGCCTTATTTACTTAGGCAACACAATGAAAAATGAGGAAGGATATACATTTGCCCAGCATTAAGTAGGACATTAAACGTTCGTTATCATCTTTTACTAACAGCTACGTGGTGCAAAAATCACCTTTTAAACTTTAAAAACTATATAATATCATTGGTTTGAAACTGTAAAAGGAAACCATTAAAAATATTAATTTCAATCAATTTACATTTGATACAGTTTTTAAAATTCACAAAAAATCTCATAAATATCTAATAACATCCTTGTTATTTAAATTTAATTATACTTTTAGGCAGAACCCCATTTAAAATGTCAGAATCTATTGCTTGCATTGAGTTATAGCATTATTTTAAGTTATTTGATGCTTCAAATTGTATTTTTTTTTGTATCAAAATGTAGGTAGTGTTTATCATTTGAGAAAAAAGGTGTTACTACAATTTAAGTTACAAGCTAAGCTTTTAAAATTCACTTGATTGCTTGTCATTACTAAATGTAGGTATATAATTACTTTTGGTTGAGTGGAGTGTAAAACCCAGATGAGTTTAAAAAATCGGTGTGAGTTTGTTTGACACTCACGAAAATTGATGTGTAAACATGTGAGCTCGCATCAGTTTGGTTCACGCGCTCAAATAGACACGGGTCTTACGCTGACGTCATCTGACGCTCGAAGTCCCACGCTTACGCGTCTGACGCTTGAAGTCCCAGCTACCGTAGACCGAGCGCTAAGATGTTTACACATCAAAAAATCATGATGATATTGGCAAAGAAGTAATTGATGTAATGATATTACAAGGTATCAATATATTATGTTGTTGGTTACAAGTGACACCATATCTTATAATAATTATGTAACACAATGATACCAAAATGGTCTATATCGACCCCATATAATTGGATATTACACTTTTAAATCTGTGATATCTTCTAAGGTATTCACTGTAATGATATGCTGTAAAGGGCAATTTTGATCTACATTAAATGCACAACGTATCTAACGTATTTAATTGGATAAGGATTAATACTGTATTATTTAAAATAGCTTCGTAAATAACGCATGTTTTTTAGTACTAAGTAAAAGATAAAAATGGTTACTGTGGGTTATCCTTAGGAGATAGACATATATTATTGTGGACTTTTCTGTAGGCCTTTTTAAGATATACAATTATGTAGTACATTATTTTGATCTATGTCGCAAGGTTTAGCCAGCCTTAGCAATGTAAGCGCCCAAAAATATATTTTTATGACATCATTTCAAATCTTTGATGTAACACATTGCCACAAACAAAAACATTATTAATACTGCAAAAATATGATTCCCCAATAACTAGATGCACTTTTAATTCAGGAATCATAATTGTATATTTAACGTTAGCAATAACTTTAAACTAGCATAGCTTCTAATGGAAGCTCTACTTTATGGTCTGAACAGGTGTCCAAGGCCTCGAAAACGAAGACATAGTATTGTTATGATTTACTGTTTCATTCTACATGTAGGTAGTACTTCATTCTACCTACCCACTAACAGCTTTTGGAGGATACCTTCGAATTATTGTAATGAATAATGGATTTAAAGGTTAGACTCCAAACATTTCAAAGATTTGTAATGATGTCATAAAAACATATTTTTGGGCGCTTACATTGCTAACGCTGGCTAAACCTTACGACATAGATCAAAATAATGTAGTACCGAATCATATATCTTAAAAAGGTCTTCAGAAAAGTTTACGATGGTATTTGCCTATCTCCTAAGGATAACCCACAGTAACCATTTTAACTTTTACATATTACTAAAAAGTTATGGGTGATTTACAAAGCTATTTTAAAAAATACAGTATTAATTATTATGCAATTAAATACGTTAGATACGTTGTGCATTTAATGTAAATTAAAATTTACCTTTACAGCATATCATTAAAATGAATATCTTAGAAGATATCACAGATTTAAAAGAGTAACGTCTAACAACGGGGGTCGATATAGACCACTTTGGATTTTCTAAAGTAAATCCAACAATTACTGCAATATGCATACCAGGTGGCAGGAACATTGGGCACGCCACAATTGCGGCGGTAAGTCCCCTCTTTGAGAAGTGGCTTGAGAGGCGGCACGGCGTCCTCACCTTCCGCCTGACGCAGGTCCTCACCGGACATGGCTGTTTAAAAGGGGGTTCCTGTTTCGGATAAGGCGGGAGGAAACGCCCGGGTGTTGGCATTGTGTGGATCGACCGGAGGACACGGTGGAGCATACGATGGAGGTCTGCCCGGCTTGAGCGGAGCACCGCCGTGTCCTCGTGGCGGCGATCGGCGGCGGCGATCTCTCGCGTCCGGCCCTGGTTCAGGCCATGGTACGGAGCGAGAGACAATGGGAATCAATCACCTCCTTCTGCGAAGCAATAATGCTTGCGAAGGAGGAGGCGGAGCGCGTGAGGGAGAGGCAATCATTGCGCTTTCACGACCCTAGTTGCCGCAGGAGGAGACTCCCTGGGCCACGGGAGTCGATAGCCGACACCCGGCCACCGTAGGCGCGGGCCTGCGGACGGCGAGCAATGGGCAACACGCCGTCCGGTAAGGACCAGGCCCGGGTCGACGGCGCGTTATGTTCCACGCGCGCCTCAAATTGCCATGGTCTTTGAGGCCAGAGGAAACAGTACAGGTAACGTGTTTCCCAGCATTACGCTTAATGGTACAGCTTTGCGTAGGGTGTCCCAATTTAAATTGTCAAGGACATATACTGACCTCTGACCTCAGGGATAATGATGACATCGAGAGGGAACATAGGGCGCTGGCAGTGCGGACGAACATGTTAGCTCGCAGGTTTGCACGTTGTTCGACAGAAGTCAAAATTACACTTTTTAGGTCTTATTGTACATCATTCTACACGTGCAGCCTGTGGGCTGACTATACTCAAAAGTCTTACAGTGCCCTCCGAGTCCAATTTAATAATGCGTTCAGGGTGCTGTTGGGGCTGCGGCGTTTCTGTAGTGCATCAGGGATGTTAGCTGAACATCGCGTAGACTGCTTTTACGCTATGATGCGTAAAAGGTGCGCATCCCTGGTGCGTAGAGTGCATGGCAGTGCCAACAGCATCCTTAGCATCGCTAGTCGGCTGGACTGTATTTACATCAGTCATTGCTGCGCCATTTGTCATGGAGTGGCGTAGTAGTGATTGTTGAGTTTATTTTCTTTTTTATGTTTTGTTGTGGATAGTTTGGAGTATTATTAACACTAGTCTATAAGAAAATTGTTACTAACAAAATGGACACCAAGGTCTGAAATAAACTATTTATTATTATTATTATTAATAAAGAGATGTCAGCATAATTGACGGGGTCCGACAAGGCCGATGCCTGCTGGGGTCGCGGATTGTTCGAAAGAGTTACCGTGGCCCTGGCGCACAGGCAACAGATGGAACACGGGTGGGTTTAAGTCAGTAAGAGTCTGACACGCCCTTCCGCTCCGCCCTGAGCGGGAGAGGTCATTTAATGATTTCCCACACAAAAAAAAAAGTCAGAACGAATGCTTAGCGAAAACGAAGTAATAACGCGAGCGGTCGATGCGATGTAACGCGGTGGGTTGGGGCCAAAATTTCACTCGAAAGAAGTTGGGGATAGAAGCCAGTTTATATCCACAGGTGTCCTACTAGCATTATTGTGTAGCCTTTTCAAAGTTGCTAATTTCCTTGTTGGTTTACGGAAAGTACAGGAATTTTCAAAGACATGCAATAAAGAAGATGGGTTGGCATGTAGTTAATTACTATGTCAGAACAGTTAATCAACCAATTATGCAGGCAAGGTAAAAATTATGATTTCGGATTTCTGAAATTTTTTGCCACTGAGTGTAAACAATCTTATAAATAATATGATCCGTGGTGAAAGAGATTAGCCATGAGCCAATCAACAAAGATGGTAGCGGATGCCTAAAATGTATCTGCATCATAATCTTTAACTATTAAATATTCTATTAGCAATGCAGTCTCCAATAAATTAGGATTATCAAGCTATATTAGGACATCCAAATGATTAATGGCAACACCATCCAAGAACATACAAAGGTTCGTTGACCTATGACCCAAAACTGTTTCATTCACTATACAAACACTGCATCAAAATCTTTTACATAACATACCATGCCGCCAATAATCCCCGTAGAGTTAAGCAGAGGTGCACCTTTAATACACCCACATTTCGCCTGTTATGTTTAAGTCACATGTAATAGGAAGCGGTCTATTGTCATCAACAGGGCCCAAATGGAGACTCCGAGTTCTAGATGGAAAAACCCAATAGCACTTTGCCCGACCTGGGAATCCAACCCTGGACCTCATGCTCAGCAGTGTCCTTTGCGAGCACTAGACCAACGGCAGTAGCACTCACGAAGATTCACTGACCTATATCCCAAATCTGCAACCTTTCATTTCCAATACAAATACAAAATCCTTCAGTCCTTAAGAAAACCACTCGCGATCCATGATTTGTAAAGACCACCACTTTGACATTATCAAAGCATGATTAATGTACTGAAGTGGCCTGGATGGGGACAGATGCCAATAATAGCATATGATTATACAGACCAAGATGAATCGACGTTGATTAGTAGTGAATTAGGTTCGATATTGAGGATGATGTGTGATGAAATGACTCGACATTCCCCAAAGGTCACTAGGAGACTAGGAATCGTAACATGTCGGAGGAGTGTTGGAATGATCATTGTGCTTGGTTACTTATCTGTCTATCCAGAATGGTTTTATTGGGAGGCTTTAACACTTGGAGGTATTTAATATGGGATTTGCAACTACTGATTTGCTGTGTTTAAAGAATGAAAATACATCTATTTCCGGCAAACATGACGCAGAGAAGGAACACAAACAGAAATGAAGTCGGCTAAAAAGAACAAGTGGTATAGCTACGGAACCCTAATTTCGTAACACGCTATCAATCACAATCTGAATAATTTAGAAGGATATTGCAAATCCATTGCTTCATATGTTTGAAAAAATTGTCTGCTCAACAACGAAAATAACGTACTGAATGTTGTTTAACTGTCAAAATGAAAACTATTCCTACCGTTGTTAGTGTGTTACGCAATTAACCCGCTAATGCTGGAAAATACCTGACTACTTGCAACCGCATTCAAATGAGATTTCATAAGGATTTTTAAATGATAGACTTTTGCAAGTAAGCAGGCAAAATGCTGCTGTCTTAATGATGTGCAAATCTTTCGATAAATAGATGTTCGTTTCAGATTAACTTTTTTTTCAGGGAATTGTGGGTATTTCTCATATTAACTGACGTACGAGTACATCGGCTGGTAATAGTACCCCTCTAATAATAAACGTTGCATAAAGCTGAGTAATGGTTACCGACTTTTTAACCATACATTTTTGTCGTTTAACTTTAAGCAACATTTATAAATAAACCGAATTGTTATATACGTTTCTGGTCTCCAAATGCTTTTGACGACGAGTTACAACAAAGACTTGTAAGTATGCTTTATAATCCAAGGTTAATTACCTGACAAAATTAATTAGCAACTCGATTTAATTGCCATCAAACTAGATTTAACACGTTCAAATTATAGCCTACAATATACAATGTAGTAACGGCACAACGGTTAGTTAGCCCATTTTGGTATAAAAACAGTAATAAAGTAAATTTTATAGCCGCGTTCAAATTGTGTAAAAATTAAAGATGTTCAATAAATATTATGGCTTTATTGCATCTATATGAGAATAGAATCTTGTTCTATGATTTGTTTCTTTGTATGCCTTAAAATGTTCTGTTGCAAAACGTGAAGTCTTAGGGATACCATGTGATAGTTGTTCTTTTTAACCGACTTTTAAAAGGAGGAGGTTCTCAATTCGTCTGTATGTTTTTTTTTTGTATGTTACGCGACATCTCCGGTAATTGTGGATCGATTTCAAAAATTACTTCTTTAATAGATAAGGTATGTGTTAGGGATAGTCCCATATACATTATATTAAATTTGGTGCGGCAGTTTTTTTGTTAGCTTTATTGAAGCTAACTGAAATATACGTATTTTTTCCACTAAGTGTATATTGATGCTGTCATAATAACTTCCTATCACTGTTATTTACATAACAAGTAGAGGTACACGAATTTGTGTGGAATAGGTACGTACCACAACTAAAAACAGAAAAATAAAATAACCTATTATAAAAATAAAAAAAACAACTGACAGCTGACAAAAAAAAAACACTACAAAGTGAAAAATAACTTTAATTTTGGAAGTCGGTAGCAAAACACGGAAATACAAAACCGAAGACACCGACTTCCGAAATTAAAGTTATTTTTCATTTTGTAGTGTTTTTTTTTGGAACTCGGGCGGTTTCTTTTTGTAAAAAAGTTTTTTTAATTACCTTCTGAAATGAACCCAAAGAAAAGCGAATAGCATGCTGGTATTAGGATCCTAAACTTGGCTGTAATGGATCTCCTTTGGCATCTTTTTTATTTTATTTGATAATCGCCATGAAAACATTTTGAGTTACTCTCTATTTGGTGAAGACGGAGAAGAATATTTGTGTCCTACCAAATAATAATTTGCTTATAAGCCACGCTTTTGATGAAGAATGATATTTGGAATCCTACCAAATGTTTGCCTATATACTACGCTTTTGACTTGTCTCGAAGGAAACATAGCCACCTTTTCGGCTTACATGTAAATGTCCATCTTGAGGAACTCAACCATGAAGGTTACGAACACTTTGAAATAAAACAATAATTAAAAATATTATTGCAACTTTATTGCTTCAATATACAAAATAACGTACAGAAGAGTCACGCCTTACAACATACGATGAGAAACTCACAAAGTTCACTCAAACAAACAACTGACGATCGTTTGACACTTTCGAAGCCAAAGTATTTGCGACTTTATCATCATACATTGTATATCGTTGATCTTCAATGCTTTGTCTTTTCATTGTAAATATAATCCTTAATGTCTACTATCAAATGGCACTGTACAATGTTGCTGTCTTGTATGGTTGTGATCCTGTCTCAGTAGCGACGGTAGGGGTTGTAGGGGTTGTATCTCGTGGGGTATTGGTTGCGAGCTAAGACTACACCAGGTGTATATTTGGCATCATGGTAGCTTCCTGGAAAATACAAAAACAATATGTGAAAATTAAGATAACAGACAACCAGTCTTACAAACGGGTCTTGTGTCACCCAGTGCCTAGGATGTGGAGGTCAGATAGGCAGTGGCTCCATCTAAAATGCTGGCATTCAGCTGCAGCTAGGCAGACTGGAAGACGACCCCAATATAGTTGCGAAATAGATGATTACTTGTTTGAAAATTAAGATAGTGACGATTTGCTGGGACGTTGCAAGATGAACATAATTTTTGGCATAAAAAGTAGTGTTAGCTTAGTAGAATGGTTTCGATGGTGAATGCTTAGTTTATAGCCATAGTGTTCGGCGTGTAGGTACTAAGTTTTACATCTTTCTTTTTCCCAAGTATAACAGTATTTATTTATTACATTATTACAGTTTATTATTTATGGTATATTGGAGCGACTGAAAATACCTGGGTTCCTAACACATATTTTTTCCATTGCTAATAAAGTCTCACCCATTCGTCAACAGCAAAAACAGACTTGGAGTAAAAACTCTGGGCAATTTTACCAATATGGATATATTTACTTCGCCACCTTAAAATTCATTAAGTGTCACTAATAAAAAAATATATTAATACACTGTAAACAATATAACATAACATGTGCAAAAGTTGCAATTATTCACTTAATGGTGATGGCTTATGGACGTATTTAGCCCATTCACTATGGCGATAATTAGCGCGATAATTATCGCGTCATTAACAAGATATCTGGATTAATATATACGTTATTAGATTGGACACGATACAATGTTGATTAACGTCCAACATGTGGGTTGATATCACAATGTTGGTGGTATTAGCAGATTTGTTGGAGCTGTCACGTAGAGACTATTAATTTTATTACAGTAGCTATGGGTGAAGTCTCAATTAGAAGGAATTTGTAACCCAATTAAAGCTATATGTAATTACGAGCCTAACGTTACTTTGGACAAAATTGTATGCGAATTTTCAATATGTTTTATTTTTATTACAGCGTTAAATACTTCTTTAAACCTTACTGCATTGGCAATTCTTGTACTGTGAACTGATTCTTCGTATCAAATGGCAAGCAATATTTCTAAAACAGATGGAAAATGGTAACTTGGCGATGCCATTCATTATAATTATCGTTATCATCGTCCACAGCCAGACTTGTTCCACTGCTGGGTAGCACTCTTTGCTTGTGCCATTGCCAGATTTAAAATAATAAAGAGCGACCAGACTACCGGTGTCAGGAACCCTATTCGGTGTTGGTCACCCAAACACAACAGAGAGATTTAGAACAGACCTCCAGAAATCAAAATGAGTCAAATACATAGTGCAATGATTCTTTACCATCATCGAAAATCCCAGCAGCCTCATCCCTCGCGTTCTCCTGGAGCGACCTAGCGATGGCCTCAGGAATGGGGGGTGGGGTTGGCAGATGAGAACCCTGGGGCTGGAAGCCGTTGGCGTCAGCAGTGTAGCTTACGCTGTAGACCTGGCCGTCGTCTCCAGTGTAGGAGTAGCTACCCGCCGCCTGGATGCCGTTGGCTTCAACGCCGGTTTCATCAGCGTGAATACCTGGAAAGATGGAAGAGGTAATGGGTTAGTAACATTTATAAATGCATATGATATTATATCGGCTGTGCCAGCAAAAAAGCATTCCGCAGAATGATGCAAAAGGATATTGCTAAAATCACTTTACTTGACGGAGAACGGATTGGTGGTTGCAACGTTTATTGTTATTCATTGACAGGGAATAAATAAATTGTTAAACTTCAATTAGCTTTCTGTAGCATTTTTTCTCGGTCTTAGCATTGCATAAAATGGTCTAACACTAAATAACAGAGAAAGAAGAGAAAAATTAGGACACAAAATACTTATCGCTAAAGGCAATGAAAAAAATATGGCGGATTAGTGTGTCACTTAGACCAGGGACCAAATTAGAACATTGCTAGGTGCCGATTAGACAATATAAAAATGATGAATCATATCTTTGCACAATTTTTTAGAGCCGATCCGTTACACATTCTAACACAAACACTATTACAAATTGTAACACATGTTTGCCTAAACTCAAACTCATTGTGAAAATGGCAAGTAATATGTGCTAGATAAGATCTACCCACTAAGTGCAGTCTGCAATTATGTGCAACCAGCTAATATATGGATCGTTACCATCAATGTGTTCAATTTCATCTTATTTCTGAACTATTTTGTAATGCACAGACCCTTTTGAATTTTAATCAGGCTAAGTAGTTAGAATCACAATATTATAATAGCTTGTTGTTTACTTTTACAACCACTCACGGTCTGAAATGTTATCTAAAGCAGAATCTAATGCATCTGAATGTGCATTTGATTTAAATGCCACGATTTTCGCAGTTTAAAATATGATGCCGTGAATTTCGAATATATACCCAGACAGATCAAATTCAGCGTTATATGACGTTAAATCATGATTTATGTCAGTGTCAACACATTTTTTTTATGTTTAGCTGGTCTTAACTTAATACAACGATTATAATGAAGGGGAATTTTGATATTCTTTGTTACTGGGTCTTGAAGTTTGTGCACGTGAGCTTCGTATTTGTTAAATATCCACGACACTCAGAATCACCTAGCATAAATCAAAGATTTTTTGAAGAGCATATAGTTTTATAGTTTATGTTCTGATATTTCTCATAGATAGGTAATTCGCAAGTCCATAATACAACATTCTCAGCCAAATTACGCGGGTAAAGCACTCGCTATCCTTATGATCTGCACCATACCTTACACTATAGATTTCAAATTAGGTCTCGTACGTAAAGTTGCGTAAAGTACGGTCGCACCCACGTCCAGCTTCATTAGGTTAATAATGTGAATGCGTATCATCTCGCGTCTTAACATCTGTGGTTAGCAGATATTGATGTATCATATTTATGTGGAACGTAATAAATGAGATACTGATTCTACCAAAAGGTTTTACTGAAACAAGCCACATACAACTGTGTAGGTTTATAAGAAACGTACGGATTTATCGTCGATCTTGTTTTCGGTTTCAAATTCAAAACACTTGGCTTATAGTTTTTCTAGTAGATTCAAATTTACAGCCCTGAGTTTTCATAGCATCAAATACGAAGAAAACTCAGTTGCTGTATTATAAATAACGATATTTTCCGATATTGTAATGGAACTAATTTTTTTCATGTTAGCCGAGCAAAACAAAAATAATTTATACTACAAGAAAACAGCAAGCAGCAAACAAGCAATCTTGATAATGGGACTAACCTGGATGCACCAACCGTAATTAGGAAGATTTGAAACTAGGTTTTTGGTAGACTATGATAAATTGACATGCCACATAAGTTATTCACTAAGGCATAATAGGATTAATTTTCACACAAAGAAATCACTTGAAGAACTCACCATTCTCCGTATCAAAAGCATAACGGTATCCCTGCTCGTTGACCTCAGAATCGGACCTCAAGATGGCTGCGCTCCTGTCAAGTGAGGCCCTGGCTCGGGAGTCCTGGTAGTTGTAGGGGTAGCGGTACTGGGGGGCCACGTAGCCGGGGGGAGCGCCGTAGCCGGGGAGGGCGGCGGCAGCGCAGGCGCCGATGATGCAAGCGAGGATGATCTGGAGGTGGGAAATAGGGTTGAAGATGGTGCAAGTTAGGTTGCAGTGGAAGTTAAACATAATATCGCGCCTGAATTCCCCAAAGGGATCGGAACTGAGTAGACCGACTACTTTTCGCCAATTATGTTTGAGTTCCATATCTCAAGTGGTAAGTGGGAAGTGGTGGTGACTATTGCCATTAACCGGGTAAAAGTTCGGACTCAAGTTAGAGAATAAAAGAAAATTGTTCATTAAATTGCGAAAATGGGTTCTATTCTATTCTGCATGAAAAACTGGAGTGTTTTTTTTTTTTAGTTTATTGACTGTTCTGTAAGATTATTTTAATACACAACAGAAAAGGGTTTTAGTTGTGGAATTTAAAATTGAATTAAAATTTAATGGATTCTAGCCTAACATAATGCTTCTAAATGGTTGAGCTTTTCACTACCGCGTTTGCACTTTGCACTGTAATGAATATTATTTATAATGAATAGTGGTACCGTTATTGTTTAATTTAATCTATGTGGGTACTTTCGTTAACCAATTAAACATTGTTTTGCAGTTACAACATACAAACAAAAACCCATCAAACACTATAACAAAAACACTTCCCAAACTATTATGGTAATCGTTACCAAAATGATATAACTGAATGTACTACAACAATAGTATCAAAGAAAACACAAAGGAACCCATAACGAAACCGTTTCACAAATCACGAAAACTATACCAAACATCACGATGGGAAAAAATCCAATTGACATTACAAAGGAGTATTGAATTCGATAGCAAACTCTTTTGACACAAATTATCGTGACTAAAATTTTTAGATTCGTCTAAAGCTTTTGATACACCTACCAACTTCATGTTGTTATCTGGTCTGAGGTTGGCAGAAGAATGCTGGTGTTGGTCCTCGTTCCACTATATATAGGTGTCGACCTGATATCCTGAGCCAAGGTCATGGTCAACCAAAGTTGCATTAGAAGATCTGATTCACTATTACACGCGGGTGATGATTTTAATTAGGTCTCTTCGGAATTTGAAAGGGAAATTCATACGTCAGTTCGATTTTTGAATACTTTTGTACTTACACGTCGAATAAAGGTTACAAGCCCAATAAAACTAATTACGATTTAATTTATTGTGTTGAAAAAACTGATATTCAGTTTTGTTTTTTATTGGTTTAGCCAATATGTATGATGGTTTGCCTGTCAAATAATTCATTTAAATCATTTATTATTAAATTTTTAATATCCGTCTTTAGTGTGATGAGATTAGAATTTAATCAATAACCAATCAAAAATAATTTAAAACGTAAAATTCAAAGGCTTTCAGTTTCTGATTATCAAGTTGTAAGTTTTAAAATCGTTTAGCTATAATTAAACTAGCAATTATAGTTATTGTAATATACTTACGCTATCATTTAATTTCAGTGAGGTGACTTTTGTTTTGTTTTCTGAAATCTATAAATCGTGTTATAAATTGAAATCTGACAGTTTTTGTACGGAACATTACTGTCAAACATTCAAAATGATTCCTTACTTAAAGATATCTGGCGTTGGAAAAATCAGCCTTTAGTCTATACAGGGTTAGTTTTCAAAGACCAGCCAAATTTAAAGATGTGGTACAGACCATCAAACTGAACAACTCTCTCCATGGGACCAATATCATCATCGCGAAAAATTTATAAACTGTCCCATAAAAAACTTCAATACCTACTTGACCTAAATGTATGGGACCGCTGATTTTTTTTTCGTGATTACGATTTTGATCCCAAGGAGAAAATTGTTCAGTACGCTGGTCTGTACCACACCCTTAAGTTTGGCAGGTCATTGAAAACTAACCCTGTATAATAAAACCGAAATGCTGGTCGTTCGTAAGCGCATCACTTGAGTATGGCTAGACGGATTTGGCTTTATTTTGTTTTAATTTAAAATGTTATGGAAAGAAAAATTCGAAGAGTTTCCCGGAAAATCTTCAAATTTGGGAAAAATTTAACGTACTTTTTGTATGAAAATTGGAAATTTGGACAGGACAACGTCAACCGGGCCAGCTAGTAGATCATAAAAATTAACCATTGGGTTAAAATTACGTGGAACTTGACCAATAAAGAAACATAAACCCCCATAACTTTGCGTTCTGTAATATCTATCACAAAATGACCTTACTAAGTACTCCTTTAATCAAAAGCCTAAATTGAAAATAAAACAACAACCATTTAAATATACATGTCCAACAACACGTTCTTCATAAATTGTAATTTAATCCGGTCTATGATTACATTTAATCAGAGCAAGTTTAATGTCACCACTATAATAGTGTTAAATGAGCCTAAAATATTCACTGTGTACAGTGTAATCAAAACAAATTATTTCTACGTCTGTCAACCGGTAGTTGTAAGGTATGACATCCTTGTACGTAATATTTATAGATCTAGTTATTAAAATGATTTTTTACGGTTTTGTGGAGCACTTGTTTGATTAAAACTAAATGTTTGGAGGAACCGTTTAGATACACATTTTGTTCCAAAAGTAGGTACTTTTTAACCGACTTCACAAAAAGGAGGAGGTTCTCAATTCGTCTGTATGTTTTTTTTTTTTTTTTTTATGTGTGTTAGCTCATAACTTTTTTCTGGGTGAACCGATTTGGATGATTCTTTTTTTATTTGATAGGTGGTGCTTCACATGTGGTCCCATTTAAATTTGATCAAGGTCTGACCAGTAGTTTTTGAGTTTTCCTTAATACTGCAGATTTTTTCCACTTAGTTTATATGGATGATGTGTTAATAATTTCCTGTCACTGTTATTTACACACCAAGTAGTGGTATACGAATTTGTGTGGGGTAGGTACCGCAACTAAAAAGTGAAAAATAAAATCTTTTTTACAAAAAAACAACCGACTTCCAAAAAAAACACTAAAAGACGTGAAAAATAACTTTCATTTCGGAAGTCGGTGGCCAAACACGAAAATACAAAACCAAAGGCACCGACTTACGAAATGAAAGTTATTTTTCACGTCTTTTAGTGTTTTTTTTGGAAGTCGGTTGTTTTTTTGTAAAAAAGATTTTTTATTTACAGTTTTTTTATTTTATATTATGGTTTATATAAAACCTGTAATGCATGGGTATGCTCTACATAAAGTAATCCAGCGACTTAGTCAAGGTCATGGGAATCTACTGGATAAGGCAAACACAGAACTGCAGGCCAATTCCCGTAAGTAACAACGTTTAAAATCTAGTCAAAATCTATCTCATCTTTAAAAACTTTTCAAAAATATAGGTAAAATAGAGATATTTTTGGTACAGATTGAAACTGAATTTAAATGCGAACGTTCTTACAAATACGGGAATTGCTCCTCCGGACATTGTCGCAATGTTTGAGGATGCGATGTCAAGCAGTGGATGTCTTTAGAATGATGAAACTACATAATTACTTATTAAACCCATATTGACGTTTGCCTAACTGGAACCTTTCACACAGAATTTTCTCGTCCAATTAAATTATGTAATGTTGGATTTCTGATTTCAAAAGTTCCTGCATTCCTTTTGAGGCCACCCAAAATTGCACATGTGGCCTATATCTAACAATGTTATGCTATACCCTGTAATTATCAATGATAATGTCTTGCACTAATAACCTATGGTAATTACAGGTTGTGGCTAAGATTGCATTTGGATTGACATTTTAGACCTGCATAGATTAGTTGCACTTTTCAAAAGTGCACGATTCTTTGTGCCAAAACCGATTCTGCATATATAAACATATCTTGGGTCACCTGTTTATTATACATAACCAAATGTCAAATCATAAACCTTATCTTGTAAGGAATATCAACTTTGAAACTATTGTCATTAAATCATTGTCTGTCTACCTTGTTGGTTTAGTAGTAGTAAGCTTGACTGCTCAGCATGCGATCCTGTGTTCGATCCTCAGGTTGGAAAGTGTTTTGAATTTTTAACCGACTTCAAAAAAAGGAGGAGGTTCTCAATTGGATTGTATTTTTTTTTATTTTATGTGATAGCTCAGAACTTTTTTTGAGGTGAACCGATTTGGATGATTCTTGTTTATATAAAAGCTGGTGCTTCTCATATGGTCCCAATATGATCAAGTTCTGACCAGTAGTTTTTGAGTTATCCAATACTGCGTATTTTTTCCACTTAGTTTATATTGATGATTTTTTAATCATTTCCTGTCTTTGTTTTTTACATATCTTTTGAATTTGAGTAGGGTAGGTACCACAACTAAAAAGAGAAAAATGAAAACATTTTTACAAATACACAACTGACATCCAAATAAAAACACTAAAAAAGTTTAAAATAACTTTAATTTCAGAAGGCGGTGGCAAAAAACGAAAATAACAAACCAAGGGCACCGACTTCCGAAATTAAAATTATTATTCACGTTTTTTAGTGTTTTTTTTTGGAAGTCGGTTTTATTTTGTAATAAAGTTTTTATATACATAAGAATTTCTTAGTATTGTCTTGTAGCAGACCGGAGTCAAGACGTGTGTCCGATAAGTTAGGCACGCCCTCTTTAGCTCCTATTACATGGGATTGTAACTGGCGAAATGTGTGTGTATTATATATCTACCAATCCTTTTGGAAAATACAGGCTTTGTTGTTTTAATGTCACGTTTATCTTCATCTTTTTCATTGATTCCTTCTCTAACACAAGGGTTAGCAGTATCTCAAAATTTAAATGTCAAAACGTGAAGCTTATAATGAACATCAACTTTATAGTTAACCATTGTCATCAAAATTAACATCATTCAGATTAGATTCCGTCACGGTTCCAACATCCTGGTCCATTTGACTGATTGGCAGAGCAGTATCCAACAAAATATCGTTTAAAAGTAAAGCTGTAGGATTCATTTATATTTCCATATCTGATATTATCTTTTTATGTACAAAAGACGTGTTTACGAGATTTTTATTGTCTTTAATTAGTTTTATACATCAGGCGAGCTTTGAACTCGTGTAATCTATCATTATTGATGTTTTATGAAGTTTCATACTATGTCATATTATAGTGCGGTTGTTGTCTGTATCTAATCTGGTTTTTTTCTGGATAGGCTTCCGTTTGCCCACAATTTTACTTGCAGAAGCGATGTCGTCGACGATCACGCTTGTCTAGAAAAAATCATTTCCTGGTTGTTTTTTGTTTGTGGAATTGGTATGTTTATGTGTTATTCTTTGAAGAAGACAACTGATTATGATCTTTGGAAGCTTGCTACTTGTTAAGACATTAAACGCCCAGTTGGCATATCTAAAGGAAGAGATGTTGCTTTAAAAATACAGTACGCTTGTGAATAATTTTTTGATTCACAAGATTGATAGTGCTGTGAAGTGGACCCGATATTTTTAAATCATGACTTTTCAGAAATAACTATTATATGCAGAGTGGCAGGGACATTGATGCGCAAACTATAATCCAAAAATCAGCACATGATTTTAAACTCCCTAGGGTAGAAATATTTCGTAGGAAATAAAAAATAAAAAACGGCTGTTTCATAGAAAAGTGCTGCAATACCTACGCGGTCAAAATGTATGGAGCAGCTTGTTTTTTTTTTCATAATCGATGAAAAATTTCAACACCAGGGGTTTTAGAATCATGTACTGTATCCATGGTAACAGGGTGCGCGTCGCTGTACGTGCCACCCTGTATATATAACTAGTATTTTATATTGACAGAAACGTGAGCTTATCAAAAATTAAAACAACAAATCTAGGTTCCCTCAAAGTTTCTAGATAAACACAACAGTAGGCAGAGTCATGGTAAAAACATTGTGGTACCAAACTATAAATTTTTCGTAAGCTTTTCCTTGAAAAGACCATAACTTCTTATTGTACAACATTCGAAATTATTATAACAATGTCGATAATTTTATTCATAATGCCTTAAAGACTCGATTATTACAACTGATTATTTTTTATATTTAATGTAATTTTCACACCACCTGCTCGATAATTTCAAATAACATATCATGCAACGCTAACCTAACTAAAGTAAGTCCCCCTAGGCCCTGGGCCCTAGGGTCTAGCCGGGAAATAATATTCACATTATAACCCACTGGTCAATAATGTGATTTGAGTTGGGAACCACAACTAAAAATACGAATGAAAACTTAAAATAAAAACATTCAACTATCGAATTACTTTTTATTATCACGCAGAAGGTGTGAAAGGCGAGTATTCTTCTCGAGGATGTGTCATCGTCTTGGGCGAGCTTGAATCCCTCGCCGCCCTCAAGATTCTACTCTAGTCTTGGCTCTAAACTCCTTCGCTGCGTTCGGGACTTAGCCCATAGACTCCTTCATTACGCTCGGGATTCAATATAGCACCCGTCATATAAGACACTGCTTTATCCCCTTCGTGAATAATCTACTATTATATTTCCTAGCTAGCTTTTTAGTATTAGTTTTTTTTTCGGTTAGTACCTACCTATGTACTTATCTAAAAAAACTACTACTGAAAAGCTTTTTATTTGTTAGCACAACACTCCATTTTTTGCATAGATTTCTTATAGTCATACATGGTTTAAAAGCCTTATGGTTATCCTCTGCTTCATAATATTATGTAGCTTCTACAGACAAGCTTACTAACTTATTATAACTTTAACGAATAATTTGGAGGATACTAATGTCTAGAGACCATCGAAACATTAAAGAAACCATCGAAGAAACATTCGTTGTTACTGCTAAGGGGAGGTCTACATTAGTCAGCACTGAACTTAAATGGACTGTTGACAATATTATGAACATCTGTCTTGCCACACATGTTGTCAAGATCGGTATAAAACTCGAAAAACAGATATCAAAACTAAAATAACCAAACAAATTATCATAAAAATGTGCGTAAATGTATAAAATATACAACTTCTAGTTCAAGTATTACGTAATAATCCATAAAATGTATCGATATAAATCATCGAGATACGTTTCTAGTTTCGATCTACTCCGAATATGTCAAATTGAATTGCTTGCTATAACAAATGGGGCCAAGTTCTTCTTTACTACGCTTTACACAATACGTAGTTGAAATATCGTAGTAGAGTAATAAGCTTTTATAGTAATGTTTCGTTGTATAGCTGTTGAAATTTTAAACTAAAATAATGATTATTGTGTTGAACTTGGCATGCTATATTTTATTGTTGCAGCTTACAAAAATATGCTAGTTTACTTTGTTTGAAACAACAATCAACGCGGCCTGTCGCAGTCCTCTTCTGGATATAGAGGCCCAGCTCTTCACCTTCCGCATCCAGTCTGTCCCAGCCGCCATTTTGCGGTGGTCGGTGTATCTAGCTTGGGGGCGTCCACACTACGGCAATTAGATTTGTACTAATACCGGAATCAAGCCGGATGTTGTTTCAATTTTTATTTCAAGTTTAAGCCTAGAAATACTTACTCCTAATCTAAAAGTCGATCAGTAAAACTTAAGGAACTTTAAAGTATTATAAGCAAAATCTGTCTAGAACCTTTTCTGTAACGTTTATGGTTATCGCCTTGCCTAAGATGTAAACCCATTTTTAATTACCACTAATGATATTATTATTTAATATGACATATCTAATCACATCAAAGGTATTTATAAAGGCAATTATTAAAGACTCTTATGGTATTATCGGCAATAGGAGACATATCTTCGCAGATTCATTGAGGATTACAATGCCTATGAGAAAATGTATCATTATCAGTAGTTCCAATTATTAACTAGTAAAGTTCACTGCTGAAATAGATTCCTAATAAAAGTCAATTAAAGGTTGACATTTCAGTAACGGTTATGGCTTAAAGCCATATTATTTGGCAATTGAAAGAGCCTCCGCCTTTAGATTATGGCTTATTTACACGAAGGAGGTTTCTCGCATTGAATAAGAATTGAAAGGAGATAAAAAGGGGACTCGTGTAAACCATATATACCTATAATACTCGTGTGTAGACCGACGTGAATCTCCTCGACACGTGTATTGAACGAAAGAAAAATATTTTATTTGGGACACACACAGGAAATACAACAATAGAAAAACCGGACAAGTGCGAGTTGATCTCGCGCGGAGAGGGTTCCGTACAATAAATATGTTACCCACCAAAGGCATTTCATGTAAAGTAGGTTGCCAAGACTAACATAACGCTTTCACTGTTAAAAAGTTATGAGATCTACTGTAGAGCTCAAACTCAAAGCATTTATTTCAATTAAACCATTTACAGGCACTTTTGAACTATCAAAGAGTCAGTCAGTTATTCAGAAAGTTGAAGCTATTTGCCCATTCCAAAATATAGATCTCTATGGAGAAGAACGGGCAAGAAACTCCAAGGACACTCTTATTAAATCAGCCAAGCCCCTAGCTCTAGAAGGCTCAACTCTACAAACCTTACATCTTGGTCAAAATGTACGGCTTGGCCGTTTCGCGGCCGTCGCACAGACACTCCTATGGGCATGTGGTAAGAAATTAAGTCACTCATGCCATGGAACGGCCAAGTCATACATTCTGACCAAAATGTAAGGTTTGCAGAGTAAGGCCTTGTAGAGTTAGGGGCTTGGCTTTACATTAGATCTGATAACTTTTTAACAATAATAGCGTTATATAACTTGGCAACCTACTTTACCACAAAAAGCCTTTCATTTGATATGGCATATGGTACAGTTTACAATTTTTTTGTTTTAAATTTTCTAGTTTTTCCCCTAAAAGTGACGCACGTATTCAAAAATCATTTATTTACGTTACACGTCCGTGTTTGGGTCACAGAAATTCATGTGTATTATACTTTAACTTAATCAGTTCAGTAGATTCAGAGCAAATTGGCTGTGACAGACGGACAGACAGACACACGAGTGATCCTATAAGGGTTCCGTTTTTTCATTGGAACGTACTTAACCGTAAAAAGAGCAATAAAACGTGCTTGTGCGTGTTTTTTTTTTTTTTTTAATCGTTATCGTCAGATTTGTGGCTTTACAACAAAAAAGATCTTCAGTTTGATTAACAGTTACCTAATTCGTCCCACCCATAACTTAAGTCGTACTTCTACTACTACAGATCTCAGAAACGATACATAAATCTAAAATAATAATAAAACACGAAGACATCAGAACAAATTAGAAACTACTTAGAAATAGTTTCTTAGGGGAGCAAATGAAACTCTTCTCTTTTTGGGGTCATTAGAATAGGAATATCAGGTACTTCATAATATAAAAAGCGTATGACGATGAAGATACTACGTTATGTAATTTTTATGAACAGGAGGGTAGATATTGCTGTACGACTCAGACGCTGGTAAGTCTAATGCAACCTGACCCTACTATGGAAATATCAAGTATTGTTTCTTGCTAGAGTGTAAACACCTGGCGAGTCTCGCCTACGAGAGTCACTTGAACATACCCGCCTGTCGAAACCACTAAGACAATTTATTACTCTAGTAGTGTAAACGAGCCTTTACTTGTAAAAGCTAATAGCTTTTCTTCCGTATAAGTGTGTCATTAACCTATTACCAATGTTTACTTGAAAATGCAGATTTTTCAAATTATATCTTTAATTAGGTGTTTGTATGCAAATACGACATTAGAACGATGTTAATTGTTATTTATTGAAGGGAAGCGGATACTACTCGTTACGTGAGTTTACTAGAAATTGACTGCTTTGATATACTTTCATTAAATGAATCTAAATATGCATAGAAAATGAATCATTTCAAACTATGAGTAAAGACATAAAGGCTTCAATGAATTTGATTTCATTTTTAACCGAGTTCAAAAAAAAGAGAAGGTTCTCAGTTCGTCGGAATCGATTCGGAAAATTCTTTTTTGTTTGAAAGGGTATACTTCCTAGGTGGTCCCATTGTCATTAGGTCTGGATCTGATGATGGGATCCCGAAGAAATCGAGGGAACTGTTCAAATATTATAGGCACACCTATAGCTATTTGGTTATTTTTTTAGTTGTGGTAACATGTAAAAACTGACTTCAAAAAAAAAAACACTCCGGAGTGAAAAATAACTTTTATTTCAGAAGTCGGTGGCAAAAACCAAAAAACCAACCAAAGAAACCGACTTCCGAAATTAAAGTCATTTTCACTTTGTAATGTTTTTTTTGGAAGACAGTTGTTTTTTTTTTTTTTTGTAAAAATCTTTTTATCTTAGCAAAATTTTCCCGATGCCCGTTTGACAGCATACATTTAGGGCATCATACAATCCGATGGGTCCTCAGTAAGTTTGCTAATCTGCGTAGAAAAGTATGGCAGTTTTAATGGTATAGTGTTCGATTAATCCATATAATAATTGGCTCCTGCAACACAATTATAAATAGCGCAGGAATCAGGGAATCCCATGATTTGTGTACATCTTGTTTTATGTCAATACAATTAGAATATAATAACATAACCTGACTAAAACTATTAACAAAATTAAATATGTCGTCGAAAAATTCCTCCGCATCGCTGATGACTGGTAATGTACCCAAGAGACTGGCAGCATTTCCACGTTGAATGGCACTGGCCAAGGGAAAAAAAAACAAAAAAACCGCCTAAACAAAAAATCGAACTGCCTTCTGATACGATTAACTTGCAAGTGAAGATGAATTACTTTAAGAACTGTGAAAACACCTAATTCATAGATTAATATATACTTACATAATGCTATGTGTGTTTTTATTTTTAATTCAAAGCAACGTGACTCAAAAAATACTGATTTCAAATTAATAGTAATTACCGTTATAGGACGAGCAGCTATTGTTTAATAATTATAGCTCCAAACTAACTTTGTGCCATTTAATTATTGAAATATTGAGGAAGAATTGAACATTAAACAAATGTAGGTAACCTTGTAACGTTAGTAGGTTTAACTGAAAAAAGAACTTGGTAGTGATAATGAATAATAATCAGAATCTTAATATTATAATACCTGTATCGTTATAAGTTATGAAGCAATTTTCATAATAACTGCATGCAAAATAAAATCCTGAATTTGTAGATATTTAAATTTTAATTAAGTAATTAACATTTTAATATCTACAAATACGCGTAAAATATGTAGGTAAGTACCAAAATATTGTACAGTTTATTGATTGCAGACAATTTATATGTTTAATGATTTTTCCGGAAGCTTCTAACTTAAAATGTTAAATTTCAGTAAGTAATAAATCTTCATTCAGACATAAAAAAATATGCAGCCAGGTAGAAACTGTAAATCATCAAACGACTATTTTGTCATTGACTTCAGTGCCTGCAAATTCAGTTATTTGGCTCCTTCAATCTTCTATATCCTCAGAAGCTAAACTCAGATAACATATTAGTTGGTTGAAAAAAGATGATGCACTTTCATCAAAGAGTATAAAGAAATAAACTCGACAGAAGTTTTTGACAAAACTCCATTGCAGTTCGTTAGTGTAGGCTTTTTTATTTATTTTTTTGGATGGGAAATCATCAAATCACCTCTCCCGCTCTGGGCGAAGCGGAAGGGCGTGTCAGACTCTTACTGACTAAAACCCACCCGTGTTCCTTCAGTTGCCTGTGCGCCAGGGCCACGGTAACTCTTTCGAACAATCCGCGACCCCGGCAGGCATCGGCCCTATCGGACTCATAGGCTGGACTCATACACACATGTATTGTCAAAGTCAGATCATTTATTTCAAAAAGGCACTTATAACGTCAAAATTTGCAAAAAAAATTGAATTGGTTCTAGTTGCCCCTTCCAAAATGTAGTTTCGAATGGAGAAGAATGGGTAAGAAACTCCACCGTTACTGTTTTAAAATGTTTTACAATATTTTGAATACATTATTACTCGTAATATAATTATATATAAAAACGATGCACCTAGAATAAAATTACTATTCCGCAATAGGTTAAAAAAATACATTCAATGACAGGTAAAATAGTTATGGTGATAGATACGGTGCTCACATATTTGCAAATATTGAATAGTAGATGATTTTTCTACAATGTTTACAAGTTTAAATTGATAACTATACATATCCTATTCTAGTAAAAACAAAAGAACAAAAGGATTCTTCGCTTGAGGCTTATATTAACTGACAGACACATTAAATAGGTATGTCAGTCAAAGTTACCAGGCATCTCATTTCAAAGCTATACGCATTGATTATGCTCTAGCGCATAGACAGACCAAAAATATATATATTAAAGTCAAGGGCAGGTGGCTTGATTGAATTGTCTAATTCAAATAATAAGATAAAGTTTGGTTTTGAGTTTTAGAATTTTATTTCATACGTTTTTCAGAAAACGTGGTGGTAAGTCAACAACATTATTCGCAACGTTTTCAGATTCAAACGAAATATAGCTTGGCATCTAAAGAAGGTTATACATCATTAATATTCCGGATATTGTATAATTTAATTCTTTCACTTGAATCTGTTCCTTATCTTAGTTTAAAACAATCACACACACACACGATTGGGAATATTTTAAACTCATTGTTTTATTTGTCTTAGAAACGGAGATAGTCATCTCTCAAACCGCGATACGTGAGTTCGTGAGTGCGATCCCGGACTTGAACCAATGTTGCTTCAAACAAACTTGTTGATATGCACATATTTAACTTTTCAATTTTCTTAACAATTTATTTAAACCATGATTGTGGAACACGCTTAATAAAGTTAGCCCATCGTCTGTCTGTTTGTCAAAAAGTAATGGCGTCCTTTCATGAAGTTTGCCCTCCGACTGTATTTCAGAACATGAGATTCTTTAAACAGAAAAATAATTAAAATAAGGCGTGCTTTCCTTTAACAACGACAAAATTAATGAGCTGAAAAAATATCCAATTGTACACCTACCTACCTGTACAATTGGGTGGCTTGATATTAATCACCTGTTTAGTAGAAAACTAAAGGTTAATATTAAACTACCCACTAAATACAACTTTACGTCATTCTAAACAAGACAGCCATTTCCCATACAACTATTAGACGAGGAAACAATAAAACGTTCTACCAAAACAGCGGTACTTAATAACATCGAAACATTACTTAAATAAAGCTATTTACATACTAATACACGTGTCTGATTGTTCGCCAGTGAATCATTGCACCTTGACACGTGCGTGGGAGTCACAATGGGTGGAACGCGCGAATCGAAGACTGGGAGAAGGATTTTTGGGTTTGTGGGTAGGCAGAGTTTGTGGTGTATGTTGTTTATGAGGTTTTGGGAAGTGGCTTCCGGTTTATAATGATGCTACGTGTTAGGCAATTATAATCTAATAAATAATGCAGCAAATTCTTTGGAAAAAGCAACGACATTGTTTAATTAAAAATGCTTAATTTTATTTTATGATACTGTAGCAGTCTTGAGTCTTGATTCGTGTCCGGTTGGCGGTATTAGGGTCGCCCCCTTGTCCAGTAAAGACCAGGCCCGGGTCGACGGCGCGTTGTGTTCCACGCGCGCCTCAAAGAGATGTCAGCACACATTGACGGGGTCCGTTAGGGCCAATGCCTGCCAGGGTCGCGGGTTTGTCCGAACGGGTTACCGTGGCCCTAGCACACAGGCAACTGAAGGAACACGGGTGGGTTTTAGTCAGTAAAAGTCTGATACGCCCTCCCGCTCCGCCCAGAGCGAAAGAAGATATTTGACGATTACCCAGCCACAAATAAAAAAAAGGTTCGCCCCCTATTACTGGCGAAATGTGTGTGTACTAACTAGTTACACCTCTGTCCACCCTTTGCAGAAAACAGGCGTGATGTTATGTTATTTTAAAAACAATTATTTTGATATCTACTGCTGAGGGGAATCCAGGCGTGATTTTATTGACTGAACGAACACGAAGCGTCTCCGTTTCAGCTTGGGAAAAAATGCTTTCATATGTCCGGATGTCTGGCTGTTCTCCTCTACAGGTCGCATTTGTCAACGGATTTTCGTTTAATTTTGTGAGCAGGTTTAATAATTATATGGTTTTTTTTGTCGATTCAGTTTTTGAAATTTGCCAAAATGGCGGAGATATGGGGGTTGACGTAAAAAAAACATATTTCAGCAATTTCGCGCCCTTTGCGCGCGCTTTTCGTTTTAAGGTGCGCGGTGAACATTTATTCAGTTTTAAGCTATGCAAAGACAGACTCACTAGGTCTACATCTCACATAGCCACTAGTACATTGGTATTTAACTCAGATACACTCAAACTCACTCACACTCGACTCAAAAATATCGTGTTTGTCATGTCCTCACATCAGTACATTACACCCGTGCAAAAGAGGGGCGGATCACTAGTTTTCTGATAAAAAATGAGATATGACAACATTGACACGCAGTGATATTAAGGTACAGTATAAAAACTTAGTCATCATAATAATTCATAATATCATTACATCAAATTTACCAGCAATTAACTCACTAACAAGCTACCCACCGTAACGACTTTCCAAAATGTTCACTTTCATCCTCATAATACTTTGACTATTGTAATTAATACAACTCTAAGTAAATACAGTGTGCGTGGGCGCAACATCTTGTAACTACACCTTCCTGTCTTGATGTTAAGATCACCAGGTCTATGAAACAATAGAGGACGATTTTTGAAGGATATTAGAAATGAGTATATAAGAGGAAGTCCGAAATGTACAACGGTGACTAAAAAGTTGTTTGGAAATCGGTTGTCGTAGTATGTGATGCGGAGGAATGAGGAGAATGTTGTGGGGCAGGTTTTGAGTATGAATGTCGCTTTAAGAGTACGGAAATACCAAAGAAACTTTGGATGGATTGTATGAAAGATGATATGGCTAGAAATGGGGTGACTACTGAGGTGACAACAAAAAGAGAAGTGTAGCGGCATCTACAATGGCACATGCGAGCGACGCGTCGCACTGACGCCACGCAAAATCCTGCATCGCGCAAGCAGAGTTTACTGCGAAACTAGCATATACGCAACGTCCGGACATCAAACATCGGGCAATTGCCCACCAGACACGACACCCATCTGGTCGGAGGTTCCTCCCTTTTCTATGGAGGTATCAGTAGGCTTTACACCCTGTTCCTCATACCTCTACAGAAGTATGGAAGAAGATATGTTGCGTTGACCCTAAATTGGGATGAGGACAAGCGAATGATAAGGTGATCAAAATTGGTGCACTGTTTTCATGATGTAAAATAAAAAGTGGTTGAGTATTGAAGCTATGGGTGTAAGTTGTCTTTTTCTAATCTGACCCATGTAATAGAAGTGGCAATGAGCTGGTCACATCTCTCGCCGAACCGACAATCGTTGGGGAAAACTAGTTCTACAGTGGAGAGCGCGTTTAGGCAAACGTAGTGTGGGACGCCCGCCGGCCAGGTGGAGTGATGACTTGCGAAAGGCGGCTGGCAGAGACTGGGTGAGGAGACCCGAGGATCGGACTCAGTGGCGTTCACTAGGAGAGGCCTACGTCCAGCAGTGGACGAATATAGTCTGACGATGATGACGACTATCATTGAACCTTAACACGTCCAATGCTGGACTTAGGCCGTCCCAAGCATCACTGCAATGACCGATTCCGTGGTTGCCGCATCCAGTGGATTCCAGCAACCTAACAAGCAAAAGCAAAAAAATAATAATTAACGGATCAGAATATTATTCTTTAGTTAATTAGGCCAACAGTTTAAATGGAAGGTAAACTTTAATAGCCGTATATATGTATTTCACAACCCGCAAGCCTATAATAATTATCACAAAAGTTCACAAGTCGTCGGACACTCAGGCCAACCAGATTACAAATTGCAGAAAATCCTCTAAACCATTAACTCTTGGTCACAACTCCCATAATGTACAAAGCAGACAGACAGACAAATCGCATCTGTATCTCATTGTGATTGATACTGTGATTAAACTGTCTTATCTTACAATATAAGCGATAATTAATTCAATATTGTACGCATTTTCTATGTTCCTAGGAGTCTATGGTGGATGACGTCACTGTTTTGTAATGCATTCTTCGTGGATGAGCTTGCGTTGGTGGAAATAGTACTAGTCAGGTTAAATGAGCAATTTTGAAACAGGTACATACACACACACATACATTACCCCAATTAAAGACTGATTAGCTTGGAATTAGCAAGTCATAGAAGAAAGAAATTTGGAAAATCCAAAAGTGCACGACTCATAATGCTCATTTAATTATGAAATATTAAAAAAAAAACTTAAGTCGTTCAAAATTAATTGCCTAAAAAACAGCTGTAGTAGGAAGAAGGTACTGCACAAGCGACCCTGGTGGAATAAATGTACATAATATCTATAGATATATCACCATCCATGTTAATTTTACATGGATATATATAGATGTACAGTCTTGTAGTTTTCGTTTTTTATTAATTGCAATTAAACGACACTGAATTAATTAATCATTCGCATTCAGTGACCTACAATCGTTGATTAGAATTTAAAAAAATAAAAAAAACTCAAATAATGGATTTTTTCACAAGTTACAGTGTTTCCGGGTTTCACACATGACGGACAGGATTTTTTTTTGACCTATTTTGGTGTTTTTTTCCAATTCTATTGCAGTAAATCAATTTTTAAAAAGTATGAAATTAATCTCCATTAAATTATCTCGACAATAGTATGCAAAATATCTTGATTCCGTGAACTAACAAGGCTATAATAATAAAAATAGCCGCCAAAATGAGGCGAAAAAAATTTTTCGATCGTAAAGCACTCTGATGCTTCGCATCATGAGTCGTGCAATACTGAAGATCTTGAAGGAATTGGACAGACTGGTTAATTGTTCCTACCAACTTTTATAATTTCGATGCGGATTTTAAGATGGTTGATGTTCTGACCATTTTGGCAGGTATATTTTTTGCTTGTTACGCGGCAAACTGTTCCTACGCTTTTCAGGTTGGTCGCCTTTTTAGATTCAGTTGTACTTTATAGTACAGACTAATTCCCTAATTCAGACTTGCAAAGATTGTGAATTGTGTCATTTTCTCTCTCAAAAAAAGCAATAGATAGCGTTGTTTAGTAGAAAGATACTAGCATTCTGGAAGATATAAGGTACCAGGTAGTAAATCTGTAAAAAAAAAACCGAAAAATTTCGAAGAGAGATATGTGATTTGGGTTTCATATCGTTTTCAGAAATTGCAACCCTCAAGGTGGTTCAACGTTACACTGCAAATGGTGTATCGACTAGCTGGGATAACGCCACCAGAAGTTCACAAGCTCAAGCGAAAGAACCAAGATGGTTTCCGACATACGACACCCTTTGCACGGTAACGTCCTCGCGTCACAAAAGCTGAAAAGCCGTAACAGCGTTTTAAAGTGTGTCCTCCCAGTCACTGACGAATGGTCTAAGGAAAGGCTAAAGCTGTAGCAAGATAGTGCTTCCCTACAAAACCCATTCGTTCCACCTGCTGAAAATCCCGAACCTGGACATGAGTTGCCTTGGCTTACCTGGAAGTCTTTAAATAGACTTTGGACTTAGGTAAGCCGAAGCAAATAAAACCTGTTCAGGTGGAGATTCACAGTTGACTCCGTTCTGGAGTGTAAATGTGGTGTTGTCCCACAAACAATAGATCGTGTCCAGCGTGTCCCGTTGTCTGTCTACAGGAGTTGATGGGCTGACTGTATATAGATTGCCATTGACATGCTAAGAAGAACCGTTGCTATGTAGCATTCTCACAAAAGCTAGAAATTGAATTAGGTATACACTCCTACATGAACGTAGGTAAGTTCAGCACATCCTGTCTGAGTATAGCTACAACTAATGTTATAAGTGTTTTGTAGGTCATTACGAACATAACTATTACATAGTGATTAATTAAAGATACTTAGTAATTGGTAATACCATACCAATGCCACCTGATTATCATGTGAAAGACATAAAAATATATTATGTGATTCCATAAATTGTACAAGATGATTTCTATGTAAATACATAAACGGACATTGTATCCCGGATCTACTCGTGAGTACAGTTCTGAATACTCCAGGATAAAAAGTAACTATGGCTGATCTTTCTCAAGCTATCGAGCTACCTCATCATCTGTCTGGCCTTTTCCCATGTTGGGGTCACCTTCCAATCTAACCTGATGTAGCTGAATACCAGTTTTTTATATGGAGCGGCTGCCCATCTGACCTTTACAACCCAGTTACTGGGAATCTGGCGGCCTAGCTAGGTTACATGGTAACCTTTTTTTTTTCTTTTTTCGCTTAAAATGCTTTATGCATTCCCGCTCGTGGGGGGACGAGACGGGATATGTGGGACTCCTGTCTGAATGACAGTATACCCACTAAAACTCAGAGGTGTTCCCACATCGCCGTGATGGGAGGGCCATGGGAATCCGGCTCAGCCTTTGCATCCACAACCCTCCCGGCGCGTGCCCGCCTAGCTGGCGGGCCCTGCATGCCCCCCTGGTTGGGGGGCTACGGGAATGGCCGGGAACACCTGGCCATTTCCGTCCGACACTGGTGGAGGCCTGTGCAATACAGGCAAGGGCGCCCCCGCACCCGCTGCCTGCTGGCCTCCACCTGGGAAGAGTCGGAAATGACTATCAAACTGACTTCGTCTTCGACCCCTCCGCCGCCTCCTTCTGGGACATGACGTGTTCGCAGAAAGAGGCGACTGCCGCCCAGGACCTCTCATCCTGCAGCATGGCGTTAACCGGCGTAAGCTGGGAAGTGAGAGGTCCGGTCCGATCACCGCGATGAGATTGCGGTGCGTCTCGGACCACGATGGGCACACCTCGAAGGTGTGCTGCGCCGTGTCCTCCACCACGCCACAGTCGTGGCACGACGGCGTCTCCTCCTGTCCAATTCGGTGCAGGTACGATCCGAAGCAACCGTGTCCGGACAGCACCTGCACCAGACGGAACGACAGGAACCCATGCGTCTGCTCGAGCCAGTCTCGCAGGACTGGCCCAATCGCGTCGAGGGTTCGGCGGCCAAAGGCTGCGGCAAAAGGCGGCAAAAGGACGATGGCATCCCTCGCCTCTCGCCGGACGGCCTCCCGCTCTTCCGGGGCTGGGCGTTCTCCTCCCGCTCTCCACCCCGCCGTCCATTCATATACTCTGGCGAGCACCCAGCCTCGAGTTCCCAAGGAAGGGTGCCGGCCAGAGCACATGCTGCCGCGAAACCCACCGTGCGGTAGGCCCGCGCCGCCCACTGGTCTATGGCCCTTTGGGGTGCCCGCAAGGTAGCGGCGTTCCCTCCTTTGGAGGGAGTCCTCCCAGATAGGAGCCCCGTAAAGGACCATACTCCTCAAGATGCCGGCGTAAAGTTGCCGGCTCCCCAAAACTCCCCCCCCCGGGCAGTGAGGAGAGTGTAATCCGCATAGTAGATGACACTCGTGCCCCGAAGGAGAGTTCCCCGCAGGAGCCAATCATAGGCGATGTTCCAGAGGACAGGTCCTATGACTGCCCCTGCGGAACGCCGGCCTCGACGGCGTACCGCCGGACTTAGCCAGTCCTATTGACGAGGACGATCGCCCGATCCTCCAGGTAGCTGGCCAGCAGACGACGCATGTATCGAGGCACTCCGTGGAATCGGAGCGCCTCTAGGATGGTGGAGTGGGGAACCGAGTTGAAGGCATTGGCTATATCGAATGACACAGCCAACAATCCGTCCCCCGCCTCCATCGCCCACTTCACCTGGCCCTTGAGGTGGGCCAGCGCGTCCACCGTGGAGCGGTCAGCCCGAAAACCGAACTGAGCGTCCGACAAGTACGGCCCGATACTCCGCAGATGGCTGTTTAGGCGGGCAGTGATTATCCCCTCGAACATTTTGCCGACCTCATCGAGCAGAACGATGGGCCGGTATGCCGAGGGGAAGTCCGCTGGGCAGCCCTCCTTGCACGGTTTCGGGACCCTCCCACACGCAAGACATGCGCTGAAGAGGTCCCGAAACCTCTCCTCCATTTGAGTGGCAGCGATCGCCACCACTCTTGCCGGAACACCGTCGGGGCCCGGAGCCGTCTTCTTGGCACGGATGTGGTAATCGCTGCGCGGAGTTCTGACTCCGTGACAGGGGGCCCTCCTCTTCTTCCTCAGCTGGCGGAGCTATCCCCAGCGGTGCGCCCATCGCTGGCGGGGTGAGGTTGTCCCTGCACGGGGACAGGGACTGAACCACCCCATCCAGGAATGAGGGCTCCAGGGTCTCGGCCACTGGGGGACCAAAGGGGCGCAATTTGTTGCGCGCCGCCTTATAAGGTCTCCCGTAGGGATCTCCCGTAGGGGTCGCTGTCCAGACCCTCCAGCATCTCCGCTCTCGTCGAGTCTCTGGCGGCGGCGATGGCCCTATCGAGGACCATTTTTGCCTCCATATACACCTCATAGAGGTGGTCCTCGTCGGCGTGGTCTCGTCGACGCCGCCGCCAGCTTCGCGTGTAGGCCCTCCTTGCCTCCACACACGCTGCTCGGAGCCCCGCCAGCTCCACCGACCACCAGTACAAGGCGCGCCTGGGTAGTGGTCGGTGAGACCGAGGCATGCTAGAGTTGCATACCTCGGTCAGAGACCCCCTCAGGCGCCCCGCCACGGTATCCACATCCATGCCGGCGGAAGGCGGCGAAAACCAGTCCTGGATGAACGCCGCCTCTCCCGCTGCCTCCCTGTCCAGGCGGGTGAGAGCCGGCGATGCTATGGGAGGAGAACGGCCGTCTCCGAGCTGAGCTGGAGGACCTCAAGCGGCAGATTGCTGCCCAGAGGGCTGCTCCCGCGGCCACCGGCTCTTCTTCCGTCGCGGCGCCGTCGACAACTCCAGCGCCGGTCCCGTGTTCGACCCCTGCACTTGCGGATGCGGAGATCGAAAAGATCGCCCGCATCTGCATGATGCAGTGTGGGCCGATGGTGGGTGCCCGCTTGGAGGCCATAGAGGCAAGGCTCCTGCCGGCGGAAACCCTCCGCCCACCGCTCGCTGCGGACAAGCGGAGAAAAGAGGGGCCGGCTAATCAGGGGCCACTAATAACCACAGTCCGGGAGGGGGACCGAAAAGCCCGAAGAGGGTTCGTCCGTGCCCACTTCTCGGGCGGCTGCGCCACCGGCGGCCGCGCCTGGGCCTACCACGGAGGCCTGGACAACGGTCGTCAAGAAGGGCCACCGTAACGGGAGGAAGACGGCACCACCGGCACCGGCTGGGCAACCGACACCGGCACCAAAGGAGGCCCAGGGACCGCCTAAGATCAGAGCCCCACGCTCCGCGGCTGTAGTTATTACGCTGCAGCCCGGAGCCGTCGAAAGGGGCGTCACCTACAAGGCGGTCCTTATGGAGGCAAAAGCCAAAGTCGCGTTCCCAGACCTTGGCACACCGTCCGGCTTCAGACTGAAGCCGGCGATTACGGGGGCGCGGCTGCTCGAGGTGTCGGGTGCCTCTAGCGGCGAAAAGGCGGATATCCTGGCCGCCAAACTGAGAGAGGTCCTCAACCCGGAGGACGTCAAGGTGTCCAGGCCGATGAAGACCGCTGAGCTGCGCGTTGGAGGCTTTGACGACTCGACGACTCCGGCCGAGGTTGTGGCGGCCGTCGCCCGAGTCGGTGGATGTCCGCCCGACGACGTGCGGGAGGGCGAGTTTCGCGCCGATGCTTCCGGGCTCGGCACGATTTGGGTGCGGTGCCCGGTGGCGGCGGCGAACAAGGTCGCTGGCGGTGGGCGTTTGTTGGTGGGATGGGTTGCAGCGAGTGTCAAGCTGCTGCAGCCCAGGGCTATGCGGTGCTACCGGTGCCTTGACATTGGGCATGTTAGGGCACGGTGCACCGCCGAAGTGGACCACAGCGAGCAGTGCTATCGCTGCGGCCAGCCCGGCCACAAGGCGGCCCAGTGCTCCGCGGCGCCAAACTGCAGCCTCTGTACAGCTACAGGGAGGCCCGCCGGGCACAGAGCGGGCGGAAAAGCCTGTGGCGCCCCCGCCAGCAAGAGGAAAAGGGGTGCCAAGGCTGCGGGGGGCTCTTTACCCCCCCCTCAGCTTGGCTGCCCTTCGGCCGACTCCCCGCCTAGGAATGGTGCGGAAGGAATAGATTGCGCCTAATGGCGCTCTACCATTTCCTCCAGGGCAATCTCAATCACTGTGCCAGAGCTCAGGATCTCTTGCTCCAGAGCATGGCGGAGTGGTTGATTCGCGTGGCTGTGGTCGCCGAGCCGTACTTTGTCCCCCTCCGGGATAACTGGGTGGGGGACCTGGATGGCTTGGTGGCCATCATCGGCGGGGCTCTCGTCAACCCGTCCCGAGGACACGGCTGGGTGGCCGCCCTTGCGGACGCAATTGGCGTGGTTGGGACGTATTTTTCGCCCAACAAGAGCCTCGCCGACTTCGAAAGCTTCCTTGTCGAGTTGGGTGCCGTCGTGGGCCAACTCCACCCTCGCCCCGTGCTGCTGCTAGGGGATCTCAACGCCAAGTCTGCGGCGTGGGGATCTCCGGTGACCGATGCTAGAGGTGAGGCGCTGGAGGAGTGGGCGGTCACGACTGGCCTGGTCGTCCTGAACGTGGGCTCGGTCCACACGTGCGTGCGGCAGCGGGGCGGGTCAACAGTGGACATCTCGTTCGCTAGCCCTGCTGTTGCGAGTCGTGTTCGCGACTGGCGTGTTGCCGCGGAGGTGGAGACGTTGTCGGAATACAAAGTGTGAAGTGTTAATATATGTGTGTGTGTTTTGTGATGTAGGTTCTGTGGTGTATAACAGTTTTGTAATGTAGGTGTAGTATGTGTGCGTGTGTAAATGGAAGGGAAGGAGGTTGAGTTTAGATACGGAGTGTTAGGGAAGTCACTACGATTGTGAAGTAAGCCGATATTCAGTGTCGTCGTAATTTAAACTAGTTAGAAAGCTGGTTAACTGTTTTTTACACATTTCGTAAGAGGATTAATGTATAGGGATAGTTTTGTCTATTCTGTTATATAAAAATGCCCCAAGGTAGTAAAAGAAACGAAAGTTTTGTAGAAACAGCGCATCAAACGGACAGACAGAAAGATAAACTTTCGTATTACAATCTTAGTAGGAATAACATTGATGCAGGTTACAATAGGAGATGATTAGCATCAGTTATTAATAATATTGTGTGCTGCGAATGTTAGTAAATTACTATTAGTGTAATATCATTAATTTGTTTCAACCCACCTGGTGACCTAAGATTTTGTTTGACTACTGATGAGCGGTTTGTAGGCGAAGAATGAACTTTAATAGAATACGACAAGCAATGACTAATGAGCTTGATGAAAATTTTTCAGAGTACAAATCTACTAGAATCCTAAATCTTTTAGTAGCTTTTCTAGGTAAGCCTAGTAGAGGCAATTTTTTTATTATTATAATGATTATGTGGACCTACTTAAGGAATGTTTTAGGATTGACGCAACAGATCACATACGATAACTTTCTTTTAATCATAGATATATAGGTAGGTAAGGTATTGTAAATCAGGTAACACCGTTCTTTTTGTTTTTGGGTGGGAAATCATCAAATAACTTCACCCGTTCTGCGCGGAGCGGGAGAGCGTGTCAGACTTTTACTGACTAAAACCCACCCGTGTTTCTTCAGTTGCCTGTGTGCCAAGGCCACGGTAACTTTTTCGAACAATCCACGACCCCGGCAGGCATCGGCCCTAGCGGACCCCATCAATTAGTGCTGACATCTCTTTGAGGCGCGCGTGGAATATAACGCTTCGTCAACCCGGGCCTGGTCCGTACCGGACGGTGAGCTACCCATTGCTCGCCGTCCGCAAGCCCGTGCCTACGGTGGCCGGGAATCGGCTATCGACTCCCGACGCCAGGGGGGGCCTCCTCCTGCGGCGACTAGACGCTATTGCCTCACCCTTACGCGCTCCGCCTCCTCCTTCGCAAGCATCACTACTTCGCAGAAAGAGGTGACGGCTTCCCATGCCCTCTCGCTCCGTACCATGACCTGGACCAGGGCCGAACGCGAGAAATCGCCGCCACCGATCGCCACCATGAAGACACGGTGGTGCTCCGCCCAAGCCGAGCAGACCTCCATCGTATGCTCCACCGTGTCCTCCGGTCGATCCGCACAATGGTAACACCCGGGCGTTTTCTTCCCGCTTTATCCAAACAGAAACCTCTCGAAACAGCCATGTCCGGTGAGGACCTGCGTCAGGCAGAAGGTGAGGACGCCGTGGCGCCTCTCAATCCACTCCTCAAAGAGGGGACTTACCGCCGCAATTGTGGCGTGCCCAATCCACACAGTAACACCTATGATTTCAATTATTGGAAGACAGCTGTTTTACTCTGTTTTCCAGCAGTTTCTATCCACGTAAAGAAAAACTGGGATGAATAAGGAACAAAATTTGGGGCAAAACAGGAATATCAAATGTGGGACGAACTTTTTGAGGCGAATGCGGAACAGATCGTCTATACACATTTTTCTTTTGTAGCAACGAATTTTCGAGCACTTCACTTGCATGTTATTCCAACCGTAACTGGAGAAATAGATTTTGATATCAGGTGCCTAATGCTGTCAACATCACTGAATTAAAATCTACTGGCCTTTACCGAGCGCAAACGCATACAACCAAATTATAATAGGTAGTTATAATTTAATATAACATTTAACTCTTACAATTGTTACACAACCGTCACGCTAGGCCTATTTGAGGCTGAGTAGAAAGCCAACATTGTTTAAATAAAGTAATTATTGTGAATGTAGATTTTTATAATTACATTTTGCATTGGGGTCCATAACAATTGTAGATTAGATAAAAATTACTGTCTAGTTTTTACAAGTGCGTATCATGATTTTAATGGTAAGGCCTTTATTTTAGTGAAACTTCTATTAATCGATGACCAATGATTTGATGATTTGGCCGATGTTTTTTTTTTTCCGGCGTGCGTGTATGACCGTAAACGAGGCAAAAGGAGTATGTAAGGATCGTAGCAGGTGGCTTTCTGTAGTTTCTGCCTACCCCCGTGGGAAGAAGGCGTGAGTTTATGTATGTATGTATGTGTATGTATGATTTGAGAACCTCCTCATTTTCTATTAAAAAAAAGAAGATTTTTACGCGATATCTCCAGCAAGAGTGGATTGATTGCATTTTTATTTTATTTTATTGGATAACATAGGCCTCAGGGATAGTCCCATTTAAATTTTGTTTACTTTGCTCGGGTATTTCTTCAGTTAGCTTCAATAATACGTATTTTTTGCCACTTAGTGTATATTAATGATGTTATAATAACTTCCTGTCACTGTTATTTACATAGCAAGTAGTGGTATACGAATTTGTGTGGGGTAGGTATATAACAACAAAAAATTGAAAAATAAAAACATTTTTACAAAAAAGAAAACAACTGGCTTCCAAAAATAACACTAGAAAGTGAAAAGTCGCTGGCAAAAAACGAAAATAGAAAACCAAAGACACCGACTTCCGAAATTAAAATTATGTTTCACTTTCTAGTGTTTTTTCTTGGAAGTCGGATGTTTTTTTTTTTTGTTAATTCAGTTTTAGGGTACCCGTTCCGTTAAAAGGGTAAAACGGGACCCCATTACTAAAACTCCGCTGTCCATCCGTCTGTCTGTCCGTCTGTCACCAGGCTGTATCTCATGAACCGTGATAGTTAGACAGTTGAAATTTTCACAGATGATGTATTTCTGTTGCCGCTATAACAACAAATACTAAAAAACAGAATAGAATAAATATTTAAGGGGGCTCCCATACAACAAACGTGATTATTTTGCTCGATATTGATAAAGGCAACAGGTAGATGTTTTAAATATTCACAGAATATTTAGTTATATATTCATTTTAAAAATAAATAATTAAATTAAAATAAAACAAATATTTAAGGGGGGCTCCCATGCAACAGACATGATCTTTTTGCCGTTTTTATAGATAATGGTACGGAACCCTTCCTGCGCTAGTCCGACTCGCACTTGGCCATTTTTATTTTATTTTACCAGTGTTAGTTTACAATAATAATAATAATAACCCCACGGCCGTATGTCTACGTTGTCGTCGTGGTAGGCCTTGCGCGCTCCTGAACTCTAGGTCTGTACCGGTAGAGTTTACTTTGCCGAAACAGGTCTAGGGTGAGGAGCCAGACCAAGAGAGATACAGAAATCCGAGGGCAGCATGTGGCGAGCTGTTGGGCAGTAGTGACCCCATGGACCCTATCTTCCGGGAGAAGTCTTGTTCCTCACCTCTGGCTTGCCTTTATTAGCCGGCTGGAGTGGAGATTCACAAGAGTAAACGTGCTCGGAGGAAGGAAGTATTCCAGTAAGATGCAGGTAGTGATCTTGACCGTACTTCCGGAATTGTCCTGATAGCCGTGGGTTACCTCTCCACTCCTCAAAAGCACCTCAGGACATGTTGCCTCTTGTCGCTACGACACTATGAGCTAGCGACCGTTTTCGGGGCCCATTATTGAGTGGGCAAGTCACCCCTGCCATATTATCTGTGCATTCTATATAAAACATTGGTCAGGCAGAGGCCATAGTCATTCCAAAGTCCTAGATAAACACTCCACTTTAGCTACCCAAATCCATAGTCCATATCCTGCCATAGTCCTACACCGACCTTGGGTGCACTTGTATAGTCCGAACAGGGATAATCGTCGGTTGGTGCCTCATTTCATTAAAGAAGTCTAACGGGCCTCTGCAAGTTGCTTCCCGCCCCTCGTATGCCTTCCAAAGGTTCGGGATCCCAGGGTCCCGATAAATGTCAAGAGACGTAAAAATAAAATAATAAACATTTATTTCAGACCAGGTCCATATTTTGTTTGTAACAATGTACTTAAAAAACTATTGTTAGTATTGGCAACAAAATTAAATTACGACATGAAGCTGCACCCACCTTTGCAGCATGGGGGACTCACACCGATCAGTAAAAACACCCGGTATAGTGTTGGTACTGCCACGAACGCGAGTGAGTAGGGAGGCGCATCTTTTCCTAACGATAGCGGCAAAGCCATCAATCCGCGCCTCAGCAAACATCCCTGAAGCACTGCAACGCCATGGCAGCCCCAACAGTACCCTGACTGCATTATTATATTGGACACGCAGGTCGCATTGTGCCCGCTGCGAATAACTAACCCACAGGCTGCAGGTGCAAAAAGATTGGCAATATGCTTTAAAAAGCGTGATTTTAACCGAATTCGTACACCGTGCAAACTTGCGGGCAAGGATGTTACAACAGACAGCCAGTGACCTGTGTTCCCTTTCTATGTCTACATTATCACTTAAATCATGGGTGACCCAGTGACCCAAATATTTAAATTTTGATACCCTACACAGCGGAGTGCCACACAGTGATACATTGGGAAATGCAGGGTAAGAAAAACCACGGGCTTTAAAGAACATTACTCGTAGTTCACTCAATACAATACAATGCATATAAAAAAAAAACTATTATGACTATGACGACGAACTATTATTACGATTATGGCTGTGTTTAAAGGAGCGTCTCAATAGGCAGTGTTATATTGAGAACAAAAAAAGAAACAAAATACTATTTCTGATCAGCTATTTGAATTTTTTTAACAGAGAATAACCGTTTCCGGATATGCTAAAGCCGATGTACGGTAGATGATTATGTTATAATTGAAAATGGAAAACTGCAAGAATTCCCTTGTGATTTCAACTCAGCCTATCGCAGTCCAATGCTGGACATAGGCCTCTCCCAGGCTGCGCCACAACACTCCGTCCTCCGCCTTCGGCTTCCGCTCTGTCCCAGCTACCTTTTTCTGTCCCAGCTACCTTTTTAAGGTCGTCAATCCATCTAGCTGGGGGGCATTCCACACTACGCTTACCGTTACGCGATGTCCACTCCAGAACTTGTCTGCTCCACCGGCCATCGGTCCTTCGACAATCATGGCCAGCCCACTGCCACTTACGATTCCTTGCGTGATGCACAGGATCCCGAATACCTTCAGAAAATCCAGACCTCCAACGCTAGATACAAACTACATACAAAGGAAACCTAAGAAAATTAAAGGCAGTCATTACTAACCATACAATTACATCAACCTTAGCATGAATCCTAAAATAGTCAGCTAATTGATTAAAATAAAGCCTACTGAGGTCGTCTCAGATTCATTAAAGTAATTTAATTTGTGCTCACAAGCGTCCTTCAGGTCCCTAAATGGAGGGACTGTCAGAGTTTCTAAAAGATTTGACCTTGAAAATCAAGATAGATAAGCAAAATTTTAATTTGGATAAACGCCTCATGAACATTGAATGTTTATATTAAAATTAATTGGATGTTTTAGATTCGGAAGATCTCATCAGAAGCATCATAAAAACTATATAATAATTGCAAAAAAAAAAATGATATACATACTCGTAATTGGAAAAACACACAAAAACATTTTTTTTTTTTATAGAATCATTGGGACAAATGAAATACCTGGCAACCAAAGTACTAAATACTTCTATTATTGTACATGTTCATTTGAGTTTTTAACGTTCTGAACTTAGAGAATCAACTCTATGGTGAGGAGTTTTCTGTCTCCTTAACGGCCTGTAACTTAGACCGTTGTTACTGAAGTAAGTAGATCACTATTTTGAATATATTTTCAGTTTCCATTTTGTATTCCAAACAGTTTGAGAACCACTCCGTTGAGTGCAGCAGCTTTTCAAAATGCGTAATTTTTGTTCATACGCGCTTCTTCCTACGTATGTATATTGTTTACCAATACATTGTTTTATCTCGCAGGTTTTGTTTTTGTTTCCTAATTATGAGAAGATTGTGAGTAATGAGCCTAAAATGGCTCGCGTAATGAATGTTATGTTGATTGCTAATTAATTAATTAATTTATCTTGATGCTCATATTCTTTTGTGTAAAACATATTTGGTTGCTTATAAAACGTATTATTTTTATATTCGCCTACAAGAATCCCTTTCTCTTTCATTATGACATTTCAACAAAGATCAGTGCACAGCATCTCTGAAATTTATTGTTTGAATGCCAATCAAATTAAACACAGATGATTTGCACAGATTAATCATTTTCTAAATAATCCTTTTATAGTTATACTTGTTATCTGCGACAGGCGTAGTAACAAACTACCATCTTCAATATTCCACACCCTTAATGAGTTACGCAAACATACTCATATTTATTTCAAATCCTTCCCATAATGTAATCACAAAACCCAATGATGATTAATATCATCATAACACTCAAACTTAATTTAATGCCACTTCATACATAACATTAATGAATAATTCACCATGAAATCAAATCGCTTAGAATTCGTTCAAAAGGCTTGCCTATATTAACGCGAGTTACTAAACATTTAATGGCAGTAATATATGGCGAGGCAAAGGAAGCGATGGCTCAAATAATTTATGATATCTAATGTGAGATCAAAGAGCTATGCAACCTGTTTGGTCAGCTTAACTTTGTAAAGCTTATGAGAAGTAAAGCTTCTGTCCTATATAGGCTTGGATTTACGGTGGCGTTGTAATTGGTTGTAATAGTTGTTTGTGGCTACTGGCAGAAGTAATTTTTTTTAATAATCATCACTAAATAGCTGCTGCTAAACAAATGCCCCATGACCGCAGTAATGTATGGTCAAAAATCATTTAACCCCTTTTTTCTACCCTCAGGGGTGGATTTCGTTTTTCAATTTTAAATGGGACCTACCTTGGGGTATACTGTTTCCATTAAAAAAGAATCATCAAAATCAGACTACTCTGTAAAAAGTTATGCGTGGTCATACATAAAAAAATATATATATATATACGGGTCGACTTGAGAACCTCCTCCTTTTTTTTTCGTCGGTTAAAAAGTACAATCACTTAGCCGGTTTGATTTGATGGACTGCAGTTTGTTGTTTCAACCATTTAAATTTGTCCTACCTCAGTGCAAGCAACAGCTACGTTGAATACTACTATGCGCATAATCCTATAGTCGCCTTTCACGATCCCCACAGGCCCAAGGTCTGGGAGAAGGGCAGGTCTGTTCTTTTCAAATAATTTTGTTTCTGTAAGCAGCAAAAGATACTTGGGTCGAAGTCAGCCCACAAATTCTAAGTTCTAGTGCTGAACATGAAATCAAACCGAATGCATTTATTTACTTTAAATCATATACAAGCACTTTTGAACTGTCAAGGAGTCGGTGAATTAGACAAAAAGTTGAAATTAGTCGCCCGTTCCAAGACATTTGTCTACGGAGAAGAACGGGCAGGAAACTCAATGGACACTCTTTTAGCTGTTCAGAATGAAGTTATTCATCTCCATATCTTCCCATACTTTCTCAACCAGTGATAAATCGCTCACATAACGACATTGGACAAAAACATCAGTAGCACAGAGCTCATAAGTTAATGATGTCACATAAATCTTTTCTTTATAAACTATGACACATTATAAATGAGTCTACTTAATATAATTATCTAGCGCCTGGTATCGAGTCAAGGCGTCACAGTTTCCCTGCCTTGTCGCAGTCTTCTGATTTACAGTTATTATCTTATCGACCTATACAATTCTGCTAAGAAGTAGAATTTCTTGCTAGTCTGTTTTTCCCGACAGCTGTAGCATGGAAGTCTTCAAGTCGTGGCTGAATAGGTTGCTTCTATCGTCCATCAAAAAAACCAACAAAACTTGAGGGTCTTTGATATGGAAAAATGTATTATGGAACTTAGATGGAGCTGGGCAAGACAACTGTCAAGCCGAAGTTATGACAGGTGGAGTAAGGCTGTGACTGAGTGGAGACAAATGACTGGAATTCGAGGACTCGGTCGTTTGGCGGCGATATGGGTGGATGACATTGTTGACATTGCAAATCCTGGAAGAGGCTGGCACAGGAGATTTCGGATTGGCACAAGAAAAAAGAGGCCTATGGCCAACAGTGGGTGGAGTCGGGCTGTGAATGATGATCGTCCACCATCGTTGTCTGAAACTGGTCAGTCGAGAGAAGTCTATATCTTTTAAAGCTAGATAAATAAGTTTTACAGGGACGAATAGAGAGAAAAAAATGTTGCAAATGTACAAATACTGTCTCAGAAAAGCTCATACACAGATCAAGCCAAGTTACTTCATTTCTTTGACTAACTCTTATGACACATCAGTGCAATGAATTGCGAAAGGCCTTAAATAACCGAAGCTCACTATGGCAACACCGATTACAACAAACTAATCCAATTTGTAGGTAAATCGAGCGGCCACTAATGTGATTGGATGCACGCTCCGTTTGTCATCGACGCCGGCTCAAGTAAAGCCACATATCCATTAGGAAAACATGTTGCTAGCAGCATTGAATGTTACAACACTGGTATTTAGCTGCATTCGGTTAGACTAGAACCTGACCCCAACATAGTTGAGAAAACGCTAGGCAGATTGATGAAGGGCAGACACAAATAAAAGCGATGTGACGTTGCATCGCATATATTAGCGATGTCACCCTGAAGTGAGCTAAGGATGACTCGTAACAGGTGATATCTGTGAAAGCACTATCAGCTGTGTTTACTTGTTCTCCTAAACACGTCAAGCAAAACCAAATCGGTAATGCTCTAGTTTCAATCACCTCGCTACAAAAAGCTTACAAAAACTAATGTAAGAAAATCCGAACTTGTCTTACAAGTTATTACGGATCACAGAAACCAAACGGTCAGAAATGTAACATATCCATATTGTCAGTCAAAAAACAATAAAGATCATTCATTTCATCTTATAACCCAGTCTACCATACGTTTCCTTGAACTTTCCGTTTGTCTATGCGATTTCCAACCTTAGCACTTGGAAATAAGGATAATGAGATTGGGGATTTAAAAATGAGGCTTTGTTTTGTTGTAAAATAAATATGGCATCCGTAGTTGTTTGTGTTTGAAATGTATTATTATAATAAAACCATGAGGCTCAAGGCGGAATACGAGATAATCGGTTTAACTTCAAACTACAAAGGCATAAGTATGAATTGTATGGAGAATATAAAGTAATGGATTTTAAATAGGAAGATGCAATTTAAATATATTAGTTTTGAAATCTTTTGATACTTACTATCCTACAAATAATTTTGGATCTATTAACGTCTACTTGCTCTAAAGATTAGACCAGCCACTTTTCGAAAAGTAACTCGATTAAAAGAAGCCTTCGCGTTCCTTTAGAAGTTGATTAAAACCTAATATAACTATTAGGTTTTAAGCGACTTCCAAAGAAACCTTACCGATATAACTATCTGTATAGTTTTGTCGGGTATGTGATCACTTCGATGTATTATCATAAGACAGCTTATGTGCATTTATCACGGTTTGTAGGAAATCTACTAGTTTTATACTATATACATTATTATATATGACGGAGAAGGTAGGTCTCTGTCATTATCACCAGCCATATTTTAACTACTGTGGGCGTACTACGGGCAGCGTTGGTTATTGCGCAATAGAAAAACCGTTTGCAGTTTAAATCAAATTATAATTTGGTGGTCTTAGCCCGTAATGCATCCGACATACGGTAACATGTCCCGCCCAGTCCCATTTGAGCATGGCTGCTTTTTGGGTGATGTCTGTGAAAACTTTAAACTATAAGATAAAGTATAATACATAATATATTATTATGTGCTAAGAACAACACGGATCTTATTCCCGGTAAAGGTATCTCAATAAATTCTCAATACAATCCCGACTTACAAAAGTAATGAGTTATTCCTAACCATGCGATAAACCTAGAACAACACATCAAAATAACACCAATTAATAACTATATTAATACAATGCAATTACTATTGTATACAATAACATATTTCTATGAATAAAAAAAAATGCAAGAATGTCACAAACAATTATAACGCGGCTGCATTAAAATTCTTAAGATATTAATTGATCGAAATTCTTCAGATATTCCTGTTTTCATGTGCAATGATTTATGTGACATTTAAATAGTATTGACACATGTCTTGTCAGTCGTAAGGAATTAGCTGCGAGGCTGTGACATTTAGATGGGGTTCAACTGGTCTAGTTGTATGTGATGTAGAGGGGTACAGAACATGGTGATAAGCAGAGCGGTATTTGCCAGATGTCAGCAGCCACCTGACCTGACCATGACTGGAATTCGAAGACTATAGCATCACCTTTTTATGCTTCTGAAAGAAAGAAAGAAAGAAAAATAGGTTTATTTGTCACAGAAACACGTGCATACAAAAAAAAAATAATTAGCTCAGGTAACAATTTAATAAAAAGAAACAAACAAACTAGATCTTTAATCACGAGCACAAAACAGAAATAGTCGACAGCTGCACGTCATGACTGTGACAAGAAGGCTTCCACTCAGCATGATGCTGTGCTATAGGGGACCCACAGCACGGCGCTGGTTTTCAGTGGTTACCCAAAAAGGACGTACGGAGACCAAGTCAGGTGTAATGATTGGTCTGGTCTAGGGAAATCCGGCGATCCCATTAATTTAATTAAGAGGATCGGCTTCAAGTCTACTAACACAAGTAACAATTATTATCATTAAGACGTAACTACAAGGACGGTGATTATCACATTATCTATATCTCCTAGGACAGTTTATTGGAAACTATTACAATTGGCTGAGTATCTGCCATATGGTATTCTTGCATAGCTGATGCCGAGTGTAGTACAGTGGTGAAAACACTAATTGCAGGAAACGCTGTACATTAAAATTTAAATCGCTTCTCCGCTCCGCTTATCACTAACCGCAACAAATCAGCACCTACAATCAAGCCCGGGGCATCCATAATTTCAATAATTTAATTTAATTACGTAGAATCGCAATTATATTGTAATTATTATTCTAAAGTTATTATAGAGAGGTCGACAAGTCTCAATGCGTCTTCGATCCGGAACTAATGGTATTCAATGGATTATAAACAAGATCATATTGTGGTTATAATGAATTGATCTCTGTAGATCCTCATATTAATTGGATTTTAATGCTATCATGGTATAAAGCCTATTTATTTATAGTGATGATGATAAACTCGGTGATGATGTAGTGGTTTGCAGACTGCACTAGCAAATATCAGATCTTTCACCTTTTATTCATTTTTATCTTTCATTCGGCATCACAAAATGAATTCATAAGCGAACCAATCAAACGATGTTTAATTTCGGCACTCGAAACCTTTTATTCGAATATAGAATGATCGATAAATGAAATGAAAGGAGCAGATGAACGTTTATTCCTGTGTGATTTTTTCAGTGTCATGTGAACGTGGAATGAATGAAAATATGAACATTCACTGGATTGAACCATGCACTAAAGTAAAGCGTCTGATTTCAGCTCTACTGGTTTACAGCAAGGTTTTAAAGTCAACATAAATTAACTTTTGCAGTCAATTAAAGACATGTCAAACAGTGATGGAAAACGTCTTAATTGAAACCGCCTAAAAGCAATGCGCAAGAGTGATGTTTCCTCTTTTGTCCCTATGAGGAGACTATTCTATGCCGTGCAATGAGACATTTCCAGACGAGATTACAATAGCTAAGCAGTTGCTAGATATAGTTGCATAGATACAGTGGCGTTCCTTCCCTTAAAGCCGAAAAGCCCAGTGTTCAATTAAACGTGAACCTATCAATAAAAAACATAAACAAACTATACGTCATGCAAACTTTTAAATTAACTAACTCAATCATGTCACAAGATTTGATAAGAATAATGACATACCTGTTTTTTTTAAATATAGGTATGTCGGCTTACCCTAATTTTGAAACCTAGGCACGCCACTGCATAGATAAATCTATGCATATATTTAAAGCTTCTATCATCTAGGGCTTACTTACATACATACGTAATTACTAAAATAAACTAATCCAAATTCACACCTAAAATGGCCCGTTTTTATATACTTAACCTAAACGTATAATAAAAAATACACAAAAACTAGACTAATAGGTATTCATGAAGTCTTTAAAAATCTAGAGTAATTCCATTAAGCAATTAATTCGTCATCCTTACATGATTTGTGTGACTTGTGATCTTCTATAACTTAATTTTTTTAAGCAGTAATGACCTTGTGTTCGTGCAATAGACAAGTCTTCTTATACTAATAGACGGCGGGCACCTTGGAGTGTAAATGTGGCGCTGTTCCACAAACGATGGGACACTTAATATCACGTCCTTTTTTTTTGGGGGTGGGAATCATTAAATGACCTCTCCCGCTCTGAGCGGAGCGGAAGGGCGTGTCAGACTCTTACTGACTAAAACCCACCCGTGTTCCTTCAGTTGCCTGTGCGCCAGGGCCACGGTAACTCTTTCGAACAATCCGCGACCCCGGAAGGCATCGGCCCTATCGGACCCCGTCAATGATGCTGACATCTCTTTTAGGCGCGCGTGGAACACGACGCGCCGTCGACCCGGGCCTGGTCCTTACCGGACGGCGAGCTGCCCATTGCTCGCCGTCCGCAAGCCCGCGCCTGCGGTGGCTGGGAGTCGGCAATCGACTCCCGACGCCTAGGGTGTCTCGCCCTGCGGCGACTAGGGGCGTGAGGGCGCAACGATTGCCTCACCCTCACGCGCTCCGCCTCCTCCTTCGCGAGCATTACTGCTTCGCAGAAGGTGACGGCTTCCCATTCCCTCTCGCTCCGTACCATGGCCTGGACCAGGGCCGGACGCGAGAGATTGCCGCCGCCGATCGCCGCCACGAGGACACGGCGGTACACCGCCCAAGCCGGGCAGATCTCCACAGGATGCTCCACCGTGTCCTCCGGTCGATCCTCACGTCCTGCCTGTACTGTCAGCTGCACGTTTCAGGAACTGATGGACGCTACTGATGGCGCCAAACAGGTCGTAGTCTGTGCCGAGTCCATTTAGATTGCCTTCGATATACTAAGAAGAAGTAGAACACGCAATGACAGGCTACAGGCGACCATCCAAAAAAACGCCAATATCACAAACTTGTCGTAAAAATGTGTCATTTTTTTTTACAAATATATTGCACTGTCAGTTGTTTTAAAAGGACCCCAAGAAAGAAGCACTTTACTTATGCCTGCCTCCAAATACTACCGCTTTGTTTCAACTTGAAGATTCTGGGTGCCAGCCAGGGTAAATAAGGCTATGCGGAACTAAAGTTGGTCTCTGTTAACTACCTCTAGAAACCAGAAAAACTTCTTCAACATGAAGTCTCGATGTTACTGATGTTTGGGGTTGTGGTAATCATTCAGCTTTCCTTGCTGACCCAAAAATGATAAACAATTTGACTAAGAGTAATAGATCGGGTCACAAAAAGTTTTCTGAACAAAAGACATAAACGCACACATACTGAAGGAGTACTAATTTAAGTAAAAGGCTTTGATTATCACTGCTTCAAAATTAAGAAATATTATACTTAGAAACAGATTTCACGAGCTATCCACATAATTACCGCCTTACAACGCAAGGCTATTGTCATTACAAACTCGGTTCAAACACTGATACATAAATATCAAACAATGTCTTAACGTCTCAATTGTTTTCTGATCATAACATTTCCCTGGTTAGTGAGATGGTATCGGCAGACATGTTGTGGGTGACCTCACAAAAATGAATAGGTGGCCTTCACCCTGGCAAAGAGTAACCATTTTTGAGCAGATGTGACTTTTGTTTTCGTAAAATATGTTTTGTGCCTATTTGTACACCTGCTATGGTTCCGTATTTGTTACATCCGTTTCCAAGAACCACGAGATCCACCAACTCTATGTAAATTAAGTTATACAGTAGATCAACCTTTAATAATGAAATCCTAACATACTCTATAACCAGTGAGATGAGCAAAAAATGTAATAAAACCCATACTTGACATTTCACTAGCAACTTAAAAACATCCATTGTACATATAGTTGACCATAATAATTTGATAGAATGAAGCTTCTAAAGTGAGACTAACGAAAGCACGGTTTATTAAAGGTTCCGTGTTTCCATAATGTACTCATAATGACTAGACGGACAACAAACTGACATTATTTTGCTTAGATTAATCGAGATCCACATTGATTGATCGAACGAAAGGTGATGCGGTGACATTTTGATATTAGAAGTTTAGAATATTTCTTAACTTACAATAAATTGGCGTAAGAGTTAGGCACAAAAAGCCTGAGAGTGTAACTAATTTGTAAAGACGCTGTAAATACAAAGTATCTACTTAATGTGTGCTGTATATACTAAAAATATAATAAAGCTGAAGAGTTTGTTTGTTTGAACGCGCTAATCTCTGGAACTACCAGTTGCATTTGATAGCCCAATCAAAACATCACGCTACGACCCTTAGAAGCCGAGCAAAAAGAAAAAAAAAGTCAGAAAGAATACTAAGCGAAAACGAAGTGAGAGCGCGGGCGGCCGATGCGATGCGAAGCGGTAGACAGTGGGTCGGTGGAAGTTATATAAAAATGTGGCTGTTCTTTTATATATATTATGTATGTGCGACTTCCATGCAAACGAAGTCGCGAGCAGAACCGAGCTATTTAATATAGTACAGATTACACGAATAACATTTGTTATTTTACAGTATTAATTCAAGTATCCCTTGTTATCCCTTAATGGATTATAAACTTAGTTTTTGTTTATCCTAAGGGGACTTTTACTTTTAATATGGGACCAACCGCGAAAAGAAATCGACGCTGCCCTACATTTTGTCAATTTATGTGAACGCAAATGAAGGTATGAATAGCTGTTTTTTTTTTTAAGTAGTCCATGGTGATTGGCACTAAGTAGGCTTGCATAAGATATTTAGTTTTATTTGCAGGTCAAATTAGTGTACAACGCACGTTAAATCTTAATCGTGAATCCCTTTTCTATTAAATGCTTTGACTTTAATTTGCCTCTCAGAGTCAACTCTACCGTAGGCACTTAACTCCCAAAATTTTACTTTCCCTCTCACACCACTTAATCTTTGCTCCTCATAACTGAAAACACGCCAAGAGTATAATAGTCGGTCTGTAACAAATTGCAACATGGCACAACAATGCAGATTTTAGAGTACCCTAGTGAGATCTGCAGCTAGATGCATGTGTGTACGTCCCACGCTTGTTTCGGATGTCAGCAGAGTTCCAGGTAGGTGTTTTGTGGTGAATCATGCTTCAGGAAGTGAATAGGTATTGTAATGATGTCCTAATTAGGTTTATCTGGTGTTAGACGAAGTTACATGGCCAAAAAAAAAAATAGTCTAACGTTGGTATGAGTTATATGAGAAGAGCTCATGCTATGAAATAAATTATATAAATAAGTCTCAATGCATAAAGTGTACGGAACATATTGAAGTATTAATTTTATTCGAAGGAGTTTCTATAATGCATTTTAAAGTATATTGTTAAGACTGTTTATGCAATTGCACTCCAACATATCTTTGGTGGAGAGCAGTGGTGGCCCAGTGGTATTGGCCCCGACTTAGAGTTGTTGATCGTGGGTTCGGACCCAGGCAGGCGCTTTACTTTGTGTAAAATAATTTCATCACCACTGCTCTCTAAACGGTGAAGGAAAATATCGTGAGGAAACCGGCATATCCTAGAACCAAAAATTCAAAGACATGTGACATTTACCAACCCGCACTGGGCCCGCGTGGTAGATTACAGCCCATTCCCTCTCAAAGAGAGAAGGCCTGTGTCCCAGCAGTGAAAACATTATAGGCTGATTATGCTTATATATCTTTAGGCCGACGATATCACCGAAGTCGCAGGAACCACCTGGATGAGGGACGCACGGAATCGGGATGTATGGCACAAAGGAAATTTAAGCAAGTCTGTTTATCCAGCAGTGTGTGATTCTAGGCTGAAATGGTGATGATGACTGCAACATACTATATGGGAGTGAAATCTTCAGTCCAAATAACTTATTGCTATCCAATTTTTTTTTTCCAGAATATCATGGATTTTTACAGTGGACCAGAGTTACAGTTGCTTCATTTTGTCCGCTTGAAGAAGTTACACTCTTCAACTTTTAATGGCACCTACCGGAAATGAGAAGATGATTACGATTCGTAAATAGCTCGTGAACGGTGATAAATAGTTCCAACATTGTATCAGATAAATTAGAACATTAAAATTAATAACTGATTTCTTGAGCTATTTCAATTAATATACTAATCGATTTCCCATACGATATTGAAGTGTTGAATAATTTGCAATTATTGATTTCGTCAATCATTTGAGTAGGTATATAAATCGATTGATTTATTAATTTTATGGTTTCGAATATATCTAAGAGTTAGGTATATGTAAATTACTTATTATATTATAGATACTTTCAAGACAAGTTACACTAAAGTTCAATGCAAAGGATGTAGAGGAGAACGCACAAAATATTTTGCATTGGAAAACAGCACTATTTCCTCTCGGCACGGGCAAAAGAGGGGTACTATCCCCCAGAGATCCGTAAACTCATATTACTTTGTAGGAGACGGCTATAACTCCTCGCTTTCCCTACAAAGAAAACATCTACGAGAATTTTCACACTGATAAATCATGAGTGTTAAAATTGTAAAGGGTAGGTAATTATATGTTTTCGACAAAGGCACATGGGTTGAGACTTTTCAAACTTTGTCTTTTAGACCACATCGGTAATGTTTATAGCGATGCAGATGTTTATAAATATCCCCTTTATTTATAAATGTTGCTTATAGTAGAGACATTTATACGTCGAAGCAGACGTTGATCAGGAACGTTTATAAATAAAGGGATTATTTCCTTATTTATTGCAATGTTCGTAATGAGGATGTAACCATTCAGTAGTGGATTTTTCCAGGTCTTACCTACAATGTGTTGAACTAAAAATAAGACGGAAATGCTTGAATGGTTTAGAAAAAGTTCATCCCATATTACCAGGAAGCATTCTTGTTTGGAATACTAAGAAATAAATAAAATAAAAAGCCTTTATTGCTGTTCTTATTTTATCTGCTATATCTATTTTTAGAATTTACAATTAAAATATAATAACGAAACCTAACTAAAACTATTAACAAACTAAAAAATGGCGTCGAAAAAATCCTCCGCATCGCTGTTGACTGGTAATGTACCCAAGAGACTGGTGGCATTGCCACGTTGTATGGCAATGCTTAGCTTCTGGCCAAGGTAAAAGTCAAACAGGCAAAAAAAAACAGTGGGAAGTGTCAAACAGGCGTTTGACATTTGACGTTACATTTTTAGAACATTTTAATTCAATAACATAGTAGTTATTTCTACTTAAAGTTAGGAGGTATTTGCAGCAAAATTAGCGTCTCATAATTTAGAAAATATTTCTATTGGTGTTTATTAGGATAAATAGTCAAATATCGCGTTAGGAGGTTTTGCCAGTACATGCGAAATAACATTTTACGTCGACTGGCACTAAAAACTAAAAATCGGAAAGAAAAGGTAGTTAGGAGGTATTGGTAGTTCATCGTCGATATGCTATTTGACATACTTATTAAGACTTACTGGGTACAGCTAATAGATCATGTTTAATTGCAACAATTCATGTAAATGATGTAAGTATCGTAAAATAATAAATCAAGTTTTGAATTAGGCTTTATGCCTGGGTGTGGTTAAATTCCAATGCTCAAGGAGTAACATAATGCGGATCAAATTATTCTGATTATGCAAAAGTGCTAAAAGTCAAGTGAATGAATCACTTTCCATGATTATGCTCATCCTTTCTAAAGCACTCCTTAATTCGAATTAACTTCGCGTAGATAATTAAATCACCTATATTTTATAACAAAAACTAGCTTCTGTTCGCGGCTTCGTCCGTGTAAAGTTTCTTGTTCCCCCGACCCACCCCGTCGCATCGCATCGTTTGCTCGCGTTATTACTTCGTTTTCGCTTAGCGGTCTTTCTGTTTTTTTTTTCTTTTTGATTGGCGTCTAAGGACCCTAGCATGATATTAAGTAGCCAATAGAATTCTACTATCGAATTCAAATGGAATGTTTCAAATCCGACTGGTAGTTCCAGAGATTAGCGCGTTCAAACAAACAAACAAACTCTTCAGCTTTATTATTATAGTACTAGCTTCTACCCGCGACTTCGTCCGCGTGAAATGTTTTCTTCCCCCGATCCATCCCATCGCATCACGCCGCCTGGCCACGCTATTACTTCGTTTTCGCTTAACATTCTTTATTAATTTAACTCGGTAAAATAGATACAGATACGGCATATTAGTAGTTAGTTTCTGTCTGACCATTCTTCTTTTTGCTTGGCTCCTAAGGGTCCTAGCATGATGTAAAGTAGCTCATAGCCTTCCTCAAGAATTCGAATTCAAACAAACAAACTAACTCTTTAGCTTTTTTAATAGTATATATATAGATTTCGGAAGTATGTGCTCTAGCAATTTGAACACCAATTCCTATAAGCAATATTTCATAGTCGCCTGTTACAACACACAAGAGCTATTCAGTGCAAAAGGGAAGGCTTTTGCTTTAGTGGTCAGCAGATAGTAGGTTCTTTAAAATCAAAGCATTTATTTCAAGTACTTTTGAACGTCAACATCATCATGATCATCAGCCTACAGCAGTCCCCCTGGAGTTGCATCAGGGAGGCACTCTGGTATCACCGGATGCCGACCTACCTCTGTCGCATAGTCGAGGCCTATCTGACGGACAGGGCCGTCATCTACCCCGGTCACCAGGGAGAATGGAACCGGCGAGAGATGTCGTGCGGTGTCCCACAGGGATCGGTCCTGGGGCCGCATCTGTGGGACATCGGGTACGACTGGGTGCTGCGCGCCGACCTCCCTAGCGGCGTCAGCGTCGTTTGTTACGCTGACGACACGCTGGTCCTGGCGCAGGGGAGGTCGCACCAGGCGGCGGCCGAATTAATGACACGCGGGGTTGCGACAGTCATTGAGAGGATCCGGCGATTGGGACTCGAGGTGGCACTGCACAAGTCCGAGGCCATGTGTTTTCATGGCCCTCGGAACGCGCCACTGTCGGGTTCCCAAATAATGGCGGGAGGGGTTCACATCGGCGTCGAGTCGACGATGAGGTACCTGGGACTCGTCCTCGACAGCCGGTGGAACTTCGTTGAGCATTTCCGACGTTTGGCTCCCAGACTGGACCGGGCCGGGGCTGCCTTGAAGCGGCTCCTGCCCAATCTAGGGGGTCCAAACGCCTCCTGCCGGAGGCTCTACGCAGGGGTCGTGCGGTCCATGGCCCTTTACGGGGCACCGGTGTGGGCGCGTTCATTGAGGCTCCGACCAGCACGCCGGTTGAACGCGTCCCAAAGGGTCATGGCCATCCGGCTGGTCCGAGGATACCGCACGGTCTCCTGCGAGGCGGCGAGCCTCCTTGCCGGATTGCCGCCATGGGATCTGGAGGCAAAAGTCCTCGCGCACATTTGGGAGTGGCGCGAGGAGGCGAAACGCCGGGGTGTTACTCCGCTGCCGCGAGAAATCGCGGCACAGCGGACAGAGCTCCGGCGGGATCTCATGGCGGCATGGAGAGTGCGACTGTCGCAACCCAGCGCTGGGCACGCCACAATTGCGGCGGTAAGTCCCCTCTTTGAGGAGTGGCTTGAGAGGCGCCACGGCGTCCTCACCTTCCGCCTGACGCAGGTCCTCACCGGACATGGCTGTTTCGGGAGGTTCCTGTTTCGGATAAGGCGGGAGGAAACGCCCGGGTGTTGGCATTGTGTGGATCGACCGGAGGACACGGTGGAGCATACGGTGGAGGTCTGCCCAGCTTGGGTGGAGCACCGCCGTGTCCTCGTGGCGGCGATCGGCGGCGGCGATCTCTCGCGTCCGGCCCTGGTACAGGCCATGGTACGGAGCGAGAGGGAATGGGAAGCCGTCACCTCCTTCTGTGAAGCAGTAATGCTCGCGAAGGAGGAGGCGGAGCGCGTGAGGGTGCGGCAATCGTTGCGCCCTCACGACCCTAGTCGCCGCAGGAGGAGACACCCTGGGCGTCGGGAGTCGATAGCCGACTACCGGCCACCGTAGGCGCGGGCCTGCGGACGGCGAGCAATGGGCAGCTCGCCGTCCGGCAAGGACCAGGCCCGGGTCGACGGCGCGTTGTGTTCCACGCGCGCCTCAAAGAGATGTCAGCATAATTGACGGGGTCCGACAGGGCCGATGCCTGCCGGGGTCGCGGATTGTTCGAAAGAGTTACCGTGGCCCTGGCGCACAGGCAACTGAAGGAACACGGGTGGGTTTTAGTCAGTAAGAGTCTGACACGCCCTTCCGCTCCGCCCAGAGCGGGAGAGGTCATTTGATGACTTCCCACCCAAAAAAAAAAAAAAAAAAAAAAAAAAAAAAAAAAAAAAAAAAAAAAAAAAAAAAAAAAAAAAAAGCCTACAGCAGTCCACTGCTGGACATAGGCCTCTCCAATTGCACGCTATTTAGCTCGTTTCTCGGCAACTCTCAACCAGCTGCTACCAGCCACCCTGCGGAGATCTTCGCTCCTCCTAGTCTGAGAGCGGCCTACCTTACGTTTGCCGATTCGCGATCTTCACTCAAGAACACATCTATCTCAACAGGTAGCGGTTCTACGGGAAATGTCAACATTTACATTAAAATAGAATTGATTCTATTCGCCCCTTTAAAAAGGTAGTTTCGTATGGAGAAAAATGGACAAGAAACGCCACCCTTACTCTTTTAAAATGTTTTACAATATTTTGTATACATTAATTATATGTGCATTAATTATATTATTATTCCTGGCGAAATGTGGGTGTGCTATAGGTACACCTCTGCCCTACCCTTCGGGGAGTACAGGCGTGATGTTATGTTATGTTATTAATTATATAATTATACAGCTATGGTATTGTCGAGCATCTGTCAAATAATCACTAGGGCCATATGGCCTGTAATAGTTTAATGTTTCATGGATTTTAGCAATGATTGGACAAGGCCATTTTCCACGGAGCTTTTACGCTACCTTGATAAAAATTAGTGGATTAATATTTACCCGACTGCGGCGATGCTTATAAGGAAATCAAGATTTTTTTTAATTTTTCATTTACAGCGTTTTTCGTGAGATGAATAAAAAATGCTACAATGTGTATTATATGCATACACATTTTTTTGTGCAGAGATCAAATAACCTACTCCATCTATTCGAGTACGATGGAACTAAGAAGCCCTCCGACATGATTTCAGCCACTCACTCATCAAAGTCTGCATTGTTTGAGAAACTTTACAAAATACAACTGAACGCCTATAGGTCTACGTAACGTGAGGATGGACAGCGCCATCTAACGAGCGCATAGCAAACTATCAGATGTACAATCTATGTGAATCGACACTGCAACAACATTCTAATATTATTCGGAGTACTTCAGGCTGTGCTCGATCAGATCATTTAAACTTAGTTGAGTTTTCCTTTACAGTTTCTAGAGGGCGTTGTTGCTAATATACGATTACTAGGTGAGTAAGTTTATCATTTCAATGTTTATGAAATTAATATAAACATTCTTGATTTTTGGTAACACGTCTTAATATAAAACAGACCTATTCCTCGCAATTCGTTCCTTATGAAGCATGTGTGGTGTGACAATGAATGATAGGCTGAAGAATGATGTAATAACTGTCATAAAGCAACGGTGCGGTTTAAAAGAAGATGTAGTGACAAAACTTGAAAAGACTATTGTCAGATGGTTTGGTCATGTTGAAAGGATGAAAGAAAGGCGACTAACTAAAGGTTTTTATAAGGCAGATGTGAGTTGAAACGCCGGGAGGGGTCGCCCTAGGAGGACATATAGTAACCTTATTGGTGATGTTCTTCAGAAAGGTCAGATGCGTAGTACTCGCAACCGGCGTTCTGTAGCTTCTGCTGACCCCCCTGGGAAGAAGGCGTGAATTTATGTTAAAGCTATTCCTGAAGTGATAGCTAGGCACACGTGTATGTATAATCCACCCATGTTTCTCCATTTAATGTTAAAGACCCCTTGCCGGGCCATATAGTCATTAACCAGGCACAATTACAAACTATGAGCTTAGAACTTTCTCCTGAAAAACCCAATAACACCTAACTGAGCCATGGATGAAACCCAGAACTCCTCAGTTGCCCAACTTTTAGGCCATTTCTGCCATTAATTTTCAAGTAATTTTCCTCCTTATAGAGACATGAAATACATCCTCTCTATTTGTCAAACCAATTCACACGATATTAAATCTTATGTAACGACCCGTGATAACAAGTTACACAATGATTGTCATCACTTGAGTACAGACGGGTCATTGTCATACATCATTGTGCTAATGACCTGTCACTATTTCAATTGTCATCGGTCGATCGATGCTTCAGACAGATCATTCTAGTTGTTGATTTACTGACTTGAATCAACTAAAATACCAGCCTAATATTGTCCCACTGCATGGCAAAAGTCTCTTCTCATACAGATAGTTGTTAAGAGGAATATTAGTAAATAAATATGTGACCTACATTTCAAATGAAATCAAATCATTTATGTATTGCCAACATGGGTAGTGGTATAAATGTTATCCAGGTTTTGATAATGTTTTCCATGCTCTGGCGTCACTTGGGCATGCAAAATATTACATATATATTAACAATAAATATTACAAAACTATTAAATTGGAAAATCATTTTAACTATTATATTTTTCAATGTCAACAATAAATGTCATAGTAAATAGTGAATCTATATATATAATAAAAACTTTTTTACAAAAAAACTACCGACTTCAAAAAAAAACACTACAAAGTGAAAAATAACTTTAATTTCGGAAGTCGGTGTCTTTGTATCTGTATTTTGTTTTTTGCCACCGACTTCCGAAATTACAGTTATTTTTCACTTTGTAGTGTTTTTTTTGTAAAAAAGTGGTTATTTTTGACTTTTTAGTGAGTCAATTATTAATACATCTAAGTTACAATAGTCAGCTGCACATCATCTTTTACAAAATATTCCTTTTCCCGACGCAGGTACGTTAACTGTTGAGGAGTTCTCCTGTTAAGAACCAAAACCACTGGATGAAGCCACCATCAGCTCCATATCACCATATGCATTGTGACGAGCATAAATTGCTTAGCAACCATATTAAAATCGAATCGCAACCCGTGAAATACTTATTATTGAGAAGTTCCGGTGGCCACCTCTAGTCTTCATCATCAGTTCCACTTCACCGAATGGTGCTTTGCACGAATTACTATAGAAAATACCCAAATCGCTATACGTGTGCCTATAAAATTTGAGGATTTCCCTCGATTTCCATGGGATCCCCTCATCAGATTCTGACTTAGTGACAATGGGACCACCTCAATATACCCTTTCAAACAAAAAAAAGAATTTTCAAAATCGGTCCACAATTGACGGAGAAACCGGTGAACATACATAAAAAAAAAACATACATACAGTCGAACATTTAACCTCCTCCTTTTTGGAAGTCGGTTAAAAATTAATCCCTATTTCCCTTGGTCACACCATCACGCGTGAACGGCTGGACCGATTTCACAATATTATTTTGTTGAGTTCGTTATTGTCAGGAGAAGGATCTTATGAAATAAAAAAATAAGGAAGTTGATCGGAACGTTACTAAACTTAAGAAAACTTAACGCCAATATTAATTTTACATAACTGACAGTTGTTTGAAATAACTGTCAGCGATTGACAGAATGCGCGCTGCAAATATCGTTTAACACAGATGGATCGGTTGATAAATGAGTCGATAGGTTTAGTTTTAGTCAATAGTCAAAACTAAAACTAAACGACATAAGACATTCATAGTTAAGACAGGACAACGTCTGTCGGGTCAACTTGTAAATAAATAAAAATCCTAGATAATAATTGTTATAAAGAATAATTGTGAGTTACACATGTCATTTCTATTATTAAATATGTCATTTCTATTATTAAATATGTGATTAATATTATTGATTCACATTGTAATACACTTTATCAGTTAGAAATTAATTTAGCTTCCGCTTAAATATGTGCAAGTTGTCAACGTCTGTAATCTAAAATGGCAATTTATTATAAATCTTGGATGTCATGCAATATATACTGGAAACCATTAAATAAGTGTAATTTCAAGTGAAGTTATTTTCAACTCAAGGTGTGTTTGCAGTTAAAGTGTTATACGAGTACCTACCTAATTAAAACTTGAATTTAATTCGATTGCTGTGCTTTCAAATGTTATTGGGTGGATTTGTAATAGGCTCTTATGACATGAGACTTAAACATTACTGGCAAAATGTATGTGTACTATAGGTACGCCTCTGCCTTACCCTGTGGGGATTACAGGCGTGATGTTATGTTTATGCGTGTATTTAATGTTATAGATGTGTTTATGTGTAACTAACGAAACCTGGTATAAATCAATCCGTAGGTTTATTAAAAATGTATCGTTCCTTTTAAATATTAAATAACCTATTTCCTAAGACGATGGAGAAATTAAAACAGAACTGCAACCTGCATTTTATCAGCAAACCTTGATGATTTTCGACCTTATCGCCTAACCAACCTATAATATTCAGACTGCTGGGACACACGCCTCCTCTCTGTGAGAGGGAGTGGACTGTTACCTACTACGTGAGTCTAGTGGGGTTGATAGATGTCTAATTTCTTCGAATGTTCGGTTCTAGGACATGCCGGTTTCCTCACGATGTTTTCTTTCGCCGTTTTAAGAGCATTAGTTATGACATAATAAAGTTCACAAAGTAAAGTGCTTGCTTGGGTTTGAACCCACAGCCAACAACTTGTAAGTCGCGGCTGTTACCACTGGGCTACCACTGCCCCACGGTTGGACCTTTGTATCCCTTACAATTACTTACTATCTGCTCACAAATCATCAGCAACAACTTCATCAACCAATTGCCTAATTATTGATTAACTTTCTGCGCAAGCGCCAATCAAAACGATTATGATAACATTCGACATTGACGATCGATGAATCGATGCGATCTAGATCGACGCGTGATCCTCGGTCGTGATCTACGGACACGTCTCCGGTTGCGACTGCGCACCGCATTCCGAGCTTATCGATGTGATACAAGGTGTTCCTAAAATGTCATCGGAATTCTTGTATAGGTTAGTACCTCACAAGTGCGTAAGAAACCAGCAGTAAGTCCATAGATCAATCTTGATGCACGTAATTAAATGTCTTTATGGTTGACGATGATGATAGGAATGAGAGATCATTATACAGAATGGCGATGGCAACTTTCGCTATGAAACTCATACCAGGGGGCGTACTCCCTTAGCATGAAATCCGCAGTTTCGGCTGAAGTTACTGTCATTTCCTACGTTTTATCACTTACGGACATAAGGTTAGTCCGGGACCCGCAATAAAAATTAATGACAACACGATTTGATAGTTATCCTTACTCCAAATATGTCTTTTCCCGTCCGTAAAAGTTAACTAATCGGGAGTAGGGTTCACTTCAAGTATAAGGCTACTTTTGGACGGGCCCGTATGTTCGTTGACGGACTTAGATTGTAGACGTGAAAAAAAAAACAAATTCCTAAACAACAGTAGACTGACTATTTCGATGAATGAATGAAAAGTTTTTTTTTTATTGTATCTGAGTTTCATACCGAAACTTGCCTCGACGGATGCAGGTGCCTAAATTGCCAAACTACTATCAAAGTCAAAGTCAAATCATGTATTTCAAATAGACACATAAAATGCAGTTTTGAACGTCAAATTTTACAAAAGAATAGAATTGACTCTAGTTGCCCCTTCCAAAGGGTAGTTTCGTATGGAGAAGAAAGGGCAAGAAACTCCACCGTTACTCTTTTAAAAATGTTTTACAATATTATGTATACTTACATTAATTACATGTGAAGACAATGCACCTAGAAAAATATAAAATTTCTATACCGCAATAGGTAAAAATAATTAAATATTATGAGTGATGATTCACGACACGTCTTATTCAGCATCCAGCCGTTTTTGCTGACTGGGTAATTATTACATTACCTACAGCGGTACTTCCTTTAAAAAAAAAACATTTTGTATTTTTTTAGAGAATAAATAACATTCTTAAAATACTGTCGATCAAAAATGATTCATAAGCAAGCAAAACCACTCGCCCTTGTTTTACCACACCATGTATTACCAACAAAATAATTGATTCCGTTCGCATATACAATAAAGATTCAATAGCACTTAACATCGGCCTCATAGGAGATAAACCATAACTTTTACAACTTAAACCATACTTATATTAAATAGTTCAAGTACGCATAATTTGATAGCTTCATCTTCACGAGCAGTAAATTGAGCTACTGTTTGAAAAACAGTTAATTTATTTAATGAAGGAGAGGATTTAAATGTTTAAAATGAGTGTCTTTATACAATGATGACCTTGTAGAAAGAGGACAATATAAAGTCGGTGCATACTTTGTATCTAGTGGTAAAAGCTCAAGTCAAAGTTTTTATTTGTAAAAATTTGTTTATGGTAAAATTTTCAAAGACAAAGTCATTAAGTAAAAGTTGTCTGTAAAAGATCGCTTTTAGCGATAAAACCGCCCATTGTGTCACCCTATGTAAAATTTCTACAATTTTATATCTGTAATTTTTATGTTGTACCTACATTATTATGTATACCATATTAACACTCTTACTCTCTTACAACTAAATAACACTACTATTAATAGTTAGCATAATCAGCCTATAATGTTCCCACTGCTGGGACACAGGCCTCCTCTCTATGAGAGGGAATGGGCTGTAATCCACCACACGGGCCCAGTGCGGGTTGGTAGATGTCAAATGTCTTCGAATTTTTGGTTCTAGGACATGCCGGTTTCCTCACGATGTTTTCCTTCACCGTTTTGAGAGCAGTGGTGATGAAATTATTTACACAAAGTCAAGCGCCTGCCTGGGTTCGAACTTCGAACCCACAACCCACTCATAAGTCGGGGCCGATACCACTGGGCCACCACTGCTATCTATTAATACTTGATACTCTTTGTTAAGAGTATTCTAATCTACACTGATTTATTTATTCAAAAATATACAACAATTTAATAATTGATACACTTTATGACACTGGTTTCTAAGAACAGATTTTGATCATATTATTATGTGTCTAAACTACACTGGGCCACAAAGAAAGCGGTACGTTTATAAAAATGCCATAACTTTGCTTTTGTATGACCAGATGTATGAACGTAAACGAGGCAAAAGAAGTATGTAAGGATCGTAGCAGGTGGCGTTCTGTAGTTTCTGCCTACACCCATGGGAAGAAGGCGTGAGTTTAAGTTTATGTAACTTTTAAAATATTTGAGCAATCCATATAAAATAAATACTAAATTATTTTTATTTGATTACCAATATAGAAAGAAGTAAAACCTTTTTATTTCTGTTTGATAATCGTATTAAAAACTATAAAAAAATAAAGACGATTTTAATTTTTTAATTTGAACAGCATGAAACCATTTGTTTTAATTTAGTTTCTGTTTATAAATATGGCATTTACACACACACATACATAACATCACGCCTGTATTCCCCGAAGGGTTAGGCAGAGGTGTACCTATAGCACACCCACATTTCGCCAGTTATGTTTAAGTCCCATGTAATAGGGGGCAAGCCTATTGATTGATTGGGATTTGATATGGCATTTATTGGGCAGAATATCAATATTCTGATCAAATTAAAAAAAAAAACTGTATTTCAGACATCAACTCTCTTCCCGTGTTGTAGAAGACACTTAGAAATTAACTTGGAATGACCTATCTATACATCTATAAACACAAAATTTAATCAGAGAGTAAGAATAAAATAATATTAATAAAAAAGAAGTGACAAAATGTAGGACAGTAATCTTAAATAAGTTGTGTAGTGATGGCTTCCGGGGAGTAGAGTATAAATGAGTGAATGTATTTAAGAAGCCGAGTATTCTTATAAGCTTATTTATTATTATATACCACAGGTTTTCGGTCTTATTATAGTGTAGCTTGCGAATGTAGTCTACTACATCAGAATATGAATAGGTGGAAGTGACTTGAGTCACGGCTGATGGTCAAGGCGCACAATTAAACCATAAAGTATTTTGCCTCTGATGTTAGCACTGTCTAACTCTAAGGTCTGGTCTGCTCTAGTCTCTGAAGTCTGGTCTGTGGTCTGGTCTGAGATCTGTCTAATTTCTATGAAGAAAATTGAGCTTTATTATTTCACTTCATCTTTATGTTGTGTTGCTACACAATAAAAATTGAAGTCTCTGCAATTGACCTTTCACAAATCTTAGTCCGCATTACTAAGATAATTTCACAACTAAAGCCTATTCACAAAAAAATGTTGTCAAGTGCCTACTTATAACGCAAGTCAAAATACTATAAGCTGTATAAATTGAGATTGCTTATGTATTGCAACATTACATGGATTAAATGATTACGTGGGTCATTCCTGTGTGGTATCATGCTTAGTTAATTTCTAACCAATTAGCTTGTGAGTAAGCAATTCAATTCAATTTATTTGTTTCGGAAAACACATCCATATTGTATTCATATTAAAAACTTTGAAAAATATGTTAGTAGCATAAAAATCAAAAACAACTTATTATTCCAATCAAACCCAAAAATTTAATTAAAATCAAAATCAAATTTCAAAACAAAATTTAAATTACTCGTACAATAATAAGCAAAATCAAAATAAAAATTAAAGTCAATATTACATTAGAATTAAATCAAAAAATAAAATAAATTACAAACAAAACTAAATCAATGTCGATGGACATTATTTTACAAATAGCTGACCTGGTCAAGGTCGCGAGTAACCACTGGATATAACATAACATCACACCTGCAATCCCTGAAAGGTCAGGCAGAGATGCATCTAGAGTACACTTACATTTCACCAGATATTTTTAAGTCCCATGTTATAGAGTCAATTGCCGTCAACCGGGCACAAATCCGGACTCCGGCTGCTACTGAGAAGTTCCTGATGGAAAAACTCCATAATATTGGACCCACTGGATATTATGACACTGGATAATTGAAATTGTAAACTGGCGAAAGGGGAACACACCATTTCATCTTAAAAAAAACGCATAATGTCAGATAGTTTATAACTGATTCGTGTCTCAGTTTACAATCTCGCGAGAGCTTCTTCTTTACCTATTATATAATATACATATAAACTGACGGCATTTGCAATTATCCGCTGACATAAATAAGAGGCCCGGAAAAGTATAATAAAATTATTCAGTATAATATGTTCTATGAAGTACGCATTTCTCCAGTCCGGTCGTAATAAAATGATGAGTGCCAGCGTACAAATATTGCGTGTTCAAATAATTAGGCACATAAATCGATAGCTAAGCTGTCAATAGTTTTTTCTAAACGTGTTGAACAAAAGGAATTACTAGCCTAAAAATAAGAACTATCAGAATTTACCCTTTAAATATTGGCCTTCACCTTAGATTCCGGAAGAAACGGCCTATTTCTAAAAAGTTTAGCCCATAACAGCTTTGACGTGATAATGATTGACATCTGAACGAAGAATATCTTATCTTGATCGATGTTTAAAAATGTGCTTTACCTAAATCCTGAGTTACGTCATTTTATTCTGACACAACCAAAGTCTTTTATCGGGTCAATCATCAAGCCATAACGCATTGTCTGATGAACTTTTAAATATCAAAAATGTCTACCAAAATACCTACCTAGACGTGCCAAGACTATTGATTCATAACTATTACAAAATTTCTGAATATAATAGAAAGAACTACGTTTGTTATGAGTTATGACCTAGGTAAGGCGTCGTAGTATTCAGCAGGTGGTTCTAATTAACTGGCATGTCATATTATTCGAATATGTGTGTTCCAAGTTTAAAGCTCAATTAATTCTATTTGTTATTGCATTCTGCATCCGAGCAATTTTATGACTTCTGTTGAATTGCTTTGACGATCAAAGATGTAGATGGTTACCGCCACCTATTAACATAAATGGCTTACGTCACCAAAAGAGGTATCACAAGACACCTGGTGTTTTTTTTTTTCATTTCAGAGAGCAAGCTGAAATGTGTCAGGATTATTTTTTGCATTCTAAAGAGTTTGCGTTTGAATGTTTTCGTAAGATGGTTGATCCCATTTCCGTAGATTTAGGGCACAGAGTTTTAATATCCATTTTCTATTTAAGCAATATCCGGAATTATCTTATTAATACGTCAATGAATACGTCAACGAGACTAGGCGGAATGACCATAATGCTTTGAAAGTCAGGTCGGCCTTTGATGTGGGATGCAACATGTGTCGACACCCTGGCACCATCCCATTTTTCTAGCATGAAAGGCTGTCCTGGAGTGGGTGCTGCAGGTGCGGAAAACCTCTAACGGCGCAAATATTGCAATATTATTGGAACTAGCCGTTTGGAGTTCAAACTCTAATCCCATGGGGTCCGAGTGCCCACTTAGTTTTAAGAGACATTGCCATGTGGTTGGTCGACTCTTCACGTGACCAGTGGGCTGGCGTATTTAATGGGCAAAGAATCAGCATTGAATATAATAAAATACATACTCTTTATTATGTACAACATATAAATTACACATAAAAATGAAGAAACTTTATAAAGGGTGACACTGGGCAACAACATACAACGTGGCCATGCTGACAGTCTTTTAAGCGCTTTTCCTGTTGACAACGATGCTGACGAATTTTTAAAAGCCCTATGATTCTTTACTCTCCCTTATTATACACTTGTACATGATTATTATTATTATTTTAAAACTGACATTTTTTTAATTAAATAAATAACCACATGCATATATGTAAAAGAAAAAGGATTGAAACAATATCCTGTGTTTTTATGCCAACGAAATCTGATACTGAGATTTTTAATGCTATATCCGCGTCGCATATGACTTGGACCAACCGAAAGTTCAAATTTAATCCGTGAATACCCTACAATTAACAGGTTGTTCTAATCTCAGTAACATTTGGCAACTTTAATAACATCACATGATGTGCATACCATATTAGTTTTTACTTTTACCATGAGTGCAATAGGTTAAGCGAACGTTACGGCAACCATGATGGTTTATGTAATGGGGCAAGCTTGTCAAACATAAATTTAAATTAGTGAACTTGTGATTTATTACTAGTATAAATTCATATTTTTAGTTTCAGATAATTTAGTTCAGAAGGAAAAGAATTAATGTCTTTTTTAATTTAAGAGTTTTCTTTTGCTAGTTGCACTGTTTTTCCATCATCGCAAGTCATTTCTCGGTTTCTTATTGCAAGTGGCCCAAAATGTAACATATGAAATTCAATAAGTTATAGGTTATAAAATTCAGCTATTTAGTCAAGAGGATTAGAAAAAAAAATACTTTTTAGACTAAAGACTAAAGACTGCGTTCACCAATCTGTCTGCAAAAAATCGTGATCAGCAACGCCGTATGCTTTCATTGACCGCGGCATTGGAGGGCCCATTTTCAACATTGATCGTTCGGTACAGGTACCCGATAGCACCAGGTATAAGGCCGATACCTTATACCTATCACTCACAGCAATGCCTTTCTCAAAAAGCACCTTTAATTATCGAGCAAGATCATACAAATACCACAGTCTAACAAAATATCATTTAATTCCAAGGTTTAATAAAGTTTTCAACGGATAGAACGTGGCGTTCCGGACCAACCTTAGAACAGCATGTGCTCTATATCCTATCCAAAGTTCATCTACTTACTACACAATCAAATACCAACCTTCATAAAGCAGCTATAAAATTTATTTTTCCATTTCCTACGATCACCTTATCACCCGCAGATTTTAAGAACTTAATCACAAGGTGTTTTAGACTTTAAGTCGAAGCATAAAGGATGAATTTTAATTGCACTTGTGCTGGTAAAAGGGTTTACCGCGTGCAGTAATTGTTTAAATGCAAAACTTGATCTTTTTGCCACCGAAGTTATAATGCATGATTGTGCGGTGACATTTTTGATCGTAGGAAAGCATATCAAGGTAGTTTTTCTATGAGAAGTGGCTGTTCATTTTCTTTAGCTAATATGGCCGACGAAAATGAGATACATCTGTTTTTGCAAGCCTGTTGACGTAACGTCTTAAGGCGAAAGTGCCAGGCTATCAGTTACAGGTTGTATGTTGACCAAAATATGATTAACGACCGTAACCAATATGTAGTTACAGAAATAATAATTAAAAATCAGCAATAGGGTCGAAAATGGGTAACCTATTTTTCGGCAAAAAAACTCCGCGATAACTTGGTAAGCAGTAGTAAGTCTTGTTCATTTATTTGTATTTGTTTCATTTTGTACTTGTTTTTTGTCGATCAATGTAATAACTAATATGTGATATGAAGAAATAATGACTACGCTAAAATTGTTGTATGTATATATGGTAGAAAATAAAGGACTTATTTTATTTATTTATTACCTGTCATTCAGTTGATTGGTCTCAGAACTTGAAAGTGAACCCGTATGCTGTAGCATGGCAACCAATATGTATAGCCCTAAATAATGCTTTCAACACTCTTCGTTTCACGTTTAGAGCCCTGCCCACGCCAAACGAGCGTGAAGATTATTATGATAATACAACGAAATACTTTAGCCAACAATACCTACCAAATGATAAATCTTATTTATTTAACTTATGTCACCTTTCACATATCACGGCGGTTGCAAATTCGACTTTCAATGCGCCTGTCAAGAATATATTACTCACTGGAATCAATGGTTTAGGAATTTTCAATTAGATGTCACATCAATATTTAATTAAATATGTGCGATTAAGGTTTTTCTGAAACCCGTGCCACCGTTCGGTACGTTTTATTACGTAAAAGTGGCGGCATAGGGTATTTTGGGGTAAATTCGGCGCTGGGTTGAGACCGTATGTAACAAATTCCCGGCTAATGAGGCCATATTTTTTAATGGTCACAACATTGTTTGCTGCACTATTTTATTTTGCCCCGACTCCAGTTACCTACATCATAAGTACATATTGCCAAATTTTTTGTATTGTAATTGCCGGAAGTTTTATACGAACGGTCTTAGCCCAGCGCCGAACTTACCCCCACATCATTACCACAGCTAAAAATTCATAGAGAAAACAGCAGCAGTCATTTATGTATTCTGAAACTTTTAGCGTCAGGGTTAATTAAAAGTCCAATTTGTGTATTCTGCCCCCCACTATTCAAAATATTTTATTTCACATAAACCTACATTGGCACTTATGAAACGTCAGAAGCTAGGTGCACGGTACCAATTGGTCGTTTCCTATGGAGAACAGCCGGCAATATCAACGGTTTCTCTTTTAAAAAGGTGGCAATTATACTTAGCTTCGAGGCCATTATATTTAATGGCCAAAAGCATAAATGCCATGTAATGTAAACTTTCAACTTAACCCTGCGGAAATTCGTAGTTTGCTACTAATATTTACAGCATAAGTAATTACAGAAACATTGCAATCAGGATATTATAAGACGTATAATTAAGTTTATTATAAAGTAGTCATTTAGTACATGCCAATAAGTTTTGATTTGTACCACACTGTGACCTTACATAAGACCTCTAATGATGATTTCGTTAATAAGATTACATCATGATAAGAGTCTCCTTGTAACTGTAAGTTCGTTTGGGAAAGTACATATTTACTATCACTATATCTGTGTGACCCTCCAGAAAAGTAAAACCGCAGTGTTTCTGTAAAAAATACATCAAATTGTGACTTTTAATTGTCGCGTACTTATATGGCATGACGGGCGATAGATAACCTTTTATTTATTTTTGACACAATTTTATTTCATTGTTGTTTGTTAGTTTTACTTGTTTTGTTAGTTATTTTTATGTATTATGCCTAACTTGGACCTAGGTCTGTAATGTTGTGTATGTTCTTTTACCAATAAATTAAGGCAGAAAAGTGTCGGTTATCCCTTCGGTATTGACTGTGTTCATAGATCATACACTTTTCATAATACGAAGTTTTGGTCAGATTGCCAAAGTTGAAAGCAAATATAATAGGTAAAGAAGTAATGCAGTGCTCTTGCATTCAACATTATGAAGAGCTTGGCCCTTGTCAAAATGCATCTTCAAATCGTTCGCTTACCAAAACAAAGCATGTCATTACTCAATATTATGTACCTATTTATCCACCCACTATTTCGATGACCTCAGCCAAAAAGCACAAACTAAATTAAATAAAACATATAGTTCTTTACAAAGAAAACACCATGTAATTCTCATATATCACACAACACGTACACACGTCACAAATTAAGATTGATGCTACCTTCTCGATGTGGTCCGAGGCCAAACGTTTATTTGACTTGGAGAATTTTAGAAATAATTGTTTTAACAACAATTTGGTTCAAAGTTGCAAGGTTCATAAAAATGTAATGTGATCTCATATGAAGTATATGCTATCGTGATTGTCTTTCCCAATTTTGATTAAGGAATCAAAAAAGTGAGTAAATTCTAAATTGCATACTCATGATGACTGAACCAGATGTATGTCATGTTTCGTAACAATACAACCGTGGAAATCAAAAGGTTCTTATGAAATCAGGGTCTTAAAACCTTAACGGTTTTCTTTTATTCTTTCTTTCTTTTCTTTAAGAATCTAAATCAAAATTTTATAAACTCAAATCTTAAGACTGTCTCCTTGGCCTAGCGGTCGCAAACACTATTGCTGAGCATGAGGTCCTAGGTTCAATTCCCTGATCGCGAAAAGTGTTATTCAATTTTTCTATCTGAAATTTCTTAGTAGCCCCTGAAAACCCCCCCCCCCCCCCCCTGCCCTGGGATCCTGGAATCTGGATTTGTGCCCGGTTAATGGCAATAGGCTCACCTCTATTATACATAACTGGCGAAATTTTGGTGTACTAAAAGTACACCTCTACCAAAGCCTTCGGGAAAACAAGGCGTGATGTAAGTTTTGTTATGCTTATAATTTCTTTGTCTACGTATTTTTTTTGGAAGGTCATCAAAATATTCAGCATGTAGATATGAGTTGTAGATCAACTCTACAAATCCATCAGAAGGACTGAGATTTTCATTTGTAATAGTTAGTTAGCGTTATAAAGAAAGAAATAAGAACAAATATGATATTTTGATACAGAATCTTAGAGATTACAACCTTGCCTACATGACCCTTATACCTTTAATGATATTAGAAAAGTAATCAATCTTGTATTATCAGACTTTGTTTAAGACAATGATGTATCAGCTCATAGGTAATAATTAATCAGCTACTGGTTACTTACAGACGGCAACATAAGCCGCTAAACTTCATTGAAATAAAAAAATTAAAAAAAATTCATTGTGATTTTGTCTGAGGGTCAAATATTTGGTTCCCACTGCTATATCAATGAACTCGTCTCTTTGAGAGCGGCCATATTTCCTCAAGCGGGCCCAATGAGGGTTGGTGACATGACCAGAAATAAAGGTAATAAAAAAACATTGATAAAAATGCAAACACAAGTACAGGCCTACTAAATTAAATTCTTGATTGAGATTTAGGAATAAGCTTTATCAATATTCATGTAATGAAATACTTTTACAAATTATTTTTTTCTTTCTAGGCACATCGTCCATTTTTAAAACGAACCGAATGATGTTCTTTCGATGAGTAAAGTCACTTTTGCTGTTGACTGTTCTTTGTAAATTTACATATTATGAAATCTTACATCACATAATCAAACATTTATTGTAATGATTGATAGTTTTATGAAGTATGTAATTGTTAGCAAATTATTAGATCATGATGAATTGTATTCATGATAGATGATAGATCATGAGAATTTGATGAAAGCACTTTTAATTGAACGATATGATGGGTTTCTTATAAGTAATCAAAAGACCTAATTTCAATCCTTGACCTTTTAATTCCCTCTTTGTTTTCTTTGCAAAGGTAGAACTTCGGGGTAACATCGCCAATATATGCGATGCAACGTCGCATCGCTTTTATTTGTGTCTGCCCTTCATCATCTGCCTGCCTTTTCTCAATTATATTAAAGTCGGCTCCCGGTCTTACCAGAGGCAGCTGAATACCAGACCAGTATTGTACATGGAGCGACTCCCTATCTGACCTCCACAACCCATTTACTGGGTAACACGGTACCCTTGGTAAGACTGGTCGGCCCTTATTGTTGTAAAAACTTGCTTATGTTAGTTTATTCCGTTAACCACGAATATTTTAACTATCTAGGTCATCTTAGTACCTAATTATGTTAACAATGTCATATTCATGTCTAATTACGAATGTAAACTCTTGCGATAAGATTTAATTAATTATACTTGTATCGCCTATTATTACATAGCCATAAGAAGAGAGGCTTGTGGCTAAATAATAACAGCCACACGGGTCGATCGATCAGGTTAAGCTACGCTTGCCGCGGTTGGTCCGTGGATGGGTGACCATTTTTACATATTGTGAACCTCCGTGCCTCGGAAAGCACGTTAAGCCGTTGGTCCTGGCTGTCATTCCTGGATCCTTGACAGTTGCTACGGGTCGTCAGAAGCCCGAAAGTCTGACAACCAGTCTTACCAAGGGGTATAGTATTACCCAGTTACTGGGTTGTGGAGGTCAGATAGGCAGTCGTTCAACTAGAAGTCGACCCCAACATCTGGGAAAAAGCTATAAGGCAGATTGATTAATTGATTGAGTTGGAATTATTAAAACTTACCTACTTAGTATAAGTTATTGAATTACCTATAGATTTTGATATTGACAACTTTTTAAATGAGAAAGGTAAAATTGCACTTGGTATCAAATAATAATAGGTACAAGCTTGTCAGTTTTCTTCAAAGAAAATATGTCAAAAAGCACTAACAAAAATTAAAGTAATTTTCCATTTCTTTATTTTGGGTATGCTTCCATCTAACTAAGTACTTTTGTAGTCAAATGTGGTATTTTAATTCAAGCACACCGACTCTTATTTCACGACGATAAAATGTTATATATAGTAATTAACTATACTATTTTTCTTAATAATAATATGATTGTCCTTCATTACATGCATTTTAAAATAATCACAGATTGAGACTCGTAATCAATTCTATTTCAGACCGCTTATAATAATAGTGTGATGTCATGCTATTAATGTTTCTGTTAAAATTACACAGTAGATTGATGACGGGTCATTTAAACTTCTTTATCAAAAATAAACTTTTGCAGTGCACTTGTTAACCTTGCAATCAATACTAATGAATTGCGCATAAATATTTGCTAATTAAAGTGCCGGAATATGAGTATAGTTATATGATAATAATGTAAGTCTGTGTGTATGATGAAGGCATACTATTGTACAGAATCAAGTTGTGCTGCTGGGGAGTTTTTTACGCCACTTCTTCTTCCCAGCTAAAGCACCAGGAATTGGTGGAGTGTGGGCGTTTTGGGGGACTGTCTCATGTAATTTTGCCATTCCGAAATTGCTGATTCTCAACCTAGTCTGTATAAATGAATTTTAATTTAGGTTTTGTTGCCAACCGTTGTTAGTAATTTTTTACTAAATTAATATTTTTAGTAGCCACAAATGTTTATTTTTTTATTTTAAGAATAGATATAGAATTGGTTGAAATATTGATGATGTAGTTACTTACACCTTCAAGTGCTTATAAAACTGTAAGTAGGTACGGCAACATCAGACATGTCATTGCAGTATTTACTTAGTAGTTTATTTTTTATTTTTATGATTGTGTTTAGTTTTGTTTTAGATAATCCTGTGCGAGTCCCAATAAATACTTTTTCTTTCTTTATTTTACTTAGGAGCAGCAAATTTCTTGTTTTTTTTAATACTCATGAGGTGTCTGCCTTGTTGGTCTAGTGCTTCCGCACGCTACTGCAAAGCATGAGGCCCCGGGTTCAATTCCTAAGTCGGACAATGTGTTATGAGGTTTTTAAATCTGGATTTACTCTTTAACTGCTTGTAGTTTGGATTTGTGCCCGGTTGATGGTAATAGGCTCGCCCCCTATTACATGGGACTTAAAACATTACTGTCGAAATGTGGGTGTACTATTAGGTACGCCTCTGCCTAATCCATTGGCTAAAACAGGCGTGATGTTTATGTAAACATACGGTCAAAACCTTATCATAACATGCAGCTCCTAAAAATTTAAGGAAAAAGGAAAAATAAATTTGACGGACGGACAAAGAAAACACAGACAGCTCACCGGAAAAAACGAGCAAATATGGTAAGCTTAAAGGAAGGGATATTATTTCAGCAGTCTAGTTATGTATGTATGTATGTTTGTATTAAGGTGTGTTCCTCCGTAGCGCCTAAACTACTTATCCGATTTTGATGAATGAGGTGACAATTGATTCCTTATCATATCCAGGTGGCTTATGCTACATTTTATTCTATTAAACAAGAAAGTTAAAACTAAAAGCTAACTACAACAAAAAGGTATAATAAAAACTTTTTTATAAAAAAACAACCGACTTCCAAAAAAAACACTAAAAGATGTGAAAAATAACTTTAATTTCGGAAGTCGGTGCCTTTGGTTTTGTATTTTCGTGTTTGGCCACCGACTTCCGAAATTAAAGTTATTTTTCACGTCTTTTAGTGTTTTTTTTGGAAGTCGGTTGTTTTTTTGTAAAAAAGTTTTTATTTTTCACTTTTTAGTTGCGGTACCTACCCCACACAAATTCGTATACCACTACTTGGTGTGTAAATAACAGTGACAGGAAATTATTAACACATCATCCATATAAACTAAGTGGAAAAAATCTGCAGTATTAAGGATAACTCAAAAACTACGGGTCAGATCTTGATCAAATTTAAATGGGCCTACATGTGAAGCACCAGCTATCAAATAAAAAAAGAATCATCCAAATCGGTTCACCCAGAAAAAAGTTATGAGCTAACACACAAAAAAAAAAAAAAAACATACAGATGAATTGAGAACCTCCTCCTTTTTGTGAAGTCGGTTAAAAAATACATCGAACCCGTTTTTTTTTTGTTTTTAGTATGTCATATGTGCCTCTAAAATTGACAACGTTGCTTCGTGAAAGCACCAACAATTTTTTTTTTTTACAAACAAAACCGCATGCTTCACTAAGCACTTAAAACTAAATTATGGCAAGTAATAACATCAATTTACATTGATACTTAATCAAATAAAAAACAAATATTGAAGCTAACGGAAGCCTAGTAATAAATATAAATTGATGCACATAAAATTTGTATCAAAATGTCAAGTTCAACATACATTGATGTATGTAATTGAGTTTTTTTATTGGAGAACGAATCGATTTGAGAGAATGTGTGTAGTCGGCGCTAACTAGAGTGGTGACGGTGATACGTATTTGTTTTTTTTTCTCTAAGGCGTGCTACACACTTTTTCGGTTTGGCATGACGCGGCATAGAAGGGCTGCAAAAAAAAAAAAATAGAGCACTGATAGCCCAGTGATAACGATAGGGCTAAACGAGTTATAGGTCGTAGTTTAGAACCCTGACTGGCGCTTTGCTAGGTGTAAATTATTTTATCACAACTGCTCTCAAAAAGGTGAAGGAAAACCTCGAGAGGAAACTGGCATGTTCTAGTATCGAAAATTTGAAGACATGTGTCATCGTCCAACCCGCACTGGGCCCGCGTGGTGGGACTCGGCACACTCCCTCTCACAGTGAGGAGGCCTGTGTCCCAGCAGTAAGAACATTGTGGGCTGCAAAATCGAATATACTATATTTTGTCGCCCGGCTGTGCCGAATCATGCCAACTGTACAAACGTACATGTGCGTGTGTCATGTGTATTTGAGTTTGTGTATGTCTATGTATGTGTGTGTGTGAATGTGTGTATGTGTATGTGTAGAAATGTATAGCAGCCCTAACAAGCAAAATACCTAAAACATGATGTGGTGCCAAACTGACAATAATAGCACATACTCGTAAATAATATATAAAAGGAATTACATAATATTTCTGTGGCCCTCACTTACCTCATCATCATTCTCCTGTCCTTACCCCGATTTATTTGTGGTCAGCGCTATGTTTCTCTTCCACACTTCTCTATTAGTCGTCATCTCGGTAGTCACCTCCTTTCTAACCATATCATCATTCACACAGACCTTCCGGCGTTCCAAACTTTCCACTTGACATTTTACTCATTCCTCCGTTTCACTTGCCCATACCATGACAACCGATTTCCACACAAATTTTCAGTTACCGGTGCCACTTTCAGACTTCTTCGTATGTACTCACTAGCTTTTACCCGCGGCTTCGCTCGCGTTAATTTAGAATCTGACAATCAATTTGGGTTTTACTCTGCTTATTGTTTGGCCGTAACAATCATGGGCTCAGTACGGAACATTATTCTAGGATGCTCCTATACACAATGTTGTATGTCCTTCTATTTGGCGCTAATACGTATAAATTCTGGGCATTGGACACATGCGAGCATTCACATACAGCTGGCCATAGGAAAAACATGGCTTTTCCAAATGCACCCTTGCTACTCTAGACTCACAAAATGTATTAGGTACTTAAAAAAAAAAAACTCTTAACACATAATGTTGTTTCTATATAATAATATTATTCAATCATAATTCGAAAGACACGTGGCGCCATCTATTATGATAAGAAAGTTATTGTTGTTTTCCTCGGGAACAGTATTTTTTTTCGGAATGAAAGGTACCTTATGTCCGTTTCTGTACACCTGACAACGTATACACAAACAAACAAACACACAACAAATAAACTTACTTTCGCATTTATAATATTAGTGAGGAAGTTAGGATTTATTATTCTATCCATTCGTGTAACACCACACATCCCTCTTACCATTCTCATCTTAGCTGCATGCAATTGCCTTTCATTCATCCTGTTTGTGGCCAAATATTCTGATCCATACAGGACACCCCCTAACCTACTTGAAAATAACGAATCTAATTCCGTGTGGTTTCCTACCATTCTCAATTCTACATCGTCATCATCAACCATAACGTTTTTCGTTACACTGCAGGGTTTATGCTCTGCGGGTCTGCAGTGAGGGCTACTATACATTTCTTGTCATTATTACGCAAAAACTGCATTATCGTCCAAGGTGTCTTATGCAATTTTGTACCAACTGGTAACCTATAGTGACCCCTAGTCTAACAAATGACTATGGTAGGCCCCCCAGCTTATGCTTCCTCCCTTCTCCGCAATTCTACCTTGAAAATTGTACACACGACGACATATCAAGCTATATATTTCCAGTTCTAGCTGACCTCGCATTGTTTAGGCTTTTCGTAAAATGAGAAGTCAGCTTATACGGGAAAGGTATGACTTGATATGTCGTTGTGCGTACAAGGAATCACTAAAATATATATTTTATTGCCTAATGGGACTGGTTTTCAACACGATCTTGCATGATGAAAAGCAATGGCTGAGGTCTACGATGGAACGAGCATACCCAGAAGATGCCTGTTCACTTTTGCTTGGAAGGCTGACGGGTTATAGACTAGTTATCAATTATGATAACTACATATTAGGTATTTGAATTTAATGTCTGATACTTAATTAAGCCGTGATGTCCGTAACAGCTACTAAACCACTACATAATTAATATATACATAAAATCTAAAGCTGTAAAATGATTTATGATAGCTGGCAGTAAATGTGGACTTCGTAATCGATTAAATTAAATATTGGTCTAAGAAATTTGTTTATGAAGGTGAAGTTGAAGTTTAACTAAAATTTTCTGAGATATTTCACAAGGATGACCAAATTTTGTACACTCACATTTCGCCATTTATGTTTGAGTACCATGTAGGTAATCGGGGGCAAGCCTATTGCCATCAACCGGGCACAAATCCAGACTCTGGACTGCTACAGAGAAATTGCAGACAGAAAAACCCAATAACACTTTGCCCGACCCGGGAATCGAACCCAGGACCTCATGCTCAGCTGTAGCATTTGCGACTGCTAGACCAACGGGGCAGAAACAAAAAGGAAGGAAGGAAAGGAAGAAAAAACGAAGGTTTCACGTTTTCACCGTGGTTTTTCAGTTTCATGCGTAAGCCTTAAAGCCTATAAATTCTTGATGATGTAATTAAAAGCATTTTTGGTGATAATAAATGTTCTTTCTTTTGTTTATCTTCCTTTTTTTTTTCTTTCTTTCTTTCTTACTTTGGCACTTTCGTGAATTTTTGTGTGTATGTGTAAATCTTTCAATTCATTGCCACTTAAATCGTGATAAGAATTGCGAAAAAACGAAGATCTACAAATAGATCTAAAATCGTTATCGATGTTCAAATATGCGTACAGAAATCTTTCTGACGTTTTTTTAATCGGCACGACATCTTGTATCATCTTTTAAAGAATTATATTGCATAAGCTGTTCATAGGTCTTCCCAAAAAGGATACTCTAGTTAACGAATAAAGGACGCGGACCATACATGACGTAAAGCATGTACATTTACCTACAATGCTTTAGCAAACAGAAAATACGAAATATATAGTTTTTCTATCAGATATTTCTCAGTAGCAGCCCGGAGTCTGGATGTGTGCCCGGTTGATGGCAAAAGGCTTAGGTACCCCTATTACATGGGACTTAAACATAACTGGCGAAATCTGGGTGTAGTTGTAAGTACAACTCAGCCTAACCTTTCAGGAATTACAGGCGTGATGTTATGTTGTTTTTTTAATCGAATCTACGACATCAACAAGAACAACATCAGCTTATCTTTTATTCTTCTGTATGGGCGGTCTACAAACATATACATATATAACACAACAATCAAACACCCAGAATGGAAAAAGAATTCTTTAGAAATTTTAAAATATTTGTTTTATGCGAGAACTGCCACCAAGACCCGTAACACTGAAATCTATACAACATCTAACCAACCGTGCCGTCATAATATTTAATTAAGTTAACAACTCCGCATAGCCTATAAATACCAGATAAATCCGTATCCTCACAAACACTATTACCTAAATAACTGTACATATACTAGTATGTAGTATATACTAAATACTTATCGAGTTAAATGTTAGCGAACGCTATTAAGAGGCCCTATTTCTATTAGGCGACATTTGTGAGACCTAATGCATAAACATGAGACTTGAATATAGTATTACTGTCATTTGAAGTTCGAATCCTGGTTGGAACAACGACATGTTTATAAGATTTCACGAGCATTTTAGAATTAATTTGGTATGGATAGTAAATTGTATGATATTAAGGAGATTTTGATACACTTCTTTTACTTCCTTGCTTAAACATTTAGTATAAAGCTGTTAAGGTTGATAAGCTGTTAGGGGTGCGTTTAAGGAGTTGTCGTTGGATTTTAAAGAATCTTTTCGCGTTGTGTAGCCACCAACATAACACCAACATGGATACTTGGAGCTACCAATCTCGCGGTATTCACATCCATAAAAGTGTTCCTGAGTGCTCCCGATGACTTTCATTATGATGTTTCTTACCCAGACATCAAAGAAGAGATGAAAGTGGTGCAAGGAAAGAAAGGAAGACCGTCAAGAAAGTGTAAACTACCTTTCGATTAAGTATAGGATTAGCAAATACGTATAAATCAAATCAAATTATTTTACTACATATAAACCTACATGTGCACTTATGAAATGTCAGAAGCTAGGTGCACGGTTCCAATTGGTCGTTTCCTATGGAGAAGAGCCGGCAAGAAACTCTACGGTTACTCTAAAAATAATTCTCTTTTACAATGTTTTCAAAGTACAGTGTTAATAGGTATGGGAGGACAGTGTAGGCCTGACAATAAGTAACAGATACTTAACTAAATGAAGAAAAAGAAAATGGTAAAAATGGAAATGGATTGATGGATGGAATAGAAATTTTAAAAATGGAAATGGATGGAATGGATTAGAAAATGGTCTACAAATTTACAGTCCACAAGTCAAGCCTACAATGTTCTCACATTCACAAAATATATAAGAATCTATAAAAAATATTAATAAAATAATAAAAATAAAAGCCTATTTATACCAAATGACATGATTGCCATTACAACTGTAAGAAATCTGAATTAATATCCTGTCTATAAAAGCTATTAGTAAAGAGTTGAAATTAGAATTGTAGGTACATAATGTCAAAAAATGAGAAGATTATGTCAAAGAAGTACGTAAAAAAATAAAATACAAATTACACCGAAGTTCGGGAACAATATAGAGGAATATACATACATTGCGCCTGTTACGTTTAAAGATAGGTAACTCGCCGAAACTTTTTATAGATGAATGTCAAGACCACAGCCCATTATTTATATAAGTGTTCTGATCTAAGAATCTTTTCTAAAAACTTTACCAATGCTATTATTTTCAAATGCTTCCTCGCAATTATGTTTTTTTTTATTTTCTACAATGTGCCTTATATTATTATAGTTTTTATGTATTGCCAATAAATTATCTAGCAGATAACCTTTACCTTTACAAAAACATAATGACACCATTTACAGCAAAATGCTGTTCATTATTGAACTCGGGTACTGTTAAGCTAAAACGTTTAGGTGCAGGTGAAATAGAATGTCTAAAAAAATATCTAGACAATTCAAACGCTTATAAGGAGACCCATTTGAATTTAAAATTACATCTCCATTTGTCAAAACGTAATTTTAGGACAACCTCAAGGTCATTTTTAAATACATAGGTACTTGTAAGTGATTCTATTAACAAAATAAATAATTCACTGGTCCTTGCGGATGAAACAAAAATCTGAAAACCATACAAAGAATATCGAACTCTACCAAAGCCACATAAAGTTAAAAATTGTGTGAGAGCAGCAGCTTTAAAGAGTTGATCTGCGAATGCAAGACTGAATGTATATCACTCAAAATATTGAGCATAGTAAGCTCAAGTATAAAATACGGCAGATTCACTTTGCAGTCACATTTCACTGGCATCTTCCCTAGAGGACACACAGCAATGAAATTCGTTAGTATCTGTGCAAATATTTGTATAAGTTTTAAGCAATAATTGTAATAGTGCAAACCTTTCTAATACTAGTGCCATCTTCGAGTGAGTGTTAAGAAATCGTTATCAGTGATTTTGAAATTCGTGGTTTTCGGGTGCTTTGTGCAATGGGATCGTTCGAAGTATTTTTTTTATTATTTGATTAAATTTTTAGTTAAAGGACGGGAATGTTATTTAGGATTGAGGGTTTTGCGTCAAACAATCGGCTACTTAAATTTCAGTTTTACCATCCAACTTTAACTGAATGAACTTCTGAGCAAAATATTGTTCCTTTTTTCTCTAAACCGATCACCTGTTTTTCAGGAGTGGGTAACTGGAATTAATAAGCTATGTCCAGCGAAGCTTTCTGCTGGATGGAACGTATCTAAAATTTCATCATGAAATTCGATCCAATAATTTTATTTTATTCCATTTTCGGCAATATCATATTATCAGCCTAGTTGTTTCTATATTTTACTATTAAACAATTTTGGGGATCAAGTCCACAACACATATGGGCACCTACTCTACTTGGCTACTTCTACTACTGTAACCCTGCAACGTTTTCTACAAACCAAGTCAAATCGTTTCCAAATCACCTTTTTAATACTTATTTTAATCATCTATTGAAAGTTTATACTGAAAAAGAATTGTCTGATACTTTTTACACGACTGCTCCAGTAACATTGCTATTATCACAACTTGCCGCTCTATTTGGTATCGATTGCAAACGTTTGCATACATCTTTATTTATGTCATACTTAACAAGTCCCACTTTTGTTATTGCTTCACATTCTAATACGATATCTCTATCAAATTGGCATTTACATCAGTATCTATTACCTGCATAAGGAGAGAAACAATCAGAAATTATCTTCGGAAGCTTGTTTCGAAGGCTTGTCTAATCTGAAATTGATTGGCAGGCAAGCATTATAAGCCCCTTAATTTTCAACCTCAATTTTAATTTGGGACTACATAAATGACTTAACTTTTAAGATAGCATTTACCAGTTCAGTATTAAAAATGACTCTAATGTGTTGGCTGTATAATAATGTACGATTAAGTGCCCTTGTTTGCAATAAACTATATTATTTCAACATTAAAATCAATTTTAAAGGTTCGTACCGATTCACCCGGGCATTCCTATTCACCCCGTTTAACGGTACTTAATTTCTCAGAAGTCACATATCAGAGAAACTAGAAGGTAATAATTTTACTAATTTTGTATTTTAACTTGCTCTTCTTCTTAACGTGTTGATGTCAATCTAAATAGTATTAGTCCAGAATTCGACTACGAGATTAGCACTTTCAGTAGCAACCATCAGCTCCTTCAACGTGCACATAACGGATACGCAGGACACGGTATTAAGAACCGCATTGTTTGTGGGGCAGAATAGAATAGAATACTCCTTATTATGTACAGCCTAAAAAATACAGATATAAATGTAAAAATTACCAGTAGACAGCATCACATTTGTAACACTTTAGGGCGGAGTCCTCTGTGGATCTCCTTGAGCAAGTTTTCCTTGCTTCGTCTTCCTACCTTGCTAATATTTATACAACAGCAATGAATTTCAGTTTTGGCAAGATTCATTGTTATGTAACCAAGGAATTACAATAAAATTATTGTCAATTGGTTTTCAAAGTTAACTTGTTTCTCAGTGCACCTCTAATTTGTTATCCAACCTTCCGCCGTGATTAGAGCTGTTGTGCTTGTTATTATAAGCCTTTTTTGGCCTTATTTTATACTTATTGGTCTTACTGCATAATCACGTCCAATAGGAATCGGAGTTATGAAGTCAGATTACTGTTCATATCATAATTATCGCCCATTCAACTCAGGTACGTTGAATCATTTGGTTTATTTAAGAATCCAGAACCGAAATTGTAAACATTCCATGTTTTTTTTCTGTTCTAATTTCATAGTTATAATAGCATAGAATAATCTGCCTATAATGTTGACACTGCTGGGACACAGACATCCTCTTTTCAAGAAGGAGTGGGCGGGCTCAGTTCCGGCGGTAAATTTTACTTGTTTTCGATTTTTTGTTTCTAGAACATGCCAGTTTCCTCACGATGATTTCCTTCACCGTTTTGAGAGCAGTGGTGATTAATTTTTTTACACAAAGTAAAGCGCCTGCCTATGTAGGCTCAAACCCACGACCTATAACTCGAAAGTCGCAATCGTTACCACTGAGCCACCACTGCTTCTAGCTTGTTATAATATTATGACGTAATGACAAGCTGACGTGCTCTACTATTAACCCCTGATGATTTACAACTCGCTATGTTGTATTATAAAACATCTTCGTCAAAACTCAAAATGTTATAATGTAAAATGTTAATGACATAGTGCCAATTGTTCTTTGTTTCGTCTATTCTGTCCCACTGCTAGGCAAAGGCCTCTCCAAGTCCTTTCAGAAACTTTTTTCCTGCACCACCTCAAACCAGCTCTCGCGGTACAAGTCCAGTCATCTGGCCACTTCTTTCTAGGTCTATTATCTAACTTTATTTGTAATTTGATTTGCAGTTTATTTGATACTAGCTGTTGTCTAGGATGAAATTTAGTATATGTCCTTACCCAGGTCATGGTCTATCTGTGTGCCAAATTTCATCCAAATCCATTCAGCCATTTAGCGTGAAAGCGTAACAAACAAACAAACTTAGTTACGCATTTATAATGTTAGTTAGGTTTAGTATTTACAAACAGTGTTCACTGAAAGTATTTTCACACTCATCGCAACGTATTTCTATCATACGTAAATAGTTAAAGTTTGGCGACATTACCAGTTTATTAAAATTCTTATGGTGTCTATTGCTAATATTTTCTGTCCCAACAAGAACTTTTCCAAAAAAAATATAACATTCCTACATAAATTTTCAATAAACCCTTTTCTAGTTCGTCACATTAAACAATGACAGAGTAGTTTAAAATCAGAGACCACAAGTTCTTTTCAGTCCTAATTCCCCAAAATGTCACAACATCCCAAGCTTCCTTATCAAAGCTTTTAAGTTCACAACCGCACCAGTAAGTACCACCAACCACCACAATATTGCTGATGTGACAGTAATGTCAGTGGTAACGTAATGACATCTGTGAAATAACCGCAGGCAACGCCGCGAGACGGAAGATTTGTGGCACCCGAAATTTGAGTAATCGGACAATTGAAACTTGGTTAGATTTTAGACTTACGTAGTTGTAGGTCGTGAGATACGTTAGATTAATAAGTGATTGAGGCTTTTCGTTAAATTGTAATTGTAATTGGAGCAAATAATAATGAGACTTATTTCAAGTCTAACACGAATTATTGCTTTACTTTATGATTTTTTTCTTACAATATTATTGCTACTGTATTTAGTATACATTCATAGGAACCTACACATCCTTTTAGTCCTTTTTAAAAAATTCTTTGAGAATTAATTTTATGAGATGTTAATAGAAGCAAGTTTAGTGACCTTTGATAATTCATTTTCAACATGGCGCGGGCGTCTGAAATCAAAATCACAAATGGCGACAGCATGGTAAGCGTGTCCCTTTCATACATAAAGTTACATCCAATTGATAACATTTCAAGATTTGGAAGCCGCTAAAACAAATAATACCATTTCTTGATTACTCTATCCTGAGTTCAAATACACCATTTTTATTTTTCATACCGCTTAGTTTGGGCGTTAAATAATAAAACCGAAAAACGAGTGATGACGACACTGAAATGGCTTATAGGGATAAAATATTGACATAGACTCTCACTCTATAGTAATAAGGCATATCAGCGGAATGACTGAAGCCAATTAAACAGTTTCATTAATTTCGGTGTTTCGTCTGTCTAGACTGGAACGGATTTAAAATGTGTTTTTTTGACTCAAAACAATAAAATTTGTAAAAAAATTGAGCCGTCACGTGACGCCTGGCAGATGTGAAACATACCGTCGTATAGCGTGGCGACGCGTCGCCACAGCTTGCGTCACCACGCCAGCAATCGGTGTTAGCCACGGCTATAGAAGTTTCACATCAAAAATACCGATGTCTTAAATTTAATTTAATGTCTGATAAAGATCTAAGCATCTTGAAATTATGAAATGTTGTCAATTTCAAATTGAAAGATATAACATCAACAATCAGTTTTATGTTATTAGAAACATGCCTTTCCTGCAATAACGTTTGATATTAAGTGTACAAATTTAATTGACATATTAGTATTACCAGTATTAGTAATATATTCGTTGTGTTGGCTGATTAGTTTGCAAAATTAACTGGGTCAAAGTTCTAAACTGTTTAATGTCTAGTTTATTATGCTGGCTGTACTAAATCCTTTCCCTGCAAGATGTTAGTACCAAAATAGTTACACAATATTAGATCTTAAGTAAATGTACTAGTTGGGATGACCTAAACAGGTGGCAGGCACATCGACGATCTGCCGGGGTCGCGGATTGTTCGAAAGAGTTACCGTGGCCCTGGCGCACAGGCAACTGAAGGTACACGGGTGGGTTTTAGTCAGTAAGAGTCTGACACGCCCTTCCGCTCCGCCCAGAGCGGGAGAGGTCATTCGATGATTTCCCACCCAAAAAAAAAAAAAAAAGGCACATCGACGAGCAAACTGTTACCATGAATTTAGAGCATATTTCTGAAACCCCCAACGTTAAAATTTATCGCCGGTTATTAAAAAAAAAATTGCTGTTTCATACATTTCGACCGTGTAGGTATTGCACTTTTCTATGGAACAATATATTTTCGTTTTTTATAACCAACGATAAATGTCTACGCTAGGTTACAGTTTGCGCGTCCATGTCCCTGCTGTGTATTGTATTGAGTTTTCCAGGACCTACTAATTAGTTGACACTTTTCAGAAAGTCCTTTTAAGTACTTATAATTATCTTGTTGAAGTCTCTTGAAAAACATAAAATTATAATATCTAGACTGAGGATAGTTCAATTCTTCCATAGTCTCTTTAGAGTGAGAGGACTCAAGAGCTATTTTTATTTCTATTCGTAACTTTTCAAAAGAAATTTCTTTTAATTGATGTTTTGTAACAAGACCGTCAGGAGTCTCACAGCAATAATAATATTTTTATTGTCTCTCATTAATCGACACTTGAGTTAATTAGGTACTCCAACAGGTTTAAAATAAAAAACCTTTTTCTACAAAAAAACAACAGACTTCCAAAAAATGTTTTATTTTCACTTTTTAGTTGCGGTACCTACCCCACACAAATTCATATATCACTACTTGGTATGTAAATAACAGTGACAGGAAATTATTAAAACATCATCAATATAAACTAAGTGGAAAAATATGCGGTATTAAGGATAACTCAAAAACTACTCGTCAGACCTTGAACAAATTTAAATGGGACTACATGTGAAGCACCACTGCACCATCTACCAAATAAAAAAAGAATCATCAAAACCGGTTTACCCAGAAAAAAGTTCTGAGCTAACACACATTTAAAAATAACATACAGACGAATTGAGAACCTCCTCCTTTTTTTGGAGTCGGTTAAAAATACTTTTCTCCGTCGATATTTTATCCTTCTCTATCCTGGGAAATACCCCTCTAAAAAGCCAGGTTCACTTTCCAAATACGTCCTTAGAAGGCTTCCATATTGTTGTGATCGTGACCGGAGTTCTATGGGGTCATATTCAGAACCTTACCCTTTCCCATCGCCGCGTTGCCTTCACCTCAATCAGCTGCACTCATTTAGGTTTGCCGTAAAACTTTGTTACTTTGGACTTTATGGGTTACTTTTGGACCAAAATCTGCAAGTTCTGTTTATAGATAAAATATAAAACAATTAATGTACTGTACAACAAACGGGTAGGATCAAATGTATTTGAAACCGTTTGTTAATAGAACCCATTGCACGTGTCTACCGAATTTCTTTTTCACTTTGCCTGACGTGTGGCTACATGTACCTATTGTGTTTAATAAATTCGCACAAACCCCAATTCAGTAATCGCTGATAACGATACTACGCTCTATGATAAGTAGGAACAAGACAAGCCTTCATTTGACAAAGAACATTGTTGATAGAAGACTGACTGTCTTAACCATACGTATCCGCACTCTAGAGACTCTTGTAATGCACTCAATGAAGTAATCAATCTAAAAATTTTATGACACACCTCCAAAAAATTCCAAACTACTAATGTTCCCAATTTTCAATTCCAGTTCATCGTACTAGCCCTGGTAACGGCAGCGTCATCCGCTCGCCTAGACAACTCCATCTACCTTCCTCCCAACGCTAGAACTTCAAGTGGAGCCAACGCTGGACTCGAAGCACCTTTAGGAGGCCAAGACCATGCAGCTTACAATGCTGGAGGTCAAGGAAGGCAGTCTGCGGGCAGTCAAGCCGAGCTCTTGAAGTACGAGAATGAGATTAATGAGGAGGGATACCATTATGCTTATGAGACTAGTGATGGAACTAAGGTCCAACAGGAAGGTGGGTGTTGACAACTTATTTATTGTAAATGAACGTTTCCTTATGGTTATGTGTAAAGGTCATAGCACACATATAAACTCGGGATGGGATCGTCACCGTATCGCCTTTCGCCTCGCCGTCAAACATGCGTCAAACTTGTTTTTACATTTTTTTATTAACGATGTGGAAATCCTCATTGATGTCCTCCGCCCTGGGGTGGGCGGAGGAGTCTGTCAGACTTCTACTGACTAAAACTACCCCGTATTCCCCGTGTTAGTATTTTTTGTTGGAAATCTAACCTATAAATTCAATAAAACACGCGCGCAACATGACTGGAAGTTGCCCTATGAATGACAGCACGTGTGCTGCAGGCAGGCCGCTGGAAAGGGGAAAGAGGGGCACGGTTGGACGAAGAGACGTAAGCTGGGGTACAGAGAGACGTAAGCGCGGGAACGAGGAGACGTAAGCACGGGAACTGCAAGTTGATCACGCACCGCACCGCAGTTCCTGAGCTTGTCCCGAGGCGAGGCGATTACGTTACGATTCCAATTAGTGTGCCTTGCAGTAGGGAGTTTCATACAAAGAATACTGAATAGCTCGAGTTGATACGGTGTCGATCCCTTTCCGATTTGATATATGAGCTATTCCCATAATACTCCTTGAGAGAATCCACACATTGACTTGCAGTTAATCATTATTCTTATACCCTTATCCCAATTTATTTGGGGGTCGCCACATGTGCTTTTTCTATAATACTTGTTTGTTTATTAATCCTAATTTCGGTAGTCCCTCCCTATCTAGCCATATCATTTTTCCCACAGTCCATCCATCATTGATATTCAGTTATCATTTTAAAATGATCATACATAAAAGCTTGAAAAAACTTGTTATTTAAACATAAAAACTGGTTATAAAAAATTCACTCTTGGTTTTTTTTGTGACATTGTAAAATTATTATGATCAGCCTTCAGTTTCAGTCTTTATTGCATGGTCCCACTTTTTTTTTTTTTTAAACCTTTCCCCTCATTAGGAATTTTTCCTGTATTGTGGGTGCGTTTACAAACATTCAAACTCACATACACAAACAACCAGACCCGGAACAACTACTTGTAGGTTATACCAATATTTATTCCGTGCGGGAATCGAACCCGCGACACGCAGCGCAGCAGTCAATCGCTTAACCACTGCGCCAACCGTGCCATCAAAAATGTATATTAAAATTTATAATTAAAATTTTCTATGACCACTTCAATCATTTCTTTTTTGTTTTCATCAAGGATTTTTTACAAGTTACGGTCTTACTGCCCTTCAAGGTTTAATACCTTTAAAATTAGTCGCAATCAAAATCCATCAAAATCTGAAACTGCAATCGTGCTCCGAACATTGAAAATGAATGAACTTTAGTAGTAAAATGCTATTACTTTAGCCATAACATCTGAGGTAACTAACACACATGCAATGAGTGTTATATCATACTCGCTTGTTAAATGTTAATGATCGTTAGTAACAGACTAAAGTATTAAATGCATGTATTGTTTCGTCATGAGCATTCATTAAATAAATGGCTTGTTACAACTTTTTTTTTTTACAATTTCAGTACCTACTGTTTACAATATTAGGATCATCATTAGGCTTTTTCATTTTGGCAGATGATTCAGTGTTCATCAGCGGTGCAAATTATGTAGGTAATTTGTATTACTTTGGGAAATATCAATCCCACCAAAAACATTTCATGTAAAATGTTGCCAAGACGACCACATAAGGTTTGCCCTGTGAAAAAGATATCAGATCTCATGTAGAGCCAAGCTTCTGAGGAATCTACACGGCCTAACTCTACCGACCCTAACTTCACAAATTCTACATATCAGTAAAAATGTATGGCGTGGTGTAGTAGTGCCCTTGCGCTTCGCTTGGCTCGTCTTGGCGATTTTAAAATATAAATTCCTAAAATAAATTGGATTTTAGCAAAAAATTAAAAGCGTTTTCACAGGTCCTTTTGATGGAATACCAGCACAATCAACCCGAATAGTATAAGAATTAAATTATTATATATATATTTAAACCGTTTCTTTAACTAACCATTATTTTACTAGCACATTCTCTCAAAATAATTATTTTTTGCCGTTAAATTTCAGTCTAATGTTTAATTTGTTTTCACCGTAAATTCTTACATAACATTTACACTGCACCAAAGTTATCATATATCATTTTAGTATTTAAACTTAGCAATAGAAGAAAGATCCGCATTTTTTTTTATTGAAGTGAAAACTTCTTTAGGCGCGTTGAGCACTTTTTGGGTGAACATAAATCATGAAACTCGTGTCATCGTCACCGAACGCGTTTCATGAGCTATATATATATACTGTGTATATATGTATACTTTTTGGGTGACCAAAAAGCGTAAAACTCGTGTCATCATCACCGCACGCTTCCCATAAGCGGGTTTACAAGTTACTTAGTTTTCACTTTTATCGGCAGTCCCTAAAGACTGCCCCGTTTTTGTTTTATCTTTCTTCAATATTCAATTTTTTTTATTCCAGGCCGCGTGATCCCCGGTGCGCAACCCGAAGAAGGTTCGCTCTCAGTCTCAGGGTCCTACTCCTACATCGGTGATGATGGCCAGACCTATACCGTCACCTACACAGCTGATGAAAATGGCTACCACGCCGAAGGTGCTCATCTACCCACCCCTCCTCCCATTCCCGAGGAGATCCTGAAGAGTTTGCAGCTCACAGATACGAGTCGGTCTCAAGGTATGTATGCATTAATTATTGTAAAAGAATAAATATATCATCACCATCTGTACTACCTGAAGATTAGGCAGAAATGTACTGACAGGATACAAAAATTACGATATTTTGAGTTCTTAGTAGGAATAAGGGGGAATTTATTGCCATCAACCGGGAACAAATCCAGACTTCAGGCTGCCATTGAGATATTCCGAATGGAAAAATCCAATAACACTGTCTGACCTGGGAATCTAACCCAGAACTCCAAGCTGAGCTATCACGCATGCGAGCACAAGACCAAAGATGAGATGCGGGGATGCATCGTGTTTGATAACTTGATTTTCTCGATAAAGCTTAATATTAATGTAGAGAAATTGATTGGAAATTTCTAAAAGTTATCAATTCGCAGAATGTATGCGTAGTATAATTTAGGCTACATACGCCTAATATTGAGTTACTATAATCAATTTGTTTTCAGGGACCTATGACAGCAGAAAAAGCAGCTACGACGCAGACGCGGGCTACTAAAATTAGGACAAAATATCTACTAACAAACTAAAATTAAAAATTAGAGTAACGACTAAGTCGTTGACTGTACAAGCCATAATACAGTCAGGCACAAAATTTAAAAAATAAGTTATTATTTAGTTTCTCAGTGATCGATTGGACGATGTGGCCAGTACCTGTGTTCTGTAGTCCTTAATGTTATTATTTTATAATAAAACTCTTTGTAAATAGTTTTGCCTTTGTTTTTCTCCTGTGCTGGACATTCAGGATGCTATGGATGTAATTTTCAATATCTATCTATTTAAACAGGGTGGCAGAGACATCGATGCGCAACCTGTTACCATGGATTCAATATGATTCTAAAACCCCCTGTGTAAAATAAATTGTCGGTTATTTAATAAATTATTGCTCTTCCATATATTTTTTGTGAAAAAACTGTTTTTTTTGGCAATTGTTTTTTTTTACAAAATACTAGCTATTGCCCGCGGCTTCGCCCGCGTGGATGTCGGTAATTATCCCACGGAAACGTACTGCCGAGATAAAAGTATTCTACATGTTAATCCAGGTTAAAAACTACCTGTGTTCCAAATTCCATCGAAATCCGTTCAGTCGTTTTTGCGTGAAAGAGTAACAAACATCCATCCATCCATCCATCCATCCATCCTCACAAACTTTCACATTTATTATATTAGTGGGATAGTAGGAAGTACAAAATCCACGGGATTGAAGTCGCGGGCGAAGTGCTGAGTGACTGACATATCAGAAATTTAGCACAAGGGTTCCTTTTACGAGGGTGAATCAAAAAATTCTTGGAATCAATATTAAGAAATGCAAAGATTAAAACAAAAATATTTTATTTTTCTACATAATCTCCCTCCAATGCAATGCATTTCGAATAACGCGTTTCTAACTTCCTCATTCCTTGTAAAAAAAAATGTTTTCTTGACTCTCTCTCGAAAAACTCCTCTACGGCAGCCATAACCGCGTCATTATCGTAAAATTTTGTTCCACGAATGTCCTCTTTTAATTTTGGGAATAGGTGTAAATCACTTGGGGCTAAGTCCGGAGAATATGGTGGGTGGTCAAGGAGATTGAAGCCAGCACAGCGGATTGCGTTGAGCGAAACTTCCGATCGATGAGCAGGAACGTTATTATGAAAAAACAACACGCCCAGCGATAGCTTTCCACGACGTTTTTCTTTAATCGATTCACGCACTTTCGGGATTAAATTAACATAATAGGGTCCAGTAATCGTCTGGCCTTTTGGCATGTAATCAATAAAAAGGATTCCTTCACTATCCCAGAACACTGAGGCCATAACTTTGCCAGCGGTAGGAGCAACTCGAAATTTCTTAATGGATGGAGAGGATGGTCGTTTCCAAGACATGCTTTGTATCTTAGTTATTAGGATCGAAATCGCACGTTTCATCCATGATGACAAGGCGATGGCAAAAATTATCCGAATCACGCTGGAACATTTCGAGATTACGCTTAGAAATTTCCAAACGTCGCTTTTTGTTTTCGTCGGTTAACATTCGTGGCACCCATCTTGCCGACACTTTTTTGAACCCCAGTGAATCAATTAAAATAGATTGAATGCTACCAAATGATATCTTTAGGATCTCAGCTATATGTTTTATAGTTATTCGTCTGTCTTCCAAAACCAGATTCTCAACCTTTTTGATATTTTCTTTCGTAACGGAGGTTGAAGGCCTCCCAGAACGCGGGTCATCTTTACAGCTTGATCTACCTCTTTTAAATTCAGCCACCCAGTACGCAACCGTAGAATAGGGTACAGCATCATCCTCTAATGTCTGCTGAATGTGCGAAAAAAAATCCTTCATAGACATTTTTTTCAAACTGAGATATTTTATCACAGCACATAACTCACTTTTATCCATAATTTTGGGTTTTTAACAACTCGTTGCACAAAACAATTTATTATGTGCGAACGAACTGACAAAAACAAGTGACAGTTTGCATAAATATTGTGTGATTGATACTCTTCAATTTGAATATCGAACTTCTCCCAAAAAGGTTTTATACATATGCAATTCTAAGAAGTTTTTGATACACCCTCGTATAATTAAAGCGAGCTAATGCTAAAAAGTCGTATTTCCAAAAATCTCTTCGATTACGAAGAGATTTTTGGAAATACGACTTTTAAGGTGTGAAAAGACGGGATTTCGTTTGTATGAAAAATCTTATTTCTTGAGTAAGTAAACTTGAAACTTAGCAGAATACATTCTTAAACAATAAAGTTGGTCATTATTGGTTTTTCAAAACCCCTCAAAAGGATTCCAGGGGTTATTATAATTTGTATGGAAGAATCTTCCGCGCGGTTCGATTGCCTCGGAATTCGGTATAACACTTTTGAAAGAAAATTTCAAGTTTTTGGGCTTATCAAAAATCGACATACTTACCTATTTAAGTTTTCAGAGGAGGATTTTGCTGCGTGTCTTAACTAACTCAAAAATAAATCTAAACATGAAATAACGCCAAATATGATCGATAACTTTTAAAAAATCAACCTCTTTTGGGATGAAAAGGAGGGGATACATACTATATGTAATATTTTTTTTGCTTTGATCACTAAACTTGAAAGTTACCATAAAACGTTTCTTGCTAATTAAAAAAGAAATTCTCGCAGTCATTAATATTCGAAAACTACCTTTTAAAAGGGATGTTGAACTTTGTCGGGGAAAATACGAAATCCACGCCGATGAAGTCCCGGGTGAAGTGATAGTCAGTCCATAAGCAGCTTTGCCTAATGGATTAAGCATGATCCCTATATGCATCGATGGATTATTTTTTAAACTACGTGATATATAAGGCATTAAGAAACAATTGTCTTTAGTAACAATAGTTCGTTTTTTTTATTATTTTATAGATTGATATTGTTTAAACGCCTGCCAGTTTTGCTTTAGCAAGATTAATAATGTGGCAATGCGCTAAATTAATCATTCAGGCGTTCAGATGCATCTAAAACAAAATTATGAAAGCAAAACCTTATTGCGTTATTATTCAATTCCATAATTACTACTCCCTACCTACCTAGTATTACTCCCAAAAATGCATTGAACAGACTTCTAATTGTTTTGTATATAGACATTAGTATTCAAGCGTCTAACAGCGATATTCTGTATCTATGTGTAATTATCACTTGATGGCGTTATTAGTATTTAAGAAGTAAACGATTGTTTCCAGACGTTAACCAGTAAACAGTTTTGGTATTGATTTTAGCAATAATAATTAATAATAATTTATTAATGGATGCTGCCGTATTACGAATAGAATAATTCGATAAGCTTGCAGTAACTTTGGAGTTCCCCAAAGAAGCAATTTGGGGCTGTACTAGGTACCTACTCAAGCAAAATCACTTTCACTTCTGCACTCCCGGACTCTTAAATCGTCCTTCTAAATACTACTTAATATAAGAGTTCGAGAGTGTATTTCAAGTACCTAGATATTAAAACTTATTAAATAGTTATGTGCAGTGTTACGGAGCAGTGGTGGCCCAGTGGTATCAGCTCCGACTTACGAGCTGTAGGTCATGGGTTCGAACCCAAGCAGGCGCTTTACGTTGTGTAAATAATTTTATCACCACTGCTCTTAAAACGGTGAAAGAAAACACCGCGAAGAAACCAGCATGTCCTAGAACCAAAAATTCGAAAACATGTGACATCTACCAGCCCGCACTGGGCTGCGTGGTGGATTACAGCCCACTCCCTCTCGAAGAGAGGAGGCTGTGTCCCAGCAGGGGGAACATTATAGGCTGATTATGCTAAGTTTAAAAGCTTATATTACAATTACCTACTCCGTTAACCAGTAACCCAGATTCCGATAACCATCTCCCAACAACTAGGTACGTGAGTCATTTGTCATGATTTATGATCTCACCGAAGGATAGAGTTGACCTTCTAAATAACAGTTATTTAAACATCCGATAGGAATTCGTCACGAATAATCTAATGGAGCACTGATTGCCTAGAAGTGACGGAAGCTCTGTGTGGCTGTAATGTGTAACCTGCGATGGCGATTGTTAAGCGATTGCTGAGCGACTGTTGCTAGTTTAGATGTTTAGTTGATAGCAATACCAAAATTCGTTTACTGTTATTTGTGCTCTAGTTTTTTAATGCACACCCCTACACCCCTTTGTAATATTCTTATGGTCTGCCAAACCAAAGAACCTAGCCTAAACTGTCACCTCTGGATAAGATTTTGACAGCTGATAGGTATCATAAAAGTAAAACTATTGACGACTGGAACTTAAGATATTCTGCATGTTTTCACAAGTTTCCAGTATTTCTAAAGTAGTACTGGCAAAGTAGGACATAACTATACAGTCCTCCTTATTTATTTCGATAATTTCCATCCCTTGAAAATTATTATTTCCTAGCATGTGCCCTAATATGACTCGCCAGACCGAATTTAGTTTTAAATATCCACTCACAACTAATACAATAGAGTTGACCGGCAGGTAACTAACATAGCATTCAAGCGTCATCAACCAGCAAAAATTACAATTAGTTTGGTTGCTTAAGAGGGCGCACACGGGTCCACTAGCGCCACTCCTTTAAAAAAGTATTATCTCGTGACTCAGAAGGAATTTTGAATAACTGCTCAATAAGCGACCTTGGTAAGTGTGTCTAGAATTTTCTAATACCTTTTATAAACTTTCATATTGAGACACGAAGCAACAAAAATCCATCTAAACAAAAGCGGCCACATTCATTTAGATCGTATAAGAAAAATCTTGACACACTTACCGAGGTCGCTTATTGAGCCGTTTTTCAAAATTCCTTCTCAGTCACGATATAATATTTTTTTAAAGGAGTGGCGCTAGTGGACCCGTGTACGCGCTCTTAAGACATAAAAACATGCCATCAAACACTAATCAGTAACTAAACTAAATTTACAACTGGTTGCTACAAACGTTTACGTCATAAAGCCTCCACCGGTAATTTCGCATTTACACAGTTCGCGAATGTAACTCCTCTGATCATGCGTACAGAGATGGACAAACATAACCGTCATTTGCTGTATTGTTAACTGTGACTAAGAATTCGCGGTAATTTCTCATTTATGTGCAATATTGTTTGATAGATTCGAATAGGTATAGTCGACCTGGTAATTGCTTTATCACTTTTGACAAAAACATGCAGTAAGAAATTTAAACTTCACTAATATAAGGTTGAAACTGGTGCCGATTCTCTTGTACACCAAACTAAACTAACTAAACTGTCACTAAGATTCCTTACTTTTGGCTATGAGAATCTTAAAGCTATTCTGCAAAAAAAAAAAGTCTAAATTTAAAAACAATTTTGACGCAACTAAAATTTAACTTGACAATCGCGACTCCACGTGGTGCTTGTTTGACCTACCCCGTGATTTATTTTTTAGAGCCGGGAGCCCCTATTTGGGGCAGCCTCGACGTGTTTTATATTGAATTTTTCACTTTAAAAAAAAAAAATTTACTTGTATTTATAACGTTAGAGGTTTAAAGGTTATAAAAAGGGGGTCGAAATTTTCATTATTTTTGCGATAGGACACACCATTTTCGAGATATAAGCAAAATAAAATTTACGAAAGATACAGTACTTTTTTTGCACCTGAAGTCGAGCTGTTGTCGTGAATTTAATTCATGACAACTAATTTTATTCCACAACATTTTAATCGCGATAACAAATAGCCAGATTTAGTCAGACAACCATAATTTTTGTTGTAAAACGTTAAATTCAGAATAGCAAAATTGGCATTTTCACTAAACTAATCATTCAGTGCCATCTTAGTGTTGTCAAACTAAAATATAGTTAAGTTGTGTCACTTTAGTCTATTTCAGAATGAGAAATCGTCGTTTGACAGGAATAAACTAAATCTTAGTGATTTTTAGTCTAGTTTAGAGAATTTTGTGACAAGAGAATCGCCACCATTATCTAATTGTCACATTGGTCTTAGAGATGGCGCACACTATGCGACATGCAACTGCAACCGCTCGGCTACTAATCGCAACGACAGGCTGCAGTCGACAATTCATGTACTTTGGTCAATGTGTCGGACATTTGGCGTCGACTTGCAAAGTTGCAGCGACAGGCTAGGAGAGTCGCACGCTCTCGCTACTTATCGCAGCGTCTAGACAAACGGTGCATGCGCACACCCGATGACAGTCGCATGTGACAGGTCAGCGTCATGTCGTCGAGCTGTCGAAGCGGATTTCACATAGTGTGCGAGGTGATTTGGAGCCAAAATGGATAGACGTGAAAGTGATAATCAACAATAGGGTGGTACAGCAATTACGAGGCAGACTATACTTACCTACATAAAATGGCAATGATTGGTGTGACACGAACAGTGTTGCCATCCGTACGAGGTTTCTCGTACATGTACGAGATTCAGAGGTCCTGGTACGATTTTGTACGAGATTCGTTGATATAGTCATAGTTTGGAACGCGCCTATAATTATACGCAATGAATGCTGAACAGTGTGCGAAATGCTTGCAACGCTACTCTGCCACACGGGGGATTCCCCCGATATTGCGGTTACGCGAGGCCGAGGCATGCGCAATGGGAGATAAAACTTCCAAACTTAGCCGCATGGTGCGTTAGTTTTGTAATAATTTTTGTAATTAGATATTATGATTCATTTTTTTTTCATAAACCACAAATTCACATCATTAACATCATTTTTAATTTCTGAATGTGCTAGCAAAGCAAAATTCCGGATGTACGACCTGCCACGACACCTGCGACCATGGACACTAGATTGTCCAGCAGCGGTGTGTAAGGTGACAACATGTACAAACTGCCCTGTAGTACTTTTTGACGAAACTGCTTTTTAAAGTGCTTGTTTATGAGGTAGTTGACTAGAAAATCAATAGAATTTAATAAATTCATTAATTTGATGGTATGTACGAGGTTGTGTTGACAAAATACGAGATTTAAGACCATGTCTGTATCAGGGTACGCCGCGCCGTCGGCGTCTGGCAACACTGCACGAAACACTATGTTACTATAGTCATAAGTTTTTGTAGTATGATATCATCAGTGTATTGCACAATCTATGCAAAGTTTGTAAAGTAATTTTATCTACTCCCATAACGTAAAGTTCGAATTATAAACTTCAAAACGAGTTTATAATAGGTCTTTACCTATGAAATTGCCGTTTTGTATGAAAAAATTTAAACGAATTTTTTTCATGAATTTTTTATTTGTTAATCAAAGTAATCACCCATGCAATCAATGCATCTTTGCCATCGCAGTGGCAGTTTATTGATGCCCTTCTTAAAGAAATCAGCTGGACGGGAGGCAACAAATTCTTCAAAGGCATTTTGTACTGCCTCTCGGGTATTAAATTTTTTTCCCGCCAAGAAGTTATCCAAATTCTGGAAAAAGTAGTAGTCTGTAGGCGCAAGGTCTGGTGAGTAGGGCGGATGACGGAGAGCTTCCAACCCCAGTTCTTGCAACTTGGAGACCGTCTGCTGTGCAGTATGAGGTCGCGCGTTGTCGTGCAGGAGCAGCGGAGACGAGCGATTGACCAATGCTGGTTGGAGATGCGCCAGCTTCTCCATCATTGTGTTCAGTTCTTCACAGTACACATCTGCAGTAATGCTCACCCCGTTTGGTAAGAAGCTGTGATGAATCACACCGGCGCTAGACCACCAAACAGTGACCATCACTTTTCTAGGGGTATGTTTTCGTTTAGGGCATTGTTTAGGTGCTGAACCAGGATCCAACCAACTTGCTGAGCGCTTACGGTTATCAAACAGAATCCATTTTTCATCGCAGGTAACAATGCGGTTCAAAATTCCTTCATTTGTGTGTCTGTTGAGCAGTGCAAGGCACGTCTCGACGCGTACTTCGCGCTGGCGATCATTGAGTTCGTGGGGCACCCATTTGTCAAGCTTTTTTACCTTGCCAATTTGACGCAAATGGACCAATATTGTTTTGACGCTAACGTCGAAAGCTGCTGCTAATTCAGCCGTAGATTGTGTATCATCAGCTTCCACAATCGCCTTTAATTCGTCATTGTCGACCAAAGTCTTCGGACGACCGCGAGGTTCATTTTTCAGGTCGAAATTTCCAGAACGGAAGCGAGCAAACCAATAACAGGTGGTGCGTTGGTTTGTAGTGTTAGCTCCGTAAACGTCGTTGATGTTGCGTGCCGCTTGTGCCGCGTTGCTGCCACGACGGTACTCATATTCCATAATTACTCGAATTTTTAACGTATCCATGATGACGAAAAAGATTGAAATGCGATGAAAATGTAACACTAATCAATAAAGAAATGACTACTTTTAGAAAAAAAAATCCATGTTTTTAAAATAAAATTAATTTGAAATTAGAATTCTTAGCCAAACAAAAATTATTTTGATTTGAAATGGCCAGTACTGCAGAACGGCAATTTCATAGGTAAAGACCTAATATTAACGTACTTTATAAACACAATACCGAAATTTAAAAATAGAATCATTTTATAAACTTTTTACTAACAGAATAATGATTTAAAACAAAATACCATTACGATACAGGGCAAATCCAAGAAGTTAATATCACCAAGGAGTTTCCATCAATTTCTTTTTTTTTCTAATGGAACGCATGTGCGGGGCGCGTCATTTTTATAGCATTACAAAAAAGTTTTGATTCCAATTATTACTGATCTGCGTCTGCGGCAGCGCCAGCTTTAGCGCATGCACGCTGATGTGCTAGGTTTTGGCGCCATTCATACGTTTCATTATACTAAATTTCATGGGAAACTTTGATATTTTATTTAGTAGGTTCAATCCCAATGTATGAGAGTAGATAAAGTAGTGTATGAAACTACATATAACTAGGTACCCCTCATTATGCAACAGTTTCATAAACTGCTATTATATCTCATATGTAGGTAATAGATACATTTTCGACACACTTTAGTATGGTATGATTCGGCACAACCGGGCGCAAGCCGAGCACCAAGTATAGGTATTCGACTTTGCCGTGCGGCATGCGCCCGGCTGTGCCGAATCATGGCGACTCGAACATGTGTGTAGTACCTATCTATACCGTATCATAATCCCATAAAATATCGTGACATAATCCCATAAAATTAATATTACTTCACTGACGTAACGATTATTATTTCGAACAATATTAATTCCCCGTATCCATTATTCTCGTAAAATTATGTCATACTCGCAAATGACATACCGTTAGGTACCAACGTAAAATTTATTCCCAACGTACTTACCTACTGACTTTGGTTATTCATTCATAAAACTTACCTGCTAGTTATCTTTATAATTTTTGAATTGTCTAAATATACTTCTAGAAACCGCATGTATCATCATCATTAGCCTACATACGGCACACATACACATCACATGACACACAAACACACACATACACCCTCACACAAACACACACATACACCCTCACACGCACATACACACACACACACACACATACACACACGCAAACACACATCCTCGCACACACTCACCCTCACACACCTGATCACATGTTTTTACATTTATTCCTTTCATTTTTATGGTGTACATAATAAAGAGTATTCTATTCTACAGCGGTCCACTGCTGAACATAGTCCTCTTCAGTCGCACGTCATTCAACCCGATCCTCGGCTACTCCTGCACCTGCTTAAGCCAGGTTGCAAAGAACGTCCAATATTTACTAAAAAATTATCAATGGATTTTTTAAAGTTTCTACTCGTAAGTTACTTCCTTTTAACATAATTTAAAGTCGTTGATAACTAAAAATACCCACAGAAGTCACGGTATTCTTTTCAGTATTTTTATTAATTTTTCCTGTCACAGTTTATTATTAGAATTTTTTTCCCAGAAAAAAGTACAATGCATGATGCATAGTTTATGTTATGGTAAAGAAGAATTAAGAATTTCAAATAACCCTTTTTAAGGAAAATATTATATGTTTTTAATCGTGGAATGTCTTTGTGTCACTAGATAGGTACTTTCATTTAAATTCAGTTTTGATCAATCTCCCAGCTTTGTGCAGGTAACTGCACCTACCTTAATAATAAATTCCATACCAAAGATTTGTTTTTATGGGACCAATTAAATATTTTCCATTCTGAAATTAACATGTATTTGAAAAGCTTCGCAATTTAAACCTAACTTCGCCAAAATATTAATCCATAGATAAGATAAGTTCCAGGAAATTAATTTATCATTTTCGACCAAAACATTGGGTTTTTATATAAATGTAATCATAACAGTAGGTACCCAGGCCGGCCATCGAAAGACCTGAAAAGATAAGCATGTAGTATAGTGTACAAAATGGATTGCTATGAAAAAAAACCCTGATATTTGTGATTTGAGAGCCAACATTCTAAATGCTTAGATTTTTTTTATATACATTAGGATGGTCCTTATTTTTCGATTTTTGAATTATCCCCGGGGCACTTTGTCATTTGATTATTTTGTTCTTTTTTTTTTTGTTAAGATTTAGAGGTCGCTACCAGCTGTCAAAGTTTTTACAAAAAGCGTTGAAGGACAGCTTAAATTATGGTTTCACGAATGTTTCATTTAAGTGTTTATATCCAATTGTATGTGCAAGTGAAATCGCTCCTTACCCCTCCTCCCCTCGACCCGTCTTCCGTACCGACGCGTCGAGGTTAACCCGCCCCGCACTTCAGGTCTAATAAGTCATTAACGAGAGCGCACGCATTTTATTTGTAAAAGTCACAGTAACGTGTTTTAAAAATGAATTATTAAAATTATCTACATAATATCTTAATTCAGAACAACAACAATAATTTTGTAATATTTTTTATGTCCTGGCTTTATGAATAAAAGAATCCAACAATTACAGATTTTGAGTTTTTATTTAAAATTCAAACCTAAGTAGCGACCCCCCAAATGTCATATAAAAAGTTTTAAAAAATGACTGAAATAGTTTCTTATGGTATATAATCAAATTACGGGGTGCCCCGCGAAATTCAAGAAAAAAAAATGTTCTTAGGTATAAGGACCACCCTAATTACATATACATACATAAACTCACACCTTCTTCCCATGGGGGTAGGCAGTAACAATCGTCACCTGCTACGATCCTCACATAATCCTTTTGCTTCGTTAATGATCATACATCTGGCCATAAACGGACGCCGGTTGCGAGTACAACGTACCTGACCTTTCTGAAAAACATCACTAATAAGGTCACTTTCTTTTTTATAATAATAATAATAATAAGCTTTATTTCATAAAAAAAGTACTTAGATTAAATTCCAGTTATGTGCTAAGATAAAACAGAAGTACACAAAAGTTTTAGCATCTGGAGCCGAACTAGGAGGAACCTGTATTTCGGCTAACAGCGCCAATCCCATCGAGTTACATTAGAGTAGAGTTGCATTTTACAAAACAAAAGGAATAATTATAGTCTAAGGTCGTATTAATGGTCTGCACCTCTCTTTGTGTTGTGTGATATGGTGAATGAGTGAGTATGAGAGGGTGTGTCTATTTGTGAGTGTGCATGTGATTTGTATGAGTGAACACATGAATTAGTGAGATACGCGGATACAGTGAATATGTATATAATATATACGTACATATATTTGTCTATAGATAAATAACTTTTGCTAACTTTAACATTATTACTGTCTACCTTGGTACAATTAGAAGTTGCTCAGTCTCATCGTATGAGAGACCTTGCAGGTATTCAGATACTTTTTTCTTACAAAGATCTGTATTGAGTGGATAAATATTAAGATTTTTATTAACTTGATTGTACTCGTAGATATAGGGAGCGAGGAAATTAAAGAATTTATTCGTAAATTTGGTGCTGTAAAACCTGTGTTGTGTACAAACCATATAATTTCTGCGTTTATTCAAAACAAATAATGAATGCGTAATAATGAATTATGTCTCTTGCTTTTTAATACGCTTTTATTTAAAAAGAACTACCTGCTCTTATCTTGGTACGAACTATTTAAACCCAGCGGAGTTATTGCGTAACCCACTAACAGTAGGAATGCCTTTCATTTTGACAGTTCAGCAACATTCATTGCGTTATTTCCGTTGTTGAGCAGACAAATGTTTGGAACTTATGAAGCAATGGATTAGCAATAGGCTTTAAAATGACTCAGATTGTGATAAACAATCCAATCAAGCAATTAGCGCAATTAGGGTGCTGGTATAGAATAGAATTACCACCCTAAGGTTGTCGTCATAAACGACAAAGTCTATTTATCTATGTGATAGTTACATAGTTCAATTTCAAATTCATTTATTTAACTTACACACAATTTTTAACCTAACAAGGAACAAAATAAAATAGTAACTTACCGATGTTTTTTGACAGATTTAACAGCGGGTCCCAAAATAGGCACAGTCTGTATCTTGGTGACCCAAATTCTACACTAAGTTTATAATTTAACGTGTTCTGCTAGCGTGATATTGAAATTCATTACATAAATTAACAAAAATTTCCAAAAAATGTGAGTACAAAGAAACCAATACAAAACAGTTAAGATGAGAAAGTGTGTAGTGTGAGTGTGTAAGCAGGTGGAGTGTGAATGTGTGAGTGAGGGTATTTATTTAATCAGAGTGTACAGGTAATAGCTTGTGCTACAAAGTAAACCCATACCAATCACAATTTTTTAATTTACTGGGACTTCTTGTTGAAAGTAGTAGACCAATTTATGGGGACAATAAGCCAGCCAGCAAGAATAAGAATCAAGGTGGTAGCTCAGTACCCAGGGTGCACCGCATCGCATCGCATCGCTTGCTCTACAGTGGGGCATTACAACGTGGTCGTAATTTTATGTCTAGAAGTCGGACGGGTAAGTTATAACAGCCGCACTGGTCGATCGCTAAGCTTAAGCAGCGCTTGCCAAGGTTGGTCCGTGAATGGGTCACCTTCTTTAAATATCGAGACCCCTCCGTGCCTCGGATAGCACGTTAAGATGGTGGTCCCGGCTATCATTCGTGGATCGTTGACAATCGTTACCGGTTATTAGAAGCCTGAAAGCCCCGGTATTACCAAAGGATATCGTGCTACCCAGTAACTGGGTTGTGGAGGTCAGATAGGCAGTCACTCTATGTAAAATACTGGTATCCGGTTAGGCTGAAAGCTGACCCAAAAATATTTTGGAAAAGGCAACGCAGAATATAATGAGTCGGGCACATAATTATATATATATATAGGTCGTTGGGGATCTTTAGAACACACACAATCTATCGCACGCAATAATATCCATTATATTTCAATATTTATGTATTTTAATCAGTCGCCTTTCACATTAATCTCTTAAGCTAAGTTAATGCTTGTTAATTATATCGCAACTATCTAATTACCTAAAATAATTAACTGTATTTGAATTGCAGAAATTATTATTGAATATAAAGGCACGATTAGGTATAGGAATTTCTCTTTATGCGTTTTACCTATATTTGCTTCTTATAATAATAAAACTCTCTAATTACATTAGTATATTATAAGTAAGTTTAGCAATCAGAGAATATTTGAATAGGTTCGAAAATATTGTTGGAGCTGCTGAAGATTCTAAAAACTATCTTTCCATTGTATATTTTCAATCTCTTAACAATGTATAATTGCATAGCACATGTGTGGGCATTATGTACCTACTATAAAGTCACCATTTACTGGGCTCGTCTTTCATTGACTTGAATGTGTCCTGGCTGCTGAGAGTATGTCATGCTCACTCAAATGTCTCGCTGGTGGTGGCGTGTGTGTTGGATTAGTAAGTTCCCTTCAAAATGGTTGAGCTGAATAGTGCTGATCCATACGTCATGTTCGTGAACGGGCACCGTCAGTAGGGACTGGTCATCTCTTGGATGCCACGGCTTATCTGAATTAAACATTTTGAATTGTTTTTTTGTTTTTATCGTTTTTATTATGGACGCTTTTAACGTTCACGACATTCTACATCGTTCTCACATGTATAATTTCAACATGAATGATGTAACCATTTTTTTTTTTTGTAACTTCATAAATGTTGATTTAAAAGAGTGTCCATGGAGATTCTTGCCCGTTCTTCTCCATAGGTACCTACGACGCTTTGGAATGGGCAACCAGCTTTATTTTTCTGACTGACTGACCCCTTGATAATTCAAAAGTGCCTGTAATTGGTTTATTTGAAATAAATGGTTTGAGTTCGATGTTCATTAAAGCCTACCAAAAGATTAAGCTTCTTGCAATGAACAAAATATCTACTAATTATCATCAGCTGGTCACGTCCACAACAAAACAATAGCCATAATATGGGATAAAGTCAAACACACAGAACAGACAGATTGGCAGTGATGCCAATTCAGTAGTGCAAGACAAAAAATTACCCATCCCTTATCTTCTCTATAGGGTACTTGAACAATAGCACCAGGACATAGGAGGTTACTTTATTCAAATCTTGTCTTTGCACGTCTCCTGCCCAAAATTCGTAGCATACTACTTCCTCGCTACGCACTCTTGTACCACTCAGTTTCCTCGTACAGCTTTGATGGAAAGAGTCACACCGTTTCATAGCTCCGCTACGACTCCTCGCATCTCCGGTAGAAACACACCCTTATGAACCCATTCCCACAACATAGAACAGGGGTAGTCCTTGTTCACTGCTTGGTCAGCCATACAGAGATGAGTGGGTAATACTCGTAACAAATCTGTAGCCCACTGCAGCTAAGGTGCTCTGATAGATATCGGAGTATAAGGATCACGAATATGTAAAGTGCTTATAGAGTAAACTGTCCTTAGAATTGTTCATAGCCACAACTTCCCCTAAACCGAACTTATGCAATAGACCAATCGACAAGTAGAAGCCGAAGCTAGCAATTATTGTGGTTCTATCCTACGTCAGAAGTATGCATAAAAGATGATAAATGGTTACGGAATCTTAAGTCCCATATGCTCCGCGTATATTTTGGACACATCTTTCTGAGTTTACCTTGGACATTACTGATATTGGTGAAGGAGTAAACCTGGACTTATTCCTATAGTTATAGACTAAGCTTAAAATATTCCCTTAAAAAACTATTCCCTTTTCAAATGACGATTCAATAGAAAAATATCCATAGGACTTACAAAAAATATAATTAAAAACCTGTTTTTTTGTAACAGCAACAACGTGCTTGATCCCTAGACACTTTTGGTGAGTGTATGTATAATACGGTAAAATCAGCTCTAGATCGCGTTAATGTAATCTTTTTCTGAGTAATATTTGCGATAAACAATATTGTAAGACTTAATTGTTAGTTTCATGTAGGTACCGATAATTTACTTAGTAATAATACATAATACTGTTATATGGCCGACATACATGGTACACTGTACAAGAAAACGCAGAAGTTTAATTTGAATGAGCTTTGAAAACAGAACATTAAAAATTGTCATATCCGCGAGTTCAACGAATAACTTCTTATTTTAGAAAACATTTTTTTTATCTAGACTAAATTTTAAGAAAGAACGGATGAAAATGGTTTTTTGAAATGACATGCTTTATTGTCATAGAAAAGATGTGATTTAGACAGTTGTAACCTTTCATTTCATAGACAACGGATTAATTATTCACTCATTCAAGACATATCTGACCGTTTTCTGCAGTATCCATCAATATCAAGTTCCACACTTCTTTTAAATTATTTAGCTGTTCGTGATATCCACCACAATACATACCTTTTTATAGTTTTATGCATCCAGCCTACCCTAGAAAGGTACATCACTTTACCCGTCAAGCCATCTAGCAGCTAAATTCCGTGCACAATTACAATTTGCGTTATTTGCGTTGCTAAGCAAGTGAGCAGACGAAATTTTGAAACATATTAATTAAGCAACAGATTATGAATTTCCTTGAAAATCCATCGGTCTGTGATTGCAAGTGCGTAACGCAATTGGGGTGCTGAGCCTGCAGAACTCATAATCACTGCCACTAAAACCCTACCTTGCTGGTTTTCTCTTTAGAAATGGACCCTAAAGGGAAAATCAACATAAACTAAGATGTATTTACATAAACTCTCATTTGTAGTAAAAATATTATCCTAACTAATAATAATAAGTATTACAAATGCGAAAGTAAGTTTGTTTGTTACCTTTTCACGCCTAAACCACTGAACCGATCATCCTGAAATTTTGCATAGGTATACTTTGTCAGGCGTACAGAAACGGACATGGGTACTATTCATCCCGAAAAAAAGTACTGTTCCCGTGGAAAAAAACAATAACGTTCTTATGATAATAGATGGCGCCACGTTTCTTTCGAATCATGATTGAATTATAACCCGAATTGATGGTTAAAGTCTAAATTAACGCGAGCGAAGTCGCGGGCAAAAGCTTATTATAAATATTTTCTCCTGTCTGTCTCAAATGGGCCCATTGAGTTATCTGTCATGTGTAATATGGTTGGCTAGGACATGCTGCAAAGCTTAGTGTTGTTAAGGCATTCTGGCCATACGGTTCTCAATATTCACAATGAGGTGTTATGTGTTTTTAATTGTGATCGCCATTTTGGATGGGAGTGTATGTAAATTGGTGAGTTTTTGTAATGTTGATTTTTGAGTTTTTTGTAAATTAATTTTTTTTTTTTTGGCCCCGATTTACGAGTTGCAGGTCGTGGATTCGAACCCAGGCAAGTGCTTTACTTTGTGTAAATAATTTCATCACCACTGCTCTCTAAACGGTGAAGGAAAACATCGTGAGTAAACCGGCATGTCCTAGAACCAAAAATTCGAAGACATGTGACATCTACCAACCCGCACTGGGCCCGCGTGGTGGATTACAGCCCATTCCCTCTCATAGAGAGGAGACCTGAGTCCCAGCAGTGGGAACATTATAGGCTGATTATGATGATTTTTTTTAATGAAAAAAAAGACTGAAACTACGTTTATTTGCGGTATAACCCGTTTTTTTTAAGTGAGTTTTGTTAAAATATTAATTAGCATGGTTATAAATATGCTTCTTCGTGTAAGTACAAAATGCATTTGTTCAAAATAGATAAAATATTCCTGTATACAAAAGAAAACCTTGTCCTACAACGTTTCGACCGTTTACAATAACAATCTATCTTGTATAACCAGACCCTGAATAACACGTATCTGTAGTGCATACAAATATTAGTTTCATTCGAGCAACAAACCCCTGATCCGTATTGCACATGGCTCACCCACTGCGACATTTCAATCTTATTTCCCACGGTTGCACGACTTATTGGGCTGTTCTAAAAATCCACAGCATGTATCAGAAATGTGTCGTGATATTTATGGATGTGATAAAAACCATCAAATTAAACAACTTTCTCCATGGCACGAACATCATTATCGCGAAAAAATTATCAACTTCAATATCTACTCGACCCAAATGTTTATATTTTGTATGGATTAGGGTCGAGAGATCATTTTTTCGCGATTACAATGTTGGTCCCATGGAGAAAGTTGTTCAGTTTGCTGACCAACGTTGTAATCGCGAAAAAATTATCAACTTTAATATCCACTCGACCCAAATGTTTATATTTGGTATACATTAGGGTAGAGAGATTCTTTTTTCGCGATTACAATGTTGGTCCCACGGAGAAAGTTGTTTGTACACACGGCTACATATCAAGCTACAATTTCCAGTATAAGCTGACCTCTCATTGTACGGAAATCCCATACAATGCGAGATCAGCTTATACTGGAAATGTATAGATTGATATCTAGCCGTGTGTACCACACCCTTAAATATGTCCACACATTACTAATACATGCTGTGGGTTTTAAGGATGTACAGGCCATCAAACTTAACTACTTTACTTTAGTTTGATGGTCTGTACACCCTTTTTACGGTTACACCCTCAAATCTGACCACATCTTTCTGATATATGCTGTACATATTTTTTTTTCTTTTAAAGAGTTTTTGGCAAGTTTTCTAAACAAACTTTTATCTTACCATTACACTCCTTGGGAACTCATTTCAAAAAACTTTTTAATTAAAAAAATCTATAAAGTTTAGGCTCAAACCTTGCAATCTTCATCTTCCTGTTAGATATTGCGTTTTTTGTCGGTCAGTCATTGACGGAATTACTAAAAATAACATAATACTAACCAGACTTCTATTAAATTGGTGACCTAATTAATACTACAATTTCCCTGTTTTGTAATACGTATTTAGGTTACTAAATATACCTACAAATCGAAATTGAGTATCATTAAGTTATTAGGGAAAAACTTCAATACCTAAATTGGTATAATTGACAGCTAAGTAAACCGAAAAAACTATAGCAGCTAATGATGCAGACTTATTTAAACCTCGATTAACAATTTACATATACGTATTTACCTATAGTTACTTTGTCATCAGTATGTTAGGTAATTTCTGTAGATCTTCCTCAAGCTTCAACTTTCTGACTAACTGCTTGACGATTCAAGAGTGCCTATAAATGGTTAAGTTCGGTTAGTTTTTGGAGTAAATCAAAGATGTTATGGATATAATATTTCGGATCTGGATACGGATATGGATATAGGAATAAAATTATATCGGTTTCGGATACGGTTACGGATATGTAATTATTTCGGGTTATCCGTTAGTTTCGGATAGTTTCGGTTACGGTTATTAGATTGAAGTAAAATATAAACACAAATAGTATGTAATAATTTGGTTTTATTTATAGGTTTTATCTAGTCTAGGTTATCTTTTGGTAGTATAATCAGTCATATAGGTAAGTTATTATTTAGAGATGTTATAATAATTAGTTAGACTCCGCCCATAAACGAAACTATCCGAAACTTGTGAAACGGATATGGTTACGATTACGGATATATTTTTATTTCGGATATTCGATAGTTTCGGTTACGGTTAAGGAGCTCCATAACATCCCTGGTGTAAATGGTTTATTTTATCAGTACCTACCTATGTTACACGGAGTACCTAGATTCTAGAACTCAGAGTAGTAACGATGAGAGAAAAAGAGAAGGGAATTCCAAACTTACTGAACTTTTAAACGGTTTTTTCTAACTAGTTTTACCTGAAATTCTAGCTTTTCCTAGCTAGTCAAGCTTTTTTGTTTAGTTAGCCGACACTGTACGCACAGCTAAACATCAGGCTATAGATCAGTATAAACTAACCTCTCATTGTATGGATATCCTATACAATGCGAGATCAGCGAATACTGGATATACAGCTTGATATGTAGCCGTGTGTAGGTACCACTGTTGGGTAAAGGCATCCCCCAAATAGTTCCAGGTATTATTTTCCTGAGCCACCTCGAACTCTGCTTACTATTTATTTACGTAAGATTTACATACATGCACAACATAACTGATTTAAATACTTCAGGCGTTAACAAAACAAAGTAGTGATAAAAATGCAATCAAGAAAAAACGTACAATTATTTACGGTACCGATCTATCTTTCATCTATCATCTCACAGAATCTCAAATGATAAATGATAAATGATAAATGATTTTATTTCTGTAAATAGGTTTGTACAAACACTTTTACACGTCAATGATATTTTAAAACTAGATGAGGTCGGCGTTTCCTATCTGACTACTCTGAGAAGAAAGGCCGAAACAAACTCAGAGGTCAGTCTCTTTTAAAGTCCAGACATAATCTTGGTCAGATCATGTGAAGACCATGTAGATTTGTCTGAAATGGTATTTTGAAGAAAAACCACACAGATTGAGTGGACCTGTCCAGTCAGTGCACGCATTTGTCAGTAATCGTGCAGCTCAACTCAGAACTTAAGGAGCTCAACGATTCAACGAACAATACCAAAGAAAGGACATTTGGGTAGGCCACAAAAATTACTCAAACTGCCAGACTAAGATAAAACTACCTGAAGGAAAAAAAAAAAAAAAAAACAACAAAAAAACAACAATGACCCACATAGTCTTCATCACAAACATTATGATAACAGCAACACCATGACATCACGACGTATTTCTTTTTTTTATCCACCTGGAATTTCTCAGTAGCAGCCCGGAGTCTAGATCTGTGCTCGGTTTAGTGGCAATAGGCGACAATAGGCTATTACAGGAGCCATAAACAAATCTGGCGAAATTTGGGTGATTGTGCACCAACAACGATCACATTTTCTATGCACATCTATTAACAAAAAGCCTTGATCCTCAAAGTTGCAAATGAATACAAACAATAAACTGACCGATTACGTAAGAGTCTCCATTCTGAAAGGTCCCGGGTTCAAAGCTTGGCTCGTTAACGGTAATGTTTGTTTTACAAGCCACTTCGTTCCTGAATAACCATGTTATTAGCAAATCAGTGTTTCTGAGAAATGTTTTATGATATTTTTTAATATTTTCAAGCTTGTCTGCGTTGTTTTGAACAGATTTTTATTGTTATTTGGTTCCGCTTGCTAATAATGTTGTTAGATTTTGTATTAAATTTTTGTGTCCGATAAAATATTTGTTACCGTTTAATAATCGTCAGCAATAAGGTTGTTTTATTCACGTTATCTGGGATTCCAACCTTAGTTGTTAAAGTCATAAAACCAATAACCCTGTACTGCGAACATTCTACAGATACACTGCAAGACAATTAATTTCCCTAATCAAAGCAGGTTCCCCTTTATTTTCCCTAAACAGCTTTATCAAATGGGTTTTTGCATGTTCTATAAACTGTTTCATAAAAACAATTTCTCTTTCCATATAGATTTCGACTATTACTTTCATTGCTGTGAAGGACTTTGTCCGAAGCAATTTCTCGGGAGTGCAAATTGACTTCACAGACACAAAAAAAGGGTGCAATGCGATCTGTCTAATGTATTTTAGATTGTCATTAATTAAAGTATCAAGGGTTATGTTCATGTTTTTTAACTGTGTCATAAAAACAATTTCTTTTTTCTCATCATAGATTTCGACAGTTAATTATTGTCATTGCTGTGAAGGACTTGCCGCACGAGGCAATTTAATATCCATTTCTCGGGAGTGCAAATTGACTTCACAGACATTATAATTATCAAAAAAATATACAATGCCGTCTGTCTAATGTCTTTTAGCATTTAGAAGACTTGACTTATTGTCATTAATTAAAGCATCAAGGGTAATCAACGATGCAATTTTCTGTCCTGGCATTTGTCTTTATAAACTAGCATTTGTTAAATAATTTTGAATTTGATTCATATTACTCATCCCGCTCACTGAGAGCAGGCCTGTGTCCCAGCAGTGGGAACGTTATATAGGCTGATTATGCTTAATGCTACTTACTCAACGATCATTTTGGCTAGATCCAGATTAAATATAATATCAACCTGTAAAGCAGAATAGGGAACTATTGTGAACTGATCCGAAGGAAGTAATAAGGATAAATGCTTTGATTTTGAAAGTATCAATATATTGAAATCCGACAGCAATCCTTGAGAATCATGTAATAAAACATTAATATATCTTGATAGGTACTCTTAAACATTTATCATCTTCCATTTATGAGGATTTTAAATGGTTAGTACACCTTCCGTCCGCTAGTCAGTTCTTAACGTGGGCAGTACATAACTTCGGCAGTTAATTTACGTTTGCTTCGACTCTCGGACTTAGACAATTGTGTAACAGCTAGTTCAGGAAATTGGTATTGGCACACCCTTACCCCACGATCCTATTATACACAGCGATGGCTTTAAATCTAAAGCTTATAAGACTTTTCGAGTATTAGATGTCACACAAATTCAATAGAATAAAAAGGCATAATTAGACAAAAAACGTAGCATTCATGAAACAAGAATGACTAACCTTTTTTCCATTCAATTCCAGAACAAACACACAAAGAACCAACAGAAGGACCTCTCAATCAAATACTACACGAAACAGACGGACATTACAATCCCAGTCATGATGCACCTAGACAAAGCACTAACAAGGATACTATCCAAAGAAGCAAAACACAAAATAAGAGAGAAATTCAAACTACTAGCAAAGGATATATTAAAAGACGTAGAGGACCTCTTCACCCATCCAAATCTACAGCAGAAAATAAAGCTAGAACTCCTAGATGTGAAGATATTAAAGAATACGACGAAAAAGGTAGTGATGAATGAGAATGTTTCGAAGTATTTGAAGAGTTACTGCCAATGGCAGGGAGAGAAGAAGATTGCTAAAAATAGATGGTACTACTCTGTTTTGTTCACGGGGCTGGACTTGTTTTATTTGGGTCGGTTTGGGTCTGAAGTTAGGAGTAGTACAGGTAAGCTTTAAAAGGTTAATCATTAAAGATTTCAGATTTAATTTGTGATTTCTGTAGGCCTCGGAACAAAAAAGAGCAGTGGTGGCCCAATGGAATCGGCCCCGACTTACAAAATGTAGGTCGTGGGTTCGAACCCAGGCAGGCGCTTTACTTTGTGTAAATAATTTCATCACCACTGCTCTCAAAACGGTGAAGGAAAACATCGTGAGGAAACCGGCATGTCCTAGAACAAAAAAATCGAAGACATGTGATATCCACCAATCCGCACTGGGCCCGCGTGGTAGATTACAGCCCATTCCCTCTCAAAGAGAGGAGGCCTGAGTACCAGCAGTGGGAACATTATAGGCTGATTATGTATGATGATGTAGGCCTCGGAACAAGCGATTGAATATGGCATAAGCAGACTTAGGCCATAATCAATCGCTTGTTACTTCAACTTTCAACTACTAAGTAGGCAAAATAATTAAAACATTCAGTACATTTACAAGATTCTCTTTTAAACTACATCTTTAAGCCTGTTGTTGTTGTTCTTCTTCATAGAAGAGGTATAATGGCAAGTCAATTTTAATACGGACTTTAACTTTGTTTCTAATCATCTTCCCTATAATTTTTGCTTAACGGTAAAGATCCATTTCTAAAAGGATCTAAGCTTACCGCCCATCTGTGCTCCATGCATCAATTACCTACACAGTGACTTAAACACGGCTTATCTAGAAATTTAATAAACCGTACATAATATAACCTGTTTCCATATCCTCCCTGCGGTAAAAGTCCGAACCAATTATGGAAATCAGCCTGCAAAGCATTTAAAATGACAGGAAACGCAGAAATCTTGCGCAAACCATCAGATATAAGCTTAAAAGTCTTTATTTTATTTGAATTTATAATATTATAGTGAACATAAAATATATTTTATAAGAGGTAACATAATATTTGCAAAGAGGTCTCTCTTCAGGATCAAAATTTGAATCCGGGGTTAAATTTGTATAATATACATCGCCCCAAGCTTTTCTTACATAAACCCCTCCCCCAAGAAATGACCTCAGGGTGACGTAATGTGAGTAAATAATTAAAATCAAAATCTTTATATTCCAGGTCGAGGTTATTTGAAAGGGATGTGCAGCAACAAAAACAGCTGTACTCTCCTCGAGTGGCATCCAGAGAACATTGCCTATATCCTGACTCACGAAATAGCACACAGGTAAAGTACCTACATATTATAAGATTCTTCTTTACGACAATGGCGACCGTTGAGGGGTTAATGCCTCGATCCACGAGTGGCTATACTTAAATGTTCGTCAGGCCCACCTTGCAATGGGCAGTCACCTTTGCCAACACCTTGCTGACTGGTTAAATCTATGGATAGTTACACAATATGAACCTGTGTGATATGATCTACTATCATGTTATAGTACCAAGATAGAACTTTTCCTTTTAACGAAACACAACAACTTTTTTTTCGCGAGTTATCATTGAGAGAGCACTGCAAATATACCTTATGATGTGCTACGAGTATAGCCAATTTACTTATCTACACTAAATTGTGACTTGTAAGCTCGATGCCGAGGTAAAACTTAATTAGGCTTATTGTGTAGAGGTATCAACATCGCCACATGCGAGCTACACGTCATACTGACGTCACGCAAATCCTGCATCGCGCAAGCAGAGTTTACCGCGCGACTAGCATATATACAACGTCCCGACATCAACCGTCGGGCAGTTGCCCACCAGACACAACACCCGTCTGGTCGGAGGATCCTCCCTTTTCTATGGAGGTGTGAGTGAACTTTACACCCTGTTCCTCATGCCTCTATAGTTGTAATGCTTTTAGCTACCGACTAAAGCTTATTTTAAGAATAATTCTCTAAGATTTAATTAAACTAAAGCAAGGAACAATACAGGAGAAGAATAAAATAAATAGAAAATGCATGGAAAGGTTCTGTCTGAATATAAAGCGTATAACGCGAGTAAACTCTAACAAACTAAATACTAAATAACGCTGATCGGAGACGGACGAGGCCACCTGAGTATAAGGTAGGTGACCTCGTCTTACTTAAGACTCAAGGACCAAACGACGCAGGACGCGGACAGTCCGCGAAGTTTATCCCACGCCGCGACGGCCCATATAAAATTGGGGAGGTTATAAGCCCGACTACCTACGGTCTGGAGAATATACAGACTGCGAGAAACGTAGGGAGATATCACGTTTCGCACCTCACGCCTTTCGCTGGTCAGGTAGAACCTCCAGTTAGGGAGAAGCGTAAACGGGGTAGGCCACGTAGGTATTTAGACTAGCCCAACTGTGGGGACGCTTAGTTAGGCTAGAGGGGGAGGATATAACGCGAGTAAACTCTAACAAACTAAATAAATTAAATAAAGTTGTTCCAAAAGGCTTACCACCGCCTAGAAGAGTACGGCTCTCTATCTCGCTCGCTCTTATTGTTTAACCTACTCGCGGGCATCGCTAGCCAGCAGAGAAAAACGCCTATTGGCCCGTTGGTTGGGTGGGGGATGTTGGACATCACGTCGTCAGGCTACAACACCGATGGGCACGCCACAATTGCGGCGGTAAGTCCCCTCTTTGAGGAGTGGCTTGAGAGGCGCCACGGCGTCCTCACCTTCCGCCTGACGCAGGTCCTCACCGGACATGGCTGTTTCGGGAGGTTCCTGTTTCGGATAAGGCGGGAGGAAACGCCCGGGTGTTGGCATTGTGTGGATCGACCGGAGGACACGGTGGAGCATACGGTGGAGGTCTGCCCGGCTTGGGCGGAGCACCGCCGTGTCCTCGTGGCGGCGATCGGCGGCGGCGATCTCTCGCGTCCGGCCCTGGTACAGGCCATGGTACGGAGCGAGAGGGAATGGGAAGCCGTCACCTCCTTCTGTGAAGCAGTAATGCTCGCGAAGGAGGAGGCGGAGCGCGTGAGGGTGCGGCAATCGTTGCGCCCTCACGCCCCTAGTCGCCGCAGGAGGAGACACCCTGGGCGTCGGGAGTCAATTGCCGACTCCCGGCCACCGTAGGCGCGGGCTTGCGGACGGCGAGCAATGGGCAGCTCGCCGTCCGGTAAGGACCAGGCCCGGGTCGACGGCGCGTCGTGTTCCACGCGCGCCTCAAAGAGATGTCAGCATCATTGAAGGGGTCCAATAGGGCCGATGCCTGCCGGGGTCGCGGATTGTTCGAAAGAGTTACCGTGGCCCTGGCGCACAGGCAACTGAAGGAACACGGGTGGGTTTTAGTCAGTAAGAGTCTGACACGCCCTTCCGCTCCGCCCAGAGCGGGAGAGGTCATTTGATGATTTCCCACCCAAAAAAAAAAAAAAAAAAGGCTACAACACCGAAAGGAATGCGCCGCTAGAAGGTACCTACATTCTAGGAGGTATAAAAAGCACGCCATTGTGGCGAGAAAAAAAAATAAAAAAAATTGGTTCGTTCGGAACGAGATCCTCCATCTCGATCTTAAAATCCCCACTATCCTTCAGTTCATGAAGCGCATTTCCAAGCGTTTATTCGACTCCGCGGCCTCACATCGCAACCCTCTGGTTGTCGAGGCTGCCAGATATACCCCCTCCCGCATTAGTCGTACCCGCCGTCCAAGGCATGCGTCCGACCCCGATGACCCCATAACCCTCCTCCAGGAGAGCAGTAGGTCCACCAGTACAGTACACAAGAACAGACCGCCATCGTTCCGACCTCGCCGCCGAGGTCTTACGCGACGCCCCCGATGTAATTGTCCCCCCCCCCCCCCCGACCCTTGCTCGACGACGCGCCAGCCCGCGCCGTGTAGCTGAGCCTGTAGTTTTAAATTCCCCTGTTAATAATAATATAATCTCGATCCAGCCTGTCCCATCTTGCTGCCCTCCCCTCAGTGACGCCCTAAGCCGAGGTTCGTACCCCACAGGGGGTGCCCTTAGCGTGCGGTCACCTAGTTTTTAGAATTTTCGCCCCTGGCTGGAGGCTTTAAGTTAGTAACTTAAGGCACCCACAGGCTTGCCCGGTTAAGTAGCCAAGACCTTAGTGGTCAAAACTACGAGCTGCCCAATAGGAAAAAAAAAAAAAAAAAGCGAGCAAAAAAAGTTAAGTGCCGATCACCGATGGGAAAAGACGTATCTACATTTTACTATACGAGCATCCTCCGCGACTCTCACGAATTTATAAGTTTGTTCTGTATTTGTAAAAGTGAAGTAAATAAACAAAATTTAATGTACTCGCATTAAAAGCGTTAAATAAGGAAAGGACTAAATAATAGGGACGAGAAACTTATACAGTTAAAGTGAATACTGAGAAGCTTTTACTAAAAGTTAATAGCTTTATGTTTATTTATACGTCTAACTATTTACAGTCTATGAACGAAAGGAAATCATTAACATGAGACTGATTAGAATAAATCGAAGTAGAACATTAAGTTTATAGCCAATGCATGTGAATACAGACGCTATTGATGGTGAGCTTAGGCTGGCGTCTGTAACAGATTATATAACTACAGGGACTTTGAACACCCAACAAGATATGTATGGTATGTATGGTCATCATTTATTAGTGAGTCTCATTGTACAACTGCCAGAAAAAAAAAATTTGTGGACTTAAAAAGAATCTCGAAATCAAAGAGTTGATGCTTTGATTTGTTAACACAGTGAGGACATGGTTGTTAACAAATTTGATCTGTATAAGGTTGTTTTAACATGTTATTTATGGTATACGTTCAGTAGTTAATTACCCTTCTAGATTTCTTAAATAATCTGTCTTGCTTTTATAGCAATTCGGTCTGATCTGTGACAATTGTTTCCAGTTCTTTTCTTATCATGACTTCCATGTCGTCAGGCAGTCTATCAACTGCATTCATACCAAGTTATATCGTCCCTCCGTCTGTCAACTGTTTTGCCAAAGGATCGTTTGTAAACATTACTACTTGATAAAACCTGAAGTTTCTAATAACATTCGTATGTTCGTCATCTCCTCCATACATTGTATCAAGTTGCCTGAGTAGGCCGATAAAATTGAGAGTAACCTCAATTTTAGCAGTAGTCAATTGCAAAAAAAATTGACAATATTATTCCCAATTGCTGTTTATAGGACACAAGCCGTGTTCTCTCGTGTCAATCAAAGCGATAGTCGTTTATTTAGGCTAATAATAGCGACGACGTGTGGCTAGATCTAGCTGCTTATTAGATTCTCAGAATCCTAAGCAATAAGTGCGAAAATATTTATAAGTGCGAAAATATTTGTAAGTGCGAAAATATTTGTAAGTGCGAAAATAAGATTCTTTACTACAATGAATTTGTCTGCATAAACCATAGGTTCTCAACCTTATTTTGCCCACCGCCCACTTTGAGGCTTTCTTTTTTCTAGTCCCTAATTGATGTGTAAACATCTTAGCGCTCGGTCTGCGGTAGGGGCTAGCTGGGACTTCGAGCGTCAGACGCGTAAGCGTAAGACTTCGAGCGTCAGATGACGTCAGCGTAAGACCCGTGTCTATGTGAGCGCGTGAATGTGTGTGTGAGAGCGCCGCACGGTGGGGGCTATGCACACCTCAATTTTCCCAAACCAAACTGATGCGAGCTCACATGTTTACACATCAATTTTCGTTAGTGCCAAACCAACTCACACCGTTTTTTTTTTTTACTTACCATCTGTCGCGAATCTGAAACAGCTATTGTCATGTGCTATTGCAACGAGTAATATTATATAGTCGTATGATCTATTCTATAATCGCTATTTCTCTGAGTTTTCTGCTGTCCCTCTGAAAGTCTCAAACGCCCACGAGGGGGCGTTTGAGACACATTGAGAACCTGTGGCATAAACGAATATCAATAAATTCCTGAATTCGCTGGTAGACTAGACAGTGCTAATTTTAGTTGATTAAAGCGGAATTTATTATGATTAGACATCTTAAGACGATAATTATAGTGACCGAAATATTCATCACAATGACCTTAAGTCTCTTATAACCGCTTTTGAGGCCTATTCTTCAATTAATGCCTGGCTTGTTCTATTTATTCGCAATACAAGAAGTACCAGTCATGCCAACGCTAGCGAAAAAAAAAATTAAAACAGCGCCATCTATTGGCTAATACAAAGTAAACAGGAAATTAAATTCCAATAGCCGTACATAGTGCCTTGAACGAAACCATAGCGCTATTTATTTCAACGCCAACACCTCCTATCGAGCTTCGAAGAAATCCAAAATATAAATATTTCGTTGTAGGTACTTGTTTATCTTCATAAGAGTGGCATTACAAATCGTTACTATTTATTAAGATTTGATTAACTGCGGGGTGGTATCATTTTAATCATGATTTTTATTGTATAATAAGTAGGTATTAATTGTACAGCCGCGCCGTACGTGGAGCAGTCTCGTTTTTGCTTGTTTTTATCTATTTATACATATTTATTTGCTTAGACAATATGATGTATGTACAATCATATTTGTAATGTGCTCATCAAGACTTTTCTTTTGATACCAAACACGTCATGATTATCTCAATTAATTTTTTTTCGTAGTCACAAATTTCCGTGGAAGTCCACCATATTAAATTTAGGGAAAAATTATATAAGTAGCCTATATCACCCGGACTAATATTACGAATCTATTGATACCTGATTTATCAAAATCGGTTCAGTAGTTTAGGCACTACGGTGGAACACGTAAATACAGACATACTTATATACGTATACATACATATAGACTGCTAAAATCATAACCCTTCCTTTTGGCTATGCTGTAGTCGGGTAAAAATAGTACACAATTACTATTAAAAGTCGCTTTTGCAACTAGTCCATTACCCAGATTTAGTAAGCATTTTGCTAATATATTTTTTTGATACAATATTTTTAAATTGAAGTTATAAATTATAATTTCAGTCTCGGCATGTCCCACGACGGTCCACCCCACAACGAGTGTCGAGGACAGAGGTACATCATGGATGCTAAGTACAACCCCAGAAACCCTGCCAAGACCTGGTCACCTTGCAACAGGAGAGATCTCAATCATTATTTGAAGTAAGTACATAGTAATACACTACTCATCAGAAATAAAAGCTATACCAAATCGTGATCTAAACAAAAGTTAGTAACATAATGCCATGTCATCATTTTACGACCAAAAGTATGTGTAGGTAATATTTTGTGATGATATTAATGTACTATAAGTTAACTATTTAATTTTGTACACTGTACAAAAAGTTTTTGTTTGTTTTATTTATAAACAACAAGCTGACCCGACAGACGTTGTCCTGTCTTAACTATGAATGTCATATGTCGTATAGTTTTAGTTTTGACTATTGACTAAAACTAAAACTATCGACTCATTGACACAGAACTGACAGATAAGTAAAATTAATATTGGCGTTAAGTTTTCTTAAATTTTGTAACGTTCCGATCAACTTCCTTATTTTTTTTATTTCTTAAGATTCTTCTCCAGACAAAAACAACAAAACAAAAAAAAAAATGTGAAATTGGTCCAGCCGTTCACGCGTGATGGCATGACCAAGGGAAATAGGGATTAATTTTTATATATATAGATGAATTATTAAGTTTTGTGTTTTGTAAATCTTAGATTTATAAGGATATTCTTTTTGATTTCAGAAGCAAGCAGGCGTGGTGCTTAAGACGGGACCCGAGCACAATATAATTATATATATATAGTCTAGTAATAGTTATGTATATATAGTCATAGTTTAATTAGATGCTAATATAATTCATTAATAATAGAAATCTGAAAAGTTGGATATTTTGTTTACTTATAATACAACTGGCGCACGACGCCTGTAAAAGTTATTTGAGCAACGCTTTTATGGTATTGGTGCTATTACAAACTGTTAGGCGCTGTGAGTCACTTAATTTTTATGTAAGCCGATTGAGGCTTCTGTGTTTGTTATAAGTAGTTAGATTAAGCAGAAAAATTTGACTGAAAGGATCTAGCCCAAATAAACCTTATTAAAACTTATCATTTGATTTAGACTTGATTAATATGACCCGATATTGATTAGTACGTAACTAAGGACAGAGCTTCAAACTTAAGTAAGTACAAAAAATCGTCAGAACACAGCACTTTTAAAAACGCTGTAGATTAACCTAAGCCTTTCCCATCTCTCTCTCGCTCAGCCTGTTAGTAAAAGATACATACATAAATAAACTCATGCCTTCTTCCCATGAGGGTAGGCAAAAACTACAAAACGCCACCTGCTATGATCCTCACATACACCTGATCATACACGCACGCCGGTTGCGAGTATCGCGCAGCTGCCAGTATAAGATACTCTTAGGTAAAATAAGTAAGTAATTAATTTATTGCAAATTAAACCGTTGGTCCTGCACCTGATCTCTCTCCGGTCGTGTAGGATTACCGTCCCATCGGACTTTGAGAGTCAGGGAAGAGTGAGTGCACCTGTCTCTGCGCACACACTTGTGCACTATTATATCTCCAGCGTAGATGGCTATAGTCTCCGCTGAGATTGGCCGCCATGACCGAAATTCCATAAAAGGGGTCGAAATTTTCATGATTTTTGCGATAGGACACTCCATTTTCGAGATATAAGCAAAATAAAAGATAAACGTGAATAAATTACTGAATTTCGTAAAAAGTGCAGTTGACTCTTTCTTCTTTGCTGCCGTCGTACTGTCTTCACGAAACGTCATTTTTGTCTATTCTTCCGTCGACAAGACGGTGCTTGTGCTATGCCTGGACGATTGTTAATAAAATGCGCAATAGTTATTTACCGCTACAGCACAATTTTAGTTAACTTGGTACATAGCCGTACGTTTCACGATTTTCACATAAAAGTACCGATCACTCTCTGTGTACATTTTCACTGTTACTCTCCATTAACTGAGATGAGATCACACAATCTTAGTAAAGATAACATTGGCACACATTAAGTAGGTACACTTTCTCTATGATTTAATGCCGCTTGATAGATTAATACATGACTATGTTAGGCTCTGAATCGAGATACTTTTTATGATCTAAGTATTGAGTAGTGGCTTATTAAGTACCAAAGTTATTCTATTAATCTCAAACCAGCTGAATGGTGCTGATCCTTGCGTCATGTTCGTGAACGGGCGTCGTCAGTGGGGACTGGTCATTTCTTAGCTGCCACGGCTTATTTTAATTTAATTTAATATTTGAATTGCTTTTGTCTTTTTAATACGGACGCTCTTAACGTTCTGCATCGTTCTCACATGCATAATTTCAACATGAACGATATAACCAATATTTTGTAACCATATTTTGATTTAAAAGAGTGTCCATGGAGTTTCTTGCCCGTTCTTCTCCATAGGTACCTACTACGCTTTGGAATTGGCAACTAGCTTCATCTTTCTGACTGACCGACCCCTTGACAATTCAAAAGTGCCTGTAATTGGTTTATTTGAAATAAATGCTTTGAGTTTTGATTGTGGTTGATGGTGTGTTACCCAATTAGGGTGCCGGACACCAGGTAAAAAGTTATGTTATAAGTACACATTCCAAGCATCTTAGCCAGTTCTTTGCCGAAACTGCAGCATAGGAACAGCCATTCCTACTTAAAAAACAAAAGCAATCTATAGTATTCAAAGCTTCGATAATGTAGTGAGAGATTTGTAGAAATCTTTAGCCAACGCAGAATAACAAGCAGCTTATAATACTGACATACAAGTTTTATGTTACATTCCTTCTTTGCATGATTCTCTCTCATTTGGCTCCCACAATACATGAAGAATGCGTATATTTGCATCATTATTATACGCCTTTGACGGTTTCACCGACAGACTACCTAGAAAAGCGGGAACCAACCAGCACTGGGTCCGTGAATGATGGATTACGGCACGGCCCACTCTCTCACAGAGAGTAGGCTTGTGTCCCAGTAACGGGCACGTTATAGGATTATGCCTTGAAAAAGAAACTCGAGTGAAGGTTCAGTAAGAAATTATCCGAAAAGCTTTATTGATGGTGGCTGATTTATGCAAACACGAAGAAGATGCGCAAAACACAGTTGGTGCGTGAACATGTGGACTCCGAGCTAAAGGTAGTAAAAACGGTTTACTAGAACCAGTTGCTGTTTTCGACACCTACCTAAAGAACATCCTCTGAATCTCTGGTGGGACACACGTTTCTTTAGTTTTTAGTCGGTTCGAAACCGACATACTCATAGCCCATCACTTTCCTCAGACGAAGGTCCGTGCAAAACGACAAGTTAAAATCAAACAAAAATTTCAAATTTTAATAAGTTCTATTTTTAAATTTAGTAACAGTAATGTCCACCTAACAGTTAATATCCGGTAAGTTATATAAAATTAAAGCAACACGTTGACCTAGTGCAAGCTATGAACTTATTTTTTATCTAAACGCGACCAGTGCAGTGCAATTTTGCCATTGCGCTGTGCTGCAGTTCTCACGCACGCCCCGAAAACTAGAGCGGGGTAGGGTTGCCACCATTAATAATATTTTAGAATTAAGAATAGTTTAATCGTTACATCATAATTGCCCTAATCTACGCTCAATTGGCCTCTCGCTAGTCTCGCAGGATTTTCCAGCCCGGAAAAAAAAAGGAGGTTGTCAGCTGCTTAACCGGGCTTGCCTGTGGTTAACTTAATAAATGAAGGCCTCCAGCCAGGGTTTATAAAACTTATGAACTAGGCGACTACACGCTAAGGGCACCCCTGTGGGGTACGGACCTCAGCTTAGGGCGCCGCTGGGGGAGGGCAGCAAGGGACTGGCTGGATCGGAATTATTATTTAGGGACGAATTTAAACCTACAGGCTCACCGGCGCGCGCAAGGCTCGGGGCGAAGAGATAAAAATATGAATGTATACAACCTATATTTAATTAATTGGTTAGATAATATGCAAACAACCAATTGGAACCGTGCACCTAGCTTCTGACGTTTCATAAGTGCCCATGTAGGTTTCATTTTTATTTTGCAATTTTAGTACATAAATAAGAATAGATACATAATTAGCGGTTAACCTGTAATCTATCTAAAGATAACGGGCTGAGGCTTAGACCATACTTGAAATGAGATGAAAAAAGAATACTTAATTTATTTATTTACAATAGATAAGCGTGATGTAAAACAGAGCTGTTTGTTTTTTTAAGATGCATAGTTAACGCTAGACCATTACCAGTTAACATGATGATGATACCACTTAGCAGACGGACAGGTGAACACAAAATGACATTATAAACCCAGAGAAAGTAGTTTTGATACCATAAACCAAGCATATCAAATAATTCCAAACCGAGACCGGAGAAGACGCTAAATATGTCAAAGAAAAATTACTCCACTTCAACTTTTTAATAAATTAAACATAAATATATACTTACATACAGGTTGTTTTTTTTTTATGGAACTGTAAGGCATTTTATGAAACTAGATTATTGTGAGAAGTAGAGCCCAATGGAACTATATGTTGGCAATTTAAGCTTTTGTAAAAGCAAAACCATTCTTTATTTAGCCAAAAATGCAACAATATTTTTTACAAAAAAAATATTAGCTTGAAATTTGGTAGTGAAAGAAAGTGTCGCTTAAATAGGTACTCGTAATAATACTTTATCAATGAACGAAAAACCCTTTTTTAGTTTTCTCTGAAATCGAGTAAGCCAATTCAATTTTATTTTTACATTTACATTGTGTTTGAAATAATTCTACACAAAAACACTAATAGCTCCTAGCTAGCTGCTTACTTCACCTCTTTTCCGTATTGATCATATAATTTTGTCTCAAAAGAGCAACATGTATAAAACATGCAAGCATATAAAATGACGGCTTATGTTCAAAACAATGGCACTTGACCTGAATAAGGCGGTAGCTTCTCTTTTTACTCTCCGTCAATAAAAATATTTTATTATGAGAGTCATTTGCAAGAGTTTGCACTTTCTCCTGAATATTATGCGGATGTGAGATGCTCGCATTTTTGTTCCTATTGTGACTTGACCGTGGATTTTTTTACGAAGATGGTTTCTTTTGCATCTTCATCTTTAACTACAAATCCCATGATTATTGTTAAAATTCTGTAAAATTATACCTTATCTTAATACGCGAAGAACAACTTTGTTTTTTCCTCTTTAACATATTTTTAGCAAACCCGCAAACTATCGATCTATAGCAAAGTTGGTATTTCATTAACAATCACCTTGGTACCTACTTAAATGGCTATTTTTTTTTAAATCTCGTATCTTAGATCTTAACTTAGCTCATTTCTTCAATGGTTCTCGTATCAAAGGACCACGTTTAAAATATTTCGGTCCTCTTCCTAAAATAAGCTATACAGACCACTCTGTTGTGAGTAGTGGGCGCCCAGTAGTATCGGCCCCGACTTACGAGTTGTAGGTCGTGGGTTCGAATAATTTCATCACCACTGCTCTCAAAACGGTGAAGGAAAACATCGTGAGGAAACCGGCATGTCCTAGAACCAAAAATTCGATGACATGTAACTTCTAACAACCCGCACTGGCTCCGTGTGGTGGATTACAGCCCACTCCCTCTCGAAGAGAGGAGGCCTGTGTCCCAGCAGTGGGAACATTATAGGCTGATGATGCAGACAACTCTGTTAAAAAACACCAAGTACCGACATGTTACCAATTTTATTACAACTGTCAATGGATACAAATTCAGGGCACGTCCGTTTGTACACACCGATCTCGAAAACGCAATATTAGTATTCTTAGTATACACGAAACTGAAAGTTACACTTTTGAGCGAAAGTAAGAGAGCTCGAGTGAAAATGCACGTCGATTTAAAGTTACATTTTATTTATCGATAAAACGTGTTAACTCGATTATTGCACGATTTTGCAAATCTTGCGCATTCGATCGATTCATTAGAGTTTTAAGATAAATAAATAAATGTTTAATAATGCTGTTGGCGGCGCACGATTATTATTCAGTTTTAATTTAGAATATAAGTGAATAATACAAATAAAGTTTAGTAGGTATTCAATGAGAAGGTAACAATACAATTTTGCCAAATTCGGTGAGCCACAAACTAAGCATCGCTTGTATCTCGTGGCCCAGGAGTGCGATTTTTACAAGGTTACGGTTACCAAAGAATGAGTTCAGGTCCAGTGGATAAGTTTGTTAAGTGAAATAAATTCATAGTCAACCATTATAACAATAAACAAGGAAGAAAATTAAGGTACGCAGTCGTAGTACCACACTTCATAAAACATTGATATTATTGTATTTTTTTTTGCAACTTTGTTAGTTTGAAACTAAAAGCAAAGCTACTACTTGCAAATGAAAAAGCGATACTGCATGATTAGTTAAACGCACAGGGCACACACAAAAAGTAAAACTAAACCTGCACACACCAACACCATAATTGCATAACACACTATCAGTCACAATCTGAATCATTTTGAAGCATATTGCTAAACCATCGCTTCTTATGTTCGAAAAAATTGTCTGCTCAACAACGTAAATAACGCAATGAATGTTGCTGAACTGTCAAAATGAAAGCCATTCCTACTGTTAGTGTGTTACGCATCTACCCCGCTGTACACATAAACAATAACTATTACATCAAAGTCGAAAGGTATCATTGAACTCTCACAGATGAGATAATGATCCTAATGACGCGACGACCACTCGTTATCTGATGATTCATGCTATTACGTATGCAAAACATGTTTGAAGCTCGCTGTCAATAACATTACTTAATGTTCATTACCATAGAGGATGGAGCGCAGGAGATAGTGAACCGACTTCATTGAGATTAACTTCATAGACACGTAACATAACATCACGCCTTATTTTCCCGAAGGGTCGGGCAGAGGTGTACCTATAGTGCGGTCAGTAATCTGCATTACCTGACCCCTCTTACAAAGAAGAAGAGGGGAAGAGGGGTGGGATTATGCAGGTCACTGGCTGTACATACCTACACCCACATATAGTCAGGTTTTTTTTTAAGTTCCTTAATTAGAATAGGAGGCGAGCCTATTGCCATTTACCCTGCATGAATCGAGACTCCGGGCTGTTACTAAGAAATTCCTGATGGAAAAACCCAATAACACTTTGCCCGACCTAGGAATCGAACTTAGGACCTCATGCTTAGCAGTAGGCTAGCAACCGCTAGACCAACGTCCAGGTAGTCATTGAACAAGATTTCTGCTAGACAGAGTTCACATCAAATTTTGTATTTTTCCAAAAGAAAAGTTTCCCCAGTTTTTGGTGGCGATTGAAGTCGTTTTCTAAGTTTTCTTCGTCTTCTAAGTACGTATTACATTATTGTGCAGATAGGTAATTGATTATCCCCCACATTTCTTTTGTTAAATCTTTTATTTTCACGACAACGAAGTCCAAAGAAAGAGTCTAAGGGTATCCGATGACCTATTGACCAGAAACTAAATGAACAATGGGACAACAAATTACCCTAAACTGGGCCTAAAAACTGAATCACACTAAATATTATCCAACACCTTTGTTCCCACTGTCCCACTGACATACAGACTGACACAACAGTTACTTTTACTCATTAATTCATTAACATGTGCCTTTGAGTCGGATGGCCAGAGACAAAGGACCAACGGTAGGTGGACACGCTTCGGTGGTAATTTGTTAGAGTCTTCGTAATATTTTAGAATGGGGAAGGAAAGGTCTTCAGACATCAAAAATATAAAATTTTATTATTGTTAGGGTTCCGTACCCAAGGGGTGAAAACGGTCCTGCTGGGTTCGCGGATTGTTCGAAAGAGTTAACGTGGCCCTGGCGTACAGGCAACTGAAGGAACACGGGTGGGTTTTAGCCAGTAAAAGTCTGACAAGCCCTCCCGCTCCGCCCAGAGCGGGAGAAGTTCTTTGATGATTTCGCAACCAAAAAAAAAATGTGGTGACAACGGTACTTTTTATTTAAAGCGAGAGCGTCAAGTTATCCGCGAAATTCATTTTTTTTGCAATTTTCTGGACTGTATCAGGTTATAAATATGTTGATCTAAATATGATTCGCGGATGTATCAAATATTTATTTATAGAAATAAAATCATAAATAAAAATCATGAATACAACTCTCTTAGTTCATAATATTACCCCATTGAATGACTATTTCATGAAATTATGACATTTGAGGCTAATTCTAACTTAAAGAGTTCTATTGCTGATTCTAATGATTGCAACTCTATAAAGCCATATTTGTTACAGTCGCGAAACATATTTTAATCAACATACAACCTGACACTGACCTGCAAATTGCAGAAAACGAAGAAAAAATTAATTTCGCGGGCTACCTTAGCGCATCCCCCTTAACCCTACAACGCGCCGCGCCGTCTCTCTGTCTGTCTTGGCTGTATCGTTGTAATCGTACCTATTATGTAGCTAGTTCAAATTGTAATTTTATACTAAGCTCACTATGAAGGAAAACACAAAAATTGGGGACTTTGAATTTGCGCCTGATTAATGGCAATACGCTCGCACCCTATTAAATAGGACTTTAAAATAACTAGCAAAATGTGGGTGTACTGACAGTACTTTAAGTACACCTCTCGCTAACCCTGCAGGTAAATACAGGCGTGATGTTACGTTATATTGGCAGTATTTCAATACTCCACACCAATTCTGCAATACAAGCAATTTATTCAAGCAAGCATTTCCTAACGGAATCCTGTCAAAACCTTCCGACGGCAGCAGAGCCATAAACCAACCCTTTCTCTTTTAGTTTCCGTGGTACACAATGGTATTGCAGACGTGTGGCTGTGCGGAGAAAGCACGCAACAATAGCGTGTGAGGTGACATATCGAAACCAATCTGTAACATAGGTTCGGAGGTGGGGTGGAGTCAGAGTTTGTTGAAAAATTATTTAAATAGAAATAGGACATACCTACCTATATCTGTAAGGGTCATTAAGTGGGTGACAGTTGGAGTCACTTCCATGTATGCCCACATAATTCGAATCAGAAGTTTTTTATATTATAAATTAGCAAGCAGTATGAAGATCTCCTGAAATCGCGACCCGCAGCGCAAGATCCCATATTTCATTCGATGGTAGGACAATAGTAGGTCTATTGGAACAGTACCATTATCTAATGGGAATCACAAAATGTACGAAATCAGTCTTATCTCGAGCATGCTCAGGCAGATTGCAGCTCTGTGTAAAACCGAGTGATGACGTGAAAAACTAAGTGGACATCTACGGCTTAGAATATGTATATATGTATTGCACGACTCATGATGCGAAGCATCAGAGAGTGCTTTACGATCGAAAATTTTTTTTCGCTTCATTTTGGCGGCTATTTTTATTATTATAGCCTTGTTAGTTCACGGAATCAAGATATTTTGCATACTATTGTCGAGATAATTTAATGGAGATTAATTTCATACTTTTTAAAAATTGATTTACTGCAATAGAATTGGAAAAAAACACCAAAATAGGTCAAAAAAAAATCCTTTCCGTCATGTGTGAAACCCGGAAACACTGTAACTTGTGAAAAAATCCATTATTTGAGTTATTTTTTTTTTTTAATTCTAATCGACAATTGTAGGTCACTGAATGCAAATGGCTAATTAATTCAGTGTCGTTTAATTACAATTAATAAAAAACGAAAACTACAAGACTGTACATCTATTTATATTTTTATTTTTTAAAGAATTGAATGAGATTATGAGGCGTGCACTTTTGGATTTTCCAAATTTATATTTATATCAGCTTCAATTACGAGTAAAACATTCAAGGCAGTAACTCGAATCAATAACCTAGAAGTCTTTCTCTTTATAATACAACAAAAAAACAAACAAAAAATATAACGTTATTTGAATAGCGCAACAACTCTATGCCACTAATGTCCATCTGTTCCGATCTACACAGAGCGGCGCGAACCGAAGCGGAACTGTTGCCTCATAGCGACCATTTTCACTATTCCGCTATTGCTATTATTTATTATAATAAATCAGTAAAAGGATTGTTGTTTGTATTTCATAGGCCTCTTACCTAGGTTAGAGGCCTATAAAATACAGACAACAACAACAATCCTTTATTATTATCCCGTGTTATTTTTATCCTAATATCATTCCCGTGGCTAGTTTTAAACTGATTTCTACGTCACTCAGTTATTTTCATTCAAAATAGTGGCAATGACGTTGTCGGAAAATTAATAAGTTACGAGTAAAAATCAACTTTATGGTACATAACATATGTATTACTTGAACAAAAAGACCGATCTATAAAGTTAAACCGTGCATGATGCGGCCATCTTTCGGATGGATGACCGATCGATTCACGTAGAAAACTCTCTTTATCTGAGAGAGTTCAGATTTAGAAAACAAGCAGGAATATGTCATACAGTATAACTGCTGCTACCACTACGGTAGTCCCAGAGTACTGGTTTTTGACATTTTGTGGAACAGGCAGGCGGTTCACCTAATTGTAAGTGGCTTTCATCGCCTTTAGACGTATCCACGTACTTTATTGTCCTAAAATATAAACTCAGCGTAATCAGGACAAGTGTAAATTGTTAAGATTACATAGGATCATTACGTTTAACATAATCAGCCTATAATGTTCCCACTGCTGTGACACAGGCCTCCTCTCGGTGAGAGGAAGTGGGCCGTAACCACCACGCAGGCCCAGTGCGGGTTGGTAGAAGTCACAGGTCTTCGAATTTTTGGTTCTAGGACATGCCGGTTGTTCACGATGTTTTTCTTGACTTTAGTGGTGATGAAATAAAAGCCGTTGACAGGCTTCGAACCTTCAACTTACAAATAATAAGTCGCGGCCGTTACCACTGAGCCACCGGTGCTCTATATTTATTATGCTCTGTTTTTTATTTTATTTTATTTTTTATGTTTGGTCTTCAATAAATAAACCAGTTTTTGACCTGATAATACCTACATTTTTAGAGACATTCCAGATTTAATTAAACAACTTGTTCTATAAATGTCCAATTGGTCGTCTAGCCTAGGCTTCAAAGTAGGCCTTCTGCTGTTACACCTACGCTGATGACCGCATTTAAAAACAATTCAATAGGAGATGAGTCTTTCCATTTATAGAAAAGTTAAATTGTTTTTTTTTCTGAACACTATGAACCAGAAAAACATCTTAGTTGGACCTGCAACTTAAATCAAGTTACTAGTCAATGTGACCTTGAATGTGGACTGAAACAAAACTCGAGCACCTGAAGTTATTTTTTAACTGAAAATACTACTAACGTAATCTTTGCCTCCAGGCACTGCTGCTATAGGTTTCCAGAATAAATAAAGCTAATATATTAGTTCACGTAGTTTTCGAGTTTTCTTCGTGTGATTTTTTGTTCTTGTGTGTTGAAAACGTCAGATTTCGTTTTAATAAAGATTCCAACTCTCCCGACTTTTCAATTCGGAGTGTAATCATGACAATAAATTGCTACCTAAAAATTCTAACAAGTACCCTGCAGAAACAAAACAAAATAACCAGGAAACACAAGGTCGAAACTCTCACTCCAAATCATAGACACAACAAATCTAATGATTACAATTACAACAGGCAGACTATAAATGGTAACACTAAAAACAGCATCGCAGGATACATGTGCCCGATCCCACGACACCAAACAACGCGAGTACATATAGACAGTTTTTATTTAGTGTAACATTAACATTTTAATTGAAATGAAAGTAAAATCCGCGGCTAAAACAAACAGCTGACACAGTTTGGGAAAATAGTTTTTACAATTCCGAATTGCATAGACTAGTGCGGCAATGTTGTCGATAGAATGTTTGTTTGTTCAGTGATATAATGTTGGCTAAATAATTTCATTCTTACTCATTAAATGTACAATATTTACGCACTAAAAATCGATAAAAGAGTGCGATATTAACAAAAAGAGTCCTACTTCCCTTAATGCCCAAATGCCTTTTGAATGATTACACATGTTTTTTTTTTTTTTTTAGTAAACTGTTCCTATGGCGTGTTCTAATTTTAGTAACAAAAATTTTTTTTTTTTTTTTAATAAATATTCAACTCTATCGATAGAATCCCAACACTATCTAACACTTTGTTCTGTATCTGTTGCACTAATCCGCGCAGTCGCATGCCGCGAAACCACGCGAACTGCCGCTCGCAACCACGCGGTAACTACCGTAAATAAATACGATACAACTTTTATAATTTAAATAAAAACTTCTTAACAAATAGGCTGTAAGGATGTAATTTCCTTTGCCTAAAATTCCTAATTTATGGTAGCTGTCACTGACGCGCGGGAAATATAAGAAAATGGCGAACTTTTTGAAAACATTTTTTATTGTTTGTATTTTAAAGTTTTATAAAATGTGAAGTTATTTTAGTTGATAATTAGTGCATTTATGTAAATATGGTGATGTACTGGAGGAAAGTGATACTGGCTGCTGCCTTAACGTCTGTTTTGGATGTCAGCAGCGAACAATTTGGGAATGATGTAAGTTTTTTAATTATTTTATTCTTAACAAAAAACCTAATAAATGTTTAGTTGGGTTAACTTTGTTTTAAATATTAAATAAGCAGTCGCTGAGCTGATTATGTAGAGGTTATAGTTAGGTAATATTATTTTATATGTAAATTGATATTTTATCAAAATAAACAAACTTGTAATTGCTGCAATTTGTAACTTAAGTATACACATTGACGTAAACATTCCAGTCCACATTTAGCATCATTGACTTGATTTTCTTTTATTCTAACAATTTGTTTGTTTACTTTTTGCAAAAACCTGTTTGACTTTATGTATTTATTAATAATATTTAATATAATTATAATATCGGCCTTTCAAGCATCTTCACATACAGGGTGGCAGGGACATTGACGTACATCCTGTTACCATGGATTCAGTATTATGGTTCTGGACCCCACAGTGAAGAAAATTTTCATCGGTTATTAAAAAAAATATAGCTGTTCCATATATTTTGATCGCGTAGGTATTGAACTTTTGCAGGAAGCAATAGATTTTTTTCTAAATAACAGACGAAAAATTTAATTTTTTGGGGGTCCAGGATCATGTGTTGAATCCATGGTAACAGGTTGTGCGTCGGTGTATCCCTGCCAGCCAGTATAAATAGGTAACAAGTATTGACCACCACGAAATCGCCAAATAGCAGTGACCAAACGGACAAATAAGATCAGAATTTACCACGATGTTTTTCTTTACCGTAGGTCAGTAACATATTTTACATAAACTAAAATAAGCATCATGACCCTCCTGTCCTTATGCTGATTTATTTTACACTGGTGCAAGTATGTTTGTTTTGTTTATTATATTGGTATCAACGTCATGGCAATATTCCTTTTCTCAAACATGCTTGGAACTTGAACTGTAAAAATTCTGTACTGGTCATATACATGCGAGCAGCGGCCGGCAATGTTAGTATTAAAATCCATATCTGTGGCGTATAGCGGCCGAATAAATTACTATGAAAACTCTTATCTGTCGATTAATTTAAAAATGGAACGAACTTTTTAGTTCGACCCATGATGGCAACCAAGGAGGTAACATAACAAAGATTTTATTTAAATCTCGTAATGGCTTAGCAGATAGAACTGTTTAAAGTGAAAAAGAAACAAATAATCATATTGGCGCGAGAAAAGTTATCGTTGTTTGTCATTGATTCTGAAATTTATGATTAATTTACTTAGTTTGAAATTCCGGGCATTATTTGATAAAAGTACTATACTCGTACAAGTCTTGGCCGCAACCAGGCATTGATTGATCAATGCCTCTGTTGTCGTGTACTGCAGTAATGTACTATTCCTGTCATCTCATCTCTTGCATCCATATTTATTTCTTTGGCCTGCATTTTTTTATAGTCATACACATTCGTACCTAACTACCACATTTTTGTCACAGGCGACGACGATTAGACAATTTTATAAAACGAACAACTGTATAGCATATTATACCATTATGTATAATTCCAGCTACCGGAATAGCCCATAAACTCGCGTAATTACAATTTGGTTTTATCTTATGTAATCTAGTTTTTGTTGGTTTTTGGGTACTGGATGTTACTTGTTTTTCGTCTGTCTGTTTATCAGTCTGTTGCCTTGCCATTATCCTTGTATTGAAATATAAATCTTTACCTAATATTAGCTAATGTCTCGTGAGCTGAAACATAATGCGGATTTTTCTAGGCATCTTAGGCTTTATCGTTGGGTGCGTGTTTCCAATTGTCCAATTATGAAGACAGATTAATGGTCATCTTATTTCATCTCTTCGCCGCCTATTTTTTTTTCGAATTATGTGTCGTCACTATTCCAGTAATATTAAAGTCTCTTCGGATGTTGTTTAGACATATTATCTTCAGTAGGAAAACTAAGAAAATCATTTGTTATGAACATCGAATATAAAAATTTGTTAAAACGTAACGTAGCCATTTTTTTCGCAATACACTTCTTAAAAATTCAGGTAGCACCGCGAAAAACACAGAAGAAATCCTGTTTTATAAGACCAAAGGCCTGACTCCAAAATTAGTATTCTATTACCATCTCCGAGTACAATCGTAAAATCTATCAGATAAAGTACGCAGTACATTTAAATTCAGCAATCGTAAAACGCGGTTGTAAAATTGTAGAGCATTTTATTTCAAGTCTACATACATCCGTGCAAAAGTTGCTAAAAAGGAAGCTTCAGAAAACTTTTATGCTATCGTCATGACTTTAATCATCACCCTTTTAAATGTCTCGTGTTCACCGGTTACCTGATACAAGAGCAAGCATTAGACCTTTCAAATGACACTATATGAAAAAAAGAAAAAAAAAAGAGAAAATAAAGAAAGAGTATTCTATTCTATTCTATATACAAAAGATCCTATGGGATCAAGAACGATAACGGGAAAAGACTGGATACGAGTACCTTATAAAGAGTTTTGAACGTATCTTGTTATTTTAGTTAATAATTATGCCTTTAACTGTCCCAGTCCCCGACAAATGCCATCTTCTAATGTAGCAAACAGTAATGAAAATATCGTGATGGCCCAGTGGTTAAGGCCTCGCGTCTCATGCAATGAGGTTCTGGGATCATTCATTATCAAATATCTTTATTTAACAACGGAACAATGAACAAAATGCACTTGTCTTAAGTTACATTAACTCCTTATAATTCAGTCACTTTATGAGGTTAGTGATTCACCTTTCAAAGCTTATAATAGATATGTAGTATCAACTGCTAGCAACATAAACTTAACACACAATAATCATGGGTACATGATGACAATTATGCAAATTATTGAGTTATAATTTACTGATTGCAACGTATAACATTACAAAAAAGGTTCTGGGATCAAATCCGAGCAAGTACCAATGTGACTTTATTAATTTCATAATATTTACTTTCTCAGTTTATCTTGGGTACTACTGACATTTGTGAAGGCAAACATCGTGAGGAAACCTGGACTTATAGTCAATATAAGTCTGAAATCGCCAACCCGTCTTGAGCAAGCGAAGCAAACGAAATTTTCAACACGAGTACGCTTGGTGTTCAATGCTCATGTTTTCTCTGTATGAGAAGAGGCCTTTGCCCTGCACTGGAACAGAATTAATAATACGCTGGTATTATTAATTTAGAAAACAAACGACCGTTGACCGTACGCATGTTGGGAATTTCAGATCAGAAAACCTGAGTTTTCTCGCGAAGTTTTGCTTTTAAATGAGATGCTTATGTGGATAGTAATCACGTTAACTTTACATGTTAGGTTTGTAACACGCAAGCAGCTGCTTAAATAATCTGGTTCACTAAGCAAAAACAAACATGACATGACAGCGCTTACAAAAAAGGATCAGTATTGCTTCTAAAGTTGTTGTAACATATGAGTAAACATTGTTGTAATATCCTAAGCACGTCTTAACTTAATCCGTGGAGGCACGCATATTATTGTCAGAATAACACTGTCTAATCCCGGACTTTCTCGTAATATGGCAGACTTTCATTATTAAGCCCAGTCACGTCCTATGAGAATTACATAATATCGTTTATAGAGGTTCCTTTACCTTACCTATTGTAAGTACTTCGTGATAGAGCTTTATTGGCAAAGTTTTAAGCTTTATTGAAAGTGGAGAATTGACTGAAAACAAAAAAAACTAGATACCTAATGCCATTTCTGAAATGTTCAGCTGCACTGTGGGCCGCGACGATATATCCAGACGAATAATAAAAAAAAAAAAACATCACATACGGCGGTGTTTTCATCGGTAACTGTAGAACTATGATGTATTGCCTAAAATAATTCATGAGATTGATTTCACTAACAGGAACACACCTCATGATTTATCTCCAAAACAAGAAATTTGCGTGTATTTCCATTTCGATCGAAGTTTAGCACTGGCGACATAACTCACAGGGCTGCCACAAGCAAAAAGTTTCCAAATTACCCTAGCAACAAATCAAACCAATTTACCAACTTCGTTCATGTCAAGAACCTCATGTGGGTAGCGCTTAGATACTCGTAAAACATCCTGACGTAATCCTGTTACTGTAGGCCACGCATACAGGATTATCCTTAATAGCACGTAGGCAGGAATTAAGGCTGAAATCACGACCGGTAGCTGTAAACTAGCCTTTTCGCAAATCTAGCCCAATCCGGGGTCACGGTCATTGATACAATGACAGGAATTTGTTGAGAATTTCGTCGGTGGCAACCTTGACATGAGTTCAGTGAGTGACACTCTGGTACGCAGTTTAAATGGCCGTCGAGTTTTAGTACTGGTTAGCTTTACTTGGTCAAATGATGAGGTGTTAAAGACTGGTTTGACTTATTGGGATGGAGTGGGTTTTCTCTAGGGTACTATTTTGCAAGTGTTTTTCTTTTTAACCGACTTCAAAAAGGAGGAGGTTATCAATTCAGATGTTTTTTTTTTTTATGTATGTTCGGGCATAACTCCGTCATATATAGAAGGATTTGCAAAATTCTTTTTTTATTCAAAAGGGTATACTCTCGACGTGGTCCCATTGTCACCAAGTCAGAATCTGATGAGGGGATCTCATGAAAATCGAGGCAAAACCTCAAATTTTAAAAGTACACCTATAGCGATTTGGGTATTTTTTTATAGTAACTCAGGGATTTTGTTCTCGGAAATCACCATTCGGTGAAGTGGAACTGATGATGAAGACCAGAAGTGGCAACCGGAACTACTCAATAATAAGGATTTCACGGGTTGCCATTCGATTACTTTAATGTTTGCTAAGCAATTTATGCTCGTCACAATGTATATGTTGAAATGGAGCTGATGGTGGCTTCACCATCAGCTCCAGTTCTTTTGGTTCATACTAGGAGAACTCCTGAACAATTAACGTCCCTGCATCGGGAAAAGGAATATTTTGTAAAATGTGATGAGCAATTGACAATAGGCTATTGTAACTTAGATAAATTAATAACTGACTCACTAAAAAGTGAAAAATAAAATTTGTAAAAAAGATTTTATTAATTACCGTCTCACGGTCTCGTATAGCTATCTATATAAATCCTGTAAAGTATAATGATAGATCGGTCCCAAGTTATTTCTAAGGTATTTTTGAATCATTGGAATCCATCTCCCTAGAGAAAAACCCTAGCCAAATCTGGGACAGCATTTTTTTTTACAAAATTAATGAAATCAATTAGTGCCAGTTAACTTTCTTTACCATGAGAAGCTAGTCTTCCGTATAGAAATGTCAAAGCAATACAAATTTTTGCATGCGCAATTATCAATTCCATTGTTTTGCCAGCAATGTTATGGACACCGTCTTGACCCCAGATATCCGATTCAGTCGGAAGTGTTGAGGAGCCGCAAACACTTCATATTTGGCTCAATTACGTAACTTGGGTTTTAATCATAGGACAGGTAAATCTATTGGTTGGATTGAGTTTGAGATGAGGCTACTTGAATATTGTGGTCCAAATTAAATCTTACTTCTTTTGCTTCCTCTATTCCTATGGTTCCTGTGGTCAGATCAATAATACCTGTATGTTGTTTGTCTTCCATTTTCACCTCTCAGCCGACACCATTGTCAGTACTCTTCATGCTTTCCTCTCACATGAAAAGTATATGCAATTTATTTCCATTGATTTAAAAACCAAATAATCACAGGATTTACAGTTGTGTACAAGTAATTGGTATTTTTATTATAGTAGATTAGTGTTATTATGTTCCAGCAATTTTTCACAAGCGATTGCATTAGTTATGTGAAACTATTCATTCATTATTTTACGCTATTTCTAGGCTAAATAATAATCTACGTAAAAATCTGTGCGGTGCCGTAAAAATGGTCTTAACTTGAATTAAGTTGTGGTTAAACATTGTCTTTCTCGTGTTAGTCTATATTTTTAGAATGGACTTTTATACTATATATCACATCTCGTGTTCATTTCACTCAATCGAAATCGTAAGCACTCGCCTTTCGCAAAATAAACGGAAAAAGTCGTCGAACGATTGTAAGCTTAAAAGTTAGAATCAGATAAAGTACAATGGATTACTTAAGAAGTCTAATCTTCTTCTTTTTATATATAAAAATCAATTGCTCTTCGTTAGTCTCGCTATAACACAAAATCGGCTTAGCCGATTTGTTTTTTTTTGTTTTTGTTTGATTCGCTCTAAAAACCGGGTGGTTATAAACTAAGCTACGAGTAGTTACCTAGTAATTGAATACTTACATATAAAGAGAACTAGCATAAGGAAATATTTCCTTACTGTTTTGTTACAAAGGGACACAGCAAAATAGCAGAAACAAAAGAATTCATTCTCGTATTCAAAGTCCTAAGTTGAATAGTTACATACTATTTATAACATAATTCGTAATGGATATCAAACTAATGCGTATAACCCGATAATTGAAGGCTATCTTGTAAATCTGCATGAAAAGTTATATAATTTTAATAATCCATGTCCGATCCATGAGAAATACTATGTGAAGATATTATTTAATATTGAATCCATTTAGTTAAAGCTTCGAACATAAGCAACATAAAACTTAGCAATAGTTTATTTTTATTAGACGTACCTCCTGGTCTGGATTTGCCCGGTTACATGGGACTTAAAAATAACTAGCGAAATGTGGGTGTGGGTACTATAGACACACCTCTGCCTAACCCTTTGGGGAATACACTATGTTACACTTATAATACGCTAGCTTTTGCCCGCGGCTTCGCACGCGTTAATTTAGACTTTGACAATCAATTCGGGTTATAATTCAATCATGATTCGAAAGTCCCGTGGCGCCATCTCTTATCATAAGAACGTTATTGTTGTTTTCCTCGGGTACACTACTTTTTTTCGGGATGAAAGGTACACTATTTCCGTTTCTGTACCCCTGACAACGTATATGCAAAACTTCTGAATGATCGGTTCAGTGGTTTAGGCATGAAAAGATAACAAACAAACAAACCAACTTACTTTCGCATTTATAATATTAGTTAGGATTATGGTACCTACGTCCTACATACTCTGTGTGAACTATCTGTATCCTAGATTCCACTTACAATTTATGTGCTTTGGTTTTTTTTTGACAATAATGTTGCCATCGTGGGTAGAACCTGGATAAGACTAGCACAGGAGCGTGGGTACTGGCACAAGACAAGAGAGACCTATGCCCAGCAGCGTGCGAAGAAGGGTTGAATAAGTTGTTTAAAAAAAAATACATATCATTTTCTAGGTAGGTAGGTAATTACTTCTTTGATCATAATTGATAAAATTTACCTACGAAAACAATCGCCAATCATAGTAACGTTTATTCTTTGACTGCCTACTCTAAATAGTCGTTTTAATTATAATTTATCAGTAATGGTAACTCCTTGGAGTATTATAGCAAAGTTGAAGGTCGCATGGTCTTAGGCCGCTTACATTTACAAATTACTATGCACTGTGTCCATTTCTAGGGTCTCTAGGCTGTATCTATGTAGTAGGACTTTTTGTGTGTTTGCCTCAATATATTTTGTACTCAGTATTAACAGCGTAGGTAATTAATCCATAAGGCCCTTGGCAAAGATAATGTCATCCCATCAAAGGCACTGATTACACTATGCACTTGGAAAGCTCACCAATAATCTTTTGTCCATCTGCCATGCATGGTGAGTGTGGTGCAATTTTCAAGAGCAAACCAACCATAATAAAAAAAAAATCTCCTCTTAGTTGTCAAAATTGTCTCAATGATATCTCATCCGGTAAATAAAGTAACTATCTATTACTGAAGTCAAAGTTAGCACTTATGAATTTCAAAATTTACAAGAAAATAGTTTGATTTATTTATTTAAACTTCTCACACACAATAGCATACAAAGTCGGACTTAATGCCTTAGGCATTCTCTACCAGTCAACCAAGGGTGGTGAAGAGATAAGATGGCAGGTGCTCTGTTTAACAGGCGTTACTAATAATAATAAAAAATATTAAAAAGATAACTTAGGTATGTATAAATAAAATAGGTAAACAAGTACCTAAACTAATCCGCCCACGCGCGCGCGATTCTTATTCGCCCTTCCAAAAGGTAGTTTCGGATGGAGAAGAATGGGAAGGAACCCCACAGTTACTCTTTTTAAACGTTTTACAATATTTTAAATATAAAACATGAACTTTAGCAAAACCATTTTTTTTAGTGTAATAGTCATAATAAGACGTGATCACGAATTTACATTTACAGGTAGTCGTAACCTTACCAATAAAAGAAACATTTCAATCCATTAAAATAACAATATGGGCAAAGTTTGCTTCACAAAATAACAGTGTTTTTCTGTTGCTAAACTTCAAAATAGGCTTCTGCTGACGACGCTTGGACAAGCCAACAGAATTCTAAAGATAGAATTGTTATTCCCAGCTACCATTCTCAATGCTTTATCAGCTGAAATTGTAATTTAGTAGTCTGCAGATCGGCGACAATCTGAATATTTTAACCAGTAATAATTTTCATTTGATACATTCGTGGCCATGATGTTTTTGTAAGGCCTCAGTGTCAAGTCAAAATAAACGAAAATTAGCCAAAAATCATCACCAATCGACAATCTTTGAATTCGGTTTTAAGAGATTTTGCATCGTACATCCAGTACAACTACCAATATGGTAGCAATTTTAAGCAGCCAAAAGTAAACAAAAATGGGTGTCAACCCTAATGTTAATACAAAAATCGGACTTGCATAACATGTCCACACAAATCACAAGATCAAGGCATTAAAAATAAGAAAGAAACAGTACTTAACATTCAAATACATGCAGTAGAAATACATAATGTAGAAGAATCTAAGCGTGCAAACGATGTCGCGAGTAAAAGTTAGTGGCCAGTGCTGTGAACGTGCGAAGCGTTCACGGTCTCAACCCGGCAGCTTTATGGTTATTTTATTCCAATTATTTTACTAAAGTCACGTCTGGATTGTTTTGATAAATATTTATCGGTGGATAATATTAGAAGCCCATGAATCTTCGAATGAGATTTCTATGTGTCTGCAGTTTTTATTTTAATTTAAGAAGAAGATAGCTTCTGGCTTCTACGTCTTTATACATTTCTTCTAATTTTCGACGTTCAATTGGTGATACTTTGGTTGTTACAAGAGAAACCGTCTTCAAAATATTTTACATAATATGTAACTACATTAAAAATCTCTGAAAATCTCTAAAATTGCAAAACGCCAGTAGATACTTCTAAAACAATGTTTTTTCTGGGGAATGGGCGATTAAAATGCAAAATGATAGCTACCTGTATTACTTTATAATCCCTTATATGACACTTACGCGAAAAAAATGGCTCTTAAAAACATAATGTAAGCTACTTGAATATATAATGTCCATGCACAGTGCACACCCATAATTATAAACAATTTTATGTAAACAAGCCTTAGCAATTCGCGTTTATTTACGAAACTTACGTTTTAGAAAAAGCTATTAAGTCCGTGACAGTTAAATAAATGTGGCGTCAAATTCTTTAAATGAGTTTTAATGCTAATTTGGTTGTTGTTAATGCGTAATTTAGCGCTTTTTAGCAACATAGCAACGCTCTTCTCCTTAATATGTAATTAGAAAGAGCCATATATCAGTCACGGTTTGAACCCTTACGAAAGTCAACTGTTAATTCTGGAAATCGAAATAAACTTTACCTACAATTAGGCTGAATTGTGCAGACAATTACTGAAAATCTCTGTCATGTTTAAGCGCATATTTGAAAACCCTATCGAATTGTCGTTAACTCAAAAACAGCACTGTAACGCAACAATAATTTCACAAAACGTTTTAAATTTGTGTCGTTGCACACAAAAAATGTTGCTGAGGTTCAAATTAATTACCATGTTCATCGTTCTGTCACGAGCATGTCAACAAAATTACTTCAAATGGCTCAAAATTGCGAAGTTATCACGACATGCCCTAGAGGATCACGATAATAATTCTTTGTCAACTTATGAATAAGTGCTCGCGTAGACGAGTTACTTCGGAAACAGAGCGCACCATGGTGAGAATTTAAGTACGGCAAGTCGAGAACCTCTACGTCTGTAGGTTTATAATCAGCGCATTTTAATCAAACTTGAAACGTTTTCTATAGTAAACAGTTACAAAGATTAAATACAAAATCGTGAGTACAACATCATATTTACTTGTTAAAACGTAGGAAGCACATCCATATAGTAAGTATGTATTGGTATCTACAGGTCACGTTCAAATTGATAGATTTAAATTGAATGCTTAAGCCCATAAATTCAACCAAAGCGTTAATTAAATTCATCATTTACTACTGCATCGGGCGATTAGTTTCAAGGTATCGAATCAAAGCATAGTGTGTGTGATTTTACTACCGCGTTTACTTAAAAAATACGACAATATGTGGTTGTAATTATGTTGGTACACTATCAACATAATTCGAATTAACCATACATAATTAGTTAGATAATCTGAGAAAAAAATATGAATAAGATACTTATCGTCACGCGAGGCATGAAGGGTCATATGAAGGAAGCAAACAATTTTAAAATTGAATTCAAATAATTTAATGTTAATTTTACAAGCTAAAGTATGAGACATTGCGAAGATTCATGACTGCAGTAACTTCTATAATCTCTCCACATTTTTCAAATGAAAAGGTCAACTTTGCAAACTGGACTTTACGCTTCAACCAGCAAACACCGAAGCATGCATCACAAATGAAAATATCGAAGCATTCCGTGCACCGCCGCACTAACATCTCACACATAAGGCCATTTAATCCTTAGAGAGAAACTCACATGACAACCGGAGCATTGAGTTCGTGAAATTATCACGCAAACAATGGTAGTTGACTGATATTTGCCATGGGTGCTAAATTATGCTCTGGTTAAAATGTAGAGCGTTTTACGGATTGATAATAATATAATGTACGTGTCGTTTTAACGTGAGAATTTTGGAAATACGGGAGTAAATTGTCTTTTTTATGACATTGGTGGCTTAGCAATAACAGCTGCACGGGCCGCGGTCGTTTCGTGGATGGGTGACCATTTTTACATACCAATTGTCCTCCGTGCCTCGAAAAGCAGGTTAAGCAGTTGGTCCCAGTTGTCATTCGTAGATCTTTGACAGTCGAATCGTCAGAAGCCCGAAAGTATGACAACCAGTCTTACAAAGGCGTATCGTATTACCCAGTAACTGGGTTGTGGAGGTCAAATAGGCAGTCGTTTCATGTAAAATACTGTTATTCAGCTACAGCCGACCCCAACGTACTCGTAGCTGAAAAAAGGCTTGGCAGATGGTGTGATAAACCATGTTAGGTTGGTATTCAGAAGGCGGAAAAAGCTGAGAATATGGTGAGAATGACGTGCTTGCAAACACTAGAGTGCAAATTTCTTTGATCAACAATGTTTTACACAGATAGTACATAGCTATGTTCCTGTTTAAAAGTTCTTGTCGTAGATTTAGATTATAAGTACCTATATGCCATTATTTTCTTTTGAAAATAAAAGCAATTATAATGGATTCACGTGTTGTCAAAGAAAAGGCTCTACACGCCTGAAACACTTGAATCTTTAGATTTAAAGGCATCCTGTTTAAAAGTTATACTTTATCAGTGTTTTTATGCAAAATTATTATCATCGTGATCTTCCTGGCCTTGTACCATGGTACTTGGTGTCGGTGCAACAAGTTTTCGTCTTCCATTCTCCCCAGTCAACCGTCACGCTATCATTCGCTCCCTTCTCCTTCATATCATTCGGCACACGATCCATCCATCATTTGTTTTGTCTTCCCTCTCCATCCATCAACATTTACATTCATTTTTTTCACTTTCTTATGAAAACATCTCTTCTTAATTCCCGAGCCAGCTATTTTTAAACAAATTCGTTATAACAATACTTTTGAGTACCAGATTGCAATCTTAATGACTGCACTTTGGAACTTTGGCCGTTCTTTTAGAACTTGAAGTCACGACTCACGGCCATTGATCGAAAGTTAGAGAGTTTAGATACCTAATTAAAAATATTACGAACGAATTGACAATTTTTTAAATTGAATTATAAAACATTAGCTTCTGCCCGCGGCTTCTCCTGCGTGGATGTCAGAAATTATCCCACGGGAACGTGCTATCGGGACAAAAAGTAGTATGTCCTTCCCCAGGATGCCATCTATCTGCTAGTCAAATTTTATCGAAATCCGTTTAGTGGTTTCGGCGTGAAAAGGTAAGATACAGACAGAGTTACTTTCGAATTTTTAATATTAATGAGGATTGAGTAAGGTTAGCACCTTACTTAAATTAGTTTCTATTATATCCCAATCAATGTAGACAGTTGGTCTTACTGTAAACTGTAATGCATATTTTGTCAAGAATCTTTCACTCGGTTTTAGTAACTAAAATTCTTTGTGCAATGGTAATTTGTAATAGTTGGATGTTAGTTCATTTCAGAGATGACAAAATGCTGTTATAGAAGGCAAGTAATTGTCTGGTGCTGTAAGAATAAATTGTTGAGTTAACTTTGTTGACGTCGCTATTTACTATGAGCTAAGCATTCCTATTTCCAGCGTAGAACTTGGGCTTTTCCTAAGTTTGCATCACAATGTCACAAAGCTCGGATTTTATATTTCCCAGCCATGGCCGCTAACTGGGGCATACATAATATAGGAAAAAAATACCAGTTCGCAAACTGTAACCATGAATTTAGCGATTCTAGACCCCTTAGCCTAGAAATATTACGTCGGTTACTAAAAAAAAAATTGTTGTTCCATAAATTTTGACCGCGTAGGTATTGCACTTTCTTATGAAACTGCGGAGTTTTCTTTTTTATAACCGACGAAAAATTTCATAAATGATTTTATTTCTGTAAATAGTTTTGTACAAACACTTTTACACGTCAATCATATTTTAAAACTAGATGAGGTCGGCGTTTCCTGTCTGACTACTCTGAGAAGAAAGGCCGAAACAAACTCAGAGGTCACAGCCTCTTTTAAAGTCCAGACATAATCTTGGTCAGATCATGTGAAGACCATGTAGATTTGTCTGAAATGGTCTTTTGAGGAAAAACCACACAGATTGAGTGGACCTGTCCAGTCAGTGCACGCATTTGTCAGTAATCGTGCAGCTCTATGCTCGGGTGTCTAATATCAATTATGCTGAATTCATGGTGACAGTTTGCGCAAGGGTTTTTTTGATTTTTACTGTGACCTATTTGACTGCTGAATAGATACCTACTATTAGATATTGATTATCATAAATAAACTTGATTGCGATACTTTAAACCCATCGACAAACATTATTTATCACTTATCTAGTACGCGTAACTCAATGATTTCTTTTATTTTCCCAATAACATTGGATAACTTGTTTTTTTTTTTCAAAAAAATATATTTTTGGACTTAATATATTGCGAATTTGACCCATCTGACCATCATAAGGTCATGTTTGTTTACGTACCATAATGTCAGGGTGACACTTTTGTTATCCAGGCTTCAATAGCTAGATGATTTATTGATCTTTTTTCAATAACTACCTACCTACTCTCAATCATTTCTTTGAATATTTAATTTATAATAAATCGTACGAAGAACCATCCTAACACCTTGTATTAACCTTGGCGGTGTCATGTCGATGGAAAAGGCGTACTTAATAGGATTTTAATATATATATATTTTTATACCTAATCGTGATTTAGGGAAGGTCACCTAACACATATATAAAAAAAATTAAGAGTTTGCTAAACATTAAATGTTTTTCTACATAAACCTCATTTCAATAACGATTCACAATATTGAAATTAATTAATACAGGTAATACCTAAAACCTAAGTATTGTTGATATTCTTCAGAAAGGTCAGGTGCATAGTGCTCGCAACCAGCGTGCGTGTATGACCAGATTTATTAACGTAAATGAAGCAAAAGGAGTATGTAAGGATCGTAGCAGGTGACGTTCTGTATTTTCTGCCTACCCCCATGGGAAGAAGGCGTAAGTTTATGTATGTAATAGCTAAAACCGAATAATATGTGTCATAGTAAGTAAAACGAAACTTGTAAGCAGTTACGTACAACCAAGTTACATTTAATATGTAAGTTAGGTACCCAGTTTTTGCTCCTACCAACCTACAGTGAAGGAAATAGTAACAAGGAAATCCATTCCATTCTATTACCCGTTCAACGTAAATTGTGACTGACAGGTTTCTATGAGGCAATAACATGTATTTGGCAGCTTATCTACGTTTGATCGCCTGAGGTACCTAGGTACTTTCGTAAAATGATCAGTCCGGCCGCAACGATTTTGGACGAAGGACGAAGTTCTGTGGAAAACGAATTATGCTAGGAACAGACTTATTACACGTCATGCCACGTGAAGTCAATGTATCGTGCTCATTGGTCACATTTCATATCGGGAAGCTACGTTCCGTCATTTGGCCACTGAAAACGCGTGTGATAGCGTCGGTTGTTACATGTGTGCTGTGGTCTTCAACAAGAGACTCAAGTGCACAGAGCATGTGTATAAAGCGGTAAATTATGAATAGGATTTAAGTGGGAGGATTTAAGATTTAAGTGAGGGATAAACGGTTCCCTTTATTTGAGCTTAACGTAGAGTCTTTAACTGAGCAGCATATTGTGCAAGTTTACCTCTCCGAACAGTGGATGAAACAGCTAGTCTTGCTCAAGTCACACGAGTTGACACAAGATTCTTACGCTTAGACCAAAACGTGTCGCTCCAGATGGCACCAGCGCTAATTGCGCACGCTTCACGCTCAATGTCAACGCACGCCTGCAAACCTGTGACTAATTGTCAAACGGTGCGGGCACAGGGGCCGGCGCGGGCGCCGATTATAGCGCAAACCGGTGATAGTGGGTAGGTTAATTGTGAAGCCAGGTTAATTTGCTAGCATGATGTATGATGGCAAGGTTGATGTTGCTGTATTAAGTCTGAAAGTTTAATATTTTGATGTCACAATGAAAGGTAACATTCCGATAAAAACTTGATGGTCTGCTTGTCAGTTTCACCTTTTTTGTTCACAGTGTTAAAGGTCTGTCTTTTTGTTACCTACTACAGATACACAATGAATTCAGTCTTTAGACTAACACTACATTAAAGACTAGGAACGAGATCCTTAAGGCAATTTCATTCGACAGAGTCAGATTCATTATATGTAACAAAAATGTAAATTCAGTTATCTACAGATTGTCACATTATTTTATTGGCCACGGTAGCACCTTTGGAACAAGAAAACAACTCGAAAACACTACCCGCTTAGTAAAAGCTAACTAAGAACTCCAAGTAATGAAACTGCGATGCTCATAAACGATAGCAATCCACAGATTCGCATCAAAATTCCGTCTTATCGATGAATATGATACGTACATTCTACCAGACCTTTAGAAGGGAAAGTAAAATACGCCCTCGGTTTCGCTCATGTTGATATGAAAATCTAAGCTATTTTTAGGGTAAAATCTATCCTATATCTTTAACTTAGTCGTGTTAACACTCTGTGGCAATTCCGAACCGGCTCTCCCTAGAAAACAAAGTTATTTTTCGAGATATAATGTAACTTATGTATATCCTTCTTTGTTTCATATTAAAGCCCTGTGAAAAGTTAGGTTGAAATCTGTTCAATAATTGAGGCGTCAAGTAGTAACAAAAAATATACTTTCAGATTTGTAAAGAGTAGGTATAAGGACAGAACACAGAAATAGCAAGATGAGAAAATGCACTTACGCCACTTTCGTCGATACGCAACGCTTGGTAACACTGATGAGATGCGGCGATAATGTTCATTTACTTCCCTCTGCATGTCATGCGTTGATTATAGAAAGTCGGTACATTCTCATCTAATACTGATACCACTTCATTTGCAGCTGGTGTTATCGTTATTCATGGGTTAATTTATATGGTAATTAGGTATTGTTAGGTTTATGTAGTGACGCAGTTATCTGCCATGGTATGCGTCTTAAGGCTCCTTCAAACAGGCGCTACATGCGACGCGAATCGCACGCAACACAAAGGCACCGTTCCTCGCACGACAGGCGGTGCCTTTGTGTCGCGTCGTGAGTCGCACCTGTTTGATGGTGCATTTAGTCTTCACCATTTCTTTGTAAGTAGTTCAAAGTATAAACTTATAATAGATTTTGGAAGAGGTGTTTCACAGAGCTTGCATATGGCTAGCAAGAGCCTTTATCGAACCTCTGACCTTTGTGTCTTTTTAATCACAGACCTAAAAATAATTATCAAAATCGGTCCACAATTATTGAAAATATCGATAGACATTCATAAAAAATACATACAGACGAACATAGAACCTTCTCCTTTTTTGAAGTCGGCTAAAAATCGAACCTCCTGCTTCTTCAAAATCTTTTGACGAAATCAAGGAAGACCTGCCCCGGATCTAGTTTTTTTTTGAGGCGGGGGTAAAACTGCTGTCTGCCACCCCCGCCCCGCCAAACCTTTAACTTTTTACACAATTTTTTTATAAATATACAAGGATATGAAGAACATTTATTTTAATTAGGATAGGACAGGATAGAGTTTTAAATAAATCGTGAGATTATAGCATACTAGCTTATGCCCGCGACTTCATCCGCGTGAAATTTCGGCCCCTGATCGCTCGCTCGCGCTTTTACTTCGTTTTCGCTTAGCATTCTTTCTGACTTTTTTTCTTTGGTTCTAAGGGTCGTAGCGCGATTTTAAATAGCCAATATAGCCAATAACTTTCCTCAAGAATTGGGCTATCAAATGCTTAGATCGCTAAGACAATCTAGAATGCACGAGAGAGCGCAGCGAGCGCGAAAATTTTGGCACTCTGCCTCAGATAAGTAAATTTTTTTAAGTACTTAATCGACTTATACAAAAAGGACTTAAGAGTTAAAATTCGCTAGGCCGTCCCCTGAAGTTAGGGCCCGGGGCACGGGCCCCGGTACCCCCCCCCCCCCCCCTAGATCCGGGGCTGAGGAATACAGAGAGTACTTTCCAGCCCAGATAAATACTTATTTGCTTTTTAAAGAGTTATTTATTTATTTATTTATTTTGGATCGCCAACAGAGGCTACACAATAACATGCATGTTAACCAACACAGGGACAAATAACAGTGTGCGCCTCCAATTACAGGAGACCACATCATTCACTTAATAACTAGGTAGGTACAAAAAGTTTGACAGGGTAAAACATTAAAATACAATCATACAAAAAAAAAAAAAAAAACATAGAAACAAATTCAAAAATACAAATTCAAAAGATTAAAAAAAATATAGCATAGATGTCAAAGGAAATCAATAACAAAATATTATGCCTTTGATATTATAACTCGTATCATCGTCGTCTCGTGTCTCGTGCCGGCTTTGGTCACAAATCCTGTAGACCACTAAGGGCCCGTTGTTTGATACATAGTTAAACATGACCAATAGTCAATTTAACAATAAGTCACTTGACAAGAGTCAATAGCTGTCAAAGTTTAACTACTCTGTCTGCGCATAGTTAACTTTTATAGCTAATTGTATTTTTTTTTAACTGCAGTTAGCTTAACCAATTGTCAAACAACATACCTTTGTATTTTTTTTACAAATTGTTAGTTTAACTAACACATTTTAACTATTAGTGTGTTTGACTACTGATCAAACAACGGGTCCTTAGTTCAGAACCAAAGCTGGCGCAAATGATTTAGGAGACCTTTAAAATCGATCCTATTATATAGAACAGGCAGGTATAAAATCATTAGTTCATTACCCTATTCACCTTATGTAACTATCACAACCAAAAATAGATAATTATTGTAATGATTTCATATGGGCAAATGACCTGTAATTATTTGCCTACACAAAGTAGTCATCATTAAACTGATTTTGGACAGATTCCACCGGAACGGATTGACTCAGCGTCAAAAATGGATAGAGGCAGATTTATTTATTAAGGTAGGGTTACTTTTATGGGTTTTGTGAGTGGGATTTGTGCGTTTTTGCGGACTGTTAATGGTAATTAGATTATACCCATAGAGTTCCTTTCTTCTCCATAGGAATTGGAACCTGTGTACTGAAATTTGGACACTATGGAAGCGACTGGATGCATTTTCCTTTAATTCATGTTTGGCTTGGCCACACCTCCTGTTATATCTATCATTGAAACGAAAATGGCATATATACCTGTGTGTTATTTATAGAACATTTAATGGCTACATTAACAGGTTTTACGCATCTTTAAAAATATCGAACATTGCCACAGAAATTAAGGCATGGAAATTGACACCAACACTAGTTAACCCTATAAAAAACCGTGAAGTAACAAGCAACGATTACATAAAAACGACGCGTGTTTGCAATAATGATCTGATTCTATTTAGGAGAAATTTCTTTTTTTTTCGCCAAACGAACGCAGTTGACCGACTCGGAAGCTATTATCAAGTTTTTGTGATGGAGCTACTGAACCAGTAAGTAACTATTACACAACACTATTTTACTGTGTTTATTGCTTATCAGTTATAGTTAAGTAGGTATATATATGGTGTCTTGTTGTTGTGGCTCGCAGTTTTAGGAAACTGGTTTTTAGCAGCAAGTTGTGGTGGGTCCAAAGCTTGCAGAACATTGTTTTCCGTTTTATTTTAATTTTTAGTATTTATGTTGCTACAATGCCAATAAACGGATTTTTCTTTCTTTCTTATCTTTTTGCAGAGAGTCGGGAAAAGTCAGTTGGGGATTTGACCATGACTGTCTAATTACCTACACGATACTTGTACCTACCGCACTGCCTCGTGGTAAAAGCGTAGATTTTCCAACGTCCGAAAATGTAATTACTCCTTCTAGATATTTCACCTGTCCTACCCCGGTCCTACAAACCCTGCAATCAGAATCCTATTTGTTTCTACCAGTAAACAAAGATTTATTTAAAGAAAATATGAGTGAACACTCACGATTTAGGTATATGGTCATAGGACAACATTGAAACCTGACAATATTTTCAAGGTTTTTATATAAATTACTTTATAAATATCATAAATTACTTTACAAGCTAAAAACAAATCAACTTTTCATCAATCCATCCCTTTCTCCTCGATACCGAAGTATAAAACATTGATTTACATAACCACTTATATAAAGGGCGAGCAAGTTCCCAGTTGTTGGACACTAGATATCTTGGTTCAATGTCCTGATGCACTGGTACCCACACAACGCTGTTTCCTTTATTATAATGTAAACATGTTCCTTATTGAATGGGAATGCAGTTTGGAAGAGTCTATAAGGATATTTTGATCGGAGTGTGGGTGAAAAAGAGAGTTTTGTTGATGCGTCATTTTTACTTTAATAACGGTATAGATAAAGAAGGGTTATTAATCTCACAGGTCGTGTGTATGTGAGATAGGTTGCTAACGTATATAGGGTAATTTTAATTAACCCCCGACGCAAAAATAGGCGTATTATAAGTTTTACCGCTATGTGTGTCTGTCTGTGGCATAGCTCTTAAACGGGTGAGCCGATTTGGATGCGGTTTTTTTTATTTGAAAGCAAGTTTTATAAAGGTGGTTCTTAGACATGTTTTATCAAAATCGGTTCAGCCGTTTCAAGGTCATCAGCTCTTTTTTGTGTCTGGATTTTTTTAAGTTTACCTATTATTGATTTGAGAAAAATGTCATGGAGTTTGATGATTTCCCGTAGCCAGTTTGAGTTTTTTATCTCTTGTACGAAGTATTTGCCTGCTTGCGAAATTTAGTTCGACCGATACATTTTTTTTTTGCAGCCCATGTTACGATGCAAAGTCACTGTTTTAAAACTATGTCGCTACTGTGTGCTGTCCAAAATGTACATAAGAAATACAATACTCGTACTCAACCAAAACTGGTTCAAACAGGGGTCAAGTTCACCCATTACTTGTCAAGCTATTGTTTCACGACACTAAAGTTTCGCAAGCTTGCTTGATGCCAGGTCAGTGGATTCTCTGCATAGAACAGTGTGAGGCAAGAACATAGAGATTGTTTAAGGGCAAAATAGTACAATGAGCTTTATGGTGGAGAATTTGATAATTGTTGTATGGGGTAAATGAGAGATACGCAAAAGCTACACAGGAACGTAACCTTGAATCAACGAACAAAAGTTTATTACTATACTTTTCTCTCAATAATATCCAACAAATAAAAAAACTTGAGAGGTGTCAAGGGACACCCGGATGGAACGAAGTTCCTTTCGATTAATTAGTGAAGGAATTGTTGATGTTGCTGTTGTTGTTTGATTGTTGTTTGTTGTTGTTATTGGGGTTGTTGTTGTTGTTGTTGATTGCTGTTGTTGTTGTTGTTGTTGTTGCGAAATAGAAATGAAAATATCTGGCTTGCTTTCTATAAGAGAGAGAGAGACAGACAGAGAAACATGCGACGCCGCACAGCTTACAATAGTTTACTATAGCAAAAAGTGTCGTGACAACTTTTCGTAAGAATTTTTTCCGTCTAGCCCCCTTTCACAACGCGCGATAAGGAACTTCGTTCCAATATCTATGTTAATCATAAGGAAACTACCTGGGTCGAGCAGTGGCGAAGGGTCGATAACAAGCGTAGATGTCTACCTATTCACACATTTTAGGATTGACTAATGTAAAATTTCACACTTCACCAGATGTACGGGTTATAGTATTAATTCCGTACACCGATTCGTCGTGAAGGTTTGTAAATTCAGTTAGTATAGAGAAACACATTCCACTAAGATGCACTAAGTAGTTAAGTTTATTTAAGTTAGAAGTAATTGACAGTACTAGAGTGGTAGGCGATTATTTCTCTCAGTTGTTGATAGCTACACTGTTATAAGTTCACTACATTTTAATTCGTTAATCATGTTATTTTATTATGCTAAATTATGACGCGAATCATCGGCCTAAAGTAGGTTACAAAGTAAGCAGAAAAAATGTACGGCGATGAGACCGTACAATCTCTAGTTCCTAGAAAGATTCACCAAGGTCAATGAAAGTCACCGCTACCCCTTCTGCATATCTTTCAGTTCAGTATCCGTGCTCAGCAGAGCATTGTCTGCATCACAGCGGAATGCTGAGCGTCGCGTTTTCTTGCTCATCCCCGCAGATAGCCGACACACGCCGCGGAACAACGGAATACTTGCGACTACGTGCGCACACGCAACCCACCCATATAGCAAATAGATACAGAATATAAACTTATGTTAATGCTGTAAAAGGCAGTTGCTATACCTAGTAGCAATGCTAAATCCTGCCATTGTGTCACCCTATGTAAAATTTCCACATTTATATGTGTCATTCATATAGTGTGCATAATAAAGAGTATTCTGTTCTATTCATAAAGTTGAAAAGAAGAAGGCACTTGTTTTAGGAATCGGAATAATTTACTTTTTGTCGAATTTAATGTTACTAATATTTCTTTCAGGATCGCCAAGTGAAGTTTTCCGGAATTATTGAAATTAAAGTCTTGCCGCGCTATTTTCTCTTGAATAACGGACCGCTCTAGTTCGATAGGTACTAGTCTAGTAATTCTAAAAACAACACATTGAGTAACACCAAAGAAATGTGTCACTAAAGTTTATCTTCATTTCTTTCGTTCGGATTAGCCTTCTGTTCATAACACTCTGTGATGGCTGTAGCATTTTATTGGGGAAATGGATTTGTGGTAGTTAATTATAAGGATAAATTGCGACATTTTTCCGGTAAACAAGAAAGTGTGAAAGTGGTTAAGACGCAATGGAGTACAATAGATTTGAATAGAAAGATGATTGAATTTGATATAAGAAAGGAGATGGATTATTTATAGTGTTAATAAAATCAGTGTACTGAATATCAAAAGGTCAATATTTCAATTATATCATATAACTTTGTCGTACGAAAGCAACCTTTTTCCGCCCCTTTCAATACTTCCGCAAACGGGGTGTTCAGTTCCAATCTCTATTACAATTTCAATTTGTCTTAAGGTTCCCGGAACGCTTGCATAATGCATAATCAGCCTATAATGTTCCCACTGCAGGGACACAGACCTCCTCTCTTCGAGAGAGAGTGGGCTGTAATATCAATCTACCACGCAGGCCCAGTGCGGGTTGGTAGATATGTCTTTGAATTTTTGGCTCAAGGATATGCCATTTCCTCACGATGTTTTCCTTCACCGTTTTGAGAGCAATGGTGATGAAATTATTTACACAAAGTAAAGCGCCTCCCTGAGTTCCAATCCACGATCTACAACTCGTAAGTTGGGGCCGATACCACTGGGCTACCACTGCTCCAACGGAACGCTTATTAGGCATCAAATTGCCCTCAATCGAACGCTTTTTAGACTGTTAAGGAAGTCGTCACCGAGAAACCTGGCATAAATAAGCTATCGCCAAAACGCAGTGACGAAGCCTAGTGAATTTGGGATCAAATATTTTTTCTCTTGAAGAGAATTCTATGTCCTTCATATAAAGACTGATATTTTTATTATAATTAAGTAATAATTATCAATAAGTAATCAAGAATTGCCAAACTTAAGTGGCAGTGGGCAAGGCGGTGCTTGGGAGAGGCCTATGTCCAGTAGTGGACGTCTTTCGGCTCAAATGATGATGATGATGATGATGAAGTAATCAACAATAATACTGGTCTATTACCAATCTAGAGTCAAATTAGGCTTCTATTCAGCAAACCCATTACAATACAATTAGACAGCTTGAACTTTTCAAATCAAATTCAAAATGGCGGCGATCTACAGACATTGAGACACACAGACACTCCTATTATGTACAACAATGAAAATAAGTAATAGTTCAATAATACTGGCACAAAATATTGGTGTCGTAATTCAGATCAAATCGTGACTCTTGCATATATTATTATTATGGTATGTGATCAAGGATCTATGAAGGTTTGTTGAAGTGTCTTCTTTGTGCTGTACCGATGGTTGACTTTGTTGTTAAAGTATCAGCTCAATACTACCCTGGAAAGCCACAAAACAGACCTTAAAGGGTATGAACCTGTTTAGGTGCTTGCATAAAGTAGCACAGGCAGGTGAAGACAAGTCGTTACCGATCGGTGTGCTCACACATAAAGAAACAGCTAAAACATGTAACCGTTTCCATACAAATATCAACTTGCAGTGATCATGAGGTCTCCTCTCGAAGCACGAAACTCGTAGATTCGGTAAATGTTACGGGCATTTCCTACTCCATATCACCAACGTAAGATCAGTGTGGGCCCCAAACTAAGAATAAATGATAACACTATTTGACAGTTATCCTTACTTTATCGTTATCCGAAAAAGTTAATTAATTGGGGGTCGGGTTCAGCCTGGAGTATCTAATTACTATCGAACGGACCCCTATCTTCGTTGACGGACTAGCGAGTAGGCCCCCTATACCGGGAGTCGGGCTCAAAAACCCGCTTCTTTATACAAGTACCCTCCCTAGGAAGCTTATTATACCGCTTCTCATACGAAGCTTGAATGGCAGGAAAAGCTTTGCGAATTTGGGGGTCGTGTTTTTACTGTTGATTACTTATCGTCATTTTCGATAGGTACGCGTCGTATCTTTTCTCGTGAATATCATTCTTATATGAGTCACGCTCACTATAGGTGTTAATATTTGAATTATGGCTATATTTACCAACAACAGAGAAGATGCGAAATGTTGAATGGCCGAGTAATTCCACTTTGCCCCACCAAGCCCGCCACCCTGGTGTGGCAAAGTGGACTGCCTAAAATTTTGCAGTGGAATATGCCCCACTATTCTGATTTGATGGGGCGGATAACACTAGCATAAACACTTTGTGGATTCTGCCCCACTAGGGTTGGCACCTCAGGATTTGTGTATGAAGGTTAACATGTATCAACCAACCAAACCTCGGGGTGCCCCTGACGTCGTCCGGCGTGGGTTAGGGTTAATAAGCAGGTCGACGGAGCCCCGCTCCGCGGGGCTCCTATTTCTGTCTAAAGGGTTTAAAGGAACCTAACCAACCGAACCTCGGGGTGCCCCTGATGTCGAACGTCTATGGTTAGATTTGGTGAGCATTTATCCATTTTGGTAGGCAATAAGGTGGTTTCCAAAATAATTATACACTCATCAGAATAATTGTACGTGTTGTATTTATATTCTTATTGCCTACCAAAATGGATAAATGCTCACCAAATCTAACCATAGACGTTCGACATCAGGGGCACCCCGAGGTTCGGTTGGTTAGGTTCCTTTAAACCCTTTAGACAGAAATAGGAGCCCCGCGGAGCGGGGCTCCGTCGACCTGCTTATTAACCCTAACCCACGCCGGACGACGTCAGGGGCACCCCGAGGTTTGGTTGGTTGATACATGTTAACCTTCATACACAAATCCTGAGGTGCCAACCCTAGTGGGGCAGAATCCACAAAGTGTTTATGCTAGTGTTATCCGCCCCATCAAATCAGAATAGTGGGGCATATTCCACTGCAAAATTTTAGGCAGTCCACTTTGCCACACCAGGGTGGCGGGCTTGGTGGGGCAAAGTGGAATTACCCGAATGGCCTACGATGTGTAATGTTTTAACTCCTATCAACTCCACCATCTAGGTTCTACATGACATACTTCGCATTCGCATGCACGCTACAGCGAAAGATCATAAGGAAATATTACAACACTTGCCAAACTCACTGTATTGTTTGAACATTTTATTACCTTTTTACATAATCTGAAAGGAAGGAAGAACAATCAATTTATAATTTATCTTCATACACCGTTATTTCACAAACGCCAGTTTACAATAAAAATTGCTTTCATTTAGCAATTGTGCTTGAAATAATTATATATTAGGTATTTTGTGTATGCAATTTATTTGCAAGAAACTGAGGTGCGGAACGATATTCAAGCTAATCGAATATAATAAAACATTAATGAAGGAAGTAAATTTTAGTTTCGTGGACTTTTAGGGACAGGCCTACGTTGTCCTCCCATACCTAATAACACTGTAATTTAAAAACATTGTAAAAGCCAATTATTTTTAAAAGAGTAACCGTGGAGTTTCTTGCCGGCTCTCCTTCATAGGAAACGACCAATTGGAACCGTGCACCTAGCTTCTGACGTTTCATAAGTGCTTATGTAGGTTTATGTGAAATATAATATTTTGATTTTATCAAGTTGCTAGAATAATTCTCGGTTTCTGAAAGCCCATTCAGCCAAATCTGTTTTCAAATAATATTATTGGCTGTTAGATAATATATCCGGAGAAAAATCATAACAGCTAACATTAGATTAGCTAAAGGGCTTTATAGGCATTTCAGAAAGTAAAGGCAGCCTGTGTTTGCGATGATGGTTTTCTCATCGGGAACCCTACGTGTCCCCTAAATGTCGGGCAATCATCTAACCAGTTTTCCAGATAATCAATTGGTACCCGTTTTCTCTTACACACCTAAATTTAATGCCTAAAATTATTCCATGTTGAATTTCACCTCTCGGCGCTGAGCCAGCTGTTGAAAATGTAACAGTGCGCTTTTGTTTAGGGATTACATTTAGGTGTTGCCCGGTGTTAGTGAAAACGAGCATTAGTCTTAGGTTAGATGTAACTTAATAAGTCGGTTTAAGTTAAGGATATACATAGTTGCTTGTAGTTGGATAGACGCTACCGGGCACGGCTGCGTCGGTGGCAACAAAATTGGGCAAGAGGCCACGGCAAATTGCCACCATTGCGAAGGCAGCTTGGATTATGCACAGCACACGCTCGAGGAGTACCCTGAGTGTGCTTCTGAATGATGAGTTCTAGCCGCCAGGATCGGGCGAGAACTGTCTCTGCCAGCAGTAGTTGCGTTTATGCTGAGGGAATCAGAAAACTGGAGGGAAATGGCTTCCGTCTGTGAGACCATGATGGTCCAAAAGGAAGCTGCCGGGCGAGATCGTGAAAGGGCTGATCCTGCTCTGAGAAGAAGGCGTCGGGGACGCAACCACCTCGACGCTTAACACGCTGAAGTTCCACCAGCACCACTTAAGGCAGGCGGGAATTTGGAGTCGCGGGCGCTTAGAGTGGCGGAGCGCTCCGCTCCACTCCACGTAGGTCACGTGCTGCCTTGCACTCTTGCACCATTCAGGTTTTGAGGAGACCCCTCTACAATCTCCCCAGGGATGTGCCCTAACAGGCGTTGCACAGAGGGGGTTTTAAATCGATCTTTTGAGAGGTAACGGTGTCCCCTTACAAGTGCAGATGGTGACTACCGGGGTAGTTTTAGTGAGGTAAAAATCCTACACTAGTCTTATCTCCAAAAGCCCGGGCGCCTTTTGAAGGTTTTGTCCCGAAAACAAAAATAAAAGTATGGCAAACAGCGTTTGGGAAAAGTTATTTATTCAAACGTGCATAAAAGTTTCAAGTAAAAAAGTAAGGTAACCTTTTGTTTAGTAGAGCTTGTCCGTGCATATGTAACCGTTTATTTTGTGGTCTTAATTTCACACTCAATTAATTATTAATTAAAGTTGTGACTGGGCTGGTTTACCGATTTTCAGGAATTTTAAAATTTTGCAAGAAAGAAAGTTGCGTTGTGAGCTGGGGTTGAGTAAAGGTCTCCCGGTCCATTAAAACAGTTTTACTACATTTACAAATTAAGATTGTTTCAAAAGTACCTATCTAGAATTCATCTTTGCATTCCAAATCATCGGAACATAATAATAATGTTATAGGTTCGGGCTGGGCAGCCCGAACCTATAACATTATTATTATGTTTTTTTGTACAAAAAGTTTATCATGCTGAATGATTCTGGACGATTTATGAAATAAACTACGAAAAGTGAGTTACCACAATCCAGATTAATCAAAACGACAATCTTAACACATCTTTACAACATTTATTTGAACACGGCAAAGTATTCAGAATAAAGCAATTATTTAGTAGATACTGGGCAATATAAAGTTATTTTAATTGCAACAGTACCATCGCGATTCAAGTTGAATGGAAATCATGTCTGTTTAGTAACTCTTTTATGTATTGTAACTGAAGTTTCTACATACGGCGAGGCAGACCGAGGGACGAGATAGGTAGTTCGAGCTTCGCTTGGCTTAATTTCCAATTTAGAGCCATTTCCACCGGCCGTCTGTTGAATAATTATTTTCAGCAACTTATTATAGATACGTTGGATTAACTATCGTAGTGGATTATCGGCAAAAATAGTAGCGATCAGTATTTTTAACAGACTTCCAAAGAGGAGGAGGTTATAGGCCTATAAAATCAAAGTCAGCTAAATCCAAGTCTGTGAAATGTTCAGGAAGCTACAAAAACTAATAATTTTGTCAAGGTAGCAACTCTATATTTTATTTTTGAACTGACTTTGCTAGGGACTTAGCTGCATTTGTTAGTAAAAATTTATACACCAAAGCGTGTCCAACTACCTCAACTAGATGGCGCCGTAGTTAACTCATTTTACGACTTTATGGCGTTTAGCTGCCTTTAATTATATAGGCCTCAATTATGTTCGACTGTATATATGTATGTATGTTTTTTTTTTATGTATGTTCACCGATTTCTCCGTCAATTGTGGACCGATTTTGAAAATTCTTTTTTTGTTTGAAAGGATATGCTCTCGAGGTGCTCCCATTATCACCAAGTCAGAATCTGATGAAGGGATCCCATGGAAATCGAGGGAAATCCTCAAATTTTATAGGCACACGTATAGTGATTTGAGTATTTTTTATAGTAACTCGTGCATTTGCTCTTGCAAAGCACCATTCGGTGAAGTGGAACTGATGATGAAGACCAGAGGTGGCCACCGGAACTTCTCAATAATAAGTATTTCACGGGTTGCGATTCGATTTTAATATGGTTGCTAAGCAATTTATTCTCGTCACAATGCATATGGTGAAATGGAGCTGATGGTGGCTTCACCATCGGCTCAAGTGGTGTTGGTTCTTAACAGGAGAACTCCTCAACAATTAACGTCCCTGCGTCGTGAAAAGGAATATTTTCTAAAAGGTGATGAGCAGTTGACATTAGGCTATTGTAACTTAGATTTATTAATAATTGACTCACTAAAAAGTGAAATATAAAAACATTTTTACCAAAAAAAACAACCGACTTCAAAAATAAACACTACAAAGTGGAAAATAACTTTAATTTCGGAAGTCGGTGGCATAAAACAAAAAAAAGATCCAAAGACACCGACTTCCGAAATTAAAGTTATTTTTCACTTTGTAGTGTATTTTTTTTGAAGTCGGATGTTTTTTTTGGTAAAAAAGTTTTTCATAGCTTAGTTTAGGATAGGTACTTCAACAATACGAAATGAAAAGCTTAACACCTTATTTTATTTAGTAATAATAATTATTTATTTATTTCAATGTCATTCCCAGAATTATAACAATACATGAACAGATTAATTATTTAAAGATACATGCACAATTGTTCTATTGCTTGATGTCACTGTGAGGTCTTGAGTTTGGAAAAATTATCGTTTTAAATAGTCGTTCAAGTTATAACTTAATGTTACTATGGTAACATTTACTAACTAAAAGGTTCTTTAGATTTTTCTTAAATATAATGGTATTCATTGCCCTTATTTCTTTAGGTAATTTATTGAAAATTATTAGGAGCAAGGCAAGTGCAATTAACTGGAAAAACTATTTCAGTGTTTAAAAAACTGATTATTGAATGTACCTAGTTAGCAAAACAATGCTAGAACCTTGTTATAATCTGAGGCTGAAACCAAGCATGTTTTTATGCTAGTAAGCAAGGCTGACTGGCCAGGGTTCATTATCGCCACCCACGAAGGTTATTTTAATAAAACCAAAGGGTATGGGATTATGGACTCTCATTACAAAATAGTTGCATCTACTCGAAAACTGAATCCTTACGTAAGGCGTCGTTAACACAAACAATGGTTTGAAATTCGCAATAAAAAGATTATTCGATTATTTAACAAAGAAAGGGATCTGTATTGTCTGTTGAGGTAATTTTCTACTCATCGTTAACGCTTGCTTAACTTTCTTGGTTTACCGCATTTATATAGGATAATGAACCGGTATTAAACCATTAGTTTTCTTAATTAAGGTGCCCCACTGATTCCATCTTGATCTCGGTCTTGCCATCCGTAAGTTTTACTTATTGAAATAATTATGAGCAAATCGTTCTATAACTTTCGCCTATAATTCCTGAAAGGTTAGGCAGAGGCTTACCAGTACACCCACATTTTGCCAGTTAAGTTTAAGTCCCATGTAATAAGGGGCGAACCCATTACCATCAACCGGGCACAAATCCAGACTCCGGGCTGCTACTGAGAAATTCCTGATGGCAACACCCAATAACACTTTACCCGTCCCGGAAATTGAACCCAAGACCGCAAGCTCAGGAGTAGTGCTTGCGACCAATGAAGCAGTTTATAACGACAACTGCTTTTAATCTAATTTCTAGTTTTATGATTGTTTCATATTATTTTACTTTCAACTAACACACGAGATTTCCCAATTTCCTAGTGTGCTAAGATACATTAATTAAATCATCCTTTAGACCACCATTACGGGCCCTATCAGAATACATGAGCTGCGACACTTATTTTTTTTTAATGTCGCAGCATTATGCTGAGATACCCATTCGGCCTCGTACAGGACTTTCTGTTGTTATTTTCACTATACTTTTCTTTATTTTTTTTTGTTTTTATGTGTTTAGTTTAGTTTCTAAAAATCCTGTGAGAGTCCCATACTTTTTCTTTCTTTTCTTTTTGCAGTCTTATAATATTATTCGTGTATTTTTATTTTCACTTTCATTCTTCGCTCCTCTAACAGTACAACCACGTCTCAACATGGTATCACGTTTTTAATTATCGTGCAGTTAATTACACATTACAATTGATATGTTCAAAATGCGGCTAATAAGACCTCGGCTGTAAGGTCAAAGGTACTGAGAATATGGTCGTTATGTTACACTTTATTGTTGTGATGCGTTCGTTGTATATTCTGAATGATATTCTAGTGAGACAAAGGGGAAGGTCGTGAAATAGTTCTTTGTTGGCGAATTAAATGTCAGTTTTGGTCTATTAATGTTAGATATTTAGCAACACTCTCATTTTGAATTATAAAAAATTGGACATCAGAACGTAGGTATTTACTCAACCCAATTTGGACGTTTCTATGATCCCTACTTTTTAAGACGGTTAGCCGCCCGCCATACTACTTATTTCAAATTTACTTTCTGCTCTTCCAAAAGAAAAGTTCTTTCCCTTCATAAAAATAATGAGACAGAAATGACTACAGAGTAAGTTAGTCTGTAAAAGGGTCGTGACTCCATAAATCTTCTCGTATTCTTGTCAAACACCCATCTATCGAGGCTTGACATGTTACTAATATACCTGTACTATTTGAACGGTAACACACACATTATTGTACTTACCAGTAGCATTTTACATAAATACATAACATCAATCATTTCAACTATCTGCAGCCTTCAACTGGTCACGGTTAATTTTAGCTAGCCGGACAACTAAATTGTGGTATGCTGTGTTTCCGCCACCCGTGTGTGGACTTAAGGATGGCAAATATGAGTATACTAGTTCCCTCGCCTGCTTCGCACGGTTTCAACGACTTGACAAAACATCGAGACTTTTTCATTTTAATGTAAAATTCAAATTCAAATTATTTATTGCGAACTAAGTGTAGGTACAGAATTTTGAGGATGTTTACACTAAGTAGGTTCTTAGAACTTAGTTGCCTGTCAAGGCATTGCAATTTAAATACATACGCTATACCTATTTCAGTTATTCAATTTCGATTATATTATATATATTCATTATTTATACATTTTATATTATTGTAATTTTATTATTATAATTTATAACATAGAAGTAAATATCACAATCATTTTAATATTATTTATTATTTTTCTTCGAGGAATTCTTTTACCGAGTAATATGCCTTTTTAGTCAGGAAGAATTCTAGCTTCCTTTTAAAAATACAAATTGGATGTAGGTTGGTTGATTGGTTGGTTGGTTGTAAGTTTAATATTAATTTGTTAAAGACGTAAACCTTTCGGAATAAATTCTCTAAATGATGGTGAGACTCGCATCAAAATCCGTTGCGTTGTTTAGAGGAATAACGCGGTCACACAGGCAGACACAAAAAGCGACTTTAATTTAATATAGATTCATTGAAATCGAATTTTCTCAAAAATAAGAGAGTCCCTAGAAAAAGAAGTCACCGATGGTACCCAGTACACTGGGAATGATGATCGGGCCGGACATGTGAGATGAGCTGTGTGCTAAAAGAATCACCAAATGAGTCTCCATGAAAGCTTGGTGACCGGGGCAGACCAAGGTGACGATAGAGGGACTTGAATCCTACCAAAAGTACCGAGCCGCATTTAGCAACGAATATAATTGTGTAGGGAAGGGAGAGTGTTGGCAACGTATAACATACTTCTATGGTATAAGTCTGCCCTAAACATTTGGGAATAATACGGCGCTTTTATTTGGTAGGTCATAGCATTTCCACAATCCACAGAGAGGGAGGCCTTTGCACTCAAGGCCTCCCTCTCTGTGGATTGTGCCAATATCGTTCCACTGTAGCGGCAGTGGAATGATACTGGCTAGGAAGATAGACATGGAAAAACGAAAGCTTATCTCGATTCGTCATTACGTGAAGTTTGGTAACCCTAAACAATGCATAAGCACTGAGACAATGACTTATAACTGTCCTCTAAAATTACCAAAATATTTACGCTTTTTGCGTAACAAACTACTGTCATGTTTTGATTGTTATCTTGGCATGTTTTTTAAAGTTTAAAATGCCCAAGTAACTTTTTCTGTGTATATATTTTGCTTATATCTAGGTACTTGCTTCCTGTGATTTGCTTATAATTGTTACTTTAATCACGTAAGTATTACCGTCAGCCAGTTTGGTTTGCTTTAGTATAGTGTTACCCAGTGACTGTGTAGTACAGTGTGTTGGATCATTAAGTTCCCTTCAAAATGGTTGATCTGAGTGGTGCTGATCCATACGTCATGTTCGTGAACGGGCGCCGTCAGTAGGGACTGGTCATCTCTTAGTTGCTACGGCTTATTTTAATTTAATATTTGAATTGAATTTGTTTTTTTATTACGGATACTTTTAACTTTCTGCATCGTTTTCACATGCATAATTCCAACATGAATGATGTAACCAATATTTTGTAACCATATTTTGATTTAAAAGAGTGTCCGTGGAGTTTCTTGCCCGTTCTTCTCCATTAGTACCTACTACGCTTTGGAATGGGCAATAAGTTTCATCTTTCTGACTGACCGACCCCTTGACAATTCAAAAGTGCCTGTAATTGGTTTATTTGAAATAAATGCTTTGAGTTTGAGTTGACTGATGGGTTGTGGAGGTCCGATAGGCAGTCGCCCAATATGAAATAGTGGTATTCAGCTACATCCGGTCAGAGTGGAAGCCGACCACATCATATAGTTAGAACAAGTTAAAGCAGATGATTACACTCATTACACTCATTTTGGAAGAAAACCGAACATTCTATTGTAGGTTTAATTTCATTACACCGACAAAACACAATCGCCCACCATGAGCGTGGTGGAAAGTGTGGCAACATTACGGAACATTGTTAATATTCATGATGTTGCTAATGTAAGCCCAGTGTTGCCAGTGTTACGTTTTGTGCGGCTAAACGTGAGATTGGAAGAGATTAGCCGTTACATAGCATGGTCTAGACAGTGAATAACAGAGTAATTTTGTAAATGAAGAGATACCGCAAATAACACGTCTGTTGTGACCGCTTTATTATTGCGAAGTCTTATGGGATCACTCAACATGGACAGAGTTATCTTTATTTCTAAGCTTAAGAGGCTTACAAGAGCTAAAGCGCGGTCACTGTCGGATTGCATAGAATTAAAAGAAAGAGACGCGCGATGACACAACGCTGGTAATTTATTGCAAAATATGAAGCAATTATGGATTTACAAAAAATCTATTCATTGGACTAAAAAAATAAAACACTATTAGTATGTATGTTTAGTATGTTCCTTGTAGAACAATCTGACAAAAAATCTGAATGTTTGCATGGTTTTTAATCGTTAAAATATTTTTTTTAGAGGTATCTTCGTGATTTCTTTCTATCATATCAAGTTAATTGTATTATGTTTTCAACACACTATCTAAGTAGCATATATCCAGAAGAATATGATATATTTTTCTGATTTTGGTTACTGCAGTGGATCATATATTTTCAGGCATTATAAATTTGCGTTTAGGTCACGTAGTCCAAGGGGACACGTTTCTTGGTGTTGAAAGCTTATATTAAGGAAAATAAGCTTTCAACATCAAGAAACGTTTTCAAGAACGGATTTTCTTCGGAGCCTTTTCAAAGGATCAATCAATCTGCTCAGCCTTTCCCATCTATGTTGGAGTCAGCTTCCAGTCTAACCAGATGCAGCTGAATATCAGTATACTACATGGAACAACTGCCTATCTGACCAAAGGATCACTCAGTTTTTCATTAACTAAAGTTATCGTAGTCCATTGCTGGACTCTCTCCTCTCTCATGTTGCACTACAGAATCAGATTCTTCATCTTCTGCACCTGGGGTACCCTCGCCGCCATCTTTTCCTTCAGTTCCACATAAACCAAATGATTTACCACGTTATACTATTCAATTTCTTGTTAATGACTCAGTAGACAAATTGAGGCCTATATTATTTTTTTCCTATTTGGCTACTCGTAGTTTTGACCACTGAGATCGTGGCTACTTAACCGGTCAATCGTGTGGTGTCTTAAGCTACTAACTTAAAGCCTCCAGCCAGGGGCGAAATTCTTAAATACTAGGTGACCGCACGCTAAGGGCACCCCCTGTGGGGTACGAACCTCGGCTTAGGGCGTCACTGAGGGGAGGGCAGCAAGGTGGGACAGGCTGGATCGAATTTATAATATTATTATTAATCGGGGAAATTAAAGCTACAGGCTCAGCTACGGCGCGGGCTGGCGCGTCGTCGAGCAAGGGTCGGGGGGGGGCATATAAAATTAAAGGCAGCTAAACGCCATAAAGTCGTAAAATGAGTTAACTGGGGCGCCATCTAGTTTAGGTAGTTGGACACGATTTGGTGTATTAATTTTTACTAAGAAATGCATCTAATTCCCTAGCAAATTCAGTTCAAAAATAAAATATAGAGTTGCTACCATGACAAAAATATTGGTTTTTGTAGCTTCCTGAACATCTCAGAGGCTTGGATTTAGCTGACTTTGATTTTATAAGCCTCTTGTTCATTAAATTGAAATCGAATGATTGATTTTAAAACCAATACAAGCTACAAATTAAATTGAAAAGTAATTGTCATAACACTACGCAAGTTTGACCGACATTTTTAATTGGCTTTGCAATGCATAGGAAGGCTAATTGAAGAAAGCATTGCGTTGTATAGCATTCGACCAATTACATGTGGTTATCAAACCATAGCGGTGTGCAAATTGCTAATGGTTATCGCAACCTGGTAGGCAAGGTTAATTTTGGTTGAAGAACTTTTGTGGCGTCATAGGGATTTTAGGTAAGCTCTGAACAAACTGAAGCTAATAGTTTGAAGCGGGGTTCGTCTCAATGTGGTCCGAGCTTAACCTAAGGGATAAGAGAGATGTTTTGATGCAATTTTGTGTGACCTAGGTAAGTTGGTGCGTTATACAATGTTTTATGTATATTATAGCTTATGTTTTTTATTGGTGGTACTCTTTTCTTACAAGAAAGAAGAAATTGCTTTCATATTTAGACCAACCCTGGAATGTGTTGAACGCACCGTTACCTTTATCCTTCTGTATGCCCTTCTATCGCTTTTGTCCCATCGTCTGCTGGTTTTGTAAAAACAAGCTACAAATGACAATGTTTTAGAAGCATAATACTTTTATGAAGAAAAGAATCAAGAAATGATTGGGTAAAGAGAACCATGCGCGAATATCCAAAAAAATCCTATTATAATAGCAACATTGTTTACTAATAAATAATTATCCGCTAGCCCGAAGCTTAATGTAGAAGCAATGCCTTTTCAATAATTTATAGCAATCTGTCGGTAGGTGTGGTCCGTCACCAACGTTTTATTAAGGTTGTTTCAGATTGATCACGCAATCATTACAGCTGCGGGCTAAAGGTATAAGTGGCCAGCTGGTCAAATAATTGTTTTGCATATTTGTAGGTAACTAGGTAAATCAAGGGTTTGACATGATTCGTTTTTAGTTATGTAAGAGTTCTGGCTAAGTAAGGTAACTTTTTTTTTAAAGCGTTTGACATCGGTATAGTATAAAAAGGAACCTGCAAGGTTACTTAAACAGATCACACGTATGTGATAACCAGTGGTCACCCAGTTGTTCTTCATTTTAGATGGCTCCCAACCCGTTGTATTGGGTTGAGAGCCATCAAGTCCAAAAAATCTGCGTTACTAAACAAGGACCAATCTTCTTCTGAGAGCATCTATGGCAAATAATTTTTTTTTGTGATAATTCAAATATAATGTTTAGACCAAAATTCAGGCACGCGAACTCCGTTCGCTGACTCAGTCTTAAGGAGCAATATAATATTATGGTTAAAGAACTCTTAAATCTGGTTCTTTCTTGGCTTGCCGTCAAACAGTTGTAAAATAGTTAGCGACATTTTACTTTGTGTTTACATGGAAAACCTATTTGTGCTGGTAACAACAAACGTCTCTCTCAGTTCTCAACTTGCGCGTTAATAGATATGCTCAATATATAATTATTTGCAGCATTGATGTATGTACTTGTAATAATATAGAAGCTTTTACTTCTAACTGGTTTGTTCTCGCTACAGAAATAATTGCTTACGATATTTTCTAACTTTTCACTTTAAGAAGGTATTAACATAACATAACATAACATCACGCCTGTATTCCCCGAAGGGTTAGGCAGAGGTGTACCTATAGCACACCCACATTTCGCCAGTTATGTTTAAGTCCCATGTAATAGGGGGCGAGCCTATTGCCATCAACCGGGCACAAATCCAGACTCCGGGCTGCTACCGAGAAATTCCAGATGGAAAAACCCAATAACACTATGCCCGACCCGGGAATCGAACCCAGGACCTCATGCTCTGCAGTAGCGCTTGTGACCACTAGACCAACGAGGCAGTCGTAAGTAAGAAGGTATTAATTAAATAAATAGCAGTTAAGTTATTTACATATAAGTAAGCAACATTTTCATGATTAAGTTACAACGGTAATCAGTGAATGAATAGGTCAAATTAGGTTGGCCCAAGAATGCTACCTTGTGGCACGCCGTAGTAAAATGTCATGAATAAGCTCTTCCAAATAGTTTCGTGTGGTTAGTAAGTTTGAGGAACAGGATGTAAAGTTCACTCATACTCTACGGAAAAGAGAGGATCCTCCGACCAGACGGGTATCGTGTCTTGTGGGAAACTGCCCGACGATTGATGCCGGGACGTTGTATATATGCTAGTTGCGCGGTAAACTCTGCTTGCGCGATGCAGGATTTTGCGTGAAGTCAGTGTGATGCGTAACTCGCATGAGGCGTTGTAGATGCCGCTACAAGTTAACGTTGAAGTAGGACCTTTTTACGAGTTTGGATAAACGGATGGGGATGGACTAGGTATATAATAATGAGATCACTAACACCTACTAATCACCAAACAGCACCAATCACCAGGCTGCTTGCTAAGCCTGATGATCACGAACTTATGTTGGTACCTTTAAGAACTTATTCAGCTGTGGGCATTACGACACCTGCAAGGAATAACATTGTAACTAATATTTAAGTCAGATTTCGGTGAAGTCTTAATGCCAACCAACCTTGAAAATATGTGTCAACGAGTGAATATCTATATTTTCCTATCATACTTCTATCCTATCAGACTAACAAAATCTGAGAGATTTTTTTAAATCTTTGACGCGCTCTCCTGTAAAGTTACTAAATATTAGTTACTTTGTTATTCCTTGCAGGTGTCGATTAGTCATAATTATGATTATAGATACCCATTAAAAAATTGTAATATATCTCTTACATGTCATGACCAGTAATAACAAATGCATACCTCGTTTAATTATGTCGTAGAACAATACGTGATATAATGGCGTTTCTTGTCCTATATGTTTAATTGAGCTTTACATGCAACCCCTAATTAGAAGGGTAATCTTGTAGATCGTATCAGTTTTAGTGGAATAGAATAATAGATTTAATTGCAAGCTTGCAAGAGCCTTAAAGAGTGACGATAGGCAGGTACTTAAGTAAGTTACCCTATTGGTCTCGTAGTTGCAAGCGCGACTGTTAAGCGTGGGGTCCTAGGTTCGAGTCCCAGGTCGGGCAGTATTATTGGGTATTTCCCTTATAAATTTCTCAGTAACAGCACGGAGTTAGGAATTTGGTGGTGTGATACACTCGTGCTCCGGAAAGCACGTTTAGCCGTTGATCCTGCGCCCGATCTATCCCTGGTCGTGTCGGATTGCCGTTCCATCGAACTATGAGGGTAAGGGAAGAGAGAGTGCACCTATTCGTATGTCTGCGTGCGCACACAGTCTCTGTTGAGATTTTGGCCGCAATGGGTGAAATTCGATCTATAGGCAGCTTCACTACCAACCTTAAGAGATGCCAACGGGAGAGAAGAAGGTGTAAAAGAAAAAAGTAAATGTCTTTTGGAGTTTTGGAAACTTAAACAGGCATTTACTTTTAAAAAACTGGGACGCAGACATTTCCAGATCCTAGGCCACAAAAACCCATGAAAATTGGCGAACGTGCCTGAAAAAATATCCTTCAATTCAAATACAGGCTGTTCCTATGCTGAAACAAATAAAACATAATGTCCATCTGTATCTTGTAAAAATATATATTAGGTATTCAAAATGCAAAAGAAGAAAGCGCTCACTTTCTTAGTAAAAGTGACTTTACTTTTCAGACTATTTCTCGAAAACCAGACGTGCATCGTTTTGTTAATTAATTAAAAACTATTTTGTTAAGATTGAATCCTAAGATAACTCACTATCTTCTGATCGCTAAAGTGTCTTAAGATTGATGATGACAGTACAGTTATGCAAAATAACAAATGACCTGACAAATTATCTTGTATAAATTATTTTGGTCGGTAATTAAATGGTTATGTAATGCCCGATAACGAATTACCGAATGATATTTATCAAAACTGCAACATTCATAAATCATTGCCCGGTATTGATAACGATATTTTTATTAATTCCGTGTCAAATAAATGTTTTGTTTTTCAATAATTTAGGATCTCCAACAAAGAATTAATTATTCAGAAAAATCATAGCATAGCTTATGGGACAGTTTCATCTTTTAGTAGAGTATAAAATCTACATCTAATTATTAGTTAGTTGGTCTACACATGCAATTATAACCAACCAGTTGATGTCCAAAAAGCACAACTGGCTGTTCACAATGGTGTGCTGGTGCCTACGCTTATGTATGGAAGTGGGTGTTGGGTGCGGCAAAAGAAGCATGAAAGTAGAATAAATGCTGTGGAAATGCGTTCCTTGCGAAGCATGTGTGGTGTGACTATGAATGATAGACTGAAGAATGATGTGATAAGGCAACGGTGCGGTTTAAAAGAAGATGTAGTGACAAAAATTGAAAAGAGTATGCTAAGATGGTTTGGTCATGTTGAGAGGATGAATGAAGGGCGACTAACAAAAGGTATTTACAAAGCAGATGTGCGTGGAAGCGCCGGGAGGGGACGTCATAGGAAGGCATATAGTGATCTTATTGGTGATGTTCTTCGGAAAGGTCAGGTGCGTAGTACTCACAACCGGCGTGCGTGTATGACCAGATGTATGAACGTAAACAAGGCAAACGGAGTATGTAAGGATCGTAGCAAGTGGCGTTCTGTAGTTCCTGCCTACCCCATGGGAAGAAGGCGTGAGTTTATGTATGTACGTAATTATTAGTTTTAACTAGTCAAACAATTAATTCCGTCTCATTAGGGATCTAATGAGATAAAATTAACTATCTTTTGTTATGGCCCTCTAGGAGGCCACCTCGGGCCTGACTAGTAGGAAAATATCTTATTACAAATAAAGGATCGGTACTTTTAACTATACAGGTAGCAGTAGCATCAACGCACAAACTGTAACCATAAATTCAGCACATTCTAGACCCCTAGAGTAGAAATTTTTCGTCACTTATAAAAAAAAAACTTCTGTTTCATAAAAAAGTTCAATAAATGCGCGGTCAAAATGTATGGAACAGTGCCAATCTTTTCTTTAATAACCGGCTTTTTATTTCAACGCAGAAAAAAACTAAAAAAGGGGTTTCAGAATCTTGTATTGAATCCATGGTAACTGGTTGCGTATCGATGTCCCTGTTCCTCTGTATAATCCTTAGATGCCTAGCTGGCTCTTGAGTACTGACCCATAAAATTGAGACATAATCGTGGTACCATTTATTAACATACACAGTAACACTAATACATATATTTAAATACCAATCATTCGACCCGCGGGACCAATTAAATGAATTTATTGTCACGCTACCGTTCAATATGAATCATACGCACATAATATTTGTACCTAAATCGAGGTTAAACTAAGACCACTTGTTAAATTCTAGTCAAGTACTGCGTATCCAGTTTCTTATAATGTGTAATAAGTGGTTTGGGAGAGGTGGAGCGAATTTAGAGCTTTGGGGCACTAAGTAGGCATGCGTACAGAAGGACCACTTTTGGTTCTAGGCAAAGAATAATAATACACTGAATCTCTCTAATTACGTTTTACTATTTAAAACTAAAGCACCAGAATCCTGCTGGTCGCCACTTACATCGAAATCATCTTGAAATAAACAAACCCAAGGAACAAAAAACCATCGCTGTTTCACCTTCTCTAATATGGGAGACTGACCGTAAGAGTTAAACTGATACTGAGAACAAATAAGATTAAGATCTACTCTGGCAAACAGACGCTAAACAAAAAACTTTTTTGCAAAAAACAACCGACTTCCAAAAAAATCACTAAAAGACGTGAAAAATAACTTTATTTTCGGAAGTCGGTGTCTTTGGTTTTGTATTTTCGTTTTTGGCCACCGGCTGCCAAAATTAAAGTTATTTTTCACGTCTTTTAGTGATTTTTTTGGAAGTCGGTTGTTTTTTGCAAAAAAGTTTTTATTTTTCACTTTTTAGTTGCGGTACCTACCCCACACAAATTCGTATACCACTACTTGGTGTGTAAATAACAGTGACAGGAAATTATTAACACATCATCCTTAAAAATGAAGTGGAAAAAATATGCATTATTAAGGATAACTCAAAAACTACTGGCCAGACCTTGATCAAATTTAAATGGGACCACATATGAAGCACCACCTATCAAATAAAAAAAGAATCATCAAAATCGGTTCACCCAGAAAAAAGTTCTGAGCTAACACACATAAAAAAAAAAACATACGGACGAATTAAGAACCTCCTCCTTTTTGTGAAGTCGGTTAAAAAATAGAGGGAAACCACGTGCAATCTGCACATGATACCGCAAGCTTTTATAACGGCTAAGCATTGATTGCAGCATAATCTTCATGCAATAATTTATAAGAAATCCGAGTACGTACCTGTAGGTGAAATTACTGTTGTTTCCCAAAGGGTCAATCAAATAAACAACAATAAATGCAACATTTTCGGGAGCCGGAGGTAATAAAGCGTCCGACATGCAACCATTAGCCCATACGTTGTTCAGACTAGGATTTCTGTACAATCTAAGTAACTGTCCCAGTTAGCTTTACACAAGCAAAGGTTACGCAAGCCGAATTCTCGAAGTAATCTAGTCGCACTACGAGTTTGAGGTACCTACCTAAGTACCTGTGTTTATTTTCAAAACCTAACCTAGATTCTGTAAATAATAATATCGTTAGCGCGAGTTATGGTTATAACTTTACTGAAGGCGAATATTTTAGGAGATTTGGAACTAAGGATTTGAATATTCTGACTAAGATATCGGAAGTTAGTTCCAAAATAGTTTGGTAAAATTAAACAATTTGTAAATTCTGGTTCTGAGATGTAATAAACTAACTGCAGGTAGTCGATACGGGTCCCCTATGTTGTTTCGAACGCCGCTGTTGCGACACACGCTGTTGCGAATTATTTTTCCACTGCCTCACAGGTTCGAAAGCTCATGGACTCGAATGAAGTAGTCGCGAAAGACGCTGTTTCGAAAAACATTTTCACTGCCTCATACGCTCGAATGCTTGTGATTTCGATTTATTTAGTCATAAAGTGTACAGAAAAGTATTTAAGCAGTAATTAAATAAAATCAACAAATTCGGTGTCAACATCATCATTTAATATTATTATTAACAAAGTAACAATCACCAATCAACCAACCATCAATAATTAAAGCCGGTAGCAAAAATAGTAGGTTGGCAGCTACAGTGAAGAATAATTTTAAGTAGAAAGTAGCAGCTTAATAATCAGTTGTTAGCTTTGTTTTAATTTAAACTGGCATCGAGTTTCTGTTTTGGCGAGGCCTCCTATTTCTGAATGGCAATAATAATAAGGCGTAGCCGACGGAGCCCCGCTTCGCGGGGCTCCTACTTCTGGTCGGTTGAAAAAAAATAACCACGAAGGGGACGGCGGGGTCTTCCAGACCCCGCCATCCCCTTCTAACCTAACCAGTCCGAGTCAGAGTGCCCCAAGTCCCGAGCTCGCTTCGCTCGCTCTTGCATCCTATCCTACTGTTAATATTAGTCACCATTTCATTATTTATAGTACCTCGCCTATGATTTCTAGTAGCAAATAGTTAGTAACTATTTGCTACTAGCAAATAATGCTGCAATTTGCTATTTGCAGTGTAGTATAGTGCGTAACTTTAATAATAATATTAAATGTTGATGTTGACACCGAATTTGTTGATTTTATTTAATTACTGCTTAAATACTTTTCTGTACACTTTATGACTAAATAAATCGAAATCACAAGCATTCGAGCGTATGAGGCAGTGAAAATGTTTTTCGAAACAGCGTCTGTCGCGACTACTTCATTCGAGTCCATGAGCTTTCGAACCTGTGAGGCAGTGGAAAAATAATTCGCAACAGCGTGTGTCGCAACAGCGGCGTTCGAAACAACATAGGGAACCGAGTCGATACGACTGAAAGAAACCTTATACAAGCAATTAGGAAAATTCTGATAAAACAATAAGAATGATAGCTAGACAGTCTAAGAACAAACAAACAAACATGAAAAGTGAATCTCTTAGATATAGCCTTTGCATATTATATTTTTCTGCCTACACATAGGTCGGTACTTCATTCGATATTAGCCCAGACTGCTGACTCCAAAAGCATGCGTCGTAATTATGGTTGACAATAGGATTTGTGATCCAAAGTTTTCCTATTTCATTACTGATGCCATTCTACTTAACTAAACCAAGTTCCTTTAGCTTTCGGAAAACCAACGAAAAAGACTGATGCCGTATAAGTAGGTACTTATACGGCATCAGTCTATTTCGTTGGTTTTTTTGTTTTCGGGAGGAGACCTTCGGTCGGGGAGTGCGGGATTGTTACCTCCCTTAAACCACCCCGGTGATCACCATCAGCACATAGGGGGGTCCCGGTTCCTCTTAAAATACCAATTCCGGAAACCCCTGTGCAACGCCTGTACGGCACATCCCTGGGGAGACTGTAAAAGGGGCCTCCCTTGAACCTCGCTTTGCACGGCAGCACGTGACCACTGTGCCGTTGCATCCCTGGGGTCACTTGGTGGGCGGTCAGAGTTCCCACTCTGCGCGCCTGCAACCCCAAAGGTCCACCTACCTTGGTCGGTAAGCTGATTTCGGCGTATTAGGCGCCAAGGCGGTTGCCTCCCCGACGCCTCCTTCTCCGAGCAGGATCAGCTTTCTCCCGATCCCGCTCGGCGGCCTCCTTCTTGACCATTACGGTCTCACAGAAGGTAAATATAAGTACCTACCACAAGTTCTGGGTCTACCACCATTTTTTTTGCCAGACCTACCACACCATACAATAAGCACTGATTTCAATCACAACTTTATACATATCATACTCCGCTAAGTAAAAATTCATGTTTCTTAAACAATTACCCTTATCAAATCTTCGTGTGTAAATGCAGTTATATCTATGAATCTAAGAAAAACCTAAGGTTATGTGCAATTTAACAAATCGTATGTCATTACGACAGTTACATAATCACTGTAATTCATGTAATTACGCGTCGCATCATGAAAACCGATCGTTTTGACGTCGCAAGCGCATCTGTCAGCGGTTGCACTGAAGTATAACTATTATGACAGTTTAATTTTAAGCTTTAACATTGCGATGTTCAATGTCTCGTCTGTCTCGCTAATACATAAATATTTGGTGTGAATTTAAAGAACCTGCTTCAGCGGCTGCATAGGTTGGTACGGTCAGGGAAAATTAATTGTTGAGCAAATTGACACCCTACATAAATTTGCCCTCTTATAGCCATCTCATACCACTGTAAAAGAATGACAGTTGTAATTTGAATATACGGACAGTATAAGTTGGTAAGTAGTCACTTTGCTTAACAATAAAATTTTAAGCACACATTATGTGGTCAGCCCCGCTAACAGTCTTGATAACTGGCTAATCTTTCTACCCGTTAATTATAATTGTTAACTAGTTAACAGAGAAAAAAGTAAAAAAAGAAGAAGTTTATTCTGCACAAACAAGACACACATTTTAAAACGTCCTATGGAGAAGGATGGCAGTAGTTTTGTAGTTACTCTTACCAGCAAGCACTTTGCAGATCAATATACGTGGTAGGCAACTACTAAATCGCAGCACCCGCACAGACCATAATCTATCCGGAAACTCCAGCTTATTTTCATATTAGAACACATTACACCATACACAGTACGTAATAACCAATTCTGAATCAAAACGCCACAATAAAGACTTCCATTTAGATTAGGAAGCATCAAAATACCTTGATGAGCAGCTTCCTACAAATTATTCTGCAAGAATCAGCATTCAACCTTAGTACAGAGGTCGTCAACATAAACAATGATATTAAGGTGTTATAAGAAATAGCCAGCACTTATGTGCAGCCATGCATTGAAGTTTTAGCAAGATGTAGTTTTAATACAATTGTTTGGGATGATTTTTATCACGCTGCTTATTATATTGTTATGATTGGATCTTCGTTTTTTCTCGTGAAGGGTCAATCTACATTAAAAAGCAATGCAAGTTTATAATTGAAGTCAGCTCTTATTGTATTCAAGTTTGAAGCAACTTCAGTGAAATTCTGCAATCTTGACATACCCAAACGCGGAAATGCATAGCAAGAAAAATGGGTTTTTCGAAATGGCTTTCATCTGTCCCAAAGACTTCGAATCAGTTGTTGTCTGGTTTTGGCCCCTGTATGATATTCCAAGGGCGGGCCCGTAATCTTAAATTTATATCACCCATCTTCCGGGGTTCAGAATCCTAAATTTTTTACATATATTTTCGTCCCCGACACGCAAACAGGCAATGTTTTGATTATAATATATTCAGCCTTGCAATTATATTACTTCCCCTAATTTGAAAAAGATTTTCCTACATAGATTAGGACGGTCAACTGTTTTTAAAGAAATAAATTAACAAACACATATGTACTTATTCTTATTTTAACCGATATGAGTAATAGAAACAACCTTATTATTTTTATAATGGCCCAAAAAAGCTTCGTGAAAAGTTCGATTTATCCTTTATGAAAATAGATTATGGCTCAGTAAAAACATTACCCAATCAACAAAAGTTGATAGCAGGACTAATTATATATTTACATCTTAAAGTGTCAAACTCAAAAACTCATTGGACTAAATCCAAAAGTGCTAATAAAATCGAAAAGGGAAAATAGTTCCCTATTAAATGTCGCTTTTCGTACGCACGACTACATATCAAGCTATACATTTCCAGTATAACCTGACTTCTCATTGTACGAAAAGCCTATACGATGCGAGGTCAGCTAGAACTGGAAATATATAGCTTGATATGTAGACGTGTGTACAATCGTAGTAATTGCAAAGTTCGCAAAGAATCGCAAGGCTGTTAGAGATATTATCCGGCTAATATCACCGACAAATTGCTACAGTCGCAGACGCAAGTGATAATGATGTTTTACACTACGTTTATAATGTCCATATTGAAAGATAGAAAGAATTAAAGACAAAAAAAATTAAGAAAATTGATTTATTGTCACAAAAACACGTGCATATAAATAAGATTAGTTACCTAATTCGAATACCAAACTAAAACAATAACAACAAAACTACGGTTATCAACAATAATTTGTTTAAACGCATTACCTACTGAGGGATGGTGAGTTTAAACCTTACCCGTTGTACTTTTTTTGGCGTTCGTCAACACGTCTTTGATAAGCAGAAATATTCATTTCGGATCAGAAATTGTCCGAAAACACCTGGCCGAAGGACGCGCAGAACCGTGAAGACTGGCGGCAAGGAAAGGAGGGGTATACCCAGATGTAGGTAGTTCCGGGCTCAAAATTATGATGATGGTAGGGTTGACAGAAGATGACGCAAGGCCTACGTTGCATACACCTTCCACCTACTAAATAAATTAAAATAAATATCTAAATAAATATTTATTTTCAGACCACAGTCCATAACATACGAATAAACTTATAGTATCACATATCTGAATGGCGTTCTGTGAGCCACCATCCAGTGACATAATATTATTAGGCCATCCACCCTACCGGCTACAGCAGCCACGAGGCTAATGCTAACATGTTATTCTTAAGAGGCTTACAAGAGCTAAAGCGCGGTCACTGTCGGATTGCATAGAAAAGAAAGAGACGCGCGATGACACAACCCTGGTAATTTATTGCAAAATATGAAGCAATTATGGATTTACAAAAAAACTATTCATTGGACTAAAAAACTAAAACACTATTACGTTAGTATGTTACTTGTAGAATAATCTGACAAAAAATCCAAATGTTTGCATGTATATTAGTATGATTTTTAATCGTTAGAATATTTTTTTTGAGGTATCTTCGTGATTCTTTTCTATCATATCAAGTTAATTGTATTATGTTTTCAACACACTATCTAACTAGCATATATCCAGAATAATATTATATATTTTTCTGATTTTGGTTACTGCAGTGGATCATATCTTTTTAGGCATTATAAATTTGCGTTTAGGTCATGCAGTCCCCTTAACTTAAAATTATTCGATTGAGCTTTTTCAAGCTTCGATCCATCGTGGGAATAAAGAAGCGGTCTTACCATGGTCTTACCCTATCTTTATTATCATCTCAACACCGCTCAACAATGATATTTATCCTAAAAACTACCACATTATCATAAAAACCCGGAACTCCACTAACAGTTGTCTGTCCGTCTGTACGTCTTTGTTCCAAACATTATTGTGTGCGAAACGTTAACGTTTGCGGATTTTTCGTTTCGCTTCGTCTCTTTCGCCTTTTAATTGCAACTTTTGGTTAACAAAGGCGGTGTGCTGTTATTTGGGTATTTTCGTAGGGGATTTCTTTTCAGGTGGAGAGGAGTCAAATTATAGCACCCCTAGAGTCAGATTTGGCTACCTGCATCAGAATTTAAGAATGATAAGAATAAAAGTGGCAGTCGTCGGTGTAGTCGTCGCTAGCGCTACTTCTGAGCAGGAGGTCCTGGGTTCCATTCCCGGTTCGGGCAAAGTGTTGTTGGGTTTTTCCATCTGGAATTTCTCAGTAGCAGCCCGGAGTCTGGATTTGTGCTCGGTTGATAGGACATGGAATTTAAACATAACTAGCAAAATGTGAGTGTACTATTAGGTACACTTCTGTCTTACCCTTCAAAGAATACAGGCGTAATGTTATGGAACAATGATAGCGAGTTTTATTTTTAAGTAACTTGGGCAGACGAACATGTGAAGGTCCAAGATCTACAAGATGTTTTAGATTAAGCTGAGCACCGCCGTTACCAACATCAACTTAACTAATCGCTAAATCCCATGAACTTCGTTCTACTAACACTAGAGCAGTAATTCCTAATGCGTAAGAGTGCCTTATACTTTTAGGTGAGCATAAATTAGTAGTTAATAACATACAATAGAACTTATCTTGGTTTTTCTGCGAAACTTTTTAGTTTTGACCATGATATTTAGTGCCACCAAAAAGCGTCGTGATCTGAACCAGTCAAAAGGTTAACGATTTATTGAAGACACTTCCTTGACTTTAAAAAGTTTTTTGATAAATCCGATTGAATCGCAAGCGACAGCGATCGCCACGCTTTGGCGTGAAAACTTTTGTTATCATAGCTGACCTTCCTCCTGATTCTACCGCACTAGTGACTAATCTGGGAATTATCATTCAATTATTTAAATGAAAAAGTAGAGAGAAAGTAGTTTCGTTTTGCGTGTAACGATTTACCTAAGTCTATAGTAGGTTAGTACATATAGTAGAGTAATTGCCGAAACATATTATGAAAAACGTCAAATACAAAAAAAAACCGCAAGCAACATACCCACGGTACGACCCAATCGTGCTAAAAATCGCAACAACGACAGCCAGACCTTGTCTATCTCATTCCTGTCGTGCTGAACAAAAGTCGCCTACTATCATGTTAAGGTGTGACAGATCGTGAATGGGCGTCATGCCTATATCCTTGGCAGACTGTCAAGGCGGTTATACTAGGATCATGGCCAGTGATCGGAGTAGGTAGATTGAACTGGGGTCATTGATCCGAAACGTATATATTACTATGGACATTCCTCCGGAATTGGTGGATTATTAAAAAAAAACCGGAACTTATGTAGGAATTGTATTCTGCCAGAGTGGAAGGAGTCATTTGATGATTTGCCATCCTCAAAAAAAAGGTAGGAATTGTAATAAAATGAGCAATTTTATTCTTTATTATTCTTCCTATTTTTTTTTTGTCACGATTTGACAAAACCCAACGACCAATCAGAACAAAGGATCATGGGTGGTACAATAACCGGTTATCAGAACAATGCGTACGCCCGCCGGAAATACTAAATCCGGAAATACCGGAATTACTTTCCGGAAAAATGGCTTATCCATGTTATTCTTTCTGTGTGCATTTATGATACAAGTACTAAAAATCAATCTACCTACTCCGATCACTGATCATGACTATTAGCTTTCAAATGTGGAGTTCGCCCAGTTTAAAATTGCGCGCCCCTCTACCGCTTGTTGCATATACATTTTAAATGTTTGTATAGAATTTTTTGTGGAGGGGCGTGCAGTTTTAAACTGGGCGATCTCTACCTTTAAAGGGGACTCGAATATCCGTGATCTGTGAGAGATTTCAGTTTCAGATTATCCTGAGTAATGTCAACCCATGATAGGAATCCTAGGAAATCTTTTTCAAATCGAATCAAAATATTTTATTTCACATTAACCTACATGGGCGCTTATGAAACGTCAGAGCTAGATGCACGGTTCCAATTAATCGTTATGGAGAAGAGCCGTCAAGAAACTCCAAAATCAACCATAATCACCCAGTATAAAAAAAAACAATATATTTAATTATTGCATTGAAAGGTCATAGATTTGTTAGTTCATGCATGACTACACTAAGTAAAACGATCAAAAGGCCGAATAGAAGAAAACAAGCACGATTTTCTGTAGAGAAGAAGAAATTAATCTTCATAACCATGCAAAATACAGTTAAAAACTAACACAACGTGTGTGTACTCACATGCTTCTCCTGTCGACATTTAGAACTAGGTATTGTGTATATATTTTGTTATTTTTATCTTATCGTATGCTGCACTGGTTGACGTCATCACGTCAACGCCGGCTGTCGCTGAAAACCAGCACTGGAGCTCTGTCTCGCATAGGGTCGTAGCATTATGCTGAGCAATCGCCTTTTTGCGTGGATGTGACGCATATTTTCCCCCAACTTGTTCTTTTTTGTGTTTGTGTTCTTTCTCTGCGTCATGTGTACCGCAAATAAACGTATTTTTTTACTTATTTTTCTTTCGGCAATAAGTGCGTAGATACCAAACAAAACAATCAGCACTTAAACCCAAAACCACACTACTCAAACCACTTCTCAGACAAAATATTAACCACCAAATTATTTATTACGTAAAAAGAAACGCTACAACAAAACCAAGACACCATGTCTGATGCTTTCATTGTACAGCTAACTGCACATCAGTTTCAACATTCGAACTACTAAGGAATAAAGGCGCTACCGATCAAATTTTAGCATGGACGCGCAGTTGACGGTATCTACCTTCAAAAAAAAACTGACGTATCAAAACTAATTACACACTTTCGCGCTCAGAATTAACGGAACGGAAATGAGATGAAAAATTTGTTAATTACCAAGGAAAGTCAACGAAATTGTTTATGATTATGCTCGTAAAAGCTGAACGGAGTGAGCCGTCTTTAAGCCCGCTAATCTGTTGCAGGAGATAAGTGAATTTTCAACAAGATTAGGTATTTCGGAATCAAATGGGTTTTAAATAATCCGAGGCCTGTATGACGTGTTTATAAGCTGCAAATTGGGAAAGTTTATATCAAACACTGTCTTCTCAAGTCTCGAGTGTTTTTTTTTTTTTAGGCAAGCGCACACCATCGTCGCCCGCATTATTGCTTACCATCACATGAGGTACGAGTTCAATCGACAGGACTTAAGTAGCGCAGGAATTCCAACAATCAACCGTTAAACTGCCAAATTTTACTTCCACTCTGACCATTGTATCATAGTTTACCTTTTTGCTCGTTATCACCTGCCTAGCCTTTCCCTAAATTTATTGGGGTAGGTTGCTAGTCTAACCCACGATTATGCTGTAGCTGAAAGATTGGGTGTCAAACTCAAAGCATTTATTTCAAATAAACCAATTACAGGCACTTTTGAATTGTCAAGGGGTCAGTCAGTCAGTAAAATGAAGCTAGATGCCCATTCCAAAGCGTAGTAGGTACCTATGGAGAAGAACGGGCAAGAAACTAAATGGACACTCTTTTAAATCAACATATAATTACAAAAAAAAAAAATTACATCATTTATGTGGAAATTATACATGTGAGAACGATCTAGAAAGACGCGCACGTTTTTGTTACGGACACTTTTAGTGTCCATAACAAAAAAGATACTTAATAAAAAAAATAAGCCGTGGCAGCCAAGAGATGACCAGTCCCTACTGACGGCGTGTACAGAAGTGTACGAACACATATAAAGGCTTTTATTATACATAAAGTATTATAAGTGCATTACATGAGCCTCCATGCTATGAAGGATGTGTGGGAATTGGTTGTCACGGTACGGGCAAGTGATGCGGAGGAATGAAGAAAGTTTTGAGTAGGAATGTGGAAAAAATAAAAGAAAGGGGGTGATTACCGAGATGACGACTAATAGAAAACTATGGATGGAAAAGATACATTGAGCTGATCCCAAATAAATTAGGATAAGCACAAGAGAATGATGATTAGGTACAATAATTATGAGCCTCCACGTTCTAAAGCTTCAGTATTTGATATTATAAAATTTAATATTGCATTGATATAGTAAAAGAATTCGCATCCTGATTCAAAAGAATTAAATTCCGAGGACGATGACTCTCCCATAAAAGTCAAGAGCATCACAACGATGACATTTTTATTTAACAACAACATTGCAACACACAATAATGATGCTAATGAAGTTGTAAAAAAGACATCTACCGGAGTAGCTGACCCATCGAAAGAAACAGTATCTAATCGCATAATAAACAATACTATTCAACGTTGGTCCAAGGCATTACCAGCAGCGATTGGAAAATATATTTTTACCATTGCCACTTGAAAAAGAGCATTTGATTCATCGATAATAGTCAAAGTCATTAAATATCTTAAATCTCTTTGATAACAGTGAATAAAAACATTTTGAATTTGGAACAAGCACGACTTATACGTATTACCTATGTACAAATACGTGTTGAAAGTACCTACTGGCTTGCTAAATGAAGCTATTCCATAGAGCTATACAATTAAATTAAAAAAAAAAATCGTATCCAAATCGAATACTGTTCTAATTTCAGTACTTTTTTTTAATGTTTATAATCTCTTATTACCGATTACTAAAATGTGATAAATATAAATACTATAGGTACTACTATTTATTTTCTCGCAGTGAATGGTAAAAAGTAGAGCACACAACTCGTGAAAAAAACGTCATCTCGGTTCTTGTATCCCGCGACTTAAATTCCCTTTTTTTCACTTGTTGTATAATCTAATATTTCAACTTTCACTCTTACATTGAATGTGGATAAATAAGCCATTTTTTTTTTTTTTGTAAATAAATAGTAATAAACTGAAAAGGTGATCGATTGCTGATTGATTCAATGATTGATTGTTTTATGTCTGCTGATCTAACTGTGGAACAGAAAGTTTATGATCTCAATGACCGTAGAAATTCGCCAATAACTGTCTAATCATAACATGTTAAGTCACCATATCTACTAATAGCCCCATAAGCTTTCCCAGAGATAGCGCCAATTTTGAAGGAAAACTTTGAAAATAATTCTAGTATGGAAAAGACTATTTTACCTACCTATAGATATATTTAGTTAAGATTCAAGTTCTAGAGATACTTGGGATATCAAATACAAAAGGTGGATTTGCCTTCATGCCTATCATCAATGCATGTTTAGCAGCTTCTGTGTAGGTATGCCCTTTATTTTCCCACATTAAACTCTGAACCTTATTCATCGTCCGCTAATAGGATTTTAATACACCGCCTTCGCCATCGCCTTTCACTTAAATAGCAATTAGGTTCCGTTTAATCGCAAAACTTCGTGCGAAATGCATCTATTGTCAAAAATAACGTGTCGAGGCTGCGCATAACCATTGGCGGAGAGACAATAGCTTTAGCTAATAATATTTATAATGCAAGGCTGAACGGGAGTCGCGTGAAGAATTCACGCTTCCTACCACTTGTTTGTTTTGCTTTAAAAATAATGTTTTCTCCTGTTTGGTTGGGTCAAATTTTCTATCTACTAGACGTTGTTGTTTATGTGTGAGTAGCACATGTGCAGACAAGTTTTATTTAGTTAGTCTGCCCTCTAACTTTGCATAATTTAACAACTCAGTACATAGGTACATATCGTCGTCAGACTTAAACTCGATATGTTGCGTATAAAAAAATAAAACCTACTAGTAACTTCTTTATTAGCTTAACCACAGTTAGCTTCTCTTGATTTATCATCCTTATATTGGTTGTCATGAGAAAAGCTTCGACAATAATGATGTATAGGTTCCAAATCATAATCAGTCCCAATTCTCACTGCTAGGACTTAGGTTCCTTTTTGTGCAAGGAGCTGGTGCACATCCACCACGCGGATCCAGTCTTACTTGTACCTATCGCATGACGTCGTTGGATTTCATGTTTTTTTTTGTCATATCTATTGTTTAATCTTGTGAATCACAATTAAAAACATTGCTCTAAATACATTTTTCTTTTGTTACAGGATCACTCAAAGCAGTTATTGGAACACTTAACAGAGTCTGAAAAAATATTCCTATTTGGTGCCAACCCTAACGGTGCGTATGAGTTGATTTAGTTAAATCTCACACAATTACATTGAATTAATTTTAATGAAACGAGATACTATTATAGATAATAGAGTCAATAGTCTTATCTAATTAGTGCTTGTTGCAACATTGTTTTCAAGATCATGTATTTTTTGCTGAACTTGTATCATTTGTATGCAATGCATTTTTTATTTCACTGAGATAGTACGAGTTACAAGATGTATCACAAAACAATCAAATAACCTATGTTATAGGCAAATTATTTTCCAGGCGACTAACAACTGAAAGTGCGACTAACTATTTGCTACTAGAAATCATAGGCAAGGTACTATAAATAATGACATGGCGACTAATATTAACAGTAGGATAGAATGCAAGAGCGAGCGAAGCGAGCTCGGGACTTGGGGCACCCCGACTCGGACAGGTTAGGTTAGAAGGGGATGGCGGGGTCTGGAAGACCCCGCCGTCCCCTTCGTAGTTATTTTTTTTTAAACCGCCCAGAAGTAGGAGCCCCGCGTAGCGGGGCTCCGTCGGCTACGCCTTATTATGCAAATCAGATAAAACCCAGGATAAACCAGGATTAATTTTTGGTCCAAAAATAAAAATTCAGAAATAGGAGGCCTCGCCAAAACAGAAACTCGATGCCAGTTTAAATTAAAACAAAGCTAACAACTGATTTTTAAGCTGCTACTTTCTACTTAAAATTATTCTTCACTGTAGCTGCCAACCTACTATTTTTGCTACCGGCTTTAATTACTTTTTAATCCCAATTTCAGATTAATTTGTCGCCGCGTTAAATACATGCCTATGTTATATCGTGGTAATAATTTATATATTAAAATTATATTATTATTATAAGCCATTACTGACCCACTAGGCATTGCGAAGGTCTATCGTCTATCCTTCTTCTCTTATCTCTTAAAATAATTCTGTTACCATATATAAAAACGTTTTTATAATTTATTCAACGCATTTTCCACCTCATAAAGTTTTTGTATGGACTTATCTTAGCAACATCATCATGAGCATTTATAGAACCACTGCTGCTTCTCTAGTTTGACCAGATATCAAACCGCAATTACGAAAGAAAGTAATTACTTATGCGTATGAGTAGAACGCTAATGATCAAAGAAAAACGGAAAGTAAGCTGCTTATTATACCGCGAAAGCTGTTACTGCTCAAATAAGGTGAATTAGAGGTGTCGACAAGTCATGAGAGAAACCACTTTTTGATATACAAGCCGTATTTGTCAAGACTTGTCAGACTTTAGGGTTCACATGTCACCCTACACTTGAGAGGAATATCTGTAGTCTTAACAAATCATTGATGTCCGGTTTCTCAGGTTCTCAGATTAACTCTCAAGCCATTGATTCGACAAAGTTATCTATTTAAAGAAGTCCTTCTCAAGAGAGACCTTTTCCCTGCAGTGAAACCACACAGGCTGATTTATTTATTTCCCAAATTACTTAATTTGCGAGAGTTCAGAAACGTGTCATCGAAGGAATAGCATTATTAGTGTATATTGAATTGTCTGCCGACGATCAAATTTGATACTTTTGCGAAACTTTTTACTTGAACCGAAACAGTGTGATTGCAACTGCTAAACAACACAATCATGTTGATTTTATGATCACAATTTCTTGTAAGATATTGCCAGACAAAAAATGGAGACGGCCATACTTTTGATGATCCCTATCGTAAGCCACATTAAACGCACACCAAAGGCTCATAATAAACTATCCAACAAATGTACTCCCTTTTCAATTTCAGAAGCACAATTCGAAGTAGCACACCTCAAGCAGCCAAAACGTCGTAAACGCTCACTTTTCTACGACGATCAAGACCTAGTCGGGCTAAAGAAGCATCTAGACATAAAGCTTAGCCCCAGAAACAGTTTTCTAGACCCTCAGTTCCTGCTGATGAGAAGGTGGTCCAACAATACGGAGGCCGTGCTGGACCATACTGATGAGGAGGTGGATCTATGTTATTATAGGAGTGATAATGCAGCCCTCTATGTTTGTGATGATGTGGTAAGTCTAAAACTGCTAAAAACAAAATGGCGATAGAAATAATGTGTGGAAACCATAGGCTACTTAAGAATTTCACTATCAAATTCTTTTTTTTAATACGAAACCAATTGGTAGTATCTCTTAAGAATTTTAATAAAGAAAACGTAATAAACTCCTCACACAATAAGCGGTAAAAGCTGTTATTACATACATCTGTTGTTTAACACATACGTAGTCATCATTAGTGTCCGAGATATCTAGGCCAAAGAAATTTTAATACCCAACAATTAATTCTAGACACAATCATGAGAAATTTTAATTGCACTTTCATATCATAACTTCTTCTTTTACAGAGGGGCTTAGTCAAATCTAATGACACTTACTACTTTATACATCCACTGCCAGACAGATTTCACGATGACGATGCGAAAGCACATGTCATAGTCAAGAAACAAATAGATCAAGATAATGAAGATGACACGTGCGTAGAAAGAGAAAACATAATTCCTAATGAACCACTACCAGCTAAAACATGGTCTAAACACAGAAGAAAACGAGAAGCACCAGTCAACGATGTAAATAATAATTTAGAAGGATTCAAAATTAATTTAGCACATAGAAATAAGACTTTAACAGACTTTATACAGAAACTATCGAATGGAGTTAACAGGCAACGAAGAGCAATACTACCAGCAGTGTTTGTGGAAACTGCAGTATTTGTAGATAGAGACTTATACAAACATATGACAGTCAATTTTCCTAAGGATACGGAGAGAGAATTAGTGAGATTCGTACTGGCAATGATCAATGCAGTACAGTTAATATACCACGACCCTTCGTTAGGAAGGCCTGTGAACTTCATACTGAAAAGACTGGAAATTTTGCACGAAGATCCCGCTAATCTGAAGAGGCCACATGACATAGACAGGTTTCTGAGTAACTTTTGTACATGGCAAAGACTGGAAAATCCTCCAGGCGACAATGATCCGTTGCACTGGGACCATGCACTGATATTGACGGGATTGGATCTGTATGTCGTTAACAAGAATGGAAAAGTTAGCAGTCAAGTTGTGGGTAAGTAGATACTTCAATCATTTTTGTTTATACTAAGCGATATTTTCTCACGGTTAATTGCTTTTTGACTATAATAAAACTTCAAGTTGCTTTTGCTTTGTAAAGTCAAGAGAATACAAAGTCATGTCAGCGAAGCCGCCTGCGCAGCTAGTTTATAATAAGAAAACTCCTTTCCAAAACGATGAATGATATAGGCCCCACAAGTCTGCTAATCGGGGCTCTAATAAAAATTACTGTTATTTAGACTTCATGAGGTTCTATACCTACTTAAACAGACACCTATTTAAAAGGTAAATAAGTCAGAAAAATTGTTAAATTATGACGATTCGATCAGCAGCGAAAATGAAACGTTTGGGAAAGCAGTTGGTTGTGCATGGCGTGGCGAATGGTGAAAACCGTATGAATATGAACATAGCGGCTACTAAACACTTTAAACATTTTCTTACATAAGTAAAAGCTTTACATTACAGAAAGTAAAACCATGAGATAACGCTACTCATTATTGTAATGATAATATAATTTTAAGTAGTTTATAACGACTCAATATTACGCCTAAAACTTTTGTTATTACAATTCGTGACGCTTTCATAAAGCATAATGCTCCATATCCAATTGATGTGGCAATGATGTATTACAGCACATATTAGTATTTTTGGACCAATATTTTCTAGTCTCGGAAAGTACTGAATGATTAAGCAATAGTACTGCAAATTATTGAGTACTACAGCGCAAAATATATGAAGAAATTATGGTATCACTGCTGTTTTATAAGGTATTTGGAAAATGATAATATGGACATCACTGTAACCATAAAGTTTATTATTGGATCTTCTCCGTAGGAAGTCGAGAAGCTGGCATGCGACTTGTCGAATGAGTCAAATAACCGCGACGTTTCAACCTTCCAAAGACATCAATAAAACATTTTATGTCCACAGGACTGGCGCCAGTAGCTGGAATGTGTACCGTCACTAGTAGCTGCACAGTCAACGAAGGGAGGCACTTCGAAAGCGTCTACGTAGTTGCCCACGAAATAGGACACAAGTAAATTCTTTCAATCAACATATCCCCTTCTTCTTTCCTATCATCATTGAGGCAAAAGAGAACCCTGCCTGAAAACATAAACGAAAAATAAGGTTTCTAGCAAAAAAATCGAAGTAAAAGCTGGTTAGAGTTTATTAACTCTGGAGCCCGCTCGTACCACAAATCACTAAATACATTTGGCGGTTAACGAATATAAAAAATATTTCTATTTTTGTCAATCGTTTGAAGATGATAGAGAAAAAAATGAGAAATAATGTTTAGCACTAAACGCATTTAGTGGTTCTTATAGCTCTATTTTTATACCATCTATGAGTCAACATTATATAAAATGTCACATGTGTATCTTTTTATTTAATCATGCATGCTTCTCTTAATTGCATTTGCAAATGTTAGAAATAACAGTTCATTCATTATGATTTACTTTACAGACAAAACTGTTTAAACTATTAACTGAATCATACTTAGGTGCGTAGGTTTCTAAATTCAATCTGATTTCAGCAATCATTGTGGTTTCCAATAGATTGGTTTGCAATTGGTATTTTTTTTATGGTCTTTCGACGCAATAGAAATTGTCATAATTATTTCTTAATAGTTCTAAGCAGTATAAATTTGACGTGCCAAGTCAGGCATGAACAGCTGTTAAAATCTAAATTACTCAGTTAATTTTATAACAACGATTAAGCTGCCTCGTCTGATCTATGACCTTGCTCAGTAGTGTTAAGTTTAGATAATCCTCTTACCAGAAGCGACCGCGAAGCTATGGAAAATTGTATGTTTACAGTTATGTCACAAATAAACTTAAATGCGTGACATAATTTATATTACAGATGACCTGCAGCTAAGTTATATCAAGTTATTCAACTGAAAGACTCAACTGTAGTGATGATACAATTGATTTGATTGCAATTTAGAATAATTTCGCTTCGGTTTCAGATCTTTCACAATTACGGCTAGATTTAAATGATTTCGTAATCTGTGATTTAGTTTAATCTGTTGGAAATAATACGCTTAAAAAGTGTAGAAGAGCTAAAGTACCTACGTTTTGCCAACAAATCAACAGAAGTATAAATTTCTTCCACCATTTTAACTCAATTATCTGTTATTTCAGCTTAGGCATGCGACACGATGGACCCCTAGCAGACAACGGCTGTGACCCTAGTGCCTATATCATGAGCCCGACCCTCGGCAGCGGGAAGATCACCTGGTCGCAATGCAGCAAGAATTATCTGCAGAAGTTTCTGGAGTAAGACTTTTAAATCTTATGTAGTTTTTTGAAAATTCTACTAAAGAAACGGACTATAGCGACCCCTACACGGCCATATTTGAACGACGTAGCCAGCCGGCTAACTAAAGTGCGCGCAAAATAAGTCCGCGCGCGGCCGAAATCATCGTTTGCCGCCATCTCGACGTTTATATCAGGTGCCAAGAGAGGGTGCTGTATTCCGTGTTTTCGAAAATAAATAATCGGCATCGAAAAATGCCGAAAATTATTAAAAGTGCTGGCAGGGATATAGTCTTGAAGGTCAAACACGCGCGCAGACTTTTCTTGCGCGCACTATACGAGTTGCATTTATACCAGACGTCACAAAGTTCCTATAGCTCCCCAGACACAACACCCGTCTGGGCAGAGGATGGAGCATCAAACAACGCAACGCGAGAAGTTTCGCAATTGAAAAGGAAGCGTTTTCAATTGCGAAACTTCACGCGTTTTTCCTCCATCCTCAGAGGAATATGGTGAACCGCGATGGTGAAACTGATATTACCTACCTACCAATGTTGGACGGACAGTCACTGAAATTGATTTATTTTATAATTATCTTCTTTCGTGAGCAAAATTCCTAACTGCAAAATTAAATAAATTTTACAGCACAGTACAATCTCGATGTCTACTGGACCATGGCAATTCAGCCGGTCAGTTGGATCACAGCGCTGAAGGCATCCTACCTGGAGAGAGATTCGATGCTGACCAACAATGTAAGTTCAGATGAACAAGTCAAGTCGAAAAGACAAATTCGATAACAATTTGAATCTTAACTTTACCAACTACTGCATAGGGCTGAAATTGGTGTGCTTTAAAGATAAAACTACTGTTTCGTTCGGTCTTCTGTGTATTAGTGTGGTGTGTGTGTGTATGTGTGTGTGTGTGTGTGTGTGTGTGTGTGTGTGTGTGTGTGTGTGTGTGTGTGTGTGTGTGTGTGTGTGTGTGTGTGTGTGTGTGTGTGTGTAATTGCACCCTGTAACTGAACAATTTCGTTTTTGATACTAAGAAAATATAAAATTCAATAAAATATTAAAAAGATCCCTTATATTTTATTTTTGTAATTTCAGGCATGTTAAAATACGGACGAGGCAGCCGTCACTCAGGAGCCCAGAGTTTGGAAGACATCTGTAGAGACCTTCATTGCCAGCGAGAAAGATATACGTGGACCTCACATCCCGCTCTAGAAGGGACGAGGTGTGGCGAAGACATGGTAAGCTTTCATCTATCTTCTAAATATATAAAAGGCAAAAGTGATTGACTGATGTATCAACGCACAGGCCAAACATTTAAGGCTAGAAACTTAATATTTCGCACACGTATTCCTCTTAGGACGTAGGCATCCACTAAGGATGGATTTTTCAAAATTCAACCCCCGAAGGGGTGAAATAGGGGATAAAAGTTTGTATGAAACTTTTTATTCCTTCGACGTATTTGCATGAAATTTCGTATCAATTGAGTACGGCAAAAATAATGAGTTACGTATTTCAGCATTTTCCAAAATTCAACCCCTAAGAAGATAAAATAGGGTATGAAAGTTCTAAATAAACACAGGCCTAACCCTAGGGCTAGAAACTTAAAATTTGCACACGTATTCCTCTTATGACGTAGGTATCCACTAAGTAAGGATTTTAAATTTGAATTAGAATGCATATTAGAGTATAAACGGTACATAAAAACAAAATACCAACTTTTAACACTTTTGTCTGTCTGTCTGTTAGTTCCGGGTAATCTTGACGGGGCTTTCACTGGCAGATAGCTGATGTTATACGCAGTAGAGATGAAGCGTATATACTAGAACAGATCCAGGGACTAGGTATTTAATGAGACTAGGTTGCACCTATTCCAACTTTACAAAATACTCGATCCACCTAGTCTCTATCTTTAGTCTCACTGTGCTTATGCGACGCACGGCACGGCATCCCCCGCCCCCGCGCCACTCTCGTGGCCCACTCGAGTCGAAGTACCGGCGCGGGGAAGCGAGATAGCAAGTCTACTTTGCCGCTCACTCGTGTTTGCCTAAATTATTCGTATGTCAGTCATTTGATTTGAACCATATTTCAATGGTCATAAAAGTAACGCAACGCGTATTCGTGTTTGCCTATTTTGTACACTAGGTACTTGTAAATACTCGATGCGAAGACTTTATACTGAGATGCAATGCACTCGAGAATCAAGTACGGACTCATGCAAATGTGATCTCGGTGGACGCGGGCTCGCCGTATTGATACCTACTGGACGTCACAATCGGATACGCGTATCGGACTTATTTTGCAATCGGTTTTGTTTCGAAGTTTGTTGTGGTAGAATTTTTGATTTTATTTTTATTAAGACAATAAAGTATCTCCCAAAGGAAGTAGTGTCGCTTGGGATTATTTTACGGACAACAAATAGCTGAGTGTAACATTTGTAAAAAACAACTGAGTTTTAAAAGTTCTGTATCAAACCTTACAAAGCACATAAAACGTAAACATCCATTCGTAAGTTTAGTTAGAAGAAACGATCCAACTCCAGTGATAGCAGCCCAGACTAACCAACAACCACCACCATCAGACATTCAGACCAACCGCAATCACCATCCAATACTGAAACTGCTGAAATAGTTTATAAAAATATGTCAGGACAGTCTAAAAAAAATATTAAAAAAAATAGGCAAAAATCTGATTACTCTGAAAAAAAAACATGAATTGTAATCTTTTAAATACGCCTAAAATCTACAATGTAGATAAATCTTTACGTTCACAGTCCTAAGCCTGTATAAAGTATGGAGGGAAGATTACAATTCATTACTGGGTACGTAGGTACTGTGTACCTACACGTACCCGTACCGTTGGTACGCAAAGACTAAGCTTACTTTAAAGTCTGCGTACTTCGTGGAATAGGTGGAACAGGTATTTGGATCGAGTATTTGTACGGAATTGGACTAGGTGCACCTAGTATAAAATTTACCTAGTACGACTCATCTCTAATACGCAGTGACATAGGCTACTTTTTGTCTCGGTAGTACGTTCCCGTTGGATAATATCCGACATCCACGCGGGCGAAGCCGCGGGCAGCAGCTAGTCTACAATATACATGAAGCAGTCACAATTCTGACTTAAAAAAAACTTGTCCAAACGAAGAACTGACCGAGTCGATAGGGTTGTATTTCAGTTAGCTACAATCGTGTTTCTTTTTGAACTGGGTACTGTAGAGATTATTGCCTATTATGAATACGTTGGCTGAATTACGAGACAAACATTAATTTATGTTACAGAATAAGAAAAAATGAATAGGCATCAGATTTGGCCAAAGAGTGTAATAATAATATGGAAGGATTTGGCTGACCAGCCAAGATAGAACAAGAAAAAATGTAAAAATTAATTACCTACACGTAAAACGATCCCCTAATCATTATTTATTTTATCTGTTTTTTTTTTATTGATTTACCTTTCCTACAGTACTTAGCTATCTCCAGATACAAACAAAACTGGTTTTTATTCAAATCTCAGCAAGCCTGCTAGCCAATCTTATCTCAGAAGGTAAGATTAGATATTGATAGTTTTGTCGATGTCTTCAGAATTAATTACCTTCTTCATCTACAATAATCGGCACCAACTTTATGATAAATGATTTTATTTCTGTAAGTAGGTTTGTACAAACACTTTTACACGTCAATCATATTTTTAAAACTTGATGAGGTCGGCGTTTCCTATCTGACTACTCTGAGAAGAAAGGCTGAAACAAACTCAGAGATAAAATTCTCTTTTAAAGTCCAGACATAATCTTGGTCAGATCATGTGAAGACCATGAAGATTGGTATCTGAGACGGTCTTTTGAGGAAAGAACCACACAGATTGAGTATGAGAATGGCACATGCAGATTTACTGATCAGAGACTCAATGAGGCTTCCAAAACCCGGGAGTAACCAAACCTGCTTTAGATCTTACTATTACTCTTTTCATCCGTCTTCATCTCCAACAGTATTGCCGCGGCGGTGAATGCGTAGAACGTGAAGGGTCTACCGTAATCAGAGGCTCCTGGGGCCGCTGGTCGGGCTGGGCCGACTGCGCCTCCGCCTGCCTCGTGGACGACACGCATGCTCCGGCTGCGGCAGGGGTGGCGGTAGCTACCAGGAGGTGCAATAGACCGAGGTATGTGTAATCTTGAAATATTAACGTTGGCGAGATCTACAAGATCCTTAACAAAATTATATCTCAAACATACCAGGAACTGTAATCAAAACTCATTTTTTCAGACATGACAACGGAAAAAATTACTGCTTAGGACACGATAAGAAGTTCCAGTCGTGTCACGCTCAACAGGTAATTTTCAATCGTTACGCTCTTCATTTTTCTTGAACTCACCATGGTAAAAAAATATATTTTATCAATTCCAGTGCAGCAACGTACCAAGAATGACAGTAAGAGAGTTCGCTGATCAGATCTGTTTGAGAGCTCGAGATGTGGATCCTGATCTAATTGGTACTGGATTGCAGAGGATCGATTCTGATGGTAGGTTGAAGTGATGCCTTGTCATAAATTACTATTTCGAGTTCACAAGTTAGTTTAAGACTAGCCACGATCCATATTCACAAAAAATAATACATTTCGATGCCATACAAGCTGGTTGCGAGAGGTCACTCACTCGACCGTCGCGACACCTGATTCAGGTGTCAGTCAAAATAGCCGCATCTGTCGCGACACCTAATTCAGGTGTCTGTAAAAATAGTTGCATCTGTCGCGACACCTGGATCAGGTGTCGCGACAGATGCGGCTATTTTGACAGACACCGTGATGTACGTAAAAGAGCGATAGTGAAATCCTCAACTACATTTATACTGTTCTAACATACACTTTGTGTATGTTAAAACAGTATAAATAAATAAATAGTAATAATAAAAATAAATATAATATAATAAAACAATACAACAACAACAACAACAATACACAAATAATACAACATCAACAACAATACACAAACAATACAACAACAACAACAATACACAAACAATACATCAACAATATAATATAGTTACATACATACATACATAACATCACGCCTGTATTCCCCGAAGGGTTAGGCAGAGTAATAGGGGGCGAGCCTATTGCCATCAACCGGGCACAAATCCAGACTCCGGGCTGCAAAAAATAATATAATAGGGTATAATATAGTTAATAGTATAAATATGATATGTAATGAATAAAACAAGGATGGCATAACGTCACTCGTCAAATATCTAACACAAACCAACGTCGCGTCGGTTGATGCTTGTGTGAGTTTGAAATGGTTTATTTGCGGATTTTTGCTCATTTCGTAAAGTTAAACTGTACTTACTCGTATTCGTCTTTAATTCGTTATCTTATTTCATAACAATTCCAACAATATAAGTTTTATGTACAGCTCCAATACAAAACTTTTGAGATATCGTCACTTTAATCACACGTCCTGATATAACCGGACGTAAACCGGAAGTACCGCGACATTTGCGCTGATTCGTAGACATCATAGAGAAGTGCAATTTTGCAATACTAAGCTATCACAGGTGCGTTGCGAGACCAAGCTGAAATGACTCATGTGCTTATAGAGGTATCAGAAACAGGGTGTAAAGTTTACTCATACTTCCATAGGAAAGGCGAGGATCCTCCGACCAGACGGGTGTCGTGTCTGGTGGGCAAGTGCCCGACGGTTGATGTCGGGACGTTGTATATATGCTAGTTGCCAGTAAACTCTGCTTGCGCGATGCAGGATTTCGCGCGACGTCAGTGTGACGCGTAGCTCGCAAGTGGCGTTATAGATGCCACTACATTCTCATGCCCTTCATACTGGACACACAGCATCGCTTCTGAATATGATATCACCTAGTCTTATTCAGTTCATCTTCCCTAGCTTATTAAATCTGTTATGTTTTAGATGTGAGCAGTGCGTGCGCAGTGTGGTGCGACACTCGCGGCGGCGGGTACAAGTCTCGCGGCTGGAGCTTACCTGATGGCACAGCCTGCTCTAATGTGTCACCCATGTTCTGCATCAGTGGGATCTGCCAGGTAGATTTCATTCTCGACCAATTACAATCCACTGCTACAAAAACTAACAGTGCTACAAGGACCTAGGAGTCACAGGGTGTATCCATCGAATTCATTTTTACTCTGGGAAAGCATGGGACTTGGCAAAACTCTGGATACTTACCAAATTGTAAAGAGTTTGTGGTGGGTTTTTCGGCTGAACCTAAGAAAGTGAAAAGTTCTGCTTCTGTGAAGATTTATACTTGGATATTTCACCTACACGAAATTGTTTTCTGACAGAAATTCACATGTTCATCAAGTTCTGACACGGAGTTCTCTCTAAAGCCAAGCGACTGCGAGTGGGAAGCGCTAAGAACTGCCACGCCGCACACACCACCGTAAGTAGATACAGTCAATTAGTTTGATGGTTAAGCTAAGTTCTGGGCATTATGTTAAGTCTGGGTGTTATGAAAGGCAGCCACTGATAAAAGGTTTTGTTAACCTTTTTGGCCTGTCTTTTGGATATTTAAATAATGCTAGTAGAAGCAAAAATTAAAAGAACAAAAAATGCGACCAGGGTCTGTGAGATCAGCAAGCAAGTTTGTTGACGCCAAAATGTAGCATTAAATCATAATTATGACTCTTATAGTCTAAAAGGCCTAGTACGGAAAATCATTAATTTATAAAAAATGTTTAAATGTTATTATGATGAGCATTCGTCGCTTCCTTTATCCATCCCTTTCCCTCCCATAATGATTGAGACAAGAGGACTTACTTCGCCCATCTCCGGCTAATGGCGGAAGCAGTTCCGTTCGCAATGCGCGTATGGAGTCGATATATTTTACGAAGGACACTTTGCATGATGACACCGTTGAAATCACATATTCATAATATCGTGCGCGCGCGCGCGCAATATCTGGAACTTTTATAACCGCATAATGTAGGGCTGCTAATACTGGAACCTATTAACTTTTAGTGAATATTATTCGTGAGTGAAGTGCAGTGATCTCGTGCCGAAGAAAATCACGTGCTAATGAAGTTACGTGGAGCCAGCTAGCTAAACAGCCCACATCAGTATTCCAGGTCAGTCCTTACTCCCTTCCTCAGCGACGAATGCTTTCTTCGAACGCGTCACGTAATTTCTAAAATGACCGCAAACTACAAAATAATTAACCCTCCAAAATTAGCACTATAACTGCTAGACTTCGCAACATTGCAGTGATAGGGCAAAATCTTGAAGGAAACGTCACCAATACAATGGCTTGGAAATGTAAGAAGTTCTGCAGCAAACTGTGTTGGAAACGAATAGCGCTGGACAAACGCGAAGTGAAAACTATCAGACTTATCAGCAGTTCCAGGAAGCTTTAGCGATAAATCATTATGAATATTCATTACTTCGGAAAAACCATTTTTTTTTTGAGCTGAATAATCTTTATTCCAGAGCCAAGACCTCAGGCACGTGGCGTCGTGCAGTGGGAGGCCAGTGGCGCCCCGCGTCCGGCTGCCACTACCACTGCGTGTCGCCGGGCGCCGGCGTGCGCCTCGTGGCCACCGCGCACACGGAGCGCCCGCTGACGAGCATACAGCTGTGCCAGCCTGATAGTAGATCGGACTCGGTGAGTATTGACTAAAGAATCGACTCGTGTCTTGCTAGACGCAAGATACTCTCTAAAAGAGTGACTGGAGCAAAAAGTCTAGGAATAACTGGCAGAACTGCTTGATGCGGGATTGGCGCAAAAGCTAAGCGGTTAGTAACAGTAGAATATCACTGCTTGACTGCTACGTAGTCGGGTCATAAATACTGTCATAGGTTCCGAATTTTGAATTCGGAATGCAGACGAAAAAATAAATAAACTTCGTTCGAATTTTGAATGTTTAATGATTTTAAAAATATAGGTTATGTAGACTTTTCTTTAGTTTTCAACATGGAGTGGACACAAAAAGAAGAGTGAGTCGCTGTAATTGCGTTGCATCGTTGTGGATACGCTGCAAGTGAAATTTTCAAACTTCTGAATAACCTGAAAATTACACAAAGGTTCGTTTATCGCACTATTAAACGATACGAGGAAGATTCAAGAATAGAAGACAGAGAGAGGAGTGGTCGACCTCGTTCGGTTCGCAATCCTGCGGTGATCAAAACCGTCAAGACGCGAATTCAAAGAAATCCCGTGCGAATGCAAAAACTGTTGGTTCTTCAGATGGGTTTGAACAGAACCACGCATGGTGAAAAGGGTGTTGAATACCTTGAGCTACGGGCTTACCGTAAAAGAACAGCACACCTGAATGCTCGTTTGAAAAAAAATAGGCGTCAACGATCACGCGTTTTGTTGAGACGGTACTCGGGAATAAATACCGCGACATCTTATTTTCAGATGAATTTTTTTTTAGTTGAAGAGAGCTTCAATAAGCAAAACGACAAGGTTTAAGCTCACAACAGTGATGAAGCGAGCAAATGTGTCCCGCGCGTTCAACTGTCATTCTCCCTCATCGGTGATGATTTGGCTTGGAGTGTCGTGATTGGATCCCACTGAGTTTTCTTCTTTTTTTTTTGTGAAAAATTTGTGAAAACCAGATCTGATCCAGTCTCTGGTATACCAAAATACGGTTCTGCAAAACCTCATAGAGCCTCTTAAACTAACAATGTTCACAATTCGACACTAGGTATTCCAGCAAGATTCTGCACCGGCTCATAAAGCCAAGAGTACGCAAATCTGGTTGGACGACCATAAAATTGATTTTATCCTTCACGAAGATTGGGCGTCCTCCAGTCCGGACCTTAATCCCTTGAATAATAAAATACGGCAGTATTTAGAGGCAAAAGCCTGCGCAAAACCCCATAAAAATTTGGTGTCGCTGAAGCTATCCCTCATCAAAGCAGTGGCCGAAATGGACCGCAATGTCGTGCGTGATTCTATCGATGACTGGGCTCGCAGATTACTGGCTTGTATCGAAAATCAAGGAGGTCATTTCGAATAAACTAATATACATGCTAAACTGTGTATTTTTACCTATCTTCCCATATATAAATTATTATAATAAAATTGAAAATGTGTCACTTATTTCACACTTGATAAGTGACAGAACTTATGACCCGACTAAATTATATACAAATATACTCGAGACTTCGTTGGTTTTTTAAATTGTAGCTGAAAACTACACTTCATTTCTTCCTTACATCGTCTCTCGAAATCACCACCACTCACCACTCACCACTTTTCTTAGGTTCCATAGCAAAAAACAGAACCCAAATAATTTCGTCACGGATAAAATAAAATAATTATGACGTCAATTTTTTTGAATGAATGTGTTTCACTTTTGATATTTTAAAATAGTTTGGTATATATCATGGTCATATATTTTTTTCTTTCAGGGCTGTACTCAAAGGAAGTCACCGTACCAGTACGCAACCATGGTCTGCACCAAATACAAAGATAGAGTGAGGAGATTATCCGGATTGGGGATGCAGATATCACCAGCTTTAGGTAAGAAACGACTCCAATTTATACTATAAGCAGCTGACCAGAACTAGAAAACTTTTGACATTTGACACAATAAAAGAAAATCATTTCTCTTCGACGTTAAAGGATTTATATACTGTGGTTTAAAGACTGATATGACTTTTGAAAGCATATGTGTTTGAGCTGAAGATTATGTAAAATAGCAGGATGGACTATAATAAATCAAACTCGCTATTTCTAATGTCATTCAATTTTTACATCATTCTCTCTCCTCATAATACAGAGGACCCAGACCGCCCCTGTCGCATAGCCTGTCAAGATGAGCGAGTGTCTCACCGGTTCTACTTAGTCAACGGACACGAAGGCTGGTTCCCGCTAGGAACATCTTGCGGGAAGAGAAATGCTTCCTACTGCGTTAGCGGAAAATGCTTGGTAAGATACTTGCTTTTAACTGACCTTGTCTCATAGCCTGTCATGATGAGCAAGTGTCTCACCGGTTCTACTTAGTCAACGGACACGAAGGCTGGTTCCCGCTAGGAACATCTTGCGGGAAGAGAAATGCTGCCTACTTCGTTAGTGGAAACTGCTAACCCTTGTACAACATTCCAGGACCTGTTTCCCAGAGTTCAAATAAGCACTGGCTTAGTATGTGATAGATTAATTTTAAATATATTTACACGCCAGACAATTTAACCGGAACTTCAAAAGCTGATGAAACAATTCAGGAGCATCGTTTAACAATTCCTCAGTACTGCCAACAAAGCTCAGTACTGTCGCTAGTTTATATTAGGTTCTCAAGGCCAACCATATTTTCCCCATATTTTTTGTTTTCTATGGTCGTTCAATTATGAACCTAAAAAAAATCATTGCCACTGAAACTGTCTTTCAAACTCCCTAAACCATTTTTTCCCCAGGAATTTGGCCCTGACAACACCCCCCTTTCCGAGATGGTGTTCACACTCCCGCTGCTGAACCGCAACAGTTACAGCAGTTATAATAATAACAGTACCAGCCGCGTCACCTGGCGCACCTCGCGACATCGACGCAGTCTTCGAACTGACAGGATTACTGTCAAGGCCACGCTCGACCAGAAGCATTTAGATGATATTATTGCGAGGCTGAATTTGACAAGTGAGTTCACATTTTACCTTTTGAACATGTTTGGGACCTCAATTTTTTTTTTTATGAAACCATCGGTCGAAAGTTTTTAACTTTAAGACTTCTCTGTACTCGGGTAAACCCCACAAGCAGGCAAGAAGCTAGAATATCTTTTTTCAAATATTTTTGCAACAACTTGAACCAGGAACCCAATTATACCAGAATTCTTCAGTTTCAACCTAGTCAGGTCAAAATCAAGCAGGAACGGAGATTTTTCTCTAAATTGTACCAAAAAAAAATGGTATCGGCATTTTTTTAAACTGTCGATTCTACAATTCTTCTGTGAACATTTTTAATTTCATTATTTATCCGGACTTTTCTTAATCAACCATTTGCAACAAAGCCGCTAAACCAATCAATTCTCTTTTCCAGACAATTTAACCGACCACATTACCTACTTCGACTCGATTCCAGAGCATATTGAGGTAGACTTCAACAACCCCATACACATCGCACCAGAAGACACGCTACTAAGGAAGGTACCGAGACCTACGTGGGACTGAAGTTATGAAAATACTATGTGAAAGTTAAAAGACAACTGTTGTACATTAGAAATTGGTTTCGCCCATAACCTGATACGATACTATATCTTAGAAGGATTAACGGTCTTGACAAGGCAAAATATTGTTCTAGTTCGGGATTATTATTTGCAGTAAGATTCTAGCTGATGAAACGGCTTCGGTAAGTCAGGATGGTCTCTTATTTGTGAATCCGTGTAATAGCGTAACGCAATGGCAATCGATTGCAATGCCTTACATTTTGACAGTTCAGTCACATTCATTGCGCTATTTACGTTGTTGAGCACAGGAATTTTTCAAACCAATGAAGTAATGGATTAGACGTTTTCTTCAAAACCCTCGGATTGTGATTGAAAGTATGTTACGCAATTAAAGTGATAATGTCTAGTCTCATGTTATCTGTTATGATTGGTTGTTCAAAATAACAACAGCCAACCATATCACTTAACATGATACTTGGAAACAGGCATATTTCAAAGATTACTAAGCTAGAAACGACGAAATAATTTTTAATGGGCTGATTCTTAGCCTGAAATAACACTGCCTTATAATGTGGAACCTCCACGAAACTTTACGAGACTTGATTTATGTATACACATTTTTTTTATACACAGTATACATTTTTGTTTTTCAGATTTATATTATATTAAAAAAAAAAATGTAAATTATATTATTAGAAATATTCAGGAGCATAATGAAGGGCCTGAAAATAAGCCAAATAATATGAAGAAAACTTGACTTTTCTACATAACAAAGTCGAAGGCATTATTTTATTATTCTTTCTACGGCATATTACAATACAATTTTGAATAAAATTTATACAAAATTATCTATAAATTTTGTTCCTTTTGTTGCAGTTTTAGTAAAAAGTCTCATAATTTTTTTTAAGTTGTTTAAACAAATATAATTTTAAGTCATTGTACATATTTGAAGAATCATTGTGATCAATTTTAGTAATTTATTTATAGACATTTTTATACCTTTGTTATTAAGTAGGTTTAAGTAAATAAAAATAAAATTATTTTATACAATTATACATATTTTATTTAAAAGGCACTCATTTGTAACCGGGTTATCATACAAACTATTAGTAGCTTTAAATGCATATAGAATATTTTTTATGTATAAAGAATATAAAATTAAACTAGTTGTAAAAATGTAGTTTCGTTGCTTGAAAGTATCAAGAATATAAATAATAGTGCCGTAACATTAGTTTGGTGGCTAAATATTGGTTGCATCCTGTATATGGAGCTATATTTGAGTAGATAATACTTTAAACACTGTTATTATCATTTTTATTGTTTAACACATCCTAATAAAATATAGTTAAGAACTTTGATCGATCGGAATGCGACACCAACGCGGCGCAGCGAAATTATGTACGAATACATAACATACATACATAATTATCAATATACTCCATCAGTTTGTGCAAGAAACAGCAAATATTTAAATACGATGTTACTTGTTTACTTTGATCCACTATGAATAAATCTTGCAGTTTGCTTTCTTCAAAGCGTGCAGAAGTCTGGCAGGATCAGTCAGGAACCACTGCCACAGCTTTCTGAGAAACTGCTTATCACCATTCTGAAAATAGTAATGGTTACATTAAATAAGGAATCTGGGGCACAAACAACTTACAAGGTGGCGCAAAATTAATCACCCCAAGGCTAGTATAATAATATACTTCGCCAAGCCGGTCACGGGGGTGACACAAGCCTACGTCATCACAGCTGTGTTACCAGTAGTGTGTAATAATAACTCCCCAATCGCCTTTATTACCTGTGCGAATCCGATAAAACATAGAGGTTTTAACTAACAATTACGTTGGTATTTTTTAAATTGAATTGTTTCGTTTGATTAGAAAAATGAAATGACAATTTAAATGGTTTATAAATATTTTTTAACTGAATGGTGACTGAAAATGTTTCCATAATTCGTGTTATGTTGCAATTAAGTGGCAACTGGATAGTGACGTAAGCATGTGTCACTCCCGTAATGCCAGACCTTGTTTTTTAGACCATGCCCCAAGGAAGATGTTATAATTTTTGCAAATGGCATCGTACGTCAATCATAATTTGACATTTGGGAACTAGGCAGCTGCAGTATACAAACAGACAAGCAATGGAGCGCTATACTCCGCAAGAGCGTAGAATAATTGTGTCGATTTTTTTGGAAGCGTTATCTGGTCGTGTAGTCTCCCATTTTGGCGATTTGGCATGGCCAGCAAGATATTTTTTTTATATTTAGTAAAATAAATATTCAAAAACAAAATTCGATGATTAATTTTGCGCCACCTTGTAGAACTAACTTCTAAGATTAAATTTCGAAGACGACCGCAACCGCAAGCCGCAGCGGCATAACTTCTAATTGCAATGACAGACCGTAGCGACACGACTGGTTTCTATGTAACTCTACGTCGCCATCTACGGAAGCGTTTTCATAGAGACAGAAAGCAGTCATGTCGCTGCGGACTGTCATAGCGATTGCACGGCTTTGCGGTCGCGTTCGGAATTGTAGTTTTAACCTAAGAGGCTGCAACATATCATACAGGGAATACAATCCGAAAGCTAACCTTGATATTAAACTAATCCTTTTTTTTTTATCAACGCCGGTCTTCTTCTTAGCGAGTCGATGGCAATCTAAATGAACTTGGCCCAAAATTTGGCTACGTGTTTGGTGCCATCACTAGCGTGCATCAGTTCCTGTAACGTGCAGCTGACAGGACACGCAGCACATGATATTAAGTGTCTCATCGTTTGTGGAACTGCACGACATTTACACTCCAAGGCGGAGTCGTCAAAGCCAGTGAAAAAGTATCCTATGTCCTAACCCAGCACCCTAATTGCGTAAAACACTATCTATTACATTACATTTTGAAGCCTATTGCTAATCCATTGCTTCATATGTTCGAAAAATTTGTCTGCTCAACAACGTAAACAACGCAATGAATGTTGTTGAACTGTCAAAATGAAAGCTATTCCTACTGTTAGTGTGTTACGTAATTACTCCGCTGGTCATGATCTATCCGTGTGCCATTCATCCAAATGCGTTTAGCTATTAAAGCGTGAAAGGTAACAGACCGATTCTTGTTTCATGTTTTTCAGTTGTTTTTTCAACGCAGTCGGCTTTTAGATTTCTTTTATCTTTTTGAGTACCTAGACGGTAATTTGGGATAGAATAGTTATCGTAATCATACCTTAACACTAGTGAAGAGGTGACTGGCGTCTAGAACCTTCTTGTCGACATTATCCATGTGTTGTTTGAGTGTGTGCGCAAGCGCAGCTACTGTGCGATCCCAACTGTTCGGCTGGCGAGTGCAGCCGTCCCAGATGTAGGCGCGGAGAGATTGCGTTGATTGTTTACTGGGGAGTTCAGAAGAATTGTTTCATATTGGACGTTTTAAGTGGAAGGTTTAGAATCAGTCTATACAGGTCCCGATCTAGGGCAAAGGCACACAAAGTAGAAGGAGCATTGCTCATCACGCGTGTTGGTGTTTACAGAACGTTAAGTGCAGGTTTTATGGTATTTTTCTTCACCATATGACATAGGAATTCAAAGAAGTTATGTGAACCACATTTAATGGATCGGACATTTTAATTCACGTCGCCTTTTATGCTAGTTAAATCATTACAGAATAAAAAATTGTCAGGTAAATTCTATTCAAATCTATTTATAACTAGCGGACCCGACTCAACCCCTAACTGATATTAATAATTTTGTTTGTGATCGTCTTGAGTTCATACTAAATTCCATTAGAAACAAACAAGTATAGTTTTCCCGAATAAAAAAAAAACCGGGTAACTTTCCCATATTTTCTTTGCATAAAAAATAGCTAAATCGGGCCAGCCGATCTCAAATGATGCGCTTACCAACGTACAGCATTTCATTTTTATTTATATAGATAAGTAAGTTAAACTACTCACAACTCCACCGACATATCGTCCCTCCTCTTATAGCCATCGTCAACAGCATCCTTCAACTCATTAACCTGATGCTGCATCTCATGGTACAACTTCACCAATAGACTGGGGTCACCCGACTGCGCACCAAGAATGTGCAGTAATGCTTGCACCAGTACGTCTGAGGACTGGAGCTTTTGTTCGCAGGAGTTCTGTTCTAAACATATCTCGTTCATTGAATTCTGGAAATGAAGATGGATTCATTTATTACATGGATTGAGCATATTATTTTGAAACTAGCTTCTGCTGCGACTTATATGAGGGTGATCTACAAATGATGTGGGTAATTTGCCTAATTAATTCATTAATGACATTATCTAGTATAGAGGTAAAATTTCATATAGTTGTGATCATTAGTTTGCGAGTTATCCTTAGTCAAATACAACTAGAATGACTAAGGTGACGATGTTGAAGAAAATCGAGCACCACGCTGTTACTTCGCTAATGAGACACAATTGATTTTCTATTATTATTGCCCTCTAGCGGGCTACCCCCAGGTAGCCCGCTTGACTAGATTCTTTACCAACCAAGGAAAAAGTCAAAAAACTATTCACGAACAGATGGTGGCTGTTTACCACGATTCTGCACTTTCGTTATCTACGGTTCAAAAGTGGTCAAGTGAATTTAAAAGGGGCAGAGAGTATTGAAGACGACACTCTCTCGGGCGGCCCGGTTACTGCCTCTACGGAAGAAACCGAGAAAAAAGTTGAGAAGCTTATACTGGAGGATGCCCGAATGAAGATGAAAATGATAGCAGAGTTGACCCACCTCTCCGTTGGTACCGTGCACGCTATTCCTCATGACCTTCTTTACCTTTGCAAAAGTCAGTGCAAGATGTGTGCCGCGAATGCTCACTGCGCCTCAAGAACAAGTGCGAATCGAGTGCTGTATGTAAAGAGATTTTAGAGCTCTGTAGTGAAGTTCCATCAAGTATTTTAGATCAAATTGTTACTGGAGATGAAACATGGGTTCATCATTATGACCCTGAAACTAAGCAGCAGTTCATGCAGTAGCACAAGAAGGGTCCTGCGCCCCCTCAGAAATTCAAAGTCCTTCCGTCTGCCTGAAAAATCATGGCCAGTGTTTTGGGACTCAAAGGGAAATTTGCTGATTGAGTACAAAAAAAAAAGGTGATACCATAAACGCAGCAGCCTACGCATCAACTTTGCGATATTTACGGGAAGCAATTAAAGAAAAAAGACGGGGTAAACTGAACACCGCTGCACCGGTGTGTTGCTTCTTCACGATAACGCCCCGGCCCACACAGCGCGTCTCCAAGGCTGCTGTGCGAGACCGTGGTTTCGAAGAAATTAACCAGCCACCTAGCCGCCAGGACACCCCGGACCTACCCCCAAGTGATTATTATTTGTTCGCTAATTTGAAAAAAGACCTTCGTTTGGAACGATTTTCCAACGATGAAGAACTCAAGGTGGCAATAAATGCACATTTTAAAGAGAAAGAGGAAAGTTAATTTAAGTTAATATTTCAGAATATTTCATAAGATTTTTTTTAGGTGGAACAAATTTCCAAGGATTGACGTTTGATATGAAATGTATGATTATTATTCAATAAATATATCATTCCTACAGTCGCGAATCGCATTTTGATCAACATACGACGTAAAACAGAGCTGCAATTTGCAAAAAAAAACAAAAAAAAAATGAATTTGGCGGGCTACAGCTGAGGGATAATAATTAATTCTTGATTCACTTAAGATTACTGTATAAGAATTAAAATATTATTTTATGTATCCTTTCAATTATTTTATAAACTATTAACACTTTAACATTATTGAGTAAAGAAAAATATTTAAAAAAAACTGTATTATACAACATTTGACCTAATTATCTAAAGTTCCTACGAAAACTTGTACTGCGGTGGATCAAGATCGTTTTGTCGCCACACCCGCAACATCATGGTGCGAGCGAGTGAGAAGATGTGAAAGAAGGTATCGCTCACGTAACTCGCGCAGCGTAACGTTAGCGCAGCGCCGAATTTAAGAGGGCTCTAAGTGAAAATGAAGTTGATTCTGAATGTCTTGCGTTAGTTAAGAAATTGGGTATTTGGCAAGAAACTTCTACCTGCAAACTACCTAACGCTTGTCAGCAATCTAGGTCCCAGCGTTAAGCAAACAGAAAAGCCACTAACAGTTGCATGCAAATACCTAAGGCACCTGTCCATATTATACTATACTTATAATGATGGGGTAATTGGGGTGGGCTCATGGGTCTCAAATGGATATACTCACGATACACAAATTGATATGATCACGGCACTAGCGTCAGCCGCGGCATACTGTCGGAAGTGAGCGGTTAACTGTAGGAACTCTTGGACTGAGCGCAGGATTTCTATACTCACTATAATCTACATTTATACTCATAATTCTACTGATCACAGCGCAAGCGTCAGCGGCGGCGTACTGTCATAAATGAGCCGCTAACTGTAGGAACTCTTGGACTGAGCGCAGGTCTAGTATTTTCGTATAAGCTACATTTATACTCACAATTCTACTGATCACGGCGCTTGCGTCAGTCGCGGAATACTGTCAAAGTGAGCTGCTAACTGTAGGAACTCTTGAACTTAGCGCAGATCTACTATACTCGCTATACGCTACATACAATACTCACAATTCTACTGATCACGGCGCTAGCGTCAGACGCGACATACTGTCGTAAGTGAGCTGCTAACTGTAGGAACTCTTGAACTGAGCGCAATTCGTGTCGTAGTGCGCTGTACACGATGCGGTCTAGGCTGAGCGCGCGGTTGGTCGTTTCTAGTAAGTGGGATAAATCGGCGTGGATTTGTCTGTAAAACGAAGACACAATTAATATTTAAGTGAAAAATAACTTCCATTATATCAATCTTGCTACTTAGCGAATCTGCTACACGGAGACATGAAATGGAGAACAATGAAAATCATATTATCATAATTATACAACGTTATACAAATTGATATCATTTCGACGTTACGCATGGGAATTATTGGTAAAATTCGCCAAAATTAAACCAAATGATCGATAACAAAAATATGACGATTAATTAGTACACAGTGTTCAGTATAAACATAAGAAATAAATAATAAAATTAAAAGGGTGCTAATTAAGGCAGCTTCTTTAAAATGTCATTCTCGTCTTCAAATATATTTAGTTGTCTAAATAATTAATAGGTAAGCGACAAACTTTTAGCGTCTAATAAATGGTTTTCAAGCGAATATATATTGTAAAACGAGCTACTGTTAATATGACGCAGCATGGTGATAATTCTTAAGCAACGTTATGGACCAAGTAATAAATAGGGGCATAATGCCCGCGCATTATGAATAATGACAAGCGTAGTCGACGGAGCCCCGCTTTGCGGGGCTCCTAATTCTGGGTGGTTAAAAAAAAATAACCACGAAGGGGATGGCGCACACTGGTCCCGAATGATAAAAAAGGGGACATTAAGAAATTTTTGACAAAAGGTCAACCGATTCAGCTTATTTTTTTTTTTGTAGACAGCTGATGCAATTACAAATCACTTTTGTACATTGAGTTTTTGCCAAAAAAGCCGTATTTTCAGAGAAAAAAAATATTCAAATATTTTTTGTATGAAAGAAATCCTAATTTTGTCTTTATCTTCCAAGATTCAAACGTATTCAAAATAAAACTTAGCGCAGCTTGTAGAGGGGCTAATTGCTCACTACTTTGTCATAGACACTCTTCTGCGATTTTGTGCTCCTTTTGAGTTACAGGCACTTTAAATATTTTTTGTATGAAAAAATCCTAATTTTGTCTTTATCTTCCAAGATTCAAACGTATTCAAAATAAAACTTAGCGCAGCTTGTAGAGGGGCTAATTGCTCACTACTTTGTCATAGACACTCTTCTGCGATTTTGTGCTCCTTTTGAGTTACAGGCACTTTAAATATTTTTTGTATGAAAAAATCCTAATTATGTCTTTATCTTCCAAGATTCAAACGTATTCAAAATAAAACTTAGCGCAGCTTGTAGAGGGGTTAATTGTTCATCACTTTGCCATAGACACTCAATTGCGATTTTGTGCTCCTTTTCAGTTACAGGCACTTTAAATTTTTCGTTGTCGGATGAGCTTTACTAGTTTTTTGTAGACAGCTGATACAATTACAAGTAACTTTTAAAGATGTATTTTTTGTTAAATAAGCCGTATTTTCAGAGTTAAAAAATTAATTCAGGCGGATTAGAAATAATCTTGTTAAAGATAGACTAAGATGTAATAACATTTTCTTCATTAATAAGTAACTCTTATAAATGTCTTTCTATATTAAAAAAAGTCTTATTTTAAATATATCAAATAAACAACTTGGATATCTCAAAACGTGTACAGACATGTTCAGGTACAGGTAATTTATTGTGTGACTCATATTCAGATTATAAGCATTTTTTGGTAATGAGTCATTGCTTAATTAGCCGATTACTTACAATTTGGGCTATATTTGGTCATCTAACGCTAGTGAATGCGTCGGAAACGCTGAATGATAAAAAGGTATAAATTGCAATTAAAACTTTTCCTTCGTACTTTAACGGGCTTAGGACCGTCAAAATACAAACCTATATAATAATATAGGTATTGTATTAAGGCGTACTTAAAAATGTTATTACATCTTAGTCTATCTTTAACAAGATTATTTCTAATCCGCCTGAATTAATTTTTTAACTCTGAAAATACGGCTTATTTAACAAAAAATACATCTTTAAAAGTTACTTGTAATTGTATCAGCTGTCTACAAAAAACTAGTAAAGCTCATCCGACAACGAAAAATTTAAAGTGCCTGTAACTGAAAAGGAGCACAAAATCGCAATTGAGTGTCTATGGCAAAGTGATGAACAATTAACCCCTCTACAAGCTGCGCTAAGTTTTATTTTGAATACGTTTGAATCTTGGAAGATAAAGACAAAATTAGGATTTTTTCATACAAAAAATATTTAAAGTGCCTGTAACTCAAAAGGAGCACAAAATCGCAGAAGAGTGTCTATGACAAAGTAGTGAGCAATTAGCCCCTCTACAAGCTGCGCTAAGTTTTATTTTGAATTCGTTTGAATCTTGGAAGATAAAGACAAAATTAGGATTTTTTCATACAAAAAATATTTAAAGTGCCTGTAACTCAAAAGGAGCACAAAATCGCAGAAGAGTGTCTATGACAAAGTAGTGAGCAATTAGCCCCTCTACAAGCTGCGCTAAGTTTTATTTTGAATACGTTTGAATCTTGGAAGATAAAGACAAAATTAGGATTTCTTTCATACAAAAAATATTTCAATATTTTTTTTCTCTGAAAATACGGCTTTTTTGGCAAAAACTCATTCTATAAAAGTGATTTGTAATTGCATCAGCTGTCTACAAAAAAAAAATCAGCCGAATCCGTTGACCTTCTGTCAAAAATTTCTTAATGTCCACTTTTTTATCATTCGGGACCAGTGTGTGGCGGGGTCTTTTAGACCCCGCCATTCCCTTCTAACCTAACCTGTCCGAGTCGGGGTGCCCTAAGTCCCGAGCTCGCTTAGTAGCTCACTTACAACATTAGTCACTTGAGTTATCAATTCAGAAGTAAATATATTTATCGGTAGCTCTGAGTCATATTAATTTACGCTCGTAAATTGACGCTGGTTTTTTGATATTCTGTTGGAATAGTAAAGATGATGAATTAATATAATTGAAGCTGTTCTATTAACTCGTCGCCTACATATAAAAAAAGACGCTAGGTTGCAGGTGCTAAAGAAAACTTTTGTTGCCGCACTTATAATTTCCCAAATTAAAAATGTTCACCCTATAATAAATTTATTGGGACACAGTCCTGCGGGGTAGTTGGGTAACACACTATCAGTAGCAATGGCTTTCATTTTGACAGTTCAACAACATTCATTACGTTATTTACGTTGCTGAGCAGACAAATTTTTCAAACATGAATCAATGAATTAGCAATATCCTTCAAAATGATTCTGAGTATGATTGATAGTGTGTTACACAATCAGGGTGCAGCTCTTCGTGAGAGGAACTATACGTTTTTTTTTCAAATTCCTAATTTTTTTATTCTGCAAAGGACTCCAATAAGCTTCAATAGATGGTGGTTTATATAAAGCCAAGCGGGTTACTAGACTGTACTATTAAAAGACAAAGGACATGAAAAAAAAAAACTTACTGCCTGACAGCCAACGCACAACAAGCTGTGGTCTCTACAGCGAGAGTAGTTCTTGAGTCCACAAGTTGCCTCACTGCATTGTGTATTTGTTGGTATATAATGGACTCTTCTTGTTCCAGTAGATCCACTGCGGTTTTAGCTTCCATCAGACATGACCTGGGAAAGAATCGGTAATAGATATACAGGTTTAGGTATGAAGATATTTATCCTCAAAAAAGACACAAAATCACTTACATGAGAACAAGCGTCACAGATATCATTGTAGCAATTATGATACGAGGGCGACACTGACAGTTTTGCATTGGATCATTTGGATCATTGGATTAGAGATGAAATTGGATAAAAATTGCCGACGCCGTACGTCGTGTAATGGATTTACTGCGGGCTAGGATATTATATACCGCGCGGTAACGAAACCATAGCTACTTCAAAAAAATTCACGAACGGCATCTATCGAGCTTGTGGACAAGTTTGCAATTACTAGCTTCTGCCCGCGACTTCGTCCGCGTGACATATGTCCTATGACACTCGGCAATATTGTAGCTTCCCATTAGTGAAAGAATTTTAGAAATACGATCAGTCGTTCCGAAGATTGCCCCTTACATACAAACTCATAAATTTTACCTCTTTATAATATTGGTGTAGATAATAGGTCAATCCTAACTAATATTATAAATGCTAAAGTAAGTTTGTTTGTTACCTTTTGACGCCTAAACACTGAACCGATCATCCTGAGATTTTGCATACACGTTGTCAGGTGTACAGAAACGGACATAGGGTACCTTTCGTCCCGAAAAAAAGTAGTGTTCCCGAGTAAAACGACAATAACGTTCTCATGATACTAAATAGCGGCACGTGTCTTTCGAATCATGATTGAATTATATTATTACAAGCTGACCCGACAGACGTTGTCCTGTCTTAACTATGAATGTCATATGTCGTTTAGTTTTAGTTTTGACTATTGACTAAAACTAAAACTATCGACTCATTTATCAACCGATCCATCTGTGTTAAACGACATTTGCAGCGCGCATTCTGGCAATCGCTGACAGTTATTTCAAACAACTGACAGTTATGTAAAATTAATATTGGCGTTAAGTTTTCTTAAATTTTGTAACGTTCCGATCAACTTCCTTATTTTTTTATTAAATAAGATCCTTCTCCTGACAATAACAAACACACAACAAAAAAAAAAAAAAGTGAAATCGGTCCAGCCGTTCACGCGTGATGGCGTGACCAAGGGAAATAGGGATTCATTTTTATATATATAGATAGAAACTTTAGTGGTGTGTTGAAGAGTTTATTTTTAATTTAAGTACTTCATACATTATGAGAGTTTAGCTAGTGTCGATAGACCGGTTTTTCATCCTCCTAACTATAATTCCCCAAACAACCCAAATTGATTTTCAAATTCTAAATTACCGCGAGCGAAGCCGCGGGCAAAAGCTAGTATTATATATGTGAAAGTTTTTGAGGATGGATGGATGGATGTTTGTTACTCTTTCACGCAAAAACTACTGAATGGATTTGGATGAAATTTGGCACACCGATAGACCATGACCTGGGTATGAACATGTACTACTTTTCATCCTGGGCGGCAGACGAAGTCGCGGGCTACAGCTAGTTGTACAATATGCTTACGTTATCTGGCTTGGATGAACATCTTTGTAGTTTGCAACTAACGCCACCTTCGCTTGCTCTCCACATAGTTCTGCTTTTGATTCAATGTATGCGCACATTGCTTCAGACAATCTGAAATATGTAAAAAGGGCAATTATAAAAACAAGTACAGTAATGCACAGTATCACCAACATTTACCAGTCATGACGTGATCAAAATACATGCATATTTCATCAGTTGGATACTACGAAATTTTCCAATATAGCTTTCTCAACTCTCAACTTTTGACGTTCAAAAGTGCCTTTTATGTGCCAATTTGAAATAAATTATTTGACTTTTCCCATCTTCGCTTTTATTTCTAATGTGACGATAATATCATGGACGTCCACATCCACGACACTGCATTACGATAATACATAAACATATGAAGACGCTTTTAAATATCCGTCCACAATAACGTTATAACGTGCACGTATTTCCATACCTTTTATGAATGTGGACTTCTAGGATAATATTGTCACGTTAGAAGTTATAAAAGCACACAATGACGTCAGATTGAAATAAGCCAAAGTAAAATGAATCTATACAACTCACCTTTCTTCCATACTCTTAGCCTCAGCAAGTGCAGACCTCAGTTCTTCATCAGATGAGGTGTCATTTACTCTCTTGGTGAACTTCTTGGATGTGTACAAGTCAAAGTGGGATCTAAATAATGCCTGTGACTGCCTGTAGGTCTCAAAGGGGCCAAATGTGAAGAATTTCTTTGAATTTTCCTGAAAACAAGAGATTAAAACGATTTAGAAAGATTTTCTCCATGTTTTCTACACACAATATTACATTTACTTCAAGATTTCATTTTACTTTTGATTTTTATTTTGTAATTTCTTATTGTATTTATGAGTGTCTTTAGTTTAGTCTCTGATAATCCTGTGCGAGTCCCAATAAATACTTTTTCTTTCTTTCTTTTCTAAGATAGGCAAAATCTATCTGTATTAAATAAATAAAAAGTAAATGCTATTTGTTGGTAAGCACATCACTTAAGAACTTGTGGAGTGATCTAGCTATTTTGTTTTAAAATGTTTGTAATAGCCCGAATTAGGTGTTAATGGGAAAAAAGGGAGAAATGGAAAGTGCTTTTTGATGAAATTTTTGAATGGATAACGTCTTCCGAGTCAGCTGGTAATCAATAAATATTGTTTGGTACCATAGCATCTTCTACTAATTTACAACATCAAGATAAACCATTTTTTCTTAAAAACATTTCTATTTACCAAAGGCCATGGTCTGTTTCTTTTATTAGTAAATAATAAATAGTCAAGTATTATTTAACCACAAATGGATACTTAATTGATGAGAAAAACAGTCGAATTTTCAGCGTAAATAGATTAGTTTTATGAAAGAATATCTTCTAGGAGTATTATAAAATAATTAAATAATGCTACTGATAGTTCTTCAAAGAAAGCACATTACTGACTTTTATGTTAAGTCATTACGGGTAGTCAGAAGCCCGAAAATTCTAACAACCAGTCTTACCAAGGGGTATCATGTTACCCAGTAACTATGTTGTGGAAGTCAGATAGGCAGTCGCTACATGTAAAATACTGCTATTCAGCTGCATCCGGTTACATCGGAAGCCAACCCCAACATTGTTGAAAAATGCTAGGGAGATTGATATTTATGTTCACCTGCATTCTAAAATGGAAGATTAGTACCTTATCACTATGACAACTACTGTAGATATCCAAAGTAACAGCGATCACATCTATCACTTCATTGGTATTAGTCTCCACTTCTTGAGCGAGAGCCAGGCATTCCTCAGCAGCAGAGCTCTCGTCGTCCGTCCACTGCAGGTGCGATGAGTTCAGCTTTGATATCTCTATGGATAACTGTTCTTTTGTTAATCTGTGGAAGATAATATATTTTTTTATGAGAATCAAGGGACATTACTCAATGGAAACGCGTGAATAGTCAATCAATTTGAAGTGGACTGTGACATTCAATGTTAAAGTAACCATTAATGATTTAAAATTGCCAATAAAGAAGACATTTTTCATGAAGATTCAGCTGATTATTATTTATATTAAGCCTGTCTTGCTCCACAACTGATAGAAAAGAAGAAAGAAAGAAAATATGTTTATTTGGAGTAAATATGACGCGTATGAACAAAATATGTATGATACAGGACCAGCCAAGAGGTATGTAATAATTGTAGCATTCTGTACATTCTGTTGCAACCATGGGAAAAAGCTATAGCATTTGTTTGTAGGATGGATTAAACTCTTGCTTTTACTTACTCATTCTGTCTCTTCAATTCACCAAGGAAGGTCTCCTGTTTTTGCAACATATGAAGCCGTTCCTTAAGCATTTTTATGTCTAGTTCAACATCCTCTTTCGCATCCTTATCTCCAGGTAGACAAATACCTTCATACTGCTCTTGTATACTTGTTATAGAAGATTCTAGATCTTCTGGGGAGACAAGAAGACCTTTCTTCTCTAATTCTATGTATCTGTAAGAAGAATTGATAGTAATTGCATAAATTGTGTGTGGTAGGTAATTTTTTTGGGGGTTTTAGTTTTTATTCTTTTAAATTACTAGGTACAGCAATTAGTATGTTTAATATAAGGTCAGAGTTAATCTTACCTAGGCTTAAGACGCTTCGTATTAGCCCTGGGGTAACTAACAAACACGAAAATTAAGATAAAGAAATTAAACAATACGCAAAATCAAAGCCATTATTTTGATGTTGCTGTCATAGATGCAGACAAAAGAATAGATCTGTAATAAATGAAACAAGTAATATTTCACTTACCGACATTCCTCGCGTGCACTCAACGCATTATTATGATCCAAATTGTTGTGAAGCCAACGCAAAACGCCCGCAAAGTCTCGGTCATTCAACATCCATTCAAAAGACTTTTTATAAGTGTCCACACCCAAACTATGGAGAAATGGCACGAATTCTTCATCGCTCATATCATCTAACGCATTCATCATTGAAAATTAACATTAACTTTCACGTAAACGCACTTAGACTGATAAAATATTCGTAGGCCGTTACTGTTTTCCATTCGAAAAATCAAAACCACAACAAAACATTGATTTTTGACAATTATGTTAGGGTTGTAAACTCGGGATCAAAAATGTACCATAGGTAGTCGTATGTTGGTATTATTTCGGAAATCGTTGATAGAAATCAATAATAATTGGAAAATACTGGCATTATATAGTAAATTTTATTGATTGTTATCATCTAAAATGTGTCGTAATATTTCTTAGTTTTCTAAAACACAAAAACAGTAAAACTTTACTACTGGTTTATTCTCTTGAAATTAATTGGCCACACTGAATAGGTGCGTTTACAAAGATAGCTTCCTATATAAATCATGACCTTGTTCTCCGAACGACGGGGTAGGCAGAGTTGTATAGTAACACCTTCATTTCGCCAGCTATATTAGGCGATTCTATTGCCAACAGCAATATATAATTATATATTTATTATTCAAAACAAAAATAATCCTACACCGCTTGGTGAATGACTATTCTGCTGCTACCTAGCAATGAAGAAAACTAAACTGGAAAATATTCACTCTCTCGAGATAATTATCAGTTTGTTTGTATATTTTTGTTAAGTTTTGCTCGCTATCAGGCTGGTAAAATGTGCATCCAATTTCCTCTATCAAATACGTATATAAGTACCTCATTACATAAGTAGGTAAGTACCTCCATAATAATTCAGAATACCTGTCGTCTACCTACACCAATGGAATTGAAACTAAGAACTTATGTAGGTACATCAAATAAATTTTAGTACAATGTGAAATAAATGCTGTAAACTTTGGCTGCTAGTTTTTCTTCCAATAAAGAACCACCACTCTGGATTTTCCATCGCTGACAACAGGCAGTAACCTAGAAACTCTGTCATCTACTGCTCTGCTTTCCGGTGCCAGACAAACAAACACAAAAAACCCAGACACCTACATTTAACCCCAGCTAATCCAGAACATACCACTCGACACTCTCCCGCGTCCTTTTGCTCCTGACCCTGAACTTGTATCCAACGTTCAAGTGCGAGGCTGCCGAAACCGAGGGTCCTGATTGGGTAACTACATGCCAAATTGTTACTTCCTTCGTTCTTTGTGTCACCGTGATAAAATGATTTATTGGCTGACGCAGTAATTTTTGCCAGTTTCTTTGTTTGGACAACTTTTGTTTATAACTCGTAAGCAGTGATTATTTGTCTATAAGTCCAACGTGAAAAGGAATGGGATAATCAGTGTACGTTTTTATAAACTTATGCAGAAAATAGAAAGTTAGTCTATAAACTTGTACCTACCTAGGTACATTCTATTAAAAATTGCTTATCCACTCACGCGCGTAAGGCGCCCCTTTACCAGGGAGTTGGAAAAGGCTTCACCCAAAAAATTATGTTCCTAATCTCGTAATGTTGCGTCTAATTTTGAATCAGCCTATATTTCTGTGCTGATGTCATGTATTGTCACCTAGGCACCTAGTACTTATGTTTAGTATTGCAAGCGGGCAAGTGACATAAACTCGATTCTTAACTACACTTCTATCTGTCCAGTGTCCAGTTTAAAGGCACCCAGTCCGGTAGTCGGTCTTTGTACACATCAAAAAGAACTCCTTCTATTGTGTTTCATTATGCGAAGTGTTCGTCACCGCTCGTGCGATGTTGAGAGTCGAGACTACCTACTCGAGCAGTCGCCGTCGATGTGGACTCGCTTCCGTGTCCACTACATATACAGCTTTCTAGTGAGTGTACATTGTTTCACGACACGAGAATGTTGTTCGCTTAGCTGCTTGGCAAGCCTGCTTACGATTGGGATTCCTTTCTTTTTCGCTGGAGCACCTAAATCGGAAGCAGTGCCGAGCTGTGTGGCGCTTGAGTGAGATTCAGTCAAGGAGCTGCATCTCAGACTCATAGGCTCTGCCAAAAATGTTTCAAAACAACACTTAGCAAGTAGAAATTGGTCATTCCAACGACACATTGTATCATGAAGAAAGTCAACGCGGCTGCTAACATCATAAATTCGGGTAAGTTGGTGAGGTTTGTTAGATACACGATTATCCTGTTATTGTTCTCTAAGAGCATGACTTCATGAGATCCAGTTTTGGTAACCAGTCAGGTGCAACAAGGTCCCAGCATAGCGTATGAAGCCTCATTTGTTTAATGTAGAATTAGCTTCGGCCCGCGAATTCGTCCGCGTGAAATTTCTTGTTCCTGACCCATTCCCGGGGTTCTTACGAGACTTTTTAACTTTTTGCTCGGCTCCTAAAGGTCCTAGCGTGATTTAAAATAGCCTATACCTTTCCTCAAGAATTAGGTTATCAAATGCAAAAAGATTTTATAAATCCGTCCGAGGTTACCCCTACATCACACTTACAAACTTTTACCTCCTTATACGATTACTAATTAATTAATTAATATAGATTTGTCGTGAAACAGTGGATACGCACACTTATTGCCGACATAGGAAATAGGCGACATGAAGCGCTCTCAACATTTCAGCGGTGTCCTCACAAAGAAAAACAATGCAGTCAGCTTGTTCAGTCATACAAGCGATACTTTCAATCGCTCTCCTTATATCCAACTTTATTTTAACCACCTAAGGTTCAAATCCCTGTCGCTGTTGGTATAGGAGTAGTATTGAATGGGTGTCAAAAGTCCTTATTGTCGTAGAGGGCTCTAGACTTGCTCGTGCCTTATGAATGCCTAGTATTTTCTATTTAACTTGATTTTCGCTTGCTTGCTGAATGCAACCACCATGTCGAGGGATTTACATAAGCTATTTATTGGTTAGTACTCCTCTCATACAAATAAATAACTTACACACACACATTCTTTGACAATAATCCTTTTTCCTACTTAGTGCATGCGTTTGGGCCCTAAGAATGATTGGTATAATAAAATTAAGTAACGTGATTTGTTTTTCAGGACACAAGTGCATCCGTTTTCTTCTAGGCGCTTTATTTTCGACCGGATCATCTTACTATCAATTATAGTTATTTATAATTTATAGGTATTTTATTAGACCATAATATAACCACAAAATGGAACACGAAAACTTGCGTCTTCCTATTTCCGTCACGTCTATCGCTTGCTAGCTGGCACTTGCTTGGCACATTATGAAACACAGCTCAGTACAAATTAGGTAACGAGTAGGAAGTATGGAAAGTATGCACCTACTAAAAAGGTCGAGTGAACCTTCAGACTCTCTTAAACAAAGTGTTAAGGGCTTTTTAAAAGATTATGAGTCAAATCTTGTGAGGGAATTGCAGACACTACGTAAGTGAACGACACACTGTTTGCTCAGTAAACTTTGGCAGGCGCTTTGCATAGTGCAGAACCAGAAGTGAAAATATTGCACAGAAAACGAAACGACTATAAATTGCGATTAAGAGCATTACCTGTTATGGAAAATATGTATTTTTTTATGCTTCTGTTCTTTATTATGCCAAGCATAAAACTATTCACCTCTGCACTCGTTAGTCTGAATTAAAAATAGTTCTTCAGAGCACGAGCACGTTTTTACTATCCTTTAATTCCTAGATCACAAAGAATAGCACCCTCAACCACCAGCAACTCTTTTAAAAGCATGGGGTGCTTTACAAAAGAGCAACCTATACATACTGCCTATATAGTTATCAAAGGTGTTGTATGCAGGGCGTGTCTAATTAAGGGGGCTATATAAAGAATCTATTTGTGTTTATAGACTTTGTCTGTGTATGTCAGTTTGTTTGTTTGTCTAGGACGCGCCATCGAGCGTCTGTTCTTTCAAATATAGGTGGACAGGGAACGGAATGGAGTCGACTTAGTGTGATTTCGTTTTTATCAGAGGCCCGTGTCAGAGGCTGGATAACGTTAAGTTTTTATGGATTTGAAGAGGAAAAAAAAAGAAAGACGATAAGTACCCATGATAAAAACATGCTAAATTAACTATTAATAAATGCTATTTATTAATAATGCTACTTTGAGACAGAATAGTTGCTCTACTTATATCAATAGTTTATTTTTGCTAGGTTCATATTACGTATCTAAGTAGCAATTTGCGTTAAAAAATAAACATGCACTTAGGTATAGTTTTTATTTATTAGTGTGGTGTCGACAATGGGTTTTGTCAATCAGCCCACGTTTTCATTTGCAGACTGAAATTTGCTTTGTGCTGAGAATTATATTAGAAGCAAAAAATAAACAAAAGCACAGCTACTCCACACCTTACCTCAAACAACACAAACAAAGTCAAAGTCAGGATCATCTCGTTGGCGCCTGTACAAAAGGACCAGCCTATAAAGAAGCGTAAATAACGTGTAAATAAATAGCACGAGCCCGACTCGTGCCCGCTCCCTTGGCGGCCGGGCGGCCTAGCGTAATAATAGAGGTATGAAATAATTAGTAGGTAGTTTGCTGTACCTACCTGCCGATCTGTTCTGTAAAAATCTTACCGTAATAATTCAAGTGAACTGAGCTCGAAGTGAGCTGTCATGCCAGTTGATGCTAGGGATTGACAATATTGAAAGTTCACTTCAAGGCTCCTTCAAACAGCGCGACATGCGACGCGACGCAAAGACACCGCCTCGCCTGTTGCGCGACGAGCAGTGCCTTTGTGTCGCGTGCGATTCTTGTCTCGTGGCACCTATTTGTAGGAAGCTAAAGACACCGCCTGTTGCACGACGAGCAGTGCCTTTGTGTCGCGTGCGATTCGCGTCGCGTGTCGGGCCTGTTTGTAGGAGCCTAAAGACACCGCCTGTCACGCGACGAGCGGTGCCTTTGTATCGCGCGCGATTCGCGCTGCGTGTGGCGCCTGTTTTGTAGGAGCCTAAAGACACCGCATGTCGCGCGACGTCTGGTGCCTTTGAGTCGCGTGCAATTCGCGTCGCGTGTCGCGCCTGTTTGTAGGAGCCTAAAGGCACCGACTGTCGTGCGACGAGCGGTGCTTTTGTGTCGCATGCGATTCGCGTCGGGTGTCGCGTCTCTTTGAAGGAGCCTTCAAGCTCACTTCACCTAAGTTTTCACAGTGAGATTGTTACTGAATAGGTCGGCTGTAGTTAGTTTTACGACCATATTATATTTTGATCGTCTTCCTTACACAATCTGATAAATTAATCAAGTTTGGTTGGCGAATACCTATCTTACCTACATAAAATCGTCCTTTGAGGGCGTAGGGTAGCAAGAGAAAATAATTGTTGAAACTTTGCCACTGAGCAAATAAAACGGGGCTTTGATGTTTGGATGCGACGATAGTTGCAGGGGCACTGGGCAGTAAAGTAGTAAATATACGTAGGTATCTACATAATTGATGGCTCCTTAAAACACTCTTGCTTAACTCCATCAAATGACAATAAAATACCAATAAATGAATCAGCCGTAAAAATTCAACTAGCCTCTAATAATAACCGTTTTCAACATAGCCATAAATTGTTACGAAATAATCTATGTTTAGAGCCATCTATCAGTCCACACTTAAATTCATTAGGTGTTTAAACAACCTGTCAACGCTGAACACGGCTGATTTGACAGGTTTAAACTATTTTCGGAACTCAGGACCACTTTTTAACTGACTTCACAAAAAGGAGGAGGTTCTCAATTCGTCTGTATGTTTTTTATTTTTATTTTTTATTTGTGTTAGCTCATAACTTTTTTCTGGGTGAACCGATTTGGATGATTCTTTTTTTATTTGATAGGTGGTGCTTCACATGTTGGCCCATTTAAATTTGATCAAGGTCTGACTAGTAGTTTTTGAGTTATCTTTAATAATGCATATTTTTTCCACTTAGTTTATATGGATGATGTGTTAATATTTTCCTGTCACTGTTATTTACACACCAAGTAGTGGTATACGAATTTATGTGGGGTAGGTACCGCAACTAAAAAGTGATAAATAAAAACTTTTTTGGAAAAAAACAACCGACTTCCAAAAAAACACTAAAAGACGTGAAAAATAACTTTAATTTCGGAAGTCGGTGGCTGAAAACGAAAATACAAAACCAAAGACACCGAATTCCGAAATGAATGTTATTTTTCACGTCTTTTAGTGTTTTTTTGGAAGTCGGTTGTTTTTTTTTGTAAAAAAGTTTTTTAAAAAGGTGAATCGGTAGTCTATTTTTACAGACTACCGATACCGACTTTTTGATGTAATTCTACCTACACTTTAAAATGTTGTTTTTATTGGTTTTAAATAGTTTTTGTATTTTTAGAGCTCAATGTCGTGACTAGCAACAAAATTTCGAACTCTAGGTACCTCTTCTTTAAACTTATTTTTTACTAATAGGTACCTATCGTTGTTTCAGAGGAAGTCGTATGGTCCTCAAATTCCAAAGTAGTGTTGATCAAACCATAACATTGGATGTAGTATAAGTAAAGATGCACCTTTGCATTATGTCAAACAGGTACTTAATTAAATAATGCAAAGGATCGATACAGGCTAGTTGCGATGTAAAAGGAATAAGTACCTACCTAGAGTTATAAAAAAGCAGTACCTATTGATTGAGTTTTTTCCACGGTTTTTTTACAAAAGCTTATTGAATAATGTAGAAGCAACAATAACAAAATTATAGGTAAATAATTGATGTTGCTTGATATAAATACACAACCAGCCTTTATTTACGATTGTACGCCTATATTTAGCTTGAATTGCCCGCTGCATTGGATTACGGCTAATGCATATCTGACACGGGATTACGTTTAATTACTCACTAATAAAACATGGCCGTCGTCTGGTTATTTGATCGGTCTTTGAGACCGAACGTCGCAGTGACATGGTTGGAAGGTATGCTAAGCTGAATATGGTTAACTTAGTGGCCATTTTTTGAACTGAAAACTTCTTTAGGCGCGTTGAGCACTTTTTCTTCACCCAAAAAGTACACATATATACACAGTATACATATAGCTCATGGAAAGCGTTCGGTGACGGAATGTCACCGAACGCATGGGGTTTTTGGGTGAACAAAAATCGTGAAACTTGTGTCATCGTCACTGCACGCTACTTAGTTTTCACTTCTATCAGCAGTCCCCAAAAACTGCCCCGATTTTTTTTAGTATGATATCCTCCTGTTCAAAATAGGCCGTCTGTCATCCTTTTGTGGATTGGTTCCCTCACGGAATGGAAAAAACAATTCCTACCTATACAATGCGTTTAACACAATCTCATCTGATATGCCATCTTCGATACATGCCCAGATCTGCCATGTAACTAATCTGAAGGAGAAATCTTTCAATAATTTTCTTTGGCTCTACTCCTGTTGCCGTCTGTTGCATTCTTAATAATTATGTTATATAGAACTAAATAATGTGTATTCTCAAGTTTCTCAAATTAGTACCTAAGCTACTATCAGCTGCTAATCAATACCAAACAAAATGGTAATTCATTTCTTTCCGTTGGTAAACATTCTGTCCTAAAGAAAGTAACGTAGCTTTGTAGTTTGTAAGGTTTACCGTAAGACCAATTTGTAGGTGCTGATAACACACAGAGAACACCGGATATCCTCATTGTCACTTACGACAGATACAGGGACGAGTGAAGAGTTTCTATTAATAAAAATAGTATCTATATGTTATTAGTTATTAGAGATTGTATGGAGCATCCATAAAGATAGCAACTATGGGAATTGCATTAAAAGCTAAACTCCACATTCAGCCGATGATTGGTCTACATTCCATGTGTTTTATCATTACCAAAGTACAGGTAATTTAACCAAAGAACAAGTATTGTGATGGTACGGAGCGAGATGGAATGGGAAGCAGTCACCTCCTTCTGCGAAGCAGTAATGCTTGCGAAGGAGGAGGCGGAGCGCGTGAGGGAGAGGCAATCATTGCGCCCTCACGCCCCTAGTGGCCGCAGGAGGAGACACCCTGGGCGTCGGGAGTCGATAGCCGACTCCCGGCCACCGTAGGCGCGGGCCTGCGGACGGCGAGCAATGGGCAGCTCGCCGTCCGGTGAGGACCAGGCCCGGGTCGATGGCGCGTTGTGTTCCACGCGCGCCTCAAATAGATGTCCGCATACTTGACGGGGTCCTATAGGGCCGATGCCTGCCGAGGTCGCGGATTGTTCGAAAGAGTTACCGTGGCCCTCGCGCACAGGCAACTGAAGGAAAACGGGTGGGTTTTAGTCAGTAAGAGTCTGACACGCCCTTCCGCTCCGCCCAGAGCGGGAGAGGTCATTTGACGATTTGCAACCCAAAAAAAAAAAAAGTTATTGTGAAGAAATCTCTGGCTATTATCACATCCAAAACTTCTTGATGAACGTGTAAACAAACCCTGTTCTGCGGGGTAATTGCGAAAAGAACAGTAGCAATGGGTTTCATTTTGACAGTTCAACAACATTCATTGCGTTATTTACATTGTTGAGCAGACAAATTTTTCGAACATAATAATATGAAGCAATGGATTAGCAATAGGCTTCAAAATGATTCAGATTGTTATTGATAGTTTGTTTTCGCAATCAGGGTGCTGCACCCTAATTACGTAATACACTATCTATCGCAATCTGAATCGTTTTGAATCCTATTGCTAATCCATTGCTGCTTAAGTTCGAAAAAATTAAACCCATTCCTACTGTTAGTGCGTTACGTAATTACCCCGCTGGTTAAATTCATTTGTTTACATTTTCATTAAATATTTTTGGAACAGAGTTTAGAGCATTACAAGGTTGGCAAGATAGATCATTGGCTACAACTCTTTAAGTTCCAATAATTATTGTCTTGTCTTTCCAGTAAATGAACCTGCATTAGGTACCTACCCTGTACACCTACCAATAGTACCTATCTACCTAATTACTACTAGCATCTCATAACAAGGACAGTATGACAACCAATACAATGAAATGATTGGACATTATAATTTTAGAAATGATCTAGTACATAATTAGTCTAGGAAATCGCAAGTAAAATGATAACATCATAAATTCGCGTGAACTGGCGAATGAAACAGATGTTTACCCCAGTTCATTGGCACTATTGTGTCCAACGAAATCCTGCTAAAATAATTATCATCAACGGAGTTAAGTATTGTGGTAGAGATCGTAACACATTGTGGGGAAAGAAATTGAAATGGCTGTGTGGCGTGGCAATCAAATGGACTGCTATTCGATTTAGTTATCGGTGTTCTTCTTTTTTTTTGTTATTTTTATATAGTAACTAGAAATTTTGTACTTAGTCTAAGACGAGGTTAGTAACAGCATAATTTTCAGCTTATATCGAATCAATCATCACCTTCAATCCATAACTCCTTCATGAATGGATGGAACCCATATCAACCTAAAATATTTTTTGAACATTTATTAATTAAATAATAAATGTAAAAAAAAAAAAACTTTTTCACGTGATTCATCGGAAAATTCAACTCGGCGGAAGGCGCAAAATTATTTCAGTGTTTTATTTTAAAAATACCACCTTATCAATAAATCTGTATTATAATCATGTTTTTACCACGCAAGCCATTATACTAACAACAGTTGCATGTTCCAAGGACATAACTGCCGCTTAAATTAAAAACAGAAACAATTGCACATCGCATATGCTTTTGTAGGTACCTAAAATAAAAACAATTGCGTAATTACGGATCACTATCAAAAAACCGTTGGTACAAAACACACATAGCGAAATAAATACGGTTTAAAAGAGGGCGTCGCGGACAGTGGGTTAGGCCAGAGTTCCTCAAACTTGTAGTAGGTAACCCTTTAATATCCCAGATGACGTCGAAAAAAAAAACATTGAAAAAGAAAATCTGGCTGTAAAAGAAAATTCCAGGCTTTCTTTATTTTTTAAGTAGGTATGTAGACACTTGTTACCCGACTACCAAAAAAGCTTATTTCTTCTCGCCAGTAATGTCAATTTCAGAGATAAATTTGGTCTATTTCAATCGTAATTCCATATCAGCATCTAGTCGGTTTCTACACCTAATTCCTTCAATCGTAATAAATTTTACCTTGTCACCAATTATGACTTCAGTACATTCAAGAGAACAAATAGCGGTATCTCAAAAAAATATCACTAAAACATAAAAATTGATATGTTATACTTATCTAAACTAAAATGAACGAAAGGGAAAAGATTTGATTTTTTGTATGATTGTTTGTAATAGGTAAAGTCAAAACATACTTAACCGATTTTAAAAATTCTTTTACATAATATAGAAAGCTATCAGCGAGTAACGCGAGCTGAATTTTTTAACCGATTTCAAAAAAAGGAGGAGGTTCTCAATTAGTTGTGTTTTTTTATGTGTGTTAGCTCAGAACTTTTTTCTGGGTGAACCGATTTGGATGATTCTTTTTTTATTTGATAGCTGGTACTTCACATGTAGTTCCGTTTAAATTTGATCAAGGTGTGATTAGCACTTTTTGAGTTATCCTTAATACTGCATATTTTTTCCACTTATTTTATATTGATGATGTATTAATAATTTTCTGTCACTGTTATTTACATACCAAGTAGTGGTATACGAATTTGTGTGGGGTAGGTACCACAACTAAAAAGTAAAAATAAAAATTTGGAAGTCGGTTGTTTTTTTGTAAAAAAGTTTTTTTGTATTTTTTTATGTTTACGACTTCCACGTGAATGAACTCGCGGGCAGTACCTCGTCAGTAGCATAATCATAATCGGCCTATAATGTTCCCACTGCTGGGACTCAAGCCTCCTCTCTTTGAGAGGGAATAGGCTGTAATCCACCACGCGGGCCCAGTGCGGGTTGGTCACTCGTCAGTAATAAATATGAATATCAATATAATATGTAAGTAATGAACTAGAACATTTGTTTAAAAAATATCTGATTAAGGCAAAGAGAAATCAATTTCCACACATTCTTTGTTTTCTCGAAACATACATTTGTTGAGCTTTTTCGCTTAGGAGGACAGTACTGACATCCTCCTGGAATAACACGAACCCCAGTTTGAGAAACCTTGGGTAAGGCTAATTGCACCCACCTGACCCACCCTACGAGTGTACCAACCTCCAGTGCATGACTCATATCCGTGGGGTTTCCCTCTCGTTAATACCTGAGCTTGCACTAAACTTGATGTATTTGCGTAGTTCGTTATTTATAGGTGGAGCGGTAGAAAGTGTGGTTAAATAAATTTCTAAGTGGGTTTCCCTTAGGAACGATCTCTATCACATGATATATTATTTATTTACTTTCAAGATACTTCTCCTTTTCAGGTCGATGGTACTTTGTTTTAATATTGTTTAAACCCAGTAGGTGGCCACATTGATTGCGGAATCAGCGGCATTATTCAGGTCACCCGAGGTGCAAGTGAACGGGCTCGTAGGACACTCCAGCAAGGACATGGACGAGAAGTTATTAAGTACTTGTTTTTATCATGGGCAGACAGATTTGCCATACAAAATCTGTCAAAAACTAACAATGCAGAGACCATTGTGACGTTTGTAAATTAGTAGACTTGGCCTCCAGACACTGCTGCGAGAAACAGCCTGGATGCAACGTTACACTGGCACAAGTAGGAATGAATTTAGCATGCAAAAGTCTTTTATTCAATTTTCAAAATTCTCTGATGATGCTAGTGGATTTTTGGAGAAAGCACTTTACATTAACTTCGCAATAAAGAAAAAACTATTTGAGCCATCGGTTTTTGATAGCCTATAGAACCTTTTACTTAGGTAAGACTATGCCTTTAGAGCCATAGTCATCGGGACGAAATGGCAGCGCAGCCAGGTCGCGTCGCCAACAAAATGTATGGTTGGCTGCGTAAACAAGCGGACGCTAGGTGATCCACCCAATTTACATTTAGCTGCAATATACGTTTACCTGGCGACGTCGCCATGGATAGCGTCCCGGTGAGGTATAGCTCTAAAAGTCTCCCCAGGACGGGATCGCCATCCTCAAGGCTCCATTCAAAGTTATAGTATAGAACGCTTTTATATTTAAAACTAGCTGTACCAGCAACTGCGTTCGCGTTGGATGTCGGAAAACAATAATGTGTCTCATTACTAATTCCTTTTTTTACTTTTCTGCAATAATAGTAGCCTTAGTTACTCCATAAAACATCATCTATCTGCCAATGAAAGCCCCGTCAAAATCGGTCCAGCCGTTTCGGAGATTAGTCGGAACAAACAGACAGACAGACAAAGTTTAAAAAAAAGTTTTTTGATAACAAAAAACTTTTTTTTAAACTTTGCAAGCATATGAAAGTATATACGGTACTTATAAAAGTACCGTATATACTTTCATATGCTTTTAATAAAAAGCTGTTATTTTTGATATTCAATTAATTATTTGTATAAATACACCGCTGCGCGCTGTTAGCCGTCGGTTTTTTTTTTTTTGGGTGTCTATTCATCTAATGACCTCTCCCGCTCTGGGCGGAGCGGAAGGGCGTGTCAGACTCTTACTGACTAAAACCCACCCGTGTTCCTTCAGTTGCCTGTGCGCCAGGGCCCCGGTAACTCTTTCGAACAATCCGCGACCCCGGCAGGTATCGGCTCTATCGGACCCCGTCAATGATGCTGACATCTCTTTGAGGCGCGCGTGCAACACGACGCGACGTCGACCCAGGCCTGGTCCGTACCGGACGGCGAGCTGCCCATTGCTCGCCGTCCGCAAGCCCGCACCTATGGTGGCCGGGAGTCGGCAATCGACTCCCGACACCCAGGTTGTCTCCTCCTGCGGCGACTTGGGGCGTGACGGCGCAACGATTACCTCACCCTCACGCACTCCGTCTCTCCTTCGCGAGCATTACTGCTTCGCAGAAGGAGGTGACGGCTTCCCATTCCCTCTCGCTCCGTACCATGGCTGGACCAGGGCCTGACGCTAGAGATCGCCGCCACGAGGACACGGTGGTACTCCGCCCAAGCCGGGCAGACCTCCACCGTATGCTCCACCGTGTCCTCCGGTCGATCCAATCACACAATGATAACACCCGGGCGTTTCCTCCCGCCTTATCCGAAACAGGAACCTCCCGAAACCGCCATGTCCGGTGAGGACCTGCGTCAGGCGGAAGGTGAGGACGCCGTGGCGCCTCTCAAACCACTCCTCAAAGAGTGGACTTACCGCCGCAATTGTGGCATGCCCATAGCCGTTGGAGCTGACCCTCGATTTTTTGTTCTAGGTTCTAAATATCTACAAAGAGTGTTTACCTCAAAAATATAAGTAGATACGCATTATTATATCAAACATTAGTCGAGGTCGGTTGACAAAGCCATCAAGACAAAATCTCCACATTACCTTCTACATAATGATTGGTGTTATTTATAACCTCCGACGCATAAAAAAGGGTGTTTTTGGTAGATAAATATTTTAAAACCTGCACTACACTATATTGACTATACTACTCAAGAATTTGATCAGAGTATAGAAGGGCACGTTCGCCTCGTGTAACCTCGGCTCGCCTCGGGCAACTTCCGATCACTGTCAGTTTTTGCGCCCGAGTCAAAGGACCCGAAGCGTCCCGTAGTTCTTAGCAAAAGTGTATAGCCACGTACTTCGGACCTCGGTCAATTTCGACCAGTACTTCATCTAAGCAACTTCGCGAGTAGTGTAGTGCAGTACCCTAATTACGTAACAGACTATCTATCACAATTTGAATGATTTTGAAGCCTATTGCTAATCCATAGCTGCATATGTTCGAAAAAAAAAACTGCTCAACAACGTGAATAACGCAATGAATGTTGTTGAATTATCAAAATTAAACCCATTCCTACTGTTAGTATGTTACGTAATTACCCCACAGGTTTAAGATTTGATCAGAAAGTCTTACTTTTATTTCCATGAGTAAGTTGGTACCTACCACATTTTCTCTGGACAATTCCTTCACGCCATAAAATATAACCGCCCGTCACATGAACTAGCGTGATGTTTGACGTACGGACCGCGTTATATTGTAATTTATCGCCATATTCCCTTCCCCTAAGCCGGCCACGACGGAAAAATAAATTACCTACGTCTATAGAAGTACCGGCTATGTACGGTTCATGGGGAATTACACGTGGAAACACTTAATGGTGGAGGGGTTTCTGAAGAGAATATCAATAGCTAATAACCTTTGAAGTTTTAAGAGAAAATCAATAAGTAGGCTCAGCTGGTCTATATTCTGTAAAAATCTCACCGTGAAAACTTAGGTGAAGTTAACTTGAAATGAGCTGTCATTCCACCTGATGACCTGATGCTAGGGATTGACACTATTGAGCAGCTCACTTCAAGCTCACTTCACTTAAGCTATAGTACGATTCAAAAGTAATGGCGGCTCGGAACATGAGGCGAGTCGCTGCGCAGTAACACATTCACGTGTCAGCGGGGGTGAGGGGTGAGGTACTGCGCAGCGAGTAGCGCACTTCACAGCCGCCATTAAATTTGAATCGTACTATACACGTAATGGTTATTGGTCCTTCGGTCTTAAAAAAGGATATATTTTTATTATTCACAAACTTAAGTACTTACATAATTTTTGTTCTTACAATTTTACTCGCCGAACTTTATAGTTTGATGGCGAGAAGTGCTTGTTAATTAAAACGAACTTTAAAAAAATCTAGTAAAAAAACTGACCTTTAAACTACGAACTAAAAATGTTAATAAGTACTACATAATAATACTACAAGGTGTGAACTTATTTCTCGGTAAAGGCTGAGTCCTCGGTATCGAGAAATAAACTCCTCATTTTTGATTTCAACATACCTTTAATTAATTTAGGGTTTTGTCTTAACATGCCTATTTGATTAAATACCTTTGGCACTAAATATCTTGCAATTCTTTGCCCATCGTATTTTTTTTAATTTCGGTTGAACTTGTATTATTTATCTTACACTTCTTGTATTAAGTATATTTATTTTCAACAGCGCAGCTCGGTGTGATCGCGTAACACACTAACAGTAAGAATAGTTTTCATTTTGACAGTTCAACAACATTCATTGCGTTGTTTACGTTGTTGAGCAGACAAATTTTTCGAACATATGAAGCAATGGATTAGCAATAGGCTTCAAAATGATTCAGATTGTGATTGATAGTGTGTTATGCAATTAGAGTGCAGATTCTACCCGCGATGGTAACAATGTCTCTTATGAACCTGTCTGCGAACCTATTAAGTAATTTTAATTAATAAGATCCCAATTAGGGGGAACTATGTATGTAGAACGCATCACAGTTCCAACTAAATCTATCAATCACAACATCACTCATAGTCAAGGAGCTGGACAGCTCAACGTGACACATTATTTTGACAATTAATTACTGGCTCCTAGTCTACATTCGAGAGCAGATAAAAGTGACGGCTCATCAAAAGTTGCATTTACATGTGAACTCCTGAACTGCACAAATTTCTTGCAATTGTCTTTGCAAATCCCGATGTGTCTTTATGTCACTGACATAAGGTTTACTTTGCAATGATAGACTTTGGGTCGAGAAATGCATCACAGTTACAGTATTTAGAGTATATTTTGGGATATCGGAATAAGTCTTTGTTTAGCTCTTGTACTAAGAAGTTCGTTGGAAAGATGAGTGTAAGTACCTACCTAGTGTAGTAGTGCCGTGAGGCACACACTGTAATCACTTTTTATTTTTTATTATTTGTGTTTTGTGTTTCACGTACCTACTGTGTCCAAATAAACTTTATTCTTTCTTTCTTTTTCTTTCTTTCTTTTTACCTAATTAATTTTGATTAGTATCAATTAAGAAATATTTGTTTCAAATTTACGCCAATGGTGGGTCAAAGTGGTATGGAATTACAGTACAACTCGGAAATCATCGCATTTTCGAATACCGAATGCTAATTTCCATGTCCATCAATTATTAGATTTATCGTGTATAATAATTTGAATTCAGAACTCAGTACTTTATTGTTGTTTTGTTTTGACCTAGCAACAATTAAACTGCTTAGTTCTGAATTCAAATTATTATACACGATAAATTTAATAATTGATGGACATGGAAATTACCATTCGTTTGTTTTCGGAAATACGATGATTCCCGACTGACATTATGAAAATAGTTATACAGCACTTATTATAGGTACCAAATGCTTCAGAGCAGAAATTCTTACGTCTCTAACGTACACCGCCGAGTTAGGAAATGTAAAAACGAAAGACCTGCTGAAGTGATTCATTATGCATATGCCTCTTGGAAACCTTTCTGGAACCCCCAAACCTCTGCTCTGGTATCCAGCTGCATCCGGTTAGACTGGTAGTCGACCCCAATATAGTTGGGTTGGTTGAGTTGATTAAGTGCAATCGGGTATGACGACTTTCTTGTTTTAGGGCTTTTACATTTCCAAATTACACAGAAACGCAGTCGGATTTTTTTGTTTTTTAAATTATCTACTGTTTTTTATTTTATTACTTTTATGTACCCAGTGTCACTCTCACAGTAAATACGAATCTAACAATACCTCTCAAGCTAAAATCCATCAAGCCGTTCAGGCTGCAGAACGTGCCAAACAATTATACATACATACATACCTACTCTCGAAAAACATAACCCTCCTTCTGGCGCAGTCGGGTAATTAGGCCAGATTAATTTTTTGCCTCTTGAAAAAATTCTTATAAAATTACCTTAAAAAAACCTCAAGAGTGTGTAAAGACAGTATTATCATGAAACTACTTTACTATAGTTTCCTAATTACTGTAAAATATGTTTTAAAACAAGCCACAGGCTTTCCCTCGAACCACGAGCAAACCATCTTAATACACTATAATTTACCCACACCTTACAAGTACATCGTGCCTCACACGGGAATCGAACCGGTGATCACGAGCATCCTTATTTTGGTAATAGCTCTAGCACATAAGTGGCCAGCGGTTATGCAACGCTATCAGCATGACCCATATATTGGCCCTTCGCCTCATCGCCCTAGGGCCCTTTGGTCCTGTGGTACGAAGGGCATTATGTTATTTGTGTCAATAATTTTGTTTACTATCCTCTCTTGAATTGGTCTCGTAATTCGTTGGATCGTGATTCGTGACTCGTCATTATTTTGTGACTACTGGACGACGTCCGTTTGGCTACGGTCTTGACATGACAACAGTCAAGACCCTGTGATAGTATGCTTTACTTTGTGTAATTTATCTCATTACCACTGCTCTTAAAACGGTGAAGGAAAACATCGTGAGGAAACCGGCATGTCCTAGAACTAAAAATTCGAAGACATCTTACATCCATCACTGGGACCGCGTGGTGGATTATGGCCAACACGCTCTCCTAGCAGTGGGATTGTTATAAGCTGATTACCTATGCTTATGCTGTGGTTTGATACAAGTGCAACGTTTACATTCCAGTTGCTTCGACATCACCTAGCTTGAACATCGCTTTGGGCCTCGTCCTTTTGATCTTTTCGCTTCTATTTTGCCAGCCACCAGCCAGTTACCCACGGTGTTTCAGGTTATCGGTGTACCCTGCAAAAAATAATGACAACTTTCCCGGTTGCAAAATAGAAGGCGGGTGATTTTTTGGTCTATTTTAATATTTTTAATTGGGAAATATTAGTTCTGTGGCCTGTCCAAGCCCTGCTGTCTCGACAAATATAACGACAAAAATCGGTCGATAAGTCTAATCGATGTCAAATTTCTTTAATAGATTTTCAACCTTATATTTTCGAAATAAAGTTGAAAATCTATTGAATGAATTTGACAACGGTACGACTTAGCGACCGATTTTTGTCGCTGTCTAATGTCGATACTGCAGGGGCAGGCCCGGCTGGCAGTCTCGACTACATAGCGACGCTGTCGCAAACTACCGATCGCTAAATATTAAGGCGAATCCTTAGTTGTAGCCCGCAAAATTCAAATTTTCTTTAGTTTTTTTGCAAATTGCAGCTCTGTTTTATGTCGTATGTAGATCAAAATGCGATTCTCGACTGTGGGAATTATATATTTATCGTATAATAATCATGAATTTCATATCAATCGCCAAATTCAAAGAAAAATTGAATTTGGCGGGCTATAACTGAGGTTTCACCTTAATATTTAGCGATCGGTAGTTTGCGACAGCGTCGCCATTCTATGTCGAGACTGCCGGCCCAGGTACCAATGCTGTTGAGGATACCCACGTTAGGTTGTATATCTGTCTCATAAATAAGAATTTGGATGTGTTGGACGTTGGGTTTATCTACCATCTACATCTAAATGTTGGATTTAAACTTGTTTTCATGGTTTAAGACAATATTATGTCAAATGTAAAATAAAACAGGTTATTTTGTTTAAAAATTTATTAACAACATTGTAACAGTTTCATTCAATTGTAAAAGACGCAATTTTTAGAAATATCGTAAAAATATGAATTTTTCATTCATCCATTATAGACATATTAACTTCGTACTCATTTTTGAGCGACACTCGTTTCCATCAAAAATTAATAATACTGATACTATGTATCCCTATAATTTCTAATGTAAAAAATATATATAAAATACCTACACAGATTTCTTAGCTCTAAAATAAATAATAAAATAAAATAGGTAAAGAAGGCACTGTCAATAACCTAAATTGGTCAAAAGTTCGATAAACACATTGATTTTACTTTGCAGTAAACAAATATAAAAATACCAAAAATACAATATGTTTGAATAAGTAAAAACCCGTTTCATTTCGTCCTATGGAAACCCTAAAATCTATAGTAAATCCAATATAGGTGTTGCTTGCACTTGAATATTATTATAATCATACAGAAACTTCCATACAAAAACATTTTCTCATAAACTGTTAAACCTGGTCCATACAAATGCATACTGTCGCGAAATGCATCCCCGCCATACGTTGCTTCATAAATAACAAAATACATACACAAGTATTTACATGATAATATCATTCTGTCATTGTAACTTCAGAGTACAAACACAAAATTATAACTTAAACCTAACTTAGGAACTAAGAATAAACTTAAGTAAGCAGGTATTAGGAACCTACTGGAAAAATATATGGCGGACTTTTTCAGTTGCATTTCTTTTTATAAAACACTTTTAGCGTTTTTTTCTCCTTACACTTTTGAAGTCTTTCAATATTCATATTGAAATTGAATTAATCGGTCTAGTGAATGAATCTCAGTATTGTCGAATGATATTGACTAGTGCAGGTTTTTTTGTATTGATTTACCTACTGAGAAAAAACAGTCCTTTTCGGAATAGGCCTTTTAGGCGAGTTAGTCAGTTTTGAGGAGTTCAGGAGCGCAAAGCCTTGCTTCTAAAACGAGGGCTATTGGTCCTTTAATCCTTGCCGAATTTTTTTACATTATTTTAACAGTAATTTCTTCTCAACAGACTTTTTAAGGGACTATTTCTTTCATTTTAACCACAATTTGTTATCAGTCTCTATCTACGTCACACACTACACTAGGACACGGTCACTGGTCTTCGCTCGTCGTATAACAAAGTTCTCACTGTGTGTCGGCTCTCCTCTGACTTCAGGTCACTGGTCTTTGAGTGGTCGAATGTGAAGTTTGCGCTGATGACGACCTGGAAGAGATAAAAATAATTAATATCGGTGACGGTAATCTTAGTAGAATACTAGCTAGATAATGTCACGGAAATAATAATAATAATACCAGCCTATTAGCCTATTAATATCCTACTGCAGGGTAAACGCCTCTTCTCATACAGAGAAGACAGAGTAGGTACGCTTGCTCCAGGCGGATTAGCGATTTGAGAATTATACTCATTACAAGTACAAGTTACCTCACGATGTTTTTTGATGTTCCTTAAATAATTAAATAGGTACTTGAAAAAATAAATAACTAACTAATCAGCTAGTCTGCGTGCGTATGTAATGCCATGACGTTAGGTCAATTTTACAGGCTAGATTGTTCTTCCACTAGTTCCTAAAAATGACTACTGCTAAGGGTAGTAACAGTAGTAAGTACGACTTTTTATGATGAAACTGTGTTTTTATTTTCAAAATGTTGATATCAAACCAAGACTACACAAATGCACAGAGCTTCATCAAACTCCTTTCAATAGTTCAAACAATACTTACAGCATAATAAACTGTAAACAGGCCGATAGCGGTGCCAACGAGCACATCCCACCAGTGATGTCTGTGGTCTGTGATCCTGGTCAGCGAGCAGATGGCGGCGTAAGAGATGCACAGCAACTGAAGCATGGGGACGAGGAAGATGGAGCGGTGGGTCCAGTCGAAGGCACGGCGTTGGAGGTACCACTGGAGAGAGAAGAGAATACAAATTTAACATTACGTTAAGAAAATTTTCTGCTGTTGGTTGAAAGTAGAATAAAGAACAAAAATGAACTAGTATGCTACAGAAAATCATAGCACCAAGAGATTTTAGAGTATTCCATCAGACAAGTCAAAATAAACTTGCATGCTTAAAATATACACCAAGACAAAATATGCTTTTATAATACTTTTAGTCTACTACTTAATTACACTCTTTTCTTTAGCTGTATTGTATTGAGATCTGTGGATTTATTGTGCTGAGAGTGATCGCTTTATGATCAGGAATAATCTATATAGTCGTAAGCCTGTCACGACCATCGTATCAGTTATTTTTGAAAAACTTACCGCAATAAAGAAGCCGCAGTACACTGACATGGAAGCATGTCCTGAAGGGAAGCTGCGGTAGGAGTCCATCTGGTACCAGCTGGGGTACTTTTCAGATGTGCACTGGAAGTCACTTACGAACTGGGAACTGGAACAAAGGAAATAGAACATTAATAATAAAAGGTGGTAGCAGAAGTTAACGTCGATGTCCTTGCACTAACAAAGCTTGATATAGCTTATAATATTTGCACCAAAACGGTGGTAGATGGTGCTATGATATTTGTACACCATATTATATTGTGGTAGAATGTACAGAAGTTATAAAATTATTAACATCATACTAGGTATGTCTACGAGTACATTCTCACAGATAAATAAATTTTGATTTTGATTTTAGAACCGAGAGCCTGAACCTCAAGCTTGCCAGGTGGATTAAGAATTTAGTGAGCAAGTGAGAATATTATTTGATTGAAGTTGAGTTTTGGAATTTACAATTTCAAAACACATAAGGAATGCGGAAGGCGGTGTTATGACGCTTGGGAAAGGCCTATGACCAGCAGTGGACTGTGTTATAGGTTCAGTTGAAAACACATACGTCACAGATTCTTCTAGTAAAGGAACCGTCCAATGATTCCCTGGTGATACGTCTTTTACGACCGTACACAAACCAGTGTCAACAATCTCATGAATTTCCATCCTCATTGACAGTTTGATGTGCCCACGTCAATCCTGCGATTAGATAAGTAGTCTGAAGATCTTCAAGATCGCTCAATGTCAAATGTATTGTAACTCCTACGAGTCGAATATATTGCTATGTAAATGCGGATGTCGTAAAATGCACAGTCAGTGACCGGACCTCTCTGGGAAGAACTGTCGTTGCCTTTTTGATTATTTGTTATGAAGTATCGTCGGATGAAACTCACATCTAATAGATCTTAAAGAAGCTGAAAACAGAGCTTCTACTAATTAGGGCAATGTTACTATAAACGGAGGAAAGGGCATAACAACACACAGCGTCTAAAAATCCTAATTGGTTCTAGATCTAATAAGTGAGTTATTACAACCCTTCTCACAATTATGATGGTGAAAGTAAACATAAATTATACAGTTCTCATTATCCAATAGGAATTTTGTTACAAACTCACAGTGGTGCGCTTGCAGGTGAAAAAATCTCAAAATCTTGAAAGGCAAGAAAAAGAACATTGTATACAAGTAAAGAATTCTTACCCATTGCAAGTCTTGCCAGTGTCAGGTTCACATAGATCAAAGAAGGTAGGCCTAGGGCTCCCAACGAGACCCTTCATGACCTCCACAACACTCAGGTTGATGATCAGACCGTAGATATAAGTTCTATATAAATATAAGGTATTGTGGCAGGTCCGTCGAATTCTTGATTGAGAGAAGTCGCCGTATAGAAAAATGTACTCTGTTACGGCGATCTGAAAAGAAAAGACAGGAATATTATGACATTTCAAGAACATTTAGGATCATGAATAGGTATATTAAAATGGTTTGAAGATTAAAAGCTCTTTAGGAACAAAAAACTCCATGAAAGAAAGATTCTGTAATCGATTTATTATAGTCCGACTTCTAAGATTATTTTGGACTAATAAACTGGTTTACTTTTGTTCAAGAATTTCAATTGTTTCAATAAATAATAGTACCTAAATGGTTCACTGGGCTTTTCATTTAATAACCACATAAAAATAACTTATAATAAGGAGGTTATTACCCGAAAAATAACCACGTTATTATAAGCGAGGAAAAGCCATGTAAGTAAGCTTGTCCTTTTCAGGACAATGAATGTTATCTATGGTCAGTTACATTATTAGCAATACCTAGGCACTGCTGATGTTGGCAGTACCATTGTGAACAGACAAACATGATGACGCACTTTCTGAATCGCGTGCATCATTTGGTTCTCAGCTAAGATCTACCTCTTCGCCACAAGAGTGACTTAAAATGTTTTGCGTCCTTCTTTACGAAAATGACAACGTACTGCGATAGCCAATCCAATTCCCAGGAACCCGGTGCAGGCAAAAATCATATGACATTATAAGGTACTTATGGATGACATAACTGGCGAAATGTAGGTAAGCACATGCGACTACCCTTTTGGGGGATAGAAGGCGTGATTGAAGTTATGTAGTTATGAGCTCATTGTAAAAGAGCTCGTCGGAGGAGGCACCACTGCTATACGAGTACCTATTTCTGTCGCCAAGCAACGTTGCAGTGTTTTTCTGATTCAAGGGAATGAGCTGTTGTAATTACAGATACATGAGCACATTTCAAATTCACTTTTGAACGTCAGAAATTACAAGAAAATAGAATTGATTCTAGTTGCCCTTTCCAAAAGGTAGTATCGTATGGAGAAGAATGGGCAAGCTTTGTCTCGAGGACGGCAATGCAAATGCAATGTTTCTCTGGTAATTCAGATATCCATGAGTGGTGACAACCACTCAGTACCCGGTGGGCCTACCATCAGCAGGCCTTCGGCTTATTTGCCATCCAATAAAATGTTACTTAATAATGTTAATGTACACTTACAAAAACTAGTGGCAATCCAAATACAGTTGACATTATCATCTCAGTGTTGACCGTGTCTCCGTTGAAAGGGAAGCTGAGAGCTGGATCGTTGCAGTAGAAGCCAGCTTTGTGGTTCGGGATGATGCCCAGCTCGAAGAGTCCAATCAGGACTAGTACTGTGGAAGAAATAATGCTGTTAGAATGTGGGTAGAGTAATTAAGGGAAACGAATTTTACGGACGAAGATGTATGCTAGACCTTATGGATTAAACTAAAAAGTGCAGTCCATTAGAGTTTGTTAGTACCTTATAAAAATCTATGAATAAGGCGCAATTAAACAAGAAAAGCACAAATACTAAGATTTAATCCAGAATACAGGCTATAACAGGTTTTCTGGATTCTTATAGTACCCAATACCCAATAAATGTACGTCATAACGCTCAATTATAATTAAGTATATATCAATAAGTACCTATAATACAACGGAAATAAAAAATTCATTCATAAGGAAAATTGAACCATCGTCATGCTCGCGCGCATAATGTACGTTTGCACGTCACTAGGTAATGAAACAAACACGAACGATAATTTTGGTCATTAAATATTAGGTACCTGAATAATAATAAATTAATGATTCATGAATTGTAATAATTGTACTATTTATTTTTAGAATGCTACTTAGTTTATTCTTATCTATATACAGTATTGTCCTACAAAATCCAGCGGTCGGATATTAAATAGGTTGGATACTGAATTTCTACCTGCCATATTTATTGTTATTTTGTGCGATGGAACGGATCATGATTTTAACGGAGACCAAGCATCAATAGTATGTCAATAGTTATGTTTGGGTAAACACGAAGAAGACCAAGAATACAAAAAGGAAAGACTTTCAAAGATTAAGTAAAACTAGGAAGAACACATATTCTACAGTCTTCCGGGTACCAAAACGTATAAGGAAATCTTGTACATATAATAGACCCGGAACGGACAGTCCAAATCTAGTTTTAGTATTATCTAACCACTCACTCACGCAATTTCGCAATTTTCGCTCGTCCCCGTGACGTTGCAAATGGACGTTGCCATCCATTATGGCCAATTTATTTGCCAATCCCCCAAACTGTGGATGTTGTTGAAGTTCAAAGTCAATGCCAAACTACCAGGAACAGAACTCACTGGCTAATATATCCTGACATATTGTGGTGGCGCTGCTGTCAAAGGTGAGAGGATCAATAGAAGTCAAATTCGGTACGTTTAAATTTTAGTTCCACTTTTCGCCGTGTTCCAAGATATGCTGGTGCAAATTTGTAATGACGTAATGGTAGTGAGGATTTCAAGGTGAGAGGTTAGACGGGTAGCTGTGTGGGATTTGGCAGTGCCTGTAAATTACGCTGGTTTAGAGATTCCTAGCGAATTTGTTTAGATTTGGCATAATTTTTCATGTACAGTCACCAAAAGAGATAAGTAACCAGGGTCGTCGGATATTGTTGAAGTTTAGTAAGAAACCGATGGATGTTTTCGAATGAAATTTAATTTGATAAATGACCTGTTTGTTTTCTATTAATTAAATTAAATTTTATTCGAAAACATTCATCGGTTTCTTACTAAACTTCAACTATATCGACGACCCCGGTTACTTATCACTTTTGGTGACCGTACCTACTATTTTAGGACTTGGGAATAGACACAGTCATTTCTTGTAAGGTGATCCAAGAAAGAGCCGGAAAAATTAAAAAAATGTGTCCAATCAATGATCAAACCATGACTAGATTGTGTTTTCTATTCTAGACTTTGAAGAAATCAAATTGTTGACCGGTTTTGTTCGGGCAGACTTTATACATTATCATAATCAGTTCATTAAAACAAGCAGCAATTGAAGCATCGATACAACAAAGTGTACCCTCAAGTAACTTGCCGACATAGGCAGACGTCAGGCGACCGTCAGGACACAGGCTGGTTTCCTCTCTGTGAGACGGATTAGGCCATAGGACTACGCGAGACTAGTGCGAATTGGCCAGTTGAAATGACCCTAAGAAGAAACAGCGTCAAAAAAATTAACCATAGGAGTAGCGGGGTAATTGCGTAACATACTAACAGTAGGAATGGCTTTCATTTTGACAGTTCAACAACATTCATTGCGTTATTAACGTTGTTGAGCAGACATTTTTTTCAAAAATAATATGACGCAATGGATTAGCAATATCTTTCAAAATTATTCAGCTTCTGATTTGGCAGGCAACGCAATTTGAAGTTGTTTTGTTCTTTATTAGGCTCCGTCGACGTAGGTAATAACATAGGGACCTAGAACTTAATACTCTGGAATTCTGGATGCCAATAATTTGCCACGCTAATTTGCTAATCTTTATTGCAGCTTAGATCGATTAGCATCAGCGTGCTTTCTCATGCTGAACACACTTAATGCGTAGGTACTAGGTACCTATGTATTGTTCGTGCTAAACAAATGAAACGTTTAGTTACACGCAGTAAATCTTAGCAGATTAGATTAATTACACAATGATTTTCGTTATAGATAGCACATATATCTATACTTTTTATGACAATTGCTTTGCTGTAGGTACCTATTTCTTAAGTAATTTAATATCGTATTGATAAGTTTCTGTATGCCTAAAAATACTTATTGTTTTCTTATTCTTTCAAGTCCTGACTCGTCGTCGTTGTGTCAGGGGACCTAACCTCTAAGCCCCTCAACGAAGATACGGGCCCATCCGAAAGTAGTCTAAAACTTTGGAGTGAACCCTACACCCAATTAATTAAGTAAAAACACATCGGGAAAGGACAACTGTCACATCGTGATGTCATTCATTCTTAGGTCGTTTACGAAACTAGTCTTATGTCCGTAGGTAATACGGAGTAGGAAACGCCCGTAACCTCGGCCAGAACTACGTATTTCGTGCTTAGAGAGTAGAGCCACAGGAGAGGGTGGCACAGGATGTATCGGATTTAAATAGGCTTTCAAATCATCACTCGGGTAGTGCACTTGTAATGAAAATTCGATAGGAAGGATATTTGAGTAATTTCTGTGTTCTTTCCATATACATTAAAGACGTTTGTGATCAGCCAATATTTTTGGTAAGTATATGTAGGTACAGCTTTACCAATAATATTGACTTCACTCAAAATATCAGTATGTACTATGGTCCTTCCTTGAATGTAATCAATGAAAACTAATGTAATGACACGTAGGACACGTGCTGTATTGTTTTTATTTTATCTACTTAATGCAATTCTTGGAATTGTGTTTGTAAGGTTGTAGAATTTACAGTGGACAATTCAGTTTTTTTCATTTCACAAAATAATTTTACTTACTTACCTGTTCTTATTTTTTTTTCATTCGTCATTTCTAGAACAGTTTAAAAGCCAAAATCGATCTACGAGTCCCTGTTGCACCTCAATTCAGATAACATAACAACGTTTCATGGGAGTCCATTACGAATAGTGACGTCACGCATCTAATAGACCAATTGCAGTGCATCCGACTCGTTTGGACCCACGTGGCTCAGCTGCGTGGTCAGACACGTTCCAGTATAACCACGCTTTAGCAAAGGGCGTACCTAATTGAATGATTGAACCTACGTTTATCGTAACAGATGGTTGTTTTCTTAAGTGGTTTGTCGTAGTGACTGTATGGTAGTAATTACTTTTAGTGTTTGTTTGTGTATATACTTCAGTAAATTGCTGCAAGATTGAAATCTAGAAAGTTTTAAAGTTCGCGTCATAAAATTGGTGCGACTACTCGATAACAGATGGCGCTGTTACCAGTTTTTTGTTGGTGGGAAAAAATAGATTGAGAACACCACGTAATGCATAAAATTAATTAATATCAAGTGAAACTACACTATTATCGCTTATCTTTAATCAAATTAAGATGAATTACGGTTTCGTTTTCGTTCATTCACAAAGAGAGCTATAATTACCGGCACGATTACGAATATTAGGTACCTACCTACAACAAATTAATCGGGAATCGATTACAAGCGATAATGACCGTTATATCGAACGCCCATAAATAGGTATCGATTAAAATACCACTTGAACAACGCGGGAACAGCGTGGGACGCAACAGGGTGTTAAATATTTCAAGGTAAGTGGTAATGTTTTCGGCTTAAATAAATTAATGAAATAAGTACCTACATACCTATTTTAGATTTAATTGAATTAGTAGAATTTTAATAAGAAATTACTTAGTTTTTTTTTTGTGTTGTTTGCTAATGGTCCACTGGAAAGGATCAATAAAAAAAGATAGAATGATATTGGTAATTATAATTATTGAGATGTGTAGGCAGATACTCGTAACAATTTTATCTATAACGAATCGAAGTATTTCCCAAACCGATAACGCAATTAGCTTGCAAAGATGATACGATCATGAATAGTTATAAGAACGTGTAAAAACATTCAATTTAAAACTAATAGGTAGGTACCTATTTATCAACCTAATATGAAAGGTGTTTTCTATCAATATATATTCACTAAAAAGTACATATGACTGTGTAAACATTGCAACCTATAATAAAAACTGATCCGAAACGGGATTCGAATCCCGGTTGGTTACATTCCGACATCGTAAATTTTCGCCAAAATTGTCGCAGCAAAAATATAAATGAGATGAACTTTAAAATTAATAATGAAAAAAGCTGTTTATTATTAATAACAAATAATATTATAATATTATGAACTAATGGACAAATTTTTGTTATATTAGTCCAGCAACAGTACGGTTCACCTTCCATCTAACTTCTTCATAGGTAGGTAATAGGTAATACGTATACGTACGTACGTATTTTGCGTACGGTAACTTCTTCATAAAACAGAATAATTTATAAAATGGAAAGTGTGGTGCCCGTGCATGTAGCAATTTATACATTACGCATTAATATAATAATTTTATGGTTCTGGACTATAATTAAAAAAGTAAACGCAACATTCTAAATATAAATCGTGTATGCAATGCAAGTTAAAATAAGCATTGAATGATAACTTTTTCAAACAAAAATAAATAGCAAAACATTACGCTTTGCATGGTGTAAAAAAGTTTAAAAAAATGACATAATATTCGTTCTATTAATAAAATAATGTTCTGAATGGCTGCCCTAATGAACGCTTGTCAAAAGGTCGTTGACACGGTTTTTTTTTTGTATTTGTAAACAGTGACTGCGATTGCGTGCATTCTGCCACATGCGGCGAGTGTTACCAGCTGCGAACTTTTAATTAAGTACACATCGATCCTTTTTCTAATTACTTTCATCAATATTTTCTTGGAAGTGAAAAGATACTTATATGTAAATCATTTTAAAAATAAATACTGAGTTTGTTGCGATACGATTTCCTAGTTTTTTTTTAATAGATTTATGTGCACATGCAGCGCATTGTCATGTCATACGCTGAAGGGCTCATAAAGTGACATAGTTATTGATTCCCATATTGTCTAAGTACGCAAATAATTGTTGACATTGTCACACACAGCCACATCTATCAAGTACCATTTTAACTTACTGAGTATTTGACGTCAATAAATGAGAAACTTTATGAGTGTGTGTACACGTCAGACATATCCCTCGTTTTCAGTATTCTTAGCATGTAAAGTATTATGCATAGTTATTCCTTGTAGAAGTAGTAGCTGTGGTAGTAAAGTGATAATCTAGGTACTTAGTACATTGTAATACAATAATAAGGTGATGATATTAATAAACGATACTTTGTCATCGTGTAGACGGCATCGCATGTTATTACAATATTTAGTGCTATCAGACGTCTAAATGACCACACTTTGAATTATATACCTGAATTAGGTATAATTATTTTTCGAACTAGCTAAATATCAAAAAACAAAAAACTACCAGACATTAAGTTCAGAAACTGGTAGAGATTAATTGACTGAAGCTTTGAATGTTAACAATAAAACATCTGAAAAATATTCCCACATTTTTGTGTTACTTTGAATTCATGACAAGTGTGACCACCCCTAACGTGACACTGTGGGGTCCACCACGTGTGTTTCATAAAAATATTTTTTACCTTTTTGCCAGTCGAAGATGATAATCTATTTTTAACCGACGAACAAAAAGAGGAGGTTGTGAAGTCGACACGTATATTTTCAATTATTATTTTGAAGTGATTCCCTGTTTTTTTTTTAAAGATTAATTACAGCTATAGAACTTGTTAAGGCATTTTATTCTGATTTGAAGAATCATAAATAATTTTGTGTGACGTAGGTATTATAATATATTTTGTATTATTAAACGATTTAAGTAAAATATAAGTACCTAACTACTAAGTATCATTTATTATCCCTATGACAAACTTAATAACAACAATATGAATGGCCAATAAAATTTCCGTGCACCGAGCGTGACAAAAACAAACAATATTATTTCTATTGTTTCATGTAGAAATAACGTTGTTTTTAACGTAGGTGTACTTATTAGACAGGAGGAAATTCATGTTTCCATAGAACTTTCTATCATAATATTCTTTGTCTATCTATCCTTGAAAGGATAAATGCAGTATTTTAAAAGGCCTCATTATGTAGCTTAGTACCAGTATAGAACCCCGGAACGAAAATCTATTATTATAGCGATCTAAACCAGGTAGACTAAAGAACCTAAAATAATGTCGATTAATACTCAAAATTCGTAATATATACCTACTAGTAGGTAGATAAGTATATAAAGTAATAAATTAATACATTTTGAAGAACGACTATCTAACACAATTACACAACAACAATAATAATTAATAATATCTAATTAATCACTAAACTTGTTTACTTCAAAATTAAACGGTGAAAATAACAACATATTGTGTATAATTTATTATGTAAGTATTTGATTTATTACGTGTATTTAGGTTTTCCTTAAGATTTTCCTGAAGCAAATACAATTTTATACTTAGACATAATTTTGTAATAAGTATATGAAAAGTATTCCAAACATTTGGACTAGTATCCTAGTAGCCGTTTTTGAATCACACAACGTTCCACCAACCTACATACATATCGTTATGAAAAAAATCATTTACTTATATATCAAGAATTCCACAATGTTTGTTTGTAACAAACATTGTGGAATTCTTGATAGAAAAAATAAATTACGTATGAACGCGCGTTAAACCAATTAACAAGAATGTTTTTTGCATTTTATTTACATAAACATTTTCATTGGAAATGCAACTTTACACACTCAAGAAAAAGTTGAAAATTGAATGCAAATGGTTTTCTTCCGAAAATAAATCAGCTCAATTTATTATTACTGGCAACATTATACCTGTCTTCGTCGCAATGAAATGGGAGCCATTTTTGGTAGACAACGTATTACGGCCATGAATTTTTATTTTTCTCGTGTCCGATAATTAGTTGCATCCGTTATTGGTACAATATCAATTAATTGAATAATTTATTCAATTAATTCGGGATGCATAAGTCTTTGGGGCGCTTCCTTATTGGACATGGAACATTGGAATTAAAGAAAAAACCTGTACCTACTTACATAATGCTCCACGGGCCAATTATGTTTCTGGGTATCAATTTCATACGATACCACACACGTTGTTGAAATAAAATAAGGGAAATGGCTTGAAATGTGGGCTTTTATAGTGGTAATAAGCGGCGAATAAACTCACACAGGATTACCTAACATTATTGAGCTCACAACATCACAACAACGACCTCATAAAGTACTGCTATGACCTTACGTCAGCGCAGAGATGAAGTAGTTTTATTGGTCTTCATAACCTGTCATAATCTTTTGTACCCGTGTAACAGTACTCTACAGTCTACAGGCTGTCAGACTGTCGTTCTGATGTAGAGATTTATAGGACACTTGCAATACCAGAGGAAATTGTCCATGTCTTGAAAACTTTACAGGCTATGTTCAAAAGGCCTGTACTTTTAACAAGAACCCAGCAATGCTGCTTACCGTAACCCTTTTAAACATCTTTATCCTTCCAATTTTACCAAATATATTACATTAGCAGGATTTTAACTACTTACGTATCAGAAGCAGAGGAATATCGATGCCCAATGTCCACCACACGCCATGTCTTGTGCAGAAGCTCTCAGTCTTCGTAGACTGTGACTCCACGTCTCTTCTCTGTAACAAAGGAAACAACCAGTTTAGTTAAATAGCCCAAATGTAGGCCTAAGCATTGAGCAAGCATCGATCTTGTAGGTTTAAGCATTGGGCAAGCATCGATCTTGTAGGCTTAAGCATTGGGCAAGCATCGATCTTGTAGGCTTAAGCATTGGGCAAGCATCGATCTTGTAGGCTTAAGCATTGGGCAAGCATCGATCTTGTAGGCTTAAGCATTGGGTAAGCATCGATCTTGTAGGCTTAAGCATTGGGCAAGCATCGATCTTGGAAAGACGCTTGGGGCAGTCGGCAGCACGGCGGCCTAGCCGGAGTTTCAATAGATTAATAGAGGCAAGCTTTTACTGGTTTTGTTACCATTGATGTTCGGCCTACCGTACCGAAAATTATCGTATTTGACTTATGTTTCTACTGATGATTTAATTTACAATACTAGAGGCATAGCATAAAGATGACTTGTAGACCCAAAACAGAGCCCTAGTTCACAATAGAAAAAGCTTTCGAAGTCAAAGTCTTTCAGACAACATACGTTATGCAAATAAGCATCCAATTCTTCTCTTCCTAAAATACTTTTTGAGTCTTGTCAAGTAGACACAGCCTCACTAAGCCCTAAAAATCCAATCCAAAAAGTAATAAACGAATCCCAGATCTAACTTCAAACGGATAAAATAAACACTTAGTCCAAAAGTACTCTCTAAAATGATGAATAAAACAAGAAGTCTCAGCTATTCACATAATCCTAAGTGGAATCCTGCTAAATCTAGCGTAAAAGTAGGATTACCTCAGACCCTAGAGCAAGGTCGGTTTGACCTTGGCGCCTGTGACCTTCGAAGGTCGGCTGGCCTTAAATGTTAGTGAGGATAGTGACCTCTAACGGAAGATGTATTAGACAGAAGGTTTACTTTAAACCATAGATATAGGTTTTTTTAAAATAATTATATGCTGTAAACAATGTCAGGAAGCTTACGGATTCGTCGGCGTGGAGGACGGAAATTATCCCACGGGAATGTACTACTGCGATAAAAAGTATCCTATGTCCAAACCCAGGTCACGTTCTATCAGTATGCTAATCCGTTCAGCTGTTAAGGCGAAAAAAGGCAGACAGTTCCTTTTACACTTATTAACAGTATGGAGTTCCTAACAGTATGGATGTCCAGTTCAAGATTGTAATTTTTCAGTAACTTCTTAGATGAGCTTTTCGCAGAGACTATATGAATATTTTGCTGCGGCAATTGGTCTAATATATGACTATACAAGTATACAGTTTTGATCTTTAAGAACTAAAAAAAAGTAGCAAACAACCTTTCTGGGCAGTTCCTGGTTGGCAGTTTAATGTGGCCTTTATGTGGCTAATATTTTAGAGTCTAATGGAACTTCTGCATCAACAATTTTGCGTCTCCAGTCCAGTCTATCTAGTATTTACTCAGGTCTACCTACAAAGGCACTGAATTAGCGAATTTTGCTTACATTTGCGGTTTCTCCCTCCGTTTATTTAGGAGCAAAGTAAACGTAAAAATTTTGGACTTTACCAGAGTTTACTCTGTTTTGTACAACGTTCCTGTGGTCGTTTTGTGGTCAGCAGATTTAAATATATTTTCCACTGTTTGTTCAGGAGGTCTGAACCTATTTTTTTAAATGTAAATAGGGCATTCTGTTGTGGAATTTTAGGCACAGCTGTCCCTACTCCCTGTAGGCTGTGTCAACAGGTTTGTGCCAAATAGAAACCTTTCTAGACTTTCATAATCCGTGACGTAGTCGGCGTAGGCTTGACCTAAAATTGCTGAATCATTGGTTTGCGATATCATGCTTATAAAATCATGATTTGGGATGTCTTTTGTGGCATGATAATGCCATATGCGCAGTATGCGCTAGTCCTTATTTTTTTATCGAAGTCGTAATCGTTATACACTGATTAAAACGAATTTAATTCGTTCAGTACCGAAGTTAGAATAAAGGCTCCCGCAGTCAGGAGCGACGCGACTCTTGTAGAAGAAATACCAAGTTTTCATAGAAATTGTTCTACTAGTAGTGTCGCGCCGTCGCATCGCACCTGTTTACGGGAGCCTTCACGGTTTATCAATATAGGTTGGCATTATATTTGGACTTTCCTCTCACATGTTTGTAAAACAAACTTTTTAAAATTAAACTTTTATAAAAGTGAAACGTTAGTTCTTAATACATGCCTTGCGCACAATATTATGAGCAGTTTTAAGAGCTCTATTAACATCATCCGGACATAGAACCCGGATCTTTATGATCCACGTGAATGAAGAAAATATAAAATTATGGGCACAACACACTCACATTATGTAGGTACTTCGTCTAATAATGAGTCTTTATGTACTGGATATTTTGTTGCGGTTATATTTTGTAATTAAGTGTTTTTGTAAATGTCTAGAAGACTGCACTAAGCTCTACACCAATTATTTTTTTAAGCGAAAACAAACAACTTACTAAAGTTAGTTCTTCAATACCTACAGTGGATAGTTGTAGTCGATGCTAGATTTATCTCCAGCATGGCTGCCATGCTATTCTCTAAGGATACAGCTTTGCGTGTAGCGCTGCGCGCAAGGCTTGTATCCTTAGAGAATATCACTGCTGGTCCAAAAGCTTCATTTTTCTTTAAAAATCATTAAACTTTTTCACTTTTGTGTGGTATCGTTGTCACCAGGTTTACCAAAAAACAAGTTTTAAAACCAGTTTATAAATAAAGGAAATAACGTATCAATATAAGCCCACGTCAAATAAGTTAATCGTTCAATAAAACTGACAGATTTGACACTTAACAAACCGTTAGACGACTTTACGCGTTAAGTTTGGAAAAATTTACTAATCGATCGATCATAGTGTTGCTAGTAAAATAAATTGAGCATTTAACAAACGGGTCGTTCTTCCCACGTGGGTTGTAAGAGTTACTGTAGTGCAGATTATAAGCAATCGACTTTCTAGATACGATAAGTACTATAAGCATCGGCGCGGGACAGCTAGCGATTTGGGAAACTCGATAATAATATACCTACGGCTGAAAAAACCCACTTCTTCTTTCCAGCTAAAGTGGTTCCACTTGGAAGTGGTGAAGGGCGAGCGTTTTGGGGGACCATCATATATAATTTTGACGTTAGAAAAGCGCTGATTCTCAGTCTAGTTTAAATAAATGATTTTTGATTTGATTTGATTCGTAAAAGCGATGGTAAACTACATAATACAGCACAGCAAGTCGTTACAACGAGATGCAGTGTTGCAGAATCGGCGATCGCCGCCGATGCTAAAGGTATATTGTGTCCGTTAGCAGATATCTAGTCTGGGCATTACTAAAATTGTCCTAAACCACAATATGTCTACAACATAAGATGATTCAACGCCTTGAACAATAGCAGCTTAAGTACCTATATAAGTACTAAGTATATTAATCTGGCTTTAAGAGACGTCTTGAAGCATTTCCACTCCGTCGTTTTTGCGAATACTTGACATGTAAAACATGTCCAAGATACTGTGACCATTGTTATTACAATATGAACTTTAAACTCTAAGAAATTAGCACTACTTTAGAATGCAAGGAGTTCTTATTACACTGGATGGTAAAGCGATTCTTCCCGAGTTTGATTCAGGAATTTAGACTTTACTATACTGAAAATTGAGTAGGTTCTTCTTTGTGTACGTAGTGTGAGATTCAGTTTGAATAACTGTCGTTTCCTTGCGACCGTGAACTCACTGACCGAAGCGTGACATCGCAAAAGGTATAAAAAGTCTTTAAATTCCTGATTAAGCACGCCTAAATGTGGTTAAATCCTTTAATATTAAATTATAACAGATTTTGTTCGCGGAATCCGTTACTGAAGAAAACAGTGAAGACGATTTATAAGAGAGTCCTTCGAGATTCTTGCCCGGTTGTCTTCATAGAGATCTACGTTTTGGAATGGACAACTAGCTTCAACATTTTGACTAACTGACCGACTCTTTGGCAATTCAAAAGTGCCTGTAAATGCTTTAAGTTCGCGTAAGTTTTGTACCGGCCAATGAAACCAGCCTACTGCTGTAAATAAGCCTTCCTCAAGATGCACTTAGGGGACTGCTTTCGCAGCCTATCACAGTCCATTTCATTCTGGACATAGGCCTCTCTCATGATGCAATTTGCCACTAGGTCCCAGGCTCAGAACAAATAAAAAACCTAGACGCAGCATACGCCAACAACAGCGTTCAAATAATAATATGTGAAGTGTCGTGTAGAGAGTTGTGTGCTTGACCTAATGGAGTGTATTTTTTTTAATCGCTACAGTATCATCGAAAACTAAGGCCTTTCAAAAAGCACGTTCTAATTCAATGTAGTTTTTTTTTTTAATGTTAGATTATTTTCAACTTTTTCACAAGTAAACCCGTAGAGTTATAAACACAGAATTTTTTTGCTGAGTAGCTGGATATTACATCTCATCCTCCCTTTTAATCAATTAATTCTCTATTCTCTAATTTTTTTGGTATTTTTTTATAGAATTGAATGAGATTATTAGGTGTGAACTTTTGGATTTTCCATTTTTTTTCTGGCTTCCTTTACCCTGCTTCACTGTGAGAGCGTGGCGCTCCGTCTCACTTTTTTATTTTGGTCTGAGGTCCTGGCTCGGATCTACTACCGGTCTATTGTATTAAAATCTCACCGTGAAAACTCAGAAGTGAACTTGAAGTGAGTAATGACAGGTCTCGTCACGTTTACTTCACCAAGTCTTCACGGTGAGATTTCCACAGAATAGGTCAGTTGGCCTTTTCTAGCTACATTAATCGGCGGGCTAATAATTGTCTTGGTGGGCCTCGTTATCAAAAATACCATCCGTTCTTTTGAAATTTTAGCCCAAAGGATAAATAAATATTAGATTCTATTTTTGGCCTTTAGTATTTCTGTAAATAAAAGGGATTTGAAGTGAACGGGAATAACCTCTATGACGTCACACAGGACATGAATCAAAGAAGTGATTTTGTAAAGTAATTTATTTGCTGCCAGTAGTTGTATGCAGCGTATGAGATGGACTCAGTTCATGAACGATAACATCATGCGCGCTTATTACGGGTCTACTGAGGGGGGAACTAACCTCAGTTATAAATACGTACAAACATATACATCACGCCTGTTTCACAAAGGGATGAGCAGTTATGGATCTCCATTGACTACACATCACTTTTGCTTCATAATAAATCTCATTGTTGTTGTTTTATTTTAATATTTTATGTTTCCTTGTTTAATCAGTGCATATAATATGTATAATATGGGTGATTATCAACAAAAAAAATATTACCTATTGACGTAGGAGTTTCTACGATTTAATTTTCAGGATTGTGATGTAACGGTATGAAGTTCCCGAAACTTTTTCCATACGAAATACTAATACTCAGCTATTCAGCATTACATATTATTACTAGGTACAATGTTTAGTTTATACATAGCTAGGGCAGTCGCCCATACTTTATTTAGCCATTTACTTTATTTAAAATCAACGTTCATTAAATAAGGTCAGGTGCGTTGTACTCGCAACCAGCGTGCGTGTATGACCAGCGACGTAATTACGTAACACACTAACAGTAGGAATGGCTTTCATTTTGACAGTTCAACAACATTCATTGCGTTATTTATGTTGAGCAGACAATTTTTTCGAACATATGAAGCAATGGATTAGCAATAAGCTTCAAAATGATTCAGATTGTTATAGATAGTGTGTTACGTAATTAGGTTGCAGATGTATGAACGTAAACGAGGCGAAGGAGTATGTAAGGATCGTAGCAGGTGGCGTTCTGTAGTTTCTGCCTACCCCCATGCGAAGAAGGCGTGAGTTTATGAATCTATGACGGTAAAAATAAATAATATAATAATTAATACCTAGTGTTGATTACAGCTTAAGCACATATCATTAAAAGTAGGTTTATTGTCCACAGTTTACGTAAAACGAAACATCAACATGTTGTCCTTGTCAAAAAAAAAACATGGAAAAACAAGTTAAAAAAGTTTAATTATTTGATTAAGTAGTTCACGAAATTTCTAGGAGAATAATAAACACGTAATAACTAATTAGTGAATGAATATTTGAATGTTACGAGTTAGTGCGAAATTTATAATTATATAGGTATGCTTATGGCATTCACCCATACTTTATTTAGCCATGTCCTTTCTTTCAAAACCGTCGGATTGTGATTGAAAGTATGTTCAGGGTGTCCAACCCAAAAAAAATTAAAACTTAACTACTGGAAAACGTTTTTGGTGATCATGAAAATTCGAATCATAATAATATTCATATTACTAAAACTAAATAAGTCTGACTATGGATATCTGAAACATTGCCTTATACAACGATTGATTTATTGGGATAGAAGATTGACAGCTGTAAAATATTTCAACCTAATAATGTTGCAATAGTAACACATGCAAGCGTTTCTCACGCCATTTAATAACAAATTAAAAAACACGGTTTTCGAATGTTTAATGTTTACGTAATATTGTTAAGCAATTTTTAGCGTTACGGAACGTTAAAATGTTAAGCATATTTTCCTGGAAAGTTAGTTGAGCCGCTTCTTCTTTTCAGTGTAAGCTTTCGAAACCCTAGAATACTAAGCTTATTCTAACACAACCTATTACTAATAGAAAATAGCTTCAAAAGCTCAAAAAAATAAAAGTTCTACAAATGTTCACAAAAAAAAAATTACCTCATATTAATTAATGTTCGCCTACCAGGCGATCGCATAGTCAATATCTCGGTAACAGTTTAAGCTAGCCGGTCGCGGGATCACCCTGTTAGGCGATTATCATACTGTCACGCATTACGTTGCATGTTGCGTGTCAAGCACCTACAATGAACGCGCGTGAATGCATTTTGCTGTGTGTTGGACTGTGCGTGTTCTCTTTATAAACGCGAGATACTTACAAGCAACGTTAAAACACGCATTCACGCGCTACGCTGCGTGGTGCGTGGCAGTGTGTTAATCGCCTTACGCGTAGCAGGTTACCCTGAGTCCAACCCGATGCGTCCCCGCAATTTCAAGAAACCGACTGCACGTGGTCGCTCAGGCGATGATTAGTGCTCTAGGGCTAAAGCGCTGATGGCTATGCGTTTCTGTATTAAGGTTGTTACAATGAATGTGTGAACGTAAAAACTGAAGTTATGAATAGTTCATCACAAATCACTTCAAGTGTTTCTATTAGTAACAATCGTTAATTGATATTGATTCAAGAATCATGTTAAAGTTATTCAAGTAGATAAAGTCATGACTGTTGAAGCAATATCTACTGAAAAGGTGAATATTGGCAAGTTTTAAGAGAAAAACCAATATTAAGCACCAATTTCACCAAATTCTGCTGTTACTAAATGCCATGCTAAGCATTTTGACGGATATTTTTTTGTAGTGAGATAATCCATCAAATGGCATAACGGAACATTCAGAAAAAGCACAATAATGGAAAATGAAAATGGCCGTTAATTAATCAAGATCAAAATAAAAACAAAAATGAGAACCTTATGAAATCCTATACGGCATTCAACTGAGAAATCTGAATTTCAGAAATCGTAATGCCAAAGAACTTTTAATTGTAAAAAATAAAAATGGTTAGGTAAGTATATACCTGGATACATTCATAATTATGCTGAAAAGCCTGCATAATATTCCCACCTCTAAAAACTTAATAAAAATAGAAACAAAAGAAGATCACACTTTCACACTAAGCACTATTTCACAATCAATGATAGAGAACAACGTTCATCGATTAATTTAATCGATTCAATTATCATTATCTGGTCAAACACTCGATGGACAGGTGTCTAGTACATTGAATGATAATAGGTGTTAACTTGTTGAGAAGCCATTTTGTAAATGATAAAGATAAGTATTTAATAGCCCAAGGACAAAACATACGTATTGCAAATTATGTGACCGTAAATTAAAGACTATCGAAAGTGGAATGAAATAAGAATAAAATATGGATATATTCTACCTAGCGTTGTGTAATATCTATTGAAAACAGTCTAGTACCTACCCTACTCAGTAACGTTTAAAAAAACCATCCTATGTTTCAATAATCATGTAAGAATGTCTGAAATGGAACTGTGTATTGTATGGGGACCTAAATAATCCAAGAAACAACGTGAATACGTATATTTTCAAGTGCGTTTTTTAAAGACCACCCACAACGTTTATGATAACCATACCGTGGTCGCGGATTGTTCGTGGCCCTGACGCACAGGCAACTGAAGGAACGCGGTGGGTTTTAGTCAGTAAGAGTCTGACATGCCCTCCCTCTCTGACCAGAGCGGGAGAAGTAATTTGATGATTACCAACCCCAAAAAAAAAAGTACCTACTATAAATATCACATATAATATTTGAGGGATTAATCATAATGTAATCTTACATTTTGTCATTTAGAACAAAGATTCATTTACCTCAACAGATTCATATGACCGATAAAGCGGCATAATTCCAAACTTCATTAATTCACCACACACAAAACAATTTAAAAAAAATCTATGAAATATCACAAACTATGATGGACTAAATAAAACATGTTGACATATCGACACACTATTTGCAACTGATATGAAATCTGAAAATGACTAATTTTAACTACGTATGGCTTATCTGGCTGAACATAAGTGACGGTAAAAGTCCTTATATCTTTTGTTGTGTTGAGTGAGTCATGGGCTTAGCCCTTAGAGTGTTAATAGATAAAGGAGTGACGTATTTGTATATCTTTGATTTCTTAAGTTGACTGGTTTGTTTATGTTGTCTTTATAGAGGGCCATTGGTTATATTAAGTCAGCAATCCGTTAAGGGGATGTAGGAGAGGTGATTTGCAACCGAATGACCACTTTTTTTTGTTTTGATACCCCTACTCAAATGTCAATCATTTTTCTGGTATCTTATTGTATCTCGTTGGATAGCTGAGAAGTTGTACATGTTTTTAGAATGATCTGCCGTTATAGTGCAGAAATCGACTATTTTAGTCAAACCTGCTCAAAATGTTACAAAATTTTAATAATTTTTGCTATTTTATGGTTGATTATCCTAAATCCCTTAATGGATACCCGACGTTTAATTAATAACCCTGTATAATGGTGAAAGAATTTGAAAGAAACACCATGTTTTCGTATTTCAGGACGCCTAGCCTACTGATTATAATTTTTTTGTGAGGTTAATTTTATAAAAACATCTGCATTTCAAATTGCTTTTGTAATGCTAAATACAAGATTTTTTTAAAGGTTTTTTAGCAAAAAACCATAACAACGTATTATAAATTCCGGCGATTGGGACCGCAATTAATTGGGACCGCGGTCCCAGTTGCCGGATCCGTTTTTTTTATATTTTTCTTCCGGCGATTGGGACCACTAATATAAGTACCTACAAAGGTGGCTTCAAAATTAAATTGAAATTGAAATAACTGATTTGACTAGAGTTTGAATCAAACGGCCAAGGGATTCCCGAAAGACCCTTACCGACAGTTACTTAAGCCCTCACCTTGACAAAGGCGATACCCTGAAGTGTGACTACACCTTTGAGTATCTAGGTCATGATGACGAGGCAGAACTCCTCGGTCACCCCATATATCCTTCGAAAAACCACTGAATCTATAACATTGGAAAACTTGGAAATTGAAAACGTCATAGCGGACTAACGTAATAAATGATATTCTAATCCTAACGAAAGTAAGTTTGTTTGTTTGTTTGTTACGCTACCACGACAAAACGGCTGAACGGATTTCGATGAAATTTTGCACACAGATAGATCATGACCTGAGTATGGATATAGGCTACTTTCCATCCTGGATCGAAGACGAAGTCGCGGGCAACAGCTAGTAATAAATAAACTAGATATTGTTTGTTTCAAGGTAGGAGTAGACTTTCTAGCATCTAATCACAACCAGGGGGCCAAGTCTACTAATTTACAAACGTCACAATGATCTCTGCATTGTGAGTTTTTGACAGATTTGCCATACAAAATCTGCTCAAAACTAACAATGCAGAGACCATTGTGACGTTTGTAAATTAGTAGACTTGGCCCCCAGCACGTGTGTGCCAATGCTTAAAACTTAGAACGTGGTCGATACAGTGGTCGTTGATGAAACTAAAGGAGTATTTTATGATCGTAGCACGTGATATTCTGCCGAACTATTGTGCAAAAATCTCACCGCGGAAACTTAGCTTGAAGTAAGCTGTCAATATAGTGTCAATCCCTAGCATCAGAATGACAGCTCACTTCAAGCTTTCTTCACATAAGTTTTCACGGTGAGATTTTTACAAAATAGATCGGCTGTAGTCTGTTGTAATTATATACTAGCTTCTTGAATACAACATTTCCGATATATTCTATTATATTTGCATAGAAAGAAAGAATATAAAATAATAGTTAGTTAGTTTAGTTTCCTTGCTCTTGTTTCCTGTTTATTATTGTATATATTATATGAAGATACGTATATGTTTTATGTATGTATGTATGTATTTGTTTTATATGTACATGGTACACCACTGACTACCTGCATTATTGTCTCTCCTTCTTTCTTGAGTCTATCCAAAGGTTGTCTGTAAAAGATCGGTTTTAGCGATAAGACCGACCATTGTGTCACCGTATGTAAAATTTCTACATTAATTATATCTGTAATTATTATGGTGTAAAAGAAAGAAAGAAAATGAATTTATTTAGCACAAACTACCAGGCACACAACACAACATATAATAAAACAAACAAATAAAAAGTGTAAAGCGCATAGTGAGAAATTAGTAGGAAAGTGTGGCTCGCGGCTGCACTAAATAGGTCCAGTTCAGCAAAAATGTCAGACAACTAGTGCCTGACGCTGGTTTTCAACTGAACCTGAAGTGTGATGAGGTGACGGATGTAAATCAGTTTTGTACTGCAATGTGTGTATATATGTATACTTATGTAAATAAAATAAATGATTGTAAGAGAATAATAGAAAGAGAAAAGAAGAAAAAGAAAGGAAGAGAAAGAGTATTCTATTCTATTATATTCTATAATATGTGTAGATTCGATAATCACTTGGCTCGCAGCATATTTGAAATATTAATAAGATATAACACTTAGATAACAACACTTGCCATGTACCTACTCAATAAATTGTGACATATAGGTAATGATAATTCTACATACGTCTATAAAATAGATAAAAAAAAATATTTCCATATCAGCTATCGGTTACAGATATCAATTATCCAAGAAAACATGACTTAACCAAGTGTAGCTGTGCATTTACAAGAACTTGGTTTGATGATTCAAAAACTAGTTAGACTAAAAAAACATCTCGTATTTTCTAAGTAAAAAGTATCTAAAGAAAAAAAGAATTTGTTCGTATGATCATAATATAAAAAGAAAAAGAAAAGAATATAAATTTATTTGACCCAGGATATGGCACACAAAAACAACAACAACAATACACAACAAACATCATACATCAATATCTACATTAAAGGTTTGCATTCTTATTACTTAGGTAACACAATCGCTTTCATTCAGACAATTGAATATTGTTATAATATTGCGGCCTTATTCTGTAAATCAACCATACAGTTTACCAGTTTCCACCAAAACGAAGCAGAGATCACCGGGGTAAAATTACGTAACACACTAATAGTGCCGGTGGACTTTTAGAGTCATACCTCACCGGGACGCCATGGCGACGTCGCCAGGTAAATGTATACAGCTATATAAGTATTGAAAGTGGGTGGCTCACCTGGCGTCCGCTTGGTTACGCAGCCAACCATACATTTTGTTAAGAGATATTGATAGTGTTTTAGGTAAAGAGTGTATTGTCTTGAACAATCCATAGCTATGCATTATTTTCACGTAATCTATGGTATCATAGAAGCTCATGACGTGCAGCTGTCGACTATTTCTGTTTTGTGCTCCTGATTATAGATCTATTTTGTATGTTTTTATTTTTCATTATTATCAGAGCTAATTATCTTTTTTGTATGCACGTGTTTCTGTGACAAATAAACCTATTTTTCTTTCTTTCACATAACGGCCGCTGTGACAGCTGTCATGAAAATGATGGAGTTTGACTTTACGGTGTCAAAAGACGCTCTTTAGAATATACACACCGAACTTACTTTCCTATATAACGTTTCAGTGACGTCATTGGGACGGTAAATTGCGGATGCTTTGGGACGTCCACCGCAGTCTTAGAACACTGTAGCTTTAGCTTCACTGGCTTTACGCAATTCTGACTTCTGTTCATACGCAGTTTTATAAGGGATTCCCGTACCTTACCACAACACAAGTACTCAAATAAACACTGCAAAACAAACCTCTTTCCTCATATTGGCTGTAATTGAAGCTATCCTCTTAATTTCTTGAACACTCGTACGCAATGGCGAAGCGGGCATTTTGCACACAAACTTTTTTTCACACTAGCAACTAAATTGTTCACAGAAATGTAATTACTATGCTTTGTTTGCAGAAGTAAGAAGACCATTTAATTTATATTTTTCGAGAATATTAAAGGCTTGTTTAATTAATTAAAATCACAAATCAATCCGCACTAATGAACAGTTAAATTGTAACTGAAAGCAGTACGTGACTTTAGTTAACCATTGCTGTAATGATGAGTAAGTTAAGGAAAACCCTTAACGAGCAATACGTCACACTATAGCCTAGTTAATATATTAATTAATAATAATATTATATTTTCTTATAAGAATTAAGTACAGTCCACACGTCAGAAGCAACACCAGAACTACGAAAACAGCCCATACTGCTGCAAAACTAAGGCACTGTCAAATCCAAATTGTTACCAAAGGTGGTTGACTGTACCTAGTCATAATGAATTGCAAGTTCCGGTAGTTTACTCTTTACTGACCCATATTCAAGTGCAAGCTTACTAGAAATTGGTCAAACCGTCACCATCAGTGACGTTTTCGGTTGTAGGTTAAAACCGTGACGAAGCGGTCAGTAGTACGACCTCCATAGGAAACAATTATTCGGTAAAGTACTATTTCATTACGTTAAACGTAAACGAAGCAAAAGGGTATGTAAGGATCGTAGCAGGTGGCGTTCTGTAGTTTCTGCCTATCCCCATGGGAAGAAGGCGTGAGTTTATGTATGTATGTGTACTATTACATAACTGTGGGACTTTGTAGTACTTAAAAAAGTCCCAGTATTGGTCACTGGGACTGAAACCTCCTACGTCCTTTCACAGAATGGAGGGACTCAAGCCTCCGTTCTGTGAGAGGAAGTAGGTCCCTATTTTTTTACAGACGCCCAGTGCTCAGATTTAATTCTGCCGTTAGCCAACGATGCTCTTTCCTGGTTTAAGGGTTTGAGTGCGGGCAAAATTGCAAGGACAATCATGAGGCATTCAAACTATGCCTCTTTATCAATACTTTGCTGCATCCTCAAATCCTGTGGACCAAGTAACCTTCTCTAAACGCAATGTAGCAACTTTCCATAGAGCGCCCTATTTGCGTAACACACTATTAATCAGAATCTGAATAATTTTGAAGGATAATGCTAATCCATTGCTACATATGTTTGAAAAAATTGGCTGCTCAGCAACGGTAATAACGCAATGAATGTTGTTGAACTGTCAAAATGAAAGCCATTCTTGCTGTTAGTGTGTCACGCTATTACCCAGCCGGCAGCGGCGTTTAAATAAAACAATGGAATTAATTTTATTGTTACGCTAGTCGCCTTATCTTGCGTAAACTGCCTACTGTAACTGTGACTCGATTGAAGCGGAAGGAAAATTATAATTGATGCGGTTAACCTTATATCGTGACGCTCAGTAACTCGTCGATATTATTGGCTCCAACGTCCATAGGATGGAAGTAAGCACCTAGTTTCCGCCCATATAGCTGTGTTTATTATTAGGTTCTTTATTTCTAGTTTCCTTCTTATCCTTTAAAATGAGCTTGAGTTTTCAGCAATGAGCCATATTGTCTAACTGCTCTATAAAATCCTCACTCTATTTTTACATCGATCTCGATTCTACGCCACTTTTAGGTAATTCCTTACAACGTAACAATTAAGTCATCTCGCCATTTCCTTCGGGGTCTAACCACGACCCCGTATAGCACGTTAGGCTCGCTAGTTCGTTCGGCAGACTCGTCCAGCTCAGTCATTTTGTTCAAGTTTGTCATCCATTTGAACCACCAGTCAACGATCTGCGTTTGAAAGTAATAAAAACAATAAATTCGTCAATCATTCCAACAAGATATCTTACTTTTTAATTAAATCGTTACGTGTTGCAGACTCCACAACCGGCTCACCGTCTCGTTTGATAAACACTGCACCGACCACAAATATCAACAAATCGTATACGTATAAGTCACATGCGTTTATCTATGATCATTACTCGGGACACCTAGCCTTCGACAAATAGATACTATATTTTACCCCCTTAGGCTATGTACAGACGGTTTTATCAAGGTTTTAGATGACTAGAATTTTGAGTGATATAACTACGCAGAACAGCAAAAAATACGATAACGGTGGAAAGGGACCACAAGATTTCGGTTTAGAATGTGAACGTTGCATACCAAAATATACTTCTTATCCAGGGTATATTGATCTTATAATACCAGTTGCTATGAAGGGGATTATATTAAAGATAGGCACATGAATAGTTTCTCGTTAGTTTATGCCGGATGGACTACAAACAAATTATATCGGCATTTTGCAGTAAATCTGTGAAATCTGTGTGTAATCTGTGTGGTGTGTGTGTGTGTGTGTGTGTGTGTGTGTGTAATCTCTATGTTTGCATGAAGTTTTTTTGGTGGCTTGTTGCTCGATTTGGTGAAAACTGTAAAGTGTAGTAAGGCGCCATTACACTATCATATTTATCATATATATTCATTCATATATATGATTTCATATAATGTCAAATTCTATGATCATAGTTATATGATAGAATGTTATGAATACGATATGAATCATATTAAGTAGTTATATACCGTCACATCTCTGATCATATTTATATGATAGTGTAATTGGGGCCTTAGTAATTGTTATATAAATAAATAAATAATAAATAACCATCTGAGCATAAAGAAGTTCAATCGAACTTGAAAGTCACAATTTACCACTAACCCCAAAAACCTATCTCGATGTCCGTTTGCATACACCTTTAGGCACAATAAATAAGCTGGGTGGTGATAAATAAAGGCTCACTTCACCGTGGCAGCCGGTCACAGGTCGAGCGGTTATCTGTTATATCTTGCAGTGAAAGTTGGTATTGGAGACGCAACCAGCATGCACATCTTTGTAACTGATTTTAAAAAGGAGGAGCTGAAAAGCTATGGTTTGGTGTGATAGAGGATAGAAACACCAAATATTGGTACACCATATAGGTAGGTGGGTGACACGGATTCAAGCTTAGGTGGCGTCATCGATGCGCAAACTACAACCATAATTTCAGTAGGTACATGATTCTGAACCCGTTTATATTTCAATGTCCCTGGCAGCCTGTATAGGTAGGTATCGACTTCCAAAACGTTTTTACTTAGTTTATTAAAGCGGTTTTTTAAATTTAATTTTGATGCTGATATTTCCTATCAAAGCATTTATTTCAAATAAACCAATTACAGGCACTTTTGAATTGTCAAGGGGTCGGTCAATCAGAAAGATGAAGCTAGTTACCCATTCCAAAGCGTAGTAGGTACCTATGGAGAAGAACGGGCAAGAAACTCCATGGACACTCTTTTAAATCAAAATATGGTTACTTACAAAATATTGGTTACATCCTTCATGTTGAAATTATGCATGTGAGAACGATGCAGAACGTTAAAAGCGTCCGTATTATAAAGACAAAAGCACAATACAAATATTAAATTAAATTAAAATAAACCGTGGCCGCTAAGAAATGACTAGTCCCCTACTGACGGTGCCCGTTCACGAATATAACGCATGGATCAGCACCATTCAGCTCAACCATTTTGAATAGAACTTAATGATCCAACACACACGCCACCACCAGCGAGACATTAGAGTGAGCATGACATACTCTCAGCCGCCAGGGCACATTCAAGTCAATGAAAGAAAAACCTATTAAATGGTAGCTTTAAAGTAGGTAGGTACATAGTACTCACACATGTGCTATGCAATTATACAACACTAAAACATTGAATTTATACAATGCAAAGATAGTTTTTAAAATCTTCAGCAGCAATTAGCAATTAGCTAGTGGTGCTAAAGTTAGTTAGAAAGAGCAGTGGTGGCCCAGTGGTATCGGCCCCGACTTACGAGCTGTAGGTCGTGGGTTCGAACCCAGACAGGCGCTTTACTTTGTGTAAATAATTTCATCACCACTGCTCTCAAAAACGGTGAAGGAAAACATCGTGAGGAAACCGGCATGTCCTAGAACCAAAAATTCGAACACATGTGACATCTACCAACCCGCTCTGGGCCCGCGTGGTGGATTACAGCCCACTCCCTCTCAAAAAGAGAGGAGGCCTGTGTCCCAGTAGTGGGAACATTATAGGCTGATTATGCATGCTAAAGTTAAGTACCTAGGTATTGTAAAAACCCGAAAAGAACTCATAATGAATGACAAATGTACAGGTGACATTCTACACTCGAATTCAATAAAAAGGTCATCCTATTGCTATGACGAATGAGACTTACGTGCGACACCTGTATCTAGTGCTTAGGTATAGGCACAAATGCCAGTTAGCGTTACTAACTACGATGACGGGCAATATTTTAACCCCACCAATAATAATTCTAGAATTCTAGCAGAAAAATTTGAACACCACAGCCAAAAACGGGTCATCTTGAGGAAATAATAAGGCCGAAAAAGTCTTGGAAAAGGCTTTGAGTTTCGAAAATCGGTGGCAGAAATACGAAACAAACCAAACCATATCCACTGAATTGTCCCGGTACCTGCGTGACCCTTGCGTGGATTGTCCCGGAACATTTTTTGTCGGCGCGCCACGGAGCGCCTAGCCACTTATACACGACTTAATATTTCTCTCCACCTTTTAGTCCTTACGTATAGTCCGTATATGTAAATAGTACTCCACAGAGTATCTGCGGCATTGTCTTTCCTTCTATCTTTAGTCCCTCTAAAGATTGACTTTAAAAGATCGCTTCTAGCGATGAGACTGCCCATTGTGTCACCCTATGTAAAATTTCCACATTTATATCTCAGACCAAATAAAAAAGGTAGACGGAGCGCCGCGCTTTCACAGTAAAGCAGGGTAAAGGAAGCCAGAAATAGGAAGCCGATCGTGTTATCTAGATGCTAGAAATTGAACGCGCTGGACATTATAACACACAAGGTCACGCACACAACTTTGTACACGACGCTTCACATATTTGAACGCTATTGTTGGTGTACGCTCCCTCTACCATTTGTATTAGGTCTGAGATTTATATCTGTAATTTTTATGGTGTTCTATTTATCCTACAAACTACTGTAATGTAAAAAATAAATAATTTTACTTCTCGCATCACTCTCGCTTCTTCTCTTCTACATAAACCCGTCCACATCTCGCAAGCGCCGCCCGCCGCCGCCGGTGCATAATTCAAGATGCGTCGGATAATCGAAGCGCAGCGAAGTGATAGGTTTACCGTCAGTTCGCGCGATAAATTACTTTATTGTTTACGTTAAATAAACAACTTTATTTTATTAATAAATTTTTATTACTTGTGATTGTGAATATAAAGGTAACGTTAAGTAAGGTGCTATTTACTCTAACTGCCTCGTTGGTCTCGTGGTTGCAAGCGCGACTGCTGAGTATAGGGTCCTGGGTTCGATTCCGAGGTCGTGCAAAGTGCTATTGGATTGTTATATTAGGAATTTCTCAGTAACAGCCCGGAGTTTGGAAGGCGGCGATGTGATACCCCCGTGCCTCGGAAAGCACGTTAAGCCGTTGGTCCTGCGCCTGATCTCTCTCCGGTCGTGTCGGGTTGCCGTCCCATCGGGCTATAAGAGTGAGGGAAGAGAGAGTGCACCAGTGTCTGCGCACACACTTGTGTACTATAATATCTCCCGCGTCGATAGCTAGTCTCCGCTGAGTTTGGCCGACATGACCGAAATTCGGTCTGGAGGACTATTATTATTATTTTCTTAGATTCATCTGTCTGGTCTCATTTATTTAACGGATCTACAATGCAATTAATTGCATTGTGATTACAAGTGTGATACGGAATCAGACTGCTGTCATTTCAAGACTCTTGTGGGTTTTTTTCCAGTAGATTTCTTCCTACTTTTCTTGAAAATTAATAGTTTCATAAACAAATATTTTATTTTGAGTGAGGAGCCAGACCAAGAGAGATACAGAAACCCGCAGGGCAGTATGTGGCGAGCTTTTGTGCAGTAGCGACCCCATAGTATACCACCCTATCTCCCAGGATAAATCTTGTTTTCATTTCTGGCTTGCCTGTATTGGCCGGCTGTAGTGAACAATGTCGTGGAACAGAGCTCCCACCTCTTTCTTGCCTTTATTGGCCGAGTTGATTGGAGATTAGCAAAGGCAAACGTGATCGAAGGAAGAAAGTATTCCAGTAAGTGCTGGTACTTCCGGGCTCTGGGATTGTTCTGTTAGCTGTGGAATGTCTCTCTACTCCTCAAACACTTCATGACATATTGCCCCCTTGTCACTACGTCATTGTGTGGTAGCGACAGTTTCCGGGGGCCCATTATTGAGTGTGCAAGTCACTCCCTGCCATTTGATCTGTGTATATTATAAACATTGGTCAGGCAGGGACATAGTTCTTCCATAGTTCAAGGTATCCAATAGTGGATTGGTTACATGGAAACAAACAATTTTGGGCTATGGCAAAATGTTTTGTTTCCATGTTCTGCAATAGTTCTGCACCAACCGAGGGTTGTCCTTGGGTGCACTTGCATAGGGCATACAGGGATAGTCTTCGGTTGGTGCCTCATTCCATTTTAAATTGTCTAATAAGGGGCTTCTGCGAGTTGGTTTCGGCCCCTCGTACGCCATCCTAAGGACCGGGACCCCATGGTCCCGAGATATGTAAAATTAATAATAATATTTACATCTATATAAAAAAGGAGGGAAAACAATCATAGGGCCTCAAATAATTTGTCCGCATCGCTGTCAACAGGAATAGTGCGCAAAAGCCAATATTAGTGGATATTTGAATGTGCACAACTTAAACAAACTAATGGTTGATAAATAAAATAAAAATAACCTAAAACACATAATGAACAGAGTGATACAATTCGGAGAAAAACTTTTTATCATCTCTAAATAGTGCACCGTCTGTTAGCTGTTATCGAATCTACGAAACGATTTAGGTTACAAATTGTTACAAAAGCTCACATGGTAAAAAAAAAGGATGAATGGGTTATTTCGCAAAAAGTATATGGAGATAGCCATCCCCCAAAAGCAATGTGGTGCAGGTAGATTCTATTTATGCGGTTCTGTGAAAAACTTGAAACAAATCTTGAAAATTGCAAAGATGAAAGGATTTTACCATGCCAATTAGTGAACAACGGTCAACGAAACGTAAAAGGGTCACTTCAAGAAACGCACTTTCTAATCGGTTTTCGCAATAATATGTCTAAATACCTATTCGAAAATATTTTTTTAAGTAATTATAATGCATTAAACATATTCAATTACGAAATAAGTTTTAGTATCTGATTGCGGTAGTTACTGAAAGCTCATTAATTAGTCATTTTAGAAGCGTGAAACCTAATGAAATTGATATCTGCTTTGAGACTCTTAATTTAATTATCGACTAATTAAGAATGAATTATTCAAGTTTTGTTTATTTCTTGTTTTATTAGCACCTAGTAATAGACGTGAATTTGTAATACATAGTTTAGTTTTCATTAACAAAATACGATAAGATTTTTTCTTACAGCGCCATCTGTTGTCGAGTAGAAGAACTATTCTAATTTAAAAACGAAACATTAAAAAGCGGAACATAAAATTTAAGCATTTAGTATAGGTAAAAAATATATTACAGTACGCGTTGAATTTCGTTACTCATGCATTCTATGGAATTTTATCTAGTTATAAAAATTTACATGTTTAAATAATGTCTACCGGTCAATACTGATAATAAACTATCAAATTGCTCACATAATTTACACCCGGATTCCCATACGTAGGTAGATCGTTTTTGTTAAAGTTGTTTATTTTCGTTAACATCTGTTCTTCGTAATCTAGACTAGCAAAAACAATGTTATTTACATTTATCAGTTTTCAACCAAAATTCACGCAGCTACGAGAATGCTTCACGGATGTAAAATATTCTTAGTTATTAAGGTAAATAATTGTTTGTTAGGCACGATTTTTAGTAAGAAAATCGATGAACCACCGCCACCGGTAAAGCGGATATATGTACCTAGCTGAAGGATAAGTAAGAGTGTGTATAATCAGTTCTGAGTCACAACTACAAGATAGGTAATAAAAACTGGGTTTATTGCAATTTCAGAATACCTGTTAGGTATGTAGGTACGTACCTGTGTATTCCCTTAGATAAATATTTCTTATCTTATAAAAACATAGGATTTCGAAAAATGTATCGATGTACCTAACTGAACTGAAAAATAAGTTGAAAAATAGCTACAAAAAGCAAATGAGAGAAATAAAGTTATGTGGTTACTTCATACATAATAGGCACTTCCTTAAACCATTGTAAGTGTACCTTACACATGACTGTCTTTTAATTAATTTATGGTTTTACTAACCTGTGGTTTCACTGGCATCCTCCCTTGTGCAGCGGTACAGATTAGTGAAACATGACATGAAATGTTACTTCAAAAACTAGGCACATTTCATGTTACGTTAGCTACGTTTTACTAATCTGTACCAACTTTTCACTAATCTGTACCAACGTTTCAATAAACTTCGTAGTTACATACTCAGACAAAAAGTCCGATCGTAAAAATGATCGGACTTTTAAAAATCATTGTCGGACTCATCATCGTTGTCGTGATGGATAGGACTGCGACTGCGAAACGTTCTATTCGTTTTTGGAATTACAGGTGACATTTAAAATGTCTGGAAATAGGTTTTTGGTAACCCCGGAAGCAAAACAAATGATTTAAAAAGAAAGTTCCAAATTGGTATGACACAAGTCGTTTTTTTTTTTAACATTTTCGAAAATGTGCTCATGACACATGACGAGTAAAATGTCTGAAAACATTTTTTTTTAAACTAACATGCCGAAATCTATGTACATTTTGAATATCAGACTTATTATGATAAAAACCGTCTGCTTATTTTTCTGTTTATTTTTTAAACATCCGTATCATTATCATCTTGTAACTTAATCCGTGCATAATAGCCGCGTCAATTGAACGCGATGTCCACGTGGATCTAGCCCTGTGGGGTAACATAAAATAACATCACGCTTGTTTTTCCCGAAGGGTTCATATAGTACACCCACATTTCACCAGTTATGTGTAAGTCCCATGTAATAGGGATCGAGCCTATTGGCATCAACCGGGCACAAATCCAGACTCCGGGCTTCTACTGAGAAATTTCTGATGGAAAAAGTCAAAAACAGTTTGCCCGATTTGGGAATCGATCCCAGGACCTCATGCTCAGCAGTAGCCTATGCCACCGTTAGACCAACGACGTCTCATAGAACTCTTTAAAATATTGTTATCTACGAGAACAACCAAGATCAAAGTTACAATAAACAAAACAATTGAACATCACCTTTTTACATAATCGATACGCCCAGTTACACATCCATAATATTATCATCTTGTAACCTAATCGGTACATAATAGCCGCGTCAATTGAACCAATGAGGCTATTATTGTCTTTAAGTGGTATCCACGTGGATCTAGTATAATGCGGTATCAGGTTATGCTTTAACTCTATGTCATTTGCTTGATTGAATCCCTTATATACCTAAGCCAAGGGGATTCCAGCACCCTAATTACGTAACAAACTTTGAATCAAATCTGAATCATTTTAAAGGCTATTGCTAATCCGTTGCTTCATATATTCGAAAATCTTGTCTGCTCAACATCGTAAATAACGCAATGGATGTTGTTGAACTGTTAAAATGAAAGCCATTGCTACTGTTAGCGTGTTAAGCAATTACCCCGCAGCAGGTTGAATTCAATAATTGACTAACTCATTGGTTGAGTGATTGCGAGCGTGACTGCTAAGCGTAGGGCGATGGGTTTCAATCCCCAGGTCGAACAGTGTTTTTAGGAAAATCCGCAGGGTTATCCCTAAGTTCGGGTTGGTGCCCGTAGGGTCGCACCGTAGGGTCGGTACTCATAACTGGTGAGATGTGACCCGGACACCCTGTCTACTCCTTTTGAATGTAATCAGCGTAATATTATGTTATATTTTTAGAAGTTTGGTACTAGTTTGTTAGGTACAGAATTTCAGAAATTACCGTGAAATTTTCAGTACTCAATTGTGTAAAATTAGCTTTAATTTTAGTTTGTCTTTTTTGTTAATGTGTGAATGAGTAATTTCATGCTAATCTGTCATTCTGGAACGTATGCTGTGACAGGATAAATTGTGTGTATTTTGGGATTATTTACCTACCCACTATAATTATTTTTATAAGCTGAGTAAGTACTCCCGAGTCTTGATACAACCAGTGTCGAAGCGGGACGTAATCAAGAGCAGAGAGTACCACATTATGAACTCTTATTTCCAGGCAGTTTACGGCGTAAACAGAACTGCCTTGCAATTTCGTATTATGAAGTCGTCAAACAAGCCAGTCAGCGGTCACGTGACACCCTGGCCGACTTCTGCCCGATAATTGCCTGGCAATACCGTATTACGAACGTTTGTTTGACATTTCTTGTCATATTAAAACTGACCTCACAATCCATTCAATTTACGCTGCTTCAGAAGAGCTTTTATTGAATTGTTTTGGGTTTATTTGGCGAAATTATTCGAGTGTTTTTTAGGTAAAAAACGAAAATATCATGTGTGACGAATATGAACTGTTTGAGTTCATGGAAAGTGATTTTTCAGTGAAGGTACAAAAGATGACGACTTCATGATCAATTTAATGCGATCGGAATGTAAAAACTCCCACGGTGTTTCTAGCTGAACATAAGTTACGCGCCGACTAGGGCGAGAACTCTCATCCACTGAACTATAATAATTACAATTGTATTAATATTAAATCCCACCAAGTGTCAGGCTATCATAGTAGGGAGCTTCTACAGTATGAGGAAGCTGAATGGCTTAACTGTGCCGCCTGTAATCTTCGACAACTCAGTCATCCCGTTTAGCTCCGATGTTAAGAATCTTGGTCTTCATGTCGACACTTGTCTTGACTGGCGAAAGCAGGTCACGACTGTAAGTTAAAAAGTCACCGGAACATTGTGGTCGCTCTATCGATTGAAAAACCTTCTCCCGTCACACATAAAGGCAATGCTTGTACAGTCTCTAATATTTCCCATAATCGACTATGGTGATGTGTGTGTTACTATGACCTGAATGCAGATCTCCTCAATAAACTTGACCGCCTTCTCAATAATTGCATTCGATTTGTTTTCAATCTTCGTAAGTATGACCATGTGTCAGCGCACAGACTGCTTTTAAAATGGTTACCCATTCGTCAGCGCAGAGAGTTGAAGGCACTGTCCACGTTGTTCTCTATTCTCGACAAACCCACTTCTCCTTCTTACCTGACTTCCCAAATTCAATATTTATGCTCTGCCCATAGTAAAAATCTTCGTTCCACCAACAATCGTCTTCTACGATGTCCTTCTCACCGTTCTGGCTTCATTCATTCTTCTTTCTTTGTCCAGGCTGTTTTTCTTTGGAATGCCCTCCCTCTGAACATCAAGATGGCAACCAGTCGGTTATCTTTTAAAGTGAAGGCACGTGAGCATATCCGTCAGAACTTGGCTGAAACATCTCAGCGTTGATTTGCTGGATTCGTTTTCTCCTCTACCGATCTTTATTTCTCCGGACAAGGTTTATTTTGTTTATATGTATGTATGTATTAGTATTTATGTATTAATATTTATTCTTGTATTTTATAGTTCTTTCCATGCTATCTATCCCGTATATTGCACCTGCCATGTTTAGTCTCTGCATCAAGGTTGACTGGTAGAAAATGCCTCAGGCATTAAGTCCGCCTTTGTAAAGTATTTTTTTTACTTGTGCATAAAGTTTTAATAAATAAAAAAAATATAAATCATGTTAAAAACTGAATATTAATTAAAAACCCACTCAATAACACTTACGGCATATTTTTGTTTAGAGATACTCCGAAAATCTTACGAATGGTAGTTTAAACAAACAATACGATAGTGAAAGTTTGTGATACAGTACTTCCATTGAAGTGGTCGAAATCGGAATTCCCTGCTCGCTGAACATCAAGTGGAGTACGTTCGGAAACTTAATCTCGCGTTACAATTTACAAACAGAAAATGATCTATTATGAATTAATGAAATAGCACAATATACATTGCGTTCATATTTTCACATACTAATATACTAGTTTAATATATACCTATTATTTGTATCATAAAATACGTGATATAATAAAACCGTAACCATAACCGCTTGTCGTGCGACAGGCGGTGCCTTTTTGTTAACTAGCGTGTTGCGCATGTTTGTAAGAGCCTTCACATTCTACTTGTGATGTTCTGTTTTGACTCTGGTTGGTTAGCTTAGCGTATTGTCGTAATTTTTGCTTGCTGTAATTTTATATTTATGTAACAAGACAAGATTAAATAATTATCTACTTATTGAAATCTCTAGGTCAGGAGCACTCGCAAGACTCGCAACACGTCATACACGCAATACACGCACGCACACGTCGTCATTCACGCACGCCCGCCAGCGGCGCACCGCGCCTCTGCCGCGCGCCGGGCGTGCGTGTATGACGACATGTATTAATATAATCGAAGTAAAAGGTAAGTAGGTATGTAAGTATCGTAGGAGGTGGTGTTCTGTATTTTCTGCGTACCCCCATGGGAAGACGGCGCGCGGCGTGACTAGTCATAATCTAGTTTCGATATTGACGTTGATCATAACTAATTAATATTATTAATGCGAAATTGACTATGTTTGTTTGTTACGCTTCACGCTAAAACGGCTGAATGGATTTGGATGAAATTTGGTACATGGGTAGACCTTGACCTACATTAGGACATAGGCTACTTATCATCTGGGATCGCTGACAAAGTCGCGGGCAACAGCTAGTCATCCTATAGTATGTATAATTAGCAGTGATCGGAGTAGGTAGATTGATTTTTAGTACTTGTATCATAAATGCACACAGAAAGAATAACATGGATAAGCCATTTTTCCGGAAAGTAATTCCGGTATTTCCGGATTTAGTATTTCCGGCGGGCGTACGCATTGTTCTGATAACCGGTTATTGTACCACCCATGATCCTTTGTTCTGATTGGTCGTTGGGTTTTGTCAAATCGTGACAAAAAAAAAAATAGGAAGAATAATAAAGAATAAAATTGCTCATTTTATTACAATTCCTACCTTTTTTTTGAGGATGGCAAATCATCAAATGACTCCTTCCACTCTGGCAGAATACAATTCCTACATAAGTTCCGGTTTTTTTTTTTATAATCCACCAATTCCGGAGGAATGTCCATAGTAATATATACGTTTCGGATCAATGACCCCAGTTCAATCTACCTACTCCGATCACTGATAATTAGGTAGGTATTATAAGCGTCATTAGGTTGACCTTTCAGATATTGTGTTTAATGTTGAATTCGGGTATTGTGAAAAACCCAATGATATTTTCAACCGAACTGCGAACCGTAATTACATTTTTTGCAAACATTTCATTGTATACATCACCCGCATTCAACAATTAAGGTAGTGACGTCACTCAAATACATGGTCCATACATGAAATAATAAATGAGTTCCAAACACTGCACACGTTAACATTAAAACGAGAACAACAAAAAGAAACATAGTGTACTGAAAAAATTGATATTTTTTAAGAAATTTATATATGAACGAGCGTTAAATCTTGTTTGTTTTCTAATGTAATTATGTAGGTAAATAGCACAATAAATAGGCACGTAATGTAAATTTTAATCATTGAATTGGTGGCTGGCTCAGTGAGCATGAGGTCCTGGGTTCGATTCCCAGGTCGGGCACAGTGTTATTGAGTTTTTCCATATGGAATTTCTCAGTAGCAGCCCGGAGTCCTGATTTGTACCCGGTACATGGGACTTAGACATTACTAGCGAAATATTGGTGTACCAAGTACAACTCTGCCTTACCCAAAGGGGCGAGATGGCATGATGTTATGATAAGTATTGGTGTATTTAATTTTAGTTATTATTTTAATTTTTCAATTTATTTTCATGAATATTTTAATAGCATTAGCTAGCATTACCTACTTAATCATAGGTATTACCAATACGTGACGGTTTGTAGTTAAGTAGTGTGTATCTCGACAGAATCCGTGACATACCTTTATGTATATTGCATAGTAATGCGTGGTAGGTCATCCGGATCTGTGTTGCGTAGTTTTGTAAAATACCTAGAAGCGGTGAAGTTGCAGATTACTGATTTGTGTCGTATTGACTAAGTATTATACATTTTATACAAGGGGCCCGTTGTTTGATCAGTAGTCAAACATACTAATTGTTAAAATGAGTTAGCAAAACTAAAAATTTGTTAAAAATTACATAAGTATGTTGTTCGACAAATGGTTAAGAATTGACAATTTGCTATGAAAGTTAACCATGCGCCGACAGAGTAGTTGACTATTGTCAAGGGACTAATTGTTAAATTGACTAATGGTCATGTTTAACTATGTATCAAACAACGGGCCCTAAAGAGTGATGTGCGTAAAGGCTTCCCGCAAATTACACGCGACAGAAAGGCACCGATCGCCGCGCAACAGGTGGTGCCTTTGTGTCGCATCGCGTGTCGCGCCTGTTTGAAGAATCCTTGAATGTGTGTTGTTACGCGAATGGATACAATAGGAAATAAGTATTTAGGAGGAAGTCTGAACTTGGCACCGGTGACTGAAAAGCGATGTGGAAATCGGTTGTCATTGTATGGGCATGTGACGCGGAGGAACGAGGAAAATGTCGTGAGGAAAGTTTTGAATATGAAAGTGGTTGGCTACAAAAGTAGAGAAAGACCAACTTCGACCCTAAATTGGTATAAGGGCAGGCGAATGATGACATTTTATACCTACATGCAACACCATTAAGGTGATAAGTATAATCACTTCGTTTCATCCATTCGTCGAATTTAAATATCATGTCGCATGTTGGTATTGTGGGAACATGTCAAGTTATAGAAATTCAACCATGTGCTTTGAAATGAAATGAAATTTATTTATTTGCAAGAATATAGGTACTTACATAATAACATGGTACTTGAAAATAATTTTAGACTCACTATATTCGACTTATCAGTCGTGCAAATATTTATAGTACATGCATAATAATATCATGAAATTATATGAATGTCATTACTTGATTAGTCATACAAATCTTAATCATAATAAAAATTAGTCTTGCTTCGTTAGTATTAATTTGGCACATTAATATTATAAAATATTTTAAATAGTTTATTAGATTATTTCTCACAGTCAAGACAGTTCACCAATTTATTGATTCGATTTATAAATAATGTCAATAATTATAATTTAAAATAAGTGTTTGTAGATTTTATACAGATATACATAATGTCTGCTTAAAATTTAAATAATTATCTATTGAATAAAAACATCTGTCACAAAGCCAATTTTTTTAAGTTCTATTAAATTCTAAGTTATTCATTTTCCTGATGGTTGCTATTGTCGCTCTTTTGAAACTGGATGAATTTTATCAAAGGACATAAGTGTTATTCATAGGTACCCATACAGGAATAACTCACAATTATTTTGTGATTTTTCCTATCAACAATTTCACAAATTAAGCCTACTCATAGAGTTGAGGATAAATAGATTTGCCTACTTTAATTAATTATTGTTTCTCCTGTTAAATAGGTACCTAAGTACCAACCTATTTCAAAGTCTAACCTAAATTGTTATGATTATGACACTTCATGGGGAGCAAGGGTTTCTTATGTATCGATCTTTTTTGTACTGCGCTTGCACAATCCCTTTTACTTCCCATCCTTGACTACGCTGATGTCAGTTATCTCGATCTCACTGAGGCACAACTAGATAAACTTGAGCGACTTCAAAACTTTTACATAAGATTTATATTTGGCCTGCGCAAATATGATCACCTTTCTGAATTTCGTACAAAGCTCAAGTAGATTCCCTTACGTTCTCGCCGGAATTATCATAACTTGTTTCAGTTCTACATTGTTCTGTTAAACCCTAAAACCCCCTCTTATCTTAAAGAACGTTTCAAGTTCCTTCATGACACACAATAGATATCTGGGCTCATCGGAAAGCTTAAGACTAGAGATGCCGATGCATTCCACCAGTTTTTATGACAAGTCTTTTACAGTTCAAGCAGTACGGTTATGGAATGCCTTACCCGTGTCGATAAGGTGTGCTCCAGCTATGTCTACTTTTAAAATTCTGGTTAAAAAACACTTCTCTCCTTAAACATCATCATTACATTTAGTTTCCTTGCTCTTGTTTCATGTTTATTATTGTATATATTATATGTAGATAAGTATATGTTTTATATATGTATGTATTTGTTGTATATGTAATTGGTACACCACTGACTACCTGCATTATTGTCTCTCCTTCTCCCTTTAATCTATCCAAAGGTTGTCTGTAAAAGATCGCTTTTACGATTAGACCGCCCGTTGTATCACCCTGTGTGGAATTTCTATATTTATATTTGTAATCGTTATGGTGTACATAATAAAGAGTATACTATTCTATACTAATCTTTAAATGAAAACTTCAACACAAACTCAGGGATAGAAGCCTCATTACACTTCAATACCTACCTACTGGCCATTGTAGTAATTTCACTATTATGATGTATTCCGTGATTGTAGGAAAGATTCGACGTGTCCAATTATGATCCAAATACTTACATAAAATGACATTGACAGGAGAGCGCTGTTGGTAAACATTTGTGAAAAATGTTGTGTGAAATTGTATTGAGAAAAAAAAAAAACACTAAAAGACTTGAAAAATAACTTTAATTTCGGAATTCGATGTCTTTGGTTTTGTATTTTCGTTTTTGGCCACCGACTTCCGAAATTAAAGTTATTTTTCACGTCTTTTAGTGTTTTTTTTGGAAATCGGTTGTTTTTTTGTAAAAAACGTTTTTATTTTGTCACTTTTTAGTTGCGGTACCTACCCCACATAAATTCGTATACCACTGCTTGGTGTATAAATAACAGTGACAGGAAATTATTAACACATCATCCATATAAACTAAGTGGAAAAAATATGCAGTATTAAGGATAACTCAAAAGCTACTGGTCACACCTTGATAAAATTTAAATGGGACCACATGTGAAGCACCACCTATCAAATAAAAAAGAATCATCCAAATCGGTTCACCCAGAAAAAAGTTCTGAGCTAACATACATAAAAAAAAAAAAAAAAACATACAGAGCAATTGAGAAACTCCTCCTTTTTGTGAAGTCGGTTAAAAACAAAATGGTTAGTTCCAATTTTGCCCATGCGCCTAAAGACCCTTTTAGGTACACTATAAATCAGTCATCTTGTAACTCAACCCTATCATATAGTAGGTATGGCACACACTCTCAAGAAATTACCATAAAAACTTTTTTACAAAAAAACAACCGACTTCCAAAAAAAAACACTAAAAGACGTGAAAAATAACTTTAATTTCGGAAGTCGGTGTCTGGTTTTGTATTTTCGTTTTTGGTCACCGACTTCCGAAATTAAAGTTATTTTTCACGTCTTTTAGTGTTTTTTTTTGGAAGTCGGTTGTTTTTTTGTAAAAAAGTTTTTATTTTTCACTTTTTAGTTGCGGTACCTACCCCACACAAACTCGTATACCACTACTTGGGGTGTAAATAACAGTGACAGGAAATTATTAACACATCATCCATATAAACTAAGTGGAAAAAATATGCAATATTAAAGATAACTCAAAAACTACTGGTCAGACCTTGATCAAATTTAAATGGGACCACATGTGAAGCACCACCTATCAAATAAAAAAAGAATCATCCAAATCGGTTCACCCAGAAAAAAGTTATGAGCTAACACACATAAAAAAAAAAATAAAAAAAAAAAAAAAAAAAACCATACAGACGAATTGAGAACCTCCTCCTTTTTGGGAAGTCGGTTAAAAAGAAGGCTGAAACAACCCAATAGACATCAAACTAAAGAAAAGTTATAGATAGGAACCTCGGTTGTTTACCCGAGTAAATGGCTGCACACGAAAAGCTAAGGAATCTAGACTGAATGACTAACGTGCCAGGATAATTGGCAATATTACTCGGTAACCTGAACGATGTCCGTGAGAGATTTAAACACTTCAAGGAAAAGAGCTATATCTTTTAGAGTTCCAAGTATTTGCCAAGATGACTAAGGCTTGAAGATTGCTTTTTGAAAATGTGGTTTTGGGTAGCTCGTGGTGGCCAAGTAGGTAGCGCCCGACTCACCACTACAAGCATACCGATCGGCTTACTAAAAAAAAAAAAAAAACCAGCCTAAGCTTTGGAGCCAATTTTTGCATTTCGAATTCTAGTTCGACTAATGTCGGACCGGTATCAGTTTTGTATAAAGAACCTTCGGCGCACACTAAAAATGGCAATAATTCTTTTAAAATCCTTCGCATTGTGATTGTGAAGTGCTACGCAATTTGGATGCAGGTTCGTATTTATAAAACTGAAAGAAAAACCTTCTTTGTAATATGTTGTGTTAAGACATAAATCTATACAACCTATAAAAATAAAAAGGTACAACGTTTCCTAAGTATTGTAAGAATCTGTTTTGTTACTTGAAAATTTCTTTCAAATTTCGTATTATGTATACAACGCGACGCGATCTTGTCATATTCCTTTCGTTCATTCATCTTGACAGTACCGGTTTTATATCGTAATAGTACGCACCTGGCCTGTTTGAATGAACTCATTATGAATAAGGTTAGCGTAGGTTGGGGTATAATTTTCTAGGGCGATCCCTGCCGACATTGTCACTGACATCCGCTTACTGAATTTATTTTTTGTTCTTGCTTAATGGGCCTGCCTGCCTCCTCCTCATATCCCATTTCATTGTTAATCATCTTTCATTCACTCTCTAAATTATAAAAAAACCTGTAAATCGATTCCAAATTCTTCCATTAAATGACACGCATCGCCTCATCTCACATAATCACATAATGTAACACTTAACTTTTTACTGAAAGACGTGAATTATCTCGCAATTGATAACTTTTCTCCCATTCCTGTCATCATTCACGCGTTGAGAAACCACATATTCCATAAAACGCGTGTAAAAAGACGCATGAAGCCGAGAGTCACCTAAAGTTATAGTATATGTAAATGGTACACCACTGACTACCTGCATTATTGTCTCTCCTTCTCCTTTGAATCCATCCAAAGGTTGTCTGTAAAAGAATAAGACCGCCCATTGTGTCACCCTATGTAAAATTTATATATTTATATTTTGAATATGAGTATTTTATTCTATTCTATTCTATATTCCCCGTCATCGTGATAATTTTTATGATTCTGGATCATACCTGGAAACCTTCTGGTTACGGAGATAACGAAGGTCAAAGATTTTCACCAAAACAAGTGTTAAATATTAAATACCAGCTCCTGTATCGTTACATGTAACCATAAGCATCCATTTTGCTTGCGTTACACTGCGCACTGTCGTAATCAGCGATTTTTCACATCAAGAATAAAGTCATTTCCCAGCAATAATTTTATTTTATTTTATTTTATTTGGGAAAACAAACAATCCTACATTGTATATTATTTCTAGATACACAGTGCTATAAGTAAATGTACAATCCACTACGTTTCCACATGTTACTACTTAAAAAAAACAAATAGTTAATACATACATAAATAATACATTATAATTCAATCCGTCAAGTTTAATATGTGCTTCGGTATAAAAGCCAACGAACAAAACGATCACGTATTTCTCTTGTATTATAAATAACTTTCATGAGCGAGTTATTATTTGTTTACAAAAAAAAAAAGTTCACCCAGTCGTGTATAACAACTTCCTGGCAATAATACAATAACTATCTACCTCTCATAAATAATTAAATACATAATTTTGACATACGTTTGATTTAATTTTAATTTGATTTTGATTTGAATTTAATTTTGATTTGATATTGATTTAATTTTGTTTTGTTTGTAATAAATTTTATTTTTGTATTTAGTTCTAATGTAACATTGACTTTAATTTTTATTTTGATTTTGATTATAGTTTTGATTTGATAATATTGTAATTTAAACTTTGTTTTGGAATTTGATTTTGACATTGATTTTTAATTAAATTTTTGGTTTTGATTGGAATAATATTTTGTTTATGATTTTTATGCTACTAACAAATTTATCTAAGTTTTTAATACTAACACAATATGGATGATTTTTCCGAAATAAATAAATTGAATTGAATTGAATTGAATTAAGAATTTTGAGCAAGGTGCTTAATAATTTGTTTTTTAAATTTATGTTTAGATAGGGCAAAAACATCGATATCGTTAAAATTATTATTGTAAGCTTGAACCAATCTCTGGAGCGGCGCTCTCTCCGGCATTTGTACGGCAGGGAGTTGTAGCAAACAGTGGATACGAGCGCGCCTCACGTCTCGTTACTGTTCTAGGTACAATAAAGGTAAAATAATTTTTAATAATAATAATATAATAATAAAAAGTTTATTGAGGTAAAAAGGTAAAACACTAAGTACAAAGCTTAAATATACGAAAAATTCTATTGTTTTATGTGCCTGAACTAGGTCATCCTGTTTTTCAGGCGAGGCAAGGCATAGTATTTCTAAATAATCACATATCTACTTAATTATAAAAATCTAGTCATCTAATAGGTACATATGTAAAAGGTGTAAATACACAAAAAAAAAAAAAAAATATACAACATACCCTACTTGCTAAAATCTTAGTATTTACATAACCTAACTTAAACTTAATTATTACAAATACAATTTTTATTTGAGTACAACTAATAATTCCTCTGTATCTTCATAGGACATACTTTGAAGAGCTTCTTTGAGAGTTTTTTTACAATTATTATAATTAAGTGAATAAATTTTGGCTCTCGCATTTAGTCTGTTATAAAGTAATGGTCCTAGGAAGACAAAAAATTTGGCTGCGAAAGCATGTTTAGTACGTTTTGTAGGGCAAACTATGTCTTTCCGTCTCTTTTCAGTTAATTCAGTGCTGTAGGGGAGGGCTGCGTGTTGCTTTAATACAATGCTCATTATGAATAACTGTCGAGCTGTTAGTACTTGGCAGGATTCATAGAGTAGGTTAGTGGGAAAAAGGAAAGGGCGGCAAGTAGACACCTTGAGAATCGCTCTTTGAGCTCTCTCGATAGGAAGTAGCAAACTTTTACCTGCTCCACCCCAAGAGGTAATGCAGTAAGTCAAAATTGACTGGCAGAGAGCAAAGTAAACTCGCCTTATTAAGTTTGGGTCTGCAATATAGCGTAGTTTTTTGAAAACGAATATTAGCTTACGCATTCTATTATTTAAAGCTTCTATGTGCTGTTTAAAAGATAGAGTTTCATCTATTATAATTCCCAGATATTTTATTTGATTAGTTATATTAATATTAGGGCATGTGAGCAAGCAATCTTCGGGGACCATACAACAGTGAGCATACATCGTTGAGGGCAATACAGATGTTGGCTTACGCATGGAAAACTTAATATAATTTGTCTTAGCCGCATTTAGTGTTAGTGAGTTATGTTGAAGCCACTTATTTACAATATTAAAACCGTGTTGCGCAAACTTGTAGACTTCATGTTCCGAATCAGCAGAAAAAAGGAGGGCAGTGTCGTCAGCGTAGGATATTATAGTGCCGTGCTCTAGGTTTAGATTACAAAGGTCATTTATGTATATCAAGAATAGAGTAGGCCCTAAAATACTTCCTTGGGGCACACCAAAGGACGTGTTTTTTTCGTCTGCACTGAGAACATTGCCAATCCTTACGCACTGCGTTCGGTCTTCTAAGTAACTTTTAAGAAGTTTCAATTGAATGCCTCGTATGCCTACCGTCTCAAGCTTGCGCAACAGAATAGGAATGGAGACTGTGTCAAAAGCCTTGGCGAGGTCCAGGAAAACCCCTACTGTGTGGTTACCCTTGTCAAGTTCCTGGGCTAGATAGTCAGTCAGATGATGTACGGCATCGGCAGTTGAAACTTTAGGTCTAAATCCATATTGGCGCTCCGACAAAATTGATTTATCCTCCAGATATTTAAACATTCTTTTATTTATGATTTTTTCCAAAATTTTAGACATAGCAGGCAGTAAAGAAATTGGTCTATAATTTGTTACTTGCTGTTTACTGCCTGTTTTGTATACAGGGATAATAACTGCTTTTTTGAGGCACTCGGGAAAAAGACCCAAAGACAGGCACATTCGGAAAATATAAGTCAGTGGTGGTACTAAAATATTCTTGAATTGTTTGATGATTTTATTCGATATATTATCCCAACCAACTGCACAGTCGTCTTTCAAAGTCATGATTATTCTTTCTACCTCAGTTTCGTCAGTATCTAGCAGGGCGAAGGATGTTAAGGTGTGGTTGCATGGAAAATGCGTGCTTGTTAGATAGTGTGATTGAACCCGATTTCTTTCTGCCAGATTCTTTCCGACGTTAACAAAGAAATTATTTGCTAAGTTAGCAGATGTCAGCGGTGTCGAATGCGCTTTTAATAAACCTAAAGATGACTCATTTTCTTTCGAGGTATATGTTATGTTTTTAATGTGTTTCCAGATCTGTTTACTATTTGTTCCAGCCTTTTCCAGTGCAGTTTTATCGTAGTTGCTTTTAACCTTTTTCAGGAGATCATTACAGAAATTACGATACCTTTTATACGACAGTTGCAATATTGGATTATCTGGCTGAGATTTAGCCTTCATGTGCAGTTTATCCCTATGTTTCATACAACGAATAAGACCTGTCGTGATCCAGGGTTTTATGTTACAATTTTTGCGGCTCAATCTTGATATGACTGTATTTTTTTGAATTGCATGTCGTATGTTTTCTATTACATACAACATACAAAACTGCGGATCAGCAGAATTGTAAACTGGATCAAAGTTGATGACGCGTAAATCTTCTTCAAGTTTATTTATGTTTAATTTAGAAATTGTGCGAGTGTTGTGTTTAGGTAATTTACAGTTTATGATTAATAGGGCAGCATTGTGATCGGTTATTGTTGAGTTAACAACAAGTGCAAGTGAAGGGAAATTCGATTTAAGCATTATATGGTCCAAGCAGGAGCCACTTTGATGTGTAGGAAAATTGTGTGCGGGGAGCAAACCCTGAAAGGCGCATAAGTTGAGGTAGTCCTGAGCAGATGCATCAGCACTTCCTGGAAGAATATTAATATTAATATCACCAATTAAAATCGTGTTTTTGAAGGATGATAGGTTCCGCAAGGTGTCATTCAGAGAGTTAGTAAAATTGCTGATATTTTTAAAGGAGGGAGGCCGATATATTGCTAATATCGCAAATTCTGATCCAATTTTAACTAACAAACTGTTACAGTCGACCATATTAGCTTCCTCAACGGAGACATTCAGATTGTTTCTGACATAAACGATCACCCCATCATTTTGATTGTAATTTATACGACTTTTGTACATATTATATCCCGTGATTAGTGGTATGTTATATTGCTTGGCAAGCCAACATTCAGTCAAGACAATTATGTCACAATTCATGTTTATCCGTTGTTGAAAAGTGCAAAAGCTATCAAAATTCTTAAATATGCTACGAATGTTTTGTGTTAGTATGGTTAACGGAGTTTTATAGTCGGAAAAATATTGTTTGCATTGTTCTGCTTCACAAACTTTAGACTCGGATACAGAGAAATTATCTAAGTTATTAATTAGCGTGTTTATCATATTAAATAAAAGAATAGAAAGCGAAAAAATAAATAAAATTAAAGTAAGTAAAAGGTCTAAAATATAACTTATAAACGGCGCTCTTAGGCGCCTCCATAATCAATAGAATTTATGTATCGTTTTTCAGCCATTATTTTTGCCGGGCAGTCAGTAGCGCCTGTTATGTGTTTGTCTGGCTTTTTGAAATGCGAGCAAGTAGCGCATTTTGGTTCATTTGCCTTCTTTGGACAATCGTTGATCGAGTGACCTTGATCACCACAGTGGCCGCAGGTGTAAGATGTCTGTCGACATGACTTTGCAGCGTGACCATACTGCTGACACTTATAGCAGCGTGTGACTAAAGTAAAGTCTCTGACAGGGCACGATGACCAGTTCACAAATACACGTTCCTTTGACATCAGGGCTTTTCGAATGACTGGAGATACTTCTACGATATAATTGCAGGTCTCGGCGTCCTTCTTACCTGACTTATGACTTAGCTTTATAGTGGTCAAAAATGACTCAAGACTGCAGTCCTGAAGTTTTCCGGCTAAGTTTTGATGGTACATGCATGTAAAGACTTCGTTTTCTGTCATGGATGTCGGCACTCCTATGATGACTACTCTGGGCTTTCGTTTATGAGGCTCATCGACGGTAAGACCCGATTTTGTGAGCTGCACCGATTGTCTCAGCTTTTCAATGTCGTCCTTCGTCTCGGTGCTGATAATCACTCCGCCATTTTTTGTCTTGCGCAGGCCCCTCACGTGAAGTTGCATTTTTTCGGGACAAATAATTTTTTGGACCAGAGATTTTGTCTCATCACTGGTTTTCAATTTGTCGTTTGGATATATAGCCACTGAACTTAAGTTTATTGGCTGAATGTAATTATTGGCACCTTTCTTTACCATATCAGAAAAGGAAGGTCCTAGGGCAGGTTTGACTGAATCCCCGATTCTCGACTTAAGCTCCTGTAGCTGCTGCGAAAGGTCAAGTTTATTTTCTAAATTTATAATGGCATGGTGGAATTGGACGGCTTTTGCTTTGATGGACTGGTACTGGACGGCCATTTGTGATGTCCCATGGCCAACCTTCCGGCATAGGGCATTGATGCGCAATTTCTGGTCCATGTTCAGCTTGCCTTCTGCTGCAATAGCGCACACTTCCTTCAGGCTCTGCTCAATATTTATCATCCAGTTTTGGACTTCTGCCGTCGGTATAGCATCGAGTTCGTTGTTCCTTTGACTCGGCGCTTGAGGGGGACCAGCGGGTACGTCTGCAGGCACGGGTGTAGCCGGCGGGGAGCGGGCACACCTACTTCTTGGGCTGAAGGAACTTTCCTCCATTGTGAACAGGTTCTTTACTTGCTAATCATGGATAGTCATCAAACAAACACACTTTACACAAACCTAATTTCCGCCACAGTTTGCGCAATTAACGGCTATTGCACTAAAACTAGGTCACGACAAGTGATTATTTGTTTATTTTAATTAAATATTAGACACGTCTGTTCACCACGAATGATCGTATGTCCAAAAAATCAATAATGTTTGCACAATGTAGCTTATGTAGATTGATGTGGTCTTTTGACACTCTGTACAAGATCATTCGATACCGATACCCATCACGTCTGGGATCGCCAGTTATGACCATGTATTTTGATAAAAAAACTTGAGAGGTGTCAAGGGACACCCGGATGGAACGAAGTTCTAAAAAAAAAAAAAAAACAAATTGATGTTGTTGTTGTTGTTTGATTGTTGTTTGTTGTTGTTGGTTGTTGTTGTTGTTGGGGTTGTTGTTGTTGGGGTTGTTGTTGTTGGGATTGTTGTTGTTGTTGTTCAATGCGAAATAGAAATGAAAATATCTGGCTTGCTTTCTATAAGAGAGAGAGAGACAGACAGAGAAACATGCGACGCCGCACAGCTTACAATAGCTTACTATAGCAAAAAGTGTCGTGACAACTTTTCGTAAGAATTTTTTCCGTCTAGCCCCCTTTCACAACGCGCGATAAGGAACTTCGTTCCAAAAATACTGGAGAATTCTATCCGTTCTTATCATTCTCTTCTCTTTATTCTACTTGGGGTCAGCGCGGCATTTCTTATTTTTCCTTACATCTTAGTCGTCATCTCGTCGGTGACAGCGAAGAGGTCACTATCCACTCACGTGTCCCGGTACCTGCGTGACCTTGGGTCGATTGCCCCGGAACATTTTTTGACAGCATACAACTGGGCACCTAGCACCTATACACGACTTGTACACAAAAGATTTCTCAGGATAAGAGGTAGCGCAGAGGTCACTATGCTTGCATTTTTTGGGGCACATAGGGCAGGATAAGAGGTAGCACAGAGGTCACTATGCTTGCATTTTTTGGGGCACATAAGGCAGGATAAGAGGTAGCGCAGAGGTCACTATGTTTGCATTTGTTGGGCACAGAGGGCAGGATAAGAGGTGGAACCTAATTTATGACACTTCCACATCCAGCTGCCATGCCGTGGTAGAGGTAGCCCCACTTTGTTGACAGGCCTACACTGTCCTCCCATACCTATCAACACTGTAATTTGAAACATTGTAAAACACCCCTTATTTTTAAAAGAGTAACCCTGGAGTTTCTTGCCGGCTCTTCTCCATAGGAAACAACCAATTGGAACCGTGCACCTAGCTTCTGACGTTTCATAAGTGCCCATGTAGGTTATGTGGAATAAAATATTTCGATTTTGATTTCTGAGTTTTACGAGGTTATAGTTACATCTTTTCACTTGGTTGCCTTCGAAGTGGCGAAGTTTTTGGCCCACAAAAAGTAAGTCATTGTCGTGCCATCGACACGACGAAGAAGAGTCGTCATTTAAGTGTTAGTAGAAGCTGTTCCGATAACCTGCATGCTGTACGGCAGATATTATCATAATTAGTATTGTTAGAATCTGATCGCAGTCTCGTCATCCGACCGATAATGTTTTGTGTTCCAATGCATATTTCAATAAGACTTTCTTTTCGATTAGAAACCCTGGACACTAAAACTAATGTTTTTTTTTTGATATTTTAGATGGTGTAAAGATCCTAGGTTTTTTTTACATAGCAAAGCAATTCAAGACCATCAGCCAACAGCGTTTTTTGGACTTGAACGCACTTTCGTCAGGATTTGAAAATTTGGAGTGCTTGGACATTGAATAATGGCCATTTTCAATAACACTAGGCGCAACGTAAATGTAATGCGTACAAAAAATGCGTTTAAATTTTAAGTACATACATTGCGGAAAAAAAAATACATATCACTTACGAGTTGTTAACTAAGAATAATGGTTAAATAGGAGTGGTTGCCTATGAAACTGCTTACCTACGTTTGGCATTACCTATTTAGGCGTTGCTTTTTTTTGACTTTAGTGAAAACGGGCGTACATAAAGCTTGAAAAATTATTCTTATTATATAGCAAATCGTATCAACAAACGATTGGGAAAAACCGGAAAAAAATAGGTACCACACAATCAGATTTAGGCACTAATTATTTGTTATTCCGGGACTTCCCATTCGGTTTTGCATTTAAAGTAATAATAAATGAGACTTCACTAAGTATTGTTTAATAAAATGAACAGCTATTTTTACCAGATGACTAACGCAATTATAGTTATTTACTTAATTAAATTATTCATAAACCAGGACAATAGATTTATTATTATTCATGAGAATGGTTATGAAAAAAATCTGTGTGCGAACTTAAATTATCTAATTAAATGCATGTCGACTACAAGGAATATAGGGCAGTGTAATATTGGAGCGTGGACTCATAGTTTTATCATTTTATTATATTTAGCAACAGTACTTTTTACAATAGTTTCAGAATGGTTTGCCAAGTTGTGAATGATAAATGATTTTATTTCTGTAAGTAGGTTTGTACAAACACTTGTACATCTCAATCATATTTTTTTTACTCTCAATAACTTTCTTCTCAGAGTAGTCACATAGGAAACGTCCTATGTGCCTACTCTGAGAGGAAAGGCCGAAACAAACTCAAAGATCAAGTCCAGACATAATCTTGGTCAGATCATGTGAAGACCATGTAGATTGGTGTCTGAAATGGTCTTTTGAGGAAAGAACCACACAGATTGAGTGGACCTGTCCAGTCAGTGCACGCATTTGTCAGTAATCGTGCAGCTCAACTCAGAACTTAAGGGGACTACATGACCTAAACGCAAATTTATAATGCCTAAAAATATATGATCCACTTCAGTAACCAAAATCAGAAAAATATATGATATTCTTCTGGATATATGCTAGTTAGATAGTGTGTTGAAAACATAATACAATTAACTTGGTATGATAGAAAAAAATCACGAAGTTACCTCCAAAAATTTTTTTTACGTTTAAAAACCATACTAATACATGTGCAAACATTCAGATTTTTTGTCAGATTATTCTACAAGTAACGTACTAACGTAATAGTGTTTTAATTTTTTAGTCCAAACCTCGAAATTTTTTTTTTTTTTGTAAATCCATAATTGCTTCATATTTTGCAATAAATTACCAGCGTTGTGTCATCGCGCGTCTCTTTCTTTTTCATGCAATCCGACAGTGACCGCGCTTTAGCTCTTGTAAGCCTCTTAAGGTATTCAAGCTCATAGTCTCTAGCTATCTGGTATCTACATTACCTAGCTCAGTGTCCTTATTTGCAAATCATAAATCTACGTTTCCCTTTTCCACGGTTTCCAAGTTTTAAATTTAGATTTTTTCGTAATTTCGTTTCTAATGGTTGCTAGCCGTATCAGTTGGAGTTCACTTTTCATTTTAACGCCAATGTTATTGAACAACCGGTATATCTTGGGCAGTTAACTCTCTTACCAACCTTACTGACCGGCTGATGTTCTCATCATGGATTTAATTCTGGCAGGTAGGCATAGCTTGTACAAGAAAATAACAAGTAAACTTATCTGAAAATCTTGTTCAAGTAACTGAAAGCCTGTACAAGTTTTTGTGGGTTTGACAACATATAAAATTGGAAGCAAATATAAGACAAGATGTTTTTATGGTATTTAATAGTATGTGCGGGACCGGGGTATGTAACATTGTGCTTGCTGCTCCTGCTGTGGAAGCAGCCAGGATGCTGTACAGGCTCGTAAACATTGGTAATAATCGCAGAGGTAGTGTAAGATATTTTTTAAGTGTGTAGTATGTAAATTCAACGTGTAACGATGAGGGTAGCATAATCTGTCTAGGTTAAAACCCTCTATAAATAAACAAAGAAAAACACTGACCGGCTGATTTAGATAACACGGATTTTGCTTTTACAACAAAAGAACAAGTAAACTTAACTGAAAATCTAGATCAAGTAACGGAAAGCCTGAACAAGTTTCTGTGGGTTTGACAATACCTATATAAAATTAATGGGAAGCAAAATATAAGCAGTGGGTTTGTAAAGATCGTAGCAGATGGCGTACCTGGCGAGGGCGTGGTAATCTATGTGACAGGTTTTCCTAGAACAGACACCAGTCTCCCACTAAGGATTTATCAGATGTTAGGTTAGGTTGAAGAGAAATTTGTTGGGAACACGGCGTGGCGTACGCTTGAAGAGTGTTAGCTTGGGAGGCGCCTAGCCGTGACCTCGTTTCGGAAGTGGGAAGCGACCTGTCGCTGCCGGCTGTGATTCATTCTATGGTCGGCGGCGCAGCGTCGTGGGACGTGGTGATCTTCTTCTGCGAAAATTTCATGATGCAGAAGGAGGCAGTGGAAAGGGAGAGGGAGATGCCGAGTGCTCTCCTGGCCCGCAGCAGGCGCACTGGCGTCGGCAGAGGGCAGATAATGCCCTCTTCCGGCCCCCCAAAATGGGTCCAGGGCCGGCTGACTCGGGGACGTCCGCCACCCCCTATCATATGTATAAGACCCGAGGTGACAGCGCGTAATGTCCCACGCGCGCCCCTCTGCCATTGCGGGTGGACTCAAACACCTCACTCCCCCCGCTTGACCAGATGGGGCCCGCAGAGACGGGCCGGCACCAGTCGGGGGCTGAGTTGACGAGTGCTTAAGTGCCCCCGGTGCAAGTGAGCGAGGGATCATGGGTTGGTTATAGTCAGCAGAAGTCTGACAGACCCCTCCGCCCGCCCTAGAGCGGAGGACATCCATGAGGATTTCCAACCCGTTAACAAACAAGAAAAAAAAGGTTGAAGAGAAATAAATGTTTGTTTTTAGTTCTGTAGCTTCAACCCCCCTCGTGGGAAAAAGGCTTGAGTTTATTGGGTTGGTTTCCAGAAACTTGGGTTAATGTATTAATTGGTATATTTTCACCAACTGAAGAAGCGAAGTAGCCATGTAGGGTTAGCAAAAACATTTTGCTATAATAATGGTATAAATACGTTATTTCTCTCGTGAGTAAACAGGAAGAAGATGAATGTACTTAGGTAGCTACTATTGTGAGATAACGGTATTATTTATTCACTGCATGCTGCATAATAACAATTAATAATTAATTATGAATCACGTAGAACCCGTAGAACGATAATTTTTCTGTTACAGGTTGAGCGATCTTTCAAGGTATACTTACTTCAACCAACGATCTTGCTTACTTTTAAGTTTTGAATAGGTTGTATCAAACAGCCAGATCATAATAATATATGTAAGGCGCCGACAGCAAGCCCAGCAGCAGCGGGGTAAGCAGAGGTTATGCCCTGCTAACTGCTTATCATGGCTTAGTGTCCTCTAACTTAAGATACGGAGTAATTTTTTGGGGCAATTCAACAAACAAGAATGTAATTTTTAAAACCCAAAAAAGGTGCCTTAGAACTATGTTTGGACTTCATGTTACTGACAGCTAGCTGTAAACCATTTTTCAAAAAATATAAAATATTAACCCTTCCATCCATGTACATTTTAGAGACCATTATGTTTGTCAAATCGAACCCACACCTATTCCCCCTATTGTCAGATAAAGTTATTCGAAACAGACGCGACAATAGCAAACTTTGCATTCCTAGATCCAGGACAGCTCTACTGCGTAAAAGTATATTTTGTATGGCGCCGATCCTTTATAGTACGTTGCCAAAATATTGGAGGGAATATACAAAAGGAAAATTAAGAAGTAGGTTAAAAAGCCGTCTGTTAGAGAAAGCCTATTACAGCACTGACGAATTTCTGACTGATAAATTATTCTGACTTGTGTGAAATATCTAGATTTTGTTCCTATTTACTTTGACATTTAATTGCTATTTTATTGTACATTTTCTATAATGAGTTGATTTGATGACACTATTATGAAGTATATTTTAATTTCTATGTTCTACTCGTAATTTGTAATACTTTGAATAATGGATAAATTTGTAATTAATTGATGTTTACCTATTTATATTTATACGCCGTTGAGGCAAAACATGACTGTGATTAATTTAATGTAACATCTTGCATGCCATGTTATTGTGTGTATACTCATGTTTTGGACAAATAAATTATCTTATCTTATCTTATCTTATGGTAGTATAGTAGATACACGGCATTTCGCCAGATTTTTATGAATTCATTTAGTTTACACTCCGGGCTGAGAATTCCCAGTCCCTATCACATTTCCCAAGCCGGACTCCACCCTGTATAAGTGCATAAGTTTTATGTTTTCTTCAATGGTAACACCCTTGTTTACCTTTTGCTAAATTATGAGCACCTAATTCAGTTTTTAATAATACTCCGATATATTGTTTAAATTTCTCCAGCAGTCTAATTGCGTAACACACTATCTATCAGAATCTGAATCATTTTGAAGCCTATTGCGTATCCATTGCTTCATATGTTCGAAAAATTTGTCTGCTCAACAACGTAAATAACGCAATGAATGTTGTTGAACTGTCAAAATGTAAGCTACTATTAGTGTGTTACGGAATTACCCCGCTGAACTCCATGCTAACAATTAACTGGCATTTCATATCCAACAAAAAAAAAGAACCGGTTCGACGTCCGAAATGACATCAGCTCTGAACCGAACCGGTCGAAAACCGGATTGGCAGCGCTGTTCAAAAACGTGCAGCTGTATATCCATGTACTGACCGCAAAGAACACAATCGTTCAACGATGATGTACCACGTATTATGGCTTAACAACCTAACAATGACTCCCTTGATGGGTGTTGCTTCATTGAAGAACAGTTTGTGTTATTTATCATATCTAGCTGATTTATATATTTGTTCCTGCGTGAAAAGTCTCATCCATCAAGTGACAGCGTTGCTGCTTCGGAATTTGATGCGCCGCTTCCCCTTCCCAGATAAAGCACTAGGAAGTGGTGATGGGCGGGCATTTTGGGGGACTGTCTTATGCAGTTTTGACGTTCGAAAAGTGCTGATTCTCAGCCTAGTTTGTATAAATGACTTTTTAGTTTTATTTTCTTACACCTGATTTCTGGAAAATCAACTACGTGTAAAAATATAATTAATGTCAAGTGATCTTAGCTAAAGATAATCCTGTCAATCAATCACATCAATTACCAGTACGATTCAAACTTAATGGCGGCTCGGAACATGAGGCGAGTCGCTGCGCAGTAACCAATTCACGTGTCAGCGGGGTTGTGCGGTGCGGTACTGCGCAGTAAGTAGCGCACTTCACAGCAGCCCTTAGGGTTGAATCGTACTGTAAGATACGTTTGAACATTTGTTAGCAAGTTGTGTGTTGGTTTCCGTTCCAAGAACCAGCGGGGTAATTGCTTAACACAATAATAGTAGGAATGGCTTTCATTTTGACAGTTCAACAACATTCATTGCGTTATTTACGTTGTTGAGCAGACAAATTTTTCGAGCATATAAAGCAATGGATTAGCAATAGGCTTCAAAATGATTCAGATTGTGATAGATAGTGTATTACGCAATTAGGGGTCTGGTGATAGTTAACCCTAGTTAAACAGAATCGATGTGATAACTAAAGAGTAAGTAACTTTGATTAAGGCGGTACCCCGACCAAAACCTTGCCATAGTGCGTTATTCAGAGGCTATTAACTTATTCAGTATTGGTAATAAACTACATCTAAAAGCACATTATTAATGTTCGATATCCTATCATCACATTGCACGTTCTTATTTGTTTTTATGTGTTATAAATACATTTAAAATCTCATTGTAAAAAAGTGACTAAAATTATTGATTGCATGCATCTGTTGCTAAAGGTGACGTTCTATTAATTTGAGGAATACACTAATGGACAGATGATTTAAAAATCTAGAAAAATTCACGTTTTATTTTATTTCAAAACATCGCTTGTCTTTTTTCATTAAAATAATTTCAATTTTTTTGTGAATTTTATGATAAATGAGCGTGCGCAGGGAGCGAGACAGAACGAGACTTAGCGACGGGACAGAGAAGGACCGAACGCACAAGGTCGTTTGGTCGGGGAAGCGCCTTAAGGTGACATTCTGCCTCCTCGATTTTTTCAAATCTTTTCAATTGTTGCAAAACCTACGTAAGTGGATACGATTTAGTAGCAATGACGTAGGTATAGTCCAGTCTACTATACTTACGTGAGACTTTCGAATTCGAATAAAAGTCTGATGTCTTGTAAACCGGTTTTATGACCCAAGTTTTGTACTTACTATATCAGCGTTGTAGATTAAAATGTTCATGCCAAAATACGTCGCAAATGAGTACAATAGCTATTCTTATGATTGTACTAATAAGTATGTGTACGCGCATGACTGTTATTTACCGTTAAGCAAAGATAACCTACAATTACTTTCTCAATATTTTTGCAGACTAATATTTCAATTGTAAAAACATAGGGAGTTAGGACCAAAAACTGTAATTTACCACCTTTTTCGTTGGGCTCAGACACTTTATTCGTCAGAAAATGTCATATTTTACCCAACTAAGTATAGTTCACAGACTAGATATGAAATACATACGCCTTTCTCTTTAGCTTATTTTTTTTACTTTTTCTGTCAGAATTTAACAGGTTTTCCCAACCAGAATTCATAGAATTATATACGACTAAAAGCAGGAAGGAACAAATAATTTACCGTCTTTCACTTACACTTAAGATCTTAATAACCTTTTCAGTCAGAAAATCCGGTTTTTACAAAGCTTAAAACCGAACTTCAGACACCAAGATTCTCATAATGTTGCTGCCAATCTGACAAGGACAATATAACGGGAAGAGATAAACTCGATCTTATCTGGTATAATTTTGTTATACTTTATGATAAACGTTAAAACATCTCAATTATTTAATTGTTTTATTAAATAATTGTGATCTTCTTACGTTTATGTATAATACAATATAGATACAAAATAACTTACCATGGTCACAGTCCCATTACTGCCATTCAAAGTTTCATTTGAATTCTGAATGTTAATTGTAAAAACTTCAGTACTCTCCGTTGGCGAGATTTTGCTCGCATTCACACATTCGAACACACCCATAGTTTAAAAAAGAAAACACTGGCACAGACAATAAAAAACCGAAACACAAAAAAATACGTTAATTTTTAAATTTTAATTACAGAACATGGCTAATTCTTTTTATAAATCAAACTTATTTCTCAAGTGTTCTAAGTTGAGATAACGCGGCGACTGACTGTCAGCGGCGTGCGCGCAACGGTGAGCGTTCGTATACAGTCAGTGATATATCACGACTGGATGCCTTATGAGCGTAGGTGGTGTTCTTAAAGGTCAATCGGTAGACCGGTCTAGAGTGAGATGGAAACTAGAGCATGGGTGTTCCTTTGAATTAATTTGTTTTTTTTTTTGTAAATTTGGATGTCTTGAAGTTTTTGGCATTTACCATCTTCATGTGTCTTGGTAAAAAGTTTTTTTTTTAATTATTATGTTTTATGGTTTTTGTTAAGAGTAGGCTAAGATTTGTTTTTTTAACGTTCTTATTTATTTGACATTCAGAAGTCTTGTGCAAATGTAGCGTTTTTTGTGGTCAAAATAATGATTTGTCCTTGCAAAAATTACAATTTACTGAATAATGGCACTAAGTCAAAGGTGAATGCTAAATCAACGTTTTAAGATACGAGTATTAATAATATTAATATCAACATTTTTTTTATAGTGTGAGACTATTTTAATGTTTCGAGATAAAATTAAGTAGGGACACCTACTTAATTTTATCTCGAAACATTAATTTAATTATAAAAGCTACGTAATTATGAGAAAAAAATTATAGGTCTCCAATCATATCCTACCTACATAGATCAACAGAATAACTTTACTACACTGGGGCTTTTATTTACAAATATATTCCGATTAGGTAGAAAAGACTTCTAAAAAACTAAAGAAAGTAAAATGGAGGTAGTTATATAAAGAGAGGTAGGTACTAAGCCAACTTAAAGGTTCCTTCAAACAGGCGCGACACGCGACACAAAGGCACCGCTCGTCGCGCGACACGCGGTGCCTTTTTGTCGCGCGCGATTCGTGAAGTCATTGATCTATTTTGACATTGACTTTTGCATTAAGTAGGTATAAATGCGAGTAAATATACATATCACCGTTATCGCATCTAGCCGCATTACAACTGTGAAACAAAACACAATATCTCCATTATGAATCATTCAGGTGAGCGAAGTGAATACTAATACAAACGAGCGTTATGTCAGTTTGTGGGTCATTCTGTAAGTGTACGTATGCAGTATTATATGGAACGGTTCCGGCTCTAAGGTACTTGTTCCACCGCCGGCGATTAACGAGAAGCGAGTAGAGCTAGCATCTAAAAACGAGTCGGCGAGCAATGAGCAGGGGATGCGCGACGGAGCGACGAACGATTACTCGCTGGTATACATAATTATGTACCAAGCGTGGGTCTCTCAGCGTGTGCTCTGCCCGCCAAGCGAGAGTCGCTGAGCGAGTGTTATCTTTGATAGCTCTTGTCATTTGCACCTAGCTTCTGACTATTCATAACTGCCCATGTACGTATATGTGAAATAAAATATTTTGATTTGATTTGACAAACGAGTACTCGCTGGCTGGCGGTGTGAACACTCAGTGATCATCTATTAATACTTAATATGCAACTTACACGGGATCTACAATCTTTTGTACGTTTTATGTCTCCTGCTTCCTCGTCGGCCGGGCGGCGGTGGGACATGTGCCTTAGATACCGGTCACTTGCGTAAGAGTGTTCAGTGATAGTTTGTTATCAAATGAGTTGAATGGAGTTTCCGCTGTTTTTCTCAATGATAGGTGATCTTTAACCTGTGAGTAGTAGCAATACCTATCTCAATTAGTTGGGTGATTGGGTCAGGCGACAGCTGCTCAAAAAACAAGCGATAGCCAGCTGCATTTCACGTTATTAATTTATTTATATACAAACTAGCTTCTGACCGCGACTTTGTGTGCGTTTACCAGTATAAAAAGTATCCTATGTGTTAATCCAGGTTATAAACTATATGTGTGCTAAATTTCATCCAAATCTGTTTAGCTGTTTTTGCGTGATTGAGTAATAAACATCCAAACATGTAAACATACACACTTTCTCATTTACATATAGGTAATATAATTATTATTTCGTTTATTATATTTATTTTCATACTTATTAAATACATTTTTAAATATTTCTATAAAAAAATGGGCCGCCAGTAATGGGAGCAGGGTCCAAGCTACCAGTGGTTAGGGCTCCAGAGACAGGAACCTCCTCACCATGCGAGCCGTATCGAGGAGTACTACCTTCTGAATCAGGCCCTTGATCCAACCGCGTAACGAGAGCCGATAAATAAACAAAATATCGTTTATTCTCTCTTCACAATTTGTTGTTTTTGGCTAATACTCAAGGCTCGACGCCGCGACGGTGCGACGCGATAGCGCGACACAAAGGCACCGCGTGTCGCGCGACGAGCGATAGGTACCTTTGTGTTGTGCTGTCGCGTCGCGCCTGCTGGCGCCTTTAGATTACATTCTATCATTGTAAGAGACTGGTGCCTGTTGTAGGTTATTGAGCAAAAAACCTGTGTTACAGGTCACCAGAACCAGTTCCACGTTGCTTGGTGTCGCCCCAACACATTTTCTTCTCCCATTCTCCTCTGTCAACCGTCACGCTATAATTCACTCCTTTTTCTTTCATATTTGTATAGAGGTATGAGCAACAGGGTGTAAAGCTCACTCATACTCTATAGAAATGGGAGGATCCTCCAACCAGACGGGTGCTGCGTCTGGTGGGCAACTGCCCAACGTTTTGATGTCGGGATATATGCTAGTTGCGCGGTAAACTCTGCTTGCGCGATGCAGGATTTTGGATGACGTCAGTATGACGTGTAACTCGCATGTGGCGATGTAGGTAGATAGACACGGCTACATTTGTATCTATGTATGAATCTATATAGGTTAATTAGTTACGGTTCAATGTTATAATTGGTTTGGAAAAAATAAGATCAGCACCCTAATTGAGTAACACACTATCAGTCACAATCTGAATCATTTTGAAGCCTATATATGTTCGAAAAATTTGTCTGTTCAACCCCGTAATTAACACAATGTATGTTGTTGAACTGTCAAAATGAAAGCCATTCCTACTGTTAGTGTGTTATGCAATGGGCATTGTTCATATTTTTTTATATGTTCTATTTGGAAAACCATTTCGAGGAATAGCGTTACTGATGATTATGGACTAATTGATCATGAAAAATATTCTTAATTTATTGATATTTTTGATAAAATACGATTGACCTTCATTGCCCTTCAAATTACGTCACTAATTGAACAGTAGTTTTGTATCGTTGCGCGTTTCCACAGAAATTAAAAAGTAAGCGGCAACTAGTGTCTACAATCTGTCAAGTGTCAAATTATATCTAAATGTCAAAAAATTACATTTATTTACCTACATTAAATAAGTTTTTACAATTATTATTCCTGCGACTTGCCTCATAATCTCGCATAAATTTACATCATCTCAACAATCGACAATATTAAATATATTCTAGGAGTTATGGAATACAGGAAGTGCTTTGTTCCAACTTGCAGTAATAATAGTAATAATAGTCCAAACAAAATTTTTGTTCGTATTAGAGAAGATTTGCGAGAAAAGTGGTGTCGTGATGTAGGCGTGGAATATTGCAAGGTTTATACAATGTATTGTTGCGAAGATCACTTTGATGTAAGTATTTCAGAAGCATTAGATTTCTTTGTATGGTCTGTATCTTAAAGCCACCCCTACTTACCACGTTTTGCTTTTTTTTACAGCCTAAAAAGGATTTGAAGAATTATTATCAACATAAGTTAATGAATCAAGAGCCACGCCTTAAACCCACAGCTTCTCTCTGCTATATTGCACCTAATAAAAGTGAAGACTCAACAGAATTAACTAAGCTGTTATTGCAACATGCTACCACCCGCAAACCAGTAAAAAGGAAATATGAGGATACTATAATGCCCAGTACATCTTCATACTCTACAATACCAGTGAAGGTAGATTTATAATATTAACTTAGCCATAATAATAATAAAAAAGATCACCTATATAAATACACTATGTAACACAACTATGAGCAAACCCTGGAACTGGTTGATGAATAGGTGAAATAAAGTTCCATCATACACATTTTATCTCTATCCACTATTTTTATTTTTCTCATCTTTCTGATTTGTAGTTGATTAACATAACTAGCATCAGCCTGCAAGATCAGCTGTACATTGTAAACAAGTTAGAAATCAATAATTTTTCTAAATCCTGATTATAAATCACATTGAATGTATACTCTCTTTTTATTACATATATTTAATAAGAAGATAGTGTATACTATAAAGTGCCAAAAATCTATGATTGTATTATACTTCACAAACTTAACAACCAGTTACAAGGTTTGCTATTATGTTGTGCTGGTTACTGGAAAAAAATTATTACTTATACTTTTTGTTTTTAGATTGACGCTTCAACCCAGTGTGAAGTAAAGATGGCAGACAAAAGCACAAACTATAAAGTAAGAAAAGCTCCTACTGTTGTTACACTGGAAGTGCCATCTTCACAAGAAACTTCTTCTGCGACAACTCCATCTCTATTTGGATGTACATCGGGAACGGAAGAATCATCAGTGCTTGAACCAAATAAGAAAGAGTTGCAGCGTAGAAAAAATATGTTAGACATCATATCAGATAAACCAAAAATGTATTTAGGATTGCCAAAACAGTACCTATGGCTTATAGATTACATTGTACAAAAAAGCCCAATAAAAGTTGACTCTATTTATCTTGTTATAACTTTACTCAAAATTAAGCAAAATGATTCCATAGAAAGAATAAGTGACCAGTTTCAAATATCAAGAACTAAGTTGTCATCTGTGATATTAACAGGAATTGAAGTCCTAGGTAACTTTTTTCAAAATTTTATTTATTGTCCACAGCCAAAACAGATCAAACAAAACCTACCTTTAGTTTTTAAAATAAGGTATTCTGATGTACACATGATAATAGATTGTTTTGAAATACAGATTGCAAAACCTTCAAATCCAGTAAAGCAAGCACAAACATGGTCTCAATACAAAAGTTGCAATACTGTAAAATATTTGATAGGCTGTACCCCTAATGGTTTTGTAAGCTTCATTTCAAAAGGTTATGGAGGAAGAATATCTGATAAAGCCATAGTTGATAAAAGTAACCTATTAAATGTTTTGCAACCAAATGCTGTTGTTTTAGCTGATAGAGGATTCAAAGAAATTGAATCTGTATTAAGTTCACATGGTATTAAACTCTTGAGGCCACCAAGTGTCTACTCGGGTACCAAACAAACTGCTGCCGAAGTTATACAAAGCAAAGTAATAGCAAGCTTAAGAGTCCATGTTGAAAGAGTTATCAGGCGTGTAAGAGAATTTTCCTTACTCAAACCACACTCTGTTGTAAATTATAAATATGTTTCATGTTTAGATGAACTTGTTGTCATAGCTTGTGGTCTAATTAATTTACAGGGAGAAATAATAAAAAGTTATTAAGAATATAAACAGATTTATTATTTTTTTACACTCTTAAGTAATTTTGGAAATATAAATAGACTCCAAAAAAGTTCTGCTTTGTTGATAATTTCATTAATGTATACTTCGTCAAAATCAACCCACATTACATGAATATTTTTAGTAGTCTCAAATAAAGGATCTGCAACACAGAATAATCCTTTAGATTTCTTACAAGCTAACATTTGACATAATATTTGTGTTTTATATTTGTTATTAACAATATCATTTTTAATATATGATTGAACAGCTTTCTCCGAGGCTGGACATTTTATTTCCACTACAAAATCCTCACCGACTCCGTCTGGAGATGCTCCCAATATACCATTAATAAGCATAAAGCCTGATTTTTCTATTTTAACACCTAATTTCTCTTGAATAACTTGCAGTACTCTATTTTCTAACTTCCTTCCTCTTAGTATGGCTTTTGTTTCTGGCACTTTGTAACCTCCTAATATATGTTCCACTAACGTTCCATCTGTCTTACAATGTGCAGCTTCATATAATTTGGACGCTGTCAATCTTCCTTGGCGTATACCATACCAGTACTTACTTTCAGACTGCCCTAGAGATTTTGCATTAATTTCTAGGATAATCTCATCATTTATGATTTTCTTCAAATAATCTCTGAAGTTGGAATAGTTATGTACTGTTTCTACATCAATAAATTGTAACATGATATCAAAAATATTTTTCGAATCTGATTTACTTCCTTCACAAAATTTTAATATCAGTGAGTTTCCAATATTCCTTTGTTTGCACTCTTCTTCAAATTCCGTTAAGATAGTACTATCTTTAGGGGTCAGCTTAGGAATTTTTGCTTTTGTAAATATTTCTTTGCTAGTAACTTGTTCTGTGCTCGCAGTTGATAGTGTAGGCTTATTCCAGTAGCATTCAACTGCTGTTGATGATGGTTCTGAACTTTTTTTTGCCAGCCAAAAAAGAAGTAGTAATGAGTGTTTGCAACCACCTATAAAGAAGAAATAAGGTATTTGATCAAAATAGTTTTAATCCATAGAAACGAATATCTTATAATTCGTTTTTAAAATAAATTACCTGCAGATGCTGCACAGTCTTCACATATAGAATCAACAATAACATCATTATACTCATCAATGTTACATGTAACATTGTATAGTTTCTGGCTGATTCTGTGTTCCGGCACAATTTTAGCTTTAACTATGCACGCACTCCCCGTTCTACTAACTTTAACGTACCCTACTGCAGTATCTATGTACGAATCTCGAGATGACCTGAAACAATGAAAAAATACACTGATTTAATATGAACAAAAAACACGTTTTACTTGAAAATTATTTTATGTTGTATGCATTACTTACATTAGAATTTTCGCTCCCCTTATTTCAGCTACGCTATGATGGCTGCTAGTAGAAATATACTCCAATATCATAACGGTCTCAACTTTAGGCAGGTTTCGCGAGTCAGCTTTAGCAAAAGTATCGCTCATTGTGGTTCAGGAAAACGAACAATAATGTCGCCGCGTCGATTGTTAACGTAGTCTTACACCTTCTTATACCACTTTTCGTTTAAAAATTGCTACTGTTTCGGTCGAAATTTCGAAAAATAAGTTTGTATTTGTAATTAAGTTAAGCTAAGATTCGTTATGTATGACGTCTATTGACACTTTGACAGATGTGAGATGGGTGACGTTGTGTTGACAGATTTAAATTTTTAATTATGTACTAGTGAGGCAACGGCACACAATCTTTTGTGCCCCTGATAACGTCACCTACCTTAAATTTTTTATACATTTCAATATTTAAAAAAAAATAACTGCTGAGCCAATCACCAAAATATTCAAATTGGTTTCTCAAAATGCTCTAAATTTTCGAAAAATAAAATAAAATGTAGTGGTTAAATTTTTTAGACAATCCCCATTACCCCGCAATATCAGCTGCATTTCATTATGACATTGATGTCTTTCCATAAGAAATACAAACAAAATTACTGATGACATTGTTTAATTTGGTTAAACTGGACACTGTCTTAAACACAAAACTTGCGAAATTGTTTTTGATGTAAGAATTACTCGTGTATACTTTCTTTTGAAATAAAATAATGATTACTTACATAATAAAATTCAATTCAGGTGAATCGCGCATTACGTATTCGCGCGTGACCGGCGCCAATGTAAATTCCTTCATTCCATATTTAAATGTTCTTTGTGGTTGCTTTTGAACTACTGCTGCGCTTACGCATTAACTTACGAGTACTTGACCAGTAGGAGGCGACTATGCCCAGCTGTGGACCACGAAAACACCTTGTAGAAATACTTATCAATTCATTAAGTGGAGGTATAAATTAATTACTACAGCTACATAATACGAGTATATTGATTTAGGACTACTTCATTGGTCTACTGGTCGCCAGCGCTACAGCTGAGCATGCAAAGGCCCTAGCTTTGATTCCCGGGTCGGGCAAAGTGTTATTGGGAATACCTGGAATTTCTCAGTAGCAGCCCGGAGTCTGGATTTGTGCCCGGTTGAAAATAGGCTCGCACCCTATTACATGGGACTTAAACATAACTGGCGAAATGTAGGTCAATTATAGGTACCTACACCTCTATCTAACCTTTCGGGTAATAAAGGCGTGAAGTTATGTTATATATTGAGTGTTGAGTACTTACAAATTACTCTTGTGTTTTGTCTGGTATATCTGACTTATCATATAATAAATAACTAAAGACAGACAAATGGTTGCTAATGTACATAACAACACAATGTATGTGTATTTAATAGTAATTTACATACGAACATTTCGTGTCAATATTTTCAGAAGAGTGACACATTAGATACTGTCAACATAGAATAACGGTTAAAAGGGTAGCTGTACTAAATATTAATTTTAAAGTTCTTGAAATTATGCTCTCAATTAGTTACTATAAATAGTCTTTACTTTTAAGGTAAACGCACACGTACAAGCACTGCACGAGATCAGCATTGACTCAACTCGAGTCGTACAGGATTCTTTATGGAACTCCATACTACAACGCGCGTGGTATGGGGATCAGTTTGTAGACAGTAGTCTTCGAATTTACGACGGCGAGCCGACCACCCACACTCACAATCTGAATCATTTTGAAGCCTATTACTAATCCATTGCTTCATATTTTCGAATTTGTCTGCTCAACAACGTAAATAACGCAATGAATGTTGTTGAACTGTCAAAAAGAAAGCCATTCCTAACGTGTTACGTAATTAGCCCGCTGCTTACGGCGACCCAGCTGTGGTGGCCGCCTTTCAGTATAGTATAATGTACTCTGTGTGGCCGCCACATAGCGCCCGAGATTATTACCATATAATGACGGCACTGAAACGTTATTTATAAAAGTAAGTTGGTGTTTCCCTAGAGAGCGGTTTATGACACCATCATTTTCACGACGCGATGGTGTTATATGGCGGCCACTGCTTTTCTAGGTAACCATAGCTTTACAAAGGATTATCACCACCTGTCCTTCACCCAGCCGTAAGCGGGTGGCCGGTCCGCTGTAAGCGGGGCGACGGCTCACCTTGAGCGGGGTGACGCCTTGGAGGTGCTGTGCCGATCCGGTTACGTGCTTACGTTGATTTGATGCCTGATTGACGACGAGCCGATAGAGGTGAAATGCACTTCACGGGATCGGCATAATCCCGTGGTGTTGTTAGGCGAGAGACATTATTTATTTGAGTACGATATTGTTGACATTATTTATTTGAGTACGATATTAGTTCATGCCGCGGTATAAATATCAGATAGTCGGCAAGGTTGGTCGTAAAGAGTCCCTTTCTGAGCACTGTTGTGCACTCAACCGCCATACTATTAAAAAGGTGCACAAATATGTTATATAGTATGGTTCAATAAAAGAAATAAAAACTGCGGGGTAATTGCGGTAGCAATGGCTTTCATTTTGACAGTTCAACAACATTCATTGCGTTATTGACGTTATTGAGCAGACAATTTTTTCGAACATAAAAAGCAATGAATTAGCAATAGGCTTCAAACTGATTCAAATTGTGATTGATAGTGTGTTACACAATTAGAATGCCGGACTCCTTAGGCATTCTTAGCCAACGAACGAAATTATGACTATGAAGATGGGATGAATAATCATAATTATGACAGCTGATAGAAGAACTAATAAAAATAAAGCACGCTGCTCCGACCCAGATAGATTGAGATAAGAGCAGAAGGATTATCACGATGGTGAGCAATACTTACCTATGCAAAGAAGTAAAGTTAACGTCCGATAAAAACCAGAAGAGTTGCCATAAAGCAAACATGTAACAAAACAAACAAGAAAAATAAATATCATAATATAGTTATATCCAACGGACAAGTACTCGTAAGTATAATCTGTTCAAATATTCGCGAATACAACCAACATTCCGAAGAAGCCATGGGTGACTCATATTATAAATATTACTTACTTTCGCACTGACGATGACGCACATGGCCTGCGCTTGCGCCAGTGATGAGTCACTTTACTACTGGCGCTTAGGACACACGGCGCGGCGCCGCGCCGTGGCTTCCGTATAGTAGATGAGTTCTGGGAAGCAGAGGTGTGCTAGAGTCCATTCTTTGTGCAGGATTATGGGTCACCCAGCAATAACATTGAATATCATGTAAATGCGAATATATTGGGTGGGTTGAGGTGTTTAGTAGTTGTGTTTAACGGGCGAGCCTAAAGAGATATAAATTTAACAAAACTACCCAAATCTTTTTTTTTTCACGTTCTTTAAAAGGTACGAACGGCCTAAACCGACTGGCCCTCTGGCAATTCGACCGTAAACAAAAATCGTCTACGTTCCAAAGGACCGGACCGGTGATAAAAATTTATAAACAAATTCAATGTCAACTATATCAAGTACAGTCGGGTGCAAAAGTTTTCATATTTTTCTTAGATTTGTATCATCTTCTATAAAAAAACAATCAAAAATAATATAAATCGTTTATAAAAGGTAAATTTGGTAATTAATTAATTTTAAATAAAAATCAGTCTTATTTTAAAGAAACAAATGTAATGTACCTATGTGAAAAATTTAGATGTTTTTTTTTTTACATCATTTCAAGTAAGTAAATATGTACCTAAATAGTTAAACTTCATAAACTATGTGAGTATCACAATTTATGCGACTGTCCCTTTAAATTAATTTTGAAATCATTTTATCACCGGTCCTTTGGAACGTAGATGATTTTGGTATTTTTTCTAAATTTGGCCTTTTTTTTCAGTAATGTGAACTAAAATGGAATAAAGCACTTCATGTGATTGTTTTAATTTTAAATTAAACTCAAATTTTGTTTAAATCAATGAAATTAGAAATTCTACAGGTAGGTAAGTACCTATATTATGGTCTTAAAATATACTTAAATTTTCACCAGTGTTACAATTATCTGTATCAGTATCAGTAGTTACGCTTGTTTTATCGACATCGGAATTTGCTTCATCCGATTCTGAATCAACGACTTTAACAATTAACACCTTAATAAAGAAAAAAAAATATCAACTCTTGTTAAACGATAACCACCACCATATTTATATTTTCGTACTCCTGAAAAAAAACCTACTGCAGAAAAAACTATTTTTAAAATGTCTTTTTTCATCTCTGACATAAAACGGTTTTTTTATAACTCTTAAGTTACGTTAGTAGAGTAGAGAATCGGCTCCATTTTTAACTTAACCCAACCTCAATTATTTGAGGCAAATTTCGTTTTTAGCTTGTCTAAAATATTTAGGTGAGTTTAAAAGTAAAAAATTTAAATAAGGTGCGATTTCGGGATAAAGGTAGATTCTCATTTATACATCAAGAAAATACCGTGACTAAAACTGGACTTCAATGGTCTGAAATTGCTGATAAACGTTCAGTGCGCAAGCGTGGCGATAAAATGCGTTGCAAGTAGAGTCCGACAGGATTTCGTTTTTGGTTTTTGGAGAAAATATAAATTTTCGGCCATATTTGTTTTCGGCCGAAAAAAATATATTATTTTCGGCAGTGACCGAAAAAGATAAGTTCCGGCAAATTATTACTAACATTTTTTTTTTCAGAGACTTGTTATTACAAATAACAGCACAACAACTGAGAAAATGCAGAAAATTGCTTTTGCTGGCGTATAATATCAGATCGTTTATTGATAACTATCTCTTTGAGAAAGTAGGTACCTATTAAGTTAATATTCTTCTGCTCTAAGTTTAAACGGTACAATGATTGACTCTGTATTTATTTTACTTTCACAAAACAAAAACCTATCGAAACACAAAAATCATTTTCTTCGTTTTTGGTTTCCGGCCAAAAATGCGAATCAGGCCGATTTTCGTTTTCGTTTTCAGCCGAAAAACATACTAGTTTCGTCGGACTGTAACTGCAAGCATTTTTTACGAGTCGAAGCGTTTACCACAAAGAGGCATATTATTACAAGTTGGTATCATATCTACACAACAGTTTAGGGAAAACTGTTAGTGACATAAAACGGTTTGCCAAATAAAGGTACAATAGGTAGGTACAGTAGGTTTATGAATCAATAAAACCTTTATTATTATTATTAATATTATTATTTATTATTATTATCTATAGAAAAATGTTCGATGACGTATTTACTTTAGACTGCCCTGTTGTTCCCGTAGTCGCAATGGCGACTACTGATCGTAGGGTCCTGGGTTCGATACCCAGGTCGGGAAAAGTGTTATTGGGGTTTTTCATTAGGAATTCCTCAGTAACAGCCCGGAGTTTGGAAGTTGGCGATGTGATACCCCCGTGCCTCGGAAAAAACGGTAAACTGTTGGTCCTGTGCCTAGACTCTCTCCAGTCGTGTCGGATTACCGTCCCATCGGACTATGAGAGTGAAGTAACAGTGAGTGCACCTGTGTCTGCGCACACACTTGTGCATTAAAATATCTCCCGCCTTGATAGCTAGTTTCCGCCGAGGTTGTCCGCCATAGCCGAAATTCGGGCTGGAGGACTATTACGTAGAATACACAGCCAAATACGACATTAGTCACGAAAATGCGCCAAAACAAACTACTATGATTGACGGTACAACAGTGATAATTACCCGACGATGTAAATACCAATCATGTTTTTTGATAAGATAGTCAAATTACATCATTGACACCTGCATTTATTAATCTATTGTCAGGTGTTTGGGCCTGATAAGCACATTAAGAGGCTTACAAGAGCTAAAGCGCGGTCACTGTCGGATTGCATAGAAAAGAAAGAGACGCGCGATGACACAACGCTGGTAAATTATTGCAAAATATGAAGCAATTATGGATTTACAAAAAAACTATTCATTGGACTAAAAAATTAAAACACTATTACGTTAGTATGTTACTTGTAGAATAATCTGACAAAAAATCTGAATGTTTGCATGTATATTAGTATGGTTTTTAATCGTTGAAATATTTTTTTAGAGGTATCTTCCTGATTTTTTCTATCCTAACAAGTTAATTGTATTATGTTTTCAACACACTAACTAGCTTAAATCCAGAAGCATATCATATATTTTTCTGATTTTGGTTACTGCAGTGGATCATATATTTTTAGGCGTTTAGGTCATGTAGTCCCTTAATCGAATTTATAACATTAAAGCATTAATTACGGTACGCCAATATGAGGAAACTGATTATTTTTTATTTTTTATCCTTCCTGTTTTCATTCTCACGTGTCAGTATGGGCTATACGTCAATAGCTTTTATTGCAATGAAAAGATAAGACAACCCTTCCCCTCCCCCCCTCCCTCCTCCCCTCCTCCTCCTCCTCTCCTCTTCCTTCTTCTTTTCTTTGGACCTTATTGCGTAACACTCTATCACAATCTGAACCATTTTAAGCCTATTAGGTACTAATCCATTGCTTGATATGTTCGAAAAATTTGTCTGCTCAACAACGTAAATAACGCAGTGAATGTTGAACTGTCGAAATGAAAGCCATTCCTACTGTTAGTGTGTTACGCTATTATCCCGCAGTAAGGGGAAACTGTCGTGATTTTAAGGCCGCGTGGCTCTCATGCACGAGGTTGTATTTTCAAAATCCGGGCAAGTACCAATGTGACTTTTTCAATTCTGTACTTTCTGAGTTTAAGAAGTTTCGGTAAAGAAAAACATCGTGAGGAAACCTGGACTTATAGTTGATATAAGTCTGATATCACCAACCCATCTTGAGCAAGAGTGGTGCCTTCTCTGTACGAGAAGAGGCCTTTTCTCTGCAGTGGTGGGACAGTAATAGGTTGCTATTATTTAAGGGAAACTAGCACAGACTAGCATCTGGCATGACCACTTCTATCTCTTGTGAACCGTACTGGGTCATCACTCAGAAGCGAGGATTTTGGATATAAAAACACTCTATAAACATTTTGAAGATCAGCTTTATTACTATACTTACAAGAGTACAGGGGGCCAAGTCTAATAATTTACAAACGTCACAATGGTCTCTGCATTGTGAGTTTTTGACAGAATTGCCATACAAAATCTGTCAAAAACTAACAATGCAGAGACCATTGTGACGTTTGTAAATTATTAGACTTGGCCCCCAGTAATACAGTTTGATTTAGCGATACAATGCCAGTGATTACCAGCGATGTCGAAAAATTAATGCCGGGCCTGGCAGGCATTATCACTAAAATGCCCGCCGACTTTTTTGTTTTATTCCCACCATTTTACGTGCTTATGATTGGTCGTCGATAACTGTCAAAGTCTCGGCCAATCACATGGAAGTCAATACAACTACTTTTGATCATACAAGTTCATAGAAATAATTGTAATTAGCTATCAAACATAAATAATTATAGGCATCATTTAAATATTTATAACACTCTACTCTACGAAGAGAAGACAAATGACTTGCTTAACAAAAACTCATTATTTTCTTGAATTTTGACATCAAGCCGTAGAAATCTTTCTACAATCGGTCATTTTGTCTTCCGTTTCTTTCGTTTTTATAGTGGCCAAGCTACGCATGCAGGGAATATATTCCTTGATACGATGGTTTACAGTGCTAGTTGTTAAGTGTATTTACTGTTAAGGCACTTAAATAGTTTTGCTTTCACTGCCATAACTATCTATCAATTTGTCATCTGCGGGGTAGTTGCGTAACACACTAACAGGCTTATTCATAAACGTTGTTTAACTTTTAAGCAGCACTTTAAAATATAGTTTGCATTCATAAACGCTGTTTAGAGTTAACTAACTGATAAACAGTTATTTAAGTAGCTGTCAAACTAAACAGCCCTCGGACCTTGTTTAACGATTTAAACAACAAAATGGCGGACGAAATCCTTGCTTCTTACAGCTGATATATACGTAGTATCTCTATGTAGTCTGTGCAGCTGATTGAGTCTGTCATTTCTATTCTAATTTGTTGCAGTGAATTGATAAAACTTTTCTAGTGAAATTTTATATGTCTGACGTACGGTACCTAATAATGGAATATTTTGACTTCGATGACGATTTAAGTCTGTTTGAGCAAGATGTACAAGATTTAAATGAATTTAGGCGACTCTGCTTCACCCCAGTTAGCGGAGCGGCATCGCTTTTTACTGGACAAAGTCGTGTCGCATCCTTTTGTATCTGCCATAGCTTAATAAGTAATATTTTTAATCCTCAAAAACACAAATTACAAAATTACCACGAACGAAACTTTTTCCGCAAGCTAGTGACTGACAGTTTTGTTTTTTAATTCGGGTTTTTGGCACGAGCATCATAGACCGATTTCACAGTTTTCTACCGAAAAGCTACCTAGTTGCCAGTTTACAAAAAGTTAAGTACCTAGTGGTTAGTTAAGCAATGCTTAAATATCGTTTATGAATAAGAAATATGTAATTAATATTTAAGGTTTAATTAGTTAATTAGTTAAGTAATGTTTAAGACGTTGATTAACGATTCTTTATGAATAAGGCTGTAACAGTAGGAATTGCTCTCATTTTGACTCACAACAACAACAACAACATTCATTGCATTATTTAAGTTGCTGAGCAGACAAATTTTTCAAACATGTTATTATTATTATTTATTTATTCAGTAACAGAAGTAGGTACCTACACATACATTATATATTTAAGTTGGTGCCAACATAAACTCATTAGAATTTTACCGAGCACCAAAGTCATCGACAACATAATTTAGAGCATAAAAAACATTTACGAAAGTACTTAGTAAAATAAGAAACAACAAATAACATTATAACGTGTATTTAATGAAGCAATGGATTAGCAATAGGCTTCAAAATTATTCAGATTTTGATTGCTAGTGTGTTACGTAATAAGGGTGCTGGTTTATTGTGTAGCAATGTGACTTGGTTTCCGTTTCGGTAGATACGTCGTTTTCAGGTAACCATTGAAAATCAGAGCTGTATTATGGGACCTCCATTGCACAGCATCATGCTGAGTGGAAGCCTGCTTGTCACAGTCAGATTTCTGTTATGTGCTCGTGTAGATCTGTTTTGTTTTTTTTTATTATTCGAGTTAACTTATCTTTCCGTATGCACGTGTTTCTGTTACAAATAAACCTATTTCTCTATAACTGACTGCCCAGTTCCCGCCGCCTGTAGTAATGACACTATTTTCATCGGATATCTATCCTTTCCATCAATCTCGGAAGCCGAAGTTTCTTTTACTGCACTCAAACTTTGCACACCTTTGCGACTTTCTCAAAACGGAACCTTCAACGGAACGTGATAGCACACATGTATTACTTTCTCTATTACGTTTTTGTATTAGTATATTTTCCCATAACCACAGAAACAGACTGGAATGGTAACAATAACAGGAAAGTCAGACATGTGAAGCTATCAACAATTACGTTAGGTAATGACAGTGGTTACTGACGTATTTAGCCGATTTTAACTGACGAAATACACACTGAGCCTATATCAATTAAAACTGCCTAGTAACATACAGCATGTATCAGAAAAAATATCAGCATGCAACCAGGACCTTCTTTTCCATTGGCCACTCTGAGCAAGTGCCCAGGGCCCTTCCATTCATGGGGCCCCCTTTCCTGCCAGCGTCAGAGCTAGGGGCTACCAGAAGCACGGTGCTTAAAATTTCGAGCTCACTTCGCACGCTCTTGCATCCTAGATTCTCCGTGCCCCTGTATCCTAAAGTGCCTAGGGCCTCCAATGTATGCAACGGCTGATAATTTTATTGTGATTACGATGTTGGTCCCTTGGAGAAAGTGGTTCAGTATGATGGTTTATTACCACACCCTTAAAAATCACCACACCTTTCTGATATCGTTGCTCGATCATTGTTATATGACGTAAGCAGGAAAAGGCGTAGCGTAGGCATTACACATTTTCCTTAGTAATAAGAAGTGGATTTTAAATCCTGTCTATGTCCGTATAAGGATGGAAAAGGATGATAGTATTCATACTTACAAAGGGCATACTATATTTAGGATTAATATTATGAATTACTTTCGCGATTTTAAATATTCAATAGGAATATTGAAATGTACTAATTGAGCAGTGTACGGCTTAACGTACTCGTTTATGTAGGAACTTGCTCTTATGGCTCCTTCAAACAGGCGCGTATTGTCCAATTGTTGTGATCGTAACTGTAGTGATTTCGACCACAATCAAATAATTGATTGCGTGTATCGGGATGTGGTATCCGCTCTAGGAGAGGCCGCCATTGTTAGCAGGGAGACACGAGTCGTTGGTAGGAGGCCGAAGCGCGTGGTGGGTTGGAATAAGCACGTCAGCGAAGCTCACTCGTACGCTAGGCTTAAATTTAATGAGTGGCTTAATTGTGGCTAACCTACGTCTGGTGTGATATATGAGGAAATGTGTGACACTCGTAAGATCTTTAAATCCAAATTAAGGTGATGCCATGATCACCAAGACCAAATCCAGATGGACATCATAGCCGAATTGACTGTTTTTATTCCAGCATGCGCAAGAGGACGACCTCGATAGTGAGTAGAGTGCGGGGCAGCGGCAACAGTCTTCTCACCGTTATTGTCAACAGGTTGGACGGGCGTTTCATGCAGCACTGGCAGGCCTTACTGCGCCCGTATAATGAGCTCGGGGCAGGTAAAAATTTAAAATAATTACCATAGATGTTTTGTAATAATATTATTTTGTTTGTTTTTAACAGTTGTTTAATATTTAAATTTAATTAGTCACAATTTTATTTTGGGTTTTTATCTGTTTGAATTTTAAAATAGTTTATAATTTTTAATGTATGTGTGGAAAACTATGGACTAGATTTATGTCTGAAATAAATAAATTATTATGTCGTTTATTAATTACATTCTTATTTAAATACATTTTTAAATATTTTATAACATAGAAAAAACATTTAAAAATATAAAAAATAGTGGTCCACCGGTATCGGAGCAGAGTACAACTTACCGGTGGTTAGGACTCCAGAGACCTCTTCACGATGCGAGCCGTATCGAGGAGTACTGCCTTCTGTATCAGACCCATGACCCAACCGCTTAACAAGAGCCTCGAGAGATGTTGATCGAGGCTTTCGGTCATCAGGCCATTGGCCGATACGACAATCGGCACAATGACAGCCCAGCTCACATTCCACATGTCAACAACCTCTTGTGCTAAGTCGAGATATTTAATTTGCTTCTCTTTCTCAGCTTTCCCGAGGTTCTCATCATGCGGAATAGTAATATCGATAATCATTGTGCGACACGCTAATCGATCTATCACCACTATATCAGGCTTATTGGCGACAATAGTCCTGTCAGTAATGATAGACCGATCCCAGTTCAATGTAATATGGTCATTATCGAGAACTAGGTCGGGCACATACTTGTAATACGGTACCTCAGAACCCACTAGTTTATATTTCTAAGCAAGTTGCTGGTGACTAATCCTGGCTACTTGGTTATGTATGTGCAAATACTCGCCGTTACCTAAACGAGAATAACCACAGATAATATGTCTGATGGACTCACCCGGACGATGGCATGCCCGACACATGTCAAACGTCCCGTCTTTCATAATATGTCTCCGGTAGTTATTCGTCAAGATAACTTCGTCCATAATTACACAGACGAAACCTGCAGTTTCCCCAAAAGGGCACCAAAACGTAGCCAGGATACGGACGCTAAGAAATCTACACCGGGCTCGTGAAGAGCCCGATAGAAGCTTCCGTGAAGCTCCTTGCTTTGCTATACCTCCTTGCGGTCATCGGTAGTAAGTATCACAGGTTTGCGCCAGTTCTCTTTAGCCATGGAGAGTGGGGTGAGTCCCTTGTACACTGCTACCACATCGCGGTGTATACCCACTTCGGCTTTTAAAAAGTATTCCCTGAGACTGCACACTTCGCGGTTGTGGAGGGTCTTTGCATTTAAAAACCCTCGACCCCCGCACTTCTGCGGTATGTACAGTCTCATCACCGATGATCGTGGGTGATGCATCCGGTTTGCGGTCAGCAGTGTATGGACCCTCCTATCCAGGGCGTCGAGTTCGGTCTGAGTCCATTTGAGTATGTCAAATGCGTACATCAGAACCAGCATGACCCAACCGTTGAAGGCGTGCACCTTGTTTCCACCTGAAAGAAGACTAATTAATACCTTCTTCAGGTGACCAAAGAAACGCTCCCTCAACGATTGTTTCATGTCAGCAACGTTGATGCCTAACGCTTCCGACATGCCCAAATACTCATAGCTTTTGGAAGAGGAGAGGGATTTAAGGTGTGTGGAATCCGAAAGTTGAATTCCTTCGGGTTCCATAATCTCATCTCATCTCATCTAAAATTATTATTATTAAAACAAAAAGCGGCCGCGCAGAGCGCGAAATGGCTGAAATATGTTTTTTTTTTCCTTCTAACCACCATATCTACGCCATTTTGAAAATTTTCGAAAAACTGTATCGACAAAAAAAAACCGTATAATTATCGAACCTGATCACAAAATTTCACGAGAATCGGTTGAGAAATGCGACCTGTAGAGGAGAACAGGCCGGACATCCGGACATACGAAATCATTTTTGCCCAAGCTGAAACGGAGACGCTTCGCTCGCGCTTCGCGCTCGCTTATCATTAATGGCAATTTCGTTGAAATCCTTTTTCGATGTCCAAGCAAATCACGGTCCATTCCATGGTTGCCTGGAAGAGATCGCAGAAAGCGATAAGGTCACCCATTGTATATTTTGTAGTTTTTTATTTATTTTTTGTTATGTATTTTTGTGGTATACAATACAGTTCTTAGATAGGTAAGTATATCTAAATAAATAAATAAACCTCATAAAACGTTTTTTTTTTTAAGTAACATTGAACAAAACTCATAAAGTAATTAAAAACTTCGTACAAAGCCAATAACAAACAACGACATAAAAACAAAAATTCTTCACAATGACGTGACATAACCAACCCTTTTGTCAAAAACAAAATAATTCAATAGAAAAAGTCCTCAATGCATTCCAACATGAATATTCCCGAAATAAAATCGTATGAAGAACAGGCCATTGACACCGTGGTGTCTGTGATAAACCGGGCGAAGGAAAAGCTAGGGATGCGACTGTCTCTCAAACAACTTGCGAGTGAGTACGGCACCACGGTTCGAGCACTGCTGCAATCTGTAGAAAAACGCTTATGTTGCATCTCTGCTGATACAAAACACACGGTACTATCAGGTTTTCTCGCGCTGGAATTGGCGTAGGCTATGTACTTTCAAAATTGGTTTAAATCTGGTTGTATTTTCTGTACATATTAAACGCTAATCCTGTTTCAGGACTATTGCCTGTGGTATTGCAGACTTGATTTTCAACCCTAAGTAACTTTTCAAGACTCAATTATAATCATTCTGCTCTTACTCCAATTTATTCGAGATCGGCGCAACAGTTCTTTTTCTTCCTTACTTCGCTATTAGTCGTCATCTCGGCAGTCCCCCACTTTCTAGCCATATTATCTTTCACACAGTCCATCCATATTTTCTTTGGTCTTCCCCAACTCTTATAGCCATCGTAGTACATTCCTACTCAAAACTTTCCTCACAGCATTTTCCTCATTCCTCTTCATCACATCCTCATACCATGACAACCGTTTTCGCACAAGTATCTCAATATTGTCATAAGTTAATCAGGGACCAAGTTGGAACCTGCGGGGTAATTACGTAACACACTAACAGTAGGAATGGGTTTCATTTTGACAGTTCAACAACATTCATTGCGTTATCTACGTTGCTAAGCAGACAAATTTTTCGAACTTACGAAGCAATGGATTAGCAATAGGCTTCAAAATTATTCAGATTGTGATGGATAGTATGTTACGTAATTAGGGTGCTGGTTTTGTATTGGAATAGAAAAAATCTAAAATTTCGCTTGGGCCACATTAATGCTTGTTTTCTCTCAATTGCTGCACGTCGACACATTTTCAATGTGGTGTGAGAATCTAAAATTGTTTCCCCAACTCTGACTGATTCGTCATATCTGACTAGTTTCCCCAGATCTAGCCATCTAATTGAACTTTTCTCTCGGGAAATTCTCAGTTGCAGCGTGGGGACGGAATTTGCGCACAAACACTTTCTCCTGACGCATGGGAACCCCATCAACCGTCTGTGAAGAGCTTTGGCTGCATGACAGCACTGAAACCTGTACCTACTCTTTTCAGGACTAGAGGCATGACGGTTACGTATGTATAGTAATTTATATATTGAACAATATACTCTCACGTTTTGTCAAGGGTTCAAGTCGATGAATCTTTTGATTTCAGTTACCAGTCACATTGCGTACACGTTGAAATTGACTTTTCTTCCGACAAACTTTTCACGAAATAATGGTGGTTGCACAAATATAACGTTACCGCTGTATAACATCGCGGTGTCCCATTACAAATACAAGACATTCCAAACAAGTAAGTCGCTGTCGTTGTTAGATCCTCGGAACTCACTTACAACCTCCAACAAATTCTGTGCCCCAAAAACATTGACCTATTCGATAACAAGGAGCTTTTCACTGCTATGCTCCTCCTAAGTCTCCTGTTTACCCGTAAGGATTGGTATGTCTAGTTGAATCCAATAGAAAAGTATTACAGAGCTTCTCAACGTTCGCTTAGTGCACAGTTGCAGACGTCACGCAAACTTACTCGACCGTCATAACGCATGACGCGCATGCGGCCAACCAAGCAGTTTTATGATATCTATTAATATGCAGCACCATAAAAGTGAATGGTATGAGAGTGTCACCTTCATGGGAGTTTTGCGGCGTGTATGAAATGAGAGTGTTAGTTGCAAGTGATAAAAGCTTGTCAATGACCAGTGCGAGATTAACCATACGCATGTTACAGTGCTAAATATTCCATCCCCAGTATAACATTGACTGAAGTACCATCCTCATCACTTTATTTACATTTTAGTGTCCTATTTACTTTTAATCATTCTTGATTTTGCTCATCTGCTTATCATAATATAAGATTATCATCACTGTTATAATGTTTATCATTGTTGTGTTTAGTATTGTATAATTGCATAGCACATGTGTGAGTACTATGTACCTACTATAATGCTACCATTTACTAGGTTTGTCTTTCATTGACTTGAATGTGCCCTGGCGGCTGAGAGTATGTCATGCTCACTCCAATGTCTCGTTGGTGGTGGCGTGTGTGTTGGACCATTAAGTTCACTTCAAAATGGTTGAGCTGAATGGTGCTAATCCATGCGTTATGTTCGTGAATAGGCGCCGTCAGTAGGGACTGGTATTTTTTTAGCTGCCACGGTTTATTTTAATTTTATTTAATATTTGAATTGTTTTTGTCTTTTTATTACGGACGCTTTAAACGTTCTGCATCGTTCTCACATACGTACTTTCAACATGAATGATGTAACCAATATTTTATAACCATATTTTGATTTAAAAGAGTGTCCATGGAATTTCTTGCTCGTTCTTCTCCATTGGTGCCTACTACGCTTTGGAATGGGCAACTAGCTTCATCTTTCTGACTGACCGACCCCTTGACAATTCAAAAGTGCCTGTAATTGGTTTATTTGAAATAAATGCTTTGAGTTTTGAGTTTGAGTTTATCAAATTCCAGCTAGTCGCGACTTCGCGACGAATATCAAGCTGTCCCTGAAACCCATTCAACCGCCATACGCGATCACCAGTGAGAATTTCATCAACGAGACGATTGAGCATGAGTGGAAGCTTGGGAAAACCTTCCAGTACTTCGTCAGGTACATGGGAGGTTCTAGGGATGAAGTGTCTCAGTATTACTATTTCGAGGTAAGAACTTAACAATCACGGGTCGATCCTGGAGATTGGCACAATCAGAAAAAGGTGTATACGGCAGCAGTGAGTGCGGGCTGTGCTTGATGATTATGATTAAAATGTTTTTTTTTTATCGGCCAGGAGGCTTAAGATACTTTTTGAGCATCAGGTTGCGTTGCGAGTTTATAAACTTTCAAAAAAGTTATAAAGATCACCAACAGACAGTTAAAAAGCGTGAAACCCACGTCCTCTTCTGTACGGCTTGACAAAGTGGCTTTTGCTCGACAGACGTACAGTCACAGGCTGGCATAAAATTCTGTAAGCTTCAAGTTGTCTTTTGACCATCCAGTGCATCAAATATCGAAAGCCTCACTTTTAGCAATGTTCAAATTTATTCTATGATCTATCATCCCCGGAATGTTGTTGGACCATTTTCAGAAGAATTTATAGATTGATTTGCATTGCAGGCTATCTTCAGCCAGCCGACAGTCGCGTACCCCATACCTCAGGCTACAGTATCAGTCTTCTTCACGCTTCAAGACAAGCACATTGACCGCCCAGAAAAACGAGCTGCGCCGTTGGTAAGTCGACCAATTAGTGTTGGAGTGCAACCAAACTGCGGTTGATGACATCGCCTCGAAATATACACCTCACAGTTTTATCATGAGCAAAGAATAAATACTATTAGGCAACTGTCTCACCGTAATGAGTAAGCGCCTATCAAGGATTTTCTCGCTCAAGAAACTTACAAAAGATTGTAGGTCCCGTGTAAGCTAAAGAGATACATGTATATTAGCGGTTGATCGCTGACTGTTCACAGGGCCGCGCCGCTGCACAGTGGATCGTAACTGCTATATGAGGGACATTCGTTTTTTTTTTTAATTTTGTTTTAAATACCTATCGAAAGATCTCGCTATTCTGTTGAATAATTGTCATTACATGTTTTTCTCTAAAACTGATAGTTTGCCCGGAAAATAATATTTTAGATTTTTTTGTATGGAATGAAACAGAAACTGCTAAAATTTGGCCATTTCTTGAAAGGCCAGGCTTTCAAACTACTAGATTCTTATTCTTTGACTTGTTGGCTATAATTCTACGCTATCAGCGCGCGCCCATAGTTGCCCGTTCAATAGTTACGAGGTTCGGAAAAATTAAAAAAAAGTAAGTCAAAAGTACTTTTTCATTAATAATATCACAGATAAAACATTAAAACATTTATAATTAAGGAATAATAATAATTTAAAAACACATGTATGTCGTGGGGAATTTTAGTTCATGACAACTAATTTTATTCCACTTTTTTTTAATCGCGATTAAAATAGCCAGATTTAGTTTCACCAAAATTTTAGGTGAAAAATGTCAAATTCAGAATAGCATAATTGGCATTTTCACTAAACTAATAATTCAGTGCCATCTTGTACTGTCAAACTAAAATATAGTTAAGTTGTGTCACTTCAGTCAATTTCAGAATAAAAAATCGTCGTTTGACAGGAATAAACTTTTGACGTAAGAAAAAACTGGTAATTTATAAAAAGGCGCGAACTTTAAAAGTAATTGGCTCGGAAACAATACCTGTATAATATTTGCAGCACTCCTCAAAAGCACGAGTCTGACAACCAGAGCGGTAAAGTGTTACCCAGTAACTGGGTTGTAGAGGTCAGATACCATGTATAATAATAGTTTTCAGCTGCACCCGGTCAGTCTGGAAACCGACCCCATGTTATTCGGGAAAAAGATAGGCAGATGACGATGTTTAACAATTTAGCTTTGAGCTTAGTTAAAAATTTGCACAAAATTGAGACTGATGAGCAAAGACAAACTAGAGCTAGCACACGTAGGAAAGATTTGCCCAACACTATTCAACCGAAATTAAAAGTTGTCAAATATAGTCCGAGGTATCAGTCTATATTTTTATACAACAAGTTGCCTATAGAATTCTAACCATATCCAGTGTTAACTTATTTAAAAACAAATTGAGAAACTATTTATTGGGGAAAGGCTATTACAGTATCAACGAATACCTATACTCGAAAGGTTTAGGTAGTTAAATAAAGGTAAACAAAAAAAAACACGTGACTCATAGATGTTAAACCTTTTATTTCAATCATATTATTTTGAGTCCCATAATAATAGGCTCTATTCTGAATCTGAATTTGAGGAACTATCTGTCACATTAATAATAAAGCGTTCAGTGGTATCATCAATTATTTTGTCTAATTTAAACATTTTCTGTTCTTCTTTTATTACATGACCCTCGCAACTTTTCCAATTCTCAGCAGTCACATTAGCTAAAGCCTCTGGCAAAAGAATGTTTAGGTCAGACATTTTAAAAGTTTTTGTTTTTGTGTTTTTGTTTTTAAATAAAAACATAAAAGGAATCTGGTTAACCAACTAAACGTAATACCTGCTACTTCAGTTGCCATACTACGTCACAGGTGTACTCTTCAATTTAGCAACGTCATCTAATTCGTTGTATTCTCTAAAAGGTTTAGGAAACCTGTCTTTTTGGGCTCTTTACAATAGACAGATTACAAAATATTATACTATTTTATAAATCTAACAAATTGTTGTAAAGCAATTACATGTACAAAGAGTATAGTTTACGAATAAATGATAAAGTTTAACATACATTAATAAAAGAGGAAACTATCGTTTAAATCGCAACTAACTTTAATTTTGTTGTAACGTATTTTTAAACGAGAAAGTGTCAACTACGTTTTACGATTTGTTTACCTTTATTTAACTACCTAAACCTTTCGAGTATAGATGACATATGACATTGTAATTTATGATTGATTTTATTACATTGACATTTATTATTTATGTACTTGAATTCTTAATGTACCGTTATTATTTTATCGACTTTTCTAAATGTATTTGATGAATTTTATTTTAATTGCAATTGTACAATGTTACTTTTTAATTTTCGTTTTGCAACACAATGTATCTATATTGTTATGGAATAAATTACTTTATGACTTATGACTTTACAGCAATACGCGATATTTTTGCAATCGCACAGACTTCTTCGGGTTTTGCTGATTGACATTATCGATAGGGAGCGGTCAGTTTTATCACTATTGTAATTGAAGCCCAAGCTTTTAGTTTAATGTTAGGTAATCTTAGTAAGTGGGGCGCTGTCATAATGTTATTTGGGCCGTACTAATGCATCATGTCCTACGTGACACAAGTATCATAATAAATTGTAATAAAATATACATCTTACCCAAATAAAACAATAAATTCGTCTAAAGCGACGTAGTAACGCGTAGTGGCGTAACGCCAGCTAATAATATAAGTAGGTAAATACTTGCTAAATTAAGGGGACTACATGACCTAAATGCAAATTCATAATGCCTAAAAATATATGATCCACTGCAGTAACCAAAATCAGAAAAATATATGATATTCTTCTGGATATATGCTAGTTAGATAGTGTGTTGAAAACATAATACAATTAACTTGATGTGATAGAAATATATCACGAAAATACCTCTAAAAGAATTTTTGAACGATTAAAAACCATACATAAATACATGCAAACATTCAGTTTTTTTGTCAGATTATTCTACAAGTAACATACTAACGTAATAGTGTTTTAATTTTTTGTTTCAATGAATAGATTTAAAAAAAAACATAATTGCTTCATATTTTTCAATAGATTACGAGCGTTGTGTCATCGCACGTCTCTTTCTTTTCTATGCAATCCGACAGTGACCGCGCTTTAGCTCTTGTAAGCCTCTTAATAACAATAAAACCGGTAGCTGACCTTACGAAATTGAAATAATTTCGAAACCTATTCACGATAATTAGTAATCGTGAAAAGGTTTATTTTTATTAGGACGTTATCAGATTCGGGTCAGTAACTTGATTGCCAAGTCTCCTTTGATTCACATCATTTTACGGCAAAGATATTTTTAAGTATTCTCTCTTGGAAGTACCAATAGCAGTAGTGGCTCATTGGTAACGGCCCCGACTTACGAGTTATACTTATAGGTCGTAGGTTCGAACCCAGACAGGTGCTCTACATTTTTTTAATAATTTCATCACCACTGCTCTCAAAACGGGGAAGGAAAACATCGTTAAACCAAAAATCGAAGACAATGTGACATCTACCAACCCGCACTGGGCCCGCGTGGTGGATTACGGCCCACTGCATCTCACAGAGAGGAGGCCTGTGTCCCAGCAGTGAGAACGTTCTAGACTGGTACTACTAAGTACCTACAGGACAACTGTAAAAAGATTTAAGGCTCATGTTTAAAGTCACGTAATTGTTTTATAATAGGTAGGTATACATTAATAAAACATGCGTAAGCACTTAATAGGCATAGGCTTCCGTAAGGTTCAGGTTTTCCCTAATTGCGTGTTTAATTAACTAAAACCCACACTCGACATTTAGGTACTAAAAATATTATTGTGAAACATATTCGTATCTACCTTAAGACGTACCTAATAAATGTACTAATGTTACATTTTAAAAAAATCACTTGATATTTAGTTTATTCATTCTCGAATTGAAACGACTAACACCATTACAACAACCCTTTGTACAATTCTTCATTTACAAGGCATGTGCTCGATGGGATTTCCGGTCGGCAAAAATGTAGAACTTCCATACAATTATTAGTTTAGCCCCTCAGGCGATGAATTTACAAAAATCCTTCCTTGGTGCTCACCTTTGTTATGCAAGGAACTGTTCTTCTTTTTATGCTTCTAGTATAGACCCGCGGTTTACGGTGCGCATTGTTTGTCAGTGAATGAATGAATGAATTTAAGAATTTTATTAAGTAAACAAGCCGAGCGCCCGATGGGATTTCCCATCAGCATCTTCTCAGGAGCCTCAGAGGATGTTTCCAAAAAACGATGATATAACTAACTTTAACTTATACACATAAGTCGTAAGTACCAGCTGCTACGTTTCTAACTTAAAAAAATACGAATTTCCATACAAACTTCCATTAGAATAGAATAGAATAGAATAGAATACTCTTTATTATGTACACCATAAAAATTACAGATATAAAAGTAGAAATTTTACATAGGGTGACACAATGGGCAGTCTTATCGCTAAAAGCGATCTTTTACAGACAACCTTTGGATGGATTCAAGGTAGAAGGAGAGACAATAATGCAGGTAGTCAGTGGTGTACCATTTACATATACAACAAATACATACATACATAAAACATATACCTATCTACATAATATAATATATACAATAATAAACATGAAACAAGCGTAAGGAAACTAAATGTAATGACAATGTTTAAGGAGAGAGGAAGTGTTTTCCCCATTTAACCCCTCTAGGGAATGAGTTTTCAAAAATCCTTCCTGACTGCTTACCTTCGTTGTATAAGGAACTTATGTGCAAAATTGTATGATTCTAACCAGCGAGCGCTGGGACTCTGTTTCCCATATGGCCTTAGCATTATACTGAGCGATTGCCGTTTTGCGTGGATGTGAAGCATATTTACCCTCAACTCGTTCTTTTTTGTATTTATGTGTATTATGCTGAGCGATTGCCGTTTTGCGTGGATGTGAAGCATATTTACCCTCAACTCGTTCTTTTTTGTATTTATGTGTATTATGCTGAGCGATTGCCGTTTTGCGTGGATGTGACGCATATTTACCCTCAACTCGTTCTTTTTTGTATTTATGTGTATTATGCTGAGCGATTGCCGTTTTGCGTGGATGTGACGCATATTTACCCTCAACTCGTTCTTTTTTGTATTTATGTGTATTATGCTGAGCGATTGCCGTTTTGCGTGGATGTGACGCATATTTACCCTCAACTCGTTCTTTTTTGTATTTATGTGTATTATGCTGAGCGATTGCCGTTTTGCGTGGATGTGACGCATATTTTCCCTCAACTCGTTCTTTTTTGTATTTGTGTGTTTTTCTCTGCGTCATGTTTACCGCAAATAAACGTATTGTCTTTCTTTCTAGAGCCCAGTGGTTTAGGCTATGCATTGTATGTCAGTGAATACGGGTGGCAGCAGAGACATCGACGCGAAAACTGTAACCATAAATTCAGCACATGATTCAAGACCCCCCAAGAGTAGACATTTTACGTTCATTATTTAAAAAAAAAACTGCTGTTGCATAGAAAAATGCCCTACGCGGTCAAAATTTATGGAACAGATATTTTATTTTTATTTAACCGACAAAAAAATTCAATGCAGGGGTTTTAAGAATCATGTTGAATCTGTATAGATTTTTATCATATAAATTAATAAAAAAGAAAAGAAAGAAAGAATAAAGTTTATTTGGACACAGTACGTGAAACACAAAACACAAATAATAAAAAATAAAAAGTGATAACAGTGTGTGCCTCACGGCTGCGCCAAAAAGGTTCATTTCAGCATTAATGTCAGACAGGTAATAAGTAGTTCCTTGCGTAGTGACTAACGAACTGGCGATGGGTCATGCTGCCTCACGCTCGCACATGCAGCATCAGTTAGGGCACCTGTCTTCTATGGTTCCATGTGCCATATTGGACACATTCCTTAAGAATATTTCTGGATACAAAGCTTTGCTTTAATTGCAGCAGTGAAGTGACAGATCACCGTGTCTGTACCATTTGACGTCTTCACATAGCTGATTAATTAACATTGCCCCTCCCTGGAAAGGAATGAAATTCTTCTTGGATTGATAGCAGTCAAAGCAGTCATCAGCAATCATTTCTGTGCGCATAGACCTACTATCTACATGTTATGTTAACGCCCAAATTGTACCAACAGTGCTACTATTATTGCTAAGCAGGGAAACACCGGTAGCTGAACTTCTTTTGCTAGCCCTTAACCCATGTTACTTGTAGACGCAAAATATTACTTGTCAGCTGTAACATAATCATTTACTTTCTTTTTATTCTTCGCAACTCTTTCCACTTTTGGCCTCCCTCTTTCTCTTCAGCCATCAATCTCTTAATTATATGCGTTTGTTTCCTCCTCATCTCTTGCCCATACCAAGATAAACGATCGCAGTAACTAAAATGCAGAGCTTTAAAGCGCTTTTTCCTTTTTCAGATGTGGTTCAGGATTGAAGGTCATCACACGGATCATGACATGCGGTATGTAGCGCTGCAAGCGGACTGGATTCTAGCCGTGCTTCAAATGAAGATCAAACTGTTCAGGAGGATTGAGTCAATTCGACTGTTTTAATTTTTTCTTGGTTGTAGCAGCTGATTGTTTTTATGATGCTACTGTGCTAGAAGAATTCAAATTGGAAATGTGTATAGCATAGAAGTAGATTTGGATTGAATATTTAGAAACTTTAGAGATAGATTCAAATGAACACATGCCCAAAATCGGTCATGTGTAGCGATTATGATCTTTATTTGAAATATTTTAACCAAAGATTGTGCATGTTAAAAAAATATTTAGAACCAATCATTTAAATTCATAAATTTGAATATATTTTTTAATTCTTGCAATGTACTACAGAAACTGTATTTTACAACGTGAAAAAAATAAAACAGAGTGATTGAAAACTTAAACTTTTTTAAATTCTGCCTTCTCATTTCATTAACAGGAAAAATATTTAATTGTAGGTGGTGTTAGCAGTGGTGGCCCAGTGGTATCGGCCCCGACTTACGAGTTGTAGGTCGTGGGTTCGCACCCAGGCAGGCGCTTTACTTTAAGTAAATAATTTCATCACCGCTGCTCTCAAAACCGTGAAGGAAAACATCGTGAGGAAACCGGCATGTCCTAGAACCAAAAATTCGAAAGACATGTGACATCTACCAACCCGCACTGGGCCCGCGTGGTAGATTACAGCCCATTCCCTCTCGAAGAGAGGAGGCCTGTGTCCCAGCAGTGGGAACATTATAGGCTGATTATGTAGGTAGGTACGGTCACCAAAAGTGATAAGTAACCAGGGTCGTTGGATATTGTTGAAGTTTATTATGAAACTGATAGACGTTTTCGAATAAAATTAATTTAATTAATAGAAAACAAACAGTTAATTTGTCAAATTAAATTTCATTCAAAAACATGCATCGGTTTCTTAATAAAATTCAACTGCATCCGACGACCCTGGTTACTTATCTCTTTTGGTGACTGTAGGTACATCGAATATTTTTACAACATATTTTTCATAAATCTTAATTGGTTAAAAACCAAGATAAAAATCCAAATACCTAAAACACAAACTAATGAGATAAAATAAATTAACGTCGGGACAAAATAAATTACCTACCAAAGAATCTACAGATGCAATCAGCAAATTACAATATTTTGTGGTTTCCTATGAAATCGTGAGAGAATTTTCAACGAACTAAAAAAACGAAGTCTGTATTTATAACACATGAAAATGACGAAGATGAGTCAGGCATTCATTGATAATACCGGTTCTCAGAAGGACGTATGTTAATTTTGGATCGATGCTATTTCGCAATATATTGCATTCTCGAACTTGTAACCGGTTTTGAAGCGTCTGTAAGCGATGTGGTATCAATTCGAATCGTTTTAGTAAGATACATTTCTCATGCATGGATCGTGTCGATTCTTTCGTTCTGCAGCTTCCGATAGCGGTTTTTATTGGTGAATAAGTTTGATTTGGGTAAAAAAAGTCACTTCCTTCCTATTTTTAAATACTACTTTACCAAATCTTGTATCGTATTTTATAGGTACATAACTAGTGCAGCCCTTGCTTCGCAGCGGTGTCATATACTAACGTGGCGTGTCATGTTACAACATCAAGATTTCAGTGCTATATCTAAGTAATGTAAACCGTCCGGGATGAATTTTCTAAATGATGGTGAAAACCGCATAACAATCCATTGTGTAGTTGAGATCTAAGCGGTCAAACTAACACAGCCAGGCACGAAAAGTGACTTTGTATAGATAGATACAGATATTTTCTAAACGACGTAGGCAACGCTTCAATTGGCACTGCTGCTATTACTACACACACGCACAGTTTTATCGGCCATTTGATTTCATTATTGCAATAGAAAGGCAATCTATAATATTACTATAAGTCATCGCGAATGTTATCTGCGCGGAGGAGTATATCACTCACCACCCTCCTAAAGTGGATTCGATTATTATTGGTGTCACAAAGTTACAATACCTGAATACCATCAAGAAAAATATTCTTTAATCAGTGCCCTCCAAAAATCACGTTTTTAAAAACGACCTCACATTGCATTAACCATTGTAACTAATGTCAAATTGTTATTTAAAAATTTGCGACCTTGCTGTCTTTTAATCATCATTATCAGTAGCCTACAGCAGTCCACTGCTAGTCATAGGCCTCTCCAATCACACGCTATTTAACTCGATCCTCAGCCACTCTCATCCAGCTGTTACCAAGCACTCTGTGATTTTCTATCATTCCTTAAGATAGTCGCTCAAGTCGTATTTCAATCGTCCAAACGAAAAATCAACCCAAGTTATCTCACACCGTTTTGCAACTTAACTACTTCTATTCCCACCATTTCTAGGTATCGATCAGTTCATTGTTTCCTATGAATCATTCACCGGTGCTTGCGATCAATGTCCTTGCGCAAGCGCTGCTGCTTTCACTTGGCAACACCGAGATTTATATGCAAATGTTAAGACTTGCGCGCGACCATTAAAACTGTGTTGCTAGTTAACAAAACGTGTTTGAAGGATAAACAAAATTATGATAATGGGTTTACCTGCTTTCTCGTTTTGTTTTTTAATAACAATAGTTTAACAGTTACTATTGTTTCATCTGGAGATTGTATTTTTGTTTGTAGTTGTATTCATTTGTAGTGAATCCATTCATAGATAAATCATCAAAATCTTCTCTACTTTCATCATATCAAGATGCCTGTAATTGAGAAATCCATGTATTTCACATAATGCATTTTTTTGGATGACTACAAAACATTTTTGAATGACATTAACTATAATGGAATTCTGAGATACTGTAACTGTATAAGTACCAAGAGTCTTCCAGTTCTACAGTGACTAAATCCAGAAAGATATTATAATGCCATCTTGAAAGTCGACGAGACTTTCGTCTAAGCGGAATAATTTCCGCTTATCCGGCAAAATCGGACGCAAATCAGCAGATTCTAATCAAGATAACAATAAAATTATGCAACAGCAAAAAACCGCAATACCTAGATACACTTTTAGGTTAAGACCGCCCATTGTGTCACCCTATATATAATTTATATCTATAATTTATGTAATTTTACAAAATCCTTCACTTGGGTGAAGGATTTTGTAAAATCTTCACAAAGAATCAAAACCATTAGAATAAAAAACGGTTTTGAAATATTTCCATTCTCCTCGAAGTTAGCAGCTGGGAAACAATGCAAAAAGGTTTATCGCTGGCCATCAAGCTCTTGATAAAATAGACAAAATCTACCTGGCCACCGCACCGGCTTCGCGCCATAATGACCCAAACTGTCATTCAACCGCGCATGCGCGTAGCGTTCGCACGGCCGTCGTGTTTTGCCGCCATATTTGATTTATTCGAAGTGTAAACAAAACCGTTTTTGAATTAAAAAAGTGTTTGTTGTGCAAACAGTGATAATGGTGCGTACTTTCAAACTAGTGGGGTGCTTCAAACTGCCAAAACGTAGCACTAAAGTGGTACCTGCGTCGAGTGGTGAGGGAATTTTCACAATCGACATGTCTTCTACCTCCACATTGGATGTTGTCGTAAGTTAATTGCAAAATAATGACCTATTAAGTGGCTAAATTAAACTGTTGAATTCATGACGAGAAACGTCCGGCTTGTTATGACTTTTCGATAGTGTTATGTCAACTATCAGCTGTTTGGATGTGACGTCATTTGAATGTAACTTGATCGTAAATTTCTGATAGGTGATTTCGCTGCGCACCATAGTTAAGTAAAGACTCCCGCAGACAAGCCCGACGCGACAGCGCAACGCGACTTTTGTAAAACAATTTCCATGAAGTTTTCACAGGAATTATTCCACTAGAGTCGCGTCGCGTCTGTTTGCTGTTTGCGGGAGCCATAATGAGGTTGTAATTATGATAAACTTTATGTACTGTAACATTGTTACGAGTAATTGGTCACCAAACAACATCAACCTATCAAGTTAAGGTTTAACTTTGTTAACAAGAAATGTAAGTAATTCATTATTGCTTTTTCATGAAATTCTGTCTGACAGCATAGATACCAACAGCTAGTTTGAGTCGGCTTCTAGCAGTTCTAGCCTATCAAGAGGACGCTAAAATCTAACACTTGAATTCTTACAGAAGAAGGCACTACAGGACATATTTCACGAATGTTGGGCCATGACCAAATACGACAAAATTCTCGACACGGTGAGGTGGTACGAGCTAGGTCTAGCCTGGTGACTTGACAGGTGGTTATTTGATTATTTCACCTTTTATGCACGCACGTATCCAGTCAAACGTGTAGATACCTACTAGATATTTTTTTCCCTCATTTAATGCACCTACAGTTTTGCGGGGTCTTTCACATCCTTAAGACAGAGAGAGTCCTGGTTTTATGACTTATTATTAAACACTTATTTTATCGCACGACGTAAATTGCACCTGTATCCTGTACCAGTAAAATTGTTGGAATTTAGCTGAATACGGTCAGAGTAATAATAAAGGCTCCTACAAACAGGCGCGATACGCCGCGTGAATGGCAAGCGACAAATGGCACCGCTCGTCGCGCGACAGTCGGTGCCTTTGTGTCGCGTTGCGTGTCGCGCCTGCTTGTAGGAGCCTTGAGGCGGATCACACATTACGACGAGCCACGCGACGTTGCACAGATAAAGGCTCCCGCAAACAGGCGCGACGCGACAGACCGACACAAAGGCGCCGCCCGTCGCGCTGCACGCGGTGCCTTTGTGTCATGCTGTCGCGTCGCGCCAGTGTCCGCGACCCTTAACGCGCGTGATTTTTTACATACAAATTCAATAAACATGCGCTTCCGCGTACCTTGTGAATTTGGCTCTGTTTCTCGCGCCCCGTCGCGTGACGCGTTGTAGTGTGTGATCCGACTAAGGTTAGGAATTCCCCGAAGCACTACAACAATGACACAAATCAATCAAAATAATCAATAATCAATCATAATCTGCAATACGTATTGAGAAAATATAAAGACCGGACAAGATTTTAAACAAATCTGTTTATTTCAAGGAAACTGGAATAACATTTAATTCTTAGACTGGTTTCTAATCTGTAATTTCCTTTCTCATTTACAACGACACGTTTCTCTTTTCGTAACTATTTAGCTTTATTTTCAGCTTCAACTACATATTAGCATTTGCTATTCAGTTGCAAGAGAAAGTTGCCATTGTATAATCAAGGCTAAAACCGTTAAATAAGTAAAGATCAATGTCTTTTGAAGTCTTGAAGGCGCAGGCAATATTTATCGTCCACTTTATTCTTATTTACAGAGAACTTACTCGTATTAGGTCTACCATGACGGCATCTGCAACTCATGGAAGACCTAATGAAGTAATAGTAACAAACCATGAGAAAATAATAACAATTTCTATTTCCCACTTCCAAAAAAAAACAGAATAAATAATAATTCATCTTTGTCCAAGCGTCGAAATAGCAGAGGTATCTGGAAAAGGCATCTGCATCTGCACCACCAGTAGAGTATTGAGTTCGAGTCGGCTCGGCAAACTGTTCTAATCTCACTTAAGGCGACAATAAGTGCCAGCGACCTTGAGCGAGTGGGAGGAGCATGCGAAACGTTTAAGCGAATAAAATTGCACAGAGCGTTAGCGTCTACCTGGACAATGGTCAGCGATGCACTGCCGCCCGTCGCCAGCAAGAGCCCCCGCTTCAACACGCACCAAGTTTATTCGCAGAAACAACCCACCTTGATTTATCAAACACAATACAAATAAAAGCCGTATACAAAAATTTGGGTATTTAAATTGTCTTTTAGATGGTGCAGATTTCATGAAAATACGCCTGATGGTTTTTGCGTGATTATTGTTTTTGTGTTCGTGTTAGACATTACTTTACAAATTAATTACACTATGTTATAAAAATATAAATACAAATATTCACATATCAAATTACGAAGAAAGTAGTCTACACTCGAGAGCAATGAATCCGGGTCACTTAAAGAATCCTAAAAATCTCGGAAACTAAAAATACTAGGTTAATGCAATAAATTGTATTTAATAGACAATGTAATACTCCTTAAATGAAGGTATTAAAACTTCTTAGTTATTGTAAAGTTATATCATAAAAAAAACAAATTTGAAAAAGGGCCACTTTCGAAGATGGAACTACGAAATTACAGCATTTGGTTTTGCTTTTGTTTGTAATCTGTCATTTATGTGGGTACATAAACCATGTTGATAGTGCTCTATATTCATTATTCAAGCTGAAATTATGTCGCTTACGCCTGAAGAATGCACCAGAATACTTACAATGCTGGAAACCGGCCGGAGTCAGCGCGATACAGCCAGGACTGTCGGTGTGTCGCTGTCAACAGTACAAAGAGTTCTCCGACGTTACGAAGAAACTGGTTCTAACCTACGCAGACCAGGAACGGGCAGAACCAGGTGTACCACAGCACGAGAAGACCGATACTTGGTGAACACCATGCTTCGAAATCGCTTTCTCACAGGAACTGAACTCACAAATCAGTTTCGACGCCTCGGAGGAAGTAACCCAAGTGCATGGACAGTAAGACGTCGGCTTGCTGAATCTAACTTAAAACCCCTTAGACCTGCAAACGGCCCTAAACTGGAGCGTGGGCATCGTATTTCAAGACTAAGATATGCCCAGAGCCACGTAAATTGGAGTATTGAAGATTGGTCAAAAGTTATGTTCTCCGACGAATCAAAATGTATGCTCTACAAGCACGATGGAAGACACAGAGTGTATCGAAGACCAGGGGAAAGATTCAAGCAAGCATGCATCGAAGAAAAAGTAGCCTACGGTGGTGGGTCTGTACTTGTGTGGGCCGGAATTTCTTCTGAAAGTCGCACAGAGCTGGTGATCATAGAAAACGGCTCTTTAACTAGCGTAAGATATGTGGAAGAAATCCTCAATGATCACGTTGGTCCATTTATGGTCAATTTAGGTGAGGATGCTATATTTATGCATGACAATGCCCGACCTCATACAGGTAGGATTGTGAATGACTACCTTCAAGAGATGAACATTACTCGTATGGAGTGGCCAGCGCGCAGCCCGGATATCAACCCGATCGAGCATGCTTGGGACGAGCTAGGCAGATGCGTAAAACAACGAAACCCTCCCCCAATCACGCTTCGTGAGCTCAAAATTGCTCTCACAGAGGAATGGGAGAATATTCCCCAAAATCGTATAAGGAACTTGGTGTACAGCATGCCAAACCGCGTAAACGCAGTAATGGAAGCACGAGGAGGCAATACAAAGTATTAAAATTCAAGAAAATCGTAATAAAGTTCAAAAATTTCATGTTTCCTATTTTTGTTTTAAGGAGAGATCACCGGTTTTTATCTTTATGTAATTTTGTGTTAATAAAATGTATGGTGACTCATATTTTTTTTACTTTCATTTAAGGAGTATTACATTGTCTATTAAATACAATTTATTGCATTAACCTATCATTTTTAGTTTCCGAGATTTTTAACATTCTTTAAGTGACCCGGATTCATTGCTCTCGAGTGTAGTTTATCATATATTTTTTTCAAACAAATAAGACCATTCGTTTAGACGTGATGTTCAATTTGAAATTATTAGAAGTCGTATATCTGCGTCTTAATTATATATTACTAACTAAGCAGAAAACGTAGTGGTGCTGACAAAATAGTCAGCGTAATATTAGGGCCCATCAAATATCAAATTCAAAAGATAAGGGAGACTAGTATCTTTCAACAGCTGAGCCCAATCATTTGAATTGCAAATAATAAGCGATAGAATAAAAAAATGCTGTACGCAGACACGTAATTGTGGGCACAGGTGGGACATTATGCTAATTAATTCGTATTACACTTCAATCCTTCTTATATGCGTCATTGGAATAGTGATCATTTGCATCTTAACTAGATATCTACCTATCTTTCTGTTTCTCGTTTAGAACTGAAGCTATGTGCTAAAATTAATTTTAACGATCCCAGTTAACTACAGTAATTTGCCTTTGGTTATTATTACTAATCGGGTTTTACGATTTGCCTCTAAACTACATTGCAATTAGGGCCTTCACTTAAAATTTAATTTTAAGATCTAAAGGTCTCCTGTTGTGATATGGTCTAGTAGTTTGCTTCGGTTGTCTTTCTTTGGGTCATAAAAAGTGGCCTATTCTAGATTTTTGTGAGTAGAGTAAATTTGTTTTTCATGAGGTAATCAATCAATGAATGATCTTACCTTATTACAGTTTACTGCTGAAAATCTAGGCCTCTCCCAAGTTGCACCAAAATACCTGGTTCTCCTCCTTTCAAATCCAGTCTATCCCAACTACGAATTTCCAAGTTAACAACGGATAATGACATGTTATTTTATTTATGATATTTAATTTTATTTGAGCTAATTGCCTTATCATCCAGTCGTAGTAAAATATAAGGAAATGGGTCATTATCCTTCTATTTAATTTCCTGATCATCCTAAATCAAAACCGTATGTTATTCGTCTATATTATCGAAATTCTCATTCACAGAACTATCTTCTTTAATATTAGTGTTTACTACAACCTAAATATAGAGTTTTATCTTTTGAAGACGTGTCTCGCAAGTTTCGCGTTAATTTATAATAAGAATACAAATCCCATTTGTGTGACAGAGTTATTGAGTATGCTGATAACATGCGAACTTATGTAGCACTAATTGATTCGGTTGGTGCAAAATATATATAATGAGATCTAATATATCATGCAACTGAATATATTATTTGCCTGTATGCTTGCCGTTTTGTCTGGGCTATGAATAAGACCACTGTTCTACTTTAAGGCGGTACCCCGACCAAAACCTTGCCATAGTGCGGTATTCAGAGGCTATTAACTTATTCACTATGGGTAATAAATTACATCTAAAAGCACAATATTAATGTTCGATATCCATCATCACATTGCACGTTCTTATTTGTTTTTATGTATTATAAATACATTTAAAATCTCCTTGTAAAAAAGTGACTAAAATTATTGATTGCATGCATCTTTTGCTAAAAGTGACGTTCTATTAATTTGAGGATTACACTAATGGATAGATAATTTAAAAATCTTAATAATTCACGTTTTATTTTATTTCAAAACATCGCTTATCTTTTTTTATTAAAATAATTTCATTTTTTTGTGAATTTTATGGTAAATGAGCGTGCGCAGGGAGCGAGACAGAGCGAGACTCAGTGACGGGACAGAGAAGGACCGAACGCTCAAGGTCGTTTGGTCAGGGAAGCGCCTTAAGCAAGAAGCATTATTGTGTCCCCGAATGCGTGTGCTTTCGCTTATCTAGAGGACATTTTTTTATTTCTAACCCACCTCATTCCTCGGGTGCGTGGATATTTACTGTTCTTACACTGTATGTCCTGTTCCAATTTCCAAAAAAGCTTATGTGTTACCATTTACCAATCCTATATTGATATGTCTGATTGGGAAAGACTAAACACGTAATTTTATTAACGTTAGATACTCCATTACCGTTTAGAAACTTCACAATGACGGAAATTCGAGAATTAGTTTCAGAATTATCAGTCACCAAGAAGCAAGTGATGTTCTAGGCGTTACAAATATCGTTAGTGAAAGACATAAAGACCCAGAAGAAGGGAAGATAACACAACATAGGAGATAACACACAACGAACATGGGACTTAAAGATAACTGGCGAAATGTCGGTGTACTAATAGGTCCACCTTCGGAGAAACAAGACGTGATGTTATGTTATATGAACCCAATCCAGAAGTGTGAGCTATGATTGATTTTATTGATACTAGAGCTTCATGTCCCATTATGTTTCTCTTAGAAACCCAATTCTATAATAGAGCGAGTGAGGGTGAAAGCAACGTTAATGTTCTTAGGAAATGAGCTGTCGTTTGTAATGAGCTGTTGTGTTCGATATGTTCATGTTAATATGTGATTGTTGCACACTGCTGTAGGTGGTGATAAGTCAGTATTGAGTACAGTGTTGACCTTGATAAGAATATAGTATAAGTCTGTGAAGTCTGCAGAACAAGAACTTGCTATAAATTACTACTGCTATCTTAGATAAACTTAAAGTGGAAGATACTTTGCTTGATCACAGCGCGCGGTTCTACTGAACCAAGTCCAATGGACACAGTTGTACTCAGTCATACGAGGACCATCGTCTAAACAGCGCATGTCGATACGGCTCAATACTTTCAGTTTCTGTGTATAAATACGCATCAAAATGTCGTCTTGTGTACGTAATAAGTAATAACTAATAAGTGTTGTTATCACTCAAGAAATCAAAATAAGACACACGGGATTACTTTTCACGCGTAAGAACAGCCAAAAATGTTAATTTGTTGAACATTATAATTTTATTTATTGTTTGCTTCGCCATTTTTGTAAGAGCGAGATAGATAATTCAAAACAGGCGTGAGAGACAATTCGACGCATCGCGTGACTCGCTAACGCTACCTCAATGTCATTTAAAATCGTAATCATTCGGCGACTAATGTGGTTGCGCTTGCACGGCTTTGTCGGTCCTATATCTGTTTTTGTTTATCGGTAACTGTAAGTATGCAACTGTGATCACAGATGTGTGAGTTTCGTTGCACGTAGTTATTCACCGAACCCAGCGGGGTAATTACGTAACACACTAACAGTAGGAATGGATTTCATTTTGACAGTTCAACAACATTCATTGCGTTATTTACGTTGTTGTGCAGACAATTTTTTCGAACATATGAAGCAATGGATTAGCAATAGGCTTCAAAACGATTGAGATTGTGACAGATAGTGTGTTACGGAATTAGGGTGCTGGTTTAGTGATTGTTAGAGCGTACCGTATCTTCCACTTTTAAGTTTATCTAAGACGGCTATGAATGTTGTTGTTATGGCTACAGTATCTTCCGAAGCCCAAAAGTCTGTCAAACGGATTTAACTTAGAATATATATTGGAATTGCCTTGGATTGTGGAGGTCAGAAGCACGTCGCTGCGTATGTTTACCCAGCAGCGCACTATAGCATATTTATCGGTCGATTTACTTGGATACGACATGTTTTTTTTTTATATGGAAGTCGAATATATTTCTAGAATAAGCAAGAGCTGGAAACTATACACCAAACAAAGTCAAACTCAAATAATTAATTTCATATATGGCACTTCTGATTCTTCTGAACGTCAAATCCGTTTGCATAAACGATTATGGCTATATATATACATAATATACTCTTAACAGTACATTGTTACAGTCCTACGACGCGCGACGGTCAGTGTTATTATAGGTCACCTGCATTTTATCGCCCTTTTATGTGCACATTCCTGTCCTCCCTGGGCCCTTATCCATCACAGTTTTTTCTAATTCTGACACAGTCCAGGTGCAGCGCTATGTTTTTTTTTCTTAAAACATACTCCTGCCGCCATACTTTGCTACTACATGAAGAAAGAAATAATATAATCTTCAGTTATTATAAATTTTAAAGCAGTTTGCAGTCGTAATTCCGTTTATCTTATCGTTTTTGTCTGTGATGCACTTAGCAGACAAATAGCGGACTGGTGTAAGGTTTATGTAATGTGTAAGATCTAGTAAAAATCGTATAGTGATATCGTAACAGAGACAGAGTTTTTTTTTCTGAAAGAGAAAGAATTAACGATTTACGGAGCTCATATAGGGAATGGGAAAGTGATGTAGCACAATAATGGTTTATGATATGTCTCGCAATGTTTCGTAGGCAGCCTATAAAGGTATGAGGAACAGGGTGTAAAGTTCACTCATATTCTATGGAAAAGAGAGGATACTCCGACCAGACGGGTGTTGTGCCTGGTGGGCAACTGCCCGTCGATTGATGTCGGGACGTTGTATATATGCTAGTTGCGCGTTGTAAACTCTGCTTGCGCGATGCAGGATTTTACGTGACGTCAGTGTGACAGGCAGCTCGCATGGGCACTGTTGTGAGACCTTTTACTACTTAATTACCAGACTTAATAATGTTTGGCTTGTTATACCAGCTTGTAATTGTTCCACTGCAGAGAAAAGACCTCGTCTTATCAAATAAGAATATCAAAGAAGGGCCAAGGTTTTCAAATCTCTTCATGGAGACTGGTATCCACTAGGATACCCGTTCCCCTGACAAGTTACTGATGCAGGAAAACGATTGGAAATTAACTTATAGCTTCGTTTCGCTAGCTACAAATAATAACGATGTCTATAGTCCAACCACAAATGCATTAGTAGAAAAAAAAAACGTTTATCATAAATTGCTCCGACCGTTGCATGTTTCAAATAAACCTGCCAAGTCAAAAATAGATTCGTCAGAGTCCTCTTGTAAGGCTAACAGGCCTTTTGAAATAACTCGTGTTAAACTTACCTGGGTGTTAAATGGTCTGTTTTCTGTTGTTCTATGTTGAGGCTTATCTGGATAAGGGTAAGGTTTAGATTAGTAGTATGGTTATCAAAGGCTTTGTAGGAAATTCCTCGAACGGTTGGTATTGGGAATTCCTTTGTAGATGTTTCATAGGTTGAAGTTATGAGGTATACAAATTATTATAAGGTAGAAGCTTTGCGGTAGTACAGTGGTTATTTTAATAAGATTGTCACGTACAAGAATAAAAATAGTTGGATACCAAACGTACTTAAAGGCAAACAAGCGCGACGCGACTGTAGTAGAACAATATCTATGAAAATTTCATGGAAATTGTTCTACAGGAGTATCGTCGCGCTGTCGCGTCGCGCCTATCTGCAGGAGCCTTAATTGATTCAGAGAATGACGTGTTTTCTTTAGGAAAAATTAACAACAAACTACGGTTCAATAAAAACTGGGATATTCTGAGCTTGTTAAAATTCTGCTCAGGTTGCAGTCAGCTGAGGCCAATCGTGAACACAGCAGGGTCTTTCCCATTTAGCGACACAGTCAGCGAAAAACCACATGATTGTGGAAGGTAAAATGTCAAGCAGTACAGTTTGCAGACGGAAATCAACAGGTAGGTAGCGTTTTTCTGGTTGCCCAACATCATAAAGACAGGAAAGATAGTTTTTTTTCTGTACAAATCTGACGAACATTATAAAGCAAACAGGCGCGACGCGACAGCGCGACGCGACAGCGCGACGCGACAGCGCGACGCGACTCTAGTAGAACAATGTCTATGAAAACTTCATGGAAATCGTTCTACAAGAGTCGTGTCGCGCCTGTCTGCGGGAGCCTTAATACTAAGTAGCCAAAACCGATTCGACAAATCAAGAATAATAAAAAACAAAAGTACACGACATCGCTCTATGGTTCGTCTAGATTTCTAGCACATGCTAGTTGGCCAAAAATATTTTTTGGGATTTTTGGTTCCTAGGGGCTTTCTTATAACTTGTTATTAATACCCAATTTCGTTTTGGTGTAAGGGAATATTTTGCAGGGGAGACGGAGCGGTGATTAAGATTATAGACTATGTAAAAACGTCCTTGTCATACTTAAAAAACTACATATATATTTTCAAAATAAAACACGAAAACAAACAACCATGAGCAATCGCACGTTTACCGATAACGGCTATTAGCGATAACTCTCTTTTTTTTTAATTAATGAAATTTATACATAGTGTTGTAAATATATATATAATTATACTCTCCAATTCTCGTTATCGCGTATTTCTACCTCGTCTGATGGGTCATCAGCAGTATAGTCCTGCAGCTGCATGTTAACATTATAACGAATTTGGACCGTATTTAAAGTAGGGGCTATTATTAAATGGCTTGTGTTTAAACGCCTACCAGAAAAGTACCTATTTTACTACCAAAAAATTCGAAATACTCACCAAATTGTATCCACCAAAATGGGTAAATGCTCACCAAATTGTGTTTCATAAAGTATTGTAGAAATGAACCTATTTTCCTTTTTTATTTATAAGGCGTAGTCGACGGAGCCCCGCTTCCAGGGGATCCTACTGGGTGGTTAAAAAAAAATGGCCACGGTAGGCAAAAAGAATATAAATACAACACGTACAATTATTCTGGTGGATGAGTGTATAATTATTTTGGAACTTAAAACGTTGTTTTTTATGCACCTCGGGATAGAGTGGGTTTATTTTATTTGAAGTTAACATATTTTACTTGGTACTTAGTCTTAGCGTCTAAAAATTATTTTAGTGTGCATTTAAATTGTAGCCTAATTAAATCTAACAGTGCAGAAGGCAGGCTACCTGCTTTTTTTGGGAACCGCTCTTAGGCTCTTTATTAAGTAGTCAGATGTGATCAACAACATACTATTATTCGTGGTAATACGTGACCGCTTTTGAGTATTACGTTCTCGAAATCTTCTGCAATCTTTATTACGGGCTTCCTGAGCTTCCTCAGAAAGCTACCCATTTGGCAGCAGAGCAGATTGAATGACATCTGTACTGTGCACAAGAATTTTGTGTACAGTAGCAGGCATTTAATACCACGGATAAAGATTTATAAACAACTGTCTAGTATCTAGTGCCAAAGATTTAAATTTTCCGATGTTAATATCGTAACCCGAAGCTACGGTTTGGAGTAATATGTCCAAAATTTTGATGAGAGTCATATCTCTACCTGTAGTATTAGCACTAAGCTCAGGATTCCCAAAAAATCTACGGGCGGTATTTCTATCATTTGTATTTGCAAACCCTGGTTTAGGTTTATCTACAAATAGCCCATTTCGGTTTTGAATCGGTTCTGAATGTTGCTTGAACGTTGCTTCATATTTGACCTATCAGCTGGATCTCGTAGCTACCTTTTTAATATCAAGACGATAGCTTATAAGAAGCAAACATTCTAAACAACGAATCCTTGCATGCAGTGTACATAAACCAAAACCAAGGTTGTCCCCTGTTCACTACATAATCCCTAAATATATCATTCATAACTTTTGGGGTAGCTCCACAAATATAGCACTTTTGTGATGAAGAAAGTTCAGTCACAGCATTGCACACTTTACCGTCAATCATCGTGAAAAATAGTATGTGCTTGACAGTTACGTCTTTATCATCAACGTTAAATACCGTCGGCAACAATTGGTTTATTTCCTTCATGACTTTATTCGTTTCTGCAACTGTAAAATTTGTAGTTTCGTTAGAGACACTTAATTGGTCGGTTGTTGTTAACTAGTTTTCTATAGACCGGACGCTCTCAATCGACTTCTAGAAGTCGATTGAGAGCGTCCGGTCTGCACGATTGGCGAAACACGAAGTTTGCCGAGGGACATTAAAAAAATAGTTGTACTTTACCTGCGGCCCTTAATGAGCGCAACCCCAGGTAACGAATTTTGTCCAGCTAGCATGTAGGTACCTACAAAACCAACCATAGTGCATCGATAGGATGGGATAGAAGTTATCAGTATCCTTACTGAGAAAGTGGAAATTATACGGATCAAGTTAATTATTCGGTATGATTACTAACCTAAGCTGGCACTAATGCAATATAGTAACTAGTTTTTCTAGCATTTTATAAAAAGATCAAAGTCCATGTTATCAATACGCAAGTTATTACTAAGTGGAAACTGTTGAGTATACTAAGCGATGATCCAGCAATTTGCTCACGCGCAGCAATCATGTTAACTTAAAGGCTAGATTATTACGGTTACTGGTTCGACTCGGCGCGGCGGCGCCGGCACCAATGTTAGCGGTATCGGTGAGGTAATGATAGACTACGGGGTAAATAGTGCTTTTGAAGTCGCCTCTTTGATCATGGGACAGAAAATTTATGAAGAGTCGATGACTGTATGACAGGCAACCAATGATCCATTTAAATTTGAATTAAAAACTATGTACCTAATAACTAAGAGAAACCTCCTCGGGGTGAGGCTCCACGCCAGTGGGCGGTCTAACTTATTGCCTATGACATTCAGGATGCTGTTACTGCTCCCACGCAATCTGCTTAGCAGTGAGGCTGTCTTTTTGCGCCAATTGGCATCAAAGCCGTCCGTGCGCGACTCAGCGAACATTGTTGACGCGCGGCAGACGTAACGGCTATGAACTTAACATTTTTAATTACGGGACGTGCACGAAATCAACTGATTTTGATCAATTTTATTCATTTTTTGTGAGAAAGAGGAAAATTATTTAGATATAATTATTTTTGATTTGAAAAGTCGAGTTGATTGTTTTGCATTATTTGCATGGGGCTGAAAGGGATTTTTCAAATAAATGTATTCATGAAACATCAGTAGTATTCGCAACAAGTTTTCCAAAAAATGACGCGAGACTGACGTTTGATCATATTTTTACTAGAAACTACTTATGATTTTGAACATTAAAAAATATCATCAACGTCGTTATTTATGGTTTACTTGAACGTGGCTGAACCACTTTTTTCTACCTCGATACAAATTATAGCAGAAAAATAATGTCGAAAAAATAACAATTTTTCGAATAAAATAACCCGGTCAGTAATGTTTTTTTCCCTATTATTTAGCAAATCATTTCAAAAACTTGATAATCACACATAACTCTTTAGATATCCTTGAAATAAAATCAAAATTTCATGTTATAAGGAAAAATAAACTACATTTATAAAAGCGCAAAACTGATGAAACTGTGCTGTGACTGATACGAATGGTTTAGCCTCACGAAAACTGTACTTTTATATTCACATACTCTTTCAATCATTTCAAGCTTTCTCACAATTAGATAAGAAATTGACAAAAGAGGGCTTTTTTTGTGGAATAGTTTGATCCTTTATAGTTCATACAGTCATCGACTCTTCGCTGTTGGTAAGTAAAGTAAAAATGTAAAATAATTATGTACATAATTCAATATGAAAATAGTGGGAAAACTTCCCACAGGATAAATACAATTTCCGTATGGACGTTCGTATACAGGTACGTCACACTACAATCATTCGTACGCACCAAGAAACTATTAATGACGTAAATAATTGAAATTCTATGGTTTACATAAACATGGAACAGGAAAGGATCCTAATGAAATATAGGAAGAGCTGCTGAAGGGACAATTTTTTTTTTCATAGGGCATTGGTATGTTTTATTTATTGTTTGTAACTATATAAAAACGGTCTATTCCCATCCAATACCAAGAGCTAATACCATTTGGTATTAGTTTATTTCCGAATTTATTTTCTATTCCCGACAAGTACCACATTTTAAAACCAATACCAAAACAAGTTTGAAGAAATCAGATACAGTCAGGTTCAGTAAAATTAAAATGCTTTGAGTGATTTTAAGTAATGTTTAACCTACCTACCTACCTACCTACCTACCAAATTAACTTCCAGCGATCGATCTCTGGTTGACTGTAATACTAACAGCTAAGCTGTGTTAAAATGAATTACCGAACTAAGTTTCCGAAAACATAATAAATGTTCCCGAAAATCCTAGCCCTAGACGGTCGACGTCAGTGGCATCCCGAGGATCGGTTGGTTAGGTTCCTTTAAACCCTTTAGACAGAAATAGGAGCCCCGCAAAGCCCTCCATCGACCAGCTTATTAACCCTAACCCTATATTAAGATTACCCTAGATTTCGGTAAAACGCAATTTAAATAAAACTTTGTGTAGCTGAGTGTACAAAAAGTCACGCTTTGGTATTCGTTAGTAATAGATTTTTTATTTAAAAAAATGTGGTACTCGTTGGGAATAGAAAATAAATTCGGAAATAAACTAATACCAAATGGTATTAACTCTTGGTATTGGATGGGAATAGATCTCCTAAGCCTTCCGCCTTCCCTAGGCAGTTCTCGTTAGGATTACCAAACAGACAAAGAGCTGGATTCAAAACAAAAAAAAAACAGTAATTTAAAGAACTAAAAAACCCGACTGCGTTTCTGTGTAATTTGGAAATGTAAAAACCCTAAAACAAGAAAGTCGTCATACCCGATTGCACTTAACTTAAAAATAAGTTTAATTTCGGAAGTCGGTGTCTTTGGTTTAGTATTTCCGTTTTTGGCCACCGACTTCCGAAATTAAACTTATTTTTAAGTTAAGTGCAATCGGATATGACGACTTTCTTGTTTTAGGGTTTGTACATTTCCAAATTACACAGAAACGCAGTCGGGTTTTTTAGTTTTATAAATTACTGTTTTTTATTTTATTAGGATATTATTTTTATGTACCCAGTGTCACTCTCACAGTAAATACGAATCTAACGACACCTCTCAAGCTAAAATCCATCAAGCCGTTCAGGCTGCAGAGCGTGCCAAACAATTATACATACATACTCTCGAAAAACATAACCCTTCTTCTGGCGCAGTCGAGTAATAACCACGTATGACCGTGATTATCACATAAAAGTACAATGTTCAAGAGTTGCATTCAATCACAAATGGTTAAACAACATAACAAGCACAAAAGACCATGCAGTGGGTCATCGCTTCCTGCCATTCATTTCTAACATAAATGGGTTTGTTGTGTTTCGCTCGGTAGCTGCAGATATGTTTCACTAGAATAATTTCAAAGGTCATTTAAATAATTACGATACTAATGCATTATCTGGCGTGGACAATGTTTTGTTAAATGAAACAGTTGATGTCGGTGAGTTGCAGGTTCAACGTTCAATTCGAGAGATAAATGAGATATACTTTAAAAATCTATATGTAATTAGTAAGCTATAGGTTCTACAAATATAAGCAATCTTAGCAAACGTTTACGAAACGGTCGGTGACTCTAAATTTGAGCTCCTCAAATTAATGCTATTATTTACTCGAAATTTCAGGGTTTCAACTTGCAACAACGAAGGAAAATTACCACAGAAAAGAGCCCCATAATTGAAGCCATAATTTACTTGAAATTCTGTGGTTCCGCTTGAGCGTAAAATTTCCGCCTTCAAGGTCGTTGACCGTTGTTTATGGAGGATCTTGAGGTATTGTGGTTCAGCACATCACTGGAAAGGTAGATATACATCTAAGTGATATTGCATTTGTCTTACCCGCATACTTACTTACTAACACATAAATGTAGATACAAATTTTGTATGTTATTGCAGTACTTTCAATGCTTTATCGTTTTTGTCGATCTACCATTGAATATTGAGTCGCGCAAACTTACGGTCTCCATTGACTCCTCACTACAAAATCGTGAGTGATACCATAGTCCATTACGACGTACCGGTATCAATTCATAAACTTGTATATATTAGAAAACGTGACTCCAAACGTTGGACACGAAACAGACACAATAACCGTTGTAAGTATTAATACTAATACTATGTAGGTACCTGCTATTGAATTTATACAAACTGCAATTATAAACATGCTATTGTATTTTGGTAAGTCATACTTCAAACAAAGCACTTTTCCATCTGGTTGTAGCATATATGGAAAACTCACTTTCTAGAATGTAAGTACTGTTTATCATAGCTTTGGATGGCTTGGATTTGAAGAAAGTAAACATGTTTAATCTTTACTCTAGATCTTGATGAATTCGGCTGTCTGATGTCTGTTTTAAGGATTTACGATGTGTAATGATTACGAATTTTATGGTGCTTAGTCATTTGCGGTACTGCAAAACGGTAGGCAGTTAGTGGTAATTCCTCATTGTTAAATTCATAAAAATAGAGACAGCAACCTTACACATGCTTGACAATAACATGGCGCTTTTCCAAATTGTCATGAATCATTGGCATTTTAACTGACTTGGCAAATAATCTTCTTCTTAGCGTGTCGATGGCAAGCTAAATGGATTCGGCCCAGAATTCGGCTACGTGTTTAGCGCCATCATTAGCGTCTATCAGTTCCTGTAACATGTAGCTGACAGGACATGACAATATTAAGTGTACCAGCGTTTGTGGAACAGCACCACATTTACGATCCAAGACAGAGTCGTCTATGAATCTCTACCTGAATAGGTTTTCCTTGCTTCAGCCAACTTGGGTCCGGGGAGTCTGTTTAAAGACTTCCAGGTGGCAAATTATAATAAAGTTTTATTCATGAGAATTCCCCAATTTTGGTTATGTTATATCGCCTAGTTGGCGGTCTGATTACCCCGTGCCTCGAAAAGCACATTAAGCCGTTGGTCCTGTGCCTGATCTCTTTCCGGTCGTGTCGGTTTGCCGTCCGATCGGGCTATGAGAGTGAGGGAAGAGTGAGTGCACCTGTGTTTGCGCACTATAGCCGAATTTCGGTCGGGGGCTATATCGCCTATCCATATGAGTGATATATTTGCAATGGTATACTATAACGCCATGGTTTAATGAGCCTCATGAATGGCATGCACAGAATTTTCTTCCTAATACATTACTTTTCTTGGTTTGGTTATGGGTCTGTATTTTCTGCATCTACTATTTTCCACATAACCTCAATATCCCACAGTGTGTTTAGCCTAGTTTCTGGTTTATCCCTGATCTTTCCTTTAGTCTCAGTAACCATCTGCATTCGACAATAATAAAGTTCTTTAACAACGTCATCAAAAAACTGTTTAGAAACATCGCCACCACAAATCCTTACTTTAAAAGCATCTTCATTTAAAACATCTTCATTCATCACTCATACATGGACATAAATCTTCATCAAAACACAAATAGTTTCCGAGTAAAAAGCGTTCGTTTACGGAAATATCGTGTAAGGGCAAGGGACTGATGTGTTTGAATGTGGTATGACATGAGTCATCGAAACTAGAGGCTCTTGTCGGTGGGGGGACCACGTTTAACCTGGCGTTATCATTCAACATGTTTTGAATATTTTAACCACAGATTAAAAATATTGACGCGATTTGAACGAGTTAAAATTCACGGTTTGGTATTGACCGTGTTGCTTGTTTGATGGTACCAATCAACATTAGATATAACGATAAATAGAACACTCTTTATTGTACTGTTTTTGTATTCACAAAAAAAACGTTTTTTACAAAAAAACAACCGACTTTAAAAAAAAACACTAAAAGACGTGAAAAATAACTTTAATTTCGGAAGTCGGTGTCTTTGGTTTTGTATTTTCGTTTTTGGCCACCGACTTCCGAAATTAAAGTTATTTTTCACGTCTTTTAGTGTTTTTTTTGGAAGTCGGTTGATTTTTTGTAAAAAAGTTTTTACTTTTCACTTTTTTGTTGCGGTACCTACCCCACACAAATTCGTATACCACTATTTGGTGTGTAAATAACAGTGACAGGAAATTATTAACACATCATCCATGTAGACTAATTGGAAAAATATGCAGTATTAAGGATAACTTAAAAACTACTGGTCAGACCTTGATCGAATTTAAATGGGACCACATGTGAAGCACCACCTATCAAATAAAAAAAGAATCATCCTAATCCGTTCACCCAGAAAAAAGTTCTGAGCTAATACACATAAAAAAGAACATACAGACGAATATTGAGAACCTCCTCCTTTTTGTGAAGTCTTAGTAAAAATGGGATCTTTCTCAGTAACATCTTCATCTTCATCACCATCGTCTTGATCATTGACAATGGCACATCTTGTACATATGGCTACATAATTCAAACCATACATTTCCAGTTTTAGCTGACCTTGCATTGTATAGGCTTTTCGTACAATGAGAAGTAAGCTTATAGTAAAAATGTATAGCTTGATATGTAGTTGTATATTCTCTTCAATCTTCCATAAGTATCTCTTTTTAAACCACTATTTATAGGTAATTTAAGACTTGCCTCAAAAGTTAGCTAAAGGTAAATTTCAAGTGATGACAGCAATATTCTAACATATAGATCCAATAAATAACTCCTAACATAGAGTCGTGTCGTAGATAAATTGACAGCCATCTCATTAACATGTAATACAATATACATTAACAGAAGATTTTATCGGCAGATTTATTAAAACATCGTTTTAAATGACCACAACACCGGCACCCTAATTGAGTAACATACTATGAATCACAATCTGAATCATTTTCATTTTGAAGGATATTGCTAATCCATTGCTTCATATGTTCGTAAAGTTTGTCTGCAAATAACGCAATGAATGTAATTGAACTGTCAAAATGAAAGCCATTGCTGTGTTGTTACGCAATTACCCCGTGATAGTAATTTAGATAGATGCAGACATAAATATTATGTAAAGGTGACTGCAAAAACTATGTACAAGTCTTCTGCTGAGGACCTGCGCTCTTGTTGGTGCAAAATGTAGCCAGGGTCGGACTGGGCACAAGCCTAGGGCCCGAGACTGGATAATAGTGGATGGAATACTATCGGAAAATAATGAAATATACAAATTATGAATTATTATCTTAAAGAACGTTTCAAGTTCCTTCATGACACATAATAGATACCTGAGGTCATCGGAAAACTTAAGACTAGAGATGCCGAGGCATTCCACCAGTTTTTATGACAAATCTTTTACAGTTCAAGCAGTACGGTTATGGAATGCCTTGCCCATGTCGATAAGGCGTGCTCAATCTTTGTCCACTTTTAAAATTCTGGTTAAAAAACACTTCCTCTCTCCTTAAACATTGTCATTACATTTAGTTTCCTTACTCTTGTTTCATGTTTATTATTGTATATATTATATTATGTAGATAGGTATATGTTTTATGTATGTATGTATTTGTTGTATATGTAAATGGTACACCACTGACTACCTGCATTATTGTCTCTCCTTCTACCTTGAATCCATCCAAAGGTTGTCTGTAAAAGATCGCTTTTACCGATAACACCGCCCATTGTGTCACCCTATGTAAAATTTCTACTTTTATATCTGTAATTTTTATGGTGTACATAATAAAGAGTATTCTATTCTATTCTATTCTATTCTATCAACAATATACAGGGTGATTGGAAGATGGGTGCAAAGCTTTAAGGCGAAGATAGTACAGACAATTTAGAACCATTTAAACCCTTGTTGTTGGAGACGAAGTCTTACCAACTTTTTTAAACGAAATTATTAAGTTTTTTCGAAGATTTCCAACTTCCAGTCACTACACACATAGATGCTAAACCTTTTATTTCAAATGTTAAAATCATATTATTTTTAGTCATATAATAATAGGCTCTATTCTGAATCTGAATCTGAGGAACTATCTGTCACATTAATAGATTCACAATCATACAAACTATCTGATATAGTTTACATTTAGGTCGCAAGAGCTGGAACCTAGCCTGCGCGGGCCCCCTGTCCTACCTACCGCCTAGCTTGCGGCAACCCCCTCAAGCCAGTCCCGTGAGGGGACCGCGCAGGCTGGGAAACGCCACTTCAACTATATGGCCAGTCCGACGCTGCATGTAGCAGTCCAGTATTGAGTGAGAACGAATTCCACGACCTAGACCTCGACCGAATACACTTACAATAGGGGAATGGCTATCATTTGGACAGTTCAATAACATTCATTGCGTTATTTACGTTGTTGAGCGGACAAATTTTTCGAACATATGAAGCAATGAATTTACAATATCCTTCAAAATGATTTAAATTCTGATTGATAGTGTGTGTGTGTGCGCAATTAAGGTGCTAGATCAGCAATCTTCACTTTCTCTTTTATATGAATGATGGGACTCGTATTTTCCCCTTTTCTACGTATTTTTATATTTTCTTGTTTTCATATTGTACACTATGTGCACTCAGATTTATACAGCAACTGTATTCATTGCTTTTCTTACAAGCTTCGCAAACTCTGATTTCTAAATCTCTGCCGTCAAAAGTGAAGAGGCGCGAACGTTAACAAGGTGTTAATTAGCAGCAGTTTACGACTAAATTATGTTTATGACGCTAATTGAGTGATTTAACAATCCATGTTAGTTTCTAGACATATTGCAGAGATGGTTTCTTTTGATAGACCTGCTGAAAGGCGGTGATTTACTGTCTAGTAATTATGTTGTTAAACTTTCTTCATTTTTACGGGGGCTGAGCAGAGAAAATTACACTATGGTCATAACGTTTAATTACATTGGTGCCGATTCTCTTGTCACAAATTACTCTAAACTAGACTAAAAATCTGTTTTTTTTTGTTGATTCTTGTCAAACGACGATTTCTCATTCTGAAATAGACTAAAGTGACACAACTTAACTATATTTTAGTTTGACAGAACTAAAATGGCACTGAGTTATTAGTTTAGTGAAAATGGCAATTTAGCTATTCTGAACTTGACGTTTTTCACTTAAAATTTTGGTTGTTTAACTATATATGGCTATTTTTAATCGCGATTAAAAAGGAGTGGAATAAAATTTGTTGTCATGAACTAAAATTCACCACAACACCTCGACTTCAGGTGCAAAAACAGTACTGTATCTTTTTTTATTTTGCTTATATCTCGAAAACGGTGTGTCCTATCGCAAAAATAATTAAAATGTCGACCCCCTTTATGAGACCCCTAAAACTCTACATGTAGGTAATATTTTTTTCATATTTTCCATAAAAAATAGTGATAAATTCCGCAAGCGCGCTTCCAACTAAAAAAAAAAAACACGGGGTAGGGCAAACAAGTACCACGTGGAGTCGCGATTGTCAAATTAAGTTTTAGTTGCGTCAAAGTTATTTTTATTTTTTTTGCAAAATAGCTTTAAGATAGCTAGCTTAGCTTTTTTTTGTTTTTTATAGCTAAATGTAAGGAACTTTTGTGATATTTCAGTTCTGTGTACAAGAGAATTGGCACCAATATTATGTTTCACTTTAATGTAGGTTTAGCCACAAATTGTTGTACTGCTACTAAATATGACGATAATATAGAAAGCCTCAAGATATTTAAAAGCAATTGACCCAAGGGTTATCTTTTAGTACCGGAGACCAACTATACCAAGATTTTGCAACAAAATACATAAATGCTGTTAAATGTTGTTTTTCCACGCTCAGGTGTATACTTAGTTTTATAGTGTGTACCTATCTACTACTTCTTCTGTATCGACTGGCTTCTAGTATGGCTATAATTAGAAAGTTGAACCTGCCATAGTGAAGAGATTAGCCAGTAAGGTTTGTAGTGAAAAAATAATACCGAAAAAGAGCAAGAAAAGAGAGAGACAGAGAGAGGGAAATAATAAATTCTATTGTATTCTATTCTCACTGCCTGGGTAAGGTGTGCCACCTTATTTAAGGGCTGCCGTTTATGACAATAAACTGTATCTACAAGCATTTTTGGATTTCGTGATTTTCTGTTTTTTGAGATATTGGCCATAAAATCTTTAATGTGTCATATTCCTTTAAATTTTGGATATGTTTATAAGGGTGTATTTCACCAAACATTTATACCTAGAATAAGTCTCATCCTAAGAATAAATTTTGATTTTTTGACAGTTTACGACCGAAAAAGCAGTCTAGAACTGTCAGACGTCAATTTTATTCCACCGATCAAACTATAAAAGATAGGTACTGGTGTCGATTCTCTTGTACACTGAACTAAACTATCACTAAAATTCCTTACTTTTGGCTATGAGAATCTTAAATTCATTCTGCAATAAAATATCTCTAAATTTAAAAATCATTTTGACGCAACTAAAATTTAATTTGACAATCGCGACTCCACATGGTACTTGTTTGCCCTACCCCGTGAATTTTTTTTAGAGCCGGGGTCGCGCATTGGTGGCAGCCTCGGCGTGTTTTATATGGAATTTTTCACTTTTTTTATGGAAAATATAAAAAAAAAAGATACCTACATGTAGTTATATGGGTTTAAGGGTATCATAAAGGGGGTCGAAATTTTCATTATTTTTGCGATAGGAAACACCGTTTTCGAGATATAAGCAAAAAGAAAAAAAAAATACAGTACTGTTTTTGCCCCTGAAGTCGAGGTGTTGTGGTGAATCTTAGTTCCTGACAACTAATTTTATTCCACACCTTTTTAATCGCGATTAAAAACAGCCAGATTTAGTTAAGACAACCAAAATTTTAGGTGAAAAACGTCAAATTCAGAATAGCAAAATTGCCATTTTCACTAAACTAATAAATCGGTACCATCTTAGTGCTGTCAAACTAAAATATAGTTAAGTTGTGTCACTTTACTCTATTTCAGAATGAGAAATCGTCTTTTGACAGGAATAAACTAAATTTTAGTGATTTTTAGCCTAGTTTAGAGAATTTTTTGACAAGAGAATCGGCACCACTGAATTTGGTAAAATCAACCCTAAATGGATTAGTATCTAAACAGCCTTAGAGAGATAACACTAAACTTAAGGTATTTTTGATCAAAAATGTTCTGGACATCCGTCAACCCGCACTGGGCCCGCGTGGTGGATTATGGACCCCTCCCTCTCACTGAGAGGAGGCACGTGTCCCAGCCGTGGGAACATTAAGGCTGATTACGCTTATGGTCTGGACATGTGAGCTGGATGAAATCAAACACAGTATGTAATCATGTCTCGAACTCGAGTTCTTGGAGATTGTTATGAGAAAATACTGTATTCATAGAAAGCGGACTACTATACGCTCCCGCAAACAGGCGCGGTGCGACGCCGCGACGGTGCAACGCGATTCTGGTGGAACAATTTCAATTAAGTTTTCATAGAAATTGTTCTACTAGGGTCGTATCGCGCTGACGCGTTGCGCCTGTCTGCTGGAGTCTTAAAACATCGAGTCTTGTTTAGACAAATCAGAACCTTACTTGTTTGGAGATAAAGCGTATATTGCTATAGTGTTTCTCAGTATGTTTTAGATTTCATTGTTTTGATATAATGTCATTTCATGTAAGCGCAAGGAACTAATTTAAACGTGTTACCACAAAACACGGTATCTTAAGATACAGTATTGTCCTTGCATGGCAGATTCGTTAGTCATGAAGAGCGTCTCCAGGGTACCCTAGTCATTTTTTATATTCGTCAGCAATTCTGCATCTCCCAAGTAGTACTATTTTGTGACTCACGAGTCTGAATAAAATCAGCCTGTTAACAGATTTGGTAAATAATATGAATTGATTCACCAAATCTGGTCCAGTCATGGGTGACTGGTCCACAATGGATTGTATTGTACCAAGAAGAATGGAAAGAATTATTTCTCAGAAGTCAGTTGGCTTTCTAATCCTTATTGGTTTGTTTATCAAGATATTGAACACTTGCTGACAGAACTTGTTGCTGAAACCGGTCAGTCATTGCCGACCAGTACCTATTGATAGCTGACGCGTAGCAAATAGGCTTTAAATAGCTGTATATTAGCTTGATAGGTATAGCCATTTAGTAATTTTATTCGAGGTGCACCGTCTTCTACATATAATTATAGTATAATTAATGTTTAAATAATATTGTAAAACATTTTTAAAAGATTAACGGTGGAGTTTCTTGCTCATTCTTCTCCATACGAAACTGCCTTTTGGAAGGGGCGACTAGAATCAATTCTATTTTTTTGTAAATTTTGACATTCAAAAGTGCCTTTTACGTGCCTATTTGAAATAAATGATTTGACTTTGTCTTTGAATTTGCCAGTATTTTGTCATGAATAGGTTTTTAAGTCAAACCAGCCCCTTGATTTAGAACCCCTTGTTTTAGATTTTGGTTTGATTTAACTCATTTGACATTAAACTCGCTTAGAAAACGTAAGTGTAACTTGACGTTTCGGGTATGGAATATCGAATATCGAAATTTATGGTCATGGTCTATCAATCAATCTGCCTGGCTTTCCCAAGTATGTTGTGATGCAGTCATGCAGCTGAATACCAGTGTATTACATGGACCGACTGCCTATCTGACTTCCACAACCCAGTTACGGTGTAACACCATACTCCTTGGCAAGATATAGAAATAATAATTAAAAATCGTAAATAACAGTTTGAGGCTTCTGTTGGGAGGAAGATGTGGGCTAAGAAGGTAATTCAAGAGTTAATTTTCTTTATGTCCAGATGGTGAGCACTTAATGCTCGGGTCAACCTGAGGTGAATCCCGCGTGGCTTGCGGGACGAAATGCGCTCGCACCGATTGTGTCAACTAACTTGTATGGAGGTGTTCAAGTTGGCGCGAATAACCACGTGACTTTTTTAATAATTAAAATAATGGACGCGCACAGTCGCGTCTCGCAACCACCATGGAATTAACCTAAAGTAATAAGGAGCGAGATACAAAATCATATAGATACTGCATATACCTGAATTATTTTCTGTGATTTTTCCTTATTTTTCTAGTTTTGTCTACAAGGAAAAAGATGGCAAATAGGTAGTTTTAATTAATTTAGTTGGCGGGCCCCCTCATGAACATATCATTTGATAGGCAGGTATAACACATTGATTGGTTGACATTGAGAGGGAGCGCAGGGCTCTAGCGGTCCGGAGTAATATGTTGTCCCGTAGATTTGCGCGGTGTACAGACCAAGTCAAAGTAACACTTTTCAAGGCCTATTGCCAAAGTTTGTACACGGGCAGTCTATGGGTCAATTATACTAAACGATCGCTGGATGTCCTGCGCGTCCAATATAACAATGCTTTCAGGATGTTGTTGAGGCTGCCTCGTTACTGTAGCGCGTCGCAAAAGTTTGCCCAAGCCCGCACCGACGGCTTCTATGCAATTATACGCAAAAAAACTGCGTCGCTACTGAGGAGAGTGAGGGGCAGTCGGAACAACATCCTGAAGACTGTAGCCGAGAGCTTCGGCTCTCCGATTGTACAGCAGTTTGTGCGGAGGCTGATCTTTACTAACACTAGGCACTAAGTTATTTTTTTGTATGTTACTAACACTATATGGATGTTTGTCCGAAATAAAGCGATTATTATTATTATTATTTATTATAACTATTTACTATACATACACTCTCGTCAAATAATTTTATTTTCTGTCATTCTTTACATCACAATAAGCCGGATTACCTTTATCATTTTGACAAAGCAGCATCAAAAATTTATTGAATAGCCGTTTCGAGAAATCTGTCATCACCTTTTTGAAATTATTTGATTTGACGTCAGGAGACATCAGTTTTTTCCTGCTAGATATTATGATAGGTACTCTGATCTATGACTCTGAGAATCATTCAACACATGCTGATTAAATTTATTGAAGTAATGTTTATCGTGTTACATTTGACCTTAACATTTAAAGACTTTATACTCTTAGGCTTCGATCACATTGGATATGCGATGCGTCAAAAAGAGAAAGAATCTTAATCGTACGATTAATTATTAGAGTTACTGCTATTACATATATTAGTCCTAATGATAATAATGACTTGCTAATCTAAAAATTAAGTCGAGTGCATCTCCAGTATTATTTAAATTGTAGCACATTAGATTCCTTGCATTTAACGGTTGTCTATGATTTTTAAATTCTAATTAAACATCAAAATTATGTATTTAAAAAAATATCTATACCTACCTGGCCATTTTAAAAGGTGTTATTTTATTTTCAACGGTTTCAATAACGTCTTTTCTAGAGACGTAGTTAATTAAAATTGGTCCATTACCGAAAGCTAAAGGAAGCTGGGGCAAAAACCAGTTTGTATTGAAATAAAACTTCAACCTCATATATCTTGTTCAAAGGTATTCATTTATTCAACATTCAAGATCATTCATAATCTTTCGTGGAACCGACAAACAGACAGATTGAATTTATTTTAATAGCTAGGTGAAGTTTAATTTTGAACAGATTGTTCCTTGAGACAAGGATGAATATTTCTAGGAAAAGGATGACTTGGATTTTAGTAGTGATAATTATATATATATATGCATCACCGCGACGTCTTTAAAGTTTGAACTATTTATTTAGGTGTTAAAACGTGTAAGAACTTACACCTCCTTGCATTAACACCAACAGACTCTACCCTACGCCTGTTGCATCCAGTTCTTATCTTTCCAAACAATTGTCTGCCCGCAAAATTACTTCCTGGAAAATATTTCACTTATATATTCTCAATTCTTTATTGCGTACCATAATGTTTAAAGGTGTTAGGGAAATAATTATATTAGTCACAATTATGGACCCGGGCGGGCACAGCATATATCAGGTAGGAGAGAGGAGGAAGAACACCAGCTGTTTAATATGGTAATAAAGTTAAGTAATATATTATATTGTTTTATTAATACAGAATTGAATTTATGAATTAGAATTATTGTTTTATAAATTATATAGATTTATTTATTTAGTAACATTGTAAAATCCCTTTATTTTTTTTTAAATTATTCATTATTTTTTTATTTACTTATTAATATTTTTATTTATTACGTAATTAATATTTATTATTTCTAGGGTAAGTTATTTATTTGACGCTACATATTTTATTTTAAAAATATTTTTCGGATTATGAGTGTTACAGTACAGTTACAGGCGTATTTGTAGATACAAATAAATAGTTATGAAGTTCCTTAAAATTTATAATTTAAATATTCGCTTATACTATAGTAGCATTTGCTTACAAGGAAAAGCTTCAATTTATTGATAAAGATGTTTTATTTATTTAAATTATTTATTATTTCGGGTAACTTATTATACATTTTTATGGACATGACAAAGGTACTATTGGAGTGCATTTTTAGTCGCGATATTGGTAAGTTTAGTCTATTTTTAAGTCTTAAAATAATTTTCGTTTGTATGTCCTCTCTTTTTCTAAAGAATTCTGGTATGTACAAACTTACAAACTTCAAAGGTTAGGAATAAAATCTTTAGTTCCTGTAAGAAAATAATGTAATATACTTACAGTTACAGACCTGCCGGCAGTAATTTAGTTGTTAGTGCATGAATACATTATGTTTATTATTCTGTCCTTGGCTTCTACCCCTAGATCGGACTAGAGAACTGGATATTAACTTATAACTTATTAACTTATACATATACGTATGACACAAAAAAATCTTGATCCAAGCTTTTCTGTCAAAAATCTTACTTGGAAAAAATAACCAAAGGGACTATTATTGCTTTACGAAACTTCGCCCCGGTTTGATAGTTTAGAGCAGTGGTTCTTAACCGGTGGTCCACGGACCACTGGTGGTCCCTGGGAGCACCTGCAGTGGTCCGCGAAGCCTTTGAGTAGCTCTAAACCAAAGATTGAAAAGTTCGTAAAGAGTATACAGTCACAAATAATTATACTTATCACTGTTATGTACAATATTCGTTAAAAAAATAAAAAATACTGTTGGCTTTAAACAATTTTATGCGTATTTTATTTATAGATAGAACAACCTTTTAATAATTTACATTTACTGTAATACCCCCAAAGAGTTGGTGGTCCATGGCAAGATAGAAATTTTGTCAAATGGTCCCTCATTACTAAAAGGTTAAGAACCATTGTAAAGTGATAGTACGCTGGAGCTGTTTCCTGTAAAAACGTAGGTGACGTCGCAACGCACGCAGGCGCTGCAAGACTTCTTGTCAGTCACGACGTGTAGCTGTGGACTTTTCTGTTGTCTGTTTAAAGATCTGTTTTGTTTTTTTATTCCAATTATCTTACTTATCTTTTTGTATGCACGTGTTTCTGTGACCTAAAAAAATTTTTCCTTTCTTGTTACCACCCGCTGCCTTCTCTGAGAGTCCTCCTGCTGAAATACTATTAGATGCGATCTTTTGTAGATATTATTGTGCCTGTCTAAATGGAGGGATCAAGCCTTGGATTTCAAACCTACCTACATAAAAGTTTAAAGGCGCGACGCAACTCTAGTAGAACAATTTCTGTGAAAACTTCATGGATAATGTTCTACAAAAGTCTCGTCGCGCTGTCGCGTCGCCTGTCTGCCTTAATACTGTGAATCTACTATTTACTACCTATACTATAATTTTAGCTACTCTATACATACGGAGTTATTTAACAAAATCCTTGGTCACTTTGACGTCAACATGGAGGGACCAGATGGATAGACTGCGGGGTAATTACGTAACACACTAACAGTAGGAATGGGTTTCATTTTGACAGTTCAACAACATTCATTGCGTTATTTTTATGTTGTTGAGCAGACAAAGTTTTCGAACATATGAAGCAATGGATTAGCAATAGGCTTCAAAATTATTCAGATTGTAATACATAGTGTGTGACGTAATTAGGGTGCTGGTCGAAGAAGTATCCTACCTATTTAGTATTACAATACCTTACTTCTACTTTAGAAATATGAAATTTGATTGTCCATAACACACTTAAATCATTTCAGAAATATCGACCATTTAAACGTCACATCCAAGACTTAGTCCCTCCATATTGACGGGCACCAATTATTTCATTAATTTGTACCAGACGTATGATTCTTGACGTCATACAAATATTACGTTTATTTTAAAATAGGTTGTAGTTGACGCAATCCCACACAACCGAGCACCAACAAAACGCCACTAACACCAATCGCGTTAATACAGTTTTCGTCACGAAACCAATTAAGAATTAGGTTTAAAGATCGTAAATGTTAACTGAGAGTTTATATTTAACTTATTTATGAGTAGGCAACGTTACTCGATGTTATAGTATGCCGATAACCTAGTAACGGGTTGATTGTGTTTAGCGCGCTATTAAATTGCTCGGGTAGCATGTGAGATTAGGAAGAGGACAGGCAGTCTTGTTGTTTTCGAAACTGAGAGTTAATTAGACCTTTGTTGGCAGCTGCATCACGGCCTAATGAAGTAAAAATACTAACAATATATCAAGGTATAGGACTGATTGTAACGGTTGCACCTTGCATACTTTTTAATAAACTCTTGGAGCTTAGCTGACATGGAGCCTGAGCTTGAAATACCGGTATTTTTGGGAACCGGTACATTTGTATTTCTAATCAGTATCGGTACTGTACCGGTATCAAAAACGGCACCAAACAAATATTTCCGTAAGTTATAGTGAGAAAACAGTACAGTACGTAAAAAGGAAAAATAACTTCAAGGTACAAATACGAGATTTGTGGTACGCGCTGGGTACCTGAATTAAGTATTGGTACTTGTTTGGTGGAGTACCGGTAACCGTCTTGAACCGGTACCCATCTGAAACCGGTACCGTTTGGAACCGGTACCCAGATACCGATATCGTAAAAACAGCTAAGTACCGGTACAGGACCTGTACTTTTGGTACCGGTTACAAGCCCTGCACGGAGCTAAAACTTCCAAAGTTAAGAACGTATAAAACTTGAAGTTCATACCAAATAAAACACCCCATTAATGTAGGAATAGGTTCGAACCATAATCAGCCTATCATGTTTCCAATGCTGGGACTCATCTCACAGGCCTTCTCTCTGTGTGAGAGAGTGGGCTGTATGTAATCCACCATGCAGGCCCAGAGTAGGTTGGTAAAAAGGTTAAATTCAGTCCGCCAGTTTCCTAGGTATAGAATGCGCGCAAAATAAAAACTCCCGCAAACAGGCGCGACGTGACAGCCCGACACAAAGGCGTCGCCCGTCGCGCGGCACGCGGTGCCTTTGTGTCACGCTGTCGCGTCGCGCCAGTGTGTACGAGCCTTAAGGGGACTACATGACCTAAACGAAAATTTATAATGCCTAAAAATATATGATATTCTTTTGGATATATGCTAGTTAGATAGTGTGTTGAAAACATAATACAATTGACTTGATATGATAGAAAAAAATCATGAAGATCACTCAAAAAAAAAAAAATACGATTAAAAACCATACTAATATACATGCAAACATTCTAATTTTTTGTCAGATTATTCTACAAGTAACATATTAACGTAATAGTGTTTTAATTTTTTAGTCCAATGAATAGATTTTTTGTAAATCCATAATTGCTTCATATTTTGCAATAAATTACCAGCGTTGTGTCATCGCGCATCTCCTTCTTTTCTATGCAATCCGACAGTGACCGCGCTTAAGCTCTTGTAAGCCTCTTAAGTCTGCGCTCGGCCGAAATCGGAAATAATCGTTTGCCGCCATTTCGACGTTTCTATCAGGTGTCAAGAGAGTGAGCAGTGTTCCGTGTTTTCGAAAGTAAATAATCGCCATCAATATACCGAAAGTGATTAAAAGTGCTGGCATATTGAAAATCAAACACGCGTGCATACTTATCTTGCGCGCACTCTAGTCAGGCCCACTGTCATCCTAGCTAATTAAGAAAAGCTAAGTACTATATGAGCCAGTTTACTAGGTACTCATCATTTTACCAGGCCATGAGCTATTGCATATTGTTTAGCCCGTGCTGACATCACAGAAGATCATTTTAAATCTTACTTCTACATCACAATGACACATCATACATAACGATGAGTTTACAGCTAAGCAAATCTTTAAACAGCTACTTACTAGGTAAAGTAATTGCTTAGCGGAACTTAATAACTTGAACAGATGAAGCGATGAGCGCACAAAGACTTCTGGTTAGCTATTAAGTCATATGTTGAGTATTAATAGGTACTTATTACCTTATGAAGAGATCTTGGATATAGGCAGTAATATTGTGGAATTTCCCTTGCACCCTTTTAAGGGTAGTGGCGTTTGTCATGTTTCGGCTTAGCCATTTTATAAGATAACATAATGTAGGCACCTATATAATAACTTGACAGACCATTCTGGAGATCCGCTTGTACTTTAAACAGCGTTTGATACACAATCACATCACATCAGGGGTAGTATTTGGAAGTATATAAGTAGAGAAAAGTATTTTATTGTTGAGTGTCTAGTATGTGTCAAGTCAAGGAGATTTAATAAAGTTAAACCTTTTTTTTTGTTATTGCCGTATAAGCTCAGGCATGAGTTTCCCACAGGGTAGCATTCTTTGTCTCATAGTAGATAGGTCCCATAGGATCTGGAATGGTTTTACTCTTCAAACCCATTCACGCTGACGATACCACACAAAAATAGAAACCTAATTCTAGAATCCACATCCCGCATTCGTTGGGCAAATAGCTTTGTGAGTTGTGTTGACTTGTGACCTCATCAGTGACGTTGCTACTCGTCATCAACGCAGGATTTTAGATGAAGACATGGCAAAAAATAAAATTAACGACGTTTTCTACGTGCTGGCTACTTACCAGTAAATATAAAAATGAAGTGGCAATGGACTGGTACCGATAATAATTTCCTATGAATCACCGAAACCACTAATTAGAATTAGATAAAGCATTTTTGTGATAAGTCATTCAAACATCAATGTTCAAGTTAATATATAACTCACGTCCCCAAACCAAGGGGATGAGTTGTGGTAGCTCGCGAAATTCAAATTTACTTATGTTTTTTTGCAATTTGCAGGATTAAAATACATACGATTAGCGACCGTAACAAATATGGCTTTACATAATTATAATCATTAGAATCAGCAATACTACTCGTTAAGTCGGATTGGCCTCAAATATTATGATTTTATGAAATAGTCATTCAATAGGGTAATATGAACTTAGAGAGATGCATTGATGATTTTTATGATCATAATTCAATAAATTAATATTTGTTACGGCCGCGAATCATATTTAGATCAACATACAATCTGTTAACTGGCAAATTGCACAAAACCTAAGAAATTTTTAATTTCACGGGCTGCCCTGCCGCTTTCGCCTATAAATGCGAAAGTTGTAATTCGGTCTGTCTACAACCTTTTCACGCCTAAACTACTAAACCGATCGTTGTTTGACGGAGTAGTCTGGGACTTCGAGAAGGAGATTATTGTTATTTATTATAACCCTGTGTTGTCCCACTGCAGGGCAAAGGTGTCCCTTCCCTTTTTCCACTTTTCCCGGCCTACTGCAATTGCCGGCCATACTTTTTTTTTTGTTAATAACTAAATACACATACATAACAAAATGGTGCACATAATAAAGAGTATTCTATTCTATTCTATCTACACGCAGACGAAGTCACGGACAACAGCTAATATTGTATAATTTAAGAACTCAGTGTTTTATCCTAATCAAAATTCACAAGCTCTTAGCACAAGGCCAGACCAATCTTGCAGAGAAAAAACACGGTTCAATTGACTGGATGTTTTATTCTTATTAATCTCTGGAGCTAGACAATTTGTATGGCTCCCATTGGTCTAGCTACTAGGATTTTCTGTTAGCGTAGTTAATAGGTCATTAACTCATTGGGTAGATAAATATTTATGATGCCTATGAACGTCAATTACATCTAAAATTGTCTTGATATCGTAAGCAAAGTGATGACGCAAATAGTCGTAGTAACATAATAAATATTATCACGTATTTTTATAGTTGTTAAATTCCATAAATGATAAAACAATATATGACAAATCTATCATGTTTGAATTAATGATCTTGAGTTGTTGTTCTTGCGTTTACAGTGCCATCTAGCGGCGAGTAGAGTTACTAAATGTATAAACCATCAGTTGGCTACAGTAGCGCCATCTAGTGTGCAGTGGAACAAAACTAACTTTGTCAAATTTTCAATAAATATGATTTATTTGTAGAGTGTATGATTGCAGTAGCTTCTGAAGTGAATTTAAAATTAAAGGGTAGTTCAAGTCAAAAGTTATTTTTAACGAATTTAAATAATGCTTTGTTTACCTTTTATACAGGATGTTCATTATCGGTTAACTCCAAGAATGTTTATTTTTTTTAGTTCAGCAAAGATTTTTTTGTCAACGTCGAAATTATAAACAGCGAACATCCGTCTTAGGTTTTGTGGAGTGTGTGTGTAGCGATCCAAATTTTAATCTCACACACAGAACCCCGGGTTCACTTCTTCAGACCGCTATCGAAACGCAATCGCGTCAGTCAACGATTGCCCAGCGCGCTCACCGAACGCGCGACAATTCCCGCGTACTTTCAAATTCCGAACGCGATCGAACATAGACACGATAATTTTGAGTTTTATCTGTATTCCACCTTTTTTATTCATGTTTTATTTTTAAACGATTCTTTTTGAACAGTGATAGTGTTTAGTGAGGTGCTTTCTTTTTTATTTTGAGATAAAATAGTTGTTTTCGAAAATGTTTGCGGACACGCTTTGCTGCATTATTGGCTAGTTAGCCGGACAGAAAAATTTTTGGTAAGTGAGAAAATTGTTTTTAATATTTTATAGACTTACAAATAATTTATTATTCTTACTCCAAAAAAAAAATATTTATAAATTTCACTTTGAAACTTATCATCGCCACGAGTGTAAATGTTAGCATAAGGGGAACTGATAACAACTATATTATTTATTCTAATGTCTACGCTTGATTCTAATTACTTACTAAGTATTGCATAGTTGAACTATTAGGGTAATTAGTGGGACGCATTAGTTACCTACTTAATCGTTATTTTACATAACCGTAACAAACTTATACTTTTGTAGATATTAATTATAAAAATATCATGCTATCATAAAACCTTATTTGATTAGGAAAACAATCACTTTCAATAAGAATACTGCAAGTAAATTAAATTGTACATACCCACCTACCTACAAGGACATACCTACCACCTAGCTTTTATGACATAGTGTACCTACAATTTAATTTAAAGCTCAATATCGTTTATTCCCGTCTCAGAAAAAAAAATAACGCAATTTACAGAATCGGTCTTGCACTGATGAACACAATTTTTTATACACTTTTTTTGATTCTTTCTCTATGGTATTGTAGTTACTCGAATTCCTATTAAATTAAACAACATTGTTTTGAGATAAAAATCAAAGCAATTTCCAAGCAAAGTGCTTCAATAGGCATTGAAATAAGAACCTCCTCCTTTTTTGAAGTCGGTTAAAAAGAACAATTTCCCTTCTGATTATTTCAGTGGCATTCCTCAGATAACTATCATAAAAATCTTACAAAATTACCATTTGCTTCTAGTTATTTAAAAACTGGTTTACCCACTTAATACAATTTCAAGTTCTGGGGGGTCCTGTCTCATTAAGAGTTCATAAATTCATATTTTATTGAGATGGCTACCATCCCAACCAGTATAGTCATACAAATTGCATACAAATAGCCAACTGGATAGGTACCTAATAAAAACTTATTTTTATTATTTGCATTTTGTAAATTACAATACACACAGAGCAATTTCGTATTTACATTTACAAAAATAAGTAGGTACATACATGCAAATTATGGCTACTTCTTTGCGGAAATATCGAAATTTAATACATACTATCTAAAATTAAATATAATTGTATCTACTACAATATAGCCCTAACAATCGCAACTATTAATAAATATCAGCACAATAAAAATAACATTCCCAATTTGTTCATTTACCTACATTCTTATAAAATTTAATCTAATTGTACCTATTACAACATAGCCCTAACAATCGCAACTATTAATAAATATCAGCACAATAAAAATAGCATCTCTAATTTGTTCAATTACCTACTTACATTCTTACAAACAATGTCTAATTATCGATAACATCACAACACTAACATAACAGAAGTTTAAAAAGTAACGCTCATTCCCCACAAAAAGTGCCCGTATCATAATGACCTAACATTTCTTCTCGATAAGGGCACAGCACTATGTTATCTCCGCCTTGACCCCTCACACGTTGACTGACATTTGACTGATATAAGAACAAACAGTTCGGTAGCACTTGTGTTTTTGCGCCAAAATAAATGGTCTAAACTTTAGACAAATAGAAAAATAATGTATTTGTGATACTTTAGAGTCTAGAACGCCAGTAAAGCGAGTCGGCATGATTTTTTCCGACATCTTCAACAATCATCTTCATATTTAAGCCAATTTACACAAAACCTTATTGAATTATAAACCTAAACCTTCCTCATGAATTAATCCGTCTATTGGTGAAAACCGTATGAAAATCCGTTCCGTATTTTTTGAGTTTATCACGTTCAGACAAACAGACAGAAGCCGCTGGGGGTAGGTACTTTGTTATATAATATACAGTGATAATTATATTTCTGCAAAAAAGTTAAAATGTCCAACTCGAGTTTAAAAAGTTACCAAAAATTGTCTATGGAAGTAAGCTACTGGTGTGTTCAGCTTTTACGACGTATTCCTTTAAAATATCGACTGAGAGAAGCTATAAAAATACAATTTACCTATTTACTTATCTTAAAGACCAATTATAATATTTATTACGCAAACAGTAATACAGTGTATATGTTGCTATTTTAAACTGACCTAAAACGGTAATAACTACGTCATACAAAACCTTTGAACTTTCGCATGACACCGTTTTCCTGCATAGCAGTATAGGGAAATGGGCTTAACACAATTAAATCATAGTTCTGAATTCCAACACCACAATCTCCACTAAACTTTACTTTCAGTAATTAGTCTCAACTGAATAAAAACATCGTTAAAGATTGTCATTTATCAAGGTACTAAAGGTGTAGTTTTTACTAATTTAGCAACACTTTTTAGAAGTCTAATTTATTTCAGTAATTTATTTTTTTGCTGTTTTTGATTAGTGTTTACGTAGGTATATACTAACTAGCTTCTGCCCGCGCCTTCGCCCGCGTGTATGTCGGAAATTATCCCACGGGAACGTGCTACGCCATCTATCTCCTTGCCAAATTTTACCGAAATCCGTTCAGTGGTTCAGGCGTGAAAAGGTTAGACAGAGTTACTTTCGAAATTATAATATTTGTACATATGGATTAAACTACCAAAATGGTCTTTAAAGCAGTAAAAGATCTTAAACGATATCCTTTCAATGTTCAAACTTTAATTGTTTACGACATTGTGCGATTTTATAATTTCGTGACGCTATTATCTTGTCGTGTTCGTTCTTTTACTTTCTTCTTTTTCTTTCTACGGCATTACGATGACATAGAGAAGTAACATGTATGGAAATATATGAAGACGCTTTTAAATTTCCGTCCACGATAACGTTATAACGTGCACGTCTTTCCATAATTTTATGGACGTAGTTATCCACGATACGTCACGTTAGAAATTATAAAAGCGCTCATTGGATTGTGCTATGACAAGTTAAATCGCAAACATATGTGCAATGCACATTACTATGAAATAATCTGTTTCATTGACTCTTACTACTTCAAAAGATAGCACTCGAACGTCATCCGTCAATCCAAGATGACACGGAAAATTAATTGCAGTTCAAGAGCATTCAGTCGTAATTTGCATTAAAATAGCGTTCATCAAGATATACCATAACTCGTGGCTCTGTGATCTGTAGACTTCTTGAGTCAGTCTTTGCATAGCTTAAAACTGAATTAATGTTCACCGTGTTATTTAAACCAAAAGAGCGCAAAATTACTGAAATATGTTTTTTTTTACATATATCGGCCGTTTAAAAAAAAAACGAAAAACTTGATATAAATTATCGAACCTACTCACCAAAATTCACGAATATCGGTTGAGAAATGCAACTTGTAGAGGAGAGTCTGTTCTCCTCTTCGGACATCCGGACATTCGAAAGCAGTTTTGCCGAAACTTAAACGGAGACGCTTCAAGTCAATAAGTTACGAGAAAGACCTAGACAAATCTTTCTCTGACAGAAAATTCAAGTGTTAGTCTGTCACTTTGACGGTACTTTAGTGAAAAGACGACTTAGTCTTAGCGTTTTTTCAAGAAATCCAAAAGCGACGCTGAAAAGTGCTCGAATTTCGCTGTTCCAATTGAAATGTACAATTTATAACTAGTAAAGAGATCTAAATTAAGTTGAGAAAACGTCCTAAACCTCTGGATGCTGTTGAGGGCACTGCTTGAAATACAATCTAGATTTCAGATAACTTTAAATAAATTATATATACGATGTAGGTAGTTACATGGCTTCAATAACAAAATATATGTTAAATCCTAAGTAAGTATTGAAATCATATCCGAATAAGAATACAATGCAAATAATAAAACGCACTTCACAAGCCATTTCCGGGCTGGAACCTGGTTCGAAAGGTCTGTAAACACAAGACCTTTCAAATAGGTAGTAACATGGTTTCAGTTACAAAATACGCTTAAATTCTCAAGTAAGGATTGTAAGGAACCATTTCCCTACTACAATAAAACGGGCGCGGAAGTAGCAACAAGGTTTAATGCGTTATTGTTTTATGGTACAAATATTACCAGGCTACTGGTGGCCACTAGCCATGAATTCTACTTTTACTAAGGAAACGTTTTCGATTATGGATGCTTTATCGCATGTGACTCCTGAACTATTTGTATGTAGTTGATTTTTACGGCGGCACAGCTATTTTTAAACAATATATAAAGTAGATAATTTATACAACTAATTAGAGTAGTAGTAGTAGATAACCTTTGTTTTCTTTTAGACTGGAAGCCGACACCAGCTTCTAAATACGATATGTTTACATGATGACACTATTATTGTCATTGCAAGACTCAGATCATCATCAAGACGTGTCATCAAGGCAAGCTCTAGATATTCCAAATCTCTAGTTTCAGACTAACATGGAGCCGTAGAGATGAAGGACGATAGCTAAATAGTTTACGTTAGTCCCCTTGGACTTACGAAGTAAACTATTACTTTGCTTGATTATTAAGTTTTGATGGTAGTGGTGTCATCAGAAGCTGATGGTATTATTATATCTGTCACGACACAAGTACTTCTTATAACAATATTATTTAAATGTCTGGAGAAAGAAAATACAATTAATCTGGAACGATTTTAACAAAAACATAAACGTTAAATACCATATTCTCGCCTGGGACAAATACACACTGCATCAAAGAAATAAAAATGCGAAGAAAATGAACACGCGGAAATTCAAGCGCTATTATTTGTAAATTCCAATCGATTGTATTGGCTTCTAGACGATATGTTTGTAAACTATCGAAATACCGACAAGGCCAATTTTCAGACTCAGTAGGTGAAGAAATTCAAATAATTGGGGAACTTAAGTTAAATTACATTTCTACGCTACTTGAAAAAGTAACTAACTTTAAGAGAGGGTCTGATTAAGCTCAATTAACTATTGAAGCTGTCTTTATTTCAAATGATAATAGTCACTATGCCGGTAGCAATGAAACACTAGAACTTACTACGCCAATTATAAAAATTCTGTTGTATACATAATCCGTCAGTAGAATCCGTATTAGATTTCCGACTCTGCAAATATAAAATTCAAAATTGGAATCAAATCACTTGACTTTTTTCTGACTTCGCTTGTACCATATTTTACAGCGTGCTATTAATCCAACTGATCCAACCATTTGAATAAGTCTACACCGTGTATTCGTCATAAACTTGCTTGTAACCCAACCAGCGACCTAATTAGTGTTAATTTCATCGTCTCATCCGATAAAGTGTCAAGTATCGCACTGGCATTTTAACTACCAGTGGGGTCAGTTGTAACACTCGGATTTGATGGGTTTAAATATTTTATAATGCAGATCTGGTGGTACGTAGCTGCGTAGCTCATGGATTATTTTTTTATAATAAATGTAATCATGCCATTATTTTTCTTAAAAGCATATGAAAGATTCTGATTCAGTATTAAGTAAGCATGACGGGTACAGTTAAATCCAATCCAATATTAGTAGATAAACAAATAAAAAAGAATCCAGTTGTACAATTTCAAATTGAAGAAATAAATAGAATGAATGGTACTTCTACAAACTAACACAAAATCGGTCAATCAATCGTAAAAAATCGAAACCAATCGTCTAAAAAACTAACACTAACTCGCCAGCTATAGACACTTCAATAGAGAATAAAATAAATGTAATATTTTTTTTATGAATTGCAATTGGCTACGGTAGAGTTGAAGGCGATGACCCAAAATATAATGTCTGGGTCAAGAGATGCCGTTTTATCTACATATCCAAATATGGTTTGATTAATGAATCTAAAGCCACTAATTAAAATAGGATATCCTTAGATTAAATTCTATCGTCAAAAATGACATTTGAAAATTCTAAAACTCTGAGATGAATCTTTATCTTTAAAGTCAAACTTATCGAAAACAGATTTTTAATTTACTTTTAAATGTTTCCCTTCTTGAGTATGTTTTTATTCTGTAACAAACATATTTCGCCGTTTATTGTTTTACTAGCTGCTGCCCGCGATTTCGTCTGTGATCCAGGATAAAAAGTAGCCTATGGCCTTCCCAGGTCATGGTCTACCCATGTGCCAAATTTCATCCAAATCCGTTCAGCCATATTAGCATGAATACGTAACAAACGAACTTACTTTCGCATTTATAAAATTAGTTACGATGTACCTAACCAGTAAATGGAACTAGCTACATTACCAAGGTATGGTTTTGGATTATTAAAAAGTACAATAGTGTTACGACACATTGCCACATCGATTGTATAAACCGATTCCATCGAGTCAAATGTAATTCGATTCCAATGGGTAATGAACTTCTATAATTATTTTTGCGTGAGCAACTTTGACTGACTTCTTCTCGTATAGGTTTGATTACATTCATTCTTTTAGGAAAGTCTCTTTCCATAAATATATATGTTTTTGTTTCTTTTAATTTTAGCCAGCCTAACCTGCAGGTCAAATTCTCAACGTCAAAACATTCTTTCAAACCGATTTTTTCTTTGAAAGGTATAAACTCTGTTTGAAAGACCTTTACAATCAGCTGCTATTCATGTTAATGTTTACTAAATGTAGCAATGAGAATAAAACGAAAATCTTTTATGGCCATTACACAATCTTGCAATTAAAACTATACTCCATCCATCCACATATTCCGCAACTCACATATAAAACTAAAGAGAAAAACTTTCTCACAGGTCTGTGTTTCTTACGAAAAGGCATTGTCTGTTTGTCTTAACACTTTAATCTCTTGAACGGCCGCGTTTCACGGAAGCTGCGGTTTATCATGTAGAACTTTTATGGTCGTGTTACGATCTCCTGTTTAGCTAGTGCCTTCGCATTGTTAGTAGTTGCTTTAATAGTATCATTGCTCTAATTTGTATCATCACCATTTATAAGTCTCATATTCTCATCATGCTGTAGATCTTCCAGTGCAGTACTGACTTCATAATGATATTCTTTAAAATCTTTTGGTAGCCTTACAATATCATCATCATCTTTGCTATGTTGTGTATAAGCCACGCTTGCACTATTTCATTCGGTTCGGTGTATTTGTGGTCTTGTCTTTTGGTATTGTAAAAGACTAATCTGGCTTTTTCTTAGTTGGTATTGATCATTATCATGACTGGACTGGAAGTAATATCTAATTATATCTGTTTATTTTTAATTTAAACAATCACCTGCTAAGTATATTTATGGTGGTCTTAACGAAAGATGAATACGAAGGCCTCCGCCACAGTGACTTGTAGGGGAGTCGTAATAATCAATTGAGAAAGACGAGGTGTACAGCGCCCCCTGTCGAAGGGGCGATGAACTTGGCAGATGTTTGAGTGGGGAAGCTGACGAGTTTATTAGAGAATTGATTGACACTTATCCCGTCATTTATTGCGTTTGAAATTAAGTTTACGTGCCTCAATAAATATTACGAAGATGCAACATTGGGGCCATAAAAATGCAGGACATTTTTCTTGTAGATGATTCTAAATCTAATCTATATTACTAGTCACTTTATTTATTTATTTATGTATCTATAGTTATTATAATTATAAATACATTTTTTTTTTTAAAGTTTTACTAAACATACAATGGGCGGCCTTATCGCTTACTGCGATTTCTTGCAGGCAATTTTGGGATGGACAATGATTTTCTGGACATAAGGGCTTGTCTTTGATGCAAATAAAAATTAACAAGTACAATATACTATAATACGAGTAGATACACAGATATAAAAAAAGGAAAAAAGGCAAAAGGAGTATGTAAGGATCGTAGCAGGTGGCGTTCTGTAGTTTCTGCCTACCCCCATGGGAAGAAGGCGTGAGTTATATAAATATGCTATATATGAGTAATAGATGCTTACCGTACATACATACATACGGCTTGAGACTAAGAATTGGCAGCTACCGACACAAACCAAATATCTATTTGATAAATAATTACTAGATAAATGCGAAAGACGGATTCTAGGATTTCCTTTGTATCTTCAAGTACCTAATTTACTAAACAATAAACACTTAAGTAACTAGATCAAATGACTGTTAGTGACTTACTTAGTTCACACAATTGCAAATCATCGTCATTACTCGTCAAATTATCCTGGAAAGTGATGATTATGCGGTAAAACCCTAGTTGTAAGTAATTACGAGTAGTTCAGCGGTTACTTACCGCAGAAGTACTCTGGAAGAAATGAAAATACCCAATGGAAAATCTATTGCAATAGACTTTAGTCAAGTAAATCATGATAGACATAATTTTGACAATTCCATGACAGTATTGGAAACTAAACCAACCATCCCTATAAGTAGGTAGCAATAAAATAAATTCGCTTTTCATGTCTGTCTGTGTCCGCTTAGATCTTCTAAACTACGCAATAGATTTTGATGTGGTTCTCACCATCATTTAGAGCAATTATTCCGGATGGTTTATGTGTATTATATTATTAATATACAGGTTGGCAGGGACGTACATGATTCTGGTGTTGAAATTATTCGTCGGATATTTAAAAAAATAGGCTGTTCTATACATTTTGACCGCGTAGGTATTGCACTTTTGTAGGAACAGCAGATATTTTTTTACATTACTGACGAAAATTTTCGACGTAGGGGGGTCCACAATCTGCCGCGGTCGCTGATTGTTCGAAAGAGTACCGCGGCCCTGGCGCACAGGGTACTGAAGGAACACGGGTGGGTTTTAGTCAGTAAGAGTCTGACACGCCCTTCCGCTCCGCCCAGAGCGGAAGAGGTCATTTGATGATTTCCCTCCCAAAAAAAAAGGTGCGTCCGCAATCATGTACTGAAACCATGGTAACAGGTTGTGGTTCGATTATACACCCTGTATAACTTAGATATAGCACAGAAATATCGATGTTTTGACATAATCACCGTTGCACCCATTGAAAGCCAGATGTTGACAATGGTTTCCTAGTCTAAAAATAAAATAGAGCCAGATGTCAGATTACAATGTCATCAAGAACACTCAATCTATACTAATATTATAAAGACGTAAAATATGTTTGTTTATGTAGAGGTAAACTCTGGAACTACCAGTCGAATTTGAAAAAATATTTTTGTATTTGATAGGCCAATTCTTGAGGAAGGCTGTAGGCTATTTAACATCACGCTAGGACCATTAGGAGCCGAGTAAAAAGAAAAAAAGTTAGAAAGAACGCTAAGCAAAAACGAAGTGATTGCGCAGGCAGGTGATGCGATGCGACAGGGTGGGTCGAGGGAACAAGAAATTACACGCGGGCGAAGTTGCGGACAGAAGCTAGTATTTTATAAACTTTCTTTTGTTTTGATGAATGTGTCAGCACTAGAACATGAGGGATACCCACAAATCCATGGAAAATGTATGGTGTCTTTGTTTTAAGACAGTTTCCGTTTTATACAATGATTCATTGCGGAACACGACACCTGTCTTCAAGAAATGATTAATAACTTGTTACTGAAGATGTGCAAGATATTTATGTGCATTGAATGCATTTTTACGTTCATTTTTCACTTTAGAATGTTCTGGACATTCTTCATCCTCTAACATCGCTCATAGGGGCAATTTGTCTCTGAACAAATTTATACGTCATCTCTCAAATTCCAAGTGTGACACCTCTTGGTTTATCAACGCCTTTTATTATTTTTTAATAACAAAAAGAAAATTTGTTTATTCTGCAGAAACAAGACGACAATACGTATAAAAAGTAGCCAAAAGCATAAAATTAATCATCCGCTGCACTCTAACCTTTTCCCCCATCAAGTTGATTAAGTATCAATAACTCTTATTACAAGTCACTTTTCCAAACCAAAGCCAATTTCTAATTCAATTATCTTCCCAAGTAAAATATGTACACACTTAATCAAGTGTCAGATCTTAGTCTATGCATTTGACCTTAAAGGTGCTAAAGTTCCGCTACATCCCAGATAGTGCAGCTATCTTTAAGCCTGATTATTATCTATGCTTAAGATCTACGATTCAGCTACTATCTTCTGTCGAGATGCTCAGCCATTTCTATGCAATGATGGAGTAGATAGCTTGAATTGGAACTGTACCTTTAGAAGTGAGTTTTCCATACAAAGCCTGGCTCCAATACGTTTGTGTAATAAATAATAATGCTGTTTAACGTCCATCAACTCAGCCTTTAATTCGGTGCTGCCTCTGAGTGCACTTGCGTGCAGGGCCGGACTGTCGAGGAATTTACAGATGAATTAAAAAAAAAAATGGAATGATCTTGATCTGACAAGCATAAGTATAAGCATATTCAGCCTATAATGTTTCCACTGCTGGGACACAGTCCTCCTCTTCTCGAGAGAGAGTGGGCTGTAATCTACCACGTGGGCCCAGATCTTAAAATGATCTTTTACATTAGTTTACATTTTGCTAATTTTTAAAATGATTTTGGATTAGTTCGATTACTGAGAATCGTGTAGTATGATCGAAATCCAGTTATTAACTAATTAACTTTTAATTTTATTCTAACGTTGTTTGAAAACTAAAATCGAACTAGTGATTGAATTACCGTCTAGTTAATTAGTAACAATTTCAATAGGTGTCATCAATTTATTATCTTATGCATTGTAAAGAGTGGCATTCTAACAAGGTGTGTTCGTGAATAAAATTTCATGAGGCAATTTAGCAAAATGGCATTGGAAAATGGTTCTGAAATGCCGTATCTTACAGCTCAAAATTTACACCTATTAGATAAATAGTGGTCTTAGTCGTCGTTTCAAGGGGATAACTGTTTTCTTCACGCTCTTTCCATCTTATGAGGTAACGAGAATTTCCAACGGTGTCATGATAATATCTAAGAATGTTAAAGTCACTTGGTTTTGTACAATTGTAAAGGGCCTTTTGTAGGTCGAATTTAGTGCCTCTAATCTTAGAAATCGAAATTTTCATGATTATTTCGACCGTTTATATTGGGTTTTCTCGTGTTTTCTTTGTTTGTGATTGGAAAAGTAACTGTTATTAAACTAATAAGTTTATAAATCTGTTAATTTTTCTTACTTTAAATAGGACAATAATCCATGTTTGTACTACCTAATTATAAATAAATAATATTGATCTAAGGGTATCTAATGTCTTGTTCCAATGTAAATATTTGTACTTTTTATCTGAACATTCATTTTCTGAGTGGAAACGACAAGTGCAATGGTTTGTTTACTTAGGATACAGCGTCAAAATAACCCCTTTCTATTGTTTTTTTTCATAAAACGATACAACATGATAATGATGTTCTACGAAGCTACATTTTATTTTTATGCCCGGATATCAAGAAATTCAATTCAAGTAAATATTTACGTCGCCCTTAATTCTTTGAACTGTGCGCAGACAAAATGTCTTCTGTTGTCAAACAATATTATCTTGAACATGGATTTGTTTTTATGTGGCCGCTTTAGAGCGTTGATAAACTATCTAATCACAATAAATAAAGATTTAACAATGCATGTGTTTATAAATAACGAAGTCAACAAATACGCCTTGTTCAAGATGGTGAATAGAAAGTTTTTCTTATTAATACCTACCTATTCTAAAGGAGGAATTTATCACTATGGTAGGAATTTATGGGTTATGACTTTATGATTTACGTGTGAGTTGTATTTACTCACGTTACGATTAAGTAGATCGGTTTGTTTATTTTAAGACCATGCATTTGGCCTCGATAAAGGTTGTTAAAAAATAACCTACAGGATTGTTGACAGTTGCGTTAAATCACGCCTAAACATTTACCCCAAGACCAGACAACATTTAAAAAGACGCTTTATTTACGCCACCCTTTGGTATTCAATTTAAATTCTTGCTCATACCCAGTCTTATTTCATAGCACAGACAGAATCACGATTAAAGTAGTTAATACACAGCAACAAAAATAAACTGCACCCCAAAAGTGCAACAAGCCTTGACTCCCAGAGTCCGTCCCTGCCCCATCTTACATCTTTATACACATAATGGTTTGTTCAGCTGCAGCGCACGACCGTCGACCGCGACAGACGCCATCAAATAATGGCTTTAGAATTTAGATTATTGATTTATCGGCGCCATGGGAAGGATCATTTATTTTGTTTAAATGTCAGTGTAGCCTTGGTTTCGAAAGGAGAAATAGATAGGTCACATTTACTGACTGTTCATTATGGGTCTACGCAAGTTAAGAAACTCCAGTGTAAAATCGAATGTTGAAGTGTTTTAGTAATTATTTCGAATTTTGGATTTTTTCCGTGACTCCAGAAGTGTACTCAATTAAACTATGTTTCTTTAACTAGAACATGTAGATATTCTATTTATTCAGCGTGGGACAACTGATTATTTTATCGCGTTTTTTTTTTTTTTAAGTTTAGTGTTTACAAGCAAACAAAAATCATAGTCCTTAAACTAAGAGTATTTGACGATCCAAAAGATGCTTTACAGCTTCCGCCCTTAAAGCTCAGGGTCCGAAGTTCGATGCCCGTGTAGGTCAAATATTAGTTTGGCCTTAAGCACATGACTCTAGCCAAGTAATCAATCTGTTTGTCTATGGCATGTTTGTAATGGCAGCCGTTATTTATGTATTTAATATTTGTTTTACGTGGTCATTTAAATTCTTCACTTGTTTCTGTGATGTATTATTCCATAACACACAACTTTAAGACATATTATATTCCTTTACTTATTATATTTATTTATATTTTTAACCCATCAATCGAGAATTCATTAATTTAATTAAAGACATCTTTCATAATTATATCTATCTAATAAATAAATTCTATTATAAAATCGTTCACCCCTTTCATGTTATTATTTATTATCTTTTCAAATCTAAAAATAGTTACTAATCAAAGCATTGAACTTGAACTTTATTCAATCGTAATTATAATATTATTCAATAAAAGGCTTGAGTCATTGATCGACAGACGCTTAATGACTAATATATGGGTTCATTAAAGATTGATTGTTCCTTGAACAATTGACTGCCTCATTGGTCTAGTGGTCACAAGTGCTACAGCTGAGTATGAGGTCCTGGATTCGATTCCCAGGTCAGGATTTTTTTTTGGTTTTTCCATCTGGAATCTCTCAGTAGTAGACTGGAGCCTGGAATAGTGCTCGGTTGATGGCATAATCGCCCCATAATACATGGGACTTAAACGTAACTGCCGAAATGTGGGTGGTACTACCATACGTACACCGCTGCCCAACCCTTCGGTGAATACAGGCGTTATGTTATGTTAAGATCCTTCAACTATGTACATATTTCAAAAACAATGAAATCGTTATGTTGTTAAATTACAACGACTTATGTTTAATTAAAATATCAGCATGAAAGTAATACATTGTTTTTTTTTTCGGTCACAGCGTGTTAACAACCCTTTAGTTCGGCTTTTAAACGCTTAAATGTTCAAGTATCGATCTAATGTTTTAATTACAAAAATAATAAGTAGGTACATCTCTTTCGAAAAATAGATATAAATATAATAATCATTTATTTCACAGAAAACCCCTTCCAAAGTGTTAGTAATTATATAAACAAATTAAAAAAGTAGTGTTAGTACATAGATTTAACAATTAATTGGAATGTCAGTCATCATTACTCAAAATTAATCAAATAATACATTTAATATAAACACAAAATTATTTCACGGCACGGTTTAAGGGCAATACTTGTGTTTTGGTCCAGTGCCTGAGGTATGTGACCTTCCGCCCTATCGGCCACAGTGACCAAGAAGCTGTTGGCGCTGCCCCGCACCCGCTTCATCAAGGAGACGACACGCTATCGCATGATTGCGTAAAAATCGTATATATACGTGCCTAAAAAAAAAGAATAAATAAAAGTTATTATTCTCAATATCAGTCCAGTTGTTTAAACATCATTAAGAAACATGTTATTTAAACAGTTTTATAGAACTTCAAATGTTAAATTCCCTTTGTGTTAGCATGAACAGTAAAGAAGGATCAACTTCAGAATCTCCTTTTGTTCAAGTCGGTCAATTTTACCTTACGTACACACTTTAGATCATCTTGAATATGGAGTCACCACACGTCATTAGTGAACGGGTGGAGTTTGAAGTTTGTATTCTCACACTCTCACCGCATTTAAGTTTTTTCTAGAACAGCAGACAGTGTGGGCGGCGTCTGCGCGCGGGCTTTGCAATGACTTTTACACCACGCCATGAGGCGGTGAGAGTGTTAAGTTCGTACTCAAGACCTTTTGCTTACCAGTTAGCACCATATCCGTTGGGGATCTTATTACCTCTTCTAATTAACTGCGCTAACCGTTTTTCTTCATAAATGAAACACGACACACAAATGCGAGTGTAAGTAATCTTTCTATCTTGTTTCTCCATTCTTTAATTCCAAGATTTTCATGCAATTTAAAGCAGTTTCATCAACCTAATAATTTACAGAAATTCAACAGTGTCTACTGCTTCTATGCGGAATTCCTTTTGCGTACACACTGCAACCCCTTGTAAGAGTCGATCAGGGGTTGAGTTTTTCAAAATTTATCTCAGTCAATCTTACAGCGTCTAAAAAAAAATGTCATCCAAATTCCGTGTCTCTGCGTTTATTGTTTTTCAGCTTCTGTGTTATATTTCTTATAGTACATCACATATACGTGGAAACTGCAATTTATTGATTGTCCACCATTCACAAGGTTTATGTTTTATTACCTCAAACCTGCGCATTTTCCCACAATTGTCTCTAAGACCCTATCATGACTATGCTAGACTGACGTCACACAATAATTGAATTATTATAGTCGGTAAAAAACATGTGGCAAAGAATTATTTTGTCATGCAAAGTCGCTTTGATTACCTTAACCGTAACCTTTTTAAACCAAGAACTTCACCAGTTACGGTAGTATAGTGTCACCTACCAATCATATAACTTGGGATTCTTCAAACCACGAATGTATAGGACCCTTAGATATGTAGTCCTCCAGACCGTACTTCGGCTATGGCGGCCAGTCTCAGCGGAGACTAGCCATTGACCCGGAAGATATTTTGGTGCACAAGTGCACTCTCTCTTCCGTCACTCTCATAGTCCGATGGGACGGCAATCCGGCACGACCAGAGAGAGATCAGACACAGGACCAACGGCTTAACGTGATTTCCGAGGCACGGGGGTATCACACCACCAATTTCCAAACTCCGGGATGTTACTAAGAAATTCCTAATGGAAAAACTCAATAACACTGTTCGGCCTGGGAATCGAACACCCCGGACCCAACGCTCATCAGTCGCGCTTTGCAACCACTGGACCGACGGGGCAGTTGAAATTAGATATTGGAGAGTTAGGACCTCTAGGCAAGCGTGCACCATCTTCAACCGTATCATCTCTCACTAATAGGTGCAAATAATAGTGGTCAAACACAACTCAAAAGCCAAATCAATGACAACTTGAAGGAAGTCAGATAGGAAGCTGTAGCAAAACTTGTCACAAATTTAAGGAGCAGCTGCAAACCATAAGAATGATAGAAAGGAACAAACTACTGAAAATAATCAAGCCAGCATCTGCTGAATAACAGACCACCAAGAGTTTTGCTTAAAGCTATTAGTAAGAAAGTAAGAGCAATTAATGATATTCAGAAACCAATGCTCACTGCAATTTCGTTTAAGACCTAAACGTGGGCACAAAAGCCATAAACAATTTCCTTCGCACCTCTAACCATAGAGAATGTAGACTCAAACTTCCATTTATAACTTTCGTAGTTCTAATAATATCTTTTCACTGATCAGCACGATTTATGAAAGATAATAACAGGTTGTTATCACTAAAACATTTAGTTTCCAACATAACTCGTTGATTGCTTTAATAGTCTTTTCAAATCTGTGCCTATAAATCAATGTAATGAACTTATGAGCTATTCATAGTCCCACACTTCGAAGCTACACTCTTGGCGCCAACGGAATGTGTCAATGTTATATTTACGTTTACACACAACCTTATCTTTGTAGTAGTAAGACTTAAAATAGCATTTCTCAATTGCATCACTTCGCTGGTCTATCCAATTGACTTACGAATTGCATTATGCAGTTCTTAAACACTCTATTTATTTTGAAATATGGCTCAAAATTGATTGGAATCTTCTCAGTAGCCATGGTCTTGGGTTAATTGCAGTCATAATAATGACTTTGTAATAAAGCTTGTGCATTGTTACTCATTGCTATGTCGACCGGATCTTTTAATTTCTAAGTTTGACCCTTGTAGTTTTATGATGTTTTGCGTGTTTAAGTTTCTTAACTTGATCCCTGCTACAAGTATTTCTATACTTTCCAAGGTTAAATCGACTTCAGGTTTGTCCTTCATAGGTGAATGGCTTGATGGTTTTTAGACTCTTTAGTTTTTACCTATAAATTTTAGTAAGACCTTTCCACGGACCTTTTGCTTAAACCATGAACACCTTTTTCAAGGGCTTAATGGCAAGCTCTCGCATTTCTCTTTCCTTATAAATATTTAATGTTTCCGTTTGTCGCGTTTCGGCATTGTTAAGGAGCATATTATATGATGTAGATATTAATATGTATAGGGCCAAGGGTTTCTGCACTTTGATAAATATGTGTATGACCTCCAATTATTTGATTTGAGTCTTTGTATTTGTGTGAACTCACATCACTAAGGTCCTTGAAATAAAATAGCAAATCCAATGTTTAAATAATCTTTTCTCTCTCTCTATCTCTGAGCAATAAATCTTTCTAATTGAGCAGTAAACTCGAAACAAACCAAGGCAATTACTTACCCGACGATTTTCAAAACAAAGACTTTCTACTTTTAGCTCTTAAAACAGCTTCAACTGACAGTTATTTCTAAAAATAAAACACTTAAATACTGCACTTGGAGTATTTACGTCTAAAAATGAACCGTCAATTCTAAAAGTACATACAAACAAACATTTTATTACACAAATAAATCAGTTAGTACATCACTACTAGAACGCCCACTTGCTCTTGCGCATCTCTACGGCAGGTAGGTACTACCATAAAAATAAGAGGCAGAATTTCCACTCCATAATATGAATTCCACCAATTGTAACCATTGATATCCACCAACTTCTTAGACCTTCTTTGAAGACTATATATGACAACACTTACGATTTTTTTTTTAATTTCGGTACCCACGTTGTATTTTAATTTTGTCTTCGTTTTCGGCATCAGTAGGTACTCCCGAATACTATGACAATGAAATCCCGACGTTTTTCATCACAGCTTTGGCTTGTCAAAGTAAGTAGGTATAGCAACTAATTTCTTTTTGGCAATTCAAAACTATAAGTTAAGGTGAGTAGGACTACCTAGTTACAATTTTCCCGCTGGCTTTTGAGATAAGCTTTTTGGCTTTTTAACTATGCCTTTCTGCAGTTTTTCACGCTTTAAATAGAGCCTCGTTTTCAAATTTGAAAAAAACATAATCAAAACTCATTTATTCAAATTAGGCTGAGAATCAGCAGTTTTTGAACGTCAAAATGACATAAGACAGTCCCCCAAAATGCCCGCCCTTCACCATTTCCTAGTGCTTTAGCTGGGGAGAAGAATTGTCGCAACAAACTGTCCAGCAACACAGCTGTCTGTTAAGTTAATAGAACTTGATGTCTATGGTTGGACTTCTGTCTTCCCCATGCCATGTGTCCACGTCTTAATCACTTCTCTCGCCCACCGATCGCGCGTTAGAGCGTTATTAGTAAAGTGACATTTACATTAAATTGTACACATGTATGGATCATACATTATGCATATAATGAGTGATCTCCTAAGACCTCTGTATAACTTGTAATTAGTTTTTTCTTTCTTATTTAAACTGGTATAGTGTGAACACTGTACTGTTTGTAAATGTGAGGATACGTGTGAGACCACCCCTTAGTTTGTTATTGTTATTGTAAGATGAGATTAAAAGATGCTTATAGCAGGATGTGGTGTCCAAGAGACACTTACATAAAGCCAGGTAGGTATTAATGAATTTCGTGTAGAAATCACACGCAGCCTTTAGGTACTTGCAATTGTAACTTACCTAGTAGTTGTACGAAATCCTAATAAATGAAAAATTTCTTCCGACACTAGTATGATTGAAAGAGGTTTGTGATAATGTGACACAACTAGGGCAATACTTTCAATAAACTTCAAGAGGAACGAGAAGAAATCACGGGAAGTGACAATCATACTTGAGTTTCTAAATGCCAGTTTTTTTTTCCCCCGACACTCAAGGCGTGTCCCCATTAATTTTTCAACAACTCTGAACAGGTTCCAATTTTCTCACCTCATCGACTTATCACCTAGGAGTCTAGACAAAGTGAAAGGGTCCTCGAAAGTCGTTCTGGACAGCTAAAGGGCAGCCTGTCAGGGTTAGCCGACGTAATCGGCTGATGGATGAGGGGTTTGGCTTTCCTTTTCAATGATTTCGTTTGAAAATTGTCGGTTAGAGGTGTAAATAGAAGTGAAGGTAACGATTCCTTGGTAGTATTTAGTAGTGTAGTGCATTTTAGTTTGAAGGGTTTATGTTCACGAACCTGATGGCTTCTAAAATTAAATCGGCTGTGGAAACTAGGCTTAAACAAGTTAAGAGTTCATTGTATCAAAGTACAAGGGGTAAAACGTTTTGAATCAAACACTCGTTATTGTGTATTGAAAAACCAGTTTATTTTATCTGATATATAGCAAATAAAAAATGCCATAGCTAAAAAAGTGCATAAGTAGTAAAATGTTTATAAAAAACTATTGAAACATTCATTGAAAAATCACATCAAGTTTTCATTCACTATTTTACGGTCACGTGTTTGCAAAAGTTATGCGAGCCATAAATAAAACATTTTCATATCCGGAGACATAAATTAAATAATACACATAATAAAGAATAACTTATTGCTATAAAGTATTGTTACATGATTTCTATTCAATTTTATGTGCCTAAAGGAAAACCAATGGTTTTCACTTGCAGCAGCAAAATCAAACAAATAAAATGGTTGGTCTTATTGGCCAAAAATCTTTTATTTTTATCTCAGTAAACTGTCATGAAGGAAGTCAAAGTTAGTAGGGGTGCAAGATATAATGGATGACTAAAACAGCTCCAAAAATATCTTTCACCCTCTGATATTTTCTTCGAGGTGAAATCTTTTCGGAAAACTCTATTTATTTAACAGAATGTTTATTGGATTTGCGATAATGTAATAACTACTTAAAGTAACATCCTGTGTAAATATTGCATAGTTAGCGATGTTTTCTAAGGCAATTAAAAACATTTTTTTTTAAATCGATTGGTAGCATAATGACGCACACTCAATCACCCATAGCATTCATGCATGTCAGTGAATTAGCACCCCTGCTCATCAATCATACCAAGTAATATAAAATACCCTATTCTATATAAAAAAAATATTACGATATTTGGTTCACAAGAGTCACAAATCAATATTAAACCTAGTTTGTTCCCAAGTGATTGATTGAATACATAAATTGAAAACTTTTTTACGACCATAAATAGTGAGGTGCACACGATTTTAATTTAAACCTAACGGTCAACCATTTTATCTCCCACTGCGCCCGCGCAACCGATTTGTTTAAAAATGTTACATTTTAAAGTGCCACATAGTTTTTTATTGGTTCTTTTTTGGCGGTTCAAGTAGAAGTTTAAAGACTCAATATTTTGTGACATCATGCTCATTTTTTTCGAGCTGTCATCTTATTGGTCACTTATTTACTTACTTACTAGCACCTTTCACACAGAAACGATAGATGGATTATCCGTCTTTTCTTTCAATTGTTTATTTTCTTATAGCCAGGGTTGATTTAGTATGATTTGTATTTTTAACCGACTTCAAAAGGAGGTTCTCAATTCGTCTGTATATTTTTTTGTACGTTTTTTACTTGATATCTCCGGCAATTGTGGATCGATTTTGAAAATTGTTTTTTGAATGGATATGGTATGCCTGGTGGTCCCTTATAATTTTAATTAACTTTGGTTGGGTAGTTTTTCAGTTAGCTTCAATAATACCTACGTATTTTTTCCACTTAGTGTATATTGATGATGTTATGATAACTTCTTGTCACTGTTATTTACATAGCAAGTAGTGGTATACAAATTTATGTGAGGTAGGTACAACAACTAAAAAGGAAATAAAAAAAACGTTCTTACAAAAAAAAATTGACTTCCGAAATTAATGTTATTTATCACTTTTTAGTTTGTTTGTGTTAAGTTGTTTTTTTTTTGGACGACGGTTGTTTTTTTTTAAAGTCGCTTGTATTTTACTTGCTCCGATTGAGATGACAACTAAGAAGAATAGAAGAAAAATACATGGTCCGTCGACCCCAAATAAATTGGGTTAAGGGCAGTAAAATGATAATGATAATTATAAAAGTTCTTCAAAATTATTTTGACGCTTGTCAAAATAACTCGATGGACCCACAAACGCCGTAAGGGCCACATCAATCGTCTGTCAGTCACATTTTGTATTAATATTTTTGCTATCAGTACACTACCACGCCACGTCCGTAACAATAAGGAGCTACAGTTATTCATGGTTTATTCATCGCAGTCAGTCGGTGAACACCCTGTAGAGATCGAACAGAAGATTAAACTCGCATCAAACTTAATTCATTAATGAGTGGGTTTTTTAGTAGAATTTTAAGTACGTAACTGTTAATATGATAACACTCCAAAGCACCGTATTTCAAGTCTTCTTCGCAGCGTGTCGAAGGCACTTTTTTTTTTTTAAATTGCAAATATGATGAGAGCCTGAAATATTTTGAATGAACAATTCTTTAGTAAATAGGTCGTTAGCCTGCTTTGTCCCACTCCAGGGCAAAGGCCTCCCAAGTCCCACCATTCCTTCCACTTATCGTAATGTTGAGCTTTTCCGCAACCATCATTTTCTTCGCCTTTTTCCTTGGTTGTCACAACATCTCCTCCGCCAGATTATTGTTCAAACTCGGAACACATGATTAAATATCAAATGCTTATTGATAAATAAATACAAAGACTGACTGACTGATTGATTGACATATCAACGCGCAGTCGAAACTACTGGGACTAGGAACATGAAATTTCGCACATGGCTTCGTTATATAGTTTAGGGGAGCACTTAGAAGGGGTTTTTGGAAATTCGATATTTAAGGGGGTGAAAAGGGGGGATTTTGTTGGTACGAAAAATCTTATTCCTTGAGTTAATAAACTTGCAACTCGGCACGAATATTTATGTAAGTAAATAATAAAGTTAGTCTTTTTTTTAACTAGCCCCAAAGTGGGATTGGGCCGTGTTAAAGCTTGGAAGAATTTTAACGCGAAACTCGTAAATCCCTAACGGAGTGAAAAGGGTTAGTAAATGTTAGATTTTTCAAAACTTAACCACTTTCGGGGTGAAAAGGGGGATACAGTTTATATGGTAAATAATTTGCCATTGATCAATAAGCTTGAAAATAAGAAGATAGTCATACATTTTCGAAAAATACCGTTTATAAGAGGTGGAAAATTTTGTAGGGGAAAATACGAAATCTACGCGGATGAAGTCGCGGGCGAAGTGCTAGTATCATACAAAATATCTCATTATTTCATATATTACCACTTTACATGCACAAATACTACTTATTTGCACAGCAGGTAGGCATTACCTAATAATTAGCGTCGATTAGCATAAAGTTCACGCTAACACATACTAATCATGTTATTAGATACAGACTTAATACTATTTACGATACATTTATGTATATTAAGGGGTATTAGCGCTACCGGTTTAGTTTGAAAAGGTCACCTCAAGAACTAGTGTTTGATGTCTACAGATTTTCTGAAGGAGCAGTTAGAGTCGCACCTTATGGTGAACATTTTTATACATATTTATAATAATTGTCAGGCCCAGAAAGAACAGGTGGCGAGACGTCCTTTTATTTTTTTACCGGTTCAACCTTCGAAAGGCACCCGACCTCCGGGAAGGGAGGTCGGGGAGTGTGGGACTTTTAACCTCACTAAAACCACCCCTGTGATCACAATCAGCACATAGAGGGGGTTCCGGTTGAGGAACCGGGACCCCGTGCAACGCCTGTAAGGCACATCCCTGGGGAGACTGTAAAGCGGTCTTCCCTGAGCCTCGCTATGCACGGTAGCACGTGACCACTGTGCCATCGTCTTCTAGACGCGTACCGTAAGAGGTAGATCGAGGTGGCTCTAGAAAAGGATGCCTGGAAGTATTTGATCTAGGCCTTTACTCAGCAGTGGATCAGTGTAGGCAAAATTTTAAAGTAAAGTTACCAAGCCCTCCTTCTTTTCTTGTACCTATTGGCACGAACTGTATGAGAGCAGGTCATGCTGGTAAATATATCAATCAGGAAGATGGTAGTGGAACAGACTGCTGATGTTGCCTTAGATGTCGATTTAAATATCGCCACCCACTGGAGGCCAATTGTAATGCATTCCTTGATCAGCCCTGTGGTTTTCTGTAGAAGTCATTAGTTAAGCTATTAATTAGAGGTTTTTCTGGAATTCTACATTAAGTACGCACATTCTGATTTAATGATGATTACAAAGACTTAACAATAAGTGTGAGGTCTAAAATAAAAAGATCCTTATCTTTTGTTTTGTTTGAAACCATCCTATAGCAATCAGTATAGTCCTTTAGACCGTATTTCGGCAATGGCGGCCAATCTCAACGGGTACCAGCCTTCGGAGCGGGAGATATTATAGTGCACAAGTACGGGCGCAGACACAGGTGCACTCTCTCTTCCCTCAGTTTCATAGTCCGATGGGACGGCAATCCGACATGACCGGACAGAGATCAGGCGTAGGACCAATGGCTTAACATGCTTTCCGAGACACGGGGGTATCACACACCAACAACTTCCAAACTCCGGGCTGTAACTAAGAAATTCCTAATGGAAAAACCCAATAACACTTTGCCCGACCTGGGAATCGAACCCAGGACCCCATGCACAGCAGTCGCGGTTAAAACCACGAGACCAACGGGGCAGTTCAATCAGTAAGAATAAGAAGTAGCCAGAAATATGAAATTACATACGAGGTTTCGGTTTGGAAACAAATAAATAAAAAAATAAACAATGTCGAGTACATAATGCAGTTACATATGTTAGGGAGGTTTTGTATGGAGCTTCCAATTTTTTTCCACTATTATACTACTGGACCTCCTCTGTCATACGTCCCATACAATAATACAACATAATGTTATACAAATAGACAAGCAAAACATTTGATAAACCAACAAACACTGACGTTTCTGATCAAAACATCAACATGTTTGAAGATGGTTCAAGAAGCCCTGTCTCATTAGGACATACGTAGAATGATGGCATTTGAATGCACCTCTAATTCCCAAGCTTTTTAGATGTGGAAGATAAATATTTTGGTTAAAAACCGGTTGTAATCAATCTTCATCGTGTAAATGTGAGTTGTATTGTAATGAATCAATCATTTGATTGACAGCTGTGTGTGGGATCATGGGAACTAAGGACTTATGTGGTTTTAATATTTCTACTATTAATAGACGCACAATTATTCAGTATAGTATTAGATTCGCTTTCACTAAATAGTGCAATAAAGAAAAATATTGAGTGTTCATCAGAATTATTCCTTTCCCAAAATTGCCTCCATTTTGCGTTACCTACATGATACTATTTATCATTGTAGGTAATCAGGCAATATTGGGAAAGGAATATTTGATATTTCTCTCATATTTACACCAACTTTGCGACAATCTCTGGTAAGAAGCTAGTAAGCAAACGAAACTGAGTATCCATGGTGCCCCGGACGTACCTAAGTATCGTCAATAGTAGGTAAAGACTCTTTTAATTCATAATATGATGTGTTGGTGTCTATCTCAGCCTTTAAAAAGAAAACAAAGATTTTTTTTTTATTCTGCACAAACAAAACGCACATTACAAATAAATTACATTAAAGAAACACATACAAAATAGCCAAAAGCCTCGTATACAAACAATAAAAGTTTGTCAATTTTGTCCATTGCTTGATGTTAGGGCCAGGGACTAAAGGCAATACACATTGCTCTGTGTTGCGAATGACAAGAAACAAAGGAACTAAACAAAAAAAAAAACGATTGGAGAGTGGAAAAATGATTACTTTTATAACAAACAAACAACAATAATACGAATAATTAAGCCGTGCGTCGCATCTGTGCAAGACCAGGTCGTTGCTCAGCAAAATGCTGTGACTTCGGACGAACCTATCACACTGCACTGCAATTCACTGCTACGCATAGGCATTGTAATACTATCGCGACGGGCACCCAGTCACCCAATTCCAGTTATTCTCACATCCTCATTAAATGGCGCTTCACTGCAGTCATATCTAGCTAGCTTATTCACTAAGCTAAAAATAAATCGCTAAGGCTATAATTAAATAGCTTTATCTCCTGTAAACGTGTCAAGTCTATGTTAAGTTTCCACTAACTAATGTTTATTTTCTTAGTAACTTGTAAATGCGGCACGTATTTAAACTGTAAATTAATTTTAATTATATTAATTGTGCAGTTCGCGTTAATACCTTTTCGTGATTATGCTTTACTATATATAATTAATGAGTCTATTGTTAATTAATAATGAATAATAATTAAATAAAAATTTACTCATAAAATCACGCCTGTAGTCCGCAAAGGTGTAGGCAGAGATTAATTTCACCTTTAAGGTGCTCTCCAAATTTTTACTTAATATTTGACAGTTTAAGTCGATTATCGAACGTATTCCTTGTTCTACTTAGGGTAGATTTTTCAATTCACACATAACTTTTATCTGAGGAATAAATAATATGACGGTTTGACAGCTTTTGTAGAGAAAATATGTCAAACTGCCATATTTACCCTTTAGTTATAATTTATTTGACGATTGAAGAGACAGCCCTTACTTTTCTTTTTGAGCGGACCGACCTAAACGACTTATTAAAAAAAATACTTAGCAGCAACTACCAGTTTGTTTATCCTCTACCAGGTTTCTAGCGTGACTTTTGTCCAAACTTAAAGAGTGTTTCGTCAAACTAGGTAAATGGATAACCCGGCTATAACTCGAGATTGAACGGTGAATAGTTTTCGTCGAGAATTCGAGACTTTAATTTCCTGGAAATATAGGGCAATGGGCTACCCAAAAAAATAAAAACACTGTAGAGAAAATATTACTTATTTTCTATTTAGCAATACGTTTCGGTCGAGAACTCGAGAGTTCTAGGCTTTCTCCCGGTAAAGCTTATAAAATTTATCTAATATATTGTCAAATCACAAACTGTTGCATTTCATTTATTTTCACCTCTCCTTGTCAAGTGATTTGATGTGCTATTGCATTTTGATCAACCAATCACAGCAGTCTACATCTACATGAAGCTTCACGGGTATTGGTTTCATATTCTATTGACTAGCCTTTCAGAAAGTTCCCTGAAATCATAGTGCAATGGCCTACACATAGAACCTAAACCATTGCTCTTGAAATCTTTGAATGTACAGTAACAAAAAAAAAATTTTTTGTTACTATTTACCCTCTTATAACTATTGGAACTTTATTAAAATATCAATTTATGTTCGTGATTGTACTTACTTAATATTAAGTAATATGAATATCATAAGTCTTTAAAACAAACGTAGATATCAGTTACTTAATTCAGTCCCAACGGTATAAAGGACCCACAGAGGAAGTTAAGTCACAGAATTGCATATAGGCTAATTTTTATTCCAAACAGCTGATACCTATATCCCTTGAGTGATTTGAAGGATGGAGGATCATTATTATTATTCATGCTAACGAAACAGACTTCGTGATTTGGCTATTGAATCTTTTGGAACTAAAATAAATTAGATATTATTTTTAGGTTCTATATTCAAATTGTTTTTGGTACATATACGAGTATTATGGTTCGGGAACTAACTGTGGTGATATTTTTTCTGCTTCTATTGACCGATAATTTGTTTGTGTGGTGCAAACAATAAATATATGTATAAGTTGGTCATTAAATCAATAAATTTATTTATTAATTTTAAAGAAATTAAGCAAATTCAGTCACCAGTCAGATAGGTTCTGTGATTGGGTATATCTATACTAATATTTTAGAGAGGTAAAATTTGTTTGTTTGCTTGTAAGTTTGTTCTCTCTGGAACTAGCGGTCGGATTTGCAAAATTAGGAGGAGGAGCCGAGCAAAATGAAAAAGAACGCTTAGCGGAAACGAAGTGATAGCGCGGACAGGTGATGCGACGGGTTGGGTCGGGAGAACAAGAAATTTTACGCGGACGAGGTCGTGGACAGAAGCTAGTGATACATAGAATCTTCAACATTGTCATTGCAGTCATGGCCACTGTCAATGACCATGCTGATGCAGGTGCCCATAGACCGCTTCCTGGACACCTGCGAACCCGAAAAGATGGTTAGCCAGTGGTTACGACCGTAACCATTTATCATTAAATGGGTCGTGAGCTGCTTTGGCACCCTATAACATTTCTAAGGAAAATCCTTGCATTAATTTGGCAGAAGATCCTAGAACAGACTTTAATTGCTATTTTATATAGGGTCAATTTAAATTAGCTAGCAGAACTGCACAGACGTGATTCGTATTATCCATATCTAACGATGATAACAAATAAAAATATTAACACATAATTTCAAGTTACAACCATATACAGCTGATTCGACGGGGTCAGCGGCCTCTGGTAATGTAATAAGAATTACATGAAATTATGTGATATTTTTTTTGTTTTCGTTTATCATCATTACAAATCTACACTTAACACGTCTGTGAAGTTTTGCTTGTTTAATAAGACCCCTGCGTAACAGCATAATATATACTCACCTTGTTTTCAGTTTTTTTTTGTGATTGTAATTTTCTTACAAAATCAAAGGTTAAAGACCGACACACTTAGCCGTGATCCCACTCACTCAAATGCTACATTCTCGCAGTCCTTAAAATAGCTTCTCCCTTTATAGGTCTCAGGAAATGCCAAATTAGTGGCAATTATTTATGGCTTGATGTACCTAAGCGGCGCAGGCGCCTGCAGATGTTTGGCATTAATGATGATAGGCAGATGTCTGCCCAAGGTCGGTGCGAGTCAATTAGCAAGGAGGGTTATTAAGAGTGTGCAAATAATGAGAATGGTATGGGTGAAAATATTGCCAAACCTAAGAGAAAGAAGGAAGAAAATTCGTTTAACTACTGAAAAAATACCACAAAAAAAAACTCTTTAAGAAATTTAAAATGAATGCTTATGCCAAAAGGGCTTCAGCTCAGCATATTGTCGGATGGCAACACCAAGTACTACTACCACCTGCATGACACTGATTTTAAGCTGCAACCCACGATAGCCGACCTGATGATATTAATTACTTACTAGGGAGTTAGCACGGTTTCTGCAACCCGAAGATTTAAAACGCAAGATTTAAAACTTCATTTGCGACATACCGTTGGCGCACTAACTACTTTCACTATAGGTTACTTTTATCATCATAATATTATGCCGAAACAATAATAAAATCTACTACGTTCATGGCTAGTCTCCACTGAGATTCGCCGCCATGACCGAAATTAGATCTGGAGGACTATATTATTATTATGGCGAAAAACGTCCACCGCTGAACAGACGGGATTAGGTTCTGTTGAACTAATGGGATAAGGGCAGGAGATTGATGATGATGTTCACTGCTGAACAAACGATAATGACTGAAAATCATTGACCAGCTTGATTCAGCTTGGGCAAAAATACTTTCGTATGTCCGGATGTGCGGCGGATGTTCGGCTGTTCTCCTCTACAGGTCACATTTCTCAACCGATTCTCGTGATTTTTTGTGAGGAGGTTCGTTAATTATATGGCTTTTTTTTTGTCCATTCATTTATTCGAAACTTATCAAAATGGCTGAGATATGGAGGTCGAAAACATAAAAAAACAAATTTCACGCTCTTTGGTCGCGCTTTTTGTTTTAAGGATTTTTTTTAAGGTGAACATTATTCAGTTTTAAGCTATGCAAAGACAAACTCGTGATAATTTAATAAAGAAATTGTGATTATGCACCCTTTACCGAAATAATGCAATATACCTTCATTCTTCGTCCCTATGTCAAAATGTCTAGTGAAACGTAACCTTCAGTAATAAAGGTCTTATACTGCCCATACAGAAGTGGTTGCCACGCATTAAACTTTAAAGTGAGTTCACTTCTAACTGGCGCCTGCAACTAAATTACAAAACAAATATAATGTAACCGCATGAAGGTGGAGACAGAAGGCCCAATGACAAAATGCATAAAGTAAATATTTTCTGCCTCTGTGATCTAATGGTCGCTAACGCTACTACTGAGCATGCATAACTGGCGAAATGTGAGTGTACTATAGGTACTCCTCTGCCTTACCCTTAGGAAAATACAGGCGTGATGTTATGTTATGTAAATTATTTCCTTTAATATTAGTTGAAAAGTCGGTCGTATACATAAGAATCAAGGTTTAAACTAAACGAAAACTGTTTTGAACAATAAGCACGGTACAAATATTTGACTAGTCTGGAGGGAGGACCAGCTTAATAACCGAAATCTGGTTAAAAAAAAACGAGTTTTTCGATAACTTTGATACCTACTTTAACGAGATAGATGACTTGAATATCTTTTCCTTAGAGCCTACAGCACGCGTAGCATGACTAGCCTGAAGGTTCAAGCCTTAAGGGTGTACCTAATTTCCTAAACCTACTGTGATCAACTGCTTCCTGTATGCGTAGCATGACCACCATAGAAACGGGTTTTGTTGACGGAAGAATAGACAAAATGACAGATTTCTAAAGATTTTTTTCTACAATCTGTCATTTTGTCTAAACTTCCGTCGACAAAACCAGTTTCTATGGTGGTCATGCTACGCATACAGGAAGCAGTTGATCACAGTAGGTTTAGGAAATTAGGTACACCCTTAAGGCTTGAACCTTCAGGGTAGCCCGCGAAATTCAAATTTTCTTAAGTTTTTTGCAATTTGCAAGTCACTGTCAGGTTGTATTTTGATTAAAATATGATTCGCGTCCGTAACAAATATGGCTTTACAGAATTAGAATCAGCAATACATCTCTATAAGTTCATATTACCCTATTGAATGACTATTTCATGAAATCATGACATTTGAGGGCAATTGTAAATTATGGAGTTGTATTGCTGATTCTAATGATTATCATTCCGTAAAGCCATATTTAATATGTCGCGAATCATATTTAGATCACCATACAACCTGATACTGACCGGTAAATTGTAAAAAACGTAAGCAAATTTGATTTTCGCGGGCTACCTTGCCGCAACCCCCTTAAATGGGCACAAAAATACTTCCTCAAAACAAAAACTGCAGGAAAATGCTCATGAGTTGTTGTTTCATATCAAATTCTCCATATCTCATTTGTGATGTTGCAGTTGCTATACAATTTTCCTTTGTGTTTTTTTTTAATATTTGCTCAAAGTGGATTTTCTATCAGTCCCAACCTACTAGTTTCACAGTACCTACCTCACACTCAATGCCACAGTTTAGTAAACTACCAAACAGGATTTTAAAACAATTTGTGTACATAACTACGTGTGTCGCCTAGCCAATCAGGTGCGTCGTTTGAATGCAAAGTGTAGTAAATGAAGAATTTAGGGCAGTTCTTTAGGTTCGTCTAATTGTTGAAACGTGATGGGAGTTCTTTGAATGTTATGTTGTGACATGCAATGTAATAGTCGGCTTTTTATGTGTTTTAGTGAAGTACCGGAGTTTTGTGATGCATTAAGGCGGTACCCCGACCAAAACATTGCCATAGTGCGTTATTCAGAGGCTATTAACTCATTCCCTATGGGTAATAAACTACATCTAAAAGCACATTATTAATGTTCGAAATCCTATCATCACATTACACGTTCTTATTTGATTTTATGTGTTATAAATACATTTAAAATCTCCTTGTAAAAAAGTGACTAAAATTATTGATTGCATGCATCTTTTACTAAAGGTGACGTTCTATTAATTTGAGGATTACACTAATGGATAGATAATTAAAAAAATCTGAATAATTCACGTTTTATTTTATTTCAAAACATCGCTTGTCTTTTTTTATTAAAATAATTTCAATTTTTTTGTGAATTTTATGATTAATGAGCGTGCGCAGGGAGCGAGACAGAGCGAGACTCGGCGACGGGACAGAGAAGGACCGAACACTCAAGGTCGTTTGGTCGGGGAAGCGCCTTAATAAGGTGGTACTCAGGGTAGGCAGCTGTGTTATCAACCTAAGCCAGGTTGACTGACATTTTTTTTATTTTTTCTTTCTTATATCTGTCGATATAGAAGAAGGGTGAAATTAGTTCAATCTTACTGCTTGTTATTCGTTTTTAGTTATATAGTATTCACCGACAAAAATACACTGACAATCTTATGAAACGACTAAGTTCTTCTTCTGTATATATAGGACCTCGATCCCTCAGTGCTGATGATCGGGGCCTATTTTATAGTATCTTGTAGTTAAACAACTAGCAAGGCTCTAATAAAAGCTAAGATTGGGAGCCAATAGTGAGTTTTGACCCGCCGCAGACGATTTGGGTATCACAATCATGTCTTATGTAAATGCTGTATAAACTTCTTATCAGTACTTCCGGATGCCAGCAGCTTTAATTCCCAAGTGTTTCAAAGTAACAGGACCAAGACAAGGTATTAGCATACGTTATTCAATTATGTGACAAGGGAGCCCCACTTGTGCCTAATACCGGCTTACTTAACAGCAGGTTCGAAGGGAGCTTAGCTACAGCGGTTTTGGTAACAAGACACATACTTACCCCGCTTGATAACTGACCGTAACCGTAATAAGACTTCTTTAAATTAAAAGCTCTATATTTCTTGGGGGCTTTAATTAAAAAGTCCTAGTTTTGTATAAAACCTATTTCATTCATTTTGACAGTTCAACAACATTCATTGCGTTATTTCCGTTGTTGAGCAGACAAATTTTTCGAACATATGAAGCAATGATTAGCAATAGGCTTCAAAATAGTTCAGATTGTGATGGATAGTGTTATACAATTAGGGTGCGGAAGTGAATTGTTTGTTTGTTGCTTTTTGACGCCTCGGATGGTTGTGTCTTCAAAGAATGCACTCCAGTGCCGTTTTGTGAAAATAAACTATTATAAATAAATAAACGAATGAACTTACTTTTATGAAAGTAGTAATGCTGAAACCTATGAAAGGACCCAGGGTGCTTTCCATCCTTTGGACGTGAGCAAAACTTTCAGCAAAGGCTTTCGTAACAAAAGCATAGTAGGGGAAAAGTAACGTTTTCAAGATACCAAGCACCATCCGCACCAACAAGAAACCAACACAATTCAATACCCGTAACGTCGTTCAATGTTGTACGTTTAACTCGTAAACCACGACTAAAATTTAAATATAAACCAGAGTACATTCGCGCTCATAATTGTCCAATAACATTATAATAACGGTTATTACAACTTCAAAGTGTTTGTTATCGTTTATTCACGAGAACATAAATAACAGAGGTCGAAGGTGAACAAGACTTCGCTCTGTGTGACTGTACTTGCAAGTTCAATTTTGTAGTGTAGCTGTCTGTTATTCTTTTTAGTAGCAGTGAGCTTTTTGTGTAGGACCTCATGATCATAATCATTTATTTGTCAGAATATAGCACATTATAGAGGGTCAAATTAAATCAGCTAGCGAAACTCCGCATGGCGTGATATCTGAATATGATAACACTTTTTTTTTTTTGTGATGTCATTATCCGCTTTTTTATAGTGCTCTGAAATAACAGTTTAAAAATCTGTTTGTTTTTTTATCTTATTTTCACAGTTCTTATGTGGTATTGATATCTAAACACGATACTTAAAACAAATGATACCGATTTTCGCAACTCAAACTTCAAATAACAAAACTACCAGCGGTCGTTACCCCCAAAAAAAAAACAAATATTTTTTTATCGTGTTTAGATATAGATATCCATTACGTCTGCAGGGTTTCGCTAGCTAATTTAAATTGACCCTGTATATTTTGGTCTTCAGATTAGTCAATGGTCTCATCACATTCTGCCACGTGTAGCACATTAATATCAGGTACATAAAAATATTTATTACAGGAGAAAGCTTATTAAGGAAAATATTTCCACCATCCCTACTTCTGCCAACAAGCATCTTTACTGTCTTTTGGTTCGAAGGCTATGGGTGCTGGTGTAAATCCAGGCACATGAGTAATATTACCTTTGGCTATGGAATGGTAACGTACCTGCGACACTTCTGAAATAACAGATCCCCAGGTCGGGCAAGTGTTATTGGGTTTTTCTATTAGGAATTTCTCAGTAACAGCCCGGCGTTTGGAAGTCGGTGGTGTGATACCCCCGTGCTTCGGAAAGCTCGTCAAGCCGTTGGTGCTGCGCCTGATCTCTCCCGTCGTGTTGGATTGCCGTCCCATCGGACTGTAGAAGTGAGGAAAAGAGAGTGCACCTGTGTCTGCGCACGCGTTTTTGTACTATAATATCTCCCGCGTCGATGGGTAGTGTCCGCTGAGATTAGCCGTCATGACCAAAATCCGATCTGGAGGACTATTATAAGAACAGATATCCATTGATCACACGTCTCATGCTTGCCCTCCAATAACATTAAAAGTAAACAGTTTAGAATGCGACTGTACTTTATTTTTTATAGCTTTGGACGGACTTGAACTTACATTACTTACGCAACTGTTAAGTAACGTCTACGAGCCGGTTTTGATAAAATAATGTTTCATGAAGAATCATACATAATGATGAATGAAAATGTTGCTTCTAATTTGAAACGAGTTTCAAAAGGGAATCGAATTTAATTATTTCTAGGTTGTCTTGAGAATGAGCAAAAGACTGACCAATTAGTTAAGGTCAATTTTGACTGGAATGTGGGCCGTTCATCAATTATCTGAGAGCTATTTTAAGAATTTACTACTAGCATGATTAAGCTAAAAGCTTTACAAATCTCACCTTGCAATGCCAGGAGCTTTAGGAGTCTTAAGACGGCAACGGTGACGATGATCATCCTTGCCATCGTTTACCCAAACATGTCTTCAACGAAACTGTCAACTCCTGCAATCAATTCAGCCTATCGCAGTCCACTGCTCGGTAGGCCTCTCCCTAGCTGCGCCGTCTTTCGCCTTCCGCATCCAGTCCCTCCCAGCCACCTTTTTAAGGTCATTGGCAACTGTTTAACAGCATTAAATACCGCAATGACCTATCATCTATACACCAACTTATCCGTTACAATACGACACCTCACGCGTACAAGCTATTCAAACGTCAATCGTCCGTACATACATATATTCAGTATTCTATTACAATGTCTAACCTAGATACTGTGGCTAAGTAGATGGCGCCTGCGCCAGCGACGATTTGAAAGCGTATCGCTAATAGACTCATCAGCCTAGTGATTGGTTCCTTACTGAGTTTTTGCTGGTCATTGCCAGGTTCGGTGGAGAAAAGACGCTGTGGAGAAAAGGAATTTAGTTCAAGAGTAGAAATGGAATTTTCTGAAGCTGTGTTAGTTATACGACTGTCTACCTCTCTGGGTTATCATAAAACCACCCAAACCATCCATAAACCAGTAATGATAGTATAAGAGTTTTAAATAAATAAATAAAACATCGTCGATGACGTTCTGCGGATTGGCAAGAGGGTTGTCTGCTAATAAATCTTCTTCTTTTAGTGCCTCTCCAAGAATTGAAGGCTGGCAATCAAACTCTACGAGGTGGAACAGCTCGGCAGCACTCGTGACTCCGTTTGAGTCGAGTTTCATCAACTAGGACGTGGATTCAATAGAAAGTGTTTACCATGATGTTATTATCCAGGAATCGAAATATTTTTCACGGTAGGAAATCACCTAGGGAAAGGTGTAAGCAATTTACTTTAATTACGTAATTGTGAGAAAATGGAGAAACTTTCAAGTTGCTGCGGTATTGTTAAAGAGAAATTGCAATAAATGTAGCAGCATGTACTATCTAAAGTAAGTATAGAAGTTCTACTCTTCACGAAAATAAACGTTGGTACGAACGAGGAAAGTGTTGCAAAAACCAAAGCATGGAACAGAAATCTCAGTGGCTCTGGATTGTTGGCCGAAAACATGTCAACAGGTTTTATTACTTTTTCTGCTTTTCCGCTAGGTGGTCCAGATTATTGCAGCAACGATAATCTAAAACAGACCAAACAAAAAAAAAAACGATTTTTTCTTCTCAAATGTGTTTTTACTTCACTATTGTATCACCAAACTACTTTATGGTATCCTTAGTCATATTCCCACGTTACAGTTCAATTAAAATACTGATTTTGTTATCCTCAGTCTCTTGTTTCCCCTCTAAACTTGACTTCTGCTTCTTATTCCATGGTGTTCACAGCACTTTCGATCGTTTTTTACGGTGTATTAGGGCATTTGGCACGTGCAAGATCATGGCTGACTGTTATAGCGCTCGGATTTGCGCTTTTCAATTATATCTGGTCAATATTGAGTGTTACGAAGGAGCTGGCGCTATTTGTAGAGGACCGTAAATTTTAACGGTTTGATAGGAAGTTGGATTAGTATTAGTAGATAATCGTGGCTAGGTTTAGTGTTGATTCTGTGATAATACATGCCCGTAATCCCTGTAGAGTTGGGCAGACGTGTACCTATAGTACACCCACATTTCGCCAGTTATGTTTAAGTCCCATGTAATAGGAGGCGAGACTATTGCCATCAACCGGGTACAAATCCAGACTCCGGGCTGCTACTGAGAAATTCCAGATGGATGAACCCAAAAACACTTAGCCCGTCCCGGGAATCGAACCCAGGACCTCAAGCTCAACAGTACCTAACGCTCGCGACCTCTAGATCCACGAGGTTTTCTGTGATATTATTGTTAAATAAATAGAAGACGAACAGCTTTTTGTTTGTTACCACCAGGGTTCGAAAGGATAATTATCAATGATAATTATCATGCTAATTATCATGCATCATCAGTATAACCATCGTCTGAAACGAGTTCATAGAATCATCAAAATAAAGTAAGAACATGATTTATTTCTCGTATTCGCTCTAAAAGGGAAGTCTTCTATAATTCCAAGAACTCTTAAAATATCAATCTCATTCATAGGAATCTTGGCTACCATTAACGCTATAAATCTCACCTGCCAGTTGCCAGTATTATTTCCTTTTTAACCACAAAGACATCAACATAGAACAGGATCAAGCAGTAGGTATATATGTTTTGTAGCCTTTTTGTTGACCACTGCAGACCAAGACAGGCATCCCATTCGTTTTTGGGTTGATGTTTTTTATTTAACTTTTTTTTTCATCTGTTGGTCTTTATCACCAAAATATCAACTCAAACTCAAAGCATTTATTTCAAATAAACCAATTACAGGCACTAAATCTTTTCAATTGTCAAAGGGTCAGTCAGTCAGAAAAATGAAGTTAGTTGCCCATTCCAAAGCGTAGTAGGTACCTATGGAGAAGAACGGGCAAGAAACTCCATGGACACTCTTTTACATATAGTTACAAAAAACAAATTGTTTACATCATTCATGTTCAAATTAAAAATGTGAGAACGATGTAGAAAGACGTGCACGTTTAAAGTAGGTATCCGTAATAAAAAAGATAAAAAAAAACAATTCAAAAATTTAAATTAAAATAAGCCGTGGCGGCCAAGAGTTGACCAGTCCCTACTGACAACAACTTCGACAACATCATTAAATTCTCTCCACTATTTTAACTATACCAGGTCAACATTAAAATTTGCCAGCTAAAATAGGCACACTTATCGTTACCGTTAAACAAATCACTTGCAAAAACTGCGCAGGATTAACATTAACATTGAATGGAGGTGTATTTGTTGTAACTTTGTAACGGTTCGCTTCAACTTATCAATTCATCATATAGTGCGTTATACTAGCACTGCCTAGTTATTTAACCGAGTCATCTCTTTTTAACCGACTTCACAAAAAGGAGGAGGTTCTCAATTCGTCTGTATGTTTTTTTTTTTTTTTTTTTTTTTTTTTTTTTTTTTATGTGTGTTAGCTCATAACTTTTTTCTGGGTGAACTGATTTGGATGATTCTTTTTTTATTTGATAGGTGGTGCTTCACATGTGGTCCCATTTAAATTTGATCAAGGTCTGACCAGTAGTTTTTGAGTTATCCTTAATACTGCAGATTTTTTCCACTTAGTCTATATGGATGATGTGTTAATAATTTCCTGTCACTGTTATTTACAGACCAAGTAGTGGTATACGAATTTGTGTGGGGTAGGTACCGCAACTAAAAAGTGAAAAATAAAAACTTTTTTACAAAAAAACAACCGACTTCCAAAAAAAACACTAAAAGACGTGAAAAATAACTTTAATTTCGGAAGTCGGTGGCCAAACACGAAAATACAAAACCAAAGGCACCGACTTCCGAAATTAAAGTTATTTTTCACGTCTTTTAGTGTTTTTTTTGGAAGTCGGTTGTTTTTTTGTAAAAAAGTTTTTACTAGCAGTATCTGTGGTTCTGCCATCGTATTTAATTATTTATCATCATCAAAATTATAGAGGTATGCGGAACTGGGTGTGAAGTTCACTCATACCTCCGTAGAAAAAGGAGGATCGTGCGACCTGACGGGTATTGCGTCTGGTGGGCAACTGCCAGACGTTGTATTTAGGCTAGTTACGTGGTTAACTCTGCTTTACGCGTAGCGTCGCATGTCAGCGGGTAGATGCGGCAGCCAAATCAACAGCTCTTATATTGTCATCAACATATTCATCAAGAGCCCCCTCATATAAATTTAGCAGTGCTGGGACAGTAGGTACCTACACATCATTCATCCTAGGTCCTCCAGTGGTTACGGCCTTAACTTTAAAGGTAGAAGTCGAAGGTTCTTTATAATGATCATAATTATGCCTTTTGATGCTGATATCTAGCTTATAACATTTATAAGCTACAGATCAGCATCAAAAGGCATTTTTTTTTGTACGTGAAGATCATCAACTTATTTAATAAGTACAAAATTTATTCGTCATACAAATAATTCAATCTTTAATTCATTGATCCTTCCAGGTCATACAAATGTATTCACATTTCACGCCAGCTTATTTGCGTAGGCCTTCTAGTAATCCTTGAAAACACGAATTAGAAATAAGTAGGCCAAAAGTGGCTTATGTCAATTGCTATGTAACTCCTGACACCTAAGCCACAGAACACTACAGAAGGTGGGTCCCATACAACGAGCGAAAACATGAGCACGCACACACAGACGCGTACGTACGGCTATCTCAAACAAATTTCAGTCTCGTAAGTGCGCTAGCATTCGCTGTACGTCAAGCGTGTCTATGTGTACGTGCCTTTTCGCTCATTGTATGGAACCGACCTTCTGAACCTATAAATTTTGTGCCTAAGTATTAACATAGGAATGTGGACCCACGCCTGGCGCCAATGTTGGGGAGTTGGCTTGTTGGGGCCAATGTTTGAATGCATGCCAGGATTAAAGACGAGACAATTATTTACATAGGAAAGTGTGCAAATTTCTTGATTGCATCTATTGGTTCTTAAGCGTGGTTTCTGTTTCGTATGCGCAATAGAATTAAACATGATCTTAGTAGTATTCAACGTAGTAAGTGCTGTCAAAGAAACTTGAGTGTCGTTTTGTATGGAATTTAAATGAAAGATTAAATGTTTGATTTATTTAATGATATATATCCTACTAATATTATAAATGTGAAAGTTTATGAGGATTGATGGATGGATGGATGTTTGTTACTCTTTCACGCAAAAACTACTAAACTGATTTGGATGGAATTTGGTACACAAATAGTTTATAACCTGGATTAACACATTGGATACTTTTTATCCCGGTAGTACGTTCCCGTGAAATAATTCCCGACCTCCATGCGGGAGAAGCCGCGGGCAAAAGCTAGTCTACCTATTAATTAAAGTCGCTTTTCGTGTCTGACAGTGTGACCGCATAGTTCTTTTAAACTCCAGAACGGATTTTGATGCACTTTTCACCAGCATTTAGAGAATTTGTTCTGGAAGGTTTATGCGTATACATAATACATTAATATTAAACATGCATATGTATGTAAATCTCGATGTTTTGTCAAGTTGTAAAAATACTACGAAATAGTTCAAAGCAGCGGCGGATACCGCGCTAGTTATAGCTGTCAATGTTTTAAAAATACATTAGTTACTTACAATGCTGTACGAATTTTATTTCAATAAAAAATGTCAGCATTAAGGCGCTTCCCCGACCAAACGACCTTGAGCGTTCGGTCCTTCTCTGTCCCGTCGCTGAGTCTCGCTCTGTCTCGCTCCCTGCGCACGCTCATTTATCATAAAATCCACAAAAAAATTGAAATTATTTTAATAAAAAAAGACAAGCGATGTTTTGAAATAAAATAAAACGTGAATTATTCAGATTTTTTAATTATCTATCCAATAGTGTAATCCTCAAATTAATAGAACGTCACCTTTAGCAAAAGATGCATGCAATTAATAATTTTAGTCACTTTTTCCACAAGGAGATTTTAAATGTATTTATAACACATAAAAACAAATAAGAACGTGCAATGTGATGATAGGATATCGAACATTAATAATGTGCTTTTAGATGTAGTTTATTACCCATACTGAATGAGTTAATAGCCTCTGAATAACGCACTATAGCAAGGTTTTGGTCGGGGTACCGCCTTAACAATACGGTCTACTCTACTCATTTATAATTAACTAGCTTCGCCCCGCGGCTTTTCCGCGTCGATTAAGAAAATTATCTCACGGGAACATGCTACCGGGACAAAAAGTAGCCAATGTCCTTCCCCAGGATGCCATCTATCTCCTTGCCAAATTATATCGAAATCCGTTCAGTAGTTTAGGCGTGAAAGGGTAACATACAGACAGAGTTACTTTCGAATTTATAATATTAAGTATGGATTGGATTTAAATAGTTTGTTATTGCCAACATAATTCGTTAAATAATTAAATTACTCAAGCAATAGTTTATTGCTTTAGTAATTGATTTAACTAGGTACCTATAAATAATTATGCGACCGCTAATGCGTAGTTTATACCTTTATCGTTATGTCTTGAATAAATTAAGCTGTGACAATAAAAGAAAAATATCAGAGATAACAGCGTTTACCTTATATGAATAAAGGCTCCCACAAACAGGCGCGACGCAACAGCCCGACACAAAGGCGCCGCCCGTCGCGCGGCACGCGGTGCCTTTGTGTCACGCTGTCGCGTCGCGCCAGTGTGCACGAGCCTTTAAGTTGATACAATAATCAAGCTGTAGTTATAAGACATTTAAGAATACCTACTAAGATAAAGGGTGGATACTTACGGAAAACAATTAAAGATACAGAAACAATCCTTAAGATCATAAATGCGAAAGCAACTCTGTCGGTCTGAAGGATCCTTCAAACAGACGCGACACGCGACGAGAGGTGCCTTAGTGTCACGCGCGATTGAGTCGCGTGTCGCGCCTGTTTGAAGGAGCCTTTTCAGTCTATCTCTTCAAGCGGATTTCGATGGGCAATCAGGTAGACCATGACCTGGGAGGAGCTTTATATCCCGGTAGTACGATTTCGTGGGATACTTTCCGACTGCTACGCGGGCGCCACAAACACATTCCTAAGCCCATCCCATAATTACTCAGCCATGTTTGATCAAATGTTTGACTAAAATGTTGGCCCTAACTGACAGTTATACGAGTAACTACTAGATTAATATTAAAGGCTGAACACAAGATTGGCTCGATATCAAAGGTAATAAAACACTTGTGTTGTCCGAGAAATTTGCTAAACTTCACGATTTGAATTACAATTTCTATTGGCTAGCATTGCTGGTGTTTTATAGCAAATTATGCCAAAGTTAAATGACTCTATGCTTGCCAAAGACACCTGCAAATATATTCACAACCATTCGACAGGTTCTAATTTGCCTTGCTACCGACAGGAAGTACCTGTCAGAAGAAATATTTAAACTGACAACATTTTTGGGTTTTTGATTTGTGAAAAGCCTCTTTTATAGAACTATTTTTATGATAACATTGATTGGTATTCAATTAGGCACGGAGGCGTATCGAATGGTTGTGAATAGCTATGCTATAATCTGTAAGTGTCATGGGAAAGCAAGATATAACTTTTACGATGCTTTTCTCTGCCAAGTTCTAGTGGTCAAGTTGCCATATTAATTAAGGAGGGATACTGACTCTGATTTCGTTGATGACTTAACCCTTTCCTACAAGTTAGAAAAAAGTTACATTGGATTTATTTATTTAAACTTCTTGCACAAAAATGCATACAAAGGCAGACTTAATGCCTTAGGCATTCTCTACCAGTTAACCAAGGGTGGTGGAGAGATAAGATGGCAGGTGCTATAGGTGGATTATTAGCAATATTTGACTAAACATTGGACATATCGTCGAATCGTTGAGCTCCTTAAGTTCTGAGTTAAGCTGCACGATTACTGACAAATGCGTGCACTGACTGGACAGGTCCACTCAATCTGTGTGGTTTTTCCTCAAAAGACCATTTCAGACACAAATCTACATGGTCTTCACACGATCGGACCAAGATTATGTCTAGACTTTAAAAGAGACTGTGACCTCTGAGTTTATTTCGGCTTTTCTTCTCTGAGTAGTCAGATAGAAACGTGACCTCATCTAGTTTTAAAAATATGATTGACGTGTAAAAGTTTTTGTACAAACCTATTTACAGAAATAAAATCATTTATCATTTAACAAATATGGCTACCTGTCAATTCACATTTTAAATTGATTATTTAAACTAAAATAACTTCAAAAGGTGAATCGACAGGTAGTAGTATTTTATTATCTATAAATTAATTTTACTACTGCCGTCGATTTGAACGGTGCGCGTGCTCAAAAGCCGTAAATAAGCAATATTTTATGACTCCACTTCCTCCAAAACCGGTGCAGGAGCAAATCAAAGATAATCTGCTTAGTTCCATGATTACGATAGACGAAGATACTGATCTTTCAGTCTAGTTTTGATATCCTAAGCCCATATACTCGCGCGTTCTTCCCATGAGGTTAGGCAGACACTACAGAAAGCCACTTGCTACGATCTTTAAATACTTCTTTTGCTTCGTATACGTTCATACATCAGGGGGCCAAGTTTACTAATTTACAAACGTCACAATGGTCTCTGCATTGTTAGGTTTTGACAGATTTTGTATGGCAAATCTGTCACTCACAATGCAGAGACCATTGTGACGTTTGTAAATTAGTAAACTTGGCCCCCTGGTTATATATGCACGCCGCCGCGTCTGTTGCATGCACTACGCACCTGACCTTTCTGAAGAACATCACTAATAAAGTCACTATATGTCCTTCTTCCTAGGGCGTCCTGGGTTCCGGAGTTCCCATTCACATCTGCCGTGTAAATTGATTTCTTATAGTTACAAACAAAAAAAGCACTGTCATCAATTTTACTACCTATATCTGTCTGCCACCTAAAATATGTGACGTAAAGAATAAAATGGATGTCTGAGTGATAAACATAATTATTACTATTTGATTAGAACTTAAATTAATGTTACAAAAGATTTGTTTGTAGAATCCGCCTTAACCAATAACTGTTTTATTTATTCCCATCGGTTACTTCAAAGTGTAATCAATAACCAATAAAAAATAAACAGATCATAATTATATTATAGTAATTACTCGGTATAGAAACATAAAACGAGTACTAAACAGTTAACATATTTTTATTATTCATCTAACAAACGTAATTAAGGCATGCGTTTCGTAGCTCAAACTCAATGACAGTTTGACAGCGCACCAAATATGGCATTGACGGCTACTGTCAACCGATCCCCGGCAATAGGGCTGTCAAATTTAAAATATTATTTTTTGTGTGGCACTGACAAGATGGATGGCGGAAAAAAAAATGGTTTCTTTTATGGTATTTCGATGTTCCTTTAAAAGAAAAACAATAGTTAACTGATGTGTTATTAGAGAAAAATAAAAACGTTCGAGTTCAAAGTTATTTGAATATTCTTCTTCTGACAAGTTAAAATTACATTAGTTATAATTATATTGTAAAAGATCCTGTCATTCCCACTCTGCGCTAGAAGCCATTTCAATGCAGAGTGATAGTTTTGTACTACTTGATTAATACCAATATAGTACATTATATTGTAGGTACTGAGATCGGTCCCCTATTCCATGGGATTTAAACATAACTGACAAAATGTGGATATACTAAAGGGTCTTTCAACAAGAACTTTGTTTTTTAAAACAAAATAAAACAAAGAATTTACATGAAAATTATTCAAATTTTTATTGTATTAGAAAGAGTAAGGTTTGGCAATTATTAATGAAAAATTATATCGGACAAATGTCTACCACGACCTCGTTCCACTACCCCCATAGGAAGCAGGCGTGAGTTTATGTATGTTATGTTAAGGAAATACCTTGATTTTAATTAAAATAATATCATCGCTTGCGGTTTTCCTATAAAATTTATTATTTGTTCCTGTTTTAGACAAATATTTAGTTTTTATCATAATAAATACCTATTATTGTGAGGATTCAATTATTTTTTTCTGGGAATTGATTAATTGAATTTACAGTATTAATTTTTCGGACCATACCTTGTACCTACCAACCATTTTATTTTACCAATTAATTTTATTGAAAGTTGAACGAAAATTATAAAAAACTAAATAAAAGCTTGTAAAATACTGTTTGATACGATATTTTGATACGATATTCTACTAGAGTCGCGTCGCGCCTGTTTGCGAGCGTACTGTTACTTATCCTACTATCAACCATCAGCCCAATAAATGGACAGGAGCGCCACAGAGCCTAACTCCTTCGTCATCAAACAAAGGTTTAACCTCATTGACGCGACATTGATTTACATTAATGTCAATCATGCATGTCTTACATTCCAGTTTGCCAACCCTACCGTTAGGCCCATACCTGACAGCGAATCTCAAATTATCGATACACCTGCCAATTGTTATTCTATGGTGACCTCACAGCGATGACCGTAGAATAAATATTTTTAATGGACATTACATCTAGACAATAGCCCCTTAGTCATTAAACTATTATCTTTAGTCCCCGTTATAATCAATCTTGTTAAACGATGGTTAATTCTAACTCTAACCACGTAAGCTAACAGCACGTTAATCATGGTTCTATAAATCACCGGTGTCTTCGTTTATGGGGTAGGCTGTGGCTTTAAGAAATACGTGGTCTGCTGATATTAGATCCTTTACCGATTATAGGAATCTATTTACCTTTCTATGACTTATTTATAGTAACGCAGGTCATTGTGCGTCATTCAATAAAAAAGTTGACCAAAAATAGACATATCAATTCTATTTAATAGACTCTGTACAGAAATAGATGGATACAAACCCATAAATAAGGCTGAGTATACCATATAGAGTTAAACAATGATTTTAATCTGCTGGTTTCGATTAGCTTCAATAAGAGGCTTGAAATGTTATAAACTAGGTTATTGACACTGGTCTGGTCAGTTTGTTTTGTGTCTAAGCTTGATTTATTTATGTCCAAGTGATTTGTTGCCTTTATTATGACCACTTCAGTAGTTAAGTGCCATTCAGGTTTGCAACGGTTCTATTGGTTGGTAGTATTATTGGGTTCAATACGGAGAGATTAGAATCAGTGGTTCTATTGCTGGACATTTAATAGCAAAGCATGTAATTTAACTTGCTTGTATTTTAATCAAAATACCTACCTACAGTAAATCTAGAATTGAATCTTTAATACCTAAACTATGAATATTAAAATTCTTAGGTAAAGTTTTAGCTTGAGGGGAATGCTCACAAAACGGTGCTACGGTGTGGTCCTAGAACCAAATATTCGAAGACATGTGACATCTACCAAACCGCACTGGGCCCGCGTGGTAGATTACGGCCCACTCCCCCTCACAGAGACGAGGCCTGTTTCCCAGCAGTGGGAACATTATAGGCTGATTATCCTATGAATATTAAAATTCTTAGGTATAGTTCTAGCCTGCGAAGAATGCATACCAACAACACCAACAATATTTTTAGACACGTCTGTCCCAACTTTTAAACTTTAGCTATTTGTGTTAACTAGAGTTAACGTTTGAAGAGTTAATCTGGGTTTACGACGGGCCGCGACGAATTCGTTTGTTATACCATCGGTACAACCCACCCAATGTTGCTAGCGCTTAATATTGTCAAAGCTACTTTTTGTTAGTTACAAGCTTTTGAGCTTTTAACGGTACTCTAGATTCCGAGGCGAAATAAGTTTCTAAACGTTAAGTGTTTGCTTCCAATGATAACGTGGAATACTGTTACTTTATCTGAGATCTTTAAGACTGCAATAGCCACTCAAAAGCAGTCCCTATTATGCTGCTGTTACCTACTAATAAAATCTATTTGTATGCGAAAAAAGTTGACTGTTTTCTTGGTTCCAACTTTACTGTTAAAACTCGCTACTGGCTATGCTCTATGCTCAATTGATTTGACAGGTTACATAACATACAGTTATTAGCCCGCCAGCGTATATAGTGTTCTGTGGTTATTAGCCACAGAACATATATATACTCTTTCTTAGGGAGCCTGAGCACAGAAGATATATACTCATAGAGAGTTATTAGCTGTCCCTGAGCCCCCTGGCCCGACGTCTGTCTCTGTCATCTAAACTAATATTGTAATAAAAAGGTAACGCTTTTTTTGAATAGTTGTGACATTTCTGTGAAGGGTAATCTTTTGAAATACTGAACCTATTACAAAAATAAATTAACCAATGGCTACACTATTCACGAGTGACATGGGATACTATTTATTCCAGAAGAATGCATGTGCCCTAGGAAATGAAAATCTGCGAAACCGCGGGGCACTGGAGCTAGGTGTCTATATAAATACGTTTTCATAGAATAGAATAGAATAGAATAGAATACTCTTCTTCATCATCATGATCATCATCATTGATAGGCTTGTTCCACCCACTGCTGTGTATAGGCCTCCTCCCTTTTATGCAATGCTTCTCTGGTCTGTGCGAATCTCATCCAGGTCTTCCTCGTTAACTTCTATAGAACGTCCACCTACCTGCCTATTGGTCTACCAACGTTTCTTCTACCGTTTTTCAGCAACCATTCCGTTAGGGCTCTGCTCCACTTGCCATCAACACGTCTCGCCAAGTGTCCAGCCAACCAAAATACGACTTGTTTATTCCTTAATATCTGATTTTCTATGCTCTATAGATCGATAGATGTTTATTACTGAAGATTCCAAATTTAAGTGAACTATTTTTTATGTTCTGTAATAAGGATTTAAAATTATTGTTGATTTTATCTGTGCTAATAATATTGCCCTGATTGTTGTTACCATGTTGTTACAGACGGCATCGGAGCAGCGAGCGTCCGCCCCTGAGGAGATGCAGGCGCGGCACAGCATACTGTGGCACCTGCTTATTGACCTGCCTATATTGTTGTTGGGTAAGTGTATAAATGCAATTAATCTTATAGTACCTGCTCGGCCGTAAATACGACACGTTGGGCTTTAAAGAGATTCTCCTTTGAAGAACATCCTCCCTGTCAAACAAACCTGAGCTGTGTGGCAGTATCTGTCTAAAACTGGATCCGTCTTATTAACATCCGATTGCCAAGTATACAGTTTCATAGGCCATGGTACGGAGCGAGAGGGAATGGGAAGCAGTCACCTCCTTCTGCGAAGCAGTAATGCTCGCGAAGGAGGAGGCGGAGCGCGTGAGGGAGAGGCAATCATTGCGCCCTCGCGACCCTAGTCGCCGCAGGCGGAGACACCCTGGGCGTCGGGAGTCGATAGCCGACTCCCAGCCACCGTAGGCGCGGGCCTGCGGACGGCGAGCAATGGGCAGCTCGCCGTCCGGTAAGGACCAGGCCCGGGTCGACGGCGCGTTGTGTTCCACGCGCGCCTCAAAGAGATGTCAGCATAATTGACGGGGTCCGATAGGGCCGATGCCTGCCAGGGTCGCGGATTGTTCGAAAGAGTTACCCTGGCCCTGGCGCACAGGCAACTGAAGGAACACGGGTGGGTTTTTGATGATTTACCACCCAAAAAAAAAAAAAAAAAGTATACGATTTCATGTTAATGAGGGTTTTCTGAAATGAAGTTCACTAGGTGGTAACACTGAGACGTCAGGTCCGAGCTCCTGTCAAAAATGTCAAAGCGCCTATATTTTCTTTAGTTGTGACTGAATGATGAACGAATGAATGAAGCTAGGTAATGATGAACGTCATCATTTATTTTATATTCATTGTCAAAATTGTAGACCTCTTGTCAAATTGGCGCCAACTGGTGGCGTGAATTTTCATGAAAACCCTCATTGTATCCACAATATGTTATGGTGTATCGGCTACTCAAACAATCACGATTCGATCTTATTAATTGTGCTTTAGGTTTCTGAAAGCTGGATCATGGCTTCAAAGCCTTGATCAGGCTTAAGATCAGTCATAATGAGCTATTGTTAGTCTTGTGAAAGGAAGCTGAATTTTAGGCATTAATTAATGTTTTGCCGTAAAACTTCTGTTTTCATCATCTCAACCGAAGATGTTCACTGCTGCTGGACCTATAGGTCATCCCTAGGTATTACTACAACGAGTAATCCTGCGATGTGGCGAAATAACCATGAACTCAACATAATGCAATGCATCATCAGATCAAGTGCAATAAACGTTAATCAAAATTACAAACAAACGCTCCATTAAACGCGATTATTACTGTGCATCGCACACGGCTCATTGGAGGTTATAATATTATGTATTATTTTATCATTTTCGTCTAGATTTTTTTGCGGGCTTTTTATTGACCGAGTGCTATATCTGTTTATATAAAAGGAAACCGTGACTGACTGATCGATCTATCAACTCATAGCTCAAACACACAAAAACACAAATGAAAATGATTAAACTACTGAACGGATTGGGCTGAAATTTGGCACACGGTTTTTGTTTTTTTACCTACGCTCTAAATGGGGTTCCGATTGAGGGATGTCAAAGATTGCAAGGAAGAATTTTAACGCGCCGTGCGATTAACTTGAAACTTGACCAAAAATGAAGAATAACTTGTATCAGGGTTTTTCGAATATCTTTCCCGGAAGGGGCACTGGGGGTTATTAAATTTTGATAACATTGGAGAAAAGAGGGGATACTGTTTATTTGAAAAATCTTATTCTACTGATCTATTAAATAAAAAATTGGCCTGAATACTTATTTATCTATATCTATACTGTTTTGTTTGTTTTGTTTGAACGCGCTAATCTCTGGAACTACCAGTCGGATTTGAAAAAATATTTTTCATTTGATAGCCCAATTCTTGAGGAAGGTTATAGGCTATTTAACATCAAGCTACGACGCTTAGGAACCGAGCAAAGGGCAAAAAAAGAAAAAGAAATAACGCTTAAGAAAAACGAAAAAACAGCGCGGGCAGGCGATGCGATGCGAATGCCACGGGTGGGGGTCCGGGGAACAAGAAATTTCACGGGAACGTAATCGCGGGCAGAAGGCAGTCTATAATATAACCACTCGACCACAGACTCTCGAAATTAGTTAAAAAAAACAAGCTAAAATAAGAAATTAATGAAACAATAATTATGGAATAAAATGTGGGGCGAACAAGAGACGTCACATGCGGGTCCCACCTTTATGGGGCGAATGCGGATCAAATCATAAACATTATACTTTAGTCAAGGACGAACTTAAAAAGTCGGGCATATTCTCACTAACAAAAAACTGTGTCACTCAAGTCGGCCGACTTGATGTACGTACAGGCCGCTGTACGCACACATTCATACATTAGTCGGTCGCCGCGCGACGCCGACGCACGGTCGGCCATTACGCGTGCAAACGGCAACACTCACACATAAACGGGACTCAGTTTTGTCTTGGCGGAGTTTCGTCCGACTTTTTTTGCTCGTCCATCGTCTTTAGTAAATATTTTCAGTAGTTAAACACTTCTCTATATTTTAACACCATCAACGTTCAGCTTCTCGGCTCTCAGCACCTCTATAATTTTATCTTTTCAAAATGATGGTGCTGTAAGGTAAATTATTTAATACCCGGCTAAGGTGAAGTTTTAGCTGTCTAAGGACCGTTTCCTTATCATTGCGCTTTTATTATTTTATGACTGCGATGTTTAACGGTATTAAAGTTACCGTTTGAGGATAATAAACCGTGTGTATGGCCTGTGGCCACTACTGAACATGGACCATAAGCAAGTAGTACTACATTGTAGGCTGTTTTTGCGTTTTCTTTTTATCATTCTCTGGTAGCCTTTTCGACATTTAAAAAAAGAGTTTGCAATTAAATGTTTTTGTATGAATTCTTATTATTTTACAACCACAAAAGAATCATTTTCGATCCGAAAATGCCGACCGGCAAACATGGGCTTTCCACGGTGGTTTCTTGTTGATAGAAAAACACTTCCTTATTCGCCTTACAACGACATCCCAATTGGTTTTATTCAGATTCCAAGTGAACCAAAGGTTCCCTGTCAATTTCTTTGATCTGCATTAACACACGTTCAGATGATTCATAGGTACTATAAATAGGTAACCAAACGATCACCATTCTGTCCCCCCCCGACCCTTGCTCGACGACGCGCCAGCCCGCGCCGTAGCTGAGCCTGTAGTTTTAAATTCCCCAGTATAATAATAATATAATCTAGATCCAGCCTGTCCCATCTTGCTGCCCTCCCCTCAGTGACGCCCTAAGCCGAGGTTCGTACCCCACAGGGGGTGCCCTTAGCGTGCGGTCACCTAAATTTTAAGTATTGTTCGCCCCTGGCTGGAGGCTTTAAGTTAGTAGCTTAAGGCACCCACAGGTTTGCCCGGTTAAGTAGCCAGGACCTTAGTGGTCACAACTACGAGCTGCCAAATTCAAAAAAAAAAAAAAAAAAACACCATTCTGTCTACCAAGTCGCTTAACTTAGTCATTATCAGAGTTCCATGTTTTGTAATGGACGTTAACGTTATTTATGTCAAGCAAATGATACTTTAACTTCCTTGTAACTAATTATACACCTTAAAATGTTAGGAGATAAGACTAGGGTTATCACATCACACTTAACAGACGCACACATTTGGCCATCTTGTTGATGGTAATACCAAAGATTATGTATCATAATGGATACTTAACTTGGTACAGTTGTAGATTGAGGTGTCCACAGTACCTTTATGCTTATTGGTAGTGTTTTCACAATGAAACTCGTATCTAACGAAATAGCCGTCAAAATGATTCAGATTGTGACTGATACGCAATTAGGGTGCGAGTCACGAAAAGTTAATAAATAAATCCATCTATGTAAAAAGGGAGTTCTGAAAGACTGTTCATGGTTTTAAAAAATGGTGTCTCGTTATGTATAGGTAGTTAGGTACTCACTCTCTAATATATTATTTTGTCTAATCAAAAATACTCCCGGCTCACATCAGCAAAACGAAATTGCCGGAAATAGCTGAAAAAACTAGGTTTACTAAATTGTTCAATTTATTTTATAAAGTAAAAACTGAATTGTTGTAATGATTTGACATGCTCTACATGCAGACAAAATTCGATATTTTCCAAATAAATTATAAGTAATGCCTTTCAATTTAATTATAAAACCTAGTTTACAATCCAAACATACATTTTCAATTTATAAAGCCTAGTTCTCACGTCTTGATTACAGCGTCGGAATAACGGGTCAGCGTGTTGTGGGAACCGCTTTTTGTCCGACTGTCAGACCACGGCCTTAACTGGCTTAGAATTCGGATTATCGGACATGGTACACCGATAATTGCCGATTAATGCGATATAAATATCCGTGTGGTATCTAATGGTGCTTTAAAAGAGTTATAGTAGGGCGAAAGAGTTATAGGTTTTGGAACTGGTTTGGAACTTACGACTTAAGACGTCGTTACGGGCTTTACTGTTCGGATTAAGCTTCAATGTGTACATTTCCAGTGATTAACATTAAAAACGACTCTAAATCGCAATGCAGCATCGCTTATCTGAACTCTGAAGAACTGGGGAGTTGTATTGAATTCCTTATCAATGTAATATTTCCCCAATTATGCTGCAATCTGCGTTTGTTTAACTCATATTTTCTATTAAACTCATTTGCGACTAATAGAAATATCTATCTACTAGAGAATAGGCAATTCGACTAAATAAAGATATCCTCTGATATCCAAGTAATCTTCTACTTTGGAAAGAGGAAGTGACAAATCAAAAAAAGGAAGGAGGTTGTGCAAGACTGAAAAGAAGCAGAAAAGGCAAGCAAAACAATCTTCTTTAAAAATATTTGGTACAGGCAAGGACGAAAAAAACGTGTTGCGTCGACTCCGAGTGACATGGGACAAGATGACGATACTTACGAGTATAAATATTTGGTACAGGCAAGGACGAAAAAAACGTGTTGCGTCGACTCCGAGTGACATGGGACAAGATGACGATACTTACGAGTATAAATATTTGGTACAGGCAAGGACGAAAAAAACGTGTTGCGTCGACTCCGAGTGACATGGGACAAGATGACGATACTTACGAGTATAAATATTTGGTACAGGCAAGGACGAAAAAAACGTGTTGCGTCGACTCCGAGTGACATGGGACAAGATGACGATACTTACGAGTATATGTATATTATAAATATTGAATCCATCTGTGTCATTGACTTTTCAGATATCTCTTTATTTTATTGCTTACCTAATTCGAAAGGGATCAAATGTAAAAAAATCTAATACTAAATAAAGCTAATAAAAAATATTCTACGCTTATCTGACCGAATTGGGTGTAGTCAGCTATTTAACGTGACGTGTCACGTGGGCACAGGCTTGGCATTTGAAACATTACCAAATCTCTCATTATTTTATTGCTTACCTAATTCGAAAGGGATTAAATGAAACAAAGCTGTAACTCTACGCTTATCCGACCGATTTGGGTGCAGTCAGCTATATAACGTGACGTATCACGTGGGCACAGCCTTGTCATTTGAAACATATCCAAATCAATCATCAATGACTTTCAAGGTTTGTAGAATAGGGCTCTAGTAGTGTGATGCTGCCCTTTGATTAAAAAAAATAAAACATAAACAAATGTTGTTGTATTGTTTACGTTACATAAAGGTCAGGATATAAAAATATGAACGTGCCATAGTTGGGATTGTCTTTGTCACATCAACTTATACTGCTACAAGGGTCTTTAGGCGCTCGAATGCCGTTGATAAGGGGGCGCTGTTGGTAAATATTTGTGCAATTGTTTTGTTGGTAAACATTTGTGCAAATGCCGTTGACAGGGGGGCGCTGTTGGTAAACATATTTTGTGCAAATGTTTTGTTGGTAAACATATTTTGTGCAAATGTTTTGTTGGTAAACATTTGTGCAATTGATTTGTGTGAAAAAAACAAGATGGCAGCGGTACTTCCATTTTTGACCACGCGCTATAAAAATCTTATAACGCTTTAATTAAAGTAACTGTTTTTTTTTATTTTCATTTAATTTGATGATGTAAATACACAGTATTGTAATAGTTCCTATTCTTTTATCTTACCCAACATTCTTATTCTTGTGTCCAAAATTCCAAATTAATAACTTGTTCATAGTTTGCACCTGAAAAGAGAACACGAGCATGTCATATTTAGTTACCTACCGAGGGAACTGACTCAAATGTAATACTTTCATTTTTACTATGTCATAGTGAGGTTAATAAACTACGCACAATTTTTACAAAACAATACTATTGCATCATCAATCAGGCTGAATCAAATTACTCGAAGTCATCGAAGTGTTTTAGTAAACACGCTCTGTGAGAACTCGAGTGCAGTCTCGACCAGTGGCTCTCAACCTGTTACTAGTTTGCCTATTTTATGTGGTACTTGGAACTTTTAGTTGGGATTACGCTTTATTCTATTTTGTTCCTCCCCTTTTTTAAGCTATATCGATATCATACAATGGATTTCGATCAACAATAAACAATTCACGTTGATTGAAGACAATTAATGACCATTTTGCATGTTTAGAATAAGCTGTATCTGCGGCTTCTTATGATTTAAAATAGCAGTGATAACAGCTTTACGTTATAGCTTGTTAGATGACATTGCTTAGCATTTCAACTTTGAAACCTATGTGATACGTACCTAACCACAAAAAGACGACTAAGTAAGTAAAAAAAAATAAGAGTAGGTACGGTCGCCATAGGGGATAAGTAACCAGGGTTGTCGGATATACTTGAAGTTTAGTAAGAACCCGATGGATATTTTCGAATATAATTTAACTTAATTAATAGAAAACGAACAGTTAATCTATTAAATTAAATTTCATTCGAAAACATCCATCGTTGCTTACTAAACTTTAACTACTTAGTCTGGCCATAAATACTGTTACAGTTAAAAATAAGAAAGATATTACATTTGAATTTGGAATCTGTCATTTTTATACGATTGTTCATTGAGTTTTCTAATTTTGGCGCCAATACATAGTACAATATTTTGCGATATTAAAATAGAGTGGGGTGATAAAGAGAACCGAATCGCTGTGATTGCATTACACAAAGTTGGTATGGAGCCAAATGCAATTTTTAAAACTCTCCATATGCTTGGTATTAGTCAAATGTTTGTGTACCAGGCTATTAATAGGTACAATGAGACCTCCTCTGTTTGTGACAGAAAAAGATCTGGCCGTCCACGTAGTGTTCGTACGAAAAAGGTGGTCAAAGCAGTAAGGGAAAGAATTCGAAGAAATCCTGTCCGAAAGCAAAAGATTTTATCTTGGGAGATGAAGATAGCACCCAGAAGGCCAGACCATGTCGCGTATTTTAAAAGATGACTTAGGACTTGCAGCCTATAAGAGACGCACTGGTCATTTTTTAACTGATATTATTTAAAAAAGAATAGGGTGGTAAAATCGAAACAACTACTGAAGCGGTACGCAAAGGGAGGTCACAGAAAATTTTTGTTTACGGGTGAGAAAATCTTTACAATTGAGCAACATTTTAACAAACAAAATGACCTTATTTATGCTCAAAGCTCTAAGGAAGCTTCCCAATTAGTCGACAGAGTGCAACGTGGGCATTATCCGACTTCAGTGATGGTTTGGTGGGGTGTTAGCTATGAAGGAGTGACTGAGCCATATTTTTGTGAAAAAGGTATCAAAACATCGGCACAAGTGTATCAAAATACCATGCATGAGAAGGTAGTTAAGCCCCTTAACAACACCATGTTCAATAACCAGGTATGGTCCTTCCAACAAGACTCGGCGCCGGGTCATAAAGCTCGGTCCACGCAGTCCTGGTTGGATGTGAACGTTTCGGACTTCATCAGAGCTGAAGACTGGCCATCGTCTAGTCCCGATCTTAATCCGCTGGATTATGATTTATGGTCAGTTTTAGAGAGTATGGCTTGCTCTAAACGCCATGATAATTTGGAGTCCCTAAAACAATCCATACGATTGGCAATGAACAATTTTCCCATGGAAAGAGTGCGTGCTTCTATTGATAACTGGCCTCAACGTTTAGACTGTATTGCAGCCAATGGAGACCACTTCGAATAAGCTTTTTATATTTTAAATTGTTTTATATTTATGTATTAAACTAACACACTGTAAAAGTAATAAATATTATTTGCAATTAAAAAAAAATTGGTGACAATATATATGGCAAGACTAGGTATATCTGACGACCCTGGTTACTTATCTCTTTTGGTGACTGTACCTACCTAAATTAGCTACGACTTATTGAACTTTTTTTTCGATGTATTTAGGGAAACCGTTGCTTAATTATAGTCATAAGCCCAATTCATGTTAAAAATAGTTAACTTCTTGATCTAATGGCGTGAAAAATAAAGTGATCAGACAAAAAGTTTCAGGAACACTGTCTTAAAATATAACATTACAGTTTCGTGTGAACAAACACCATTATTATACATGTGTGGGTGTATATACACGTGTATGTGTAATGAGAGAGCATTGTTTTTGAACTCATCGCCGGGAAAGAATGTCAACATCATTGTAGGTTCAACTAGAGTCCTCGTGATCTACATGTATTGCGATTCTCCGAAGAAGACCACCGGGGTTTATGTACAAGGAGCTTAGTTAACAAGTAGGTAAGTACGGAAGTTTAGATGACGCAAAACTTTGTGTTGTGCTGAATGTAGATTTAGGGTTTGCCTGCGAAAAAGGAGGGTTATTCTAAATTGAGTCTAAATCACTTCTGTGGACATAGTCGTGAAAACAAGGTCTAGTAATGACACTGCTGACGTAGTAAGATTAGGTGCCTAACTTGCAAGAACAAGAGCGTGGTGGATTACGGCCCACTCCCTCTCACCGAAAGGAGGCCTGTGTCCCAGCTGTAGGAACATTATAGGCTAATTATGTTGCAAGAACAATAATTAAAATAAAAACAGTGACTTGTATGGTATTTTATGTAGATAATACAAAAAACGGTTTTCAATACTTGTTTTTTTTTTGTTTCTTTACCAACAAGCTGCAGTAGGACGGTAAATTCCTCATAATCATCACGATTGTCTCAACCGATTCTCACACAACTACCATATTTGTTCAACTCCGTACACACGTCACAGGCTGTTTGTCTCTACTCCTAACGTGTATAATCACGCTATTTCTATTTTTTCTAAACTTACCCACTAGCTGGGTGGTCAGTAGTGACATGCGATACCTGACACTGTTGACACAGCGGTGACATTGCCTTGACACCAGTCACGAGGTATGATCGCCCACACGAGTGCATTTAGGTATACGTCAAAGTAGGTTTATTGGTGTTGTGACATTTTTTGTAATAAAGAAAAATAATAGAACAGTTGGTTGGTTCAAATAGAAAAATTAATTGTAAATTGTTCATAAATATTTTGATTTCAATCGGTTAGTTGCCTTACTTTACATAATTGGGTAAACCGTTTTATACAGCTTTAAATAATTAATTACGAGTAACATAATAATTTTAAGATACTGTCAGCTATTTTTGAATTAATTTATTCTACAGCCTACAAAATAATTAAAATCATAAATCGTTATCTGAAAATAATAATTTAAATGATTTTGTAACTTGACTTTATATCTTGTTGCGTAAGACTAATTAACTTTACTTATATAAGTAAATATTAATAAAATAAAATATAATATTTTTTATGGCTTTGATAACATTTACTGACTGGCCGAATAATATATGCACGGTTTGTTTTTATTACAGATCATTGATCAACGGTCTGGTAAACATTACGATAATAATGAATACATAAGTAATAATAATACTTACATATTTTTATTATTTTATTATTCATGTGCAAGTGCAATTAGATAGTCTCATCATCTGAGGGACACAAAATGAAATAAAAAAGAGAATGTGTGCTTACGACCACACAATAGAAGTGAAATCTTACGACTGGAGCCGAGTATATGCAATTCAGCGCTGAGTATACCCGATTTAGCGTCACCGACCCGAACGTGACGGTTCAGTTTCGTTCACTGTTCAGAAAGAGGACAAAGGGCGCTTATAGAAGTTTTCACTTCAAAAATAAATAATGAAAGGAAACTAAAGCAAAACGCTTAAATAAAACATCATATCTGAGGGCCTAGACAAAGTAACATTCGATTAGCGATGACGCTAGTAGAAAAGCCAAAAAATGTATGAGGTTGACATATACTATCGAAATGTCACGTGATCATAGGTCAACGAATAGAAATTAGCTAGACAATGTTTACATTGGTGCCGATTCTCTTGTCACAAAATTCTCTAAACTAGACTAAAAATCACTACAATTTAGTTTATTCCTGTCAAAAGACGATTTCTCATTCTGAAATAGACTAAAGTGACACAACTTAACTATATTTTAGTTTGACAGCACTAAGATGGTACTGATTTATTAGTTTAGTGAAAATGGCAATTTTGCTATTCTGAATTTGACGTTTTGCACCAAAAATTTTGGTTGTCTAACTAAATCTGGCTATTTTTAATGGCGATTAAAAAGGTGCGGAATAAAATTAGTTGTCATCAACTAAGATTCACCACAACACCTCGACTTCAGAGGCAAAAACAGTACTGTATTTTTATTTTATTTTGCTTATATTTCGAAAACGGTGTGTCCTATCGCAAAAATAATGAAAAGTTCGACCCCCTTTATGAAACCCTTAAACCCATATAACTCTACATGTAGGTATTTTTTTTATATTTTCCATACAAAAAGTGAAATATTCCATATAAAATGCGCCGAGGCTGCCAACCATGCGCGCCTCCGGCTCTAAAAAAAAATTCACAGAGTAGGGCAAATAAGTACCATGTGGAGTCGCGATTGTCAAATTAGTTGCGTCAAAATGATTTTTAAATTTAGAGATATTTTATTGCAGAATAGCTTTAAGATTCTCATAGCCAAAAGTAAGGAATTTTAGTGATAGTTTAGTTAGTTTAGTCCGGTGTACAAGAGAATCGGCACCATTATCGATTCTATGAAACGAATCGACAGCGTCAAACGATTACTTCCATAGAGATGCGTAGCCAAGTAGCACTTTTTGACAAGCGTTATCGCTAGTTTTTGATTCGTATGATGGAAATATTAGCTAAAGCGATAGCGATTGTAGAAATAGAATCGCTCCGAAGTGAATGGTATTTGTTTAGCCCCTCAGCCCCATGCCCCAAGTTTTATGCAAATAAATATTATTTCTATTTCTATTTTCAGGTCTTTGACAATAACAATGGTTTATAACTTTCAAGTTGCGCAGTTTTCTCATCTCTTTGTTAAACCCTATAACAGAAAATGTTTCGATCTTGCACAACACAATAAATTAATTAACTCTTAACTCCGTTCCAATTTATAAATTCCTTTTGATTCAACTTAAATTAACGGTTCAACCTCATTCTCTAAAAATGAGCCAAGAAAATTCTCTAAAACTATTAAGTACTACCATAACTGGCAAGACCGGTGATAAATGACATTTTTTTTTATGAATTTTGTTCAAGGATTTCCCTAAAAGCCCTTTTAGATGTTTTTAAAAATGGACCATGTATGTAACTTTGTTTATCTTATAGTTTTATTGACCTAGTTCTTCTCGTGATGAGTAGAGTAGGCATAGTAATATAGACATACTATGTCCCGTTACGGCGTGGGCAGATCTAAATGGCGACACGATTCACCTTAGTGGTGTCCCAAGAAAATAAATAAATTGTTGAATTCATCAATAAGTAGTATTATTTAATGAAAACAGATATTCCTTTTAAAAAGATGCATTGTTTTTTATTTACTTGCGTTGCAGATTTTTTTATTAACAACCATCTTGTTTCGGATTTAGTGGTACTTGTATACTTATTCAAGTAATTTTGTAGGTACTACTTAGAATACAACTTAAGACGGAATAATTCATGAATAAACTACACTGCACCATGTATTTATTAATTAAATAAAAATAAAAACAAAAACAAAAGCGCCTTTGTCAGTGACTGTACAACGAAGCTATTCACGCATTTATAATGCTCTGGGTACATGTGCGTACACAATGTTATCGGCCACTTTATCGGACACGTAACATCCGATAGCCGATCTACAATAATGTCAGTTTTTTTCCCTTGAACTTACAATGTCAATGATAAAGATATCTACTTGCTTGAAAAAAAAAATATTGTGTTAGATTGGTATCATCATGCGTGAACACTTTTAACACGCTCCTTGTTATGCTGGGATATATTTTTAGTTAATAACCATTGTTTGCGTGTCTCAAAGGGAAGTGGAATATACTATTTATTTCACTACATATTACTCCAAAAATGCTTTCAGGAAAAAAAAAATGGCCTTTGTGATTCATCCAAACTGATCATTACTTCTTACTTAAAGTTTTACTCTTATTTAATTACTGTCGAATATATTACAGTGAAAGTAAGACCGTGATTGCGTAACACACTAACTGCAGGAATGGGTTTTATTTTGACAGTTCAACAAAATTCATTGCGTTTTTACGTTGTTGAGCAGACAAATTTTTCGAACTTATGAAGCAATGGATTAGCAATAGGCTTCAAAATGATTCAGATTGTGATAGATAGTGTGTTACGTAATTAGGATGCTGGCGGGAAACGACAGATCAGTTGATCAAAATGGATAGGGCTAACAGTTAAGAGTGGGCACAAGCAGCAATATAGATAAATGTATGTAAACAATTAGTACTCTATACATCATTACCAGTATTAAAACCTTCATCGCATGCATGTCAGTTAAACTATAGTAAGTACTTTGGCGGGATGAGCTGGACTCCTTTAATAAAGATGGGTCCTTGATAGCTGTAGACAGAGAGAGGTGGAAAAAGAGTAGGGAGGGCTTTGCCCAGTAGTGCGACATTAATGGCTGATAATATGCATATGCATGCAATTATAATGACATGTTTTCATTATTTTTGCTATTGACTTTGATCTCTATTACTATTTATTATTAATTAATTTGTATTATGAAATGTGAGATTCTTTTATAAATGACTTATGATTTTATGACTTAATAATAATAATAAAGTACCTGCCTTTCCTAAATTTTATTTTCTAAACTAATATTATAAAGATGACACTTTTTTTTTGTTTTTAAGAGGCTAGGTATTTCTGGAAGTACATATCCAATAAAAAAAATCTTGTGCGGATGAATTCGGAGGGCAAAAGGAAATATCTTTTGTAAAAGATACCATTAGGTATTTATACCAGCAAAATGATTGATACCATGACGACATGTGTGTTGTGTATCCGTTTCCTTAAAATACCATACTAACCCATAACTGAACTAAACCGGAGTAGACTACATGCACGTAAACTTTAAGACGCTAGTACAGCAGGCCGCACGTCGGTGTTAACGAAACCAGTATAAGGTGGCCGCGCATCGTATTGAAGCTCCGTACTACGCTAGGCCAACAAAGTTCAAAGTGTTAGTGCGTTCTAATGTACAGGAGGCCGATTTTATAACCGTTTGCCCCACTTTATAGCCGGGTTGCGACAGTTCAAACGCTAGTGCAGTTCTGGCCTTATTTATTAACCCTTTTGTACCGGGTGTTGATGCAAGTGACGGTTATGGTCGTGTTGCAAGAGGCCAGGTGAAAAGGGGTTATTGGGACTTGGTTATCGGATGGCGACTTACTAAAGATTTCTGCATTGAATGGTCTCTTGTACTGTGCAGGAATTGTTGACAAAGAAATGGGGCTGTTAGGAGTCGTGGTGCGATCATCAATTTATTTGGTTAGAACGATGACAATAGAATTGGTTCAGTGGCCGTGGCTGATAACGCCGACGCCGAACGCAAGTTCGAAAACAGCACGAAACAAGTGGCCTTTGATCATTTTATTGTTCCTTACAAAATAAAGAAAACACTACATTCTGAAGGCGTACATTTATGAGAATCTACACCTAAAGAATTTAGTGTTTTCCCGCCTTTTGCATGAAGAAAAACTTACTACTTACGAGAAATACATACCTAGTACTCAATCATTTATTGCATTCCATAATGTGGACTTAGGTGGCAACATATTTAATGAGATCATAATGGACCCTGTGGGGTACGGAAAAAAGAAAAACTTAACTCATTTGGGTCTACATTTTCTTCAGAATGTACAATATTATCTTTTACCATTGCTTTCGTTATAATTTGTGTGACTTCAACCATGATTTCCGACATCAAAATCGACTTTGATGAAATCATAATGCGAATTCCAGAAGGTTTCGCCACTCATTAGGTGACAATTTCTAGGCGCCCGCGCGCCCTACCGGAAACTCTCCATAATCATGAATGAATGTGCGCCTGCGCTTGCTAATCGTATGCTGGCCTAAACGGTCATCCATTGAGTAAAAGGGATAGGTAGGTAGGTCTTTATATAGGCAAGGAAAATTATAGTAGATACTTATGAAAAAAAAGTTGTGGGTGAATGACACAATAACTATGTTTAAAAGGCGATTTATAAAATATCTATTATAATTTTCAGACAATCCTCTGATTGTCCGAAAACGCAGTATCACCGACTGGGTGATTCTGTTTCTCGTTGATGAAATGTCACTTCTGTTTTCGCGACATCATGCGTCAGTTTTTAATGTCATTGTCAAATGTACCTAGTACATTATGTATCACTATTTTTCTCCGTAATTCATTCAATATGCATATAAATCACATTTTTAAATAATTATAAAAAAAATTATAGCCCCGCCGGTATCAAGAAAACTGTTCCCGGCGATCAAGGCTTCGGAGAGAGAAACCATATTTTTTATTATTAGTGAAATAAATTTGAGCTTGTCATCAAGTTTTCATAGAAAGTGAATAAACATAGAGGCTGAATATTATGCGCAGTAATTTATAATCAAAACATCAATTAATCACATTATCGCCTTGAGCCATCTTTATATCTTGTCCTTTTAAAGGTATTTTACGATATGCATAAATATCTTTTAATCTTACATTAACCATGTATAGGAAAATTGCAAGAATCACCATATACCTAAGTAGTTTTAATTTGTTTATGAAGATTCTGTGTTTATTTACTAGATCTGCGGGGTAATTGCGTAACAGCAGGAATGGTTTTCATTTTGACAATTCAACAACATTCATTGCGTTATTTGCGCTGCTGAGCAGACTAATTTTTCGAACATTTGAAGCAATGAATTAGCAATATCCTTCAAAATGATTCAGATTGTGATTGATAGTTACGCAATTAGGGTACCTACTGCTTTGATGTAGTTTACAAATAATTCAATCAATGCTTGTGTTGTACTAACACCTTTTTTATTTCGCGTGCGTGTGTCCACAGCTCCTTTATACCATTAGGTACTTACTTTTTTTTTTCATTATTTTTTATGACGTCAGTACTGATGCACTTGGTACCTTTAGAGTGAGCATAACGTCATTCTATTGCTTTTAAGAATATTTTATCGCTGTGTGAACGTTTCCTATCGTTGTCGCGATATCCGGCCAACTATTAGGTGGAACGAGCCTTTGTGATGCAGTTACTGCAGTCCCTTATAGGGATATCCCTATTGGTAGGAGGACCTAACTCAATAATAATGGCACCATAGGTCTGCTAATTATAATAACTGCAATCAAAATAATCAGTGAAAAATATGGGGAAATTGTGACCTTCGGACCAATTAATTGGTCACTGAAATAACCATATTCAGCGAGGATATTCGAAATATCTATCTTGTTATAATCGTCCACAATATCGTAATTCTAACACGTCAGTACTCTTTATTAATGTCAATTAATTGCAGCATTTAAGCCGCTGCGGACTCTAGTAACGTAGGTCGTCAACCTTTTTTACGCCATATTGCAAAAAAAGGAATGACTATCAACTCAATGCCCAGCTGTTCCAATGCATGAACACCTGTATTTATAAATTCAGTTCTCACAATTCACTATACAGTCCCGTTATAATGTTTCCCGGAAAAGAGACGTAAGCGCATATAGATTTTATGGTTAAAACAGCTTATTGTTATATTCCCGGTATGATTTGATCTTACTAGCATATGATTTTGCCGACTATGGAGATGGAAGGAGGGTAATGCCTTTGTGTAGGAGTCTTTATTCGTGTTACTTTTACTGGCCTTCAATAAAACAAGAATGGAATTGAATCAAACAGAACAATATAATTCGATACCACATGTATATCTGTCTGTTTATACATTATTATAAATTAAAGTCGCTTTTCATGTCTGTCTGTGTGTACGCGTTGTTCTTCTAAGGGCGAATTTCACCAACTGTTATAACTAGAATAAGTCTTATCCTGAAAATAAATTTGAAATTTTTGACAGTTATTCCATAGTAGAACTGTCAGACGTCAGTTTTATTCCACAGATAAAATATATCTGACTTTGGTAAAGACAGCCCTAAACTGCGCAACGGATGTATATACAGTTTTTAACATTACTTAGGAAAAAATATTACGTAAGGATGTGTTAAATATAATAATCAAATCTCGAAGTTTTGTCATGTAGTAAAAACTATGCGGAACACAGGCGGTTCCCTAGTTCTAGGTACATAAAAGGCATTTTAGAACGTAAACAAACGGTCTTAAGGGGGATGCGCTAGGGCAGCCCGCGAAATTCAATTTTTCTGGCGTTTTTTGCAATTTGATGGTCAGTGTCAGGTTGTAATATGATTCGCAACCATAACAAATATGCCTTTATAGAATTATAATTATTAGAATCGGCAATACAACTCCTTTAGTTAGAATTGGCCTCAAATGTCGTGACTTCATGAAATAGTCATTCAATAGGGTACCTACTATGAACTTAGATAGTTTTATTGATGTTATAAAAAAAAAAAAAACTATAAATAAATATTTGATACAGCCGTGAACCATATTTAGAACAACATACAACCTGATACTGACCTACAAATTATAAAAAACGTAAGAAAAATTGAATTTCGCGGGACCCTGACGCTTTCGCCTTAAACAGCAATAAAATAATCATAATATTCGTTCAGGAATACAGATCAGATTGGACTGGTATGTCGAAACTTAGCTTAAGGCATGCTAATATTGTACTATTATTACTTAAGACGGAAATCGGACAAGAACACTGCATGTTGCAAAACTTACCAAGACAGGACTTATAAATTATATGTCTAAGTTAAAATTATTTATAGGGAAGATGGAAATTATTGCTGTATTTGCTGGGATTTGTGTTAATCAGCCTCTATAATAAATCTAGTAGCTCGTGATTTGCAAGACCTCCTAGTTTCTCAAGACTTTGATTAAAGTCTATGCTGTCAAATGTCATGTAAGCTGATGGGATTAACTAAACGAAAAATAACTACCGTTCAGTTGCCATAATGTGATTATCTATCATTTGACTATAGCCATAGGAATCCTAATTAAATAGGCTTTCAAAACCACAGGTGATTATTTCAGAACTCTTTAACCTAGTGTTCAGAACAATCACCTATTAGTCACAATTTGCCATCATAATTGTACTTATGACGGTTGTTCTATCAGCAAATGGAAAAGTTGACTGCGTCCCTGACTTACTCCTACCTACTCCTACCTTCATGTGACCATCCCTTTTTCCTCTTCCTTTTTAGATGATCATCTTCCTGATTTATATCTTTTCCCGATTTATTGGTTAGATAGAGAGGTTTGGAAGAAGATTTCCAAACCTCTCTATCAGCTGTCATCTCAGAGTTCAGACTCTTCCGGCCATTATCATCTTGTCACTCTAATAAATTCATCATTTACTTGGTCTTCCTCTATTCTTAAAAGTAATCTTTGTTTCTTTAGCGTGTCGATGGCACCCAACATTTAGCAACACAAATACTGTTAGCTGACGCAGTCTGTTAAGTCTTCAAAATTATAAATTTTCTGAGGACAATATATATTTATTTTCAAAATATTGTAATCGTGATCTCTGACTTCACTCCAGACTAAGTCTTGCGCTTAGTTTCAAGATACTTTAAAAGTAGGTACATCGAACTCCACCTGTCTATTGTTATTTATAAGGTTCTTGTTCATTAAAACATGAAACATTGTTTAAAGGCTTAGCCTGGAGCGGAACAAGCATTGTTAAGTTATTACTAAAGATGTAAGTTAGACAAGCTTAGGGCGATGTGCCGTAACTAGATTCATGATTATAATCATTGTTTTCAACATGAATCCCGCTACTAATATAATAACACAAAGGAAACCAATCAATCTATTGTTCCTATTGATCATAGAAATGACAATGAGTATAAGATTATAACAAAAATAACTGAAAAGAGAAAATAAATTGCAACCGGAGATTTGTGCCCGGTTGATGGCAATATGCTCGCCACATGTTACATGGGGCTTATTCACCAGCGAAATGTGGATGTAATAAAGGTACACCTCAACGTAACCCTCCGGGAATTACAAGCGTGATATTATGTTATGTTTGTGTTAATTGAACAGAGATGACGAAATATTTGTGACAACGATGCCACCATTTTGTAACCAATGTCGATAAAAATCAACATCCTTGAAATGCAGGAAGTGACAGTGGATATCCATAAACAATATCTGCCATACTATCGATTAAATAGAGGATGTTTAAAATCATGATCTTGCTCAAAAAGTAAAAGATAAACAAGTAACATTAAGAGTACAGTTAAAATCATGGAATGACAATGGTTAGGTTAGGTTAGCTTAGTTGAAATGTCATATTCAGTATGATTATACTAATCTTTCATTAAAGGAAGGAGAACCACTGCTCACGGTTTAAAAAAAAAGTGCCCATAATGTAGTATGTTCCTTAAGTAACATAAACATCTTCAAAATATATGAGAAAACTATAGAGGATAGGTATTCAGCGTGTGCTACTACGCTAAAACAAGAAATAAGTACATTTTAATTGTTTGTTGGAAAAAAGCAAACTTGTGTATATATTTTTTTATTGGTCTAAAGCTATCTTCCAATTATTGCCTCTAATGAAACCGGTTTGGGGCACATCGGTTGGATGGTTTCAAAGTCTATCACGGACATAGGTAGAAACATTTTTGGTGTTTTATATACATATATACTAGCTTTTGCCCGCGGCTTCGCTCGCGTTAATTTAGACTTTGACAATCAATTCAGGTTATAATTCAATCATGATTCGAGAGACACGTGGCGCCATCTATTATCATAAGAACGTTATTGGTGTGTTCCTCGGGAACAGTACTTTTTTTCGGGATGAAAGGTACCCTATGTCCGTTTCTGTACACCTGACAACGTATATGCAAAATTTCAGGATGGTCGGTCCAGTGGTTTAGGCATGAAAAGGTAACAAACAAACAAACTTACTTTCGCATTTATAATATTAGTTAGGATTGATTGATTGGATAACCATAAAGTGTTGAAATAATAATGTGATAATGTTATTTGATCGTGCCGACATCTTTGTAAAGTGGCAAGTTTTTAATCGCTCACCTGTCATCGTTTATAACTTGATGCCATGATTTATCTTACTTTCGCAAAGAGAATGATATTATGTAAGAAAGTAACAGCCATTCACGCAATGGCTTTTTTTTTAATCCAGTCTGGTACGGAAATTGATGTCACATCCGAAACTTTGTCAAAAAAGATTCTATCATTTTAAGTCCTATGATTTTTTCGCATAGTTCACGAAAATCTACTAAACATGGACTTTACTAAGCTATGTATATTTCTCAAAAACTCTCACTGTTATTTGCAAAATCCTTAGATGCAGCTTCGACCAAATCTGCACATGCGAAGGTGTTTGAACTTAATCAATAAAATAGAATTAATAACAAGCAATCAAAATCAAATTCTTCTCTTCTTGTTCTCACACACCACTGTCTACATTTCTTTTTCACTTCTCCTTTCGCAGGTCTGCTGGAGGAAATTTCTTAAGAAATAAGCAGTACCTTTGTACTCAATCCTAATATGCCGATCTGTATCTACTTTACTGTGTGTACATTAATAATAAAATAAAAAATAATTATTTAAATAGTTACTGAATTGTCACGAAATTGTGACGTTCTGATTCCGATTGGCCAGCAAGCACATAACATAACATCACGCCTGTATTCCCCGAAGGGTTAGGCAGAGGTATACCTAAAGCATACCCACATTTCGCCAGTTATGTTTAAGTCCCATGTAATAGGGGGCGAGCCTATTGCCATCAGCCGGACACAAATGCAGACTCCGGGCTGCTACTGAGAAATTCCAGATGGAAATACTCAATAACACATTGCCCGACCCGGGAATCGAACCCAGGACCTCATGCTCAGCAGTAGCGCTTGCGACCACTGGACCAACGATGCAGTCAAAACCCCTATAATAATCTTATAGCAGTTCTTGTCAATTGAATATCCTGTAAAACTCAAGAAGCGTGACCAACAACCTTCCAGAATCCATTTCAAGTACAAAAACTCCTATAATAATCTTATAGCAGTTCTTGTCAATTGAATATCCTGTAAAACTCAAGAAGCGTGACCAACAACCTTCCAGAATCCATTTCAAGTACAAAAACTCCTATAATAATCCGGTAGCAGTCCTTCATAATTGAATATCTGGTAAAGCTTAAAAAGCATGACCAAGAACCTTCCAGAATCCATTTCGAGTACAAAGCTACAGTTCTAAAGCCAACGAATAGCTCTAAACCTGGCTGTCTATGTGCAATGACCCCAAAGTCGCTAATTACTCTGAACGGCACACCACCAACATAACAATACCGTCACATACACCTTCTGCCTTCGCCATAAGGTCGATATTTGTGATGGTGAGGGAGGATATAAGTTGGTGGACCAGAATAAGGTCAGTAGATGCAGTATGCTAATTTAATAAAAACGGTGTTGTTTTAAGTTTGTGTGTATGTTTGTAAGTGTGAATGGTCTTTGTGCAGTCCAAAATTAGTTATGCGGTCTAATAATTTTTATGGAGTCTGTAATGCCGAGTTGCGAAGCTTTTGGTGTGATTTTTCTTTTAAACATCGTTTTTCATCTAAAAGGCATAGCAGAAGCATGTCTTAAATTGTCGTCTCGTCTCATTAGATTTAGACACTGAGCCATTAAAGACGTACTCAAACACCACGCAACGCACGCACGCAATACTTAATGAACACTTCCTCTCTCCTTAAACATCATCATTACATATAGTTTCCTTGCTCTTCAACAATCAATTAACTCAGCCTATCGCAGTCCACTGCTGGACATAGGCCTCACCCAGGCTACGCCACAACACCCCGTCTTCCGCCTTCCAATTCCATTCTGTCCCACCTTTTGAGGTCGTTGGTCCATCTAGCTGGGGGTGTCCTACACTACGCATGCCGATACGCGGTCGTCACTCTAGGACTCGTCTGCTTGATCGATCTTTCGACAAACATAACCAGCCCACTGCCACTTCAGCTTCCTTCCTCTGCAAGCTCTCCTTGCTCTTGTTTCATGTTTGTTATTGTATATATAATTATTTAGATAAGTATTATGTTTTATGTAGGTACGTATTTAATGTAAATGATACACCACTGACTACCTGCAGTATTGTCTCTCCTTCTCCCTTTAATCCATCCAAAGATTGTCTGTAAAAGATCGCTTTCAGCGATAAGACCGCCCATTGTGTCGCCCTATGTAAAATTTCTACATTTATATCAGTAATTTTTATATGGTGTACATAATAAAGAGTATTATACTATTCTATTCTAACACGAAACAATTTAATATCTACCTTTACCAGTACCAAAAGATTCGACTACTTATTCCTTGTAGCTAACTTTAAATCCAACGAGAACAGGTTAGTTACCAGGTGGGTACATTTAAACAAGCTACCTATTATAAAAACCTTATGCAAATGATCATGCGACAGGACATCAAACTGTCAATTCGCAGGAAACGACTAATGGCCGCTAGTTTTTCACACTGACAACCCTTACAGTAAGAACTTATTGCAATATTACGTGTATATTTGTGCATGCAACACTGCGCAACACGCGATGTGACCGTTATATAAATGAAAAGCAACTGCTTAGAAAATAAAAACGTGGTATTTGTAAGTTAATGTTTTCTTAAAATAAAGTGGCATAGTTTTATTGCCAGCCAGGTCAGAGTTCTTAACCTGTTTTAAATGTTCTTAGGTTAAAGTGTGGCCATTTCCGTTCTTAATTATTATATTACTAACCTGCAGTTAGTTCCAGTGGATGGAAAATGGCGAAAATGCCACAACATACAAACTCAAACACAACTCAAAGCATTTATCCTAACCAATATTATAAATGCGAAAGTAAGTTTGTTTGTTTGTTACCTTTTCACGCCTAAACCACTGAACCGATCATCCTGAAATTTTGTATATACGTTGTCAGGTGTACAGAAACGGACATAGGGTACCTTTCATCCCGAAAAAAAGTACTGTTCCCGAGGAAAACAACAATAACGTTCTTATGATAATAGATGGCGCCACGTGTCTTTCGAATCATGATTGAATTATAACCCGAATTGATTGCCAGTCTTTTTTTTTTTTGGGTGGTAAATCATCAAATGACCTCTTCCGCTCTGGGCGGAGCGGAAGGGCGTGTCAGACTCTTACTGACTAAAACCCACCCGTGTTCCTTCAGTTGCCTGTGCGTCAGGGCCACGGTAACTCTTTCGAACAATCCGCGACCCGATTGTCAAAGTCTAAATTAACGCGAGCGAAGCCGCGGGCGAGAGCTAGTTTCAAATAAATCAATTACAGGCACTTTTGAATCGTCAAGGGGTCGCTCGGTCAGAAAGATGAAGCTAGTTGCCCATTCCAAAGCGTAGTAGGTTAGGTACCTATGGAGAAGAACAGGCAAGAAAGAAGACAGATAAGAACCGTTGCCATTTGAGGCCTATAAAATCAAAGTCAGCTAAATCCAAGTCTGTGAAATGTTCAGGAAGCTACAAAAGCTAATATTTTTGTCAAGGTAGCAACTCTATATTTTATTTTTGAACTGAATTTGCTAGGGAATTAGCTGCATTTATTAATAAAATTAATACACCAAAGCGTGTCCAACTACCTAAACTAGATGGCGCCATAGTTAAATCATTTTCCGACTTATATATGGCTTTTAGCTGCCTTTAATTTTATAGGCCTCATTTGATCAGTACACTTGATCATGACGATTGCTAGTCTTCAATATACCTATAAAGAACACAGGTACCTTACACTACAAGACTACACTAAAGAACATCACATCCACATACCATCGGTAGGTTCTAGGTTTTTAACCCACCACACCAATTTATTGTAGACTAGCTTTTGCCCGCGGCTTCGCCCGCGTAATGATCGGACATTATTCCACAGGATCGTACTACCGGGGTTTATAGTATCCTATGTCCTAACCCAGGTCATGGCCTATCCGTATGCCTTTCAACTAAATCTGTTGAACCGTTACGGCATGAAAAGGAAACAGAACCAAGGACCCCAACATCCCCCCTGACCCCGTGGACTTCAGGATACGCATTATGAATATATTTCCAATACTAAGCGATAAAAAAAAATATGTTAATTTTAAAATCATCCCGTATTTTACTCCCTTGGGGGATGGTTTTACAAAAATACTGAATCGTAAGTAATTCTTTATTCCTTACCAAAAACTAAAATTTGAATATGAATACGCTGACTTAAGAAAGGCTCGGTTTTACCCTCTTTAATGGTTACTTTTGGATACAAAGTAGCGTACGTCCTTCCCCAATATGCCATCTATCTCCTTACAAAATTTGATCGAAATCCGTTCAGTGGTTTAGGCGTGAAAAGGTTGCATACAGACAGACAGTTAATTTCGAATTTATAAAATTAGTATGGATTTTCTTTTAATTCATCTTACAAAAATAACCTCCATCTTCTCACCAATTTGAAAACCGCACCTAGGTCCCAAGTAGCTTACTGCCACTGATAAATGTCGACAATTTATCATAAATATCCGATAAATTTATCAGACTCAGATACAATACTAATGCAAATGTACTAACCAAAGTGTTTTATGTGACAATATCTATAAATGACAATTTGATATACACTGTACTCGGTTAAAGTCAAATTATATAGCCATTTAGATCTTGATCGTTGATACTACCAGTTATCACGACAACTTTCACCTTCAGAATATTAATATAAGTAATTTAATATATTAAGTATGGAGTAAAGATAAAAACGGGATTGCTAATTTTATGCGGTCGTATCTATTAAAGGGAATTTATTAGTATGCCACTATCATATTTTATTAGAGTCGCCAACACCTGAATACTAGAAATAGAAACGCATTTATTACAAAATATTTCGGTTTCCCTTCTTAACGCCTACGAAGGCGTGGGACAGTTGATTTGCGGTTATAGAAAATCATGGTAGAATTTTGGTGCATTCTGTAAGAAAGGCAAGGAACAAGCTCTAATTACGCCATCTACAAAAACACAGTAGAAAAAAATGCATTCAGTACAGTGTTCCCGTTCCATCTCATACAACCTTTAAACCGTTATCATCAGATAAAATTGCATTATTATATATTTACATACATACATAAACTCACTCCTCTTTAAGGGTAGTCAGAAACTACAAAACGTCATTTGCTTCGATCCTTACATACAAAATTTATTTTATTGCTGAAAAAAATCCTATTCTAGATTCAAATTAATAGGCTTGCATTTCCACTATCTCACTTCATCCTATTTCGTGGTCGTCGCTCTTTCCCACTTGATCCATGAATGTCAAGTCTTGTGAGGGCCCATTCCGTCTCGCCTAACCTTTATTCTGTCATTAATAGACTATCATGCTTGTACGATAACCGGAGTTTAACCAGCCTAGAGGTCAAAGCATTATCTACTGCACTGGATAACCATCAATTTCCTAATAGGCTGACATACGGGACGGATTAGCTGGCGGGTACCGGATTAGGGCGAAAACGCTGCGCTTTTTGTACACAGTGTTTTTTTTGTGTAACTGGCTTGAATTAGTGCAAATTATTTTTAAATCCTCTTGCATAAAAAGTCCGTCATTGTAGCGTACTAGAGTCGGGGGTAAAATAGCATATTTTCCTCTAGGGGAAAAAAGTTTTTTTTCTGTCTGTTACCAACGAGCCTACAAAAACAAAAAAGTCTTTATTCATAATATGTAGAATATAGGTATGTATAATAAAGACTCGACTTATTACTGTTTCATAAAAAAAATGATATTTTATTTTTGAAAATGGCACTAAAAGCGGCGTCTTCGGTAGAATGCGTGCATTGCGTCGCGGTTACAGAAGAAATAAAATAAAAGTTTGTATTGGATTATTTTATTTTCTCGCAATCGTAGTGAAAAGTAGAGTGTAAACACACGGCGCTAAAAATCCATTACAACTCGGTGTCTATTGACTTCCTCACTAAAGCTCGGGAGTAAAACTACCTCGTATATAATGGGTAATGTTAACCCCCTTGTATAAAAATCTACCACTAAGTTCTATATTTACTACAGTGTAGTGTGTAGTGTAGCTGTCAGTTTTAAGTAAAAAGTTAAAACAATACAATCTTACTACCTGTCACTTACATGTAACCTTATAGGTAATCGAATTTCGTCCATTTAACTGGACTAAAATAATTTAGTTCTCTTTTTTTATTGGATTTTTATTTCCTTGTTAGTTTATGTTATCACGTTACTAATTTACAACTAAATTAGGCAAAGCATCTGTCGCAATTGATAGTAAAAATATAATAAAAAACCTAATGCTCACATAAATATTCGAAATGGTTTGTCTTTTATAAAATTAAACCGACCTAGATCAGAAATGGCTCTCATTTAATTATTTGTAAAATAAATTATGGTTTGTATTGATTTATGTCACGAAAAACAAGAAATATTTGTCAGATTTAGATAAAGTTTCACCTGAACTTGAGTCATGTATCACCAAGTTTGGTTTTTATTTGCATAGAAAATGAGCAAGCGCCATCAATGGCTCTTGTTCCACGCTATATTTGGAAAGACAACTTGCTTATGGGACTTTTATGGTGTTTGGCTATAATCAATAATGTTTATAGGAGCGTTTATTTATATTTTTGTCATGTATAGAACGGTACATTTTAGGGTTCCGTTCCCAAAGGGTGCCACTGGCACCCTATAACGACTCCGCTGTCCTTCCGTCTGTCACAGGGCTGTATCTTTTGAACCGTAATAGGTAGACATTTGAAGTTTTCACAGAGTAGGTAGCACCATGGCCGCTTTAACAAAATACAATAAAAATATATGTAGTGTTAAATATTGTACGGTGCTACGGAACCCTTCGCGTGCGAGTCCGACTTGAAATTGTTTGCTTTTTTCATGTGAGTTCCGTCGCAGTGGTCCGGTTTTTTCGTAATAGTCCAGTGAATGCAATACGATCGACGGTGCCATAAATAAGTCAATTTTATGGTTGAGATATTGACTAAATATTCCAATTTACATTGTGCGTTTCTGTGATACTGTTAATAGAAGATAATCCTGTTAGAAATCTCTATTCTTATGTAAAAACTTCATGTTTAAATTAAGCTGTTAGACGAGCAAAGAACTATCAATTTATTCAATAATAACAAGTGAGACATTTTAGGTTGTCTATTAAAGTTTAAAACGAATCATAATATTGTTATGTTAATATCCGTCCAAATGACGGACGGACGGACGGTGGTGTCGTTATTCGCAACACCATACTGCGCTCCAAAACAGATTACTGACGTTGCTCAAAAAGCCGCTAAGCTGAAGTGGAACTGGGCTGGCCACGTCTGCCGCATGCCCAATGAGCTGTGAACCAAAATAACCACTACGTGGAGCCTTGACACAGCCAGAAGGCGTCGCGGCAGACCCCGTAGAAGATGGCGGGACGAGCTAGAGAAAACAAACGACCAGTGGTCCACTTTAGCCCTAGATGGAAAGATCTGGAAGTCATGGGGAGCGGCCTTTGCCAGCAGTGGGATGATGCAGGCTAATAGTAATAGTAGTATCCGTCCAAACACGCCCGGTCATGTTCCGCCCCCGTATGTTTCAAGCTCCGACGTCAATTGCCCAGTCAAATGCAATTGCAGTTACAATTGCGCTGGCCTAGTTTAGTATAATTTGCATTCTACGGGAAAATGTTTCTAGATATCAAAAACATGCTACTATTTCCGGAAGATGAAGTATTTCCATCCCAAGGTGCGATCCGATTTCATCATTCATGCCATGTTTTCTCTATCAAAACGTTGATTTTATATCTTGCCACTGTTGTTAAAAGCTCGTGGCAAAATAACAATAGCCACACGGGTCGATCTTCAAGGTTAAGCAACGCTTGCCGAGGTCGTCCCGTGGATGAGTGACCGATCATAACATACCAAAACCCCTCCTTGGTTCTAGTTGTCATTCGTAGATCTTTGACAGTCGTTACGGGTAGTCAGACACCCGAAAGTCTGACTACCAATCTTGCCAAGGGGTATAGTATAGTCCTCCAGACCGTATTTCGGTCATGGCGGCCAATCTCAACGGAAACTAGCGTTCGGCGCGGGAAATATTATCCAACCAACTTCCAAACTCCGGGCTGTTACTAAGAAATTCCCAATAACACTTTGCCCGACCTGGGAATCGAATCGAGGACCCCCAGTCGCGCTTGCAACCACGAGACCAACGGGGCAGTAGAAGGGCCAAGGGCGAGGCGGGTGCCAAGGGGTGTCGTGTTACCCAGTATGTAACTGGGTTTTGAAGGTCAGATAGGCAGTCGCTCCATATAAAATACTGGTATCCAGCAGTATCCGGATAGATTGAAAGCCGACTGCTAAGCCTTTTCCCAACTAATTTGGGATTAGTTGGGAAAAGGCTTAGCAGATTGATTCTGTTTTAAAAGGCTCTTCCAAAGTACGCCACAAAACCTAGATTACCTACCTACTACCTTCTTCATAGGTAAAACAAAAGAAAGGAAGGAAAAGTATTTATTGGAACTCTGACAGAATTATCACAAACTAAACCTACCCTAGTTAGGTAACTAGGGTAGGTTTAGTTTTTATAATCATGCCACTGTTGTTAAAAGCTTGTGACAAAATAACAATCAGGTAGGTACCCTACCACATTTTTACTCCCCCTACCGCCATGTAGGGACACGAAAAAAGTATCGATACTTTGTGGTAGGTATCGAGTACGTTTCCATTTGATACCGATACTTTTGTACTCGATACTTTGCAGTTGATACTTTTTGGCAGGTATCGTATCGAAGAATTTATCAATCTAAGAATCTTTATTTTAATTTATATGCTCAAAGTACTAAATAATTTAATTTTGTTTCTATTTTTTTTTAATTTTTGAAGTTACAGTTGTCTTTTTCTATTATGTGTACCAATACCATTTGTTTTTTCATGTCCTGCCCTACTGAAGTTAAACTGACGTTATTTACTGACTGATATTGACCTATTCTCTATACGCTTTAGGCCCTAAGAAAAGTACTCGATACCTTGAAGTATCGATACTTTTATGAGTACGTTTTTTTTTCGATACTACTCTTGAGTACAGTATCGATACTTTCTATTCGATTCCCTACCGCCATGCCGCATGCCGTCTCTAACTCAAGCGAACAATATTTTATAAATAAAATAGTTATTAGGTGCGAAACTGACTAAACTGTTCAATAATCATAATAAATTTAATGATGCTAATGAATTGATTTTCATCATTTATTATTTACTAGCTTTCGCACGCGACTGTGCGCTCGTGGATGTCGGAAATTATCCCACGGGAACGTACTACCGCGATAAAAGTAGCCTATGTCCTTCCCCAGGATGCCTTGACAATTTTATCGAAATCGGTTCAGTGGTTTTGGCGTGAAAAAGTAACATACAGATAGAGTTACTTTCGAATTTGTAATATTAGTATGAATTATAATAAAATTGTAAAACACTAGTCCATTGTCTATAGATCGTCGTACTGTTATTTCAACAGCTTTAGGTTTGATATACTAATCCTGCTCTTTTAAGTCACCTTAACTCCTTTATTGCTCGTAGTGATTCATATTGAGGATGATCAAATATTTGAAGGGATAGCGCATCTTCTTTACCTCAAGTTTCAGTCAACGTCACATCATCACTTAAACATGGGCTGGATATGACCCTACCACCAACCACTACGATGATAAATTAACTATCAAAGATCTTGCTCCAAAAAGAGCTTGCCACAAAAAGAGCTTGCCACAAAAAGAGCTTGCCACAAAAAGAGCTTGCCACAAAAAGAGCTTGCCACACTGACTACGCTCAGCAGACATAAAAAATGTACACGTCGCGTTATGCCTTCCTGCATATCTACTAAAGATCATGATTCACGACAATATTTGATTCACGGCGTTTTCTCACCGGTTGTATAGTACCTGCCTCTAACAAGCCTTCAATGGCCTTTCCCACATTCCAACATAAACCCTTGACACTAAAATGCATCAACTAATCCGAAGAATATCCACTTGTATGCAAATCTCTTAGTGAAACCTCTATGTTAAATTAATTTACCGATAAAATCAATTAACCATAAAATTTAATGACAGTTAACATAATTTATACTGAATTTTCTTTGCTTCTCAACTTATTGTGAGACGGAGATGGTTATATGCAATTTTGTACAGCGTTACCTCTCTCTAACACTTTAGGATAGTCAGGTAGCAGCGCTTCATTTGTCGTTAAGTTTAAAATTAAACACTTTATAAGCAAATTATTTAAGTTCTTATAAAAGTATTATCTGATGTGTTAGGCTATAAAGTTTCTCTTTATATCTTTTAAGATTTTATGAATGGAAAATGCTTCTGTAGCTGCTAGCATTCACTATTCCTAGAAAATTACTAAGCAGGTTTTTATAATGACATAAATTAAAATATGATGAGCCGAACTGACGAGAGTGGTCGTGTGTTTAAAACTTTGAACCCTGTCCGTTATGTTTTGAACCTACCGATTACGATCATGCTCATCTAAATTATGTTCAATAGAAGTGGGTTGAGAAAAAAATAAAAGATCCCACATTATAAATTTAATATCTGCCATTCAAACTGGTAACGTGACTTACGAGTTGTAGGTCATAGGTTCGAACCCAGACGGGCGCCTCACTTTGTGAAAATTATTTCATGACCACTGCTCTCAAAACGGTGAAGGAAAACATCGTGAGGAAACCGGCATGTCCTAGAGCCAAAAAAAATCGAAGACATGTGACATCTACCAACCCGCACTGGGCCCGCGCGGTCCACTCCCTCTCGAAGAGAGGAGGCCCGTGTCCCAACAGTGGGACCATTATAGGCTGATTATGATTATGCTGATTTTTTTTATTGTGTCGTTGAAAGGACAGTGCCCAGAATTTTATATGGAGCGCCACAACCCTATTACTGTGGAACACGATACCCCTGGTAACTTTTTCTCAGACTCTCAGGCTTCTGAATACCTGCAACGAATGCCAAAACTCTACGACTGACAGCCGGGTCCATATATGAGATTCTCATGCCCAGGGGCGCCGGCTCCGTGGGTGCTCGGGGGCTACAGCACACAGGAGAGGTAATGCAGCAGAGCACCCATGAGCATAAACATCAAAACTGATCAATCAATTGGCTTTGCCCGATCTCTCTTTAAAATCACGTCACGTCGTTAAGTATAACCTTTTAACCGGGGTGCTTAACCAGGGTGCTAATACTCGTATTGTGGAGCTCGCTTCGCTCGCTCTTGCATCGTTGATTTTCTTCAATCCATATTTTATAAACTTAATTAATTAGTAAGTTCTTAAGGTACAGGAAGACGGTGCCTGTCTGTTCGCTGAACATGAGTTTTACTGGATGGATATAGATGCGATTTGAGGGATTAAGCAGGCCATAAAAAAGAACCCCAAGTCGGGCATGAGAATGAGCACTCACAACGTTTTCTAAAAGTTGGCGCCCCTGCTCATGCCTTACTAAAAGATTATGCACTCAGCAAGAGTTGACCTGACTATATTCTGACTAACCAATCGTTCAGGTTCTTTTAATGAAATCAGTACTAATGTATGCTTCTAAAATGGTAAATGGTTCTTGTTCTAATATAACAAGACAAGTACAAGAATTAAATTTAGCTATTATGTCCGTAATTACTATGATTTATAGACACACTGTCAGTATAAACGAGTGACATTCTGTTATCAACCTATCTAGGCTTACTTCGACGTAGCTCGTGGACTATTTAGATAAATTTAGAATATGTAGAACTTAAAGTTTGTAGAACTTAACAGATGTTAATATTGTTATTAAGTTTTATCGCAAGCCTAGAATTGATATATACCTTCCTAATCAGTCTGTTTTATTTTTGGTATCTGTTCTACGTTTTATTCTACAGTCGCCTATCACAAAATCAAATCATTTAGTATTTAAAATTACATAAGGCAGTCCCTCAAAACGCCCACCCTTCACCACTTCCCAATGTTTTAGCTGGGACGAAGAAGTGGCGCAACAAACTCCCCAGCAAGACATCTGTCTGTTAAGTTTGAAGAACTAAACTTCAGAGTGCCCCTATACTCTTCACATCTAGCATCCAGTCTCCAGCCATCCAGTCTGTCTCAGCTCCATCCATCTCACTCTCCCACGCCACGTTTGCCGATTCGCGGTCTCCACTCTCATCTGCTCCAATTGGTCCTTCGAGAGACTTGACCAGTTCACTGCGTCTTCAGCTTGCTACTTCTGCAAGCTTATCGGTAACTACAGTTCATGTTTGCACTACGTAGATTTATTTAATTTAATTGTATGCTTCTTCCTCTACGAGTATAATGAGGATGTCGGCTAAATGCCAGTATCCGTATTTTCAAAGGACGTGTGTGAATCTGCGTAATTTATTTACGCAAAAAGATGTAATTTATACCACAACCATTATTGAAACGTGTGAAGAAGTAGTGATGAAAACTCTCCGCCTTCAAAGATTATAAATTTTATACAATAAAGGCAATGTTTGACCTAAAATTCAAAGTAGAAATTGACAGATTGTAAAACATTGAACATCTCATATTCAAAACACCTACACGTAATTTTTTAATCGGAAACATGAAAATGCAGCGAATATCTAGCGGATATATTATTATTATAATATACCTACTTATTATGTATTATCTGCATTGAGGACGTAAAGGTTGTGCTACATACAAAGATATAGTTAGGCTAAAGCGATGAAAATAAACGGTGCAAGATCAGATATGCAACCAGTTCAAGATAAACATACCAACATGATTGTATCGGAACATACAAAATGTATCTTTGAAATTTAAATGAATACAGTAACAAATCTCCTTCAGTCAATCTTTACTTCTACCCAATTTGATGATCACCACGACAGCTCCGAAATTAATTATATCTGTGAGAGATTTTTCTTTGAGCAAATCAAAATCCTTTGAGAACGTTACAAAATACAAATACAAAATACAAAAAATACAAATACAAATAGTTTATTTTCTTTTAAAAGGTTTGTACTACATAGCTAGTGATAGAAGTGTCCTTTTAAGCAAATACATGCCTGTATTAGAACACTCCACTCTTCCGCAGCTTAAATTTACGTAAAGTACATTCGCTTAAAAATGATGCCAGTATTTACTATTTATATAGTAGTGAGAAATTAAAACAAAAGAAAACCAAAATTAAATAAAACTAACTCTAAAAAGGAAATACAGAACACTAATATTTTCTTATACAGCTTATTCAAATAAGTGTGTTAAGTGTACGTTATGTGAGTTGGGTATGTGTGAGGGTGTGTGTGTGTGTGTGTGTGTGTGTGTGAGTGTGTGGGTGTGTGTGTGTGGGGTGTAATATGTTTACAATCAAAATTTTACATCTCAAAACGTATCCGAGTAAAACTTAATATATGATTGTGTTTAACCACCACAATACAAAGTAATTCTTGTACATAATAAATAACTTGCGGCTTCAGCTCAGCTCAATTGAAAACCACCGTGTCACCTTGAACAAGATTCTACACACTTTGTGATATTATTTACTCAACTTACGCTTCACACGTATAGAAATCATTTAAGTGACATAATTATTCAGTGTTTTTAGTTTTATCAACGACACAACGACTGCCAATAAACAGAGCCAACTACCTAAGAGGTTCAAAGTCTTTCTGTTGCTACAATAAATCTTATTAGAGACATGAGAATCAACGATGACATAAAACTGGTGACGGTACATAAAACCTTCTAATAGATCACTTCATAGAGCCTTCTTATCTTTGACGGTTTCAAGAATCTTTTAAGTAGTCTTATCTGGCAATGATTGTAAAGCAGCACGCGTAGCATGACCACCATAGAAACGAGTTTTGTCGGCAGAAGAATAGAGAAAATGACATATTGTTGACAGATTTCTAAAGATTTTTTTCTACAATCTGTCATTTTGTCTATTCTTCCGTCGATAAAACCCATTTCTATGGTGGTCATGCTACACGTGCAGACAGTATAAACAGCTTATAATGTTCCCACTGCTGGGACATATTATAAGTCTCCTTTCTATGAGAGGGAGTGGACCATAATCCACCAAGGGAGCCCAGTGCGGGTTGGTGGATGTCACATGTCTTCGAGTTTTTAGATATAAGACATTTTCACGGTTCCCTCACGGTGTTTTCCTTCACCGTTTTGAGAGCAGTGGTGATGAAATAATTTACACAAAGTACGTGGTTCGTGGGTTCAAACCCAAGCAAGCGGGTTCGAACCCATGAACCGCGTACAGTAGAACCTAATTATAATTATCTTTTTCATTTGCTATAGCACATGCGCAGATGCTATAAAAACGAAAAGGAAACGTCACATTTTACTTCTAATCAACTAATTCTGGATTTAACAGATAAAAAATATCCAATTCCATAGATTAAAAGATAAATTCACTATCTATAATTTTCCATGTTAATCTATGAATTAAATAAGTACCTACCAGTTTCCTATCATAGACAAGATGTAGCTGTCAAATGCAGCCGGTTGTCTGTGGTGATTAGAGAGCTATGCATAATTATGATGTTTTAATTTTATATCTTATTGCTGGAGATTCTTATGCTCAAAGGCTAGTTTATCTATGCCTTGTAATGGTCAGACAGACAGACTGGAACTGGAAACTAGTCTTATCTTGAATGAAAGCATTAATCCTGCCCAAAGGAATGTGCAGTGTTAAGATAGAATTAGATTATTTATTTTATTATATATATTTACATTATATTATGGTTCTAAGCAAAAGTTTTACGAAGTTAAGAATCTACTAATTGCTACACATACATAAACTCACGCCTTTTCCCATGGGGATAGGCAGAAACCATAGAACGCCACCTGCTACGATCCTTGCATCCTCTTTTTGCTTCGTTTACGTTGATATTAATAACTCAAACATTAACAAAGAAAAAAAGAAGAAATTTATTTGGCAGCAACCTTTCAATAAGTTGATATACATTACAGCTATTTGAGAAAGACAACAATATGTACACGATAACGAACCACAGACAAAAAATCAAAATTCAAATTCCGTCAAAGAATAGAACAGAATAAAAAAATAAAAAAAATCTAATATCTATAAATGCAACAAAACTCCCATTCAAGTCCGCTAAACCGGCAATCATTAAACCAAGAATGCTATACAAAGCGATAAACTTCCTACACTGGACAACTCAATGTCCACGCGTCACCTACGCCTGCTTTCACTTCTGAATTAACTGACCAATGTCTTACACTAATAAATTCACAGTTTGTAATTATGCTTCTTTGTTGTCCACAGCTTGGATTTATGATTTGTTTATAAGTTATGGCAACATGTGTGGGCCACCTACTGGTTGTGATTATGAAGTAGGAGGCTTTTTTTAGTTTATGGTTGCAGTATGTCGGGACCTATTGATGTTAGAAGTACTTGTACTTGGTGCTTGTGGGTAGTATTGAATTGTTGTTGCATGTAGTTCTTTGGGGGACTTATTGACTCACATAATAGTTATTTGTGTAATTGTTGAAACATTATTACCTAAAGAGGAGTTTAAATATGAAAATAGGTAAGACTATCTTGATTGTCATGATTTAATAAATAGTAGGAATAGTAGCTCTAGTCTAGATTATGATGGCTTACATTCTAGAAGAGGTAAGCTGGCCTTCTTGAAAATCTCAAGATTAAGAAACTTCAATTTGACTGTATGTATATCTCCCCATTTCATTTGCTGTATTTTCTCCTCGTCATTATTTGTCTGACGTGTGGTGAAGCATAAATTCTATTTACTCGACTACTGCAAAGCTAAAAAGAACATAATGATTTAAAAAAAAAAACTAAATTACCTTCATTATAATTGTAAAAAAAAGCATTAAAGAAAAGCTACAAAAGTACCAGTTGACAGAAAAAAAAATGCTAACACGGCACATGTAATTGTCCCCAAAGCCTGGTTTCTCTCTATACGGAAATCGAAAGTGGCACACTATGATTACTTGTCCTATTGCGTCACAATCGATTTCTATTATAACTAAAGACCTTTAATTAATAGGGAACTTAATGATCTTTGGATTCTCACGCCTTGAAAATAACTGTATTGGAATTTATTGCCATATTTGTGAGTCTACTAGGGCAACAAATTCCTATAGGATCGTTAGTATTCAATAATTTATTTGAGAGTATTTTTGGAGCAACTCGGATATATACTTGTAGCTCTTTTCATGAAATAATTATTAGCTTGCCCCTATCGCATAAAGGTACTACCTGCCCTTCACAAACATTATTTATTTAAGGGTAGCAGCCTTAGTTCCACCTTAAAGTACCGCTGAACACAAATTACATTATAAATGTGATTCCAAAAATAGCGTCAAAGTGCTAGTACATATTTTAAAAGCAATCTACTCTAAAATTCTGTTAATGATACCTGAAAATATTCAACTATAACAGACCCAAACAAAACTAAACTGAAGTCTTTGAACTTTTCTAATAACTGGTCATTAGGAAACTTTCTTTTACCTTCGGCCTTCAACTTCCGAAGGTTGCTTATCCTTACCTGACCTTGAAGGTATCAAGGTCTCTGAAAAGCTGAAGCTGTAACATGCGACCGCGTCAAGGACCTTCCAATTTCAAGGCCGAATAGGCTTTCGGATCGGAAGTAATTTGTCAAAATCAGATGCTAAAGCTTCTACTCGTGTTTCGTCTGTAAAGACCATTAGAGTCAACTTTCTTACTTAAACAAATCTTCTTTTTTATTTTCAGCCTGTTTATCATTTTCTAGATTTGCGTTTTCACTAACACAATGGTCGATAACGTAATGTTGACATGAGTAATTGAGTATTCTGACTGATTACTAACAAAACTGAAAACAATAGTAATGCCACCATTTTCTAGACGTTTTTAATTCATCTATAAGTCATATACATCATTATTTTTATTGCCCGTAACATTTGCTTTTTACTATGGGTTTTCTTTCATATTGAGTGCTATATCTATTAAATTTGTTATAGATGTTGCTTTTAATATATGCTAGATATATTTGTTTCTTTCACCTTAACTCAAACAAATTATCTAGGTTTCCGCTTACTTCGTTAACGGTGTGTATTTCATCACGACTTATTTTTGTTTCCTCCAACTTAGATATAACAGCAGTCATTCCTAAGATTACTTCTTTGATTCTTTCTCCGTTAAAGTATAGCCCATAGTGTACTTTTATATTAGTTTTTAATTAGTTCAAATGTGTTCCTTGCATAGCATATGGCACTTTACTGAATTTACGTTTTTCTTTCTTTCTTTCTTTCATAGCTCTAATACTTATTTCCCAAAGTCTACAAACAAGCCGCTTCACCATCCTATCTCTTACATAATCATCAATTACTTCAACATTTTCTCAAACACCAACACCTCCCAAACCATGGTCTATAAAGTAACACCATGATTACCCAATCGAATACAAACTCGAACAAAAAACATTATTTCAATTAAAGCATTTACAGGCACTTTTGAATTGTCAAGGGGTCGGTCAGTCATAAATATGAAGCTAGCTACCCATTTCAAAGCGTATATAGTAGGTACCTATGGAGAAGAACGGGCAAGAAACTCCATGGACAATCTTTGAAATTATATTAGTTACATCATTAATGTTGAACTTATAATTCCAATCATTACGTAGCTACTGTCTTACTAATTAATTTCAAGGCGCCATGACACTTTCGTTATCGAGTGACGTTTTCCGTGTGTCAATTAACATGGAAATCTCTCGGAGATTAGTGATGCGCAAGCTGTAACTACTTGCAGTGGCGAGGATTGAGTTTTTTAGTTTTGAATTTTTGGGCGTCGTCGTCAAAATGTTTTTTTGTTTCGTTGTCAGCTGATTGCTTAATGGCTAATTTTGCAGATTTATTTTCTAACCTGACAACATGTTGTATGATTACCAGACTTTTTTATTAGAATATACCTCGCATAGTATTAGAAAAAAACACTCTATCGTAGGCGAAAAGTGGTATATCGTTAAACCACCCATCCTAACTACCCAAAGGGGTCATACGTCTTCCTATTGCTTTTTTTTATTATATTTCTCTTTAAGCCAAATGGTCTGCATTTTTTTTACCCATATTTCGATTTAGTCAAGTTTTATTATTAAAGTAGTATCTGCAAATATTTCTTCCTCCTCTATAATTGCAAAAAGATTTTCTGTAGCTTCAACCAAAGATCTATGTGCCTTGTCTTAGCCTTATAAATCATTGCAATTACCAGCTTCATCACATACCACACTAATTTGACAAAACATCTCATTATGTTGTCTCAGTCGATGACTATTAATTCCAGAATGATTGCTAATCGCTTAACTATTAAGAATGCATTTGAAGAATGTTTCTATAATCGTTATAACACGACTGCTGCTGCCGTCTGCCTGGCGCCTTTTTTAGTATGTGAGGCTGTACTCCAACCTAGCGTTTGAACTTCATGGTTTTTAAAACCGACTGCAATGGAATCCTGCCCTAAGATATCAGTCACATGCACCATGTCGCTATCACATAATTATTTTCCTGTCATTTCTTTAATTCTTTTTAAATATTCTGGTATAGTCATTTTATTTTAGGTGCATCGTCTTCACGTATAATTATGTAATTAATGTATATATAATCTTACACATTTAACTTACAATTTCTTAAACATTTGAAAAGAGAAACGGTGGAGTTTCTTGCCCATTCTTCTCCATACGAAACTACCTTTTGGAAGGGGCAACTAGAATCAATTCTATTTTATTGTAAATTTTGACGTTCAAAAGTGCCTTTTATGTGCTTATTGGAAATAAATGATTTGACTTTGACTTTAGTTGTGAGTAGTTCAGAGTAAAACGGATATAGGTGTCGGACTTCTACCGACTAAAACCTCGGTGCATTCCTCAATATTCTAGAGATGCTTTAAAAAGGTCTTCTTGAGTGGATAAACTTCAGTAACTCTAACGCATCTTGGATATATATCCTTCCCGTTGTCACCTTGGTTTACAGGACAATCATTTACCACAGCCTCAACCATTGTCGCATACCTCCTGCTGGATGAATTCAAGTTCCTGTTTCTTCCAACTACTTACATAATCTATGTATCCGCCTTCTAAATTATGTCGACCGCCAACATATTTTACACTATCTCCGTCGAAAGCTCTTCGACTAATAAAGTCATCTACATAAAATCGAAATCGACTTTTCCTAACAGTAGTCAATTAATTATCGCATTATTAGTCGATTTATGAGATAAACAACCCATCTCTATTGGAGATCGCATAGGAAACCGGTCAATGAGTGCGAGAGATTGGTTGGCTGCAATAGTGATAAGGGCCCGGCCTAGTCTGGTACATAGAAATGTTTATATAAGACAGTTATTTATTATTTGCATATTTTATGCAAGCCTGTTTGGTAGGAAATGTCATGATATCTTATCAGGTAAAAAATGGTGCTGGGACAACTGATTTGACGTGGGTTTTCACAATCTTGAACCCATATTTAAATTTGTAGGGAACAGTTACTTGCGACCGCGACGGGGCGCATTCATTTGTTTCTTGATTTGTTTGTAGGTCCTTAGATGCTGCAGTCTCATCTGAGATATCTTTAATTTGTAGCTGTGGTATCTTGAATAATATAAATTGTTGGGTAAGTATAATATTATTTAAAATAGATGCAGGCACTTAATTAATAAATTACTGATCATGCTTGACACTATAGTCTGTTCCAAAAGTATCCAATGATAGTGTAAACAAACCATGTTCAGGTTAAATTCTTATGCAATCACTCACTAAACTAATAACTTAGGTAAACTTTATGTCTGACCACTTTTTCAAACATTTATTGTTTGAATAACACGATTAAATTTTAAATGATAAATCTAGGTTTCCAAAAAGCGAGGTTTTAAAATGTTATCTCAATTCTCAAATGAAGAACATCTTTAAGTTGATTTAAAATTAGGGTTTCGGGTTTAATTATTCAATCAATCAAATCAAAGCATTCATTTTGTAAGTGGCACTTCACATTGTCATGCACAGGTACGTTTTCTGATCCATTTGTTTACATTTTTATTAGATACTTTTGGCACAGACCATAGATTGTGTCAAAATCATTCAATCAATCAAGCTCTTCATACCGTAGTTCACTGCTAAACAATGTAGTGTAGTTTATAACAGTCAGATGTCCACAAAATATTTTAACCTGTGTATAATCGACTGCATGTCCATGTAACAATTTGACTTTGACAGTGCCTTAATTTGGTAACTATTGATTTGCGGTACACCGTACCGGCGAAGAAATCTAGATCTCACACATATTAATGATGTACCAGCGATAATGTATCCTTTTATGGTATAAACAGGACACCAAACCAATATGGCGCGGGTCCATTGGGGTCATGACAGTATCGAGTTAAAATTTTGCCTTAGAATAATGCGCGAGCGCACACGATGACTGATCGATAGGTTTTATCATAAACAAAAGAGTGATTGGTTCTTTATTAGAATATTCTGGGTTAAATACCCAATGGTTTACCTAATTACGAGTAGTATGATGTACGTAGGGTAGGACTCCATCACTTAGTTGGAGCGACGATCTCCTTTCGGTGGCTTATAGAAGCTGGATAAAAGCAGTGGACTGCTATAAGCTAATGGTGATCATGAAACACTCGATTAGAAATACAATTTTGTAATTATGAGTTATGTACACTGTAGTACATACCTACAGCAAAATATTTAAGTATGCAGGTCAAACAAACGTCTATGCAATAGGTAGAAGGCACAGGCAACTCGTGCGCAATCATTTTTAATACTCATTATTCGACTCTCGTGTGGGTACGAGTAATATGATATTAGCCTTTCTAAGCTTACGGCACATGCCAGCTCTTTTAATGCATCCCCAATAGTTAGGTTCTTAACATTTTAATTAGCAGCTTAGAGAATTTTTGCATGAAATCATATCTATTTTAGCATTAGCTTATAATAATCAGCTTATAGTGTTCCCATTGCTGGGACACAGGCCTCCTCTCTGTGAGAGGGAATGGGCCGTAATTCACCACGCAAGCCCAGCGCAGGTTGGTAGAAGTCACATAATATTATGTCTTAGAATTTTCGGATCTAGAACATGCCGGTTTCCTTATGATATTTTAGTTTACCGGTTTGAGAACCACCGCTCTTACTTTCACTCTCTAACTTTGTGTAAAATTTACCATTAATTTCCAATGGTCCACTACTGCTCTCTGACTTACTTAGTTTGCTGTCAGCAATAATTACATTACCTGCCCGTCCCCTAAGCCGTATAAAGTTATGACAATACAACTATTGTTCTAATTACATTGTAGGTAATTAAATACAATAATAGTAATATTGAGTTCCACGCGGTTTCACACCTGTGTTTGTAATCAAAATGCCACAACTAGATCAATTGTAAGGAACACCTATGGGCTAATGATTCATTGATACCTATGATATTAATTATTATTGCTAGGTACTTAGTTAGTAACAATAGTCAATAGTGCAAGACGGAGTAAAAATGTCGGCCGAAATCTTAATTGAAATCTTTTTCTTCTTAGTATCGATGATTCCGTTTCCACAACTTTTCAATTGAGAATTAAAATGAAATGTAGATAAATAACAACCTATGTATGTATACCTCATTCATTAGTAAAAATATAATACTTATCCTAACTTAACTAAAACATGGCGTCGAAATAATCATCCATAATGCTGTCAACTGGTAATCTACCCAAGAGACTGGCGGCATTGCCACGTTGTATGGCAATGCTTAGCCTCTGGCCAAGGAAAACGCCAACCAACGTCACTGGAAATGTCCACTAGCCGTTTGGAGATTTCGTTATACAGACCATGAGCACTCGGACCCCAAAGCCCGAGGGTATTTAGGGAACCAGAACTCAGTCACGTCGACAGCGTTGGTATTGCCCTAGCAAAGGTGTTCCATAGTGCAGGTGTGTGGCACAGAGAGCACGACAATAGGTGAGGCATCGTTAGTGATGTGGCTCCACAGTCGCATAGTGGCTCATCAGAAACCCCCACTAATTACACCCCCACCCTGACTAATTTGCACCTGCAGCGGCCCACTTGGCTTCGTAGTCGGTTTAGAGATTTCCAGGTGCAGATCAGCCGACGACCTTTGCTAGATATAAGTTTCTTAGGTCCTCCATGTATGACCGGTCGAATCCAAAACCCCCATACACAACACACACACTAACACTCAACACACACACAAACACACACACACATACTTTTTTAACACTAAATAAAGCAATACCCCCTTACAATGAAAATGAGTAATGATCACGTTTAATTACTCCACGTCTTTCACCATCATGGCGGTTTCATCGCACACAATAAACTTCATACAATGTTGCCAGATTAGATCATTAAGTATGCACTCTCATTTTATGAGGCTTTCACGTCTATAACTACTAGGCTAGGCTAAGCTGACTGAAGTAACAGCGGACTTGAGTACTGAAATATCCTTTAATTTCCTTTCTTTTTACCCTTTCTTTGAGGTTTACGGTTTTGACCGTAATTTTAAGACCTGAAACGGGAGTGGCAAATAATAGCAAGAGGTCACCACCTACGCCAATGCTCTCAAAACGGTGAAGGAAAACATCGTTTAGGACAGGAAATTGGCCTAAAATATATTATACAGGGTCAAATTAAATTAGCTAGCGAAACTTCGCAGTCGTGATGGGTATTGATATCCGATATCGGTTTTAAACACAATAAAATAAAAATTAAAAAGATTTGATGTGTTTTATTTTTGAGTCAACGACCGCTGATAGTGTTATTATTTGAAGTATAAGTTTAGAAAATCTGTTATCTTTTGTTTTATCGTATTGAGATATCAATGCCCATCACGTCCGTAAAAGTTACACAAAAAAAAACTGATAAGTATTTCAAGTTCACATTAATTGCGGTCGAAGACCCCACAACAAAAATCACCCAATTACTTAATTTTTTTGTTGTATCATGTTAGATATCGATGCCCATCACGTATGCGGAGTTTCGCTAGCTAAATTAATTTGACCTTAAACAATGTGTATCTTAAATAACGCACAACCTCTTAAGGGGTCATTGTACTCATCATTATGAACAACTTTTACTATGGGACGAAACTTGAAATCGCGAAAAAAAATCAGCTGTTCCCTACATTTTGACGAGTTATGCGAACATAAATGTAGGGAAAAGCTGTTTTGTTTTTTTCGCGATTTCAAGTTTGGTCCCATAGTAAAAGTTGTTCATAATGATGAGTACAATGACCCCTTAAGAGGTTGTGCGTTATTTTAGATACACATTGTATAATAAAAAGTCCTAGAACCAAAAATTCAAAGACATGTGACATCCACCAACCCGCACTGGGCCCGCGTGATGAATTACGGTCCACTCCCTCTCACAGAGAGGAGGCCTGTGTCCCAGCGGTGGGAACATTATAGGCCTATTATGCACCAGCTATGGAGGGGCCTACTAATTACCACTGACCGAAAAGTGTGTTCGTCACGTAAATAAGTTGGAAAGTCGAATGTTTCTCTACCACCCTAAGTACGTAACGCACTATCTATCACAACCTGAATCATTTTGAAGTAGTGATGTTCAAATCCGCTGTATTCTAAAGACGCGTTATAGACTATAAAATATATTTTTATAGCACGTTGTTTTATACGCTATCATTTTAGCGCGTTGTTACAAAACTCGCCCGCAGTCTAAACGCGGAGACGTTATCATGTTATCTGGCAACACGCTAAACAGACCCAATGATGCGCGGTGAATATAATCTCGCAACGCGCTGTACCTACACGAAAGAATATAATAATATCTCTTATAGCGGGACATTCCTTCATAGTTTCCAGGCATAGGACTGTCTATAATAAACTTGATTCAATGCTATTATGAAACTGTTGTAAGACAATTATTATTTATTATACTATAGGCGTATTTAATAGTTCATTGATTGTATTAGCACGACGAACGTACGAAACATGAGAATTGTAATATTATTTAAGTACACTTATTTACAGTCCTGCAGTAACACATACCTACACAAGAACAAAAAAAATAATTAACAAAACGACTAAACAGGATCGCGATTCTCGAGTGCTGTGTTTACAAAAAAAAATGCGTACGCGTCATACAGATAAAGCGGGCCGACTGCCGCTCGAGTTCACTCGACGCGCTGTTCTGTGTTACTCTATAAGACTAAGGAATCTAAAGACTATTAGACTATAATGCTATCCCGTTCTGGCCCCGCTGTGCGCGTTTAGACGTTTAGTTTGTTGAGGCGTTTTAATTACAGCGCGAATTCAGAGCCGATACAGTAAATGCTAAACGCTTTGTACACATAGTCTGTTATGTTTTAACGCTATACGTTTTATTAACCACCACTATTTTGAAGCTTATTGCTGCTTATCGGGTGCTTCATATATTCAAAAAAATTGTCTGCTCAACAACGCAAATAACGCAATGAATGTTGTTGAACTGTCAAAATGAAAGCTTTTACTACTGTTACTGTGTTACGCATTTACCCCGCAGGTTTACTTTCGTCTTTTACTACGACTTCGTATTTCAGAATTTTAATATTTTCATCTACATCAGAAGGCCAATTCTCGTGCTTTAGAAACGTGTAAATTCAAGTCGTAATCTCGTCTCCGCGACAAAAAATGTCAAAACTGACCAACTATGGAGGTAAACGAGAGGTCTTTTGACGGATTGAGACTGAAATGCGAACGTGCTTAAAAATACGGGAATAACCCTTCAGATTTCCCGATTTTATAAATTCCCTAGTACATTACCTAGATAAATGACAGCTGGTCACAGGCGGTCTTTAAACCTCCAACTGGACATGCAGTGCATGCAGTTAAACAGATGCCATTCGATCATGACTCATTCATATACGCAATAAAACAGTAGTATGACTTGTAAACCTACTGAGGGAAATTGATTTCTTGTCGGCACGAGTGAACTATTTTATTGCCGCGTCGTTCTTTACAATATCACTGCTTATGGCACCGCTAAGAAGTCTGCAAACCGTAAAAAGGTAAAATAGTACATAAATTTCATTTACTTAGCCGCACAAAGTAATTTATCCAAAATTTATTGAAGTATTCAAGATAGTCGATTTTGTAAGCTGTTAAGCAATATTTGGACAAATTAAACGTAATTTTAAAAGCTTTAATTAAGGCTAGACCACAATATAGATTACTTGTTAATTTATCTAGATTTTCGCAAGGATGTGCCAAATCTATACGTATATATATAAAAATGAATCCCTATTTTCCTTGGTCACGCCATCACGCGTGAACGGCTGGACCGATTTCACTTTTTTTTTTTTGTTTTGTTCGTTATTGTCAGGAGAAGGATCTTATGAAATAAAAAAATAAGGAAGTTGATCGGAACTTTACAAAATTTAAGAAAACTTAACGCCAATATTAATTTTACATAACTGTCAGTTGTTTGAAATAACTCTCAGCGATTGACAGAATGCGCGCTGCAAATAGCGTTTAACACAGATGGTTCGGTTGATAAATGAGTCGATAGTTTTAGTTTTAGTCAATAGTCAAAACTAAAACTAAACTACATATGACATTCATAGTTAAGACAGGGGAACGTCTGTCCGGTCAGCTTGTCATTTATAATTATTATTTAAATTATAGATATAAGGAAATAGTTTGAAACACTATAAACACTGGTAGATATCAACGCTGCAGTCATAACATAACAGCATAGTAATTATTTCTACAATGTTATTGTTTACAACAACGCTGAAGAACTAAAATAACAATAAAGATGTTTTACAACCACTCGCAATAAACATTTACTACAAGAATATTGTTATTACGGCATTGTGTTAAAACATTCGTTGATCTATTGATTACTAAAGGAAATTGCTAATATTTTATAACTAGATTGATTCTGCTATGCTTTCTAACATAATGGATCTACGAAACGTTATAATATTATATCGTTTTTCTCATACATGTTTTTTCTACATTTGCCAAAGGTGATAGTGCAGACTGTACTATTTTATATAGGTATACAATTCAACTAAACCGTTACTTAGGTTTCTCTTGCCCATATTTTAATATTGTGAATGTGAAGACCATGTGGGTTATTGTTGTTTTTTTTCTCAGTAAATTTTAGCAGTTTGAGTATTTTTTGCGGCCTACCAAATCTCCTTTCTTTTTAGTATTGTTCGTCGAATAATTGAGCTTCCTAAGTACTGAGTTGAGCTGCACGATTACTGATAAAGGCAAGCACTGACTGGACAGGTCCACTCAATTTGTGCAATTTGGCCATTTCAGACAAAAGTCTACAAGGTATTCACATGATCTGACCAAGACTCTCTGGACTTTAAAAGAGACTGTGACCGCTGAGTTTGTTTCGGCCTTTCTTCTCAGAGTATTCAGATAGGAAACGCCGACCTCATCTAGTTTTTAAAATATGATTGACGTGTAAAAGTGTTTGTACAAACCTACCTATAGAAATCATTTATCATTATCATTTATCACTTATCCCAATTTATTTTTGGTTGGCACAACATGTCTTTTTTCTCGTCGTGTGTTTTTTTTTGTCGTTTTTTTTGTGTTTTTTGTCTATTAATCGTCATCTCGAGAATCACCCCCTTTCCAGCCATTATTATCATCTTTCACACATCGTGCATCGTTTCTTTAGTCAAATTGACAACAACCGTTTATTAGTGAAATAAAAATAAACAATTTATTAATATTAATAACAAGCGACCTATTAAGAAAACCATATACCACGGACAACGTCTCATCATTTTCTATACTTTATTATGCATCTTTGATGACATGTCCGCCTGGCTTGTTTAAATGACTTTTATAGCTCAACAATAATATGGGCTTGCCCTAACCGCCCGCACAAAACGATACATCACTATGCCTTGAGCAGTAGCTGTCAAATTAAAGATTTGTATCGCTCGCACTAAATAGATGATAAGTTGCCCACCTGGATATGATTCATGACAGCTACTGCCTTAGTATGTGATATGCATACCAAGCTTTATATGGTCGGAAGTATATCTGCCATATATGGTTGAAGTAAGTTGTGGTTATGGATTTATTTTAGATAACGATCAAAGAAATTTTGAATGGTTTGTTGATCGTAATATAAATGAGTTTGACAAATAGATTTAATAATAATTTGAGGGGAAAATTTAATTTTTCTGCCATATTTTAATAATTTTATGTTTGGAATTTAGTTTTAGTTATGAAATAGACAGAATTATTCTTTAGGGATATCGACGCGCAGCCTGTAACCATGGATTCAGAACCTGAAGAGATTTTTTCTTTTTTATTAAACCCTGCGAAGACATAAACATAAAAAAAAATGTTTGATAGCTAACGAACATTTTCTACGCTAGGGGTTCTAGAATCATAATGCTGAATTCATGGACACAGTTCGCGCAAACTGTAACCGTATAGACTCATCAAATTGTTTTGGATATCTCTATACCAAAAAAAAACTCTCTATAAATAAATTACTCATGTCAATGAAACTATTAAAAATTATACTAAACATTAGTTAATCATAATTCAGAGAATAACTGTAAATTAATTTACACAGCTTTACTCTAAGCTATAATTTAACAGTCACATTTTCAAACAAAACTTATCGATCGTTTATCATATTTCTTGTAACTGAGAAACAATTAATTTCATATTGAAAAATCGGAAATTACCAAATGCCAGGATATTTTAAAACCCAATATCAGTGTAATTTATTAACACCTTAGTAAGAAAACTCTTTAATTTTATACCATCAATAAAATATTTACCAATAACTTTACGTGTTCTGATAACCTATAAAATCCTTTTTGTTAAACGATATAATTGGATTCCATTGTTAAAAGTTTATAGGACATAAAATAAAGCCTTTTATTCTTAACAAGCTGATTGAGATTCATCGGATCATGTCAACGATTATACTTGACACGGTCACGAGGTGTTAAATATTATTGTAACGGTCTTTTTACGGCTATTATTTTTATTAACAAGGGATGAACCATACCTAAATAAATATAGAAAACGTAAACTTTCAGAAAAATAACGTTTAAACAGGCTGTAAACTAAGTTAATAACAGTTATAAATAACCAGGAGCCTACTCCCTCAGCACGGAGTCCGTAGTTTCGACCAAAGTTACGCATGTGTTAAATGTTACAACAAAATACCTTGTGATATATTGCAATTAAATGAAAGAAAATTTAAAACTCATATTAAAAGTACACTTTGTAAACATGCATATTACAAATTAGAGGATTATATCCTAGATAAGAATGCTTGGAAACATGCTGGTCTTGCTCCATAGGACAATCTAGAGTCTAGACAAAATCAAACTGGTTGCTAATTTAATTGTATAATTTATAATTTTTATGACATTGTTTTTTACATTATGTAACTACTTTAACTCACACACAAAATTACTACTTGTTTTTTTTTTTTTGAAAAATCATCTACTTCTCAATATTTGTAAATATGTGAGCACCATGTATCTATCTCATAATTAATTTACCTGTCATGCGTTATATTTAATTATTTTTACCTATTGTGGTATAGTAATTTTATTCTAGGTGCATCGTCTTCACATATAATTATTATATACATAATATTGTAAAACATTTTTAAAAGAGTAACGGTGGAGTTTCTTGCCCATTCTTCTCCATACGAAACTACCTTTTGGAAGGGGCAACTAGAATCAGTTCTATTTTTTGTAAATTTTGACGTTCAAAAGTGCCATTTTATGTGCCTATTTGAAATAAACGATTTGACTTTGACTTTGACTTTGACTTTGACTTTGACATGTTTCCTAATCCGTATCACTTTCGGACATAGTCCGGGGCCCGAATTAAAAATTAATGACAAAAACGATTTGACGGTTGTCCTTACTGCCAATGTGTTATTGGCCGTCCGAAAAAGTTAAATAATCGCGAGTAGGGTTCAATTTTAAGTATAGAATTACTTTCGGGCGGACCCATATCTTCGTTGACGGACTCAGAGAGTAGGACCCCAGACTCGGAAGATATACCAACTTAATTTATACATGCCAGGGTCTCTATAATGAAAGCGCTGCGGAAAAATAAGTACCTACCTACATTATAAGTTCTTCTTACGCTCCGTTCCCGGATTTCAGTACGGTAAAAGAGATTTTTAATTTAAAAAAAACTGGACATTACATCTGTGTTTAACAAACTCACCACTTTAACTTTTTTCCATTACAATTCTATTAGTTACCATAGCAATGTGTGTATTTTGTTGCAACTCAAATAAACTATTCAGGTCGAATATAATAATATAGAAGCTTGATTTATAACTAGTAATCATGTCCGCTTCGTGGTTGAGCCACGAAATTATGACGAATTACCGTGTTTACCTACATAAACTACTTGTAACATTGTGTTAGCACTAATACCTATGAAATAAATACTTAATTAATTAAGGCGACAATAAATGCCAGCGACCTTGAGCGAGTGGGAGGAGCATGCGAAACTTTTAAGCGAATCAAATTGCACAGAGCGCTAGCGTTTACCCGGACATTGATCAGCGATGCACTGCCGCCCGTCGCCCGCAAAAGCCCCCGCTTCAACGCGCATCAAGTTTATTCGCAAAAAAAACCCACCTTGATTTATCAAACACAATACAAATAAAAGCCGTATACAAAAAATTGGTTAATTCAATTGTCTTTTAGATGGTGCAGAATTCATGAAAATACGCCTGATAGATTTTGCGTGATTATCGTTTTTGTGTTCGCGTTAGATATTACTTTACAAATTAATTACACTATGTTATAAAAATATAATTTCAAATATTCACATATCAAATTACGAAAAAAATTGTCTAGTTTATCATATATTTTTTTCAAACAAATATGACTATTCATTTAGACGTGATGTTCAAATTGAAATCATTAAAAGTCGTATATCTGCGCCTTAAAGGGTACATTCAGACGCAGGTATGTCGTGGCAAATTCTCGTCATCGCCAATGTCAGGCACGTCCAAGGCATGCATAGTCTGGCTTTTGTGTCGCGTGCCTCATTCCCGTATGCGCCTTAATACCTGTGCTACATAAACCGAATATCAGCACATGCTTCCCGCTTGTCCATCACAAGGCTTCCACTCTGCGTACTGGTTGTATGGAAGAGATAATTGTAATTACAGTTTAGACTATTCATGCTGGAAATCTGAAGTTTTCCCAACTATATTGAGGTCGACTTACCGGTTGCAGCTGGATACCAGTATTTTATATCGATCAACTGCCTATCCGACCTCCACTACCCAGTTACTGGGTAATACGATAGGTACCCTTGTTAAGACTGACTTTCAGACTTTCGGACTTCAGTGTCTTTAAAAATGCGATATCGAATCAATTACACTAGTAGTGATCATCACTCTTGCAGAGGGTCTATTATTTGTCCCAAATTCATTATAATTGTCCTGCATTAGCTGTGCGATAAGAACCTAAATATCTTTCTTTAAAGTTCTAACCTTTATTGTAGTTCTACGGCGTTAATCACAATGTCCAAGTAGACATGTTAAAAAGCCTTTTACAAGTTAATTATAGTACAGTTATCTTGTGAACAAACGTTTTGACGACGGTACTAACAGATTAGATTATGGCGATAATTACAGTCTGCCTAGAACTCAGCCTGTCTAGAGAGTTCTCTAGAAATTGTCTGTGCCCGCGCCTTTGTGAAAATGGCTACAAATATTATAATTATATGGTTATTGAAAATTGGAGAGTTTGACATGTAGAATAGTATGCAGTTAACATACTACTATACAAATGTTGCTAGCAAACAAGTGGTTGCTGTCACTCCCCTGAAATAGGCCCTTGAACCTTGGCTGTTGAAACCTCTTGACTTTATCATCTTAACTGGAAGCCTTAGTGAATAATTTCTTCTAGGAACCATTTTTGTTCGCCGTCTAAGTGTTGTGTCACACAACAATGAATCTGACTCAAGTCATCAGTTCATTCGGGATGCATTTTTCGAAAATGAATTTATGGATAAATTACATATTTGACCTTTTACTGTCTCATCCGCCGAAATATTAAAAAATGCATCTCGTTCTTTCGATAGTCTTCTTGCTGGACCATAATTAGAGTATCCATGTTCAAAGCACCTTTGAAGTTTTAGTGGTCCTACGCATCTGTTTTTTTTACTGTTTATTGGAAAGTTTCAGTATCGAAAGTGCGTTCCGTGAATTTCAATAATCTTTCAACCCATTGCATTTATGATTTGTTATCGCCACATCTCTCATTTTCAATATTGAATGTTGGTCGTGTCTCGCAAACTGCTGCCATTCATCTAACGTTAATGAGCTTCCGGTAAAAGCTGAGCAAGCATTGAATAACTTGAACTTTGTCCCTTAGGTACTAGAAATTTCTAGACGTTAAGTGTATGCTATCTTTAGAAGTCTTCAATTATATTAATATTATAAGTTATGGCACATTGTTCGCTGTTGTGAGTCGACTGATTGCGATTTCAGACCATTTTCTACCGGCTTTTGATAGTCTTTCATTCATTTGTTTTGTGTGCAACAAATGTGTATGTCAGGTTTCAAACCAGGCCCGGGTCGACGGTGCGTTGTGTTCCACGCGCGCCTCAAAGAGATGTCAGCATAATTGACGGTGTCCGATAGGGCCGATGCCTGCCGGGGTCGCGGATTGTTCTAAAGAGTTACCGTGGCCCTGGCACACTGGCAACTGAAGGAACACGGGTGGGTTTTAGTCAGAGTCTGACCCGCTCCGCCCAAAGCGGTCATTAGATGATTTGCCAAAAAAAAAAAAAAACAAACCTGATTCAGAATCTCAAGCTACCAACGCCTTCAGATGCGCTTATTAACTCAGTCTATGCAGTCCACAACACTCGCTCCTCCTTCCGCCACCAGCCCAGATGCTCTCACACGGGGATTTAATTGCGAAATTCTTGGCAATTGTGGTTAAATAAGACGTCTCCGTAATTCCGAGCAATTTACGGCAGTACCAACGTAAGCGCACCATTAGTAACCTAATTTAATTCTTCATGGTTTAGTCGTCAACTGAATTTGCATTATAGCCAATAAAATTTACGATACGATGCATTAACTGCCACATCCTACAGCATAAAACCCTAAATCTAACTTCTCTTTCCATGTCCATTTTTCTTTAGGTGAAAAGAAAAATGGTCATAGTACCAAACTGTAACTGTTCCACTGCAGGGCAAAGGCATCTTCTCATACAGAGAAGGCACGAGAATTAATCACCATGCTTGCTCAAGACGGGTTGGCGATTTCAGACTTATATTGACTATAAGTCCAGGTTTCATCACGCTGTAGCCGAGCAAAAACAAAAAAGTTAAGCCAGAACGCTCAGCGGAAACGAGCGCGTTCAGGCGATGCGATGCGACGAGGTGGGTCGAGGGAACAAGAATTTTCACGTAGACGAAGTCGCGGGCAGACACTAGTATCCTAGATAAACTCAGAAAGAATAAAGGCTATTTCGAATAGCGTGCAAGTTTCCCATACAAGCCTGCAGCAATTTGTGCAGCCTATTCAAGCAAGGATTGCTATAATGCAGAAGTAATTATAGGTTGCCAACCTTTTACCTAACAACGCTGTAACTACCTGTACATAGACTATTACGAAAGCCACAGGATGACAAGAAGCAGTTAATTAATCATTTGTAGGTAGGCTATAATTTATTGGGTAGCCTTTTATGTTAGATTTTACATGCAATTGCTGTAAGAGATCGAATGGTCTGGGGAAGGATATAAATTTTGAATCATAAAATATGCATTAAATGCAGCACGCAAGAATTGCAAGCGCCCTATGAATTTTATAGGGCCTCTTATTACATTCCTGATCGTGATTAAGTGATTTATCTTTTTTAAATATTCGTTGCGACATGGAGTACCGTACCTAAAATGTGCATCGCTAAAGTTTTTCAGTTCCTCTTTCCTTCCGATGTGACTTTCAACGGTTGAACAGTTTTGTATTCTCATAACATTAAAATACTTACATGTGATATTTGCGCGATTTCCGCATACCGGTAAGCAGAGTGGGTTGCCCCCTCACAAGGAAGACCGACAACCCGGTGAAGGTTGTGGGAATCACTGGATGCGGGAAGCACAGGACCGGTTGATGTGGCGATATTTGGGGGAGCCACATGTCCAGCCGTGAACGGCTTTCGGATAAATGATTATGATGACGATAAGAATCGTTTTAAAAGTACAAAATTAAAATACAAAGGCACTCCATTTTAAGGTCATGAATCTTGAAGGAACTGACATTTTAAATATGGATGTAAAATGTCAGTGTATGTGTACTTTCGAATTTATAATATTAGTATGGACTAATATTATAAATTCGAAAGTAACACTGTCTCTTACCTTTTCATGCCTTCACGGCTGAAATGATTTTAAGAATTTCGGATTAATACTCCGGATTTTTATATGCCTACACATTGACATTGATGAATTTTATAAATACATTGACATGAATATTTACGTTGTAAAATAGTATACTTATTATTTTAATTATTGTGAATGTAAAGACTATGTGGGTCATTGTTTTTTTTCTTCTCTGTTATTTTGAATCATGGTCTGGTAGTTTGAATAATTTATGCGGCTTACCCAAATGTCCTTTCTTTGGTATTGTTCGTCGAATCGTTGAGCTCCTTAAGTTCTGAGTTGAGCTGCATGATTACTGACAAATGCGTGCACTGACTGGATAGGTCCACTCAATCTGTGTGGTTTTTCCTCAAAATACCATTTCAGACACAAATCTACACGGTCTTCACATGATCTGACCAATATTATTGCTGGAATCTAAAAGAGACTGTGACCTCTGACTTTGTTTCGGCCTTTCTTCTCAGAGTAGTCAGATAGGAAACGCCGACCTCATCTAGTTTTAAAAATATGATTGACGTGTAAAAGTGTTTGTGCAAACCTACTTACAGAAATAAAATCATTTATCATTAATAAAATATGGCACACACGTAGATCATGAACTGGGTTAGGACATCGGACACTTTTTATCCCAGCAGTACGTTGCCCTGGGATAATTTCGGACGTCAACGAGGGAGAAGCCGCTGACAATAACTACAAGTAGTTTCTCCTATATACATCCTAACCATCTCTTTTCTTCTTCAACAGTGGCAGCAGTATGTATCCTGCTGGAAGTGGGCGCGCTGCCGAGCCGAAGAGCTGGCTTCACCTGCAACGACCCAGCGCTGTCATACCCTCATACAGGAGACACCTTCTCCATATCACTGGTGGCAGCCATCACTGTCATCGTGCCTTATTTAGTGGTGAGTATCTAACAATTCAGTTATTATTTGATAAACCTGCATTCATTGATAGGCACTCGAGGAATTTCAGCTTTATTTTTGGGATGGCAAGGCAACGCATTAATAAGTCAGAGTAGGGCGTCGGCTACGGCTTGTTTATCATACAAAAACCGGCCAAGTGCGAGTCGGACTCGCACACGAAGGGTTCCGTACCACAAGGCAAAAAACACCGAAAAAAACAAGTTTTTTGTATGGAGACCTCACTTTAATTTTTAACTTTATTCTATTTTTATTAAATACACACTGTGAAAATTGACACACGCTGACAAACAGACGGATAGGCGGACGGACGGATAGCCGAAGCTAAGCAATAGGGTTCCGTTACGGAATCCTAAAAAATGCTACCTTTAGGTGTATTGTGGGTAGATATGAACATACATACTTACATAGGCTGTTAAAATCATAACCCTCCTTTGGCTTTGCCATAGTCGAGTAAAAAACAGTCTCATAATGCCTGTAGTTTTCCTGAAGACAACCCCTTTCTAATGGCAGATGGCTGTCGATCGTGTTACATTACCTACTTATAGCAATTAAACGCTGCATCTGGTAAAACTGAAGCTGAATTTTACGCTTGATAAAGCTTATTCCAACGCGACAACGCTAACTCCGATGTCTAGGCTACATATCGTGTTTTCCTTAGTTACTCATCTGCCATCGGTATGAAGGCAGCTACTGCGCATAAAATCAGAAACTATTGTTAAGGAAATTCTATTGTAGTGGCGACAGTTACTAATGTACACAGGTGCGTTTTAGTACACACAAGCTGATGCACCTCCTACAGTTTATGACAATGCGCCTAACGTCACACAATGCAGGTGCAATGCAAATCAAGCAAAAGTACAAGTTTCTAGAGAAAATGAAAATGTTAAATGGAAATATTGGAACAAACTGTAATTTACAACTGTCAAATATTTGAATGAAAATCAAAATATTTTATTTCATATAAACTTACATGGGCATTTAAGAAACGTCAGAAGCTAGGTGCACGGTTCCAATTGGTTGTTTCTTATGGAGAAGAGCCGACAAGAAACTCCACGGTTTTACAATGTTTCAAATTACAGTGTTGATAGGTATGGGAGGACAGTGTAGACCTGTCAACAAGTAACAGGTACTCAACAAATAGAAAAAGGTCTACAAATCTACAGTCTACAAATTAGGCCTATTTTTTTTTTTGGGTGGGAAATCATCAAATTACCTCTCCCGCTCTGGGCGGAGCGGAAGGGCGTGTCAGACTCTTACTGACTAAAACCCACCCGTGTTCCTTCAGTTGCCTGTGTGCCAGGGCCACGGTAACTCTTTCGAACAATCCGCGACCCCGGCAGGCGTCGGCCCTGTCGGACCCCGTCAATTATGCTGACAACTCTTTGAGGCGCGCGTGGAACACGACGCGCCGTCGACCCGGGCCTGGTCCTTACCGGACGGCGAGCTGCCCATTGCTCGCCGTCCGCAGGCCCGCGCCTACGGTGGCCGGGAGTCGGCTATGGACTCCCGACGCCCAGGGTGTCTCCTCCTGCGGCGACTAGGGGCGTGAGGGCGCAATGATTGCCTCTCCCTCACGCGCTCCGCCTCCTCCTTCGCGAGCATTACTGCTTCGCAGAAGGAGGTGACTGCTTCCCATTCTCTCTCGCTCCGTACTATGGCCTGAACCAGGGCCGGACGCGAGAGATCGCCGCCGCCGATCGCCGCCACGAGGACACGGCGGTCCTCCGCCCAAGCCGGGCAGACCTCCACCGTATGCTCCACCGTGTCCTCCGGTCGATCCACACAATGCCAACACCCGGGCGTTTCCTCCCGCCTTATCCGAAACAGGAACCTCCCGAAACAGCCATGTCCGGTGAGGACCTGCGTCAGACGGAAGGTGAGGACGCCGTGGCGCCTCTCAAGCCACTCCTCAAAGAGGGGACTTACCGCCGCAATTGTGGCGTGCCCATACAAATTAGGCCTACAACGTTCTCACATTCACAAAATATAGAAGAATATATATAAAAATAAAAGCCTATTAAAACCAAAGAATGATAGAAAACTGTTAATGTAACTCCTTCCTCAGTATATACTTTGGGTTAACTTTCATATTAGCATTAAGTATCGTAATTGGACAAATGTAACTATAAAGACAAAGATTAACTCAGTACAAAATCCAAAGACGCAACCATGACCAACCAACACACAAACAAACATATTTTGACACAAGATGTTTCAAAAAATGAGTGTGACACTTTGACTAGTCAACAAACACATTAAATTCAATTAAGATTTTGGTTTATAGCTTTAATTTTTTTATTATTAATTTCGCACGTTTTCCCATAACACATATGACATTGGCAGTATTGTCGACATCGGCACCATTGCCATAGAGAAAAATAGAATAGAACAGACACTTTGACTACTCTTAACAAATGACGATCAGCATTTTAAAACTCTAAAATTCATTATTTAGTGTTACGTTTATAACAATTTGAGCTACTCAAAAGCCGACACTATTATTGCTGAAATAATTAGCAATGTGTCCAGTAGTTTTAAGGATATTCTCGACAGGTATATAGAAAAGAAGTTGTTATTATGATGCCTCTGCTTCTAAGTGAATAGCTTGTCCATTACAATTACAACGTTGTCTGTTTATCATTATGTGTCCATTTTAATAAATTGTGCTGTCATTAGGACATGATGTATGCAAATATATATGTCTTGACGCTCGCAGACTATCAGTTGACAATATACAGTGTCTCCATCATTATAGTCATTATTGTCTTCCTTGACGCACTGCAGAGTTGAATCCACGAAGTAAAAACTTTAACATTTAGCCCGTGGCTTCTTTCAGAGTTTCTTTTCTAGGACCTCTATCGTTAAGAATCTACCCACAGTGGCTTGACAAAAATCCCCCTGTATTCAGGTTATATCCATTCTGAGCGACAGGATCTGCTACTTCCTTTTGCTAAATTCTTTCCTGTTCTGCTTCAAGCTTTATGCGTAGTTTCATGTCACCATTAAATCTACGAGTAGGTAGTTATGGGTAGACGTAAAATATTTGATAACCAGATAAAACCAGATTAACCAGACCAGATTCTTTTGTTCATGTTCTCACATACTATTGTCTACATTTCTTTTTCATTTCTCCTTTCGCGGGTCTGCTGGACTAAAATTCTTAAAAATAAGCAGAACCTTTGTACTCAATACTAATATGACATATCTGTATCTATTTTACTGTGTGTACATAAATCTAATATATAAAAATCTCGTGTCACAGTGTTTGTTATCGAACTCTTCCGAAACGGCTTGACTGATTTTTATGATATTTTTTGTATACGTATATTTGGTAGGTCTGAGAAGAGGTCGTAAAGTATATTTCATACCGCTGCGGGTGAAACTGCGGGGCGCAGCTAGTAATACAATAGATAAAAGCAAATGAAACTCTCACTACTTTTAAATAAGACCGAAAATCCCTTCTCCAAATTCAACACCACTTTTCTTTCCAGCTATGGGCAGTCGAAACAATGCTTCAACGAGAAGTCGAATACAACCTCAAAAAGAGTAAACTCCTCGACAGCGCTAAGACAGCTGCTTTTCTGTACCGGGACTACATCTACGGATCAGTGGTTAACCTGACCATATTAGAGGTCGTGAAGTGTGTGGTCGGGTCGCCCAGGCCTACCTTTTTTGATCTGTGCCAGCCGGATAAGGCTAGCACTTGCAACGAGTGAGTATATTTATTTAAATACCGCAATTGTCTTTATTATTTGGTACTGTTTGTTTTGTAAACCTACGGTCACTTAAAATTTTAGCAATAATGGGAGTTGCGCTAAATTAGTGCTGAAGATTTTTTTTTTAAATCTTATAAAAAATATTTTGTAACAATAACACAACTCAAAGTACAAAAAGTAAAACGATGATAGCTGCAAAAGTTTTTAATAGAATAATTAAACCTTAAGTACTTTAATAATATTTAGATAATTTTGTAGTAAGAAGATTTATCACCATCAGAAAGGTCAGATGTCAGATAGTAATTTTTTCGTGAATTATACTGCCTTTATTGAGCATTACTTACTTCTTAACCCCCTTACTATCAAACGGTGAAGATACGTAAAAGCTCTGCCTAAAATTATATCGTTTTCGAATAAGGTGTGCAGGTGTTTAGTCAATAATTTTTAATAACCACTTCTTTACTCAATAGTTCGGAGTACGTCAGCAACTACCGCTGCACGTCGATGAAGTACTCTCGCTACCTGCAGATCGACTCCAGTCGCAGCTTCCCTTCTGCGCACGCGTCGCTCTCTATCTATTGTGGATTGTTTCTAGCTGTGAGTACCTAAATATATATTAAATATCATAAAATAAATAGACTAAAACATTGATACCTACTTAGAGGTTTCAAAATATTAATTTTCATTCTTAAAAAAAAACCGATGGACACTGTTTGTAAAAAATTACTGACAAAATAGCTTTTTTAATTAATAAAAGTGGGAACACCACTTCCGTTCATTAAATTTAAAGCATTTTTCATTCAGTCTTAAGGGCCTATTGCACCAACACTGGTTTACTTAGTCCACGTTAAATTAGTCGGCAGCATGGACGAACAAAAAAATGCGGACAGATTGTCGCTAACAAAAAACTGTGTCACTCAAGTCGGCCGGCTCGCTGTACGTGCAGGTCACTGTACGCACACATTCACACATTAGTCGGCCGACCGTCGGCCATTATACGCGCAAACAGCAACACTCACACATAAATATATTCACACATAAACGGGACTCAATTTTGTCTTACCGGAGTACAGTCCGACTGTTTTTTGTTCGTTCATGGTCAGCAGATAATTCTATACAAATGCTGTCCCATTTTCGGTGGTGAGTAGTGGCTATTCGAAGTGCAACAGGCCCTACTATTTACTATCCACTACGTAAAAATATATCAACTAACAAATCTTTTCTCCACAGTGGTACCTCCAAAGACGAGCATTCAGCTGGCATAACCGCTCGGTCTTGCTGGTACCTCTGCTGCAAGTCCTCTGCATCGTGTACGCCGCCGTGTGCTCGCTGAGCCGGCTCAGCGACCATCGGCATCATTGGTGGGACGTGCTGGTTGGAGGAGCCATGGGGGTGCTTAGTGTTATATACACCGTAAGTTTTTTAAATTTTGACTTATTTGTACATCAGAAAATGAGTAAATTAAAGATTGAGGAGGAATTGGTCGATTATTCCTAATCTGTGACCAAATCATAAAAGGGAGCAGGCCCAACTCAGCAATGGGTGGAACAATGCTGCCAATGATGATGATAAGACCACGTCATCGCTTAACATCAAGTAGGTAGTGGTCAAACCAGAAAAGCTAGAAAAAATCTGCATACAGTGGCCAAAAACCACAAATTCCAATAATCCAACTTGAGGTAAAGAGGCCCCAACCAATTCCTTATCAGTAACACACTCATAACCTTCAATATTTGTACAAGAATTCCCATAAAATAATTGTAACGCACCGATGTCCATACCTACAATTAAATCCACTGAATTTAAATAACAAACCTTGTTCTCTGTCCTAACGAATTGTATTTAAATAAAGATTTTAATCAACCATGTTGTCACCACTGCCAGTATTTAATTCCATTCTCGGCAGTGATTTATGTCTAGCGGGCAATAAACCTCATTATAGTCTATGTAAATGTGTGCAAGGTGCAACCATGATGGAATCATTTTATAGCAGCAAGGGATTACCTCAGCAGTCGTGTTTACATGGGGTCTGCTTTATTGTTTTAATGTAATTAGAGCCATTATTCTCTCGACAGCTGCATAGGCATTTACTTACCTCATTATACAGCCATTTACGACTCCGATTTAGGCTACATGGATGTAGTTCACCTGATCTTTGTGGCTTTGTGGCAGTTGTTAGGGGTACTGAAAAGCCCAAAAAGTCTGACAACTAGTCTTATCAATGGGTATTGTGTTACCCAGTAACTGGGTTGTGTAGGTCAGATAGGCAGTCGCTGCATGTAAAATACTGGTATTCAGCTACATCCAGTTAGACTGGAAGCTGACCCCAACATAGTTCAGAAAAGACCAGGCAGATTGATTTATCTTTGTGGCTGATCCATTTTTTTGCACTCAGGATCAGGTTTTCCAATTTGGATCAGCCAAAAAACTATACTCCTGGGTTTACCTAGCAACCAACTAGAGGTCCATTGGAATCCTAATAAAGCATTTGACAAAGATTATATATATTCTCTTCAAATCATAGGCAATCAGAGATGACACATGTAAATACTACAACCCCCTTTTCCTTTCTAGGTCCTAGTTCTCTGCAAGAACTTCTCACAGCCAGCCGTAGTCAGCACAAGCGACATTTCCAGCAGCGATGGTACCAACCACCAGTCAGTACGGCGGCTACTGTCGAGTGAACCCCACGTGGTCGTCCCCTAGCCTCAAGCTGTGTAAGCGAACGCTTACGTGGTTACAAACTCTTGAAGTGAAGTGAGGTGGTCCTGTGGTACGACATCCGGGTATGGATCTATGAACCTCATTTAGATCTACATAGATGTAGTCTTAGATTTCGAGGTCTGAATCTCATTTGCTTTTTAAATAAATGTTGGTGATGCTCTGTTATTATTAGTAACAGAAATGTAGATATTGGTGACATTGATTATTTAAGTAGCAAAATGCAAATTGTTTTGTCAAATTAATCTTGCTTAGAAAGAAGCATTTAGCTTTTTAGATCTGAAAGTATGAAGAATTGTAAGAAGTCTGTTGTAGTAGAATGCTGAACTTGACGTAGTAGTCCTTACCTTAAGCAGAGTAAGCCTCGAGCTTACTTGATTTTAAAGTTGGATGAGTCAGAATCCTGAAGAAAAGCGTTTTGTTTCGTTAATTGAGAATCAGATGTTTTTGTTAAATCGTTTAGTGATTGGTAGATAGTATACAGTGCAATTTCTGACACTATTAGGAAGTGTATAAACACGAAGTTCTGAAAAGATAATTCTTTATTTGAAAAAAAAAAAACAAAAATATGTTTTGCATTAGTTATGTGCGTAGAAAGGAGTCTTAGTAGTAAAGGTAGGGTAATTTTAACGAAAGGTATGATGAGTAGATGAGGGAAAGATAATGTTCAATTAGCTTAGATTATGAGCATTGTTCAAATTCATTTGTTAGTGATCCTAAATTGGTTTAATTTTAGTAAAGTGACGAGAAAATGATTTGTGTTGAATTGTAAATAAAAGTAGTTTTAAATAATTAGTATTTTGTGCGAGTGAACTCTGACTAAGACCTTAAATAAGAAGTTGAATTTAAAGTCTAAAATTTCATTTTTATTAAATGATGTTAAATGATGTTCAATGTTTAGTATACACTATAGCTCTTTATAACGGCTTTGAATTTACATAAAATTTGCTAAGAAATAATAGCATGGCAACTCATATACCAAAATATTTCACCGTTAACTTACTCATTAAATAAAAATAACGAGTGTGCGTACAAAATGATACTAGTTCGTAACATAGAAATTCACTTACCGACAAACCCCATGACATTTCTTTCATCTTAATTCCCCTTCTTTTAAAAGAAAGGGGACATCCAATGTTTTCTTAGAAGTTTCATATTTAAAAGGGGAATAGCCCTCTGTATAAAACTTTCTTTACAATGACAAATGGAATTAGTCACTCATTTTTCTGAACAACGCCCTCGTTGAAAGGGACGGTATTTTAAGCGAGAAAAAGTTTGGGAAACTTTGTCATTTATTTGAATTATTGTTTGTTTCGAAAACCTATACGATATTATGGTATTGGTTTGCGAAAGAAATACAAAAGTTATTCCGAAATTGATGAAACCCAATTACAGTTCGGCCGGTGAATCATGGCCGGTCTAAACATAAGCACTACGAACTTTCGTGCATGTTCTCTCACTCACACTTGCCTCATGTCACCATTTGGTTCCTAAAACATATTCTTGCGCATCCTTCTGCGCATAGTTCCAACCGGCCACGATTCAACGGCCGCAGCACTGTACTTACGTAATCGTAAAACATTTTGATATATTCGGTTTCCACCTTTTTTGAGATTATCAACTCATTATAATCATTACGTAAATTCAAAACGGTTTTAATAGAAGTTAATATATTGTTTGCGCCTAATTATAAATAATACAATGAGTCATTCGTAGTTGTATATTTCTTTATAATTAATTGTAAGTTAATTATAAATAATACCAGTGATATTGTAGTGCTGATTTAAAAGATTAGTTATGGATAGTTTTTTACTATTTGGATCGAAAGTGCGGTCCCAAGAAAATTGGGAGAATGACAGGAGAATGATTAATGATGGATTTTGATCCATCCAAATCAAAATCATCAAAATTATAAGTAGGTACCATTTTTATCGTCAAAATTAAATGAGATTTTTTTTAAATTACCACGGATTTGTAAAAAATATCCATAATTAATTTAATTAATTGTAGATTACAGCGACATTAATTAAATAAAACATAAAGTAATAGACACCACCACCACCACTATAGGTACACCTCTGCCTAACCCTTCGGGGAATACAGGCGTGATGTTGTGTATGTATGTTTTATGATAAAGTAATAGAATGGTTTCACGGCGTAACTCTACTTACTAATTTATTAATTAGTTGTATTAAATATTATTAGAATACATTTTAAACAATAACAACATTTGACAGTATTCACTGCTTAGTACCTGTCTAGTCGTAAGGTTATTAAAAACAATATTTATTGTTAACATTTTTCATGAAACCATGTGTAAAACCCACCTGTATTTATAAATATTATTAACAACACATTACTCTCTTTTGGTTTTACCATAGTTGGGTAAATTTAATTTCACATATCAAAATTATTTTAGAAGAGATAATAAACGTTGTTTTTTTTTTTAATTGAAGTTATTTCTGTATTTTTTTAAGAATTTGACATTCCTGTGCATTTAGTATACTATTAATTTAAGTTTTTTTATCTGAAATTTGTAAATATTCTGTTTAAGGTGTAGATGTGTGACTGTGGTTGTCCGAATGTAAACATGTATAAATAAATAAATTAAACAAATTTTAATTCAACGGTCGTTTTCTTACTTCACCTTTTGTATCGTTGCACCTGGCTTCTGACGTTTCATAACTGCCCATGTAGGTTTATTTGAAATAAAATATTTTGATTTTGTTGAAAGAAAGATACATTGTTCTTCAATGTTTTAAAACCTAATGACAATAAAAAATGATGGTTTTAGTAAGAAATTATCAACAATAATTAAATAATGGTATGTTTCATTCCCTGGGAAACGTTCTTTAAACAATCAATGTTGGTTCATCAACTACATTTAATTGAATAATAAAGTTTTTATGACCCTTTAAAAATAGCGCAAGTCACGAGCGAAAGTAACATTAAGATAAATAAATAATTGTTTAATTACAACCTCTAATTGGTTTGTTTCTGATAAACCTAAAAGGGATAGCCTTTTTATAGAGTTGCAATTACACGCAGCTTGGATTATGGTAATTCTCTTAGCGAACGATAAATTTGACGTGATAAAAACTTTGTTTCACAATAATTGGATGATTTGTAGTTAAATGGTTATTATACCTAATAATAAATTAACCTGATTCCTTTTGAATAGGTGTTTATATGACGTATAAGTAAGTAATAGTTGCAAATTATTCAAGCAATGCATAATTATGCCTGAACCTTGGGAACGCGTGTCGCAAAGAAAGTGGAATTAAAACACAAAAAACCGGGACAACAAATCTACTTAAGGTGAATCCTCAGCTGTAGCCCACCAAATTCAAAATTTCTTTGTTTTTTTTGCAAATTGCAACTCTTTTTTACGACGTATGTTGATTAAAAGAGATTCGCGACTGTAGGAATGATATATTTACTGAATAATAATCATCAATTCCATATCAATCGTCATACTTTGGAAATTTGTTCCACCTAAGAATTTTTCAGAATAATATGATAATTCTTAGTTGGAACAAATTTCTGCTTACAGCTGCTACAGCTGAGGATTCATTCAATATAAATCTTAAATTCATTCACTCACTGACAGACAACGTATGACCTAAATCGCTGGGTCTAGAACGGTCTAGAAGCATTAAGTATTGCACAAGAGTTCCATCTATACCGGAAATGAGCAAAGCAAGCGTTAATCTACTATCTATCAAAATATTTAGTATCTACCTTAATTACCGCGAGACAAGTAGGTACCAAAAACTAGTTTCTGTCTCATTAGGTTCATTTGTGAAATAAATACGACATCCTTTCTATACATTTTCTGTCGTAGGAACGTCGAGATACCCTGTTATTTAGACAAATGTTCTCAGAAAATTGTTAGTCGCGTCATCACCAGTGATCGGAATAGGTAGAACTAATATGCTTACTTAAAGTTCAAAGAACAGAGACAAAAAAAGTGGAGACTTCCTTATGACTATTTCTTTTTTCAGAATATCTTTTCTGAGTTTCGGGACATCACTTAAGTACATTTTTTAACATTAATGTTATTAATACAGTAAACTAATTGAATTCATTTTCCTTTTTAACCGACTTCAAAAACAAGGAGAACGCTTACTTACATCGTTCAAACGACGATAAGGAGATTAGGTACCCTTATTTTTTGAAAACAATAAAAATCGTGCGCTCTTTTTTTTAAACAGAAATAGAAAATGAATTCGATAGTTGTTTTACTTCATTAATTTTAGTTGTACTTAAGTAATGTTCTGAAACCCGGGACATTAGTCCCAAAAAAATATTTTGTCATAATTATTATTTATTTTCTTTTAATTTTTAGTTAAAACCTCATTGTTTTATCGGATTCGCACAGGTAATAAAGGCGGGTGGGGAGTTATTATTACACACTACTGGTAACACAGCGGTGATGACGTAGGCTTGTGTCTGATATTCACAACGTCGCCCCGCCAGTCTGCCCGCTACCTCAGCACGCTTACCATGACGCTGTCTATTTCTTCAAAGAATAGACTATTTCTATACAAAGTGACATTACGTTACTCCATTTTTGACATTGCACCGTAAAAATCCTTCTAAAATCGGTCATTTTGTCTTTCGTTTCTACCGATCGTTGTCTAGGTCCTTTTTAATGTAGACTATTTCAGAAGACAGTTGTCTAAGGTAGTGAAGACAATATGATTTTTTAATAGCCGTGCTAAAGACAGTAGAAACTTTTTACTCGACGGCCACAAAGTATAGAAATGGAATGGAAAATGGAATTTTTCCCTTTTTTATGTAAAATGTGAAAAATTATTACCTACATGTTGAGTTTTAGGGTTTTAAGGTTTTCATAAAGAGGGTCGAAATTTTCATTATTTTTGCGATAGGACACACCTTTTTCGACATATAAGCAAAATAAAAGGAAAACGTGAATAAAAACTAAATTTCGTAAAAAATGCAGTTGTCTCTTTCTCCTTTGCTGCCGTCGTACTGTCTTCACGAAACGTAATTTTTGTCTATTCTTCCGTCGACAAAACGGTGCTTGTGCAAAGCCTGCAGGCAGTTCCTGTTTCGCTTCGAGAACATCTGTGATAAAGCGTAAACGCCAATTTTGGATATCGCGCCTTTCTTATGATTCACGCCAGTTCGCGTGTACGCGATTATTAAGTGAAAAATACTTGACTAACCATCATTCGTGTATATTTTCCTGACCCTAAAGTCATAGGCCGTAGTCAAAGAACCGCATAGCAGTTCTGTGTGAACCCCTGGGGGTCCATGTCGTCTTGAACACTTTGAGAATGACTGGTCTAGCCTTTATAGGAAACTGAATAATTTATCACGATAATGATTAGATTAGTATAAAATACCGTATTTTACCATTATTATAGTAAATTATATAAAGTTTATTCACTTTATGGGAGATCTACAGTTTAAATTGATGTGTTAACTGTTAGTATTAAGCTATATCGTTATGTTGTAGGCATTCTTCTCGAACCCACCCCGGAAGAGCTATAAATGTACTCCGGCGATGACAACTCTAAAGCATCATTTTTATGATATTTTATAAACGAGAAGAATGGTGCTACGCCATGCTATTTTGATAATATTCATAACAATAACAAAACTGCATTCCTTCTGAGTTATTTCTTTAAAGAGAGTAGTATATTCTTTGCTGTAAAGTGTGACATCGCAATAAAACAAAATCGGTTCAGTTAGTTACTAACTACACTTGAAATTTAGGAATGCTAGATAGGTACCTACATCTTTGTGTTTAAGAAACATAAAAAAATATTTTTTACAAAAAACAAAAAAAAAAACACTACAAAGTGAAAATTAACTTTAATTTCGGAAGTCGGTGACTTTGGATCTGTACGAGTATTTTAGTTTTTTGCCACCGACTTCCGAAATTAAAGTTAATTTTCACTTTTCACTGTTTTTTTTTTGAAGTCGGTTGTTTCTTTTTTGTAAAAAAAGTTTTTTATTTTTCACTTTTTTGTGAGTCACTTATAAATGTATAGCCTAAAAATGTCAACAGTTCATCACCTTTTACAAAATACTCCTTTTCCCGATACAGGGACGTTAATTGTTGAGGAGCTCTCCTGGTAAGAACCAAAAGAACTGCACCATATGCATTGTGACGAGCATAAATTGCTTAGCAACCATGATAATAAAGTAATCCAATCGCAACCCGTGAAATACTTATTATTGAGTAGTTCCGGTGGCCACCTCTGGTCTTCATTAACAGTTCCACTTCACCGGATGGTGCTTTCCGAGAACAAATGCACGAGTTACTATAAAAAATACCCAAATCGCTATAGGTGTGCCTATAAAATTTGAGGATTTCCCTCGATTTCCATGAGATCCCTTCATCAGATTCTGACTTGGTCACAATGGGACCATCTCGAGAGTCAAACATAAAATAATTTTTGCAAACCCGTCTATATACAACGGCGTTATGCCCGAACATACATTAAAAAAAAATACAAACATCCGAATTGATAACCTCCTCCTTTTTGAAGTCGGTTAAAAAGGAAAAAATGGTACGAGTTTTTTTTACATATTATTCAGTATAGGACACTGACAGCTGCAAACTTCATTTCCAAGAACATAACTTACTTACTCGCCTGCCTATACATTTTAGAAACATGCAAATTCGTTCGAAATTACCAACACTTTTACACGAAAAGAGAATATATACTGTCAAGACATACATTGCGCCATAAAAATAGGTTAAACTGACCAGGCTCTAAGCTAAAAATGCACACAACAAGTACACTAGTCATGTCCATGAAAATATATAATATTAACAGAAAAAATTAAAGAAGAAACAAAAAATCGTTCATAAATAAATTTAAAAGATTTCTATTATTAAAATGCTATTACAATATCAATGAATATTTAAATAACAAATTTTAAATCACATGTTTTATAGAATAATCACAATATAATAATTATAGTAACTTAGAATAATAAATTAATAACGCATAGAAGCCGCGTCTAGAACAAAACATGAGCGATATCGTGTGTCCACTTCATTTTCTTTGTGTGCGTGAGCCGAATGTGTCTACGTTCCTCAAACGCACACAACAATACAGCTTTCAGTGATACAATTACCACAAAAAAATGGGAAAACGAACTACTATGTTGCTGGATCAAATCAAGACAAGTATTTTATATTATCAGGAACTGGATAAGATGAACATGATTTTGCATGTAATAAGACATATTTTTACGGAAAGTATTTTTTTTTACGATTACTTTATTGCGATTACTTCGAATTATTTGTATCCAACGATTGGATATCACAGAAACGACAGGAAAGCTAAAAAAAAAAACAAATAAATGGAATGCTCATATTGCATTAAATACACATAAGTAGTTAAAAGTACACAATACACATAAGTAGTTAAAAGTACACAATCAGAATAGGCACACCAGGTAATTAATACAGCACTTGGTTTATGTACCTAATCAAAAAATTACATGAAAATAATCACAAACTTATTTAATTGGTCCGGTTTTATTTAACTACAGTAAATTACTAATTAACTTTTATTTTAAAAACACTGTAGGTAGCAGTGTAGATAACGACCATAATTAAGAGGCTGTAAATAAATATAGTTTAGTTTGACGCACACAAAATAGCCACCAGTATCCTATTTACAAACACATATAAAATACCTAAAGCCAAGTTAGTTTCTCGACACTGGCAAAATGTGATATCGTCTGATATCGTATTCAATAGCGTAGGTAGTAGGAGTACATCAAAAATAATTATTTTGCTAAACAAAACAGAACAAAATTGAAAGCAACGTGGGTATTTTTTCCCTCACAAATAGCAACACTGTATTGTGATAAGTTAGGTCATTAAAATTTTTGTTCGATGATCGATTTACGTAAAAATTGTGTATAAAATGTAAGTACTTACTAGTGAAATGTAATTTGATCATATTTTTTTTGTTTTCCTGAAGTGCTATGACATGTCTTCACGCTACAAACTATCATTTTGAATTATTTACTCGCGAGCTCTGTTCGACGGAACGTGACTTTGAGTACTGACGGCTCGCCGAGTGAAGTTAGCCACTATGGCTAAGTTTTTGCTGTCTCAGTGCACAACTAAGTAGTCAAATAAAAGCCCTCTTCCTCTCTCCTACCTCTGGTGTGCCGGACAGGGTCCACAGTGGTCATATTTTTGTACCTACCTACTAAGTTCACATGTGAAAGCAATAAATATATTGAGTACTAGTATTGAGTATTGAGTACTCTTAAACTTTTCCGTTTCATTAATAAAATATAATAAATACTTACATAAGTATATCATGCGTTCCTGAAGGAATCATGCATAATCGTGCGTGTTTCAGAAATAAAGGCAGCATTCATACAAATTTTGTGTACATACGTACCCTAAAGCCAAGCGCACATTACAGCCGACCACAAATGCAACAACGGGCCGCAGCGCAAAGCATTTTCATACAAAAAAGGGCGGTGCAGCCCGCCTTTAGTGTGTGCTGAACATTTCTCACCTGGACACGAGTTGCCTTGGCTAACCGGGTATTCTTTAAACAGACTCCGAACCCAGGTTTTACAGAAGTAAGGAAAACCTGTTCAGGTGAAGATTCATAGACGACTCCACCTTGTAGTGTAAATGTGGTGCTGTTCCACAACCGATGGGACACTTAATATCGTGTCCTACGTGTACTGTCTACACGTTACAGGAACTGATGGACGCTAGTGATGGCGCCAAACACGTAGCCGAATTCTGGGCCGTGTCTATTTAGATTGCCGTCGACACACTAAGAAAAAGTGTGCATTGGTTCATCGAAAAGGGTTAGTCCCGCTATGGTATGGTCCCGGTATGGCACCCTCTTAAAATACCTATCAAAAAGTCCCGCTATGGTACCCATCTTTTAGATCTACGTTAGACAATAGAAGGTACAACTGAAAAGAAAAGTGTATCTATAAATAAATACTTTTAGGAGTGTATCAATAAAACGTCTGTTTGCGATATTAAATCAGTCTTTTATTAATTCAAAATATTTATAAAAAAATATCAAACAGTAAAACGAAATATTAATTGCAATGTAATTTTTAAAATAATCAACAATATTAATTACAAATAATCAACATGGAGAAAAAGGCGCAAATTGTAAACATAAACTACAAAAAATAATAGCTTGTTCCCAACGAGTCACACCTCAACGGGTAACAGTGTGACTCGTTGGGAATGTTTTGGATAATAATTCCCAACGAGTCACAGTTACTGTTACACTGTTACTCGTTGGGATGATCCCACCTTGATTTAGGGTATCAATACATCTATCGCCACGAAATATTTTCGTTCTCAGATAAACAAAAATTGTTCCCAGGTATTTGGTACAACTTGGGGCACCCCGACTCGGACAGGTTAGGTTAGAAGGGGACGGCGGGGTCTGAAAGACCCCGCCGTCCCCTTCGTGGTTATTTTTTTTTAAACCGCCCAGAAGTAGGAGTCCCGCGAAGCGGGACTCCGTCGGCTATTGTGGAACTGATTTTGCATTGTTTGGTGACTACATTTTGGTGACAGATCTACTATTTTGAGGACAAACCCTATTATTTAAGAAACACAAAACTAATTAAATTGGTGATAGCTTACTAGTTAAGAAAAGATATTTTTTATTAATACTATTTTTTTCTTAACGCATTGTATAACTTTTCTTTACAACAGTACCAAAAACTGAAGGGTACCATAGCGGGACTTTTTGATAGGTATTTTAAGAGGGTGCCATACCGGGACCATACCATAGCGGGACTAACCGATCGAAAATGCCAACAAACGCAAATGCAATGCACAAATGTACGAAAGGGATGTGATGAAGGAGGATTTTAGCAATGCGTTGCGTTGGGGCGCGGCCCGCCTCAATCTGCGCTGCTAGCCATTATAAGACACTCGGTACATATGGCCACAATTTTAAAGACGACTCGCTAATGCTCGGTTCCTATAAAAATAAAACAAATCGTTTTGCTTACCATTGGTAGCTAATTTTATTGCCAAACTGGGCATATAAATAGATTCGTAAGTTACTTTTACCTGTGATAGCTACTTCCATATGGGAGGATCTACTATGCAAAGCTATGAGGTATTTACTTCATTATTGGTAAAGATACAAGAGTTAATTTTAACCAATAATGGTCCGTAAATTATAGGAATCGGCCATAAGCCCGCATCTTTCTCAACAAGGGTCAAATTGACTTTTATAAATTAAATAGCCACAAGGGGTCTTTGTAATTTCTAGAATGTAATGTAAAATACATTTTGGAATAAATACTTGCTGTGCTCATAAAAATTAAATAAATGTAAAGACAAGTATTTTAAATACCTCTTACATTAATCACCATTTTTTAAAGGTTATCGTTAGGATAACTAGTAAGTTAATTTTGTTTGTGAATGGTTTTTTAAAATTAAATGTATGTACCTAGTGATTAAAATGTAAATAAATTGTTAACAAAGTCTTTAAGGCTCCTACAAACAGGCGCGGTACGCGACAAAAAGGCACCGCTATCGCTAGTCGCGCGACAAGCGGTGCCTTTGTGTCGCGTGCAATCGTGTCGCGTGTCGCGCCTGTTTGAAATAGCCTTTATGGCGAAGCGCCACCTGTCCCAAATATAGGTATTACCGATGATTTATTGTTTTAAGAGTGTAGATAATGTGGATTACAGTACTTACTTTCTGGTTTCTATAACTGACAAAGGCCTTAACAACAATGTCTATTATGTACCTTTTTGATTTTAACATTAGTACCTACCTCAATGTTAGTACGTATTAAGTACCTACAGGGTTTTGAGAGAATCACTACGAGATACCTAGGTGGCTAGGGAAACAGTAAGTACGGTTTTACATATAGGACTTACGATGCGTGGGTGCTTTAAGGAAGGGTAAAAAGAAAAAAAACGCTATCAATGGATTCCTAAAGGCCGAACACACAGTCCAACACATTTATTTAGGGACAGACCACTTCAGTTTCATTGATGTTTTCACCTTTCTAACACCAGCACCGTCTGACACAGTCGCTTAAAAAACCCTAAATACCACGGTAGGTTTTTGTTTCTCCTACCAACGTAGTAGGTACGGATGACTGGTGAATAAAATTCTTCTTTCTCAGTATGTATGAGGCCTTTGCCCCGCAGTGGGACACTAAACAGACTGATATATTGCATAGATTGCATAGATTTTTGCAGCAGACGATAAAAATTAAAGTAGAATTGTGACTAAAGTTACGTTCGTGTGTTTTGCATGTAAAGTACCCAGCGCCGGGGACATAAATTAGTGAATGTTTAACAAGGTAAGGGCTGCCACGAAGGCAAACAGACACACACCAAGGACCTTATTATATAGTACATACTAAATCCATGGCATATACTTACTTAGTACTTTTCGGTAGCCATAGAATTTTTTCCGTCTCCTATTACAGTCCGGCCGTCGAGAAAATGCGTTCCTGATACCTGTCAGTGCGACAATTCCAGTAGCTAGTAAAGATCAATTCGATCAAGTTTGTATGAAACTGACAGCTGTCAAGAACGCATTCTCTTGACGCCGACGCAGCAGCCGGACTGTAAGTATTGTTCAGACATTCAGATAGAGCCGGTTGCAGATTACAGTCAACTGAAAAAGTGGTGCGATATAAAGTCGAAACCTTCTCAATACAGACGATCAATGTGTTAGTGATTTATTATGTAAGAACTTAACCTGAACTGGGTTTGTTTACACTTTTATCAAATACTTTTGGAGCAAACTATAAGTTTGATTATTTATATCTACTTAAATAGATAGGTAGAATACTCTTTATTAGGTACACGATATACATTACAGATATAAACGTAGCAATTTTACATAGGGTGACACAATGGGCGGTCTTACCGCTAAAAGAAATATTTTAAAGAAAACCTTTGGATTGATTAAGGGAGGAGAGACAATACTGCAGATAGACTGTGGTGTACCATTTACATATATACCTAGTCTTGCCATAAATATTGTCACGAAGAAAAAAATTTTTTTTTTATTGCAAATAATATTTATTACTTTTACAGTGTGTTAGTTTAATACATAAATATAAAACAATTCAATATATAAAAAGCTTATTCGAAGTGGTCTCCATTGGCTGCAATACAGTCCTTTACGTTACGTTGAGGCCAGTTATCAATAGAAGCACGCACTCTTTCCATGGGAAAATTCTTCACTGCCAATCGTATGGATTGTTTTAGGGACTCCAAATTATCATGGCGTTTAGAGCAAGCCATACTCTCTAAAACTGACCATAAATCATAATCCAGCGGATTAAGATCGGAACTAGACGAGGGCCAGTCTTCAGTTCTGATGAAGTCCGAAACGTTCTCTTCCAACCAAGACTGCGTGGACCGAGCTTTATGACCCGGCGCACACTGGTCCCAAATGATAAAAAAGGGGACATTAAGAAATTTTTGACAAAAGGTCAACCGATTCAGCTTATTTTTTTTTTGTAGACAGCTGATGCAATTACAAATCACTTTTGTACATTGAGTTTTTGCCAAAAAAGCCGTATTTTCAGAGAAAAAAAATATTCAAATATTTTTTGTATGAAAAAATCCTAATTTTGTCTTTATCTTCCAAGATTCAAACGTATTCAAAATAAAACTTAGCGCAGCTTGTAGAGGGGCTAATTGCTCACTACTTTGTCATAGACACTCTTCTGCGATTTTGTGCTCCTTTTGAGTTACAGGCACTTTAAATATTTTTTGTATGAAAAAATCCTAATTTTGTCTTTATCTTCCAAGATTCAAACGTATTCAAAATAAAACTTAGCGCAGCTTGTAGAGGGGTTAATTGTTCATCACTTTGCCATAGACACTCAATTGCGATTTTGTGCTCCTTTTCAGTTACAGGCACTTTAAATTTTTCGTTGTCGGATGAGCTTTACTAGTTTTTTGTAGACAGCTGATGCAATTACAAATCACTTTTGTACATTGAGTTTTTGCCAAAAAAGCCGTATTTTCAGAGAAAAAAAATATTCAAATATTTTTTGTATGAAAAAATCCTAATTTTGTCTTTATCTTCCAAGATTCAAACGTATTCAAAATAAAACTTAGCGCAGCTTGTAGAGGGGTTAATTGTTCATCACTTTGCCATAGACACTCAATTGCGATTTTGTGCTCCTTTTCAGTTACAGGCACTTTAAATTTTTCGTTGTCGGATGAGCTTTACTAGTTTTTTGTAGACAGCTGATGCAATTACAAATCACTTTTGTACATTGAGTTATTGCCAAAAAAGCCGTATTTTCAGAGAAAAAAAATATTCAAATATTTTTTGTATGAAAAAATCCTAATTTTGTCTTTATCTTCCAAGATTCAAACGTATTCAAAATAAAACTTAGCGCAGCTTGTAGAGGGGCTAATTGCTCACTACTTTGTCATAGACACTCTTCTGCGATTTTGTGCTCCTTTTGAGTTACAGGCACTTTAAATATTTTTTGTATGAAAAAATCCTAATTTTGTCTTTATCTTCCAAGATTCAAACGTATTCAAAATAAAACTTAGCGCAGCTTGTAGAGGGATTAATTGTTCATCACTTTGCCATAGACACTCAATTGCGATTTTGTGCTCCTTTTCAGTTACAGGCACTTTAAATTTTTCGTTGTCGGATGAGCTTTACTAGTTTTTTGTAGACAGCTGATACAATTACAAGTAACTTTTAAAGATGTATTTTTTGTTAAATAAGCCGTATTTTCAGAGTTAAAAAATTAATTCAGGCGGATTAGAAATAATCTTGTTGTTACAGGTAGTTCAAATTTTTTAAGTACGCCTTAATACAATACCTATATTATTATATAGGTTTGTATTTTGACGGTCCTAAGCCCGTTAAAGTACGAAGGAAAAGTTTTAATTGCAATTTATACCTTTTTATCATTCAGCGTTTCCGACGCATTCACTAGCGTTAGATGACCAAATATAGCCCAAATTGTAAGTAATCGGCTAATTAAGCAATGACTCATTACCAAAAAATGCTTATAATCTGAATATGAGTCACACAATAAATTACCTGTACCTGAACATGTCTGTACACGTTTTGAGATATCCAAGTTGTTTATTTGATATATTTAAAATAAGACTTTTTTTAATAGAAAGACATTTATAAGAGTTACTTATTAATGAAGAAAATGTTATTACATCTTAGTCTATCTTTAACAAGATTATTTCTAATCCGCCTGAATTAATTTTTTAACTCTGAAAATACGGCTTATTTAACAAAAAATACATCTTTAAAAGTTACTTGTAATTGTATCAGCTGTCTACAAAAAACTAGTAAAGCTCATCCGACAACGAAAAATTTAAAGTGCCTGTAACTGAAAAGGAGCACAAAATCGCAATTGAGTGTCTATGGCAAAGTGATGAACAATTAACCCCTCTACAAGCTGCGCTAAGTTTTATTTTGAATACGTTTGAATCTTGGAAGATAAAGACAAAATTAGGATTTTTTCATACAAAAAATATTTAAAGTGCCTGTAACTCAAAAGGAGCACAAAATCGCAGAAGAGTGTCTATGACAAAGTAGTGAGAAATTAGCCCCTCTACAAGCTGCGCTAAGTTTTATTTTGAATACGTTTGAATCTTGGAAGATAAAGACAAAATTAGGATTTTTTCATACAAAAAATATTTGAATATTTTTTTTCTCTGAAAATACGGCTTTTTTGGCAAAAACTCAATGTACAAAAGTGATTTGTAATTGCATCAGCTGTCTACAAAAAAAAATAAGCTGAATCGGTTGACCTTTTGTCAAAAATTTCTTAATGTCCCCTTTTTTATCATTTGGGACCAGTGTGCGGCGCCGAGTCTTGTTGGAAGGACTATACTTGGTTATTGAACATGGTGTTGGTAAGGGGCTTAACTACCTTCTCAAGAATGGTATCTTGATACACTTGTGCCGATGTTTTGATACCTTTTTCACAAAAATATGGCTCAGTCACTCCTTTATAGCTAACACCCCACCAAACCATCACTGAAGTCGGATAATGCCCACGTTGCACTCTGTCGACTAATTGGGAAGCTTCCTTAGAGCTTTGAGCATAAATACGGTCATTTTGTTTGTTAAAATGTTGCTCAATTGTAAAGATTTTGTCATCCGTAAACAAAATTTTTCTGTGACCTCCCTTTGCGTACCGCTTCAGTAGTTGTTTCGAATTTACCACCCTATTCTTTTTTAAATTATCAGTTAAAAAATGACCAGTGCATCTCTTATAGGCAAGTCCTAAGTCATCTTTTAAAATATCTATCTATCTATCTTCATATCCCGAGATAAAATCTTTTGCTTTCGGACAGGATTTCTTCGAATTCTTTCCCTTACTGCTTTGACCATCTTTTTCGTGCAAACACTACGTGGACGGCCAGATCTTTTTCTGTCACAAACAGAGGAGGTCTCATTGTACCTATTAATAGCCCGGTACACAAACATTTGACTAATACTAAGCGTATGGAGAGTTTTAAAAATTGCATTTGGCTCCATACCAACTTTGAGTAATGCAATCACAGCGATTCGGTTCTCTTTATCACCCCACTCCATTTTAATATCGCAAAATATTGTACAATGTATTGGCGCCAAAATTAGAAAACTCAATGAACAATCGTATAAAAATGACAGATTCCAAATTCAAATGTAATATCTTTCTTATTTTTAACTGTAACAGTATTTATGGCCAGACTACGCACAATAATAATCATGAAACAAGTGCAAAGGACAAAAGGAGCGATATAGTGTTATATTATCATAATTTTAAAGATGGATATAGATTGAGCACTCCTGCACCCTAATTACGAAACACATTATCTATCACAATCTGAATCATTTTGAAGCCTATTACTAATCCATTGCTTCATATGTTCGAAAAAATTATTTGCTCAACAACGTAAACAACGCAATGAATGTTGTTGGACTGTCAAAATGAAACCCATTCCTACTGTTAGTGTGTTACGTAATTACCCCGCTGTTTAGACCCACTTGCACCGCAAATCACGAAATGCGTTTAGCGCTAAACGTGTTTAGTGATTGGCGGTGCAAGTGGGTCTTAGTACGAGGCTTTTAAAATCTATCAGATGTTTTGATATTGGCTGTTGTTATTTAAGTTGGCTTTACAGAAGTTGTTATACTTTTAAGGGTGAATTAAAATTAAGAGAGCGTACAAGCTGAATACAGGGTGGCAGGGACATCAACGCGCAAACTGTAACAATGAATTAAGCAAATGATTCGAGACCACCCCCTAGAGTAGAAACTTTGCGTTGGTTATAAAAAAAAACAGCTGTGTCATAGAAAAATGCAATAACTACAGGGTAAAATCGTATGGAACAGCATTTTTTTATTTTAAGAGTTTTACAAGAGCTAAAGTGCGGTCACTGTCGGATTGCATAGAAAAGAAAGAGACGCGCGATGACACAACGCTGGTAATATATTGCAAAATATGAAGCAATTTTGGATTTACAAAAAATCTATTCATTGGACTAAAAAATTAAAACACTATTACGTTAGTATGTTACTTGTAGAATAATTTGACAAAAAATCTGAATGTTTGCATGTATCAGTATGGTTTTTAATCGTAAAAAAATATTTTTTTATGTATTTCGTGATTTTTTTCTATCATATCAAGTTAATTGTATTATGTTTTCAACACACTATCTAACTAGCATATATCCAGAAGAATATCATATATTTTTCTGATTTTGGTTACTGCAGTGGATCATATATTTTTAGGCATTATAAATTTGCGTTTAGGTCATGTAGGCGGTAGGCCCCTTAATAACCGACGATAATTTTCAACGCAGGGGGGTTCAGAATGATGTATTGAATCTATGGTAACAGATTGCGCGTCGATAATGCCACACTGTATAATTCGTGTATACTGTGTAATCTATGGTAACAAATTGCGCGTCGATGGTGCCACACTGTATAATTCGTGTATACCGTATAATCTACAGTCACATATTGCGCGTCGATGATGCCACACTGTATAATTCTTGTATACTGTATAATTCGTGTTACATAAGTGTGTTCGTTTATTTGCCGGGATTTATAATTATCATAAATATCAAACTACATGGACGTTTAGTAATTGTGTAGATATAAAAGACTTTGCAATAACTCTCCGCGATAATAAATAATAAGTTTCCTATAATTACCAACCATAGAATATGAAAGCATTCTATTATACCATAACCACTACTTAAGCTTTTTACGACGAACTAACGGTTTCCTATAGAAATGTTATAAAATAAAGTTATGCATTAAATGAAGAAAAGGCTATACTTACTAAGTTATTTATAAACTGTAAAGGTTTTTATTTAAAACAATCTGTTCGTGCCCGGCGTTAACCGGGGTGAATTTCATACAAAAATAGCATCCAAGTTTCCGACATTCCCGGTGGATTTTCCGAAAATTTTCTTTCATACAAATCTTGTCCTGACAAGTATAAACACAACAACAGAAGAATTAGCCAGATAGGTGCGCAGCCGGTTTGAAGTGATGCGCGGACAAACATTTTTGGCAATTGATTTTTATTTTATAGATAGACTTACTACACATACAGGTCATTCCACGGGAAAAAAAAATTCATACGCGTCTGCATGATCCAAAAGCTCAATTATATGATGATAATATGTTTTAATTCACTATTCTTATTCATATCATTGAAGTACGTACCTAAGCCACGGATGTGGACACCACTGTCCACATCGATGAGAGTTTTCAATTCTTTCAGGCGAAAGAACTGAAAACTATAGGTGTATGAAATAATACACCGAGAGAAAGTAAAATATGGAATTTACTTTTATTTTTATTAAATGAAAAAACAATGGCGGGTTACACTCAAAGCAGTTATACAAGGGACTAAGAAAAAGTGTGTGTTGCCACACTTAAAAAACATTTTTAAGGCACAACAGTGTTGGATACATAAAAGAACAAAAACTTTTTTACAAAAAAACAACCGACTTCCAACAAAAACACTAAAAGATGTGAAAAATAACTTTAATTTCGGAATTCGGTGTCTTTGGTTTTGTATTTTCGTTTTTGGCCACCGACTTCCGAAATTAAAGTTATTTTTCACATCTTTTAGTGTTTTTGTTGGAAGTCGGTTGTTTTTTTGTAAAAAAGTTTTTATTTTTCACTTTTTAGTTGCGGTACCTACCCCACACAAATTCGTATACCACTACTTGGTGTGTAAATAACAGTGACAGGAAATTATTAGCACATCATCCATATAAACTAAGTGGCAAAAATATGCAGTATTAAGGATAACTCAAAAACTACTGGTCAGACCTTGATCAAATTTAAATGGGACCACATGTGAAGCACCACCTATCAAATAAAAAAAGAATCATCCAAATCGGTTCACCCAGAAAAAAGTTATGAGCTAACACACATAAAAAAAAAAAAAAAAAAAAAAAAAAAAAAAAAAACATACAGACGAATTGAGAACCTCCTCCTTTTTGTGAAGTCGGTTAAAAAAATACATAAATATTTAATTTGATTTGATTCTGAATCATTATAAATTACTGCAATTAATTGCATCAATTTATAATGTTTCAGAATATCAAAATATAATGTTCACATTGTATTGAACAATAGTTAAACTAGCTTATTATTTTCTAGCTAGCGCAAAGAATCTCTGACCAGGATATGGAGAACTCGTTGAAATGTGGCAGGCATTAGACACCTAAATAACCTGCCCAACAAAATATTTTTGAATGCTAACATGCATTTTTGAGTAACACAAACTGTACTTACCCATTCCTTTATCACTACAGAGGACGCAGTCTTTCGTGTTAAACACATTTTACACATGATTGTTTCCATCTTCTCCGTGCCAACCCTAGCACAGCAAAAACAGGCACCCGTCCTGCTCAACGTAAAATAGTGAATAAAAATAAACGAAGAAGCAACAATCACGAATACTGGAGGATATAAATTTTGTCGTGACTAAGGACGCCTACAGACGAACGATACGGTGCCTGACGATGTATCCCAAACGTTACAACTTGACGTACGGGACAATGAGTTTTAAAATAAAATAAATACTAATGTATCCTCCTACGCCATGTTGCCAATCTGGAATCCTGTGAAAGGTTGACCACACACGGGCAACGTAGGTATCACTTGAGTTATAAGTGTCTGGACTTTTTTTTCGCTAAGTAGTCCCATCGTCTTTCTTCGAGGATTAATAGTTCGCGCTTTGCCAACCGCCGAGAGGTTATGTAGGCAACCAACAGGATTGTCGCTCGTTCGTTATTAAAAAAAAAAACAACTGCCGATATGACTAAATCTAAACAAGACATAAACGATTGGATTGAATCCATCACATCTTAAATTCGTGATTCATTAAATCAGCGCAAGCAGTTAGGTGGAATTCAGAATTCCAATTAGTCACATACGTACGAGGATACCAAGCAGAGACTGTTGCCCACACATTTCAATCCTTTCATGTCGCAGTTATTTTACCCTGACAGCATCAACCCGAAAGCAACCTTAATGTAAAGAGTGTAAAGATCATTGTGGTTTTCACAGTGATGCAAAATCAGAGGTGGCAGGAGGAGGAGGAGGAGGTTTTAACTAACGCGATTTAATAACGCATTCAGCGTGCTGATGGGGTTGCCCTGATATTGCAGCGTATCGGGGATGTTTTCTGAAGCTCGCGTTGACTGCTTTTACACTGTGATGCGGAAGCGGTGCCCATCCCTGGTTAATGGGTTGTACAGCAGCACCAACATCATCATGTCTATGGTAGCAAGCAGGCTAGATTGTGCGTTTGTGAACCACTGCTGCAAGGTATCGGCTGGGCCTGTCACCTTGCAGCAGTGATGTCACAAATTGTTTCTCTGTTAATGTTTTACTAACATAGTTTGTAAGTATATTGTTACTTACACTATGAGTCTTGTTACTTGAATTAAATGATTATTATTATTTTTATATCTCTTGATATTTCTCGGGACCCTGGGATCTCGGACCTTAGGAAGGCGTACGAGGGGCCGAAGCCAACTCGCAGAGGACCGTTAGACGTTTTTAACGAAATGAGGCACCAACCGACGATTATCCCTGTTCGGACTATATACAAGTGCACCCAAGGACATCCTCCAGTTGGTGCAGGACTATTGTGGGCTAAGGAAACAAAGATATTGAACTATAGATTTGGGTAGCTTAAGTGGACTGGTTATCTAGGACTATGGAAAGACTATGGCCCCTGCCTGACCAATGTTTTATATAAAATACACAGATAAAATGGCAGGGGGTGACTTGCACACTCAATAATGGGCCCCCGAAAACGGTCGCTAGCACATAGTGTCGTAGTGACAAAAGGGCAATATGTCCTCAGGTGCTTTTGAGGAATGGAAGGTATCCCACCGCTATTATTATTAACTGTGAAAGGACTGTATTTGACAGCCTCGTTGGTCTAGTGGTCGCAAGCGCTACTGCTGAGCCGAAGGTCCTGGGTTCGATTCCCGGGTCGGGCAAAGTGTTATCAGGTTTTTCCATCTGGAATTTCTCGGTAGCAGCCCGGAGTCTGGATTTGTGCCCGGTTGATGGCAATAGGCTCGCCCCCTATTACATGGGACTTTAAACATAACTGGCGAAATGTGGGTGTGCTAGAGTTATACCTCTGCCTAACCCTTCGGGGTATACAGGCGTGATGTTATGTTCTGTTCATGTTCTGATGTGAAAGGACTGCAGTAGCCCATACAGTTCCACCTAAACCTGTAAATGATATCGGACTTGCAAGATGTCACTGAGTTATAAATTACCTTTATCAAGCAAACGTGTCTATATGTATAATAAAGAACAGCTGTTAATGGCTCCAATCCATTACAATTTTAACACAACAAGATTATTTATGAAGTCTTTTATTATTTGATAAGAACTTGAAACCAAGTTTTTACGTTTTCAGATGATAATAAATTCAAATTCATTTGACAGTTAGAGATAGGTACAGGCTGTATTTTTTTTTTGCCTCGGGTGGGTGTTGTAAGGTGCAAGTAATAACAATAACTTTAAAATAAGCACATTTCTATTACTTATCTAATGTATGAGTAACGGGAAGTAATTAATGACGTGATAAAGGTATTGGCGAATCAGCATGGTTCGTAGCAATGCTTCGAACAGTCCTGGGTATGTCAAAAGAACTTAAAGAACGTTACTTGATACGCACTCCCTTGTATTTTTAGTATTCTATTTCACTGCCTTGTCTGGTGGTTGCAAACGCTACTGCTGAGCACGAGGTCCTGGGTTCGATTCCCTGGTAGGGCAAAGTGTTATTGGGATTTTCCATAAGGAATTACTCAGTAGTAGTCCGGAGTCCGGATTTGTGGTTGGTTGTTGGCAATAGGCTCGCCCCCAATTACATGGGACTTAAAGATAAATGGTGAAATGTGGGTGTACTACACAGAGTCAAGTTAAATTAGCTAGAGAAACTCCGCAGACGTGATGGGTAGGGGTCAACGGCCGCTTGTAGTTTTGTTACATGAAGTATGAGTTGGAAAAAATATTTTTATCGTGTTTAGTTAACGATACCAATCACGTCTGTGAAGTTTACACAAAAAAACAGTTTTTGAAACTGCTATTTCAATAGTGAATACACTCTGCGGTCGATGACCCCACAAAAAGTCATCAAATTAATATGTTTTTTGTTTTATCATGCTTAGATATCGATACCAATCACGTCGGCGGAGTTTCGCTAGCTAATTTAATTTAACCCTGTATAGGTACACGTCTGCCCAACCCTTCGGGGAATGCAGACGTGAATGTAACGTCCTCTGTTTCACTCAGAACTCCAACAAAACTGTGAGGTCATTTCAGGACACCTAAGGAGCGCTTACACGGGTCCACTAGCGCCACTCCTTTAAAAAATTATTATCTCGTGACTGAGAAGGAATTTTGAAAAACGGCTCAATAAGCGACCTCGGTAAGTGTGTCAAGATTTTTCTAATACCTTTTATAAACTTTCATATTGAGACACGAAGCAACAAAATTCGATCTAAACAAAAGCGGCCACATTCATTTAGATCGTATTTTGTTGCTTCGTGTCACAATATGAAAATTTATAAAAGGTATTAGAAAATTCTTGACACACTTACCGAGGTCACAAGATAATACTTTTTTAAAGGAGTGGCGTTAGTGGACCCGTGTAAGCGCTCTTAATATTCGGAACTGACGTAAACTTCTTAAGCAAATGTTGAGAATCGCTGGCGTAGTTTTAAGATAAATACGGAGATGTGTGTGCCCGATAGGTCTCAAGATAAGGATCTGAACACGTTCGTCCGGTAGCCTGTCTTCCTTGCTCGGCATGACAACTGTCTTTGTACATTGTGTAGGTCTAACTTTATACTTTCTTTTTCTTTGAAGTACCTAGGAAGTTTGTTTTGTTGATTTTTAATTTTTTTTTAGTTCAATAGCCTCTATGGTCCCAGGTTCACAAGACTCAATCATTGATCTGTCAATGGAAACAGTTTAAGAGATCAAGAATTGAGTTTCGTCACAGAATTCAAAGTCAAATAATTTATTTCGAATAGGCACGATTAAAGGTCAACATTTACAAGACAAGAGAAATGATTCTAGTCGCCCCTTGCAAAAGGTAGTTTCGTATGGAGAAGAGTGGGTAAGAAACTCCTTAGTTACTCTTTTATAATGATTTACGATATTTTGTATTACATAATATATATATGTGAAGACGACGTACATCTGTATAAATAAAAATGAATCGCCGAAATGTATGTACACGCATAACTTCCGAACGACTGCATTAAATTGGATATTTTTTATTTTTTTTGTAATCGTTATTGTCGGGACAAGGTTTGTATATAAGAAATTTAAAAAAAATAGTGAGTGAATGAGACGGAAGAGGTAGGTAGGTAGGTCGGTAGGGTAGGTAGGTAGGGTAGGTAGGGTAGATAGGGTTAAGTAGGGTAGGTAGGTAGGTAGGGTAGGGTAGGTAGAGTAGGGTAGGGTAGGTAGGGTAGGTGTTAGATACTTAGTGCTCCCTGTGCGAAGCCAGGCCGGGAACAGCTAGTAGTATATAATTACTATAATTACTACAATAGGTAAAAAGAACAGAAATTGGAAATAATGATAGAAAATGTAGTGAAACTGAACCACAAAATACAAATACAAAACATTTTTTTTTCAATTGAATTACTCAAAAAAATCAAATTGAGTTTTTGAAATGTTTTTCTATCAGGAATTCAATTGAAAAACTTTGTTTTGTGTCTGTTATTTGTAGAAGAGATTGGACATTTAGGATTGAAAATTATATTAGCTAACTTTTCATCGCTTTATGAAAAAAAAAACCCCAAAAAAAATCTAATCTATATCTATGTATATCTATATACTCGTATATAAAAATGAATCCCTGTTTCCCTTGGGCACGCCATCACGCGTGAACGGCTGGACCGATTTCACTAATTTTCCTTTTGTTGTGTTCGTTATTGTCAGGAGAAGGATCTTATGAAATAAAAAAATAAGGAAGTTAATCGGAACGTTACAAAATTTAAGAAAACTTAATGCCAATATTAATTTTACATAACTGTCAGCAATTGACAGAATGCGCGCTGCAAATATCGTTCAAAACTTATGGATCGGTTGATAAATTAGTCGATAGTTTTAGTTTTGGTCTATAGTCAAGACAGGACAACGTCTGTCGGGTCAGCTTGTCTACAATAAAAATCTTAAATTCATTTATTCATTCATTCACTGACAGACAACTTGTTAAAGTTCAGTATCAAATAATCGTACTGGCTACACACTCGCTATGAAAAAATTAGCTTTGTATTTTTTTTTTCCAACCACATTTTAACAACTATGTATCTAATTATTTATACAACACAACGCACAGCCTTATTCGCTGGGTCTAGAAACATGTAATATTGCACAAGAGTTCCATAAATAAGGAAAGTGTGGATTTTTGAAAATTCACTCCCTAAAGGGGTTAAATAGGGAATGAGAGTTTGTATGGAAGTCCGTAATTTTGCCGATGAGAATGCCATTGGCCACATGACATGTACTTAGGTAAGTAAATATTAGTCCTATAAGTAAGAGTCGCACAGTTAATAGCGATGTACATAATATTAATGCAATTACTTTGTACTTGTTCTGTTTAATGCGTTTAGAAAGGGAACAGATGGCGCCACTAATCACTGTAGGTACATGGTCTTCTACCGCATCTAATGCAAAACGAAGATCTTAAAGGCTCGTGCACATTGGGGCAGGCCGCGTCACATTGCAACGGCAAAAATCCTCCTGCATCACTTTAGTACATACGGCTACATATCAAGCTATAAATTTCCAGAATAAGCTGACCTCTCATTGTACGGTACTAGATCAGCTTATACGGGAAATGTATAGCTTGATATGTAGCCGTGTGTACATTTTGTATGAAAAATCGCACACTACAGACGGGCCGCACCACTCACCAGGCCGCAGCGCAACGCACTGGCGGGCGGAGCGCTCGCCAGGCGTATTTTTGCGGCTACTGTTTTGCGTTGCGATGCGGCCCGCCCGTAATATCCGATAGTTCTGAATACAAAATGTGCAAAAGTGATCTAAGTAGCAGGATTTTTGCAATACGTTGCAATGCGGCAAGGGCCGCCCAAATGTGCGCGAGCCTCATTGCACTGGAGTGGAAACATTTCAAATTCCAAATCGAAACTTTAATCTGTCTGAAATAACTGCGTTGCGGTGCGGCCCGCTGCGGCTACAATGTGCGCTTTACTTTACGATACAATTCATGGTGCCGATTCTCTTGTACACCGAACTAAACTATCACTAAAATGCCTTACTTTCGGCTATGAGAATCTTAAAGCTATTCTGCAAAAAATATCTATAGTAAAAAAAGAATTTGACGCAACTAAAATTTAATTTGACAATCGCGCCTCCACGTGGTACTAGTTTGCCCTACCCCGTAAATTTTTATTAGACCCAGAGGCGCGCAAGGGGGGGAAGCCTCGATATGTTTTTATGGAATGTTTCACTTTTTGTGTGATAAATATGAAAAATTATTATCTACATGTAGAGTTTCAGGGGTTTAAGAGTTTTATAAAGGGGGTCGAAATTTTCATTATTTTTGCGACAGGACGCACCATTTTCGATAAGTATATATGCAAAATAAAATTTAAAAAAGATACATACAGTACTGTTTTTGCACCTGAAGTCGAGGTGTTGTGGTGAATTTTAGTTTGTGACAACAATTTTTATTCCACAACTTTTTAATCGCGATAAAAAATAGCCAGACTTGTCAAAATTTTAGGTGAAAGACGTCAAATTCTGAATAGCGAAATTGCCATTTTCACTAAACTAATAACTCGGTGCCATCTTAGTGCTGTCAAACTAAAATATAGTTAAGTTGTGTCACTTTAGTCTATTTCAGAATGAGAAATCGTCGTTTGACAGGAATAAACTAAATTTTAGTGATTTTTAGTCTAGTTTAGAGAATTTTGTGACAAGAGAATCGGCACCTGTAAGATATTACTGGTCCTACGGACTTATATGCAGTAATAGAACTAATGTTTTTAAACAAGCTTGATTTTATAGGATCGTAAACTATAGTAGGTACCTAGTTCCTTCAACTTACATATTAATTCTGACATAAAAACAGTGGAAAGCTGAATCTACAAACTACCAACATAATTTGATCATGCAAGTTGCCTTATGCCCGTGCCTTACGCACACTGTAGAAAGAAAATAAACAATCACTGCAATTATGTTGGACTTTGGAACAGCTAAAGCAGTGGTGGCCCAGTGGAATCGGCCGCGACTTACAAGATGTAGGTCGTTGGTTCGAACCCAGGCAGGCGCTTTACTTTGTGTAAATAATTTCATTACCACTGCTCTCAAAACGGTGAAGGAAAACATCATGAGGAAACCGGCATGTCCTAGAACAAAAAAATCGAAGATATGTGACATCCACCAATCCGCACTGGACCCGCGTGGTAGATTACAGCCCATTCCCTCTCAAAGAGAGGAGGCCTGAGTCCCAGCAGTGGGAACATTATAGGCTGATTATGTTGGGACAGCTGGAGTCGGTCGATTTATTCTAGTGTAAATTGCAAGTCCACTGCGAACTCGATATATTCCACAATTATCAACACGGTGAGAAAGAAAAAGCATTAAAAAATAAACACTTCCGATGCCTTCAATAAATAAAAAAATCATTCACGTGTGGCGAAAGGCACTCAGGACAGTCATCATCACAAATTCCTCTGACTGGCTTATTTTTTTTATTTAAGGGGACTACATGACCTAAACGCAAATTTATAATGCCTAAAAATATATGATCCATTGCAGTATAATAATGGGTTTAGGATGCTGTTGGGGTTGCCTCGCTTTTGCAGTGCATCAGGTATGTTTGCTAAGGCTAGCACTGACTGCTTTAGGGCTATAGTAAGGAAAAGAGTGGCTTCCCTGATGCGCCGCGTGCGGGGCAGCACCAACAGCCTTCTGAATACCATATTGGAAAGGGTTGATTGTCCGGTTGTGAGGCACTGGAATACCATTCACGGATCTGGAGGGGTCCTTTTTAATGTAAAATAGTGTATAACAATGAATAATTAATAATGTTGACATTCAATAATGACATTCAATAATAATATACTAACATAGTTATAAGTATGATGTACTAACAATGTATGGAATATTTTTTGATTCTGAAATAAATGAATAATAATAATAAGTAACCTAAATCAGAAAAAATATATGATATTCTTCTGGATATATGCTAGTTAGATAGTGTGTTGAAAACACAATACAACTAGCTTGATATGATAGAAAAAAATCACGAAGATACCTCAAAAAAAATTGTTTGACGATTAAAAACCATACTAATAGGTATTTTAAACATTCAGATTTTTTGGCAGATTATTCTACCAATACGTAATAGTGTTTTAATTTTTTATTAGTCCAATGAATAGATTTTTTGTAAATCCATAATTGCTTCATATTTTGCAATAAATTACCAGCGTTGTGTCATCGCGCGTCTCTTTCTTATCTATGCAATCCGACAGTGACCGCGCTTTAGCTCTTGTAAGCCTCTTAAGCATGAGTGGGTTCGAACTCAAGCAGGCATGCACTTTAATTGTTCATTTATTTCATCACCACCACTAAAATTTGAAAGGGAAAACCGGCAAGTCCTAAAACCATTCCCCCACCCAAATTCCACCAACCCACACTGGGCCTGGGCCAGCGTGGTGGATTACGATCCACTGCCTCTAGGCCTGTGTCCCAGCAGTTGGATCATTATAGGCCGATTGTGAACTGTCGTTGCCAAGTCGAAAGTTATTTAGCTAGGTAATCCTCTTGACACAATCTTGTAGTAACCTGATCATTTAAGGGCACAGCTGCAGCACATTCATTTCGCGTGAATCACTCATTTCTCTGCGTCAGTATCTTGTAGGTGCCAAACATTTCTCTGATCACCATATTAATGAAACCAGCAAACTGTGGAGCTGTACCGTTATAACCTTCTAACCTAAATACGAGAAAGGGCTCAGTTTCCTCTCCTAGTAATATAATCAAATCTTCATAAACATCTTTAATTGCTATTAATTGCGTTTCTCCGTCCATTTCGTTTGTTTAATTAGTTTCGTAACTACTACATGTGATAGCATACGGTATTATTAGTTTTTTTAGGTTAATTACTGAAATGGGTAGGTAAAGAAAAGAAAGAAAAAGGATGAGGCTTTTATTTTTATATAGATTCTTCTATATTTTGTGAATGTCAGAACGTTGTAGGCCTAACTTGTAGACTGTAGATTTGTAGACCTTTTTATATTTTGTTGAGTGCCTTGTTGACAGGCCTATACTGTCCTCCCATATCTATCAACACTGTAATTTGAAACATTGTCACAGCCCCTTATTTTTAAAACAGTAACCGTGGAGTTTCTTGCCGGCTCTTCTCCATAGGAAACAACCAATTGGAACCGTGCACCTAGCTTCTGACGTTTCATAAATGCCCATGTTGGTTTATGTAAAATAAAATATTTTGATTTTGAAGAAAATTTGTTTTTTCTGCACAAACAAGACGCACATTACAATAAAAATAGACAAAATACATACACTAACAAAAAGTAGCTAAAAGCCTCGTATTCAAAACGTAAACTGTGTACACGTACGTAACGTACGTTGTAGGTTCTTTAAGTTTTTCTCGTAAATACAGATATCTTAACACAACTATCTTGAGAGTTTCCTCCTTAATGGAATTGGGATATTTTCATACTTCCATATTTCCATACTTTAATATCCATACTAATATTATAAATTCAACAGTAGCTCTGTCTGTGTTACCCTTTCTCGCCTAAACCACTGAACGAAATTCGATAAAATTTGGCAAGGAGATAGAAGGCATCCTGGGAAAGGATATAGCTACTTTTTGTCCCAGTAGCACGTTCCTGTGGGATAATTTCCGACATCCACGCAAGCAAAAGCTTTATCAAGACTTTTCCCATTTTTCTGCAACCACTAATACACTCCAAATAAACTCGACTAAACGAGCCAACAAAATCGAATTGTGATCGATTTTATATCTTGATGCGATCTCAGATTTAATACCAAATAACAACCTCATTACCATGGCAACTACGTTTACCAACAACATTAATAAAGACTCTATCCCTATTCTTTTCATTCCATTTGCAACCATAATGTCGACATATAAAACTCAAAATAGTTTGCATAAAACAATTAAACGTTATATTTGTTTTGTCCCCATTCACGCTATTCTCATTCTTATTTTCTGGCCCATATAGATGAAATTTCCCTATAAATACACTTTTAATAGCAAACCTGAGGACAGTGCGTGTTTTGTAACTATAAGATTCACTTAACGGTATCTGATGTTGCATTTTATAACCCAAAAAGGGTCAAGTGACATCCTACAGGCCTTTTAATCGTTAAAATGTTGTTTTCCTATATATGTACCCTCTAAGGGCGAATTTCACCGATAAGACAGCGCGGTCAGCACATGTAAACTGCGTTCAAGAGCTGTCAATGTTATTATGGGGAATGTTGGGTAAAGCTAACTGTAGATGGCGTGATCGTAGCTAGGTCCGTACGGCCCATAGACATATTTAAGTTTCCTAGCTCAATGGTGCGGTCTACAATGACATTTCGTTCATTTGTTCCATTTCGTGTTCATTCATTAGTTTGGTTTTATTTCAATATTTTGGCATTTTCGATAATTTTACTATTTTAAATCAAATATTTGACATGGGAAGTGTCAGAATTTTAAACCTTAAATATTTCCTCGTAATCACTTTCTTCAAAATGATTCCGACAGAAAAAAGATATCTCTGTTTAATTAAAAAAAAAAAACTGTACGAATAGCTTTAAGCCACAATCTTCTAATTTTAGGATTTTTCGGGAAAAATTGGACTCCAATTTCGGAGTACTTAGGAATACAACAACGCATCATTGTCGCAAAAATAAAATTTAATAAAAGCACCTCACGCTTTATTAGCTTGTGTTGGGAACTAGCTACGGCAGCGCCATTTTGACAGTTGCGAATGACAATGACATTTGACACTGACAGATCTTGAACGAGGTTTTATTGGTGAAATTCGCCCCCAGGAGTGTAGCGTGAGGACACAACATTGTAGTAAAAATTAAATAACAAATACCAAAACATTATCTTTGGTTAGATCTAATTGCCACTTTCCACTGTAATTCTTTTATTTCGTGCACTTGTTTGTAGAATTGTGTTAGAGTACGTATTCATTTGTTAAATAAATGAAAAAAGTGATGTCGGGGTGAGATAAGATGTAGGAATGTAAACGAGAGACCGCTGGTCAACAACCTGCAGGATGAAAATAAAAATTATGCATTTTCTTTTAAAGCGTTAAGGCTCCCACAAACAGGCGCGACGCGACAGCCAGACACAAAGGCGCCGCCCGTCGCGCTGGACGCGGTGCCTTTGTGTCACGCTGTCGCGTCGCGCCAGTGTGCACGAGCCTTTATACCTTTTCTTCGCCATTTCCATTTTCCCTGTTTTATAGATGCGCGTTTGAAAATAATCGATTACAACTTTTTTAAAGTGTTTTGAAGTGTTAATTGACTATATCATCGCGCGCCGTCATACCTATGTACTGTAGAGGTTGTCTGCATGTGTCAACCTTATGTTGACTGGCTGGATATATATTATCGTTGGTTTGCCTCGAACAGTCAAGCGAGTTTAAAATAAGATTTATAGGAAAAGTGATGGTAGTTTGTTTAATAAGTAGACAGGCAGAGCTAGGGCCTGCCGGTGTATAATTTCTTGATATGAATATAATTTGATTCTAAGGAGTACTGCGTGTATTGCTTTATCTCTACGATCCCCTAGTAATTATTGGATGCACGTAGGACTCCCACAGTACCTATATCTTCTATATTAATATTATATAATAATATACATAGTACAAGTTAAAGTCGCTTTTCGTGTCTGTCTGTGTGACCGCTTTGTTCTTCTAAACTACGCCACGGATTTTGATGCATTTTTTATCATCATTTAGAGAATTGATTCCGGAAGGTTGGTCTATATGCATCAATATTATAATTACTTTTAAGTAAAGAACTCTCGATATTATGTCAAGTCGTAAAAACGACGCGAAGTCTTATTATAATCCCTTCAAGAAAATAATAAGAAAACTCACGGAAACACTTTTTTTTCCGTTTGGCATCCAAGAAGTAACAAACGGCACCCTAATTGTGTAACACACTATCAATCACAATCTGAATCATTTTGAAGCCTATTACTAATCCATTGCTGCTTATGTTCGAAAAATTTGTCTGTACAACAACGTAAATAACGCAATGAATGTTGTTGACCTGTCAAAACGAAAGTCATTCCTAATTGTTAGTGTGTCACGCAATTACCCCACGGTTCTAAGATTATAAGATCCATCTAGGTACTGTTTCGCAAATCTAAAAGCGAGTCCCGTCATTAAAACCGTATAGTTTATTATTATGAAAGTGAATCATTCGTTCCAGTTAATACCTACCTCTACGCGGTGTTAAATAGGTCGGGAGACTATTTTTATTCATTTTGTTTAGGCGTAATTAACTGTCTCGTGTCCAAGTAATGAGTTGACAGCGGGTGGCTTAGTTATTTATGAACGATTTAATTTATGGAGATGAAAATAGTCAGTCTGGGGAAAGAGTTATTAAGCTGTACCTTATAAATCGTCGAAATCTTATTAATAACTTTAGATATCCAGCTTTTTTATTGTATTGAGGTTTTATTTATAATACTGACACATAAAACACACATACACTTTATAATGCTTTTAACACACAAACTATTTATACTTATCACTAGGTAGATAGGTACTAAATAAAATGTTTTTTTTTTGTGATTGGCTTCTGGCAGATCAACCTAGGAGGTTGACGGCTGCTTAACCGGACATGCCTGTGGTTGCCCTAATAAATTAAGGCCAGCCAAGGCTTAAAAAACTTACAAACTAGGCGACAACACGCTAAGCGCACCCTGCAGGGTACGAGCTTCGGCTTAGGGCGTCGTTGGGAGAGGGCAGCAAGGGACAGGCTGGATCGGAATTATTATTATTAGAGGATGAATTTAAAGCTATAGACTCAGAAGCGCAGGCTGGGTCAAGCAAGGGTCGGGGTTAAATAAATTGACTGACTAACTATACAAATAAATACAAAAACAAAAGGACATTTGGCGACGAAGTACTCATCCGTATCGCTGTCATCCGGAAACGTGGACACGTCCCATTCGCACTAAAATATAATCAGCACATAATTTTAATCGGATTGGGATGGTTACTATAACAGTTTTTTTTTTGTTATAGATCTCAGAAGCACAAGGCCCACTGAAACTCAAAATTAATTTAGACCATTTAAATGACAGTAGATAATAATGTTATTTTAAAGATCTTATGAGGATTCGAGTTCGCTATGAAACGCAGAATAGGTAAACGCTTGGCCTCTACACCCATCTGTACTGACTATACGAAACTGTCAAATTTCTCCAAACGATTTTAAACCTTGGAATTTTGATGGTTAAGGTCAAGATCGAATGAGAAAATTTGACAGTTTGTGGTAACTTGATGTGCTGGTGACTGTTCACAAATTTACTTCTGATGGTTTTCTATTGGTTAGTTTTCTGATTATCATCACCGTATTATATTACTAGTTTCTGCTTGCGACTTAGTCCGCGTGAAATTTCTTGTTTTAACATAATATATCCTAGGACACTCGGCAATACGTAGCTTCCATTAGTGAAAGTATCTTAGGAATCGGATCAGGAGTTCCGAAGATTACCCCCACATACAAACTCACAAATTTTACATGTTTATAATATTATTTATTTATATTAAACATTTATGTACACACATATAAACAAACAAGAAGACGGGAACGGGATTAGTATAGATTCGTAGCCCGAATTAGTCGTGGAATTTGTCCAAGATGTCAAATCTTCGATGATTAAGGGCCAGTTTCACCATACTGTGTTTATTCTAAATGTTCCGTTATGAAATTTGATGGATTGTCTCACTACGAAAAATAGTCCGTCAAAATTTTTACATGGCATTTAGTAACAGCAGAGTTTGGTGACATTGGTGCTAAAGCACGAGCGTTTAGCGTTTCGTTAGAACTTGATCTTGTGCCTTGGACCACAGCTAAACAATAAAACACGTAAAGATAAGTATGGTAACATTTCCTATGATTTACCAGCGAGTTAAAAATTTGTAAGTAACAAAATAAACATTATTGCAACATATTATTATTTATATTGATTCGTGCAATAATATATTATTATGGCTCATAAGATAGGAGTTCGAAATTTTATATTTTTACATTTCTTGCTTATTTATACAGTTTGATAAAGCTATGTAGCGGGCTGATTTAATTTTATGGTTATCACACAAAAGCCCACGTTTACTGTTTAGCATATTTTGGAGTAAATTGATACATTTCCATGAAAATAGAATTTATTATTGGGAATAAATTGATGTTCAAATTTTTTATAGGAACGCATTGAATGGATCTCGATACCACGTACTTAGGTACCTACCAACGAGGTTATAGCTATATGGCATTTTGGTTTTGCTTGGGTAACTAGTTTTTATATCGATTTGAAACTAGGAACTTATACATACCAGCGGGGTAATTACGTAACACACTAACAGTAGGAATGGCTTTCATTTTGACAGTTCAACAACATTCATTGCGTTATTTACGTTGTTGAGCAGACAAATTCTTCGAACATATGAAGCAATGGATTGACAATATCCTTCAGAATGATTCAGGTTGTGATTGATAGTATGTAACGCAATTAGTGTGGTGTTTTTGTAAGTATAAGTACTAGGAGTGTTACTTCATCTCCTTTTCCCGTTTAGGAGGTTTAAGGAACGGAGGGGATTGACAAAATATTTTGTTAAAAGAAAGCAAGAAAACATACAGATCAAGAAAATATTGATCCAGCATTTGACTGTCTGGGAGTATCGATGATTGACCTTAGACAATATTCACCCCATGACAAATCTCAGGGGGTGAATTAACTTATCAGCCTAAGTAGGTATGTATGTACGGTCATTACATTTTGGGCAGTCACTAGTCAGCCATGCTGTCATCCTAGCTGGCTAGCTAAGGCTAGTACTCGTATTATTACTAGACTCTTCTAGAACTCGTTCTACTCGATTAACTCATTTTAATCTTTTACTGAGTTTCAGGTTGAAGGCATTTGTCGTTTCTCCCTCGGTAAAAGATCAGCCAGATAGTAAGATTAGGGTTACAGTTGCTACTGCGTCTGTGTGACGCTTCAGCAATTATGAAACAGTTAACAAAAGATTTTTCATTTTATAAACATTCCTTGATGCCCGGTTTCTGAGATATTCTTATCAGTTTATATATTCCACAGAGATAGTGCTTTGTTAACTTAACAAATTACTTTTTTGTTTTTTTCGGAAACCTGACCTGCGGGGTTTACTGTGTAACACGGGGGCTTTTATGTGCTCGCCAGTTGGCGCCACTGGTGAGTAAGGTCCTGTCAGTACTTTTATTTGATGTTTTGGATATCGCTCACCTAGTAATATATTGGCACATCTACGTTTTTCACATTTTTGTTTCTGACCAATGAGCCGCTGTTTTACGCGCCATGCGGGGGAAAACAACAATAAATGGTATAATGACTAGTGATCGGAGTAGGTAGATTGAACTGGGGTCATTGATCCGAAACGTATATATTACTATGGACATTCCTCCGGAATTGGTGGATTATTAAAAAAAACCGGAACTTATGTAGGAATTGTATTCTGCCAGAGTGGAAGGAGTCATTTGATGATTTGCCATCCTCAAAAAAAAGGTAGGAATTGTAATAAAATGAGCAATTTTATTCTTTATTATTCTTCCTATTTTTTTTTTTGTCACGATTTGACAAAACCCAACGACCAATCAGAACAAAGGATCATGGGTGGTACAATAACCGGTTATCAGAACAATGCGTACGCCCGCCGGAAATACTAAATCCGGAAATACCGGAATTACTTTCCGGAAAAATGGCTTATCCATGTTATTCTTTCTGTGTGCATTTATGATACAAGTACTAAAAATCAATCTACCTACTCCGATCACTGATAATGACACTAACGACCTGTCTCAATGAATACTGAAACTAGCGTTGTGCCGTTTTACCACTTTGTAGATTATGCACTTTTATACACGTAAGCCTATAAACTCAATTCCGCATTTTTTTGCAGATGTGCCAATATATTACTAGGTGAGCGATATGTTGAAGTACCCATAAATTCATACTATGTTTATTTTATTACATTTTAAAACTTCAAATAAATATTTTGATTATAATATTCCTAAAATTGGCAAGCAGGAAGCTGACAAATATTATTCTTCCTTCAAGTGCTACCAAATTTGATCCCAACTATTTACTTAAATCTTAAGCCATAATTAATCAGGAATGGCACAACCATTACTTATAGCAATTATGAATCATTAGTTAAAATCCGTGATGAAAAATTACGAAAACAGTGAAAGTTCAGTACATTTAACATCAGACCTTACTTTAAACTAGCGCCTCTAGCGGCGAACTCAAGCGCGATTGCTCTCATTACATTTGGACCATTCGACAACATTCTTTGCGTTACTATCGTTGTAGACCCGACGAATATTTAAAAAAAATTAAGCAATGGACTAGGAATTTCTTTGAAAGCTCTGTGAAAGGAAGTGTGTTACGGAATTGAGGTACAGGATAGGAATCATTGTCAAGGTCAGATGAAAGCTCATTTATAGGGTAGATACATCTGAGATCTACCTATAACTAACCTAGGCTATTTAGGTACTCATCTATTCTATTGCCCAAGAAGTGCCTACACTTATAACTTCGCAACACTACTATCATCTGGCTGTCATTACTCCGGAATGAAGATTGCACCACTGCGTTTATCTGACTTTGCGGGAGTTAGTAATGCGTTTTGAATGGTCGTGCGAAAGTGTCATGATATAGGCAAGTAATAGTAGTGCTAATGATCCTGGATTTATTGTGGCAGGGGTTTATTGCTACACTATAGTATGCTGCATTTAATAATGCAATAAAATTTATAAGAGTTTTCGAATCGGCACGAGTTATAGGAGTATAGCTCAAGCTGTAATGAAAATATTTAACCAGTCTACAAGTTCATTAAGTGGTACTTACATAGTTAGGATGACTACCCAAGGTTTAACTGCGGACATAAAATATGTACATCTCTTCACTCATAGAAGTAATTTATGCTCCAGCAGATGCAGTATAAAGGTGATAGGTTGCATTAAACACCCAAAAGTCATGCACCATGTGGGCATGATACATTACTTCAAGAAAATAATAGCCTGCCGGCAAGGTTGGTACTGTTGGAAACGCCTGACTACTGTGAGTAGTCAGGCGTTTCCAACAGTACCAACCTTGCCGACAGGATATTATTTTCTTGCATTTTTTTTTCCGAAATACTTTTTGTTTTTTCTTTTCGTTCAAGAAAACATGATGATGAAATCATGAAACACTCAGAATATTGAATAAGTAATAAAATACTTAAGTAATAAGGTAATACCAACAGTTTTAAAATCAAATAAAAAAGCCTGTAGGTGAATAACCACATTTCGACTGTATGCTGCCAATACCTCCTAAGTGCTTTGAAGACCAGTTTACAGAAGAACATGAAAACTCAATATTTATAAAAATAGAGATGGTATTCATAAACTCAAAATCCAACTTTATTAATTTTACATAAACTAATAAAATTGGATTGTGGGTTTAAGAGGCTTACAAGAGCTAAAGCGCGGTCACTGTCGGATTGCATAGAAAAGAAAGAGACGCGCGATGATACAACGCTGGTAATTTATTGCAAAATATGAAGCAATTATGGATTTACAAAAAATCTATTCATTGGACTAAAATATTAAAACACTATTACGTTAGTATGTTACTTGTAGAATAATCTGACAAAAAATCTGAATGTTTGCATGTATATTAGTATGGTTTTTAATCGTTTAAATATTTTTTTAGAGGTATCTTCGTGATTTTTTTCTATCATATCAAGTTAATTGTATTATGTTTTCAACACACTACGAGTATCTAACTAGCATATATCCAGAAAAATATCATATATTTTTCTGATATTGATTACTGCAGTGGATCATATATTTTTAGGCATTATAAATTTGCGTTTAGGTCATGTAGTCCCCTTAAGAATACCATCTCTATTTTTATAAATATTCAGTTGTTATGTTCTCCTGTAAACTGGTCCTCAGAGCACTTAGGAGGTATTGGCAGCATACGGTCGATTTGGCTTCAAAGGTACTCAAGTATAATAATACATGAACTTTACACTAACTCTGTAATTAAATTTCCCAATAAATAAATGTTATGTTTGGACATAAAATTATCCATACTTATCTCGGGTGTCATTTTTGTGGGTCCCAGCTAAGTAAATAGTGGGCACTTAGATGTAGTGTACCTATGTATGTATAAGTTTTGTGAGCTTGCGTAATGGTTAATAATATGCTAATCAGTTGGAGGGATTGAGAAACTTTGTATATTGTACAGGTTGAAGCAAAAGTGATATTTTTAAGTCTTCAGAGTTAAGTGTTGCTTGATTATTTATTTATTTATTAATTAAAACTTTATGTATAAGTAAAAAAATACTGTACAAAGGCGGACTTAATGCCTGAGGCATTTTGTATCAGTCAACCTTAGGGTGATGCAGGTGCAATATACGGGATAGATAGCTTGGAAATAACTATAAAATACAAGAATAAATATTAATACATAAATACTAATACATACATACATTATAATAATGATTACAATTATTATATTTTGATTATATTCTTTCTGTTCATTTTCGTAAAAACTACTTACTTAAAGAATGCAGAAAAGCACAGGTCCTGAAGTAGAGGTTGCTAGTCTTATGAAACCTTATTGATAGAGTTACAGATTAGGTATAGAGTTATGAAAACATAAGAGTTTGACGAAATAAATATGCCGAAACAATTTTTCAGTAGAGGCAAATTAATTGTACTTTAACTTATTTAAATTCATTTTAATCTCAATTACTATGTATACCTAAGCGGCCTTACCTACCTTAGCCTAGCTTTACTGTATGCCTACGCGGCTGGACATAGTTGATCCTATTTTAACATAGAAGACCATTGTATGTATTATGTACTACCTATGATCCACGATACAGAATATGAATATGAATAAAAATAAATGTCCTCCAAACCGAATTTCGGCCATGGCGACCAATCTCAACGGAGACTAGCCTTAAGCACGGAAGGTATTTTAGCGCACAAGTGTGTGCGCAGACACAGGTGCACTCTCTCTCTTCCCTCACTCTCAAAGTCCGATGAGCAGGCAAAAAAAAAAGGTGTATTCAAAACAATTTTAAGGAAACTCACACTTGGTTAAAAAGATGCCGATAGTAAGAATCCCAACTTTAACTCACTTTAATTTGTAACAGATCCCAACCTTTCCACTTTCGTCGCCACCTGTACCAGCCTTTCAATCGGTCTCGTAAATGGAGGAAGAGGTTTCAATACTTTCAATGCAGTAACAGATACCGGTGCAACTATTGACTTAACACTTATAAAGATTAGATAGACACCATACCTTATGCTCTTTGTGGGATCTCGATACATAGGCTTGTGCAAGAGAGTCCACTTGCGGGAAAATTCGTTTTATGTTCATCGTAATCATGGCAACATTTGGATTAATTTCCATCTCATATAACATGGGAATCCAAAAGTAGTAATTTTTTTGAAGACTTCTATTCATATTGTAATAGGTCTCGAATATTTTCGAAATCATCAACTTCCTGAAAAAAGGCCTGATTGACTTGATAAAATTATATTTCGAAGAGTAGTTATATACAGGGCGTCCCACTACTTGGCCACATGGAGGGAAAGTACCTTAAATACTGTAGATAGAAAAAATCACTGAATGAAGACATCAATTTTATTTTAAAAAGAGTACGAACTGCATTCAAAGAATTTTAAATAATCTCCTGTCTAAACCGGCAATTGAACCCGCTAAATGTGAATAAGAAAGAAAAATGTTTTATTAGGGATACGCACAGGAAATACAAACAGTAAAAAAGGAGCAATTAAAACCTAACAATATTAACATTAAAAACAATTACAAACAAGTAAAAAATAACAGACCTGTGCGAGGCCAGAGCTTCCTATCTCAGCATAATGCTGCGATATTAAAAAATAAAAATACTCCAGCGCTGGTATTCTGATAGGTCCCGCTGTGATGCCACGGACACACCTACGGACATCTATAAATTCTACTAGGGGATTAAAAAAAAATATTAATAAGGCTATTCATTATTCGAAACAGAATTTTAAATTAAATGTTAAATATCATGGTCTTCCTTTTATTTTAGATGCTATGTTATTTAGAAGAAATAAATGTATATGATTGAGCCCTTCGATCAGAACAGTAAAGTTACAGGTTTTTTTTTCACATTTAGCGGGTTCGATTCCCGGTTCAGACAGGCGATTAGGTATTTAAAATTCTTTGAATGCAGTTCGTATTGTTTTTAAAATCAAAATGAAGCCTTCATTCAATATTATTTTCTATCTACAGTATTTAAGGTACATTCCCTCCATGTGGCCAAGTCGTGGGACGCCCTGTACATCACCAAAAAAAACGTGGTTCGAGGTTGATGTAAAATTCAAAGATGATGATCACTGCCAGAGATTGCTTGGACGTACCTACTAAGGTAAAGGATACCATTGTCACATGAAGGAGGTCGTTATGATAAGTTGACTAAAGATTATTTCGAGAAGAGCCAGAAGTAGGTACGGTTAAGTCCAGTTTTTTACCTACATTTGGAATTACGGAATTATTCCTTTATTCGATGCTATTACAGTATTTACAATTAATAACCTAACATAACTGACACTATTAACAAACTAAAATATGGCGTCGAAATTTTTTTCCGCATCGCTGTCGACTGGTAATGTATCTAAGAGACTGGCGGCATTGCCACGTTGTATGGCAATGCTTAGCCTCTGGCCTAGGTAAAAGCCAGCCGTTGGGTCACGGGAAGTGTCAAACAATTCGATGCTACTTATATTACATCATGACGCAAGATATCAAGTTTTCGAGCTGAGTCTTTTTCTTGTTCTAATCATTTCTTTTTCTAATCATCTAAATTATGAAATAATGATGCCGATTCTCTTGTCACAAAATTCTCTAAACTAGACTAAAAATCACTAAAATTTAGTTTATTCCTGTTAAACGATGATTTCTCATTCTGAAATAGACTAAAGTGACACAACTTAACTATATTTTAGTTGGACAGCACTAAGATGGCACTGTATTATTAGTTTTTAGTGAAAATGCCAATTTTGCTATTCTGAATTTGACGTTGTTCACCTAAAATTTTGGTAGTCTTACTATATCTAGCTATCTTTAATCGCGATTAAACAGGTGTGGAATAAAATTAGTTGTCACAAACTAAAATTCACCACAACACCTCGCCTTCGGGTGCAAAAACTGTACTGTATCTTTTTTTATTTGGCTTATATCTCGAAAATGGTGTGTCCTATCGCATAAAATAGTGAAAATTTCGACCCCCTTTATACCCCTTAAACCCCAAAAACTCTACACGTAGGTAATTATTATAATATTTTTTTAATATTTTCCATACAAAAAGTAAAAAAATCCATATAAAACACGTCGAGGCTGCCCCACAATGAGGGCCTCCGGCTCTAAAAATCACGGGCAAACAAGTACCTACCACGTGGAGTCGCAATTGTCAAATTAAATTTTAGTTACGTCAAAATTATGTTTAAATTTAGAGATATTTCTTTGCAGAATAGCTGTAAGATTCTCATAGCCAAAAGTAAGGAATTTTTATGATAGTTTAGCTCGGTGTACAAGAGAATCGGCACCATTGGCTAACTTATTATCAACGAATACAATGCAATATCAATAAAATAAGATCAACTATAAAACATAAACTACCCAACTTACAAAATACTAGTTTGTGCCGCGGCTTCGCCCGCATTGACGTTGGAAAATATCCCACGAGAACGTAGGTATACCAGGAAAATGCCCTCAAAGAAAAGTTAGTAGACCTAGCCAAAGAAAGCGGATTAGTTGGACTTACTATGAATACCGACATAACCAAACTTAAAACCAACTATCAAAGACATGAAATCGTGGTAAATAACAAAATCATCGATTAGCAAGATGTCAAATAATTTCCAGCACGAACCATGGCGAAAACGAAATAGACCGACGAGTAACAAACGCATGGAACAGGTACTGATAGATATAGATTCATTTATTTGCCTGAAATATGGTATTAAGTATACAGATTTTATCAAACATACACAACAGTTCTTCATATTCCGCCTACTAAATTCGGCATGCAATGTAACAATAATAATGATTCTAATTTAGGCAATTCAAACAAAATAATTAAAATCCAATATCAAAAAAGAAAAGTACTGAATCAAGAATTGTCTACATATCAAATTACCAATGTCAAAGAAAAATAATTAAATTACAAATTGTCTAAATATCAACTTTCAGATGACAACCAAAGAAATTAAATTACAAATGTCAATAGCTTAAAATAAAAATGTCAAATTTAATTTTCATGTCATGCAACTTTCCCATTTGTCCTACAATTCATAAATTCCAAAAACAATTGTAAGTTAAGCCATGCTCTAAGATGCCTTTGAAATAAGCTGGTTCGCAGTTCTCTAATAATCTTCGGTATATTATTAAATATTTTTATTGCCATTCGACTAGTGTTTTTAAGGCAGTACGCTGTTCTACATCTTGGCATTGTCAATTTTGTTGGATCCCTTAAGATTTTGCCCACCTTATAAACATTGCCACTATCGGCTGTACTGAATAGGTGAGGATGTTTTTTTTTACAAATACTCCCATTTCCAGTATGTATAAGCATGCTACTATTTATGTTTTTTTTTTAAATAGGTCTGCACGATTCTAATGGTTCTGCACCAAACACAGCTCGTAATCACTTTTTTTGCACAATTAATGCCTTTTTTGCACAATTAATGCCTATTGCTGTCAGTGGAATCACCCTATATGATTAAGCCGTATCTTAGCACAGATGAGACATATCCATGATAAGCCAATAGAGCGGCATTACGTCCAACAGTTTTCCTGAGATTTCTTAATGCAAACGCAAAGCTGATTAGCCTATTACACATATTTTCAATATGTTTTTTCCAATTACAATTTTTATCAATTACTATGCCTAAAAATTTCGTGGGAAGGTAAAAGGAGATTCTGAAAACCCCTGATTTTAGTGTAAAATTGAAAGGGACACTATTTGATTCATGCGTGTTGCCGGTCCTGACATGTATGCTAGACTTGTACTTTAACAAAGGCACACGCTAACAAATTAGGTGTATGTCAACCTGCCATAGTAAGAAGTATGATAGTAGTAATAAAAAAGGCTGGATTAGAAATGGCAAACGACATAGAGGAAGGTAAAACGCTGCACCGACGAGCTGGAACCACAGGAGAAAAACTATGGATTCGAATAGCAGTCTATAGGAAAAAGTGGAAGGAATGGAGGAGGCCTTTGCCAATGAGCCAAGACAGCCAGTGAAAAAAAATACAACTTATTAATAATTTTATTGTAGTAGCATAAATTACAAGTGGTCTGAATAAATGGCTTTTATTAATATTATTATTTTTATATAGTTACATATCTTGGGTCCATGGGGTCCCGGTCCTTTGGATGGCGTACGAGGGACCGAATCCAACTGGCAGAGGCCCCTTAGAAAATTTTAAATAGACTGATTCACCAACCGACGACTATCCCTGTATGCACCATACAGATGCAACCAAGGACAACGCCCGGTTGGTGCAGGACTATGGGTTTGGGTGGCTATAGTGGATTGGTTACCATGAACTATGGAAGAACTATGTCCCCCGCTTGAACAATGTTATACGCGTGGGAAGCTCTGAAAAAAATAAAAGTATAATATACACGGATAAAATGGTAGGGGGTGCCTTGCACACTCAATAATGGGCCCCCGAAAACGGTCGCTAGCACATAGTGTCGTAGCGACAAGGGAGCAACATGTCCAGGTGCTTATGAGGAGTGGAGGGGTATTCCACGGCTATCAGGATAATCTCGGAAGTACGGTCAAGATCACGACTAGCATCTTACTGGAATACTTCCTTCCTCCGAGCACGTTTGCTCTTGTGAATCACCAATCAAGCCGGGCAATAAAAGCAAGAATGAGGTGGGAGCTCTATTCCTCGTCAATTTTCACTCCAGCCGCCCAATAGAGGCAAGCCAGCGGTGAGAAACAAGACTTCTCCCAGGAGATATGGTCCGTGAGGTCGCTACTGCCCAACAGCTGGCCACATACTTCCCTGCGGGTTTTTGTACCTCTCTTGGTCTGGCTCTTCACCCTGTTTTGGCAAAGTAAACTCTACTGGCACAGACCCAGAGTTCAGGAGCGTGCAAGCCCCACCACGACATCAACGTAGAGATAGGGTGGTGGGGTTATTATTATTATAATAATATTTTGCCGAAACAACTTCACCAGTCCCTTAATTCCCTTAACTTACCTCCAAATACCTACCATCTGCTGCAGAAGGCAGCTAAACACATGCAGACTCGTGAGAAAGTTTCTGCAATGTGAATAAGAAAACTCACATCAAAACACAAATACGAGTACGCAACCATCTCCTGTGCAATCTTCTGCACGTGACCGCACTTCATCCTACTGATAATCACTTGGCTTAAGCCTGTGGTATCAGTTCTTTCCGGCCAGGCGAGAAAATTAAATAAATTTCACAAAAAAAACAAAAAAAACTTTATTTCAGACCATGTCCATAATAATTACAAGTAGGGTTACAAAATTTAAACACGATTAAATGTTTGCAGGATATTTGAGTCCTGTTTATCCGCAAAGCTCTGAAGGATGCTGTTAGTGCTACTCCAGACTCTGTTTAATAACGACGCGAGCCGCTTGCGCACGATGGCATGAAAGCAGTCTACCCTGGCCTCCGCAAACATACCGGAGGCACTACAAAAGCGGGGCAGCCCTAACAACATTCTAAATCCATTGTTATATTGGACACATAGGGCACTGAGCGTCCTCTGCCTATACCTGAACCACAGGCTGCACGCGTAGAAAGGCTGACAGTAGGCTCTAAATAGTGTGACTTTGTGATTATATTGTGTTAATCCAGGTTATAAACTATCTGTATTCCAAACATATGCAAATCCGTTCAACCGTTTTTGCGCCAATCCATAACATACATCCAGACAATTGGACAAAAATTTTCATTATTCGGATTTTCGGTTTTTTTCCGGGTATTTATTTTATTTTTATTTTCGGGTTTCTTATTATTTTCGGCATCAGACTCGTTCTCATACCTCGCAGCAATTACTTTTTTTTACGAAAATGTAATAATACATGTACAGTTTTGACTACGTTACTATTTTATTGCGCGAGCGAGCACGAAGCGCGAGCGAAGCGTCTCCGTTTTAGCTTGATAAACATTGTATAGATTTGGGACGGTTGCGTTGGAAATCCATGCAAGCTAAAACCTCTACAGTACCTACTTACTCGAAAATGCGTCGTCTTACCCAATTACTCATTACAATGAACCTGAAAATCATAACATGAAAGTCAAGGCTAGGCCTCACTTCAGGCACCGGCAAACAAAACACAACCACGTCATCCGAGCCACTACTTGTCTTCAAAAGATCAGTTCTAAAATATTCCAAATATATGCGCATACCTTGACACAGACAGAACCTCTATATCATTTGTAGTTTATTTATAGAACAAAGGTTATCAGGTGTAGGTACTTTAAAGGTTTCGCACCAGTTCCTGAATGTATTGTGTCGATATGTGAGGTAATGGAAGGTTCACATGTAGGTAGGCACGTGCCTTTTTTTCTAACAAACGAAAAAGAATTTAAAAAAATGCTTCGATATTAAACAAATTCGTTTATTTATACATGTATATACATTATACATGTATATTATGCATTAAACAGGTATTATCACTTTTTCACGTCATTATTTTTTACAAACTAGATTGCTCATTATCTCCATTAGAAGACAAAGAGTTCCCCTGTGCTGCGTCTTAGAGCGTCTCTGGGGGGTGACTTTAGTACCCTAGTAGGTCATCGACATCTGTCTATCCTTTTCCAAACCATATTGGGTCGGTTTCCAGTCTAACCAGATGCAGCTGAATACCAGTATTTTACATGGAGCGACTGCCTATCTGACCTCCACAACCCAGTTACTGGGTAACACAGTACCCCTTGGTGAGATTAGTTGTCAGACTTTCGGGCTTCTGACGACTCATAACGACTGCCAAAGATTCACGAATGACAGCTGTACACTTTTAACGTGCTTTCGGAGGCACGGAGGAGTCTTGGTATGTAAAGATGGTCACCCATCCACGAACCAACCGCGGCAAACGTAGCTGAACCTGATCTATCGACCCTTGAAGGTGTAGCGGTATCAACATCGCCACATGCGAGCTACACGTCATACTGACGTCACGCAAATCCTGCATCGCGCAAGCAGAGTTTACAGGGCGACTAGCTTATATACAACGTCCCGACATCAACCGTCGGGCAGTTGCCCACCAGACACAACACCCGTCTGGTCGGAGGATCCTCCCTTTTCCATAGAGTATGAGTGAGCTTTACACCCTGTTCCTCATACCTTTATAAGGGTGTTGTTACTTAGACATGAGCCCCTAGTATCCTAGTAGGTATGCGAGCACTAAAAGACGGGGTTTAATTTATTACCTATAAAGCTACCATTTAATAGGTTTTCTTTCATTGACTTGAATGTGCCCTGGCCGCTGAGAGTATGTCATGCTCACTCTAATGTCTCGCTGGTGGTGGCGTGTGTGTTGGATCATTAAGTTCCCTTCAAAACGGTTGAGCTGAATGGTGCTGATCCATGCGTCATGTTCGTGAACGGGCGCCGTCAGTGGGGACTGGTAATTTCTTAGCTGCCACGGCTTATTTTAATTTAATTTAATATTTGAATTGCTTTTGTCTTTTTATTACGGACGCTTTTAACGTTCTGCATCGTTCTCACATGCATAATTTCAACATGAACGATGTAATCAATATTTTGTAACCATTTTTTGATTTAAAAGAGTGTCCATGGAGTTTCTTGCCCGTTCTTCTCCATAGGTACCTACTACGCTTTGGAATGGGTAACTAGCTTCATCTTTCTGACTGACCGACTCCTTGACAATTCAAAAGTGCCTGTAATTGGTTTATTTGAAATAAATGCTTTGAGTTTGAGTTGAGTTTAACCTATACTCGAAAGGTTTAGGTACTTAAATAAAGGTAAACAAAAACCTTTTATTTTGAACGTTAAAATCATATTATTTTGAGTCCCATAATAATGGATGGCTCTATTCTGAATCTGAATTTGAGGAACTATCTGTCACATTAATAATAAAGCGTTCAGTGATATCATCAATTATTTTGTCTAATTTAAACATTTTCTGTTCTGCTTTTATTACATGACCCTCGCAACTTTTCCAATTCTCAGCAGTCACATTAGCTACAGCCTCTGGCAAAAGAATGTTTTGGTCAGACATTTTAAAAGTTTTATTTTTCTCGGCGACAAACCCTTTAACTTGAGCCCATATCAACTCAATTGAATTGCGCTCACAGTGGTATGGTGGCAGCCGCAATACTGACACCATATAATTTTTTTTCTAATTCATCCACAACTTATGGCATCTGGTTAACCGACTAAACGTAATACCTGCTACTTCAGTTGCCATACTACGTCACAGGTATTCAATTCAATTTAGCAACGTTATCTAATTCGTTGTATTTTCTAAAAGGTTTAGGGAACCTGTCTTTTTGGGCTCTTTACAATAGACAGGTTACAAAATATTATAGTATTTTATAAATCTAACAAAAACATAGTGCTCAAGCAATTAAATGTACGAAGAGTATAGTTTACGAATAAATGATAAAGTTTAACATACATTAGTAAAAGAGAAAACTATCGTATAAATCGCAAATAACTTTAATTTTGTTGTAACGTATTTTTAAACAAGGAAGTGTCAACTATAAAAAACCCTTTTTACGATTTGTTTACCTTTAGTTAACTACCTAAACCTTTCGAGTATAGTTACTATAGTGCGATGCAACAAACTTCGCGATACGTTGTAACGACCCTAGTGATGCGATATGCTGAATTGCATTTTTGATATTTTATTGGAGTGCAACCGTGCGGCTCGCGGGTCGCTTACTTACCACCGCCCTGCCACGTCATATCTTACTGTATTAATTAACCGAGTTATGTTGGAACAAGATTAAACGATTAGTATATTCAGATCAGGTTTTCTTTGCAACTCCATTCATTCAGGACATTTAAGTAACAACACGCACAACAACGTAAAATTAGAACATACTGACTCATCTTGGTACTCTCCAATCAAAGCTTGCATCATGAATTTGTTCCTAAATCCAGAGTTTCAAACACCTGACGTATCGAGGCTATTACCTTTTACGGCTTTGTTTACAAGTTCCTGAGTCTTGGCGCCGCACATTCCTGTATTTCCTACCATTCTACCAATGTACATAAGCGTTGTGTCAGTCATTGCGCGCACGCAGCTCCGAATGCTTAAGTACTATCAGCCTCAAAGAGATGAATATTCATGAAGTTTCTTACTCGTTTTTCTCCATAGTTGTATAGGTAAGTACATCGACAACAATTAATTCAATTGTCTACAATCTTGGTACTATATTGGACCCTAATATTGGATCAATGTGTATCAAAAAACTCGGGGGGCTCGGGGCTACATAGGGGCTCGTGGCTAAATAATAACAGCCGCACGGGCCGATCAAAAGTTAAGCTTAACTTGCCGCAATCCGTTCGGGGATGGGTGATTATCCATTACATATCGAGATCCCTCCGTACCTCGGAAAGTATGATAAGCCGTTGGTCCCTGTCATCCGTAGATCTTTGACAGTCGTTACGAGTAGTCAGAAGCCAAAAAGTCTGACAGCCAGTCTTACCAAGGGGTATCGTGTTACCCAGTAACTGGGTTGTAGAGTTCAGATAGGCAGTCGCTCCATGTAAAACACTGGTATTCAGCTGCATCCGTTTAGACTTGAAGCCGACCACAACAAGGGCAAAAGCAGCCAGATTGACTGATTTTGTGAAGCCAAAAAATATATTTCACTAAATTGTAGCTACACACTGGTTGGATACACGTATGGATCACATACCGCAGACCATCAAATGAATGCTTGTCGATGTATATGACGCAGAAGGTATGTCTCTCTCGTTACTATCAGCCATGTTTTAACTACTGTGGGCGTACTATGGGTAATGTTGGTTATTGCGCAATAGAAAAACCGTTTGCAGCTCAAATCAAATTATAACCTACGATCAAATTGATCACACACTGTAGGTACACGACACAACTATACTCAAACTCAAAGCATTTATTTCAAATAAACCAATTACAGGCACTTTTGAATTGTCAAGGGGTCGGTCAGTCAGAAAGATGAAGCTAGTTGCCCATTCCAAAGCGTAGTAGGTACCTATGGAGAAGAACGGGCAAGAAACTCCATGGACACTCTTTTAAATCAAAATATGGTTACAAAATATTGGTTACATCGTTCATGTTGAAATTATACATACGGAACGCGCGAGAGTTTCTAAACGTCTTCACTGCTTACCCGTCAACAACAAACTCTGCTGTACTCTGGTCACGCGTTAGCGTTATAGACTCTGTCGCACCGGCGCCGGCGGCGTCCCGATTAGTCAAGTCAAACGATTGATTTAACGTATTTCCGACATATACATCTTTTTGAGGCTGACTGTACATCCAGTTCGAATGTAAACAATAGCAACAAATAAATACTGTAGTTTATGGTATACTAAACTACACAAGGGATCCTGCCGAATTTGGAACCATTTGTTATAAATTAATAAACATTACAACGAGGTGGTGGATTAACACTTTAGGGGTGAAAGGACTCATAAAGTAAGTAGGTATTTATGAACGATTTTGGTTGGATATGCTACCGATGAGCAATCTGGGGGTCTACTCTCTAAGCATGAAATCTGTAGTTTCGGCCGACGCGACGTTACGGGCGTTTCCTACTCCGTATCACCTACGGACATAAGATTAGTTTGGGGCCCGACTTAAGAATGAATGACCCCACGATCTGACATTTGTGTCTTCTCCCGATGCGTTTTTACCTGTCCGTAAAAGTTAATAAATCGGGTGTAGGGTTCACTCCTAAGTTTCAAACTACTATCGGACGGGCCCGTATCTTCGTTGACGGACTTAGAGAGTAGGCGGGTGTGGTTTCTCGCGAATTTGAAATCGCTCTCTAATCTAAAGTTGTTCATATTCACACGAGAGATTTTTTGTACACCCCTTCAAATTTTTTTAGCTAAACCTTGGACTCTGAGTTTAAGTTTTCACTCTAAAACTCGAATTGATGATTCAGTTCATAAACGACGTAAATAGTTAGTTATCCATTATTAAAAATGTCAGAGTAAGTAGCTGCTTCATAAGCCTGTAGCAACCGCTACGCCAATGTTAGCTAGGTATTAAAAAATACCGTTTTCAAAATGACCTCATATTATTCTGAAACCGCAAAATAAATTCTACTGAATAGGTTTCGAGTATTAGTTCAAGTTTACAAGACAATGCTGTTGACCACGGAAGACATAAAGTACAAGTCCGACGCAGGCGCCACGAAGGTCCGCGTTGTGTCAGTCACCGGCGCGCGCAGGCGCAGCTTACGTCCACAGCGGTATGTAAACAGACAGACGTACCGTTTCACCGCTAACGCTAATCTACTGTGTTTGTATTGTTTCGTTTTTTTAACTCCGATGTACGCATGTTGCAGGGAGTCGTGGAATTTGGAGGATTTGGAAATTTCCTTATTCTGATTAAAACCAATTGTTGTTGTTCTTATCTTTTATTTAACTACCTACAGTGTGAGAGGTGTCTGCTATTTGATTAATACGTGCAAAAATAAATAAGGAATTGTTATTTACCTGAGGCCTATATGGTATAAATCCATGCCATACTTAATAATAGGTCTTTACCTATGAAATTGCCGTTTTGTATGAAAAAAGTTAAACGAATTTTTTTCATGAATTTTTTATTTGTATTAATCGAAGTAATCACCCATGCAATCAATGCATCTTTGCCATCGCAGTGGCAGTTTATTGATGCCCTTCTTAAAGAAATCAGCTGGACGGGAGGCAACAAATTCTTCAAAGGCATTTTGTACTGCCTCTCGGGTATTAAATTTTTTTCCCGCCAAGAAGTTATCCAAATTCTGGAAAAAGTAGTAGTCTGTAGGCGCAAGGTCTGGTGAGTAGGGCGGATGACGGAGAGCTTCCAACCCCAGTTCTTGCAACTTGGAGACCGTCTGCTGTGCAGTATGAGGTCGCGCGTTGTCGTGCAGGAGCAGCGGAGACGAGCGATTGACCAATGCTGGTTGGAGATGCGCCAGCTTCTCCATCATTGTGTTCAGTTCTTCACAGTACACATCTGCAGTAATGCTCACCCCGTTTGGTAAGAAGCTGTGATGAATCACACCGGCGCTAGACCACCAAACAGTGACCATCACTTTTCTAGGGGTAAGTTTTCGTTTAGGGCATTGTTTAGGTGCTGAACCAGGATCCAACCAACTTGCTGAGCGCTTACGGTTATCAAACAGAATCCATTTTTCATCGCAGGTAACAATGCGGTTCAAAATTCCTTCATTTGTGTGTCTGTTGAGCAGTGCAAGGCACGTCTCGACGCGTACTTCGCGCTGGCGATCATTGAGTTCGTGGGGCACCCATTTGTCAAGCTTTTTTACCTTGCCAATTTGACGCAAATGGACCAATATTGTTTTGACGCTAACGTCGAAAGCTGCTGCTAATTCAGCCGTAGATTGTGTATCATCAGCTTCCACAATCGCCTTTAATTCGTCATTGTCGACCAAAGTCTTCGGACGACCGCGAGGTTCATTTTTCAGGTCGAAATTTCCAGAACGGAAGCGAGCAAACCAATAACAGGTGGTGCGTTGGTTTGTAGTGTTAGCTCCGTAAACGTCGTTGATGTTGCGTGCCGCTTGTGCCGCGTTGCTGCCACGACGGTACTCATATTCCATAATTACTCGAATTTTTAACGTATCCATGATGACGAAAAAGATTGAAATGCGATGAAAATGTAACACTAATCAATAAAGAAATGACTACTTTTAGAAAAAAAAGTCCATGTTTTTAAAATAAAATTAATTTGAAATTAGAATTCTTAGCCAAACAAAAATTATTTTGATTTGAAATGGCCAGTACTGCAGAACGGCAATTTCATAGGTAAAGACCTAATATAATAAATTCGAAAGTAACTCGGTCTTAAACGTCGGTCGTTACCTTTCCTCGCCTAAATCCCTGAACGGAATTCGATGAAAATTAGCACGGAGATAGATGGCATCCTGGGGAAGGACATAGGCTACTTTTTGTCCCGATAACACGTCCCCATGGGATAATTTCCGACATCCACGCGGGTGCAACCGCGGGCAGAAAGGCCTCAGGTAAATAAATTATGCTTTATCCTGATAAAGATTGCTTTGGTCTAGCTGGACTAACATAGCATGCAAAATAACAGTTAAGTAAAAGAAATGGGTCTACTTAAGTATACATATAGGTATACCTGCTTGACTCTTAAACTCATTACCGCTAGGAAGGTTCTTCCTCGAACAGTTCAATTATTGACTTAAACTCTATACGTACCTACATAATTTTTCAGTACCCTTTAAACAATTTATTTCAGAACAAACTCCAATCCAATCACAGTGGCTTTTGACTTGCCTACCTATATTATGATCAAGAATGGATTAAGCACAGAATATTTTTGTTTTTGTTTTATTTTATATTATATTCAAACTTAAATTCAAAGCATTAATTTAAATTCATACATTTTCACCTAGTTTTGAATTGTCAAGGAGTGAGCCAGTCAGAAAGGTGAAGTTAGTTGATTAAATTGATTGCAATTTTCTTTGCTCCTGGATAAGTGCATGATTCTCTTGAAAATATTAATGTAAGCATTTATAACTTCGCTCAGCATTAAAAAATATACGTAATTTTTTAGGCAAGTAGACAGTTAAAAGCCCAAAAGTAAAATTTCATAACAACACCACAACATAGGTACTTCTACGCACATAATTGGACATACAAACTTAAAGCACGGAAGTACTTACAAACAAAGCATGTTTTTAAAACATATGATTTTAACTAAAACCGGTTAATCTTAGTCAAGAACAATTAAATAATAAACAAATAGAAATAACTTTCATTTCTCACGTAATGATTCGTTGTTGTGACGATCTTGAACGGTCAACGTTATTAGTATTATGGCAATATTGAAAAGCTGGTGGAAATCGACGTCTAAACATGGGAGAAATATCTTGGTATGATTAAAATAAGATGCTGTAGAGAATGGTTTGCAATACAGCAAGGAATTTGTTCTTGTGGGAGAGAGAGAATTAGGCAGTGGCGTAACTATTGGTGACAGGGCTGGCAAAATGCCACGGGCCCTACGGGGCCCCCGGCCTGAGGGGTTAGTCCCGCTATGGTATGGTCCCGGTATGGCACCCTCTTAAAATACCTATGAAAAAGTCCCGCTATGGTACCCATCTTTTAGATCTACGTTAGACAATAGAAGGTACAACTGAAAAGAAAAGTGTATCTATAAATAAATACTTTTAGGAGTGTATCAATAAAACGTCTGTTTGCGATATTAAATCAGTCTTTTATTAATTCAAAATATTTATATAAAAATATCAAACAGTAAAACGAAATATTAATTGCAATGTAATTTTTAAAATAATCAACAATATTAATTACAAATAATCAACATGGAGAAAAAGGCGCAAATTGTAAACATAAACTACAAAAAATAATAGCTTGTTCCCAACGAGTCACACCTCAACGGGTAACAGTGTGACTCGTTGGGAATGTTTTGGATAATAATTCCCAACGAGTCACAGTTACTGTTACACTGTTACTCGTTGGGATGATCCCACCTTGATTTAGGGTATCAATACATCTATCGCCACGAAATATTTTCGTTCTCAGATAAACAAAAATTGTTCCCAGGTATTTGGTACAACTTGGGGCACCCCGACTCGGACAGGTTAGGTTAGAAGGGGACGGCGGGGTCTGAAAGACCCCGCCGTCCCCTTCGTGGTTATTTTTTTTTAAACCGCCCAGAAGTAGGAGTCCCGCGAAGCGGGACTCCGTCGGCTATTGTGGAACTGATTTTGCATTGTTTGGTGACTACATTTTGGTGACAGATCTACTATTTTGAGGACAAACCCTATTATTTAAGAAACACAAAACTAATTAAATTGGTGATAGCTTACTAGTTAAGAAAAGATATTTTTTATTAATACTATTTTTTTCTTAACGCATTGTATAACTTTTCTTTACAACAGTACCAAAAACTGAAGGGTACCATAGCGGGACTTTTTGATAGGTATTTTAAGAGGGTGCCATACCGGGACCATACCATAGCGGGACTAACCGGGCCTGAGAGGCCGCGAGCTCAGAAGTAACCTAACATTTTAACAACATTTACAAAAGAAAAGGATTGAGTGGTTTTATGAAACCACGGTAAAAGTTAAACTTTTTTTCACATTATAGACATCTAACTAAAAATTTTCGGAATAATATTCCATTAAGGGTATAAAAATCGCTTCATCAATCTCCCCCGCCCTCCTCCTCGGCTGCTCTGACGAGCGCCTTTCACTTTATCCCTACTCCGCGGCCGACCGTCACGCGACATGCAACACACAGACGAAAAAGTTTGAGACGATGTAATAAAAAATTCACTTTAAAAATCATAAATTCTATATAGGTAACTATGGGACAAGACAGGCTACGTAACTTAGCTATCCTGTCTATTGAAAATTCTATGGCCCGATAGCCTTAAACTTTGATGATGTTAATGATACTTTTGCGGAACAGAAAGCTCGGAGATTTTTTTTTATTAATAAATGTATCGTTATGCTTTTGAAAATTAAATGTATTATATATTTAACTAAAATGTACACAGTAATACTGTTGGGTAAGTACTTCAGTGATTTATTAAAATTAAATTACAACGTGACGATTTTTACTGGACCGGGGATCCAATGAATTTGCAACGGGCCTCAGGTGGTATAGTTATGCCACTGCACACTGGATGTAGGATTGAAAAAGTTTGGAAAAGCTTTGATAAGGTTGAACTAGTCGCGGGCTCAACCTCACTGGTGAGCGTGGCCAAAAAACACGCTGTCTCACCTGGCATCGTGTCCTTTTTCCTGGCATTTAGTGAAATGAACGATAATTCATAGTAAAACGAGCGCATAAAAAATTACGAAAAGTCTTTTGGAAAATCGAGGTTTATGAAAAAACCACGGCAATAAATCAATTACAAATAAACTATATTGAACTTTTCGATAATTGAGCTTCGTCGGTGCCGACTTTGTTTTGGAGATTTTACACATCTTTTATTACTTATTCACGTCCAAAGTTGCGTTAAAATTAGCAAGAAATGCGAATCTTTTGAAAGAAGAAATGGCTTTTTATTTTACGTTTCTGTTTCCACACAGACAAAATTAATAATAAGATAAAATTGTATCATGTTTAATTTTGGATGTACAATGTCAAACTGTGGAGAAAACCCCCGACAGTCCGACCCCTCCCGAAATTTGTATAGAAAAAATATCGACGAGTGCAACTTTTTTTTTTTTTTTGGATGGGAAATCGTCAAATGACCTCTCCCGCTCTGGGCGGAGCGGAAGGGCGTGTCAGACTCTTACTGACTAAAACCCACCCGTGTTCCTTCAGTTGCCTGTGCGCCAGGGCCACGGTAACTCTTTCGAACAATCCGCGACCCCGGCAGGCATCGGCCCTATCGGACCCCGTCAATTATGCTGACAACTCTTTGAGGCGCGCGTGGAACTCAACGCGCCGTCGACCCGGGCCTGGTCCTTACCGGACGGCGAGCTGCCCATTGCTCGCCGTCCGCAGGCCCGCGCCTACGGTGGCCGGGAGTCGGCTATCGACTCCCGACGCCCAGGGTGTCTCCTCCTGCGGCGACTAGGGGCGTGAGGGCGCAATGATTGCCTCTCCCTCACGCGCTCCGCCTCCTCCTTCGCGAGCATTACTGCTTCGCAGAAGGAGGTGACTGCTTCCCATTCTCTCTCGCTCCGTACTGTGGCCTGAACCAGGGCCGGACGCGAGAGATCGCCGCCGCCGATCGCCGCCACGAGGACACGGCGGTGCTCCGCCCAAGCCGGGCAGACTTCCACCGTATGCTCCACCGTGTCCTCCGGTCGATCCACACAATGCCAACACCCGGGCGTTTCCTCCCGCCTTATCCGAAACAGGAACCTCCCGAAACAGCCATCTCCGGTGAGGACCTGCGTCAGGCGGAAGGTGACGAGTGCAACCTTAAGAGGCCAATTCGGTTGTGTTCTAATAAGTAGGTACATAGTTTCTTGTTGTTTCAGAAGCCGATGCCGAGGTGGCCATCTATAGGTACATGATCTGTGGGTACATAGTTTAAAATAAAGTCGCTTTTCGTGTCTGTCTGTGTGTCCGATTTATTCTTCTAAACTACGCAACGGAGTTTGATGCGGATTTCAACATCATTTAGAGCATAATATTCCGGAAGATTTATGTGTATAATACATTAATAATAAAGTTACATAAAATAAATAAATCTCGATGTTTTGTCAATTAGTCGTAAAAAAACGTGCGAAGCATTAACAGCGGGTCACTAGCATTAGGTAACATAAGTGAATCTTGGCTATAGACATTAAAAATCTTACTTATGAGATTAATTAGCAGCTTTTTATGCTCCGTCGCGTCATAATCTAATCAAGACATCTTTCTCTTCGAAGGCGTCAAAATATAAACCAGTAGCATCAACCTGAGGTGTCGTGCAATGATTATCAAATACTTAAAACATGTCCGCCCACAGGGTATAAAATAAATTAAACACTTTACTGTGACACCAGACATTAATTGGCTACTATACCACTTAATTCTAAACTTTTCTTCAATAAAATGCAACCATATAGGTCCATATCGATAACAGCTTTACGAAACTGAGATTAACTAAATCCCATTGCGAAAGAACCATAAAAACGTTATCATTTAAAACTCTTGATAAACTAGGCTTCATTAATACTAACCCAAAGTGGCCCATATTATCTACGCTGGTTATAAATTAAGTGCCTGAGGTTAGCCAACCAACATCCCGACTTGGACTTATAAAGAGTTGCCGTGGCCACACACGGTGCAGGAATAAAAAAGTTTATTGACGCTTCGTGTGTTGTCTATGGCCGTTACTCCTTTGTCCTGCAGATAAAAATTAAGCTTTAATGGCTCCCTAAGAGTATATATGTTCTGTGTTTAATGGCTACAATGTATTCATTTCAATCATGCTGCGAGGATTTTTATTTAGATAACATTTAAGAATTGAAGAGGCTATTAAGATAAGATGGAGACAAATTGAGAGAACCTCAAGCCTTTAAAAATTAATGTTCTGACAAGTTAAACATGGTCAAGGGTGTATATCCAAAGATGAAATTAATGGTAAAATATTGAAATACAGAAAACAGTCGCATGCTTTGTTTTGCAATTGCAATTGGACTCATGAAAGAAGAGTTGTGAACTTTAAAGTAGTTATTTTAATAATTTTGTACTTAAATCCTAACGGGTTTTCAATAATATTTAGGTATCTACCCAGAACTTACAGACGTCTGAATTGAGGAACCATCTGAGAACTCCAAATCTAGCGGACGGATATTTTTAAATATTTGGCAGGATTTAGTTCATGCGAAATCTCTACAAAAAAAAGCGTTTTTTTACGGCTGAATTTGAGTTTTTTTTTTATTTAGACCGTGCTGTTTCTCGGAAAGTTATCAGTCAATTAAAACATATCTTTTTGTATCATTTAGTATTAAATTAATTATTTTAATTTGTAGTTTAGAAATAAAATGGAAAAGCTATATAATTTTGGTAATACAACACATTTTATGTGGCTCCTCAATGCTGAAGGTCTATAGGAAATACACTAGATCGCAAAAATTCCGCTAATAAAAACCGTGATATCTCGATAAATTATATACCCAGATCACTAGAATAAATAATAACTATGTAGTATGCTTGTTCTAAATCTCTAAAGAGGTTTCATTTGTAAAAGGCACAGATTAAAAAAAAATACTCCTCTTTAAAAAAATTCAAAATTTAAAATTAAGGAAAGATTTTTTTTTCTGCTTTTGTTTCAAACCGAGCTGTCATTATAAATGGTTCCTTGGATTGATCAGAGTATTCAGTGCAATATCATGTCGTTAACACCTGAATAATGTACACGGATTAATACCATGGTACAAGAAGAAAGAAGTCAGCGTAGCACTGCTAGAACAGGAGGAGTATCTTTATCAACGGTCCAAAAAGTACTCCAGTGATTTCAAGAGACCGGCATGAACATCAGGAGACCAGGAAATGGCAGGCCAAGGTGCACAACTACACGAGAAGACCGATTCATCTTGAGCACTTTGTTAAGAAATCGACATCTCACGGCTTTTCAGGTCCGAAACAGTCTTCAAGAAATTCACTACAACAATGTGAGCTCTGATACGATTCTGCGACATCTACGTGAAGCTGATATAAAGCCTTATTGACCAGCAAACGGCCCCAAACTGCTCAGAGAGCATCGAGTTACCAGGTTACGGTTGCTCGAGAACACATCCGACGGTCAGATGAAGATTGGTCCAAGGTTATGTTTTCCGATGAGTCCAGATTTTGTTTATTTACGCACGACGGGAGACGAAGAGTATTTAGACGACCAGGAGAACGGTATCATCAAGTGTGTTTTAAAGAAAAGGTGCCATTCGGTGGAGGATCAATAGTGGTTTGGGCTGGGATATCTTCAGAGGATCGCACGGAGTTAGTGATCATAGAAAACGGTTCTCTGACAGCAGTCAGATACGTAGAAGAGGTTTTAAATGAGAATGCTGGTCTTTTCTTAGTAAATATGGGTGCAAATTCCATTTTTATGCACGATAATGTGCGACCACATACTGCTCGTTTGGTCAATATGTATATTCAAAACGTCGTCGGTATTACCTGCATGGAGTGGCCAGCTCGCAGCCCAGACTTAAATCCCATAGAACATGTATGGGATGAGATCAGGAGATGCGTGAGACAACGCTCTCCTGCTCCCGTTACCTTACACGAGTTAAGGAATGCGCTAGTGGAAGAATGGGCAAACTTAGACCAAAATCGTATTAAAATTTTGGTTTACAGCATGCCACATCGTCTTAATGAAGTGATAAGGGCTCGTGGAGGAAATACAAAATATTAAATTGACAAAAATCTTTCATTTTCTAAGATTTACTGCGAAGTGTATTTTTGTTGTCATAAGTTAGAAGCGAAATTTTCTTATTTTTTAGTATTTATTTAAAGTTATTTAAACGTGTTACACATTTTTTTATATATCAGTCATTTACAATATACTATAGTTTCGCAAATTAGTCTTATGTATTTAAGAAACTATCACGCCATTTATAGCGACCCGGAATTTTTGCGATCCAGTGTATATGTATGTAGCTACTAAAGTAGGTAGTTGATCAAATCGGAAAAAAATAGCACAGATATTTAATAGAAAATTATTCTAAACTAGCTGATGGTGGATTTCGGAAATTATCCCACGGGAATGTACTACGGGGCTAAAAAGTATCTTACATGTTAATCCAGGTTATAAACTATCTGTGTTCCAAATTCCATCCAAATCCGTTCAGTAGTTTTTGCGTGAAAGAGTAACAAACATCCATCCATCCATCAGTATATCCATCCTCACAAACTTTAACATTTATAATATTAGTAGGATATTGGTGTAATTCAACATCCTGCACATTCAGTATTTCAAAGACATGAATTGTTTAAAAGTTCCTGAACATTTTTGTGAATAGGGTGATCATAAATAACAAAATATGATCATAAATAGTTTTATGTGCATATAAATCATTCTACGAGCACGAGTAGGTGCCTACGTGTAACTTAATTGTGGTTTTAGATTATATGAGATATTTAATATATTATGTATGTACTTATTTAAATTAAATTCAGTATCTACATACCTAACCGGTGATGAATTGAATGATACCTATTTTTATATGATTCTAAATTTATTGTAGTTTCGTTGTTAGTATTCAGAACATTATTGCTATATTATAGTAACGTAAATAATGTAATAGACAAACATTAGATAAGAAAAAAATCGGCTAGACATAAATGATAAAAACTCCATTAAAATGCTTAAGGGGGAATGTGATAACATTCCCTAACATTTAAGTAATGATTACCGACTAAACAACCATACATTTTTGACGTTTATATGTCACTTTACTTTGAGCAACCTTTATTTATAAATAAACCACTAAATTCGAAAAAAAAAAAATAACCTATACAGTTCCACAGGCAAAAGCTCGGAAATGGTGGGATTAAAGAACACATCTAGCTTAGACTCAATCGTGTATTTGTTATGCTTAGCATATGTCTAGGTTACTAGTTTTAGAGAACTTGAAAGCATGGCAGTTGAGACTATGTCATGCTCACATAAATGTCTCACTATTGGTGGCGCGTGTGTTGGATCATGGTTGCGCTGGATGGTGCTGATCCACGCGTCATGTTCGTGATCGAGCGCCTCCAGTTGAGACTGATCATCTCTTAACTGCCACGGCTTATTTTTATTATTCTTATATTTTGATTTATTTTTTAATATACATATTTTTTTTATATATATTTTTTACATTGTTCTCACATATAGAAGCAACAAGAATTAATGTACCAACGATTTTGTAATATCTTTATTTAAAAAGAGTGTCCTTGGAGTTTCTTGCCCGTTCTTCTCCATAGAGATCTACGTTTTGGAATGGGCAACGAGCTTCAAATTTCTGACTAACTGACCGACTCTTTGACAATTCAAAAGTGCCTGTAAATGGTTTAATTGAAATAAATGCTTTGAGTTGAGTTTGAGTTTGAGAACAATTAAGTAGACATATTTTCAAACGATATAATCCCTAAATACATTAGACTTCTATCAAACCCTGTATCGAATTGGCTCCGCAATCCATACGTAGGTACACTAGTACTTTTCCACCTACTTATCCACATTATGGTTCCGTGAGCATCATAGGGGGCGACTGAGTCAACAAGCAACAGCTTTTGCTGTTGAGCAGCTAGCATCCTCTTGAACGATTTTAAGTGCTTCTCCAATTAGTTAAGATACTTTTTCGATTGCGTTGGCCGGTGTTTTAGAGGCTCATAATTATTATTAGGTATCCATACTTGCATTTGCATACTAATATTTTAAATGACTAGCTGCCGCTCGCGGCTTCGTCCGCGTGGAGGTCGGAAATTATCTCACGGGAAGGTAGGTACATACTTCCGGGATAAAAAGTACCCTATGTGTTAATCCAGGTTATCATATTAATATTATAAATTTACAAGTTTGTGAGGATGGATGGATGGATGGATAAATAGATGTTTGTTACTCTTTCACGCAAAAACTACGGAACGGATTTGGATGGAATTTGGAACACAGATAGTTTATAACCTAGATTATCATGCAGGATACTTTTTATCAGGGTAGTATATTTTCGTGGGATAATTTCCGACATCGAGGCGGGCGAAGCCGCGGGCAAAAGCTAATAAACTATATGTGTGCCAAATTCCATCCAAATCCGTTCAGTAGTTTTTGCGTGAAGTAACAAACATACATCCATCCATCCGTCCATCCATCCTCACAAACTTTCACATTTATAATATTAGTAGGATAGGATAAATTATATTTATTTCTGTAAATTAGTTTTAAAAAAAAACACTACTACACGTCATAATTAAATTATGTTTTTAAAACTATAGATGAGTTCGGTGGTTCTTAGCTAAGTACTCTGAGAAGAAAGACCGATACAAACTCGAGGTCACAGTCTCTTTTAAATTCCAGGCATAATCTTGGGCATCTCTGAGATGGTATTTTGAGGAAAGAACCATACAAATTTGAGTGGACCTGTCCATGCGAAAGTAACTCTGTCTGTTTGTCTGTAACCTTTTCACGTCTCAACGGGTGGTAGGTGACCTGGGTTAGGATATAGGACACTTTCTATCCCGGTATCACGTTCCCGTGGGATAATTCCCGATACCAACGCGAGCGAAACCGCGGGCATAAGCTAGTCGTTCATAATTATTTTTATTGTGGTACTACGTAGGAAAGACCCTTTACTTTTTCAGTTCAATTACCATTGCAGTACATAAAAACGGGCCAGTTCTCGAAACTTGTTCTACAGGAATTTTACAGCTCGCTCCGTCGTAACAAGGCGAGGTATGTAAACAATCGACTATTGTTTCCTCTTTAATTCGTATTTAAAGTCTTTACGTAAAGGTTACAGGGTTCGTGTTTTCGTTTTTTTTTTTTTTGTAATGTGCTGTTGGAACGGACTATAGTTTGACATGTCTATGGTATTTGAAGGGAGAAGTCAAGGAGTAAAGTAGCGTTAGATTCAGGGTTATCTATGGGTTCAAATTGCCGTATTTTCAGAATTCTCGTGAGTTCACTAGGTTTACTATCGGACAAGGACATTGATGGCATCTGCATGGTTGAAGACTAAAGATGACCAAATGCCAAAGGTTATTCCAAAGGTTGGGTAGGTACTTATCGTTCCTTTAGTCAAAGGACAAACGAAACTACAAATGAAATATTGTGGTTCGAATATGCAACAGGTTGCTATTATGAAACATGCAGGCACACCAATGCGAACACTGGAGTGAACACTGACGAGGAACAGAGCTCCCACCTCTTTCTTGCCTTTACTGTTCGGCTTGAGTGAAGATTCCCAAGAGCAAACGTGCTCGGAGGACGGAGGTATTCCAGTAAGTGCCGGTAGGGATTATGACCATCTGTCGGGCTCTGAGATTGTTCTGATAGCCGTGGAATACCTCTCCCCTCCTGAAGCACCTCAGGATATGTTGCCCCCTTGTCACTGCGTCACCATGTGCAAGCGACCATTTTCGGGGGCCCATTATGGAGTGTGCAAGTCACCTCGTGCCATTTTATCCGTGTATATTATATAACATTGGTCAGGCAGGGGACATAGTTGTTCCATAGTTCAAGGTAACTAATCCACTATACCCACCCAAACCCACAGCCCAATGTTTTGTTTCCATGTTCTGCAATAGTCCTGCAGCAACCGGGTGTTGTCTTTGGGTGCCTTGCTTAATGCTTACAAGGATAATCGTCGGTTGGTCCCTCATTTTATTCAGAACGTCTAACAGACCTCTGCGAGTTGGCTTCGGACCCTCGCATGCCTTCCAAAGTTCAATTTTCTTTTTTGTCTAACCCATATTTCAGGCGACGCAGGCAGGCCCATAGATAAATACCTTAACCTAAACATACATAGCTTTATTACAAAAACATAAACTATTGCACAGGATGTGATGACTGTATCGGCGTCGTCGTCGTGTTGCGCTGCGCGGTGTCGCGTAACCTTCCACGAAAACGTGGGCAGGTACGCCACCCCTTTCGGCTAAAACTGTTCCTTCATGAAGGTTTCCAGGTACGGAGTTGGAACCCGCACCACAATCCATTTTATACTGTGATTATGTGTTTTGGAATTAATAATGTCATTTTTATTGAATTACATGACATAACATATTAAGATTTTTTGATGACATTTAAAGAGAAACCTGTCTGTGAATGTGAGTAGCATGCAGGCTAGATTAAATACATGATATTCATTTTAATATTGTGAATGTGAAGACTATGTGGGTCATTTTTCCTTTTTTTTTTTTCCTTTCAGGTAGTTTTATCTTAGTCTGGCAGTTTGAGTAATTTTTGTGGCCTACCCAAATGTCCTTTCTTTGGTATTGTTCGTTGAATCGTTGAGCTCCTTATGTTCTGAGTTGAGCTGCACGATTACTGACAAATGCGTGCACTGACTGGACAGGTCCACTCAATCTGTGTGGTTTTTCTTCAAAATACCATTTCAGACAAATCTACATGGTCTTCACATGATCTGACCAAGATTATGTCTGGACTTTAAAAGAGACTGTGACCTCTGAGTTTGTTTCGGCCTTTCTTCTCAGAGTAGTCAGATAGGAAACGCCGACCTCATCTAGTTTTAAAATATCATTGACGTGTAAAAGTGTTTGTACAAACCTATTTACAGAAATAAAATCATTTATCATTTATCATTTAATCGCCTTGAAGATTACGTCCACTGCCGTCGACGACAACGTGCCGCTCGTGTTTTGAGTACCGTACCGCGTAATGAAACGTTAGTCCCTTCCTAAGTGCTCAATACACGAGCAACACGTTTGCGACGACGGCTGTACTTGCCTCTGCCGTTGACGCGTGCCGCTCGTGTGAATGAAAACTTAGGTAGGTACTAACGTTTCAGTAGGCAAAAGGTAAGTAGGTATGGATAGGGATAACTATTCCTTATTATGAATAGCAAATCCAAACGATAGCGTAAGTACTGAGATAACGCTCATAACATGTGTACGGTGCAACCGCACATTCTGCATTTCAGCAGTTTATGCAACACATTCATTTCGACTGCCTCGTTAGTCAAGTGGTCGCAAGCGCTACTGCTGAGCATGAGGTCCTGGGTTGGATTCCCGGGTCGGGCAAAGTTTTATCGGGTTTTCCATCTGAAATTTCTCGGTAGCAGCCCGGAGTCTGGATTTGTGACCGGTTGATGGCAATAGGCTCGCCCCCTATTGCATGGTACTTAAACATAACTGGCGAAATGTGCGTGTGCTATAGGTACACCTCTGCCTAACCCTTCGGGGAATACAGGCGTGATGTTATGTATATGTGTGTATTCTTTTCGACTCATAATAATTAGTTCAGTTCGCGTTGGGCTATCAATGCAGCCAGGCGTTCTCGTTACCGCCAACAAGGGCCGCGTCACTCACCTCATTTCCACACCATCAGTCCATTAAGCTCATTTTACTTTAATTACCTTTCGAACAATACAGTAGTGTTTTGATACTTTACCTCTTTCATTCCATTCATCCCTCATCTAAAAGTAATGTACCGATAGTATAACAAGGGATCATACAACATGAATAATGTATTTAATCAATCTAATAGTTACCTATACCTACTCTTCTAAATTGTATTCACAAAGACACATTAGATATTATAATTCATAAGGGGATGTTATTGCCATAAATGTCCATAACCACATGTTAATGGGGGACAATCACACTTGGTTGAAAATTATCAGATATTTTTTCATTTACAGCCGAGCTATTCTGTAAAAATGTCACCGTGAAAACTTAGGTGAAGTGAGCATGGAGTTAGCTCAAACTCAGAGCGTTTACCTATTTCTTGTGAATTGTCAAGGGGTCGGTCTGTCAGAAGATGAAGCTAGTTATTAGCCTATTCCAAAGCGTAGTAGGTACCAATGGAGAAGAACGGGCAAGAAACTACACGGACAATCTATTAAATCAAAATATTGTTACAAAAAAAAAACGCTTTTATAGAAAACCCAACATTTTTTATTTTTTTTTATTTTTATAATTTATATTTCAAAAAAATTGTGTAAGAAAAAATGATTTTATGTTTTATGATGTTTATCCAAGGTAACTAATAGGTACGTAGGTTGGTAGGTACCTACTTACTTCATAAAATAAGTAATATTAGACAACGGAGACAATATACAATATTTTAATAATAAATCCTAATAAATTGTTGTCCATTCTCACATTTTACCAAAAAAGAAATATCCATAAACAATAATGCCAATGTGCATTATAATGATGTTATGAATAACTTATTTGTTTTAATAACATCATAATTTTTAAATATTGCTTCGTTAGACTGGGGCTTATATTGTGATTTGTTAGACAGCTAACAACCATACATAGCCATTTTGTAAGCAAACGCACATTTGATTGTACTTTATTGACAAAAAGTAACGGTAAATACCATTTTTAGGGTTCTATACGTCCTAATGAAAAAACGGAACACTTATAGGATCACTCGTGTGTGTCTGTATATCCGTCTGTCACAACCAGTGTAGTACTCCCAATCTGCTGGACCGATTAAGTTGAAATTTGGTGGTACACATATGAATTTCTGTGACTCAAAAACGGATGTGTAACGTAAACAAATTAATTTTGAATATAGAGGTCACTTCTGGAGGGCAAACTCGACAGTTAAATATTTTTTTTTACATCGTAGGTATGTTGATAAACTTTGAAAATTTGTTCCACCCAAGAATATTCGCAATATATATTCTGAAAAATTATGTGGAACAAATTTCCAAAGTTTGACGATTGATATGAAATTGATGATTATTATTCAATATACCATTCCTACAGTCGCGAATCGTATTTTGAACAACATACGGCGTAAAACAGAGCTGCAATTTGCAAAAAACTAAAGAAAATTTTAATTTATCGGGCTACAGCTGAGGATTCACCATAATTAACTGACAGGCCGCGCCAGGCGTTGCTACACCTGTCGAGGCCTGTCGCGGCCCGTACCGAGCATTCCCATATAAACAAAGCAAAAAGATACGCACCTGTAAGGGCCGTACAGGCTGTGACAGGAGCCCCTGCGCCGCCCCACGCCCGCCGCGCCGCCCACCGCCTTTGAACTGACCGACTCCCGTAGCGCGACGGATCGGACACGCGGCGACGCGTGACGTGCCGCCGCCGCCGCGCCCTATGCCTCATCGGATGCGATGGTTCTAACGGCCTGTGGGCCTAGGAACGTGGCGTGGTGACTTGCAGCTAGGAGCTAGGCTTTCCAGAAAACAAATGGTCATTGCTCGGACGACAATTATAAATATTATGAAAACTTTTGCATCGTCATCATTACCGAGACATTGATAGAAATCTTAAAAAGAAACTCCCATACAGCCTATAACAATGCATTTTCCTGGCTATAGTAACGTTCTCTATTAACGCTCCTCAGACATAATGGCGTATTGTCACCGGATCGTGGGCGTCGTGGGCGATGCGCCTGACATCAGATTTTGTCCGTAACCACCACAATAATAAAGATATCTAAAGATCTTAGTTCTTATTTGTAAAATAGAAATGTCAGACTACTTTTGCCGTAGGCGTAGCTTTTATTGTGAAAGTCAGCCTAATAGATTGTAGATACCTACGTTCTACATCCTACATTACCTACCTACCCGCCATGGTTTTTTGATGTTGCGTGTAACGTCAGCCAGTCATGGCTGATGTTATTAGTCCTTAAAAACTATAATGAGTAACATTCATGCTTTATACATAACGTGTATAGTTTCGGGCTCGACCCCAGCTTTGTCGTACGACGCTCACAGAATATGTGACCAAATACGAGGACAAGCAGTGATAGCCGATGGCCCGCCCTGTTTGGCAGTTTGTTGTGTGCTGTAGGCTGTTACTCAATCGTCTTCTGTGATCTTTGTCTTGGAAATCGTGACGCCCCCGTAAGAGGGCGTGGCGAGCGGTCCAGGGGCTTCGCCCCGCGGCCGCGGATTGTCTGCTCTGCGGTGAGTCGTAAAGACAATCCCCTCATTGTATTTGCAAACAATAGCATGCGGTAGTTCTTGAGCGCGCGATTAACTACGCGCGCCCATGTGAGTGGTTGCTATGTTGTTTTCTGTAGGCGTACCACGGCGCTGATTCAAAAGGCCGCTTTCTATAAGACACCTCGGCGATCTGTCCCCGCCGCCAAGTGAGACGCCCAGTTACCTGGGGAGGCCCGGCGAGAGACGACCAGCGACTAGGGGGCCGACTTGACGTTCCTACAGAGAGGTGACCTTGTCCATGCTTTCCTGTATATTTAAATACGGATTACAAGCGGATAACGGCTTAATACGACACAAACTGAAAACAATAATATGTATTGTATAGATAGGTAGGTACTTGAACTAGATAGATGCGTTAATCCATCAGTGATTAAGTCGAGGTCTTCCGTCCGTGGTTACGTAGGTATGGCTATAAATTAGGGCTAACCCTGTCATCAGGTAAGATCGTAGACTATCAAATAAAGCCCATCCAATTTAATTAAAGAAAGGTGCCAACAAAAAAATAATAAGTTTCCATGTTGATGCACTTAGTGCCCGCGCAGGGTGTGAAACAAACTTCATAAATGCATTTAAGCTGTCACTGTCAGCTTGATTGACGGTGAGAGTTTCGTTCAAAGCTGAAGAATAGTCTTTTTCAAGATTTTTTCATTGTATGATTGTTATCAGCAGCTCTTTAGTTTTCAACAAAAAAAATATTTGAAGTGCTTTGCATTATTTTGGTATCTTTTAAGGATACCTATTCAGTATACGGATACATAAAATAAATAAAATAATACTGATTTTTAATAAAATACCCTTACTTGTGAAACTCTTTCCGAACTGGTATTATGAATGTCATTTCGCAAACGGATTTTCCCAATACAGTTACAAGATAGCATTATTGTCGTTCGCTAATTTCTGCGTTCTCTTTTATTGATTTATTTTTATTTCATCACAATCAGCAACGTTATTTCCAGGTTAAATTAGGCGTGAGATAAGGCAGTCATACACTGTCAGTAGTGTCTGTCAGTTTCTTTTGATAACTCGAAAAGAAGAAACGTGTTTGAGCGCGCGTCTAATAAATTACGACTATTTTAATCTACGAAACTGAGTCATGAAATAAGTGATTTCCCGGGCGTGAAATGATGTACTAACGAGTGTTCTAATATACTTTGTTTTTACATTGGTAAAGACGTGCGAAAGTTCGAATATGATGGATAAAATTAAGTTATTGTGGTCAAAAACCAACCGGTGGCACAGAGGTTTGTACAATATTTTATTTATGATAAATTTTATTCAAGCGTAAAATAAACTTTATAGCTTGATTACTTACTTGGCTGTATAAATTGTATTTTTATTGCAGTAACCTCAGTATCATGTTCAACTGAGTATTAGATAATGTTAACAATACCTACTATTTTAGTCTAGGTACGGTCAGTGAGTCGTCTTAGGGGCGGAGTTTACTTACCTGTATCAATAATTTTTGGCCAGTTTGATTACATCGCAGTAACTCCGCCCCTGAAGACCCACTGACCATAATCATTTTCTGTATTGTCTAAATTCTTTTGGGCTGGTACTGATTTTATTAATTATTATAATCATAATACTTCCTTCTTTACCTTTATTTACACAAAAAAACCAGTAATTTGTACTTTGTTCATTACTTAAAATTAACATATTTAAGTAATTTTGCAAATACAACAATATTTGTTGACATGATGACATAAAAACTAGGTAATACATATGTATGTACTTATTTGACATTGAGTCATTATAGAATTTTTAACAAAACAAATATTTATTAAGTACCTACTTAATTACAAGAAGCGTACTTACGTAATTCAAATTGCATTTCTTCTTCATTTTTAAAAATGGATACAAAAGCTGTAAAAATACCTACATAAACTTAATATCAGGAATGATAAAATGTTGCTTATTTCGGAAACTTAAAACAAATTTTCAAAGCCACACTACGAGATGTTTATAACTTCATAAACTTTGCAAGCAAGCCATTGACACATAATGTACATTTATGCACATTGACAAGAATTATTTTAATTGTCTCCAATCTTTGTTTTATAATTTGGAATCTAGGTTTAGCCATAAAACTATTACCACATAGCTTACACATTGATACAGTATTATGGAACACAAGTTATAGACAATCATATGAATTCTTGTCAATGAATACATTTTTTTAAGGGTCTCTGTACATGTGGCATAAAATTAAATATGTACATTATTTATTTTGTAAACGATAAGTCACAGATACAGTCGGCAGCCATGGCCCACGCATAATGGTCCACATAGGTAATAGGTAATACAGGCTGGTGTCCGCAACTCCCCGTCAATGCGCGTATTTTGCGTACGGGTGGGAAAATTGTTTATTTGATGCACCCCAGCTCCTTGAGCAAGGCCAACAACGCCTTGGTGCTTGTTGCTGACAATCTCACGTAGGGTACCTGGGTTACCGATGTAATTTGCCCTGTTTGTGGCGACCACCGGGCAGTGTCCTCCATGCAGGTCCTCCATAGCGGCCTGTCTGTAACTCCTATGACAAAGAGGTGTTAATGGTCTACATGAAGGACTAAGTGCGGAAACCAAAATCCCTAAAGATGAAGAAGAAGTCACAGTAAAAGAGATGAATCAATTTATTATTTCCATGCTTAGCGTTCCCTCTTTCAGAATAACTTTTTGCTGTTGCCGGTTGTTCAAAGCTCTGCTACCTGTGTAAAATTTATAATTGTATAGGTACTATTCGGAAAACATTTTCAAAAACCACCAATTTTTTTATTTTAAATGGGTTATATCCCTGATCATTGTAAACCATTTTCCCCTTTCTGTATATTTGTTATTTTTGTTAATTGAAATGAAACTTTTAACTCATTAAATAAATTATTGAAATTTTATACCTACAGTTTTGCTTACTCATTGTGACTCTGAATAAACAAGATTGTGTAGGTAAGTACTTGAAACATATAGTTGAGTCACTCATAATTATTGCAAAACATAATTCTGCTTTTAATGGAAATAATGGATTTTGCATTAGCATAATTTTTTGTTCTAGTAAAAAAGTATAGGCACTCCAGTATAAGCTGATCTTGCATTGTATAGGATTTCCATACAATGAGAGGTCAGCTTATACTGGAAATGTATAGCTTGATGTGTGTAAATGGTTATTGCTGAAAATTTGTAAAAACCTTGCCCATATTGTAATAAACTGGGTAAATCAAACTAAATTGCAGAGAGCAGTGGTGGCCCAGCGGTAATGGCCCCTGACTTAAGTTTTGTAGGTTTTGGTTTCAAACCTAGGCAGGCACTTTATTTGTAATTTATTTCATCACCAGCTCTCAAAACGGTGACACAAAACATTGAGAGGAAACTCGCATGACCTAGAATCAAAACAATCGAAGACATATGTCTGGTGGATTATTGCGTACTCCCTCTCTCAGAGGAGGCCTGTGTTACAGCAGTGAGAACGTTATTGGCTGAATATGCTAAACTATAATGACAATAACAGCCCAAGCAGCTGAATGACGGACAGCCCTAAAATAAGTTATGCCTCTTTACTGTTATGATTATTATTCTCTGTAAATAACTGTGTTTGATTAAAGATGAAATATAACTCAGTTGATGCTACAGATTACATAATGATAACATGATTGTGAATATCACTGTTTTAGTTTTATCTTTCAACTAGCTGTTTCTGGCGAATTCACTGTAATCCTACTATTACTTCCATTGACTGGATGTATCCTATCGGTCTTATTACAAAATAGATTTATCTTTAAGCCCAAGTCTACACTATCAAGCCATTTTTTAATCATTATAGAACCTAAAGTACTAGTTTTGTAATGAGATGGAATTCGTCTCATAACATAACAAGTTCTAACTTAGGTACCAGCTTAAACCTTTCAGCCAGTTTTTATATTTCGAATCTTATTTGTACTTTAATAAAGTTCTTACTTAATTAGTAGTCTTAGTTGATAACTTAGACTCGGGTAAAATTAAGAACTTTAACACTGTCAGAATATAATTCGAAATTAAAAATGACTCAATGGTTTACACCTGGCTCTAAACATAAGTTAAACCTCATTTTGTAATAAAATAAGGCCATATTGTGTTTATTTATCTAGGACATTGTGTATCTGCTTAGTCAAGTTTCATCCAAAACTGTTCAGCTGATTATGAGTTATTTGCTACCAAACATTTTCACAAACTTTTATATTTATATGTTTACGGATTAAAAAAGATAAGAGTAAATTACAAACATTTTCACAAACTTTTACATTTTTGATCAGTTAAAAAAGTTATGTAGAAAATTAAGTTAGATAATCAAGGTATTTAATCAAAGTGTTTAATCTTTATCACGCACACTGAATTGCCTCTATGCTAAATACCTGTAATTTTAGAAATCTTAAGTAAAGATCAGAATATATTTCTAGAGGCAAGTTAATTTTATTTTCTAAATGTGTGCTATCAATAACATAGGTACCTAAATAAAGTCTGCCAAGCTGCATAACAGTTTGTCGGCAGCGGGGGTCGGTTTGGGGTTGTCTAGCAATGGATTACGCATTTAGAAATTTTGAAAAATAAAGTGCTAAAACTTAATCATGCTAAGTAAACTATAAAATTATATATCTACAGTCGAGTTAAAAAAACTCACATTTTACAAAAAAGTCATTTAAGTATTCAAATTGGGCTGCACTTTTTGAACCCCATAATTACATTAGAGAGTTCCCCAAAATGTGCAACAAACTCGCAGCAGGAAAATTTAGCCCTTTCAGCAAGATAATTATCTGCAATAAGATTAAAATTCCGGTAGCAGGAAACATTATCTTCTCATTCAAAGTTAATAACAAATATCATAGCTCATTAGTAATGCTTTATAAATAACTGAATGACATATTCAAGCTACCTAGGTCTCTATGACGTACGTATTGAATAGCTAATAGGCTACAAGGCCATCTAGATTAAAGGTACACACAATCATTGTACTTAAGTAAATTATGTATGAAGATGAATTTATAATTTTCAATGAGATTAAAGTCCAACCTCTTTAGATCTGCCTAAAAAATCGCAGTACCTAGCTTACTTACTGGTAAAAAACGCGGGGTTATTAACCTTTGATCTTGAAGGTACTGTTGTCATGATGTAATGATTCGAAGTTTCTAAAGAAATCAACACAATCTTGCGCGTGGTTCTTAAAGCGTTTCTACAAACGAGTTGAGGATGAAGTGGGGAATCGGGACGAAACTTTAAAATGGATTTTATCGTTGAAATAATATACTTACCTAGTTGGTTGCCAACAAGGGCACTTAATCGTTAATTACAATAGGTACAATAAACACATGAGAGTCCTTTTTGGCACCAAGCTATATTATTTCAATGTTAAAATCCCTTTTAAAGTTTCGTCCCGATTCAACCCTGCATCCCTATTCACCCGTTTGTAGATACGCTTCAAAAACCACGCGTTCGAAGCATGGAGATTGTGTTGATTTCTGTTACGCCTGTGGAGTAACCACATAATGCGCTATCATACAAGTGCCGTTCAAAATTAAATGTGATAGTAAACATAGTTAGTCTCAGTAGTACCTATATAGTTTTAAATTCAACATAAATGATGTAACAATATTTTACAATAAAGAAGTGTCCATGGAGTTTCTTGCCCGTTCTTCTCCATAGTTACCTACTACGCTTTGGAATGGGCAACTAGCTTCATCTTTCTGAATCATCGACTCCTTTGTCAATTCAGAAGTGCCTGTAAATGGTTTAATTTAAATAAATGCTTTGAGTTTTTACTTATTATGTACAGTCAGTGGACATAGGTAAATACCGAACTTACCTAGTAATTTACTTAATATGTTTTAATTAAGAGTAAGTTATTGATTCAAATGTTAAAAACTATAGAAATGACACGTTTTTTTCGCCTCCTGTAAAATCATGATTTTGTAGTCATTAGATATTGATACTACACCGTCGATATGTCAAAATGATAGGCATTTCGATCAATTACCATATTATGTGACTTACGCAATTACCCCACAGGCCTTGATCACTGGGCCATCACAAGTTTTGATCACTCAAAATCCTTTATGATCTGTTCCAGTGTTCTTCATCTTTGCCGTGATAGAGTTGAGGCTCGTACCGGGGGGACAGTTGGGATTCCAGTGTAATGACCCCGCGCTCTCACACCCCTTCAATGGAGACACGATCAGCTTCAAAGTGCTTCTGGCAACGACTGTGCTGTTGCCGTTGGCTGTTGTAAGTATTATCAAATATCAAAATACTATACCTACTTACACCGCATTTACAACCCTCTATGAAAGAAAAGAAATAAAAATACGTTTATTTGCGGTAAACACGATGCAGAGAAAAACACACTAATACAAAAAAGAACGAGTTGGGCAAAAATATGCGTCTCATCCACGCAAAACGGCAATTGCTCAGCATAATGCTACGACCCTATGCGAGACAGAGCCCCAGCGTGGCGCTGAATTGGCAAGTTGTGATACTATTATTCAACAAGTCTTGTAAAAGACCCGTGAAAAATATGTCGTGTATAAAACATGTATTGACGTCGCGTTGTGTCAGACATGAATTGGCCAACGATTTTGTTCATTTGACATTTTTGACAAGTTTGTATTCAACTACTCAACTACGCTTTACAACTTATTTTAGGTGTTTAACGATAAACGAAAACAGTAGACACAATATGTAGTATACATTTTTTATACCTTAGTTGTAAACGCGGGGTTACATTTAAATAACCTGTCTTGCTCTAGTGAAGGTTATTTCTAATCGACAGTAACGGATACAGTTACAGGAAAATGAGAATTCTGGCGTATAGGTCAGGTTCAGCACATTTTCAGCGCCCCCGGCGGCGTCGGTAAACAGCTGCCTTAAATTGCGTTACACACAGACCACCGTAATTTTAGTTTTTGACAGTTCAACAATATTAATTCCGTTACTTAACTACGTTGTCGAACAGACGAATTTTTCAAAGACATTTAATTTTCATTAGAGATAATTTTTGACTGCCTCGTTGGTCTAGTGGTCGCAAACGCTACTGCTGAGCATGAGGTCCTGGGTTCGATACTCGGGTCGGGCAAAGTGTTATTGGGTTTTTCCATCTGGAATTTCTCGGTAGCAGCCCGGAGTCTGGATTTGTGCCCAGTTGATGGCAATAGGCTCGCCCCCTATTACATGGGACGTAAACATAACTGGCGAAATGTGGGTGTGCTATAGGTACACCTCTGCCTAACCCTTCGGGGAATACAGGCGTGATGTTATGTATGTATGTAATTGGAAGAATGGAAGGAATTGTGATTGTGTGTGTAAGCCCACAGGTTCGCCGTGCTTTTTAAGGCGACAATAAGTGCCAGCGACCTTGAGCGAGTGGGAGGAGCATGCGAAACTTTTAAGCGAATCAAATTGCACAGAGCGCTAGCGTTTACCCGGACATTGATCAGCGATGCACTGCCGCCCGTCGCCCGCAAGAGCCCCCGCTTCAACGCGCATCAAGTTTTTTCGTAAAAACAACCCACCTTGATTTATCAAACACAATACAAATAAAAGCCGTATACAAATATTTGGGTAATTAAATTGCCTTTTAGATAGTGCAGATTTCATGAAAATACGCCCGATATTTTTTGCGTAATTATCGTTTTTGTGTTCGCGTTAGACATTACTTTACAAATTAATTACACTATGTTATAAAAATATAATTTCAAATATTCACATATCAAATTACGAAGAAAATAGTCTAGTTTATCATATATTTTATTCAAACAATATATTGTATATTATGAGTATTATGACTATTCGTTTAGACGTGATGTTCAATTTGAAATCATTAAAAGTCGTCTATCTGCGCCTTAACGCGTTAGGGATGCGATCTGTTGAATTCTCAGCACTCGGCTCAACGTTGAAAATTTAGTGCGCGGTAAAAATACGTCGCAATTAAAAAACGCCCGTGTGACGTGGGCTAAGTGAGTTACGCAATTAAGGCTGATAGTATCCAGTATCCACCTACCTACTTATTATTATTATGTTACTCTTTTTGTCCAGATGTTACTAGTAGAGAGGATATACCACAATGACAAACCAGTGAAACACAAGCTAGCAGTATGTTGGTTCAAAGAGTTCCTGTTTGGGGTCATGGTGAACCTCGTCCTAGTGCAGACGCTGAAGCTCATCGTGGGGTCTCCGAGACCTCACTTCTTTGATACTTGCAGCCCTAAGGAGGCATTGACTTGTCAAGGGTGAGGATTTATTTTAAGTAGCTAAAAATATGTTTTCTCGAGTCTCCAAGAGTTTTCACACAATTGGCTTTTTGAAGATGTAAGGCGCCGTTAAGGTCGGCCCTGAAAGACGTAGCGAAATGACTTGGCCGCGTAACATTAGGGTTGGTTCGAGATGGTGCGGGAGAAGAGTACCTGAAAGGATACGAGGAGGCGTTCGCCCAACAGTGGATCAGTAATGGCTAGTTAGAAAAAAAAAATGATAAGGGAAGGTTCCCCTTTAAATGGACAGACAGGTGACCTGGTAAAAGTCACAAGGATGCGAGTGATACAAATTTGACCAAAGCTCTTGTACAAGGTCAAATTAAATAAACGGACGAAACTTCACAAATACGTCTTCTTCTCTTCGAGTCGATAGATTTGTACCTATTAAATGAGTTGAGCCCAGTCTGTGACCAGGCTGATCGCGGCATCCGTGGTGTTTCTTAGGTCCTAAAAAGGGATAAGGTATCGATATGAAACCAGCTAGGTTTTTCCAAAGAATTCCATACATAGGGTTAAACATGTATGTTTTTTTTTTGGAATAACCCTAAAGTATAAGTGGACCCTTTTGCAGTTGAGCTAATAATGACAAATTCTACTATAATCTGTCACCTTTCGTTTTGTATCAAATCTGTTTGTGCAACTAGAAGTCATAACCTTCGTCCTAATTAAAATCAATCGCCGCGCCAGTACGCGATCGATGCGATCGTGTGTATGAAATTTGACTTACTAATAAATTGATTGGATTTATCTTTTTTCCTTTTTATTGCAAATATAAATTAAAAAATATTGACGGTAGTATCTCTTTTCCAGGACTGAATACGTATCAAGTTACACATGTACTAAGGCGCATTGGTTGAAACAGTCAGACAGGAGCTTTCCTTCTGGACACACGTCGCTGGCAGTGCACACAGGACTGTTTCTAGCTGTAAGTACATAGTAATTATTGGTAGAAATTGAGATATCTCATAGTTATATATATATTTATTTATTTATATTCAGTTACTTATAACTTATAAACTAAGCCCTACAAAACCGTAGTAGTGGTTTGACTGTTTGGTCGGTGAGATTCTATACACTCAATTAACTTAATATTTAAAGTTAATTATTATTTAGAGGTAGCACTATAACATATTTCTAAATAATATATTTTTTAAACAATTTTTGTTCATTTTACTCCTTATGACAGCTGGCTCAAATTTCTCTCAGGGCGCCTGTAATGTTAAGACCGGCACTAGCCACCGACCACGTGACCGCGTTTCCTCTTAAGACGTGATAAAGGGCGTATCACACGTCCGAAACTGTTTTACCTATCGTGATTTTTAACACGCTTCGATCCAGAAGCTTCAATACGTACCTACCTAGTATTTTTAGTACAACAGTTATCCAAAACGAACTAAATTTAATACCTTTTTTAAGAAGGCACCTTGAAACTAAGTAACAGTTAATGAATGTGTCATGTTCTACTGTGTAAAAATATACTTAAATGATAAATAAAGTAAACAAAAAGTGCTTCAAGGTTTTAGTTAGTTTTAACATTAAATACAATCACTTTGATCAGATGGCAGTGAATCAGATATATATTATACATATGTTACTAGCTTCTACCCGCGACTTCGTCCGCATGAAATTTCTTGCTGTCCCGACCCACCGCGTCGCATCGCATCGCCCATCATGCATAGCATAATCAGCCTATAATGTTCCCACTGCTGGGACACAGGACTGCTCTCTTTGAGAGACAATGGGCTGTAATCTACCACGCGGGCCCAGTGCGGGTTGGTAGATGTCACATGTCTTCGAAATTTTGGTTCTAGGACATGCCGGTTTCCTCACGATGTTTTCCTTCACCGTTTTGAGAGCAGTGGTGATGAAATTATTTACACAAAGTAAAGCGCCTGCCTGGGTTCGAACCCACGACCTACAACTCGTAAGTCGGGGCTGATACCACTTGGCCACCACTGCTCATATCGCCCGTCCGTCGCGTCGCCCACCCGCGCCCTATTGCGTCGTTTTCGCGTAACTTTCTTTCTGACTTCTATTTCTTTTGTTCGGCTTCTAAGGGTCCTAGCATGATGTTAAGCCTATAACCTTCCTCAAGAATGGGGCTATCAAATGCAAAAATAAATTTTGAAATCCCACCGGTAGTTCCAGAGATTGGCGCGTTCAAACAAACAAACAGTTCTGCTTTATTATATTAAGTATACCGGTTGTAAAAAGACACTTAACGAAGCCGAGAGTCACTTGTACTCCCCGTCATTGTATTATTTTTTCTACTGGATCATAAAAATAGTGTGTGAGACTGACAGCCAATTAAAAATCATCACTTCTAAAAACATATTGGAAAGAAAGAGTGTGAACAACACAACAAAGCTGACAAAAAATAGAATAAAAGCAGTATAGCATTCAAGCTTGAACTAAATTCACATTTCATAAGCAATACAAGAATAAAAACCAGAACATATAAAATCTTAATTAAAAAAGCTATGGCTTTTAGGCACTTTCCGGCCAAGGACAACACCTGTTTTGAAAGGATCAAAATCATGCTGTTTACACATATAATAAAATTATCCACTAGTTCTAGTAGTTACTTCTAGTTTTATTATATCCAAATCACATTTCATTTCAGTACTACCTCCATCGCCGGACAAGCGGTGCTGGCACCAGTAAGATCATCATGTTGCAAGTGCTCTGTGTGGCTGCGGCGGTGATATGCGGAGTGTCTCGCATGACGGACCACCGCCATCACTGGTGGGACGTGCTGGCGGGAGTCGTCATAGCGGCGCCCATCTTGTTGTGGACTGTAAGTAATTATAGTCTGTTCCAAAAAAGATCTGGTAAAAATAAATACAGTTCATTGACCCACCGCCTTTATTGACATTCTAAATTTCAAAAACGAAAATAAAGCCCATAAAAGTTGTTCCTCAATAATGTGTAGTAGCTGGGTCCTGCGGTTTCACCCGCATAAGTCTCGATCCCGTCGGAATATCGGGATAAAAAAGATCCTATGTCCTAACTTAGGTCATGGTCTACCCATGTGCCAAATTTCATCTAAATCCGTTCAGCCGTTTTAGCGTGAAAGCGTAATAAACAAACATACGAAAAATCTAATCTTTTCTCTTTATAATATTAGTTTAGACTAATGAAAAGTGTTACATATTTTTTTGTTCCTATGAAGAGATATTGAGGTTGTCTGTAAAAGATCGCTTTTAGCGATAAGACCGCCCATTGTGTCACCCTATGTAAAATTTCTACTTTTATATCTGTAATTTTTATGGTGTACATAATAAAGAGTATTCTATTCTATTTTATTCTATTCTATTAGAGGAAGGGTGATGACCGCTATTGTCATGCTAAAACGCAACAGCTATGATCAAAATCATTTCATTAAGTTTTATCGAGTGACATTTTCTCAATTGACTTTTGGTTTTTAGTAGCACTGCAACATTTTACAACTGAAAACCGTCATATCGAGTTGAATAATATTCGAGACATTTGCCATTTACAGAAATTAAGAGGTGAAACTTCAAATTAAAAAATATTTCCTTTCTCAGATTAATTCCCTGTGCGGTAACTTCGAATGTGCCAAGGAGACGTCAACAACGGATGACCCGACTGGTATCGACACGTGTGTGGCCAGCGTGCCCCTTATCAACAAGGAAACGTAACTAACTAACTTATTGTAGTATTATTAGTAATAACGCTAGCTAGCTGTAAATGTTACTCGAAACTCCACTGCGTTTGTGTATCGGTGTATCCAAAATACTGGTATATTCAAGGTAGTGGTATCAAAAATACTGATATACCCTAGATTTAGGTACTGATAAACCCAATGTGACGGTATTTTCAAAATAACGGCATGCAAAATACTGATATCCAAAATACCGGTATATCCAAGTACAAAATACTGACAAATCCAAAATACTGGTAAGTATCCAAAATACTGGTAAGTATCCAAAATACTGGTAAGTATCCAAAATACTGGTAAGTATCCAACATACTGGTAAATCCAAGATACTGTTACGCCTTCAGCAAAGCTTCGCAGCCTTCAATGGAATTGGTGTTAATTAAGTTGTTATTAAGGAGAAGGTTTTAGAATAAGAAATAATAATGTTTTTATACCATAGCCCTTGCCTTAAAAAGTACTGATGACGAATTTAAAACTGAATAATAATGAAATCAAACAAGTCTAATTAATTATCTATACAGATGCAAAATAAATTATTAAGTTATGCAGCATGTAAAAATTAAAATTCTGCAGTTTTCTATTAAAATTTATCTACAGGTACGTACAATCTTGGTTAATGATACTTATTTAAAAATACTGTGATTTTTAACATGTATTAATAATACCAAAAACACCAAATATTTTTATGTAATGTTTATACAACGGGTTAACTTAGAGCAAGATGCTTATAATGCTATCGCTTTTTCCGCAGTTTATCCATTTTCATACTTTGCACGATTCCTATACTATATTTTTTTATTCAACATTTACTATCTCACAACCAGGCTTAAGTCCCCATCTTATGATGGGAACTTAAGCCCCCAACTAGTAACTATAGTAGTCTGTAGTAGTTATGATGGTAACTTAGATTCGTTTATACGAATCTAAGTTACTTCCCGAGTTGCAGAACGTTTTTCCCAGTGCGACAAAGGGCCTAGCGCTACTTATACGTATTTTACATCTTTTTCATATAAAATTGATGATTTTGACATTTCCATATGTGGTATGGATTACGACATTATGATTGATGTGATGTAATGACAGAAAAAAGAGGGAAAAGGTTAATACTTTTTACCTCTTTTTTTCTTTCATCACGGTCATGAATACAATGACCAACCAGCATTTCAGGGTTAATATCCTGCAATGTTGGTCATTATATTCATGACCGTTGTAGTAATATTTATATGGATAGATAAAAAATAATATTTTAGTCTAATTTATTTATTTTTATTTATAAGCATTTTCTGGTATTATTTTGTGATCACAAAACTTGGTTTTCAGAGATTAATTAATTTATTAAATACTTACATTAAATGTAAATTGTGGGTACGAATATTTAATTTAATTTATATTTAAGTACGTGAAAATTGTGTTATTTTTTTTATTAAATACGCAATAATATAAAACAAATATGATTCTTATCGATAAACATATTTTTCAAGTCTTGACAGTACTAGAGCACCAGCATATTATGGCATCGATAATATACCTAAATAAAATAAAAAAGACATTTTTTTTTCTTTCTTTGTTTGGGTTGTATGATTTTATACGAGCAACAATATTGTACGAAATATGAGAAATTATGATATAATTAGTACTAAGATTCCTTAAAGCATGTCAGAAGGTTTATTTATTAACGTTGCTTAAAGTTAATAGATGTTTCATCATCATCATTTCAGCCGATAAAGGTCCACTGGTGGACATAGGCCTCCCCCAACTATCGCCACTTCGACCGGTTTTATGCTTCTCGCATTCCTGCTGTTTAGCCTCTGGAATCCCGCGTAATGAGACACAATGATTAGATAATCAATATCAAGCGAGACACAATATCTATTGTGTCTTGCTCGATATTGCGACCAACTTTATACTTATAGGTATAAAGTTAGGTAAGTATGAAAAAAAACCCCAAAGCTCTCACCAAAAACATTTTTTTTCTACTTGTGCCTGAGATCGGCTAAAGCTAACTAAACGATATTGTAAAAAAAATACTTTTGTATTGTCAAAAAGACCGCATGCACCTTGTGTGAAAACTTGCAGGATTGTCAGTTGCGCAAGTTATACAAAATTGTCTTATATGCAAGTTCTACTTGTGCAAGTAGAAGAAACCCAGTAACTGCTATTACCAATTGTAAACCACGCCAAATAGTACATTCAATATTTACCTACTAAGGATCAAGGCAATGATCATTATTTTGTATGAGATGTATTAATTTATTTTTTATCATGTGTGTATTAAAGGTGGTTTATTTTTGAGAGCTGTGTTTTATTTTAGCTTCTTTAGCATACTACTATACTAATTAGAACCTTCAAATATGTTGAACTTTGTATATGCTCACTCGTATTTATGTATTTTTTTAAAAGTGGTGTAATAGGTTGGTTACCATAGTGGTTTTGAATACGATTTACCAAAAGTTTGACAAGTATCTTAGATATTATTCAGCAATACACTGAAGCAACTTATTTGCTGCTTTTAAGTGCAGAGGGTACACTCACAAACACTCATAAATGACTAATTATACGTTTGTCAAACTTCAAAACACAACCAACGTTTAATTACGAAAACGTTGGATAATTACACCTTTATAATGCTCACTGACTTTATGCAATATAATAACGTTCAAACAACCGATAATTACCGTAATTATGTACGAATTCGAATCAAAACCGAACATTTCTTCAAGATCTCATTAAAAATGCAATACATCGTGACTTCAGGAAAGCGTTCAGCACTGTTGACATAATTAATTTTCCTTTAATACTATTTATCCACCACTTATTACAGTTTCGAGTCATTCTTTGTCTGTATACTGACGGTATTCAACATGAAAATTAATTTTCGGTCTTTTATTTTGGTTTTTGTTATGTTAGAAAAGGAGGTGTACTCCAAGAATCAATCTTGGGTCCACTTTATTAAAAGTTATGTTGAGAATGAGGAGAAACCTACGATTTTGATTTTAAGTGACCTTTGCTGGAATAAAAGCAAGTATCGTTGCAACTTTTAATTAAATATGGAAGTATATAATATGTAACATAAATATGTCGATAATTGCTGTCTTTGAAAGTTTTAAATATAATTTTTTGTATGATTTTCACTCAAATCTATTTAGTAATAATTGTTCTGATTATTTATACTTATATTTTTTACAGATTTTATTGTTAATTTAGCAATTGAAATATCAAAAATTGGAAGCAGATCATCTACTTCAATGGATGTTGATTCCAGATATTATTATCATGATTTATTGTATCTGATTGACCTGGACTGTCCAAGAGCTGAAGAAATCATTGCTTTGGTAATTATTATTGAATAGAAACATGCATAAACCGAGGTGTTACGACTTTTGTAATAGTTCACCGTATGCTTTGAAGACAGTATTGCTAGGACAGTTGATAAACCAGGACGGAAACCAAATTGAGCATCATCTACTCTAGCACTCTTCAAACAGTAAGGGCTACAGAAGACGTTCCAACATTTTTCCCTGGACAGTTCCAAGGGAGATTGGTCGGTAGTTGGTAGCAGAATTGAGATCCTCTGTTTTATTTTTGTGATCGGAATAACTATTGTTCTCATTAGGGCTTCGGGCAAATAGGTAAGAGTTCTTAATACATAAATTGAATAGTGTACATAGTTTGACGTGTATGATTTTTCGTGCATAAATCAAGTGTTCAATGCTCAGGTTATCATGATCCGCAGAATTACCACGCTTCATGCGTCTTATTACGTCAAAAATATCCTGCGGTAAAAATCCACACAGCTCTCAACCTCATCCAACACCCGACCACATTCCCCTGTAGCCTGGCCAGCCGGATCCACAGGCATGGCCTCCATTTTAAACTTATCCGCAAACATCTTAGATTTGAGATGGCTCAAGTAGGCCGTCTTTAAATAACAGTAAATTTTGTTTGCAAGTCAACTTTTTTATACTTTGGCCAAATTTTATGAAGTGCTTGCTTTTACTATGTGTAGCTACGAGCAATATATCCATTATAATTGATTCTTCATTGCGTTGACACCACTTTAATTTGTTTTTAATTATCTTGCGATTGACTCGCATGTTATTATATAAGTCAACCATAGACGGTCTACTAGCAGTCACCCACCAATTATAATAAAATTTCGTGTTCGGCATTCGCTGTTATGGCATTCTTGCACATGATAGTTCCAGCCCGTAACTGGTTACGTGGCTTACGTGCACCGGAGACCAACCTGTAATTTGTTATAGCCCCTGGAGTAACAACAATATCACAGTACAATTAGTCAATAAATTTGCAATGCTCTTTAACTTGATTACATAATATATTATTGTCATATTTTACACAACCTAAGACATCGTTTACTTTGTTACATTCTCTGACTAAACGATCTGTTTCCCCACAATTTCTTTATTGTTTTTATTTTTGCTACAATCGACAACCAGACCACTCCCAGTCCCACCCATATCACACACAATGGGCAATGGAAAGTGGTCCAAAGAGAATACATCACACACAACATTGACTGACCAACTCAATTTTTGACAGAAAGCAGGGTAGTCTAACATGAAACATCTATTTGTTAGACACCATATTTATCTATTTCGAGAAATTCCGCTTATCGCAATCTAGATTTTGTTACAAGTCAAACTAATCGTTATATTTTTGAAGGCAACAAAACGCAACCTGTTTCGTTCACCGTACCGTTGGCTGGTTATCACTGCTTGGTCTAAGCACGCAAACATGGCTGCTTTATGGAACAGCCCAATATTGGCCGACAGCGACTTAGTACTGGCCGCAGGCACTGGCAGTTCCTTCAAACTAATGGAACGTAAGTATATGCGTAGTACTTAATATAGGTTTTGTGTTGGCGCTCGTCCGGGAAAGTACTATCACCATACCTATTTATGACGCCAAGCAGTATTGATATGTTCTGATCTGAGGAGTACCTACCTACCCATTGTTACAATTAGGAAGAAGGTACAATTATGAATTTTTGGCCCGTGTTCGCCATAGATACCGACTACGCTTTGGAATGGGCAACTAGCTTCATCTTTCTGACCGACCGACTGACCCCTTGACAATTCAATAGTACCTGTGTGGTTTATTTGAAATAAATGGTTTGAGTTTGGTACAGTTGATGTTACTATATTATGTGTTATTAGGTCGTTAACAAGCAGGCGGTCCACCTGCTCGTAAGTGGTCACTGTCGGGTATGGACATCATCAATACCAGATGCAGTTTGTTTTTTATTTTATTTTTTATTATTTGTGTTTCACGTACTGTGTCCAAATAAACTTTATTCTTTCTTTCTTTATGCATGGCGGGTGCGTTGCCATCCGCATAGACAAAGTTGAAATACCGCATCTGCCTTATAGCGGTAGTACTTCATCGGAAGTTAACCGTCTTCACAAAATACGCCTAAGCTAAGGACTATAACTATTTACCCATCCTTTCGTTCCCAAGTCCACAAGCCTTCGCCCAACGGCTCCATGGTATCCAAGGTCCGCGGCTACTACAACGGCAGCCTGGTGGACGTACGTCCCCATCGGGAGCAGTTCCGTAGACGCCGTGACGTCATGGGACATACCATCACCATGTCCAACGTCATTCAGGATAGCAACACCACGCTGTACCATTTGCTGAAGGAGGATAGATTGTGAGTTCGAGATTGATCTTTTCATTTTAAGATTTCTGATTTTTTTAAAGTAATATTCATAGTGGCCAGTTTTTCTGGACCAGAAATATGGTGCTCTTCAAAGTTGTCTGTTTTTTAATATAACAAAGTAATGCTTATAAAGAGGGCCACATAAACATTATGCTTAGTTGTTTTCTAATCGAAGAAATTCATAAAAGAAAGATAAATCTGACTTTTGTAAATGTGACTTGAATAGAACAGAAAAAAAACATACTTTTTTTTATAGATTACTGATCTTCTCGCCTTAAAATCAGAATAAAAAGAATTAAATTACTGAGCATAGTTAAGTTTGTATATACCTGCCTAGTAAGTACGTAGTACTCAATACTCAATATCTTTATTGCTTTACCATAATGTGTACTTAGATGGTAACTATATGTACTTACAGTCATGATGTGCAGCTGTCGACTATTTCTGTTTTGTGCTCGTGATTAAAGATCTAGTTTGTTTGTTTCTTTTTATTAAATTGTTACCTGAGCTAATTTTTTTTTTTTTGTATGCACGTGTTTCTGTGACAAATAAACCTATTTTTCTTTCTTTCTTTTTTTCTTACATATAATTGAGATCATAATGGACCCTGTATGGCACAGCAAAATGGTTCGGTAGTAGTTTTCTCTCTTGTCTTGTTCGGCTGTAATCTACCCTACTCTAAATTAATTTAGGTACTACGAGTATGTTTTTCGTATATATTTCAACTAATTAAATAAATGTATCATCGTTTAGAACAGTAGGTATAATTTGTGTAGGGAACCACAATACGACGCCATAGCGAAGATCTGCTGGATGAACGTGAGGCTCGCCTTCCAGATGTTAAACGCTACGCCTGGGTCTGTGTTCAGTTACCGCTGGGGATACAAGGTCGATGGCCAGTGGTCTGGTATGATTGATGACCTGCATTCTGGAAGAGCAGATTTGGGTGAGTACGTTTGAATTTATTGGTGAGGGTACAGATTGGTATATAGTTATGGTCCAAGTGATAATAAGGGCATTATTCATACTGCCCGGGCAGCATATAAGCAGAGTCCACCAACTGAGTATTGAATGTGGCTTCTGATTGGTCGTTAAACTCCCATAGTAGCCTTCTACTAGCCGAGGCTAGCGATTTCTGAATAGCAACAATAATAAGGCGTCGCCGACGGAGCCCCGCTTGGCGGGGCTCCTACTTCTGGGTGGTTTAAAAAAAATAACCCTTCTATAAACCTGTCCGAGTCGGGGTGCCCCAAGGCCCGAGCTCGCTTCGCTGGCTCTTGCATCCTAAATTCTCCTAGTACAGTAAGTAATATTGCATTTTGTACCGATCCCTAAGACATAAGTTGGTGGACTCTACATATATGCAGGCCCCGGGCAGTATGAATAATGCCCTTATTATCACTTGGACAATTACATAAACACCAATACTGTTTCCGTGACTTCGGTCGCATTCGTAAACAACCTTCCTCTCTTATTCATCTGCTTGACTGGTAGCAGCTGTATAAGTACGGGGTGAAATCATCGTTCTTTATCAGTGATCGATGGATGAAATGCCATTATCATCTCTCTTTGTTGTGGCTTAATGAAGAGCGTCGATTTTTACTCACGATTGCTCAAAAAAAAATTGCTCATGCTATAGTAAAAATACCTCTAAACCCGTTCGCACGATGAGGCTAACTGCCCAAAATACGCAGAGCGTACCTAACTATGTACATATTTAACCAAGAATTAAAACCCTACAAACTTATAGCAATGATTTAATGAAAAAAAAGTACGTATATAAGAAAGTAGAGCTTACGTACTACAATAATTCCAACTTCCCAGGCACAAATTGCGTGGTATCAGACTTGGAGCGCCTCGACGTGGTTTCCTTCACAGACAGCATAGCTCCCTTTAAGGTCCGCTTCATATTCCGCCAGCCCCCGTTGCCGTACGTGGCTAATATATTCTCAATGCCTTTCTCCAAAAACGTGTGGATAGCCATGTCTGTGTGTGCACTGCTGTCTACTGCGACTGTGTATTTGGCTGCGAAGTGGGAAGCTAAAGGAGGCAAGGTAAGATAGTTTCGGTGTCATATAAAAGGCCATCGGGTTTGGTTTAGAAACGTGCTGCCTCGCTGGAAAGAATGTGAGACTATTTGGGGGTTCTAGAGGGCCAGCTGAACCCTCCACAAGAATTTGTATTTGCCAGAGAAGCGCATTTAAAAAAAAAAAATGTGCCGTCACGGGACGCCTGGCAGATGTGAATCATACCATCGTATAGCGTGGGGACGCGTTGTCATGGTATGCGTCGCCACGCCAACAGTCGGTTTTACCCGCGGCTATAGATGTTTCTCATCAAAAATGGTCACCCATCCAAAGACTGACCTTGGCAAACGCTGCTTAACCTGGCGGCTTCACTGTTACGAGCTAATCAATGTAAAATACAATAAACCTTATCAAAATGATCACCCATCCAAAGACTGGCCTTGGCAAGAGCTGCTTAACCTGGCGGCTTCACTGTTGCGAGCTAATCAATTTAAAACACAATATAATCAAAATGGTCACCCATCCAAAGATTGAACTTGGCAAGCGCAGCTTAATATTGCAAATTCATTTTTAATTATCCTTAGTTCAAGGTACACTTTTAAATGGCATACTCGTAAAACTTAGCTCTATGATACTAATTGTTTTTGTTACGAGGGCATTTCATGTTCTCACTCCTCATTATAGAAAACCGAGATACCTAATGAAAAACATTGAAACTATTTTTGATGAAAATATAGCGTGACGACGCGTCGCCGCGGCATGCGTCGCCACGCCAAAAATCGGTTTTACCCGCGGCTATAGATGTTTCACATCAAAAAAGAAATGTAAATTAGTCTTTTTTAGGCTTGAAACGTAAATAGGGTACCTATTTACGTCAAAAACCCAATTTTTTTGTTGATAAAGTAATGGTTTAGATGAGGTTAGAATTGTGATCAACCGCGTGCGAGCCGAGCGTGCAAAACGCACGGTGCCGCAGCTGCGGCCGGCGAGCGCTACTTCCAAATTAGATAGAGAGAGATAAAGCCCATATACGTAACTGCCCGTTCAGTAATTTTACAGCTTATACGTACTCAAGTAGTGTAATAAATGAATGGCCAGTAAAAATGTTGGAATGGGCAGTTCGGTAAATAGTTCCGCAGTTCATAAAAAATTACGTTTCTAACCTAAAAATAACTACTGAGAATTCTATATTAAAGAACAATTACGTGTCTCCGGCAATAAAAAACTGTTCTGGAGGGTTCAGAAGACCCTCTAGAACCCCGAAATAGTCTCACATTCTTTCTAGCGAGGTAGCACGTATCTAAACTATAACCAAGCCATCTTCTGTCAATAGCCGATAGACGTACAGTCGACCGCACGTCGGTGGTACACTTTGACTTTGAACTGGACTTGCGTAGTTCGCAGTTTCTCTTTTATAATAAGGACTCATAACAAAAATGGTAATACAAAAAGGACCCTTTGCTTTATCCAGGGTCCAACACAATTGAACAGCGTAGGCGACGCAATGCTGCTGACGTTCAGCGCTATTAGCCAGCAGGGCTGTGTCATGGAACCTAGGAGGCTATCAGGTCAGTTCTTCAGTTTTACAACAGTTCAAATTATGCTTTTTTATTGCAATTACCTAGTTACGGTACCTAATGCATGCGGATTGCGCAGTGCCCAAATTATCGTTGCATTATCTCGTGCTGAAGCGATATGTGACTTCATCATCTCCATTGGCAGCCTTGTTCCACCCACTGCTGAGTACAGGCCCCCTCCCTTTTCTATCATACATCCATGATCTGTGCAAAGTGACTATATTTTCGCATGTAACTATTCGTGTCTCGTTTCAGCGAAATATTTTACGATGTCAATGATTGCAGGATTAAGAATTTGAAGCCCTTTTTAATTTTCTGCGTGTTTTGAATGACTATCTGTACATCTAGGTACCTAGCTTTGGACATGCGGCGTACTATGTTGATGTGTCACGATATGCGTGCAGGTCGAATGATGGTGTTCGTGGTGTTCACGGCGCTGATGGCACTGTACGCGGCGTACTCGGCCAACATCGTGGTGCTGCTGCAGGCGCCGTCGGACTCCATCCGCAGCCTGCCGCAGCTCGCCGGAGCCAAGATCACACTCGCAGCTAACGACGTCGATTATAACCATTTTGTTTTTAAAGTGAGTGGTGATTATTCCTTCCTTGTCATCATTATCCAGCTGAAAAACGTCTACTGCTGGACTTGGCCTCCCCCAACCGTCGCCACAATGACTGTTCATGTACTTATCGTATTTAGCGGATTGCCGTGACCTTCAGCAGGTCATTTGTCCACCTTATGGAGGGCCAACCAACGGTATGTCATCCGGTATTTAATAAGGAGGCCTACATAGTCTGTGTGCGCCTGTAGACGATCTACCCACTCAGTTTCATTGTTTATTAAGTTCCACCACGAGACTATCTTCGACTTGTTTCAGTTATTCAAAGACCCAGTACGTGAGGTGGTGTACAAGAGAATTGATCCAGAGAAGGGGAAGAAACATTTCTACGACCTCAATGAAGGAGTTGAGAGGATCAGACAGGTATTTGAATACTTATCAGAAGCACTTTCTGTTTACCGATTTCTACGTGGTGTGCTTTGCTCTTGGGTAATAGGTCTTTTTTATGTATTGTTTGGCGTTTGTATGTAGCCAGTGCCGGTTTTAACATTACAGGCGCCCTGAGCGAAATTTCGGCGGCGGCCCACTCCCCTCTTAGAAAGAAGAGGGGCGAAAAATTTCAACACTCCGCCTAGGTTTTCGTTCGTCCATTCGTAAAGAAATAGGAGTTACTTTGTCGGCTTAAGCAGAAAAGTTAAGGAATTCAGAAAATGTCGGATGCAGGAGCTAGCGAAGAGAGCTCATTTGTAACTCCAAACGAACTAAAAGAAAAGTAGGTAGTCTGCAGGCGCCAGAAGTGCGCGGGGCGCCTAGTCACAGCCCCTCCACCTCTGGTACCTTGGGCGGCGACCCAGTCGCGCCCTACCCTAACGCCGGCACTGTATGTAGCGTGTGTATTATGTGTAAAGGCGTTTGTATGTCGTGTTGGTTAAACGGGTTAAACGTTTTTATGTACGTACAGTCGCCAGCAGGTCAAGTTACACGAAACTGTCAAATTTCTCCAAACGATTTAAACCTTAAAACGTTGATGGTTAAGTTCAATACCGAATGAGAAAATCTGACAGTTTGTGGTAACTTGATGTGCTGGCGAAGTGGCGACTGTACAAGCTATGACCCCGATGGGTTCGTTATTAAAGGAACATTTGTACTCATGCTTCTAGACCCAGATGTTTACGCTGTGCATTGTTTATCAGTTAACAGTGGCATAATGAATCCAATATCTCTCTCATCACCCAGGGTCTATTCGCCTTCCACTCGATCGTGGAGCCAGTATACCTACGCATCGAGCAGACCTTCCTGGAAACGGAGAAGTGCGACTTGATGGAGGTGGACTTTCTGAACAGCTTCGATGCCTTCGTGCCAGTTAGGAAGGGATCGCCTTACTTGGAGCTGCTAAGAGTTGTGTAAGTGTAGTACCCGCGGCAGAAAGCTGGCTTGTAGTCTCTATGATTGAGGGGACTGACGACGCTCTACAAAGCGGATCTTTTACCAAAACTTGATGCGTTATGTTCACGGCGGGGTAGATACCTGTATATCCTTATAGTAACGGTTATGACCTTATGACCTATGATGGTTTCGTTTGAGTTCTAATATTGTCGAGAATACTCGAAATTAATGCGTAAGTACATACAGTCGCGGAAATTAATTGTTTTCCAAATTGACACACTACGTCGCATTTTGACAGTTGTGATTTGAATATGCGTACAATTTAAGTAGTGTGCGAAGTATATTATTGTACCATGGTATAGGGGACGAGGGTAAAAATAATTAATGACGCGCATCCGACCAGGCGCGGATCTGGAGGATAGGGGAGCGGGGGGGGGGGGGGTGAATGTCCCAAGCCATGAAAGCCCCTTTAAAAAAAAACATCTGCACCTATTTTCTGTAAACTCAACAATGTGGCCCCCTTTTCGAGGATGCCTATACGACTCATAATCTTAGTAATATCTATACAAAGTAAAAATACAGGTTAATACAACTATGTCTGTTTATGTCCAATTCAACAAAGTGTATTTAGACTCAATATTCGCGCCTGCAACCGACCGCACAAGGTACTGCGTTGTCAAAGATGAGTCTTCAAAAAATTTTTTTATGTTAAATTTCATTAAAATAATTTCACATAGTTACATTTTAAAATAATAGATGTCCACAGCTTCAAACAAATCCGCGAATCCGGCATCCGGTCAGCTCTTTCAAAGCGCCTACTAGTCCCGAAGCCGCACTGTACGTCCAAGATGTCATCGTTCAGCAGCGTGGGCCTGATTGACATGAAGCCAGTTCTGATACTCATGCTGTATGGCGTCTGCTTGGCTGTGGCCATCGCGATAGCGGAGATCGTCGCATTTAAATTGTGAGATTTCGATTTTTTTAAATTAGAAATACATATTTGAATTTTATATGACAATGAAATGAGACGAAAAATGGAAGGAATGGAAACGAACTAAACCCAGGAGTGGGACAGAAAAACTACAAAAAAATATTGAAAGGGCGGCTATTTGTCATAATTACGCTCGCGGCGTAAAAACAGGGGTGAAAAGGCAGACTAAAGATTTGGGCGGGCCACACCGCGGTGCAAATATCCTCCTACCTAAATCACTTCCGAACATTTTGTATGAATCATCGGAAACTAGTTGGGTCGCGTCGCGCTTTTTAGTAGTGAAGGGCTATGATGTGCGCTTAGCCTTAATGGAATGATTTCAACTCGCTTTTATTGTTTACCTTTGTGTTAAAATAATAATATTCATTCATTTCTTTCTACAGGAACGCGCGGAGGAAGCTCAACAAAGTTGCGAATACGGATCTACCGAACTCAGCATGTAGACGAAGAATTTGAAAATTAATCATGTTTCACGTTAGAATCGTATTTATTAAATCCATAGCGGAACTCCTAGTTTTCTTTTACATGACATAGCAACATCACGCCTGTTACCCAGAAGGGTTAGGCAGAGGTGTGGTGTGGTCTATCTGTAGTACACCCCCATTTCGCCAGTTATGTTTAAGTTCCATGTAACCTACTATTCTGTTCTATGTAGCCCGTTTCCAACAACCGGGCACAGATCCAGACTCCAGGCTGCTAGAGAAATTTCTAATCAAAAATCCTAATAGTACTGCCTGACTTGGGAATCGAACACAGGATCTCATGCTAAGCAGTAGCGCTTGTGACCACTTGACCAACGAGGCAATCTGGGAGTAATTTTCTTTTCATCCTGTTTTAAATATTTATGTTTAAGGTTTCCTTTTCATTTATAACATAAATATTATAAAATAAAACGGAGCAAAAGAAAAAATAGAACTGGTACAGTCAATCTGGGTAACTTAAACCTTCATTATAACATTAGCCCAAAATTCAATTTGAGAATATTTTTTTTTAGCTTATGCTTAGTTTTTTTGCAACAAAACTTTGTAAACAATACGGAGAAGTTACCTTGAGAAGTTACCATAGTTAAAAAATGCGGAATTGAGTTTATAGGCTTACGTGCTTAACCTTTTCGCCGCCACGGACTTCAATAGAAGTTCCAGATTTTCGTGCCACCAGCGCACGACTTCATCAGAAGCTCTTCATTTTAACTATGTTATAAAAATACATTTACTGTATTTAAAAGCTTTGTTTCATTTTATTATATAATGTAGTATTGTTTAATACTCTTGTTCTTCTATTTTTCTACACAAAAGAAGCCCTTAATTGTCTTAAAATCGGCAAAAATAAAAACTACGAATATTTTTGACGTCCCCAGAACGCCAAGGACTTCATATATAGTCGGCCAGTGATGTGACGCGAAAGTTATCATTATTTGATTTCACCCGTTGAAATATTTATAAATATTTTTAACGAAAACAATTTGAGGTCAGTTAAATATGAATTTAGTTAACTACTTTATAACAAGGGAAAATAGATGAATTTCGGCCTTCAGATGGATGCCGGTCCGGAATTAAATAGTTGTTAGCAAACCTTGTCGATAATTATATTCCCATCTCTACAAAACAAGCTATAAGTCTATGATCGTCAATGCCCCGGGCGCCACGGACTATTATAGAAGTCGTTCTGTGACGTCATATGCGTACGACTGTCAAGGTCATTTTGGCATAGTGCAGTCCAGACTATACCATAAGACTATTGCTTGTAACAATAGGTATTATTATATTTTATTAATAGTATAAGTAAACAAATGGGTAGTAAAATGAAAGAAGAACTGGATTCAGATGAGCTTTTAAGCATTTTCCAAGGTGTGGAATCGGATTCGGAGTATTTTGTGGAGAACGTTGAACCAGAAGAAGATGATTCTGAGGTATGTCCAACTAGATAATAATAATAACGTTCATTAATCAAAAAGTAAGAATTTTGTAAGTGAAATAATTGGTATAAGCGTTGCGCGTCGCTTGTAGGTATCTTGTGGCTCTGCAGTGCGAAAGTTGAAACTGTTACCTTACAGTTTACTCACATCCCTAATCAAAATTGAATTTAACGAGCTCTGAGCGCCAAAGACTTGAAATGAAGTCAAAGAATGATGTCATGAAACAAATAGAGATGTAGGTACCTCATTTCTTATAGCTCTAATTGAATTATGTAATTTGTTTCTTTGATACTTATAATTTATACTGTTTTCCTTACTAGGGATACTGTGAAATAAAACAAATATGTAAATATTTAATCAGTTTTTATTTATATCCGTAAAATTATAAATAAAACTTAACATAACGCGTATAAATCTAATTCATCGATATGACGATACCCTCATCACTACTGTTTGCTATATATTTCGTTATATATTTATAGCATGGCGCTGGCGAGGCATCGGCGTTCTGTGTACGTCGGCGGTGAAAAGGTTAAAAGTGCATAATCTACAGTGGCAAAACGGCACAACTAGTCCGGTCAAATTAGACCAAAAAATAAGAGTAAAGTTACCTAAATTCCCACCAAGCTGAAAATCGGTAAGATTGTTTGAAATATCATTAAAAACAAAATTTGAAAGTTCCCCATCTTTCCCCTGTAAGGAAAAAAAAATATTCAAGGTCAAAGGTAAAAAAAATGAGTTTTTCGCGATTTTCAGCAAAACGTTAAGTTTTATCATAAAAATATCTCAGACAAAAATTGTAGATCATAAAATTATCTACAAAAAATTAATTAATACTTTTTTTTCTACGAGCCACCGTTTTTGAGATATAACGATTCAAAAAGTTGTAAAAGTTGTAATCGTCATAATATGCATGAGTACGCCACGTATATATACATCTCTATAGTTGTAATATATGTTAAAATATTTTTCTATCGGTTATTGTAACTTACACTACTAATATAAAATATACATAAGTTTTAGAAGAAGATTTTGAAACTTACGACTCGGACGATTAAATTTCACTACTTTTTTTTAACTTAAATTGCTTCAAAACTCATTTTTTTTACCTTTGACCTTGAATATTTTTTTTTCCTTACAGGGGAAAGATGGGGAACTTTCAAATTTTGTTTTTAATGAGATTTTAAACAATCTTACCGATTTTCAGCTTGGTGGGAATTTAGGTAACTTCGAATGTCTAAATTGACCGGACTAAATGCTAGTTTCAGTATTCATCGAGAGAGGTCGTTAGTGTCATTATACCATTATTGTTGTTTCCCCCCGCATGGCGCGTAAAACAGCGGCTCATTGGTCAGAAACAAAAAATGTGAAAAACGTAGATGTGCCAATATATTACTAGGTGAGCGATATTGTCTATAGAGATTGTAAAATTATTTTTTTGTAAATAGAATTTTGGGCTACCACTGACTGTAATACCATCTATATTCACTAAAAACTATCCTCGTTTTCTTTTGAAGTCTACGTGGTATCTACGTGATGTGTGCGTGAAATTTACGCGATGTATACGAGGCGTCTACGTGGGGCGTTCTAGTGTATAAATAAAACAAATATAGCCATGAAAGGATAATTTTATTGTACAAAGCTAGGTTCAAAACATTTTAAATGCTTATTCATAAACCTAAACCGTACATAAAAGCAAGTTGCACACCGAAACTATACCTTATTTCTACAGCCTGGCTAATATTTTCTTGCCATACAAAAATGGGCATATTATCCTGAAGCGCGAATTTCGCGTGTACCGATTCGCCGTTTGCAGTCAGCAATAAAGTCGATAATCATTTCAGCAATTTGATTGTTTAAGGATTGTTTAAAATGTACTCAATATGGGTCTTCAAAGTGTTCTCAATTATTGAAGAGTTGTTAACAACCAAGTAAATTAGCAAATTTTCATTCAAAACTTGTTTGGATATTATTAACATACTTTGGTCGCTGACTTTAATAACTAAAGATAGATAATTTCACTCAAATAATTCAATTTTTCTTATTCAGGTCCTAGTTTCGGAGTGCGATACAAATTTTAGAACTTTGAAGTTGACAAGCTTAAGTTTACTACTCAAAATAAATTACTACATCATGGAAAGGTACCGAAAGTGTTCATAATTTATAATATTCCACAGGTATAAAAGCCTAGCCTGGAAGCTAGAACTTAAATTCACTCATAATAAAAATTTCCTAACCTAGTAACCTATCTGCTTGGCAAAGAAGTTCTATTATATTTAGGTAGAAAAATAAATAGTTTTCTACCAATTTGGTAGAAAAAACAAAGCTTTAGGCGACGCAACGCCAACAAACAGAAATTGATTTTTGTTTAAGTTTCAAATAAAAATTGCTTTAGTAAAAAATACTAGGTCTTTATGGAATACTTTGCCCAGCAGTAGAATGTCAAATGCCAACATAAAAGTGAAATTCGGTGACTTACATCCTATTTAAAACTACTATTAGATCCATATAAGAATCTAGCGTTTTAAATAAATAATTGAAAACAATTTTCTAGTGTGTTATTTTTGAATCGTTCGTAAATCAAGTATCTTCAGGGTTCTATATAATTTTATCTATCTAATATAGGCTTTCAGATTTAGAGCATCAATGATAATATTTTTTCATTATATATAAGAACCTAATCAATTTTTTTAAATAAAATAAATATTACAAGGAAGTTTATTTACTAATTTAACCACATTCACATTTTCGAACTCTGATATTATGAACGATTCAAAAACCGAACCCTTTCACTTGCTATCTACTTGAGTAGTTCGCTATCTTCTGCCAATGTCTTCTGCTTGACCAGTGTGTTGAGATGGTCGATCAGCCCTTGTACGGACATCTCGCCGTGCACCTTGTTGTCGCGCGTACGGACGTTCACTGTACCTGAAGATTTCTCGCGATCGCCGACCACTGAAGACAAAGATATTCGATGTTTGGACACCAACGTTATTGAACATACAGGATGTTTGGAAACTGGGTGCAAAGCCTTAAGGGGGTGATAGTTGACACCTTTTTAGAGAATTTTGAGCCATACATAGACATGCAAGGCTTAAATTTCTCAAAAAAAAAACTACTAAAAACTAACTAAAAAACAGACTTCGTCTCGCCTGAGACGAAAGGTAGCCCGCGAAATTCGAATTTTCTTAGGTTTTTTCAATTTGCAGGTCAGTATCAGGTTGTATGGTGATCTAAATATGATTCGCGACCGTATCAAAAATGGCTTTACAAAATTATAATCATTAGAATCAGCAATACAACTCCTTAAGTTAGAATTGCCAGTCATTCAATAGGGTAATATGAACAAAGATGAAGATGAAGATAAAGAGATGTATTGTTGATTCTAATGATTATAATTCTGTAAAGCCATATTTGTTACGGTCGCGAATCATATTTTAATCAAAATACAACCTGACAGTGACCTGCAAATTGCAAAAAACTTAACAAAATTTGAATTTCGCGGGCTACCCTGGAGGTTCCGCCTTAAGGCTTCCAAACAGCCTGTATATTCAGATAGGGAAGGGTTTTATAGGATGCTAAATACTTTAGATGTTAAGACATTGTCACATTTTAATGGAGGAAAACCCCTTATTCATTACAACGAAATATTAGCCAACATTGTTGCAGCGACTTGACGTCTGTGTAGCAGGAAACATACTGACGGCAGCAACTTCACACATTGCTGTTTATTTATCAACTAATATTTGTCTACTTTTGGACAAAGACCTGCAATCGCATGCCATGTCACTTGATCCTGATCTCAACCTCCAGCTGCTACCCCCTGTCGATCAGCTAACACTATCATCATATTCGCATCAATTAACAGTCGTTCATCCTTTGCAACATAGGTTTGAAAAAACTGTCTGGTGAACAACGTAAATAACGCACGTGGCTGAGCTGTCAAAATGAAAGGCATTGTGATCGATTGCCATTTTATGAGTGTTACACAATTGCCTCGCTGGTATCCATAAACCTTATACCGCGAACCCCACTACGCATGTTCTCAGGTTTATCTTTTTTAATACTTAATATAATAGGCATACAACAACTGCCCTGTTGGTCTCGTGGTTGCAAGCGTGGGGTCCTGGGTTCGATTCCCAGGTCGGGCAGTGTTATTGGTTTTTTTTTAGGAATTTCTTAGTAACAGCCGGGAGTTTGGAAGTCAGCGGTGTGATACCCCCGTGCCTCGGAAAGAACGTTAAGCCGTTGGTCCTGCGCCTGATCTCTGTCCGGTCGTGTCGGATTGTCGTCACATCGGACTATGAGAGGGAGGGAAGAGGGAGTGCACCTGCGTCTGCGCACGCACGCCTGCACTATAACATCTCCCGCGCCGAAAGTTAGTTTACGTTGAGATTGGCCGCCATGGCCGAAATACGTTCTGGAGGACTATACTATACTCGTATAATAAGCATAAAAACAATATCTCACCTAATATGTAGTTGAACTGCGCAAGCTGCGCGTTCCTCACTTTCTTGTTCAGCGTGTCGCCGGCGTCCGTGTCCACTTCCGACATGAAACCTGCCGCGAATAACTTCTCGTTCACCTGAAATAATACGTAGACTATTAGAGACACTGTTTTGGTGACATAATATTACCCTAACTACGAAGAAATGTTGGCAACCCTTATGGATTATTATTATATTATTATTGTGAGAAGCTGGTATATCCTACAAACAAAAAATCGAAGATATATTCACATTCATCAACCCGCACTGGCCCGTGTGCTTGATTATGGCCTACATTTCCGAAAGTAGAAGCCTCTTCTAGCAGTGGCAAAATTAAAATCTATCCAGTAAAGTTTCTTCTATGCCAATCGTACCGGCGTGATCCTACTAATATTTTAAATGTGAAAGGTTGTAAGGCTGAGTGTATGGATGGATGTTACTCTTTCACGCAAAATCTTCTGAACGGATTTGGGTGGAATTTGGAACACAGTTAGGTTATAACTTGAATTAACACATAGAATACTTTTTATCCCGGTAGTACGTTCCCGTGTGATAATTTCCGTGTTCCATGCGGGCGAAGTCGCGGGCAAAAGCTAGTTTGCCATATTTCCGATAGGTTGCTTTACTTCCCCAGGCAGGATTCTTCACAAAGAGTTCCAGTATTATGGTTTGTTTCAAAAGATTTTGATGATAGTGTAAACAAATCCTGTTCAGGTTAGATTCTTACGCAATCACTCACTAAAGGGTTTCAACGTTATATCTCACCACTTTTCCAACAATTACTGTGTGAATTGGAATTCCGGATATTTAAAAAAAAAACAAAAATTATATAATTTTCTTATTTCTTTTTTGTATTCAGATTTCAGATATAAAATCAAAGCATTCAATTCACATGTGGCACAAAAAATTTGCATCCACAGTTACGGTTTCTAATCAATTTGTTTACGTGTTCATCACATACTTTTGAAATAGACTATAGATTTACCTGCTTGGCATAGTCGTCAAAGTGTGGGCCGACGGGCACGACGCACACCTGGCGCGGACTGAGCCAGAAGGGCCACTTGCCCGCGTACGACTCGCTCAGGATGGCGATCATTCGCTCCACTGAGCCCAGGATGGCGCGGTGAATGATTACTGGACGTTTCTTGTCGCCGCTCTCACTGAAACATTAAGAGTAACGACATATTGAAACATAAAATCACGCGTATTATTGGGGTTTTCCATCTGATACTTCTCCATAGTAGCCTATAATCTGGAGGATTTGTACCCGGACCATGGCAATAGGCTCGCCCCCATTACATGGAACTTAAACATAACTGGCGAAATGACGGTGTCCTATACACGGTGGCATACATCGACGCACAACCTGTTACCGTGGATTCAGCAAACGATTCTGGACTCCCCCCTGCATTGATATTTTTGAAAGGTTATTTTTTTTTTATTGTTATTCTATACATTTTGACTGCGTAGGTTTGATTGCTCTTTTGTAGAAAACAGCCGATAAAAAAAAAAATACAAACTAAAAATTTCTATGTCACCCCGTTCTAGAATCATGTGATGAAAACATGTAGTGTACAGTTTGCGCGTCATGTCCCTTCTACCCTGTATGTACACTTCTATGTACTTCTTCAGGCAATATATACGCGTGATTATAATATTATTGTGACATTTTTCTCACCTGACATAAGTAAGGTTGAACCTCTCCGGCAGCTGGAAGTCCAGCTGTATTGTGGCACATTGGTGCGACCTTCGAAGGGCGTCCTGTATGGTGATGTCTATCTTGGGGCCGTAGAACGCACCGTCACCCGGGTTCAGTTGCCACGGACGACCGAACTTGTTTAGGGAGTCGGCTAGAGCCTGGAAGTCATAAAATATGAGCATTTAATAATAATAATAAGAAGTATATGTGTATGTGTTTAATATAACAATATCTTCAGTCGAATCTGTCGTACTAGGCAGCTCTTGCTGCATTCAGTACCTCCCTAGACAGGGGCCATTTTTGCACTCCTGTCACCAGCGGGGTAATTGCGTAACACACTAACAGTAGGAATGGCTTTAATTTTGTCAGTGCAACCACATTCATTGCGTTATCTTCGTTGTTGAGCAGACAAATTTTTCTTAATGCAAATACCGATTAAGTGCAAGAAACGCGTTTTGAGATAATGCCATTTGAAAGTTTGGATGTGCTACCAAATCATCAATTATGTTACCTTAAACTGTGAGCTATTTTCGTAACGAAGGGTCGTATAAAAAAATGGGTTTTACCAGTTTGTACAACTTGAAAAATTAATTATAAAGGTAAAAAAAAAAAAAAAAATTCGTCATCAATTCACTTAATAGGTATTTGCAGTAATAGGACGATATGAAGCAATGGATTAGCAATAGGCTTCAAAATGATTCAGATTGTGATTGTGTGTTATGCAATTAGGGTGCCGGTTTGCGAAAGGCATACCAAAACATAAATTAACTAACAAATTCAAGTGATTTGAGTGACGAGTTTGGTAGACTGTTAGCAATATTTTCGGGATTGGTTTTCAAAAACTTGTGTGTTTTTTACATGCAAAAACATAACAGACTTTCTAAGTTTTGCTTGGAAATCACTGATGGCGTTGAAGGAAAAGATCATGAGGAAACTTGGACTTATAATTAAGTAGCTTTTGCCCGCGGCTTCGTCCGCGTGGAGGTCGGAAATTATCCCACGGGAACGTACTACCGGGATAAAAAGTATCCTATGTGTTAATCCAGGTTATAAACTATCTGTGTTCCAAATTCCATCCAAATCCGTTCAGTAGTTTTTGCGTGAAAGAGTAACAAACATCCATCCATCCATCCTCACAATATTAGTTCATTCATTTATATCATGAGATACAGCCTGGTGACAGACGGACGGACAGCAGACTCTAGTAATAGGCTCCCGTTTTACCCTTTGGGTACGGAACCCTAAAAAGTAGCTGTATTTGGTTGACTAAAAGTCGATTCCATTCCAGCTTATTATGTAGATGCTAACATCCTCAATATATTTGGAAAAAAGTTAAGTAGATAGATAACTTACCTTCTCAGCCTGTTCCCAGGTAGCCAGTTCTCCGAGGAACTTCTCGGGCCGCGTGGACAGCTTCAACTGGAACGTGAACCCGAACGTCGTGTATACGCACTCCAGGAACTCCAAACAAGCTAGCTGAGGACAAAATAATATGATTATTCAAAATTAAAATTCTTTATTTCGTAGTAGTACTAGTATAGTACTCGCAACCGGCGTGTGTGTATGACCAGATGTATGAACGTAAACGAGGCAAAAGGAGTATGTAAGGATCGTAGCAGGTGGCGTTCTGTAGTTTCTGCTTACCCCCATGGGAAGAAGGCGTGAGTTTATATATGTATGTATATTTTATTTCAGATTTAAACATCCATATAATGTTAGTAGTAGTATAACTTAGCCTAATGTTAGTATGAAATTAAATTAATAATAATAAATAACCAGTGAACCATTGAACTGTTCGTCCAATGTTGCACTGGATTCTTGTTATTTTTTTTAATATTATATGTGTGTTTATAGACCACAGTACAAGCATGCTGAAGTGGCAATGGTCGGGCGATAATTCGTTTTTTTTTTTTTTCCTAACATGGCAGCTCGTAGTTGTGACCTCTGAGGTCCTGGCTACTTAACCGGTCTGCCCTGTGGTGCCTTAAGCTACTAACTTAAAGCCTCCAGCCAGGGGCGAATTTCTTAATCTCTAGGTGACCGCACGCTAAGGGCACCCCCTGTGGGGTACGGGCCTCGGCTTAGGGCGTCACTGAGGGGAGGGCAGCAAGGTGGGACAGGCTGGATCGAATTTATAATATTATTATTATACGGGGAAATTAAAGCTACAGGCTCAGCTACGGCGCGGGCTGGCGCTTCGTCGAGCAAGGGGGAGGGGGGGGGAAATTATTCGAAAAAAAACAAAAAAAAAAAAAAAAATACAAAGTGGCAGGGATATCGACGTGAACTGGTTATGATAGACTCAGTACATGATTTTGAGCCCCGCTAGAACCATGTGCTGAATTCATGTCTCTGCCACCCCTGTATATTGAAAATGTTAACAAATCACTCCGAAAACGTACTTGTGGATGCAAATTTGTGGTGCCACTTGCAAATTGAATGTTTGGTATATTTTTTTTTTTTACATAAACCCGAAATTCTAATTTTAAATCACCTTAAAGATGTTCTAGAGGTTAATTTTATAACTTCAATTTTCGTCGATGATTTTTCAATTACAATTTAATACTGTTATTCAAACTAATTGTTGGAAAAAGTGGTCAGTTGAAACCTTCTACACAGATGATTGTGTTACTCTTTTGAAACACACCAAAGATAATGGTGATGATGAGGATGTACCTACTATAAAGCTACCATTTACTGGGTTCGTCTTTCATTGATGTGAATGTGTCCTGGCGGCTGAGAGTATGTCATGCTCACTCTAATGTCTCGCTGGTGGTGACGTGTGTGTCGGATCATTAAGTTCCCTTGAAAATGGTTGAGCTGAATGGTGCTGATCCATACGTCATGTTCGTGAACGGGCGCCGTCAGTAGGGACTGGTCATCTCTTAGTTGCTACGGCTTATTATAATAACATAACATAACATCACACCTGTATTCCCAAAAGGGTTAGGCAAAGGTGTACCTATAGCACACCCACATTTCGCCAGTTATGTTTAAGTCCCATGTAATAGGGGGCGAGCCTATTGCCATCAACCGGGCACAAATCCAGACGGCTTATTTTAATTTCTGAATTGTTTTTTTTTTTGTTTTTATCTTTTTTATTACGGACGCTTTTAACGTGCACGTCTTTTTACATCGTTCTCACATGTATAATTTCATCATGAATAATGTAACTAATTTTTTGTAACAATATTTTGATTTAAAAGAGTGTCCATGGAGTTTCTTGACCATTCTTCTCCATAGGTACTTACTATAACCTAACCTAACCTAACCTAACCCCTTGACAATTCAAGAGAGCCTGTAATTGTTTTATTTGAAATAAATGGTTTGAGTTTAAAGGGACATACCATCTCCTGCTCAATATGCTGCGGCGTACAGAATATATGCGCGTCGTCTTGCTGGAAGCGCCTCACTCGCGTCAGGCCGGTGAGCGCACCGCTCAGCTCGTTACGATGTAACACGCCGAAGTCGGCTAAACGAAGTGGGAGCTCGCGCCAGGAACGGATCCGGTTGTCGAAGAGTAGACTGAAAGAAATTATAGCGGGATTACTGCAAGAAAAGTATCAGTAGAGCCAAAATGGCCCACAGCTACTAGAAACCTGATTACTATGGCCATTTCAGGTATTCAACAAAGTAAATAAACGATCTAACAAATCGTTACTCTACAGAAGTATACATCGCTTTTGAGAAAAGGTCAGTACGACTTATTTACTGGAATTCAGCGTTTGTTTAAAAAACACAGAATACTTTTAATATTAACTTCTAAAGAAGTGCGTTACAAATTACTTTAAATGCTTAATTATAAACAATAACTACCTATATCAATTTCTAGACATCTGATGATGTGTGTTAAAAAATATTTTTAAACAAGCTGATCTCCTGCACAAAATATTTGCTGGTCTTTGAAAATGATTGTCAAAATTACATCTGGACGGACGGTCAGATGGACATGACAAGATTATCAGGGTTTCGTTTTTGCTATTTGGCTACGGAACCCTAAAAATGCGAGTTAGGTAAAATTATAAGGTTATTTGCAATAATTAATGTTTGCAGATGTTAGATCGCAATCAATGCATTAAAAAAAAGATTTATTATTTTAACAAGTAAACCTTAAAAACTAGTGATTGGAGCCTTTAGGATATATTTTAAAGGTGTTCACACTCACCAATGGCCCGGGCAATTCATGGGCTTGAGCGCGAAGGTTTCCTTCTCGACGTCGAAAGAGAACATGTTCTCAGCGTAGTGCGCCCAGTGGCCGGACGTCTGCCACAGTTTGGCGTTGTACATGTTCGGGGTTACTACCTCTTGGAAGCCGCGGAGTCTGGGTAGAAGAAAAAGAGATAAAAAAATATTTAAAAAAAAACGACGATGTTGAGAAATTATTAAAATTATAAATCGAAATTATAAAAAAAAAATGGTACATAATGTGCATTGCTTTTTTCTTATAATAACTGATAGTGGTTTGTAAAAGACAATTATTTTTCAAATAACAATATACAGAGTTTACCATAATCTATCTGTAAATTGGTTATTATGTAAATTGTTAATTAGAACAACTAACTAACTGCAGTGTACAACAATGAAATTAGTCTCGTTTTTAATTGCTGCATCTTATTCTCCATACGAAACTACTAGAGATGGGTCGTCGACGTATTTGGCATGAACGAAACTAGACCGTCTAATTTCATTGATCGACTAGTCGATTAACTAGTTAAATTCGTCGACTAGTTTACGCGTCAACTTGGATCAACTTTGCGACGAAGTCTACGGCGACGACGGCGACGCGACGTAGATGGTAGACTAGTCTCCCGCGTGCTGTATGTAGCTAATTTGAACTTCCCTTCATACTTGTCCAGGCTTAGGACTGGCTGAATACCTACTGAATCACACACTAAACATCAAAAATAAAAAAAATATGAACAACTATCAAACAAGTACAAACAAACCGGTTTGTCTCGCATTGTTCGACCAGTCCATTGTCTTTCTCTTTCGCACACGCGAAACTACCATAACGGCATAATTTTCTTCACTTAACAATAATTCGACCCGTACAAATATCAACTCCCCTGTCCTAGATTTAGTGTTCAAATTTGTTTGCTTGATTATGTTATTTCAACGGACGAAATAATTTGTATTACCCGACTACGTTCTCGCGTCGATCGTCGCGTTGCAAGTTTCAGTTTAGCCGTCTTGGGGCGTCCAAGGATTCGACTAGTCCATGGATTATCGGTGAACCGTCGAACCGTTCACAGTACATCGACGGTCGAATTAACTAGTTCGTCCATTCAACGCTCTTCACTAGAAACTACCTTTTGGAAGGGGCAACTAGAATCAATTCTATTTTTTTGTATATTTTGACGTTCAAAAGTGGCTTTTATGTGCTTATTTGAAATAAATGATTTGACTTTGACTTTATTGTAAGGATCGTAGACAGTTTTTTTTTTCGAAGGATGGACATAACGAATCCATTAATAGGGAGTGAGAGATTTGTTTTAAACACATACCTGTATTGGTCTCTAATAAAGTTGACGAGTGTGTTGTATATGTGAGCGCCGCGCGGCTGGAAGAAGCATGAGCCGGGCGACATCTCGTGGAAGAAGAATAGCTCTTGTTCCTGTAGGAATAAAGATCAAATTAATTACAGTTAGTACAATACACTACATACTTATGTGTGACAAAAAAAGTAAATTAAAACTGTCCAAAGATTCTGAAGAATAAAACATCAATCAGCTTATACGTAATATTGAAGCACATACATGCTGCACATGCATGCAAAATTTTATTTTACATGCCAGATTCTTCACAATGATTAATTGTGTTTAAGTACATAGTCTAGTGACGAAAAATTGAGCCGTCACGGTACGCCTGGCAGATGTGAAACATACCATCGTAAAGCGTGGCGACGCGTCGCCACGGCATGCGTCGCCACGCCAACAATCGGTTTTACGCGCGGGTATAGATGTTTCACATCAAAAAGTTAAAATCCAAATTAAAGTATAAATCACTTGCTTTCATTGTTTTGTCAGGAATTATGGTACATACCCTGCCGATCTTCCTGTGGTCCCTCTTGGCGGCTTCCTCCTGTATGTGCTCCCACTCCTTCAGTTGTTTGGGCTCAGGGAACGACACGCCATACACTCGCTGCAAGCTTTCTGCGTCGGCCTTACCTTCCCAGTATGTGGCTGAGTTCTAGTGGAAAGACAGGCAATTAGCCATCAGGCCACGTGGCTTCAAACTAATTTAATTCGCAAAGTTATGGCAAATTGCCTTGCTATACTGCATAACCGTTGCAAAAACAACCTAAGTGGTATTTTCGTGGCCCAGCCCCTGCAGTCTCGACATTAGACAGCGACAAAAATCGGTCGCTAAGTAGTATCGTTGTCAAATTCCTTTAGTAGATTTTCAACTTTATTTTGAAAGCATAAAGTTGAAAATCTATTAAAGAAATTTGACATCGATTAGACTTAACGATCGATTTTTGTCGTTATATTTGTCGAGACTGCAGGGCCAGGAATAAGACCGCGTCTCGATGGAGAATTGGATTACTGTCTTGTAGTTGAGACACTATAACTGAATGAAAATGAAGGTGTTTGCAAAAATCATAGCTTGTGACGTCCGGTAGTTTCACCTACTCCCATTGGAAAAAAAGCGACCCAGTGTTCTAAGCTTAGAAAACGCTAGTAGTGGACTATGAAAATTGAAAGCAGTTAGCATAACATAACGAAATATTTTGATAGGAGTGCATTTTTTTGTTGTGCTTTTGGCGGCAGGACGTGGTGTTCCGTCGTCAAGCTGGTGCAAAGTGAAGTGATACTAACATAGACTTAAGGGGGATGCGCCAAGGTAGCCCGCGAAATTCAAATTTTCTTACTGTTTTTGCAATGTGTGTGATCTAAATATGATTCGCGACCGTATCAAATATGGCTTTACAGAATTATAATCATTAGAATCAGCAATACAACTCCTTAAGTTAGAATTGCCCTCAAATGTCATGATTTCATGAAATAGTCATTCAATAGGGCAATTAAATGCACTTATAGAGATGTATTGCTGATTCTAATAATTGTAATTCTGTAAAGCCATATTTGTTACGGTCGCGAATCATATTTTAATCAAAATACAACTTGACAGTGACCTGCAAATTGCAAAAAAACGTAACAAAATTTGAATTTCGCGGGCTACCCTGAAGGTTCCGCCTTAAGCCGCATTTAGTAAAACAAGTTTTGTTTATATTAAAATATGTATGTTTAGGTTAAGGTATTTATCTAGGGGCCTGAATTGCCTGAAAATAAATGGATTTATTTATTTATTTATTGCATGTTACACAAATAATAATAAATACAACATACCTTAGTAACCTTCAGAGCCTTAACTTTCCCCGTATGCCTTACATGTGGTCCTCTACACAAATCAATGAGCGGGCCACATCTGTACACCGTAGTTTTGGGAGTGTTGACCTTCTCGTTCAGAATGCGCACTTTGAACTGGTTGTAGTCAAACATCTCGAGTAGTTGCTCCTTGGTTAGTTCTAGGCGTTCAAATGGCTGCTTTTCTTTTGCTATTTTCTTTACTAGGCCTTCTAGGACGTGGAAATCCGTTGATGAAATCTGTTAAACAAATTGGTTTGTAATATATAAGTTTCTGGAAGCATGATCATATATCTAAAACTAAGGGTCAGCTGAGATAGAGCAGTCAACTGCTTAGGCAGTTTTTTAAATTTAATTGATAGTGAACTCAATAACATTTAGGATAGAGTTCAAAATAACGTGCAGTAGATGAAACCCAGTGGCCTCAAATATTGACAGCAAAGAACATGATTGAGCATTTTACGCCTCTTTCTGTGCTGACCGTTAAACTACTGTTGATTTTGTGTACTTATGCCATTGTGATTGATTGAGCAAAAAAAGATAAACCAATCATTCAGTTTATATGACATTAGAAAACAGATCAACAATCAACTGAGCCTATCGCAGTCCACTGCTGGACATAGGGCTCTCTTATGCTGCGCCACAACACCCTGTCCTCCGCCTTCTGCATCCAGTCTGTACTAGGCATTTTTTTTTGAGGTCGTCGGTCCATCTAGCTGGGGGGCATCCCACACTACGCTTGCCGACACGCGGTCGCTTCTCCAGGACTCGTCTGCTCCACCGGCCATCAGTCTTCGGACAAACATGGCCAGCCCACTGCCACTTAAGTTTGCTTACTCTGCAAGCTATGTCGGTAACTCCGGATCTTTTTCGGATAACTTCGTTTCTGATTTTATCCTTCAAAGAGACCCCGAGCATAGCCCGCTGAGCGACCTTAAATTTGATGACCAGCCCGACTGTCAGTGTCCATGTTACAACAGATTAGTTCCATTAAAAGGATGGCCACAATTTTGTCATTTACATGTCAACTTTGTTATGCTTAATTATTAATTTAGCGACATTGAACAGCAGATAAAAGTAACATACTGGTAAAATGATAAATAGTAATGCATCATTTGGAATGTTAGCATAATTATGAATGCCCGAAGGACGGTCTCCTCTAACAGTCTTAACAAGGGGTATCGTGTTACCCGGTTACTGGGTTGTGAAGGTCAGATAGGCAGTCGCTCCATGTAAAATACTGGTATTCAGCTGCATCTGGTTAGACTGGAAGCTGACCCCAACATGGTTTGAAAAAGCCTTTATTTATTATAAATTATAAACTGGATTCTTACCCCCTTTTCAGGATAGTACATGTCGTAATAGAAGCCCTCTTCGATCGGAGGACCGTAGCATAGACAGCCTCCGTATACCTGATAATAAATGACATTACATATTAAACAATAATAATACTGTAATTTCTCATTGTAAATACGAATAAAAACTCCGGAGCTACAAAACAAAAAAAAAATATAAAGGTTTTTGTAATAATATTTTTCTAATATAATATTCTTTCATGCAACGCGTGAAAGATGTGTGATAACTTTCATTCAATAAGTATTTTTATAGTGACTTGGGTAAACACTGCACTATCTGTAAATCATAACACAATGATCTGCACGGGAATCAAACCCGCGAGACGTAACGGAGAAGCCAATCGCACAGTCGGTACTTCAAAAATGGCGTCAAAAAAAAAAAACGTATAATCGTAAAAGAAAATTAGAATTATTTTCTCATTATTATCAATAATAGCTCACACTATAAAACAACTGATAATGATCTTGATTATTTTATTAATGCCTAATACTAATCATCACAAATAATTAGAATGTTATAACTTTTGAGGAGTTCTTCTTTCCATAGAAATAAAATAGCTGCAAAATAGTCAACATTTAAATAAATGCTTCAACACAAAATTCTCATATTTACAAAGTACGTTGACACTTTTCAAACTTAAATAAACTGTAGAAACAATATCTCCTTCTATTAAAGTCTAAAATAAAAAACAATCTCAACACTCACCCTTTCCATAGCTTCTCCCAACATATGTGCAGAAGAATGCCAGAAGACCGCTTGAGCATCCGTATTGTCCCACCGCAGGAGTTCCAGCTTACAGTCACCTTCCAGCGGCCTGTCCAGGTCCCAGAGCTCATCGTTCACCCGTGCGATGATGGTGGAATCGGCCAGTCCCTGGCTGTGATGGAGGACAGTCATCATGAGGGTCGGATGTGGAATACCAGGGTGGAACTGGTGTGGCTTTTGACTGGGAACTTTTTAAAGCTGGGTTTGGCTAGTTGAGCCAAAAGCTGAGTATTTTTAACCAATGTCAATAAAGGACAAGGTTTTGCATTCAATGAGTATTTTTTTCCTTATGCAGTTATTTGACAATATAAAATGGTAGTAAGGTTGCTTATGAATAAATAATATGCTTCGGTAATGTCTACCAAGATTATGATTACCATAAAACAACAAGCATTTTTAATAAATACGTAATTGTATTATAAACACCAAGACAGCGCAGTATATGTATATTACAGAAACATTCCGCACTTAGTGCACACATAGCTAGATACATTGTTTTTAAGCATGCTTCAAATAATTATACTACCCTCATACATTTTCTTTAAAATGCTTGCTTACAGAGCCTTTTCCAAATAACTCTCATTTCAGACAAACAGGTGACTTTTTTCTTAATATCATACAAAACATCAAATTCTCAACATTAACCATGCTTTAAGTTTAGGCAGTATAGACATTAACCAGTTAAAGCCATCTCAACAGTCCACCCTTAAGTAAAGTACTTACTATTCTCTCCACCACTCGCTTGTGTGCAGGTAAATAAGTAATTAGTTATTATATACATTGGTCTAGCAATATTTGGATGGGGAGATCAGTAGGCAATATTTGAATCAGGCAGTGAAACCTTGTTTCTGAGATATATTTAACCAAGACTTATGATCTATGCAATTAATAAGATAACTATTATAAGTTTGAAACAATATGTCGCCTGTAATCCCTGAAGGATCAGGCAGAGGAGTACCTATAGTACACCCACATTTTGCCAGTTATATTTAAGTCCCACGTAATAGGGAGCAAGCCTTTTGCCATCAATTGGGCACAATCCAGACTCTGGGCTGCTGAGAAATTCCTGTTGGAAAAACCCAATAACACTTTGCCCAACCTGGGAATCAAACCCAGGACCATACTCGTACACAGCAGTAGGGAATGTAGAAATTATAAGTTTGGTTAATAAATAATATAGAACCCAGGGATAAGAAATCTATTTTAGTGAGCTTTTAACAAAAAAAAGGCAATTTAGATGTTTATTTATCGATTTAATGTTAGAATGTTGAATCCTACTAATAAAATAAATGTGAAAGTTTGTGAGGATGGATGGAACTCTTTCACGCAAAAACTACTGAACAGATTTGAATGGAATTTGGAACACAGATAGTTTATAACCTGGATTAACATGTAGGATACTTTTTATCCTGGTAGTACGTTCCCATGGGATAATTTCCGCCATCCACGTGAGCGAACATTTCCATACAACTACCACCAAGTTGATAAAGTATGGGGAGTTATTTTTATAATGTTTAATTTTCTACTCAAAAAACTCTTACCTAGATTCTGTAGAATATAAGTATTATCAATAATTTAATATCTGTAAAGGAAGTTGACTGCACATTTGATTGGAATCATCAATTTATTACAGTTACAATATCTTGAAAATTCTATACAAAGTAGCATGAGCCACGACTCGTTTCCTGAGATTTAATGATGAAATAGTGACAAACTATTACAAACATAGTTAATTTGTTTATGTCAGCATTGTCCAGTTTAATTAATGTAGTTATTATTATTTTTTAAATTCTAAACTTAAATTCATATTTGCACACCATGGCAGTATGGTAAACATGTTAGCATAACTCTATGTATTATAACACCTTGCATGCATTGTTTCATTATATTGTATGTACACACATGTTTTAGCAAATAAAGTAATCTGAATCTGAATCTGAATCTGAATAGTGCAGTTGCTTCCACAACAAATACTTGGAAATAAATTAATGTACATTCTGATTAGAAAAAGTTTAAGTGATCTTTTATACCTAGGCACTGATTATTACTGATTATTTGTGAAATCAACATATTCAGGTTCACATACTAAGCAATTGAAGTCTGTAATATGGATGTTTATGTGGGATTTTAAGTTGTATGATTTTATTTTATTTTCTTTGCATAAGATCCTTTGTTCGTAAAAATAATCATTTTTTATTTTATTTATCAGTATTTAATTAGTAGTAATTTACCCAGGGACAACTGTACCCAGTGGACCATTTTTCGCTCTTACAAGGTTGAAAAGTGGTCAACCGGCAATGATCGCCTACATACTTGTGCTTACTAGCAACATTTACTTTCTTTGGCTTTGCAGTCAATAGTTGAAATTCTCTTTCATCCTAAATTAGAATTTGTCAAGGATGTGGATTTATTCTTTAATACAATATTCATTGTCAATAGCAAAAATAATACAAAACATTTGTATAACTCACCTTATTCCCTTAGCAACATCATACGGACTAGTTTTCCAGGCTTTCGCTTCTACGGTTTTGCCATCAGGCAGCGTAACCACTATGCTCAAGTCTGGTTTGCTTGCTATTTCTTCCGCATACTGGATTTTGAACTTATCCCAGAGATCAATACGTTTCTGGATGAATTCCGGCCATGGGTTTAGTTCCGCAGTTCCTCCGGAACCCTCGTCAGGTTTTTTCTTTTTTTCCTTCATTGCTTTGGTCTTTGACTGCAAAGAGAATTGCTAAATTAATACCCAATATTATGGGACTGTTTTTAATGGATGTTTTAAATAAAATTGGTACCTAATCATTTCTATTGCTAGGATACTTTTTTATATTGTCCCATTAACAAAATAGTGCAATCACAAATATGGTGGCCAAGTGTGAGTGATTATGCCAACAATACTTCACATTGGTGTAATAATATGCAAAGAGGTTAGTAAATAATAACAGGGAGATAAGATGTGTGTGATAGTGGGATTTATTAGTTTCATTAACAATGACACATTATTGTAGGCACCATATTCTGATAAATGATTAAATACCAATGTATTACAACAACACTTTTAAATCAATATTGTTTGCGGTAATTACGTAAAATCGAATAATTACACAGGTGTGTGTGACAATCAAGTTGATTGCACTTGAATAACCTATTGTATACTTTCTAATACGTTTTATATGACCTAGGTCGCTTATATACACAAATCACAGTAACTAAATTAGGCTTCAAGTTTTTATAAATAAAATTATCAACAAATAGCAATAGCTAGGATACAGAAAAAAAAAATATAGGCAAAGGAAATCGCATGATATCATTCCAGCATAAAACGCCGATGATGAAAGTCCTACAGACCCATGTGGCATATGCGTAGTCCTTGCAGCGGACCACACAGCCTCCACGGATGCCAATAAACTTTATCATGACTTACATAACGTACAAATATACTTTCTCAAACTAATTTATAATGTATAAAACCCTGCCTTTGCGTCAATGTTTAGTTTTGGGATTTCTTCAGCCACAGTGTCACCCATTGCAGATTGCAGAACGTGTATCTTTCGAATTTGACAGCCCGACAGCCTGCCAGCAGATGTTGCAAACGTGCAAAGAAAATAATCCATTTTGTGTTCCATTTCACCTAATATTCCGTGCAAGTAAAATAAAATAAATATTTTTACAAAATAATTTATTTTGGCTGGGCCGTTTTAGTACAGCACAAACTATGTAACAATTTAAATTTTGCTGGGTGTAAGGTTTATTTGATATGGTAGCATTTAAGTTCAATGGCCATGAATGAAAGAGGTAGCAAGAAGCTACAGTTTATCAGCCGAATGCTACGATTTTTATTACAGGCGCTAGATTTTAGTAAATCCCTCCCTCTCTTTGTACAAAGACCATTTTTAATAGCTTCTCCATTCGGAAATTATTGGATCATAATCACAATCCAGATAGAAATTTTGCATTAGATGTAGGTATTTAAGCTAACACTCCACCGAGGCAGAGCCGAGAAAAGTTAACTAATTAATTACCTAATTAAGTTAAATGATCTATCTAGATCACTTTACATATTGATCATAGGGTCACCTATTTGTTAACTTTCATGAATGGTCAACAAAGAAGAGCCGTTTAAACTGAAGGGACTCCACCCACTTCGTTGAATAATCGAAGGAGTTATTAAACTAAACTATATTACCTATTATCACCAACCCTGAGCACAGATCACATACTATATTCTGACCCTGTCACAAAATGACAAATTTCAGTAAAACAAAATTCAAAATTACTTAAATATTAATTTAATTTTCTAGTCTAACCCGGAATTGGAATTTAAAATGTATACACAGAAAACTCGCCCGATAGACGCTTTTGAGCGCATCATGACGTCCTTCAAGCATTTTGAAAATAAACTGGACAAGTTACAGGACGATGTGAATTATCATGGTCAGACCCTTTCAGAACTTCGAACTATGGTAACAAATCTTTCAGGGGGGACAATACTTTCTGCTGACGGCAAAGCTGAAGATAACAGGCGTTCTCCAATCAAAACACAGGCGATTCAATACGACGATAGGGCGATATTTAAGGATGAGTCTAAAATAAAAAGGAAGAATCCTGTTCAGCCCTTGCCTCCGACATTAAAAGTGAAAAGTTACCAAAGTCAGAAATCTAAGGTCTCTCCTCAAACTTCACCGTTTCAAGTTCACGGTAAAAAAATGGAATTAGGTCCCAAAGGCATAAGTCCGAAGCATGCCCAAAGACACAGAAAAGCGGATGCTCAGCGAAAAACAAATACACTGAGGAACCAAAAAATGTCAGAAACGAAACGAGTTAGACAGGCAAAGTAGGTTTTAAACTAGAAAATTGAAAGTTTTCTCGTTTGGTTTGCTTTTTATGTAATTTTTTGATAGTTCTAGACGAGCGGCCTTTATCTACAGGAAATAAAACAAAGTGTATTGTATGTGTATTTATTCATTTACAAAATTTCCAAGGTTCAATTGGTATAACTTCAGACTAGACTAAGCTGGTTACAATCACTGCAAGTAGCTTTTTAGTATATTGTCAGCCTTTAATGTTCCCACTGTTGGGACACAGGCGTCCTCCGTAATCTACCACGCTGGCCCAGTGCGGGTTGGAAGATGTCACATGTTTTCGATTTTTTGTTTCTAGGTCATGCTGATTTCCTCACGATGTTTTCCTTCACCGTTTTGAGAGCAGTGGTGATGAAATTATTTACACAAAGTAAAGCGCCTGTCTGGATTCGAATCCACGATCTACAACTTGTAAGTCGGGGCCGTTACCACTGGGACAACTGTTCTGTAGTAGTTATAGCTTAGTTCTTAGCTTACCTAGTGCTTAGGTTCAATCAGCCCCAATAATTATTTAATGATTGTCTAAAGTAAAAGCATGTAATGCCACAATGCAGTTACCTAAGTTTTGCAAACTACTAATTCAACAAAAATAAGTATCTAAGTAGGCAATTATGTATAGGATATTTATTAATTTATTTAATACAATACTACTTAAATATAGTAAGAGTGCATAGGTGCAAACATAAAGAGTCTCCATCCAAAGCGAGGGCAGCAGCGAGCGGCGCCATTAATGCAATATCTTTATCATTTGCACTTTTGTAACCCTCTTGTGTCGAGTAATTCTGAAACAAAGGATAATTCCATGAGATTTTATAGGCAAAAGGTCTTGTCTCCACACAGTATCGGGTCAGGAACTTTCAGGCTGCGAGTTGTCTAGGGTTAAGAGTCCGTTTGTATATGTAGAGGGTCAAATTAAATTAGTTAACGAAACTCATGATAAAGCAAAAAAAATATTGTAGTTTGGGGTCAATGACCGCCAGTAATTTAGTTAAGTAGGTGCTTGAAATAAAGAAATCATATTTTTATATATCGATACTCATCACGTCTGTGGAGTTTTGCTAGCTAATTTAATTTGACCCCGTATATTCATCAGAGTATGTGTCAAATAGTTCATACAACATGTGGATGCCAGCATTCTCTTTCCTGTCCCTGGATCGTATTATGAAGTACCTACTTAATAATGCATTAATGCCATCATAATTCCGTTGCGAAATAGGGATGGTGCTATCTCCATCTCTCTCACACACTGGAACACTCAGGACTCACTACCAGGACACTGAAGAATTCAGCATATGATTAGCATTTGATTGATTTAGCTAGACCCTCTAGCGTAGATAGATTTTTCGTCTGTTATAATTTTTTTTATTAGTTGTTCCATACATTTTGACCGCGTAGGTATTGCACTTTTCTATGATACAGCATTTTTTTTTTTTTTTTGATAACCTACGGGAAATTTCTTCGCTTGAGGGTCTAGAATCATGTGCATGTGCAATCATGGTTACAGTTTGCGCACTGGTTTAAAATGTATCCTGTATTTTATTTGTTTCCGCTTTTTATGGCGCCTTCAATAGACTTACAGTTTATGCACAATGATCTCTCCGAGCACGATGGTCACGGAGACGGCGACGCCATACAGCATGAGGATCAGGACTGGTCGCATGTCCATCAGACCCACGCTGCTGAATGAGGACATCTTGGTGATACAGTGTGGTTTGGCGACTAGGAAACGTTTGCGGATAGCTGATTGGATGCCGGACTCTCGGATTTGCTTGTGGCTGTAAAGTAGGAGAAATAATTTTGTTCTATGAAGATTTGATGACCAAAGATGACAGTTTTTCTAAAATTTTATTGTTTTAAACTCGTTTAGCGCAAAACGTATTTAGTGATTGGCGGTGCAAGTGGGTCTGTTTCCTCTAGGAAACAAAGATCGCTTATGTCTACGAAATTCGTGCTTGGACGGAGTTTCGGTCATACAATACAATATTCTCTAAGAAATTAAATTAAGTATAGTAAGTTACATAAGCTAGGTATTGTTCAGTTTGGAACTCATATTTTAATCGTAAAATCTATTCAGTAACATCAAAATAACAACCTTCCTTTGGGCTTTGCCGCAGTTGGGGAAAAAGAGCGTGTGAAACTTGTAAAGCAATTACTTTAGATTTAAACGGAAATCTTCTCTGATAGTAACCTACGCAAATACACACAAACTAACACGACTCTAATCAATTCCAAATATGGGGATCCTTTCCTGACAGGAGTGAAAGAGTCGAAGGTCACGAGGTAGTCCACTGTTGCTATGTCGCATTTCTCACTCTCCAAAAATGTGGCTTCGATCTGCCGATAGACTGGTTCAGCTACTGAATGGAGGGCGAAGAGACCCTGTGAAGGGAGACACGTATCATTACAGTATCCCAGAAATAATTATTTTGGCACATTATCGCTGTGGATTCGGAAAGAGAGTTTTTTTTTGTTAGGCGTAGATGAAACTGGCAACGATCCGTCTAATAAGATAATGCGATATTAAGGTTCGGATTATGGTATTCAATGGGGTAACCAATAATGAGGATGGTAATATTTACCTTTCTGATTCTTTCAACACCATCAGCAAGACTGTACAGTTTTGCTTTTCCATTTACCGGAAAGACTCGGTCGCGAATTGAAGTGTGCAAAGGTTCCATGCTTTGATTCTGAAAACATTGTCACAATTATTTACTTGACATAAAGTGTCGTTCTTATATCTAAGTGCAAGTTGAACAGGTTGAAAAATTATCTCTGATAATATAAGATGCACGTACAAAAACGAAATGGTTGTAATCGACGTCGTTAGCTGCGAGTGTGATCTTGGCTCCGGCGAGCTGCGGCAGGCTGCGGATCGAGTCCGACGGCGCTTGTAGTAGCACTACGATGTTGGCCGAGTACGCCGCGTACAGCGCCATCAGCGCCGTGAACAGCACGAACACCATCATGCGACCTGCACATTGTGACACATCAACATAGTGCGCCACGTACAGCGTCATCAGCACCGTGAACAGCACGAACACTATCGTGCGACCTACACATTGTGACGCATAAACATAGTACGCCGCGTACAGGCCACCAACGCCAAGAACAGCACGATCTCCATCATTCGAGACAGTAGACTGAGGAAGGTGAAGATATGAAGTGTGTAAATAATACCTGGTGCTCTTCTAGGTTCTATGTAACATCCTTGCTGAGTGACGGCACTCATCGTCAACAGCAGAGCGTCACATATTCCTCCATCCAGCTGCTGCTGTGTACCAGCCTAAACATAATCACATATTTCATTAGTGCAATACGGAAAAAAAGACTGGCTTCGAAAAGCAGCTTGCTAGTCCATGGACCACCGATTACACCGTCGCTAGAACGGTAATGTAAGATTCATTAATTAATCTGAACCGAATAGCCGATAACCACTTAAGCATTTCTTTGAGAAATGGTATCTTTAACTCACTCAAAGCATTTATTGCAAATAAACCAATTGAGGTAGCTACTTTTGAATTTTCAAGGGGTCGGTCGATCAGAAACATGCAGCTAGTTGCCCCATTCTAAAGCGTGTGCGTTACGATTGCTCCGCCAAGTTATACAAACAAAAAGAAACTTCGGAGCAATCGTAACGCACACTTCTAAAGCGTAGTTGGACCTATAAATAAGAACGGGAAAGAAACTCCACGGACATTCTTTTAAATTAAGATATGGATACAAAATATTGGTTACATCATCCACCTCTTTTACTAAAAAGATGTAGATTTTTCCTAAAAAGATAGGATTTAGAGATTCTGAAACCTGACAGCCAGACATTCTTTTTTCGGATTACATATTAGGATTGATTTATTAATTTGGGTTGTCACCTGTCAAGTCTTTTCTCAATAACCACTTACCTTCGTCAGAACCAGTTCCACCTTGCTAGCCAGGAACAGAGTAACAGTCGCAATAGCCGTACACACGGCTATCGTAACCCAGACCCTGGTGGAGAAGGGTAGGTAGAAGACGTTAGCCACATAGGCCAGGGGAGGCTGTCGGTAGATGAAGAGCATCCGCATAGGAGCCACCAGATCTGTGTAGGTGACCACGTCGTAACGGTCGCGGAATATCACGCAGTTTGTACCTGTGGAGAAACACTTAGGTACTGATAAGTGGGGCAGTAAATGGGAAGTTGTTCAAACAATGTGTCTTTCCATAATAATGTAAAATTCTGACTGCAAGTCTCTTGCAAAATCGCGGATTGTTCGAAAGAGTTACCGTGGCCTTGGCGCACAGACAACTGAAGGAACACGGGTGGGTTTTAGTCAGTAAGAGTCTGACACGCCCTTCCGCTCCGCTCAGAGCCGGAGAAGTCATTTGATGATTTCCCAGACCAAAAAAAAAATGTCTCTTGCAAAATAGGACACAAGAATCAATGCTTCAAACTACTATCCTGGCACCACGAGCTAGACTGACCAATATGTAAAAACAAAAAGTTGTAGAGACCAACAAGCCAACCTTGTTTTCCACTCACCCATATCAGCCTTCTTAGCGTAGAGATCAGCGATCATACCAGACCACTGTCCATTCACTTTGTACCCGTATCTATAGCTGAAGATATACTGAGCAGTTGCGTTTATCATCTCGAAGCCAATCTTAGCAGCTGACCAGCAGGCTTTCGTTATTGAATCGTATTGGAGCTCACTGAAAAGGAAACTAAATGAATGGAGCTCGGTTCTAAAAAAATCTGATTTAAATGAGGGTTATGAATCGTAAATGGCCCTTTACTGGCTCTCGGTATTAAGGTTAGTTTACTCTACCATCAGAATAATCTCATTAGCGAATAGTTTCGTTTAATTTAGCAGCTTTCCTCCTATTTTAAAAATAAATTACATTAAGTTAAAAGAGTATTAACAATTCTATATACTTCCAAGTCGATTGAGAGCGTCCGGTCTGCACCAAGTGCAAAGGGCACTTGATAGAAATCCGACGGCTGACGTACGAGTAACGGAGTAACACGAAGTTTGCCGAGGGACATTAAGAAAATAGTTGTAATGTAATAGACTGGATTTGGCTGAAAATCTGGCTTTGAGAGCATCAGAGCTTGATTTATCAGGCAAATCCACTGTAGGTCTGTAGGGTGTACGAAAGGTTGATAGTTTTTACCGGCAGGTTTTTTCATGCCTAACAGTTCAATTTATTTGTTTCACAGCCCGTAGTTTACTTTCAATTTGGATTATGTTTTCAAAAGATACTGCTTTTAAGAGAACTTTAGAAGACGAGAGAGTGTGCGGGACACTGCAAACTGTAAGAAAGAATTATGTAGAAAATCTTACAGCCGATCCTCCCTAGGTAGATGCAAACGCGTGGTGTTACTATCCTGGATGACGTTGGACATTATGATGGGATGCCCCATCATGTTCTTCCGTCTTCGGTACAGCTCTGTGTAAGGACGGACGTCCACCAGGCTGCCGTTGTAGTAGCCGCGGAGGGTTGATATCATGGAGCCGTTGAGACCTGGCCTGTGCACTTGGAAAAGGTAAATATTATCAGCTAAGTGGGTAGGTAATCGAACGCAACCCAATTTTAGGCCGCTGATCAAGTCTTTGAGTTTTTAAGGGAGTCTCTTTAATTTAAACTTTTGAATTTTTCAGCATTTAAGTACTTTTTTTTTTTAAACCTAGTTTTTACAATGGCCAATGCTTTAGCTTTGGTGAATTGGGGTATTCCAGTTGTCCCCACTGCTGTGTCCCCATTGATGCGGACAACGGCAAGGTTTTGTTTTTTTCCGTTTTTTGACTCGAGAATCGGAGGACGGTTACAGTCACACTAGTTACAGTTTCTCGTTTTGCTTCAGAAACTTTTCAGGGGGTAATCTATTTCAGTAAAGCCACGGTTTAATTAAATAGACTGATCATTTTTTAGCCAGTTATTTACAACTCTACGAGTGGTAGAATAAATATTTTAAGTAGCCTTAACCCCTTTATAAGCAACTTACTTTCCACCATCTTGAACTGGTTACCAATCCTCTCAGCGAGCACCAGATCACTGTCAACCAGGACTGGTCCGTTCTTCATCAGAGTTAGCGTTGACTGCTGAAGTTGGGGAGAGGTGACCAGGACGAGCCAACGGTATGTGAATTGAAACAGTTCCTTGGACAAGGCCTGCAGAAAATGTGGATGGAGGTTTTTGTTAATGTGGTACAGGATATGCACTTCCAAAAGTCGAAGTGATCTGTCGTTTGTAAATTCCTGTTGAAATGGTGAAGCATCTGCGACACCTCTGTTTGGAGTTGCTCATTCAGCGACTCACATCTTCTTACATAGGTTCATCATTCTCATGTTCGGCACATTACTCACTATGACTGACTGTACAACGCCTTTGATAATGACTGTTATGTTGTACATGCATTTCATTAATTAGGTACGTAAAATTTTATGAAAAGGTGAAGGAAAATAGCTACCTACAGGTTAGTAAGGTTGGTAGCAAAGGGTGACTGACAAAAAGACTGTAGGAACCTACCAACGAGCTATTCTAATGCACCGCAAAATGCTTACTCACATAAGAAATAACGGCTTTCGAATGAGCACAGTCCAAATCTGTGAGGTACAGTATAGCATGATCTTGGTACTTGGACATCGGTTTAAAAGACGCCGATGTTCGCACTCCTATGTTTGACATTTCCATTACAAATTTATTTATTACGTCTGCAATATAAAAAGTTTAAACTTAGTATCTTTACACTTATGGGGGAAACCCTATGGTCATTTCATGTGGTCAATCGAAGGATTTTACTAACAATTTTTAAAAAGTTTAATTAATTTAATGAGTGATGAAAAATTACTTGTTACATTTATGATGGTATGGCTCCTATAAGAGCTTAAAGATTGCCTGTTTTCTTCTACTACTAATGCATGTCTTCTTACTTACCTATAGGTAGGTACTTACTTTTTTTCCAGCACAGCCCACCATAGATCAAATGTGTAGGTTTTTGATCATTTTGGATGAACAATTTAATAAAGTTTATAGTGTCCACATCTTTTGCGTAAACCAAACTTTGTATCAGAATTAGAAATAGAAAATAAATATTCATATTACTTGAATGAAGACCAAGGGATAAAAGTAAAATGAAGACTCGGAATGGTTCGAGTAATTTCGGTTAAAAAACCTTAGATCTTTTTCTAGGTAAAGTCTATAGGTTTTTATTAGGTTGAACGAAATGTGATGTCAGCTGTAATTGAGAGCAATTGGAGCTGACAAGTCTTCAAACAAAGACAATTTGAGTCAGTAATACTGTGACTCTACCTACATACATACAATTTTGGTAGTCTGTGCGCCTGTGTCTGTAGAACGTTTTTAAAAATTATTAGGTGAGAGAGACTTGGCATGGTCACATTGAGACCCATTCTGTCTTTACTGTCTGCTCAATTTTATTTTTGCAAGTCAATTTGTTAAACCTTGTGTTGCAATTCAGCAAGGCCTAAGGTACCTAGTGAATTCCGTGCCAATTTTCTAAACTTTACCACAATAAAACCGTTTATAAATCACTAGCTTTTTTCCGAAGTTTTATCCGCGGTAAGGTCGGGAATTATCCCATGGGAACGTACTACCGGGAAAAAAGTATCTTATATCTGAATCCAGGTAATGTAATCCTTTTAGACGTTAAGGCGTGAAAAGGTAACAGATACACAGAGTTACTTTCGCATTTTTATTAATAATAGGATAGCCTTATTTGCCAATGAAATATATCTTCCACCCACAAGTAAAATTGCAACCAAAACTCAACCAAAAAGTGAAACATATCCACGGCACATTACCCTAGTCGGAAGCCAAGCTTAGGTTTTCACTAAACATAATAGAGCTTATTTACTTAACATTTTCAACTGAATATTACATGACATGCGTCCTTCTGTTTGACGAACCAATTGAAATGGTGACATCAAAAGAAAATGTTTCATTATGTATTAAAAGTAAAAAGAAACTGCGCTATGAATAAAACACGAGACTTTTGTGGTGTCTTTATTTTGAACATCGTCAGGCAGCTAATGTGCATTGCGTGACATTTCGATAATTAGGTGATGTGATTGTTAAAGTTTTAAATGCTAAAACTAAAGGCATATTATACGAGACAAACATTACAACTTTTTTCAACACATCAGTACATTCATCAGTACAGGGCCCGTTGTTTGATCAGTAGTCAAACATACTAATAGATAAAATGCGTTAGATAAAATAAAATTTTGTTAAAAATTACAGAAGTATGTTGTTTGACAAATGGTTAAGCTAACTATAGTTAAAAATATTGACAATTTGCTATAAAAGTTAACTATGCGCAGACAGAGTAGTTAAACTTTGACAGCTATTGACTCATGTCAAGTGCCTAACTGTCAAATTGACTATTGGTCATGTTTAACTAAGTATGTATCAAAAAACGGGCCCTAAAACTTAGGTCGTCTTTTTTTTAAACCAATGTCTGCTTTGCTGTTACTGTGGACAAAGCCTTGCAGGGTAATTGCGTACGGAACACACTCACAATCGCAAAGCCATCCATTTTCAAAACTCAATAATGTTCATATTGTTATTTACGTTGTCGAGCAGACAAATTTTTCATACCTGTAAAGCAATAGACTATAAAATTTCCTTCAAAATTCTTCGAAATATGATTAAAATTAGGTACTTAAGAATGTTATCTGATTGGGATGCTGTTCCTCTACTCTTCGTGGTGATCTATGTCTTTCACCGTGCCATCCCTGCTACAACTATGTACGATGTGAATATACTTCGTGCGTAACATCTTGCAAGAGCTATTTCGTAATGCTCGTGATTTAACATCACGACTCTAAAATATTTTTCTAGAAAATTTAGTCAGTGCAGGAACGGGATGTGGTCATCAGCCCCATATCGTCGTTTCTGTTGTCTGATCGTCATTCTGAAACAACACACACACCACACCACTACAACACTTATCTTAGACCATACACAAACCAAATAGCTAGAAAATCCAATGTCTACTGGGGAATGAGCTTTAGGAGAATTTTCAAGAAGAGACCAAGTTTCAAGAATTACGTGCTGTACTGGGAATATAATATGAGAAAAAAAAAAAAAAAAAACTAGATCACATTTTTAGGAACTTTTGAGCGCAAGTTAAGCGTAAATGGAAATAAAACTAACTACTTACATATTTACACTAGGTTCTAATAATATGTTAAATTAAATAAAGTACTAACTATACATATTTATTTGACGGAGGTACATCTCTCTCATTATCATCGGCCATATTTTAACTACTGTGGGCGTACTATGGGAAGTGTTGGTTATAGCGCAATAGAAAAACCGTTTGCAGTTCAAATCAAATTATAATTTACGAACAAATTAATCACACTAGCGAATCATACACTGTAGGTACACGACACAACTATACGGAACGCGCGACAGTTTCTAAACGTGTTCACTGCTTTAACTCTGATCAAACGTTATGTTATAGACTCTGTCGAGCGCCACCTGGTAGCGCGGGCGGCCCGGTTAGTCAAAGTCAAACAATTGATTTAACGTATTTCCGACATATTTATATAAACGAGATAGTGCAAATTAAATTACACGTGGCGAAGACTACCAGAAATTCTATTGAAAATGAATTCGCAAGCTTTTTACCCGTTCAAGTAAATGGATGGTTATGATAACAGGATTACTTACAGTCGTTTATACATGATCTCAAACACCAATACAGCAGGCGCCAGCAGCATACCATACAACGCCATCAGCATGGCGGGGTACATGTCAGTGATGCCGACGCTACTAAAGGTGGACATGTGGCCAGAACAGCGCGGACGAGTCAAGATACTGGATAAGGTTAGCTTAGACTCTTACTTACAATCTCTTGTACAGGATCTTAACCACCGACACAGCTGGCGTCAGCAGCATGCTATATAACGGTATTAGCATGGCGAGTTACATGTCAGTGATGCCGACGCTACTGAAGGTGGATACGTGGCCGGAACAGCGCGGACAAGGCAAGACACTAGTGAAACTTAGCCTGGATTCTTACTTACAATCTCTTGTACAGGATCTCAACCACCAACACAGCTGGCGCTAGCAGCATGCCATACAATGTCATCAGCATGGCGGGGTACATGTCAGTGATGCCGACGCTACTGAAGGTGGATACGTGGCCGGAACAGCGCGGACAAGGCAAGACACTAGTGAAACTTAGCCTGGATTCTTACTTACAATCTCTTGTACAGGATCTCAACCACCAACACAGCTGGCGCTAGCAGCATGCCATACAATGTCATCAGCATGGCGGGGTACATGTCAGTGATGCCGACGCTACTGAAGGTGGACACGTGGCCAGAACAACGCGGACGAGGCACTGTGAGTCGCTGGTGGACGTTAGCCTGGACCCCTGACTCACGGATCTTGAGAAAGCTGGGGATGTTAAGATGAAGGTTGATGAAATTTTAGTATTCTAAGAGCTAGTTTGATCTAAGAATATGGTAAGACAGCAAACATAAAGAAGTAGAAAGAAAATTGTTTTATTTGGGACACGAAATAGAAACAATTCCTTTTTCAAACGAACATTAAAAACTATCAAAATAATGGAAAAAAGACCCATGGGAGGCCAAAAAGGCCTATTTCAGCATAATGATGCGATATTTAAAAAAAAAATAGCAGACTTTGAAGAGTTAGATAGAGACGAGAAAATAATGATTAGGGATTGTGGTCAGTCTAATTCTGGGGCAGTATAGTCTACCGATATGCCAGTATTACTTTGTCCCGTTGTGATAAAGGGATACCTAAAGCTATTCGTTTTGTACTGCTCACTCTCTAGCATTGGAGCAACGATAATTTTCCCGTACGGCTCTTGCACTCTGCAATGGGTAGCACAGGGTCTTTTAGGTCCATACAATGAGAACTCACTTAATCTTAAACAAGTCTTTATACGGTGACCTTTTCTGCCCCGGAACCCAGGGATCAATCTCGTTGATATAGTCGATTTCCACCAAGTCACACTTCTCATCTTCTTGGTACGTTTCCTGAATCAGACGGTATCCTGGGTTCAGCTCCATGTGGAACGCGAATAGACCCTGAAGGAGGAAATGAGATTGATAGAATCGCATCGAACTTGAATCAATGTATCATTGACAATTGACATTAATTTTAATTAAATCTTATTTGAATATTCCAACTCCAAGTGCGCGTCGCCTTTTAAGGAAATTTCGATTTCTGAAAGGTCGACACTTCACGTGACCAGAGGGCTAGCTCGTTCTTTAGCCGAAGAATTAGAATTTCTGTTCAACGTGGCAATGCTACTAGCAAAGACTATATATACTCTATGGCTACTAGTCTTCTGGGCACATTTCCGGGTGACAGCGATGCGGACGAGGACTTCGACGCCTCAGTGTGCTTTTGTATTTATTTGTATAGTTAGTTAGTCATTTAATTTAGTACCTAGTGTAAATAGTTAGTTGTGTTGTATATAATTATTTTAAAGTATATACTTTAAAATAATTATATACAATAATATAAACCAACCATAAACCAACCCACCATAATCATTGATTCCTGTGAGTTCTGCCATAGGGAAAATTAGTTACCTGTGAATTTTCACTATCAAGGTATGTACTTATTCTTATCATATTATGTACTTATTCTTATCATATTATGACGTATAATAAGCGAAATCTTAGACTGCATCTTCAACCAATACTATGTGTTTTGAAGGAAACTGAGTAAAGGATTTTGTTTTAATTTTATTACATTCTAATTTTACGTCTAGTGTCGGTAGGTGGCGTTACTAACCCTATACCTAACACAAAAATATAAAGTAGGTAGGTATAATAAAACACATGAATAGGTATCAAAGCACTAATTCAAAACTCCTACCACTGTTATCTTAAAAAAAAAAACTAAACAAATGCAATCAAAATAATGGTGAAGAACGATAAGATAATTTAATAATAAATTTTATAAGTTTTGTTATAAATAAAAAGAGCTCGACGAGGATGGGATTCGAACCCACGCGTGCAGAGCACATTGGATTAGCAGTCCAACGCCTTAACCTCTCGGCCACCTCGTCTTATGATGTTATAGGTCAATTAAGGGTGTAGTATAGATATGTAAGTAAGTACATATTGTAATTTTTTTATCATAGCGTAGTCTGCTAGTTTTAGTGATTTAAAAGATATAACTAGGTACGTCAATAATTTAGTTGATTAAGGGTATGTAAGTGCCTTGATGCAATTATTATAACTAACGTGAACACCATGATGTAGGCAGTTTTCGCGAAAGATTTTGAAGGAAACTGCTAATCCTTTGCTTCATTTCAATCTGCCTGCCTTTTCCTAACTACATTGGGGTCGGCTTCCAGTCTAACCAGATGCAGCGGAATACCAGTATTTTAAATGGAGCGACTGCCTATCTGACCTCCACAACCCAGTTACTGGGTAACACGATACCCCTTGGTAAGACTGGTTGTCAGACTTTTGGGCTTCTGGCTACCCGTAGCGACTGTCAAAGATCTACGAACGACAGCCGGGACCAACGGTAACTAGTCAGGCCCGAGGTGGCCCGCTAGAGGGCCATAACAATAGATAATAATCAATTGTGTCTCATTAGCGATGCTTCATGCGACTATCTAATGTTTTATCAATACCATCCAAACTCCGCATAAATCACAGTTAATTGGCAGTAGGTACTTGAATTTACGTTATTAAAGTGCGCAAGTAGTTAAATTTTATTTGTATAGTTGATTTCAAACAACTGCCATTAAATTAACTACAATACCTTTAAGTCATAACAAAATACTTTTATTATTTATATAAAAATGTGAAAGATGAATTGGTCACGGTTAAAGGTAGGTAAACAGGTCATGAAAACATTATTTTGAAGCCGTTTTCAGGCTAGTAGAGGTTAAAAAGTCAGAAACCTTAGTTGATAGCATTGAACTATATAGAGGGGGCAGGATTCTAACCCCATTCTTGCTGTTCTTTATAAAGGAAGGTATGCCCAAGGTTTTCTGAGTTGAAAATTGCACTCTATTTGCGCAACACACTATCAATCACAATCTGAATCATTTTGAAGAATATTGCTAATCCATTGCTTCATATGTTCGAAAAAATTGTCTGCTTGGCAACATAAATAACGCAATGAATGTTGTTGTACTGTCAGAATGAAATCCATTCCTACTGTTAGTGTGTTACGCAATCACCCCGCTGGTAGCAAATCTATGAGTGTCACAAGCGCAAGTAGGTCTACTAACCTTCCTAATTCTCTCGACCCCATCCTTCATTGAGTAGTAGTTTTGCCTTTTTCCTTTCGGAGCAATTTTCTTCTCGTAAATCGACTTGCGTATTGGATCGTTGAGTTTCTGAAAACCACATAGGAACTTCAGCTATAGTTATATTGAACTAGGTGGTAGGTAAACGGTAGAGTTTAAATCATTGTTTAGGAAACACAAAATTGATAAAGAATGATTAATTTATCGAACATCATTCTATCGTTACAGTTTTTTTGTTATTGGACATTATATTCCCATTTGATTCATGTCAAAATCAGCTTTTTTCGTTAAACTAGAACAAACAGCCATTTTCTTCTTGATTTCAGGGTCTGCTGCATTTTCCTATAGAGACATTGCAATTAAATACCCTTTCTCCTTGTCCATCTTACCTTGAAAAAGTACCTATTATACTCAAAGTCGCTGGCCCCCAACTTGAGAGGTGAGTTGAGCAGATCTGGCAGGCTCCTGACTGAAGAGCTGGGGGCTCGGAGCAGCACCACGATGTTGGCAGAGTACGCCGCGTACAGGATCGTCAGAGCCACGAAAAGAATCAGGGTTACGCAGCGACCTGGTGAATTTGGAGCGGTGTCAGTAGGTCTCCATGATGGGGGAGATTTAGAGGGACTCTTCGAAGACGTGGTCTTATTATGTGTAAGAAGCTACTTCGTCAGGTCTTGTCGTCACCTATCCCACAATGTTTGAAGACTCTTCAACCAGTGCGTCCTGTCCGTTATAACATACGGTGCCGCAACGTAGACACTGACAGTCGGGCTGGTCCACAAATTCAAGGTCGCTCGGCGCGCTATGGAGCACTTGGAGTATCTTTGGTGTATAAAATCAGAAATGAAATTATCCGTAAATAAACCGGAGTTAGCGACATTGTTTGCAGAGTAAGCAAGCTGAAGTGGCAGTAGGCTGGCCATGTTTGTCGAAGGACCGATGGCCGGTGGAGCACACGAGTCTGGGAGTGGAGACCGCGTATCAACAAGCGTGGTGTGGGACGCCCCCCGGCTAGATGGACTAACGACCTTCAACAAGTGGCTGGGATAGGCTGGATGCAAAAGGCGGAAGACAGGGTATTGTGGCGCAGCCAGGGAGAAGCCTATATCTAGAAGTGGACTGCGTTAGGCTGAGTTAATTGATGGAATAAGTAGGTAATCTTGCATAAAGATGTTCATTCATTTTTAAGTTAGCTTGATCAGATGGCTTAGACAAAATGACATTCCGATAACGATGGTGGAAAATTTTAGAATATATTGGATTGACATGCTTTCAAATTACACAATTGATACTAGTCTAGACCATCGGTTTCGAAGGGTTTATCCTCTTGTTTAATTTTCTTACCGACTGACAACTAAAATAGAGCTATAGTCTTCTATCGCACTTCTTAAAATGGAAAATGAAAAGGACAGACAGTATTGTGTTAGATTAAATATTGGCCCAAAACTACAAACCTGCCCCATATCTTGGTTCCAAAGTGCAGCCTTGTTGTAAGACTGCTCCAATGATCAGGATCAACACGTCAGCCCATGATCCGTCAAGTTGGAGAGGATGCTGGAATATTTAGAATAAGAACATAGGCTTAACAGTTTTTTGGCAGGTGTTACTCTTCCATACTAATTTCATTTTTTGGAGTCCCTGATTAGTAATTTAGAAGTTCAAATTTTTCGAACTGCTTTACTGATGTCACATGTTGACTTTGCTAGAGTTTGTCGACTTTTTCGCAGCTTGAGTCACATTATAATTTTTTTTTTCGAGACCTAATGTGTTTTTATAATTTCTTATGTGGCAATATTATTGTGGACGTCCACGTCCACTTCCATAAAATGTATGGAAATACGTCAGTGCACGTTATAACGTTATTGTGAACGGTAATTTAAAAGCGTCTTCATATATTTCCATACATTTTACTTGTCTGTGTTATCGTGTTGCTGCGAAGTGGACGTAGAAGTCCAGGATATTATCGTAATGTTAGAAATTATATAAGCGCACATTGATTATAATCCTACATGGTATGACGACCCGCACTCTAATTGCGTAACACACAATCTGAAACATTTTGAAGCCTATTGGTAATCCATTGCTTCATATGTTCGAAAAAAAAGTCTGCTCAACAACGTAAATAACGTAATGAATGTTGTTAACCTGTCAAAATAAAAGCCATTCCTACTGTTAGTCGTGTTACGCAATTACCCCGCTGGTCTTACCGTGTAGGATTATAATTGAATGAATATGTAACATAAAATATATAATTACCATCCCCATGCTCGCCTCCCACTTCGATGCTATATACAAGAAGATAGAACATCCCAGCACACAGATAAAGATGGCCAGCCACACAGCTCCAGAGAATGGAAGCGTGAAGATATTGGACATGTAGGACAGAGGGGGCTCCCTGAAGACGAATCGGACAGCCGTGGAACCGACCATGGCGATATAGTCTACTGCCATCATGCGCTCTTGAGTGAAGATTGTTAGGGTACCTGGGGTCATGAAAATGATGAAAATTAAAACCAAGGGCCGACGATTTAGTGCAAGTCAGTTAAAAGAGTGTCCTTGGAGTTTCATGCCCGTTCTTCTCCATAGAGATTAACCTTTTGGAATGGGCAACCAGCTTCAACTTTCTGATTAACTGACCGACCTTGATAATTCAAAAGTTGAAATAGTTCAATTCTTTCAGTTTGAGTTTGGTCACGTGACGTGACTATTAAAGGAAATAGCACACATATCAAATCGGAAAGGGATCGACACGGTATCAATTCGAGCCATTCAGTATTCTTTGTATGAAACTCCTTACTGCAAAGCACACTAATCGGAATCGTAACGTAATCGCTTCGCCTCGGGGTAGGCGAGCCGTAAGCGCGGCGTTGCCTAGCCGTAGCCGAGTCGCCGTATCAGAGTTGCTGATCCGTTTTGGTTACGTGCTTACTTTAGGTTGACGCCTGTTTGACGGCGAGGCGAAAGACGATACGATGACGATCCCTTTCCGAGTTGATATGTGTGTTACGACCTTTAAACAGCTGAAGATCTATGAAGGTCGTGGGATCATTAAAACAGCTGATGATCAGTGTAGGTCGCGGTAATCAGCTGGATGTGGGCAGCGTAGGTGACTGGCGATTCTTTGACGAGGTCTTGTGCCAGAAGTGATAGTCTTTTGGCTGATAAATTGAGTTTTAAGCTGAGAAGCGTCGCAACTCGTTCTTTTTGTATTTGTGTGTTTTTCTCTGCGTCATATTTACAGCAAATAAACGTAGTTTCTTTCTTTCTTTCAACTAACTCTCCAACAACATGTCTCGGTCTGTCACAGTTATCTATAGCCTAGAACAGGGATGGTGAACCTTTTTATATCCACGTGCCATTTTTTCCAAACAAAAAATCGTGTCCGGGACGTGCCAACAAACAATCTTGACTTAGTAACTACTGGAAAACAAATAGTTAAACCAAAAACACAATAAAACTCAATACAATACACTACTACTACTTTAATTCTCTTTGTTTGCAAATAGAAATAGACATCTTAACATGTACCGTTTAATATTTATTTAAATGAAAGGACAAATTAGTGCGACTTCTGCTGTCACAAACTAGATGCCAAATAATTCATCGTTCACATTTTCCCTTGCTTACGCGGCAACAATAGCCAAAATCGAAGCGCCTGTGGCAGCCGGGCGCGCTCAGATTTCAATGTTTGTTACTTAGGCACCTAAACTCCGCCGTAAATTGATTCCGTGCCCAAATTATTTCGTCGCGTGCCACCAATGGCACCCGTGCCATTGGTTCGTCATCCCTGGCGTTAACCTTTTAGAAAATAATATCGCCAACTAAAACCAAATCCCACAAGATGTAGGTTATCTCTTATGCTTGTAATTAATTTAATCGGCATCGATGATTTAGTAGAATACTAGCAACAAGTTTCATAGCTGTAACTGTTTTTTTTTCTACTCTTCCTGATCAACTGTAATTAAAAAAAACTTGTCCAGCTTAAAATATTGTTACAGTTATTTTTATGATACGATTCGACCTGTCACTCCACCAGTGATTATTCAAATGGCTAAATATTTATTTAAAAAAAAAGCTACAGACACCAAATTAACAGAAGGTCAATGAACAGTGAAGAATCCTAAATTTAGTGCAAAATTCTTAATACGAACAAAATTAATAGTCAGTGTGAAAAAAACTCAAATATAATTAGATTACTTAGTGCAGTTTTTAAGAATGATGTCAGATCTAAAAGTGATGCCAAATAAGTGTCTAGGTCCACAGTTTTTTAGTGATTTCCAATTGCAAGATTGAATTTTGTCGAGCATAAAATAGAATATAATTATTTTGCATATTTTATATCTATTTAAATAAATTATAAAAATAATTCACCTTCATGTATACAAATACTAGTATACCAAGGTGATTTTAGTGTTCGGGTTAGATAATGATGAATTTAATTAATTAATCGAGATTTCGAAAAAATAAAACGATAACAAGTCTTGGCTTGGCGTTCGGTGCACCTTGCGCAGTCTTTCTTTATCAAACTTATTGATTTGCTTATACTCTACGTATTTGAACTACTGCAATAATAATAAAGGTCGTCAGAAGCCCGAAAACCAGTCTTACCAAGGGTTACCCAGTAACTGGGTTTTGAAGGTCAGATCTAGGCTCCACGTAAAATACTGGTATTCAGCTTCATCCAGTTAGACTGGAACCCAACCCCAAAAATAGTTGGGAAGAGGCTAGGCAAATGACGAAGGGCTGTTAAAAAAAAAATATACCCTACCTAACCTTTTTACGCCTAAACCAATGAACGGATTTCGATAAAATTTGCCAATTTGGATTTGGCATCCTGGGAAAGGGCAGGCTTTTTGACTCAAAAATAATCATAGCAACTTAGGAACTTAGGAATCTTAGCAATATGTTAGGGATAGGAAACTGGATGAGGAGCTCGTGGCTAAGTAATGACAGCCGCACGGGTCGATCCATCAGGTTAAGCTACGCTTGCCGGGGATGGGCCGTGGATAGGAGACTCCTCCGTGCCTCGGAAACGTTAAACCGTTGGTCTCGATTGTCATTCCTGGATCTTTTCAGTCCTTACGGGTCGTCAGAAGCCCGAAAAACTGACAACCAGTCTTACCAAGGGGTATCTAATTACCCAGTTACTGGGTTGTGGAGGTCAGATAGGCAGTCGTTCCATGTAAAATACTGGTATTCAGCTGCATCCGGTTAGACTGGAAGCCGACCCCAACATAGTTCGTAAAAGACCAGGCAGATTGATTGGATATGAAAATTCAAATTTATGCTTTTGGTAAGAAATAAAAAAATTACGTGGATCAGCGTTTGGTAATTTCACACCGTTATTGAAAATTTTATTTACCACTTTTTATAAGATTTGTGGCGGTATCTACATCGCCACATGTGAACTGCGCATCAATGACCTGACGTCACACAAATCCTGCATCACGCAAGCAGAGTTTACCGCGCGATCAACATAATTATATAAGACGTCCCGACATCAATCGTCGGGCAGTTATCCACCAGACACAACACCCGTCTGGTCGGAGGGTTCTCCCTTTTCTATGGATGGATGAGTGAACTTTACACCCTATTCCTCATGCCTCTAAAGATTTAAGGAATTGAAATTTAGTTAGAGTCCGTATCTTGAGGTAATATTTAGGTAGCCTTTATTATCTACCTGCCTGTCTGTTACTTTTTCATGCTTTAACAGCTGGATTTGGATGATGGGTTGGTTATGGAGAGGCCATAACCTGGGTTAGGAAATACAATACTTTTAACCCCAGTAGCACGTCCCCGTGGGGTAATTACCGACCTCCACGCGGGCGAAGCCGCGAGCAGAAGCTAGTCAAAGATAGAAAGACAAAAATGGTTTCAAAAAGATGTGTAACTAGCATTGGCCCCATTGAGCATGACCTTCTGAGCCAGCATTTGGTCTTACAGGCTATAAATGATGATGATTTGCCGACACAAACATTACCACAGAGCACTGAAAAGCCACTGCTTAATATTACCTAGATCGGCCTCCTTCTTCAGCAACTGGTCGACGATCCCCTGCCACTGCCCGTTCTTGTCCTTATAACCCCAGGTATGCGTGAACATCAGCCTCTCGGTCGCGTTTAGCATCTGAAAGCAGATGCTCACCACGGCATAGGACATCTTTGTTATAGAGTCCTGGTGAAGGTTCCTGGGTGGAAGAAGATGGATTTAAACATGGAATACTCTTTAAATTATACAGTGTTTTGTTCTTTCTTTTTTCATGAAAACGATTTTGGCGTACTGTATTATTTGTCAAGTGTGAGTTGTAGGTACATTAAAAGGAGTAAAAGTGAAAAAATAAATACGCTCATTGCCTCAAGTTGTATGATTCATATGTGCTCTAAGATATGGTATATATAATCGCTTTTTACAGAGACAGAACGTGAGATAATCTTCACCAGAAACGGAAACTACTAAATATTGTGTTGTGGTCAATTTATTTAATAATAAAGATTAGAAATATACTTACTATGGACGTCGGATCTTTAGTCCATAAGTCACGTCTTAGCAGATGGCAACGAAACTTTGTCAGATAAAAGTTTATGATACGAGGAAGTTGGAAGTAGCCGCATTTTATCCCGACAAGCTTCATAAAGATATTAAGTAAAAATGGCACGATATTTTAACTTACTGCGGCTCCGTTTTGCCTTTAGTTAAATGTGGTAACTAACTGTTGAATAAATGTAGAAGTTCTTTGAGAACGAGTTTGTCAGAAGAGACGGGCGCGAGAGACTAGTTGGTAAGGTCCTGTCTGGACGTGACTGACGTAGAATTGAGGAGGATAATTTTACTCAGAAGTAGGATACTGGAAATCAAATAATGGTGAGCAGACTATAAGCAGCATTTAGCTTTTTTAGGTGTCTTTCTAGAAAAGCAGCCATTTTTCGAGAGGATATGTGCTCAGCGGCTCTTACTGCCCAGTCGGTGGAAAAGCTAAGTGGAAAAAGAAGTTCCTCATCGCTTTAAATAGAAATACTATGACTTGCAACGTCTTTAGGAATCTCAAGGATGTTGGCAAAACCTGACATGCAATTATGTTGCAATGCAGGTGAAGGCTAGGTTATATAAAATAAATGAAATGTTATATCTCTGCGTTTTAAGTAAATGTGTGTCCATTAGCATAATATTTATATGCCAATGAATAATATCTGACCACTGATAATTTTAGAATTTCATTAGTTGTTTATCTGATATTATGGTGATGAATACAAAACTAAGCACAGGTGGTTTCTTGGTAAATTTTGTCATGAATTCAATGAATAAATAGAATTTCTCTTAGAGCTTCAACACTAAACGCTAGATAAAATGCAAGTTTTTACATAATTAAGTTTAAGTTCTAGCATATCTACCTATACTTGACTATTTGTCACGTTCTGCACAGTCAGCGTAATAAGATTAGAAGTTCTGAGTCTGCATTCAAATTTCCCATTTGCGCCAGCACTAAGTATTGTAACAGTAGTACAGTCCTCCAGATCTAACATCGGCCATGGCGGCCAATCTCAGCGTGACTATCCATCGATGCGGGAGATATTATAGTGCACACGTGTATGCGCAGACGCAGGTGCACTTTCTCTTTCCTTATTCTCATAAACCGAGGGACGGCAATCCGACAAGACAGGAGAGAGATCAGGCGTAGGACCAACGGCTTTACGTTCTCCTGGCTTTAGCTGAGACATCGTAATGGAAAACCCCACCATTGCAAGATCCTCGCTCAGCAGTTACGTTTGCGACCACAGAACAAATGGGGCGTTCATCAGCGGTATACCTACCTACGTCCTGTATAACTGTTGTCTCCATACGACACCACACACCAGTAACTTTACAGGTGATTTAGGCAGACTATTAGGTATCCTAGAGTTTACCTGCACTAACAAATACAGTACAACTATTTCCTTAATGTCCCTCGGCAAACTTCGTGTTTCGTCAGTTGTCGGATTTTTATCAGTTGCCTTTGCACTTGGTGCAGATCGGACGCTCTCAATCGACTTGGAAGTATATAGTGTTGTTAATACTGTGTTAACCTAACGAAAAACGAAGTTTACTGAGGGACATTAAGAAAATAGTTTTACTGTACATAGATAGATACTCTCCTGTATTCCTTCATAACAAACATAAATAATCTATTCATCATAGCTACTTCATGCATGACACAATTACAGCTTCTTTGAATCGTGCTGATCAGCTCGAATGATAACGAATCTTGTCATGTTCACGTCTTATTAAATAAAATATTACACTTATCATTACATCACGCTTGTAATCCCCTAATGGTTAGGCAGAGGTACCCTATAGTACACCCACATTTTTTCAGTTATCTTTAAGTCCCATGTAATAGGGGGCGACTCTATTGCCATCAACCGGGCGAAAACCCAGATTCCAGGTTGCAACTGTGAAATTCCTGGTGGAAAAATCCAATAACACTTTGCCCGACCCAAGAATCAAACCCAAGACCTCATGCTCAGCAGTAGAGCCTGCGAACACTAGACCATTGAGGCAGTAAATGAAATATTACATAATAAAATAAGATTCAGGAAAAAAAATAATAATATCAAGATTATTCAAATATATTTAACATTATTATGTTACGGAGCAAAGGTCGAAAAAGATTAAGTATCAATAATTGTCATATCTTTTTATTTTTAGGATTCAAAGATAATTATGAACTAAATTGCATTTGGCATTCTTCTATATTTATGTAGCCTGCCTTACCTACAAAATATTTTATCGTTTTCTGATAAAGCATGTAGATACACGTGCGACCGGCAACAAATATAATATGTAAATATCATATATTTTATGCAAATTAATAGGTAACTTAAACTTAAATAGGTATCTACTCTTAAGTGTCACGTACTCACGTTATAATGCGAATTAGCATTATAACAGAAGAACTAATAATAAACTTATTGTTAATTAACATAATTATGACAGGTCCTCAAAACAATTTTATAAATTCTGTATCAAGTATTTTTGCCTTGCAAATTCGAACGCGAGAATGTTTAATCTAGACTAAGACTAACCTATCGATTTCTATGGAGTATCCTTGGAGTATCTTGCCCGTTTTTCTCCATAGAGATCTACTTTTTGGAACGAGCAGGTATTTTCAGCGTTCTGATTTAACCGACCGACTCTTTGTTTTTGTTCAAAAGTTCAATTTTTGCTTTGATTTTGGCTGAGTTTTTCTAGCCCCTAGTAATACCGCATAGGTGGTTGTTTAAAAAAAAATAACTTTTATAGGCCTCCAGACCGTATTTCGGCCATGGCGGCCAATCTCAACGGAAACTAGCATTCGACGCGGGAGACAGTATAGTATACAAGTGTGTGCGACTGTGCGTAGACACAGGTGCACTCTCTCTTCACTCACTTCCATATTCCGATGGAACGTAAATCCGACACGACCGGAGAGAGATCAGACGCAATATGTTTTACATTGTATATGTAATTCATTCTGGTATAGGTGTAGAGTTTATTATCAACTGTCAAGCTAGCTTATTCCGAACAACGTTCGGGTTGACTTCTAATGGTATCGGATGCAGCTGAATACTAGTATAGTATTTTACATCGAGTGACTGCCTAGCTAAGAGGCGTAGAGATAAAATACTTACAATCTATCATTCATATGCGTCCTCGTCTCGTTACTATCAGTGATAACATTCGACATAGTCAGAATATGTCCTCTTAAGTCATATCTTCTAGAAGACAGTACATTGGAACTCCTGTAGTCTTCCATCCACCCGTATTTGGTAACAGTTATTTTTGGAAACGCCCTCCGCCCCTCCAATAGCACAACACTAGTGTTTTCAGTCTCAAATATCTGCTTCCCGTTTACGGAACTGGTATTTTGAGTATTATTAACAAGATGTTTGTTTACTAAGCTGGTATTTTCGGTAACGGAATGCTGTAGTAATTTGGTGCTTTTCCATGTTGATCTTTTTGTGTAAATAACTTCGGAGTTTTCTGATATTTTGTATGCTGAAACAAAACATGTTTTCTTATTGAGATTTTATTTCGATAGGTAAATTTTATCACCAAGAGAGCGCAGACATAGTCACTAACCAAGCGTCAGAAGTCCGCACTCGGGTTCTGTCAGCAAGCAATGGAACGCAGTATCCTAGGAGTTAAACTTACTGATCGTATAAGGAACTCGATATTGCTGCCAAGCTTAAATGAATCTGGGCTGGCCGCATGTGTCGCATAACGGAAGAGCTATGCGTCAAAGTTACCACACAGTAAATTCCAAACAGCAGCAAATGGCAACTACCAAATCGACTTTTTTCATTAGGATTGACCACAAACAGAATTAGAATAAGAAGTGGAAGGAGGGAATAATTGATAATAGTTGATAAGTCGATAATTGCTATAACAAGTTTGAGAGCTTATATTTTATTTTTTATGTTCTAATTTTTAAATATATAATTTGTATGTACCTACATATATGTTTAACGAAATAAAGGAGATAATAATAAAATATTCAGAACATTAATATCGTATTTAATTAGCTAGCGAAACTTCACAGACGTGATAGTTAAAAAACATAATATGGAAATGGATTTAATTTATAGTTATATGTATTGTGATTTTGGTAACTGGTTTTATATGGTGCGTGCGTAGGAGACGTTTAAGCTGCTTCTATAGTTTCCACATTGATGGTACAGTTTAGAATACCATGACCAAAATATGTGGCTAGTGATTTCAAATGGCCACACACGTTACAAGGGCGCCCATTAACAAGCACAAAAGCAGAAAGGATAATAAGAATTTAGAAAAAAATAAGCACACAATTAATGCAACTTTAAAAGTACGAACAGATCAATAAAAATATGTCTCTCAAACCAATCCTTTTAATACATACATAACATCACGCCTGTATTCCCCGAAGGGTGAGGCAGAGGTGTACCTATAGCACACCCACATTTCAGCAGTTATGTTTAAGTCCCATGTAATAGGGGGCGAGCCTATTGCCATCAACCGGGCACAAATCCAGACTCCGGGCTGCTACCGAGAAATTCCAGATGGAAAAACCCGATAACACTTTGCCCGACCCAGGAATCGAACCCAGGACCTCATGCTCAGCAGTAGCGCTTGCGACCACTAGACCAACGAGGCAGCAATAAAACTAGTAAATAAAATTGATCTTGTCGCTCACAACTACTCAGAATTCAATAAGCGTAGGACCGCGGTAGTACACACGTTCAGATTAAGGAATTCATCATCTGACCTACAGGTGACTTACTGTATACGTGAGCTTGGTTAGCACGTTACATATTTTTTTCCTCATTTAAAAGTGTTGGACATCCTCCAAACAATGGAACAAACGACGTAAAAAATTATGAATTTTGCAAGAGAATTTCACAATGATTGCCTATCCTTGCAAAAACTATAAAGTTAAGGTGAAAGAACTCGTAAATTAGGTACTGAACCATGGGGATGTATGGTGTAGTGAATTAGGTAATGTTGCCTAAGTGCCGTTCTTTGATACATAGTTAAAAATGACCAAGAGTCAACTTAACAATTAGTCACTTGACAATAGTTAAAGTTTAACTACCCTGTCTATGCATGGTTAACTTTCATAGCAAATTGTCAGTTTTTTAACTATAGGTTAGCTTAACTATTTGTCAAACAACATACTTATGTCATTTTTAACAAATTGTCAGTTTAACTGACGCATTTTAACTATTAGTATGTTTGACTACTGATCAAACAACGGGCCCTCAAATCTAAGTATGTATATGCTTACCTCTCCCTAGACTCTTTCTCTCTCTAAAACAGAATTAAACTTAGATAAACTTGATGCTACAAGAATTGTCCTAACTTTAACTTATCTACACTAAGGCATTTGAGATTGTGACTACCTACCTTAAAATAATATTGAAGAAAATTGATACCAATCATAATGGAAAATCACAGATTATATCGATTCATAGCATAAATTAATGTTGAAGAAATCTTTAACATGAACTATGATATCGTTCTAGAACCGTTCAGCCGTCTGTGAAGATAAACATTCAGAACATTTAAGGATGTAGAGCGAAATTATCGGAATCTACAACTGTTTAATGTCGAATTAATTATAGCACACAACGTAAGCACAATGTTCTGGTTTGTTTACCGTTCAGCGGGGTAATTCCGTAACACACTAACCGTAGGAGTGGCTTTCATTTTGACAGTTCAATAACATTCATTGCGTTATTTACGTTGCTGAGCAGACAAATTTTTCGAACATATGAAGCAATGCATTCGCAATAGGCTTCAAAATGATTCAGTTTGTGATTGACAGTTTGTTACGCAACTAAGGTGCAGATCTTAGCTAGGCTATCCGCATCTTTAGCATTCTGTCAGAAGTAATGTAATGTGAATTTCATCTCTGTGTGGCTGGTTCATGAATCATAATTTAATTATGTGTAAGTATACCGAGCATTGATCAATCATTGCGGATTTAAGTACACTAATTTGATATTCAGAGACCGACATAAATGTAACACAGAATAATTACGTAGATACAAACTGCAAGCAAAAAATATTGAACTACATTTCAATGTGGGATTCTTTTTTTTTTATTGTTACGTTACATTGTAGGTACAGGGTGTTGAAAATGGAACAGGCGCAATTTGTTTTTTGACCGAGTCCTATCCAGCCCACTCCATTTCTTCTTTGACCGGGACTTATTTTAGTACAGGCAGTTTTTTTTTATGAAATTGACGAAATTACGTCAATTTACCGTGTTATAGCCATTTCATACAATTACCAAAGAATGACAGATGTGATGTTTGATTAGAAAGGTACGGAAAATTTTAATTGCTAGGTAGTAATTTTGAGAAACAATTAATCTTCATCACAAAACTTATAGGTACGAGTACATAGATTAATTTATTAATGAGTCGTTTTTCAAAATTCTCAATTTTTCCGGATGTAAAGACCTTAACCAAGTTGCTGCCATCTGACATACTGAGTCTGACAAGATGAAACAGACTCGATCATTTAGCGTTTAAATTATTTATTGCTCCCCTGAATAAGAAGTTAATTAAATAATTTAGAGCATTGGCGACAGATTGAAATGCCTGTACCTATAGGTACGTGTATTCATTTGCGAAATCTGTATCGCAAATTAATACAAGATTTCTTATCAAAAAGCGCCTTTATCCTCTCTCCTATTAAAAATTAACTTTGCTGTGCCCGACAGGGTCCATAATTGATTCGATGTTTTAACATACCAACTGTTATTATGGAATGCAATAAAGTATTGAGTATTTATTGAGTATTTAGATGTAAAAAAAAAACTGATGTCAAATAAAAACTTTTTATAATAAAACAATAGACTTCCAAAAAAAACACTAAAAGACGTGAAAAATAACTTTAATTTCAGAAGTCAGTCACACAACATTAACTATAATAATAAAGAAATCGCAGTAAGGAACCTTAGACTTGGCACGATTTTGTCTAGATTTCATTACTTTTTAGAGATAAACAAGCAGCTCCATCGAGACTTGGCTAGTTTTTAACCGACTTCAAAAAAAGGAGGAGGTTCTCAATTCGCCTGTATGTTTTTTTTTTTTTTTTTTTTTTTTTATTTTTTTTATGTGTGTTAGCTCAGAACTCTTTCCTGGGTGAACCGATTTGGATGATTCTTTTTTTGTTAGAAAGGACATACCTCAAGGGTGGTCCCATGATAAGGAAACCAGGATCTGATGATGGAATCCCGGAGAAATCGAGGGGAACCTTCGAAAATCGTAGGAGCATCTAGTGCGTTTGTTAATTTTTTCATTAAGTATTTTAAAGAACTACAATTTAATGAAGGTCTGGAATCGATCTGATGATGGAGCCGAAAGACAGTCGAGGGAATTCCTCTATGATTTACAGCAGGTACCTTGTGTTTGGGCTTGATTAATTTGTATTTATGCGAACTTTCCACCTGAAGGGTTGTGACAATCATTAGGGGTCTGATGATGAAGACGAAGGACAGTTAAGGGAACTCCTCAACGGTTTACAGTAGCTACCTTGTGATTCGTTTTAATTCATTTATATTGATGATAACTTTGCATTCATATGGGTTATAAGTGCCATTACAGGTCTGATGATGGAGACCATAGACAGTTGAAGGAATTCCTCAACGATTTAAAGCAGTTACCTTGTGTTTGGGCTTGATTAATTTGTATTGATGAGATCTTTACACCTAGATGGGTTGTGACTGTCATTAGGGGTCTGATGATGAATACGAAGGACAGTTAAGGGAACTCCTCAACGGTTAACAGTAGCTACCTTGTGATTCGTTTTAATTCATTTATATTGATGAGAACTTTGCACTCATATGGGTTATAAGTGCCATTACAGGTCTGATGATGGAGACCATAGACAGTTGAAGGAATTCCTTAACGATTTACAGCAGTTACCTTGTGTTTGGGCTTGATTCATTTTTATTGATGAGAATACTATACCCAGATGTGTTATGACTGTCATTAGGGGTCTGATGATGAAGTTGAAAGACAGGTAAGGGAACTCCTCAACGGTTTACAGTAGCTACCTTGTGTTTGGACTTAATTCATTTATATTGATGAGAACTTTGCACCCATATGGGTTATAAGTGCCATTACAGGTCTGATGATGGAGACCATAGACAGTCGAGGGAATTCCTCAACGATTTACAGCAGTTACCTTTTGTATGGCTTACTTCATACGGTTCAATATTCCAAAATATTCAGGTTGTACAAAAATAATACCCAATTAAGATTAAAGTTTTTCATAGGGCAACCACTACCTACTAGTCATGCTGATGCGTCAATTTGAGACTGAATTTAAGTTGCGTAATCGCGTCATCTCTAGCAATGCTCTTTCGTTGGTTGCTAAGCAATTTATGCTTGTCACAATGCATATGGTGAAATGGAGCTGATAGTGGCTTCACCATCAGCTCCAGTTCTTCTGGTTTTTACCAAGAGAAATCCTCAACAATAAACTCAATTCCTTGCATCGGGAAACGAAATATTTTGTAAAAGGTGATGAGTAGTTGACATTAGGCTATTGTAACTTCGATAAATTATTATCTAACCCACTAAAAAGTGAAAAATAAAAACTTTTTGACAAAAAATACAACCGACTTCCAAAAAATACACTACAAAGTGAAAAATAACTTTAATTTCGGAAGTCGGTGGCAAAAAACTAAAATAAAGATCCAAAGACACCGACTTCCGAAATTAAAGTTATTTTTCACTTTGTAGTGTATTTTTTGGAAGTCGGTTGTATTTTTTGTCAAAAAGTTTTTTTACAGAATGTTTTTGGTGGGATTTTACTTCTTTTTGTAGAAACGTGGGCATATTGATTTATTTTATTAGATTGTCTTATTTGACACAGTTTTTTTCTTTTTAAGAGTAGTTAGTTTTTTTCTTTTTAGGTGTTGTTTTTTTCTTTTTAGGAGTAGTTTTTTTTATTATTACAAATCTTTCTTTTCTTTTTTTCCGATTCTGATTCTTGTACAGTAGCAACAGTTTTTCGTATTGCCCATTCGCGTTCATTATTTATTCTTTTAGACGGTTTAGACGGTTTAACTTCTGAAAGATCGGCGCGGTATTTAAAATAATTAAACGACTGTAACGCGGCCGGTTGCCACTTCGCTATATAAGGTTATCGGAAAAACAAACGTAAGCGCGTTTTAAAATACAGTCAGCGCCGTCTAGCGACGTGTGCAGGTATCACCGCAAGTCTTAGTCCAATGCATTATATTTTGACAAAATTTTGAGCGAAATTAGTGTAATTTGTTTATTTAATTTGTGTAATGTTCGAGTAGAATAAAGTTAATCGTTCGACTATTTCTTCTTGTAAACTTGTAAGTTTAGGTATAAAAGCCTGTCTAATCTTATCTAGAGTTTTCCTTTAATTTTATTTATATGCGTATTAAAAGCAGAAGGAGAGGCATTCGCCCAGCAGTGGGACGCTATAGGCTAGATTAAATTAGAAGATGTGTCCCACTACGCTGGATTTTTGCAATGACAGTCGATTTTTTTATGTACCAATAGTAGAAGGGGGCATTACCATATCTCTAATACAGCTGAGACCAGCTGAGGGTTCTTCATCAGATACTTCAGACCTTCAATTTTTGACATCAAATGAAGCGGCCCACCAAGTTGAATATTTTTTGTAAAGGCGGTATGTCGATCTCTAATAGTTTGGTTGGGCTCTTGTGTTTTCTAAGCAGGGTCACCAGGTAGTCCAGATCTTCGATTATCCTAGTTTTTATAGTTTTCCCTTTATGTGGCCATTAAACCCTAACTCTGTGCCAAATTTCAGCTCTCTGAGTTTATGGGAAGTACTAGTTCTATTCTGATGATCATGAGTGAGTGAGTGAGTGACATAAATGCGAAACTTTTCTTTCGCTTAACTTCGGAACTAAATGACCTACAGACTTGAAATTTTGGATTTTAAGTATGTGATTATAGCTTACTAGATTAAGAAAATTTCTGCGTTCTGGTCTTATCCAGAGGTTCTCAAATAGGGGCCTGAAAATGCGGCGAAATGGTTCCAGTAAAGGATGGTACGGCAGTGTTTGCTTCGCGCTCGACTTGGCGGGGGCACTGCCATGCCCCCAGATTGTGTGAATTTCCACAACCCATTTCGGACATCATAACATTAACCATATTAAGCATCGTCTTTCAACCTGTCTGTCTGTTAGTGTGTTATAAGCATAACGCAAAAACCTTTTTTCAAGCTACTTTTATTAGGTATTCATACGAGTATTCTTTCGTTTACGAGAGCGAAGCAGTGGACACAGGTTAGTCTAAACTAATATTATAATACCTACTATATATATATAGATAATTTTTATCCCGATATTCTCACGGGATCGAGACTTAAGCGGATGAAATCGCGGAGCACAGCTAGTATCAAATAAAAACAAGTAGGTACCTATGTAATTTTAACAAACTATGTCCTGTCTATGTCCTACATGACATGAGCGATAACTAGCTAGAATTTCAAGGTGATTTTTTGCGTTCGCTGGGAAATTCAGTTTTTGCGTCAACTTAGCACTGTATATCCAAACCACGTATTTTATTACAACTCTTTTGTTTAAATTACCTGCTATCAATACTAGACTGATGCAGATACTTCGACATGTACTTAATAAGTATATATAAACCTTACCTAGACACGCAAAAAATTTAATGGGTCTTTGTTCACCAACACGAGTTACATGCAAATAAGATATTTTTAAAAGGATTTTTTCCAACCATTTCTACAATTGTTTTAAGCACGCATTTTCCTAGGTTTAAGTAGAAGGGTTTTCCTACACATATTATTTCGTAATCATAATTATCGATAGGTACTTGATTCATGCAGTAATGGTACCTCTAAAGGCTTGTCACGCTAGGAATTTGCGTAGGATAAAGGATATTACGAAGATTGTATGACAGACGGAGATAATGAGTAAGTTAGCGTGGGTTCAAATATATGAAATTCATCACAATAAATGTAAGTAAGGTCCCCTCAAAGTCCACTACTTACTAAGTAGGTATTAGCCACTTCCATCAATGGCCATCCATTTTCTCATAGACAGAATCCCATGATAATCAGTTAAGTTTTGAATATCATAGACAAGACATACCTTGGCTGACTAATTAAATGTGGTTTGACATAAGCAGAGATCGGATATTCGGATGCATATTTACGTAAAATTAATTTTTAGCTTTTTTTTTAGTTATGTTAATAATAATATGCTGTGCTTGTCCTACAACTACTGTTATATGTTCAAACTATAGGCGAGGACGCTGGCACCATAAATACAAGTTAAATCTTACTTTGGGTGCCAGAGTTCAACGAAAACACTATTTTCCTTAGTTGTAACGCTGCATAATGTTTTAGTTAAGTGTTTTTGTACAACTGAAGTTAATAAAAAATCTTCTTTTTTTTTAGCTTTGAAATATGGAAGTGGCTTCTAAAAATATTTTTGTTGTAAAAAAAATCTCACGATGCCAGGAACACCGGGAATGCATAACTAGTCCAGTGTATAATATAGAAGCGACTTAAAAATAATAATTTATTTAAATAAAAACCCGGGATTCTTGGATTGCATAACTATTCAGATGCATATTTATTTAAAATTAATGTTTAACCCCCGACGCAAATATGTGTATATAGGGTGTAAGAGGAGGGCTAGTGTGTGTTAGTAAAAGTTAAGATTATGTCGATACAAAAGCGCATTCCATATTAACCAATATCTTAAATACATCAACATCTTGAATAAGTATCCGATCTCTGGACATAAGTTCAGTGAGAAAATATTCTTCCCTTATTAACGGTTTTAGTAAAACTGCCATTGGTCCGTTGGTTGGTCGGTTTTTCAGCATGGGTGACTCCTGAGCACGGGTTCAGACAAAACAGAGATTGGAAACGCTCCATTTCCTCTCATAGAAATGAGACCTGCGTCCCAGCAGTGGGAGAGTTATAAGCTGATTATGCTCCATTTCTCGATGGAAAATCTTGCCCCCAACTCCAAAGAAGTCCAACTTCTGGATGATAGTCGAAGTCCTATAACAGCGCACTTACCTTCCATAAACAAGCATTCCTCGTCGCTAATCTTCTTCACCAATACTATGTCGCTATCAACCAAGATATCAACATCATTTAGAGCTGCTGATTCTTCCTCATAGTTTAGAAGAAGCCAGCGGTATGGCGCCTTGAAGAAGCCTTCTTTGCTTGCCTAAAAAAACAAAAGCATTACCACAATTTATAAGTATGGAATTCTTATAAAAGTGGGGAACCTGTCGATCACCTTTTGTTTTTCTGCTTTAGAAACGAAAGGTAGAAAAACTGATGAGTAAATGGGACTAATAAAAAATAAAAAAACACTAATTAATTCTTTTTTTTGTATTTAGATTCACATAGTATAAGATACACTGCTAAAAAAATCTTTCGGCGCTCGAATAAAGTTGACAGGGGTTGTAATTATTTGTGTAATTATTGTTTTTTTTTATTATATTTTTTATTTTAGATGGGTTTGCTCTTGACTCTAGTCTAGGTCAGAGATGACAGAGACAAAGTCGACGATGGAGTGAGCTTACCGAGAAGAAGCCTGTTCACTCTCACTTTGAAGAGCTTTGGGTTGTTGGGTGTTGTTGTTTGGGTGGGTGTTGTTGGGTTGTTTGTGTTAAATATATTGAAAAAACCGGCCAAGGGCGTGTTGGACCGGGCACTATGAAGGGTTACGTAGTTGGGATGAATTTATCCCAAGACAAAACTTAACAATATAGCTGAAAAACATGTTCTCCGAATCGTCGATATACGTCACGGTCAATTCTCCAACAGCAATGTAAGTTTGTAATCGCACTTTTTTATTTTTTATGTGATTATAATACAAATGAACGATTTTCGAACTTTTTGCTGTATTTGTGCTATAAAGGAAAAATCAGCCTGGCTTCTTGCCAAATTTCTAGACCAACGGGAAGTACCCTATAGGTTTTGAATTATTTACGAGTATCAAAATATGTCGCATAAATGGGCGTATTTTTTTTTTGCGTGGTTGATTTTTTTAGAGCTTCAAGGGACAGTAGAACTACGTACCTATATGATATTAATTCAATCAACTTGATACCTCCACTTATTTCTAAGAAAAAGGGCCTTGTCAGACAAACAGAGAGACAACGAAGTGATTCTATAAGGGTTTCGTTTTTTTACTTTTGAGATACGGAACCCTAAACACAATATGGCAACGTAAGTTCCGATTTTGGCTACACGCCGATGGAACCTTATAGCGCTATAATTCAATCACCATTTATTTATATTTAGTTCTATAATCTCTGATAGGGCTATAGCCAAAAATTGGAATTTCTTGTAAAAAAAAAATGCGTTTTATGTACTTACTTTGACCAAAAATCTATCCGTCCCAGGACATGCCATGTCAGCTAGGATCAAGACGTACTGCAAATCATACTCGGTTCTGTTATACTGCAGTGAAGTGGCAGTACTGAAACCAATACTGCACATACTCCTGGCCAAGGATTTGAGAGCATCTGAAAAAGATTTTGTTTGTTATAATCACTTCCTGTCACTTTTATTTACTTATCAACTGAAAGTATACGAATTTGTGTGGGGTAGGTACCACAATTAAAAAGTGAAAAATAAAAACTTTATTACAAAAAGAAAACATCCAAGTTCCAAAAAAACGGTTGGTGGCATAAAACGAAAACAAAAGGCACCAACTCCCGAAATTAAAGTGTTTTTTTCACTTTGTAGTGTGTCTTTTGGAAGTGGGTTGTTTTTTTTTGTAATTAAGTTTTTATTTTTCCCTCTTCACAAAAATCACTCATCAGAACTTGACCAAAGTCGTATGGGACCACGCTAAAAGTTTAGCTTTTCAAACAAAAGAATATTTTTTCAAATCGGTTTATAAATGACGGAGGTAGAGTAATAAAGTTTTTATCTCGTATCATCACGAACTACATCATTATGAACTGCTCATGCCGTGATATAATTTTCCAGAATGCAAGATGGAAGCAGGGGCTGACGGCTTATTGAGCGCCGGACGTGGAGGATACAACTCGTGGAGGTTGTTGTGGACCTGTGACCTCAGCGCTCCCCCTCCACATTTATTATGCGCATGGCGAAAGTGTGGAACTCTGTTCCCTTTCACGTATAACCCATCAGCATTAACACCAAGAGTGATTAGGCATCTTCTGGGCTTGCTTGTTCCATCGTAAACCTCATCCATCACTTTTCAGGAGAGATCGAGGTCAAGAGTTGGCACATTTCTCAATAAAAAAATACAAAAAAAAGCGTACTTAAAGTAGAGGTTGTGGAGTTCTAGGGGTTTTTTTTTTTTCGATGGGAAATCATCATATGACCTCTCCCGCTCTGGGCGGAGCGGAAGGGAGTGTCAGACTCTTAGTGACTAAAACCCACCCGTGTTCCTTCAGTTGCCTGTGCGCCAGGGCCACGGTAACTCTTTCGAAAAATCCGCGACCCCGCAGGCATCGGCCCTATCGGACCCCGTCAATTATGCTGACATCAATTTGAGGCGCGCGTGGAACACAACGCGCCGTCGACCCGGGCCTGGTCCTTATCGGACGGCAAGCTGACCATTGCTCGCCGTCCGCAAGCCCGCGCCTACGGTAGCCGGGAGTCGGCTATCGACTCCCGACGCCCAGGGTGTCTCCTCCTGCGGCGACTAGGGGCGTGAGGGCGCAATGATTGCCTCTCCCTCACGCACTCCGCCTCCTCCTTCGCGAGCACTACAGCTTCGCAGGGAGTTCTAGAGCTAAGGACTTACGCTGATTCCAACACAAATGTGGTAACAGCAGAGACGTAGGCCTATTATCCATTGTCACGAACGACATTATCACATCTATTTTATGATCACCAGTGCATTTTACTATTAAAACAAATGAAAAACTTATTAAAAGTAGTGTTTTCACGTTCATTTTTCATCGGGTTTTGGTAAAATAGTAGGAAATAGATGACTACCTTGTAAGGAGAGGGTATTATATTGGCATTAGCATTTAATATGCTAGTAAGCTTCTTGTATACATATAATGCGATGGAGGTACAGTCGCGGTAACAGTGGGAACATTTTTGTCTGTTATCTCAAGCAATTTGAAATAATTAAATGGACAACATGGGAACAAAGGATAGTCAAATGATAAGTTTTACGATCTATGTAACTAGCCAAGCCACATCTAACAATGTAGAGCTAGCCCTTTGAAGCTCATGATTCTGAAAGCTCATGATTTTTCAAAGGTTGTCTGTAAAAGATCGCTTTTGGCTAAGACCACCCATTGTGTCACCCTATGTAAAATTTCTACATTTAGATCTGTATTTTTTATGGTGTACATAATAAAGAGTATTCTATTCTATTTTGAAATAATTCTAAAAGTTCATAAATAATCTATCTCTTATTGATAAAGGCTAAAAGACATGGTAATTATTAATATATGCGGGTGTGATTATTTTAAAATCCGAACCCTGGAACTATCGATGATGACGGCAAATAGAAGACATTATTACTGCTAACGCAAATATGCAATTAATATTGTCATCTCTAAACAAATGGAAAAACGGATCGTCATACTTAAGTCCCATTTATTTCCGTTTAGAATTCTGCTAAATCTGTAGCGAAAACGAACTTGACTGAGGTTTCTTAGCTCATCATCCACGTAGATTTCTTTGTGGTCAGCATGTTGTGTTAGGTCATCGCTTATAAATTGAATTATTGTTGTACATGTCACGTGAAAAAATGGGTTACTTTTGTTGGGTTGGGTTTTTTTGGGTTTCGGTTGGTTTTGAAGTTTTTCTCAGAGCTGAAGCAATTCCTCTTAAGTTTTTTAACCTTGTCTTTTTTGCAATTTTCCAATCTACTTAATAAAATTCTTAAATTAACTGACAGACATAATGCACCGCCTAAATAGCTGGTTCTAGAAGCATGTAATTTAGCACAAGAGTACTTTATGTAACGAATATATGGATACTAAGGAAGGAATTTTCTAAATTCCATCCTTAAAGGGGTTAAATACGGGATTAAAGTTTGTATGGACGTTTGTCATTTTTGAAGTTACAAACGTGGCAGTTGGTACTTAGACTTGTATAAATAAGTTAAAGTCAGTTGTATCATCGTTTTTTGGAAACTCATCCTCTAAGGCTCCTGAGAAGATGCTGATGGGAAATCCCATCAGGTACTCGGCTTGTCTCCTTAATAAAATTCTTAAATTCATTCATTCACTGATAGACAATGCTCAGCCTTAACCGCTGGGACTAGAATTTTGCATACAATTTTGCACAAGAGTTCCTTATTTAACAAAAATGAGCACTAAGGAAGAATTTTGAAAGTTGATCCTCTAAAGGGGTTAAATAGGGGATGAAAGTTTGTATGGTACTTCATTATTTTTGCCGATGGGAACACGCTAACCGTACGGTTTGTATTGTTTAAATAAAATACTGTTTCTGTTATTGCGTTTAGTCCTTTTGCCTTTAAGTAAAATAAATATTCTATAAGACTTTTGTCGGTGACTGTATTCTGTTCTGGGATACCAAATTATACGTTGGCCCTAATGATACGTTATAGTCTATGATTACCATAATATTTCAGTTTGTCATTACCCATTGATAGAGTTAACTCGTAAGTATGGATATAAAAGATAAATTGATTGTCGTGCTTATTTATTAATGATCTAAGTTCTAGTGTGATTTAAGTATTGTTTCTTTGTATCTTTTAAAAGTTTTATTTTCATAACAAAAGAATAATTTTAGTATGATCTATACCTATGAAAAAAGTGTTTTGTCCGAACTTATCTACTTACACGTTTAATGATAAATATACTTTAGAATACTGTAATACCTACTTAATTGAGTAACAGCTGGAAAAAAACAACAAAAAGTATTATTGACAAGTTATTTTTACCCACACAAATGGCGTATCGAATTCAAAAGAAAACATAAAATCAAATTCAATTGGACCAGTTTTTCGCATGTAATTAGAATAATTTAATATTTTACATAATATAATACAAATATTATTGAAGACAAACAAACAAGTTTTCTTTGGAACAGGTTTTAAGCCGAATATGTTTATAATAAGAGAATTAACAATCATAGGAAGATAAAACTGGAATTGGAATGTTTAAATTAAGATTTACAATAATTATTTGGTCCTTAGAGTCGAATGTTTGTGGAATAACAACCAGATAACGAACATTATTTAGAGGAGCGCAAAGAAATACTGGATTTCGAAAAGAATACGGTACCTACTTACATATTTCATCGTCTTGGGATTCCTACAGGTGTATGTAAAAGATTGTACTTGTATAAGTTAGTAGCTTGTGCAAGCGACTTCGTCCGCGTGTTTTTAGGGTTCCGTACCCAAAGGGTAAAAACGGGACCCTATTACTAAGACTTCGCTGTCTGTTCGTCCGTCTGTCTGTCACCAGGCTGTATCTCAAGAACCGTGATAGTTAGACAGTTGAAATTTTCACAGATGATGTATTTCTGTTGCCGCCATAACAAAAAATACTAAAAAACAGAATTAAATAAATATTGAAGGGGGCTCCCATACAACAAACGTGTTTTTTTGCCGTTTTTATAGATAATAGTACGGAACCCTTCGTGCGCGAGTACGACTCGCACTTGGTCAGTTTTTTTTTATTTGAAAGCTGGTGCTTCTCATGTGGTCCTATATAAATTTGATCAAGTTCTAACCAGTAGTTATTGAGTTATCCTTAATACTGCGTATTTTTTCCACTTAGTTATTGATGATGTTTTAATAATAATTTCCTGTCACTGTTATTTACATATCAAGAAGTGGTATACGAATTTGTGTGGGGTAGGTACCAAAACTAAAAAGTGAAAAAAAAAAATTAAAAAAAAAAACACAAAAAGAAGTAAAAAATTACTTTAATTTCAGAAGTCGGTGGCAAAAAACGAAAATACAAAACCAAAGACACCGACTTCCGAAATTAAAGTTATTTTTCACTTTTTTTGTGTTTTTTTTTTGGAACTCGGTTGTTTTTTTTTTTGTAAAAAGTTTTTGAAACCTACAACGGTTTAGGTACCTGTCCTTACTGCCCCATCTCAAAAATCTACGATATATAAATTGATAGGTAATATACAGTTTTACCGATCAATTTATAGGGAAGTACCTTAGGTTACCTTACCTTATTTTACCGTATGTGTGCAGCAGGTACACATGTAGAATTGAACTACATGATATTGCAAGTAGTTTCCTACAGAAATCTAGATACATTTCCAGTCCTAGTAAAGTGATTAGTAAATTCTTTAGCATTTATCTCAGCGAAGTATTTAGTCTGCTATCAAAGTAATACGTAATTATAGAATATATCTACAGCTAGGGTTGCCAGGGCCAAAAATAGAAGAGCCGGTCACAGATTCATATTAGGCCGGACATTTTGCCTTAAAAGCCATTTTCAAATTGGTTTTTAAAAGAAGAAAAAAATGATAAGTACTTTTATAGCGTCGCCTGCGACTCCTGCGAGATCGCGATTTATGCGTGTCCACGTAAGTCGCTCGTTTGCTTTCTTTCGGCTTTTTTTGGCGGTGCGGGATTGACCAATACCCTAACAAAAGCCGGACATGCCAGATTTGTATATATTTGGCCGGACACGATTGTAAAAAGCCGGACACCTGGCAACCTTATCTACAGCTAATGGATATATAATTATAGGTATACCTATTAACTTGCTTGAAGTTTTAAGGTTAATTATAGTAAGTGAAGTGTAGTCGGAAAAGCTTCGTTTGTGATTATCCTGTCCAAAAGATACCTATACTGGAAAGGTTTAGGAAGTTAATTATAGGTAAACAAAAAAAAAAACACGTGACTCATAGATGTTAAACCTTTTATTTGAAATGTTAAAATAATATTATTTTGAGTCCCATAATAATAGGCTCTATTCTGAATCTGAATTTGAGGAACTATCTGTCACATTAATGATAAAGCGTTCAGTGGTATCATCAATTATTTTGTCTAATTTAAACATTTTCTGTTCTTCTTTTATTACATGACCCTCGCAAATTTTCCAATTCTCAGCAGTCACATTAGCGAAAGCCTCTGGCAAAAGAATCTTTAGGTCAGACATTTTAAAAGCTTTATTTTTCTCGGCTACAAACCCTTTAACTTGAGCCCATATTAACTCAATTGAATTGCGCTCACAGTTGTATGGTGGCAACCGCAATACAGTGACACCATTTAATTTTTTTTCTAATTCATCCACAGCATAAAAGTCATCTGATTAACCGACTAAACGTAATACCTGCTACTTCAGTTGCCATACTACGTCACAGGAGTACTCTTCAACTTAGCAACGTTATCTAATTCGTTATTTTTTCTAAAAGGTTTAGGGAACCTGTCTTTTTGGGCTCTTTACAATAGACAGATTACAAAATATTTTACTATTTTATAAATCTAACAAAAAAATTGTGCTCAAGCAATTACATGAACGAAGAGTATAGTTTACGAATAAATGATAAAGACATACATTAATAAAAGAGGAAACTATCGTATAAATCGCAAATAACTTTAATTTTTAACCGACTTCACAAAAAGGAGGAGGTTCTCAATTCGTCTGTATGTTTTTTTTTTTTTTTTTTTTATGTGTGTTAGCTCATAACTTTTTTCTGGGTGAACCGATTTGGATGATTCTTTTTTTATTTGATAGGTGGTGCTTCACATGTAGTCCCATTTAAATTTGATCAAGGTCTGACCAGTAGTTTTTGAGTTATCCTTAATACTGCAGATTTTTTCCACTTAGTTTATATGGATGATGTGTTAATAATTTCCTGTCACCGTTATTTACACACCAAGTAGTGGTATACGAATTTGTGTGGGGTAGGTACCGCAACTAAAAAGTGAAAAATAAAAACTTTTTTACAAAAAAACAACCGACTTCCAAAAAAAACACTAAAAGACGTGAAAAATAACTTTAATTTAATTTCGGAAGTCGGTGGCCAAACACGAAAATACAAAAACCAAAGGCACCGACTTCCGAAATTAAATTAAAGTTATTTTTCACGTCTTTTAGTGTTTTTTTTTGGAAGTCGGTTGTTTTTTTGTAAAAAAGTTTTTTGTTGTAACGTATTTTTAAACAAGAAAGTGTCAACTATAAAAAACCTTTTTTACGATTTGTTTACCTTTATTTAACTACCTAAACCTTTCTAGTATAGGTTATGTACCGCATAGCAGATAGATCTTAATAATTATCATAATCTTTTGTAAAATAATGTCCTCAATTCTTGCCTCCTATTCGTTATAACAAACTCAAACTTTTAAATTAAACTTACTCTGCACATTATTTTTGTGTTTAATGTTTATTTATTTTATTCGGGAAAACAAACAGCTACAGAAATAGCTTAATTAACAGGTTTTAAAACGTTTCTTGTATGGGGAGCCTCTTTAATTATTAACTTGTTTAATTTTTATTATTTGTGGTTATAGCGGCAATAGAAATACACACTGTGAAAATTTCAACTGTCTACCTATTACGATTCATGAGATACAGCCCGCTCACAGACACACGGACGGACCGACAGCGGAGGCTTCGTAATAGGGTTCCATCGGCACCCTTTGGGTACGGAACCCTAAAAAGAGAGATTACATTATGTGTAGCTCATGACGTTATTTACATCTTAAATACTACATTAATTGTTATGGAACTATACTTATGCGCAAGAGTGAAACTTAAGAGGTTAAAATCTAGAAAAAATGCTTAAATGAGAAATTAATTAATGATGCTTGAATGATGTTTAATGTAACATAACATAACATTACATCACGCCTGTATTCCCCGAAGGGTTAGGTAGAGGTGTACCTATAGTACACCCCCAGTTATGTTTAAGTCCCATGTAATAGGGGGCGAGCCTATTGCCATCAACCGGGCACAAATCCAGACTCCGGGCTGCTACTGAGAAATTCCAGATGGAAAAACCCAATAACACTCTGCCCGACCAGGGAATCGAACCCGAGACCTCATGCTCAGTAGTAGCGCTTGCGCCCACTAGACCAACGAGGCACTCAGTTTAATGTTTTAGTTATATTTCATGTTTGTACATATCTTGCAAAAACTTTCCTTCATTCTCTAGGTTCGTCATCTAAAGTCACTGGTCTAGATCATTGCAGCATTCTGCAACAGCCCATTTACCCAATTAAAAACAGATACTTGCCTTCTACACTACCAAGAAAGAATAAGGATAAAAACAGCTTCATTCATAAAAGTTCCATCATTAACAATTATTATTTTTAAAATAAGTAGACCACGGCGACCATGACCCAAAACCCTTTGAGGATAAATAACGAAAAGTTGACGCGCCAAAAATGAATCAGCCATCTTAAATTCTCCGAACTCGATACAACTGCGTTTACTTTGTAGTACTACAATGTTTTTATAGTAATTTGTACTTTATGAAACACGAAATGGGGTTTGGAATTGTGGAACTATTAGTTTGTTGCTACAAATTGTTGAACGTGACGATCGCCAGGCGTTTATTTTCTTATAGGTTTATTTCTGGGTTCAAAAACAATTGGTTGGTTTGTTTTGTATAATTTAGTGTGTCTTAGTTTTGGCACGATTTTGCGGTTTCACTGCTGTTTATTTCCTAGGGCACCTTCAAACTTCAGTCTAAGTCTGTTTGTCAAATGAATGAATGTTGCTTTTGTGACTTAACATTCGACACACTTCAACATCAATGTCCAATTTTGGAGCAATTCCATGTTTACGTCATGCTATCGACCTCTAAGCTAAGTATGAATCACAGACATATCAAAAATGAATGGCACATTACGAAATGAAGCTTAAGAGCTTCACAAAAAAAAAGATACTCCAAATAAACAAAAGACTGACCAATTCCTTCCCACCCTTCAAAAATGGAATGCCGAATAATTTATCCTGCTTTTGTTTTACAAAGCATGTTGTCCCTAGTTACAGTTGCTTCGTGCAGTATCCCTCGAATGCCCATGATTGCATTCTCAAATGTGTGTCAAGAACATGCATCCTGTCCATTGGCCCATAAGTCATACCTATTCCACTGTAATAAGCTTGCAAGGGTTTACTCAGAAAGGCTGTATGACTTACTACTCATTGCCTTTAATTACATACTATGTTTATTAGTAACGAGTGTACTATTATAATAGTACACTCGTTACTAATAAACATTGATTAAAAAAAATTAATAAACATTTATTATAATTATATGTGTCGGTAAATAATAATCATGTTTTTGAAATGAGCTATCCTATGGCTTTGGTGGTTGGTGAACATCACGCCTGTGTTTACCGAAGGGTAGGGCAGAGGACTACCTATAATACAACAGTGGGCTTTTTAATTCGACTGCTTGGTCATAATTCCGATCCAGCCTGTCTCTTGCTGTCTTCCCCTAGCGACGCCCTAAGGCGAGGCTCGTATACCCCGCAGGGGGTGCCCTTAGCGTGTTGTCGCCTAGTTTGTAAGTGTTTAAGCCCTGGCTGGGAGCCTTAATTTATTAAGGCAATGACAGGCATGTCCGGTCAAACAGCCGACAAACTCCTAGGTTGACCTGCGAGAAGCCAATAAAAAAAAAGACCATCTACGATCAGTGTCATGGTTGAAGAGCACGCAAACACTTGTCCTGGATGTTACACTTTTGTTGCAGTCAGTACGGGTAGTTAGAAGTCCTATAATCGGACAGCAGCGAACTTATCATAGGTTTTATCAATATTGCACATATTTGTTTGTTAAGAGCCGACAAGTCACTGCAGGTGACTGCAGTCACATCCGCGGGGTAGTAGGAATGGCTTTCATTTTGACAGTGCAACAACATTCATTGCGTAATTTACGTTGTTGAGCAGACAATTTTATCGAACATATGAAGCAATGAATTAGCAATATCCTTCAAAATTATACAGATTGTGATTGAAAGTGTGTTATGCAATTAGCGTGCTGGTTAAATTAGAATCCAACCTCAACCATAAAACAATTAATTCCACGTCTCAACCTTCAATGTAATAAAAAGGTTAGAGGGTAGTTGAAAAACGGCTAGACATTTATCGATAGAGCTAATAAAGATATTACATTAAATTAATGCCTTTTTGGTATCGTTATTAACTATGCGTGTTATTATGACGGTATCAATTTATAAGGATTTATCCTGTGTAACAATTTAGTTGTGTTATTTATTTAAAATCGATATCGCTTTATGCTGGTCATATTTACATCACCTTTTTAAACAAAAGGATTGGTAGGCAGAACGATTAGTTATCGATAAAGGTATACCTATGATGAATATAATGATTGATAGATATATTAAACACTAGCTTGTTCCCGCGGCTTCGCCCATATGGATGTCGGAAATTATCCCATGGGAACGTGTTGCCTATATTCTTCTTCAGGATGCCATCTATCTCCTTGCCAAATTTTATCGAAATCCGTTCAGTGGTTTAGGCGTGCAAAGGTAACACACTGACAGACAGAGTTACTTTCGAATTTATAAATTAGTATGGATAATGACTGCCTCCTTGGTCGAGTGCTAATAGGTACTAAGCACGAGAACCTGGGTTTCATTTCCAGGTCGGGCAAGGTGTTATTGGGTATTTCCTTCAGGGATTTCTCAGTAGCAGCCCGAAGTCTGGATTTGTGCCCGGTTGATGGCAATAGGCTCCTGGCGAAATGTGGGTGTACGATAAGTACACTCTGCCTGAACTTTTGGGGATTACGGGTGTGATGTTATGTTATACATATGATATCTACTTCAGAACGTTGACAGCAGACCCTAATATTTTACCTCGTGGTTTTCCTTACGCGAATAAACAATACAAGTTCATATCCATAGGCTATTGAGCCTATGGATATAATCCCTTGGATGTATTGACATCCAAGGGATTATCACCTTAACATTGCTCGGGTTGCGGCCTAAAATCCCGTGAAGATGGGTGCTTTTGTGGTGGTGTGTATTACGTAGTTCTGTGTCAATTAAACGGTTTGTCAGTTATGCTTTTACACACGGCTACATATCAAGCTATACATTTCCAGTATAAGCTGACCTCTCATTGTACGGAAATCTTATACCATTGTATAAGATTTCCGTACAATGAGAGGTCAGCTTATACTGGAAATGTATAGCTTGATTTATGTAGGCGTGTCTATTCATTTGAACATTTATGCTCAAATACTGTTATTACTGTCATTCAATAAATTATTAAGTCTATCTGATAACGGTATTGGCGGGTATTTCTAGCATTCACTTGCTGTGTGTAATTACGGCTTTGGCATTGCGTTGTTTTGTTAAGAAATCTTTAGAGCCTGTCTGCCCACAGGTACGTAATTATAATAGAGAGTAGAGGAGTCCCCCAGCCAGTCATGATTTGGCCAAACATGAGCACAAATCTCAGCTACGGTTCTACAAGAAATAAATAGTTAATGATGCAGGAGCCGAGTTGGTATTTTATATATTTCTTCACTGAATTTGTCAGTTTTTCTTCGTGTGACTATGAGTTAAAGTGACAAAATGACGAGCAAAAGTAAAGAAATCAAACTTATCATAAGGATTTAATACAGATACAGGGTCTTACACCCTGAACAGCACAACACCAGCAACAGCAGGTAACAGCTTGAGCATCGATGTACCTTACGTACGACGATGCGCTATTACCATGAATTCAGTAAAGCGATTTCATCGTGTAGGTATTTTTATAACTTAGAAGGTGAACCCCCACATGTTTTTTTGCAGAGGTATTATTTATTTTCTAAGAAGGTGCCATCACTGCTGCACAAAAACCTGACACTGCGCAGGTAGTGAGGTACTTTACACCTCATAGGGGTTTTTGTTTACGTTTTTACATCATGACGATTAAAAGTCATCATCATAGCCTCGTAAGCGGATCTAGTGCGCATACGCATGACTAACGTATCTCAGGAATGAATACTATTAGTAATGCGGTAACAAAGAAATTGGCCGAACATGGCTTATTGCTATTAATATTATTTATGAGTCAGTATGGTGTTGTATGGCGACGGTGGTGGATGACTGTGCAAGAGATAGCCATGGCGCATGGCACCATGCTAGTGTGGGATGAATGATGGGTCATCGTGGGTTTTATCATTTGAAAGCATTGTAACAGCCAATTATTTTTTAAAGGAGTAACCGTGGAGCTTCTTGCTCTTCTGGCTCTTCTCCGTAAGAAACCACCAATTGGAACCATGCACCCAGCTTCTGACGTTTCATAAGAGCCCATGTAGGTTTATGGGAAATAAAATATTTTGATTTAGATTTTTAGCTGGTAGGAGTCTGAGACGACCCTTTGTTTTTTCTCGGACGATTTTTCCAGTGGTGGATTTATTTATTTAAACTATGTGCACTTGAAAGGTACAAAGAGCGGACTTAATGCCTCAGGCATTCTCTACCAGTCAACCAAGAGTGGTGGTCCATAACGATCACATATAATTTCAAGTTATCACATAAGTAAACAAAGTGGAATATAAGTTAAACTATTGAGTAGGTATTGAGTATCTGCTGTGGTACTTATTGATACTATTCAATAGATAATACAAAAAATATTTCGCGGTATTCAAACGTCACGGTTTCTAATGATTCATCTTGATATTACACGTATTGTTAAGTGTGATTTGATTATCATATTCTTTTGGCAAGGGATTACATTTGTGGGGAACTCAATGTTCCGTATACTTGTCTGTCAATGGACTGTTTATAAGCTATGACTTAATAATGTGGTTACGGTACGTTTACTATAAGTACCAAGTTCTATGAATACATTATTTTGTAGCCAAAACGAAGAAGGATTGAAACATGACAATGATTTTTGTAAGAATTTAAATAGTGAAAACACTGTCGAAGATGTTTCGAAAGAATTATGTGCACTGTGCAGTATTAAAGATGAGCAAAACGATGATTAGTGATTACGTAGACCTTCTTTTTTGTGGTAAATCATCAAATAATATATCCCGCTCTGGGCGGAGCGGGAGGGCGTGTCAGACTTTTACTGACTGAAGAAACCAACCCGTGTTCGTTCGGTTGCCTCTGCGCCATGGCCACGGTAACTTTTAAGAAGAATCCGCGACCTTGGCAGGCATCGGCCCTATCTGACCCCGTCAATTAGTGCTGACATCTCTTTGAGGCGCGCGTGGAACACAACGCGCCGTCGACCCGGGCCTGGTCTTTACCGGACGGTGAGCTACCCATTGCTCGCCGTCGGCAAGACCGCGCCTAAGGTGGCCGGGAATCGGCTATCCACTCCCGACGCCCAGGGTGTCTACTCCTATTTTTATTTTTTTGATCCTGGGTGGAAAATCCTCATGGATATCCCCCGCCCTGCGGGGGGCGGAAGGGTCTGTCAGACTCTTACTGACTAAAAACCACCCCGGTGTTCCATCTCACACCTGTGCCGGGGGTCACGGGAACGTACGTATCTTCCGCAACCCCCGACTGGTGCCTGCCCGCCTATGCAGGCCCCGTCCGGTCGAGCGGGGGGAGTGAGGTGTTTGACTCCCCCCGCGACGTCTAAGAGGGGCGCGCGTGGAACACTACGCGCCGCCGCCTCGGGTCCTGATGTATGGGGGGCGATGGACGTCCCCAAGTCCGTCGTCCCTGGACCCATTTAGGGGGGCCGGAAGAGGGCGCTGTCCGCCCTCCGTCAACGCCCGGTGCGCCTGCTGCGGGCCGGGTGAGGGGATGAAATGTCTCGCTCCCTTTCTGCAGCCTCCTTCTGCGAAATGACCGTTTCGCAGAAGGCAGCCGGCAGCGACAGGTCACTGCCTACTCCTGAGATGAGGGCACGGCGTGGCTCCTCCCCAGCGGCACGCCCTGCCAGCGTGTGCCGCGCCGTGTCCTTCCGGCAGTCGACGCAGTGGTGACACCGGGCGTCCGGCTCCCTATTTATGCGACACAGGTACTTCCCGAAGCAACCATGCCACGAGAGCACCTGCGTAACCCGAAACGACAGGGAGCCATGCCTCCTCCCAAGCCAGAGTTCGAGCACTGGCCGGACCGCCTCGATAGTGACGAGGCCGGCGGTAGGGCGTGAGAGCTTATCCCGCCATTCCGCCACCAGGACCTCGCGGAGCTGCGACCGACGCTGCTCCATGTCGCTGCCTCGGTCGCTCGCCCCGCGCCCGCCATTCCTCGCGCCACCGATACAGTGACGCGAGTACATTCGCCTCCAGGTCCCAGGGCGGGGATCCGGCCAGTGCACAAGCCGCCTCGTAAGAGATCGTGCGATAACCTCTGGTGACTCTGACGGCCATCGCTCTCTGCGGCTTTCGCAGGACAGCAATGCTGCCGGCCGTCAGGTCAGCCGCCCAATCGGGGCTCGACATAGTGCATGCCCACATGGCCACATGCTCATGGTGGGCTCGACAGCGATTCGAACCCCCCCCCCCACCACAATGTGGGATCCGGATGGTGGCGCCCGCCGGGGACCATGAAACACCATGGCCTCCGACTTGTTGAGGGCCACCTCCAGGCCGAGGCGCCGTATGCGGCTCACCGTATGTGAAACCGCAGCCGTCGCCAGCAACGCTGCCTCCCTGTGCGAACTCCCCCGGGCCGTGACCAGCGTGTCGTCCGCGTAGCACGTCAGGTTGACGCCCAGCTGGAGTTCGCCCCTCAGCACCCAGTCGTACCCGATGTTCCACAGGAGCGGGCCCAGGACCGAGCCCTGTAAAACACCGCACGACATGTGGCGCTGGTTTACGCCATCGCGTCCCATGTAGGCGACACACCTCTCCGCCAAATAAGCCCCAACGATGTGGCGGAGGTAGAGAGGCACCCGATGATAACGCAGTGCCTCCCGAATACAACTCCAGGACAGGGTGTTGACTCCTGCGGTAACTAGGGGCGTGAGGGCGCAACGATTGCCTCACCCTCACGCACTCCGCCTTCGCGAGCATTACTGCTTCGCAGAAGGAGGTGACGGCTTCCCAAGCCCTCTCGCTCCGTACCATGGCCTGGACCAGGGCCGGACGCGAGAGATCACCGCCGCCGATTGCCTCCGCGAGGACACGGCGGTGCTCCGCCCAAGTCAGGCAGACCTCTACCGTATGCTCCATCGTGTTTTCCGGGCAATCCACACAATGGTAATCACCGGGCGTTTCCTCCCGCTTTATCCGGAACAGGAACCTCCCGAAACAGCCATGTCCGGTGAGGATCTGCGTCAGGCGGAATGTGAGGACGCCGGATTTCTTAGACCTAAAGGCCTATAATATGCAAACGGCGTTTTTTTACGCCCCGACGGTTGTCGACGCCCGTATAGCAACTAGTGTTATTTTACAAAGGCAGAAAACGCGCCGCGACGCGCCGAAGACACGCGTTATATAGATCGCGCATATTTAAATGGCCGTGTGCATAAGCCCTAAGTCCCTTCTGCAGTTGAGAAGAGGCCTTTACCATGCTCAGACAAAATTACAAGTCAGTATAGAAAGGTTAATTCGAATATTCGCCACATAGTTAGGTACTCAACAACTCTGGTACTCGCAATCAACGTGGCCACCTCATCATCATCAGCCTATATTCGTCCACTGCTGGACGTAGGCCTCTCCTAGTGAACGCCACAGAGCCCGATCTTCGGCTCTCCACATCCAGTCTCTGCCAGCCGCCTTTCGTAAGGCGTCACTCCACCTGGCCGGCGGGCGTCCCACACTATGTGGTCACCTACTGGGCTCAAATATTATAATAATATTCAATCAAACAACAAAATACCTTGTGATATATTGCAATTAAATGAAAGAAAATTTAAAACTCATATTAAAAGTACACTTTGTAAACAAGCATATTACAAATTAGAGGATTATATCCTAGATAAGAATGCTTGGAAACATGCTGGTCCTGCTCCATAGGACAATCTAGAGTCTAGACAAAATCAAACTGGTTGCTAACTTAATTTATAATTTTTATGACATTGTTTTTTACATTACGTAACTACTTTAACTCACACACTAAATTATTACTTGTGAAATTTTGGAAAAATCATTTACTTTTCAATATTTGTAAATATGTGAGCACCATGTATCTATCTCATAATTAATTTACCTGTCATGCGTTATATTTAATTATTTTTACCTATTGTGGTATAGTGATTTTATTCTAGGTGCATCGTCTTCACATATAATTAATGTATACTTAGTGTTGTTAAACATTTTTAAAAGAGTAACGGTGGAGTTTCTATCCCATTCTTCTCCATACGAAACTACCTTTTGGAAGGGGCAACTAGAATCAATTCTATTTTTTTTTGCAAATTTTGACGTTCAAAAGTGCTTTTTATGTGCCTATTAGAAATATAGAAGATGAAGAGGTCAGGTATCTACTGATTTAAGAGAAACAATTATTAATTGGTCTGTCTTATCAATTCTGAAGTAAGTGGGTAGAGTCACTCCGGGGTGAAAACGATTAAGATTAGTAGACGTCAAAGAACTGTAATTTGCGCAGCCATCGTTATAAATATGTATTTACCTTTTCCTCTTTACTTATGTATTACTTACACTTTAAGTATAAGTAATTTTGTTGTAAGCAAAAGCAAGATTGAAGCTATAAAAAATTGAACCATAACTGCTTTCATGTGAATCATGTTGAAAGTACCAATCATCTATTTATTCCAAAATGAATTAACACGCATTATAACATTATAGTACCGATAGCCGTCGCAAAACCCGTAGCCGAATTACTCTTGAACCGTTGGTCATTTGTTGGTGATTTTCATAATTATGGAAAAAATCGTTTGGTCAACACAAGTTAAATACCTACATAGCTGCGATGCTGGTAAGAAACTTTAGCTTTGTCCTTTCAACGTTTAGGATACAAGATACAACAAATTTTTGAGTAATCTTTGCACTACTTTTTAACTATCGGAATTGACATTTTGTGCAATGCTTCCAGAAAATAACAACAGTAAAAATATTATCAAAAACATCAAAACTAAGGTCCTTGCCTTAGGTGCTTGGTTTCAAACCCAAACTCAAAGCATTTATTTCAAATAAACCAATTACAGGTGCTTTTGAATTGTCAAGGGTCGGTCAGTTAGTTAGGTGCCCATTCCAGAGCGTAGTCGGTTCCTATGGAGAAGAACGGGCAAGAAACTCCACGGACACTGAAAACTTCCTGATCTCGCTCCGGTCGTGTCTGTTTGCCCCATCACAGTCCCATCGGACTATGAGAATGAGGGAAGAAAGAATGCACGTGTGTTTGGGTACACATTTATGCACTATATCTCCCGCGTCAATACCTATATAGTCTCCGCTGAGATTGGCCGCCATGGCCGAAATACGGCCTGGAGGACTATTATCTGAAAACATAATTTTAAAAGTTATCAAAAATTAACTTGTGATCATATCAAGTAAATCACCCAACAGGACACTACCACGGTCACCAATACTCGATGACAATGACAGAATTCGCCACGACCATCTTCGTCAAAAACCAGTTCACAAAAGATCCTTAATGGTTGCCTCTTTCGTAAATTGAACATTAATCATTGACCTGCACCGTAATTGCGTAACGTAGGTACACTATGCATCACAATCTGAATCATTTTGAAGGGGAAATAATAAAGCTTCTGAAAAACAAATTAACTTCCAGCGATCTGTGGTTGACTATAATACTAACTAAGCTGTGTTAAAATGAATTACCGAAAAATTTATACAAAATTAACCGACAAAAATGTTGTATTAAACGAACAAACATGAATTTATTCAATTTATAATTCTTCGAAAAATAATCTATACTTTCAAATAAAATAAACTAAATTTCCAAAAAAAAACACAAATCTTCCGAAAAATTTACTAAGTTGCCGAAAACATATAATATGTTCCCGACAATCCTAACCCTAAACGGTCGACGTCAGAGGCACCCCGAGGTTCGGTTGGTTAGGTTCCTTTAAACCCTTTAGACAGAAATAGGAGCCCCGCGGAGCGGGGCTCCGTCGACCTGCTTATTAACCCTAACCCTAGCCGGCGGACGTCAGGGGCACCCTGAGGTTTGGTATGTTAGGTGTAAGGTTGATTCTAAATTTATAAGCTGGTGGAAAAATAGTACGTCAGCAAATATTGTATTAATTTTTCGGAATTGTCAGTATTTTATTCGGTCGTTTCTTTATTTGTATTCGCATATAAGCTGTCGGAAAGTTAGTATTTAAAGCAGTAAATTTCATATTTTGAGTACGCTCATATTTTAATTCTTTTTTGGAGCTTTTATTACTACCCATTTTGAAGCCTATTACTAATCCAGTGCTTCATATGTCCGAATTTGTCTGCTTAATATTCGTTAATAACGCAATGAAATTTTGTTGAACTGTCAAAACGAAACCCATTCCTACTGTTACGAGTAGTGTGTTACGTAATTACCTCGCTGTTTTAAGAATAAGATTTTTAATCCACACCTCTTTGTGTAATGCAGTGAAGAGGTGGCTATAGGCTTTAATAGGCACTGGTAATACCCAGCTGGTATAGTTTTGCAACGTCTCCGTACTTCAGAAAAGTCCGCAAAAAAAAAAAAAAACTAACCAAACTTGCAGTCAAAGTGACCTCTGCGCTGCCACCGATGTCGCCGTGGAAGTGGCGAAGTATTGGGCCAGCAAAATTTGAAAAAAGTCGTACCAGCGACACGAAGAAGAAGAACTACTTCTTCTTCTTTGTGTCGCTGGCCGCTTTTAAAGAAAAGATCGGTTTCAAAATAATAATATGCAAAGATATGTAGACTATTTTGTTATTAGTTATAAACATGGTAAGCCAAAGAATCAGGGCAAAGGCCTACTTATAAGCAAGAGTATAGCCAAGGAAGAGCGACACGGCGGTTGGTGAAAATAACAACATGGATCCTTTATTTTATTTCCAGCATTAGATACAGGCCTATTCATCGATCGAAGATTTCGCTACGCTTGTCATTCCATGGGTGATCATCCATCCATTAAATATCGAGACCCCCTCCGTGCCTCGGAAAACACGTTAAGTCGTTGGTCTCGGCTGTCATTCGTAGATGTTTGACAGTCGTTACAGGTACTCAGTCAGAAGCCCAAAACTCTAACAATCAGTCTTATTAAGAGGTTTCGTGTTACTCAGTAACTGAGTTATGGAGGTAAGATAGGCAGTCGCTCCATATACAATACTGGTGTTCAGTTACATCCGGTAAGACTGGAAGCTGACCCCAACATAGTTGGGGAAAGGCTAGGCACATTGATTTTGATACAAGCCCATTTATCACTTTTGGATATCTCGTTTCTGTTTGATTATACAGGGTGGCAGTGACATCGACGCACGCGCAAACTACATGATACTAGAACGTAGAAATTTTTCGTCGGTTATCAAAAACAATATCAGCTGTTTCATAGAAAAATTTCAACGCAGGGGGTTCAGAAACGTGTACTGAATCCATGGTAACAGGTTGCGCGTCAATCTCCCTGCCACCCATTCAACCTAATCTGAATAACTAAACCTACATAACAAATCAACGATGCATTGTCTTAAAATAGCAATGATCATAAAAACAGTTAGCAGAATCAAAACTTATGCAATCAAGCACACGACTGATTATGTTTTAATTTGTCCTGCGATGTGCGTTGAGTACATAATTACCTTATGTGTTTATGGTATTCATTATTCTTATTAAAATAAAAACCTGTTAGATTGCCAATGTGCCACGTGTATATGAGATGCCTTTGTTTCTATAATGGTGATATAGAGATGACCAGCGATGCATGGACTTACATGACAATGCCTGAGGGCCTAGACAAATGGCATTCGCTTCGGAGCGATTCTATGTATTTCTACAATCGCTATCGCTTTCGCTAGTGTTTCTATCATACGAATCGAAAACTAGCGATAACGCTTGTAAAAAAGTGCCACTTGGCTACGCATCTCTATGGAAGTAATCGTTCGACGCTGTCGATTCGTTTCATAGAATCGAATGATGTTAACATTGTCTAGCTAATTTCTATTCGTTGACCTATGATCACGTGACATTTCGATAGATTATGTCAACCCCATACATGTTTTGGCTTATCTACTAGCGTCATCGCTAATCGAATGTTACTTTGTCTAGGCCCTCTGTAGTTAAAACGCCTTCATACTACTGCCTGAGGTATCGTTGTTTAGCTTGTGCCAAGGTGAAAAAAGTGTGCTAAAGATGAAGCTTTTCTCTAAGAAACAAAAATGATTCCTTTCAAAAACAAAAGTCATTTACTTAAATAGGGGAGAGAATCTAGCCTATTTTACATGTTAAAATTTTAGAAAAATCATCTACTTTTCAATATTTGTAACTATGTGAGTACCTATCTATCACAATAAATGTATCTGTAATTGCTTTATATTTAATTATTTTTACCTATTGTGGTATAACAATTTTATGTGCATCGTCTTCACATATAATTATATAATGAATGTATACTAAATATTTTAAAACATTTTAAAAGAGTAACGGTGGAGTTTCTTGCCCATTCTTCTCCATACGAAACTACCTTTTAGAAGGGCAACTAGAACCAATTCTATTTTCTTGTAAATTTTGAGGTTCAAAAGTGCCTTATACGTGCCTATTTGAAATAAATGATTTGACTTTAACCTTGAATCAGCACTTTTTAAATGTCATTCACATAAGATAAATCTCCCAAAATGCCCGCCCTTCATCTGTTCCTAGTGCTATGAAGAAGTGGCACAAAAATCTCCCTAGCATCACAGCTGTCTGTTAAGCTAGAAGACCTTAATTCTATAGTATGCAAAGTAATTAACATTACTTTCAATCAATCAACTCAGTCTAATTAATTTCGGAATAAAATTATCCAAAAAAGAACTTGGATTACCGAAATATTATCTTGCATAATTAGCAAGTGGCAGTGGGCCAGTAATTTTTGTAATTATGGCTGATGGAGCAGACGAGTGATGTGGAGACAGTGATATGCTGGAAATAAACAGAATAGTCTGTTTTCTATGGCTGGACTGTAAACAGATTTATGGACAATGCGCATTATTTTAATGCTCAGTATTTTTGTGGTCTGTGATTCCAGACCAACCGTTTTATTGGCCACTCATATCCAGTTTGGATGTTTCTATGCTAAACTACGTAGGCTACAACAAAAAGTTTTGATCTCTTGCCAACGACCTGTCCAGTTTTATGTTTTAGCATTTTTTTCCTGTTAGATTATTTTATTTTTATTACTATTTTCCGTTTGACTATGTTTTCTATCAAATCTAAATTTAGGTTTGTGAGAACAGGAAACATTAATAATATAATATTAATTAAGATTTCGAATCAAAAATCGAATGATCAACCAGATCATTAACTTTCGAATCAATAATCGTATGATCAACCACGGACTAGAAAAAAAAGAAGGACTCCGCGCCACGAATATCAAAAGTGAAGCACCGTACCGATCTATGTGTGCGTATGTGAGTGTGTGTGTAAATAAGTGTCTTACTTGTGATAATTATGTTATTCCTTGACCCTTTTTCTGGAATGTAGAATTATTTTTACACCATTTCGCAACAAAAGAAGGTATTATTTTATTTTATTACTTGAAGTAAACAGTACCTACAATGGTGGCCGGTTGGCACCTTATGATGTAAATGTGCGTGAGCGATGTTTGTACAAGCGGTCCGGCCGGCATATTTATAGTGATTCACTTTCGATACGCGTGGCGCGGAGTCCTTAATTTTTTCTAGTCCGTGTGATCAATCAGATCATTAACTTTCGAATCAAAAATTGAATGATCTAGTTGATCATTCAATTTTTGATTCGATATCTTAATTTAACCGTATATAGGTATGGCTTAGCGTTTTTTCTTTATTTCCCAGGAGCTCTGCCTAACCTATCAGGGAATACAAGTATGATGTGTGATGTTATGGTACCTATATAGGTATGTGTGTAGTAATAATATGGGGTCGCTCTTATTTGTTCATTTGCGTAATAATGATATACGAGTAGGTAGGTCGTGTACGTTTTCCTTTTAGGAGCCAAAATATTGATATCAGAGTCAACGAACTTGAATACAAGCAATTATATATTATTCTCAGCAGTATTCGGTTGATATTTTTAATTGGCTCTTTGGTTTTGTAAGCGCCACTAAGAACTTAGGTTCGATTCCCAGGTGAAGAGAGAAAGTTTCCTGAAGAAATGCAAGGTTTGTGGGAGCTGTGTGATACGTAGGTACGGTCACCAAAAGTGATAAGTAACTAGGGCCGTCGATATAGTTGAAGTTTAGTAAGAAACCGATGGATGTTTTCGAATAAAATTTAATTTAATTAATAGAAAACAAATAGGTTATTTATCAAATTAAATTTCATTTGAAAACATCTATTGGTTTCTTACTAAACTTCAACCATATCCGATGACCTTGGTTACTTATCTCTTTTGGTGATTGTACCTAAACTTACAAGTATTTACAAGATCAGAGTGATGCGTTTGGGACCGCTAAAGAAAGGTCCACTTGCTTCAGCGATTCTTAATATAATTTGAGAAATATCAGGAGTGACACTAACTTTCATAAGCTTTATTTGTACCGGGAGTTTCACCCAAGACCCTTTTAAATCTGCTCTGAGTATGGAATATGGTAAGACTAGCTTTTACCCGCGGCTTTGCCCGCGTGGAGGTCGGAAATTATCTCACGAGAACGTACTACCGGGATAAAAAATTATCGTATGTCCTAACCCACGTCATGGTATATCCCTGTGCCCATCCAAATCCGTTACTTTGACAATTACAATATAAGTATGGATTTCACCTATTCTCTTTGAAGTATCCTTAACTTTCCCTTTAATCCTTACCTTTTTAATACCGTCAATCGTGAGCGTAACAGTTGAGTAATCACCATCATCATGATACCTTCCGTGGTTCCTGCTTACGTCAGAATTGTCACGATGCGTTATTTTGTTAGTCATAAACGCATCATGGTTCTTAGGATGAACAAAGTCCAATGCTAGGTTTAGTGAATATTTTCTGTCTGTGATCATCGGGGTAAAGTGCATGACCCCGTGTCCTAACCGAAAGGAACCGTCACGCAAATACGCGATCGACTCAATCGTTTGTTTGAATAAACGATGCATACATACACGACTTGATCGATCGCACGACTAATGTCATCTATATTAATATTTAAAAAAGGTAAAATTTATTTGTTTGTAAGTTTGTGTGTAGGGGGGTGATCGAACTACCGGTCGCATTTGAAAAAATATTTTTACATTTGACAGCCCAATTTCTGAGGAAGGTTATAAATAGACTATTTAACATCAAGCTATGCTACCTTTAGGAGCCGATAAAAATGAAAAAGAGAGAATGAACGCTAAGTGACAGCGCAGGCAGGTGATGCGATGCGACGGGGTGGGTCGCGGGCAGCATCTACTATTCTTATATACGCGTGCGTGAGTGCGACAGTCGCGTATTCGCCCGGCAGCGATTGCTTTTGGTTAGCACACGGCCTGAAAGCTTTAGGTATGCATAGTAAAGTGTTGGGTAGATGTGCATTGCGTCAGACAGGTAATTAACCATTCATCTTCTCTTGTAAAAAGGTGGAAAGTTTAGCCGGTTGACTGCCCAAGATGATTTGTATCATCATTCGTGGCGGCTTTGATATAAGATTGTTATTGTTATTAGCCATTAATGTCCTACTGCTGGGCAAAGGTCTCCCTACTCTCTTTCCATAGGCCAAATTTACGACCCAGTAGGTCCCACTTGATGGCAAACGACATCGTGGCAGGCCCAGACGGAGATGGCGGGATGAGCTGGACTCATTTAATAAATATTGGTCCTTGGCAGCTCTGGGCAGAGAAAGGTGGAAATATATAAGGTAGGAAGCTTAACTAAAGAAAAGTTTATTTTTTATTTTTGGGCTCTACCAGTCTATAAACACAGGGCCGGCAATCTCGACATAGATAGCAACACTGTCGCAAACTACCGATCGCTAAATATTAAGGTGAAACAAATTTTCTTTGAATTTGACGATTGATATGAAATTGATGATTATTATTCGATAAATATATAATTCCCACAGTCGAGAATCGCATTTTGATCAACAGACGACGTAAAACAATGCTTCAATTTGCAAAAAACTAAAGAAAATTCGTATTTAGCGGGCTACTACTGAGGATTCATTTTAATATTTAGCGATCGGTAGTTTGCGACAGCGTCGCTATCTAGTCGAGACTGCCGGCCCAGGAAAACTGTTACGACCATTGCATAGGGCTCTTATAACGGTAATAAAGAAGACCTATGGCTTTTTCTGCTCGAAGTAGTAACCCCCATTAGCAAATGGCAATCCATTTAAAACGCGCATAAGTTTTAAACATTCGCTAAATGTCCATTTTTTTTGTGCCCGCTAAATGTAGGTATGGGAGAATGCTGATGCCGAAAAAAGAGATTCTAGAGCGGAATTAGTTTTTGAACACCGTCTCTTTTTTTTTGTATATTTATCACCTTGAAGTATTTTCTTAATGTTCAAGTAATTTGTTGCTATTTAATCCTGCTTTTGTATTTTGTGCTATGTCTTTTGTGTGCACCAAAGATTTATCTATGTATTTACATATATGTAGATCTATCTTAAAACATGCATAGGATGTTGCGAACTTCTGCATCTTTAACAATCAATTACCAAATAAGGCACACATCGAAACTGACGAAAAAACTTTTTTGATTCACTGCTCCTTGACCTAAAAGGGGTGTAGTGACGCATAACGATGCTGATGTTGATGATAGCTACCCTCAATCATCACGAGGAATTCCCTACGCTTCGATAATAAAGTCACGTAAATAACTATTTCCAATTAACTCACATAAGGAAATTATGCGATGACGATTTTGACATTGATATAAATAATAATAAACAATTATCAATAATTACAATGACGTAGAAAAAATAATGATTAATAACACAATTTGCTTGCGTACTAGATTTAGTTTTTTTTTTTATCCTGAATTAAAGCGCTTTCCTGAAATTCACGAGAGATTTATTTTAGGTACGTAGAGCGTGTCTGAAAGTAGTGATATCACTTTAGATAGCCATAACCCACACGTAGTTGAGTGCCTTTACCTAATCCGTGGTCATGAGCTCCTAGCCTTTTTCCAATTACTTTATGAAAAAATAAAAAAAATGTTGGTAAAGTGTTTATTCAGTTTCTTTTTTTGACAAAAATATGTTACCTCTGCCAAACTGCAAAGCAGTTTGTTGGCAGACGTAGCTCGTTTTTTAAACATTTCTAAGACACATATTTTTTTATAATCTTCACTTTTTCACATAGAGGGTAAGTACCTACGCGTATTGAGGTCGATTTCCTGTCTAAACCGATGCAGCTGAATACCAGTATTTTACATGGAGCGACTGCCTGTCTAACCTCCACAACCCAGCTACTTGGTAATACGATACTACTTGGCAAGACTGGTTGTCAGACTTTTAGACTTCTGAGGACCCGTACCGACTGACAAAGATCCACGAATGACAGCCGGGACCAACGGTTTAAACTGGTTCCTGAGGCACGGAGGGGTCTCGGTATGTAAAGATGGTCACGCATCGACGGTGGTTATTTGTGCATCCGCTACATGGTTCTCTTGGCGCGTGGCCAAAATCACGCCGCCATCTTGACTTTTGAATACATTTCATGTGACATTTCACAAAAAAAAATGCACAAAAATGTTTACCAACAGCGACCCCCTGTTAACGTCATTCGACCGCCAAAAGATCCTTGTAGCAGTGTATAGCCCGGTGCAAACGTTATGGTGGCTCGGAACATGAGGCGAGTCGCTGCGCAGTAACACATTCACGTGTCAGCGGGGATGAGGGGTGCGGTACTGCGCAGCGAGTAGCGCACTTCAGAGCCGCCATAAAGTTTGAAGCGGGCTGTACCTATGACACTACCCTACTGTCGTTTTGTTATTTGTCGCCTGTCAAATGGTTACATTTTGCATGGGTAGCTATACTGTCCCCACTTCTAGGACTCAATCCTACTCTCTGTGAGAAGGACTACGTCACTTCTAAGCCGTTTCATTGGAGTATCTTTTCGTCTCGAGGTTTTTAATAACGTCTCTTTCAGCTCGGGTTTTTTTTTATTTTCCATTTCACAGGTGACTATTCAGATAGGTAATGTTATTATCCATTAAGGTAATTCCATGACTCAAAATATTGCAGAAGGCACCGAAACATACCGACACAAATTCGTAGGTTAACCCCCGAACTGAAAAATCCTGTAAATTAATTCCAGGATTCGTCTAAAATTCTAATATTGCTGTAATTAGTACTAATTCGTCACAGTAATGACGTGTTAGATCGCTTTGACCTCTGCAAGGTCGACCTTCGGGAAACTCTAGCGGTAGACATACATACGTAACTTTATAATAGTAGGTATTAATAGCTATACTGTGAATTCGGTGATAAATATAACGTCAGACTACGGTGCGTATGATTTTGTTGTTTAGTGGGACATTCCTTCATTAGAAGATTAGATTTTTGAAGCCTTTTTTTTCTGAAATAACATAACTTATAATCCCCAAAAGGTTAAACAGAGGTGTACCTATTGTACATCCACATTTTGCCAGTTATTTTAAGGCCCATGGGGGCGAGCCTATTGCCATCAACCATGACCAGGACTCCGTGCTGTTACTGAGAAATTCCTGATGGAAAAACCCAATAACACTTTGCCCGACCTGGGAATCGAACCCAGGACCGCATTCTCAGCAGTAGCGGTTCCAACCATTAGAAATACGTTGGTCAAATTAAATAAACAAGTAGGTAAGAAAGTATTAAACATATTTCATTTGATATTAATATTAAAGATTCTTGAGATGAAGTTGCGGATGCTTTTGCTTCTAGGATTTCTTATTTTTAAGCGGCGAAGTAGTTCACCGCAAGCACTGTTTTACAAGCACGAATTAAATGGAAAGAAAAACTGAAAAGATCTCAATTTTATTTATCTATCATGAAATTATTGAAATGTATCTGAATTTCAGGTTCTAGACTAAGTAGATCTTCGCGAAACAACTAGAGCTTTGACGACATCATAGCTGAAGTAATAGTGGGTTTTCCTATTTATGTATTTATATTATTCCTGGAACGTCAAACGAGACTTGTAGTCACAGTTTCCCGAAATTGTGGTGCCCCTACCGTCACCGGCGCCGCCGGTCGCCGAACGCGGTCATATACATACTCGAGCGTTGAGCATTTCACGACAGTCGAGCAGCGTTTGCGCATACTACGGGTCAATTATATTTTGATAATATATTAATTGTATTAACGTTTTCGCGTCCCGTAATAATTGATAGTGCGTGTTGTGGTTTAGTGTTGTGTTTTTTTTCGAACTAATTAATTTTGAAGGTACGGTTTTTTTTTACTTGAGTTTTTTACTTTCATGTTTTTATTTTAAGCGTTTTCATGAAGAAGATTTGCCATGATTTGAAATCATCATTTAGTGCGTAAAAAAACAGTGTAACTTTTTTTTATCTGGATTGTCATATTTGCTAACTAGAGTACTTAGATACCTAGTATATTTTATTATTTTCTAGTCTATTCGACCAAAATGATCTAACCTAGTAAGATATATAAATAAATATGAGTCAATGAACTTTCGCCAAAGAAATATTAGATAGATACATAGATATAAGATATTTCTATGGGTAGATATGAAATACATTTTCACTGTAAATCAGTTGGCTAGTAAATAAAAAAGGCATCGATTTATTGACTACTCTAAAATGTTAACGATATTACATTTAAAAGAAAACTAGTTTTTGAATAAATAATAAATTAATAAGAGATGACATATAATTATCTAAATAAATGGAATATTCTTCTAAGATTTTAAAACTTGCATGTTTTATAATTATCAGTAATGTACAAGTAACCTGTAACAACTGTCTTTACATTGTTTACTTTCGGTGTCATGGTTAAAAATACTTTCTTTGCAGAGTGATTAAAAAAGAACTGTGTTATTTCATACTGCTCCATAGTAAACATGTTGTAAATGTTGTAATGAAAATGATTATGTCACTGCATAGAGTTTGATAGCGATTTGTTTCTTTTATCTATTGTAAGTTTAGATCAAACTCAAAACTCAAACTCAAAGCATTTATTTCAAATAAACCAATTACAGGCACTTTTGAATTGTCAAGGGGTCGGTCAGTCAGAAAGATGAAGCTAGTTGCCCATTCCAAAGCGTAGTATTACCAATGGAGAAGAACGGGCAAGAAACTCCATGGACACTCTTTTAAATCAAAATATTGTTACAAAAAATTGGTTATATCAATCATGTTGAAATTATCCGTATGAGAAAGATGTAGAAACCGTGCACGTTAAAAGCGTCCGTAATAAAAAAAAAAAAAACATAAATTAAAATAAGCCGTGGCAGCTAAGAGATGACCAGGCCCTACTGACGGCGCCCGTTCACGAACATGACGTATGGATCAGCACCATTCAACTCAACCATTTTGAAGGGAACTTAATGATCCAACACACACGCCTCCACCAGCGAGACATTTTGGTTTGGAACTGACCACTATCTCACATCCACAAAGCTTGCATCTTAGTATCATTCTCCTGTCGCTATCCCAATTTATTTGTGGTCGTTGGAACATGTATTTTTCTTCGATACTTCTAAATTTGTTGTCATCTCGGTAGTTACCCCTTTTCTAGCCATACCATCTTTGACACAGTCCATCCATTGTTTTTTTTGGTCTTCCCCTATCATTTCTCTCTAATACATGCATCTATTTAGTGATGATTAATGCAGTTTGCGGATTTTACTCTAGACTCTCCGAACTATGGCTATGCAGGAGATAGTATTTTTAGTGGGTTTACAACTTTTTATTTCAACGGGTGACAGATTTGAACTCCCGACCTCTTCACTCTTGATAGTTCAACGTTTTAGTCATTATCAACTTCGTTATCAAGTATTTTTTGAAGGAATGTAGCCTATGCCGTAGTTAAAGTTTTTTTAGGAATCTGTACAAATTGTTCTTGAAGATTAATGAACAACACTAGGGTTATTATTTCAATTAGTGCCATACATGAAAATCGTAAAATTTTATTGAAAATAATATGTTGTTTAATTGGATTCTCAAGAGCTATTCGTTTAATTAAGGACGTTGTAACGATTTACAATTAATTTTTTGCCAGTTTTCCTTAAAACAGTCAATGAAAAACAAAACTAAATTGATTACATGTACGATTTGAATACCGACATTGTAAAGTTAGAATATTTTAAAGCTCGTACCTATTGATTTATCAAGAACGAGTTCAATGTGTGTTTATAACAAGAATGATTATGTATAATATTTTAAGTGAAGTTGAAGTCAATAACTTACCTTTACCAAAATATGGACACGTGATGATACATAATTAACTAAATTGGTACCTTCACTGTCAAAATAGTAATTCTAAACTTGACATTTCTCAAATATCACGAACAAGTCTGCTGCAAACTAAAGCTTCAAGACTTTCGCAAACAAACGCGAAACGACAGCGCGACGCGACTCTAGTAGAACATTTTCTATGATTTTTTTTGAAAATTGTTCTGCAAGAGTCGCGACGCGCTGTCGCGTCGCACCTATCTGCGGGAGCTTTTAATAAAGCTATAAACGTCTCAGTCATAAAAATAAGATTAATTTACTCGAAAATAAACATTGGTTTCAGTTCGACACATTAATGAACTTTAAGTGCCTAGTATTACCGACCGACTAGTTACTAGTAAGCAACAAATTTAAACATCGATTTAATGAGTTATTTTTACGTGGTATGGTCCGTTCTCTGCATTATCTGACCCCTTTTACAAACAAAAAGAGGGGAAGAGGGGTCGGATTATGCAGAGCACTGACTGTACGTAAGTACCTTTTATGGGAAAAGTGAAGAACTTAAAACTAGCAAATATTTAACTAAATACATTGTTTTTCATGTTTGCCAAATATTGAGGGAACTCACATGTCAACATCACAGACAAGGTATATTTGAAGTTCAAGGTTTTATTCTCGTTAAAATATTCGTTCATTTACATAACTTATTGTCTTGTAGAAAAGGTAAAACACGTTAACAAAAACGAGACTTGTCCTATCAACGATAGTTTTATGGAGTTGCCACAATAATTTTGAGATGTTATTTTTTATTCAATAAAATAAGGACTATCTTGTGTTTTTGAACAGCGGGGTAATTACGTAACACACTAACAGTAGGAATGGGTTTCATTTTGACAGTTCAACAGTGCATTGCGTTATTTACGTTGTTGAGCAGACAAATGTTTCGAACGAACGAAGCAATGGATTAGCAATATGCTACAAAATGATTCAGATTGTGATAGATAGTGTGTTACGTAATTACGATGCAGGTTAACAACACAAATTGATTATTTTAATTAAATATAATAAGATAGTAACGAAACATTTTTGTCAGTTTGTCTGTTTGTCTGGATATAAATGTTCCGGATTGGCGCCAAAATGGCCGAACGGATTTGGCTGAAATTTGGTATACATATGGACGTTCCCGTGGGATATATTCCGACATCAACGCTGGCAAAGCTGCGGGCAAAAGCTAGTTTTAATTAAACCGAAGGTTATCAATATGACAATGAGGTAAGATGCATTAATTTGCAGTGAAAGTTATTCTTATCAACCAATTTAACGCAGCGAAACAATAGTTTTAATAATTATGTTTTTGAATACAGTTTAAATTAATTAATTTATCGCATCTATAAACAGCTGACAAACAGCTGATCAATCGTCTGACATCATAGCTTCCTGATTAATCGCCCACAAACTATTCATTGCACACAATATCTAGAATTCTTAAACTAGCTCAATCAAATCATATCCTACAACACAGCCGAAGGTGAGAATCTAGTACAATAATAGCGAATGATCACAACTGCATCACGGCAACAAATAGTAGATTGAGTTTATGATTCGTTGCATCGGTATGTATGTATGTAACCGATACTTATAAGCAGCTCCTAGATTCGGTTTCATTCGGGTGATTGGTAAAGTTATGTCTGGATTTTAATTAAATATTTTTGGAATAATTATCTCGTAACTGTGATCTCATTAAATGTAAAAATATTTTATAACAATTGAGACACGACGGATCGCTCGTTCACTGACAGCGAAAAATATTTTTTTTAATGTCATAGACTAATTCCTTCTAGGGTTGTCATGTCTCAAACGGTTCGGAAACAGATAACTCATTAAACTAAATGCATGGAATTGGAATGTACGGCCTAATAATGGTGATACAAAGATGAAATTAAAAACAAAAAAGTTTGGGACGACTTTCATCCCTGGGGCGCATTACCAAGACTTCACGGTGCGGCCAATAGCAGCTGAGCGGGTAAAGTAGTTGTACGTTGTACTATTGCCCATTTCCTCACTGACTGCCAGTTTTTCAAAATTGCTGTCTACCTACACGTAATCTCTTGAAAGGTAACGGAAAGTCCTCAATACTCAATTCTTTATTGCATTCCATATGTATTACATAGATGGTCTAACAAAGTAAAAGATCAATATGGACCCTGTTGGGCACAGCAAAATTAGACCTTTTTTCCAAAATCAAAATTAGACCTTTTTCCAAAATCAAAATTAGACCTTTTTCCAAAATCAAAATTAGACCTTTTTCCAAAATCAAATTAGACCTCTGTGACCTTTGTCCTGTAGCTTAAAATGGTGAAGGTAGCCTTCCTTTACCCTTGCTGACGTAGTTTTCTTCAGTTCTAAATACTGTAATTTTGTTACGATTCGAACATAATACACATTATAAACTGTGCCAATCCATGAATATAACCAAGTGTACAAAATAATGAAACCGTTTAAAAAAAACCTGGTTAAATTGGTGACCAGAGTTGCTTCTACAAAATATTTCGCTTAGACTCTACCTACATCCCAAAAGCATACCTATTTAAATCACATAATATTTCACTGTTTAACATTGAAACCCGTCCAAAAATATTAACAAAATGGCTCCCAGAGGACTATTAAGTTTCGCGGACCATAAATTATAATAATAAAATTTTATCGACGTTAGGTGCAATAACGCTAAGTTTACGACGTTTACAAAATTGACTAAACTTTGTGTTTCGCTAACTATGTGTTTTTGTGGCTATTTCTAGAACTCGTAGACAATGTTGATACATTTCAGTTTCAACACGGTTCACGAGCATAAATTTTTGAAAGACATTATGAAAATCTCGATCTAGGCAATTCATTACAAGTCATGTACGTACCTACTTAGTTGTTTAGTAATTAATGAATTAAGTATGACCATAGTATCGTTTCGAGCTAATATCGTTTTGTGAGTGCAAGTCGCAAAAGCTTTTATTTCACACACACTCTACATTCCACAATGCTCTGACGAAAGGTTCAGGTTCCCAAAATGTTAGTCCTATCATTATGGAGTTCCCTTGTATATTCTCTTTTAAGTCTGCGGGGGCAATGCGTTAGACACTGACAGTAGGAATGGTTTTCATTTTGACAGTTCAACCACATTCATTGCGTTATTTTTTAAGTTGAGCAGACAAATTTTTCGAACATATGAAGCAATGGATTAGCAATATCCGTCAAAATTATTCAGATTGTGATAGATAGTGTGTTACGTAATTAGAGTGCTGGTCTGAGTTATCATAATCATACTAACTAAAATATACGTTTGCAGTAGGATAAGTAATACGACTTAGGTCATCTATCTAGCCTTTTACCGACTGTGGGGGTCGGCTCCCAGTCTAACCGGATACCTACAGCCAAATACCAGTATTTTGTAGGTAATATGATTAATGCAAGACGAATATAAAATTAATGTTTGGTAAAGCAAAGCACAGATCGATCAGACTAATCAGCAAATATACAAATCATAATAATTCATACTTATAGTGTTATGTAACTGTCAAGTTCCGAGTTGTCGAGTCAATAACCTGTGACTATTTGATTAATGCGTCGTCTTAACCTTTGAAGTCGTAATTGCTCGTTTACACTAGCCAATGTCTTGGTCAGGGTTAACGTTATAATAAGTAGGTACCTACCACCTATACAGGGACAAATTAAATTAGCTAGCGAAACTCCTCATACGTGATGGATATCTAAACATGATAAAACAAAAAAGGAATTAATTTATTATGTTTTTTTTGGGGTCATCCGCATGTAGTTTAGTCACTCAAACTCAAAGCATTTATTTCAAATAAACCAATTACAGGCACTTTTGAATTGTCAAGGGGTCGGTCAGTCAGAAATATGAAGTTAGTTGCCCATTCTAAAGCGTAGTAGGTACCTATGGAGAAGAACGGGCAAGAAACTCCATGGACACTCTTTTAAATCAAAATATGGTTACAAAATATTGATAACATCGTTCATGTTGAAATTATGCATGTCAGAACGATGCAGAACGTTAAAAGCGTCCGTAATAAAAAGACAAAAACAATTCAAATATTAAATTAAATTAAAATAAGCCGTGGCAGCTAAGAAATGACCAGTCCCTACTGACGGCGCTTCACGAACATAACATAATCAGCTTATAATGTTCCCACTGCTGGGACACAGGCCTCCTCTCTTTGAGAGGGAATGGGCTGTAATCTACACGCGGGCCCAGTGCGGGTTGGTAGATGTCACATGTCTTCGAATTTTTGGTTCTAGGTCATGCCGGTTTCCTCACGATGTTTTCCTTCACCGTTTTGAAAGCAGTGGTGATGAAATTATATAAACAAAGTAAAGCGCCTGCCTGGGTTCGAACCCACGACCAACAACTCGTATGTCGGGGCCGATACCACTGGGCCACCACTGCTCCTCACGAACATGACGCACTTGAAATACCAGTTTAAAATAATCCGTTTGTTTGTGTAATTTTCACAGACGTGATGAATATCGGTATCTAAACACGATAAAACAAAAAAAAACAGATTTTCTCAGCTCATATTTCCAAGTAACAACAATACAAGGTCATAGACCTCAAAAAACATTTTATTTTTTCGTGTCTACATATTGGTACCCGTATACACTCATCGCGTCTGCAGAGTTTCGCTAACTAATTTAATTTGACCCCGTATACTATTGTGTCTATAATCCAGTGTCGTCGTGTCTTATCTTGTGGAAAAACCCTGCTGTAGGAAAAGTGTGTTGCTTGGATGGTTCTATAACATTATCAATCTAATTTATATAATGTCTTGCATGTCTTGAAAAACATCAAATTCAGAATAGCAAAATTGTCATTTTCACTAAACTAATAAATCAGTACCATCTTAGTGCTGTCAAACTAAAATATAGTTAAGTTGTATCACTTTAGTCTATTTCAGAATGAATAATCGTCTTTTGACAGGAATAAACAAAATTTTAGTGATTTTTAGTCTAGTTTAGAGAATTTTGTGACAAGAGAATCGGCACCAATGTCTATTTTTCTGAGTTTTAATTAAAATTTAGTTAGGTGCTTACCTATTTTTTTTTGGATTTGTTTCTAAATAGTTACCTACTGTTTGTCATAACGGTACCTGCAAGCAGACCTTACTTCACTTAATTCAATATGCAGAATCTGACGCATCTCATAGACCACAGTCGTTGCGTCTCGACATAGTATGTAAACGGTTAGCTATTTCTAGACACGGCATGTGAATGCATTCGACATGGTTTCCGACTCCAATCAAATACAGCAATGCTATTTAGTTCGTGACTATAACTCTAAGCAATGATTATACCTACCTACTTACTAATTATGCAATTTGTGACTAAAATAACGTTGCTCATATGTACATGCAGTTGGTATACAGGGTTGGTTGGTAACCAGACCCATCACGAAGCCGTCAACTACGCATTCTGTACATCAAATTATGTACCATTGCACAAAAATATTTTTTCGGAAACGACTTCTATTTTTGGTGTGAAAAATCGCTGTTAACGGTAGTGTACGCAAAACATTTTACTTATTGGTGCATATTTAAAAAAAACTTAAGTTATGAAATTTAAAACTTGTTTTCGTAACGATAAATCAGAAAAAGTTGTAACTTTGTACTTCAATATCTCCATAACCAGAAGGTTCCCAGGTATGGCCCAGTACAAAAAAAAAATCACATTGACGGGAAAAACAAGTGACTCTCGGCTTCGTTAAGCGTTTTTTGACACCCATTATTTTCAGCAGGTACTTTAACATTATGTACTTACCTATTATGTAGAAGCAGTGGTGACCCAGTGGTATCGGCCCCGACTTACGAGATGTAGGTCGTGGGTTCGAACCCAGACAGACGCTTTAATTTGTGTAAATAATTTTATCACCACTGCTCTCAAAACGGTGAAGGAAAACATCGCGAGGAAACCAGCATGTCCTAGAACAAAAAAATCGAAGATATGTGACATTTACCAACCCGCACTGGGCCCGCGTGGTAGATTACGGCCCACTGCCTCTCACAGAGATGAGGCCTATGTACCAGCAGTGGGAACATTATAGGCCGATTATGGTATGCTTATGCTATTATGTAGCAGCTCACTAAAATGTTTACGCCTTCACGCCAATTTTGATAATAGTGTACGCATGAGAAATAATATCCTGAACGATTTAAAGCGACGTTTAGCACTTGTAGGAAACCGTTAGCTGCAATTATATTTCGATTTAATGGTACAGGCTGCAACAAGAATAGATGAACACTATCTGAAGTTCCAGAAGTGATTAAAATAATTACTTTGACTTATTAACCGACTTCAAAAAAAGTTGGAGGTCCTCAATTCGACTGCATTTTTTTTAATGTGTTTTACCTCTTAACTCTTTTTATTTGAAACCGATTTGGATGATTCTTTATTTATTTCAAAGCTGGTGCTTCTCATGTGGTCCCATATAAATTTTATCAAGATCTGACCAGTAGTTTTTGAGTTATCTTTAATAATGCGTATTTTTTCCATTATAAGCATAGATAGAAGATCTTTTAATAACTTCTTTTCACTGGTATTTACATATCAAGTAAACGAATTTGTATGGGGTAGGTACCACAGTTAAAAAGTGAATAACAAAAACTTTTTTACAAAAAAAATAACTGCCGACTTCCAAAAATACACAAAAAAGTGAAAAGTGACCATAATTAAAGTTATTATTCACCAAATAGTGTCCTTTTTGGAAGTCCACTAGATTTTTTTATGTGTACCTTCTTAAAAAAGTCAAAACCGATGCAAAAGTATTACTAAGCCACTAAAAATACCTAGAATCTATAATTGTCTGTGGTTAGATAAATTATATTCGTTGCTGCCGAAATTATTTATCGAGTGCATTGCAGTTTACCACACAAATCAAAGTAGGTACTTAATTTAACTAGCTCTGCTGTGCCAAACTATTTGTAAGCATAATGTTTTTTGTTTTGTTTCAGATTTTAACTAAAGATGGAGCCACTGCAAGTTGATGTCGTTCACTTCTATCCGCGGGAAAACGCACAGCCACATAACACCGTCAAGTGAGTAATAATAATAATTAATAAATCATATGTATCAAACCAACCTGTAAAAGTGTTTTTTACAACCATTTACGTACAGAGTAAAATATAATTTATCTACCCTTGCAGGCTAATTTCGTAACACACCAACAGTAGGAATGGCTTTCATTTTGACATTTCAACAGCATTCATTGCGTTATTAACGTTGTTGAGCAGACAAATTTTTAAGCAATGGATTAGCAATATCCTTCAAAATGATTCAGATTTTGATTAATAGTGTGTTGTGCAATTAGGCTGCTGGTGTCTGAAAACTTGATCTAGACTCTGTATCTAGTAAATCTACTGACTAAAATAATAATGTAATCCAGTTTGTAATAGCTATGACATTGGGAGACCAAAATCGATTATAACTTACTTATACCTAAGTTGACATGTCACACCACACATGTAGGAATTGCAATCCCGCAAAACGGGATCACGAATTCCCGCGGGATCCCGCTGCTTTTATTAGTCTGCTGGATCCCACAGCTTCAAAGCGCGGATCCGCGGAACCCGCAAATAAAAAAGTTGGCGCTAAAACTTTCGCGTAAATCGCGAGTAGCACGAGCGCGACGACGTTGCCGTTCCGCACATGAATAGGGTGCAATGAACAGGGTGTGACTGTAAATATAAATTCACTGCTACTTTAAATGATTTCTACAACATAATTATGACGATTTATTGAAAAAAGTACGGAAAGTGGTCAAGATTGAAGCTGAATCTACGAAAACAGATTACTAATTACTAAAACTACCACCATACCGTACCCCGTATACCGTATCTACTATTACTATTATTATTAATTACTTAAATAATAGAAAATAAATAATTTCTGTTGATTAATGTAAGAAATGTTTATTAAAAGTTGATTTTTACACAAAAATATGTAGCTTCAATTTGATTTTATAGCATAATTTCAAAGATGCGGGATCCCACGTGATCCCGCGCGGGATTGAGTAATCCCGCATATCAATCCCGCGGGATTGCAATCCCTACACACATGACATGTTGTTGGTGTGTGTTGTGTTTTGAACCCTTGACAAGGTGAAACGAACCATGCATTGCCTGGCATCAAGCTAGCATACAACAAAGTGCTGGGTACCATTGGAGGCCCTGGAGTGCGGGCGTTTCGGGGCCTTATGAAGTACAAAAGCGCTGATTTCTCCGCCTATTTTTTTAATTAAAATAAAGGTAGCTCAACGTATTTGTTTTACCCTCAGATTCGAGGTGGTGAACGACGAGAGCCCGACGACCACAATCGTGAGGCGCGGTCAGCCGTTCAGCGGTGTGGTGAGGTTCACACGACCTTACAATGAGGCTACCGATATTGTGCAGCTTGTGTTTTCTATCGGTGAGATTTTTTTTTTATTCTCTGGCTGCTTTTATCCGAATAATAAAAAATAAAAATAAAACTGTAGTCCAGATAACTGCCTGCTTCGGGGCCACAGAGAGTAAATTATATTAGAGGAATGTAGATCTTAGCAGTGAGAACATTATAAGCTGATTATCTCTGTCAGATTAATTTTTGGCTAAAATAACCACTGAGAACGCTAACTGATTAAAAAACAAGGCGAAATCGTGGCAGACCAAGGTGAATATGGCGGGACGGACTTGCTCCTGCTGAAAGTACTGGCATGCATTGTAAATGAGCTGGAAATGGAAGAGAATCGAGGCCTTTTCAACAATAGGTACAGGCTAGATAGTTAGATAATGCAGTAATTTATTAAAGTAGCTTTTGTTCTTTACAATTCAACATACGAGTAGTACTTACAAAACTATACTCCATTTGAAATAAGATTAGAAATTTAAATAAACCTTTTTTTCAGTGCGTTCAAACGAATTTGACTTTTATTCCGTAGGTATAAGGTTGGCATTGAAAGAAAAACCCTGGTTACAAAACCAACTGTTTACTGCAGCTGCCATTTGTCATGCCACCAACGCAATAGAAGTAAAATTCGGAAGAACGGACTTTAAAAAAAAGTTTATTTAAATTTCTAATGTTATTTGAAATGGAGTTTATAGATAGACATACCTACCTACGATTACCTATAAATTTGTCTACAGGAGATAAACCATCAATGGAGACTACAGGAAAGATGTTTATACGACGTGACGCGGTGACAGACAAATACACATGGAGTGCTAACCTTTTGGACGTGCAAGAAGAAAACACACTCTCTTTTAAGGTAAAACACATTTGGCATGATGAGATAAACACTTGAGGATATTATGAAAAAGCGGGCATATCTTGGTACTCTTTAATAGGCATATCGTATGGGAAGACGATTGTGATATGTGATGCAAGTTTTGGAAGCAAACATAGCATCACCTCTGCCTACCACGCGCAGACAGAGGAGTCACATATTTTGCCAGGTGCAGTGGCGTAGCTAGTCCTAAAGGGGCCCTGTATCGAATTTTGTTGGGGGCCCTTTTTACCAGACTGCTGCGAAGCTCTAAAAAACGATACCTACCATAAGGTATTGTTTTTTTTTTTACAAAATAGCACACTGACTTGGAAGGTAAAGCTATTATTGTGAGTTTCTTGGCCGTCTTGCGTACCTACTACGCTTTGGAATGGGAAACTAACTACCTTCATCTTTCTGACTGACCGACTCCTTGACAATTCAAATGTAAATGGTTTAATTGAAATTTGAGTTTGAAGCCACAAAAAAAAAAAAAAAAAATTTGGTACTCATTCATTACAGGCCTCTCATCAATAAAAAATACAGATAATATTTTACAAATTTTCACAAAGTATCGGGAGGCCCCTGTAGCTTGGGGGCCAGGTATCAATGATACGGCTGATACGGCGGTAGCTTCGCCCCTGGCCAGGTGCCAACCTATGTTTGAGCCCTATGTAATAGGGAGAGAGCCTATTTCCATCAACCGGGTTGATCATCACTTCAAGCTGCTACTAAAATATTACCTACTAATGGAAAAACCTTATATAACTGCTCGACCTGAGGATTGAACCCATGAACCCACGGTCGGCAGTTACGCTTGGGACCAATATACACTTACATCAATGAGGCAATCGACGTAAAATAACTTTTGTATAAATAACTATTGCATATTTATCCTATAATCTACCTACAGATGTAATATTATCTAGCTGCATGTAGGTATAATTTAGGCAAAAATCAGCAATCTAGACACGAAATTATTGGCTATTTTAGAACTTGTTTTACTAAAATTAAATTGGTATGCTAATTTAGCACGTATGAAATTGCATCTGCGCAAAAAATAAAATATTTGCAGGTAGTGTAGCGAGCCATCTAATAATATAGGTTTACTATAAGTGAATCTAAAGTGGAATATTATTTTAATAGTCTTTTTCAATTGGGTAAGTAAGATCAGCAACAAAAGTACAAACATTTCTGAATAGGTACAGTTATTTTCAACAAAAATGTTGTAATACCTATCAGTTAAGTTAACGTCCATTTACTTTTCCTGATGATGACTCTACAAGAGCTTGACACTTGGTAAAGGGGCTGGCGGTCCAGATGGCCTAGACAAATGGCATTCGCTTTGGAGCGATTCTATTTCTACAATCGCTATTGCTTTCGCTAATGATTCCAAAAACTAGTGATAACGCTCGTAAAAAAGTGTCCCTTGGCTATGCATCTCTGTGGAAGTACCTAATCTTTCAACGCTGTCGATTCATTTCATAATCGAATGTTGTTAACATTGTCTAGCTAATTTTTATTCGTTGACCTATGATCACGTGACATTTCGATAGCTTATGTCAACCCCATACATTTTAACTTTTCTACTAGCGTCATCGCTAATCGAATGTTACTTTGTCTAGGCCCTCAGGGTTCGTTAGATTTATTCGTAAATATAGTTAGGTATTGTTTCTATCATGAACTTACAACGCCAATTGGACAAAAATAACAATTAAGTAAGTACAAGTCACATGTCCGATAAGATTTCCCATCTGCAAACATGACGAACTATACAAAATTTCATCTCCTAGGGGATGAATTTTCTGAAGTCCTTTCTTAATGCTCACCTTCGTTACAAAAGGAATTGTTGTGCAAAAAACCTTCCCTAGTACTCACCTTAATTACGAAAGGAATTGTTGTGCAAAAAAACCTTCCCTAGTACTCACCTTAATTACAAAAGGAATTGTTGTGCAAAAAATCCTTCCCTAGTACTCACCTTAATTACAAAAGGAATTGTTGTGCAAAAAAACCTTCCCTAGTACTCACCTTAATTACAAAAGGAATTGTTGTGCAAAAAAACCTTCCCTAGTACTCACCTTAATTACAAAAGGAATTGTTGTGCAAAAAATCGGTTAGTCCCGCTATGGTATGGTCCCGGTATGGCACCCTCTTAAAATACCTATCAAAAAGTCCCGCTATGGTACCCCTCAGTTTTTGCTACTGTTGTAAAGAAAAGTTATACTATGCGTTAAGAAAAAAATAGTATTAATAAAAAATATCTTTTCTTAACTAGTAAGCTATCACCAATTTAATTAGTTTTGTGTTTCTTAAATAATAGGGTTTGTCCTCAAAATAGTAGATCTGTCACCAAAATGTAGTCACCAAACAATGCAAAATCAGTTCCACAATAGCCGACGGAGTCCCGCTTCGCGGGACTCCTACTTCTGGGCGGTTTAAAAAAAAATAACCACGAAGGGGACGGCGGGGTCTTTCAGACCCCGCCGTCCCCTTCTAACCTAACCTGTCCGAGTCGGGGTGCCCCAAGTTGTACCAAATACCTGGGAACAATTTTTGTTTATCTGAGAACGAAAATATTTCGTGGCGATAGATGTATTGATACCCTAAATCAAGGTGGGATCATCCCAACGAGTAACAGTGTAACAGTAACTGTGACTCGTTGGGAATTATTATCCAAAACATTCCCAACGAGTCACACTGTTACCCGTTGAGGTGTGACTCGTTGGGAACAAGCTATTATTTTTTGTAGTTTATGTTTACAATTTGCGCCTTTTTCTCCATGTTGATTATTTGTAATTAATATTGTTGATTATTTTAAAAATTACATTGCAATTAATATTTCGTTTTACTGTTTGATATTTTTTTATAAATATTTTGAATTAATAAAAGACTGATTTAATATCGCAAACAGACGTTTTATTGATACACTCCTAAAAGTATTTATTTATAGATACACTTTTCTTTTCAGTTGTACCTTCTATTGTCTAACGTAGATCTAAAAGATGGGTACCATAGCGGGACTTTTTGATAGGTATTTTAAGAGGGTGCCATACCGGGACCATACCATAGCGGGACTAACCCCAAAAAATCCTTCCCTAGTACTCACCTTAATTACAAAAGGAATTGTTGTGCAAAAAATCCTTCCCTAGTACTCACCTTCGTTACAAAAGGAATTGTTCTGCAAAATTTCAAGCTACTAGACACTGCGGTTTAGGCTGTGCATTGTCTGTCAGTGAGTCCTAATTCATTCAAATCACATACATACATACACACATAAACTCACGCCTTATTCCCATGGGGGTAGGCAAAAACTACAGAACGCTACCTGCTACGATCCTTATCCTTATCCTTTTGCGTCGTTTACGTTCATACATCTGGTCATACACGCACGCGCGCCGGTTGCGAGTACTACGCACCTGACCTTTCTGAAGAACATCACCAATAAGGTCACTATAATAATGTCCTCCTAGGGCGAACCCTCCCGGCGTTCCACTCACATCTGCCTTGTAAATACCTTTTCTTAGTGCCCGTTATTTTATCAGTAGTCAAACATACTAATAGTTAAAATGCGTTAGTTAAACTAATAATTTGTTAAAAATGACAGAAGTATGTTGTTTGACAAATGGTTAAGCATAACTACAGTTAAAAAAATTGACAATTTGCTATAAAAGTTAACCATGCGCAGACAGAGTAGTAGTTTAACTTTGACAGCTATTGACTGTTGTCAAGTGACAAATTTTATTGTTAAATTGACTATTGGTCATGTTTAACTATGTATCAAACAAAGGGCCCTTAGTCGCCTTTCATTCATCCTCTCAACATGACCAAACCATCTAAGCATACTCTTTTAAATTTTTGTCACTCCATCTTATTTTAAACCGCAACCTTGCTTTATCGAATATCGCACAAACTATTCAAATCACAACCAAGATATTATAGCGCTTAAAATATTAGTCCATTTAATCTGAAACAATAGAATATTGTGAACCAATTTGGTATAATATGCGATGCTACTTGAATATCTAATGGTTGATTAAAACAAGTTATTTTAGAAGTAATTCGATAGATAGTTATTTATGTGCATACTAATAAAATGTAATATTAATTACTATTGTCTGATTATTCAAGGCTTTTGTTTAAATGCTTCGATTGGTTATTTAATTTATGTTATTTGCTGATGAGCCTAAGATTGAGAACAACGCCCTAATTGTATAACACACTATCGATTACAATCTGAATCATTTTGATACCTATTGCTAATCCATTGCTTCAAATGTTCGAAAAATTTAACTGCTCAACAACGTAAATAACGCAATGAATGTTGTGGAACTGTCAAAATGAAAGCCATTCCTACTGCTCACTACACCTAAGTTCACGGTGAGATTTTTACAGATCGGTTGCTTTTGCTCCAGTAGTGGGTGTGCTGATTTAAAAAAAAAACTACAGTAAACATCTCGTACTTACTTGATCTAGCATACGTCAATAATAAATAATAAAAAACCAAGTCAATAATAGGTATCATTAATAATAATACCTGGAAACATTATTATAATAACATTTTAAATAGCAATGTATGAGCATTCAAGTGTTGGTCAAGACCAGTTTGTCTAGACGGCGATACTCAAACTGCGAGTTAGGTAATTTAACGTAACATAACATAACAACAAAATAACGCCTCGTATTCCCAAAGGGGAAGGAGTAATGTCCCACCCACATTTCGATGGTCCCTTATAGGGGTCGACACTTTTGTCACTAACCGGTCAGAAATCCAAACTATCTAGATTCCTTATGGGAAAACTCAATGTCACTTTACCCAATCTAGGGATAGAAAAGGTCTCACGCTCAGCACGAATCGCCGCTAGACCAATGAGGTTGTTTCACGCTCAGCACGAATCGCCGCTAGACCAATGAGGTTGTTTCACGCTCAGCACGAATCGCCGCTAGACCAATGAGGTTGTTTCACGCTCAGCACGAATCGCCGCTAGACCAATGAGGTTGTTTTTCTGGGAGATACGGTGCATGCACTCCGCATTGGAGCCAGAAATACTAAGCAGTGTTTGAGCGAATCGATATCATAGCGATCGTTGAGCTTAAAACATAGTTTAGTGTAACCTTATACATGTCCATGTCTGTGTCATGTTGTCATGTGTGTGTGTGTGTGTGTGTGTATAGCTTCAGGGTAATTGCGTAACACACTAAAAGTAGGAATGGGTTTCATTTTGACAGTTCAACAACATTCATTGCGTTATTTATGTACGTTGTTGAGCAGACAATTTTTTCGAACATATGAAGCAATGGATTAGCAATAAGCTTCAAAGTGATTCAGATTGTGATAGATAGGGTGTTACGTAATTAGGGCGCTGACCTGCGCACGCAGGTTGAGAACCGTTTGCTAAAGAACTCGCAATATTAAAGATGATGCTCACACAAACACATTACGTTAGGTATATGTTTACACGCAAATGTAAGATTGATAATTTATTATGATGATACAAACCATTAATTTGGCTCAGAATACTGCAATTAACTATTGTTATTTACGTATATTGTGGCTAAATAAATATTTATCAGATAGTTTTAACTTTAGGGTTCAAATATAATCCCAGTTTCTTACTATAGTCTAACCAAAGATAACCGTAACTGCTTGCATCGATTCCTCCGAAAACTATAGGAAGTTAGGTATCATCCTTACACTCACTAAACCTCTTGGAACTTCGTTCTAGGGAAGTAGGAACCTAACTATAAAGACTGACCCACATTATAGTCTCAGCAGGCCGCAGCGCAACGCGTAATAGTTCTTGCAAAATGTATGGAAGTAAAGCAGGAGGATTTTTGTAATGAGGTGCGGCCCACCTAAATGTGTGCTGCGCTTAAATGTATCTCTCTCTCTGTGTGTCTCTCTCTCCGTGTGTGTGTCTCTCTCTCTCTCTCTCTCTCTCTCTGTGTCGCTCTCTCTCTCCCTCTGTGTCTCTCTCTCTCTCTCTGTGTCTCTGTATTAAGTTATGTACCTTTATTATAAACTACCCTTGTTCCAACAGGTATCAACACCAGTGACCGCCCCTGTTGGTGCGTGGGTGCTCAGAGTGATAACCTGGCAGCGAGACTCTCCTGAACGGGCGTACTATGACTTCGATCAGGACATCTACATCCTCTTCAATCCATGGAACCCTGGTAAGTGCACCTGAAAAGCAGGATCAATCGTTTATATAACGATAAACTATCCTTCTCTCTGTACCCCAAAAAATGTAGTCAAAATGACCTCTGCGTTGCCATCGACGATGCCGTGGAAGTGGCGAAGTTTTGGGACAACGAAATCTGAAATACTGTTGTGCCAGCGACATGTAAAGAAGAAGCAGGTTTTAAACATGATTTTAAAAGCAAACGTTACATTTACTTAACATCTAAATTGGTACATAAATATATGATATAGGTACTGCTTTTATGCATTTAAAACATTGAGTTCAACATGATCTGAACTCAATGTAAATCATGACGTAGGTATTCAGTATTAGATTGAACAGCTTTTATACGAAGATAAATGAAACGAGTTGCTTACCAATCTATGTTTGTTTCATTTCGTTGTATTGGAATGCAATCTTCTCAATTTAAACTTTAAATGAGTTGCAGAACAATACACAGAGTTGTAAAAACATTGCTAGTTAAATTTATTTATGATGAGTTCGGAGTTTGTTTTTGCGATTGCAACTGTGGGTAAAAAAAGAAAAAACGTTTTAAACTTTCCATTTGTCTTATAAGTAGCCTAAGATTTTTTCACGTTCTAAATAAATGTAAATAGTTGTGTATTTAAACTAGAACAGGATACCTAGTATACGTATTCATATACTTTCTCACTCTTATACTCTCTCTACGTCTCATACATGGACCGCAAAAATGTATTTTCAGTATCGCTCAATCGTTTGAAGATGACAGAGTCAGAATGAAGTTTAAAAAGATGTGTAACGTTAAGGCGCGACGCGATTCAGTTAGAACAATTTCCATGAAGTTTTCATAGAAATTGTTTTACTTAAGTCGCGTTGCGTTGTCGCGTCGCGCCTATCTGTGGAAGCCTTTAAACGTATTGATTTGTTGGGCAAGTAGGCTTTAATGCCAAAGTAGGTACTACTAAGTAGATCCTGCTAAAGTAGATAAGCTCGTGCCCTTTTATCAAACCGTGCCTGTAAACAAGCCAATTTTGTCCTAGGTCAAAAATGGAATGAGACTTTCAGCGTGGTCCTAACAACTGCGTCGATCCTAGATTCGACTCAGAAGACCAACATCAACCAATACTTACCTTCATCCGCCTTTCAGATGACCAGACTTTCATGGAGGACAAACCTCTTCTTCAAGAGTACGTGCTGAATGACGTGGGCAAGGTGTGGGTCGGGCCTATCAAGACTACCCGCGGGAAACCCTGGCTCTATGGCCAGTTCGATGCAGTGGTGCTACCGGCCTGCATGTTCATGCTGGATAGGGCTGAGGTGCCTTTTAACCAGTAAGTTTAATAATTATGAGGCTATTTCTTCTTTTTCTTGGGGATAAACTGTTCTAATTGGTTGAGAAACAGATTTTGCTGGGGTGGAATTGTTTCGGTCAGCGAAGAAATGGGCCCTTCCGAAAGTAGTTGAACCCTCAAAACAAGGGTCAAATATTTTTTTTCGGACGAGCAAATATGTATCGGGAGTAGGGACAACTGTGAAATCGTGGTGTCATTAATTCGAAGGTCGATCCCCAAACTAATCTTATGTCCTTAAGTGATACGTAGTAGGAAACGCTCGCAACTTCGGCCGAAACGACGGATTTCGTGCTTAGGGAGTGGATTCCCAGATTGGGACTTTCGCACTTTTTGAAATAGCCCCCCGAGCTGTAAATCGGAAAACGTAGCAAGGGACGCTTTCGCACTAGGTGTAGCGACGATCTGCAGCTGCAGTAACAGCTGCGAGTAGCCGAGAAAAAAAGGAGTGCGATTTGTAAAGCATAATTCCAGCAGTGGGTACAGTCCTGCTATACGTTGATAATGATCATGAGGTCTCCTATATATGCATTACCTTTTATTTAAGCACAACGAACAAACTAAGTATTCATAAATTTCTACTAAACAAATATAATCATAGCCATAAATAGACTTTACATGGAAAACCAGCAACGACCCCAAATATTTATTACATTGGCAAATCTTCAACCGTGTGTTAATACTATTTCATTCGAGAGTAATTGTCCAGGTTTTACCTGACATAATATGCCGCTAAACAAGACAAGAATTGGCAATCGAGATGAATACACACATACAAAGGTGCAACCAGACTGCTGTGGATTGACGTCGACCTTTCGATATTGATCGTCTCGAAACAGTCGAACGGTATTCTATATCATTTGATGGTGGGTCGAGTCAGTCGAGGGTAGATCGATGATACCCACCATCGAACGTCGTCAAAAGAAAGCAGTTGACGTCAATCGACCGTAATTCGGCTGCCTTGCACCGCAGCACCCTGGGTTTGGCTAAACGGTTGATGTCATCGAACGACCGTAGTCCGGCTGCACCATAAGGAAAATAAATAAAACAATAAACGATTCTGAGCCTTACTTATATTCCTCGAAAACTAGCTGTGTTTCTGAAGACTGGACTAGGATTCTATCATTTTACGTGACCAGCTCTTCAATTGACGACGTACCATGAATATGGAGAAAGACGGCAATTTAGAGGCGTTTGAAATATCGGTCTGTTGTTGAGCATCTTGCATAGTGATTTGGTTTGCAATGGGTTGAATAGTTTAGAATGAGAGTAACTAAAGTTTGATATTGTTTAAAGCATTTCTGTCTTACGATGACCTTTTGTTTACATTAAAACCTTCTTAATGAAAAGAGACTTGAGATATGTATGATTCGAATTAAATCTCAAGTCTCTTTTGGTTATTTAGAAATTTCAGATTAGGTAGGAAAAAAAATCTACCTAATCTGAAACCTACTTAACTAAGTCCAGAGTCTTCCTGAGCTTTTTAAATATCTATTGGCCTGGAGTGTAGGTAGAGAAATTTTGTTTACATAATAGATTCCTTAGAAGTTACAATTTATCATAATTTATAACGACACAACCCACAAAGGTGTTGCATCATCACCCACTATCCACTGTATTTTACTCATAAATCGTAGTATGTTATCTTTTTAACAGCACTTTTGATAAAAAATTACTGGTAAAAAATCTAGGCTAGCCTATACTTTCCTCAAAATAATAAAGGGATCTACATCATCATCATGTCAGCCCCGATAAATCCTTTTCACTTTTCCTATTTTAATACCGATTCTGAACTGCTCATAAAAAAATCATTTACCTTCCAGTCGTGGTGACCCCGTAAAGGTGACTCGTGCCATCTCCCGCATAGTAAACTCCAACGATGATGGCGGTGTCCTGGTTGGACGTTGGGACGGCGTCTACGACGACGGCACAGCCCCCTCTGAGTGGACCGGCTCTGTGGACATCCTGGCACAGTTCCTCGAGACTCAGGAACCGGTGTCCTATGGACAGTGCTGGGTCTTCGCTGGGGTTGTTACTGCTGGTGAGTAGATAACATTCTTGGAGTGAGATTTTCTTTATATGTGCTGTGAAAAGGTCCAATCTCGAGTGAGAGCATATATTGGGGGGGGGGACCAGATTGTGCTGTGAAAAGGTCCAATCTCGAGTGAGAGCATTATGTGGAGGGGGGACAAGATTGTGCTGTGAAAAGGTCTAATTTCGAGTGAGAGCATATATTGGAGGGGGACGACAAGATTCAATTTGAAAAAAATCGACTATCTGATTTGGTAGGGCACAAATTAGTCATTTCGAAGACGAAAGAAACTCAATGGACTAAATTTCCCAAAATTTCGGAAAAATGCTTTTTATAAGTCAGAAATAACGTAGTTATACCAAATGAGTAAACTTTACTCTGTGATTATACTGATTATACAGTGAGTACCTATGTCGAAAAGTTACATAAGAAACTATAGGTCATGTAATTTCCTTATACAATCTTGAAAGCGTCTAAGTGAAGTAAAAACTGGCATCAGGCCAACCAGCACTTAGATAAGAAGGACGGTGCAAATGTAACTATTACTTTCGCGTTTAAGTTCAGTTATTCTCTAGGAGAATCGGATCGTTCATTATCATAATACTGTGCATTTAGTTTAATTTATAAATCATTTCAAGCAGTTTATTTCTACGTGGTTTAGCCAGAAAATGTTAATTGTACAGATAAATTAATATTTGGAGAGCTCATTAGGATACAGAGGGTTATCTATGTCTTCTATAACCTTCATAAAATTATGTTTTATTTAAAATAACGTTCCTTGAACCGATGTTTAATCTAATAATCATGAGAGTCATAAGACGTGGTCCACTTGGTCACGTCTGAACAATATTTCGATATTTTGGGAGTTCCGTATAAAGCTACGGAACTACGACCTGATTTCAGCTGATAGTCAGCTATCAGCTCAATCCCAGGTGAAGTCACTGCGTTTGAAGCGATTGTAGTGATTTCACAATATTCACAATCCATCAATTCTTCGATTGAAGGTTTTACACGTAAGTATTTCAAATAATTACAGAAGTGACTTAAAGATGGTCGTTTAAATGCTAGAAAATCTCAATTTAATACAACTGCTATCATCCAGCATTCAAATCGAAACACAGCAATGTGGTTTCATAAAAGATAGTTATTAGTTCCTAACCGAATCTCTCTTTCTAGTCTGCCGTGCCCTGGGCATCCCGTCCCGCGTGGTCTCCAACCTGGTATCAGCTCACGACGCTAACAGCACCTTGACGGTCGACAAGTACTACTCAGAGACCATGGAGGAGCTGGGCTATGACCCTAGTAACGCTGAGCCTGAACAGACTGACTCCATCTGGAACTATCATGTGTGGAACGATGTTTGGATGGCGAGACCTGATTTGACTGCTGGTGAGTTGACTAGTCTTGTATAATAGTTTTTTTTTTTAAGAAGGAGATTAGTACTACCAGCTAAGTACGCATTGTGGAATGCAATAAATGGTTGTATTGAATATAATGAAGGAGGCACAGTATTTGAGGGGGACACATTTCAAAGGTAATGCTACTTAAAGCTTTAGATACTGTAGCGAAGGCAGAGCAAAAGTATTTTTTTTTATAAATCCCTTATAACCCTTATGTGAAGTTGGTCTTTAAAGACAAATAAAAGACATTGTACCACTAGTCTTTACCTTCATCATTGTGGGAAGTTGCAGTAGAAGTAGAACTTACTCTATCATCAACCATTCCTCAATCCAACTTCACTAACAAACCAACAGTCTACGGCCAACGATGATACTAATTCCTCACCTCTCCTAGGATACGGAGGTTGGCAAGCCATCGACGCTACTCCTCAAGAGACTTCCAAGGGCATGTACCAGTGCGGTCCAGCGCCATTGGAAGCCATCAAACAAGGAGTAATTGGAATGAACTACGACGTGGAGTTCATGCTGGCTTCAGTCAACGCTGACCTGATGAGGTGGAGGATAGACTCTAATGAGGAGACTGGATATGCTATGGTGGACAGCAATACTTACCAGTAAGTATTCTTTTTTTTACCACATGGCCTGTTGCTAATGAAATTGCCAATGAGCAAATTATTACCAAAATCCCATCCTGAGTACCTATATGTATCAATAGGAGATTGTTCGTATTTAAATTATCTACGTTATCAGAAAAGATAATCATTCCATACAATGATGGACGCATTCGTCCGAGATTACCAAGATTCGCAGTCTTTCAAAAAGCAGTAACTATCCTTTGATTATTGTTAAATCCTAGACAGAAATGTTCAAGCTCAACATCATTTCTAGTAGAATTTCTACTCTCGTAAATCTCAAGTGATGCATATTTCTAGTAACAAACTTATTTTGACTAAAATGATGACGATAGCCATATTTACGCGTTCCTGACTAAATTACCCTTATTTTACAGCATTGGTCGCATGGTCCTCACAAAGAAGCCATACGTGTTCGATCCCAACGGTGACGAGGATAGAGAGGACATCACAGAGCAGTACAAGTTCAGAGAAGGAACAGCATCCGAGCGACTTGCTCTCATGAATGGAGTCAGGTTCTCCGAGAGGGCGAAGAGATATTACTCCGTGGCCAGTAACCTGCAGAATGATATCAAGTTTAAGCTTCGTGATGTGGATAGCGTTCCCATTGGAAAAGACTTCAGGGTTACTGTTGATATCGAGAATACTTCTGAAGAGGTAAGAGAGAATGCTTAGTTAATTACTCGCCTTTCTTACCTATTCCTTTTCGGTGTTAGGAAACCGGTTTCATTTTAATGGTGCTGATATTGTTTTGGTATGACCACCTTTTTGGTGATTGTTAAAGTAAGTTCTAAACTCTGTCAAAAAGGTTTCTATAAAGTTAAAGATTACTTGGATGACAAAAAGGCTTGGGATTAATGGGGTACATTGAAGTAGTAAGCTACTTCAAGCAACAATCCATTTTAAACTGTGATTAAGGGGTTTTAGAATTAATAATGTCATTTTTATCGATTTACATGACATAACATATGATATTTTTGATGACATTTAAAGAGAAACCTGTCTGTGAATGTGAGTAGCATGCAGGCTAGATTTAATACAATCATGATTATTATTTTAATATTGTGAATGTGAAGACTATATGGGCCATTGTTCCTTTTTTATTTTCCTTCACAGCTAGTTTTAATCATAGTCTGGCAGTTTGAGTAATTTTTGTGGCCTACCCAAATGTCCTTTCTTTGGTACCTATTGTTCGACGAATCGTTGAGCTCCTTAAGTTTCGAGTTGAGTTACATGATTACTGACAAATGCGTGCACTGACTGGACAGGTCCACTCAATCTGTGTGGTTTTTCCTCAAAAGATCAGACAGACAGAAATCTACATGGTCTTCACATGATCTGACCAAGATTATGTCTGGACTTTAAAAGAGACTGTGGCCTCTGAGTTTGTTTCGGCCTTTCTTGTCAGAGTAGTCAGATAGGAAACGCCGACCTCATCTAGTTTTTAAAATATGATTGACGTGTTAAAGTGTATATACAAACCTATTTACAGAAATAAAATCATTTATCATTCAAACAATGCGCTAATCTTACTTCTTAGCCTAAACAGTTGTGTAGTACCAATTTAGCTGCTATGTAGAAAACTAGTAACAATCTTACCTGCACATATTGAAAAAGCTAAATAACTTACCTATGCATTATTTTCAGGGTCGTAACATTAAGGCGTCTCTATCAACCAACAGCGTGTTCTACAACGGAGTGAGAGCCGGCGTCATCAAGAAGGTGGAAGGAAAAATGTTTGTCGGAGCTGGCAAAAGTAAGTAAGAAAAAAAAAAGAATTGTGTGGTTTTATGAAACCACGGTAAAAGTGAAACTTTTTCCCTACTCCGCGACCGACCGTCACGTGACATGCAACACACAGACGAAAAGTTTGAGACGATGTAATAAAAGTTTCACTTTAATATAAATCCATGAGTAAACTCCAAAACCAAGTAGCACAGCTATTTATGCGATAAATGGGCTGATCCTTTCTTTAGGAATATGTAAAACACAGTTTTTAATAAATGGGTCTTTTGCAGAGGAACAGATCAGCATTCTAGTGAAATCAGATGACTACCTACCCAAACTAGTGGAGTACTGCAACGTGAAGATATGCGCGATGGCCATCGTGGATGAGACCAAGCAGTCCTGGGCCGATGACGACGACTTCCAAGTCATTAAGCCTAATATTAACATCAAGGTAAGTTAGGAACAAAAGAAAATCGGGAAATAGTGTGCAAGCAAATGCACTTGGAATTTGCTGGATATGGGCAGCAACGAGGCGAAAGTGGTGGCAATTTTTGGGGGGCTCTAAGTCTAGCAGTAGACGTTTTTCGGCCAAAACATTAATGATGATGAACTGCAATTTGTTAAATTTATAGGTACTCAGTCGAATTTTGATAGGTTGGAGTCAGATGTCAACAGTTAAAAATCATGAAATTATTAGGTAACACGCGTTCCTGTTATTTCCCTTACAGTCACTATTCTGGTCCTCAAAATAGCACATGACCGCAGGCTCTTGATAAATGTAATTTATCTGCGCAGTTTCTCGTTCTTTAGAAGTTAGTATTTTATTGTAAAATGAAGTAAGTAGTATGACAATAAACAGAGTACCTAAATCAATCCTCCGCAGTAAATACGAGTATAATACCCATTTGACTCATTCCTCTGGGCCTCGTTGAGCTTCATTATCGTGGCGGTTTTCTGGTTGATCGCCACTGCAGGTTCCGGCTTACACTATTGTTCTTCAGGATCATTATCCCAGTGAATTCGTTAGAGGATATCAGCTACATAGGAACACTAATAACTCACCTTTACTTTCTCCTTCGCAGTTCAACGACGACCTAATCCTGAACCAGCCGACGATAGCCTTACTCTCGTTCACCAACCCATTGGACCGAGCGCTGACCGGCTGCGAGTTCAGAGTGACGTCATCAGGCATTGCGGGTCGCACGCTCAAACTGCAGGCCGCAGATGCGGGACCATTGGAACAAATCACCGCTGAGCTGCCCATCCAGCCTAATGTAAGTGACTTTAAAAGTGCAACAGCAAAGCTAATATCAGACGCTTCACCTTTTGTTCATTTTTGTTTTTCATTCGGCACCTTTCACCCGAAGTGAAACGTCTGGACATAAAGTGTGAAAAGTGAAAACATAATTAATTAGTGATGGATGTTAGCTCTCGGAATCTTTCACTCACCTACTGAACGATCGTAAACTGAAATGAAATGAGCAGACGAACGATCTTTCCTATGTAATTTTGTTGGTGTCGTGTGAAGAAACAAAAATGAACTATCACTCGACTGAACCGTTCACTCGAGTGAAGCATCTGGTATCAGCTTAAGAAAGATTTGTAGGGTTTGAGGGACGATGTCGGTGTTATTACAGGCAAATGAGGTATTCAGTAGCGGTAGTAGAGCTCTTTGTGATGAAACTTGTCCGGGAACGTACAGCAGCAGCAAGTAAGTAGCTTTGCTGGGCTTTGCCGCGCTCCGGTTTGGAAGGTGTGAGTGCCGATGTTATTATAGGCACTTAAGGTGAATCCTCGGCTTTAGCTCGACAAATTCAAATTGTCTATGGTTTTTTGAAAATTGCAGCTATGTTTTACGTCGTATGTTGACTAAATTTTGACAATTGATAGATTCAGTAAATATCATATATCATTCCTACCGTCGCAATTCGAATTTTGATCAACATACGACGTAAAACAGAGCTGCAATTTGCAAAAAAACCAAAGACAATTTGTATTTGGCGGGCTACTGCTGAGGCTAGCTTTGTTTCTGTGATGTCAACATATCTACGACTCCTCTGGTATTGTAGATGACCATAGGCTTTGGTGACAACTTACCTACCATTAGGTGGACCGTGCTATGCAAAAACATAGAAAAATGTTCGATATACGATGCCTGAAAATGGTTAATTCCACTTCTAATAAGTCTTGCTTATATCTTCTCTTTTTCTATGCAGAAAGTTGGCAAGATCAACTTCGTGGCGACATTCAAATCGGTGGAACTAAAGGACATCAGTGGTGCAGCTACCGGTGAAGTGTTCGAAGCATAAGCTATCGTATTTCTGAAGAATTAAGGCATATTTTCAGTTGTACTATTGTAAAATTTTGCGAGTATATTAGTCAGGTATTTTTAAGCATTTTTCTTGTATTGGCTAGTCCATATCTATATTTTTTATATTATAAGAATCAAAAATACGTAAGATTATAATAAGAATTTGTGCATTTTTAAATAGATTATATTTTTCTAAAAAAATATTTTTTTTATAAGTCGGTCTAGAAGTTAAAAAAAAACATTTGAAAAGAGTTTATTGAGTTAATATGTGAGTTGTAAGTGCCAATTTAAACATGTAATAATTAAACAAATAATTATTTCTTACCAGGCAGCGCCGTGAAACGGTACACAAGTAATTTTAAGTTTTAAAAGCAATTGTCATATTATGACTTAAAGCATTTTATAGTTACGTAGTGTTACAATGAATGTTTATGAATTTTGTATTGAAATATCAGAAAATATATTAATTATTATCGTGAGTTGTTTTCGACACCACCACGCTGAAATGTAAAATACTAAGAATATTTTCAATGTGATTGTGTCGAAAATTTTTTCACGGTATTTAGATCTATTTTGTAAGAGTTACGTTTCTATTATTTAAGTATGTTTAAAAAAACGCTTTCTACCACTAAATAAAAAGTTTTTATGAGTATTTTGGTTGTATTTAATTGTGGTAAAACCTATCCCTATTATGAAATGCCTCGTAAGGAAGATTTGGTTAAGCAAATTAACGACTAAAGAGTTAATGAGATTTGAATAATTACATATTTTTTCATGGACAAAATATGGAATACACAAATTTCCTGGGTAAAGTCAATAAAAAACCATAATTTTAAAACAAAAAATTTATTCAATTCCATGCAGCGTCCACCATTTTCGCTTACAAACTCAAACAGTTTGACATTTTGTTCGAACTACCCACATTTAAATTGAAATAGAACACAGACTAGGCAAACTTGGATACATTTCACTTTTTAGTTTTATAAAAAAAAAAAACAATCTTTTAGTTTTTAATAGCCAGGTTTTATCTGCAAATATGCTATCCGCAGTTCATCAAAGGGTTAACATTTACCTGATCGATCTTAATGAGCTTGAACAACTAGAATTAGTATACGAAGGTTTACTTGATATGCAAGATGAACAAATCCAAAATTGGCTTGCAAGAATTTATCTTAACATACTAACAAGTGGAACTTCGTTGAGCTCCTTAAGTTCTGAGTTCAGCTGCACGATTACTGACAAAGGCGTGCACTAACTGGACAGGTCAAATCAATCTGTGTGTTTTTTCCTCAAAGGACCAGTTCAGACAGAAATCTACATGGTCTTCACATGATATGACCAAGATTATGTCTGGACTTTAAAAGAGACTGTGACCTCTGAGTTTGTTTCGGCCTTTCTTCTCAGAGTAGACAGATGGAAAACGCCAAGGGCATCTAGTTTTTAAAATATGATTGACGTGTAAAAGAGTTTGCACAAACCTATTTACAGAAATAAATTAATTTATCATTTCACTCATACTGGCTTATCTGACGTAGCTTTAACATAAGCATACGTCTTTGCTTCGTCTATTTATTATAATTTGGATTTAATTTTAACCTAGTGACAATTAACTCACACATACCTACAAAGACTGGCTTGTGTACTTTATCATAATTAGTTCAAACGAAGCTTTGAATGACTAACCTTAACTGGTCATTACAAGAAATAATTAACAAGTTTGCCTAGCAGTTTTCTTGAGAACCATCGATTTAGATGCACCCAAAACCATAGGATATTAAATCTTAACCTATTTGATTAAACTAAATGGAAAACACAACATCGCCATACATAAATAGAACAATATATTTTTATCACATAATATTCGGTTAACTTGGTGCCCACTTTGTTATTAAAAATGGCGCTGAATTCAAAGAATGAGGAGTAAAGTCCTTTATTAAGTATTTAATAACAATATTCATGGAAATTAATTTCTATCTAAGAAATAGTCTTAAAGAAATGGACTATCAAAAAGTTCTGAAGCCTTAAATAAGAGATCATTCTACTTTAATCTTTGAACAATACGCCTGTTCCCTAGAAGAGGTAGGCAGGAGGTGCAGTAAAAATGTAAATTTCGGCAGTTATGTTTATGATGAAGAGGGCGAGCCTATTGCCACAAACCGGGCACAAATTCTAACTTCGGGACAATCTAGTTTTGTCAAGTTACTCTTTACACTTATATTAAGACTTTGAGTAACAAAAGTGGACGCCAAGTAAATGAAAATAATTTGAAAGGAAATGAAGTAGCACAAATCCATCTGTACAAGGAACTTCAAGCTTAAAGGACGGCCAACAAAACCACTGTATATATATAAACATATCTGTATTTATATTAAAACTATTCTTTGACAAAACAAAGTTTGCAAACGATTATACTAAGGATGACATAACAGATAAATCATATCAATGACAAATTGATATCATTTTACAAAAATATTATTATTTTCTGTTCCACAAATTGAAAACCTCGATTTGTTTTTCATAATTAAGATAAAAATTCATTGCCGTTTCGAAAGCCAAATGCGAGTAAAATTAATATAAATAACCGTTTGCATAATTTACAACAAAAAAAAGACACAAATCAATAATTTGGCATAATGGACATTTTCAAAATAATCAGTATAATACTTAGCTGAGATATAAGCACATTTTTTTCAATAAATTATCTTTCACAATTACTATTATTCTTACTTTATTAACTTGGAAATATTGCTTTCGATCTTATTCTACGCACGATATTATAGACTTCTTGGTAAACTGCTGTAAGTATAGCTGTAAAGTCCATTCACAGTTATTTTACCTCTGACAGCAGCAACCCAACTGCAACCTTATTATAAAGAGAATAAAGATCACTTTGATTTTGACAGACTTGTCAGTGGCAACAACTCAATAGCAACCTTATGGTAACGAAAATAAAGATCACTTTGATTTTGAGAGTGATTCAAATTCAGAGGTAAAATAACCGTGAAAGGATTGTACAAGGATCTTTTGGCGCGTGGCCAAAATCAGAACTAACGCCGCGCAGCCATCTTGTTTTTTCAATACATTTCATAAAACAATTGCAAAAAAAATCACCAACAGCGCCGTGTCAACGTCATTCGAGCGCCAAAAGATTCTAGTAACAGTGTATTTCGAAAATAACGAATTTTCACTCCTCAAAGGATGACAGAACTAAATATTCCGCCGATTCTTTTGAGCAGAAAGTAAACTTAGCCAAAAGTATTGCTATCTCTTAAACGGAAGTAAAACAAGAAAGAGACGCATGATCATCCGAATTGTCACAGATCAGGTTCTTCAACTTTCGAACAGCTTTACATACAACAACATAATCAGCCTATAATGTTCCCACTGCTGGGACACAGGCCTCCTCTCTTTGAGAGGGAATGGGCTGTAATCTACCACGCGGGCCCAGTGCGGGTTGGTAGATGTCACATGTCTTCGAATTTTTGGTTCTAGGTCATGCCGGTTTGCTCACGATGTTTTCCTTCACCGTTTTGAAAGCAGTGGTGATGAAATTATTTACACAAAGTAAAGCGCCTGCCTGGGTTCGAACCCACGACCTACAACTCGTAAGTCGGGGCCGATACCACTGGGCCACCACTGCTCCTCCTGCCGGCTTTACATGCTGCATCGAAATATCCAGTTAGAAGTCAAAACACAAATCGAGCGTAAGAGGCAGCAATATTTTTGTGCAGTTTTGAGATGTCCAAATGAATCGTCGACAATGCCAGTCGAAATCGTGAATAATCACAACGATTAAGCGTCCATGAAAGTACTAAAGGACCACTATCATTAAATGGGCCATTAAAGATAGAATATTATGACTTGCATTGCCAAAATAACTCCACCGATGTGCAACATTTTAATTCCATCGCTTTACTGTAAGACGGTGAATACTTCTTTAAAAGATACGAATCTTAAGGGGAAGGGTTAGGTAGAGGTGCACCTAGTACACCCACATTTCACCAGTTATGTTTAATTCCCATGTAATGGGGGGCGAGCCTATTGCCATCAACCAGGCAGAAATTCAGACACCGGGCCGCTACTGTTACTCATATTTATGAGGAATGAAATCGTTTAGCTTACAATCATCGAACCATACAACTGACAATAATTTAGTTCACCATCAAGTAACAACATAGACTGCTTGCTTTATAAATAAACATTATTATTGAAAACTATTCTTTCTCTCATAAATTATTTGTGAAAACTTATGCCTTAATATGTACAGTGTATTTTTTCATACACATCCCATTTGGTAAACAAACATGGTATACAGTTTTTGCATCAATCACACACTAAGTAAGGTTTTAACATCTTGATATTTATAAGAAACACATACGGCATGAATTACGCTTCGAATTAATCATTTAAACGCTTTTATTTTCAAAAAATCTATTCGTAGCTTGTCATTATTTGTTTACAAAACAGGACAAGTAAAGAGAAACGCACTTTAAATGAAATTGTTCAACACTTACGCACTAAGTTTGACTTCTCCGTGGTGTGGGGAATGTGGTTACAAAGTATCGCCGAATGTGGGTTTAGCCATCAATGTATTATGTACTACTCGATTCAATAAACGATTGGAACTTTCTTTCAGCAACATGTTTTGTGCAGCTAGATACTAATTGTTGCACAAACATACTTGTTTATGCAGTGTTTTCAACAACATTCTAACATTAACACCTGTGTCTCGTGTAATAGCCTTTTTTGCATTAAACTGGTACTGATAGGCTCCAGGGTGCTAAGTGTACTGAGATATTGATCATTGAAAAACCCAATAACACTTTACACTACCTGAGAATCGAGACAGGAACTAACGCTCTGCAGTCAGCAGATTTTTCAAATATTCAAACTTTGTAGTACATAGTACAATGATTTATCATAAATCGACATAATTTAATATCTCATTTGTCGAATTTGCACTAAGAACGAGTCGATAAGACAAATTAGCTATGCTAATGAAATGTTTAGATATATTGAAACTAATTCGATATAAATGCATTTAAAGACTGTAACAACACTTTAATATTTAAACCTCTTTTATTGTTCAACTGATCCTTTTTATAAAAATCGATTTAAATCGTTAAATATCGAGTAGTTGTGGCGATGTTACAGAGTTATTGGAAAACAATCGTAACGTTAACGGTACGGTTAACCGTATGTCACAAGAAACACTGGAATTACGAAAACCTCCCTTAAAGCCACGGAATAAAGGCGCTGTCAATGTCAAATTGCTGTTCAGTTCAATGCGTCTTACAGCCCGCTTTCAACTTAATGACGGCTCGGAACATGAGGCGAGTCGCTGCGCAGTAACACATTCACGTGTCAGCGGGGGTGAGGGGTGCGGTACTGCGCAGCGAGAAGCGCACTTCAGAGCCGCCATCAAGTTTGAATCGGGCTGAACGTAGCAGTAAGACGCATTTACTACAAAACGAGTTTTAACTTTAATACGAGTACGTTAAAGTATTTGGTAAAAATTACAACTTTGATGCGGTTCAAATGTCAGCTTTTTTTTAAAGAACGTTACTGTAGTGGGAATAAAGTTCAAAATACAAGAAACTAGCTCGAAAGTTCAGCTTGTACTAGAATTCGCCAGATCATTTTACTTAGACTGCGTTCCTAGTACATACTGGTCCGATATGCGCTCTTCTGCGCACGCGCATAAGATACATCTAACGATTCAAATCGACATTCACAACTATATTTCCATCTCTTTCTACATAAAAAAAACATACTACGCCTAGCGAGTGTCACCTATACATTTCACTAACACAACAGCAAAATAAAGGTACGCACACACTCGTCACACCACAGCTGACTAAGCTAGTGTACTTTGGCTTTACCTGTGACGATCTTGGCGTATTCTTCGTAAAAACGCGGGAACAGTTGAATGGCGAAGTATACCACGGACAGGTACGCGACGATGGCTAACGTCAGTATTAGATCGAATACTGCTGGTTTTACACTATGGGAGAAGAGGATCAGAATTTATAACTTTTGTTTGTGTGAATCAATGAAGAAAATTATAAGAAAACAATGTTTTCGGATGTCTAAGTTCATCATCAGATCATCTTGAAAACCTCGGATTATTCAAATGGGGATTTTTATGTCCAAAATAATATGTATGGCAAGTCTCCAACCTAATCTCTATCCCGAGATTTAATAGCTGTATATCGTTGAATGATCTGTGCCAAAATCTCAACAGCAATGCTTTAAGTTCTGAGTTGAGCTGCACGTTTACTGACAAATGCATGCACTGACTGCACAGGTCCTCTCAATTTATGTGTTTTTTCCTCAAAAGACCATTTCAGACACCAATCTACATGGTTTTCACATAATCTGACCTAGATTATGTCTAGACTTCAAAAGAGACTGTGACCTCTGAGTTTGTTTCGGCCTTTCTTCTCAGAGTAGTCAGATAGGAAACGCCGACCTCGTCTAGTTTTTAAAATTGGCGTGTAAAAGTATTTGTACAAACCTACTTACAGAAATAAAATTATTTATCACTTATCAATGTTGAAATGTCAAAGTGACCATATATGAAGGGTTTTCTTCCGCAACGGTCATTTTTATCCTGTGATTTGCCCTCTCAAAGATGGAAAACTCAATCTATGAATTGGCATTTGGCAAGCATAATCAGCCTATAATGTTCCCACTGCTGGGACTCAGGCCTCCTCTCTATGAGAGGGAATGGGCTGTAATCCACCACGCGGGCCCAGTGCGGGTTGGTAGATGTCACATGTCTTTGAATTTTTGGTTCTAGGACATGCCGGTTTCCTCACGATGTTTTCCTTCACCGTTTTGAGAGCAGTGGTGATGAAATTATTTACACAAAGTAAAGCGCCTGCCTGGGTTCGAACCCACGACCTACAACTCGTAAGTCGGGGCCGATACCACTGGGCCACCACTGCTCCCACCTCTCCACTCCACTGCCTCTGCACTGCATTTGGCAAGCGTCTCCCACAAAATAGATTGAAATGTCAAAAATTGGTTCAAGATTGACTTCGGGAGACATCGTGCATGACCAAATATTTTTATTTAAACATGTATTACATACAATAGACTTACCTGTAAACATATAAAGCCGCTCTCGTGGCACCATACAGCGTGTACTCTGGCTCTCTCTTGTCGACCGCGTGCGTACTGACCGTCACGTCCATGTAACGAGACAGCGCTCGTTCTAGGGCGCCCGTCACTCCTGCGGACAAACAAACAGTGAGAAAGGCAATTCAATGTCACAAAATAGTGATGAAGTAAAATTTTGATGATAGAGAAAGAGATGGAGACCAAAAAACCCAGCCAAGTGCGACTCGTACTCGCACACGAAGGGTTCCGTACCGCCGTACAGTATTTAACACTTTTTTTTAACACGTTTGTTGTATGAAGCCCCGTTTAATTTTATATGTGTTAATTTCCAGTCTACTTATTACGGTTCATGAGATACACCGCACCGCTGACAGGCATACTGACAGACGGACGGATAGACAGCGGAGGCTTAGTAACAGGGCTTCCGTGGGCACCCTTTGGGTACGGAACCCTAATAAAGGTGGATGGATTGTGTAAAGCGCAGGCCACACTGGGAACAAAGTAACTACCGCGTCTTTTCATACTTCGGTTCACACCGCGAACTATAAATCGCAGCAGACATTGCAGTATAAAACTGATTTACATCCGTCACCTCACACTTCAGGTCCAGTTGAAAACCAGCGTCAGACACTTGTCTGTAATTTTTTCTGAACTGGACCTATTTGGCGCAGCCGCGAGGCACACTTTCCTGCTAATTTCTCACAACGCACTTAATACTTTTTATTTGTTTTATTTTTCTTTTTTACTTGTGCTAAATAAATATATTTTCTTTAAGTATGAAAAGACGCGGTAATTACATGAGCGAAGTTAAACGAACTTAGAATATAGAATACTCTTTATTATGTACACCATAAAAAATACAGATATAAATGTAAAAATTAGCTTAGCTTCGTTCCCAGTATGACCTGCGTTTAAGCGATGAAGGTATCTCCGTGAGCCTACTTGTATGAACAAGAATGATGATAAATTGATAACATTTAGTAGTTTCATAGATATATAGGGTGTAAGAAGACCCATTACGAAGCCGTCACCTACGCATTCTGCACATCAAACTAAGTAACATTCTGCAAAAATAATTGCTGGGGTTCTGTTTTTTAAATATAGACCAGTTTAAGAAAACATTTAAAAAAATACTGACAGAAAAAGCCTATTATAATGTTAATGAATTTTTAAATGATAAATCGGTCTGAATATACTGACTGAATCTATTCTAACTATTTTGAACCGCATGACTATTGACCTATTTAATTTAATATTATTGTTAATTGTGGATTTATTTATATGATTGTTCATTGTTCCTTAATTTTAAAATCCTATGGTATTTCGACCTAATTTGTACACCAGCCATGGTCAAACATGTTGAGTCAAAAAATACCTTGTTACACCTATAATAAGCATCATACCATGTACATATATTATCTACACATGTTTTTGCAAATAAATGAATCTGAATCTGGGAAACGACATCTCTTTTTGATGTGAAAATTCCGTGTTTAAGCTATTGCACAATGTAACGTACGCAAAACAGTTTGCTTACAGGTGCATGAAATGGTACACGGACTTTCGGAGAATTGAAAGTTAAGTTTTAACATTAAATACATACTTGTTTTCGAAAAAAAAAACGTCAATAAAAGTTGGAAGTTAGACCTCCAATATCTTCATAACCAGAAGGTTCCCAGGTATGGTCCAGTACAAAAAATATATATCACAGTGATGTGAAGAACAAGTGAGTCTCGGCTTCATTACGCGTCTTTTTACACACATTATACAGGTGGTAGGGACGCGCAAACTGTAACCATGTATTTAGTAGATGATTCTGAACCCCGTTGAATTTATTCAAACGTTATTTAAAAAAACAATGCTGTTCCATACATTCTGACCGCGTAGGGACTACATGTTTCTATGAAACAACTGTTTTTTTACCGACGAAAAGTCTCTACGCTAGGGGGTCTAGTATTATAGAGGTATGAGGAACAGGGTGTAAAGTTCACCTATCCTCTATAGAAAAGGGAGGATCCTCCGACCAGACGGGTGTTGTGTCTGGTGGGCAACTGCCCGACAATTATTGTCGGGATGTTGTATATATGCTAGTTGCGCGGTAAACTCTGCTTGCGCGATGCAGGATTTTGTGTGACGTCAGTCATGTGACGTGTAGCTCGCATGTGGCGATGTAGATACCGCTACAGTATCATGTGCTGTATTCATTGTTAAACCTGTTGTTTGTTAACTTTGTTGTTCATTGTTATTTCAATTTTAAATTTAATTTCCATTTTTGTAATTGTTCAATCTTAATATTATAATGTTTTTCTACCTATGGATTATGATAGCTGAAGTATTTTTGAATTTTTTATTACTACTCTACTTGCGAAGTCGCTTCGATGAAGTACTGGTCGAAGTTGACCGAATTATGAAGTACGTGACTCATGCTAAGAACTACAGGACGCTGCGAGTCCTTTGACTCGGGCGCAAAAACCGACAACGATCAGAAGTCACCCGAGGCGAGCCGAGGTTGCACGAAGCGAACCGAAGTGCCCTTCTACACTCTCGTATTCGCTTAACTTTGATCAACTTCTCGATGTCCCTGCCAGCCTGTAAAACACAACACAACACAACAAAACTCACCTGCACTCGGCAGCGTGGTGGTGATAATCTGTGCCGCTCTCGCTTGTGAAGATAAGTATTTGTACCAGTGTCTTATTGATGCTTCATCTACGCTCTGAAAAGAAGAATAATACATTTAATTTAATTATAGTTCATTCCTTTTTAGGGTTTCGTACCCAAATGGTGCCAACGGGACCTTATTACTAAGCCTCCGCTCTCCGTCTGTCTGTCTGTCTGTCAGAGGGCTGTACCTCATGAACCGTAATGGGTAGACAATTGAAATTTTCACCGACTGTCTATTTCTATGTCCACTATAACAACAAATAGTAAAAATAATGGGGTCTCCATAAAAAAAATAAAAGAATGAAGGTATGTGTTTTGTTTTGTTACTTACCAAAGCATCATTATACAATGCAGTGTCTTCTTCATTCAACTCGTCCGTCAGATTATAAATATGAGAAGCGAGCGCCTTCGCCGTCACCTCGATATTTTCTACTAGATTCTTGATAGATGACTCATTTGGTTGGTCTAGGACTGTACTGCGAGATGGGTCCTTGTGACTCTGGAATTAAAGACGAGATTAGATTATTGGTGACGAAATTTATCAAAGAACATTTAATATGAGTCGGAATTGAAAATAAAAATATGAATGGTTATTCGACATGGTCATTTTCTACGTGATGAGATTAAGTACAAAAAAAGGTGATAGTGGTTTAAAAGAAGATGTAGTGACAAAAATTTAAAAGAGTATCCTTAGATGGTTTGGTCATGTTGAGAGGATGAATGAAAGGCGACTAACAAGGCAGATGTGAGTGGAAACGCCAGGAGGGGACGCTGTAGTAGGACATATAGTGACCTTACTGGCGATGTTCTTCAGAAAGGTCAGGTGCGTAGTACTCGCAACCGGCGTGCGTGTATGGCCCGATGTATGAACGTAAACTAGGGTAAAGGCAAAGGATCGTAGCGGGTGGAGTTCTGTAGTTTCTGCCTACCCCCATGGGAAGAAAGCGTGAGTTTATGTATGTGTGTGTATGTATGTGAGTTCAAATACAAATCCGACGCGATATGTGTGCGTTTGTATACTTATGAGGCTGTCGAAGTGATATTTTCTTTACAAGGCGCTAGCCGTATTCCGAATACATTTGTTTGTTTTTCCCATAGCATCCTTTTCCATATTAGTTACAACCTTTGTCGTTTGTATTCTCTGTAAACGTTGATAATTTTGGAGTAAAGTTTTAAAGTGAAATTTAATTTGAACAATTATTCAACACATACCTGCAATGAACTCAACGTAAACGCCGTCATCCTTCTGATACTGAACCGCTCATGCTGCCAAGCTAGCAGCTCATCGGCCAGGTTGATCTTCTTATGGTTGATGGCGACGCCCAGCCGGGTCTTGATGCTGTGCGCCGCGCCGCCCGGCTTGGGGGGCTTCGACACGTGCATGGACATGCTGCGGGACGACGAGATGGAGTCCACGCACATCACGAACGAGACGTCCTGGGGACGAACGTATTATTTTGAACCGACTTCAAAAAAAGGAGGAGGTTCTAAATTAGACAATTTAAAAAAAAAAAAAAAAAAAAAGTGTCTTAGCTCAGAACTTTTTTCTAGGTTAACCGATTTGGATGATTCCTTTTTTATTTGATAGTTTATATTGATGATGTGTCAATAATTTCCTGTCACTGTTATTTACATACCAAGTAGTAGTATACGAGTTTGTGTGGGTTACGTACCGCAACTAAACAGTGAAAAAAAAAAACTTTTTTACAAAAAAACAAGCGACTTCCAAGATAAACAAAAAACAAGGTGAAAAATAATTTTTATTTCGGAAGTCGGTGTCTTTGGTTTTGTGTGTTTTCGTTTTTGGCCAGCGACTTCCGAAATTAAAGTTATTTTTCACGTCTTTTAGTGTTTTTTTTTTGAAGTCGGTTGTTTTGTTAACGTAAAGATCTAGAAACTAAAAAGCTTTTTTACTGCCTTGCCCTGTCAGTTCAATCAACCTGCATAGCCTTTCCCAACTATTTTGGGGTCAGCTTCCAGTCTCAACCGAAAGCAGCTGAATACCAGTATTTTACATGAAGCGACTGCCTGTCTGACCTCCACAAACCAGTTACTGGGTAACACGATACCCCTTGGTAAGACTGGTTGTCTGACATTCGGGCTTCTGAATACCCGTAACGACTGTCAAACATCTACAAATGACAGCCGGGACCACGGTTTAATGTGCTTTTCGAGGGACAGAGGGGGATCAATATGTTATGAATCAGGGATGTTATGGAGCTCCGTAACCGTAACCGAAACTAAGGGATATCCGAAATAAAAATATATCCGTAACCGTAACCGTATCCGTTTCACAAGATTCGGATAGTTTCATATAAGGGCGGAGTCTAACTGATTATTATAACATCTCTAAATAATTACTTACCTACATGACTACACTAGATAAAACCTATAAATAAAACCAAACTATTACATACTATTTGTGTTTATATTTTACTTCAATCTAATAACCGTAACCGAAACTACCCGAAACTAACGGATAATCCGAAATAATTACATTTCCGTAACCGTATCCGAAACCGATATAATTTTATTCCTATATCCAGATCCGAAATATCATATCCATAACATCTCTGTTATGAATGGTCACCTCCACTGACTAACCACGGCAAGCGTCGGATCGGGTCTTGCAATCGACCTTTGTGGCTGTTATTATTTAGCCACGAGCCCTCTCAGTTCATTGCCATTAAAATTAAAAGGATTAAAACGTTATCATGCTTCTTAAGCATATAAAACGGAGCTATTTATAGGTTTATAATTTAAATTTAAAAGAGAATTTGATGGTTCCATCGGCACATTCTTTGTCAAAAATTATAAAGATAAAGAAGTTTCCGCAAGGCAACAAGAAGAATATATATCTTCAAAATGTTATAAGATTTTGAAGGCAGACAGGCACCATCATTTTTGTACGACCTTATCGTTTTAGGATTAAAAATGCTTCCACCACTTCTACGCCAAGTGGCAAAGTGAACCCAAAAGTGCATAGGGCCTAGACAAAGGAACATTCGATTAGCGATGACGTTAGTAGAAAAGCCAAAAAATGTATGGGGTTGACACAAGCTGTCGAAATGTCACGTGATCATAGGTCAACAGAGAAGAGGAACTGGGACCTCCTCTTTGTGCTGATGGTGATCACAGGGGTGGTTTTAGTGAGCTAAAAATCCCACACTCCCCGACCTCCCTCCACGGAGGTCGGGTGCCTTTTCAAGGTTTCCCCCCGTAAACAAAAAAAAAGGTCAACAAATAGAAATTAGCTAGACAATGTTAACATCATTCGAGTCTATGAAACGAATCGAAAGCGTCGAACGATTATTTTAATAGAGATGCGTAGCCAAGTGGCACTTTTTGACAAGCAGTATCGCTAGTTTTCGATTCGTATGATGGAAACATTAGCGAAAGCGATAGCGATTGTAGAAATAGAATCGCTCCGAAGCGAATGCCATTTGTCTAGGTCAAGGTCTTATTACTCTACTCTACTCACTTGCAACAACGAAGCATCAGCAGAATCCAGTTGTTCCTCCAACCATTTCTTAGCAGAGAAATAGTTGAGCGAGTGTCCCAGTGACGTCAGTACGAACAGTAGTGACGGCGCGCCGCGTACCGACGTACTCGAGTACAAGCGCGAGAAGATACGCGCGAGCTCGAGAACAGCCACCGCACCCGACGCGTTCGAGTCCGCGCCTTGGGCGAGCTCCTGGAGATTAAAGATTAAATGTTGTTGTAAATATAATTGATTTAAAAAATATAACGGGACCGATGATAATAGTACCTTTAGTTAACATGGTCGTTCTGTATTTAATACTAGCTGTGCCCCGCGGTTTCAATCGCATAAGTCTCGATCCCGTGGAAATATCGAGATAAAAAGTATGCTATGTCCTAATTCAGGTCATGGTCTACCCATGTGCCATATTTAATCCAAATCCATTCAGCCGTTTTGGCGTGAAAGCGTATAAATAAACAAACATAAACATACAAAAAATCAAATCTTTTCTCTTTATAATATTAGTTTGGATACAGAGTTTAGACTCATTAAATATAGTCCTCCAGACCGTATTTCGGCCATGGCGACTAATCTCAACAGAAACTAGCCTCCGGCGCGGGATATGTTATAGTGCACAAGCGCTTGCGCAGACACAGGTGCACTCTCTCTTCTCTCACTCTCATAGTCCGATGGGACGGCAATCCGACACGACCGGAGGGAGATGGGGGGGGTATCACACCGCCGACTTCCAAAATCCGAGCTGCTACTAAGAAATCCCTAATGGAAAAACCTTTTACCCGACCTGGGAATCGAACCCAGGACCCCACGCTCAACAGTCGCGCTTGCATCCACGAGACCAACGGGTCAGACTTAATAAGCGTGATGTTATGTAAATAGCGGGGAAATATTTCAATGATTAATTTTTGGCATTTGTATTTTTTTGTTCACATTAAAAAATGTTTTAGAAAAACAAGAAGTTGTTTGTTTTTTCATGGGGAGGAGTTGTTGAATTAAACTACACATTTCAAAACACCCTGCTGAAATAACCCTTTACAATGACTTAAACTTTCAAGTATTGCTTGACTGACTTATGTCAATACATTTCTCAAACATTTCACTGAAAACTTAGCAACTTATGTTAGTACTCACAGGAGCAACAGCTGACGAGTCATAGTGTGCTGCAATGACGATGGTTTGTGCGGATCCGGAGCGACCAACCAGCTTGCCGTGAAGAGTCACCGGTTTGGACTCCAGCTTCTGAGGAGTTGAGGCTGACACCACTGCGGAAAGAAAGAACTATGAATTAAGATTTTTTTGAAGCTAAAACTTCTTTAGGCACGTTGAGCACTTTTTGGGAGAACAGAAATCATGGAACTCGCGTCCTCGTCACTGAACGCTTACCATGAGCTAAATGTATACTGTGCATAGAATAGAATAGAAAACTTTTATTTCAGACTGGGATTCCATAGTGTTAGTAACAATTTCACTTAACTGCTAGTGTTAGTAGGTTACAGACACAAATCAACATCCTACAATTAAAAATCAGCGTGGAGCTGCATCCACAATACACTGAGAATACTGTTGGTGCTGTCGCGAACACGCGTCATCAGGGATGCACACCTATTCCTAATAATGGCGGCAAAACCATTAATATTATTATCTGCAAACATCCCTGACGCACTACAACGCCACGGCAGCCGCAGCAGCACTCTCGGTGCATTATTATATTGAACGCGTAGGTCGCTATATGCCTGCTGAGTGAAGTTGACCCACAGGCTGCACGTGTAGAAGGATTGACAGTAAGCTTTGAAAAGCGTTACTTTGACTGGCTTCGTACATCGTGCAAACCTGCGGGCCAGCAAGTTACAACATACATACATATGTACGAATATGAGTACGTGTATGTGTGTGTGTGTATGTTGTTGTATATATGTGTACTTATTGGGTGAAAAAAAGCGTGAAACTCGCCTCATCGGCACCGCACGCTTCCCATGAGCGGGTTTACAAGTTACTTAGTTTCACTTCTATCGGCAGTTCCCAAAGACTGCCCCGTTTTTTTTTTTTAATAAAGGTTTCTCTAGAATCTTGCAGGCACTACTACCAGATAAAAGTCATTTAATAAGAGTATGTTATTCTAAGTCATAATCTATCTGTGTGACAAACTACAATGAAATTCATGCAGTCGTTCAATAATGATTTAGTAACAATTGAAAGGAATTACTACAAAATCAAGCATGTATACCTATAATTATATAAACGGCATCTTTAATTTTTGTAATTTGTTTTGAACCATTTTCTTCCTTATCTTCTTTTGCAAGCAGTCCCTGGATTATGAGCAGATTTGTTGTTGATTTTGGTAGTGCATAGTGCATCACCAGCAGAATTTTTCCTCCTTATATTTTGTGGCAGCGTGTCCTAGTAGACACTTGACAAGGTCCATTATGGCTAACCTTATCAGCTGCCTTTTATGTAAACCATTATAATTAAACAAAAATGTTTTTCAAAATTTGCTAATTCTAGCAACGGTTACAAAGTCATCAGCCCACCTTGTTTAACATGAGATAGTTCGTACTAAAATCATTTAATAAATCAACATGCACCCACTAATGCCCAGTTCTATCTATGAAAGCCAATACAAATAATATATTCAGTAAACTTGTGCTATTTTGATAGTCAGTTATCTTTTGTTAGCTTTGTAATCTAGGACAAGATAAGTAAGACAATATTAAAATCTTAGAAGATCGGTGCATTTTTTTAAACTATGTTTCTCTATTTTTTTATCATAATTATGTAAAAATAATATTATTATTTTTAGAAGTATTATTATTAATAGGCGAACTGCAGATTTACCAGACACAAATACAGACTCCGGGTTGCAACTGTGAATTTCCTAGTGGAAAAACCGAACTGACCAGGGCACAAACTTTCTTACGCTCAGCACTCATGCTTGCACCTAGTACAGCTGGACCAACAAAGCAGACAATAAAAGTACAACTGCAATTTTTGGACAATATTAGAATAAATAAAGAATCCTCACCAATTTGATAGCCATTAGAAGAAACTGAGTTCATCATTGCTTCAAGGGCTGTTCCGGACTTGTCGTCAGTGATGAAGCTATGCTGCAAGTCTCGCAGGATATCCTCAAAGTCAGGAGTCCAGCGGGCGAAATACACTGGAGCGTTCACTTCCTGCTGGATCATTGCCATCTCTAGGAGTTGGATGTGCTGTGGAATTTTAATATTATAAGTATTACTTATACATTTTAATCCTTCAACGAATTTGCTTATAGTCTGACAAGTGATTGCAAATAGACAAGAAAAGGAAAACAAAAAGAATTATTTATACAAACTATGCAAAGCAATTATTTTAGGAAAATCATGTAGAGATACTTTTAAATTGCCAAATATTATCAGAAACTGTATGTATATTTGATGTTGGTAATAATCTCCATAGTTATTCTTCTTAACCAAGCTTTTACTACTGTCCGGCCATAGAGAGAATTCATTCTTGACACCTGTCAGTACGACAAGGCTAGTAACTAATAAAAGTCAAATTAGCAAAACACGTATTCGGTTGTAAGAAACTGACGGGTGTCACAAATGCATTCTCTCAACGGCCGCACTGTAAATTAATTGTTTTATGTCCCTTCTCCTACAGGGTTGGCTAAAATGCAGTAAGTTCGTGCTAGCAAAGTGGTATTACTGAATAGAATACTCTATAATATGTACTTACTGTATACCATACAAATTACAGAGGAAAATGAAATTTTACAGATTCATGTTTAGTTTTGAGCTTTTCCATTTTGACAAATTATTCTTTAGTGAAGCCTAGCATGATTTGATCATTCTTTGAATGCAATTTACATTACATACTTAACTATGTTACAAAAAAATTCTTTATCATACCTCTTTTTCTTCAGGCGTCAGAACCGTATCATTCTTGGGTAAAACCAGCAGCAATGCTCCTGCTTTGCTACGGATCTCCATAAACTGCTCAATAGTGATATCCTGTACCCTAGCAACTACGCAGTGACGAGATGTGCTCCATGACGTCAGAGAACGGCCTTCAAGGTTGAAGCTGGCGCTACGGCATCCTGATTTATGGAAAAGTAATAAAAAAAAACAGAAGTTACTTTATTAAGTCCTTATTTAATTTTATTCATGACTATAAATATTCCTATTCATTTATTTGTGTTCCACAATATACAAAAATGTTAAAGAAAAGACTTAAACTTAAGAACGATTATGGGCCCTGTTAGAATACAACAACACAACATAATTTTAAATTAAAATTTAAGTTCAACAATACCTTATTAAGAAATATAAATATATGTGTCTGCCTATTAAGAATTTTGGGTTTTTAAAGCCAGCCAGCCTGTTTAACTAACATTGTTCAGCATGATAAAATTTGTTGCAAGGTTGGGAACCAAAACAACACACCACTATGATCAGAGAAATTCTAGTAGACTTTGGCAGGAACTAGGAGAAAAATTAGTGTATACTAGTAAAAGTTATGAAGATTTGTGGTTTAAGTTAATGTGGGACTGTAACCATAATACTGTTGATGTAAATTTAATTTGTTATAAGTGTACAGTTAGTTAGTTACATCAAGGAAATACACAAATAAATAGACATTCAATGCCATAACAAGTTGAAACTATTTCTGATTTGAGAAATACTGCCTTGACATTGATTTTCGCCATTTGCAAAATTAGGATTATTTTTTTATGCCGCTGGTTATGCGACACTCATAAAATAAACAGCCTATGGAGTACCATAGCAATATAACCTCAAAAGTGTTACGAATCGATATTTTGTTTTATAAATTACAAGTTTATTAACGATAAGAACTTACCATGGGGAACGGTATGTAGGTCGTAGTGTTGCATTCTATACACGGAAAACTCATGAGAAGCAGCGACCGGGTTCACAGGCGACATTATGATAAAAATAGGAAGAGCCACAAGCAAATAGTAGGGCAAGTAGCCCTTAAAAATCTCGGCAAAGCCGTCCGCCTCGTCTAGCCACATCTTGGTGACTAATTGTATTTTCAGTTAACAAAATTAACACCAAATACGATTTTTAGTAATAACCATAATCCAATTAGAAACCCTACGTGTGATAAGTCGGTCAATGACATTCCATTTGCGTGACATTAGTGATGCAAGATGGTGCGGTTTGTTAGTATTACTAAATCGAGATAGTCGAGTTAGAAAAAATTGTATGTATTTATTGTGTGCAGTGATATTTGGCTGGTTCACCCTTGTTTGGTATAACAACGTTTTGTCGAAAATCGCTCCGCCGAATTTTAGTTACAATAAAGTCATTTCGTATAATTATTCATTTGACCGAATAATTAATTGGTAGATTTTTATTTAGCATATTTATTTATTAGAAATAATGTCATTTGACCGAATTTTCAAATGCACTAATTTTGTTTAAACTAATGTTTCACTAGACTAATAATGATTTAGTCGAAATATCGTATCGAATATTCAGTTCACTAGCCATTCATTTAGCTAGCTTTTGGCGAAACCCTGGTCTTGAACTTGCCTAAAACAAATAAGTTTTTTTTTAATAAGTATAGCAACAGAAATCTTAGGTTACGATAGGTTAGGTTAGGTTAGAGTATGACAAACAACGCACGAGCCGAGCGAGCGAAGCGAGCGTGCCGCGGCAGCGGCCGGCGATGTGCCAGAAGCGAATCGCTTTTGTAAAAGGAAAAAGTTAAGTTCGGTTCGGCAAAGCAGAAGAAGATTTGCACTAAAAAAAATGACAATATTGAGACCATACTGCGAAATTTTGAAACGTATACAGAACTGGATTTACTAAAAGCAATTGCAAGTAATTTAAGATTAGTTTAACTGTTTTCTTGTTCAAAATAAATAATTTTTCAAATATTTACAATGTTTTTTTTTCTGCAGAAAAAAAAATCTATATAATCTAGTCGTTTCTGGCACTCGCCGGCCGCTGCCGCGGCACCGCTCGCTTCGCTCGCTCGGCTCGTGCGTAGGAAGGAGGTCACAGTTTTAACCTAACCTAACCATTTATTTTTACAATGTTTACAATGAAAAACATTTACAATGTTTTCTTTTCTGCATTACATTACACCAATTGAATATTCGATAAAATACATGGTTATACCATCTGAACATTACATCAAATGAACATTATACCTTTTGATCATTAGCGCAAATGTTGTTATAGCAAATAAATATTCGATGAACTGAAAATTCTGTCAAACGATATTATACAAAGTGATGATTTTCTTAAACGTTGTTCGATTTAGTAATATTATATCAAACGTTGTTCTATCAAACAAGGGTGAACCTATTTGGCTTAGTTTAAAACAAATTACTACTGGAATGTGATGTGTAGTCTTTAATCGCCACAGTTATTTTACCCATTGTCAAAATCGCAGTGATCTTTATTGTCGTTACAATATGGTTGCTGTTGGGTTGCTGCTGTCAGACAGTCAGAGGTAAAATAACTTTAGAAGGAGAAGGATGGTACTGGAATAATTCCAGTACCATCCTTCTCCTTCTAAAATTATTTATAATTATTATAACAATTCATGTTTTGGAGTAAGTAGATCGTATATTTATTTATTACACTGAAAATAATAAAACATAAAATAAACTTTTGAAAACAATGACCAAATCAATATAGATTCACTCGCTTTTGCAAAAATCATCTATAAAAAAGAAAATGTAACATCACTAGCTACGAGGTACGGCAACGAGATCCTTAGGTTTTTTTTATGCAACGAACCATTTTCTTGCAATTTATTTTATAGTACACGTTTATAATCAGGCAGGACAATGAATCTTAATAAAGCTATATTTTTATTTGCTATATTTTAATGTATTTTGTACAACAACATCAGACAACATTATAGTCACGTAGTTCCTTATTTGACCGCCCACTGTAATGAATCCTGGGCGCAATGTAGACCTGAACTCAAGGATTTGACCTGAACATAATATTGTGAGTAATGTCTGTTCTGCAAGGTAAATGTTTTGACTTAGACTTAGAACTGAGAACTAAGACTTAGATAAAAGAAAAATCAAAAAATCATTTATTTTCATAAATAAGATAAAGAAAGTTCTTAAGATAATTATATCGATCCCTTATTATGCCTCTAATGTCGCCGTGCAAATTTTACCTATCTACTTAAATTATTATATTAAGAAATTAATTAATCAACTTCAATACTAATACATACATACACTCACTCCTTCTCCCCATGGGGGTAGGCAGAAACTACAGAACGCCACCTGCTACGATCCTTATGCATGCGATTAGTAAATTATATTAAATAGCTTCTGCCTGCGGCTTCACCCGCATGGATGTTGGAAATTATCTCACGGGGACATGCTACCGGAACAAAAAGTGGTCTATATCTGTCCCCAGGATGCCATCTATTTCCTTGTCAATTTTTATCTAAATCCGTTCAGTGGTTTAGGCGTGAAAAAGTAACATACAGACTTGGTTACTTTCGAATAATTTATAATATTAGTATAGGTTTAATTTGGTCACAATTAATTCATAAATTAGAGTACATTAAATTATATATTACAATTCACTTACCGATAAGCGTAATTACACCCTAACGTACCACTCCTATATGACCACGATTTTGATTTTATAGTTAGAAAGAAGGAAGCGAAGCGAAGAAGTTGGGTGAACTTTTTTTCAGCGTAGGTACCTATACTCAGATGAATAGGTTTACGTAGGTTGAAGTCTCGCTTGCGCTGCGTTCCGATGCGGTCGCGTTTGTATATTCTTTATATCGGTTAGCGCGGGGGGCGCAAGCTGTCGCTCGTAATTTCCCCGCCATGAGTAGTGAACTAGTGGCGAACGAGCTGCTGGCGTTCCTGCAGGAGAAGCTGGATGTGATGTACGAGGTGTCAGCTATCCAGATCTGCGCATCAAACTTCAGCGAGGATGACATAGCTGCTGCAAAGCTGATGTTGTTCAATTGTGCTGAACAAGCGCGACTAGATGGTGTCCCGTCGGCGTGACGGGACTAAAAGGAGCCTCGCAATGCCGCCCGCGCCCCTTGCCCCATCCAGCTGCCAGTGTCTGCAGCCCCGATGAAACCTCTACAAAGGGATTTCACTAGCATCATCGCGAGTGCCCGTGGCGCTCCTAGTATCAAGCCCATGCCAGAGAAGGCGCCGAATAGGGCTGGTAATGATAATGGTTTCGTGACGGTGCAAAGGAGTAAGCGCCGATCGCGAACAAACCAGAACCGCTGTGGCAAAGCTCCTGCAGAGCCTGAAGTGAGCCTGCGTACCGCAAAGCCGAACACACCGGTGTACATCTCCCGCCTGCACTACACCACTAAGGCGGATGACATCGTGGAGTACGTGCGCCAAAAGACGAGGTACACGCCCAGGGTGCAGTTACTGGAATTGCACCGGAGCGTCACCTTCAAGGCGTTCGTCGTGCGTGTACCGAAGTGTTATCTGCCCCTTGACATGGAAGGACACTTTTGGCCGCAGGATGTGGTGTTCCGTCGCTTCCGCGGACAAGTTCCACTGGGCAGCATAAAGTTAAGCTAGTGCAAAGTGAAGCGCTACTAACATAGCCTTAAGCCTTTTACTAACACAACTTTTGTTTTAAATATAAAAATATGTATGTATATGTTAAGGTATTTTTCTATGGGCCTGTGTCGCCTGAAATAAATGGTATTATTATTATTTTCGTTTATTCATCTTATTGCATATTAATTATATTTTTAAATACTTTTACAAAAAACATATAAAAACATTTAAAAATATAAAAAATAGTGGCGCATCGGCATCAGAAACAGGGTCCAAGCTGCCGGTGGTCAGGGCTCTAGAGAGAGGAACCTCCGATGATGTTGGTCGAGGCTCTTCGCTATTAAGCCATTGGCTATCACGACTATCGGCACAATGATCGCTGAGTCCACGTCCCACATGTCGACAACCTCGCGAGCCAAGTCAAGATACTTGATTTGTTTATCTTTCTCGGCTTTCACGAGGTTCCAGTCATGCGGGATCGTTATGTCAACGATCATTGCACGCCGCTCTCTTCGATCCACTACCACTATATCAGGCTTATTGGCAACAATATTATAGTCCTGTCAGTGATGATGGATCGGAGTACAATGTGATAGTTCCATTTTCGAGAACTGGGTCGGGCACATACCTGTAGTACGGCACTTCCGATTCCACAAAGCCGTATTTCAAAGCAAGTTGCTGATGGATAATCCTGGCTACAAGGTTGTGTTTATGCAAGTATTCTTCGTTAGCTACACGAGAACACCCAGAGATAATATGTCTAATTGATTCTCCTGGACGGTGGCATGCCCGACAGATGTCAACCGTACCGTCTTTCACAATAATTTCCGGTAATTGTTCGTCATCATAACTTCGTCCATAGTTGCACAGATAAAACCTTCGGTTTCCCCGAAGAGGTCACCAAAACGTAGCCAGGCTACGGACGCTTGTAGATCTACATCGGGTCCATGTAGGTCCCGAAAAAAGCGTCCGTGAAGCTCCTTACTCTGCCATACCTCCATGCGATCATTAGTGTCAAGCACTACTGGTTTACGCCAGTTCTCTTTAGCCAAGGAGAGCGGGGTGAGGCCCTTGTCCACCGCGACCATATCTCGATGCAGCCCCACGTCGGCTTCTAGGAAATATTCCCTGAGACTGCATATCTCGCGATTGTGGAGGGTCTTAGCATTTAAAAAGCCTCGACCTCCACACTTTCGTGGGATATACAGCCTCATTACCGATGACCGTGGGTGATGCATTCGATTTGCAGTCAGCAGCGTCCGGACCCTCCTATCCAGGGTGTCGAGTTCGGTCTGAGTCCATTTGAGTATGCCAAAAGAGTACATCAGAACTGGCATGACCCAACCGTTGAAGGCGCGCACCTTGTTTCCGCCTGATAGAAGACTATTATATACATTCTTCAGGCGGTCAAAGAAGCGCTCCTTCAACGATTGCTTCATGTCAGTATTATTGATGCCCAGTGCATCCAACATACCCAAATACTTATAAGTTTCGGATGCGGAGAGGTCTCTAAGGTTCATGGAATCCGAGAGTTGGGTTCCCACGTATTCCACAATCTCCCCTCGCTTTACATGCATGACCGCACATTTGTCGACACCAAATTCCACCCTGATGGCACTACTGAAAGTTTCAGTTACTTTCAGTAGCTCCATCAGTTGCAAATTGTTGGGGGCAAAGAGTTTGAGGTCATCCATTTAGAGGAGGTGACATATAACTCGACCACCTCTCCTCAACCGATAGCCTAGACCTGAATCCTCCAGCAGTGTGCTTAGAGGATTCAAGGCTAAGCAAAACCCCAAAGCGGACTCAAACTATCAACCTGAAATATTCCTCGCTCGATCCTTATCGGCTCACTGTTCCTCTGGGTATTTCGACATGCTGGATAGCGAAAGACCGTCCTCCATTGCTCCATACATGACATCAGGAAGGTGCGCACAGTTGCATCTACTTTATACAACTCCAGCACCCTCATGAGCCATGTATGTGGCACCGAGTCATAGGCCTTCCTGTAATCTATCCAACCTGTTGACAGATCCTTTCGGGAACGACGAACCTGTTGGCTAATGGCCATATCAATGAGGAGTAACTCCTTAGTACCGCGGGATCCGTTCTTACATTCATTTTGAGAGGCAGACATGATGGAGTTGGTGTCTATATGTTTGTTAATTTTAGCTCTCAAAATGGATGTAAGAACTTTATAGACCGTCGGTAAACACGTGATCGGCCTATAATTTTTGGGTTCCGCGGTGCTACCTGATTTATGGAGCAGGTGGGTAACTCCTGTCGTTAGGAACTGGGGTAGCGAACCAGACTCCAAAGCAACCTGGAACTGAGTCACCACACGAGCGTGCGACCTACCGAACCATCCAGAAGTTGTGCAGTCCGTCCGGCCCTGGAGACTTCCAGTTAGGCAACGGACGGACTGCAAGAGTTACATCTTGGGGGCAGATGATAATAGCCCCCATTTCTGGTATTAGATCGCAGGCTCGCTCGACTTCCCGAGCCCAATCACCTTCGGTGTGACTGACAGGCACCGACCAGATATTGCGCCTGAAAAAACACATGGCATCATCATCCGGTAGGCACGTGTCAGCCACACCTTGATCCGGTCGCTCCCAACCCCTATAAACCCACCTTTCATCGCGCTGGAAGGTGCGATTCTGAGTGTATCGCTCCACTCGTCGCTTATACCTAGGAATACGGTTTGCCCATGCATACACTTGCTTCAGGAAGTCGAAGCGTTCTGTGACACAGGACATGTAGTCCTGAGGGCTGATATTAGTCCCTGCGAACGCGCGTCTCACAAAACGCATCACTCTAGGGCGAGTATTGCCCTCCCTGAAGCAGATTAGTTTGCCGATGAGTGCTCTGGCCCCACCAATACGGCGTTCAATTCTGCACTGCCAAGCTGGTACGGCTGGTTTCGGTCGTGTAGCTCTAGAAGCAATAGCAAATTTGACGTTAGCTACACGACATGCCGCTACTGCCGCGCAGTACAGAATCGAATGTGTATCGGCGAGGTCTACGCAGTCATCAAAATAATTTGACAATTGCGCATCCAGCACCGCCACCAGCACCCTATTTTTGTTATGCATGGGTAAACGAGGTAAGCGTGGTCTAAGTTCGGGCGATATGAACCGATATTCTCGAATCGCATCTTCCAAATTTCATATTTAGTTTTCATGATTGTTTTATCGGAGGTGATATCTGTCATATCACCTCCGATTCGGCAGTTTTTGATTGAATTGATTACATTTTGGTTTCTTTTTTGATTTTAAAATGGTTTTATAAGTTTCAGGTTTGATATAAAATGAAATATTGTTGTAAGGCTGGGTCCAAATCACTTTCTCTATTGAAATTGCAAAAAATTGGAAAATGAGACGTTTCGTTGATACGGTGTTGCCAATATCAAAAATTATTATTATTTCCTTTCCTAATTATTATTTTATTATTATTATTATTATATAATTACGCTGTTCAAGGAGACCGACCCTGACGACGTGCCGACATTTGTGGCGAAGGAGCTATACAAGCTTGCTCCCGTCACCTTCGACCACGTCGATGTTACGAGACTTCTGAAGGACATTGTCTTTCTAAAGGCATGCCTCGCGGATGTGCTGACGAAATTAGATGCATCCCAAAACACTGTCGCTGATTTTCGCAAAGAAGTTAGCAAGTTGCGCAACAGTGTGGCGGTAATTAAGTCACCTGTCAATGCGTCAAACGTACACGCATTTCGCGGAGCCGGCCTCTATATATCGTCGTCGAATTCCGCGTCAGCAGTTTCGTCGCCAGCGCATCCGTCGATTGCTGAGCTTGCAGAGCGCCGCGCCGGCGCTCCCCAGAGCACTGGGCTCGTCACCGCGGCTCCTCCGCTCGCGATGCCACCCGCGCCCCTTGCCCCATCCCGCTGCCAGTGTCTGCACCCCGACGAAACCCCTACAAAGGGATTTCGTTATCGTCACCGCGAGTGCCCGTGGCGCTCCTAGTTTCAAGCCGATACCAGAAAAGGCGCCGAATAGGGCTGATAATGATAATGGTTTCGTGACGGTGCAAAACCAGAACCGCTTTGGCAAAGCTCCTGCGGAGCCTGAAGTGAGCCTGCGTGCCGCAAAGCCGAACACACCGGAGTACATCTCCCGCCTGCACTACACCACTAAGGCGGAGGACATCGTGGAGTACGTGCGCCAAAAGACGAGGTACACGACCAGGGTGCAGTTACTGGAATCGCACCGGAACGTCAACTTCAAGGCGTTCGTCGTGCGTGTACCGAACTGTTATCTGCCCCTCGTCATTGAAGAACACTTTTGGCCGCAGGACGTGGTGTTCCGTTGCTTCCCCGGACAAGTTCCACTGGACAGCACAAAGTTAAACTAGTGCAAAGTGAAGCGCTACTAACATAGTCTTAAGACTATGTTAGTAGCGCTTCACTTTGCCTTTTACTAACACAACTTTTGTTTATATAAAAATACGAGTATGTATGTTTAAGTTGAGGTATTTTTCTATGGGCCTGTGTCGCCTGAAATAAATGGTATTATTATTACTATAGCACAGTTGATTTTACTGAAAAGAATTATCACCTAATATTTAATTATAATTTCTAACTTAATTCTTGTCAGTAAGTACCTACGTGATTTAAAGTGAAATTTTAGTTTCATCTTTCAAAACCACTTTTTTACTCGATTACGGAAAAGGAAGGTTGGGTAATAGGTTTATTCGGCTCTGTCTGTAGGTAATCCCACCTTTAAAAATCCCGTCCATATGACTTAACAGAGTTTTAAAATCTCTTATTACGAATTGTTTATTGGACTACTTATCCAATTCGAAAGGTCACCGTGATTAGATCTATGACTATGATCAGCTGGTCTATGCCTCTATGATCTGCTGATCTATGCCTCCACGGTATCTATGATTTGTTTTTCTCAGTCGCAGAAATACGAAATCGCGATCCGATCCAATCCGATGATAATGAAATAACCGGTTCGCATTCGACCTAGTTAGATGTTTTCCGATTGTTAAGATACCGGTCATTAGTGACCGTTATCTAAATAATCGGAAAGCATAATAATGATAAGCATAAAGATGATTTAAAGTTACAATAATTGTTATTCATTGTAGGTAACTGCCCTGGTTAGCCCTGCCTGGTTGGTCTCTTAAGATACAGGTCACCCTAGTTTAAGAGGCAGGGCTCACCAATGCACGTACAGACCTTGTGGTTACAACATAATTTTATAAATCCTGTCTATAATCTTAAGCCAAACAGTTTGAAACACGTTTAAAAAAAAAAAAACAATGTTAATCATAACAACTACTTAAGTATTTTTGTCTGTAACTTATTTTGAAATAAATGGAAATTTATTATTATTATTTATTCGGTCAGGATCAGCACCCTAATTGCATAACACACAATCACAATCTGAATCATTTTGAAGCCTATTGCTAATCCATTGCTTCATATGTTCGCAAAATTTGTCTGCTCAACAACGTAAATAACGCAATGAATGTTGTTGAACTGTCAAAATGAAAGCCATTCCTACTGTTAGTGTGTTACGCAATGACCTGGTTTCGATATTTTTTTTTCCTATCTCACTGAACTCAAAGACACTGAATATATTTACGACAATGAACTAGAATCGACGCCTGACGTAGGTTTCATATTGTGAGCACTTATTCTTTTAGCAAAGTCTGTTGTTTTACAGTTTTTTTTATTGAATAACAAGCCGTGCGCCCGCCCGATGGGTTTTCTCATCGGAAAAAATCACAAAATTCCATACATACTTTCATCCCCTATTTACCCCATTTAGGGGATGAATTTTCAAAAATCCTTCCTTAGTGCTCACTTTCGTTAGCTAAGGAACTCTTATGCTAAACTGTATGCTTCTAGAACCAGCTGTTTAGGCTGTGCCATGTTTGTCAGTAAATTTAGGGATTGTATTAATCAGAAAAATGATATCAGATTTCTAGGAAAAACTTCATTTCCCACGATTTAGGCTAGTAAAAGTACTAAAATTACTGCAAAAAAACAATGCAAGGTTCCGCAAATATGCCTCCACAATTTGTAATAGCGTCTACGAAAGTTTCTCGAGACTACGCTTTCGTAGGCGTCCGCTACGGTTGCTACGAGTCTACGAGCTACGCGAGACGTCTAGTTTATTGAGCAATATTTTGACTGTTATTTAATAATTTAGGACTTTATACGACCAAGAGGAAATCTTTTGAAAAGACAAAGCTATATTATTATAAAAACTGTAAATAATATAGTTACCCACTGACCCATTAGTTGCTTAAATATGGGTAAACAAAATCAACAGACTGACAAAGCAAAATATAATTGGAAAATAATAAAACTTCCGAAAAACAAATTAACTTCTAGCGATCTGTGGTTGACTACGAGTATAATACTAACTAGCTGTGTTAAAATGAATTAATAATTGTGTTAATTAGGGGTACCCCGAGGTTCGGTTGGTTAGGTTCCTTTAAACCCTTTAAACAGAAATAGGAGCCCCGCAGAGCGGGGCTCCGTCGACCTGCTTATTAACCCTAACCCTAGCCGGCCGACCTCAGGGGCACCCCGAGGTTTGGTTGGTTAGGTGTAAGGTTGATTCTAAATTTATAATAGGTAAGTTACAATAAAAATGACTACCTGTAGATTTTGGTAAAACGCAAGTTAAGCTGGTGAAAAATATTACGTCAGCAAATATTGTATTAATTTTTCGGAATTTTCAGTAGTTTATTCGGTCGTTTCTTTATTTGTATTCGCATGTAAGTTGTCGGAAAGTTAGTATTTAAAGCAGTAAATTTCATATTTTGAGTACGCTCATATTTTCATTCTTTTTCGGAGCTTTTATTACTACCCAATATAATTTACACTATTTTAATCTAAACCAAATGTACAAAAATGTTGAAGAAAATATTTGTACTAGGCAATCGCTACGATAGCTACGAACCTCTACGCGGTGTCTACGTTAGAGAGTAGACACTACGACACAAATTGCAGCGCAAGTGCCTTACACCGACCGCAATTTATGTCGCCAGCGGACATTCAGAGTACGATACTAAATTGAGAACAGTGGTTGCAATTCGTAACTCTCCGTTTCTTCTTCGAGAAATTAAAGATTTATCTCGAAATGTACATAACAGGGTACTTTCATAAATCATCTCGTGTAAAAGTGTTTTTTAATCAGTAAAAGATTTGTTTGCCGATAAGTTAATTGTACAACTAATTCTAACGCAGAAACCAGAAACTATAGACCGCTACTTGTTACGAATGTTACGATCCTTTCATACTCCTTTTACTTAGTTTAAGTTCGCCGAAAAAAAAATGCACACACGTCATGTATTGTGTAAATATGTGAAGGCTTCCATTGTGTGTGTTTCTTTTTTCGTTTTTTTTTGTGTACGGTCTATGGTTTTGTATAAGCTTTGTTCACACAAAACGTCCTGATAATAGCTATTCATGCAGTTCACCATTTAAAAAGACAAAAACAAAACAACCATTGCAATTTTCGTTGAAGAAACCTCTTTTATTTAATTTCCGGTAAATTCGTTTCGCCATTACTTCTTGAATTTTATCTTTGCATCGAGATAGCAACGCGAACGCAAAAACTGGTCGCAATTACTCTGAAAAATCACGTTCTATGTCGAAACTGAAATGGGCCAGGAGATGTACAGGGAATGTTTTGTAAAGACTTGCCCTTCCTCACTCATTGTACTAGGTTATGGGCGAAAGCATTAATAATAATCATATTACCTTTGTGTGTTTACATTTTGCGGATCAAAGGATCATGATTAGGATAAGTGTTTGAAAAGTTCTGATATTGTTTTAAAGAACAATATTATTGTTTCTAGAAGAATTTTTTGAATTTAGGTTTTTTGTAAAACTGGTGTTTATGTTTCTTTTTTACCCATATTTAAAACGATACCGTCTCGACAGTGTAACGGTTAATAGTTAAATATTTACGGAACTAATTTCAGGTAGTAAGGTTCAGATAATTTGAAGTCTTATAAGGCTTTGGAGGTGTATAGTAGAAGCGGTTGTCGCGAGTCCCGGGGCGACGGGAGCCGGGGATGCGTCGTGGAGTACGCGTAACCAGCAAGGAGGTGGATATAGAAGGCCTGCTTCTGAAAAGGAGTTACAAGAAGGTCACTGAAAAATCATTACTGTGGGGACAATTTATGGGCTACTTTCGCAACATATCTTCATCAGTCTTTCTTGCTTGCTTTCGAGATTTTGGAAAGTGAGAACATAATATCAGGTTTTGTGGCAAATGAAGGTTCTGCGCTTCTCTTTTCAGTGGAAGCGGTGTGGTGTGCGAGGCGCGAGGCGGCGCGGCGCAGTGCGGCGCTATCGAGCGGGTCCGCGGGGGGTGCGGGGGCGCGGGCCGGGAGCGCGGGCCGGAGGCGCGGGGCGGGCCGGTGCACGCGGCAGTGTGCGCTGAGCCCCCGGGAGCGCGGCATGGGTGGCGCGCTGCTGCTAGCGCTGCTGGCGGCGGCGCGGGCCAGCGAGCCTAATGCCACCGAACTCAGCCCCTCGCCGCCACCAGAAGAAGAGAAAACCCCGCTGTTCCCCATCGACCTGTTCAACGAGGAGCAGCGGCGGTCCGGCGCCGTGCTGCTGCATATTGTGGGCATGGGCTACATGTTCGTGGCCCTCGCCATCGTGTGCGACGAGTTCTTCGTACCGGCGCTGGACGTCATCATCGAGCGGCTGGCCATCCGGGACGACGTGGCCGGCGCCACCTTCATGGCGGCGGGGGGCTCGGCTCCCGAGCTGTTCACCTCCATCATCGGCGTATTCGTCTCGTTTGACGACGTCGGCATTGGGACGATCGTGGGCTCGGCCGTCTTCAACATTCTGTTCGTGATCGGTGCGTGCGCGCTGTTCTCTAGAACAACTTTGACACTAACTTGGTGGCCCCTGTTCCGCGATTGCTCCTTTTACTCTGTGAGCCTTCTCGTGTTGATATACTGTTTCCGGGACAGCGAGATATACTGGCAGGAGGCGTTGGTGCTGTTCTCGCTGTACGGGGCGTACGTGATGTTCATGAGGTGGAACCAGCCGATGGAGCGCGCGCTGAAGAAGCTCATCTACAAGAACAAGGTGACGCGAGTGCGGAGTACAGATCAGCTGATGCCAACGGTGAGCTCGCCCGCACACACCCAAGCATGCATGTTGCAGTTTGGCGCAGATTTGGCAGGCTTTCAACTTTCCTCTATGCCAAATTCCTCAATCTATTCACCATACAAAAACAAAAGACGTCGATTCCGATACGATGGTGCACGTAAACTAATACCTTTCATTTAGAAATTGGAAGAAACTGAGAAAGTATGAATTCCGTTGACACCAAATCTGCGCTAAAATTTAGAGTATCGACTTTCAATAGAGCCTGCGATGTGTTGAACCTTCTAAACGTTAGATGAAAGACCTTCTCCTTTTCCTAATAGTACATTAAAATTAGACTTTTATAAGAAAATCTGGTAAATAAAGTATCATTCCGTCAGAGCAGGATTAGCTTCCAATAAGTATGAAAATGTAGTGAAAATCAGGGAAAATATAACATTTGACCTCAATTTTAACTAATCGTTTCTTTGTATCGTTAAAATCTAACGTTCTACATTGTGTTTGCTTACTAGACTGTTATCGTGATCGCTTTTATGTTACTCACCGCGGAATAGGTACCTACGAGTACTTTGTTTCATATTTTAGTAATAGCACTCGTTTTCGTATGAAAGAACCACTTTTTATTATAAATAGTACCGGATGAATTCAGAATTGCTGTTGGAAATCAAACAAAAATAGTATTTATTTTCATAATTCAACGTAATCCGCCATGGCACCAACTAGCCATTATTTAGTGCTGTTCGAAATTCGAACAGTCGATTTCAATATTTGAAAACTTGAATTCCATTCGTCTATTGATTTGGCGGATTTATGTACTTACTACGGATTGCGGGGCATACAACGGCACAAACCTTTGAAGTATTTCTATTTAATAAAGGTATGAAGTAAAATTTTAGCGCCTGCAGAAAATCTCAATAAAATTCTTTACATATCGAGAGCGTCGGAATTTTAATTTCGTTTTGTCTCGCTCTTGTTCTCAGGGAAACAAAATTCAATTTTGGAACGAATGAGATTATTTTGAATCGAGTTTGAGTATCGATTTTTATGGATATATTTTAATTTTAAGCGACGTTAACTATTATTCCAATATTATAATGGACCTTGCTTCAGAAGCCGCTTTTACGATAGCGTTTATCGTTATCGGAGAGTTATTTATTAGAACAAGCTAATTAGCTATTATTATGGTTGTAGGTAATTAGAGTATCCATCGGTTTTTACTAGGACTTACCTACTATAAGTAATACAAGTTTTCTGTGCGTACATACATAAAAGATACATTACCATAAAAAAGTTACTATGTAACACGAGACAGACAAAACACGCATATAGGTAATTTCCTCAAAGTAATAAAGCAGGTGAGGTGTAAGGCTGAAGAAAGAGATATCAGTGCCGTTTTAGGTCATAGAAACAAAATTTAAGTTAACAAAAATAGAATAGGAAGAGCAACATGAGAGTTTTTTTTTTATACTAAAGACTTGTTCCAGTTTTAAACTAGTGTGATTATTTATTTCCAAACAAGTCATGTAAATAACATAATATTTTTGCTAACAACCTAATTTTTAGATAATAATAAAAAGAATTGCAAATCTTTATTGATTTTCTAATAAAAGACCGTTAGATTTTATTAACAATATATTTTGCCTGTCTTGCAAAACAATGCAACTAAGAATCGTTTTAGATATTCAACTGGAAATTGTTTTAAAGAATGGGATGAAACTACTTTATCTACAGAGATCAGAACAAGAAATGAGTTTGTATTCAAAGAAGAAAATAGATCTTATAAAGATGAGATTTTAGTAGATTCTATTACTGAAGAGTTTTCATATTATCATAATCTGTCTAGCCTTTTCCTTACCATGTTGAGGTCAGCTTCCTGTCTAACGGGATGCAGCTAAATACCAGTAGTTTACATGAAGCAACTGCCTATCTGACCCCCACAACCCAGTTACTGGGTAATAATATAATAATTAATCTTCATTTCGGACGAGTTACATCCATAGTGGGTTAGTAAGTAAAGAATCTTATATCTATGTTAGTAAACTTTAATTTTTAGTAACAAGATTATTGTTCGAGATCCATCTATGAACAATATCATATAACATATATACAATATCCATAACAGTGGAGAGTCGTACCTCCCTGCTATATTCTTCAGGATGGCGTTGGAGCTGGCCCGCATTCTGCAGAGCAGCGAGGCAGATTTCTGTCTGATGATGGCATGGAAGCCATCAACGTATGCATGGGTGAACATACCAGATGCAATGCAGCAATGGGGCAGCCCCATCAACATTCTGAATCCATTATTATATTGGACCGAATAAATAATATGGTACCGCTTGATAAGACTTTCGAGTATCTGGCAACCCGTAATGACTGTCCTGATCCACGAATAACAGTCGGGACTAACTGTTTAGCGTGCTTTGCGAGGCACTGAGATGAAGAGAGAAGAGAATAAAAAGAGTTTTAATATAGCCCACATATTTCAATAAGTGGCTAAAATTACACCAGCCGTCTGTAGAGATAATCGATTTATCAATAGCATAGGTATACCATTGGCATGAATATTATGTTAACAAGATATTCTCTGACGCTGATAGCCTATCAGTGACTAGCAATATTGGCGTGGATTGGTAATCAATCCATACAAATATCATACATTCGAAAGTTACTCTGTCTGTATGTATGTTACCTTTGTTAGCGCCTAAAGCACTGAACGGATTATGATAAAATTTAGCAGGGTGATAGATGGCATCCTGGGGAAGGATATAGGCTAGTTTTTGTCCCGTTAGCACTTCCCGTGAGATAATTTCAGTTATCCACGCGGGCGCAGCCGCGGGCTAGCATGTCATAAATACAATCTATTTACCAGCTATGTGTGTATAATGTTTATCTATATTTGACTCAAAACTCAAATCCAAACTCAGAGCATTTATTTCAAATAAACCAATTACAGGCACTTAAGAATTGTCAAGGGATCGGTCGGTCAGAAATATGAAGCTACTTGCCCATTCCAAAGTGTAGTAGGTTTCAGTGGAGAAGAACGGGCAGGAAACTCCACGGACTATCTTACATCAAAATATGGTTACTAATTAACATTGGTAACATCATTCATGTTGAAATTATACATGTGAGAACGATGTAGAACGTTAAAAGCGTCCGTAATAAAAATTCAAAACTGATTTGAAATGGATGGCCCCGTAACAGGCTGATTGACCATAATAATTATCGCTCTGGTCTCGATAAACCCTAATTATTTCCAAAATAGATTTCATTCTCAGCTAGTATAAAAATAGGCTTTTCAGACGCCTCCTTTTCGAAAAACAACACGGAACACCATTTATATTAATAAATAAAAACCACCAGAGTGGCCAAGCAAATATACTGACTTTGGAGAACACAATAAGCTGATATTTTTACTTGGAATTCATTATCACTATTTAGGTAATGATTGATTAAAAGGAATGGTTACGTGTACAGCAAGGGAAAGAAATGATTGGAAAGCCTCAGAGGAGGCCTTTGTCGAAAGACAAGCTGAAGAGGGGAGACCAACCGAATGCCGAGACTGAGATTTAGTTTAAGTTAATTAGTTTATTTATCCATCCAATACTTTAAAATATGAAATTACTTCACAAAAATTGTATTAGCACAGTTAAACAGATCGCAATGTAATTCTACCGAGTTTATGAAATATGGAAATGAATACAATAGTTTTAATTGAAGTGCTTCTGGATTGAAATAGCAGTTTCTGTCTGGATTTTAAATACATTTTCGAGTTCCTGTGTTATTGCATTGTTAATACAAATGCATTAACAAAAATGGTTGGTGTTGAATAAATGATTATTGTTATTTGAGGAATTACAACTGTTTTCACAGAGTTTTCGTCATCAACTTAATATACGAATACAATGGACGATTAATTCGTCCCATTATAATTTTACATTATTAAGCTCTCAGTGACAACTCAACTGAATTTTCTATAGATCGGCTCATAATTACCTCAATAATCCCAAAAATATCAATTAACTACAACGGGTGGATTCTCTGCAAATAGAATCGGTATTTAGAAAATCAGGTACAGGTTGTTAATCGAAAACTTAAACTAGGAACTCAGGACTTTCATGGAACTATTAATCTTTTGCATTTCAGACTTTAGCATAAAGCCAGTTGAAAAATCAGGACGAAGGCAAAGATTTATGAACACGAGATCTTTAGTATCGGAATAAATAAATTCCCGTCACTCAATTTCAAACAAACCCAAAGACAACGACTTTAGCAATGATATTTGCGAAGTAAAAACTCATCTAGAAGTTTTTAACGAAACGAAAGCCAGGGAAAGCACGCGAAGTGAACAGAATTTTATGCGAATTGTTCTTTTGACTTAGATTCCCACGTCAACGGAAGTGAGCTTAAATATCTATACTGGTGAAATAATTTGTCAAATAGGAGCTGTGGTTCCGGAGATTACCCTCCACAGCTCCTATTTGAAAAATTATTTCACCATTTGAAAGGTACTATAGGTACCAGAATAATTTCCGGATGAACATAGGCTAGATACATACATACATACATAACATCACGCCTGTATTCCCCGAAGGGTTAGGCAGACGTATACCTATAGCACACCCACATTTCGCCAGTTATGTTTAAGTCTCATTTAATAGGGGGCGAGCCTATTGCCATCAACCAGGTACAAATCCAGTAAAATAAGTAATATAATCCAGTTAAATAAGTAAGTAAAATAAGTACTGAATAATACTAACGAAATACTATCTTGAATTCATGTAAGCCTAGTAGTTTTTTTTAGGTTACTGCTCAGAAATTGTACACAACGTGTCGCGAACAGAATACAGTCTTCACCTATAAATTGCACCCGTACGAAGCCGGTGCGGGTCACTAGTTTTCTCAGAAATTACTTCCAAGATACGTACGCAGAGATTTATATTTATTTTGTAGCTCGTTTACTTAAGGAACACCCAGTCGATAAAGGAAACAAGTTTACAGCTTGAGAGAGCAAAGGCTTTGCTCTTTAAGTCTATACAGTCACTACCTACTTCCTTTGCTTTGAGTCGTAGATCTTAACTTTAGTTTTCATTCTTTCGATTCTACAGATCCGTGGGTAAGCGTAACGTAAATTCAAACGATATTCAAATTGAAAATACACTCGTTTCGCACATAATATTTACTAAGTTTGAAGACTTTATTCATATCTAATGGTCATACTAATAAAATTATGCTTGTCACAATAATTTAAACGAAAATGCTATAGAACAGTTGTATTTTTTAATAAAAAAATCGTTCGAATGTACATTACGTTTAAGTCGCGCGTTGGTAGGGCCTCTGGTTCCTTTCAAATCAGCCGAAAGGTGTCTGTAGGCTGCATATTGCCATTTATGCAATATTTCCGCAAGCAACAACCCTAAATGGCCAAGGCAAGAATAAGCCTGCTTACTGTACATTAACCTAACGTAGGTAGGTGTTAACTCGTAACATCAAAATTTCGCTCACGTTTATACTATTTGCTTACTTTTATGATACTCGTAGATACTCACATACAAAATCTATGTGCGTAAGAGCAAATATTATGAAGCCGCGCCCGCCTTGGGTACCACCCCTTCTTCGAAAGACTGGGCTGTATAAAATAAATTCATGGAGATTCTTTTCTCTCCCTTATAGTTGTCAGGAACTTGGTATAAAGATAGCTTGCCGTCTACGCCAGTAATAAAAATGCAGGTCATACCCAGCCAATTACTGCAAAGGAAAGCATTCTCTATTACTCCTAGTCCAATTAAGTTTGTGACCTAACATAAATTTTGCCCTAAAAAAACTTGGCAACACTAGCATTACGCAAGGGTGGCGTGCTAAGTTCACGTGTGTCGTCGATTTGATTTCGAACGATTGCGTATATTTTTATGTTAACGTTTGCGTTTTGACGGCCATGCTCGCGTTTATGCGTTATGATGACACGCGAATTAGGTTACAGGGTTATAAGTTTGCGCAGTAGTGAGGGGAAATTAGTCGATTTTTTTGACGTTTGTGGTGCAACGGAAATTAGGGTTGTTTAGTTTTTAATAGGGTGATTTTGCCTTTATGGTGTTGTATTTAATTGTAGTGAAATACCACATTACTATGATTGTTTTATTTGTGTTTTTTTTAATTTTCGAACCTTAAACGAAACAAAAAAAAACATAACTGCCCTTCTGGGCTCCACCACAGACATTAAAAATAAAAATAAAAACAGTTTCTATAACACTTCATGATTTTTAAAATAATAACTGAAATGATATTGTATATTTTTCTTTACGGATAAACTTAGCACAAAAAAAAAAACTCAAAGAATTTATTTCAAATAAACCAATTACAGGAACTTTAGAATTGTCAAGGGGTCAACAGAAATCCCACTTTAGAATCCAAAAAAAGCCAGAAAGTTCTTTAATTCCTCAAACAAAAGGTCATCTGAAACCACAAAGTATTATTTTTACAAAGACCTCCAGCTTCAAAAGCTGCCTTTTTCTTGCACTGTAAGTGGAAAACTGTGTTAAAACCCGACTGTGTAATAACTAGTTTTGCTTGCATCTTCGTATTTCCGGAACGAATTGCTGAAAGTGGAAATGAAAAATTTTCACACAGTCTGTGATCGTTTCATAAGATTGGAATTGATTTTGACTTTATTTACAGGTCGAAATCGTTGCAGTTTTACTTGGGTCAAAAATGTAGTACTTAACTATAGGTGTAAGTTAATTTAATTTAAAGGGTTTGCTCAAAAATTGCCACTACAATTTAATTAAAACTTTGTAATATAAAACAGAATTAATTTCATTATTGCAAGCGCATCATATGAAGCATATTTTAATAGTTTTAACTCTCTGAATATTGAAATTTTCAACTCAAACAAATTATGTAAAAATTGTATTTAAATAAAGGTGCTTTTGATAACTAACAAACAATAATAACCAAAGCTAAAAATAACCCAAACACAAGAATCAACATCACTATAAAACACTGCTACGGAGCAACGTCAATACCGCTACGGGCGACTACGGTCGTAGCATTCGTAGATAGGTCTACGATAATAGCTACGCCGGCGTAGCCGCTATTAAAAATGATGCATTGTATTGTCGGCAACCAAATGGATGAAGGTTTTAAGGTTCCGCACCTTTTGTTTTATTTGTTTGAGGCTTTTTTCTTTGTTTTAGAGAAAAGTTTGAGATTAACTAACGGTAAAGGCTATATACGTTGCGATGTAGGGAATTTTTTAGACGATATTTTATTTCATCGATATCGAATATTCGGAAATAAACTCTTTGATATAGTTCCAGTAAAGAAATCAGTCTTGTTAGCTTCTAGAAATAAAGTTATGGCCGCAGTGAGTTTTACTAGTCTTTGCTTTGACAGCATAACACCTATTTCTATTTAGTTATAGGCTATGCAATAAGTAATCAAACACCGTTTTTATACCGACTTAATCTAAAGAGATATGCAAAGACGTAATTTATAAAAAATAATAAACTAAGTATATTAAACTTTACTCAATCGTTGCGTGTTTTTGGGCTTTTATATTACGTTGGTTATTTACAAATGAATTTTATAAGTATACCTATTAAAAATGTACTAAAAACAATCATTCGTAGCGTTCCTCTGAGATTGAGGGCACCACACAGATTTAAGTCTCGTTTACTTAATCCGGCTACAGACGGAGTTTTAACACTTCAATTGTAATTAAATATGATTTGAAGGCCTTAATGCAGTAGTTTGGAATTTGCTGTCTTCTTAATGAATAATGCCTCGTTCGATTCAGAACCTGAGGTTGAATAGGTACGTGTCACAGTCATCATTCACACAGTGGTGTCACCCAATAACTGGGTTGTGGATGTCAGATAAGCAGTCGCTCCACTGATTACGGTTAGACTGGGAGCTGACCCCAACATAGTTTGGAAAACGCTAGGAAGATTGACGTATTAAAAGTATGTATTAAAAATATACTTTAAACAATCATTTGGATCGGCCCATCTGAGATCAAGGGGCACCACAGAGACTCGAGTGTCGTTTACTTAATCCGACTCCGTTTTAATGTGTTTCAGGCTGCAGACAGGGTTTTAAAACTTCATTTAATTTTGTAATTGAATATGATTTAAAGGCCTTAAAGAAGTAGCTCATAATTTGATGTCTATATGGCGAATAAATGATGAGGAAAGTTTTAAGTACAAATGTGAATAGCTATAAGTTTAGGGGAAGTTTATAGAAACTATGAATGGATTGTTGTAATGATAATAAGGCTATAAAGGAGACGTGGGCCTTTTTCAAGCCTATTTATCAATAGGTTCCCAAAAAAGGCAAAAAGCCTTTTAGGAGCTTCTAATTTCATACTATTTAATATCAAAATGTCCATTCTTGTTATTGTATTAAACAGTGAAATTATTTAACATAACATGATGCTCATGTGCCCCGAAGAGTTAGGCAGTGGCAATTTTCGGTCAGGGGGTCGTCTTAGGAGCGGAGTAGTAGAAGTTGTAGTATACGCTTAGGAGCACTATGAGCAGCAAAGAAAACAAGAAAATATTTTTTTGGTACAGTAAATGTTACAGATTTTTTTGAAGTCAACATTTCTTTAGGCGCGTTGTGCACTTTTTGGGTGAACAAAAAGCGTGAAACTCGCGACATCGTCACTGCACGCTTCCCATGAGCGGGTTTACAAGTTACTTAGTTTTCACTTCTATCGGCAGTCCCCAAAGACTTCCCCGACTTTTTTTTTTCTTCGGATGTCTACCATTTTTATTGCAGTATCATATTAGCCTTGACCATAGATACCACATATGTTCCGAGAAGCATGGTCCTACGATGCACGTAGGCGTAGTCAACGGAGCCCCGCTAGGCGGGGCTCTTAATTCTGAATGGTTTAAAAAAAATAAGACAATAGCTTTACAGGTTAGGTTAGGTAGGTCCGAGTCTAGCCCAGCGGGCGGCGCGGGCCTACCGCACAGTGGGCTTCGCGGCAGCATGTGCTCTGGCCGGCACCCCTCCTTGGGAACTCGAGGCGTGGGTGCTCGCCAGAGTTTATGAATGGACGGCGGGGCGGAGGGCGGAAGGAGAACGCCCAGTCCCGGAAGAGCGGGAGGCCGTCCGGCGGGAGGCGAGGGATGCCATCGTCCTCCATTGGACGGGGGAACTCGCCACCGCAGCCTTTGGCCGCCGAACCCTTGACGCGATTGGGCCAGTGCTGCGAGACTGGCACGAGCGGTCGCATGGGTTCCTCTCGTTCCGTCTGGTGCAGGTGCTGTCCGGACACGGTTGCTTTGGATCGTACCTGCACCAAATAGGACGGGAGGAGACGCCGTCGTGCCACGACTGTGGCGCGGTGGAGGACACGGCGCAGCACACCCTCGAGGTGTGCCCGTCGTGGTCCGAGACGCGCCGCAGTCTCATCGCGGTGATCGGACCGGACCTCTCGCTTCCCGGCTTGCTTAACGCCATGCTGCAGGATGAGAGGTCCTGGGCGGCAGTCGCCTCCTTCTGCGAACACGTCATGTCCCAGAAGGAGGCGGCGGAGCGCGCGCGGGAGGACGATCCTCACGCGGCGTCGCTCCGAAGGCGGAGGAGGGGTCGAAGAAGACGTCAGTATGATAGTCATCTCCGACTCCTCCCAGGTGGAGGCCAGCAGGCAGCGGGTGCGGGGGCGCCCTTGCCTGTATTGCGCAGGCCTCCACCAGTGTCGGACGGGAATGGCCAGGTGTTCCCGGCCATTCCCGTAGCCCCCCAAGTTGGGGGGCATGCGGGGCCCGCCAGCTAGGTGGGCACGCGCCGGGAGGGTTGTGGATGCAAAGGCTGAGCCGGATTCCCATGGCCCTCCCATCACGGCGATGTGGGAACACCGCTGAGTTTTAGTGGGTATACTGTCATTCCGACAGGAGTCCCACATATCCCGTCTCGTCCCCCCACGAGCGGGAATGCATAAAGCATTTCTCAGCGACAAAAAAAAAAAAAAAAAGGTAGGTCCGAGTCCGGATGCACCAAGTCGCAAGCCCGCTTCGCTCGCTCTTGTATCCTAAGTTCTAAAAGGATCCCTTCGACATAATTTTTACTACAAACGGTTGGTCATAGACAAGAAACACCAACGTACTTTTATCCTTATATTTAGGTGATATTTACGATAGAATCGAGAAGCTAAAGTTTAAAAAAATGTTTAAAAATTTCTCTTTTTTCCTCAGTAAGTTAAATAAATATTCGAAGGCCTATTCCTCGGAAACGGTGCATCGTAGGATCATGCTTCTCAAAAGCTAAATGGTTTCTATAGACAAGGTTAACCCGATACTGCAATAAGATTAGAAAATTTGCGAAAAAAAAACAAAGTCCCCGCTCCATAGCGCCCCTAAGGCTACACTCCCACCCAATTTTCGCCAGTTTAAGAAATTAACCAACATTTTCTTCAAAAAAATATCTATAAAACATAATACAATAATCATAGCCACTGATTACCCCACTCCAACATTCATTGATTATCCACTAAGTACACACTGACCTTCAATGAACGCACGGAGCAATGTACGCTAAAGTCATTATAATGGTCATCACTACATAATATATTACTGGTTCATGGCCAATCGGACAGGTGTTCTCAATATCGTTCACACACGCATACACACCCCACCTAAACACGTACAGTAAAACCAGAAAAGTTATGCACTTCGGTAATCTTCGTGTTTCCGAAATAGCAAGAACGTTGCGCCACAGTGTAAGAGCATAACATAATTTTGACCCTCAGAGGCAAAATTTTGTTATGCGGCGCTTTGTAATAATGCAACCACCATTCCGTGTTTCTATGAAGTTTTCTCTCTGTCGAGTTACCCACGCGGATCGTCATCTGTCTTCAAAAGTAAAAAAATATATGAATTGAGTTGATAATCTAAGAGTATAACTTCGTAATACAAAATAGGCAAGTACCTCCCATGGTTGTAATCTTCTAATATTTAGAAATCTCTTGTCACAGTGTTTGATAACGTACTCCTCCGAAACGGCTTGACCGATTTTTATATATTTTTTTGTGTATATTTGATAGATCTGAGAATAGGTCGTAAAGCATATTTCTTACCGCTGCGGGTGAAACCGCGGGGAGCAGCTAGTAGCGCTATACATATTTTATCTCATCATCGCGCGTTCGTATTTCCGAAGATAGCTAGACAATGATTCCCGAAGCGCATACTTATCTTAGGATATCTGTAGGTACATTTATTATTTATACAACCTCATTGGTTACCTGTGGGGGTATTACTTATATGAGCTTCGGGCGCTTAGAGTCCACTAGAATGATTAGATCGAGAAATTCTTTAAGAGGGATTTTCTTTTTTTTTAAGCGGTCACAAATCCTGACTACAAATCTATATTCGGAGTCTGGATTTACAATAGGCTCGCCCCTTATTACATGGTGAAGGAGAATAGTGCTAACTAGTAACTGAGTTGAGGAGGTCAGGTGGACAGTTGTTCCATGTGAAATACTGATATTCAGCTGCACTGAGTTAGACTTGAAGCTGACCTCAATGTAGTTGAAAAAAGGCTATGCGGATGATGATGGACATAACAAGAGAAATGTGGGTGATACACTGCTTAATCTTTCGCGGAATACAAGCGTGATATTAGGTTTTATTTTGATATTAATACTAGCCTATATAGATGGTCCCAAGACAAAAGCCTCTTCTCATACAGAGAAGAGTTTGAGTATTGCTCATCACGCTTGCTCAAGGTGGATTGGCGATTTCAGACTAAATATTAATTATAAGTCCAGGTTCATGAAGTGAAGGAAAACTTCACCAACGGCAGTGCTGTTCAAGAGTAAAAAGACGCATGAATTCTTTGTTGAACACACTTAATTGCTCTCCAACAGACCAACACACTTGAGCACCTCAAGCAATACTATAAAAGCAATCTTAGCATCGTTCATAAAGCGAGGTGGACTGTCCACGGCCCCGCACTGTGCACTACGGGCAGGCGACTGGCGAGCTGCCAAAGTGTTCGGAGGCTGCAGTTTCAATAGTCCACGTTATGTGTTTTATGGTCGCATTACTGTGTGTTAGGTAAAAGAGGGTAATTCATTTTGGAGGCTATTAGATAGTTCAAGGGGGTGTTTTGGTATTAGTATTTGACGTTAAGTTTTGGTTTGTGTTTGGCAGTCGAAAATATATGGCATTTTTTGACTAGTTAATCTTAGGCTGAGGAATGATGAGATAAGGCAACGGTGTGGTTTAAAAGAAGATGTAGTGACAAACATTGAAAAGAATATGCAGATGGTTTGGTCATGTTCAGTGGATGAATGAAATGCGACTATCAAAAGGTACTTACAAGGCAGATGTTAGTGGAAACACCGGGAGGGGACGCCCTAGGAATACATAGTGGCCTTATTGGTAATGTTCTCTAGAAAGGTCAGGCGCGTAGTACTCGCAACCACCGTGCTAGTATGACCAGATGTATGAACGTAAACGAGGCAAAAGGAGTATGTAAGGATCGTAGCAGGTGGCGTTTTGTAGTTTCTGCCTACCTCCATGGGAAGAAGGCGCGGGTTTATGTATGTATATATGTGTTAATCTTTTCAGTGGGACTATTGAGCATGGGATTCTAACTTTTAACATTAGGTTAGACAAAGTTACATTGGATTTTATCATTTCAAAATTCTCAGTAGCTGCCCGTAGTCCACCGGACACCAAACTATCATTAGTCCCCGAGAATGTAACAGGCGGTCCATTTAGTTCGTCATTCGGTGTGAATCTCGACACTGATTTATAGCTACTTTTCGCCGTGTCACAGATGTCTTAGGTATAACAGAACACTTTACATTAGGCAAATGTAGGAAGGTACATGATTTGAGGAAACGGTGTAAAAATTTAATGCAAAAACTTTCCTTTTAACGGTCAGGTCATGAGGCCCGAGTGTGCGTCTACTTTTTAGGGAAATTTCTCACCGACTAGTCGAAATTTCACGTGACCAGAGGGCCGGGTTATTCTTTGGCCAAATAATTTGCATTGCCATTCAACGAAATAGTTAGTTGTGTTAAATATTGTAAAAAATATAGAATAACCACTTCGAAATAAATAAAGAAAATACAAAAAAAAAAGGAATCCTATGTGGATAATCTAGACCAAAAGCGTCAGAAAACTTTCCGGTAATGGGTGTTACTTGTTACTGTTGAAATAATATGGAGTTATTTGTGACTAGTTTGTTGTGAGAGTATAATGAACAAGTTTAATACAGACGAGGAGACATTTCATCGACATTTGAGGTAGCTTAAATAATGAAATTCATTTGTCTCTAAAAATATTGATTTTACTTTCTGCGTTGTTATCATGCAGGAGTAAATATTAAGTATCTGTAGATGTAGAAAGAAAGAGAGGTACGAGTTCGTAGGCGACTGCATGCAGCAGCAGCAGACGACGTGTCGCTGCGACACTACTGATGTCTATGTATTTCTATGAAAACGACGTGTCGCTAGCTACGAAAGGTATTTCATAAAAATGAAATAGAAACCATTAGTGTCGCGGCGACACGTCGTCTGCTGCTGCTGCATGCAGTCGGCTACGAACTCGTACCTTTAACGTCAGTATGTGCTATAGCCAGATATTCAAATAAATCGTTAAATCGTTCGCGTAAGCATATGATTACATATCCATAAACATAAAAGTTACTGACGAAAATCACTATTACTTTACCCTAACTTTGACGTAATATGCACAACAATAACTAAGTACCCTCGTAAAGCCGTCGTTTGCAACTGGCGAGAGGTGACGAGCACCTTAGAAGTCAGTTCACACCTCGCCGCGACGAACACGAGCGCCGGGAAGTGCTTCAAACATGACGAGAGATTTTACTTACTAGTTTAATTTATGTGGGGTGATTTTTGGTAAAGTCAAAGTTAAGTATTTCGTGTTTTAGGGTTAGACCTATATTAAACTAGAACTTATCCCAAAGGAACGTACTAGCGGGATCAGTGTCCTATGTCCTAACCCAGGTCATGCTACACCTGTGAGTCAAAGTTTCACATTTTAATACTATTACTAATCTGGTATGGATTTACATAATTTATTAGCAACATCTTTCTATTTGCTATTAAAAACAGCTGTGATTCTAACATAACAACTTAAATGTGATTACCTATTCCACAGTATAAAAAAGTAAGCAGTATTACGTCTCGGCAGTGTCTTTGAAATAATTACCTACGGTCGCTCGGTAGATATACACTATCTCTTGGGTTGTAAGTTGTAACTGTACTTTATGAGTCCGACAGTTTGCGATGACATATATCTACTTAATTTACAAATTGTTAAAATATGACAGAGTTGTATAAACAAATTATGTTAATTTTTCTATGGTAATTTAAGTAGGTAATGTTTAATCCCTATTGAAATAAATTTGCTTATAGTCAGGGAAATTGTATTTAGATAAAAATGAAATCATTTAGATGAATATGGGCAGAATACTCGTAGTTTAGATTTCACGAATGGGTTTTCGATCGCGGGACCCACGATAAAGGCTTTCTGTCACAGACTGAAATCCACGCCGGCGAAGCCGCGCATCGAATACATGGAAAAAGAGAGAAAGTCGCCTACTAAGTACCTGTCAAGGAAGCTACGCATCAATAAATATAGAAATACCTACATAACATAAATCTGACTGAGTTGGTACTTTGAAAAGTGTTATTTCTGGTTTCGATATTGATGAATTGAAACATCTATACATTGAACAATACAGTCGTTAAGTTCATGCCATATTTCACGTAATTTAATGTGCGGGAGCGTCTCGCACCGTCCGCGTCCTTACGTAACTGCGGCGCGCGCACGACTGTTGAATACTGGTGTACACCAAGATTTCGAAGCGCATCGTTTCGGCCGATTAGTATGAAGATGTAATACTGATCACTTTATTATACTGTGTCTATTCCTATCTCTTTGGGGAATAAGGGTTTGATTTTATGTTATGTCTATCTGTGTGCCTGATTTTATTGAAATCCGTTCAGCTGTAAAGGCCTGAATAGGTAACAAACAGACAAACAGAGTTACTTTATATACAGGGTGGTAGGGACATTGACGCGCAAACTTAAAACCATACATTCAGTAAGTACATGATTCTAGATCTAGGGTATCGTTGAAATTTTGAGTAAGTTATCAAAAAAAAACTGCATTTTCATAGGAAATTCATTTTTAAAATAACCGACGAATAATTTCAACGCAGGGCGTCCAGAATCATGTACTGAATACAAAATACAAAAAATACAAAAATGTTTATTTCTTGCCCATAGTTGTTAACATTTTGTTGGTGAATGGCGCCTCCTTTTAAGCAGATAAGAGGGCGTAGACAAATGTCATTCCCTTCGGAGCGATTCTATTTCTACAATCGCTACCGCTTATGCTAATATTTGGCATCATACGAATCGAAAACTAGAGATAACGCTTGTCAAAAAGTGTCACTTGGCTACGCATCTCTATTGAGCTAATCGTTCGACGCTATCGATTCGTTTCATAGAATCGAATGATGTTAACATTGTCTAGCTAATTTCTATTCGTTAACTTATGATCACGTGACATTTCGATAGCGTATGTCAATTCCATACATTTTTTGGCTTTCTACTAGCGCCATCGCTAATCGAATGTTACTTTGTGTAGGCCCTAAGGCCTGTGTTAGAAGACGCCGCTCTTCCTTAGGTAGGATAAAAGGTGATTTTACAAAAGATATAGTGTGTGTGTGTGTTGGCTTGTGAAGTAGGAGGAGTGTGGGGGTGTAAGTGTGAGAGTTGTGTGATGTGATGTGATGTGATGTGATGTAGTGTGACGTGATGTGAAAGTGACTGGTAATCCATGGTAACAGGTTGTACGTCGATGTCCTTGCCACCCTGTATGGGTGGATTACATTTTATTGTATATGGACGCACGGACTAGAAAAAAAAGAAGAACTCCGCGCCACGCATATCGAAAGTGAAGCACCCTACCGTTCTATGTGTGTGTGTGTGTGTGAGTAAGTGTCTTACTTGTGATATGTTATCCCTTGAGACTTTTTCTGGGATGTAGAATTATTTTTACACCATTTCACAACACAAGAAGGCGTTATTTTATTTTATTACTTGACGTAAACAGTACCTACAATGACGCCGTAGTGCCGTGTAATGGCATCTTATGATGTAAATGTGTGCATGAGGCATGTTTGTACAAACGGTAATAGTGCTTCAATTTTGATACGTCTGGCGCGGAGTCTTTCTTTTTTAACCGATTTCACAAAAAGGAGGAGGTTCTCAATTCGTATGTTTTTTTTTAATGTGTTTTAGCTCGGAACTTTTTTCTGGGTGAACCGATTTGGATGATTCTTTTTTTATTTGATAGGTGGTGCTTCACATGTGGTCCGCTTTAAATTTGATCAAGGTTTGACTAGTAGTTTTTGAGTTATCCTTAATACTGCATATTTTTCCACTTAGTTTATATGGATGATGTGTTAATAATTTCCTGTCACTGTTATTTACAAACCAAGTAGTGGTATACGATTTGTGTGGGGTAGGTACCGCAACTAAAAAGTGAAAAATAAAAACCTTTTTACAAAAAAACAACCGACTTCCAAAAAAACCACTAAAAGACGTGAAAAATAACTTTAATTTCGGAAGGCGGTGGCTAAAAACGAAAATACAAAATTAAAGACACCGACTTCCGAAATTAAAGTTATTTTTCACGTCTTTTAGTGATTTTTTGGAAGTCGGTTGTTTTTTTTGTAAAAAAGTTTTTTCTAGTCCGTGAGTGGACGTTAACATTCAGACAAGTACCTACCTATTTGTGCGTAAAACAATTCTGTCTGTAAACAAGAGAAATTCCGAAAGAGGGCAAAAATATAAAAGAATCCGCCAAGCTAGCTGTCATTAACATTTGTTCGGATTTGCATGTCATGACGCAGTGCATACTAACAACCGCTTACATGAATTGTTTTGTCGTGTTGTTGTATTTAAATGGAGTTCAGTAGATATGTTATTATTGGGTGATGGATTGGGTAAAATAACTAGTCTGTTTTATAGATTTTCATTACAATTTCTTATTTTTTTGCAAATACTAATAATACCCATACATACATAAACTCACACCTTCTTCCCATGGGGGCAAAAACTACAGAACGCTACCTGCTGTGATCCTTACATACTTCAAAAACAAATCTTATTTTTTGTAAAAAAGGTTCTTGAAAACTACAAGCCTTTTCAACACCGGATGTTTGTTGCCATATTCATAAGCACACAACCTCTCTATAGAGCTCCATAGAGCTAATATTGACGTGAACTCGCTAGCCTGGAAATACGTAGATGGGAAATAATAAACTTGCCATCGTCTAGACGCTTAGTCTAGACTAGAGGAATTTACTATTATTTGGTCAGGTGATTGTATTATGCTTGATTTTATAGGCAACTACCATTTGTCCCCGGCTTCGCCCGCGTGGAGGTTGGGAGTTATCCCACGGTAACGTATGGCATAAAAAGTATCCTATGTCCTAACCCCTGTGTGCATCGAAGCCCGTTCAGCCGTTAAGGGGCTTACAAGAGCTAAAGCGCGGTCACTGTCGGATTGCATAGAAAAGAAAGAGACGCGCGATGACACAACGCTGGTAATTTATTGCAAAATATGAAGCAATTATGGATTTACAAAAAATCTATTCATTGGACTAAAAAATTAAAACACTATTACGTTAGTATGTTGCTTGTAGAATAATCTGACAAAAAAAAACTGAATGTTTGCATGTATATTAGTATGGTATTTAATCGTTAAAAAAAATTTTTAGAGGTATCTTCGTGATTTTTTTCTATTATATCAAGTTAATTGTATTATGTTTTCAACACACTATCTAACTAACATATATCCTGCAGAATATCATATATTTTGCTGATTTTGGTTACTGCAGTGGATCATATATTATATTTTTAGGCATTATAAATTTGCTTTTAGGTCATGTAGTCCCCTTAAGGTTATTAAAGGACAGACAGTCAGGAGTTACGTTCACATTTATAAAATTAGATTGGTAAGTTTTTTGTGTAGCATGGGAGTAATATTGTGGAAGTCAAAGTCGAATCATTTATTTCAAATAGAAATATTTACAACAACATAGAATTGATTCTAATTGGCATGAAGAATGGGCAAGAAAGTCCACCGTTACTCTATTAAAATGTTTGACAATATTATGTATACATTAATTATATAATTATATGTGTCTACCTGTAACTGCATATGTTTTTTGCAGAGAAAAACTACAGATGTTAATATATTATTGACTGTTGTAGATACAGATTATTTTAGACCGTTACAAATGGGGCGATACCTACATCTCCTTAAAACAATCCCTTACATGAAAACGGAGTCCAATAATAAGATTTTCAGACAACTACAATCATGCATATTGTATTGTATACATTGCACAATTTGCTGGTCAAAGTTTTTTTTATAGAAATGCACTCGAATAATGCCCAGTTTCTATAGAATCTATTAATTATACAGGGTGTCAATTTCAAATTCTGGTCACTGCAGTGATTTCGGAAGCGCGCCGTATGAGTTATTCGAATCTCGGTTGGTGAGCCCCGCGATATAATCGAATCGTTGCAAAGTTTAATGATGTGGGTGCAGCTTTTCTTGCATGAACTAAAAAGTTTAATACTGAGCTTTTAGATGACTTTATTCTCATAAGAACACAATAATTCACTTACATAAAATATTAAAAACTAACCATAAGTCAATATTGATGCGAATGTGATTTTTTTATTATGTTTATTTTTTTAGTAATAAATTATTTTAATGGCACAATAAATGTGTAAAATGACTCCTGCTCTAGGTAAAAACAACAATTTTTAGTTCTACAAATATCGGCTATTTAACCAATCACATGTCGTGGCGTTTTGACACATTATAGAGACGTAGAAGTTACGTTGACTACCCACAATCATCCCAAAAGATGTTCAAATATTGATTTCAATATCCCCAGAGGATCAGGAGAGATTTTTACTGTCGACGGAAAAATCTGTAAGAAGTAGCTTCACTGCATATTTTACGTTCAATTCGCACTGTAGCTGCTCCGGTATTGATAACATTCTAGCATCGAAGACTATTTGTATAGCAGTTTCACCGTAAAACAGCATAATATAACAGCAAACCAGTATTCCTTGAAGGGGTAGATACAGTTGTATAGGTACTGTACACTTCCTACATTTTGCCAGAAATGTTTAAGTCCCATGTAACAGGGGGCGAGCCCATTAACCGGGCACAAATCTAAGCTTCAGCCTACTGTTTAACTCGATATATACCACAACAAACGTCCGCGCCACACGTATCTAAAGTGAAGGGCTATATTTAATTATGCCGGATCTTTTGTACAAACATGTCTCACGCACACATTTACATCATAAGGTGCCGACCGGCCGCCATTACGAGGCACTACGGCGTCATTGTAGGTACTGTTTACGTCAAGTAATAAAATAAAATAATGCCTTCTTGTGTTGTGAAATAATCTAAAAATAATTCTACATCCCAAAAGAAGTGTCAAGGAGTAAAATATCACAAGTAACACACTTATTTACACACCTATAGATCGGCACGGTGCTTCACTTTTGATATGCGTGACGCGGAGTCCTTCCTTTTTTTTCTAGTCCGTGTCAGAACACTACAATGTTTTTGTTGAAATCAAACATGCGAATTACAAAAAAGAAACGACGTAAATCAAATCATATAGCACCTATAGTCTGGCGGTCGAGAGAACGCGTTCTTGACACCCGTCAGTTTCATAACAAACGAATACGTGCTTTACGATTTTGATCTTTATTAGTTACTAAAATTATCGTACTAGAATTATCGCGCTGACACCTGTCATCGCGATAATTCTAGTAACAGGAACTCATTCTCTCGACGGCCGGACCGTAGTATGAAAACGCCCAATATTGATTTAAAACTAACCATTTCTGGCAACTGGAAGTGCTTATATTATAATCATTTGTTGGCATAAACTTTATATTATACTTAATATTTTCTGGCTTAATGCCAGAATTTAAACTGGCAGCTTGTATAAGGCTCACCGTTGTCTGGCGTGGCATGTGACGGGCACAAAACAGGCCTTGAATTGAATGATATATGAATAAGGTTTTAGAGATATTTCATAAAAATATTTATACGTTTTCGAGCCAAGTCTTTTTACGAGTGACTACGCTTTTAGTTTATGGATTTATTTATGAATATTTTGTGGGGTCGTGGCTAAAGTATGCAGGGATCGATTGATTTGGAAAGTCAAACTGATTTTGTGCCCAGTCAGTATGTAGATAAGTTTTCTTTACGCAATGGGGACCTCCAGCCACATGCCAATCCTTACGGTCTCAGATCATATTAAACTGTCTATTTAATAAACGACAGTTTATTACGAGTCTATATATATAAATATATATAAATCGCAAGTAGTGAGTCTCAAGCTCAACCAAAGCTAATTCATTGGTCTATCTACCTACGAGTAGCCTGAAAATATAGATTTTTGACCTCTAGTCTATTGAATGGAAAAAATAAATGAATGAAACAATTAAGAAAATATGGTAAAACTTTAGGTCACGGTGGTTAGATATGTTTATAACAGACGCATCCAGTAAAGCACTAGGCACAGTAAAGCAATAGGGAGAAGGCTTGTTCGATGAAGGCCCACATTTTGACAATGACGGTGTCTATTAAGGTGACAATAAGTGCTAGCGACCTTGAGCGAGTGAAAAGAGCATGCGAAGCTTTTAAGCGAATAAAATTGCACAGAGCGTTAGCGTCTTCCCGGACATTGTCAGCGATGCACTGCCGCCCGTCGCTCGCAAGAGCCCCCGCTTCAACGCGCATCAAGTTTATTCGCAAAAACAACCCACCTTGATTTATCAAACAAAATACAAATAAAAGCCGTATACAAACATTTGGGTAATTAAATTGTCTTTTAGATGGTGCTGATTACATGGAAATACGCCCGATAGTTTTTGCGTGATTATCGTTTTTGTGTTCGCCTTAGACATTACTTTACAAATTAATTACACTATGTTATAAAAATATAATTTCAAATATTCACATATCAAATTACGAAGAAAATAGTCTAGTTTATCATATATATTTTTCAAACAAATAAGACTATTCGTTTAGACGTGATATTCAATTTGAAATCATTAAAAGTCGTATATCTACGCCTTAAGGCCCGTATATCCGAACGTTATTCGAGAGCCTATCTGTATTGGTTGGTCGTAGTTTCAGTCAGTTATGGCCATAACGTCGGCGCTTAGCAGGCTGTGATAAGATGTTAATAGTAGACAAAAGTGCTGCTGATACGATTATCACAGGCCGTTCTATAGCCATTAGTGAGTGGCTGTTTGAGAAGTCATGGTCGCTCAATAACTGGCCTTTTTTGTTTATTTATTTACATAATGCACCTACACTCAGTTACAGACTAGGCTAAAACTTAAGAGTACGTGACCCCGTTAGGGCGAAGCAAGTATTATTACATTTAACTTATATCTAGATTAAATACTTAAAAGTTAACATTATCTGCATCTTACTAATTATATCAATATCACAACATTCGTTATTACTAATAATACAAAAACTCTTTTTAACATAATTATATTATACATATAATAATTAAAGTCATTTGACATATATTGTAACATTAATTAAATTATTTTATACATAGATAAATACATAACATTAGTGTTTTATTTTAGCTTCAGTTGAGTTGTGGTTTGGTGTGGAACAGAACCTATTTTAACTGGTTTAATGTATGTAAGTATGTATACTGGCAAAATGTGCGTATCTAAAAAGTGTGAAAGTGTTTTATTTAATTGAGTGTTTTTTTTTATTCTAAAGGCGACTGGATTCAATTTCAGGGTGTTACATTTTAAATATTTTTTTATTTAATCGAATGCTGTTTTGTTCGTATGTTGTCTGTCTTACTAATACATGAAATACCTAAACCATAGTCGTCATCAACATTCCCTTTTCAAAATCTTGTTGAATTTATACAAAAAAGTATTTAAGAATCTGTACACAAAAACAAGTATTTGAGAATTTGTAAAAAAATACAAGTATTTAACCGCTCTGCGTATACAGCATGTCATTGTATCAGAAACATGTGGTCATATTAAGGGTGTGGTACCTGAGACTACCAAACTTAACAAGTTTCTCAATGGCATCAACATCGTATAAGGGACAGCTGATATTTTTTTCCCGATTACCATATGGCACCATAAACATAAATTCCTCTGTTGTCGGCCGCTGCAGTAATGTAATATATTAAAAAACCTGCACTATCAGTAAAAGTTTCAACTTAGTGGAGTCATGGCTTGTTTCAAAAGAGTATTTTTGAAAAATGAATCATCATTATGGCGCCCTCACGTCTTTTTCCCATGGGGGTAGGCAGAAATTACAGAACGCCACCTGCTGCGATCCGTTTTGTTTTCCTAAAGAAGTATTTATGCCAAGTTTCAAGTTTCTTAACCGTAGGAATAAGATCTTTCATAAAAAACTATATTCCTGCTTTTCAACCCGACCAGCGGGGTAGTTACGTAACACACATTAGGAATGGGTTTCATTTTGACAGTTCAACAATATTCATTGAGTTAAATTACGAGTATTTGTTGAACAGACAAATCTTTCGAACATAACAAGCATTGGATTAGCAATAGGCTTCAAAATGATTCAGATTGAGATGGACAATGTGTTACGTAATTAGGATGCTGGTGTTGATTTTTTTGAATCTTTTGCGCGGTTCCTGTATTTCACTCAAAACTCTGTCCTCTTGAGATTATCTGAGAATATCAGAAATCTTTGAATTCATCTGATGGATCTAACTTTACTTCCATACGCTTGTCTTTTTTGTTATACCTTCTTGAAACAACATTTGTGTATATTTGTTTAGTTGTAACCTATATAATACATACGCCATGCCCCATCCCCTCTAAAAAAGGTTTTCTCCATGATTGTCTTTGGCCGCAGCTGGTGTTATACTCTCATAGGGCTAAAAGAACTTGCGTTTAAGTCGCTCAGCTGCGTAAGGGGGATGCAATTTTGTAAAGAGAAGGCCCCTAATTAGAACGAGTCCGGAAGATCTCAGTTTTGGGCTCTTGTAAGAAGGGAATGGTGTGCTAAGGGAGTTACATTTGTAGGGTATAAATGTACATTACAAAAAGAAATAGAAAAACACAAAAAAATCTAAATACTAGGATGGATAATTGTCACACAGTTCTTTAATACTTTTAATTTTATTCCCGAAGAATACCTATGTTAAATTTTTTAACAATTGTTTATAAAACTTGCTTCAAGCAATGTGCATAATGTTAGTTAAAACTGGAGACTTTCAAACAGTTTGCAGTCAGTCTATTATAAGTTAACTAAAAGGGTAGAATGTTTTAGAAGAAAAATTCTAATGAAACAAAAGAAAAGGCTTTTGAATAAAGAACACGACAAGGAAGGTTTTGTTCTTATTTACAACAGAAAAGAGAACATTTTTGCAAAGCAGTAATGTTTTTATAATTATTTTTTAAGTGTGGCAACATAAATGTTTGACTGTGAGACTGGAGAATACAGGCTCCTTCAAACAGACGCGACAGCGACGCAAATCGCATGTGACACAAAGGCACCGACTGTCGCGCGACAGGCGGTGCCTTTGTGTCGCGTGTGATTCGATGATGCGACGTGATTAAAGGGCTGTCGCAAAAAATAAGAAGTTGCAAGAACTAAGCTTTGGAAACGGAAAAGCTCGCCATTGCTAGTTTCTCTAGAAGCAATTCATAAATTTGTTTTAATTAGGTTTATTAAAGAACCGTAATGATCTTTTTAACGAAGTGGGATAACTTTTAAACAAAGGAATTACTGTTACTGTTAACTTGTATCATCCCACTACTAGGCAAACGCCTCTACAATAATTACTTAATAAAAAAAAACAAAATGGCGAAGTAAGTATCCTACAGTGGGTTAAGGAGGAGCCTTATGTAGAAAGACATGAATAATGTGCAATCATCATATAACATATCCTTTGCAGCCTGCACTGAGAACAAAAACTATAAAAAAATAATATCATTAGAAAAGCATCTTCTTAAATTCACCGACAGGCAACGCACAACAACAGCAACAACGCTGAGTCTAGAAGCTTGAAATGCACAACGGTTCCTTTTATAACAAAGGTGAGCGACGCGCCGGCGCGCCCGCAACCGCGAGCTCATCACCGCTGTCACTATCTGCAACACTGACGACACCCCTACAAAGGGATTTCGTTAGCGTCACCGCGAGTGCCCAGCCCATGCCAGTAAAGGCGCCAGATAGGGCTGATAATGATGATGGTTTCGTGACAGTATAAAGAAATAAGCGCCGATCGCAAACGAACCAGAACCGCTGTGGCAAAGCTCCAGCGGAGCCCGAAAAGAGCCTGCCTGCCGCAAAGCACAACACACCGGTGTAAATCTCCCGCCTGCACTACACCACTAAGGCGAAGGACATCGTGGAGTACGTGCGCCAAAAGACCAAGGTACGCGCCAAGGGTGCAGTTACAGGAATCGCACCGGAACGTCAACTTCAAGGCGTTCGTCGTGCGTGTACCGAACTGTTATCTGCCCCTCATCATGGATGAATGCTTTTAGCTGCAGGACGTGGTGTTCCGTCACGTCGGCGGACAAGTTCCACTTGTCAGCTCAAAGTCAAGCTAGTGCAAAGTGAAGCGCTACTAACTTAGTCTTAACCCTTTTTAGGTATTTTTCTATGGGCCTGTGTCGCCTGAAATAAATGGTATTATTATTTTCGTTATTAAGAAAGGATTTTTGAAAATTCATACCCTTATGATGCGTTTCACTAGAGGTGAGCGAGAATGCGTAGCGAGGAATGTGCGTACAACTAACCAATAACAGCGCTACCTTAGCTCAAGCTATGAAAATGAAGCGATGTTATTGGATAGTTTCACATACACCCTTCGCTACGCATCCTCGCTCTTCTCTGGTGGGAACGCATCCTAAAGGTGTCCAATAAATGTTTTAATCTTCTCATTATTTGACATTATACATACAATTCTAATTTCAAGTCTTCACTAATGGCTTTTGTAGACAGGATATTAATTCAGATTTGTTACAGTTGTAATGGCAATCATGTCATTTGGTTTAAATAGGCTTTTATTATTTTATTTATATTATATAAAAAGGGTTTCGAAAACATAAAAATATAAATATGGGCTATCTTTGAGTTTTTAAAGAATGTGATGACTGCGGTTGATAAAACTACCCCTGTATGCTCCATGATTATGTTGATCACACAATATTGGCTAGTAAATTGGAGGCATACGGTGTAAGAGGAAACGTTTTAGAACTATTTAAATCTTACTTAACTGATCGAAAAGAAATCACACAAATTACAAAATTTAACATAAAAACTAAAAAAGGAGAACAATACCAATCCAAAGTCAGATATGTTAGATATGGTGTTCCTCAAGGCAGCGTAATAGGACCTACGCTATTTATTACCTACATCAATGATCTCCCTAATGCAACCGTGCAACCTATGATATTATTTGCGGACGACAGCACAGTAAATATTACATGTAATGATTAAAATCTATTTGAAAACGACATAAATAAAGCACTAACATCTATAATAACATGGCTAATCAATAATAATCTAAAAATAAATATAAATAAAACAAATATAACGAACTACAGTCAAAGCCCTCAAAATTCAATTAAATTTAAATTAATATATGATAATAATATAATAAATCAAGTAGAAACAGCCAAATACTTCGGTTTAAAAATTGACAGTAGACTCAATTGGAAATGTCACATAGAAGACCATTGTATAAAAATAAGTAGTTTATCTTTTGCGATGGACAAACTGGCACCAACAGTGAGTAGAAACGCATTATTGATTACATATTATGGACTTATTGAATCGGTGCTCTAATATTTTGGGGTAATTCGACAAACACCGACATGGTATTTAAAATGCAAAAGCGTTATATTCGGGCTATGTTTAAGATCAAAACTACGGACAGCTGTCAACCACTCTTTATTAAATACCATATACTGACACTTCCGTCACTATATATCTTGGAAATAGCTTTATTTGTTAAAAACAATCCTCACTGGTTTCCTCTTTTGTTAGACAATGTCATTAGAAATAGACGTACTAAATATAAGAATTTCTTACAGCCTCACTCTGCGAAAACAGCACTCCTTCACAAAAGCGTGTTTTGTATGGCACCTTTAATATATAATAAAATTCCAGAGGTTATTAAAAATATAAGCCAGCCAAATTTATTCAAAAGAGAACTTAAGAAGTTACTCACGGAAAAATGTTACTACTATGTTAAAGACTTTTTAAATGATGGTTTCTAATCTATTTGTGTTGAATTTTAATTTTGTAATGCTTTTTTTCATTTCTTAATTGTGTTAAATATATTTCAAGTGTCTATTATTCATTTTGTACGCCAATGGTGGCAAAACATGTTGAAACTCTCAGATTTTCACTTTTACATCCACATTTTCATGTAAATGTATAATGTTACACATGTTTACATACAAATCTACATGGTCTTCACATGGTCTGACCAAGATTATGTCTGGACTTTAAAAGAGACTGTGACCTCTGAGTTTGTTTCGGCCTTTCTTCTCAGAGTAGTCAGATAGGAAACGCCGACCTCATCTAGTTTTAAAAATATGATTGACGTGTAAAAGTGTTTGTACAAACCTACTTACAGAAAAAAAAAAAAAGAAAATCAAAAAAAAAAAAAAAAAATACCGTATATCTTTATATCTTATATCTTTATCTTTTTTATAGATTATTTTATATTTTGTGAATGTGCGAACGTTGTAGGCCTAACTTGTAAACTGTAGATTTGTAGACCATTTTCTATATTGTTAATTAAGTGCCTGGTACTTGTTGACAGGCCTACAATGACGTCCCATACCTATTAACACTGTAATTTGAAAACATTGTAAAAACCAATTATTTTAAAAGAGTAACCGTGGAGTTGCTTGCCGGCTCTTCTCCATAGGAAACGACCAATTGGAACCGTGCACATAGCTTCTGACGCTTCATAACTTGTGCCCATGTAGGTATAAGTGAAATAAAATATTTTGATTTTGATTTTGAATAGAGGATGAAATCCCATAGGGCGCACGGCTTGCAGGTACATCAATTTTATACAGAATTTGCTTTTATACTATCTTCACCAAAAAAAGTGAAAAATCACACTAGGTAGGTATTTTCGTATGCCAAAATTGAATTAAACCCTTGACTTTGAAAAATTCAGTCCGTAATTGAATTTGTGTCGGATAAATGGCGACTGACGCTATCACGTTCAAATCTAATAAAGCTATTAACAGAGGAGGACACTGTTGGGTATTATGTGTATCACATTGTACCTACGTTTATAATTTAGTCTCATAAAAACGCTAAGGATGACGAAAAAGCTAGAAAATAAGCTGCTATGGCGCTGTTTAATGTATATCTAATATCCTTTCCTCCAAGGCTTTCTCATGAGAAGTTACTGAAAGAAGGATGGCTAAATCTTACCTGACAACAAGGCGGTGGCGTCCTGATATGCAATATACAGGCAGGTAGGGACATCGGCGCGCAAACTGAAACCATGAATTCATCAGTTATATAAAAACTTTTTTACAAAAAAACAACCGACTTCCAAAAAAAACACTAAAAGACGTGAAAAATAACTTTTATTTCGGAAGTCGGTGCCTTTGGTTTTGTATTTTCGTTTTTGGCCACCGACTTCCGAAATAAAAGTTATTTTTCACGTCTTTTAGTGTTTTTTTTGGAAGTCGGTTGTTTTTTTGTAAAAAAGTTTTTATTTTTCACTTTTTAGTTGCGGTACCTACCCCACACAAATTCGTATTCCACTAATTGGTATGTAAATAACAGTGACAGCAAATTATCAACACATCATCAATATAAACTAAGTGGAAAAAATATGCATTATTAAGGTTAACTCAAAAACTACGAGTCAGACCCTGATCAAATTTAAATGGGACCACATGTGAAGCACCAGCTATTAAATAAAAAAAGAATCATCCAAATCGGTTCACCCAGAAAAAAGTTATGAGCTAACACACATAAAAAAAAAAAAAAAAAAAAAAAAAACATACAGACGAATTGAGAACCTCCTCCTTTTTGTGAAGTCGGTTAAAAATAAAAACAGCTGTTTCATAGAAAAGTGTACCTAATACCTACGAGCTACGCGGTCAAAATGTGTTGCAGAGCAAATTTTTTTTAAATAATCGACGAGAAATTTGTACGCAGCGGGGTTCAGAATCATTTGTTGAATCCATGGTAACAGGTTGTGCGTCGACGTCTCTGCCACCCTGTATTATGTGAAAAAAATCGTTGTTTGTAAATGTCATACAAACCTTAGCAATATCTCTGTAGTATTTTGTAATACGTACTGTTCTATTTTATATTTCCTGCTGTCGTTTTGGTTTTAACAGTCCTATTTTTTTGGGAAATGCTCTGAAAGAAATCTATGCGATGTACTCTGGGAAACAGAATATAGATTGCTAAAAACTGTCATCAAGAAATGTAATGTACCTATAAAACAAGATAGTATTTATCATACGTATAAAAGCAATCCAATCTCACTATAATTTGTTTTTGTATACATAGAAAATAAAACTCGGTCCAGCTTCTATAGGAATTTGGCCATTGTTCTTTCAACTGAACCACCCTTGTCGTTATTACATAATTATAATAATCTCCATGTTTCACATATTTTTACTGCAAAACAGAGACACACAACTGCCGACAAAATTCACCTAAAACCGGTACCTACCTATCCGCTGAAACCCCCCAACTAGGTTCACAAATAATTATGGTTCAATTCATCAGAAGAATGTACCAACATTCCCTCCATACCGCGTACGGTCAGCATTGACAATTCCTACAAACATGACTAGGTGCCCCTGGCTAGTTGCCAACTCGAGCAATTTATCTAACCGACGGCCGATACGGGCTGACAATCGGTCGAGTATTTGGTACTGTTCGCCCATATCGGGTTGTTATCAGCTACGATGTTTAGATTGCTCTGCGGTTTCTGTTTTTGAGTTCGGAGGCTGTTTTGGTTTGGTGCTGGATTTTTCGGTTGACGTTTTGTGTAGATGTTGTATGGGGTATTTTATATATTTTAATATTACCTACTGAAATCTTGGCCTCTAGAATATGTAAGCATGTAATTAAGTATTTATTTATTTCTCAGTTTAAGGTGCATTGAGGTCTTACATTAAACATTGTTTGAGACATACTACCTTGCTACCATTGCTGGTGTAGAAATATTAAATAATAAGCTAGGCACATTATAAGAATATTATATAAAGTTATGAAATTTTGTATTAAGTTTATGAATTTATAATGTCAAAATATTAATAGTTAAATAAAAAATATTAATCCTCCTGTCGATACTTCAATATTAATTTAAAAAACTAGTAAGTTTGCTTTTGCTTAGTATAAACTAAAAAAAGTGCTTAATCAATCAAGCAGCGGCAGTCACCGCATACTATGAATATGTCAATTCTATACTACGCTACCGAGTCATGTTTTGGGGTAACTTCTGCAATAAGGACATAGTGTTCAAATTGCAAAAAAAGATGCATTAGAGCTATTACCGTTATAAAAATAACTGATAGCTGCAAACCATATTTTGTATTGTTAAAAATAATGACTTTACCTTGCTTGTAGGTACATATATGAGACTGCTTTATTTGTTAAAGAGAACATGCATCTATTCAGAAAAGCATATGAACATCGCTATAAAATGATTAGACAAGAATATAGACATGAACTTATGCGTTCGACCATCAAAGACCGTCTTGATGCACAAAAGCATACTTTGCATGGCCCCAAAAATATTTAATAAATTTTAAATAGAATTAGGGACTTAAATATTATTCAATTTAAAAACAAATTCTTTATTTCCATTAGTTATTTATATGTTCAATTGTTAATGTTTTGCTTGTTTTTATTTTAATTTTAATATGTTGATTATTCTTTTTTTATAATAATTTCTAATTTATATGTGACAGAGTGTACACATTTAAGGTAGATTTTTGAGGAATGAATTATTTACTATTAAGATCTTATGTAAAATGTACCAAAAATCACACCCATAAATGAATTTGAATTTGAAAATTATATAAATCATAACGTCAAAGAAAAAATCATAATGACAAAACAAAAACTACAATGTCCAAGAATTCATAATAATGTCACAGTACTAATGTCATTATTAAAATCTTAATTGCAATATCAAAAATTATGATTTAAAAATTCATTGACGGAATAAAAACACATATCTAAGAGCCAAGCAAACCATTCAGCATATATGTAGTTGCGCAGCATATTATGCTGCCATCATTGATGCCAAGCTGCAGACAGAACAAGATTTATTGTTACCTAATGTGATGTAACTGCACAAGTGCTATGCATTTAGGTACCCTATATACCTAACCTTTTTTTTTAGAATCTTCAATTAGAGGATCTAAATTCAGTGACAATTATTTGACAATCTCATATTTAAAACGAAATCAATTCCGTAGGTAACCAAACATTTTGGTATCCAACATATCCCACACATATTTGCAATATACAAAAACATTGAACCGTTTCATGAAACATTAAAAAATGTACATCCAAAATATTTTTTTAAACCCAATACATCCATCAAGATCACGCCAAAAGTAAACATTTCAAGTAATTAACCCTTCGCTCGCAATAAAATGCATTAAAGGCCGCACAATCGGGCCGCAAGCCGTCCGCCATCACAACTGGCCTGCACCTGACAGCCGCTGATCGAAACAGTTATCAATGTACCGCTTTTGAAGTACTATAAAGAGTTAATCATACTTCCGTTTCCGATAGATTTGTTTTCGTTTTCCGATTTCCGTAAGATCGTTTTGCTTTTTCGCTCGTATTTATCACGGTTTGTTGCTGTTCAAGCTTTTGACTCATTGGAAATTTGGGATTTACCTAATTATAATAGCTATCTATAAAATAGCAAAATTAGTTACTTCAACTACACCGTTTAAAATTATAATGTAGATCAAAATAACTTTAAATAAAATGTATCTACGAGTGAAAACATTCATGCAAGCGGTTTAAGACATGAAATTTAGAACAACAAAATCCTACACCAAAACACACAACAGTTTAATCCATTTAAGCGCAACATCATTTACTCATGTATGATAAAACTCATTAATAACTGACAACAAGGCAGAAATGAGAAAACCAAAACAAAATTAAGTCTCAAACTTTATCCACAGACTGCTTAAACATTAACTATTTACTGTGCTACTTCTAGTAATGAAAAACATTGAATATATCTCCGGAATGCAATATATCTCTATTTCTCAGTTACAATTTACAAGCTGACTTGGCGTCTCGAAGGCGCTTTGCTAACGACCTGAACTGTTCATGCAAAATTGCTAGATATATTATTCCGACGGTGTAACTGTGTGCGCAAATTAAGTTATTTGACGTGATAACGTTTTATAAATCGATGAACGCCGGCTGCACGCACGAAAAAGCATGACTCATTGTCACGTTCCGCGTGAGCCGAGCGTGCAAGCGAGAGCGCGGAACAAGCGATAGAGAGGCACGATCGGCCTAAGCGTTCGGCTTGTGACGCATCTATCTCTCTTCCACTCCTTATGACGTTATCACGTAAAATTATCTAACTATACAGACAACCATTTTTTTTTGGACTGAAAGCTGTAATTAATGGAATCTTATTAGCTAGTAGCTTCTGCCCGCAACTTCCGTCCACGTGGAAGTCAAATAGGCTTTAAAAAATATTATCCTATAACATTTAGCAATAGTTTAGCTTACTATCAGTGCAAAAAAAAATGTATTCGGGTCAGTACTTTCAGAAACTACCTCTTACAAACAAAAAAACAATTTTACCTAGTTATAATAGTACTTTATACTTGTAACAAACGATATTTTGAATTCTTTTATGTCATAAGAAAGTTCCTATGCGTAGAAGGTACGTATTATGGCAATATGTATTGCCGTAACATAAAATAATGTAGTGTGAATTAGGATGAAATAATGAGAATATTGTGATTATGAGTAGCTGAAGATGTTGAGGGAATATTGGGAAAAAAGAAACAATAAATATTAAATATAGAAGGCCACATTATTGTACTAAAAATCTATTGAATAAGTTGATCTTTCGACGCACCGGAATCTTATCATTCGATTTTTTTTCCAGTATTCTTCTTTTATTCTTTCTTTCAGTATATTAAGTCTGTTCAATAATAAATAACGTCTTACTCAAGTCTACCGCAGCTGGTTCATTCCGGCGGCCGATTCGTAAATAACAAATGAGGCTGATTAACCTATCGGTTAATTGAGCAACTGGGTAGCATTTGCGGGGTTAGTTACATTTTGATACAATTGTGCAAGCCATAATTTTGGTAACAAATGATTCGCTATTTCAAACTGGACGGTCTATTGACCGCAAGAAAATTACTTGACCGTTCTACTAAAGATATTAATTGAACAATGAAAGAAAATATTGAATCACGTCTAGCAAACACGATTTCGGTTTTTTACTATAAACTTTTCATATTTTTACGACACTAATCTGTAGGTACATTATGTTACATAACATGATGATAGGATTTTAATTTACCTACGTAAATCTACAAATAGTCTTCACTACGTTCATTTGCAATAGGTCAACACATTTTACATAAGGATAACAATTCAATAAAGCTTATTGCACACAAATTATGCTGCTAAACCATCTGATAATTCCTAGGCATAAAACACAAACAGTCGAACTCTAAACATATGCACATTTTACAACATGAAACGAATCTTTCCTTAAACTGTCACGGGAAATTGCCTGACCACTCCACAGATTCTGATCAGTGATCACGCGGCGATTTCTGATCGCGCGGCAGTATCTGATCGCTCGACCAATCAGCCGCAGCCGCGCCCGCAGTTTGAACAGTCGCTCGCCGACTCTCTACTAAACTGTTCTTATCACTCTGCTTTACTCTAAAATGACTCTTCTATTACTGGCTTAACTGACTGAAGCCTGTTTTTACAGCACCAGACAGCTGCCCAAACTTTGGTGAGTGATTGCCTAATACAGCACTTCTTTTTTCCTTTTTACTGCACTGTTCAAACTGCGGGTGAGTTTAAAATTTGACCACTGCACAGTCTGCACAGGTCATGATAAATTTAACGGTTTGATCGTGCAAACTGTTTTTATTGATCCATCGATGGTAACATTTGGGATCGTAGTTGAATAACTCATCTAAACTTTCCATAGAATTGTAACAAACTGTTTGCACAGTTAAAACGATGCGATGCAAAGTGTGTAGCGAGTTTTAAATAAATGTAATAGCTTGGTTACGCCCTACGCATTTGCTAAAGCGTTCTCTTGCCCGCATTTTGAACAAATTCAAATTATTTCTTCATATTTTGCTTTAATTCAACTTGTTTAATTATTCGCTTTTCACTGACATACATTAATTTTGAACACTACTTTACTCAACATTTTTACATTTATACTTTTACTATAAAACTAGGTAAGGCAATTTAATAACTTATTTGCTTTTAAATGTTTTTACTTTTTCTTTACCGTAAAAAAACAACATATTGTGTATTGACATGATACCACGAGCCTTGACTTGCGAATTTCGATGCGTATACACTATCTTTACTTGGAATACTGAGTATGGACGGATTAAGGACAGAAAAACTTTAGCCTCGCCGTGAAAATTTCAATTTTTTGGTGTTAAAACCGCTAGACTTAAGTCAGTTCTTTGCGCCCACAGACTTGGTGTAGTATTTTTGCTGTTTATCTTTTGGCATGACTTCCTATTTCATTCCCCAGAACCTGTACTGCCCTCAGACCGTTCCATTTCTGCCTTCTGTGCAACGCGCAGTAACACTATTTAGTAGCCTTACCATGACGTGTTGAAACCATCTTTGTTTGAGTGTTAGAGAGAGATAAAACTATACAGGGCGAAAAGCGCCATCCCTGTCTCGCAAATAAAGAGTGATGGCTTTGACACTTCACAGTATAGCACCAGGGCATTAAAGGTAAATCCAGCTTTAAAAAGAAACTGTCAAACAGGTAAGACTGACAGAGACGACGCTCTACGATGCCGAAATCATAATAAAGAAACAATTTCACCATCTAAACGATGCCGAAATCATAATAAAGAAACAATTTCACCATCTAAACCGCGTTCAAGACCTGTCAGAGTCAATATTCCATAACAATACTTAATCACAGTGACAGCTTTTGAAAACGGTTTAGATGTGGTGATCGCGTTTAGTTTCATTGGTGAAATTCGCTCTTAAACTCGATGTGCTATACTAAAGCCCAGCATCCTAATTACGTAACACACTATCTATCACAATCTGAACAATTTTGAAGCCTATTGCTAATCCAATGCTTCATATGTTCGAAAAATTTGTCTGCGCAACAACGTAAATAACGCAATGAATGTTGTTGAACTGTCAAAATGAAAGCCATTCCTACTGTTAGTGTGGTACGCAATTACCCCGCAGGTACTATACGGTTCCCTGATCATATTATTATGACATGAACGAACACTTTCCATTCAATATTAAAGTAATTAAAATGAGGCGTGCATGGTCGTTTGACGAGCTTTATCAGCAGATTATACTTGACCTATTAAACCTTGCGGCCATTTTGACAGATTTTGGCAATTCGCCGAGTATGTTGTTCAGATGATACGCTATTATAATTTCACGGTTTAAAATTGTTTTATCTGCATTGTGTTACAGGAAGAACAGTAAGTTGATGATGTTTACTTCTTATTTATGACATAACATCACGCCTGTACCTAAGCCCCGAAGGGTATGACAGAGGTGTTCCTATAGTACACGCACATTTTGCCGTCCTATGGAATGGGGCGAGCCTATGCCATCACCCGGTCACAAATCTAGTCTCCGGGCTGCTACTGAGGAATTTCAGACGGTAAAACCCAACACAACTTTGCCCAATCTGGGAATCGAACCCAGGACCTCATGTTCGGCAGTAGTGTTTGTGACCACTAGATCAACGAGGCAGTACTTTTTACCCGACTGTGCGACGCAAAGGAGGGTAATGTGTATATCAGTCTATGTGTGTATGTTCCTTTGTTGCGCTCTGGTGACCAAACGCGTGGGCCGATTTTGATGATCGATTTATCTTAATCTTGTGAGTGTCATTATAGACATGACAGTAATCAAAATTTAATATGGCGCCAACCAGACATACTATGAAAAAAAAAAATTAAGTCGACGAACTAATTATGTCAAGTGGGGTATCATTGAGGTCTTTGTCATGTATAGGTTTATCTAATCATTTTTCATTTTGAATGACCATTTAGGATCTTTATCGATTTAAAGTTGATTAACAACCATTCTTATTTAAATTTTGATAACTTTATAATATAGCCGTGTTAAAGTTCTTATATAATCGTATAACCTATTACACGACTACATAAGTAAAAAAAAAAACACTTTAATAAGACTTATCTTATTAACGTGTTTTTTTTTTAATTATAATATAATCAATGTAATTCTTAAAATCGAGTGACAAACCCAGAATGTTACTGCATTGAAAGATAATTTTAACGACCGTTACCTAAAAAGCATTACTTAATACTGCAATCAACCTAAATACTCGTATATAAGAACACAAATCATTGGTATTAACACACGCATGTACACACACGCACACATACAAACATACACAGGCATACCAGTATACCCTATTTTAATTTAATTTTGTCTAATCCTGGCTTTATTGTAATTTGTTATTGTTCTAATTTTATTTAATTTTAATATTAATATTGTTTAAAAAAAAGACTAATTTTGAGTATGATTTTTCTTATTCTAATTTTAGTGCATAAATTAAATGTTGACAAGAAACTTAATTTATAAGTAAGATAATTTTATCACCTTTTGCTGCTCATACTTGCTTAAATGTAACCCAAATGGAAGAAGTCACTGGATCCTGAAATTCAGGTACTCTAATCTAGCTCTGGAGCCAGAATCTCAAATTTTTCTGTAACCTTTTTTTATCATTATAATCCACTGTGAGAAAAATAACCTAATTAAGAATAAATACATAATAATGTCTAAAAAGTGTAAAATAAAATAAAAAAAATGAAAAGGTCATAAAACCCGACTGAGTAAAAAGTGAACTTTAAAAAAGATGAAAACAAGATGAACATTTCTGTCTCCAATTGGTGTACTTACGGGGTGTGGCACCGTAAGTACACCCTCAGCCGTACAATCTCATGCAGTTGGAGGCGGGTAAGTAATAGATGATATAACAACAAAATCTCTAATATTAACAACATATAATAACGAAACCTATAATTTTATTTAATATAGCGATTAGTTAATTTATTGAACGATTGATATAATTTTGAAATAACTAATTTTTATAAGGATAACATACATTAAATATAACATCGTTTGACATACCACTCAAAAGATATAAAACTTATTTGGTCTAATATGATGTTATAGGTAATAGTAACCTAAGTAGATATTAAACATAACTAGTAACTGATTACCACCAGCGCTAAGATAGGTCGACGGAGCCCCGCTTGGCGGGGCTCCTATTTCTGAGTGGTTTAAAAAAAAATAACCGCGAAAGCTAAGGCGGGTTTTCTAACCTAAACTATCCGAGTCGGGGTACTCTGAGTCGGGGTGTTAACCATAATGACGTTTTTTATATATATTAAACGTTAGGCCTAATGATTTTCGATTAAATAAACAATATACATATTAAACGTTAGACCAAATGATTTTCGATTACTTAAACGTTATATCAAACAACATTATACTAATTAAGTTTTAGAATAAATAAATGTTATACAGGGTTATTTTTCAAAGACCAGCCAAATTTAAGGGTGTGGTATAGACCATCAGACTGAACAATTTTCTCCTTGGGACCAATATCGTAATCGCGAAAAAAAAAACAGCGGTCCTATACATTTGGGTCGAGTAGGTATTGAAGTTTTGTATGGGACAGTTTATAAATTTTTCGCGATGATGATATTGGTCCCATGGAGAGAGTTGTTCAGTTTGATGGTCTGTACCACATCCTTAAATTTGGCTGGTCTTTGAAAACTAACCCTGTATGTAAAGAAATTATATCAACAGTTGGTATATCCCACGTTAAATATATCTTATGAACGATAATAAAATGAAATTAGCCCAAATGAGTTTATACGTTATGAGACGCACCCGTTGGAGGCAGTAAGTCTTTATTGTTATATTTAAGTAGATGCCTCCGACTGCATGGTAATTGTCCGGCTTAAAGAGTTACCGTGTAAAGAGTTACGGGATGTCGGATTAGAGACAGAAACTTTTTACGCAGTCGGGTTTTTTGATTTTTTCAATTTACCACTGTTTTATTTGTCTTGATATTACCTATATGTGGAATAACGATCGCGGAGAATACTGCACTGACTGGACAGGTCCACTCAATCTGTGTGGTTCTTTCCTCAAAATAGTATTTCAGATACCAATCTACATGATCTTCACATGACCAAGATTATGTCTACACTTTAAAAGAGACTGTGACCTCTGAGTTTGTTTCGGCCTTTTTTCTTAAGAGTAGTCAGATAGGAAACGCCGACCTCATAGTTTAAAAATACGATTGACGTGTAAGTGTTTGTTAAACTACTTACAGAAATAAAATCATTTATCATTTATCACTGCCAGATTAACGATTTCATAATGTTATTATTAGTGCTCATAGGAAGTATGCTATGACGCTGGTGAATTTAGCAGATCATTGGGGGCCGCAGTACGATGACTTAACACTATTTCAGGTACATTAATTCTTTGTTTTTATTGATTCATTTTATTGTACACCAGATACGATTCATCTTTTTATTTATTGAACATAAAACGGCCAAAGGTCATTAGAGATTAGGACAAAAAAAACTTCTTCTAGTTTGTAGGTATTTATATGGGGGTTAAAATAATATGCCCAGTGTTTATAGTGGTAACTATAATCATTAAACCACAATAAACCAAAGTAGAGCGGTAAAATGATCTTCTGGCGCCTGACGTTTACGTTTTCGTTACGTTTCGTTTCGGAATCGAAACGAAACGTAACGAAAACGTAAACTTAACTCGACAACGACAACGATATCGACAACGGTACCATGAAACGTATTTCCTTTCTTTGCGGCGTTTCCTTTCTTTCATGGGGGCGTTAGTGGTAAATATTTTGTGAAATTGTATTGAAAAAACAAAATGGCGGCATTAGTTCCGATTTTGGCCACGCGCCAAAAGATCTTGTAGCGTTGTACAAGGATGGTTCCAGATACCAGTGATATTCATTAACAGTGCCCAAACTCATTTTTCGGAAAACTGTAACCAAGTAGGCAAGAGTTCACGAGGAGGCCTATGTCAAACTGCGGACTACAGTAGTCAGGATTTGATGAAAAAAAGTTTGTCTCTAGTTATTTTGTACGGTCAACCATCCGCAGCAAGAATTGGAACTAGGAAAACCGCCCTAACTGCAACGGCATAAAGGCGCTGTGAATGTGAAATGTGTACCATGGAGATACAGTTGTGTGCGACCCACATTTGTTTGTTTATTTCAGTCTCGGTAATCCATTAATCCAAACTACTTTTTCAGGTCCCACTGTATACTTAATATTTAACTTTTGCATTTCCCCGTTTTGAGTTCTATTCCGTGTTCAACATGCACTCGCAGAGTTGGCTCATTTTTTCTGCACTGAAAGCTCAGAGCATCAGGAAATGGAAAAGTTAAATCAAATGCGAACTTACCTACTATCATTTTAATGCAAAACGTTTGCGTGAATGTCAGATATAGGTACTCACATAAATCGGTCCAGTCATTATCAAGATTAACACAGAACTTTATAAAATAGAAGTGTTGGAAGTCGTCGACTAGTACAGAACTTGCAGAACAATTGACCTAGCTCTGCTTTCCATCTGACTTAAACCGGGTACGATTGTGTCACGATTCAAAGACTGGATTCTATTCAAAAGTTAAAGTGTTATATGTCAGATGTGAACGCTGTGACTAGTTTTTCTTACCCAATTGCTCTATACAAATGGAAAGATTTTTTGAACAAATAGATTATATAACTAGGTTGCTATATCTGATGGTGATTTATTAGGGATGGGGTGCTATGATGCTCTAAGAATAGGTTGCAACAGTCAGACGGATCCTAGAAGGACTAACACTGAAAATTTCCGAGGTTAAACGCGTAGTTATTTACCTGTGGCGTAGAATTTGCAACCGGTGCGAATGTATGACAAATTATACAATTTGCATTTAGTGTAAAAAACGGCTGGTGTTTATCAATGTAACATAAAACGACACTCTCTATTAGTTGAAAATCCTACGATTCATACAAACATATTTTTTTTGATGTGATACTTCTATAGCCGCGAGTAAAACCGATTGTTGCCATGGCGACGCGTCGCCACGCTATACGATGGTATGTTTCACATCTGCCAGGCGTCCCGTGACAGCTTTTTCTTTTTTTTTTAGTTAGCCGACGATCCCTCTGCTTGGCAAAGGCCTCCTCCATTTTCTACTGCGTATCCTTTTCCTGAGGCACGAATCAATAAAATTCATTAATTAAACATAATCTTTACCTCCAACAATAGACAATTTAACTGTTTTTTTTTAAATTAGATTTTTCTAAACCTAGAAAAAAATTAAGTCAAAAAAAAAAAAAAAAGTTAAAATATCTCAAACAATGGCGAAGTTCTATGCGATTTAAAGTCGATGCTTGACATTTGACGTCACAACACAAAAACGCCATAGTAACTTCGCGCCATTTAGTACAATAATCATCGTTTTGCGTGACAAGGATAGAAGAATAATTTCAAAAGTTAACTTCTCCATTTCTCCACCGATGTTTCTTTTTTGTTGTTTAAATCGACTTGTTGTAGTAGCATCTTTAAAATAAGTATTAATTCATGTATATTTTGTAGTCAAATACTCTATTCTCTATGTTCGTAAAGGCTAAACCAGATTGCAGAAATCCTTCTTCCTCCCTTTCATACATTTTCCATGAAGCATGGCACACTACATGGAGCCCTACATCGCTGTAGTGCGCCATGGTTCACCCGATAAGTTTTGATACCGTGGGAATATCGGGATAAAAAGTTATATCGGGATAATTCTATGTCTTAATCCAGATCATGGTCTACCCATGTGCTAAATTTCATTCAAATCCATTAAGCCGTTTTAGCGTGAAAGCGTAACAAACAAAAAAAACGAACACACAAACTTAATACTTTCGCATTTAAAATATTACTAGCTTTTACCCGCGGCTTCGCTCGCGTTAATTAAGACTTTAACAATCAATTCGGGTTATAATTCAATTATGATTCAATAGACACGTGGCGCCATCTGTTATCATAAGAACGTTATTGTTGTTTTCCTCGGGAATAGTGCTTATTTTCGGGATGAAAGGTACCCTATGTCCGTTTCTGTACGCCTGACTACGTATATGCAAAAAATCAGGATGATCGGTTCAGTGGTTTGGACGTGAAAAGGTAACAAACAAACTTACTTTCGCATTTATAATAATATTACTAGTTAGGATTAGGACAGTATGGATGGATTTATTATCATTCATTTCAGCCGAATTACGTCCACTTCTGGACATACGCCTCCCCCACTAATCGCCACTTCGACCGGTTCTATGCTTTTCGCATCCAGCAGATTCCTAAGTTCTTCACAAGGTCGGCTTTATCCTAATCCTGACTTAATAATATTATAAATGCGAAAGTAAGTTTGTTTGTTACCTTTTCACGCCTAAACCACTGAACCGATCATCATGAAATTTTGCATATACGTTATCAGGGGTACAGAAAAGGACATAGAATACCTTTCATCCAGAAGAAGTAGAACAGTACTTTTACTGTTCCCGAGGCAAAGAACAATAACTTTCGACGGTCACAATTGCTTTAGGACGCTAGATGGCGCTACGTGTCTTTCGAATCATGATTGAATTATATTATTAAAATCAGTAGTAGTATGTTAAGAGTTAATTTAAAAAAATATAAGTAATACATTTTGTGAGTCTATAGTGAATTGCAACACCGTTTGACCGAACACCATGAAAGTTAGCATTTTGAATGGAGAAGTATTTACAGGATTCTTTTCGACCTCCACGCGGGTACATCCGCGGGAAAAACTAGTATTTACTTAACCAAAACGCACAAGGCCACTCAGAGCAACATTACCGCTCCTTCGCTCACCCTGTCACTGTGTACTGACAGCTAAGAATATGAACAACGTTTTCGCATCCACAGCTATTTAGAATCACCCTATAGCAAGTCACGCACTTCCTTTTGGAACATAATTAATTCAACCTTCAGCTGTGCTAATGGAAAGGGTTCCTATTTTGGAACATTGGAGGTCATTCGGATTGTCTGAAGTTAGTAAGGCGTGGGTGCACTAGACTAGTGGCGGGAACGAAGTTCGGCGTTCGAAATGACCATAGTAATGCGGTCAAAAAATTTGATGCGTGAATGTAATAAACTGCGTGCTTATAACGGATGTAAAAAGACTCTTAACGAAGCCGAGAGTCACTTGTACTCCCTATCATTGTAATCACTTTTTTGTAATGGATCATGTCTGGGAACTTTCTGGTTACGGAGTTAGTGAAGGTCAAAGTTCCAACTTTTACTGGCGTTTTTTTACGAAAACAAGTTTTTAATTTTATTTATAACACAACTTTAAATACCCTCACGACCCTTGCACAATTCCATGCACCCATAAACACAGTATTTTGCATGTGTTACATTGCTCAATACCGCAAATAGCAAAGTTTCACACAAAAAATAAAAGTCGTTTCTCAGCAATAATTTTTGTGCAATGTTACATAATTTGATGTACAGAATGCATAGTTCACGGCTATGTGATTAAAATAGCTCTTTTTCACCCTGTATTCAGTTATCAGTGCTCACCTTTACATTATGTCGTCGGCTCCGTGCTCTTAACTGTACTACTACCGCTACTTACCACAATTTTTTCAAGAAAGTAATTGAGAAGAGGTTTCTGGCTCGTTTGTCGCGGTGGAAAAAAACTACCTCACTAATTAGACTTGATCCAGCGGTCCATTTTGAAAGGGGTTATTTTTCACGAAGCGTATTTTTCTCTTAAAACAGAGGGGACATAATTACATTACATAAATTTCCCGCGACCAACAGTGGCCGCCAATCTTTCGCGCCTCGACCACAGACTAGAGGCGATCACTAGTGGCCAATATTGCGACAGTTCCAGGGTCGTAGCTACAGCCGTATCAAATAAAAATGAATCCTCGAACGAAAATTCTCAAAATGTTATCCACAATCTCAAAATCGTATCCGTCCGACTTAAGGTACGGTATTAATGAATACCTAAAGAAAATATGAAAAATAACATAATTTGTTTATGGCAAAGACTTGAAGTCTTTACCATAAACAAATTATGTTATTTATGCTACAAACGCGACCAAATTTTCAAGCTCATACATTCTCGTAGTAAACTCACAATAACAGCTGAACCTACCAAGTCAGCATTCTCCAGTTTTCTAAGCGAGGTAAAAAACTGGCGAGTCCTCGCTTGCTCTTGCACTCCCTTGCTCATTCATAGCAAATAAAGTTCTGATTCTGATTCTTAGTAAGATCACAATGACAGCTTAAACTTCTGAGTCTATGTATGCATATTGTGCATGTTGTGTTGTTATTGTGTTGTTGTGTGTGTGTGTATATTTATTACTAGCTAATGCCCGGCATGCGTGGCAATGCCTTTTAAAAATCTTCTCCGGCGCGCACACGACAACGTACCAATGTTTCATCGCAATCGGTCGAGCCATTTTCAAGAGTTTGCGAGACTAACGAACGGCAATTGATTTTTATTTAAAGGAAATAAGATGTAAAAAAAACAATATAGGTTCAATTATCTGTCTCCTGGTTACGGATATTATTAGGGTAAATTTTACCGCGTTTGTTATTAGAACGTCTGTATTTCGCTATTACTTTAGTTTTTGTTGAGCTATTTAGAGTATTTTTGTGGAGCTATTTAGAGTATTTTTGTGGAGCTATTTAGAGTATTTTTGTGGAGCTATTTATAGTGTTCTTGTGGAGCTATTTAGAGTATTTTTGTGGAGCTATTTAGAGTATTTTTGTGGAGCTATTTAGAGTATTTTTGTGGAGCTATTTAGAGTATTTTTTGTGGAGCAATATAGAGTATTTTTGTGGAGCTATTTAGAGTATTTTTGTGGAACAATATAGAGTATTTTTGTGGAGCTATTTAAAGTACTTTTGTGGAGCTATTTAAAGTATTTTTGTACTAAAGTTATTGAAGTATTATTGTAATGTAAGTTTTGATTTGATGGCTGAGGCGGTTTGGACTAAAAATAATATAAACAATGGTTTCGTTAATGTTAGTACCTATTTAAAATGAGAAGGTAGTACAAAACGTAGGTAGGTAACAGTTTGTTGTTTGTTGTCATGAGATATTTACATTTAAATGATAAAAGGTTTCAGCCATCAATTCATTCATCATGCCATTGTATTTCTAATCAAAAGTTCAAAACGCTTTGTTTTAATCACAAAAGATCTTTATAAACTATAGAAACAAGTTCCTTCAACGCAAATATTATTATTATTCATCATCATTATAATTGGCAGCTTTAGTTCACTCACTGCTGAGGGTAGTTCTTCTCTATAGAGATCTACGTTTTGGAATGGGCAACTAGCTTCAACTTTCTGAGTAACTGATCGACTCTTTGACAATTCAAAAGTACCTGTAAATGGTTTAATTGAAATAAATGCTTTGAGTTTGAGTTTGAGTTTGAGTATACGCCTCCCCCTTTTTGTGCCATATTTCCCTGATCTGTGCTAGTCTCATCGCATTAATTGACCAAGCGAGCGCGAAGCGTCTCCGTTTAAGCTAGGGCAAAAATGCTTTTGTATGTCCGGATGTCCGGGGGATGTCCGGCTGTTCTCCTCTACAGCAAGCTTAGCATGACGCTTTCTATTTCTTCGAAGAACAGACACAGGTATTTCTATACAAAGTGACATTTCGCTTCTCCATTTTTGACATCGCACCGTAAAAATCCTTATACAATCTGTCATTTTGTCTTTCTTTTCTACCGATCGTTGTCTAGGTCCTCTTTTTATGTAGACTATATTTCAGAAGAAACTTTTCTATCCCAAACTGTCAAAATCACACTGACAATTGACAATTGTCTAAGGTAGTGATGCCAATTTGATTTTGTAATTGCCATGCTAAAGACAGTAGAAAACTTTTTACTAGACGGCCACAAAGTATTATAATGGAATGGAAAAATGGAATTTTTCACTTTTTGTATGGAAAATGTGAAAAATTATTACGTAAATGTTGAGGATTAGGGGTTAAAGGGTTTCATAATGGAGGTCGAAATTTTCATAATTTTTGCGATAGGACACATTATTTTCGAGATATAAGCAAAATAAAAGAAAAACGTGAATAAACTACTGAATTTCGTAAAAAGTGCAGTTGACTCTTTCTACTTTGCTGCCGTCGTACTGTCTACACGGAACGTCATTTTTGTCTACTCTTCCATCGACATAATGGTGCTCGTGCTAAGCCTGCAGGGGCTGCAGGTCGCATTTCTCTACCGATTCTCGTGAAATTTTGGAAGTGGGTTCGATAATTATATGGAATTTTTTGTCGAATCTGTTCTTCCAATATTTTCAAAACGGCATAGATATGGGGTGGAAAACTTAAAAAAAAAACAGCTATTTCGCGCGCTTTTTGCTATAAGGATGTGCGAGGTGAACATTTATTCAGTTTTAAGCTATGCAAAGACAAACTCGTCTACAGTTCACAGAGCCACTAGTCATTATTATTACAACTAAATAATAACAGAGCAACAGAGTAGGTTTAATATTTCCGCCGCTTATATAAAACCCGTCTCTAAAATGTAGCAGCTGTTCGTTGCTTTCACCGACAGTTGCTCGTAATAGGTAACTGTTGGTATGACTCATATTGGAATGCTAAAACTTTGCTTGCCTTAGCTTCGCGCTAGATGAGGGAAGTACTAAACTGACCAAGGGGTATCGGATTCCCAGCCACTAGGTTGTGGAGGTCAGATAGGTAGTCGCATCATAATATACCTACCTGTACTTATTTGCATCCGATAAGACTGGAAGCTGACCCAATATAGTTGGGAAAAGGCGGGCAGATGATAATGGTCAGGGATGTACTCGTAATGTCGCGAAGAATCTATGGTATTATTATTTTACCATCAATTTACACGCTATCAGTGGACCTCACGATCTTCTTGATTACCAGTTTAATACCTCAGCTGTTGGACAGCGGAAAAAAAAAGCTGTTGGACAGTTGGTACGTATATTCATTTTTATCGAAACTTAAGGTCCCTGTTGACTGACAGTTGATTAAAATATCGAGGAGGCCACTTTTTCCGGATATAGAAAATGTAATAAAACAACTTTACGTTACAATTTTTCCCAATATTCTCTTCATTAAAGGGTACTTCATCGTTGACTACAATGAACAGTCTCAAGTAGCTGTAAACTGTTTTCTTTTCAATGATATTTACCAAAATCTCTCATTTCCATGTATCATTCAAAATTAATGAATAACAAAACATCAGCCAATCATGTCAAAATATTTCCATGAATGCAAAACTCGAAGACTTACTCAAATAAGAACGTCACTTAAGAGCGTGACGACGAGTGAATTGTCCATACAAACGTAATTCCCGTATTATTTACAATTTCAGCATATTTCCACCATATTATGCTGATATTCGGATTAAGACAATATTTATCTAGGTTCCTAAATCTTTTTAATTTTTTTAAACTTATCTAAAATGAAGTTTGAGTGAATTGCATTTCGCATATTTTTACAGCGTAAATGACATGTTTTCATATTGTTTTTTCTGTATTATAACCAACAATATTTGTAATATTGTTTCTGCAGAAACATAGCTTACATTATCAAGTTACAAATTATCGACAAAAAAATCGTAAAACATTAAATTTTCATTGATCATTTTAGGAATTACGGAACACATTCAAGTTCATCATAGTTTTGCGATAGCTAGTAGTGCCATCTCGCGTCAAGGAAATATCAATGTGTGCGTGATCGTATTGCTCACGCACGATAGCTTCTGTGTGTATCGCTGCACTCTTCTAGCGCAACGCGGGCACGCGAGACGCGGGCGGGGTGTTTGTTGTCAGTGTCACGATTTACCATCTACACGTTGGCCCATCATGCTCCATTAGAAGCCACAGAATGTCTATATTACAACGATACGTTTACGCAAATGACGGTAGTTCAAATGTTCTGATAATAGTATACGTATACTGTGGCGTACATTGGCTTACGCTGCCACAGAACATAATTATTTACTCTGTGCTATCAGCTGTGCTGTGCGTGCGTGCATAATTATTGTTGTTTGCAAATTGTATTGTTATATTTTTCAGACACTCCCTATTGACCTGAACTATGAACTTGGATTTAGATTTTGCTTTTGAATAATTGGTATCGAGTAACCTATGTTCTTACGACCATTATTTTGTTTACGGACTTGGAAATTTATTTACGAATTGGTGGTTTGGTTGCTTTGGCGACATGGACTCCGAACGTTGGGATGTATCTCACAGTAAGTATAAGTATAAGTGTTTATCACGTTTCGATTCATATTTAAAAAAATATATGAATGTATAAAAATCTATGAAGTAAGGACACAACTAAATAAATGTTTATTTACAAAATCCTTGTTCTTTTATTATTCTTAGCTCAGAACGATATGAATTTACGGACAATAAAAAAGACAAATATTCCAGTTATGTATATTTACGTGATAAATATAAATGATTGGAATATTTGTCTTTTACTAATACCTACCGACTTTGAATAACACTTTTATTATTTGACTTGTATTCATTATTCAGTAAGTAATAACAATATTTGAAGTTTCTTTTATGGAATACAGAAATAACACAGAAGAAGCCTTACTTTTTTAATGTCGACACCATCCTAAAGGAAATAAATAAACATAATACACAGGCTTACAATAAATAAAGACAATAATAATAAATATCCCAACAATTTTATAGCTAAGTATTTACGCGACGTGCGTCTGACAACTCTAGCGCCGTTCGTCAGTCGATTTGCCCGCCAGGCCACGCGCGCACGCCACGCACGCCACGCCGCAATTGCGTCGGTGAGTCCCCTCTTTGAGGAGTAGATTGAGAGGCACCACGGCGTCCTCACCTTCCACCTGACGCAGGTCCTCACCGGACATGGCTGTTTCGGGAGGTTCCTGTTTCGGATAAGGCGGGAGGAAACGCCCGGGTGTTGGCATTGTGGGGATCGACGGGAAGATACGGTGGAGGTCTGCCCAGCTTGGGCGGAGCACCGCCGTGTCCTCGTGGCGGCGACCGGCGGCGGCGATCTCGCGTCCGGCCCTGGTACAGGCCATGGTACGGAGCGAGAGGGAATGGGAAGCCGTCACCTCCTTCTGCGAAGCAGTAATGCTCGCGAAGGAGGAGGCGGAGCGCGTGAGGGTGCGGCAATCGTTGCGCCCTCACGCCCCTAGTCGCCGCAGCAGGAGATACCCTGGGCGTCGGAAGTCGATTGCCGACTCCCGGCCACCGTAGGCGCGGGCTTGCGGATGGCGAGCAATGGGCAGCTCGCCGTCCGGTAAGGACCAGGCCCGGGTCGACGGCGCGTCGTGTTCCACGCGCGTCTCAAAGATATGTCAGCATCATTGACGGGGTCCGATAGGGCCGATGCCTGCTGGGGTCGCAGATTGTTCGAAAGAGTTATAGTGGCCCTGGCGCAAAGGCAACTGAAGGAACACGGGTGGGTTTTATTCAGTAAGAGTCTGACACGCCCTTCCCCTCCGCCCAGAGTGGGAGAGGTCATTTGATAATATCAGACTCAAAAAAAAAAAAATGCCACGCGCGATAACAATGTATAGGATTAGGTATCACGTATCTGATCTGCTAGATTTTCTCTACAAGGCCTAGATATCGAGAATTTATCCTAATATGTTGAGATATCGGCATAGTAAAGAAATTTCCAAAAAATGCATTACTAGTCTGTACATTCACTAACGATTTATAAAGTAGTCGATAAAAATAGAGGAAACAATGAACATAGGTACTTAGGTACCTATGTTCATTGTTTCCTTTAGTTTTTTTTTGTTTTTTTTTAAATATCTTCGACTCGAGACGTTATGAATGAATAGTAAGTACAGCTAATAAGAGCTATCAGTCACACACACATGGCTGCGCACCGCGTCTGTCCCCCGCTCGCCGCACGCCTTCTTTTGTCAAACTGAGATAGCGATATTCAACGAATTTTGCACTTGTCTCGAATTGTGAGCTGCAAGCGATGTTCGTGGGATCCTTAATGCCTTTTGTTCCAAGTATAATTACTTTCTCTTTGATAAGGGGTCGACAATGTAGATAGTCGTTACAATCACTTTAGTAGCCAAGTTTCCACCTGAAGTCGCTAAAACATCATATTTTTCAACTTTTGGTGAGCAACTCTTGAATTATGGGATGAATTAGGAGTTCCAAAAGTCATTACTTTAGACATGACACTAAGGAAACTCAGTCTCGCGATGAAATTATTCCAAAAGGCCATAACATTGGAAAAAACATTAAAAATAACTAATGGATAGCTACACAATAACCAGATATAAACCACAGAAGACTAGAAACATACAACGCTCAATGGCTCAGACTAGTTCAAGCAAAAAAAATAAAACAAGACGAAGTACCATACAGAAAGAAAACGACAATCAGCATTGTTGGAAGCGAACGCGAAACAGAAAGCATCGTGGAACAACAGCTCGTTCATGTATGAAATGTATTTATTCTCTTGCTACAACCAGTCCAAACGTTTTGAGAATCAGTGAGCTGAATCGATACCACAAAATAGATAAGTACAGAAGGCTAGCTCGATACAATGAACGAGAACAGATGCACACACACATAAACGCGTACGGTGGTTTCAGTGCGCTCCGATCGAGCGCGGCAAGACCGAAATCCAAATGCGCGGTGGGAGTGGACGTGCCACACGCGATCCTGACACACGTGGTGGAGCGTGCACTCTGTGGAGCGCCGATCCGAGCGCTGTCGGCTTTTTAACAATGCTACCACTGAACTGTCTGAAACTACAAACTCATCGCTTCAGAAATCGTAGATTGTCCGAACGCACGAAACTCACCACGAACAAGTGACAGCGAACCACACATTCCAATCTCTTAGTTTTTTATTTTTTTTAATTTTATTTGTGGAACCAACACCTTGCGTTCCAGGTTCTTTTGAAAGGTGTCACAATGCGTGCGTGTGTATCGAAATTATGAATGTATATGTGGCCTGGGGCTTTCATTCCTAGTACGAAGCTGACCTTCTGTAGCAATCTATTTTGTCTCGAAACATAGCTCGAATAGCTCCGGATCGTCACTCGAATAATAATATCGATTGTGGATGATTCATAGGCGGAAAGCACGCCATGGAATCGCGGATGTTTTGAATAGTGCCGATTTATATCGATTAGCAACGATTAATTTCTGTTTGTTATGATTAGGGAAGTTATGTAAGGCTGTTTTGTGAATATGCATTGTAGGAGGCAATTTGGGATATCAGTTAATTTAGAATGGTTATTATTTCGTTACAGAATGTGACAATTCAGCAAGCTTTAATTATTAATGAGTTGGTAAATATCTTTGTAATTTTGGTTGAATTAAGAGGGCGCCCACCGGTCCATTAGCGCCACTCCTTTAAAAAATATTATCTCGTGACTGAGAAGGAATTAATAGGAAGCAATAAATACGATCTAGAGGAATGTGGCCGCTTTTCTTTAGATCGAATTTTGTTGCTTCGTGTCTCAATATGAACGGTTTTAAAAAGGTATTAATTATAAAATTTTAGACAGTTACCGAGGGTGCTTAACGGTTCAACCGTTATTCAAAATTCCTTCTCAGTCACGAGATAACATTATTTTGAAGGAGCGGCGCTAGTGGACCCCTGTACGCTCTCTTAAGTCATGAAAAAATACCGCGGATTCGATAAAACGACAAATGACATCCTTAATTTATCTGAAACGGGTTTGAAAAAGAAACATTTTATAAATAAAAAGGTACCAGCCACTAACCAGTACGGTAATGCTAAGGAAAGATTCGCAAATTCAATCAAACTTTTTATTTAATAGAACTACATGACAATACAACTTTCATAAAATGTAAGAACACAACTAACAATTACTATAAATATCATTTCCTCGCGGCGTCGGTCCAACAGAATCTAGCAGGGATTCTATTCAGACGATCAGGTTTGACACCAACTGAGTAAGAGTCCTTCAACCCTCTAGCAGCCACTTCCACACCTCCTGAGCTCGGTGGTTTTTTCTCAAATGTTTTTTCTGACACTATTTCTGAAACTGCACTCTTACTTCTCCTGTACAAAATTTCCTGGTGAAGTTCTTCTTCCGAACTATAATTTTCTCTACTCTCTATCAAATCTTCTTCTAATTCTTCCAACGCTGATGCTTTAACTTCAGGCATCTTCTGCACATTCTGCACTGCAGGTACAGATTTATTTTCTGATGATCGAGTTTCTGAATTTTTTCCTAGTGCTTGGAAATCCAATTTATTTTCAATGCATGATATCCTTTCTAGAATTGTATCCAGTTTGCTCGTATTGCACTTTAAGATTTTTTGCACACTATTTATATCAGAAGCGTTATTGCAGTTGCTTATTTCTGATATACATTCTCTGAGAGCGGTCAAAATCGGAGTTTTAATACTGTCACTAAGGAAGTGCTTATCCTTTTCGTTCATAAGATGTACTTTAATCTTCGATTCACCTAGGTTTTCGGTCGCCAAAGCTTTAAAAGATTCCGACACAACCATCTTTGAACAGTTGTTTAGTTTTTTATGGTGACTTCTTTCCTTTTTCTGGCATTTCTTTTCCGACACTTCAGAAAATGTGCCGCATAATGACTGATTAATGTTTAAATCATCTAAAGTGTTGCTTGAACCTTGGCTTATGGACTCTCTAACACTAAAACTTTCTTTTCTAACCTTTCTGTAAGTTTCAAAAACTTTTTTTGTGTCCCCCTTTTCTGCCCCGTGATGACCAAAACTAGTTTCATACGGTTTCTTTTCTTTCGTTCTGTGCTTTTTCGATGCTTTTATAGTATAAAACACAGGTAGTTTCTCATCACTCTGTGGAATAACTAAAGGCACCAGATTTTTAACAAATCGAATAGTCTGATCTAACACATGATCACTATTTCTAACTTTGTACGTCCTATTATTGGTAGAGATTTCAGTATTTTGCTCACTGTTGTACTGTTGACCTTTATCAACTAACTTGTATTTCTTTTCTTTTTTCAGTTTATTTTTTTCCTTACTTACTTCAGGACTTTTATAAATGTCTAAATATTTCTTATGTATAAATACGACGGAATTGTGTGAGCGTTGATGAGGATAGTAATTAGCTAGGTTCACGCCGTTGATTTCTTTGAGGGAGGGTTTCCATTCTGTGGACAAAAGAGTTACGTGAATATTGACGTCGAAATTGTTCGGTTTATTTACTGCCTTAGTTGTAAAATCGCTTGACTGAGTGGGTGTGGCGCGTTTTATAGTAGATAATTAGGGGCTAATTTAATCAACTCTCGTTTTTTAGTGTTGTGTTTGTATAGACCAGTGTGACTGAAGGGTCCTAAGCATGTAGAATTTGATTCTGGCTATACATTAACACTTTTTACTTAAATATTTGCTCAGACAATTTATGTAGACTATCGTAAAATTTATTTTTAAATACCTATGTATATTCCGCAACAAAACTGAAACAGCAGCTCGAGTTTTATCAAAAAAGAATCAAACAAGTCTTACCCGAAGTCATCCGGTAATATAATACACGATAAACAATAAAATGCTTTAAATAGTAAATTAAAATTTAATTATTTAAAATTCGCAAGGTAAATATTGACAAGTCTATACTGACATAAATAATTTATTAATCGTTGACAAAACAATATTTTATGGCGTTCTATTCCTGTTTATTTACTATTTAAAAAGTTTCCATTAGGTAAAAACTTCTCAAAATAGAAATTAAATGTCACTAAAGAAGCATTAAAGTCATTATTGGAACAATCTACAGTATTTACCGGGATATTCGCTTTTCCCGTGACTTCACCCGCGTGTAGATCGGACATTATCTTTTTATTATCCTTACATTTTAATAAATTGTATTGTGCTTCAGATTTTTACTAATGACAATTTTTATGGTTGTAGCTTGAGATCGACACCAGAAGAAAAAGATAAGCACATCGGTTACCTATTACATCAATCAAATCAGCCTATCGCAGTCCACTACTGGACATACAAAGATTACATATTACTTAAAAGAAATTTACCCCTATAGGGGTGAAACAGGGTGTTTAGTTTTATATGGGAATATCTAAAATTTACGTGAAAGAAGTCGCGGTAGCTCTAGCCCCCTTATTAATAATCTCGGTGTAAAGAAGTTGCAACCAGTTTATCCTACAGATTAACCATACATGTTTCGAGAATAAAGTTAGGGAGCCTGGGAGAGTTGAACCCTCTTTTACATTAACGCCTGCCAACGAAACCGATGCGGTGAATTCTATAATGATTTATGCGATAAGTGATTTTATTAAGTAAGTTTGTATAAACACTTTTACACGTCAATTATATTTTAAATAAAGACTAGATGAGGTCGGCGTATTTAAAGTCCAGACATAATCTTAGTCAGATTATGTGAGGACCATGTAGATTGGTATCTGAAATGGTCATTTGAGGAAAGAATTACCAAGTTCTGAGTGGATCAGTCAGTGCAAGCATTTGTCAGTAATCGTGCAGCTCAACTCAGAACTTAAGGAACTCAACGACCCGATGAACAATACCAAAGAAAGGAGATTTGGGTAGGCTGCATACTAAAAATGCCAGACCATTATTAAAATTAAATCAGAAAAAAAAATCTTCTGATGTGCAGCATCTCTGGATAAGTCTCTCTGTTTTCCCCAAACTTTCTTCCACTTTATTAATAAAGGGGTTGACGTTTTATGACAGTACTAGCTTCTGCCGGCGACCTTGTCCGCGTGAAATTTCTTGTTCTCCCGACCCACCGCATTGCATCGCATCGCCTGCCCACGATTCTTTCTGACTTTTTTCTTTTTGCTCGGCTCCAAAGAATCCTAGCGTGATGTTAAGTAGCCTATAGCTTTCCTTAAGAATTGGGCTATCAACTTTTAATGCAAAAATACTTTTTCTAATCAAGGTATTTCTAGAGATTAGCGCGTTCAAACAAACAAATAAAAAAACTCTTCAAATTTATATATTACTCGCTTTTCTCCGCGGCTTAGGCCGTTAGGATGTCGGAAATTATCCCACGGGAACGTACTACCAGAATAATAAGTATTCTACGTGTTAATCCAGGTTATAAAATATCTGTGTTCCAAATCCGTTCAGTAGTTTTTGCGTGAAAGAGTAACAAACATCCATCCATCGTCACAAACTTTCACATTTATAATATTAGTAGGATTAGTATAAATATAGATAGATAGGAGTCTGTGTACCAACCAGGCCTGAGTCTGGAACACCATGGGCAGCCGGCCAAGCTATCCTCTGATGGGCTAATCTTTTCACCACAGCGTAAATATACGATAGCAAAAGAACTATGTACTAAACATGTTGTAACTTTAGAGTCTCCGCTGGGCCAGCGTGTAGGTGCAGCAATTTCATTTCCATTTTGTGGTAACCAAAAAGCTTCGTAGAGATAATTATGTGAAAAGCTAGACATTTTGCAGTTTGTGTTTTTAAGTGATGTATGAGGGAAGTAATAACTAGTAGTAGAGATCGTCTAATATAAAACTGCACGCCCCTCCACAAAAAAATCTACACAAACATTTGAAATGTGTATTTAACAAGCAGTAGAGGGGCGTGCAATTTTAAACTGTACGATCTCTACACTATTGCAATTTTGACTAATACAGTCGTTACCTTTTATTTTAAGAATTAAAAACACTAGTTCTCATTTAAATGTTAAAGTAGCTATTTGTGAAAAGAAGAAGAATTCATAGAAGGAATGACTTATTAGGACCACGTGATATATTTAACTGTCACCATTAATATTGAACATTTCCAACAAACAAACAAAATATTGAACAGATCAAAACGTACATAAAGCATCGGCTATAAATCCGACATCCATTTCAATTACACCCCCTCAAAGGGGTGAAACCGGTACATATCTATCTGCGTTTCCTCCCATTATGTACAAACTAATTAATATTGATAAAACCCGTCTAGATAGGGACGAACAGAAATCAAACAACAAAACTGCAAAGCAATGCATTTGCACCCCTTAAATAAATCCTTGTTTTAATATGGCAACCCTGGCGGGGGAACACGAGGGAATTCCAACGTTATTCCTGTGCAGTTAAGTATTTTTTTATTGTGAAACGAGTGCTCTTTGGGCTGCATGCATTCCGGGCAGAGCTCAATTTCTACATCACTAGAGCCTCGATTGATCGATGATCGGTCAGTTTATTGCAGGACGAGCTAGCGACATGAGTACATGACGCGTTTGTCATGTTTGGCAAAATCTGCTACACAGGGTGGCCAGTTTAAAGGGGTGCAACTAGCTTCATCTTTCTGACTGACCGACAACTTGACAATTTAAAAGTGCCTGTAATTGGTTTATTTGAAATAAATGCTTTGAGTTTGGGTTTTGAGTGGGTCTTCGGGCGTTAGAATCGAACTATGATGGTGTATACGGTGTTTTAACGTGTCCTGCAGAAGGTGCAGCTGAAATTAAGGTAGGCAGTTTTTTTTTTTCATATTTTTTCCTTTATTCGCAAAGGAACTTATCTACTTTTGAATATTTTCTGTTCAAATTGATGTTAAAATTTATATTTTTACTTACTACGGTCGCGGCACGTGTTAAATGACCACGAAGGCTAAGGCGGGAGCGAACCGAAGCTCCCGGCTTATCCTTCTAACCTAACCTTACCTTGTCGGATCCGTCCTAGAAGGATTAATATGAAGTAAAACATTTTATTGCGTTGACCTTGCGTAAAACGAAACGTTCAATGGCGAGACAAAATGTCAAAAGTGACAAATTGTTGCAAAATTTCTACGATTTTGTGTTTTATTCTCGCAACTTAAAACTTTACGTGGAGACTTTTAATAATAATGATCTTTTGGTAAAAAATATGGAGTCTCAACTCGATGGATGTTAAAGTAAAACTAAGAGATACGATCGGCTATATTAGGACTCGGCCTTATTCGTCTAGATTCAGTTATCTATCTCATTGTACGTGGTGGTAGAAACGTAGAAACACAAAGCTGGCAGAAAGGCGGGGCCGAATACTGGGGCCGACAGCCCAGGATGCCATCGTCGCACTAAATTATTGTCTCTTACTTAGCCCAAGTGGCACGGGCGCTTTCTTAAAGCGAAGTTTATTTTTACTGCGCACTGGCTTAGCTCTGAGAGCTGAAAATCTAGTATGCGTTTTTTGTAAAGCCGCGTAAAGCTGCGACCAGATATGTTCTTTTATCCGTACCAATCCTCTGTTCCGATCTCCGTTCCGTATCGACAAACTATGGACGCACTCAAAATAGCCCGTATCTCCGTACATACCGTCGGCGGCGCCGCGATCATCGCATCGCATTTTCGTTCGCATTTTTGTTTTCCCTACAAAATGGTTGAGCTGGATGGTGCTGATCCACGCGTCATGTTCGTGAACGGGCGCCGTCAATTGAGACTGGTCATCTCTTAACTGCCACGGCTTATTTTTTATTATTCTTATACTTTGATTTCTTTTTTAATATACATTTTATTTTTATTTTATTTACATTGTTCTCACATATAGAAGCAACAAGAATAATGTACCAACGATTTTGTAATATCTTGATTTAAAAAGAGTGTCCTTGGAGTTTCTTGCCCGTTCTTCTCCATAGAGATCTACGTTTTGGAATGGGCAACTAGCTTCAACTTTCTGACTAACTGACCGACTCTTTGACAATTCAAAAGTGCCTGTAAATGGTTTAATTGAAATAAATGCTTTGAGTTTGAGTTTGAGTTCAGTCGTGCGCCAAGGACCGTCCAACCATAAGAGACGAGATCCATACAAATTACAAATGGCGACCTACATTCGAAAGAGAAATTTTAAAATTCGCGCCACGATTCGAAATACGAACTTCGAATTCGTGAGTCGAAAGTACGCGAGCGACGATCACGTCCAGACCACAGAACATTTATATACTCGTTAGGGAGGTCCGGACTGGCGCGCACCGCCGCGCACCGCCGCGCACTCCGTGTCGTATCATCTTTGAAGTCGGCGAAAAAACCGACTCGCGAGGGATCGGAGCGTACCTCGATGCGGTCCGAGGCGCCGTAACGTCGTGCCGTTCCGAACGGCGTTCAAACCAGCGTTCTTGGATCGCGACGTGGATACGGAACCGAGGAACGATTCGGTCAAAAGAACATATACGCAGCTTATGAAAAGCGTTCGTCCTTACGGGGAATAATGATGCGTTTTACCTTATAATATTATTACATCATGTCTTGTCTACCTACTCATCTACAGATATTTATTTATTGACATAGAACTTCCTTTAAACTGAAATAAACTCATCTAAATCCCGATAATAATCTATACTAATACTAATAATAAAGCTGAAGAGTTTGTTTTTTTGAACGCGCTAATCTCTGGAACTACCATTCGGATTTGTTTTTTTTTGTTTTGCATTAGTTAGCCCAATCTTGAGGAAGGCTATAGGCTACTTAACATCAAGCTGGAGCCGAGGAAAAACAAAAACAAAAAAAACAAGAACGCTTAGCGAAAACGAGCGCGAGCAGGCGATGCGACGAGTCGGGTCAGGGGTACAATAAAATTCACGCGGAAAAAGTTGCGGGCTGAATCTAGTCATAAATATTTCAACACTGCAATTAAAAACAATGTTGATCGTAATCACATCAACCATGCACGGCCGTGTTTAATGACATAATCACTGGTTGAATCAATGAGCACTGTTTGTTTTAATAAAATTAAACCAAGTGACCGTAATTATTGTGATATGGACACGTCGAGTACATATTACCGGTGCATTTAAAAAACGTAGATATAGTATAAAATGTGTATAACATAATATCACGCCTGTACTCCTGGAAGAGGTAGACAGAAGTATATAAGACATATCCATATTTTGCCAGAATGCCTCCTTCGTCCAGAGGTTGCAAACGTTACTGCTGAGCATGAGGTCCTGGGTTATATTCCCAGGTCGGGCAACGTGTTACTGGGTTTTAATAAAAATTAAATTTTCTAGGTGGCCTCTGCGAGTTGGCTTCGGCCCCTCGTACACCTTCCAAAGGTCCGGGACCACAAGGTCCCGAGATATGTTAACATAAAAATAAAGTAATAATAATTAATCATTTATTTCAGATTCATCCTACGATTACATACATATTTGTTAGTACAATTGCGAGTTTACTAACTAATCTTAATTTTTTGACATAATTATAATAATAATTCTATTTTCCATAAGGTTTTTTCCAGTAGCAGCCCAGAGTTTGGATTTGTGTCCGGTTGATGGCAATAGGATGGCCTCCTATTACATGGGACTTAAACATAACTGGTGAAATGTGGGTGTTGCTATAAAAAAACACCTATGCCTAGCATTGGAGATTACAGGCATGATCCTCATGGTATGATGTTAAGAAATCCATACTTCTGGCTGCTATTAAAAAATCGGATGGAAAAAACAAAAACACCTTACCGACCTGGGGACCGAACCCAGGACCTAACTAAGCAGTCCCATTTCCACAGTAGGCCAATTTCATTTATTTATATTATTATTTATGTACACACAGTAAAATAGATACAGATACGGCATATTAATATTAAGTACAAAACACAGAAACCGAAATGTAGACAATAGTGTGTGAGAACAAGAAGAGAAGAATTTGATTTTGTGACGTCTTAATTTAGAATATTAAATATGTACTCACATATAATGCAAAAAAGAAATACATAAACTTACATAATATAAATCTAATATATAAAAATCTCGTGTGACAGTGTTTGTTATCAAACTCCTCCGAAACGGCTTGACCGATTTTTATGATTTATTTTTGTGTATATTTGGTAGGTCTGAGAATAGGTTGTAAAGTACATTTCATACCGCTGCGGGTGAAATCGCGGTGCTCAGCTTGTATTATATAAATTCTCAGTCAAGAGGAAAGGTAATGCTAATTCATTCTGATATTATTGTTACGAGGCAATAAGGAACATCTAAATTAGAATCAGTGACTTATTAAGCTCGGTGTACACGCAACGCAAATCAGAACTTTCAGTGTTTCAGCGACCTTGCTTGAATCACGCGATATCTTAATATTGTATCCTTTACAGGAGAATAAGGTTAATTGTGTTATTCATTTCTTAATTTTTTTCAAGATATTAAGTTGTTTGTGGTATTCATTTCTTCTATAAGACTTTCAAGATAAAAATAAGTTAATCAAATCTTAGTATTATTTTTATATTTTTACATATTTCGGGACCCTGGGGTCACAGACTTTTGTAAGGCGTACGAGAGGCCGTAGCCAACTCGCAGAGGCCCGTTAGACATTTTGTTATATTATTATTTAGAGTATAACATTGTTTAGCTAATGCGTAGCAGAATGATTCCTAGTCTTACACAAGTATATATATCTAATAACTACAATAAATATGTATCTCTTAATTAAATTCTTTTGCTCGCATTTTATGTTAATAAACTTGATATGACGGCTTACCTTTGTGTACTTACTTATCTTTATTTTTTCGTCAACATCTTAATTAAACATGTGGGAGTAAAATGGTACAGTTTAGTCTTAAGCCTGCATATTTCAATCATGCACTTGGAGCATCCAGAGATCTTCCTTAACCAGCACAATTAGAAAAGTTCTCTCATATCTAGACTCTGTTTAAAAAATGTTCCATCATTTCGAACCGAAAAGTGTAGTAAGCCTCGTTCTAATTCCGGCAAGCAGTATTATCAACTCTTTGGCTCGTCTCTCTATTAGCGGGAGTGGGTGCTTATCCCTTTTCGAGACAAAACCCCTTTTTGCATACGACGGTATCAAGTCTAAAGCCTAGACGGATGCCGGATTTAGTATACTGTGAATTTTATTCCATAACTAGGTAACCAAAAAAGAAAAAAAAAACGATGTTGTTGAGGTCTGATATAGGCAATCGCTCCATGTAAAATACTGCTATTCAACTGCATCTAGTTAGACTGGAAGGCCTAGCTAGGAAAAGGCTACGTAGATTGATTTCTTGCTACATCGACGCACAAACTGAAACCATGAATGTATCACATGATTCTAGACCCCCTAGCGTAGAAAAATTTCGTCAGTTTTCAGTGGAAAATATTTCGCAGTGGGGTTCAGGATCATGTACTGAATCCGTGGTAACTGGTTGAGCGTCGATGTCTCTGTCACCCTGTATTTTTTTCCGTGAAGAGTCACGATGTCTCAACTTAGCATAGAACAGCAGCGCAAATTCCAAATCTTAGTTACAACACCAAGCACATTTTTCTAACATCGTATTGATATATATTTTTAATCATCCGTAGGTGCCGATTCCCGGCCACCGTAGGTGCGGGCTTGCGGACGGCGAGCAATATGTAGCTCGCCGTCCTATAAAGACCAGGCCCGGGTCGACGGCGCGTTATGTTCCACGGGGGCCTCTAAGAGATGGCAGCACTAAATGACGGGGTCCAATTGGGCCGATGCCTGCCAAGGTCGCGGATTGTTCGAAAGAGTTACCGTGGCCCTGGCGCACAGGCAACTGTAGGAACACGGGTGGGTTTTAGTCAGTAAAAGTCTGACACGCCCTCCCGCTCCGCCCAGAGCGAGAAAAGTTATTTGAGGATTTCCAACCCAAACAAAAAAGGTGCCCATAGTTATCTATAGACCAGCAAACTATGTATATTTTTAAACGTGTATTGTAAAAAATCCCTACAAATTGGATGTTTTTTTTTTTACCGCTCTCAAATACAGGGAGCCATTGCATGAGGCTTCATTAAAAAGAAAGCAGGCTTCTCAATTTTACCTGCTTGCTAAAAATAGAAAAAAGTGTATCCACAATGGTAAGTAATGACAACTCCCTACCGTAAAACGAAGAACGAAATCATTCTAAATCCCTTTGATATTAACAGACAAATAAAATGAAACGTTCAAAGCAAAGAACGAGTTCTTAATTGTCTCCCTCCCCCCCCGTAGGTCTCAACCACTCCAGATAGGGGAGAAAATTAATACCCATTTATGAACTGCATCCCTTTGAGAGTACCTATTTATAAGAAAACTCGACCCCCTCCCCGTGCTTAATTAGGGAGAATGCAATTTTCCACGGTATTTTCGCTTTCCGCTTTCTCGCCATTCTTATGCTACGGTTTTGCCAATCTGTTACATGTATAGTCCCAAGGAACCGACAGTTTAAGGGGTGATCCCCTTGAATAAATGAAAACATCTTGTAGGCTTCAAAGAACTCAGTCCTCCAGACTGTCATTCCATTTACAGAATTGAAATTAAATTGAAACTATATTTACGAGAAGGTATTTACAAGACAGATGTGAGTGGAAACGCCAGGAGGAGGCGCCCTAGGAGGACATATAGTGACCTTATTGGTGATGTTCTTCAGAAAGGTCAGGTGCGTAGTACTGGCAACCGGCGTGCGTGTATGACCAGATGTATGAACGTGAGCGAGGCAAAAGGAGTATATAAGGATCGTAGCAGCACGCGTAGCATGACCACCATAGAAACGGGTTTTGTAAAATTGGAAATGACAGATTGTTGACAGAATTCTAAAGATTTTTTTCTACAAACTGTCATTTTGTCTATTCTTCCGTCGACAAAACCCGTTCTATGGTGGTCATGCTACGCGTGCAGGTGGCGTTCTGTAGTTTCTGCCTACCCCTGTGGGAAGAAGGTGTGAGTTTATGTATATATATTTACGAGAATATTTATAATTACTATCCGTCAGAATGTAAAACACAGTTTAATGAGAATTTTTGTAAAAAGACAAATGAGGTACTCTTTTTAAATGCAATAATGAAATAAAGAAAGAAAGTATATAACAATGCCTTCAGAATGCTTGTGGGGCTGCCGCGGTATTGTAGCGCTTCGGGTATGTTTGCTGATGTGAGGGTAGATGATTTTTATGCCATCATTCGAAAGCGATGCGCTTCTCTCTGGCACAGAACACACGTCAGCTCCCATTGCATGGTGAGGGCATTGAGTGACCGGTGGGACTATCCGATGCTTGGCCGATGGGTGAGTCTGCACTCACACGGCTGTATGTAGTTATGCGGGCAAATCATTGTTTTCTTTGTTATTATTTAATTTTCTTCGTGATTGCATGTGTTACTAACAATAGTTTTATGTCAATACTAACACTATGGACTTTCAAGGTCTGAAAATAAAAGTTTATTATTATTATTTCCTTTATTTCATTATATACATATAAATTATTTTTTAAATATTAGAACATAAAACATATAAAAACATTTAAAAATATAAAAAAATAGTAGCCCACCGGTATTAGGAACAGGGTCCAAGCTACCGGCGGTCAGGGCTCCAGAGAGAGGAACGTCCTAACAATGCGAGCTGTGTCCAGAAGTACCGCCTTCTGAATCAAGCCCTTGATCCAGCTGCCCAACGAGAGCCTCCTCAGGTGTTGGTCGAGGCTCTTGGCTATTAAGCCATTGGCTGTCACGACTATCGGCACAATGATCGCTGAGTCCACGTCCCACATCTCGACAACCTCGCGAGCCAAGTCAAGATACTTGATTTGTTTATCTTTCTCGGCTTTCACGAGGTTCCCGTCATGCGGAATCATGATGTCAACGATCACTGCGCGCCGCTCTATTCGATCCACCACCACTATATCAGGCTTATTGGCAACAATAGTCCTGTCAGTGATGATGGATCGATCCCAGTACAATGTGATATGTCCATTTTCGAGAACTGGGTCGGGCACTTACCTGTAGTATGGCACTTCCGATTCTACAAGGCTGTATTTCTGAGCAAGTTGCTGATGGATAATCCTGGCTACAAGGTTGTGTCTATGCGAGTACTTTTCGTTAGCTAGACGAGAACAACCAGAGATAATATGTCTGATTGATTCACCCGGACGGTGGCATGCCCGACAGATGTCAACCGTGCCGTCTTTCACAATAAATCTCCGGTAATTCTTCGTCATCATAACTTCGTCCATAATTGCACAGACAAAACCTTCGGTTTCTCCAAAGAGGTCACTGAAAGGCAGCCAGGCTACGGACGCCAGTTGGTCTACATCAGGTCCATGTAGGGCCCGAAAAAAGCGTCCGTGAAGTTCCTTACTCTGCCATACTTCCATGCGATCATTAGTGTCAAGCACTACTGGTTTATGCCAGTTCTCTTTAGCCAAGGAGAGCGGGGTGAGGCCCTTGTCCACTGTGACCACATCTCGATGCATCCCCACGTCGGGTTCTAAGAAATATTCCCTGAGACTGCATATCTCGCGATTGTGGAGGGTCTTAGTATTTAAAAAGCCTCGACCTCCACACTTTCGCGGGATATACAGCCTCATTACCGATAATCGTGGGTGATGCATTCGATTTGCAGTTAGCAGCGAACGGACCTTCTTATCCAGGGCGTCGAGTTCGGTCTGAGTCCATTTGAGTATGCCGAAAGAGTACATCAAAACTGGCATGACCCAACCGTTAAAGGCGCGCACCTTGTTTCCGCCTGATAAAAGACTATTAAATACATTTTTCAGGCGGCCAAAGAAGCGTTCCTTTAATGACTGCTTCTTGTCTGTACCATTGATGCCCAACGCTTTCGATATACCCAAATACTTATAGGTTTCGGATGCGGAGAGTGCTCTAAGGTTTATGGAATCCGAGAGTTGGGTTCCCACGGATTCCACAATCTCCCCTCGCTTTACATGCATGACCGCACATTTGTCCACACCAAATTCCATCCCGATGGCGCTACTGAAAGTTTCAGTTACTTTCAGCAGCTCCATCAGTTGCAAATTGTTGGGGGCAAAGAGAGAGAGGAGGTGAGATATAACCTGACCACCTCTCCTCAGCCGATAGCCTAGACCTGAATTCTCCAGCAGTGTGCTTAGACGATTCAAGGCTAGGCACATTATTATTATTATTGTTATATATACCTATATATATATATATACCGGTATCACAGAAAGACAAGTAACAGACAGCAAGACAATAACCCTTTATCGAATTGATTCGCCATCTGCATACATAGACAGATAATTGGCGTCTCCACCAGTCCAGACATATAACCCTCTTATGTGTCTACCAGGGGTGACTGAATCTATACACAGGATGTACAAATTCATCCCGTTCCCCTGTGTTCCCCTGTGCAATAGTCTCACCTGTGGAGAATTCATTTTGTTTCTAACTTCCCCTAATACACGGGCCGGTGGTTCTTTTGTATTGAATTTCGCTTTGAACTTGTTTTTAATATCGGGCTCTGCTGTCTGCTGAAAATGTGTGATTTAAACAGAATGTGGCTTGTTCATGTGCTGGATTAAATTTGATTGGATTTAATTTGGTGTGATTTGCATTCACCTTTACCTTCTCAGGTATGAGAAGATAAAGTTTAAGCTCATGCTTTGCAATTCACTGACTGCTCTTCTCCTTGGGACAATGGAATATCAAATTTGGTCTAAATAGGCTTTTATTTTTATATAGATTCTTCTATATTTTGTGAATGTGAGAATGTTGTAGGCCTAACTTGTAGACTGTAGATTTGTGGACCTTTTTATATTTTGTTGAGTACCTGTTACTTGTTGACAGGCCTGCACTGTCCTCCCATATCTATCAACACTGTAATTAGAAACTTTGTAAAAGCCCCTTATTTTTAAAAGAGTAACTGTGGAGTTTCTTGCCGGGTCTTCTCCATAGGAAACAACCAATTGGAACCGTGCACCTAGCTTCTGACGTTTCATAAGTGCCCATGTTGGTTTATGTGAAATAAAATAATTTGATTTGAAATGTTTTAAGAGTAGTTAAAGTACCTGAGAATATTCTGCAACTTGCAGTGTAAGTCAATAGCGGTTTTAGCTCGTTGCACGAAGGTGATTATACGTACTTGGCATAAGTTTAATGAAGAAGAAACTATTGTACTTACTATGAAATATTATACTTAGTTAATTTTGTAACAGCCGCATGGGTTCATCGATCAGGTTAAGCTACGCTTGCCGCGGTCGGTCCGTGGATGGCTGACCGTCGTTACATACCGAGACCACTCCGTAGATCGGAAAGCAATTTAACCCGTTGGTCCCGGCTGTCAATTGTAGGTCTTTGACAGTCGTTACGGGTAGTCAGAAGCCCAAAAGTCTGACAAACAGTTGTACCAAGGGGTATCGTGTTAACCAGTCACTGGGTTGTGGAGGTCAGATATTCAGCTGCATTCGGTTTAGACTGGAAGCCGACGTTTTCATAGTTCGGAAAAGGCAGGCAGATTGATATTGATTTTTTACAAGTTTACATTATATTACTGTACTTTTACTACTTTCTACTTAACAGTTGAAATCTAGCTTTGGATGAGCACCGATTTTTCCCTGAAATGTTAAAATAACCTAACAGAACATCATGCCTTGTTTCCCCAAAGGGTTGGTCAGAGGTGTACATATTGTATGAGTGTAATATAGGTACACCTCGCCATTTCGCCAGTTATGTTTAAGTCCCATGTAAAAGGGGGCGAGCCTATTACCATCAACCGGGCACAAATTCAAACTCCAGGCTGCTACTGAAAAAATCCAGATAGAAAAACCCAATAACACTTCACCCGACCTAGGAATCGAACCCAAGACCTCATGCTCAGAGGTTGCGCTTGCGACCACTAGAGCTACGCGGCCGTCCGCAAACGTTAAATATTTATCCAAAAACCCACTTTTTAAACCACGGCAGAGTTTACACATGACCGACTCTCACTAAACAACCACAAAAAAAGTTATACCCAGAAAAATAATTTTCAGAAACAGAACGCCATTTTAAATGAAATTTCTCACTGGCATAAAGGGAAACGCGGTAAGCCGACATTTAATAATAAATAAGCTAGGTGTTAAGCTCTGCGACGGTGTCGCCACCTGTCGGTAGCTGTCAGGCGTTCCTTCATCATTAAGGAGTTCACACAGACATTCAGTATCTACTTAAGCTGTTACGTGTAGTTAGTTAAAGTAAAACTTAGTTAAGCTCTTTATGTTTGATAGGCTTTAGTGATAGTTAGAAGTCTGCTGTCTGAAAATCTGATAAGGTCGGACACTTCGATTCTGTTCAGAAATTGGGTTGTAGGGGTCAGAGAACGAAAATGGTCTTCAAGAGAGACAAACCCGAAAGAATACGATACTCTAGGCAATTTCCATTTTTTTTAAATGTACTCGATGGAAAATAACCGGCGATCCATCACATGGCAAGTGGTCACTACCACCCCATCTGCAATACCCGAGGCAAAATGTATCTAAAATGTCTCACAATGCCTGTGTTTCATAAATCGTTGTGAGAAAATTTGCGATTCAGTCAACCTGGCTGGCTAGTATTGTAATCAAGATATACAGGCTGATTGGAAGATGGGTGCAAAGCTTTAAGTCGAAGATAGTACTGACAGTTCAGAACCATTTAAGCCATGGTTGTCTTGGACGAAGTCTTACCAATATATTTTAACCAAATTTTTATGTTTTTTTTCGAAGAGTCCCACAATTTTTAGTAAACTGCCTATTTATGGCCAAATTTAATGATAAATGAATTCATTTTTATTTTAATCTATTATAGTAATGTGTAAGCAATCTAGCAAAACATGTTTTAGGCCTCTGTGTTATTAGACATTTTTTTTACAGACATTAAAAATACATAAATATAAAAAAAACTATTTTTAAAACTTATTTTTAAAAAAGCGGAAGATGCTTTTTTTGTTCAAACCTTTTTGAAAACATGCTTGATAATTGTTATTTCTTTTGAGGTATCATTTACGCGGATATCTTACAAATTATTGAAATTAGAACCTACAAACCAATACTACCTTCGCCTTAAAGCTTTGCACCCATCTCCCAATCATCCTGTATAAATACATACATAAACTCACGCCTTCTTCCCATGGGGGCAGACAGAAACTACAGAACGCCACCTGCTACGATCCTTACACCTTTTGCCTCGTTCACGTTCATACATCTGATCATACACACACGCCGGTTGCGAGTACTACGCACCTGACCTTTCTGAAGAACATCACCAATAAGGTCACTAGGCGTCCCCTCCCGGCGTTTCCACTCACATCTGCCTTATAAATACCTTTTTTTTGTCGCCTTTCATTCATCCATATATATATAAATAATGCAAGGAAAATTAAATGTCTCAATTAGGTGAGCCGGTGAGCCCGCCCTAGGCCCAAGTTTAATAATAAATAAGCAGTGTGTTGCGAAATGACAGTGCTGCCACCTGTCGACACCACCTGTAAACTTTTTCACCAATCAGGAGTTCACAAACTCATTCGTCTTGTATGTATATTGTAGTTCCAAAGGAAGCTTAAGCTTATAGCTTTGCCATAAGGAAGGTTTAGCTTTGCCGTCCTACGAATCTAAAACCCGGTCTCTGAATTGAAAATTTGAAGTTCTCTACTTCAAATATATAGGTACCTACATGAATATAAAAAAAAGAAAGACAAGAATCATAGGACATCAAAAAATTCGTCCGCATCGCTGTGAATTATTTTAAATTATTAATTAATTATTTTAAATCTGTTAGCTTATATAATTATTATCCAAAAAAAATACTTAAATAAAATATTTATACTTTTAAGTTCCAATTCTACTTTAGGTTGATTTTGTTGACAAATTCCTCGCGCGGTAGTGCGTTTTAATTGAATTTGTATGAATAATATCACGCGTGGGGGCGCGTTGTCTGCGTCCCGCCGCGTGATGCGTTGCAGTGTGTGTTGCGTCTTAGCATTAGGTACAGTCAGCAAAAGAGATAACTATCCAGAGTCGCCGAATCTAGTTAAAGTTTAGTAAGAAACCGATGAATGTTTTCGAATAAAATTTAATTAAATGAATATAAAACAAACTGGTCATTTATCAAATAAAATTCCATTTGAAAACATTCATCGGTTTCTTACTAAACTTCACCTATATTCAGCGTCCCTGGGTACTTATATCTTTTGCTGACTGTACATACAATTTCCCGCGAAATTCGAAATTTATTACGTTTTTTGCAAAGAAATGTTGAGTATCCCGGACTTCATGGAAGGATACACCTTAAGTAATGCTATGTACAGTGACAAGTTCGAAACAGTAAAATGAAAAAAATACGCGCTATCAACACGACATTTATATGCTTTCAATGCATGGATACGGTTGACTGCGGATGTGACGCCTATTATTCCCCAATTTGTACTTTTTTGTGTTTATGTTTTACCATAAATAAAAGTATTTTCTTTCTTTCTTTTATTCTTACAAATTGACTCCGGCCGCCGCCGGCCGTACGCAGCCAGTAAGACTTAACCTTCACAAACACCATTGTCGTCAGAATCCTACATCGTACAAGCAAAGTATACCAAGAAAAGTGCATATATGTACGAATTCCCGACAACCATCGTCGGGAAAAAACCTTATATTAACCCTAGAATGATAACTATATTTCAAGGTGCGATAAATATAACCTTACCTACGTCTCAGAGGCGTACGGTTTTAAAATACCATTTTTTTTACATATTAAGTTAATATTATGTATTTCTAGCATAATACATTTTAAAGTTTAGTTCTCGCTGTACAAAATAATTGCATTTTTGTAATCAATTTCGTTATTTTTAAGAAGTTACGAGGCTCAATAATAATACATTTCTTAAACTTCGGTAACTAAAGTCAACAGTCTATTTTAAGGGGACTACATGACCTAAACGCAAATTTATAATGCCTACAAATATATGATCCACTGCAGTAACCAAAATCAGAAAAATATATGACATTCTTCTGGATATATCCTAGTTAGTGTGTTGAAAACATAATACAATTAACTTGATACGATAGAAAAATATCACGAAGATACCTCTACAAAATTCTTTCAACGATTAAAAACCGTACTAATATACATCCAAACATTCAGATTTTTTGTCAGATTATTCTACAAGTAAAATACTAACGTGAGAGTGCTTTAATTTTTTAGTCCAATGAATAGATTTTTTGTAAATCCATAATTGCTTCATATTTTGCAATAAATTACCAGCGTTGTGTCATCGCGCGTCTCTTTCTTTTCTATGCAATCCGACAGTGACCGCGCTTTAGCTCTTGTAAGCCTCTTAAGTAAATCAGGAACCTCATACGTACGAAGCCGCGCGCGAAAGCTAGTTCTACATAAAATACAAATTAAAATAGCTTCATCTATTTAGACTGAAATAAGACCGTTGCATACTTAGAAAAAGTTAAACAGATTCATTGAAACCGTCAATCATCAAATTCCTCCTCTCAAACTTATATAAAAGTACCCACATTTTAATAAAAACATACCATAAATACCAAAATATGTTACAAAACGTGGTATTTCGTATCAAAACCGAGTCAAATTACCTAATAATTCCTTCGGCGGTCCTCAGCAATGGAATAAATTAACTTTCATGGTTTAAACATACATACTTGTGTGTATATAAACGTAAATACGTTACGTTGGGCAATTAATCACTCCTTGGCGGGACTTTAAGCGTACAGTCATCGTGTAAAGGGACTTAATCTTTGTACGCAATAGTTTGAAATTGCAGAAAGTAAAATTACCGTTTATTAATATTTGTAATTTGTAACAAATTATTGTAGTATGTTTATAGAATACGTGAGAAAATGGTAATATGGTAAACTAGGTCTTTCCCGCGATTATATGAGAAAATATTTTTTTTACCCCTTAACTAGCGTCCAGATACGTACGTACTAAAAAAAACACATAGGTAAGCCCCCCACACACATACACATACACACACACACTTATATACACATAGGTATGCCTAAGGCATTAAGTATATATACATCCGCCTTTGTATACTATTGTGTGCGAGAAGTTTTAATAAATAAATAAATAAATAGGTACGTAGAAAATAAGTCAGTAAGCTGAGGTCTAGAAAATTCGCCATTACTTGATCAGCCATGTAATTGTTTTGTGCTTGAATATAATTTTAATTTAAATAATTATTTTCTAACAACAAAATAAAACTCCACTAAAAAAAAAATCGGATAATATAAACTGCCATCACACTTATGTCGCAGACTGTACCACTATGTTGTACAAAGGCGAGAAATTTAGCCCTTTCGTGTTCAAACCTTTTGTTGTGATTTTATTTTTTAGGGTTAAGCTTATGGAACTAAAACAGAAACGTTATGACTTGTCAGATTGTTTTTGCTGATAATTTTAGTGTGCCGTGTTTGAAAACGAAATTAGTCCTGTATTTACATGGTTTATACAGCATTACTAAATGCCTCGCCTTTTCCCGACTATAAAGAAAAGAAAGAAAGAAAATACGTATTTTTGCGGTAAACATGACGCAGAGAAAAATTGAAAACTAAACTACGTTGAAACTATGTTGCGGTCGGCTTCCAGTCAAACTGAAGCAGCTGAATACCAGTATTATACCTGAAGCGACTGCGTATCTGACCTCCACAACCCAGTTACTGGGTAACACGATACCCCTTGGTAAGACTGGTTGCCAGTCTTTTGGGCTTCTGACTACCCGTAACGACTGTCAAATACCTACAATTGACAGCCGGGACCAACGGAATAACGTGTTTTCCGAGGCACGGAGTGGTCTCGGTATGGTCACCCATCCAAGGACCGACCTCGGCAAGTGTTGCTTAACCTTGAAGATCGACTCGTGCGGCTGTTATTATGTAGCCACGAGCCCCTGCCACGGTTTATACAGCTTTTGTGAGACTAATACAATATTAAAATTTGATAGTCTAGCTAGGTAGATTATTCCTACCACTATCTCATCTGATGGTAACCGATGCTGCAGTCCTCGATGGTGCTCGCTGGCCTAGAGGAACCTAGGTATTTATTCGAGATTTATGAAAACTCCCTTTCATTATTTTATTTCGAGATTACCCGAATATTTAATTTATTAAAAATCAACCGACTTCCAAAAAGAAACACTACAGAGTGAAAAATAACTTTAATTGCGGAAGTCGGTGTCTTTGGTTTTGTATTTTCGTTTTTTTGCCACTGACTTCCGAAATTAACGATATTTTTCACTCTGTAGTGTTTTTTCAGAAGTCGATAGTTTTTTTTTTGGAAAATTTAATTTGTAGAATTTTATGGGAGTCGGTTGTTGTTTTTTTTTTTATAAATGTTTTTATTTTTCTATTTTTATTTGTGGTACTTATTCCACACAAATTCGTATACCACTACTTACTATGTAAATAATATTGACAGGAAGTTATTATATCATCATCAATATACATTAAGTGGAAAGAAAACGTATTATTGAAGCTAACGGAAAAACTACAAAACCAAATTTACTAAAAATTATATTGGACTACCCCTAAATCATAACCTATCTATTGAAAAAGGAATTTTCGAAATCGATTCACAATTGCCAGAGATATCGCGTAACAAACATACAAAAAAAAAGTAAATACTTAATAACACGTTAGTAAATCGCGTCGTGTACCTTCGGACCACCATTGAAATACTTGTGCTGTGAGTGTGATATTCAGGCTACTCAATATTTCAGATAGGAAACGCCTCATCTAGTGTCAAAAATATGATTGACGTGTAAAAGTGTTTGTACAAACCTACTTACAGAAATAAAATCATTTATCATTTAATTGAGTTTCGAAGACGTTACTTTTGAGTAGTGTCGTGGGCGATGGGCCTTATTAATTTAGGAGACCATCATAGAGTGAGGTCGCGAGTCCAGCCGACCTATTCTGTAAAAATCTCAATGTGAAAACTTACGTGAAGAGAGTTTAATGTGCTAGTAGTGTCAAACCTTAGCATCAAGTGGAATGACAGCACACTTCATCTAATTTTTTCACAGTGTTATTACGCCAGAATACTCGTAGACCAGCTGATCAGGTTCTACCAACATTTTTGTCTTTCCAATTTTACTTAGTTTATTAGTACTTAGTACACGCCGTATGTAGGACGTGTTGTTAGGTTAGGTTAGGGAACATACCGCAAAACTCTACGTAAGGGCGACACTAGCACAAAGCGTAAACAAACCGCCACGATGCATCATGTCATATTTATTAGTAACAAATATTTAGTGAAAACGTGTTACTATGATATTATGGCACCCTACGGACATGTAAAAGCGGATGTTCTAAGAAAACTGCTTAGAGGAATTGTCAAAAAACTATTTACGGTTTGAACTAGTGCTGCACTCTAGCGGCAGAACATTGCAGTAAAACTCCCTATTAACACTTGAACGCTGTGCTTTATTTGAATTTCGAAAAAAAATGCCAGTGTTTTGTCTTTTGTTTGACGTTAACTTTTTTTTTGAATACTTTTATTGTTCCGGACTCCCCGGCCAGTGATATTGGTGCCGATTCTCTTGTACACCGAACTAAACTAACTAAACTGTCACTAAAATTCCTTACTTTTGGCTATGAGAATCTTAGAGCTATTCTGCAATAAAATATCTCTAAATTTAAAAATCATTTTGACGCAACTAAAATTTAATTTGACAATCGCGACTCCACATGGTACCTACTTGTTTACCCTACCACGTGTTTTTTTTTTAGAGCCGGAGGCGCGCATGGGTGGCAGCCTCGGCGTGTTTTATATGGAATTTTTCACTTTTTGCACGGAAAATATTTAAAAAAAAAATACCTTCGTGTAGACTTATATGGGTTTAAGGGTTTCATAAAGGGGGTCGAAATTTTCATTATTTTTGCGATAGGACACCGTTTTCGAGATATAAGCAAAATTAAAAAAAAATACAGTACTGTTTTTGCCCCTGAAGTCGAGTGTTGTGGTAAATCTTAGTTCATGACAACTAATTTTATTCCACACCTTTTTAATCGCGATTAAAAATAGCCAGATTTAGTTAAGGCAACCAAAATTTTAGGTTAAAAACGTCAAATTCAGAATAGCAAAATTGCCATTTTCACTAAACTAAGTATTCAGTACCATCTTGGTGCTATCAAACTAAAATATAGTTAAGTTGTGTCACTTTAGTCTATTTCAGAATGAGAAATCGTCTTTTGACAGGACTAATAAAATTTTAGTGATTTTTAGTCTAGTTTAGAGAATTTGTGACAAGAGAATCGGCACCATTGAGGTTGTAACTTTTGTCTTATTAAATCTAATTTAAGGGAGATTTAATAGATTTTTCTCAATTAATGGTAGGGCTTTAGTACGTGAATTATTGTACCTACCTACTTGAACATAGTTTATTTAGATAATGTACACCCGCGCGGTGTATACATTTATTATTGGTGTTTAAAATGTATAGTTATTTTTGTCTTTCCAGTTTTACCTACAGGCAGATATGAACAAAACCAACATCCTAAGCCTTTATGTTACCTAACAAACGTCAACATTTAGATACTAAAACTACCCAAACCTTTTGTTTTTCATGCCCCATATCAGGAAACAGAGAAAATCCCATATTTAGCGACAAAACCCGGACAGTTGTCTCTTCAACAGTGGGAAATAAAATTGGCAGTCGCTTGGAGATAAGAAAGGGAAGTACCGCCATCCGTAAGGATTTTACGAGGCCTCTCTGAACCCGTGTTTGGGAGCCGCAAATGATGTAATAAATAACGGTTCTTGCCTCCTTTTTTAGTACGGTTTTGGTTTTTGACGCAGGGCTATTTGATATTGATTAGTTTATTTTTTTCAATGAATGTTTTGAATTCAAGCCAGAAGAGTATGAAGCATTCCAAAACTTAAAATTGTCCGCAGAAGGTCCCTAGGGTACAAAACTGCAGTTGTTGTAGTAACAAATAAGCGGATAGTTTAAAACTAAAGTTGTGTTATATTGCGAGGTTTTATGTAACAATCCGGTATTTCTCCGTCTTTACTCATGGGGTCGTAAACAGGGTCTATAGTAAGGGGAAACCTTTGAAATATTAAAAAACTTTTCTACAAAATAAGACATTTGACTTCCAAAACAAAAACACTACGAAGTGAAAAATTATTCTAATTTTGAAAGGCGGCGTGTCTTTAGTTTTGGTTTTTCACTTTTTACTTGTGGTACCTACCCCGCACAAATTCGTAAACCACTATACTTGCTATGTAAAAAACAGTGACAGGAAGTTATTATAACATCATCAATATACACTAAGTGTAAACAACCGACTTCCAACAAAAACACTACAAAGTGAAAAATAACTGAAGTCGGTGTCTTTGGATCTGTATTTTAGTTTTTTTGCCACCGACTTCCGAAATTAAAGTTATTTTTCACTTTGTAGTGTTTTTATTGGAAGTCAGTTGTTTTTTTTTGTAAAAAACGTATTTATTTTTAATTTTTTAGTGAGTTAGATAGTAATTTATCTAAGTTACAATAGCCTAACGTCAACTGCTCATCACCTTTAACAAAATATTTATTTTCCCGATGCAAGGAATTCAGGACTTTATTGTTGAAGAGATCTCTTGGTAAAAACCAGAAGCACTGGAGCTGATGGTGAAGTCACCATCAGCTCCATTTCACCATATGCATTGTGACAAGCATAAATTGCTTAGCAACCAACGAAAGAGCATCGCTAGAGATGACGCGATTACGCAACATAAATTCAGTCTCAAATTGACGCATCAGCATGACTAGTAGGTAATGGTTGTCCTATGTAAAACTTCAATCTTAATTAGGTATTATTTTTGTACGAACTGAATATTTTGGCACATCTGTCTACCGACACAAGTACCATTCCATAAGATTGTACGGCCTCACACAATAATTACAGCTCCTAAATTGGTTGTCAATTCGGGTGACAAATAGCTTCCCTATAAGTACGATTCCATGTTCCGTCAATTAATTTATTCCTTCAATTAATAGCTTTGGAGGTGCTATTAGGCACTGATCTTGACATATTATTATTACACAACGGCATACTAGATAAACCTGCAGTTCTATCTGTAAACTTACGTATTAACCTTGTTTTTTATTAGAAGGTATATCTATACATAATAGGTTGGGAAAAAAGTTTCTTCGCATTTTTTAAGAAATTCTTTTTTTTTTTTTATAGTTTATTTACATTTAAATAAAGTATGTAGGTACCATTTTGTTTGATAACTTTTTGCCATCTTGTAGGTAGGGACATGATCCCATTGCTATAGAAATATTGGGACTTCTGATCAAAATACCGCGACAAGTGGTTTTGGCAGTCCTCTCGTGATGTTAACCTGACACTGCCTACAGAATTCTGAAGAGACCGAAACAGGTGGAAATCTGAAGGTGCAAGGTCAGGACTATACGGCGGATGCATTAACACCTCCCAGCCAAACTCTCTTAATTTTTGCTGAGTGGCTAAAGGTGTGTGAGGTCTAGCGTTATCATGATGAAAACTCACACCCCTTCTGTTGATTAATTCCGGCCGCTTTCTCCCAATTTCTTGCTTTAATCTCATCAGTTGTTCGCAGTAGAGTTCAGAATCGATGGTCCTGCCTGGTGGTAACAGCTCATAATGAATAATGCCCTTCCAATCCCACCACACACACAGCATCACCTTGTGGCGAGTTAACCCGGGTTTCGCCACAGTCTGTGAAGCCTGACCGGCCTTTGACCATGACCTTTTTCGCACGTTCTTATCGTACGTGACCCACTTTTCATCACCAGTTATCAGCTTCTTCAAAAATGGTTCGGTTTCATTACGTCGTAATAAAGAATCACAAATGACTACACGGTTCATTAGGTATCTTTCAGTGAGCTCGTCAGGTACCCAAATATCGAGCTTTTTTGTGTACCCAGTTTTTTTCAAATGTGCCTAAACTGTTTTGTGGTCAATTCCCAGTTCTTCAGCTACGTCGTAACTACTGATATCTTGCTCCACTTTTTCAAAAATGGCATCCATTTTATCCGTAATAGGGCGACCAGAGCGACGTGCATCTTTGACATGAAAATTTCCGGATTGAAAACGCTTAAACCAAATTAGTGCTACTCTCACAGACACTGCACTATACTCGAAAGGTTTAGGTAGTTAAATAAAGGTAAACAAAAAAAACCACGTGACTCATAGACTTTTCTTTCAAATGTTATTTCATATTATTTTTAGTCACAGGCTAATAGGCTCTATTCTGAATTTGAGGAACTATCTCACATTAATAATAAAGCGTTCAGTGGTATCATCAATTATTTTGTCTAATTTAAACATTTTCTGTTCTTCTTTTATTACATGACCCTCGCAATTTTTCCAATTCTCAGCAGTTACATTAGCTAAAGCCTCTGGCAAAAGAATGTTTAGGTCAGACATTTTAAAAGGTTTATTTTTCTCGGCTACAAAACCCTTTAACTTGAGCCCATATTTACTAATTTGAATTGAACTCACAGTGGTATGGTGGCAGCCGCAATACTGTGACACCATTTCACATTTTGTCTAATTCATCCATAACATAAAAGGCATGTGGTTAACCGACTAAACGTAATATCTGCTACTTCAGTTGCCATACTACGTCACAGGTGTACTCTTCAATTTAGCAACGTTATCTAATTCGTTGTATTTTCTAAAAGGTTTAGAAAACCTGTCTTTTTGGGCTCTTTACGATAGACAGATTACAAAATATTACACTATTTTATAAATCTAACAAAAAAAATCTGCTCAAGCAATTACATGTACGAAGAGTATAGTTTACGAATAAATGATAAATTTTAACATACATTAATAAAAGAGGAAACTATCGTATATATCGCAAATAACTTTAATTTTGTTGTAACGTATTTTTAAATAAGAAAGTGACAACTATAAAAATCCCTTTTTACGATTTGTTTACCTTTATTTAACTACCTAAACCTTTCGAGTATAGGTCCATAAACATCGGAAATTTTTCTCGCGGCTTGCGTTGCATTTTTACCTTTTTTGTAGTAAAATTTTAAAATGTATCGTATTTCTTCATTAGATTCACTCATCTTGACAGTACGAAAAACAAATGAAAATCACACATTTTCCTAATTTCAATTTGGAATTATGTTCTTTAAAATTTAAACTTTCAATGATACCAAAACCAGCCAGATACAAATAGTATGGCCAAAGAGATTTTATTACAAGTTCATACATACTATAATGCGAAAAGACTTTTTCCCCAACCTAATATTATAAATTAAAGTTGGTCAGACTGGAAGATGGCTAGGCAGATTGATTGACTGATTACAAATTAAAGTCGCTTTTCGTGTCTGTGTAGACAGAATAATATTTTTTTTAAATTGCGAAACGGATTTTAATACAGTTTATACCATCATTTAGAGAATTTATTCCAGAAGGTTTATCTAAATCAAAACTAATATTATAAAGAAAAATATTTTGATGGGTTGTATGTTAAGCTTTCACGCTAAAACAGCTGAACGGATTTGGGTGAAATTTGGCACATGGGTAAACCATGACCTGGATTAGGACATAGGATACTTTTTATTCCAATATTCCCACGGGGTCGAAACTTATGCAGGTAAAACCGCGGGGCGAACGTAGTGTGTATAATGAATTAAAATTAAACTTACATCCTACTTCCTACTTAATAATAAAAAAATACTCCCTACTTCCTAATTAATATTATTGAAAGTTTGTGAGGATGGATGGATGGTTGGATGGATGGATCGATGGATGGATGGATGGATGGATGTTTGTTACTCTTTCACGCAAAAACTACTGAACGGATTTGGATGGAATTTGGAACACAGATAGTTTATAACCTGGATTAACACGTAGGATACTTTTTATCCCGGTAGTACGTTTCCGTGGGATAATGTCCAACATCCACGCGGGCGAATCCGCGGGAAAAAGCTAGTAAATAGTAAAGAAATCTCAATGTTTTGTCAAGTAGCAAAGACCGTGCAAAGCGGGGTGGGGTTGCTAGTAGGTATAATATAAAATACCTTATGCGGTGTACTAATGATTAGCCAGTTAACAAGGGGGGTAGGGGGTTAGCCAGTTAACAAGGTAGGGGTGCTGTGGGATGCAGGTGCTTTTTACTATCGTCCATGACGAAGGCTCCTTTATTATGCATTTTATTGGATGAAAAATACTTTTATGTCATGAAGAAAAGTTTAAATCTATGAAAAATATCATAAAAATATATTATGTTCTGTACGATAACAAGGTGCCATTAAAAGTATTCAAAGTCAAATATTTTATTTCAAGTAGGCCATTAAAAGGTAATTTAGAACGTCAAAATTCACGAGAAAATAAAAGTAATTGATTCTAGGCGCCTCTTCCAAAAGGTACCTAGTTACATATGAAGTAGAATGGGTAAGAGATTCCATTAGGACTATCTTTCGCATTTTGCATTTTAGAGTCCTGAAGTTATTCCGCGTCGTGTATATTATAAGTTGCACCAAGCACCGAGTTCACACTTTACAACAGCACTAACTAAATGCACAATTTCACATTTTTTTTGGTACAGTCGTCACATTAAGTTACCACAATTGTCAGATTTTCTCATTCGATTTTGAACTGAACCCTCAACATTTTAAGAATTAAAATTGTTTGGAGAAATTCGCCATTTCCGTGTAGGTTACCTGCTGGCGACTCCAATAATTTAATAATTGCACTTAGCAAAAGATTACTTGTCTGCGGTTGCTGTGTTCAAACAAGAAATCGATTAACTAATTACCACACTCACCATTCTTCCTTGGTCCCTTACCTACTGGCTAGTGATATTGGGTTTTTCCATTAGGAATTTCTCAGTAACAGCCCGGAGTTTGGAAGTTGGCGGTGTGATACCCCGTGCCTCGGAGAGCACGTTAAGCCGTTGGTCCTGCGCCTGATCTTTCTCCGGTTGTGTCGGATTGCCGTCCCATCGGACTATGAAAGTGAGGGAAGAGAGAGTGCACCTGTGTCTGCGGACAGACTAGTGCACTATAATCGATAGGTTTCAATTCCTATTTTTCAGCAACTCAAGTTTCTTTTTTCAATAATCATTTGAGAACTTTGCTTAAGTCTCATTCAGATATTGAAAATTTAAGAATAAATATTGATGACCAGATAAACGAACTAGAAAAAATAAATTAATACATACATAGGTAGAAACCGCAGAGGTTACGTTGCAGTAGATACACTTTAATACAAAACCAACGATAAGGGAATTTCGTTGTATGTACCTATATTTGTGACCACAACCTCTCATTACAGCCACAAAAACACTCAAAACACAAATACACAAACGTAAATGCGACAAAGTAAAACACTTCTCCTCGCAACTCGATAACCAGCTCTCTGCGAAGACCATCAGCTCACGAACGTAACACTCCAGTTATCCCAATTTGAATTCTGTAACCTCACCGCTAAGGGTCAATTTGCTTTGTCGCCATCGTGCCCTATAATGCGGGGTTAGAATTGAAGTGGCCAAAGTTTTGGAATTGGGTCGCGGGTGCGGTAAAAAAATCGTCACAAGAGAATTGAAGTGAATTTTGGATAACTCTATGTATATAAATCGGATTTCCTCGGGCCTTATACTTGGATTGGCGTTTTATTTTTTATAGTTTTGTGCCTTTTTGTTACTTCGGGGATTTCTTTGGCGAAGATTTTAGATTTTCACTATGGGTAGTCTGCATGCATTGTCTCTTGTCGACTTGAGATTGTTGTACTCATAAATTTACAAGCAATTTTCTATAGACTTAGTTAAGTGGCTTAGCTAGACGTACCTACCTATAAGTAAATATTTTCACTGCCAATAAGGACCGTAGTGAAAAATGTACCTACCTACTGTTATTTTTTGAGATCTTGATACAATTTGATAAGGTAGCCTTACCAGACCTAGGTGTACGTAACTATTTGGTCCATAAATATATGCACGTTTTATTGTAAAGAAAGAAAGAAAATACGTTTATTTGCGGTAAACGTGACGCAGATTAGTGACAAATGCGTGCACTGACCTGGACAGGTCCACTCATTCTGTGTGGTTTTTCCTCAAAAGACCATTTCAGACACAAATCTACATGGTCTTCACATGATCTGACCAAGATTATGTCTGGACTTTAAAAGAGACTGTGACCTCTGAGTTTGTTTCGGCCTATCTTCTCAGAGTAGTCAGATAGGAAACGCCGACCTCATTTAGTTTTAAAAATATGTTTGACGTGTAAAAGTGTTTGTACAAACCTACTTACAGAAATAAAATCATTTATCATTTATCAGAGAAAAACACACAAACACAAAAGAACAAGTTGGGGGGAAATATGCATTTGTATAGGTTTTGCTGTATTCCTTAAGTGACCCTTAGTTAGAAATAGAAAAAATATATACAAAAGCAACATTTCCCCAGCAGATCATACAGGTTGAAAAACAAACTAAGTAATTTATAAGATTTAAGTGTACCTCATCGCTAAAACAGTGCAGTGCTATAAGTAAGCTGGTCCTTTATCGGACCGCTTATCATGACTCTCCTTATCCCTCGTCAGCCTGATATCGAGCCCCGCCCGTTAAGCCTTCTGACAGATCAGTGAAACCGAGTACCTAAGGGACTTTATTCGCGAGTCTTAGAATCAAAAGGAACAATGAATTTATTTGTAAGATTGCAGGAGGATGTGTAGACTTCCTCCTTGTGTACTAAAGACTCTTCAATGAATATGTCAAACATTCCTAGCTAGTGTGTTAAAGATTTGGTCAAGTGGGCAGTGATGTAGCTACTCTTAATGGCTCTTAATAGCTCTTGTAGACAGGATATTAATTCAGATTTGTTTCAGTTATAATGGCAATCATTTCATTTGGTTTAAATAGGCTTTATTTTATCTTTTATATACACTCGAGAGCAATGAATCCGGGTCACTTAAAGAATGTTAAAAATCTCGGAAACTAAAAATGATAGGTTAATGCAATAAATTGTATTTAATAGACAATGTAATACTCCTTAAATGAAAGTAAAAAAAATATGAGTCACCATACATTTTATTAACACAAAATTACATAAAGAAAAAAACTGCTGATCTCTCCTTAAAACAAAAATAGGAAACATGAAATTTTTGAACTTTATTACGATTTTCTTGAATTTTAATACTTCGTATTGCCTCCTCGTGCTTCCATTACTGCGTTTACGCGGTTTGGCATGCTGTACACCAAGTTCCTTATACGATTTTGGGGAATATTCTCCCATTCCTCTGTGAGAGCAATTTTGAGCTCACGAAGCGTGATTGGGGGAGGGTTTCGTTGTTTTACGCATCTGCCTAGCTCGTCCCAAGCATGCTCGATCGGGTTGATATCCGGGCTGCGCGCTGGCCACTCCATACGAGTAATGTTCATCTCTTGAAGGTAGTCATTCACAATCCTACCTGTATGAGGTCGGGCATTGTCATGCATAAATATAGCATCCTCACCTAAATTGACCATAAATGGACCAACGTGATCATTGAGGATTTCTTCCACATATCTTACGCTAGTTAAAGAGCCGTTTTCTATGATCACCAGCTCTGTGCGACTTTCAGAAGAAATTCCGGCCCACACAAGTACAGACCCACCACCGTAGGCTACTTTTTCTTCGATGCATGCTTGCTTGAATCTTTCCCCTGGTCTTCGATACACTCTGTGTCTTCCATCGTGCTTGTAGAGCATAAATTTTGATTCGTCGGAGAACATAACTTTTGACCAATCTTCAATACTCCAATTTACGTGGCTCTGGGCATATCTTAGTCTTGAAATACGATGCCCACGCTCCAGTTTAGGGCCGTTTGCAGGTCTAAGGGGTTTTAAGTTAGATTCAGCAAGCCGACGTCTTACTGTCCATGCACTTGGGTTACTTCCTCCGAGGCGTCGAAACTGATTTGTGAGTTCAGTTCCTGTGAGAAAGCGATTTCGAAGCATGGTGTTCACCAAGTATCGGTCTTCTCGTGCTGTGGTACACCTGGTTCTGCCCGTTCCTGGTCTGCGTAGGTTAGAACCAGTTTCTTCGTAACGTCGGAGAACTCTTTGTACTGTTGACAGCGACACACCGACAGTCCTGGCTGTATCGCGCTGACTCCGGCCGGTTTCCCGCATTGTAAGTATTCTGGTGCATTCTTCAGGCGTAAGCGACATAATTTCAGCTTGAATAATGAATATAGAGCACTATCAACATGGTTTATGTACCCACATAAATGACAGATTACAAACAAAAGCAAAACCAAATGCTGTAATTTCGTAGTTCCATCTTCGAAAGTGGCCCTTTTTCAAATTTGATTTTTTTATGATATAACTTTACAATAACTAAGAAGTTTTAATACCTTCATTTAAGGAGTATTACATTGTCTATTAAATACAATTTATTGCATTAACCTAGCATTTCTAGTTTCCGAGATTTTTAGGATTCTTTAAGTGACCCGGATTCATTGCTCTCGAGTGTAGATTATTTTATATTTTGTGAATGTGAGAACGTTGTAGACCTAACTTGTAGACTGTATTCGTAGACCATTTTCTTTTTTGATAAGGCCTACACTGTCCTCCCATACCTGTTAACACTTTACAGTGTTTGAAAATATTGTAAGAGCCAATTATTTTTAAAAGAGTAACCGTTGAGTTTCTTGCTGACTCTTCTCCATAGGAAACAACCATTTGGAACCTAGCTTCTGACGTTACATAAGTGCCGATGTAGGTTTATGTGAAATAAAAATTGAGCCGTCACGGAAGGCCTGGCAGATGTGAAACATACCATCGTATAGCGTGGCGACGCGTCGCACGGCATGTGTCGCCCCGCCAACATTCGGTTTTACCCGCGGCTATAGACGTTTCACATATTTTTTTTTGTTTTTTTTTTTTTTAACATTATGCTGCCGTCTAGAAAGCGAGTGTGTTGAAGACATTATTAAAATTTTGTCGCTTTGACCATTCTTTGTGCAGCACCGTGAAAAAAAAATCTGTTAAATTTACTGTCATTCCACATATGATACAAGGAATTGACACTATTGACAGCAACTTCTCCTAAGACTTGGCGTTGATTTTTTTGCAGAATATACTGGCTGTTCAATGGATGAACAGCCAGTACTTGTTCGGCCATGTATCTTTAGACATGCATTTCGATCTCTTCATTGCAAATCAATAAACCCTCACTTTAAATGCGAAAAAGTTTCGCCCATTGTATATTTTGTAGTGTTTCATTTATGTTTTGTTATGTATTTTGTGAAGTACAATAAAGAATATATAAATAAAGTAGCTGCGCCCCGCGGTTTCACCCGCAGTGGTATGAAATATACTTTACGACATATTCTCAGACCTACCAAATATACACAGAAAATCATAAAAATCGGTCAAGCCGTTTCGGAGGAGTTCGATAACAAATACTGTGACACGAGATTTTTGTATATTAGATAAATAAGTGTTTGTTTTTTTTTCGGTACTATTCATTACTCACTTAAATAACTTGTGAAGCAGTCTTACATACGAAATTTTTTTTTTCTTAGCGAGACGCCAAAGAATCTAGTTTATAAAACTAAGACAGAAACCGGATTAAATCCCACAAAGTAAGTCTATAACACGATCTATCTAGCCGGACCCACTCACTTAGCTCGGCCCTCCAGAGACCACGACAAACTTCAGACGTGAGCAACTATTAATATAGTTGACAACTTTCTCTGCAGCTTAATTGAGTGGTTTACGTTTTAACCGAGAATTAACTCAGTTTAACTGTTAGCTTGTTAAGTTTCAGTGGAGATAACTGTAGCTGAATACAAGTAGCTTATTAAATTCTTGGTCTTTTTATCCGCGGTTTCTGGTAGCTAGATCAAGTTGATTTTCAGTGATCTGCTGTGAAATCTCATGTCTTCATTGGATAGCCAAAATAACAACGGTTCAACCCAATATTGAAGTTTCTAACTGGCTAGTTTTATTTCCTACCACGAACGAAAAACATAGCCAAGTTCAATAATTACCTTCTCCCATCATACAGCTGCATCAAGCAGTCGTTCTAAAAACATTATAAATGATTTTATTTCTGAAAGTAGGTGAATACAAACACTTTTACACGTCAATATGCCTAGACCCTCTAAATCCCTAATTGTTCTGCTGTCCAAAATATACGACAAAGAAGTAATAATTAACACGCTATCCCGCATAAATTATCCAATTAGTTTGTGGAAAAGAGGGCATTTAATAAGCCACAAGTGGTACATTTTAAATTATTTGCGGCACGACCGGGGTTGGTCAGCAACCCGAAGATAAGCTTGTTATGTGGCACGGTTACTGATGAGGCCGGTTTTGGACACATTACAGTAACGAGGCGTCAACTGCTCTAATTAAAAAATATGTCCTTTTTGTTTATTGTGTACGGTATTAGGGTCGTACAGATATTAAATGGGAATGGAGTTTTAGAGCTGCTTTGTAAGGTGTAAGATTTATTTTAAGCATTTGAGAGGAGTTGGAGTTAACATGTGCTACAATTATTTTAATTAAATATTCATTTATTCACATTTAAATAGAGTAAGTACAATCGGTGGTTTCACATGTTACATTATTTGGTCTTATATTCTATTTAGCCTTAGTATGGCATGTGAAGCTTAATCATGCAAGCAAGAGACGGCAATAACTGCATGCATGGAATAGACTTTTATTAGTAAATCTCTACTAGTCAAGCATCACTAATGAGACACAGTTGATTATTATCTATTGTAATGGCCCTCTAGCGGACCACCTGCGGCCTGACTAGTGATAGAAGTAACATACCAACAAAATGACAAAGTAACCCACGTTAATTACTTCATAAACTAAAATATTACCTAATAAATAAAATACCTTATAATAATAATTCTTCTAAAATTATTCACCGACGTAATTTAACCTACCGATAACCATCTATAAACCAGTTTAAAGACACAGATTACTCCTCAAGGCACATGAAGCATAGCTTAAGAGGCTGCTATAAAATTTATATCTCGATTTGTACGGTATTCCTCTCACCTACAGTTACCTCATGAGTCTCGAGGGAGGCCGAACTTATGCCACTATTCACATGAATACGTTGTGTGGCAATATTGTTTTAATAAAAAATCCTTCAAAAGACCAAGAATAACACATAGTATTAAGGCACAGATTACTCCTCTCTACGAAAGAGTCTGCTCTAAAATGTATATCTCTATTTGTAGGGTATTCCCCTCACCTACAGTTACGTCATGAGTCTCGAGGGAGGGCGAACTTATACCAGTATTGACATTAATACGTTGTGTGACAATATTATGTTAATTAAAAAACCTTCATAAGATGAAGAATAACATATAGTACTCGTATTAAGGCACAGATTACTCCTCTCTATGAAAGAGGCTGCTATAAAATATATATCTCTATTTGTACGGTATTCCTCTCACCTACAGTTACCTCATGAGTCTCGAGGGAGGCCGAACTTATACCTAACAACCAGTATTCCTCAGTAATACGTGTTGAGGTGAAAAATGTAAGATTTAGCTATTATAAGAAAAGTTCTTGTTTAAATGTATTTGTAGTTGCGATAAATAGTTTTGGAACGGTAAACGTTTCGTCTCCAAAGTGTTAAGAGTTCTGCTACTTTTCGTCTCCGAAGTTTTTGATCCTTTCGTCTTATCCTCAGCTTGGTGAATGTTTGGCAGTAATTGTTTATTAAAGGACAAAGCGTAACGTGAACTTGTATTTTATAGGAGGCAACGATTTTTAAAATCATACACAGTAATAATACAAAAGTGAAATTGTTAGAAAAAAAAAATAGAAATAAAAAAAAACTTTGACTACTTATTGCATTATATTAAATGAATGAATGAATGGATTTATTTGTCAGAATATTGTATAAAGTTGTTATGTTCATTATGTATTTCGATCATAATATTCTGCCGTTTCCGGCGTACAAATATGGTTTGTAAAATTATGGGTCATCATTACATTAACATCAATTTAGAATTAGAGTTACAAATAATTTAAATAAATTGAACAATAGTCGTAAAAGAGATTAATAATATAAGTTAAAATTCAGGTCAAGCAGATAACATATGATTTATAGGCTTTAATGTCACGTCGGGAGTCGATAGCCGACTCCCGGCCACAGTAGGCGCGGGCCTGCGGACGGCGAGCAATGGGCAGCTCGCCGTCCGGTAAGGACCAGGCCCGGGTCGACGGCGCGTTGTGTTCCACGCGCGCCTCAAAGAGTTGTCAGCATAATTGACGGGGTCCGATAAGGCCGATGCCTGCCGGGGTCGCGGATTGTTCGAAAGAGTTACCGTGGCCCTGGCGCACAGGCAACTGTAGGAACACGGGTGGGTTTTAGTCAGTAAGAGTCTGACACGCCCTTCCGCTCCGCCCGGAGCGGGAGAGGTTATTTGATGATTTCCCACCCAAAAAAAAAAAAGAAGCCTTTAATGTCAAATATTTAGGTAAATTTTTCATTCATAAAATCTTCAGTCGAGTAATAACATTTGCTTGAAAGCAAGTTAAGTAATTTACATTTAAATGTTCTGAGGCTGAGAGTTTTGAAGCCATCAGGTAATTTGTTATAAACAGTAATGGACATGCAGTATACATTATTAGAAAACAATTTAATTCTACGCCTAGGAACATTAAGCATATTCACTTTGCGGCTGGGTCTGGATACAACATCATTAAATAAGTCAAATTCATGTCTGTTTTGGTGAACAAAGATACAAATTTAAAAAATATATAGTGCTGGAAGTGGCGGTATTTTAAGTTTTTTAAATAGTGGAACACAACTGTCCAGTGGATGCGCTCCACAAATTGAGCGTACACACTTCACACTACACACAAATAAACATATTTCACATTAACATAACATCACGCCTGTAATCCCCTAAGGGTAAGGCAGAGGTGTAGCTTTAGTACACCCACATTTCGCCAGCTATGTGTAAGTCCCATGTCTCTTCTGCCTCCTAAGTCACAGGATCACCTAGTTCAGCTTCAGGAGTCGGGGTTTACCTTATCCGTATGACCTTTAGTTAACCAAGTTATGTATCCTAGTCTTAAGGAATGTCAAAGGTTTTTGTATCATTATAGATATTTATTATTATTATTATATAACAGGGGGCGAGACTAATACACTATATTTAAATTAACTGAAAATATGCACTGAATGTTATTATAATGATTAAGACAATAAAATCAAATAGTTTTATTTCAGCCTGGCTTTTGCCCGTGGTTTCGCCCGCGTAGATGTCGGTTAATATCCCTCGGGAACGTGCTACCGCGATTAAAAAAAAAAAAAAAAAAAGTACCGTGTGTGTTAATCCAGGTTATAAACTATCTGTGTGCCAAACATCAAAATCCGTTCAGCTGTTTTTGCGCAAATCCGGAACATACATCCAGACAAACGGTTTTTTTTTAAAAGTATATTTTCGGCATTAGACTCGTTCTCACACCTCGTAGCAACTCCATTTTTATTGTTAATATTCAATGTACAGTTTTGATTCCTTTACAATTTTTTTTGTATAACTGTTTATTATTATATGAAAATTAAATAATCCTCGGAACGGCGCATTCAATAACATTATTTGACTAATAATACGATATCGCATTGCACTCGCGCGAATAAAGGATTAAATTGACTGAAATAATAATTTGAAATTCGATATGAAATTCACGTTAAGCCTTTTCATAGTCATTATTGTGTTTGTTTGTATTCATACAATGTTACATTCAACAAAGAGAATTGGTACTAATGTCGTTCGACATAATGTGCAATGATTACTAATAGCAGGCTGGCTTACATAGCATTGAAATTCAAGACTGACTTATTTAGAGACAGATTATAGTTCTATGAAAACAACTAGCTTTTGCCTACGATTTCGTTCACGTGAAATTATCGCAGTTCTTACTGACTGACTTTTTTTTCTTTTTACTCGGCTCCTAAAGGTCGTAGCGTGATATTAAATATCTTGTGACCTGCCTCAAGAATTTGGCTATCAAATGCAAGAAGAATTTTTCAAATCCGACTGTTAGTTCTAGAGATTAGCGCGTTCAAACAAACAAACAAACTCTTCAGCTTTATAATATTACTAGCTTCGGCCCGCGACTTCGTCCGCGTGAAATTTCTTGTTCCCCCGACCCACCCCGACGCCTACCCGCGCTATACTTCGTTTTCGCTTAGCGTTCTTTCCGATTTTTTTTTTTATTTCTCGGCTCCTAAGGGTTGTAGCGCGATGTTAAATAGCTTGTAACCTGCCTCAAGAATTGGGCTATCAAATGCAAAAAGAATTTTTCAAATCCGACTGGTAATTCTAAAGATTTGCGCGTTCAAACAAACAAACTCTTCTGCTTTATTATATTAATATATACTAGCTACTATTATTATACTACTATAATATACTATATATACTACTATAATGTACTAGCTTTACCCGGCCTGGTTTCGCGCAGGGAGCACTAAGTATCTAACACCTACCCTACCAACCTACCTACCCTACCCTACCCTGCCTACCTACCCTACCTTCGCTACCTACCCTACCTACCCTAGCCTTCATAACTACCCTACCCTACCTGCCCTACTTATAAACCTTGTCCTGACAATAAAGAATACAAAAAAAACAATTTAGTGCAGTCGTTCGGAAGTTATGCGTGTACATACATTTAGGCGATTAATTTTTATTTATATATATAGTAGATAGATACATAAGTATAGATATGTAGATACCACGCATATTCACAACAAAACAATATCATGTTCAAAGTTGATAAAATATACGAAAAAATCTGTTTTGGCGCAAAATTAAACTATTGGCTCTGTGAGCTGAAGACCTGGCGAGTGTTTTTGCTTAACTTAAAACTGAATAAATGTTCACCGCTCTATATTAACAAAAGAGCCGGAAATGGCTGAAATATGTTTTATTTTCGTTTTCGTTTTCAGCCAGTTTGTTATTTTATGAAAAACTGAATCGACTCAATTTTCCATAGAATTATCGAATCTACGCACAAAATTTCACGAGAATCGTTTGAGCAATATGACCTGTAGAGTAGAACAGAAATCCGGACATCCGGACATACAAAAGCAGTTTTGCCCAAGTTGAAACGGAGACGCTTTGCGCTCGCTCGGTCAATTGGATACAAACTTTTTGTTTTGGTCCTACCGCGCGCATATGTACGTGGGTGTACACCTCTGCCCTACCCTTCGGGGAAACAAGGCGTGATGTTACGTTTTATTTTATAACGTTAATAATACCACCACAGCCTAACTACAATTAATATACAGCCTAAATTAATTTGGGCAACTAGATCCTATCGACAGAGGCAGTATAGCCAGCTTGTGTTCAATTTATCTCGTGGTCCCCGGGTGCGCCATACAAAGTTAAGACAAATATAAAACTATCAGTAGTTAATTTGGGTCAAATAAATGTATTTTCTTTCTTTCTTTCTTTTTGTTCACAACTTGTCTCTTTCAACCATTAACTATTGAGCAGTTTTCTTTTAAAACACGGAATGAGGAAGTTCTTTTATTTACCAATTTAACTTTTGCGGATGCTAGTCTTGACAATTTTTTAACCGACTTCAAAAAGAAGGAGGTTCTCAATTCAACTGTATATTTTTTTTGTATGTTTGTTACGCGATGTCTATTTATTTATTTATTTATTTATTTAAGGAAAACCAAACAGTAGCACAATAAAGACAGTCAAAATATTTTAGTTAAACTATTTTAAACAATTATGCTACCCACTACGTTCTCCACAGATTAAGGTTTTTTAAAAACTAGCCAGTAACACAGATACAATATCTAAAATGACATTATCCTAGAAATCATATCTGGATTTTTTAATTTATATAAAAAAAAAGGAAATTTGTGTGCATACATTATTAAACGTTACGTCATTGTATAGAATAGAATACTCTTTCCACCTAATACTTACAGATATAAATGTAGAAAATTTACATAGGGTGATACAATGGGCGGTCTTAACGCTAAAAGTGATCTTTACAAAATTATACCGTAATGTCTCCGGTAATTTATTTATTTATTTGTGCACCATTTATTTATTTAAGTATACTGTTGACATTACAATACATAAGTCCGCCAGTAACCGTATTATTAATAATTGTGGATCGATTTCGTTTTTTTTTTAGTGTACATTGGTGCTTCAGGGGTGGTTCCATATAAATTGTGTTAACTTTGCTTCAATAATTTTTCAGTTAGCTTCAATAATACGTATTTTTTCCACTTAGTGTGGTTGTTATAATAACTTCCTGTCACTGTTAGCATATAATAGCAAGCACATAGCAAATAGTGGTATACGAATTTGTGTGGGGTAGGTACCACAACTAAAACAAAAAAAAAAAAAAAAAAAAAAAAAAAAAAAAAAAAAAAAAAAAAAAAAAAAAAAACGCTTTAAAGTGAAAATAATTTTAATTTCGGAAGTCGGTGTCTTTGGTTTTATATTTTCGTTTTTTACCAGCGACTTCCGAAATTAGAGCTATTTTTCACTTTGTAGTGTTTTTTTTGGAATTGGGTTTTTTTTTTGGCCAAAGATTTTTGTCGTAAGTTGAAGGGAATTAAAGCGTATGTGCACATAAGTCTGTTTAAAAATCCTATCTGCTGGGGAGTTTGTTGCGCCACTTCTTCTCCCCAGCTAAAGCACTAGGAAGTGGTGAACGGCGGACGTTTTGGGGGACTGTCTTATGTAATTTTAACGTTCAAAAAGTGCTGATTCTCAACCTAGTGTAGCGGTATCAACATCGCCACATGCGAACTACACGTCATACTGACGTCACGCAAATCCTGCATCGCGCAAGCAGAGTTTACCGCATGACGAGCGTATGTATAACGTCCCGACATCAACCGTCGGGCAGTTGCCCACCAGACACAACGCCCATCTGGTCGGAAGATCCTCCCTTTTCCATAGAGTATGAGTGAACTTTACACCCTGTTCCTCATACCTCTATACTGGTGGCCCCGAAAATGAATATATGACATTGATATTGATTGATATTGATTTTATCATTTTATTAAAGCATCGATTTAGACGAACAAATATTCCAGACATCCCTATTATACACTCGACGATACGTAAATAAACATAAAATTTACTGTTAAGTATTCATTATTAAAATAGGGGTACACTACTTACTTACATACGGAAAACTTCATTCCGTCAGTCACAAATACGAATTTCAAAATACCGATTTTCATAATTGTGACTGGGTCAAAATTCCTAATATAATAACTCCGATTTATCACTCATCCTATTTTTATAATTGCAAAAAATCAATATTCCTAACGTTTATAATTATTATTCTCAAAATACCGAGTTTCAATAGATCGAAAAACAAAAAGTCCGACTTAATGATAATTCGAAACATCAAAAATATGAATTCCGATTATTAAAGTACCGATTAATTAGATTTCTGAAATAAACTCTAAGATAACCTAACCTAACTCAAATGCTTCACCAACAATAGAGGGGATTCGGCGCTCGGCGGCCGCTGCCGCGGCACGTTCACTTCGCTCACAGTTGTAACCTTACCTAACCCAAATGATTCACCAACAATAGAGGGGATCTGTAACAGTAGATGGTATCCGATACAGGTATATATAAACACAAAAAAAGAATATTAATATACAAATATTAATAACAAAGTAGACGTTTTTAAATTACATAAAACGTTACTTATAGATTTTGAATTTATGTAACTGAATATTATACTAATTGCATCAGAATCCTAATTTTAGCAGTTGATTCGAAGTATTGAAAATCGGAATGTCATTTTTCGAACCAAGAACCCATCAAGCATTTGATTCTTCGAACATATGAAAAGCATTTACGACTTTCCGTAAAATAAAATTCGTGATTTTTACTATTAGACATTATAATTCTTAGGTTTTATGAAATTCGGACTTTTGAAAAACGGAACATTGAAATTCGAAAAATTTGGGTGTTCCCATTAAAACAGACATACCATTTATTTCTTTTAGAATATGATTTACCATTTCAGTACTTTATATAGTGTATCTTAATTTATCTACCATCTATAATTTTTATTTCATTTATATTGTGCATCCTAACCGATCTATCATGTCTACATTTCTAGATTATTACGACCCCGTACACAGTGGCAATGGCCTTTAAATAATGGCTTCAGTGGGCCATTGTGTACAGGGGTCATTAGAGCATGGTCTAGAGTCTAACCTAGTGTTAACATTTGACATTAGATTGTTAGATTATCCCTTAATAAAAGCGGGCGAGCTCACTGTTTAATTATAATAGTATAATTAGATACATAATATTAATAATTTAATTGTGTGTATCTCTTTTTCTGCTCGTCAACAGATGACGCATATCAAAAGCTACGGCGTGGCGGCGTTTATGTTGATCTTAATTTTAAATACGAAAAAAAGCATATTTTCTTCTAGATCATGAGAAGAATTTGTTTTATTGCAATTGGTTTATAATTTTTTCAAGAGCACTACTTACAATACACAACACACTGCACCCGAGACGAATAAAGGCGTAAGTACACTTGCGTCATTTATTATTTAAACTGATAAATCTAGATTAACCAGCCTTTTCAGTGTCAAAATTATAGAATATACCCTTCGTCATATCAAAAAAGTATCACGTGTACATAATAAATGATCAAACCAGACCTAAATTAACGGAAATTATTTCATTCATATTGCGTAGCAACGCTAAAATATGACTACGGCGTAGCCGCCGCCTACGCGGCTACGCTGTCGTAACAGCTACGAGCTTCAATGAATAGGGAGGGGGAGATGATCCGCTTCTCGACTCAACGATTCTTCGAAATTCACTAAGATTTTTTATAATATATTTAACTAAAAATATTTTCTAACCGAAAATAAGAAAGACAGGTACCTATTGAGGTGTCTAAGTGAATACGAAAACATAAGATGTGCTTATAAATCGACTGGATGACACTTCTAAATTCACTGAGGTATTCAGTTCAAAATATACTTTCAATGGAAACACTTTGCAACACTTGTGTTAGCACTATATATCTAACGATACTTCAATAAAATCAAGTTGTTTGGATGCTGTCTGGGTATGGAAAATCTTAATATGGAAATACGAGACTATCAAAACCTTTGTAATGGCTGAATTTACCAAAGTTAACGTCTGACAGTTTTAAAACGGTAAATTTGAATTAAAAAAAAAAACTAATTGCAGGACAAGACTCATAATTGCTGCAAGGATCTTTTGGCGCTCGTATGACGTTGACAGGGTGGCGCTGTTGGAAAAAATCTATGTAATAATGTCTTTGGTTTTGATCTGCCTTGACATTATGCAATGGACAACATTGTCAAACTTTTAACGTTTTGAATACGAGGCTTTTGGCTACTTTTTATTAGTGTATGTATTTCGTCTAGTTTTTTTTAATGTGCGTCTTGTTTGTGCAGAATAAATAATTTTTATTTTTAAATTATTTTGTGTAATGTGTCGAAAAAACAAGATAGCGGCATTAGTTCTGTTTTTGGCCACGCGCCAAATGAACCATACAGCGCTATTCTAGGTTCAAAAGTCAAATTCGCCGTGGTCGGGTAATTAAACGTTTCATCGTAAACTAAGAAAAAAATAGGTACCCCTTTATTTCGATAAAAAATGGTTGTTTAAAAAACCGGCCAAGTGTGTGTCGGACCACGCACAATTAAAGGTTCCGTGGCTGGGGTGAATTTATCCCTAGAACAAACTTAACATTGTAGTTGAAAAACATATTCTTCCATACATTCTAACTGCAAATGTAAGTTTGTACGCACAATATTGAGAGATTTACGATGTTGTTTTATAACATGGAATTCTTATAGATGTTCCTGTAATCTATCAGTATAGAACAATTTTCTGTATTTTTTTTAAAATTGCTCTTCTCTCTTCTCTTTAAATTCGCTCAGTAGTTTTGCCGGTGATGGGGAGATTGTCAATTTTCATAATATTTTCTTAAATAACTTTAAAACTATTTATTTTAAAATTATTAGAACAGAATAACTGAGACGGCCATAATAAGCCACTTTCATTTGAAATTTCACACAGTACAGTTTTCAAAACTTTATTTTTTTATTTTCCTATTCAAAATTCATTTATTTACGTTACTCGTTCGTGTTTGAGTCACAGAAATTCATATGTGTACCAGTTTTCAACTTAATCGGTCCATTAGATTCGGAGTAAATTGGCTGTGACAGACGGACAGACAGACAGACACACGAGTGATCCTGTAAGGGTTCCGTTTTTCATTCGGAAGTACGGAACCCTAAAAAGCAAAACTGAACTAAATTTTTATTCCCAATTTCGTAAACAGAACCCATGGGAGCCTAAAAAAGTACGACCATTGAATTAAAACATCGTAACCGATTTTTTATCGTCCACTTAATGGCCGATTAATGCGGCGATTAGGGCTGTAGGGCGGGCAAAGTGGCCATACCGGCTATATCGGCCATCGTTACAGAAGTTTTTAGGGTTACCGATTAAAAAATATCTTTTGGTTAACTAAATGCCTTACTTTAAAGCTCAGCATTTTTTTTTAAACAAGGATGTACAACAAAATAAGCAAATGTATTTGCTACTGTTAAAGTTTCTGACGATATTTTTTCTTTCAATTCTTTGTCCACCTCTGTACATTTGTGTGCTTGAAGGAAATAAATAAACTCATTAAAGGCAAGCAGATAGATCTTATCCTGGATTCACACGTAAAATACTCTTGTGAGGGTACATTAAGTAATTCCTGAGGGATAAAACCCTGTGTCTATGGCATTAAGTCTGCCCTTGTACAGTTTTGACAAGCGCAAAAAAAAGTAAGAATGAAACCAACGTGTCAACAGACAACAAATAGTTATAGCTTTATCGTAAGTAAATACTTTTGTTACGATAACAGTACCAACACACAAAATGCCGATCAAGGGACAAACCCTAATAGAGTAGCCCATTATCAGTAGGATTACACAGAATGTCAGCACACATAAAAAGGGGATAAATCAGCGGCCGAGAAATATTACTTCTTATCTTAAGAAATGCTTACCCAGTCGTACTGACCTATAAAACGCGTAAGTCGACTTACGGCATTATTCGGGGTGCATTAAATAAAATACCCTTCGTGGTTTGGTAACCTTAAATGTACAATCACGAGCACTAATAATTATGTGTACACTTAGCAACTTTTAAAAGTGATTTTTATTACTGTATCGATTGTTAGGCAAAGGTGTACCTGGTACACCCACATTTCGCCAGTTATATTTAAATCTTCTTATAATAGGGGGCGAGCCTCTAAGTACACCTCTACCTAACCCTTAGGGGAAAAACAGGCATGATTTAATGTTAAGTTTTATTGTATCGATTGTAATTTTATGTTGTTACGTTGTTATTGGAACCCATACTTTTATGAAATAGGTCTTATCTCAAAGTTGTAATCGTTATTGCACGAAAAAGTTGCTTTTGAATTTTGCTAAGTCCTATGTGAAAGTTTGTGAGGATGGATGGATGGATGTTTGTTACTCTTTCCCGCAAAAACTACTGAACTGATTTGGATGGAATTTGGAACACAGATAGTTTATAACTAGGATTAACACGTAAGATAGAAGACTTTTTATCACGGTAGTACGTTACCGTGGGATAATTTCCGACGTCCGCGCGGGCGAAGCCGCGGGCAAAAGCTAGTGAATACTTATTAGTGCTCGTAACTGTACGGTTGAAGCACCCTGGGCAGTCAGCCCTGCTGACTGTCTAATGTTTTTACCATGGCATGAGTTACCCAATGATAAACCAGGCATAAATGATAAATGATAAATGATTTTATTTCTGTAAGTAGGTTTGTACAAACACTTTTACACGTCAATCATATTTTTAAACTAGATGAGGTCGGCGTTTCCTATCTGACTACTCTGAGAAGAAAGGCCGAAACAAACTCAGAGGTCACAGTCTCTTTTAAAGTCCAGACATAATCTTGGTCAGATCATGTGAAGACCATGTAGATTGGTATCTGAAATGGTCTTTTGAGGAAAGAACCACACAGATTAAGTGGACCTGTCTAGTCAGTGCACGCATTTGTCAGTAACCGTGCAGCTCAACTCAGAACTTAAGGAGCTCAACGATTCGACGAACAATACCAAAGAAAGGACATTTGGGTAGGCCGCATAAACTACTTAAACTGCCAGATTAAGAATATAACTGAAACAATGACCCACATAGTCCTCATATTCTCAATAAATAAATTTCATAAGTTTGTAAACAACTTAGTTTTATTGGCACAGTTTGTAGTAATTTTTACTTCATTTAACCTCTGTTGTCCCACGGTTGGGCAAAATGACTCAAACGAATTCTAAAAAAATCAAAATCTAATATTATACCGACCAAATGCGAGGTTGAGCAGTGATGGCCCAGTGGTAACGGCCCCGACTTAAGAGTTGTAGGTCGTGGGTTCGAATCCAGACAGCCGCCTTACTTTGTGTAAATAATTTCATCACCACTGCTCTCAAAACGGTGAAGGAAAAAACCGTGAGGAAACCATCATTTCCTAGAACAAAATATTCGAAGATATGTGACTTCTATCAACCCGCACTGGGTTCGCGTGACTGGTAGATTAGAGCCCACTCTCTCTCGCAGAGGAGGCCTGCGGCTCAGCAGTGGAAACATTATAGGCTGATGATGCTAAATACGAGATTGAGCAGATCATCTAACCCACACAAAAAGCAAAAACTAAATAAAAACTCGTAGTTTTAAGGGCAATTAATTCCTAAGCAAAGTGACTTCTGTCAATTTAAACGCTCTGTAAATTGAAATCCCAACTGACATTCTTCGACAGTTGTATGAAATGGCTATAAGACGGCAAATTGCCGCAATTTGCTAAACAATTAAATTCCCTAACTCAAACTCAAAGCATTTATTTCAAATAAACCAATTACAGGCACTTTTGAATTGGTAAGGGGTCGGTCAGTCAGAAAGATGAAGCTAAGCCCATTCCAAAGCGTAGTAGGTACCTATGGAGAAGAATGGGCAAGAAACTAGACGGACACTCTTTTAAATCAAAAATATGGTTACAAAATATTGGTTACAACATTCATGTTAAAATTATGCATGTGAGAACGATGCAGAACGTTAAAAGCGTCCGTAATAAAAAGACAAAAACAATTCAAATATTAAATTATAATAAAAATAGCAGCTAAGAGATGACCAGTCCCTACTGACGCTGCCCGTTCATGAACTTGACGAACTGTAATTACAACTTTTTTCCGCGATGACGAAAACACAGACATAACCCAGAGTGGGCGTAACTTCAAGTACCGACGTTAAGTTCTACGCACTAGTAACTTAGAAATGACTTGAGGAAACGTGCTTAACTCGAGACTCAACCTAGCTTAGGTCTCTCTTAGGGTTCCGCTAAATTAAAGCAAAGACGGTAACTATTAAGAGATGGGTCATCCTTCCCTTTCTAAAAGCTTTTATAGTACACTATTACAAGGATATTTCATACTAAGTACACTGCCACAAGGATATTTCGTACTAAGTACACTGCTATAAGGATATTTCGCACTAAGTACACTGCTACAAGGATATTTCGTACTAAGTACACTGATACAAGGATATTTCGTACTAAGTACACTGATACAAGGATATTTCGTACTAAGTACACTGCTATAAGGATATTTCGTACTAAGTACACTGCTACAAGGATACTTCGCACTAAGTACACTGCTACAAGGATATTTCGTACTAAGTACACTGCTACAAGGATATTTCGCACTAAGTACACTGCTATAAGGATATTTCGTACTAAGTACACTGCTACAAGGATATTTCGCACTAAGTACACTGCTACAAGGATATTTCGTACTAAGTACACTGATACAAGGATATTTCGTACTAAGTACACTGCTATAAGGATATTTCGTACTAAGTACACTGCTACAAGGATATTTCGTACTAAGTACACTGCTACAAGGATATTTCGTAGTAAGTACACTGCTACAAGGATATTTCGTACTAAGTACACTGCTACAAGGATATTTCGTACTAAGTACACTGCCACAAGGATATTTCGTACTAAGCACACTGCTACAAGGATATTTCGTACTAAGTACACTGCTACAAGTATATATCGGCGCTCGAAAGACGTTGATAGAAAGGCGCTGTTGGTAAACATTTGTGAAATTGTTTTGGGAAATGTCACTTGAAAATTATTCAAAAAATAAGATGGCAGCTTTAGTTCCGATTTTGGTCACGTGCCACAATAACCTCGTAGAACTATTATTACTACACTTTAATATTAAAATATGACACAACTATCGTCAATATATAGTATTGCGTTAATTTCGGAGAGCTCCGCAAAAATAAAAAGGAATTTAACAAAAATGAAATCATTTTCCGATTCACAAAAAGATCGGTATCGTATCGTAATACAATTTGCTTTTAAAACGATATGCAGAGGTGTTGAAATATCGGTTTCGGATTGGCGATACACGATCGGTGCCATGATTGCTTTGTGAACCAATTTACGGCACCTGTCCTACCGCCGCGCGCCGGCGATTAAAGCGAAGCGAGTAGAGCTTGCAGGTGGGGCTCGTGACTAAGTAATAATAGCCCCACAGGTCGATCGATCAGGTTAACCTACGCTTGCCGCGGTTGGTCCGTGGATGGGTGACCTTTTTTACATAACAAGACCCCTTCCATGCCCCAGAAAGCACGTTAAGCCGTTGTTCCCAGCTGTCATTCGTGGATCTTTGACAGTCGTTACGGGTAGTTAGCAGCCCGACAGTCCACAAGTGATAGCCAGTTTTACCAAGGGTTATCGTAATACCCAGTAACTAGGTTGTGGAGATCAGATAGGCAGTCACTCCATATATAATATACTAGTATTCAGCTGCATCTGGTTAGACTGGAAGCCAACCGCAACATAGTTGGGAAAAGAGTAGAGCTAGCACCCAAAAACGAGTTGACGAGTAGCGAGTGCGCGACGGTGACGAGCGATTACTCGCTGGTTACCAGGCGTGAGTCTCTCAGCGAGTGTTCTGCCCGCCAAGCGAGCGTCGCTGAGCGAGTACTCTTTTTGATAGTTCTTGTCGCTGCGACGAAAGAGTGCTCGCCGGCGGTGTGAACGGTTAGTGATCAACTGTTAATATATAAAAATTACTTTACATTCTGATAATCTGTAATGGAAAAAATATTATTTAAGACCATGCTCCCGATTTGAGGCAACCTGTAATGCTAGTTGTGAATTAATAAATAAATATGTATCTCTTTTACTTACACGGGACCATCTTTGATACGTTTCTTGAGCGAGAAAATCGTTGATAGCTAGTTGCTCCCTTATCAAGTGGGACAAGTCCCTACAACAATATCAGTGTCTCGAACTAACGGATTTTTAATTACTGAGCTACTGTAGACTCGGTATTGAATTATTTTTCGGCGATTAATTAAAGCAATTACCCGCTTGTGTATGACGGCTTAGCTTGGGTAATAATTTACCAGGGGGAAAGGATTTTTAAGTAAGTAAGGAAGTACCTATATATACATTTGTTTACAAAAGAGTTACAGTGGAGAGACAGTAAATAGTTAAACTATTCTAGCCATTTCCAACTATCGGACCTTCACAACTCAGTTACTGAGTAGCACGATACCCCTTGGTAAGGCTGATTGTCAAAATTTTGGACTTCTGTTAGGAGTTTATAAGTCAATAAACAAATAAACTTTTCACATAACTGCGAAGTAAATATTTAAAGATATCAAATTATTATAACACACACATAACATCACGCCTGTATTCCCCGAAGGGTTAGGCAGAGGTGTACCTATAGCACACCCACATTTTGCCAGTTATGTTTAAGTCCCATGTAATAGGGGGCGAGCCTATTGCCATCAACCGGGCACAAAATAATCTTCTTCATCTCGTATTGATGACTACTATTTTATCTGACTTGCGGGTTAATTGCGTAACACACTAACAGTAGGTATGTAAATAACTTTATTCAAATTACACGTATACAATAATTATAACTTTATTTTTATTAAATCTAAAATATATCCACACTTATTTTATATTAATTCTGGAGATGTTATTCGCACTATGTCCAAAGACCAATTGCCGATCACCTATTCCAATGTTCGTGTGGCAAGTGTCGCCCCACCATGGATCCGGAAGTTCGCAATGGAACAATAATGGCGCGACACCAGTGCTGCCAACCTAAATATTAATCGAATAATACTTTTAATCTTAAATAGGTAAACGTATTCATTTTGAGTAGCCCTAAAAAGGTTATTAATTAAATATGTTTTTAACAAATGAATCAACTAATAATTAGATCAGAAATCAAAATAACTTATTTTATATGTAAACATGTATGTCTGTCTTTGAAGCGACAACATCCGGCCGTCCTGCGCACGCATCCGTCCTCGGATAGCGTCCCAGTCTGGTGCAATTGCTGAGAACAAAGTATAAACAATAAGTCACAATATTTCATAGAGTGAAGATGAGATTACTAATTACTCCATTTGAATTGAGCGTCTACTCTACTATTCCATCAACGGCCAGCAGAGAAAGACCCCAACTCAAAAGACCCGTTAACATGACATATGTTGGTATTTAGGTACATGTATCTAACTGTTCCATCAGCGGTCAGTTATGTTTTGAGTTTGCAGTTTTCCCTAGGCGATGCCTTTGGCCAACCCTAGTTGCATATCACTACAAACCCTAAACTCATTTGTCACATATCTATTTTACATGAATAAATACTGTAACTTAAAATAATCCAAATACCAAAATATGTTTGAAGCAAATGCACTAGACAGCTTATGATAAGTAGTAGTAAATACTATAAAACATACAAATATAGTAAATTTCATTCTATTTTGATTTGGGTTTAATAAATACCTGACAACATCTTAGGCCATTTGTAAACCTTCAACATCTAGGTCTGCCAACTTGATCCAAGGTTTCATATTTTCAGCACACGTGGTTCCCTCATAGCACTTGCTTGTTCTTTGAGCGCCACGCATATCCTTTACTTTATAGCGGTCATGACCTAATACGTCAGTCACTTGAAAAGGTCCTTTGAAAAGCGGTAATAATTTAGTACTTTGCCCGTCATTGGATTGACTGGGAATTCTTATAACTACCAAATCGTTGACGTTGTAACTGTGAGCTTCTTTTCTTTTGGAATCGAAAGCCTGTTTTTGTTTGTCTGCACTGACTTGAATGCGATGGTTGACGTTATTCTTTAATAACGTGACGTCAACAGATTCATCTGCCTGTGCCAACATGTCAGCATCAGTTTGAAGCCGGTATCCAAAGAATACTTCACTGGGAATGGCTGATGTGGTTTTATTAATGGTACTGTTAATACCTTGTTGGATACTGGTAATATGAGTGTCCCATTTGTCATAGCTGGTATTAGCACCCATACTTCTCAATGCGTCAAGGATGGTGCGATTAAAGCGTTCCACCTGACCGTTTGAGCGTGGAACTGCAGTAGCTATAACATGTTGTCGTATATTTTTGTCCTGACAGTGCTTAACGAATAACTTAGAGGTAAGAGAACTCCCAGCATCACATATAAGACGCTTAGGATTACCAAAAACTTTAAATATTTTGTCTAACTCGCTAATAACAACTTGACTTTTAGTGTTACGAACAGGAGATATAAATACAAATTTTGTAAAAGAGTCAACAGTCACCAAGAGGTAAGTATTTTTACGCGTGGTCTTTACAAATGGACCTAGATGGTCTATGTGAAGCGTGTGAAACGGTTTTGCATATTTAGGTATAGGAAACAGTTTGCCTTCCTTTTTGCCATGGATATTCTTATAGTAAATACAGTTAATGCAATTTTTTATATATTTGGATACTACTTTCTTAATTTTAGGAAACCAATAACATGATTTTATTCTTTCAATTGTCTTATCCACGGCAAAATGGCCAAGGTCATCATGATTTGCTCTAATAATTTGCCAAATACATTGTTTAGGGACTACCCACCGTCTACCGTAGACAGTCCGACGGTATACCTTATTACCCAATAACTCGTACTCATTATACACTTTCTTATTAAGCTCGGCCTGACCTGATTCTAATATTTCTCTGATTGCACAAATACTTGGGTCTTGTAACTGCACTGACAATAACCAATCTGCTTCAGTAATAGCCAACACACTTTCATTGCATATAGAGGTGGAATTTGTATCAACTGGATTTCGGCTCAAAGCGTCAACATGTTGCATCTGAGCCCCTGGTTTGTGTATTATTTCAAACGTGAATTCTTGTGTAAGTAATACCCACCTACCGATTCTAGAATTAATTTCTTGCTTATTTATTGTATATTTAACAGCATTGCAATCTGTATAAATTTTAAAAGTGGATCCCAATAAATAGTGACGGAATTTTTGAAGTGCGACAATTATTGCTAAAAACTCTAACTCAAAGGAGTGGTACTTTTTCTCCTCATTTGAAGTCTGGCGACTATAAAAATGGATTGGTTTTTCACCTGTATCAGTCACTTGAGTCAGTATGCAGCCTATACCATCGCGACTGGCATCAGTGTATAAAATAGTAGGTAATTTGGGATCATATATTTTTAATAAAGCATTATGGAATAACTCATGTTTTAATTTATTGACTGCTGAAACTTGAACGTATCCCCAATCCCATGTGATATCTTTTTTTAAGAGTTTTGTTAACGGTTTTGCTATAAGAGCACAATTCTTTATAAATTTTCTAAAATAATTTAATAGGCCTATGAATTGTCTTACTTGATGTACATTGTTAGGTTCAGGATAATTTTCTACTGCCTTTAATTTCTTTTTACCTGGACGTATACCATCTTCAGAAATATCGTACCCAAGGAAGTTAACAGAGCTCTGGAAAAAGTGACACTTCTCCAAATTTATTGTCAAACCGTTATTTTGCAATATTTTTAATACTTCGTTTAGCTGCCTAATATTATCATCCACCGACTCCGTGGCTATCAATAGATCATCCATGTAACAAATAACTTTATCAAAGCGTAGTTTACCCAAGACGGTGTTCATTAACCTTTGGAATACAGACGGTGCATTGCATAACCCGAATGGCATCCTCCTGAACTCAAAATGGCCATCAGGCGTAATAAATGCAGTTTTAGCAATAGAATTTTCACTTACATTAATCTGATAGTAGCCACTTTTTAAATCAATAGATGTGTAGCATTTACATCCTCTAAGTTTGTCTATAAGGTCTTCTACGATTGGCATTGGGTATTTCTCTTTGACAGTAATTTTATTTAGTGATCTATAATCAATGCACATACGTTTTTCGCCCGAAGGTTTATCGACCAACAGAATAGGACTGGCATAAGCGGAATTACTTTCGCGAATTATTCCATTTTTTTATAGGTCATCAATAATCTCCCTTGTCCCTGCCTTTTCGGATTCAGACATACGGTAGGGTCTATGGTACACCGGTTTATTATTTATTACTTCAATGTCTAACTCAACACAAGAAGTCTGTCCTAACGATTTTAAATCTTTTGAAATAACCCGAGGATATCTAGAAAATATTTCATTTAACACAGAGATGTGTTCAACAGAATCGGGGTTGAACATAGAAGACTCTATTAAAGCGACGTGATAGTTACTTATGGCGCAAAAAGAAAGGCTACTTCCTACCCGTGCATACATAATTCTTTTATCCTCCGTAAAATTCCTACCAATTAAAATAGGACAGCCAGCTAATTCATCACAAATATATAGGACCACATTAAGCTCAGCGTTATCAACAATAATGTCAACCTGTGCCCCATGTGTGACCTCAGAGCAAGAATCTGTTTTAAATCCTGTTAATAAAACAGGTTTATCTAATCGGAAAATTGCAAGGTTTAACTCTCGTGCCAAAGAAGACGTTATTAGAGAACAACCACTGCCCATATCAATAAAAGCTTGTCGTTTACATCCATTAATTACAACTGCCTTATAAAATTTATCCTTAGGTGAAGGTTCAACAATTAATTTTACTTCACTATCCTTTTCAGGTTTCATTTTAGTTTTAGACCTACATGCAAGCTCTAAATGACCAAATCTATTACACACATTACATTTGACATTATCCTTCTGACTGCAGCTGGTCTTTTTGTGACCAGGTTCACCACAGCGAAAACATGTTATATTTATACCAGCATTGGAAACAGAACTATGCATTGGTACTCCATAAGAGTTAGAAGAACTGTCTGTCTTTTTATCAACATTACTATAGAAGCAGCGAGTTGAATTTTTATGCTTCTGAACGAACTTTTGTTCCGGGTCAGCATAAATTTTCCCGTGCGAAAATGAGGCCAACTCATCACAGTATTTAAAATTACCAGCATCTGCTGCAGTGATTATATTTTTATCGCCAATTGATCCTACGATTATTGAAATAATATCTTGATCAGAAAATGACAATCTCATCTTGTCTATTTTGCCTTTTTGTACAAAATAAAATTCGTATAATGACTGGCCATCAGAGGGTTTCATTTGGACCAATTCTTTTAGCAAACAATACATATTACGCTTTATTTGAAATGTATCTAATAGTGTATTTCGCCAATCCTTCCATTTCCAGGTAGTCCATTGTGTTTTATTTTTTTGTAGTGAGTCATACCATGTTTTAGCAGTATTACGCAATTTTTGCAAAGCTTGATATTGTAGGACACGATCAGACCAACGAAAAGCACGAGCATTGACTTCCACAACATTAATCCACATTTCAATATCGTCCACTAATGGGTCAAAATCAGGAATCACTGAAGATAAAATAACATTTTGGCTTACTGTGGGAGACGCACGCCTGGTGCGTCTCTTTTTCCTACGTCTGTGTCTATCAGAGCTGCTACTGCTGGAAGAAGTTGAACCAGAGCTCGAAGAAGAGCTACTCGTACGACTTATTTTTGACGCACTTTTTTTTTCTCGAGTGCGCTTGCGGCTTCGCGGCATCTGGGCGCGTTTTCGTACCACTTCTGATGTAAATAACTTTATTCAAATTACACGTATACAATAATTATAACTTTATTTTTATTAAATCTAAAATATATCCACACTTATTTTATATTAATTCTGGAGATGTTATTCGCACTATGTCCAAAGACCAATTGCCGATCACCTATTCCAATGTTCGTGTGGCAAGTGTCGCCCCACCATGGATCCGGAAGTTCGCAATGGAACAATAATGGCGCGACACCAGTGCTGCCAACCTAAATATTAATCGAATAATACTTTTAATCTTAAATAGGTAAACGTATTCATTTTGAGTAGCCCTAAAAAGGTTATTAATTAAATATGTTTTTAACAAATGAATCAACTAATAATTAGATCAGAAATCAAAATAACTTATTTTATATGTAAACATGTATGTCTGTCTTTGAAGCGACAACAGGTATGATTTTCATTTTGACAGTTCAACAACATTCATTGCGTTATTTACGATATTGAGCAGACAAATTTTTCGAACATATGAAGCAATGGATTAGCAATAGCAAAATGATTCAGATTCTGTTTGATAGTGTGTTACGTAATTAGGGTGCAGTACCTACATAGCAACCGGTACAGCTCTGTCGTTGGCTTCGTTTGACTTAGTTATCTACTAATACTAACTCAGGTATTATGTAAAGATAATTTAGATATTTTCATAATACAGGTGTACAAACGGGTCTTTAGTTTATCTTCCTCATCAAAAGTAATATTTATATATGACGGAGAAGGTACTTTTCTCTCGTTATTATCAGCCATATTTTAACTACTGTGGGCGTACTATGGGTAATGTTGGATACTGCGCAATAGTAAAACCGTTTACAGTTCAAATCAAATTATAATTCACGAACAAATTAATCACACTAGCGAATCACACAGTGCTAATTTATTAAGGTAGGTAAGAAGGTACACTGAACACAACGAGTCGTAAGACAGTTTCTAGACTAGTGTTGTCCGCGCGGCTGCCAGCAAAGAAGTGAGTCGTCCCCTCCCTGCGAGCGGACATCTTGAGTTAAGCCCGCGCGAACTTCAATGTAGACTCCGTCGAAGCGTTGACGTCACAGCGCTTCCGCCTCGTTGTCAATTCAGCTCCCGTACTATTGACTTCTCTGACATATATTATATTAAATAAAGAGTAAAGATTTGATCTTTTGCATGTTTGTCACACTTTCACGCTAAAACGGCTGAACGGATTTGGATGAAATTTGGCACATGGGTACACTATGAACTGGATTAGGACATAGTACAGTTTTTATCCCGATATTCCCACGGAATCGAGACTTATTGGAGTAAAACCGCGGGGCGCCGATAGTCCTAGATATAGTAATTGAAAGGTAATAGACCGTGTCAGTCTGGTCTATTAGCACAGAATTGATTGTGCCCCAACCATAGGAAAACAGTACCTATTGGCACAATGTAGGTACACAAAATTGTGGGTCACAGTCAACTGCACGTCGTTGTTCACATTATGACCTTGAGCCGGCCTAGCTTACAACCTACGGAGTTTCAATAGAATAGAGGCCAGCTCATACTGGTTTTTATACCGGCCTACTTACTATAGGTACTAATAATAACTCTCACTATTAAATGTATTAATAATCCCACCACGAGACACAGGGAATACAGATAATATGATCTTACAAAACTTAATAATCACTTAAAATTCAAAGACATTAAAATACATATAACCAAGCATAACGTTTTCTACCCCATTAATTCTCTTCCCAGAATAAAGTGGGAACTTATTCATTACAAGTGGTTGTTTCTCACAATGACCGGCAAGAATTATAGAAACGATTCCGCGTAATGACCGGGCTAAATGTGTTTGTACATTTAAACTTCAAATCACTTAAATTAATTAGTTCTTCATTCGTTTTTGTTGCTGAAATGTGATGATTTAATGAGACAAAAGGTTTTGCTTGTGTTTTCTAGAATCATCATCCGTCTAGCCTATCTCTACTATGTTGGGGTCAGCTTCCAGTCTAACCGCATGCAGCTGGTTACCAGTACCCAGTACTCTAAAATAGGGATAAGCTACACGATGAATGATGCATGTAAAAAAGGTTTCTATAAAGTTAAAGATTACTTGGATGAAAAAAAGGCTTGGGATTAATTAAGCTACTTCAATGTACCCCCAAGCAACAATCCATTTTATACTGTGATTATGTGTTTTAGAATTAATAATGTCATTTTTATTGATTTACATGACATAATATATTATGATATTTTTGATGATATTTAAAGAGAAACCTGTCTGTGAATGTGAGTAGCATGCAGGCTAGATGAAATACATGATATTCATTTTAATATTGTGAATGTGAAGACTATGTCATTGATGCTTTTTTTCCCTTCACAGGTAGTTTTAATCTAAGTCTGGCAGTTTGAGTAATTTTTGTGGCCTACCCAAATGTCCTTTCTTTGGTATTGTTCGTCGAATCGTTGAGCTCCGTAAGTTCTGAGTTGAGCTGCACGATTACTGACAAATGCGTGCACTGACAGGACAGGTCCACTCAATCTGTGTGGTTTTTCCTCAAAAGACCATTTCAGACATGGTCTTCACATGATCACTAAGATTATGTCTGGACTTTAAAAGAGACTGTGACCTCTGAGTTTGTTTCTGCCTTTCTTCTCAGAGTAGTCAGATAGGAAACGCCGACCTCATTTAGTTTTAAAATATGATTGCCGTGTAAAAGTGTTTGTACAAACCTATTTACAGAAATAAAATCATCTATCATTTATCATGTCATGCCATCTGTTGGAACAGGTCACCTCAAAGCTACATTGGCTCTTTCTTCAAAAGACCTTCCAGACATGGCCCTGCATTGTTAAACTCACATAAAATCCTAATAATATAATATTTGGACTTTAAAAGAGACCATGATCCATCTTTCATCATCATCCATCATCCATCCATCATGAGTTTTTCGCCATTTCTTATCAGGGATCAGTCAGCTAGGAAAAGCCGTTGCCGTCTAGTTTAAAATATTGACGTGTCAAAGTATCTTAAAAGATTTATTTACAGTAATAAACATTTAATTTCATTATTTTGCAAACTCAAACTCAAAGCATTTATTTCAAATAAACCAATTACAGGCACTTTTGAATTGTCAAGGGGTCAGTCAGTCAGAAAAATAAAGCTAGCTACCGATTCCAAAGCGTAGTAGGTGTACCTATGGAGAACGGGCAAGAAACTCCATGGACACTCTTTTAAATCAACATATAGTTACAAAAAAAATGGCTACATCATTCATGTTGAAATTATACATGTGAGAACGAAAAGACGTGCACGTTAAAAGCGCCCGTGATAAAAAAGATAATTATAAAAAGAAAAACAATTCAGAAATTAAAATAAGCCGTGGCAGCTAAGAGATTACCAGTTCCTTTTGACGGCACCCGTTCACGAACATGACGTATCTTGCACGACGACAACATCTTGCACTGACTTTTAAAAGGTAAAGAAGGTCATGAAGAATAGTGTGCATGGTACCAACGGAGAGGTGGGCCATCTCTGCTATCATTTTCATCTTCATTCGGGCATCCTCCAGTATAAGCTTCGTAACTTTTTTCACGTTTTCTTCCGTAGAGGCAGTAACCGGGCCGCCTGAGCGAGTGTCGTCTTCAATACCCTCTCTGCCCCTTTTAAATTCACTTGACCACTTTTGAACCGTAGATAACGAAGGTGCAGAATCTTGGTAAACAGCCACTATCTCTTTGTGAATAGTTTTTTGAGTTTTTCCTTGTTTGGTAAGGAATTTAATAACAGCGCGGTGCTCGGTTTTTTTCAACATTGTCACGTTAGCCATTCCAGTTGTCGTTGATTAAGGATAACTAGCAAACTAATGATCACAACTGTATGAAATTTTACCTTTATACCCTTAGATAATGACATTAATGAATTCATTAATGAGGGTGATCTACTAATGATGGGGGTAATTTGTATTACCCACATTATTAGCAACTCACCCTCAAACCGAGAATACATTGAACGCCCTTGTATATCATCATTAGCTGATGGGATTTTCTTGTGGCTATTCATATGTCGCGGCCAGCACGCGTAGTGATAACCACGGGGCGTGGTTTTTTCTTGCACTGCGCCTTCTCGCCTTTAATTTCTTTACCCATCCTCCTTACCTCACATACCAATCCACATTCTACTCCTAACTTGCTTGCTATAGTTTTAATTTTGTTCTCTAAATTCTCGTTTCGGTGCTCCTCTAGTCCAAATATTTCATTTTTTTTTTCCTTCTCACGTACCAAGTAAACTATCCTTTCTTCCAGTGTCTCATTACAGGTTTCCAAATGTACATGCGTATGCTCCAACGCTTTAATCTTTTTGTCTGTTTTTCCTTCTCTTCGATTTCCTGGTACTTCTCAGCGTAGAAACTTATGTCGTCTGACATCGGCTCGAGAGTGTTTTCATATTGAAGAGTATTGTTAGCTTTACATTAACCGGTTTTTCCTTCTCTTCGAATTCCTGGTACTTCTCAGCGTAGAACCTTATGTCGTCTGACATTGGCTCGAGAGTGTTTTCATATTGAAGAATATTGTTGGCTTTTCATTAACCGGATTTTCCTTCTCTTCGAATTCCTGGTACTTCTCAGCGTAGAAACTTATGTCGTCTGACATCGGCTCGAGAGTGTTTTCATATTGAAGAGTATTGTTAGCTTTTCATTAACCGGATTTTCCTTCTCTTCGAACTCCTGGTACTTCTCAGCGTAGAAACTTATGTCGTCTGACATCGGCTCGAGAGTGTTTTCATATTGAAGAGTATTGTTAGCTTTACATTAACCGGTTTTTCCTTCTCTTCGAATTCCTGGTACTTCTCAGCGTAGAAACTTATGTCGTCTTACATCGGCTCGAGAGTGTTTTCATATTGAAGAGTATTGTTAGCTTTTCATTACCCGGTTTTTCTGGTGTCGTTTGGGACATGTCGATTTCTATGTTTGGCTGCGAATCTGCGGCGTGGTTTGGCATTCATCGTATAAACCGGTTTCACTCAATATCTTGATTTTTGCAACAATTTTTTTATGGAAACACCACCAGTCACCACTACACTTTGTAAGACTGTCGCCTTTCACTCGGGCCAGCGCCAGGTTACATGACTTGCACTGCACCATCACGATAGGTTAATATTTCTCCGTAAGCAAAAAAACCGTAGATTCCGTTTTTTCCGTAAATTTACACACCTGTATATTTTTTTTTTAATGGCTATTGAAATGTTTGTTTTTATCAATGACATTTTTTAAATGATTTTTTTTTATTTTAGCATAATTATTTACTTTGCATGTTACCATATTTGTATGTCTTAAGACAAAATATACCTTGCTTTTTTACATGTATGACCTATTGTATACCTATGTTTCACAAATAAACTTTATGATATGATATGATATGATAAGCAGTCAATAATTCGAGTCGCGTCACAGGTGTCGCGTTCGCACGGTAGGAGCGCACGCGCTGAAATAGGATCTTATGTCCTATAACAAAAAATTGTATGACATATGTCATTCACCAATCCTCACTGGACCGTATTAGATTACCGCCCATTTCCTCTCACGGACAGGACGCCTGAGACCCAACAGTGGAAACATTATAATATTGCCCGCGGCTTCATCCACGTGGAGGTCGGAAATATTCGCACGGGACCGTACTACCTACCCAGGTCGTGGTCTTTCCGTGTGCCAAATTTCATCCAAATCTATTCGTCCATTAAGGCGTGAAAAGTTAACAAACAGCGTTACTTTTTCATTTATAATAAATTAAAAAACAGCCTTATTTACCAAATTAATATAACAACCTTGCACAATTCAAGTTACAAATAAGCAGTAAAGGTAGGTATTTTTTTTGTTTAGTATGTACTTATTATAATTTTTAGCACGGAACCGATTCACACTGTTCCCCGTACTAGTATAAACTGTACTACGGTGGACCAGTTTTCCTTAACATAAGAAGTAGTATGGATTAAGTAATGCTCTACTTATTAACACAAGCAGTAACTGCAAGTTTAGAGACTAATATCCACAGCATGAGAACATTAGTTTATCCTACAGAGACACATTTAGAAGCCAGTATATTAATAAACTCAAAATAAAGACAAAAACCTCGTCTATTCCCATATGCACGAAACTTTCCACTCCAAGTATAAAGACGGTCTGTTAAAGTCTGGATCTCAATAACTTTGTCCCCTTTGTTCAGCGCCAATCTTCGCCAGTGGCAGAACAAAGGCGCTTCGTCCAGTAAGACTATTGTCTGCTGTATGTGCAATTATTAACCAAAGTGTTGGTGGGAATGTGCAACGGTATTATGTTGGAGATTTACATGTGTTTAGGGAATGTTGGTAGCGTTTTTGTTAAGTGGGGTTGCTTTGTAAAGCCGATATCAGACGCTTCAGTCGAGTGAAGGTTCATTTTTGTTTCATTCCACGTGCACACAACACCGACACAGTTATATATGAATGCACATTCACTTGCACCTTTCATAAAATTTTTGGAGATAAGGGGGGGGGGGGGTGGAATAGTAAATTTTCATGTATTTACTTATTGAGAACCTGACAGTAAGTCCTTACATTTGAATTGTCACTCGGTACAGTTTGCAATACTTTTTGTTACACGTCCGTGTTTGAGTCACAGAAATTCATAATTATGTTACAAATTTTAACTTAATCGGTCCATTCGATTCGGAGCAAAATAACTGTGACAGACCGACAGACAGACACACGAGTGATCCTATAAGGGTTCAGTTTTCTCATTCGGACGTACAACCCTAAAATAAACGAACAGTGAAGCTTCTGATATCCGCCCCGACTTGGTAATACAAAGAGTTTTAAATACGAGGTTTGCAGTGGTATTGCATTAAGCGTCGTACAAATAAGGGTTACCGAGTAAATTTCTTTGGGAGCTGGCACCGTACCATTTGAATCATTAATTAATTGCAATGAATATCGGTAACACATAAAGATTTAGAATGTATTATGTACGGCATGCACAATAAAAAATATAAAAAAGGTGGCCTGGAATATTAAAATATTCCAGGCTTAAATAATGAAGATGATGATGGTACGGAGTAGTAATATAATAATAATAATAATTTATTTATCTGTAACATGGAGCCAAAAATCAATTATACAATAATTTGATACAGAGATGTGAGACTAATTAATCTCCTGGCTCCCAAACTAGGTTTATTGCCTGTGACTTGGGAGTCAGTGATTCTAAAACATATGCTAGCATAAACTACGTCGATACACCAATAGCATCAAACCTATATTAACCACTAACCAGTATTACTAGGTTCCAATATGAAGGTTAGGTTATGTAACCCTCTTAAAAGACAAACAACTATGTATTCTTCAGACAGAAACATACCCACTATCAAAAGACACTACTTAAATATCAAAAAAGAAAATTAAAAAACCTGAACTCAACTATGAAAAAAACGCCAACAAAACATCGCAGACAGATAAATTATAACTGGAGTCACACGTAATCTGTACGATTTCTGCCATAATTATATTCCATGAAAGCGAAAGCGCGTAGAGCGTTCATTAAAGCGAATACTCATTTATTTCAGCTTTTGTCTGTGGTCATGGCGCTAAAACCACTCTTATGCGCAAGAGCATCTTTTGCATGGGTCCGACCATCTTTAATAAATTGCCCAAATCATGGAGAACATTAAATATATCTGCTCTTGAAAGTAAATTGAAGAGTTTACTAACCGAAATAGCATTTTACAGTATTGCAGACTTTATGAAAGAGGTTAATTTTTCTTCGTTTTTGAGATGACGATGTTGTATTTTATTGACATGTTATTGTGATTTATTGTATTTTTGTGGAGTAATTGTAATTTGGAATTGATATTTTAATGACACTAATTCATATTTTTATTGACTAATTTATTTAATGATTACTTTGACATTTAATTTTATGTAAAAAATGTGCTTGCTGAATTGTAATGATACGTAATATTTAATGAATACTGATGATTTAATAAGTACCTATATAACTTCAATAATGTAATTTTGATGAATATTATCACGGTTTATGCACCATCTCTTCCTACCAATTTGTACGCCACGATATGCGGCTGAACATGTTAGAACTTTTCTGTATCTTTTATTATCTTGCATGCAATATATCATGTGCACCATGTTTAAACAAATAAAATTTTACTTACTTACTTACTTTCATCATTATTTAGTAAATGTGTGTGTGTGTGTGTGTGTTAATTAAAGAGTTATGAGGGAACAGATGAACATACATAACATAGCCTGTGAAATTTTGAACCTTTTACAATGTTTTTTCAATATGTGAGCACCATATATCTATCACATGATTAATTTACCTGTCATTGCTTTAGATTTAATTATTTTTACCTATTGTGGTATTGTAATTTTATTCTAGGTGCATTGTCTTCACCTATAATTATATAATTAATTTATACAAAATATTGTAAACCACTTTAAAAGAGTCACGGTGGAGTTTCTTGCCCATTCTTCTCAATACGAAACTACCTTTTAGAAGGGGCAACTAGAATCAATTCTATTTTTTAGTAATTTTAACGTTCAATAGTACCTTTGATGTGCCTATTTGAAATAGATGATTTACCTGGTTTTTCCATAGTTTGAACTTACCTATGTCTAATGAAATTACGTTTCTCGGAATGCGCTTACAATAATGTTTAAGAAGATCATATTTTCAAATTCACTTGGGTACTTTGCAAATAGAATATTAAGAGTCCTCCGATTTTATAGCTCAATCGTAGGTACTCAGAAGGTATAACATATTTAACTTTATTTTAAGAAACAGTAAATATCGCTGATCGCTGCCACAAAACTATATGACGTCAATCAATCAGTCAAGTTCGAGTTTAAAGTTTATTCGACCCTTGCACCCCTCAAAATTGCTAACGGGGGACTTTTTTGTGGTTTTCGTTTCCGTGTTTTTATGTTATAACTCCGCCACGCCATGCAAGATCTACAAAACAAAACTCCTGAAGTAATTAACAAAAAAACGCCATGGAGGTAACCAGTTTTATTTTTGCCCACAGCACGGCAACGCAACGACCTCAAGCGAGACGTCGGTGGGGACGAATACGGCAACCGTCGCGCCCTCCGCCGGGCCCAGCAAGGGCCCGCCACCGGCCGCCAAGTTCCGCCACGGTCTGCTGCAGCTCATGATACACACGATCGATCCCATGCATGACGGTGAGTTAGGTATGCACGCAGCTTTGCTTACACGTTACACATATGCTAAGTCCCACTTTGGGTTGTTGATGATTTTCCAAATTTTAAAATCCCGCGGGAAAAGAAACTAATTTCTTTTTATTTAATTAGGGGCAGTGTGTACTAGGTATAGTGTATTTTTTTTTTTGTTATTTTTATATTTTCGTATACTGCACTGGTTGACTCGCTGAAAACCAGCGCTGAGGCTCTGTCTCGTATATGCTCGTAGCATTATGCTGAACGATTGCCGTTTTGCGTCGATGTGACGCATATATTTTCCCCCAACTCGTTCTTTTCTCTATTTGTGTGTATTCTCTGCGTCATGTTTACCGCAAATAAACGTATTTTCTTTCTTTCTTTCTTTTCTTTCGTATGATATTCCCATCATACCCCAAATACATACTACTACGAATTAAAGTTTGGCCATGAACTTGAGCAGACTCTTCACATCAACACCATTTTGGTTGAGACAGAATTTTATGGCATAATCAGCCTATAATTTTCTCACTCTTGGGACACAGGCCTCCTTTCTTTAAGAGGGAGTGGGCCGTAATCCACCACACGGACCCAGTGCGGGTTAGTGGCTGTCTTCGAATTTTTTGGTTCTAGGACACGCTGTTTTCCCTCACCGTTTTGAGAGCAGTGGTGATGAAATTAAATACACATAGTTAAGTGCCTGCCTGGGTTTGAACTCACGACATAAAACTTGTAAGTCGGGGCCGATACCACTGGGCCACCACTGCTCTGAATTTAATGGAATGTACCAAAATCAAGTCGGTTCAACCTGAAGACCCCAAATAAATCATTTTTACTAGACTCATATCGAACACTGTTCATCAATAAATGGTGGTTCAATAAGTGGTGATTATTATTCTCACTTAAAAAAAAGAAAGAAAAGTATAAGAAAGAAAAAGTGTTGAGTTGTTGAAAACTTATATAAGTCTTCAACAACTCAACACTTCCTTCTTCTCCTGCCCTTGTCCCATGTTAGTTGGAGTCGCGGCAACACGTATTTTTCTTTGATTTTCTCCATTCCAATTACCCCAGAATTCCAAATGAATTGGGCCTTTTAGAAATCCAAAATTGGCTTTAATGCTTAATAAGCCTGCTTGGTTCCAAAGTGATCCTGAAAAGTAACGTTCAATAGATCAAAAGCCTCCAGAGTTGTTTTTGTTGTATACTTAAAACAATATTTTTTCGGATAACAAAGTTTATTTTTTTCTGAAAATTAGATATCTTTATACTTTTAAACCGCTATTTTCAGTTACAAAACACATACAAATTAACATACCTATAAAACTCGACCCAACTCCTAAAAACCCACTTAAACAGTCAAATTCCTTAAGAAACCAAAATCAATTAGCCCACAGCGTTGTATTAAAAACCCAATTTATCATCAATTACCCAAAATTTACCTCATAACAACTGCCTTACGTGAGCAAGTCTCGTCACGCAACCATAATGATTACAATAACCATCAATTAATAAAAAAAACATTTTCATTCGTGTGTCGCTTGCATTACTCACATAGGTCAGGAAAATTGTTATACCAATATTTTACTAATGGTACAAAAACGGATCCCGCTGGCACTTGGTACGAAAACGGATCCAAATTAGGTCAAATAAAGGAGAACGTACCTACCTAAAGTTACAGGGAGGTTCGCACTGCGCTTTGCAATCACAAACGCTACGGCGCGCGGCGTCTGAAATTTTGATCTCCTGTAACGTTTAATGGAGCTTTGAAATGGCCCAAAAAGGGAGACTAAAGGCGCTATTCCACCAGTGTGCGCCACTGTACTGCACGGTGTACAGCACAAATGTTTCTTTCAGTGGACTCACTCAAGTAAACATTTACAAATGTGCTGCACTGTACGCTTACAAAGTGTGTGGAAACAGAGACTAACGTATCTGCAGCTCAGTACATACACTATTGGAGTTCAGGGCCCTATAACACAAAACTTAAAAAGTCTACAATATCCCAAAAAAAAAAAAAAGCGAAATTGGGTAACATAGAAATTACAAATATGTATGAGTGCAATAATTTACAACCTACAATCCTTTTGGATTTTTAACACGTAACACAAAGCATGAGAACTATGTATAAATTGTAGACTTGTCACTAAAATTTACATAATTATTTATAAGGTTTTCCGTTACACTGTGTGGCTTAGAGTTTTGTGGTATTTGTCATATTTACAAATTTGTATATTGTTACTTGAAAATTGCAATTGTATAGTTTTGTGGTATAGGGCCCTGCACAAAATGTGCTGAACTCAATTTTGGTGGAATCACGCCTAAACATTGCTTCAAACTGCAATTGTTATTTGGGAGAAATAAGGTGCTTGTATCGATGCAAAAATAGACTCCTGCTTGATCCGTGTGCTATTAGAAGCACAAGCATCGATCATACATAACATTGCAATATTGTTCGTTTTTATATTAATTGTGTTGTTTTGTGACTGTTTTTAGGTAATATATTAACATGTTAAGATTATTCCCATGTACCTACTTATGTTTTATGTTATTCCGTTATACATAAGTTTTATAACGGAAATAAGAAACCACATCAGGTAGAAACGAACTTTGTGGCAGCGGAAAATCGAACCATAGTCAAGGTGCAAGAATATTAAATTTAAACGTTTCCAGAAGTGCATATATATAACAATAAAGAAACCTTAATAAAAGAACTCCAAAAGTTGGCACAAGTTTCTACAAGTGTAGCTATCGAAAGGTCCCAAGAGATAGATAATGTCTTGAACTAAACTCAAAATTTATAAGACCAAAATACGCTAGGAAAAGGCTTATAAACGTTTGACCTATGACATTTATTAACTGGTTATTTTAGTCAATATATCTAAGGATTAAGATCTGCTATAGCCATTGTAAATTGCAACGACCACCTTACCATCTATCACATTGATGGATGTAGTCGTGTGTTCCATGTTTACATTGTACGGTCTTACAAACCAACCATTAAGTTTGCGCGAGACCCATAATTTATTACAGCATGCGTGAATCTAGTCTTATTGCGAAACGATGTTGAAGTAGGCTTTGTTGTGATTTGTACACAATCTAAAATCTATCTACTTTCTTTTCTCTTATAGCTGATATGAACTATAAGAGAAAAAGTTATTTCGTGTTATAGAATTTAACCTGCCAGCATGGTGGGCTGACTGAGGTTGCTCCGACCTTGCATTTGAGTGACACCAGTCAACTTTATAATTGTTCGCAGCGCAGGGTTGTCAGATAGGGAGTTTTTTTCTCGTACCAGCGGGGTAATTACGTAACACACTAACAGTAGGAATGGGTTTCATTTTGACAGTTCAACAACATTCATTGCGTTATTTACGTTGTTGAGCACACAATTTTTTCGAACTTACGAAGAAATGGATTAGCAATAGGCTTCAAAATGATTCAGATTGTGATAGATTTTGCGTTACGTAATTAGGGTGCAGGTCTGCCAAATATCTCGTACTTTCAATACATAATCTCGTAAAAGTATAAATTTTCAAAATCTCATAGACTTTGTCCTTCCACTATGTACTTATTACTAGCTAGCCTGGGGTAGGTATATTCCTTAAGTTTGCTGCCGCCAAATCGCAGCGCCACAGTGATGTTTAATTAGTGTCTGTCAAAATCACATTGCTGTTGGGTTGCTGCTGGAGGTATAGTAGTCACGAAGCAACGCGCGCTTTACTTGTGGTTACCAAGTTTACACAGACACTGTGAATGTGTGTGAGCGCAGGAGCTCTTGGTACCGTCCGAGACAATGGCGAAGCCAAAAGTGGAAGTGTGCGTGTGCGTGTGCGTGTTTGTGCTGACGCTATTCGTTTCCACGTACACATTCACAGTGTGTTTGTGCACTTTGTTACCCCAAGTAAAACGCGTCGCGAGACAAAAATACCGTAAAATAACTGTGAAAGTACAGTAGACGACTTGAGTGAGCTAAGAAACTCTGATGGCATACTCTTCGAACGTTCTCGAACTCTTCTTACGTGGTTTCAATTTTCTAACGTAACAAATATGATGTAAGTTGCTTTTAGGTTTCAGTTTGTGTAGGTACTTAGCAAAGACGTTGTTTATTATATCAGCCCTAAAACGTACAATGCTGACCAAAGAGAATATTGCCAAAATCTAGGAACGCGACTTATTAGCAAATCAAATTTAGTAATTCGAATAATCAAGTTTTTTTTTGTGGTTTGCAAAATAGATGTCCTTTTACATCATTCGTAATATAAGTAGAAGTAAATGTTCTGTTAGGAATCAGAACCTTCATGTCACCTTCTTCGTTCACAATTCTATTCTGATCAACCATCACAGGTCACCGCAAAATCTAGTCACGCATAGTCCGTATCAGCGGAACTAATTACAAATAGCGAATATGCTAACCTATCTACCCATCAGTAGGCAACATTGCATATCTGCCTATCAGTAGGCAAGATTGCCTGTCTGGCACGCAATGTGAGCTACACCGCAGTACGGCAATGTATGTGAGGAATACTTTGTCTTGACTGTGAAACACGCACTTGGCAAGTCTGTGTCAAGTTTGTTAATTTTTGCTATGGAGAGTTGGAGATTGGTCCAAGTTTAGATATTTCTTGTCACAATAACGCATGCTCGACGATGTTAAAACTGTTCATGTTATTCAAGTATCATAATCTTTAACGCATAATCTTACATGTATGAGTCGCTGATGGATTGTCGAATCTGCTGTTTTACATAACCGCTAGCCTTTTTACAAAACAGCTCCGTTATGTAAAACAGTTGAACGACGTTTAGCGATTTTCCATAATTACTGAACTTTAACACGCAGAATTGCATAAACGTTTTGCATTTAACAAAACAGTGGGTCAACGATTAGAGGTTATGTAAAACAGCGTAAAAAGAAACGTCAGATCGTAGATTTTACATTAAAGGGGATTCGCCAAGGTAGCCCGCGAAATTCAAATTTTCTTACGTTTTTTGCAATTTGCAAGTCAGTATCAGGTTGTATGAAGATCTAAATAAGATTCGCGGACGTATCAAATATTTATTTATAGAATTATAATCATAAAAATCATCAGTATTTTTATTTGATATTTTGGATATGTTTAAGTAGGTACCCATAAATTCATATTATGTTTGTTTTATTACATTTTAAAGCTTCAAATGAATATTTAGATTATAAAAAAATTAAATTCCTAAAATTTGGCAAGCATGAAGGAGACAAATTTTATTCTTCCTTTAAGTACTACCAAATTAGATCCTAACTTTTTACTTAAAATCTTAAGCCATAATTAATCATAACTGGCGAAATGTGGGTGTGCTATAGTACACCTCTGCATAACCCTTCGGGGAATACAGGCGTGATGTTATGTATGTATGTATTACAACAATTATGAATCATTAGATAAAATCCGTGATAAAAATCCCGCAAACAGTGAACGTTCGGTACATTTGACATCTTGAGACCTTACTCTACACTAGCGCCTCTAGCGACGAACGCAAGCGCGATAGCCCTCTGTTTAAGCACCATGGACAAGTTACCTATTATGCAAGCAGTAAATATATTCATAGCTGATATCATACTACTCGTATTGTGATGCCAGTGTGACACTTCGTCCTGAATTAAGTTCTCACTACTGCCCAAGCCTATACATAGAGGTGTTAGTAAAGGCGGAAACAGACTTGTAACACGCGACTAGATTGTGTGAGGCCACATATAATTTTATGTAGCAAATACTTTTAATCGGTCAATGAACACGAGTTTGTATGTAAAGTTTAAGTACCTATGTTATAAATTAAGTTCTTATGTTTAAATTAAGTTTAGAATTGAAGAAGTTAAAGAAGACGGAGAAGCAATTACTGGCACATTCGGGATTTAGTAATTTTAAGTACTAAATGTTTTGCAGTCATAAGGTACTTGTGGTTACTGAGCACTGCGCGTGCTCATTCATCTATCAAGAAAAAGAAGATTTGAAGATTTTCATCGCCTGGATTGAGTATCTAAGTGTTAATTTTAAGAGATAATAGTTTTAGTCACAAATCACAAATTTCTGTTTTTTTGTTAAATCGTTTGAAGATGACAGTGACAGGATAATGTTTTAAATGTGTTTAGTGCTAAACGTATTTCGTGATTTGTGATGTAGGCGGGCCTTAGGCGATTGCCTATCACACTGCACCGCGTTCCATCACGTAACGCGGGGCGGCAGATTTAACATTGTATCAGTTTATAGAGAAAACACAATCTGCGCGAAGGACTGCTATGGCCACCCCTCGCTACGCGACGGAGCGCGGTGCAGTGTGATAATCGCCTTAAGCCCACTTGCACCGCCAATCACTAAACTCGTTTAGCGCTAAACGTGTTTAGTGATTAGCGGTGTAAGTGGGTCTAAGTGATACGTGATAAGTGATACGTTTTAATGTGATACGTTACGGGAGTTGGTTAGTTTATGCTCCACACACATAATTCGAGACTCAAACCGCTCGATGTGTTACAAATCTGTTCGCACCTTTACTAGCTGTCCCGTTGTAACCGTTTTAGTATACACGTTCGCACATTCGCTATCTCGTAGGTAGGGTCACCGCCACCTCCCTAATTTTACCCGTAAAGTTATTTTGGTCTGGTTTACCTGAATGAGCGGTGCAATAGCAATGTAGCCAGAAATATTCTGTTCCTGTATTTTTTCGAAGTTAGGTACATTATGAAGTAGGTAGGTAAGTAGGTAGTATTTGATGCAATCGACTATTTACAGACATACTAACTTCAATCTACTTTTTTGACGACTAAGCAGGTTTGTTTTCCCAAAACTAGCTTCCACCCGCGGCTTTGCCCGCATGGTATGTCAATAAAAAGTAGCCTATGTCCTTTTCCAGGGTTCAAAGTATCCTCATACCAAATTTCATTAAAGTCAGTCCACCCGTTTCGAAGATTAGCCGGCACAAACAGACTGACATACAGACAGCCATTTTTTTTTTTTATCAGTACCTTATATATGCATATGCATTTAGTAAAAAGCTGTTATGTTGACATTACAAACTGGCACTTCAATTTTATTAGGTTGGAGAAAAAGTCTTTTCGCATTATAGTATGTATGAACTTGTAATAAAATCTCTTTGGCTATACTATTTGTATCTGGCTGGTTTTGGTATCATTCAAAGTTTAAATTTTAAAGAATATAATTCCAAATTCAAATTAGGAAAATGTGTGATTTTCATTTGTTTTTCGTACTGTCAAGATGAGTGAATATAATGAAGAAATTCGATACATTTTAAAATTTTACTACAAAAAAGGTAAAAATGCAACGCAAGCCGCGTTTTAAGCGTTTTTAATCCGGAAATTTTGATGTCCAAGATGCACGTCGCTCTGGTCGCCCTATTACGGATAAAATGGATGCCATTTTTGAAAAAGTAGAGCAAGATATCAGTAGTTACGACGTAGCTGAAGAACTGGGAATTGACCACAAAACAGTTTTGGCACATTTGAAAAAAACTGGGTACACAAAAAAGCTCGATATTTGGGTACCTCACGAGCTCACTGAAACAAACCTAATGAACCGTGTACTCATTTGTGATTCTTTATTACGACGTAATGAAACCGAACCATTTTTGAAGAAGCTGATAACTGGTGATGAAAAGTGGATCACGTACGACAAGAACGTGCGAAAAAGGTCGTGGTCAAAGGCCGGTTAGGCTTCACAGACTGTGGCGAAACCCGGGTTAACTCGCAACAAGGTGATGCTGTGTGTGTGATGGGATTGGAAGGGCATTATACATTATGAGCTGTTACCACCAGGCAGGACCATCGATTCTGATCTCTACTGCGAACAACTGATGAGATTAAAGCAAGAAGTTGAGAGAAAGCGTCCGGAATTAATCAACAGAAGGGGTGTGGTTTTTCATCATGATAACGCTAGACCTCACACATCTTTAGCCACTCAGCAAAAATTAAGAGAGTTTGGCTGGGAGGTGTTAATGCATCCGCCGTATAGTCCTGACCTTGCACCTTCAGATTTCCACCTGTTTCGGTCTCTTCAGAACTCTTTAGGCAGTGTCAGGTTAACATCACGAGAGGACTGCCAAAACCACTTGTCGCGGTATTTTGATCAGAAGTCCCAAAATTTCTATAGCAATGGGATCATGTCCCTACCTACAAGATGGCAAAAAGTTATCGAACAAAATGGTACCTACATAAAAAAATGCGAAGAAACTTTTTCCCCAACCTATTATGTATTTATATATATATATATATATATGCATATAGATTAGTTTAAAAGCTCTTACAAAAAGGCGCGACACGCGACGCGAATCGCATGTGACAGAAAGGACCGCTAATCGCGCGACACGCGGTGCCTTTGTATTGCGTGCGATTCACGTCGCATGTCGCGCCTGTTTGTAGGAGTCTTTAAGTTACACCTCTACATCTGAACACTTATGAAACATTTCATACCTATTTCTATCTTTAGTAGTTTAGGCTGAGCTTTAATAGAATCAATAAATCAGAAGACCAATTGATGTCCAAAAAGGCACGAAAATATCAGTCTAAATAGCCTTCCACAATTTTTTTTTTCTTTTTAGAGTGACTAATTTATTTCCCAAAAAAAAATCAATCTTATAATAAACATAAACAAAACAAAAACTTGACTTAAAACAGACCTCCATCACACATATACTCCATTTGAAATAAGATTATAAATTGAAATAAACCATTTTTACAATCCGTTCAACCGATTTTAACTTCTATTGCGTTGACGGCCATTTTAACCACGTTTATGCTTATAATACCATCTATCCTTATGACTACGGAATAGAAGTCAAAATCGGTTGAATAGACTCTAAAAAAAGATTTATTTAAATTTCTAATCTTATTTCAAATAGAGTATAAAATCTTCTAACTTAAACTCAAAACACACGCTCAATCTTACCAATGCAAAATGTTGCCTCAAATAATATAAGCAATATTATACGGCGTGTATCGTAATCGAAGCGGACCCCGAAAACGGCCGGTACACACAGAGCGAAGTTTAACCCCACCTTGACCGAAAAGGCGCTAATGTATCGATTCAACTGTTTTCGTAAGGCACACAAACACTCGATGTTACTAACGCTTGTTCAGCGTAGGGTCATTCTACAACCTGATGTTATTGTTAGATACATAGATTATTTTTGCGGTCTTCATCCTGTTGTTTTAATGATATCATACAGTATCACGGCAATTATATATTAATTAAGACTGCCTGTCTCAATTGTTGACTACCTCTTTGGTCTAGTGGTCCCAAGCACTACTGCAAAAGCTTGAGGTCCTGGGTTCGATTCCCAGGTTGGGCGAAGTGTTATTGGGCTTTTCCATCAGGAATTTCTCAGTAGCAGCCCAGAGTCTGGAATTTGTGCCCGATGGTGGCAATAGGCTCGCCCCCTATTACATGGAACTTAAACAAAACTGGCGAAATGTGGGTGTACGTTAGGTACACGTCTGCCTAACCAATCGGGGAAACAAGGTTTGATGCTATGTTATGTTAAGACTGCCACGTTGATCTAGTGGTCTTAAGCGCTACTACTAAGTAAGAGGTCCTGGGCTCGATTCCCAGGTTGGGTGAAGTGTTATTGGGTTTTTTTCATCAGAAATTTCTCAGTAGCAGCCCGGAGTCTGGAATTTGTGCTCGGTTGATGTCAGTAGGCTCGCCTCCTATTACAAGGGACTTAAACATAACTGGTGAAATGTGGGTGGGACTATAGATACACTTCTGCCTTACTCTTCGGGAATTACATGCGTGATGTTATGTTACGTTTTAATAAATTTGTTTTTATTTTAATGATAAATGATTTTATTTCTGTAAATTGGTTTGTACAAACACTTTTACACGTCAATCATATTTTAAAACTAGATGAGGTCGGGGTTTCCTATCTGACTACTCTGAGAAGAAAGGCCGAAACGAACTCAGAGGTCACAGTCTCTTTTAAAGTCCAGACATAATCTTAGTCAAATCATCTGAAGATCATGTAGATTTGTCTGAAATGGTCTTTTGAGGAAAAACTACACAGATTGAATGGACCTGTCCAGTCAGTGCACGCATCTGTCAGTAATCGTGCAGCTCAACTCAGAACTTAAGAAGCTCAACGATTCGACGAATAATACCAAAGAAAGGACATTTGGGTAGGCCACAAAAATTACTCAAACTGCCAGACTAAGATTAAAACTACCTGAGAGGGGGAAAAAAAGCAACAATGACCCACATAGTCTTCACATTCACAACGTTAAAATGAATATCATGTATTTAATTCAGATTGCATGCTACTCACATTCACAGACAGGTTTCTCTTTAAATGTCATCAAAAATATCATAATATGTTATGTCATGTAAATCATTAAAAATGACATTATTATTTCTAAAACACATAATCACAGTATAAAATGGATTGTTGCTTGGGGGTACATTGAAGAACCTTAATTAATCCCAAGCCTTTTTGTCATCCAAGTAATCTTTAACTTTATAGAAACCTTTTTGACAGAGTTTCTGTTTAATAAATGATTTAAATTTATTGAGGAAATTATGAATATCAACTTTGCCCACGACGACGCCTTCTGTGGTAGCATTTTTAATTATGCCCTGGGTACATTTTATTATGTGCTTAAATCCAGAGTACACTTTACGTGTGTGCTAAATGTTGCCCAATTTTTTTTTGGGAGTGTTGTTTGTTAGTAACAATAAATGATAAATGATTTTATTTCTTTAAGTAGGTTTGTACAAACACTTTTACACGTTAATCATATTTTTAAAACTAGATGAGGTCGGCGTTTCCTATCTGACTACTCTGAGAAGAAAGGCAAAAACAAACTCAGAGGTCACAGTCTCTTTTACAGTCCAGACATAATCTTGGTCAGATCATCTGAAGACCATGTCGATTTGTGTCTGTAATGGTCTTTTTAGGAAAAACCACACAGAATGAGTGGACCTGTCCAGTCAGTGCTCGCATTTGTCACTAATCGTGGAGCTCAACTCAGAGCTTAAGGAGCTCAACCACTCGATGAACAATACCAAAGAAAGGACATTTGGGTAGGCCGCATAAAGCACTCAATCTGCCTCATTAACATTAAAACTACCTGAGAAAGTGAAAAAATAAAATAAAAAAGTGACCCAAATAGTCCCTCATATTCACAATAATTAAATAACAATACTATACTTCACACAGTAAATTGTCATGACATTGTCTAAATAATAATTATCAAATTAATAAGTCATGTTCATGTAATAGTTAATATTCTTTTATCGAGTTTAAGGTTAATATTTTTTCTCACTTAGAAATTACTAAATAGTAAAATCACGCTCCACATGCAACATCGTCCTTTTAAATCAGAAACAACAAAATGTTTTATAAAGTTGCAGAATTACCCATCTTATACTCCAATACGTTTACCTACAGCTACTAAAACGTATATATTATTGCTCCCTGCACAACATCTTCTTATTAAACTGCTGTCAGAGAAATAAAAACGCTGCTTCACCGAAAGTAATATCAGAACCTTCTGAAATAATATCGTGAGAATAGAACTACTGTTTTTATGTTGTATCACTTTATTTTTTAATTAAGTTTGTTAGCAATGCGGTTTGCACATCATTCTGTTTGTAATAAGAGTAGGAATAGGAGGGGGGGAGGAGGAGCAGAGAGAGATAGGAGGTACTTATCAGTAGCGGCCCGGAGTTTGGAAGTTGGCGGTGTAACTCCCGTGTCTCGAAAAGCACGTTAAGCCGTTGGTCCTGAGCCTGATTTGTCTCCAGTCGTGTCGGATTGTGCACTGTATCTCCCGCGCCGATGGCATATATCCGCTGAGATCATAGACTATCCATACTAATATTATACTACATTGGAAAGTAACTCTGTATGTATGTTACCTTTTCACGCTTAAACCACTATACTGATTTCGATAAAATTTGGCAAAGAACTAGAGTGCATCCTGGGGAAGGGCATAGGCTACTTTCGTCCCGGTAGCACGTTCCCGTGGGATAATTTCCGACATCCACGCGGGCGAAGCCGCGGGCAGAAGCTAGTTATTAATAAGAGAAGGTTTTACGCCAATAGTGCAACAGACAGAGTTTCTAATTTCTAACTGAAGAACTTACGCAGGGCAACTTTGTTGTCGTGGTAGCTGTTGGGCGAGTGACACGCAAAATCCTGCATCGCGCAAGCTGAGTTTACTGTGCAACTAGAACATTATACAACGTCCCGATATCAATTTTTGGGCAGTTTCCCACCAGACACTACAGCCGTCTGGTCGGAGGATCCTCCCTTTTCTATGGAGGTACGACTGAACTTTACACCCTGTTCCTCATACCTCTATACTGGTGATCCCGAAAATGAACGTCAGCGCAGCTTTCCTGCAACTACTTCAGCTTGAAGTTTTTACATAGAAGCTTTTAGAAGTTTTTAACTACATCTTCTAACGGGACCTGTATGAGTGTCATACAACAATCAATCAATCAACTCAGCCTTCGCCGTTCACAGTTCACTGCTGGACATAGGCCTCTCCCAGACTGCGCTACAAAAGTCTGTTCTCCGTCTTCCGTATCCAGTCTGTCCCAGCCACCTTTTTAAGGTCGTCGGTCTATCTAGCAGAGGGCTTCGCACACTACGCTTGCCGATACCCTTGTCTCCACTCCAAGACTTGTCTGCTCCACCGGCCATCGGTCCTTGGACAAACATGGCCAGCCCACTGCCACTTTAGCTTGCTTACCCTCTAAGCTATGTCGGTAAGTCCGGTTCTTTTCCGGATAATTTCATTTATGAATTTATCCTTTAAAGAAACTCCGAGCATAGCCTGCTCCATAGCGTGCTGAGCAACCTTGAATACATAGGTAATTTTTATAAATAGTTTGGAGAAGCGACAGGAAACATAAAACTGGCTATATATTACTCAAATTTCTCTCGTATGTAATGTACCAAAGCTACTCCTTATTACGCGTAATTCTAAGCTCAGCTCATTCCCAATAGGCCTAGGATTATAGCGAGGCCCGATCCGCAGCTGTGGTCGTACGCGATAAGCTAACGACCTATAAATACTAAGTGCACTATTTGTGGTCATTTGTGGTCTTAGGCCCATAAGTTACGGTTTCAAGTTGGACATTTAGAACAGAATCGAATAGGGAACATTAAAGCATTTGGGTTTAAAGGAATAAGGAACAGGGTGTATAGTTCTTCATCCTTCATAGAAAAGGGAGGATCCTCCGACCAGACGGGTGTTGTGTCTGGTGGGCTAGAACCCGAGGATTGATGTCGGGACGTTGTATAAGTAAATGCTAGTCACGCGTCGAACTATGCTTGCGCGATGCAGAATTTTTGCGTGACGTCACTGTGATGCGTACTTCGCATGTAGCGTTGTAGATTTACGTCATTAATATGTTCAAATATTAATTGGAAGTCATCGTGCTAAACATGGTGGCGTCAACCGCGTGGAGGTAGGATCTCACGAGAATGTAGTACCGGGATAAAAGGTATATCCGTGTGCCAAATTCCATCTAAATGCGTTTAGCAGTTAAGGCGACAAAAGGTAACAGAGTTACTTTCGCATTTAATTCATATTAGTAAGTAAGTTTAGATATTTGATCTAAATTACTGTTAGTAAACAGATTCCTTCTCCATCCTTCTATTAATAAAGAATCACAAACAACACCAAGGACTTCTCTAACTTATCCAAAGCCCAAGCCCCTGGCACTTTAAAATTCCCTTGTCGAAGTGCCGATAAGCCGGCCAAAGAAGCGCCTTCCCCCTTTTGACAGGGGATGATGTAGGTGACAAAATATACGCATAAGTAAGCGGCTTTCGGATATTTAGTTTGGGATGGGGTAAGAAGTCGCGATTCCTGACACATAAACGTTCTGGGTACGCCTTGTTACAGAAAGGCGACAGTTTTTTGTTTTTGTTTTTTAAATACTCGTTTATCTCTTCCTTTAACGTATTACGCCTATATTGTTCCCTCTGCTAGGACACCCTGCGGTCCCTGTGTCGTATATTTGCCCATAATCCTACTAATATCATAAATGTGATAGTTTGTGAGGATGGATGGATGGATTTTTGTTACTCTTTCACGCAAAAACTACTGAACGGATTTCGATGGAATTTGGAACACATATAGTTTATAACCTGTATTAACAGGTAGGGTACTTTTTATCCCGGTAGAACGTTCCCATGGGATAATTTCCGACGTCCACGCGGGCGAAGCAGCGGCCAAAAGCTAGTTAATCATAAATAATACCAGCCTATTACGGTCCCACTGCAGAACAAAGACATCTTCTCATTCAGAGAAGGCACTAGCATTGATCACCACGCTTGCTCAAGACGGGTTAGGGATTTTAGACTTATATAAACTACTAGCTGCGCCCCGCGGTTTCACCTGCAGCGGTATGAAATATACTTTACGACCTATTCTCAGACCTACCAAATATACACAAAAAAAACATAAAAATCGGTCAAGCCGTTTCGGAGGAGTTTGATAACAAACACTGTGACACGAGATTTTTATATATTATATAAGTCCAGCACCACAACACACGTAAAATAACACATTATCTATCACAATCTGAATCATTTTGAAGCCTATTGCTAATCCATTGCTTCATATGTTCGAAAAAAATATCTGCTCAACAACGGAAAAAACGCAATGAATGTTGTTGAACTGTCAAAATGAAACCCATTCCTACTGTTAGTGTGTTACGTAATTACCCCGCTGGTTTCCTCACGATATTATGAAGCAAACATCATAATTATATCAAGATTAAGTTTTTTAACACAAAATCTTCATTATAAAACCTCCGCTGAAAGCCGCTTATCTACGTGAGATTATCAGGCGATATATCGCAGAAAATTTGTTAGTATATGGCACTTGACTTATATTTTGTGCTGTTGTCGGCTATAGGCTTCTCCCTATTACATGGGACTTAAACATAAATGCCTTTGGGGAAAACAGGTGTTTAGTCACTTGACGTTTCCTGATGGTTCACATTCCGGCCGCGACAGGGGTTTGGTTACGACTGCTCGTCGCGAGCAATCGCTGCAGTTCCTTATCGATGGACAGGCACTAAACATTAATTATGCAGAATAACGTTTCTTATTTTAGAGTTACATTTATGTGAGTATGGTGTCTGATAAACGTTTTAGTTTTTTTTTCTTTAGTTTTTTCTCTAAAGAAAAGCTTCTCCATTGAGATCTCCTCCAAAACAACTTCTCCTAATGAGATAACGAGAAAAATATCTAGTGTTGTTTTTAACTCTGACGACATAGTTATGAGCAACTCGAACGCACTCTTCTACGACATGCACTGCAACGTCTGCATCATCTATGACCATTCCCATTCTACACAGCGTCTACGTGGCTCCTTCACAGCGTCTACGCGTGTCTACGCGACATCAACACTTACAGCGATATCTATAAACGTTACTTAACAGGTACTCAGGCTAAGCGTTATTCCTGTCACTGTCACAAAACTGTCAAACTACAAGTGCAAGATAGAGATGGGAGCACATCTAAGTCAAAGCAATAGAGTAACGTTTATAGATCTCGGCCTTACACTGAATGCGAGACACTTTAACAACTAGCAATATTTAAGTATAAAAATCTACATTTCGCTTTAAAACGAAACCGCCTACTTGTCTTAATATCAAAATGCAGCGATTAAACTCTAGGAGCACTTAAACTAGGTTGGAAGTTGGAACTGCAACATACATTGTGCTGTTGATGAAAATAGGTCAAACAGAAGTACAATGTGCACTAGTTGTGGTTCTCCTCTCGACTAGTTAGGACATGCTGCAGATAAAATGAGATTATTCCGTGAACTGTTTGTAACTTTATTAAACTCGGCCGCAAATGTTCTGTGTGTAGATGCGACCGCGGCCTATTGTTGGGGTTCCAAGATGTGGAATAGTTTTGCTGTGTCGACGTTGAATTGAAATATTATTGGACTTCTCTTGGTCTACGATTTTCATTATGTTAGACGTATTATATAACTGACTAACTTTAGATACTGCCTGCATAAGGTTGCTATAAATACAGTTTAGATATATAAAATACCCTTTAATTGTACACGATAATATATTACAATTATAATAAACTTTCGAGGTTCGCCTCTCAACGCATCCTTCAATATTTGAATATCTCAAAAGCTACGAGATTAAAAATTTGTAAGATACAAGTGATCTTAGCAACATTTTATAATCGAATATTGGTTAATACTATTCAACGCAATGTCCTTAAAACCCCTTAAAGAATCCGTTCCAAGAAGATAACGATTAAAAAAAATCTTTACCATCCAACTTTTCTATCTTTCTTTCACTAACCACCATAATCCAATCCTTTCTCCTGTTGTCCTCAGGTAAGGTCGACGAGAAAGCAACGCAGTTACATGCAATAGCGTCTCTGAAAGTGTTGCTGGAGGCGACCCGGCCCACAGCTGGTGGAGCCGGCGCGGCGGCGGCGCGGCATTCCGCTGCGGCTGCGCAGGCCAAGGAGACGCCTCTCGACCTGCCCAACGGCGGGATCGGAGATGTCCAGTTAGATGCTATAGAAGAGGTGAGAATTTATTTATTTAATAGAAAAATTACCCAGAAGTCCCTCGCCCGTTCTTCTCCATAGAGATATATGTTTTGGAATGGGCTAAAACTAGCTTCAACTTTCTGACCAACTGACTGACTCCTTGACAATTCGAAAGTGCCTATAAATGGTTAAATTGAAATAAATGCTTTGAGTTTGGATTTGAATTTGAATAATTCAAGCATACCCACTAATTTACAGGGCGGTGCCATAGGCATTTCCTACCAGCCGTCTTTGGGTGATGTAGAGGCAAATAGTGGTAGATGCAATAACGAAAATTGATGATTAAATGTTTATTCAAACATGGAAACCCCGTACACAAAATACACGCTTTGACGTGGAGTTGCGGACACCAGCCCGTATTACCTAAATATGGAAACACATACCTATTAAAAGCGGTACATATAATTCATACCTATATATCCACTTACCTACCTATTCAGATTTTGATCGATTTTTTTGTGCTAGTGAGATTGTGGGATCATGTTGTATAATGTATGTTCGAATGTAATGTTAGAGCTAAGAATTTTGAAAATGTACTCTTCTACTCTATTTATTGTAACAATCTTGTTATCTATATAATTGTTGTTGTTAGTTACTGCAGCTATTACTATAGTGTTTTTAATATATTTGTTTGTGTGTTATTTGTAACATATGTAGTAAAATGTTACAAATAACATATATTTCATACCAGATTTATTATTATCGTTAACTGTATCATCGGATATGATCATTCATTTTTCACAATGGTGAGTCAAATTGGAAATTCGATCGATTTCATTTGTTCATTTGTATGTTATTATTTACGGATTCTAACAATTCAATGCACTTTCTCTGATTTAATATTATTAACTGTATTTCATTGCCATGTCCCTGTGTGTATTAACTTGCTGAGGACTGAACCAAGATCTCACAGACAGTGAATGACGTTGATTCTTTTTCGTTTCCTCATAGACATCCCTTAGGCTCGGTAGCCAAAAATATTGCAATACCAAACTATCATTCCAAATCATTGCACCAAGATAATATACTCGTGGTTCTTAAAATCACAAACAGAAAACTAGCAAAATCGTGCCTAAAATCCTGTCATATCAAGATAAACGTTACCATTGTTCGATGTAAAGATTTATGGACTCAGCAAGTCCGTCTCTCATTGTGTGGAACGCGGCAAATGATTAATTGACTCCACGACCTGAATCATGCTCCCGGTAATCTGCTTCGTTGAATGTGGAGTTTTTGTGGCCAGCGAATCAAATTTTTTGGTCACCTAACAGATTTCTTATGCTGACCCTGAAAATGTAATGTGCGAACATGATAGATGGCGTGGTGGCAGGGGAGAGATATTGTTTTTGTTGCATATATGTAGAAATAGATAATTCTTTATTATATACTGGGTATAGCTATATAATATGATATGAGCGGTCTTCTTTGACTTTTCACTCTTCGCACAATCCGCTTTTTTTTTTAAACTTTACCCTACGCTAGGAATTTCTCTTGTATTGTGGGTTCGCTTACAAACATTTAAACTCACATACACAAACAGCCAGACCCGGAACAACTACTTGTAGGTCATATAAATATTTCCAAATTCCTCTGTTTGTCCATCATTATCATTATCTTGTCCTGCAATTTACTTGAGGCCGAAGCAATACGTCTTTTTCCATACCTTTTCATAATTTATAAAAAAAAAAACAACAGCCACATTCACATCATCATCAAATATTGTTTTCTTGTGTATGTATCTAAGTATAGTCCACCTCGTAATTGATTTATCATCCTAACGTTAAATTTCACTTGCATGTCAGAAAACGACAAGGTATATTTGTATATGTGACAGTTCGATACTTTCACCCTTATGGCAGTTTCAATTTACAAGGAGTTGTTGTCGAAAATTGTTGAACAAATACGAGATCGGCTATAACCTATTGACTATGTGATACCAACAGTATAACTATAGACACAGGTCTAGGAGCTGCGACACCATGAACTTAGTCACCCCCACTTATTCGACCTTGTGTTCTTATTTCACAAAACGAGTGAAGAGGTGATGACTAGGTGGTGTGCATTCGGCGAAGAAGCATCACTCCATTTAAAGGCTTATCATACATGAACAGTTTGAGTGCGCACGTTTGCCCGAAGTTCACCTGTTCGAAGCACGTTTGCCCAAAAGATCATTTGAAGGACTAAATCTTGAAAAAATGGTCGGTTGTCCGAAAAAATGGTTATCCGATAAACAAATGACAAATAGCAAGCCCATTTATCATTGTCAATTTTTTTCGGTAAAACTTTATTCGGTGGATTGTCCGTTAGGTCAAGATTTAATCTATCAACTGATCATTTGGGCAATGGTTCTTCGGAGAAATGAACGTCGGGCAAACGTGAGCATTCGATCCGTTCTATCATCGGGTTCGCCTCATTTCACCAAAATCTTCAAGAAGAAAATCATGCACCTTTCTAAGCAGTCTCACCGTTTTATAACATGTGATGCACGACCGCATCCGACCAGCTAAAACTGACTTAGGAGCCCAGGTTCAAATATGGCATACAGTAGATAACTTTTTGTGGATCCTTGAATGATTATCTACAGGTATTACAGGCTGGTTACAAGCGGGGGTGCCGTTTCTCACTGAATGACCCCCACTCTCTCGTTCTTGTGTTGCCATTTCACAAAAAGGAGCCAATGGGGATTATTCGGCTGGGTACCTACCATGGACTGAAGCAGCTGGATAGTTTTCCCTGAAATAATTTAGTAGTATTTAAATATGCTTTACAGGACTTTTTACTAGACATTATTTCAGCCTTTTTGTCCGTCGGAAGATTACAAAATACTTGTTCTCTATAGAACAAGTACAATGAAATTTTGTGTCGGACTCCATCGACGTTTTCGACGCAAGTTCTACATCAAACGGACACAAGCCTATATCTTTTGTAACGTTTATTTTGAAACTGTAACACTGTGTGTGTTTTTTTTGTATAAAGGCGTCTTCTAGAGGTTCGTATGTCTGCTAGAAGATCCCTAGCAAAATTGTATTATGAATTCACGGGAAAAATGTGACAGGAGCTTATTGTCCCTTTTTTTTTGCATAGGCTTAATACTGTCTCAATATGAAAAACAGTTCGTTAAAATGCATAACTAAGCTAGTGAAGTGCTACTAACATAGTTTTAAGCTATATTTATTAACACAAGTTTTTTTTTAATACTTTCTCTATGTTAGTTTGTAAACTATATGTCTATGGGCCATTGTAGCCTGAAACAATATGTTTATTTATTTATGGGTGCTAATTAAGGCAGCTTCTTTAAAATTTCATTCTCGTCTTCAAATTTATTTCGTTGTCTAATGAATTAATAGCTCAGTGACGAACTTTTAGCGTCTAATAAATGGTTTTCAAGCGACCATATATTGTAAAACGAGCTACTGTTAATATGACGCAGCATGGCGATAATTCTTAAGCAACGTTATGGACCAAGTAATAAATAGGGGCATTATTCATAATATCAAAAAATTAATGCATGTTAATGTTAATGCCCGCGCATTATGAATAATGACAATTGTAGTCGACGGAGCCCCGCTTTGCGGGGCTCCTACGTCTGGGTGGTTTAAAAACAAATAACCACGAAGGGAATGGCGGGGTCTGAAAGACCCCGCCATTCCCTTCTAACCTAACCTGTCCGAGTCGGGGTGCCCTAAGTACTGAGCTCGCTTAGTAGCTCACTTACAACATTAGTCGCTGAGTTATCAAATCAGAAGTAAATATATTTATCGGTAGCTCGGAGTCATATTAATTTACGCTCGTAAATTGACGCTGGTTTTTTGATATTCTGTTGGAATAGTAAAGATGATGAATTAATATAGTTGAAGCTGTTCTATTAACTCGTCGCCTACATATAAAAAAAGACGCTAGGTTGCAGGTGCTAAAGAAAACTTTTGTTGCCGCACATATAATTTCCCTTTATTTATAACAATTTGAGTTTGGTGCAAAGTTTGGTGAAATTGGGTCTCGATACTTCGAAAATCACAACTGGATTATTATTTACTCTTATTTCAAACGATTTCTCTTCCATACATCACGCTTATTCCATTTATAAACCAAACTCATTTTTTTCCAAATTTTACCAAAATTGATTCAATTTGTCTATGAACATTTTTGTTATTATTAATAATTTAATTTCGTTATCACATTTGTTAACTTTATTGTGCATGCTGTGGTCTCCTATAGGCACAGATTGGGTATTCGGATGCATATTCACCTAAAGTTGAGATGTTGGCTAATATGGAATGCGCTTTTTTCTCGAAAAAATCTTAACTTTAACACACCACCCCTCCTCTTACACCCTAAACATATTTGCGTCGGGGGATAAACATTAATTGTAAATAAATATGCTTCTGAATAGTTATGGAATCCAAGAGTTCCGGGTTTTTTTTTTATACTAAATAGTTTTTTTGAAGTTGATTCCCTAATAGATACCTGACTAGTTATGCATTCCCGGTGTTCCTGGCATCCTGGGATTTATTATTTAAAAAAAAATATGAAGCTACTTCCATACCTTCATAGCTAAAAAAAAACTTTAGGTAAATATGCATCCGAATATCCGATCTCTGTCTATAAGTGAAGGAGTACATCTACTTAATATCTGATGTTGCCCTTTATTTATGGCTCACGTAATCTGCGTATGTATTTTATTGGAGATCCTAAATAAATAAATAACATTCATTTCCCATGGCAGCTTTACGTCTGACGTTCGGATTTAAATCAAAATGGGACACAACACATCCCTGATCCCCGAATGAAAAACATTCTTCTTTTGTTTTTTTTTTATAAAAGTGACATTGACGGGAGACAGGAATTATATAACCAAGATTTATATGTGGCTTGGTGCTAGAAGGGCCAAAACCCGTTTTCGTGAGAAGTGTGATTTTACTGCAAAAATAATGTTTTCCTATGATATTATGTATGCAAAAAGGGCTTTAGTGTAACGAAAATAATTATTTAAAAAAATAACTATTTCAAAAAGACCAATGTAGTATAACAGTAATATAGTAATATCATAGGAAAACAACATTTTGGCAGTAAAATTACTTTTCTCACAAAAACGGAATATGGCCCTTCTAGCAGATATGTAGACGGCCAATCACTTTGGAGTCGATAAAATTGAAATGGTGTTAGTATGTGTACAAGTGGCGAGGGTTCCTTACAACTCGATACCTACCGGCTTCCCTTTGAAAAATAGCACAGTCAGTATTCTATAGACAAATAATATAATCACATTAAAGATATGTACTCCGGCTTACCTTTTACAAAAATTGACCCTTCGCTGATGTGTACAAATAATTTATATTTATCTGAGAGTTTTCATTTCAACATTTTCGGACAAAAAAGATAATTTTCCTTGAAAACCTGCGGGGTAATTGCGTAACACATTAACAGTAGGAATGGCTTTCATTATGACAGTTCGACAACATTCATTGCGTTGTTTACGTTGAAGAGCAGACAAAATTTTCGAACATAATGAAGCAATGGATTAGCAATAGGCTTCAAATTGATTCAGATTGTGATTGATAGTGTGTTCCGCAAATAGGGTGACGGCCCACTCAAAAAAAAAAAATTACAACTACTAATTCCCTTTCGCAATTTCCGTAAAAATACAGCTTCGGTCGTTAATTCATTTAACTTAGTCCGGTGCAAGCAATTTTTGGTAAATATTAGGTCCTTACATATGAAATTGATGTTTTATATGGAAAAAGCAAAACTATTTTTTTTTTACATTTTTTTTATTTAGTCAATCAAAGTAGGTACCGTTGTGATCCATGCACTTTTGCCATTTAATAGGGAGTTCATTGATTCCGTTGCTGAAAAAAATGCGGGAGCGAGAATCAACAAAACCTTTGAAGGTGTTTTGGACTGCCTCATCTGAATTGAATTTTTTTCCAATTAAGAAATTATCCAAATTCCGAAAAAAGTGGTAATCGGTTGGAGCAAGATCCGGGGAGTATGGTGGGTGACGGAGACATTACAATCCTAGCTCCTCTAGTTTCGCCACCGTCTGTTGTGCAGTGTGTGGTCTAGCGCTGTCCTGAAGCAGCAGTGGGCTAGAGCGGTTGACCAATCTCGGCTGCTTAACGGCTAGCTTTTCCATCATGGTTTCCAATTGTCGACAATACAGATCTGCCGTAGTCGTCTGACCAGATCTTAGGAAGCTGTAGTGGACGACACCAACGCTGGTCCACGAGACACTAACCAGTACCTTTTTTTGAGTCAACTTTCGCTTGGGGCAGGATTTAGCCAGTTCTCCTGGATTTAACCACTGTGATGAGCATTTCCGATTATCGTATAGGATCCATTTTTCATCACAAGTGATGATGATACAATTCAAAATCCCCTCGTTATTGTGACGGTTGAATAACGTGACGCAGCAGTCGACTCGTGTTTGTTGGTTTGCTTCACTTAGTTCTTGCGGTACCCAATTTCCAAGCTTTTTCACTGTTCCAATTTGTTTCAAATGATTCAAAATGGTTTTATCACTCACATCCAAGCCTGCAGCTAACTCTGACGTGGTTTGAGATGGATCCGCTTCCACGATCACTTTCAATTCCTCATGGACAACTAGGGTCTCCGGCCGCCGGCCGTCCACGAGGTTTGTTCTGGAGGTCAAAATATCCAGAATGAAAGCGCTGGAACCAAAAACGTACTGTGTTTTCTTTTACAATGGCTTCCCCGTACACATTATTAATCCTTCGAGCTGTTTCTGCAGCGCTAGTGCCACGATGGAATTCGTATTCGAAAATAATGCGATATTTTATGTTTTCCATATTGAGCACAGAACGATGTCAAAGCAAAATTAAATGGCGCGAAAACAAATGAATTACCACATTCGAAACACAAATAGACACGCTTTAAATTGAAGTAAATTTGAATTTGGAATTCTTAACCAAACGCCGGCTTTTTGAGATCAAAGTAGCCAGTTCTATAAAACATAAATTGAATATGTAAGGACAGAGGAGAAGGATATAGGTATATTGAATTATTGTCATATTAATTAAATATTTTTGCTCAGAATTTCACGTACATTGGTCAATTCTCATGAAACCTAGGCGCTAATATATAACCTGTGTCACAGTACACCCTCTGTCCGTTTCATTCGCCAAAACGCCTCTATCTCCATATAAAACTTTTCCATTTAGCTGTCCGCCTAGCTATGTAAAGGTTCACAAGTGGACCCCTCATAATAGAATGCCAAAATTGGGTCCTCCTGATAGTTCCAACCCTTTGTAGTTGAATTTATTGTGTTTTAACCTTGGGCTGGGCTGTTTCACGCCTTACCGTCTAACTTTGAAATAGTTTTCTTTCATTAAGCCAGAATTATGCGTTGTTTTGGTACATTTCTTGTCTCATCTACATTTTCTACATTCCAACTGCCATACGTGATTATTTTTAAGTATGCAGAATTATAATAAGTTATCTCTTTTACGAGTATTAACCCCCGACGCAAAAAGAGGGGTGTGATAAGTTTGACCGCTATGTGTGTATGTGTCTCTATCTGTGTGTCTGTCTGTGGCACCATAGCTCTTAAACGGGTGTACCGATTTGGATGCGGGTTTTTTTTATTTAAAAGCTGGTTTTCTAGCGGTGGTTCTTGGACATGTTTTATCAAAATCGGTTCAGCTGTTTCAAGGACATCAGCTCTTTTTTGTGACGGTTTTTTTTTAATTTTTCCTGTAATGTTTATTGTAGCTGAAGTTTAAATAGCATTTCTTTTTTGTTCTTACTTTTCTGTGTATTTCACACCATTTCTATGTATTGTGGGTATCCAAATACATAAATGCGATGGAGGGACATCCATTTCAGCTTAGACGACCTCTTTATTTGTCTATTTCTGTGTGTAATGTGTCACTTAACAAGACGTCTCTTCATAAAACAAAGGAGTTTCTAGATCCTCATAATACTTAATATTGTTACAGATTGGAGACCTGGAGGAGGACACGACTCCGCTGGACATGTCGTGGCCGTCAGGTTTCCGCAAGCGAATAACGTACTTGTTAGTCGCACCAATTGTCTTCCCGCTCTGGATGACCCTGCCAGACACTAGAACGCCGAAGGGTGATTATTTTATTGATGATTTCTGCATCATCACCATCTTCATTATCATCTTTTAATTCATTTGGAGTTGGCGCTCCTTGCCTTTTATTACCATAGGTATCTTTATCAGCCGATCATTATAAAATAAATAACAATAAAAACCTTTATTCATTCCACACAACTAAAGAAACAATTAAAATTATAAATAACATTAAATAAAAATATTCCACAAATCAAATTTTTCGTTCATTATAGATTTCGTTCATTTCAAATTACTTAAAATTGTTGAATTAAACTGAAATCATGCATTCAAATAAATAAATTGGTAAATTTCGATAAAAAAAATAAAAAAATATGATTAAAATAAAATAATTATGATAAAAATAAAATAATTTTGATAAAAATAAAAATAACATTAGTGTGTGGACCCCCTTCGGGTAAAAGCCGATCATTATCATACTCCAATTCACTTCAAACGAGTCATCTCTTCCATAGATCTCAATCAGCCGTCATCTCAATTCTCCATCTTTTTTTTTATTTTTTTTCGTTTTTTCCAACCTTATATAACCTAACCATGTCATCAGTCACGCAATCTATGACCATTCTTCACCTTGTAACGGCATCTGCACCGCCACATGCGAACTACACGTCACACTGACGTCACGCAAATCCTGCATCGCGCAAGCAGAGTTTACCGCGCGACTAGCATATAATATACAACGTCCCGACATCAACCTTCGGGCAGTTGCCCACCAGACAAGACATCCGTCTAGTCGGAGGATCCTCCCTTTTCCATAGAGTATGAGTGAACTTTACACCCTGTTCCTCGAACCTCTACAACCTTATTATAATTTCTTTGGGGTCGCCACAACATATCTTCTCTTTCCATCAATCAGCCCTCATTTTAGTTTTCATACTCATTTGAGCCATAACACCTTGCACAAAGTTATCCAACGTTTTTTAGGGTTCTGTACTCAAAGGTTGCCAACGGAACCCTATTAGGTACTAAGCCTCCGCTGTCCGTCCATCCGTTCGTCTGTCTGTCAGCGGACTGTATTTCATGAACCGTAATAGGTAGACACTTGAAATTTTCACAGAGTGTGTATTTCTATTGCCGCTGTAACAACAAATAATAAAAATAAAATGAAGTTAAAAATTATAGGGGGTCCCCATAGAGGAAACGTGTTTAAAAAAAAGGAGTGTTATATTTTGTACTGTGGTACTGAACCCTTCGTGTGCGAGTCGGACTCGCACTCGGTCGGTTTTTTTTTGGTCTTCTTCTATTCTTATAGACATTTAAAATCGTTATCATTATATTTTTCATGCATCAGACGTAGTATGAAGTGATTAAAGTCTTTATTGTTCTGTTCCGAAAAAGAGATGCAATTTGTATATTGTATAGCTGCATCTCTCTGTTGCATTGAAACAAAGATAAGATAAGATAAGTCTTTATTTGCTTCAAACATGGTATAAAGTTGTTACAGTCTGGTTTGATATAAAGTCCACATGTTTAGCTATACAGAATATTCTATCAATTGAATGCAAAATAATGAATACACGAGTTAAAGGTGAACTACACAATGTCGCAGGTTAATTAGTAATACAATAATAGTCATTCAGATCATACCTCATAAACATTGTACAAACAAATTTTATATTTTTAAGTTAAAGAAATCATTAATGTCATAAAAGTTATGTCCTTTCAGACATTTATATAGTTTATTTTTAAATGAATTAGCATTATTTAATAATTTTATTTCGTTTGATATTTTATTGTATATACGTACACACATCACAAGGCAGCAATCATGGGTCTAACGAGTCATACCATAGAGCACGGAGACGGCTCCGTATTCCGTGCTCTGTGTGTACATATATAACATACGAACTTTTTTAACCACTCATTTTCTTTTTCAGGGAAAAGATTTTTCCCAGTAACATTTATAGGGTCAATAGTTTGGATAGCTTTCTTCTCGTACCTGATGGTGTGGTGGGCGAACGTGGCGGGGGCGACGGCCCACGTGCCTCCCGAGGTGATGGGGCTGACGCTCCTGGCTGCGGGGACTTCGGTGCCTGACCTCATCACGTCCGTGATCGTCGCTAGAAAGGGGTTCGGAGACATGGCGGTGTCCAGCTCAGTCGGCAGCAATATTTTTGATGTTACTGTTGGGTAAGTGTGTTTTTACCCGACTGCTTGCAGTCACGATACGCGCGAAAAACATAACCCTTTTCAAGGAAAGGGTTATATTTTTCGCGCGTATCGTGTATGTATGTAGTATTCCTTATTACCTCATATCTTTCAAACCGCTAGACGGATGTATATAACTAAGACATCGTTAAAACGTCTTGACCGCCCAAAAGTTCTTCTAGATAAATAAAAAAAAAGAACAAACATGGCGGCTGTGAGATGCCATTGTTTGGAGTGAAAACAAAAATATTTTTCGAATACTGCAATATTTAATACTGTTATTGTCAGCTGGTTAAATTTGTTGATAAAATAATCTAAAATGTGTTAGATATCGAGAACTAATCAATCTGCCAAGCCTTTTCGTCTGCTTCTAGTCTAACCAGACACAGCTAAATGCCAGTATTTTACATGGAGCGACTGACTATCTGACTGATAGAGTAAGATACCGTTTGAGATACCGAGAACCGTGAAGTTTTAAATGTAAAGGGTGAAATCTTTGCCCAAGTATTGTAACAATCTAGAATATCTTGGAAATTAAGTAGGTACTGAAGGAAATAAGAGTGCAATCTAAAACTATTGAACATTCTCTCCGTTAAAATACATTCTACGTTTTCCATAATTCGTCCAATTAAAACTAGTTTCTCAGTTTTAAATAGTGAAATATTCATTTAATGATCAAAACAACACTACACCAAGAACAATAAGATATTAAATAAAACTCGACTAAGCATAACATTGCACCAAAAACTTTGGATACCTTAGTTTTCACCACTGCAGTTCTTCGCCCCGAGAGATATAGAAACTATGTGGCAAATGGTATTTCAGCTATTGCAGCTGAATCTGATATTTTAGCAGCCAACATTCCTGTCGAATATTTTACCGGAGGCATTCCTTAGTAAAACTTCAGCACGGATTGTTCCAAATTTTGGTAACGCTGAGAGTTGACACTTTTTTCAAGCGGAGACAACTCTGGCTTTTTCCGCTTGTTTTAAACCCCCGACGGATAAAGAGGGGTGTTATAAGTTTAACGTGTGTGTCTGTGTGTCTGTCTGCGGCATCGTAGCTTCCAAAAGGCTGAACAGATTTAGTTGTTTTGTTTGAAAAGTGAATTTATCTAGAGTGTTCTTAGCTACGATTCAAGAAAATCAGTCCATCCGTTTGAAGATTATCAGCTCTTTTCTAGTTGATGAATGAATGTTAACATCTTTCACAGGTCTGATCGAGTCGAAATTTGGTTTTCTGTTAGTTCAATGATATTAGAACATAGTACTTAACCTTGAACAGATGCTGAAGCATCGAGTATCGTATTTGTGATCATTTCAGTGGTGTCAATGAATAGGTTATAGACAGAGTATGGAGGGCTCCTTCCTTTTCGTATATTTTATTTTACTAATATATTTTGGCATAACCGTTTTCGCATAACTGTTATTTTTATAATGATACTGTGGCATAATAATAATTTGGCATAATGCAATGGTTAGGTTAGGTTAATTTATGGCAAAATATTTATGCTTAATGATCATTACGTTGAATTTCGTTAAATATGCAAATGGATAGGGAACCGTTAATGGTGTAGGAAAGAGGATAAATTAATAACTAGCTTCATTGTGGAATAAATACGCAGATTATACTGCGCAGATTAAGACGAGGCACGTGTCGATCGTAGACTGTCTACTAGTAATATATAAAGTTTAAAAAGCAGGAAATAAAAGTTAAATTTAAAATTTATAACCCCCGACACAAACAAAACTTCTAAAAAGTAAAAAAATAATACGTATGGCCATTTAAGTAAAGTCGTAGGTAATATTATGATTCAAACGCCAAACAGACGAGGCTTATATCTAGCAATAATAAATGTATGCTATTGTATGTAGAAAGGATAGCTGCGGGGTAGTTGCGTAACACACTAACAGTAGGAATGGCTTTCATTTTGACAGTTCAACAACATTCATTGCGTTATTTACGTTGTTGAGCAGACAAATTTTTCGAACATATAAAGCAATGGATTAGCAATAGGCTTCAAAATGATTCAGATTGATTGTGTGTTACGTAATTAGGGTGTTGCTGGTAACTTCCTATTTATTTTGCTGCTGCAGTTTGTGACTTGACTTCCTGAGTGGGAGTTATTTAATTTAAATTTTATGCCAGTGTCAATAAAAGTTTTTCCACCAAGCACCAACTTGATTTCGCAGTATTTTTTCGACCGTTATACTGAAAATTGAAGCAACGCAACGTAAAGTTTCTAACGTTACGTTGCATCTGACTTATTTGCGACAAAAGCGGTAATATTCAAACGTTGTCTGTAAAAAATTCAACTCGTCAGGTAATACGGTAAAATATGTGACTTGATTTCCGTACTTCGTTTTTGGGTCGCCATTGAAAATTAACCCTGTGCTGAGATAGCATCATGCAAAGTCAAATAATTTATTTCAAATAGGCACATAAGAGGCACTTTTGAACATCAAAATTTACAAAAAAATAAAATTGATTCTAGTTGCCCCTTCCAAAAGATACTTTCGTATGGAGAAGAATGGGCAAGAAACTCCACCGTTACTCTTTTAAAAATGTTTTACAATATTATGTATACATTTATAATATGTACTTTCTCCATAATGTACTTACGCTTTGAAATGGGCAACTATCTTCATCGTTCTGACTGACCGACCCCTTGACAATTCCAAAGTGCATGTAATTGATTTATTTGACATAAATGCTTTGAGTTTGAGTTTGAGATGTAATTATATGTGAAGACGATGCACCTAAAATAAAATTACAATACCACAATAGGTAAAAAGAATTAAATATAACGCAATGGCAGGTAAATTAATTACACAGGCCTGCAAAATGAAGGTCATAACTTCCTCTCTGGAATTTGATAGCTGATTCTGGAGTATTTTGATGCGCTGATTACGAATATGTACTTAGTTTTTCTCCATCACCTCCTGATTTTTCAAAAAAGCTACAGATAGAAAATTGAGAAAAAAGACAAGTTTTCACTTAAAAAATTATATATTTAAAAAAGTACTTAATTTTTAACTTAAAAAACTATTAACACGTAATAACAACTTATTGCTGGGTTAAAATACACTTAAATTTTATTTGTGGAACCTGGTCCTTTTTTCCTGGAAGCTTCTGTTGTGCGATTTTCGCTTATATTTCCGGTTTGGATCATCACGCTTCAACAACCAACAATAGTCCGCCATCATGCTGACATTCCATCTTCCTTGATACCGGACTTCAAGCTCTTTTAAATCTTGGTGAAATCTTTCACCTTGTTCTTCGCTAACGGCTCCTAGATTTTCTGGGAAGTAATCAATGTGCGAATTCAGAAAATGAAGTTTAACGCTCATATTACAACCCATTACACCAAAATTCGTTATCATTTTGGCTACTATTTCTTTATAGTCCGAGCTTTTATTGTTCCCCAAAAAGCTCTCTCTCCATAGCATGGGCGAAACGATTTTGAAGCTATTTTTCTGTCCTTTTGACCACTTGCGAAGTTCAAGTAAACAAGTCGAACAAACTTTTTGAGGTGTCCAAGTTTTGTCTTGGTTACATAAAGAATGTCCAAAATAACTTTTGTAAATATTTTTCACATAGTCTGTAATGTTGTTTCGTTGTTTTATCACCATGAATTTCCCGCAAATATAACAAAAACAATTCGAAGAGTTTAAACAACTTCGCGACGACATTTTAAAGTTTAGGTTGCAAGATGCGCACTTCGACTGTTAGTTTTCTAATTCAGAGTAGGTACTTATACAAAAAAAAACCTTTTGTTTTCTTCATTATACCCTTTTTGAACAACATTAACAACAATTAGGCAATATCACCTAAACATCGTGTATTAATGAGCTCATTACTAAATGAAGCCAAAATGACCCGTTTTCGAAATGGTTAATGCGAATTACTTACACTTATTATGTAGTAATTAACAAATTACTGATTTGCATTCATTTCTATGTCGTCTTAAACTAATTAAATGCAATAAAAATTAAGCTGAAGTAATTAAGTGACGTTTTATAGATTTTAAAATGTATGCGCTCAGACATTTTTAGTTAAAATCTTAAATATTCAATATCAAAGAATCCTGACGTGATAGAATTTTTTTATTATTTTTCTCGTAATCAGCACATCAGAAACTATAGAAAACGTTAATCAGATCTCAGAGAGGAAAACCATTGCAGACCTGTGTTATGTGATAGACACGCTGAGTGGAAGCCTTCTTGTCACAGTCACGACGTCCAGATGCCGACTATTTCTGTTCCGTGTTTGTTATATATTTGTATTATCCTCATCATGATTGCAGCCGAAAGACGTTCACTGTTGGACATAAGCCTCCCCGTTTTATTTTACTGTCCCCGTTTAGTTAACTAATCTTTTTTATATGCACTTGTTTCTGTGACAAAAGTTTTCATTCTTTCTTTCTTTTACGGGTCTAAAGATTCAGTCTATAACAGACAGACGTACATAATAGACTTAGAGTAATATAGTTCCGTCAGAACCCTCTGGATAAGGAAACCTATAAAAGTAGGAGTTGATTGGAAAGGTCTCAATCTTGAACACAAAAGCGAACGTGTTCATAAATGAGGAAAATACATAGTTCGTTAATTAGATTTCATTACCCGACGGTCATAGCGTAGCGTGATTATATTCCTTGATTGGTTACGGGTTGTTGTTTAGTTGTTGTTGATGTTGATGTGTTGTTGTTGTTGTTGTTGTATGTTTGTTGTTGTGTGTTGTTGTTATTTTGTTAATTAAAGCATTCATGGCTAAGAGGGAATAATACCTATTTAGCTGTTTATTTCTGTGAAACAAAAAAAATGAAATTGTTTACTCTATAAATAGGATACCGGAATTAATTTATACGTCATACTAAAAAACAATGATAAGTAAAATTAAAATACCCCCGACACACAAAAGACCTAACTGATTTTGATAAAAACATGTCTAAGAACCACCGCTATAAAACCCGCTTACAAATAAAAAAAACCGCATCCAAATCAGTTCACCCGTTTAAGAGCTATGGTGACAGACAGACACACACACATAGCGGTCAAACTTATAACAAACTTATAACACCCCTCTTTTCGCGTCGGGGTTTTAAAATATAATCTAGATGGAGTCAAAAATTTCCAATCTGACTACCAGTGAGAAGAAATAGCGAAATCAACTCAGGGACAGACTCTGTGTTGATAATAGGCTTGACCTGTTAAGTAAATACTTCGACTGATACAGATGAAGGAAGAATAAACAATGCTGCACCAACCCCAAATAAACTAGGATAACGGACAGGAGGATTTCTCGGTAGCAGTCTGTATGGTCTTGAGCACGGTTGATGGCAATAGACTCGCCCCCTATTACATGAGACTTAAACATAACTGGCGAAATGTGGGTGTAGTATAGGTACCTCTGCCCAAACCTTTTTCTTTTTGTTGTGGTACTATATCGTCAAATGACCTCTCCCACTCTGGGCGGAGCGGAAGGGCGTGTCAGACTCTTACTGACTAAAACCCACCCGTGTTTCTTCTGTTGCCTGTGCGCCAGGGCCACGGTAACTCTTTCGAACAATCCGCGACCCCGGCAGGCATCGGCTCTATCGGACCCCGTCAATTATGCTGGCGAGCTGCCCATTGCTCGCCGTCCGCAAGCCCGCGCCTTCGGTGGCCGGGAGTCGGCTATCGACTCCCGACGTACGACTCGCTCCGTACCATGGCCTGAACCAGGGCCGGACCCAAACCTTTGGGAGTAATACAGGTTTGATGTTATGTTATGTAATGGGCAGGAGGATGATAATGATCAATATGCAGAGACTACTAAAGTGTTATAACAGTCATATTCAAAAAACTAAGAATTAAATTAAGAAGAAAAACTACCTGCTCTTATAAAAATATATACATACATGAACTCACGCCTTCTTCCCATGGGGGCAGGCAGAAACTACAGAACGCCACCTGCTACGATCCTTACTTCTTTTGCCTCGTTTACGTTCATATATCTGGTCATCTGCGCAACTGACCTTTCTGAAGAACATCACCAACAAGGTCACTATATGTCTTCCTAGGACGTCCCCGCCCGGCGTTTCCTCTCACATCTGCCTTGTAAATACCTAAATTAATATTATATTATTACGTAATATACTTATAAAAATATAATGTAACCGTAATGAACCTAGCTAACTATCCTACATGGTTTGCAACATCTGGTAACCAAAAAACATAAATAACGTTATCAAATGAACTTTCCCAAACTATGCTTTAAGATAAGAAAATTCTTAACTATGTAGACCAATAGCGGACGCTATCTTAAATGCTTACCTACTCAGCTTGGAGCGGCGCCAAGAATGAGGGTAGATGTGAAATTGCGCGCTTTTTTCTGCATACGTATAGCAGATGGCAGATTGCGGATTTATTTTAAAGGAAGTGTTGCAAATGTTCTTTGTAGAACATTCGAATTTATCGATGTAAGGATTTTTTTTTTCGTCTTATTCATCGTACTTAAACGGGTCCATATTGGCTCACCTAAAGTTTTTAACCCGAAATTGTTCTTCCTAATGATTTGTAATCCGAATGATCACTCTTCCCAAAATTTTTCATTCGAAAGTTTTCATTCATACTATTTGTAGTGCTACCAGCGATGTTCATAACACTCATGTTTCCGAAAATTGAAATTAATTATATCATTAATGTAAATATATTTAAACTCCTACTGTTTTTTATCATAACGCTTTTATCCCTAAACATAATTACCATAATATTTTCACTCATACTCAGAAAGAAACATTTACCAGATAATTATGTCTAAAAAACCAACTGTTTAGAATGATTAAAGGTCGTTTCACTGATTTTTGTCATAAATGAATGAAATTCAGGTCAGAGTGTCGTCTTGGGGGCACTATGAAAAAAATACTTTGAATAATAGTGTAAAAGATGGTTATGTTGAGAAAATATAGGAATACAAATAAAATTATAATAGATGTTTATTGCTACTGACATTAGAGACAGAGTAGTTAGGTATTGTGATTGCTAGGATGAAAAATGTTAGGAAGAACATTTTCGGATTTCCAATTATCTGAGAAAATTTAGGTGATCTTTGGCGCACCCTACTTAAACACTTGAGAAGTATAAACCAATAGAAATAATATTGGTACATAAAGTGGTTTTAAAAACACATTATAGTTTTTATATCAAAGCATGCAGATACTATAGGTTACATTACAAAATGTTTCCCGTGAGTAAATTATTTTATGCTGTAAAAATTATTAGTGTTTAACCATTTATGTAGTTTTTATAAACAACCTAAGATCTAAAGTTTTTAAATCACTTGGAATTTTATTATATGTCCGAACACACGTGGCTAAACCGCTTTTACTATATTTAGCCAGTCTTGATAAGCCATTTAATATAACCCTGTGAGGATTTCGCCGGTTTCTAGGATATAGTCGTACATCCTGTGCCTTTTTAAATAAGTCTTTATGCTTCTTAACAAACATGCATACTTCATAGATATAAAAGGAACGAGGTTATTAGTTCCGTCAAAAATGACAGTCAAGATGACCTGTTATTCTTCGTCAGTCCACCTGCCAAGCAAGGTCATGTTTCCATTCGAGTATTTATTTTCAGTGCACATTTTCTCATTGAAATAAAGCTGTAACTTTTCTATGTATAGCACGTAAGTCTAGGTAGTAGGTACATAACACAGTTGCTGCTATAGTACGTTTAGTAGGTATTTCCTGAACAATACCGATTGCCCGACCTTGACTAAACACCTACTCTTGAACTTTGTAAGCTCGCACCTACCTGACACTAACGGCCTTGTAATACAAATTTTATATCAATTTTCTTTACTAAAGCAAAAGGTAGGTAGGTAGCTTTGTCACGCGTGGTTTTCAGGCAAAATATGTTGATGAGATTATTAGACTTTCTCCAATAAAAATTGTTATTTGTAAATTCTTCTGCTTCTCTTGCATTGGTAATGTTATAAGGGTAAGTACAGGAGTGTAGCTCACCACACTTCGTTAGTTATGTAAACGGTGCAAAAATCAGGACGGTCATGTTGGTAATATAGGTGAGCCTATTGCCATCAACTGATTCCTAATAGAAACACAACCGAGCTGTTACTGAGTTTGTACCTATTACTAATTCTTTTCGTTTTTTTTTTTTTTTTCTCTCTCTCAGCAAAATACTTATTGAGTAACAAAGTAACAAAAATAAGCCATAACAATTGTTCAAAGTAACAAAAAATTAGTTACTTTCCCATAATATCAAAAGGCATCTCGCATGCTTACGAAACACCATCCAAACGAGGTCAGAGGATACGATCTCTGACCCAATTTACTAACCGGTTGAAGACCGGATCACCCTTGAGACTCGAAACAATACAATCGCATTTAAACAGCCCTTATTTTAGTATATATATGCCAATAACCAGCTGATTTGCCTTATATTGTATTTATATCTCTTTGCAAAAGGGCCCGTTGTTATGCTTATATATTAAGGGCCCTTTTTGCCACATTCTGAAGTTAATAGGTACGGCAACAAGAGGGATAAGTAACCAGGGTCATCAGATATAATTGAAGTTTAGTAAAAACCCGATGGATATTTTTGAATAAAATTTTACTTAATTAATAGGAAACAAACAGTTCATTTATAAAATTTAATTTCATTCGAAAATATCCATCGGTTTCTTACTAAACTTCAACTATATCCGGCGATACTGGTTACTTATCTCTTTTGGTGACTGTATATTGTTCAATCGCGTGCGAAAAAAATAGGTTAGTGCAAATGGTTTGTTCTTTTTTTAAACGATTTAATGTTTTTTTTCTTTTTGGAATGTTTAGTCATCTATCGGAGGATTATTTCGGACTCCTACTAAATAAAATTTCACGATATTGCTCCTGCTATAATGAGTCGAGAAAGCGGAAAAACTAGCATTTTTATCTAAATAATATACCAGCCTATTATTGCTCAAGCCGGGTTGGTGATTTCACACTTATAACTATAAGATCTTTAATAGTCTTTACGGGTAGTCAACACGAAAGTCTGACAAGCAGTCTTACTAAGGGTATCGTGTTACCCAGTAACTGGTTTGTGGAAGTCAGATAAGCAGTCGCTCCATGTAAAATATTGGTGTTGAGCTGCATCTGGTAAGACTGGAAACTGACCGCAACATAGTTGGAAAAAGGCTGGATAGAAGAAGATTAACTATAACGCCGGGTTTCCTCACAATGTTTTTCCTTCATCAATAAATTGGTTGAAATTATGAGGTGCTGTGTACAGATAGTGTCTTCGCTCACAAATTACTATGAATTGTAGCATCACATTTTAATATTTAATTCATAACTACGAAAAAAACGATTCTGTACTTTGTAGAGTGTCCACACCTTTTTGTACGGTCATCAAGTGATAATTAACCAGGGTCGTCGGATATAGTTGAAGTTTAGTAAGAATTCGATGGATGTTCTCGAATTAAATTTAATTTAATTAATAGAAAGCAAACAGATAATTTCAATTTCAATCAAAATCCGGCTCGAAGGACCAAAAGATGTTTGGGTTTCGTCGTCGTTGGATACGGATACCCCGGTAGTTGGTGTAGGTAGTTAGTTAGTTAAGTTACACCAAACTACTGTTAAGTTTAATATATAGTATATTTATGGAACAGTAAAAGTTATGTTTGTTTAGTTATCTGAGCCGCACATCACCGCGTGATGGAGTTTTAGTTACGACTGAACAGAGCGATTATTAGGTTAGTACGCATAAACGTATTTTTGCTGTATGAGCATTATTGGCTCGTACAATCAAATTAAATTTCATTTGAAAACATCCATCAGATTCTTACTAAACTACGAGTAAAACTATATCCGACGACCCGGTTAATTATATCTTTTGGTGACCGTACGTGACTATAGTTTATAGGTATATTATGGATGGAGTCGATTCTGGGAGAAATAAAAATGAATGGGTTAGAGTGTTATATTGCGTCACGCACTGGGGAATACATGAAACGTTTGTAATACAATATTATTTATAGGGACATGATGCTGTAGAGACACTGTTTTGAAATAAAAATAACTGAAATCGGGCCTATATTTTTTGAATATATTATATATTCCAATAAAATTGACCCTGTTAACGCCCAAGACAGCATTTTTATTAAAAAAATATATGTAATCGGTATTGTAGGTACTAGCGTCCCGCCCCGGTTTATAGGTACGACTTGATACAACATCGAGATCTCTTTATTATTATGTTAGTTAAATTTTAATGGTATTTTACACAAAAACTTTCCGGAACAAATTCTCTAAATTATGGTGAAAACCATAACGAAATTCGTTGCATAGTTAATTAGAGCAACGCTGTCAGACAGACACAAAAAGCGATTTTATGGTTTATTTATATATTTTAGGTATACAGGGTGGCAGGGACATCGACGTGCAAACTGTGACCATGAATTCAGCACAGGATTCTAGACCCACTAGTGTAGAAGTAATTAGTTGGTTATCAAAAAAAAAATTGAGCCGTCACAGAACGCCTGGCAGATGTGAAACATACCATTGTATAGCATGGCGGCGCGTCGCCACGGCATGCGTCGCCACGGCAACAATCGGTTTTACCCGCGGCTATAGATGTTTCCCATCAAAAATCTGCTGTTTCATAGAAAAGTGCAGTACCTGCAATGAACGGCCCAGTAGCAAGCAGCTCGGTTCAAAACATTACATGTGACTCACGTACTTACTGATAGATGTTTACCTACGGCTTAAATAGTTACGTGCAAATTATTATTAATGTACCTACATTATGTGCTTTTATTTGCTTAATAGTGATTAGGCGGTATTGTTGTAGCGAATGTGAGTACCAATAAAAACCATCTCTGGTTTAATGGTACAAAACAAACACGAACCTGTAGTAAGACTGTATGTATGTATAAACAAAAAATAAAAATACCTACGCGGTCAAAATGTGCAGAACAGCATTTTTGTTTAAATTAACGGCTTAAAATTACATCGCAGGTGGGTTCAGAATCATGTACTGAAACCATGATAAGAGGTTGCGTGTCGCCACCCTGTATATAAAACATAATTAGAATATAGAAATAACTCATAAAAAAATCATAGATTAAGTAAATATCAATACTCAATACTCAATATTTTTATTGCTTTACCATAATGTGTACTTAGGTGGTAACTAATATAATTGAGATCATTATGGACCCTGAAGGGCACAGCTAAAGGGTAGGAGAGAGGAAGCCCCGTTTTAGTAAATTGTTATGTAATACAGTTAGGAGATCGCAAATTAGATAGTAACATTTCGCTAACATAAGTATTATTTTATCTGCAAATGTACTTAAATATTTTAAATTATTTTTATACACTAGTACCTACATAATGTATTATACTTCTGTTTGTATTTTCCTTTGAATAATTATTATTGTTATATTATGTATTTATTATTATTCTTATTTAATTTATTTATTATTATTGCCATATTATATACTTATTATTATTATATTATTTATTCATTATTACTGTATCATTAATATATTTTAAAACATACCTATCAATCAACCTACTCAGCCTAAGGCAGTCCACGGCTGCACATACTATGCATCTAGGCTATAGACCAGGATAACAGAACTAAATACATTTCAGCATCCTAATTACGTAACATTTTGAAGCCTATTGCTAATCCATTGCTTCACATGTTCGGTAAATTTGTCTACTCAACAACGTAGATAACGCAATGAATTTTGTTGAACTGTCAAAATGAAATCTATTCTTACTGTTAGTTTGTTACGCAATTACCCCTGCCTCGTTGGTCTAGTGATCGCACGCGGAACTGCTGAGCATGAGGTTCTGGGTTCGATTCTCAGGTCGGTTAAAGTGTTATTCGGTTTTGCCATCTCGAATTTCTCAGTAGCAGCCCGGAGTCTCGATTTGTGCCCGGTTGATGGCAATACGCTGGGTGAGCCTATTGCCATCCGTATCCATTCATCCTATTATCCAACATGGGACGTAAACATAACTGGCGAAATGTGGGTCTACATAGCTACACCTCTGAATAACCCTTCGGAAATACAGGCGTGATGTTATGTATGTTGTAAAAATAGTTATAAAGAAAGAAAAAAAGAAAGAAAATGTATGTTTTGGGACTCGCACAGGATTAGAACAAACTAATCTAACTAAACTAATCTAACTAACTAAACTAACAAACTCATAAAAAAAAGAAAAAAAAAGTAAAATGAAAATAACAACAGTGTCCTGTACGAGGCCAAAAGGCTCCTATCTAAACACGATGCAGCATTTTTTTTTAAATAAATATAGGACATTTAAAAATAAGTGTCTCAGCGCTGGTATTCTGATAGGGCCCACTGCTGTGATTTCACGGGCAGATACAGAAAAAAAAATGCTATTTGTGAGCAACATATTATAAAAATATTTATAATTATTATAATTTGTGTCAGCACCCGACGTAACATCAATTACTTGTCTATGCATTTAGTATTTACAGCAGCAATCTATGAGCACACCCCGGCACAGACCACGAACAACGATGAATAATTACACCACAAATCTCTCTTTCTGGCAGTTTGGCATTTGGCAAAACACATCATAATGCATTTTGGCACTAGGCTTATTTGACTTTGCCAAGCGGTAAAATAAACTGGGAGAAAATAAAGGTATGGTAAGGCTTCGAAATTGTGTTTCTGGATGAAGTTTGCAAGTACTTGCATATTGTAAACGCCTCTTTGGCCATATCGTGTTTTTTTTTTTTTGTTAATGGCATCTCGCAGGTCAGCTATTGCCGCTATAACAACAAATAATAAAAATAAAATAAAGTTCAAAATTAAAGGGTACCTCATACAAGAAACGTGTTTTTTTTTAATATGTTGTGTTAAATATTGTACGGAACCCTTCGTGTGCGAATCCGACTCTCACTTGGCCGGTTTTTTCGAGAATATGTTTTAAAATTGCTTATTGTCTCCTTGTCAAAGCTTTAGGCTCAATTACGATAAAAAAAGAAAATTAATTGAAAAAAGAAACAAAAAAACGCTTGCATAAAAAGACAATCAATGTAAAAGGACCGAATCAATATCAAAAATTCAATAATAACAAAAAGCCAACGAAAGAAATCGAAGATCAAACAAACATATCGAAGGTAGTCCTTCAAAATCTAATGCAGCATGTTAAGTTGATAACACACAGTCGGATACATACTACGACGACGTTCACACGTTGACGTTCGACGTTCGACATTCTATGACGTTAAATTATTTAACTTATCATTAAATTCTAAGCCTCCGACTGCATGATACATAATTATATACATCATACATACAAGATACGCGCGAAAAACATAACCCTTTCTTGCAGTCAGGTAATAACTCCTCTAAGCCCCAATGTTACAAACAGTTAATCTGCCTTATTCTATCCATACCAACCTCAGCCTCTAGCAATTGTAGATAAAAAAACCGCAACATAAATCCTTAAAGCAAATGTGTTTCGGATACCAAACCGGGTCAAATAACAATATGGCTTACTTTTATAGTAATAAAGTCGTAATTTCAACAACATTTGGGCTATATATCAGGGAAATAAAACTTATGTCGTAAACAGAGAGGACTTATAGGAGTCCTCCAGTACTTAAGGGGTGCGGGGGCGGGGAATGGATATCGCAATGCAGTTTGGAACAATTTGCAATTTATCTTCGAACGTATTTTGTATTTGGGTCATGCTTGAGAATTCTTGAGATTAAAATGTATTTTTCTCCTTCGCTTGTAAGTGACCCCGTTTTAATCTACACGGGTCCACTAGCGCCACTCCTTTAAAAAATATTATCTCGTGACTGAGAAGGTCACAAAAGCGGCCACATTCATTTAGATCGTATTTTGCTGCTTCGTGTCTCAATATGAAAGTTTATAAAAGGTATTAGAAAATTTTAGGCACACTTACCGAGGTCGCTAATTGAGCCGTTGTTCAAAATTCCTGAGTATTACATGAATACTGATGGATTGTTACAGTCGAGAAGCACATGAAGAAACTGATATTATTTTAGAGTAATTAAGACATTGAAACATTGTCTAGATTTAAAACAGTTTAAACAGTGTAATTGCTGAACGCACTAACAGTAGCAATGGCTTTCATTTTGACAGTTCAACAACATTCATTGCTAGGGATCCGCAAAAAGTATCGATACATGAGTAGTATCGATACTTTCTCTTCGATACCTAGTATTTTGATACTCGATACTTTAGTTCCGATACTTTAATAGGTATCAATACTTTTTCACATACTCGATACTTTTGCTACTCCAATTAAACATTGGCAACTAGGTATTTAATTATACCGGGCAATTCAGTCCCATCTGAAAGGTTTTTTCGAAAGCTGGGGCGACGGTGACATCGGGGCGGAACCGGCTCACTGGGTCACGTATAGACAAAATTACTTTTTATGTCTGACTGCATCGAAGAAGATTGGGGTTTAAAAAAATGACTGAATTTTAATACTTAACTTTAATTTTAATTTTACAAGTACCTACCGATATTTTTCTCTGCGGTGCTGCAGTCCGACAGAAAGAGTAATTTCATTGAACTTAATATAAAAATAATTTTGTATTTTTTTAAATAAATAAATAATTACTTAAGTATGTACGGTACTTGTTTATTACTGTTTTTTTGCGATAATATACAATTTCTAAGGTTATCAAAAAAGTACTCGATACTGAGTAGTATCGATACTTTTGGTTCGATTCTTTTATCGGTATCGATACTTTCTTCTGCGATACCGGTATCGAGTAGGTATCGATACTTTTGAATTTTTGCGGATCCCTATTCATTCCGTTATTCAGACAACTTTTTCGAACATATAAAGCAATGGATTAACAATATCCTTCCATCATCATCGTTCAAAATTATTCAGATTGTGGTGTGTTACGCAATTAGAGTGTTGAGAAATATTCCACCGTTTTGTAAACTCAATCCGCACCCTTATTGTGTAACCCACTATCAATCACAATCTGAATCATTTTGAAGCCTATTGCTAATCCATTGCTTCATATGTTCGAAAAAAACGCAATGAATGCTGTTGAACTGTCAAAATGAAAACCACCCAACCAGCAAAAGTTAGTCGTATAGAAGACAATACAACGTTTTGTAAAAACTAATCGGTGGTCAAACAAAAAGGCCAAAGAATGCACCAACAAAGAAAGAGGCGCAATTGTGGATAGGATTTTGATTCCGATTTGTTACAGTAGTAATGGCAATCATGTCATTTGGTCTCAATAGGCTTTTATTTTTATATAGACTGTGTAGTTGTAGACTTAACTTGTAGACTGTAGATTTGTGGACTTTTTATATTTTGTTCAGTACCTGTTACTTGATGACAGGCCTACACTGTCCTCCCATATCTATCAACACTGTAATTGGAAACATTGTAAAAGCCCCTTATTTTTAAAAGAGTAACCGTGGGGTTTCTTGCCGGCTCTCCTCTATAGGAAACTACCAATTGGAACCGTGCACCTAGCTTCAGACGTTTTATAAGTGCCCATGTTGGTTTATGCGAAATTTTGATTTGATTCGATTTGATTTGAATTATAGCCAGTCATCTCCATTCAGTTTTAAAATACTCCTGTAGCGGTATCAGGCATGACAATTTTAGCCTAATACAGTTGATGTAATAGTAACGCAATCTCTATTTGATGACATACAAGCCACCGCAACGCTACTAAAGTACCTTTTTGTCATTCATTCATTTTAAATTCGTTCACGCCGCTGCAGTGTCTCAGTGTTTTTGAAGAGATAAAGATAATAAAAAGAGAATACGAGGATATATCGTGGGGAGTTAGATATTATTTTGTCATTAAAATTATTCGTCTCTTTCGGGGAAAATGACGTGCGACTGTAATTTTACTGATAGACTATGTATGGGTTTACGACAATGGTGCCGATTCTCTTGTCACAAAATTCTCTAAACTAGACTAAACATCACTAAAATTTGGTTTATTCCTGTCAAAAGACGATTTCTCATTCTGAAATAGACTAAAGTGACACAACTTAACTATATTTTAGTTTGGCAGCACTAAGATGGTACTGATTTATTAGTTTAGTGAAAATGGCAATTTTGCTATTCTGAATTTGACGTTTTTCACCTAAAATTTTGGTGGTCTTAACTAAATCTGGCTATTTTTAATCGCGATTAAAAAGGTGTGGAATAAAATTAGTTGTCATGAACTAAGATTCACCACAACACCTCGACTTCAGGGGCAAAAACACTAACAGTACTGTATTTTTTTATTATTTTGATTATATCTCGAAAACGGTGTGTCCTATCGCAAAAATAATGAAAATTTCGACCCCCTTTATGGAACCCTTAAACCCATATAACTCTCTCTACATGTAGGTTTTTTTTTTTTTTTCCATTCAAAAAGTGAAAAAATCCATATAAAACACGCCGAGGCTGCCAATCATGCGCGCCTCCGGCTCTAAAAAAAATTCACGGGGTAAGGCAAACAAGTATTAAGTGGAGTCACGATTGTCAAATTAAATTTTAGTTGCGTCAAAATGATTTTTAAATTTAGAGATATTTTTTTGCAGAATAGCTTTAAGATTCTCGTAGCCAAAAGTAAGGAATTTTAGTGATAGTTTAGTTAGTTTAGTTCGGTGTACAAGAGAATCGACACCAATATTTGAATGCCCACCTCGAATTATTGAGCTTTTACAAAAAAAACGTATTTTAAGTCATAAACATACTTCCAGCTTCCTGAACTCTACTATAGCACTCGTTATGATACGAGTAAATTACAACCACCATTATTACATGAAATTAGGGTTCCTTTTGAGCTTGTCGTTGTACCATAAATGTGATGAATATTTTTTATTAAACTTATAAAAATACCACGTCAGAAAATGTAGGTTTATAAATCAGCTCTACTATGACGTCAGAGTTATACTTATTAGTTATTATTTATATACCCTGAATTTCTGTGATAAAGTTGCTGATTTTCCTTAATAGAATAATTGACATTGTATGCAATTCTTGTTGCTGATTTTTTCTTCTGTTGAATAACAGCTTAAATAATCTGCAATACCAACCCACCTGGAGTCATTGTCCATATTTCATACCTGGAATCATTGTCCATATTTAAATAATTCTCCATTTCTTCATTAACGTCAAATGTATATTGTACGGAACCAGTTTCTATAATTGGGTCTTCAACTTGGTTTTGACTATCATTAGTGATTTGAATGTATAAGTCCCACTGCGTTTGAATATTTTTCAAGCTTCTAAATCCATTTTTCGTAATTTATAAAAATATTAGTTGTCGCAATAATTACGCTCTAGCAAAATGTCAATATTGTTGTAGAAGAGCGATAGAAATACCTTTACAAAACTGAATTACCATTTAAAAGAAATGCTAGCCTACCTTTATATACAGTAATTATGTAATGTAATAGAGGGACTATAACAGTTATAAAAAACAACCTTGTTCTAAAAAAGTGTGTTTATAATAAGTTTATCACTACGACTATAACGAGCGTTAACAAACCTTTAAATGACAATTTAAGCTACATAAAAGTAATTTGAAACTCAGCTTTATCACCAAATCACTCTGTTGAAGAGTTTTTGTGCCCACTATAGTACTATGTACTGTAACGACGATCTAAAAACCCAGCTTATCACAATATCGCCCTATACTTAAGTTTTCATCTCTACTATAACGAAAATCCCATTATAGTTCGTTCAGAACCTGTATTGCGTAAATCAGGCGCATTCGGGCGACAGTAAACACTGTTATAAAGTTCTAACGTTGTATACTAGTCACATTGGAGGTTGCTATAACGCCTGACTATAACAGCTATACAAAGTCCCGAAGTAAACCTTTAATCAATTCCTAATAGGTCGTTTTTGCTGTATAAATTTATAAAGCCAAAATGTATTGTCAAACGCTTTTATACAATAATCAATCACCGCCAAAACCTTTATACATCGTTTACCCAGCTTTTTTGAGATATAAGGTCTGGTTATAGGGTATAATTGCTGGTTGGGTATGCCATGCATTGTTAGTGTGTTATGCAATTACCCCGCGGGGCTATACAACAAGGATATTTCAGCTCTGCCGTTAACAGTATATTACTGCATCCAAACAACATTTTATAGTGTCCCAATTGTAATTAAATATATCATACAAAATCACTAGCAAATCCTAAAACTAACCAACGTAAGTTTTATAAAACAAATAGGGTTCACATACGTAAGTTTAGCAAAGTATTCGTTATTTTTATATCTAGTTAAATTAAACACACTACTCACGACTTCTTCCCATAAAGGTAGGCAGAAAGTATAGAATGCCACATATAATTAAATAAAACCCTCAGCCTAGTTGAATCTTTATTTTTAATGAATTCATTACCAAATAAAAAAGATTACATAACAGCTCCTTAACAAAAAAAAAAAACATACATACAGCCGAACATATAACCTCCTCCTTTTTGGAAGTCGGTTAATAAGTACAGTCGCCAGCAGGTCAAGCTACACGAAACTGTCAAATTTCTCCAAGCGATTTTAAACCTTACAGTGTTGATTGTTAAGTTCAAAATTAAATGAGAAGATCTGACAGTTTGTGGTAACTTGATGTGCTGGCAACTGAATGATGCGAAAGCTAAAATATAAGCATACCTGCCTATTTATAAGTGTGCAGTTCCTCAATACTAACAATCACTGCTAATTTTTCATTTCAGTAAACACGAATTTACCATAAAAGAAAGTCGGCCATCTTAAATACGATTTGAAAAAAAATATATATAACCATTCGTGTCGCTCTCCATTTTATTAAAAGATTTGTGTGAAACGCGAACATTGTTTTATTTAATAGTGACAGAGTGTTTTTTTGCCTTGAAGCATTCGTTGCTTATTATTTCTTAACATGCTTGTATTTCTGTGTTCTTGTGTTTATGTAATTATGTACTACTCCACAGAAACGTCAATCTATTTTATTTATTATATTTCTTATTATGACAAGCAATGCCGATGTCGTCCATTCTGCCAACGTCTAAAGTGAATTGGAAAAGCAAGTGGGCTTAATAAGAATACGTTGATAACTTTGGACGTTGTCACATTAAGTCTTTACCTGGCAATTAGTGTACTACGTCACATTTTTGACATCGCATCATATAATATGATTATGATAAATACCCATCCTTTTTAGGGTTCCATAGCCAAGTGGCAAAAAACGGAACCCTTATGGATTCGTCATGTCTGTCTGTCCGTCCGTATGTCACAGCCACTTTTTTCCGCAACTATAAGAACTGTTGAAACTTGGTAAGTAGATGTATTCTGTGAACCGCATTAAGATTTTCACACAAAAATATAAAAAAAAACAATACATTTTGGGGTTCCCCATACTTAGAACTGAAACTCATTTTTTTTTTTCATCAAACCCATACTTTTGTGGTATCTATGGATAGGTCTTCAAAAATGATATTGAGGTTTCTAATTTTTTTTTTTCTAAACTGAATAGTTTGCGCGAGAGACACTTCCAAAGTAGTAAAATGTGTGTGTCCCCCCTGTAACTTCTAAAATAAGAGAAAGATAAAACTAAAAAAAAAAATGATGTACATTACCATGCAAACTTCCACCGAAAATTGGTTTGAACGAGATCTAGTAAGTAGTTTTTTTTTAATACGTCATAAATCGTAAACCGCATATTATGTTACTTGCTGCTACGGAACCCTTCATGGGCGAGTCCGACTCGCACTTGGCCGCTTTTTTTATATTACATTATTAAACTATATATTATTATCTTGCACTAGTAAGCTTCACATGCCATACTAAGGCTAAATAGAATATAAGACCAAATAATGTAACATGTGAAACCACCGATTAAACTTACTCTATTTAAATGTGAATAAATGAATATGAATATGACAAGGTTTTAAATACATATGATTAAGGTTTTCGTAAGACGACTGTACGTAATTTTATATTCAGTAAGTTGCTGGACTTAGCAAGAGTAGCAACGGGGGTTTTCCTAGAAAAAAAATATTAGTTTCACGATATAGAGTTTTGTAGTTATGAAAAAGACTTCAGTCAATCGTATTTTGGTCCATAGTCCAAAGAAGCCGACTCGTGTTTTTTTTTCCTTTGCAATAGTCCGTTAAGTACACATAGGTAGTCTGATTTCATGCAACGTTACTGGATCAAACAGCCTCATAAGATTTACTGAATCAAAAATCTCCTCTTGCAGCTGCTGAAAAAGAAACAAAGTTACTCCCTTAACTTTATAAACTAATACAACAAAAGCTAGAACATCATATTATCGTGAATTAAAAGCAATACATTAAATCAAGCCCTCTTTCATGAATGACCTTCTAATAAATGCTGTTACTTTGTTTACAAAATACACTGAAATTCAGTTGCATCTGTACAACATAATTCGGAAAAGAATTTTGAATAACGACTTTGTATTATACATTATACAATCTGACGTCGAGGCTGACATACTAAAAATTGTGATAGGGATTAAATCTAACACTATTGATTCCTGAAAGTATGTTTAACTGCAATAAGAATAATTTTAAATTAAGCTTACAGTTACTGTTTCATCGGACAGTATATGGATTCACGAAACGCAAACCAACCTTTTTACGGTAGAGGCTATGAATCTCACCGGTTAGTAGAAAATAACCTAATTAAACCTATGACAACACCAGTCTTAAAATTAATTTAAATCAGGGTAACAAAAATATCAAGCAACCGTATGACCTCACCTTAACAACCCCTGTGCCCAAAAATACGATAAACTATAGCACTATGATATTTATCAATGTAATTTGGGTCGACCTTGCTCCAAATATCGGCGAAACAAATGCCAACTATTACAAGTTATAAGTAAATGTTGAACACAGCCCTGTTTATGTTACAACATTGATTTTTATTGGCATTATGTTGTACAATGTTGTAGTTATAGTTACCTGTGATTTATGTATAAATTGGTTACCTACATTGTGGTGAAACGTTTTAACTAGCGGTGGTACTTAAAACAGAGGTCGTGGTTTACTGTAAAATAGAAATATATTATGTAATCTATTTAGATTCTACAGTGGTGTACCTAATTTAATGTTTAGGCGAACACACTGTGGTAGCCCGTGAAATTCAAATTTCAAGTTCAAACTGAGATTTACCAGCTTAAATCTATCAAAGTAGGTACTTATTTTAAGTATTTAAATTTAAATTGCTCTTGGGGTGTTTTTTTTTAATTTGATTAATCTAATGCTAGATTCTCTATTCCTATTCCGCAATCAAGGACGAGCTATAATAATAGACCGGTATCAATAATTGCGTATAATTAATAGTTAGACCTCATTATGGCAAGTATAATTAATGAGTCTGCACGTTTGTACTGATAAAATCAATTTTCGGTGAGACTTTGCTTTCAAAGAATATTAATTAGCACGGCAGAAGTAGGCCACTTTAAATTTTATTTAAATAACCATGAAGTTCAGAAATGATTTTAAGGTTTAGTTCCGGACTCATTTTCCTACCCTATTTTGTTTGTCAAACTATTATATCTTCAACAAAAAACTGTTGTGCTACCAAGCTGTATTACTTCCCAACGTTTAGTTCTCCTATTAGAGAATAAAAAATAACAATGGCAAAAGTATAAAAAATCTAAATTATTTTAAATTCGTTTTTATGGTTTCTCAACCCTAACCTGCTAAAACCTACTTGTAAGAGTTATAAAACTTTCAACTAATGTTTTTACTACTGACATGACCTACTTTAGAACTACACTACTTACTTTAGACGACAATAACGAAAGTTACTAGCTGTGCTCGCAGCTCGGCCCGCATGAAAACTTTTTAATTTTCCGGAATGTTATTGTCCATTTCCAAGTACCTACCACGAGCGGTCAAATAGCAGTAAAAGAAACCAGACGAACAGAGAAATAGACAGTCTCTGGATATTACTTTTATATTCTGCGTCGAAAACTATCTAGAACAAACTTTAATTTATAGCATTATTAAATGACATATGTTTTACTGTTCCAGGCTTCCACTCCCATGGCTCCTATACGGGATCATCTACGGCGAGCCAGTCCAGGTGAACTCCAAGGGTATGGTGTGCAGCATAGTGCTACTTTTCGCCATGCTCATCTTCGTTATCATCAGCATCGCCTGCTTCAGGTGGAAAATGAACAGAGGACTAGGGTTCACCATGTTCCTCCTGTACTTCGTCTTCGTAGGAGTCAGTTTGGCACTCGAGTACGGGTACCTCCACTGTCCGAGCGAATAGACTGGTCTTTTCGTCTTTTGGTCTTCTGAATTATATTTAATAAGGGATTGGTGAAAAAGATTTTCAATGTTGAGCGTTTGATAGTGACTATTCGTTTTGGGAACGAATGGATTTAAAGAAGAAAGTAATAGAAATGATGATGAAAAGTTTTTATTATAGAATCCTATAGAGGAAAAAAGAGGAAAGCAGAATTTAAAATAGTTTATGGTAAATACTGGAGAGCGCTAGATTGCAGAACTGTTTACCTAAAACAAATAGTCGACAGTCAAATAGTAGCAAGTTCGTACTTCCAGCAATATTGCGACTCGATTGCAGCAAACTATGCAACGGAAAACCTAGTAGAGGTTTTAATGTAAATTCAACGTCACTTTGTATAATGCGCGTATACATTCTGACGTCGGAAAATGTCAAAGTGTATAAAATATTTTTAAACTTCTTTATGCAACGTGGTGTCGTGAATAGGTAGATTATTCATTTAATTATTTTATATGAATAATTAAATCTAATGGTCTATGTTTACATGGGATAATTTAACATAGTTTTGCTGCATTCGAGAATAAAATTCTATAAAAATGTTTAAAGACAATGTTAGTATTATAAGAAAGTTACTTTAGCGTTGTGAATTATTTAGTTTTGTATTTTAGTTGTCTAGTTGCCATAGCACAAGCAGTAAGATATTGCTCAAAGATACTCCCTTACTTTGTTATTGCTTTGCTATGTAGTTTCATTTAGGTGTTTTTAAATGGACGCTTGTAATAGATGTATTGATCGAAATGTCGAGAGATAACGTGCACCAAGTATACATTTAAGAGAAATTAAGACAGTAGAATGATTAACGAAAATACAATTCCTATGAAATGCAATAATGAAAGCTTCAGTGGTTCTGATCATATTATTAAGAATTTTTCATTGTAAATTATTATGAGGTACAACGTTTTTGTATCCGAAGTAAATATTTAGCCATGATAGAGACTGTAGTTATTTATATGAATGTTAGTTGTTTAACTCGATGGCGCTTTTACGAAGTTTAAGGCTAAGTTCTTAAGCTATCGGTAAATGTACGTGTCAGTTGTTTTTGTAAATATTCAACGCGTTGTGTTGGACTTCTGTTTCTAATTTAATTTATCTGTTCGGTCGCAGACCGTCGGTCCATGTGGATGATTTACATTTTAATGTGTCGTTATAATGAAAGCGATTTGATGTAAGTGTGTGGCGAGCACAAACAGCTAGATTGTACATACACACATAGAGGGTGCAAGAGCGGGGCAAATGTATTCTTTTTAATTAAATTCTCATTCCATAAAATGTGCCTAAGAGTTTTACGAACTCAGTAACATTTAGCTTCGATTTTTATAAATTAACAGTAAAAAAGAAAATGTTAAAAAAGTCATTTTAGCATCTGTTAGCGGACTATGCTTACATATTATAGTGTTATAGACTATCCGAGGACGCATCTGTCCCGCTCTAAGATATAATACGGTAGTTAGAGTTTACACTATCTCTATAAAGTCTATCTATAATAATAATGAACCTCCATACTCTTCGTTTCATCTATTGTCTTTCGGCACAAATGATTGGATAGTGATGTCTGGCTAGTCAATTCTTAATGTTACGGCTATGTCTTCAAAAATCTCTTCTTTCTTAATATTTAAAAGGCACGGTTCAGTAAAATTAATAAAATTAAAAACATCTTGTTAACCGTCCATAGTTTCTGTTTTATATTACTTTCCGCTTCTGCACGTGATATCACTCTGTTATCTATGTCTCATGAGAAACTTTAATGAAAATGATGGTAAGTTCAATTGTTGATACCCAAAAAGTTTTATATTAATAACCCGCCTATTTGACATAGCAATAAATAGTCTAGAATAGATAGTTAAATATTTATATTGTTAAGCTTTAACACTTCAGACCATAGTGTCGCTCAAATGATGAAGAAAGCATTATTGAACTTCAAAGAAATTCGGGCATGGAGGAGTGACATGAAAGGGCTACTAAAGATTCTCCGACACACTACACACGTGTAGTACAAATACACTTGTATTGTACCATCTCGGAGTCTCTAAGTGGCCATGGACTTCCATGACCACTTCTCTAGCCACGATCAAATATTCTACTTAATATACGCACAAGTAACCGACAATTCTTAAAGTTCGCTTCATACATCAACAAGGAATATTTTGTTGGACTAGACTTCTTTATATAATAGAGTTTATACTATATCTATAGTTTATGAACTTAAAACTAAAACTATTGTCGTGAATTAGTTTGGAACATTTGTTGGCAAAATTACATGATATTACAAAAAGAAGTGTTCTAGAATGTCATGAATGTACAAAGTCAATTATTTCGACCTACGGTTTCTGAAAGCCTATTGAATAATTTCTCTCGTCAAGTGATTTGATTGGCTGCTGTTGTTTTTCTATCAGCCAATCAATTGGCCAACATGAGATACAAGCGATTAATTGACCATAAGCTTAAACAGGCTTTTAAATAACGGGGGTGGTTGGGAGGTTGACTTTTCAATATCAGTATATTTTTACTTGTTCTACAAATATTCCAAAACTATTTACACTGTTCCAACTATTAAAAAAAAACATGATAAAACAGATTACTATACTAGCTGCGCTCTAGTAAAAAATAAGTTTCAAGCAAGTGTGAAATGTTTAAGATGATTAATTAATATTTACGGGTACCTAGGTCAAAAGGCCGATTCTTCTATGAATCCTGGGTCAAATCAATAACAAAGCAATGCACAAAAAATGGATCCTTTTATTCTGAACAACGCATGTAGTACAAAATAAAGGTCATTACTATTCTCGAATATAAAAACGTTAATACAAGAGGATGTTGCGATAAGGAACGACATATCGGTAGGCACCGGACATCGTTTAGGTCATAATCTGTGATATGGGCATGCTTATGACGTATATACTAAATATTTATATGGACATCATCACTCTTCAAATTCTCACATAGTATTGTATATATAAGCTTGGATTTGATAGCCTTCTGTAGTTCGCTTAGCAACGCCACTACTAGACAGTGCCTAATTTAAAAGCAATTCATAACGTAATTGATAAAAAACTTGACAAAAAAGTCTATAATGTTCCCACTGCCGAAACCTAGGCGTCATCTCTGTAAGAGTGCTGTACCCTAGCGAATCAATAATTCTGAGCAGTGATATTAAAGTAACTGTAAATACTCACGACACCCAGAATATCTTAGAACTTAAATAAAGGAACGCATGTGAGCAAGACACATATTGGTTCTGTTATCGAATGCTTCGACATCTAGCAATCATTGAACCATGTTCGCCATCATACATGATATTAGGGTATAGGTACTACTGCTTATAACTGCCCTATCAGCTTTGTCAATGTTGTTAAGCTGCTTTCAATTAAATAAATGTCACAGAAAATACTTTGCTAAAACATGACTGTTTAGAACTAAACTGCTGACTGCCCCTGTTTTTCAAGAACAATGTTCGATTTCTTAACTCGGTTTGACCCATAACTTGGCATGTATAAAATAAAAACATCTAAAATATATTAAAACTGTACGAAGTAGTGGCCACTCTATAAAAAATTAAGAATTTGACTCTATAAAGTATCTAACTTAATTCGATTTGAATAAACTTTTTCTTTACGATGATACAAGCTAGTTTGTAGTTGTCAAAAATGTCCTTAAAATTATTATCTGACGCACCAAGTACCAAACGTACGTTATCCCTATGCTGTGGAGTCCCAAAAATGAACTGCTGTAGTTAATTATTTCACAGACAAATTATACTTGCAGTGCAATTCGATGAAGGTCAGTATAACAGTTGACCTTTTTAAACTATTATTTCAGCTGGTAATAATACCCAAGTAATATTAAAACACTTCAGCAGTAAATTTTAGAGACCTTCACAAATATTCTATATGCTATTAAATTATATAACTATATACACTAGATTTCTATCTATCTATCTCTTGTATAATATATCTTAATTAGGCTTTGTAAATTAACCATCCTTCCATTTGTTTAAAGCGGTTAATTGTTGAACTGATAAAGAATATTTATAATCATATCACGAGGTTCTATTTTTTGACGTCAGAATGTATAAAAAGATTCTCTGTGGAACGTCAGACTGTATATTTGACGTGTCATTTTCTACATTTTGAAATCAAAATATCATAGTTAAAACTCGCCTTTATGCATGTCAAATCACGTAGTTACATTAAAATTGCATTTGTTCAGTACCCAATAGCACGAGCCGAGCTAGAACTCATTAAATTCCAAAATTCGTTATGACTATAGTGTCTGTAAGAGTTACAATTTATAAATCGGTGTCGACTACAGACGCCGATTGAACACATAAAATATCCTTTATAACTTCTTCGTAGTCTAAGATCTAGGCTTAAACGCTATCATTAATGTAAAACAAAATGTTTATTAATAAAAAAAAAAATGAAATATGATATCCAGGTAGAGATTGTTACTAGAAATGATGGTTTTTATATAAAATTATAAAGTAAATTATTGCAGATAATAAAAAATATTTTTCATTCCACTTTTTTGTTACGACAATAAATTATTGTAATAATATTTGATGTGAACACCATAATTAACATTTAGTGGAAATAAGTGATTATTCTTTCTCTTACCATTTCAGCTTTAAAATTGATCGTCAAGGAAAAAGTGGAGTGACTTTAAATAGTCATCGATTTCGTTTATAGCTGACAAGTCTCGATTTCGAATGACAGTAAAATGTATAATTAATTCTATTAGTTTGCACTTGTTATGTCAATTTATTTCACAGCTTTAAAATTTACAAAAAAAAGCGATTGTAAAACATCATTGGCAATAAATTAGGTTACAATGAAAAATTTACGTCAAATGACCTCAACGTAAAATTGACGTCAAATGACGTTGTAACTGGAAAACTGATAAAATTGTAATAAAAAAGAATTTAAAAATAAAATTAAAGTCACATGATGTCGTTGAAATCGAGATGACAGCGTAGGTTGTTAATAGTGATATTACAAATTAGGTAAAAGAAAAAAAAATGTTATTAATTTTAAAAAACTGTAGATAAGATTTAGGAATTTTCATCATGTTGTACGAGTAAAAGGGCAGGTGAAAAGCTCTTGTTGGATTTATTATTTCCATTCAAATGGCATGTGATGTGGTTTTTATAAAATTTTAAGCAGTATTATGACTTCCGTAGTTTATTTGAGCTACTTCATTTTTGTGAATTTTTGCTGTGAATCTCGGTCGGAAAATTATTGAAGAAAATAAATGAAATAGTTGATACTAGGATGTTTTAATATATACCTACCATATAGCACGTATTAAAATATATTTTTCGATAGATCTGAATATTTTACGCTGCGTTCAAAAATGGTGATTTTAATAATGTTATTTGAACATTATCAAGATAATTGTAGTACTTACGTAAATAAGTGAAGCACACAGTTATATGTTAATAAGTATATAAATATTAAGTAATGAATAAATATATATTCCGATCGAGTGGTTGTTGTTCTATTAAAAGCTTTTAATGATTGTTGACAATTAAAAGATTGTGATAGTTTAAAAAAAATCACTAGTTTATTGCGTATATTGTGAGATAATTTGGTGTGTATCAGTGTTTATAATTTGACGTAAAAGAGCATGGCGTACCCAAGCGTCGGCTGTCGACGGTATTATGAAAAATTACAATAAAAATAATAAAATAGTGAGTGAAAAATATAATCAGACTTTTAATATTTTAAACTCTTTTTCCTCATCATCGAAACCTGAACAATCGCTGGAGATAATCAGGCCAACCCACAAGCTAGCCCACAGAGTAAGCAATCTGAAATGTCAATTGACCATGCATACAATATAATAGAATACCCTTTATTACGTACACCATAAAAATTGTAGATTTTATATCGACATTTTTTTTGAATTTTTTTTTCATCCTGTTTAAATTTTTTACATTTATTGTAGAAAATTTACACAGGATGACACAATGGGCGGTCTTATCGCTAAAAGCGATCCATACTAGAACTTGCACCGATGACCGTTCGGGTCAAAGATCTATGTTGGGGTAGAGCTTTTTTTCACCGAAGACCTATCAGGCTAGTTCACGTAACTAAAGAGGTTCAGTAGATTCAGATTCAGAGTCATTTATTTGTAAAAACATGTGTAGATAATATACATGGTATGATCCTTATTATAGGTGTAACAAGGTATTTTATGGCTCAACATGTTTGACCATGGCTGGTGTACAAAATTAGGTCGAAAAACCATAGGATTTTAAAATTAAGGAACAATGAACAATAATATAAATAAATCAACAATTAACAATAATATTAAATTAAATGGGTCAATAGTCATGCGGTTCATAATAATTATAGTTAGAATAGATTCAGTCAGTATATTCAGAGCGATTTATCATTTAAAAATTCATTAACATTATAATAGGCTTTTTCTGTCAGTATTTTTTTAAATGTTTTCCTAAACTGGTCCATATTTAATTTCTTAAGACAGTTAGGGATATAATTATAAATTATTGGCGCTCTGCATACAACACTTTTATACAATAGCGCTGTCTTAGCTGGCTGAACACGAATTTTATTATTATCCCGGCGATTTCGTATTATAATGTCCGATATTCGAGGAAACAAATGGGGGTTACATCTCACAAATTGGGCTATTTCCAAAATATAAAATGACGGAAGCGTGAGTATTTCATGCTTTGTAAAAAGTGGCATACAGCTCTCCGTACTTTGAATACTTTAGTAGCAGTGTAGTTTCAGATCAAAACAACGCTTTTCTTTTTCTCTACCTCTGTCAATTACGCGTCACGCGAGGGTAATCAAAGAGCATTCTACTGCTGGTTTTTTCATCAGGAATTTGTCAGTAGCCCGGAGTCAAGACTTGTGCCCGGTGGCATACGGATGGCAATAATTAATCATAGCTAGCGAAATGTAGGTTTGATACAGTTACACCTCTGCCTAACCTTTCTGGAATTACAGGCGTGATGTTATGTGATTTTATACTGCTACGCGCAGTACAAAGGTAATAGGGAGGATAAATGATAAATGATTTTCGTTTCTATAAGTAGGTTTGTACAAACACTTTTACACTTCAATCATAATTTTAAAACTAGATGAGGTCGGTGTTTCCTTTCTGACTACTCTGAGAAGAAAGTCACAGTCTCTTTTAAAGTCCAGACATAAGCACTCAAACTGCCAGATTATCATTAAAACTACCTGAGAAAGTGAAAAAATAAGAATGACCCACATAGTCCTCAAATTCACAATAATTAAATAATAATACTATACTTCACAAAGTAAATTGTCATGACATTGTTTAGATAATAATTATCAAATGTCAAAGTTCATGTAAAATAAAATAAAATATAAATAGCAAAAATAAAAAATTATAAAAATAAAAACATTCAGTAAGCAAAAATTGGAGCAACTCAATCCCAAGCCTTTTTGTCGTCAATATAATCCTTAACGGTATAAAAGGCTTTCTGTCACAACTTACGTTTAATTAATGATTTGAATTTATTAAGGCTTAGATCTTGAACGTGGCTTGAGAGTTTATTATAAAAGCGTAGATATATGTATATGTACATTGTCACCTGAACGAGCCACCTATTTTTTTGAGCCTTGTTGTAGGTACAATTTGTGTATTTATATTATAAATATCACTGTATTTTTTAAACAATTTTATATTTTTATGAGCATATAAAAGATTCTCATAAATATATTGAGAAGGCACAGTCATTACATTAATCTCCTTAAATTTCTCTCTGAGAGATTGTCTCGGACTTAATTTATAAATTGATCGAACAGTTCTTATCTGCAAAACAAAAATAGTCTGAATGTCGCCGGCATTTTCCCATAATAGGATAATTCCCTATTATCCTATTATAGACAGAATAGGGTACGGTTTAGCTCTCAAACTTGAAGTACGAAGCCACCACAACTTGGTCGGAGCGTCACGAAATCACGTAGCCTATTGGATATCAGAGGGCCTACTCTTTAAGTCCGTCAACGAGGATACGGGCCTGTCCGAAAATATTTTGATACTTCGAAATCCCACCCCCCCCCCCCCCTAACTATTAACATTAATACACACACACACACATACACACATACACACACACTGACATACACACACACACACACACACACACAGACACACACACACACACAGACACACACACACACACACACAGACACACACACACACTTTTTATTATTATTATTATTATTTATTAACTTTTTCGGACGGGCAACAACACATCTGGAGTAAGGACAACTGTCAAATCATGTTATCGTTCATTCTTAGTTCGTGCTCCAAAGTAATCTTATGTGCTTAGGTGATACGGAGTAGGAAACGCCCGTAACTTCGACCGTAACTACGGATTTCATGTATAGAGTAGACCCCAGAATACGTGGAGCGACGATCTTTGCGAGGTAGCTTACAACAGCTTTATGAGAGTGGCCGGTCGAGCCAAATGAAAGAAAGGCAACAAAGACCAATATTTTTTTAATGTTTTTTTTTTAAACGGTTCAGTAAAAACACACTCTTCCAATAAAAATATTTTAATAAATCTAAAACTTGTGTTAGAAAAGTAAAACAAAATACAATTTGAACTAAACTAAACATTTAATTATTTGGCTTTAAGCTTATTTGTGGCACACTAAATACACCATACATTTTATTAAAAATATACAACTTTATAAATAGGAATCACGATCACATTTACATAATTTGGACATCGATGGGGATAAGTAATTAATTTCTAAATAATCTAACACAATTAACATTAAGTGAGGAGCATCTGTTTAAAAGGTCGTATTTCTATGACAAACAGACTTTACAAAAACAGAAAAAAACTAAGTCGAATGAATCGATTTTTATTAAAGTTGTGAAGTGTGGAAAAAATATGACCTTTTGAACAAAATAATAAATAAAAGAACCTTTTTGTAGAAGAAATATGACTATTCTGTTTAAAAAAATCTAAGAGAATATTTTAATTTCATACATCCATTTTGATTGGAATCCTTTTTTTATGGATTTTATTGTACGGCTAATAGACACCTTTTGAACAATTTTTTAGGCTCATTCGAGGGGCTTTTAGGCCATGGATTCAATAAAATAAAAAAAGTTTGAAAGTGAAATACGACTTTTTGAATAGACGCTCCTCAAGTAGTAATATCACGCTTTCACTCATTATTGATTAACAAAAATATTGCACACGTTTATATATTGATCTTGCATTTTTTCCACTAGCAACATCAGTGCGTATTATGTTGAGGACCCCATGGAACTTAAATATACATTCCTTTCACAGTTATTTTCCTTTTGACAACATCCCAAGAAACAAGCCACAAGGCCCCTTATCACAACGGAAATAAAGATCAGGTTGATTTCGTCAGTAATACAAAATCACATACTTTAGGTAACTGGCGAAATGCCTGTGATTCGATGTTATACTCTCTGCATGAAAAATATACATCACAGAATTAAAAAGAATAACAAGCTCTTCAAAAATAACTTTCCACATTGGGATTTATGTCTGGAAATGTTTTGGTATAGGATCGGAATACATTCTGGATCGGAGCAAAAAAGGATGAGCGTAGCTACGCAATCTTAAAAAATCTAAACCTTAAAGGTGTTTACTAAAATAATAATAAAATTGTGCCGAAAAACTCCTAAACATCACTTTTAGACTTAATTATTATTATAATAATAATATAGGTACTAGGTACGTTATAATTATTATCAGTGATCGGAGTAGGTAGATTGAACTGGGGTCATTGATCCGAAACGTATATATTACTATGGACATTCCTCCGGAATTGGTGGATTATTAACAAAAAAACCGGAACTTATGTAGGAATTGTATTCTGCCAGAGTGGAAGGAGTCATTTGATGATTTGCCATCCTCAAAAAAAAGGTAGGAATTGTAATAAAATGAGCAATTTTATTCTTTATCATTCTTCCTATTTTTTTTTTGTCACGATTTGACAAAACCCAACGACCAATCAGAACAAAGGATCATGGGTGGTACAATAACCGGTTATCAGAACAATGCGTACGCCCGCCGGAAATACTAAATCCGGAAATACCGGAATTACTTTCCGGAAAAATGGCTTATCCATGTTATTCTTTCTGTGTGCATTTATGATACAAGTACTAAAAATCAATCTACCTACTCCGATCATTGATTATTATTATCAAATACAAACAATCTGAGACAATTCTTATGATAGACACCTTCTTCATACCCTGGCCTTGAAGAGATTAGACCACGGAGACTTTACAGGGTAATTTAAACCATCATCAGACCAACCTCCAAGTTGGGTCGGTTTCCAGTCTAACCAGATCCAACATAATACTGATATTCCAGCCAGTAGAAAGACGTATAAATGATGATGGTTGTAATCCAGCCGCTTAAAACGATTCAACTGATCCCGTGAGTGTGCGAGGGTAGTTTTACAAAAGCGCAGAGCGCATGCGCGCGCGGCAGAACAGCAAGAACGCCAGTAGTGCCGCGAATGCCGCGCCGGCCAGTAGTGTGGTCTCGTCGCGACGAGCACCACCTGCACGCTCTACTACTGTGCTCTGAAAATACAAACAATAATGGTCAAAAGAAGATTGGAAAATGAAGGCTGACAGAAGCACCAGAAATCGTAAGTATAAGAGCTAGTAGATATTATAAATGTCTTTTTATTTACTCTGGCAGACTTACAGCTAAACCAAACAGATTAAAAACAGCAGGTATGTGAAAATAAAAGTAATTCATGTCATCCTACACTGGGCTAATGCTAATCTTCTTAATTTCTTAAACTTAACTAAATAGTAGACAGATAGTGATTTCTCTTTTTATATTTAATCATTAACTGGCTGCCTCGTTGGTCTAGTGGTCGCCATCGCTACCGCTGAGCATGAGGTCCTAGATTCGATTCCTGAGTCGGGCAAAGTGTTATTGGGTTTTTCCATCTGGAATTTCTCAGTAGCAGCCCGGAATCTGGATTTGTGTCCGATGGCAATAAGATCGCCCAATGTTACATGGGACCTAAACATTATTGGCGAAATATGGATGTAGGTACACCACATGCGTGATGTTATGTTATGTGTTAATTAAACTGAATTTTCTATCACTGTCTTACCCATCCGCCATGCCTGATGGCCCATGGTGTGGCACACTGGGCCACGTGCTTGGCCGCCCAGTCCACTGCCCTGCACCAGCCCCCCACTCTCACGGCGCGGGCGCAGACTTCGCAGAGAAACGCTAGCACCACCAGCGCTCTCTGTTCTGTGTGAACACATGCCTGGAAAGAGATTGTGAGATTTGTAAAGCAGTACCTACACAAAATGGTGAAGGAAAGGATGCTTGAAACTTTATATTTTGCATTTGAAACTAAAGACCTAGCATAGCAGTATCAGGATTGAATTCCCTTTTGGTGTCTTTCTGACTTTTTATTAGAAGACTCCATTTTATAATATTTTGGTAGATAACACAACAACACCACGACAAAATCTCGAGTATGAGAGCGACCCCCAATTTTCTGTAGTTGAAACCTGGAACAGTCTTTCCACTGAGAACCACATAGCAGAGCATTATTACCTGACACAACTCCTGCATAATATCCTCAAACTCCACCTCATCGAGACACAGCAGCGATATGTGTTCCGCCTCAGCTGCAAGCCGAGCTCGTGCCTTCGTCTCTCTGAACCTTCGGGCTGCCCACTCCAATGATCGCCAGTCGCGCCAGTACATCCACCATCCTCTGAATCGAAAAGTGCAAGAACTGTAGAACTACTAAGGTTATCGATACCATAGAGATTTTTTGAAGTGAATACTTCTTTAGGCGCGTTGAGCACTTTTTGGGTGAACAAAAATCATGGAATTCGCGTCATCGTCACCGAACGCTTTCCATGAGTTATATGTATACTGTGTATATATGTGTACATTTGGGTGAACAAAAAAGCGTGAAACTCTCGTCATCGTCACTGCACGCTTTCCATGAGCGGGTTCACAAGTTACTTACTTTTCACTTCTATCGGCAGTCCCCAAAGACTGCCCTGATTTTTTATTAAAATTATCTATTATATTGAGTAGCTTAACCAAGGGATAATATCGGTTGGATGAGCACTAGACAATATTTCATCACTTGTCTTCTTTACTACAAAATTTTTGTAAGATGATTTTATGTGCGAACAATATATTAAGTATTGATTATTTCGTTATTGTGGATGGCTTTAAGACCAAAGAACAGGCAGATGGTTTGTGTAAATGTAAGAGATGATATGGCTGAGAAGAAAATGAAATTCTGGTTTGGATTTCAATAACTCACCTATACCACGAATGTGCAAAATTATAAACAGCTGTAGTGACCATCGATGTACACCACAATAACACAGGGAAATTCTGTAAATTAATTATTAAATACTATTCGCGCAATTAAGGCATAATCTGAATTGCCAATTTATTAATTTACATACTTATCTACTGTTATTTAATTTAATTTTTTAATTAATTTTTAATTATTATCAAATGTTAACCAAATAGTTAATCTTAGTTTAATTTTATTTATCTATCTGTCACTTTCACCATTCTATGTTTTTTTTTTTGTTTATTTAAATTAATTTAATTCGATTCTTGATTTGTGTGTTGAATTGCTAGATTTGGGCTTTGTTTTTAAATTATTTTTAACAATCATAATTTTATTTCAATTAATTGCAGTACCTAATAAAAATGTAAAATGTAAATATATAGTGCATGTGGTGTTAGCCTCTAAGTAATTGTTGCACTTATAAATGTATATCGTATACATCATATTGCAGCATAAATCCTAGATTTTTTATTTTTTTTATTTTAGATGGGTTTGCTCTTGACTCTAGTCTAGGTCAGAGATGACAGAGACGAAGTCGACGATGGAGTGAGCTTACCCAGAAGAAGCCTGTTCACTCTCACTTTGAAGAGATTTGGGTTGTATGCGGTCGGAAACACAGGCGCAGGTAGAGAATAAGGCAGATAAGGCTTCTGGAACGAAGTGGTGCGAACCCTAGGGATGAATGATATCAAAAGTAAATTGGGAGATAATAGTAGCCCATCGAGCTAGACGCCCAGAAGGATTATTTAGTGTATGAAGCCACTTCAAAGCCATATGGTCTGTTATAACAGATAACTTCACACCATCTAAATAACAGCGGAAATGTTTTATAGAATCAAGGACTGATTAAAGTTCGCGCTCGGTTGTACTATAATTGCGTTCTGCTTTGGAAAATAGACGGGAGTAATATGCAATATGTAATGTATGTGTAAAAAATTGTAGGCTAACCTATTAATAAATAAATAAATAACTTCAGGCCCAAATAAATTGGAACAAAGGTAAGAGGATAATCATTATCATCTGTCTAGCTTTTTTTTACAACTATGTTGGGGTTGGCTTCCAGTCTAACCTGATGCAGCTGGTTACCAGTACCTATTTTACATGAAGCGACTGCCTATCTGACCAAGGGAATGATAATGATGATTTAAACGATGTTCTCCGCTGACGCCAAATAAATTGAAATGAGGATTGAAGGATGATAAACGTTAAGGGAATTATTTTTCAAAGAGTAACCGTCGAGTTTCTTGCCGGCTCTTCTCCACAGGAAACGACCATTTAGAACCGTGCACCTAGCTTCTGACGTTTCATAAGAGCCCATGTAGGTTTATGTGTAATAAAATATTTTGACTGCCTCGTTGGTCTAGTGGTCGCAAGCGCTACTGCTGAGCATGAGGTCTCGGGTTCGATTCCCGGGTCGGGCAAAGTGTTATTGGGTTTTTCCATCTGGAATTTCTCAGTGGCAACCCGGAGTCTGGATTTGTGCCCGGTTGATGGCAATAGGCTCGCCCCTATTACATGGGATTTATACATAACTGGCGAAATGTGGGTGTACTATAGGTACACCTCTGCCTAACCCTTCGGGGAATACAGGCGTGATGTTATGTGTGTATGTTATGTTAAAATATTTTGATTTTGAATATTGGGCGAATGTTTAAAAAAAAAAAAAAAAATATTTCACATAAACCAACATGGGCTAAAAACCAACCTAATAAACCAAAAAACAAAGAACTTCAAACAAAAACAAAAGAACATATCTACCTCTGATCCGGTTTAGCCGGCGCCGCAAAGCATGGCGGTGGCCTCAGTTGTTCCAGCCTCAAATGCTGCAGCAGCAGCGCCCGGAACAGCCGCACTCCCCTTTCTTCTTCCTCCCCCTGCAGGTCAGGACCTCGCCAGTGACCCTGGCACTCGTCTCGTCGCTCCTCGTCTAACGAGACCTGGCGGAGGAGAGGGGCGCGGGGTGTGTCATAGTCTTCAAGACCTTGCACGCTGCATGCTGGAAAAACAGGTTAGATTTTATGATGGTGTTACGAGGGGGATATTAATGACAGAAATTGGACCAAACTTAAAGGAAGCTGCTTAAAAGTTGGTCTCGTGGTCGTAAGCAAAACTACTAAACATAGTTTTCTGGGTGACCCAGAAACCTTTTTTCTTTTTGTGTGGGGGAGTCATCAAATAACTTCTCCCGCTCTCTTCTCCCTCCCGCACGAGAAGGCGTGTCAGACTTATACTGACTAAAACCCACCCGTGTTCCTTCAGTTGCCTGTGTGCCAGGTAACCCTTTCGGACAAACCCGCAACCCTGGCAGATCCACCCAGAAACTTATGTTCAGCAATTGGCAGGATTTTTGAATTAGTAAAATCATAGTAGCAGGCCCGAGCTTTGTCCCTTTCTACAAGGGGTCGACGATCTTTTTTATGGGGCACGAAAAAGAACAATTTTTGTACATTTTTTTGGTGGTAACTATGTCCGGACGCGCCTAATGGTTTTGGCGCGGCAGGGTCCGAGCATACTCCCCTAGCCGCGGCACCAAAACATTTCATTTTCCGTTGAGATACATTTTTTGTTCATTACACGTACCGTATAGGTAGCACATAATTATACAGGGTGAAATTGAATTCATGGGCATCCTTTTAAGGGATCATTGCACTCATCATTATGAACAACTTTTACTATGGCACCAAACCTGACATCGCGAAAAAAGAATCATCTGTTCACTACATTTATGTTTGCATATAAACTGGTCAAAATGTAGGGAACAGCTGTTTTTTTTTTGTGAATTCAGGTTTTGTCTCATATTAAAAGTTGATCATAATGATGAGTACAATCATAATGATGAGTGACCCCTTATCTGGATGCCCATGAATTCAATTTCACCCTGTATATTAAGGTACAATTTATCTAGAAATATGTTTTTTGAAAACTTCACTGTGGAGCGGCCAAGGCGTATCACACTACAAATTAAGTAAACATTTAGCGAAATTTTCATTTAGTTACACTTCTGCCTACCTCCAGAAACATAGAGGTGTCTTGTTAAACTACGGTTATGAAAAACCTTTTTAGATTATTTTATTCGTTAAAACGTAACTTAATAAGGCCCACTAGCACGTTTAGTTGGGTTAAACGAATAAATGTAGAGTTTGTAAACTCGGAGTTACGTAATTAACATTTTAACTTATATTACACGTTGCGCCACTAAAAAGTAACACCAGGTTAGTTAACCTGATTTTAGTGTTTTTTCAGCTGGAAACATTGTAGTTCAATAGAAGAAACATAAAATAGAATTGCAATGTCTATGCCCTGATATGTAATCCGACAAAAATGTACCTATATCTTTTACCCTACATTATGTTGTATAATACTTTCTTGTGTTTGAATTCTTATAACATGACATTTAATTATCATTTATTTTTTTTTGTGGTTTCCATAGATATTTAGTTTATTGATGATGAAAACGTCAGTTATGGAGAAATATGTTTTAAGTTTTTTACAACTTTTATATGACATCGTGAATAATGCCTGCTGATATAGTACTGAATTTTCACTTACTACAACGTCGAACAATATTTAATACAAAATTTGTTATCAGCGGTACCTCATAACGTCAATTTATTTTGACATTACTGACATTAGCCCAGAGTTTAGCGAGTTTAACTCTCCCACATCGGTGAATTAAATACTTAAAAGTTTAACCGTAGGTTTTCCTACTCTTGGTGGTGCAAGATTAATCATTTGACTAAGGGCTCCTTCAAACAGGCACGACAAGCGACGCGAATCGCACGCCACATAAAGGCACCACTCGTCGCGCGACAGGCGGTGTCTTTGTGTCACGTCGCGTGTCGCGCCTGATTGAAGGAGCTTTCACTCTGAGTTAGCTGTTAACTCAATTTATTTAGGCATATCTATGAACGCGCAAGTGGACCTAACTCATAATAATATTGATATGCAGGGTGTCCGGGACATCGATGTGCAAACTGTAACACTGAATTCAGCACAGGATTCTAGACCAAGCGTAGAAACTTTTCGTCAATTATAAAAAAAAAAAAATAACAGCTGTGACATAGAAATATGCAATACCTACGAGGTCAAAATGTATGCAACAACAAATATTTATTATTATTTTAAATATAACGATTTTTTTTAAAGTAATCCCAACGCAGTAAAAAACCTTGAAACGGTGTCGTCGTATAACAACAATAAGTAGGTAGGTACAGTAGGTTAGGTACCTACATAATTATACTCGTGTTAATTAAACCGCTTTGTAAAGCAATCAAGATTATGTTTTACATAGTTTTGCACGCACACTTTACACCGTGCGAGTAACAAACGTGTTGCTAGAAAAATATTTGATCCACTCCAAATTAGCTGACGGGGTTTCGTTATTTAAAAAATAAACTTTTAACAAGTTTAAACGTTCTAAGTTATTTGAGGTCATTTTTGTCACCGAATGTTAGGATGAATGAAAGGTGACTAACAAAAGGTATTTACAAGGCAGACGTGAGTGGAAACGCCGGGGGGGGACGCCCTAGGAAGACATTTAGTGACCTTATTGGTGATGTTCTTCGAAAAGGTCAGGTGCGTAGTACCTACTCACAACCGGCGTGCGTGTATGACCAGATGTATGAACGTAAACGAGGCAAAAGGAGTATGTAAGGATCGTAGCAGGTGGCGTTCTGTATTTTCTGCCTACCCCCATGGGAAGAAGGCGTGAGGTTATGTATTTATGTAAGTAACCGCATGCATCAAACTATCAAGATTTTGTGTTCAAGGAAAATAAAATAATGATTCGTATTCGTTCGAAATTCGAAGTGTAATTTTTATTTGTTTATTTTCGGCTAGTGTTCTTTCTTGCTGTAAGTCTATCTATCATAAAAAATATATATGGATTCTCATATTCTACAAAATGTATAGGAAAAGTTTTTTTGGGTTTTCTGACTTTTCTAGTACTCAAACCTCAGTTGGTCCGATAGAGTTTTTGATCCCTAAAAGAAACAATATCGATTGGCATCAAAAATAGTTTTTTTTATGAAAATTGCCCATTTTCCTGGAGGCTGTATTTTTTTTTTCAAAATCTGTGAATGCAGTTCAAAATTAATCAAAAAGTTAAGGTTAGTCTCCGCAGACCGTTTTCCAGTAGCTAGAGCGGTTTTAAGGCATCTGCCCTTATTGCTCCATCTCAAAAATCCAACCTGTATATTATATAGGACTTATTTACACAGTGATTTCAACCTATAGGTCTTACTCCAAAACCGATCATTCAAAATTACCGTAAATGTGCTACTTAAGAGGAGGACGACCAAAGAAACCATGGAAGAACGGTGTGAAAGATGACATGGCTAGAAACGGGGTGACTACCGAGATGTTAAATAATCGAGATGTATAGAAGAAGAATACCTACATGCTGCGACAACTTCACATAGATTGAGATAAAAGCTGGAGAATGATGATAAATGAAACTACATTAAATCATAATTTTAGCGGAAGTAGAAAATGCTGCCTCGTTGGTCTAATGGTCGCAAGCGCTACTGCTGAGCATGCGGTCCTGGATTCGATTCCCGGGTCGGGCAAAGTGTTATCGGGTTTTTCCATCTGGAATTTCTCGGTAGCAGCCCGGAGTCTGGATTTGTGCCCGGTTGATGGCAATAGGCTCGCCCCCTATTACATCATAACTGGCGAAATTTGAGTGTGCTATAGGTACACCTTAGCCTAACCCTTCGGGGAATACAGGCGTGATGTTATGTATGTATGTGATGTAGATGATGCTCTGGAATTTAGACTTTTTTAAAGATTTTAATATCAAAGAAAATAGAGATAATATCTTAATACATAGACTGTACTTGTAACCTACTTTATGCCGGCGAGTAATTGTCTCACTGCAAGACAAACGCCAGGTACGCCCTAAATGAATGCTAAATAAAAGGTCCCTGTTGGATTTTCAACCTTCGGTGCTGAGCCGAGCATTGACAATCCAATAGCGCGCTTATGTTTAAGCATTAATTTGGGTGTTGCTTTGTTAGTACCGTGAATACGGGCATAAGGCTTCTTCTCAATTACTGATTACAATCATATTCACTCAAGATTCATTTCCTAGACTCTGATTGATAACAAAGAATAAAGTTATTTTATTTGTTTGAGTCTTGACACTTGTAATGATCATTAAAATAATAATAATTCCAACATTACAGTTTTAAAACAATTCTGAACTTGTTGACGCCAATCAAAAAGTTATAAATTAATTTGTTCCAATAAAAACAAATTGAAAGTGTCACAAAATAATGTAACGTGATTGGTTCGATAGGTATTAGTGCTGATTCTCTTGTCACAAAATTCCCTAAACTAGACTCCACAGGGGCGCATAAACTAATTGATTAGCATTTGAAACTACTGTTGGAGCTGCTGAAGATTGTAAAAACTATCTTTGCATTGTATAAATTCAATGTTTTAGTACTGTATAATTGCATAGCACATGTGTGAGTACTATGTACCTACTATAAAGCTACCATTTAATAGGTTTTTCTTTCATTGACTTGAATGTGCCCTGGCGGCTGAGAGTACGTCATGCTCACTCTAATGTCTCGCTGGTGGTGGCGTGTGTGTTGGATCATTAAGTTCCCTTCAAAATGGTTGAGCTGAATGGTGCTGATCCATACGTCATGTTCGTGAACGAGCGCCGTCAGTGGGGACTGGTCATTTCTTACCTGCCACAGCTTATTTTAATTTAATTTAATATTTAAATTGCTTTTGTCTTTTTATTACGGACGCTTTTAACGTTCTGGGTCGTTCTCACATGCATAATTTCAACATGAACGATGTAACCAATATTTTGTAACCATATTTTGATTTAAAAGAGTGTAAACGGAGTTTCTTGCCCGTTCTTCTCCATAGGTACCTACTACGCTTTGGAATGGGCAACTAGCTTCATCTTTCTAACAGACCGACCCCTTGACAATTCAAAAGTGCCCGTAATTGGTTTATTTGAAATAAATGCTTTGAGTTTGAGTATTGAGTTTCATTTCGTTCTCTCTTTATTTTAATTTCTGACAAATCTTGGTATATGGTCTACTCAACTTAGCGACTGTCAAAGACGATTTTAGTCGTGTCAGAGAATCATGTTTGCAGAATGTCTTGTGATAGTTTAGTTTAGTTCGGTGTACAAGAGAATCGGCACCATTGTTTCATGTCTAAACTATTTTGTCTCTGGTGTTGCCTAACTTGTTTTATTAAAAACTTAACAGCCTCGTTGGTCTAGTGGTTGCTAGTGCGACTTCTGAGGATAAAGTCCTGGGTTCCTTTCCCTGGTCGTGCAAAGTTTTATTGGGTTTTTCCATTTGAAATTTCTCAATAGCAGTCTGGATACGTGCATGGTTGATGGCAATAGGCTCGCCCCCTATCACATGGCACTTAAACATAACTGGCGAAATGTGGGTATACTATAGGTGCACCTCTGCCTGACCCTTCGGAGAATACAGGCGTGGTGTAATGTGATGTTAGTGACAATAGGCTCTATGTTATTACATGAGACTTAAATATGACTGGCGAAATTCGCTTGTACTCACCTCACCTTTGGGGCTTCGTCAATACTGATCTCTAGTCCCAACTCACCCGCGCCTTGTAGCTATCCATATTATACGCACCGGGCGAGTTGGGACTAGGGATCAGTGTTGACGAAGCCGCCTTTGGGGAAACAGGCGTGAGTGATATCGTGTATTTATGTTTAAACTAGCTTCTATCCGTGACTCTGTCACGAGGAAGTCAACTAGGTATATCCTCAAACATATTCTACGGCACTTGGCAATATGGCCGGCGCACATCTGGCAAAGCGCAGTGCAGCGCATTCGTCACTGCCAAACAAATATCGACCTTGCAGTAGTTGAAATAAAAATGAAAATACATTTCCATTAGCTCGAGAGCGAGGCTAGGCGGAAAGAGGCGCGCGTCCAGGTTATTGATTCTTAACTTTATTTTTAGTCTCACAACGTTGATATTTATTTGGCAGTAACAACCGCGCCGTGCTGCGCCTCGCCAGGTGTGCGACGGCCCTAAGTGTAGCTTTTTAGCAGTTGCAGTGAAATTATTGTTGTAATCTGATCAGTGTTTCCAGATGTTCCCTCTTACAAAAAACAAACAATACGACCTCATTTTAGGGTTCCGTACCCAAAGGGTGCTAACGAAACCTAGTTACTAAGCCTCCGCTGTCCGTCCGTCCGGGTCCGTCTGTTTGTCAGTGGGCTGTATCTCTTGAACTGTAATAGGTAGACAGTTGAAATTCACAGAGTGTGTTTATTGCCGCTATAACAACAATAATAAAAATAAAATAAAGTTAAAAATTAAAGGGTGTCTCCATAAAAAAAACGTTTTGTTTTCGGCGTTTTTTGCTATGTGGTACGGAAATCTTCGTGTGCGAGTCGGACTCGCACTTGGCCGGTTTTTTTTTATAATATACTTCTGCCCGCGACTTTGTTCGCCAGAAATCTCATTTTATCGTAAAACATATCCTATGGCTCTCAGCAATAATATAGCTTGCAATTAGTGAAATAATTTTTCGGATCGGATCAGTAGTTCCAAAGATTATCCCCTACATAGAAACTCACAAATTTTACCTCATTATAATATTAAGTACCGTCAAACGGGGTGAATAGGGTGCAGGGGTGAATCGGAACGAAACTTTAAAAGGGATTGTAACATTGAAATAATATAGTTTGTCGCCAACAAGCGCACTTAATCGTTCACTATAATACAATAAACACATTAAAGTCATTTTTGGCAATAAACTGTATTATTTCAATGTTAAAATCCTTTTTAAAGTTTCGTCTCGATTCACCCCTGGATCCTTATTCACCCCGTTTGATGGTACTAGCTGCCCGGCGCGACTTTGTTCACGTGGTGGCCTACCCTTACCCTACCCTAAACCTTCACGGGCGTACGCAGAAAAACTAATCAAAGTTTCATCAAAATTGTTTCAGCCCTTTCGGAGTTCATAGAGGACAAACAAAAACCATTTATTTATATTAGAGATCAAACTCAAAGCATTTATTTCAATTAAACCATTTACAGGCACTTTTGAATTGTAAAAGATTCGGTCAGTTAGTCTGAAAGTTGTAGCTAAGTAGTTGCCCATTCCAAAACGTAGATTTCTATGGAAGAGAACGGGCAAGAAACTCCAAGGACACTCTTTTTAAATCAAGATATTACAAAATCCTTGGTACATTATTCTTGTCGCTTCTATATGTGACAAGAATGTAACAAAAAAAGAATTTAAACAAAAAAAACAACCGACTTCCAAAAAAAACACTAAAAGACGTGAAAAATAACTTTAATTTCGGAAGTCGGTGCCTTTGGTTTTGTATTTTCGTGTTTGGCCACCGACTTCCGAAATTAAAGTTATTTTTCACGTCTTTTAGTGTTTTTTTTGGAAGTCGGTTGTTTTTTTTGTCAAAAAGTTTTTATTTTTCACTTTTTAGTGGGTTAGATAATAATGTATCGCAGTTACAATGGCCTAATGTCAACTGCTCATCACCTTTTACAAAATATTTCGTTTCCCGATGCAAGGAATTGAGGAGTTTATTGTTGAGGATTTCTCTTGGTAAAAACCAGAAGAACTGGAGCTGATGGTCAAGCCACCATCAGCTCCATTTCACCGTATGCATTGTGACAAGCATAAATTGCTTAGCAACCAACGAAAGAGCATTGCTAGAGATGACGCGATTACGCAACTTAAATTCAGTCTCAAATTGACGCATCAGCATGACTAGTAGGTGGTGGTTGCCCTATGAAAAACTTCAATCTTAATTGGGTATTATTTTTGTACGACCTGAATATTTTGGAATATTGAACCGTATGAAGTAAGCCCAACAAAAGGTAACTGCTGTAAATCGATGAGGAATTCCCTCGACTGTCTATGGTCTCCATCATCAGACCTGTAATGTCACTTATAACCCATATGGGTGCAAAGTTCTCATCAATATAAATGAATTAAGTCGAATCACAAGGTAGCTACTGTAAACCGTTGAGGAGTTCCCTTAACTGTCCTTCGTCTTCATCATCAGACCCCTAATGACAGTCACAACCCATCTAGGTGTAAAGTTCTCATCAATACAAATTAATCAAGCCCAAACACAAGGTAACTGCTGTAAAGTGTTGAGGAATTCCTTCAACTGTCTATGGTCTCCATCATCAGACCTGTAATGGCACTTATAACCCATATGGGTGCAAAGTTCTCATCAATATAAATGAATTAAGTCGAATCACAAGGTAGCTACTGTAAACCGTTGAGGAGTTCCCTTAACTGTCCTTCGTCTTCATCATCAGACCCCTAATGACAGTCACAACCATTCAGGTGTAAAGTTCTCATAAATACAAATTAATCAAGCCCAAACACAAGGTACCTGCTGTAAATCATTGAGGAATTCCCTCGACTGTCTTCCGGCTCCATCATCAGATCGATTCCAGACCTTCATTAAATTGTAGTTCTTCAAAATAATTAATGAAAAAATTAACAAACGCACTAGGCGCTCCTATGATTTTCGAAGGTTCCCCTCGATTTCTCCGGGATTCCATCATCAGATCCTGGTTTCCTTATCATGGGACCACCCTTGACGTATGTCCTTTCTAACAAAAAAAGAATCATCCAAATCGGTTCACCCAGGAAAGAGTTCTGAGCTAACACACATAAAAAAAAATAAAAAAAAAATAAAAAAAAAAAAAAAAAAAAAACATACAGGCGAATTGAGAACCTCCTCCTTTTTTTGAAGTCGGTTAAAAAATTACATTATAATATAAGAATAATAAAGATAAGCCGTGACAGTTAAGAGATGACCAGTCTCAACTGACGGCGCCCGTTCACGAACAGCACATTTTTTTCTTATATTTTTCTTTTTTTCTTTTTTATTCCTAATTGGCAGCTCGTAGTTTTGACCACTGAGGTCTTGGCTACTTAACCGGGCAAGCCTGTGGGTGCCTTAAGCTACTAACTTAAAGCCTCCAGCCAGGGGCGAAATTCTTAAAAACTAGGTGACCGCACGCTAAGGGCACCCCCTGTGGGGTACGAACCTCGGCTTAGGGCGTCACTGAGGGGAGGGCAGCAAGGTGGGACAGGCTGGATCGAGATTATATTATTATTAACAGGAGAATTTAAAACTACAGGCTCAGCTACGGCGCGGGCTGGCGCGTCGTCGAGCAAGGGTCGGGGGGGGGGGGATCAGCACCATCCAGCTCAACCATTTTATAGGGAACCGAATGATCCAACACACGCGCCACCAACAGAGACATTTAAGTGAGCATGACATAGTCTCAACTGCCATGCTAGATAATACTTAATATTATAAGGAGGTGAAATTTGTACGGGTCCATCATAGGTATTGTATCAACTCATCTTAGGAAAGTTTTCCGAAGGTCGTTCTTTATTGTCTACTAAACAAGTTTTGAGACAATGGTCCTCCTACAGTCAACAACAGGCGCTCTATAGAAACAAATGAAAAAATAAAACTAGGACAGAACAAGAGATAGTTTTTCAATGTTGGAACATTAGGAAGTTATGTAAATGTCATAGGATCCAACATGTTCGAGTCTTGATGTGTCAATTGAAAAGAAGTAGTCTAGTCAGCGCCCATATGACCGGCTACAAACAGTCGGATCTAGTACTGCTCTATACAGAAACAGTATTTTTGTAATGGCTCCGAAGGTCTATAATAAATTACCAAAATGTATAAGGAGTGAAGATAGTGTTTGCAAATTCAAAAGTAAATTGTATTTATTTGTAATAGATAAGACATATTACTCTATAGAAGAATTTTTAAATGATAAAATATGACATTACCAGCTCTAATGTAATTTACCATTGACATGCATGTAAAAAGTTAAAAACTAAATTATAATTGATTAATTATTTATTATTAATACATTTTATTGACATTATTTATTCGAATGTGACTTTGTATTCTATAGATTCAGACTGATTACTTAAAAACTAATATATCTGTACACCAATTTCATTGGTACGGCATAGAGCACGACTAAAATGTATACTTATGACATTTATTTTAATACCTGTGTCCACAAATAAAGATTGATTGATTGATTGATAGAAGTAGGTTAGGCAAGCGGGCATCAACAACAGCGTATAATCACGATTGAACCTCCTTTTTTTAATTGAAAACAAAAAATATATATTTATATATGTATACAATATTTGACCCAGATTAAGAAACACAATAGGTCATCATCTGCCGCCTTTTCTCAATCATTTTGGGGTCAGCTTTCCGTCTAACCGGATGCAGTTAAAAAAACACAACAGAGAAACAATGGGTACAACAATATAAATCGGATAAGTAAATGTTTAACATAATAATGTAAGCATAACGTTACTTCGTAGATATGTTTTTGTATATGACTGCCCCAAAATATCTGCCCAGCAAATACGAGCTATTTAGGGTATACGTATTTAGGGCGTAGAAATAAATGTACACTACACAATTTTAAAATACCTCTAAGTCTACTTACCCCTCAAAAACGATGACTGTGATCGACCGTTCATTATTAATGTAACACTGAAAAATAAAATTTTAATTGTTAGTAGGTAATAGGTTAAGCATATTAACACCGTATGTCAATTTGTCTTGATATATATTAGTCGTTATAATATACAACTGTCAAAGAAGTTGTGATTTAAATACACAGACAATTAAATTTGGTAGGCAATTTGATAAACATTTAATTTCCCTGAGTTTACTAAAATATTTTCGAGGTATAAATTTAACAACATTTAAGTAGTTTTTATTCAGTGGGACAGAAACGGAATTCCTAAACATAATATTTGGTAATATGCAAGTGCTGGTGGTGGTTTTGTTGTGATGGTGTGAGTGTTGTTGTTACCTCAGCAACAGCAATAATTTTGATAACAAGTCATATGTGTTGCTATACAGAAGCCTTCTTAAGAAAATAAAAAAAGTGTATCGTGATATTATTAAAAATATTCTGGGAGACCGAATAGTTATTGCTACAGTCAACATTAGACATACATACTCCAAGTATGATTTAGTCTAGACAACTACCAATTTATAAGTCTTGGAGACAATCGTTGTCAATCATAGATCCTCTCTTGTCATTTGCTGTGCCAGACAGGGTCCACATTGATGAAAATCTATCTAAACTAAACTGTTTATGATTTTTTTATCATCATACTATTTTATTTTCATTTAATATTTTTGATTAAGTCTTTTCTTTGAACATTTGAAAATACTCAAAGAAAATTTCTGGCTCGTAATATGTACCAATACGCCTAACTGTGCCACAAAAAAATCTGAGCGATTTACGGTCCTACGTTTATTTAAAACATAATTCTGTCTCTGCAATCTATAAACAATTGACGGCAATAGAACGATGTTTAAATCCGGTTAGCGCTAAACGTACCTGTTTAGTGATTTGGCGGTGTAAACAGGCCTTAATGATTAATAATGGCATGTGTGTCGTATTGAGTGGGACACCTTAATACCAGCTTAATACCGTCCCACTGCAGAGCAACTGCCTCTTCTCCTACAGAGAAGGCACGAGCATTGATCACCACGCTTGCTCAAGACGGGTTGGCGATTTCACAGTTATATTAACTTTAAGTACAGGTTTCCTCACGATGTTTTCCTTCACCAGTCAGTCAGTCAGTCAGTATTGTCCAAGATAAACTCAGAAAGTATCAGTCACCTATCGACCATTAATCTGAAGACTACGCAATACTAAACATATACAAGAAAGTCGAGTATAAAACACATTAAAGGTAAAGTAAGTAAAGTTAAAGGTAAAGTATATAAGTTAATTATGTACTTCACACATAATTAAATTCCGAGTACCTAATAGGATTAAAGGTTCGCTGACAGGCGCGACGCGACTCTTATAAAGGAAGTTCCATAGAAATTGTTCTACTAGAGTCGCCTCGCGCATTTTTACACGTTACACTACATTTTTCTGCCTTGTTTGCGTGCACTGCATCTTTGGACTTAATTAAGCGTTTTAAATGAAAAAAACAACAAAAAAAATACAGCTTTTGAACTCTAAATATTAATTGGGAACAAACATAATACAATCAGAATTATGAGTGCAGAACTTTGTTTTAAAGCTCAATAAAGTACAACAAAGTAAGTGAACTAAGGACAATAAAAGAAAATATGTAATTTTCACAAGGAAATTGCATATTTTAGGTATCTCTTCATATAATGTTAGAGGAGCACTCTGGTAAAAACAATAAAATAGTTTACAAAGACAGATTTACTTCTTTGCAAACAACAAAAGCCATAGACTACTTTGAAGCAAAGCCGTTCAAATATTCATAACCCCTACTCTTCGAAATTCGAAATGTCAACACGGCCATATTGGAAAACCACTTCTTCAGTAAAATCGTACCTGGTATCACTTTAGAAGTCAGAAAATCCATTCTGAGGACCGGATTCCACCAGCGTGTGTTTCAAAGAATGTCTGCGAACTGACAGCGAGTCAAACAGTAGCGACCTTGTAGCACGGGTCATGACCCTGACACACATTTGTACGCATGCGCATGGAACTGGGGGCTGATCGCAACTTCGAAGGGGCTGTTGTTCCAAGTATTTCGCTGGGCTACCGTACTACTCTTGATTTCAGTGTCATGTTATTGTGATTGATGTTGTAAGAGGAATGTTGCGTAAACAATAATTATTATTAATTGCCTTATTTGTAAATAGTATTACTTCAAATACATTTTCTAAACATTTTATTTTTAGTTATGAATACAAGACGATGCTAAAGCTTGACTGTTAGAAAGAGGATTTTTTTTCAATAGGCTATTACATAATACAAAAAACACATAATAAAGAGTATTCTATTCTATTCTATTATAATTCAGTTGGAATATATTGCCCCTTGAAAGAAAGCAAATGCTGAAATTTCTTATTTGCTAGCGTTCGTCCCTATTGTGTAGAACAAAGCCCAGACCTTAATTGCGTAACAAAGTATCAATCACAATCTGAATAGTTTTGAAGGATGTTGCTAATCCATTGCTTCATATGTTCGAAAATTTTGTCTGCTCAACAACTTAAATAACGCAATGAATGTTGTTGAACTGTCAAAATGAAAGCCATTGCTACTGTTAGTGTGTTACGCAATTACCCCGCCGGACTATGTGGATCATGTTCGATTTTCTATAATTGGATATTTTGTCACTTAGCGTTGATAAATGGATGGACACTTAATGTATCGATTCTCCATTATCGTTCCAACCACTATTGCTGATTGTTGACCTAAATAGTTAATTATGGGCGTTGTTTTAAAGTGTTTCCTACTTGTTTCAGATGCCATTTTAATGCCAGGAATAACCTCAGGATCAAAGTGTAGGATTTTTTTCTTCCAATACGGGTAAATCAGCCTGTCTGTGCATCCCTATGCCAAAAAACTATGTTTCTTGACTCAGATGACTCCTGCGAGCTTTCATCTCCACGCTTGTTATGGCATTGAAGAAGTTGTTTCAACAAAAAGAAACTACCGTTTATTTACAAACTGACTCTTTGACTCCGCAGTTCAAACAACCACGGCTTGAAACATGAAGAACTTCAGCTAAGATCCCAAATTTAAAAGCACAAAATGGTTGGGCCACTAAGCATGAAAATAATGTTATGTTAGAACGAGTTAGAATACAATAGAATATAATACTATTTATTACGTACACCATAAAAAAATCAGATATAAATGTAGAAATTTTACACAGGGTGACACAATGGGCGGTCTTATCGCTAAAAGCGATCTTTTACAGACAACCTTGGGATGGATTCAGGGGAGAAGGAGAGACAATAATGCAGGAAGTCAGTGGTGTACCATTTGCTTGCATTTTTTTTGCAAGAATTACTTTGTTCAAATATTATATATCATAATCATTTATTTGTAATCGGTCACAGTGTTGGTCTTAAAGTCAGTAATTAAGTTTCATAATTCACATATTCAGACATTTGACATGCAAAAGTTTACAATGTATTTAATGCTAGAGATATGAGGAGGTTAGGATCAAAACCACTAAATGTCCACTTTTTTCATTATGACAGAAATCGAAAAAAACTTAATAAATAGTGAGCACATATTTTTGTATTTTTTTTTTAAGAATGCCATTTACGTACGTGATAAATAGGTACTTAAGAAAGTTTTTTTTTTTTGTTAACTATGCTTTGTTGGGTTTTTGAACTAAACTATAATATTAAACAATATTTTAGGAGAATAAGCTGTTTTGAAGTAAACAGCTACTGCTAATGGTAGGTTTAACCATTTATCATTTTGTGCAGAAATCGCGACAAACAAGAAATTGCCAAAAGTGGATATGTTGTGTTTTTCATCCCAACCTCCTCATATTTATGTCCAATGAAATGCTTTAAATGCTAGTTTCTATCATTTACAATACATTCAATATTCATAATCGTCACATTAGTTTAAAACAGATTATTTATAAAAAAGAATACATAAAATAAAATCGTTTTCGTTAAGATTAACTTTACTTATACACCAAGGTTTGATAAAGTAAATTCGCGTGTAAGAATTAATTAAGAATAAACTTCGTCTAGAAGGTCTTGCTAAACAAATAAACCGCTGACCTTTATTTGATATTGAATTATTGTTATGGGTATTTTTCTAGTAAAAGAAAACGAAAAGTTTTGCGAATTGCTGTTATTTCTTTTAATTTTAGGTCATCTTGTAACCAAATTATATTTGAGGATGTAAATGAAATGCTAGGTCGTAATTCAAGAACGATTTGACTTTCGTTTGCCAGTTCTTCTGCAGAGGAAACTCCAAATTAGACCTCTGGACCTCATTTCTGGCATTAAAGAATACAAGTGCCTTGTTTTACCGTCTATGACTAGAAATAGAGGGTGGGCCACGAAACGAGGTCCAAAGATTTTTTTCTTTCATACGTTCGCAAAATTTCAGCTTAATCGGATGCAAAGAAGGACCTACATGAAATATGGGTTACTCCAAGTGGAAACACATATACTTTAGTACTCCTAAGTAAAAAAAAGTTGTGTTTTTCGCTCTACCTACCATGATCGAGCTCCAATTTCTACAAAAAATGTCCCAAAAAGTACTTATTTTTTGTATTTCTTTGGAAAATCGAGGGACCGTGGAAGTTTGAAAAACAACTGTATGGTCATTACCGCCCTTCACTTTTAATTTTTTTTAAAGACTAATTAAATCTAAATTTGTCGAGCAAAAATTTCCCTTTTGTGATAGGTGTTAGTCACTTTGGGTGATGTTTAAACAAATACTATATTTTTTATCGATCCTAGACCAGAATTTAAAGACTAAAATTAACAAAAAAAAATGCGACACAGAAAAAGAAAAAGAAAAAGTCTGAAGTCAAGGGAGATTTTCCCTTCTAAACTATAAACTATAAATAATCGCTGAACATATATGGGGGTGTTTCGGGAAGCCCTTGGAGAGCGGCTTCTAAAATTTTGCTTGGGACCTCATTTCACTGGCTCTGTACCTATGTAAATAAAACTGGAATCTAGAAGCTTCGATATTATTTTTTATTCTGGCCCAATCTGTTTTAAAAACTATTTAAAGGAATCAGACTTAATTTGATAGTGTAACCTCGTGGATTTCATTTTAAGACCCTGTGTATTATTTAAATCATCTACATTCATACAAAACACTGCTCCTACGCCTGTCGATGTCTGATTGAGTTAGTTCATTGGTTTAATAGTCCGGGACTCAATTGGTTATCGGCGGTCGTTGTGCAACTACTCGTATCGTGCCGGAAGATCCACATTGGTCAGGATTGCGTCCAGATATCTCGCACAGAGAACACGTGTCTACACTCCCGAAAATTAAGGACTTTGTTGGACGAAAAAGGTCACGAATTGAATAAAAATTGCCAAAGAAGCTTAAGGAGTATGTTTGAGCATCACTTTTGTGTCAAAAAACATGTGTAATCAAACAAAATGAAAAATTGTTCAAAGAGAAAAGTGTCAACGGACTCAGAACCGTTCTGCTGTAAAAAACTCTCAGTGATTGCTTGTGCTTTCGCCATAGTGTCTTTACTAGTACAAACATACAATTATGTAGATAGTGGTGAAGTGAATTTTGATTTAGAAGCTAGGAAGTTAATGAAGAATGTTCTAGATGAAAGGATAGAAGAAAAAATTGATGCATATTTAATGGAGATTAGTGGGAGTACGTCTCATAGGCTAAAAAGGGAAGCAATGCTGGTAAGTGGTAAACTTTAGGGAGAATCAGAATTTGGAAGTGAATATTGAATGAAAAGTTTATTAATCCTTCAAAGAGTCTTTATTAAAAAAAGATTGAAGAGACGCTTCCGCTTAAAATAGGTACTTAATATTATCCATAGAAAAGTAACCCATTGATATTTATTAAAAGCGACTGTTGAAATAATTGATAAGGATAATATTTAATAAGGATCGTAGCAGGTGGCGTTCTGTAGTTTCTGCCTACCTCCATGGAAAGAAGGAGTGAGTTTATATAAGTATAAAATAATTGATAAGATTATGTCTAAATATAGTCTCAATTGCGGTTGTAGTACGCAAAAACCCACGTCCAAGCACCCACGAGTTTCACTTCCTAATTCAATTTAACGACATAGTAAATTCCATCTTCAAACAATCAAAACACTGTGGTCCTACGGTCCTAAGTGCCAATTTCATAAATGAAACTAAACGCGACTAGCACATTTAAACTCCGTTCAAAAGTGACAATATTCCACAACAGTGATCACACTGACAGCTCTTGAACGCGGTTTAGATGAGCTGATCGCATTCAGTGTTATGGTGAAATCTGCCCTAAGTCTGTTTTCGACTCCTAACTTTGAAATAAAGAAACGTATTCTCTTATTTATCTTCAGAAACAATCAGTAAATCAGGAAGACAACACTGTGACTCCTCATGTGGAGTTCTTTAACCCTAAAATGCGGCCAGAGCTTGAAGAGAAGGATGCAGCAGAGATGAGAAAGACTGGTGCTAAGGGCCCCGCGCCTGGCGGAGACACGTGGGTCTGGTTGACCAGCTACTCTAGAGTGCCAGTAAGCTTTTTAAATAGTTTAACGTTCCCCTCAAAATATATTAAAAGTGCCTCAGGAGAAATTGGCATTGGCATTAATTATTTAACAACGAGAGCTGTCTTTAGCCGAATCAATACTTCTTTAATTTAGGGCGTCGCAAAGGTTTCTCCAACGACGGTTTTATTAGCATTTTTCAAACGATATAATTTTCGCGACAGATAAAAATAAAAATAATATTTCAGCAAGGCATGGCACGGACACCAGCAATCATCTAGGTTCAGTAACACTCCACAATTACTGATTTCACTAATAATAGTATCAATACTCTCTTAATTGCATTTTGAATTATTTTAAGTACCTAGTACCAAAAACTCCTTCTTGACAAAAAAACTTCCTAACAAATTACCGTTGTTGTAATTTCCAGTACAAAGTAGTGCAAGGTTTCTGCAAAGCGACCCAAGATTACTGTCCACCTGGAGTACAAGGACCCAAAGGACCAACAGGTGTGCCAGGACCTAAAGGAGAGAGAGGAGACTCTGGAGCCCCTGGAACGCCTGGACATTCTGGCGGCAGAGGGCCTGTGGGCCCACCTGGACCAAAAGGTATGTTAATATTTTAAGTATAATAATTTATGTTAAGATTTTTCTGTATTAGGCTCATTGAATTAGCGTCTGAAATCTGCGGTGCAGGCATGATTCATAGTTTTCGGGAGAGCTAATGCCGAAAAAAATTCAAAAGTAAAATCCAATACGCCCACTAGATTGTTTTTGGTACCTATAGCCTTCAAAGAATTATACCCACCAAGTTTCAAGCGTTGATAAGTATTCGATATCGTTATGATGAAACTTATTCACCCTACCTTGAATACGACAACGAACTTTCAAATTAAAGACAAATATTGGTACGCTACTTATTTTGCAATAACCGTTTTGACTTTGACTTTAAATCTTGGCTAACATGTCAAAGACGTTTGAATTCACAAAAATGACGACGATAAAAAAGAACCATGTTTACATCGTTACTAAAAGTTTTGATTCGCTGGTCTACCTAATATTGCACAATGCTATGTCATAGTTTTGGTTTATCTGGTAAGTACACAGCAGCATTAATCTCAATAGATCTGGAGCATGAGACAGAGTTTGTCATCAACTAAATTAATGTGAGTGCATAACAGTTAACCTCTTTGTTCTTGAATGTACCTAAATATTTATAGTCACATAATACTAGATTAGATGTTAACCGACTGTAATGGTGGGTACACATAATATCAAATGTAACATGCAATGTACGTTGAAACGAACATGTCGTCCAAATATGTGCAATATATGAAATGTAAAACACGTTGAAACAAATTCACCTGTATATATACGAGTATCTTCTTGTGTCTATCTTCTATGTATAAAAATGAATCCCTATTTCCCTTGGTCACGCCATCACGCGTGAACGGCTGGACCGATTTCACTTCTTTTTCTTTTTGTTGTGTTCGTTATTGTCAGGAGACGGATCTTATTAAATAAAAAAATAAGGAAGTTGATCGGAACGTTACATAACACACATAAAAAAAAAAAAAAAAAAAAAAAAAAAAAAAAAACATACAGACGAATTGAGAACCTCCTCCTTTTTGGGAAAGTCGGTTAAAAATTTAAGAAAACTTAACGCCAATATTAATTTTACATAACTGTCAGTTGTTTGAAATAACTGTCAGCGATTGACAGAATGCGCGCTGCAAATTGATAAATGAGCCGATATTTTTAGTTTTAGTAAATAGTCAAAACTAAAACTAAACTACATATGACATTCACAGTTAAGACAGGACAACGTCTGTCGTGTCCGCTTGTCTTTAATATATTACACAATAACAAAGCCAACCTCCTTTAGAACATACATCATTATAAACTAACGAAAACAGCTTTCAACGTAAGAACTTTGTTGTACCAACACGCATAGCATGACCACCGTAGAAACGGGAGAAACCTAAGCTAGAAAAGAAAGACAAAATGACTGATTGTAGACAGTCCATTATGAACTTTGCTTTTTTTTTACATCTTCAGGTGAACGAGGCTTCCCCGGTAACCCAGGTCTTGATGGCCGGGATGGGGTGCCAGGAGAACCGGGTCTTGACGGCATGTCAGGAAGAAATGGTGCTGATGGAGCACCAGGCAAAGACGGGCGGGATGGTGTGCCAGGCAGGGATGGCAGTCCCGGCAAGAACGGGAAGGATGGCAAAGATGGTAGGTTGGAAAATGCATAGAGCTGATGATAACAGTAATAATATGACGCGGGTGTATTAAAACAGGGTTGACATTGATATCTGATCGAAATAATACTCGTAAAACGAAGCTTAGAAAGCGAATGTTTTATTTATTATTTATGAATAGGGTAACTATACTTTTATTCTGTTACCGGAAGTTTGTCTCAAACTTAGGAATGTGAAGCTGGGTATACATTTTTGGCCTTCGTTGGAGTGGGTCTTATGGAAGAAGAAGAAATTTTGCGCCTACATCAAATAAATTGGGATAGTAGCAGGAGAATGATTATTATTTTCGTGGATTCTATATCACGAACACGCGGTGCATGAATAAATATACAGTATGGATATCACATAATATGTATATACAATAAATGAAACCTCGTTCTTTTTATCGCCGTTACTGATGATTTACAAAAAAATTACGTAATCGGTCCAGTAAAAGAAGAGTTTTAATTTTGTGCAAATTTGGACACTGTACAATTGGATCACTAGGTCAATGATTTAATGCACTTGAATCCTTCAACATTGAAAAGCGACGTTGCCACGCAGTGCAAATTATCACGACGCTGTTACATATTCTACATATTATTTGCTTAAACTGTAAAATCGGTAGATACACCTAAACGAAGGATCTATAAGTTACTCAAACTCAACTCAAACTCAAAGCATTTATTTCAATTAAACCATTTACAGGCACTTTTGAATTGTCAAAGAGTCGGTCAGGTAGTCAGAAAGCTGAAGCTAGTAGCCCATTCCAAAACGTAGATCTCTATGGAGAAGAACGTACGTAAAAAGAAAAAAAGTACGTTGAAAGAAAGTACGCTGTCTAAACAGTGTTTACTTTTATTGACCTTATTATAATTGAAATTTTCACTTTTTTAACTTACGGTTTTTAATTTAATAATTAATTTTGCTAAACTTCTGTGGACTACTATTACTCGTGGTTTCATTAATTGCATATATTTGGTTTCCATACTGTATACTAGTACATCATTATAAACTTTATACAGGTAGGGCAGGGGCCCCAGGACCACCGGGGATGCGAGGGCTGAAGGGCGACAAAGGACCAATGGGGAGTAAAGGCCAGCGAGGCAATGACGGTCGTGACGGGGCCCCGGGCAGGCCGGGCCTCTCTATCTACAACTATACCCTGGAGAAGGAGCTGTTCATACCACCTACTTTTGCACGTGAGTAGTTAATTCAATTAAGAGTATTACAGAAAATTGTTATTTCACTGTTTTTAGGGTTCCGTACCCAAAGGGTGCCAACGGAACCCTATTACTAAACCTCCGCTGTCCGTCCGTCCGTCCATCCGTCCATCCATCCGTCCGTTTCTCTGTCTGTCAGCGGGCTGTTTCTCATAAACCGTAATAGATAGACAATTTAAATTTTCACAGTGTGTATTTCTATTCCCGCTATAACAATATATAATACAAATTCCACATAAAGAATCGGGTTTAATTTTTTCTTTGTTAAATATTGTACGGTGGTACGGAACCCTTCGTGAGCGAGTCCGATTCGAACTTTTTTATGTCTAATACAATACAAACCGTCAGTACATTCATGTTATCTTGATTTTCAGGATATGCTACGATACAGATAAATATGCTTTTCCGAAAAGAAGTCAGAAGTCCAAAAGTCTGACAATCTTACCAAGGGGTACCTATTGTGTTACCCAGTAACTTTGTAGTGGAGGTCAGATAGGCAGTCGCTTCATGTATAATACTGGTATTCAGCTGCAACCAGTCAGACTGGAAGCCGACCCCAACATTAGTTGGGAAAAGCTTGACACATTGATTGAGTTTCAATTATTTTTATGTGCATTTAGTTGTAAAGGAAGATTATTCATCACATTAAAGCTTTTACCTGTAGACTCGACGTACGTAACAAACATTTTTAATTTTCAATTACCTATTTACCTACATCATAATTTTCAATAACCTACATCATACGTTTCACTTACCTACAGCATAATTTTTAATTACCTACATCATAATTTTCCGTTACCTACATCATAATTTTCATTTACTCGTACCTACAGCATAATTTTCACTTACCTACATCATAATTTTCATTTACATAGAGAAAGAAAACCAAAGAAAAACAGTTTATTCTGCACAAACAAAACACACATTACAAATAAATGACATTAAAAATACAGACATACAAAGTAGCCAAAAGCCTCATATCCAAAAAATAAAAGTTTACATTATAATTTTCACTTACCTACATCATAATCTTCACTTAGGTACTTACATCATAATTTACGCTCAATATGCCTTCGGGCATTTAGCATGAAAGTATTATGAACTAAGTATGCTCCAAAATACGGTCTTAATCCTTTATATCTCCTCAGAGGACCAAACTCGCGTGATAGTCCGGGAGAGTGACACCATGCGTATCAGCTGCAACCCCATGGGGCGTCCGGAGCCTACCGTGGAGTGGAGGAGGTACGATGGAACTGCTGTTATTCAGGTGAGGAATTTTAGACGAAAAAGGAACAGAAGCCCAGTTGAAACGACCCCAACTTTTTGATCTATCACCACTGCTCCAAAAGCGGGGAACAAAAGCACGGATTGGAAGCGGTATGTTATAGTAGAGATGAGACTGGAGTACTGGAAACAATTTTTCAACGGATTTTTTAATTTTTACTTTAATTTACACCTATATTTGTAATATAAGGGTTATTTTGAATTTGCAGCCTCTTTTCTAGGACCTTTATTAGCCCGTATATTTTTGCTTACTTAATTGAGATATTACGCGTTTTAGGACTTGATTTCAAACCCAGGCAGGCACTTTACTTTGTGTATTTAATTTCATCACCACTGCTCTCAAAACGGTGAAGAAAAACATCGTGAAGAAACCGGCATGTTCTAGCACCAAAAATTCATTGGATGACATGTGACATCCGCCAACCCGCACTGGGCCCGCGTGGTGGATTACGGCCCACTCCCTCTCACCGAGAGGTGGCGTATGTCCCAGCAGTTGGAACATTATAGGCTGATTATGATGAATTGAGATATCCCGAATTTCCACTGATAGCTTTAAGCTAAGTATTTCTTCAAAGCAAAGTAAGTAGCCTACACCACAGAAAACAAACGTATTTCCCGATTATCCTAAATTAAGATTCCATTTTTAAATGTCTAGATAAAACCTTTTCCGTATCATTACAAAACGAGTTCTAACATATAAATCTAATTAAACCTAGTTTATAAGTACTTTTCTTTTTGCTTATATTATGTGCACCATTAAACGATACTGTTGTATTATTTTATGTTAATTTTGCATATTTATGTATATGATGAAAATTGATCTCATATTTTTATAGGATCTCATATCTTGTTATGTAGCACCATAAATAAAAAACTAAAATAAAAATATAATAACATGGTTTGAATCTAAAACCATTTCACTTTTAAATTTGACATTTTTTTTTTTTTAAAGATTGACTTGATTTAAACAGACACACGCTAAAACACAAAATCACTCAATGGCTACTACAACAAGACTACCTCACAACGGAGAATCTCCTAACATATATCTCGTAAAAATACAATTGCAAAATTCACGTACTTAAACACACATGCAAGACAGACACACAAATACACACGACTCACACCTACTCACACATACACGAAATCTCACTCACATACACAACACACTAAGTAACCACCTACACTTATTTCATAGAATACCATAACAAAATTAAGCTCTTATAACATCGACACTGCTTCACTTGTTACAGAATGTAAATTTTCACTGTACCCATATGGCTGAACCCTATCTCTTAAGATACAGGCTAGACCTAGTTTAAGAGATAGAGTCTATAAAATTGTGCTTATAGTGTGACATTATTGTTAAATTTATAATCTACAATGTATACAGTGCAATTTGTTTCTTGTTTCATGAAATAAATATTTTTATTATTATTAAATACTTGGAATATTATTTACCACATAAACATAAGAAGATATTTTTTTTTCTAAATGGTCTCTCGCATGTCAATCTAGAAGGTTGTCGCCTGCTTAACCGGGCTTGCCTGTGGTTGCCTTAATAAATTAAGGCCTCCAGCCAGGGCTTAAAAAACTAAAAAACTATGCGACTACACGCTAAGGGCAGCCCCTGTGAGGTACGGACCAGAGATTAGGGCGTTGCTGGGGGAGGGCAGCAAGGGACGGGCTGTACTGGAATATACGAAAGCTGAAAAATTACCTATTATTTATACCCGTCGTTTCAACGGATGATTAGCTTTATAGGGGTATTTAGGAAGGTTAGCTATCTAGGGTTAAGTCAAGCTGGAACCTACGGCCAGTTTCTATATTTTGAACTTTATTCCAACTCAACTAAAGATCTTTTCTGTCTGTTCAGGGATCATGGCGTGACGCGTCAGTCAGTGGTCACGTGCTGAACATCCCCAACGTGTCTCGCTGGCACACCGGCAAATATGTCTGCTTGGCCAACAACGGGATGCTACCATCCACCAATCAGACCACTGATGTTGAAGTGCATTGTAAGTACAACAAACTAGACTCATACTATACTCTACTCCTATACTCACTCTATACTCCTATACTACTATACTCATAGACTTAATTAAATGAATTGCATTTAATGCGTTAAGATAGGTCATGAGCTCTCTCTTTTAATAATTGTATGTTGTGATACTGATAATGCATTATCATTTTAAATCATGGAACTACTTGCTAGAGTTAACATTTTTAGTTTCACCGAGAAAAACAGAAGACGGCTGGTCCAAAATGGAAGAACCATGCTGAGCGTAAAATGACTACGATGAGAAGTAAAGACAATGATTTTAACCGAAGTAGGGTTATGTATTAAAAAAGGAATAGTAACTTTTAAATTGTACCGATACGTCTTACTTGTTTCAGTTAGTCCTTACATACGGGTACCGAACAATGTCGTCTACGTCACTAACAAGACTGTGAAGATTGAATGTGAGGTAAGTCAATCAATCAATAACATTCATTACTTTCGTAACATAAGGCAACGGTGCGGTTTAAAAGAAGATGGAGTGACAAAAATTGAAAAGAGTATGCTTAGATGTTTTGGTCATGTTGAGAGGATGAATGAAAGGCGACTAACAAAAGGTATTTACAAGGCTAATGTGAGTGGAAACGCCGGGAAGGGACGCCCTAGGAAGACATATAGTGACCTTTTTGGTGATGTTCTTCAGAAAGGTCAGGTGCGTAGTACTCACAACCGGCGTGCGTGTATGACCAGATTTAAGAACGTAAACGAGGCAAATGGAGTATGTAAGGATCGTAGCAGGTGGCATTCTGTAGTTTCTGCCTATCCCCATAGGAAGAAGGCGTGAGTTTATGTATGTATACTTTCGTAACCCATGTCTTTCTCAGATATTTTATGAAAGTAAAATAAAAAAAAATCTGGGAACGCTAAACCACATTAACTATTTTTTGTGCTTTGAGTTTAAAACTAATAGAATACAATAACAATTGTTTCCAATTGGTCGCCATTAAAAATTAGCACCCATTATCCGTAACGATAATTAATCAACTGGAACAAAAATCAAAACAATTCACTTGCCATGAGTTTCATTTTGTTCCAGAAACAGGGTGTTTGTCTCACAGAAATACTGGTATGAAAGATTATGGGAGGCTTGCCAGACGAAATAATAGTAGATTGTTATACAAGGGGCTAAAATGACCCTTTCTAGACGAGGTAGTTTTACTCCCGAGCGAGGGCGTGAATAGAAACCGAGTTATAATGGGCTTTTAGCACTGTGTGTTACACTCTACTTTTCACTACGATTGCGAGAAAAAAAACTCCAATACTTTTTTTTTCTTCTTCTTTAGCCGCAACACAATGCACGCATTCTACCGAAGAGATCGCCGCTTGTAGAACCATTTTCAAAAATAAAATGTATAAGAAACAGTAAGAAGTCGAGTCTTTACTCATGATTATTCTACTTATGAATACAGACTTTTTTCGTTTTTATAGGCTCGTTGGTAATAGACAAAAATAAAATAATAATAAATATTTTTCCCCTAGAGGATAATATGCTATTTTATCCCCGCTCTGGTACGCTACAATGACGGACTTTTTTAGAAAGAGGAATGAAATAATATTGTCTCTGTGCTTGTATTTAAAACTACATGACTTCAAGCCAATAACACATTATTCATTTCCATTCTCAGATCCAAGCCTGGCCAGAGCCGGTGCTAGCTTGGGAGATCGACGGCATCACTCTTGAAGGTCTGCGGTACAGAACCGAAGTGGCACCGACACGAGAACCATGGCGCTGGATCATGAGGCTCGAGATCCCAAGAGTCACTGACCACGACTTTCGAAAGTACAGCTGCGTAGCCAAGAATGAGCTTAATAACCAAACTGTTAAAGGAGATATTACGTTGAGTAGTGAGTTTCATTTCAGTGATTTTCAGGCATTTTATGATGGAAAGTTTTATTCAGGCCAGTCCATGTAAAATACTAGTATTTAGGTGTATCCGCTTAAATGACTGGAAGGCGACTCCAATATAGTAGCGTAAAAGCGCGGATGAAGATGAGTTTTATTCAGGCCGCACTAGTAAAAGCATCTATTACTTTGTAACACGCACGGTGTGTTAAATTTTGTGCCTGAGTATTCAGGCATTTTGAGAATCCGACGATTTGCTAAATAGATGTTCTGCAGACTATCTGATAGTTGGATATTTTGCTTTATGGAAATTTACTTACTGCTCATTAGAGGTTTTGCGCTGTATAAGCTACTTAGACCTTCTGATCAGGAGGCGTTGGAAGCGATGTAACAGCTCACTCACATCACTTTAAAAGTGATCCTTTGAGTCCTAGTAGTTCCGTACTAAAAGAACTTCCCATTATTCAGCCGTCGCCTACAAGCCAACAATGGGATTTTAAGAGTAAAATTAAGAATGCCCATCGCATTAGAAGCCTAAATATCCTATCACCAATCCTTCTTTGTCGTCCATTGCAGCGATCATTGGAAGGCCCATATTCAGAAGTGGACGTTTTTATAATGCGACCAGCTTCTGCCGGCGACTTCTTCCACGTGAAATTTCTTGTTCCCCCGACTCACCCCGTCGCATCGCATCGCCTCCCCGCGCTATTACTTCGTTTTCACTTAACGTTCTTTCTTACTTTTTTTCTTTTTGCACGGCTCCTAAGAGTCCTAGCGTAATGTTAAATAGCCTATAGCCTGCCTCAAGAATTAGGCTTCAAATTCAAAAAGAATTTTCAAAATCTGACTGGTAGGTTTAGAGATTAGCGCGTTCAAACAAACAAAGAAGTTCTGCAGCTTAATTATTAGTACCTATAGGTATACAGATATAGAATATAATTAATTGAATTTTTTATATAAAAATACTTACTAAAGAACCCATGGCCCTCATCCAGATCCACCAAGCGGTGAGGTGCAGAAGCAGCAACCCGTGGAGTACGGCTCCCGGCCACCGACCCTGACTTCCTATGAGGAGTTGTGTGAGGTGCAGCGCTGCCCTACGTGTCCGAGATGTGACCGAGCCCAGCTGCTTATTACTCCTATGAATGGAACCGCTGGGCTGAAACCTAGGAGGAATACCAGTAAGTCATTGATAGAATTTACTTTTTAACTGACTTCAAAAAAGAGGAGGTAATTCATTCGGCAGGTTTTTTTAGGTGAATGCTAGTTACCAATCACGAGGAAACGCCGAGATTTGTCTGAATTTTGTCTCAAATGATCACACAAATGATTTATTTTGTACTTATGTATGAAAAATGGCCACTGCATTGCGGTCATCCCAAGATAAGCATATTATTTGCATGCTTTGTATATGTGTATGTAATGTCATTTAGTTATAATGTGCGTTTTGTGTGTCTTTTTTCTTTTTTTCGTTAATTTGTCTACGTTCACAGATTGTCAACTATATGCGATTGGTAAGCCAGTGTACCACCGCTACAAAGAAGAATTGTTTGGAGCCTGGCTGAGAGACTCAAATGGTTCCGATGCACAGGTAAACCTAGCTATATTTTGTCTGTTGAGATCAGGCCCATCATGACTTCATCACGACAATCACCTTTCGCAAGACGTAATAAAGTGAAATAATGGATCAGTTTTAAAGAATCCCATAATAGAACTGAGCTTTTTAATTCAAGGAGCACGCGTAACGGGATCAGTAGATTATGTAAACTGAATTTTACAGAAGCGGCTAAGACTCTTCATCAAATGAACATGTCAAGATTATCCTCATCCATCCTCTGAAAAATGGCATGCGTTGAAATTATGCTAATTGTATTACTAAAGTTTTTTCTATTGATCAGGAGCCCCAACGAGTTGAAAATGAACTCAATTTCTATCATTCTTTCAGAGAGAGAAGTTGTGGACCACTCAAGAGACTGACGTGGAAAGACTGAGGGAGTACAGAACTAAGGCGAGTTTCAAGGCTGACCATGTGGACGAGTATCACAAACTGCAGAAACCGTTCTTTGTAAGTATTATTTGTCCTCATTCCGTCCGTGATTTTTACCTAGATGTCACATTTCTATATTAAATCTGAATGCAAAACATGAACGTAAACGTATTGAAATTGATTATTTTGCAAGGGCTCATCAGAAATATATTATTAGTACCACAGCTAGTCGTTCAATTAAAACTTATCCAACAGCCTTTTACTAAGACCTAAGTAATTCTCCCCCTTTCATTAATTGAAATCTCCTCTCGATATAAAAAAAAGTATTTCTTCATATCAATAACCAGGATTTCCATCTTCACAGGGTAACGGCCACATTGTATACAGCGGCTCGTTCTTCTACCAAGCCAATGAGTCTGGCAACCCTGGTGACATCATCCGCTACGACCTGACGCAGAGCCGTATCAAGTCTGTTAAGCTGCCAAATGCTGATGGTAGATTGTATGCTACACAGCATAACCAGGTAACGACTAGGGCAAGATACCGATGAACCACCTGACGGGAAGAGTCCACCATCGCTCATATAGTATGCCAACCTTATGGTTGATTTGGTCCTCACATGATCTGAACAAGATAATGTCCAAACATTAAAAGCGACTGTGACTGTGAGGTATCGGGTAGGAAACACCGACCTCATCTAGTTTTTAAAATATTATATATTGACGGCACTCAACTGCCTCGTCGGTCTAGTGGTCGCAAGCGCTACTGCTGAGCATGAGGTCCTGGGATCGATTCCCAGGTCGGGCAAAGTGTTATTGGGTTTTTCCATCTGGAATTTCTCGGTAGCAACCCGGAGTCTGGATTTGTGCCCGGTTGATGGCAATAGGCTCGCCCCCTATTACATGGGACTTAAACATAACTGGCGAAATGTGGGTGTTCTATAGGTACACCTCTGCCTAACCCTTCGGGGAATACAGGCGTGATGTTATGTTATGTTATATGTTTTGTTATATATTGACGTGTAAAAGTATTTGTACATAGGTATTAACTTACAAAAATAAATATCATTAACGTTTTTCACCTTAAAAAAAATAAAAAGTAAATAAGAAAGAAAGAAAGAAAGTAAGTAGTAAAGTATAAAGTTAAAAAATCTCATAGTAACTGTTATTTCCCCAACAAAGAACCTTACTCTAGAATTACCCTTTAACCTGCAATGTTAAAACACACCACTGCAACCAGGTGGCACAAATAAATATTCCAAGCTGTTCATGCCCGGCGTAGACCGTGGTTAATTTCATGCAAAAATAGCATCCCAATTTCCGACGTTCCCGGTGGATTTTCCAAAAAAAATCTTTCATACTAACCTTGTCCTGACACAACAAACACAACAAAAAATAATTAGCCAGATAGATGCAGCCGCTTTGAAGTGATGCGCGCACAAACATTTTTGGCAATTGATTTTTATTTTTTAAGATAGCATAATATAACATAACATCACGCCTGTATTCTCCGAAGGATTTGGCAGAGGTGTACCTATAACACACCCACATTTCGCCAGTTATGTTTTAAGTCCCATGTAATAGGGGGCGAGCCTATTGCCATCAACCAGGCACAAATAGACTCTGGGCTGCTACCGAGAAATTCTAGATGGAAAAACCCGATAACACTTTGCCCGACCCGGGTATCGAACCCAGGACCGCATGCTCAGCAGTAGCGCTTGCGACCACTAGACCAACGAGGCAGTCAGTAAGATAGATAGATGTACCTAAATCGTGGTAGGTAGAACTTTTTCGAAGTCTCTACCTATACAGCAGCTTTGCACTCAGCATTACATCTAGAGTATTCTAGAGAAACCAACATGAAAACAATATTTCATCGGATGACGATCAATGCCTAAGTGGGTAGGATCATGAGTAGGGTTCCAAAAACGTTATATTAATACACATTATTGTATAAATGTTTCAGGTAGATTTCAGTGCTGACGACAACGGTCTATGGGCTATATACTCAATAGAGTCTTCCAATAATACTGCTGTTGCTAAGGTATTTAAAAAATCGTTTAAGTTTGCCGCAAACTAATAGAATATGTATTTGAAACTCGGTATTATTTAAATAGTGTTTGATTTCAGCTCAGTTTTGATCCCAGCAAGGATGGCTTGATTATTGACTACGTTTGGAATATATCTTTGAATCATAAACAAGTGAGTGAAGTTTCTTAGCCTATAAGTTAGTTACTTTTCACCAACAAGCAAATAATCAGCACCCTAATTGTGTAACAAACTATTAATCACAATCTGAATCATTTTGAAGGATATTGCTCATCTCATTATATTGGTAATGAATCTGCTAACTGTTGTTAAACTGTCAAAATGAAAGCCATTCCTACTGTTAGTGTGTTACGCAATTACCCCCAGGTTCTTGATTTTTTAGTTTGAGCAGTAACAGGCAAAATTTTATCTTGTCTTGAAGTAGGGTATACCTAATTCAATGTTTAGATGGTATACTAATAAGATGATTACGTTTCCTTGCACGCTCAATAATTATTGCAGTCTTCATTAAACGTTCACATCATCCATCTTACAATATTTTTGAAGTTTCTGTTTTTTTTTTACAAAATACATTATGTTACAGACTAATACCAGGCTAAATTAATGAGTACATGACCTTGTTAGGCCGCAGCAGGTTATCTTTTATCTAGGTTAGGTAATAAATCACAGAGCATCATTGACAGTACACAAAATTCCAAATGGTGCATCACGTCTGGGTGCGTCTCATAACGTATAAACTCATTTGGTCTAATTTCATTTTATTATCGTTCATAAGCTATATTCAACGTGAGATATACCAACTCTTGATATAATTTCTTTACATATAACATTTATTTATTCTAAAACTTAATTGTATTAATATTAATTGTATAAGTTTTTTTTTAACTTAATTAGTATAACGTTGTTTAATATATTTGTTATAACGTATAAGTAATCGAAAATCATTTGGTCTAACGTTTAATATGTGTATTGTTTATTTAATCGAAAATCATTAGGTCTAACGTTTAATATAAGAAAACGTCATTATGGTTAACACCCCGACTCAGAGTACCCCGACTCGGATAATTTAGGTTAGAAAACTAAGCTTTCGTGGTTATTTTTTTTTAAACCACCCAGAAATAGGAGCCCCGCCGAGCGGGGCTCCGTCGACCTATCTTAGCGCTGGTGGTAAACAGTTAATAGTTATGTTTAATATCTACTTAGGTTACTATTACCTATAACATCATATTAGACCAAATAAGTTTTATATCTTTTGAGTGGTATGTCCAACGATTTTATATTTAATGTATGTTATGTCAAACGATGTTATATTTAATGTATTTTATGCTTATAAAAATTATTTATTTTAAAATTATATCAATCGTTCATTATATTAACTAATCGCTATATTAAATAAAATTATAGGTTCCGTTGTTATATGTGGTTAATATTAGAGATTTTGTTGTTATATCATCTATTACTTACCCATCACGTCTGATTGATTCAAAACCAACATTACAATATATTTATCATCCCCAGGTAGGAGAAATGTTCATAGTCTGCGGGGTGCTGTATGCCCTGGATTCAGCGACAGAGCGGGAGAGCAAAGTGTCTGTCGCCATAGACCTGTACCTCAACAAACAGGTTGAGGTTGCACTGCAGTTCACGAACCCGTTCCGAAAGACCACGCAGCTTGGATATGATCATACGCATAAGGTTCTCTTTCATTTTTCTGTTTCTTCGAGACGAATTTGAGTTTGTGGCAGATTAACATGAAAAATAATGTCTCGACATCAGAGACATAAGGTTGGATATACAAAACTAACTTTACAGGAGAGCAAAAATAAATTAAAAATCTTTTTTCTTCATATTTTTATTAAACTATAGTATTCAAATTTTTTGTAAAATTTGGTAGACCTTTCGCTTCTAATTAGAAATATCAACCTAATTGTTAAAATTAGTTTAGTACATTTTTTTTATTTAATCATTTACATCCGATAATAGATTTTTTATTAAAACTGCAAGTATAATCATGTTTCCATCCGACTTTATGTTTGCAATTTTCAGTGATAACTTGATGATCATGATCTTAGACATAAAACAATTAACTCAAGTCTGATCTGTGGATATCGCTAAAAACTTCTAAGAAACTTGTTAATTATTTCATTTCAAGCAAAAGCTTGGAAACCCTCATAAAAATTATATTAACCCAACAAAGTACAGGTTTTATCAGAAGAACGGATGAATCAAGTTAAATCAAAATCTTTATTTGTATTAAACATTTTACATAGAAAATAAGAAAAAATTAAAAAGTGAGATTCGAGCCAAGCTGGAAGGACAGTGTAAAAAAAAATCGGTGTGAGTTGGTTTGGCACTCACGAAAATGGATGTGTAAACATGTGAGCTCGCATCAGTTTGCTCACATAGACACGGGTCTTACGCTGACGTCATCTCACGCTCGATGTCTTACGCTTACGCGTCTGACGCTCAAAGTCCCAGCTAGCCCCTACCGTAGACCGAGCGCTAAGATGTTTACACATCAAAAAAGCTAATCCGTCTCAGAAAAATCAAGCTCATTGTGTTTATGTGTCAGATCTCTGTAAAAACCGTAAAATTCTGCGGGTACCCATTCCAAAAGGGTAATTATAAATGTTTATATTTTGCGGAAGATAGTATTGCGGGTGCACTGGTGGCTCAGTGGTAACGGCCGCAACTTACGAGTTTTATGTCGTAGGTTCGAACTCTGACAGGCGCTTTACTTTGTGTAAATTATTTCATCATCGCTGCTCTCAAAACGGTGAAGGAAAACATCATGAGGAAACCGGCGCGTCCTAAAACCAAAAAGTCGAAGCCATGTGACATTTACCAACCAGCACTGGGCCCGCGTGGTGGATTATGGCCCGCTCCCTCTCACCGAGGGGAGGCCTATGTCCCAGCAGTGGGAACATTATAGGCTGATTATGCCATATATTTCTGATTTATAACTTTTAAATTAGGAAATTTGTGCAGCAGCCAAAAATATGGCATTACTATCATCAATTTTCAATTTTGGCCAACGCAATTATCTCACCAAAATGTCAACACTTCAATAGTTTAAACTTTTTTGTTTTCCTCTGCCCACTCAATGAGAAAAGAGTCTAATTCATTGCCTCCTCTCCCACCTACGTTTTAAGACCATATAATATTTGTAGCAACATTATTCGTTGCAACATATACGAGTATTGTTACGTTCAAAGCCCATAGCTTACGCAAGTAGAAAAACATCGTATTCGTTAAGTTTTGTTTACGCTAAACACGTCAGTAAATCAAACATTAAAAAACAAAAAACTTGTTTCTTTCCAGAACTACTTTGAGCCTCTTCCATAACAGTTTTTTTTTAATAATATCTTTAATCAGATGCTTTTTGGTGTACTTCCCGTGCGTTTTCAATTTCTATTATTTCTGTTTCTTCTACAGCGTCTTTTAATTTTCTTACTTACGCATCGTAATCGTCACATGTGTCAACTGACGGTAGTTTAAAACAGTATACAGCATTTTGCTGAGCAACGACCTGTTCTTGCACAGATGCGACGCACGGCTAAATTGTTCATAATATTGTTGTTTTTTTGTTACAAAAGTAGTCATTTTTTCACTCTGCTATCGGCATTTTGTTTTTGTTTTTGTTTTCATCGTTTGTTTGTTGTCATTTGCGAGTGTCGTAACGCAGAGCAAAATTTATTGTCTTTGGTCCCTGGCCATGGACAAAATTTTAAACCTTTTAATTTTAGGGTACGAGGCTTTTGGCTACATTCTATGTTTGTATTTTTATTAATGTATTTTTTTTGTAATGTGCGTTTTGTTTGTGCAGAATAAACTATTTTTCTTTCTTTTCTTTTCTATACTATTGTAGTCTTTGTTTAAAACTAAGGTTGAATTTTGTATTGAATATGTTTCGGTATAACCATTCTTTTGCGATGAGATTGGTAGGTGTTTCTTCTTATATCATGAGTTCTTTGTAATGTTGGTACATGGTTGCAATGTTTAAGGCCGGTCCTAAATATTTTCTCGCATTTTTTTGGCGTGAATAATGGCGCTCATAGGAGGAATCGGAAGCAATATGATCCATTACCATTTTAATCATGAGTTCAGGAGATTTCTTTTCTGGACCATGTTTTCCCCTCTGATCTCCAATCGCTAAACCCCAGTTTCTTTTTTCCAAACTTAATTTTATAAATTTTTATCAACAAATTTTTTTTCAATGCAACAATCGACAGTACGTATTTAAGTATAGGAAAACTTTCTCCTATCCACATCTATAAGTCACCAATTGTTTTCATATTTCACTTTGTGTCTTTTTTTACGTTGTTTATAATAAATTGTCGACGCTGATCTCAACTACGCCATATTTTCCAAAATTAGTTAAAGTTTTTGAAGTGAAAACATCTTTAGGGCGCGCTGAACACTTTTTGGGTGAACTAAAATCATGGAACTCGCGTCATCGTCACCGAACGCTTTCCATGAGCTATATGTATACTGTATATATATGTGTACTTTATGGGTGGGTGGTTTATGAGTGAAACTCGCGACATCGTCACCGCACGCTTCGACGATACAATTCACAAGTTACTTAGTTTTAACTTATATCGGCAGTCCCAAAAACTGCCTCGCATTTCTTTTGTCATGGGGTATCTTCATATAACTTGTGTTCTTGAACACGGAGGCTTTAGCATTAGAACCCTTTAATCTCGCAACTTTGGAAGAATTGCATTTCCATTTTGTTGGACTAAAAAAAAATAACTTAATTTTTTGTGTCCCCGATGATTCTTGTTCATGATCAACGGTAATTGCAGATTCGTTATCCGTATTATTACATGCATTTTAGTCAAATTTGGCATATAGATTGTGCTGTCGCCTTGTACAGATGTCTTGATTTCATAATGAGTCATTACCACAACCTTCATGATTCAAGTACACAACTCCATTTACGTCAACAGCCACCGTAGGGTATTATCGGACACTAAAACCGATATTGACGTGATTGTCATGGACTAGTCAGTTATCGTAATATATTCTTTTAAATAGGAAACCACAACTTTTGTACTATCTAGTTTTATGGGCAAAAATATTGTTTTGTTAGTGCATTGTGCATCGGAATCATCACACAATTCACCAATTTCATTAAGGGGACTACATGACCTAAACGCAAATTTATAATGCCTAAAAATATATGATCCACTGCAGTAACCAAAATCAGAAAAATATATGATATTCTTCTGGATATATGCTAGTTAGATAGTGTGTTGAAAACATAATACAATTAACTTGATATGATAGAAAAAAATCACGAAGATACCTCTATAAAAATATTTTAACGATTAAAAACCATAATAATATACATGCAAACAATCAGATTTTTTTGTCAGATTATTCTACAAGTGACATACTAACGTAATAGTGTTTTAATTTTTTAGTCCAATGAATAGATTTTTTGTAAATCCAGAATTGCTTCCTATTTTGCAATAAATTACCACCATTGTGTCATCGCGCGTCTCTTTCTTTTCTATGCAATCCGACAATGACCGCGCTTTAGCTCATGTAAGCCTCTTAATGTAAACCGCGTGCCTATCGCCCACCCGTCACGAGAGCTCATTACGATATGTGTGATACGAAACTATCCGAGCTGTCTTTTGTACCGATCAACCTTACATTTTTTAATTAAATTTTGGAGGCTTAAGGTTGGATTCATTCATTTCAGACATTCCTTAAACGTACACAAATCCACTACAAAATTGTTGTTATCACAACAAGAAAGTCTCATAATGATATCAGACTTTATAAAATAAAATAACCTTAACCTTAGTAGCGTTAAGCAATGCTAATGCTGTATTTGAAGATAGGTACTACCATATGCATCTAAAGTTTATCATCAAATAGTAGTCACTTCATAGACGACTCACACTACACGCACCAGGGGCGGATCCATGATTTCATTTTGGTTAAAATCACAAGTAAACAAAAAATTTAGTTTTTATTAGCTTGAATTTTTACAAAATAAAGTTAACGCGCCTTGTGCCGCTATTGACAAACCTATCTATAGTTTTATCGACATCAACTGGAATATCCCTCTGGATGTGTAGGAGTGCAAGTCCGCAAAGCCGCTCCGCCCCTGTACGCTGCCATGTTTTTAAGCGGCGAAGAGTGGAGAATGACCTTTCAGCTGAATTGAATCGAAAAGTTGAGTCGAAAGTATGGAATTCCTGGGTCTTTTAAGGGTGGGCATGGCCCCATAGCCCCCACAATTAATCTAAAAAAAAAATGCCCTAGTGACGGGAATTGAATCTAGGATATTGCTAATTAATTTGCTGTGCAGTCCTTCTTTTTCGACTTTATTAATTAAGTACCTTTCATTTCAGGAGCTGTACTCTTGGGACCGAGGGAATCAACTCACGTACCCTGTGAGATACAACGAACTGCCTTGATTAAGTTCCAATAGGATAATACATAGTAACAACAATGTGAAAATATTTTTATACCAACATTTTTGCAAATACATAATCTTTTAATCGATCTTTTGTTTGTATTGATATTCGGCCTATAATGTTCCCACTGCTGCAGCTGGGACACAGGCACAGGCCTCCTGTCTATGAAGTTTGTAGTTGGTATTACTGTGCTGAAATTAGGTGAGAGTGGAGTGACTTCTATTTGTAGTTGGAATGATGCATAGATGGCCACTTTCACATTGCACTATATCGTTTTGAACCACACAGAAAGCACTGCTGCGAATTAATAACTATATCCGTCACTGCCACCAAATAATAACATAACCCTCTAACGAAAAATGGTAGCACTAATTTGCCCCTCAAGAACACTCACATTGGTCCGAAGTAACGAGTAACACTACTGCTGCGCTTCTCCACAAGAGGGCGCTGCTGGAAAACTATAGAACTTACATAATAGATGGCGCCACGAGTTGTTATCTTAAAAAATAGATTACTATCGACCCTTTCATAATTTAATCAAGGAACTTTATTGAAAATTATCGGCAATTCTCCAACTTAATAATTGATGGCATGGCTACCCTTATTACGTTTGTATGTATAAGTGGTGATGAAAAAGGCTACGGCTCTTATTGTATCTCTTTGAACTTTCGTGGTGAACCCATTGCCCGTTGAAGATTCAAGCATTATTGAATAAGGAGTAACGAGTACACGTACTAACATGTGAACCGAAAAGGTACCTACTTCGGACGTATTGAACATGTGTATTTTAGAAAAGTTAGAGCAAATCAGTAATTAAATTTGGCCTGAGGACAATAAAATAGATAACTGTAACACCGTCAGGTAGAGTAGGCTGTTAATGGGAAGCTGAGGTTACATTTAGAAGTAAGCTAAATGCAGAAAACAGAACAAAATTTAAAAAAAAAGCAAGGAGGTGGACTAGTCCTCCAGACCGAATTTCGGTCATGGTGGCCAATCTCAGCAGACAGTAATCATCGATGCGGGAGGTATTATAGAGCACAAGCGTGTTCGTAGACACAGATATACTCTCTGTTCCCGCACTCTTATGGTCCGATGGGACGGCAATCCGACACCACCGGAGAGATCAGGCGCAGGACCAACGTCTTAAAGTGCTTTCCGAGGCACGGGGGTATCACACCGCCGACTTCCAAACTCCGGGCTGTTACTAAGAAATTCTTAGTGGAAAAATCCAATTACACTTTGCCCGACCTGGGAATCCAATCCAGGACCCCATACTCAACAGTCGTGCTTCCGGCCACGAGACCAACGGGGCATCTACCTAGTTAGTACCTACCTAAGTTCAAAAAAAGAATTTGGATTATTTGGCATACTCATCATAAGTACCGTACTTACTGCATCTTGGATCGGTTAAAGTAGATACGTATGTACTTCAAACTTCTATACTTGTCGTTGTGGATTATTGATATTTTTTTACTAAAAATATACCAGTTCACAGTTGGTAAGTACCTAAATATGGAGGCCCTTTGTCCATTGTTCAGGAATTCCCTGAACATATTAATTACTCCATACTTAATATTATAAATTCTAAAGTAACTCTGTCTTTACGTTACCTTTTCACGCCTAAACCACTGAACGGATTTCGATAAATTTTGCCATGAAGATAGATGGCATCCTGGGAAAGGACATAGGCTACTTTTTGTCCCGGTAAACATCGACGCGGGCGAAGCCGCGGGCAGAAGCTAGTAATTATATATCTCACCTATTACTTTAGTGAAATGATTTGACAGCAAAAATCATTGTCTTCAACATGGTATTAATTAACTACCAGTTATTAAACGCCCTGTTTTATTTTATTTGTACCTTTATCTACTTACTAATAATGAACTCATTGAATTAAAGTGCTTTTTGTTATTTCGATACAATACCATAACCACATTTCAGACGTCCGGTCCCAGTTTTGTAGGGAAACTTGTTGTGTTCAATTTTAATGATTAACCAATTTAAGTTTTTGGACCATGAGAACAGCTTTTTTATTATTTTAAAACTTATTCTGGTGTACAATTAGTATGATGCGGCGTTTCAGAAACTCTAAAAGCAACCGAATCACGTAGAAATTGATTTTGAATTACGAAGTCACCAAATGTTTTGGCAACTCGTTTTAACCTACAACTACACGCAGTACTTACATACAGGTAATCAGCTGATTAGCATTTTCATGTACATGAATTATCACGTACGATAAGCTTGTACTTCGATACCTACACATAGCGAGTAGTTTCTACCATAGTTTATTAAATAGGTACAAGGCAAGTTCTCCTTCAATATCCCATTGGTAAAATATTTATTCAGTGTAATCGACACCGTACCCGCATTTCGGAAATACCAGGCTGTATACATATTTCAGTGCCTTTGTAATTATGTATTAGAAAGTAGCGTGTAAGGAAACTACCCCCACTTTATGAAAATACTAGGATTTTATGTGTTTGAGTTTATGATAGCGTCTATATGATTTATTTGTATTGTTGTGTAATAAAGTGGATAGGTACGATCTCTTTGGTTCCTTTTAGTTAATATAAAACTTACATTTATTTAAAATTCTATTATTGTCTGCTATTGATTCTGCTATCTGTACCTTAGGACCAAATTTAATTTCAATAATCTGTGTTATTCACATCATTTAAACATGGATATAAATTATTTAAACCACTACCTACCTGAATATCATTTAAAACACCTGAACGGTCATCAAAACTAAAGAGGATCAAAGAGGCAGCAAATATAAAGAATAGCTCACGCATAGTGATGGCGCGACTCACATAAATCGCCGCCTCACACTAGGTGCGCCCTAAGCGCGGGCAGGCATTCCACGCTCATCTCAACCCCCCATTTTTCGCCACAATAGCTAGCAATACATTCCGTGACTTGGCAGAACCCGATGTCGAGATATTTGGCCCCCATCGCGCGATCAATACGTGCGCACAGCGCCATCTAACAGCCATCGCGCATCCAAATTGCAGTTTAATAGTTCATTAGATCCGGCAAAAATGGCGGGGACACGACATTTTAAATTCGGAACGCGGTATCGATTCGCGGGAGCGCTATTATGGAATACAGGTTATAAATTTAAACTTTTTTTGCAAACATTGGTTGAAAGCCGGTTCGATTCCGGGTCAGGACTGGATACTGAGAGTTGGTATATTTTAATCAAGTCAAGATACCGCAGAGTTACTTGATAATGGTGATCGAATAAATTCCTGTTTTTCTCCATGTCGGTAATCAGCTTTCTTTATGAATATTAAATGGTAAGAAAAGTCGGTAGTTTTATTTTGATCATTTAATTATCTCAAGATTATTGTACTTTCGCTGTAGATTACTATTCATAATATGCCGTTAGTGGTAATGTTCCTTTTTCCGAAAATCAACGCTATAAAAACCTCCCATAATGTTTAAAAAACTAATGAAAATTAGTGTTTCACGAAACGTTGAACCGAGGCACGGAAAATTATTTTTTAATTTTCCAAGAACGTACACACGAACATAAGCAGAACTGCTTTGCAGTCTCCATTTATAGTCTGTGGTGGTTTCGCGCCACCCGCCTCCCTCCCTACTCTCTCCCGTTGTAATGAATGAATCATTCGAATTCAATTGATCACCGTTGTTATTCGTAATACCTACTAATCAAACAGATTACCGTTTATTTGTTTACTTCGAACACGTGAAGATTTTAAATGGTTTAATTGTGTTAATCAAGTAAATTGTGGATGTGCAAAAATACTTCGTAAATGCTGATTGATTGGTACCTACTTTGATTTATTTATGAAAGTGCCATTATCTACATAAGGCTGCAGTTTTCCCGCGCAATTTAAAAGTCGAATGGTAATCAAATGAATTATTGTCAATTGCCGCGGGTTTCAGGGGGAGTTTTATTAAAGTTTTATATTGGTGTAAGCTATTTTATATGCAAGCGGCATGCTACGAACACACAAGAAGGATGATTTATTTATTCGATTCCTTAAAATCAAAACAAGTATATAATTAACTGGTTTCTGGCGTCAACTTGCGCCATGAAGAATCAAAAATTATGTTCATCAAAAACCTATCTTTCAGCCTTTAGGAGCAGCATTTGGAATTTGAACGATGTTATGTCTTCGATTGATAGCGCGGTTGGCAGCCAGGGTGCACCAAGCGGAAGTTTTGTACGGTCTCTCGCAGTCTCATTCTTTGTATTTCATACTCACTTCTTTTACACTAGACCTCACATTTCACTATTGCTCACGTATCCACACCTGTCATTTAACTGTTCCTCACATTTTTACTATTCTTTACGTATCCACACCTGCCATTTAAGTTTTCCTCACATTTTTACTATTCCTCACGTACCCATACCTGTCATTTAACTGTTCCACACATTTTTATTATTCCTCACTTATCCATGTCATTTAACTATTCGTCACTTTTGTACTATTCCTCACGTATCTACACTTTTCATTTAACTGTTCCTCACATGTTTACTATTCCTCACATATCCACACCTGTCATTTAACTGTTCCTCACATTTTTACTATTCTTCACGTATCCACACCTGCCATTTAAGTTTTCCTCACATTTTTACTATTCCTCACGTACCTGTCATTTAAGTGTTCCAAACATTTTTATTATTCCTCACTTATCCATGTCATTTAACTATTCGTCACTTTTGTACTATTCCTCACGTATCTACCACCTTTCATTTAACTGTTCCTCACATGTTTACTATTCCTCACGTATCGACACTTGTCATTTAACTGTTCCTCAAATTTTTACTACTCCTCACGTATCTACACCTGTCATTCAACTGTTCCTTACATTTCCACCATACTTCGGTTCCGTATGTGTTCACATTTCCTCTTTACCTCACTTTTTCGGTAAACATGATATTCATTTTACCCTTTCCTTATCGTTGAAGACCTTTTAACGAAGATTTTTATAGCAGTTCTTCATGTTAGTGTATCTATTATTAGTATTACATAATACAAATTGAAGTCAACTTTTGTGTCTGTCTGTGTGACCGCGTTGTTCTTTTAAACTACGCAACGGAGAGGAGGCCTGTTGTGATATATTTCATTTCACAGAAACCAAGTCTGTAGCCCACATTGAAAGGGCAGCTTCTGTTCAATAATTATTGTTATAATTCGGTACCTGAACCTATGTTTTCAGATGTGAAATGCGTAGGACACTCATTTAACTCATACTTTACATATTGTAGCGGTATCTACATCGCCACATGCGAGCTACACGTCATACTGACGTCACGCAAAATTCTGCATCGCGCAAGCTGAGTTTACCGCGCAACTAGCATATATACAACGTTACAAACGTTGGGCAGTTGCCCACTAGACACAACACCCGTCTGGTCGGAGGATCCTCCCTTTTCTATGGAGGTTTGAGTGAGCTTTACACCCTGTTCCTCATACCTCTATACTATTAACGCTGAAAAGCAAACCTTTAGTTACCTCTAACTGTTTTTACATCCAAATCCAAATCCAAATTTCATACCATTAATTACCTCCATAAATAATCTTAGACTATATTTATACTTTGGGATTTTTATTGTAAACTATCATCTGTCAGTTTTCATTATAGCTTACATATGCCAACCAGTTAGTGTTATAAGGTCAGGTTCTCTCTCAAAGCCGCTTTATTGTTTCTGGCCTACTATTAATTATGATTTAGTTGAATTACCTTTTAAACTATGGAACATCTGTCTGGTATAAATACGGGCATTCAGCCCAAATAAAGACAGTCTAGTCACAGAGTACTTTTAAATATAGAGTCTAGTTTTGATATTCAAAGATATCACGGAGTTTTATCATGCCGGTGAGCACCGGCGAACAGCTCAAAGTCCTCCCTCGGACATCTGTGCCCCCATGTGGGGTAGACTTGCAGCTCCTACGAGGCGGCTTATGCACTGGCCGGATCCCCGCCCTGGAACCTGGAGGCGAAGGTCCTTGCGTCACTGTATCGGTGGCGCGAGGAATGGCAGGCGCGGGGCGAGCGACCGATGCAGCGACATATGGAGCAGCGTCAGTCGCAGCTCCGCGAGGTCCTGGTTGCGGAACGGCGGGACAGGCTCTCACGCCCTACCGCCAGCCTCGTCACAATCGAGGCGGTCCGGCCGGCGCTCGACCTCTGGCTCGGGAGGAGGCACGGCTCCCTGTCGTTTCGGGTGACGCAGGTGCTCTCGGGGCATGGTTGCTTCGGGAAGTACTAGTGTCGCATATACAGGGGCCGGACGCCCGGTGTCACCACTGCGTCGACTGTCGGGAGGACACGGCGCGGCACACGCTGGCAGAGTGTGCCGCTTGGGAGGAGCCGCGCCGTACCCTCATCTCAGGAGTAGGCAGTGACCTGTCGCTGCCGGGCGTAGTGAATGCTATGGTCGGCGATGACGAGTCCTGGGACGCGGTGGTATACTTCTGCGAAACAGTAATCTCGCAGGAGGAGGCTGCGGAAAGGGAGCGAGAGGTCTCATCCTCTCACCCGGCCCGCAGCAGGCGCACCGGGCGTCGGCGGAGGGCGGACAACGCCCTCTTCCAGCCCCCCTAAATGGGTCCAAGGACAACGGACTTGTGGACGTCCGTCGCTCCCCATGCATCAGGAACCGAGGCGGCGGCGCGTAGTGTTCCACGCGCGCCCCTCTTATACGTCGCGGGGGGAGTCAAACACCTCACTCCCCCCGCTCGACAGGGACGGGGCCCGCAGAGGCGGGCCGACACCAGTCGGGGGTTGCGGAAGATTCGTACGTTCCCGTGACCCCAGGCGCAGGTGTGAGATGGACCACCGGGGTGGTTTTTAGTCAGTAAGAGTCTGACAGACCCCTGTGCCCTCCAAAGCGGAGGACATCCATGAGGATTTTCCAGCCTTAATCAAAAAAAAAAAGTCCTGCGGCTCGGCACTTGGACGCCCTAGAAAACTGTGTTCACATAGATATGAAAACGCTTGACTTAGGTACGTCAAGCGTTTTCTGTATGGCTCCAAAAATTTATAATAAAATACCAGTCTTAAAAAACATTGCCGGTTGTAAAAAAAAAAACGAGATTTATTACCAGACAAGTGTTATTATAATATAAATGACTTTTTGAAAAAAAAATATTTTTACTCAATTTGAATTTTAATTTGAATTTTTTATGTGACATTTTATCATTAATTTATTTTACTGACTTATCAATGTTTATTACGACTATTATATAATTGGATTGAAGTGCCTTTAGTAATTTACTTTTGTATGTTTTGTAAATTTTATAAATTTGTACGCCTTACGGGTGAAACATGTACGTACGAAATAATGACATTCTGCATGCATAATTTGCATGTATACGCATGTTTTGACAAATAAAATTACCATTATCTTTAGACGGACCCCAAGGTCCCTACTTCACGACGCGCGAAGTGAGGATGCTGAAGCCCAGGGAGTTCCAGTGAAAAGCTTACCGCCGTCATCGAGATGCTGGCGGCCACTCCTCGACGGGAGGTCTCCGATGCTGAGGCGCTCTTCCCACGTGCTGTAGGAGGCCGGGGACGCCTCCTGCTAAGCGAGGCGTTGCGCGATGAATGTCACCAAGAGAACAACCAACAAACCATAAAAATGAGGCACATAGAATACTACAGCAGAATACTCACAGACGTAGAGAGAAGTACCAAGACGCCCGCCATAAAAAAAAAGAGAAACACCTCAAGAGAAAGATAAAATTGCATGAAGAACAGCAATTAAGCGGGAAGCGCCAGGTTGCCCGCGAAATTCAAATTTCTTAGGTTTTTTGCAATTTGCAGGTAAGTGTCAGGTTGTGACAGTCTAAGACGGGGCGATGCGCTCTCCTGTTTACTTTTCAATATTGTTCTTGAAAAGTCAAAGTCAAAGTCAAACTCAAAGCATTTATTTCAAATAAACTAATTACAGGCTCTTTTGCATTGTGAAGGGGTCAGTCAGTCAGAAACATGAAGCTAGTGTTGCCCATTCCAAAGCGTAGTAGCGAGAGAAACGGGCAAGAAACTCCATGGACACTCTTTTTAAATCAACATATAGTTACAAAAAAAAATATAGGTTACATCATTCATATTGAAATTAGACATGTGAGAACGATGTAGAAAGATATGCACGTTAAAAGCGTCTGTAATAAAAAAGATAAAAACAAAAAAAAATATTAGGTCCTTACATATGAAATTGATGTTTTATATGGAAAAAGCAAAACTATTATTTTTTACATTTTTTTTATTTAATCAATCAAATTAAGTACAGTTGTGATCTATGCACTTTTGCTATTTTATAGGGAGTTCATTGATTCCTTTCCTGAAAAAATTGCGGGAGCGAGAATCAACAAAATCTTTGAAGGTGTTTTGAACTGCCTCATCTGAATTGAATTTTTTTCCAATTAAGAAATTATCCAAATTCCGAAAAAAGTGGTAATCGGTTGGAGCAAGGTCCGGGGGGTATGGTGGGTGACGGAGACATTCCAATCCTAGCTCCTCTAGTTTCACCACCGTCTGTTGTGCAGTGTGTGGTCTAGCGTTGTCCTGAAGCAGCAGTGGGCTAGAGCGGTTGACCAATCTCGGCTGTTTAACGGCTAGCTTTTCCATCATGGTTTCCAATTGTCGGCAATACAGATCTGCCGTAATCGTCTGACCAGATCTTAGGAAGCTGTAGTGGATGACTCCAACGCTGGTCCACCAGACACTAACCAGTACCTTTTTTTGAGTCAACTTTCGCTTGGGGCAGGATTTAGCCGGTTCTCCTGGATTTAACCACTGTGATGAGCGTTTCCGATTATCGAATAGGATCCATTTTTCATCACAAGTAATGATACGATTCAAAATCCACTTGTTATTGTGACGATTGAGTAACGTGACGCAGCAGTCGACTCGTGTTTGTTGGTTTGCTTCACTTAGTTCATGCGGTACCCATTTTTCAAGCTTTTTCACTTTTCCAATTTGTTTCAAATGATTCAAAATGGTTTTATCATTCTCACCGAAGCCTGCAGCTAACTCTGACGTGGTTCGAGATGGATCCGCTTCCACGATCACTTTCAATTCCTCATTGACAACTAGGGTCTCCGGCCGTTGGAACCAAAAACGTACTGTGTTCTGTTTTACAATGGCTTCTCCGTACACATTATTAATCCTTCGAGCTGTTTCTGCAGCGCTAGTGCCACGATGGAATTCGTATTCGAAAATAATGCGATATTTTATGTTTTCCATATTGAGCACAGAACGATGTCAAAGCAAAATTAAATGGCGTGAAAACAAATGAATTATTACATTCGAAACAGAAATAGACACGCTTTAAATTGAAATAAATTTGAATTTGGAATTCTTAACCAAACGCCGGCTTTTTGAGATCAAAGTGGCCAGTTCTATAAAACATCAATTTCTTAAGGACCTAATACAATTAAAAAAAATTAAAAAAATAAGCCGTGGCAGCCAAGAGATGACCAGTCCTTACTGACGGCGCCCGTTCACGAACATGACCTATGGATCAGCACCATTCAGCTCAACCATTTTGAAGGGAACTTAATGATCCAACACACACGTCACCACCAGCGAGACATTTGAGTGAGCATTACATACTCTCAGACGCCAGGGCAAATTCAAGCCACTGAAAGACGAAACTAGTCATTTACTAGGTTCGTACCATTTCTGGCTTTATAGTAAGTACATAGTGCTCACACATGTGCCATGCAATTATACATTGTTATAGTGTTAAGTGTATCCGAGACTCAAAGATAGAGACAGTAGGCAACATATTTTATAAATCCATTCAGGTATTGGGTTACGGATGATCTAGATGTGATGAGTAGGAGTCTGCCTGCAGAGGAGTGTGCTGTCCGGGCCCTGGAAAAATCATCTGCGGAGGCCGGTCCTAGGGTCAACACGACCAAGACAAAACATGAGTAAAGATTTAAGAGTGTCCAAAGACCAGCACGAGCTGCCGCACGATATTACCATTGAAGATAATACCTTTGCCTGTGTCAGCGAATTCGTGTATCTCGGCTCCTTAGTAACGGAAAAAAACGAGATAACTTTAGAAATGAACAGGAGAATAATGGCGGCCAATAAATTCTATGTCAGCCTACTAAGGTATCTTCGTTCCAAGTTACTCTCAAGAACCATTAAACTTCTCTTCTACAAGACCTCAGTAAGACCTATACTGACATACGGCTCGGAATGCTGGGTACTAAGCAAGAAAGTCGAGAAATCTTAAATAGTTTTAAAACGGAAAATCCTCAGGTGCATATTCGGTGCTGTGCTGAAAAACAAGAAATGGCGAACGTGGTACCACGACCTCTACGATCTCGTAGGGATCTCTTAATAACATCAGGCTCGTCATACAGATGTATGACGAGCCTGATGTTATTAAACTACTAACTAATGTTATTAAGACCATTAAAATACGACTTCTTCGATGGGCAGGACATATTGTCCCAAGAATGGACGAGACCAGGGCACCCTAATGTTTACTTGATAGTAATCCAGATGGTGCGCGAAATCGAGGCCAGCCCAAGCTCAGATGGTTGAACGGCGTAAACCAAGATTTAAGAACTGTTGGAGTGAGAAATTGGAGGGAAAAACCCGGAAATGAGTCACGTTGGAGAAATATAGTTGACCAGGCTAAGACAGATGATGATGATGGGATTCATGTGGGAGATATGTTCTAGAGTTAATATAAGATTGTGGCAATATTGAACCTTTTCCCTAGCGGACTTACAAGTTCTTAAATTTTGGGGTTGGAACTATTGGAAGTTTATTTCCGTAAGTTATCTAGAATTGTTTTTATTTTCAATAGTACAATTAGTACACATCGCTATGTCTACATAAGCCTTGCATTTTCTAGCATTAATTGCATCCCAGAATTATAACCTAATCACAAGTACCTACCATAACAAAAAAAGTTGATTCACTTTCAATGGCGATCAGCTGACTGCTTACACATAAATCGACATAATAGCATTATGTATAAACAGTAGGTATGTATTGTATACATAGGTATGTTCGCGTTCAGTCGGGATTTCCTCGTTGTCGTCCGAGACATGATAGCAAGCGCTTTCAGCGGATTCAGCGCTTTTTATTGTAATTCTATTGTTTTTGAGCGAGTTTGTTCTTCGTACAATTTTGTTTGCGCCAAAATTTGATGAGAGTAATGATGATCCACATCTTTAGATGGTGAATTTTTTTGGCTGTTTTGTTAGCGGTTTTCGTTATTTTTTTGCTTATTATTTCATTTCTCAAAACGTTTTCTTAAAAGCAATAAGATAACATTACTTACATTTGTTTTTTAAGACTATGACCTAATCTCTTTGTCAAAACTATAGCGCTCAATGAAAGCGTTTGAAGAAAAATACACAGAAAATTTAATAACACCACTAAAATCGTAAAATAGGTACTTAATAGACTTTACTTTTGTCACCCGCCTCTCGATTTCCAAAACGAGTTGACAACAGGCTATCCTACCGCAGTTGCTAAAACAATAGATTCTAAAACCATACTTTGTTTCCTTCGAGCGCGGCCGAGTGAGTAATGTTTACAAAAAAATGATAAACAAAAAGGTCAATGTACATGCGTTGCAAGTAAGCGGCTGCAGCGCTGAGCGGCGCGCTCAATCACAGCTGAGCCAGCAGGTCGGACACCTGACGTCGGCAGCCCCGCCCCCCGCCCGCCCGCTCCCCCCTGCCATCAGCTGTTAATGTACTCCCTCCCCCCGCCACACCGCACCAGCCTTTCCCCTTCGTTTGTGTAATGCGAGGAGCGTCGGCTATCAACGACACGCACCGACATTATATTTTTATGAGTATTGTTCATATTTATTTCTGTACCAAGTTTTTCATGTTCAGTGTTATGTTTCGAATTTTCATAATGCTTGAATATAAAGATTATAATATCTATGCCATCATGTTGAACAAAAATTCAACGTCACTATCTAGCATATCTATTAGCAGCATACATGCAACAAACGCTAAACCATTTCCATGCAATGAATAAGTAACAAATGCTAACCACAGCGATTCCGACTAGTTATGGATTCTATTTGAGGCCACAGAGAACAACAAAAATGCCAACTTTTAATAATATATCGCACATTATGCCTGCCAAATGAATAATTTATCGCAGTGTGTCGATTTTGGGCCCGCATCCCCGGGGTTCGCGGGGTGTCCCCCCGAGGGGGCGCGCGGCGGGAGGGGCGCGCCGGCCGTCAGTCCGCGCCGAGCGGCCGAGCGAGCGCCATGTCCGCGTGTGCGCCGCGCGCCTGCTGCCGGCCGCGCGCCCCTCCGACGTTACTCGATATCACAGCGAAAATAGTCGCCGCTGCGATCCCGTTCCAACGCATCGAGGAACGCTATGAACGTATCCCGGAGCCGGTGCAGCGCCGCGTCGTGTACTGGTCATTCCCACGGGATGAGCGGGACATCTGCATGTACTCGTCCCTGGCGCGAGCGCCACCCGACGACCACCGCAACATCGCCTTCTGCCGCGGCCTGAAGCTGCTGGAGGCTGGCTGCGTGGAGAACGTGCTACAAGTCGGTGAGTGTCTACCCCGACGCGCCTGCGCCTGTTTACTAATATGCGCCTCGCCCACCCGCGCCGTATAAATAAAAACCTCGACGTGTGCGATCGATAGCTGCTCCTCTCGGGAATTATTCATGCGTCGGCTCGTAAAAGTTTCAGGAGATTAAGGCCTGCTGGGGACGATGATGGTGACCCCACAACCTCCGCTGATCAGAGGTCGGTCGATCGCTCCGCACCGCTCACTATCCGTGTGACGCAACTAATAGGCTTATCTCGCTGCTATATCGATAACCCGGTAGTTGCATTGACGTTTAATCGATCCAAAGTTAAACATATTCACGATTTTCCAGCGAACACTGGTACTGGCCCGATAATGTCTCCCTGAGGCACGCCGGGCGTCTGATAGGAAATCAGAGCGCCCGTAATTAATTGGGGCTCATTACTATGCATCGATTCCGTTCCGCATCCATAATCCATAAGCCACTGCAATAGCTTTATTTTCCTCGTCACAATATCGATATAAAATCGTTTGGTACAATTAATCGAACGCCTAATTAAGATTGCCTTTCGAAACTATGCAGATGCATCGTGAAATTCGGCTGCGATTTACATAACTGGAAGTCCCGTTACATAGGGAATTACTCAACCGGATCGGCGTGGTGTCCGCGGCATCGGTGTCGCGGCCGCGAGACGCGCTCGCCTCCGATGGCATTAATCCATGCAGACGTCGTTTGTTACTGTCGCCGCTCTGAATAACGGACGCGAATAAACAATATTAATTGCCTGTTTTTATTTTTATAGGGTCAAACCCGGTTTTATTGTGCTCGGTCGTGGGAGGACGGGCGTTACATATTCATTTGTGCTTATCTGCCATCAGAACGGCGATTACTGGTCATTTCGGGCCGTTTCGGGTCGCACTGCGGTCGCATACGCCACATTTGGTGGGGCCGCGTCGTTCATAATGCTGTCACGTCTCAGGAGAACTTCAGACGCATTAATGTAATAAAATATATGGAGCATAAACACGAATTCATAGTTGAATCATGTCCGCAGTACGATTTTAGGCACTGGCTTACGTCCAACTTTAGGGCGGTGGAAGAGCCGCCTCGGCGAGATAGCGTTTCCGATATGAATCGTGTACTTATGTTACAGATAAACGCGTTAGTGGTCGGCGGCATGCTTCTCGTGTCCAAAGTGATATAAGTTCCCACACCCATATCATCTGAGTCACACAATCTACGATCAGGAGGAACCGCCCACTTGAAGTAAAAACAACCTGAAATATGTTCCGAGAATTTAGTCGTAGCTAACAAAGGTTGAAGTCAAGGAAGGATTAAATTGTCTACTATGTAAATTTGTAGGTCAGACGAGGTCTGAGCGATGGAAAAACGAGCTCTGTTTAAATTCATATTGAAAGAAACTCGATTTCTATGAAGTCTCCTGTTCGTGCATTCTGCATTGGAACTTTTAATGGAGTGTGAATAACTTATGGACGCTTTTACATTTTTAATGCATGCATATCGAGTTCCATCGGTGACAGCGTACAGACAGCACGAAATGTCATGTGAAGGAAAAAATATCTGGTTGGCACCATTCGAACAACTCACCAAACGAGAACAGCCAGATTCGTGTGTATGAATAAAAGAACGCTGCGCCCTCAAGGTACATGCAAATGATCGAAAATGGACCCTACGTTTGAAATGTATTGGAGTCGCATGTGCATATTTAATTGTCATGCAAAAATAAACGGGCGCACCCGGCACAGCTCTGTAAATATTTTAATTCAATGTTAATAACTTCATATCAATTCAGTTCGGACGAATCTCGGTGCGCTCCGACCGGTTCCCTGGCTGGTCGAGAGCGTGGCTGTAGGGGTGTGTTTGATTAAACCATCGATACCACTCTTTGTTTGGATTTCATTTCACATAAAACGGACTGCAGCACGTTTCTAATACTGCAGTTCAATTATAATTAGTAATTCCAAGGAAAAATCATTTACCGTACTGTGTCGACAGCGATCGTAGATTATTCAATAGAATCATTTTCATTGGCTAGCATAATGGATGCATTATTTTTTTAAGTGCTACTTCAACATTCTTCTTATTAAATATTATATATTGCTCTTCTGTTATACAATTCAAAAGGCATTTCTTAGGGTGGATTTCGTTTGTCACGACACTAGAAATTTTATTTCAACATAAAAATATGTTGGCATGTCAGTCGCACGCAGCCGCAGTCATGAAGATTCATCTTCGAAACCGTACATAATTCCACCGAAATTGCCACATACATCACAAACAAAATATGAAATACAGCAAACAAATATTTTTTCAGTCTGTAAGCAATCACTCTTGCTCGTTCGACTGACAAACGTGAGGCGTCCGTCATGCCAAAAAAGATACATGATACATATTCAAATTGCGAATTTGAACAGAATGCAGATGAAGGTATAATTAAAACAGTTTGAACGCTAATTCTGAATAGCTAAATATATAAAAGTAAAGGTGATACGAATATTTCCGTCCACATGTCGGTCTCACGGTGTTTCGTCACCAATTTAAGAGTTCACGGCATGACTGCAGTTCGGAGAAGGACTGTAACGCCGCCATTATTCATAAGACGATCGTATGATATCCATTCTTGTACATAACAAGTTTGGAGCGTCTGTGGTATTTGTCGGATCCTTTTAGATTTTTGGGGCAACATTTCTTGTAATATGACCAGTTTTATTTGTGACCTCTCAGTTATCACTTTGCAGTTTTCCTTCGTTGATAGTCAAAATCGAGTTCAAATGGTTGGTACCTAACTCTCCAAGGTAGAAGAAACAGGGTAGTTCCATAGTTGTAACACTTGTAACTATGGAACTACCCTGTTTCTTCTACCGTGCACAGTTAGATACCAACCGTTAGAAATATTGCATATCCTGTAGGATACGTGGGTGGCTGACTAACAACTGGTCACAACTAGCAAACATAGTCATTGATTTAGCTCATTATCGTCATCAAATGTAGCGGAAACAGGAAAATCCTACACGTTTTATCTCGGTTTTCATAAATGACCGGAAATTATTAACCCGCACTGAAAGTTACTAAGTTCCTTAAATTTAAATATTAGCAAGTAGGGAGCAAATATAAGAGGAATCAGAAATAATTTTAAACTTATCATTATCATTCAGCCGAAATGCCACTGCTGAATAAATACCTCCCTCAAATTAAAGCTCTAGCAAAAATCTGAACCAATATCGATAAAATTACTTAATTTGTCAATTTAAACTAAAGCATCCGCATGACTGTTCGACCCCATTGTTACAATTGGGAAACATGTACCAATAGACAAGATAGCCATCTGTCATTATAAGCATCATTTTAATAATAGATGTGCCTTCGGTATCTGCAAGAGACTATGCTGGACGCTCCTAAATGGATGTTAAAGAATAATTAGCTACCGGAAAGCTTTTCTATAGGTATGTTCACATATAGTGAAGACGAGAAGTTCTCAGTTGTCATATCGTCTATGTATAAGAAAAAACATGGAGGACAAAATGCTTCCAACGTGGTCGGAGCATGCATTTTGCTAACATCTTTGACACTGGCTAGAGCTGAAACTTGGGTTATGAAACTAAGCTTATCCGTCATCAACATCATTATCCACAGCCCGACTTCACCAACTGCGGGAAATGCCTCTCTTTTCTTACTTATCCTTGATCTTCTAGCCAAATGATTTCAGCAAGTATTTCTTCGTTTACTGACCCCGACTTTTTATCTCCAACATTTTCAAAGGATACAGTGCTTAAACAGAAATTAGCCTAATAACACAGCCTGGCAAAAATTTGTGCACACTTCCTATACTGTTTAAATATATTATACACATTGTTTGTACGACAATGGTTTTTACAAAACCATCAAAATGGAATATGTCATTGTAATTACTTCTTATCGTAGTTTAAATAACCATAATCGTGATGTGTGTAATTGTAAAACAATCTGTGTGCTATTATGTCTGGTAATAATCTCATGTTCGTCCGCAGGCGTAATTGCTTTAGAATTAGAATAGAAACATTTTTGGTGACACACTGTTGCATAATTGCGTTGAGAATCAGCTTTAGATTGCATCCCTTTTAGAAATGAAGTCCAGACTGTTGTAAGAGTTAAGGTGCGAAAAACTTGGACAGTTTCATCACGATTTGGTCCCTTTCTGAGGCGTAAATCCTTCGCAACTCAGTGGACCGAAAACCAAAGGATGGCGGAAGATCACACAATGAAAATGACAAGAAGCGAACAGTTCTACAGAATTTAACGTATAAGCCAAATATAAGAGACAACGAGGCTATTGATGTTTGGCTAGCCTCGGTTTCCCTTCGCATTATTTGCAATACTACAACGACTCACTCTACTAAACCATATCCGTTAGTACTTCAACAACTAAAGCATCTATTCACAAACACACCATCATATCCGTAAAAAAACCACCAACCACATGTCAATACAATCGCGATTCATAGCAACAAAGAAATTACAGAGCAAACTGACAAACAGACAAACTCAATGCTCCTCTGTCCAATAACAGTGTTTCATAGTATCCACACAAGAACAGTTCTGTCGCGCGACCTCGCACCAAAAACTAAAACAACATGCCCCCCATGTGCTCCACTTCACCTCCTCTAACACCTATATCAATAAGCAATGGGAAAGACGAGGTAGATCTCGAAATACTGGTCGCGCTCACAAAGACCTGCTTGTGAGTACCAAAAGCACCTCCGCATTTTAGAATCCAATTGCTAGTTTACGCGTGCAATTCAGGAGGTCCTTAATGTTCAGGGAATAGAGGATGTTTTGCAATGAATAGAGGCACTGTTGGTGAACGCATACAGTGATTCTTTGAAGGCAAACAAGCTTGTGAAGAGTATTGAATGCTTGATTTGATGGTGTGAAGATAAACTTGCGAGTACCTGAGAAATTTGGTACTGTTGGAAACTTTATTCTAATATGTTACAGAACTATTTCGTTCGAACTTATTTAAAATTGAATTCCATACGACAATGTGTTTTGTAAATATTTGTACTATTACTATTCCAGTTTATTTGCTTTGGTTATTACCAAGTATGTGTTAACATGTCGATGTAATCTAGGACAGAATTGGCTTTGTGATACTGCAGCGTTCACGCAAATACTGGTTTGAATTGTTCTGTCGATATCCATCGATGTGGACATAATCAATTAGATGTTAACGAGTAATGGATTTATGACGTTGGTAATGATGGAGCTCACAATAGCTATTACAGGCTTCAGCTGACTACAACGCAACGCTGTAACTGTATTACTTATCGATTCTTTATTGATTGTAAAAACGCAGATTGTTAAATCACTTACAGAATTTAATTAAGGAAATATTTGCTTTGCGAAGGGAATAGAAACCAACCGAAATATTCGATGATGTCTTGATTGACAGCAAGTTAGACAATGGTTTCATTTAAAATGCAATGATTTGCTAATCACACAACCTCCTCATAAGGATTATAATCTAAGACCCAATCTAAATGTTGATAGTGCAGAAAATTCCGAATGCAAATCCAAGGTCTAACCAGATCTAATGCAGAACCTAATGCAGAACCAATTACATGATGACTAAACTAAACAATTAGTAAATAGTGATTCAATTTAACGTGGGAACTACTAGTACATTGGCTGTTAATTGATACAGAGTTCAGGGTCAAATATAGTCAATTGCAAAGCTTTTGACCTTCGCGATCAATCGGGCTCAAATTGCTTCTTTATACGAATAGCTATAGTTTCAGAATTGTGATCGATTATCTTGGCTGAGACAAGTAATGGGTAGGCAAGCAAATGTGAGTCTTTGATATTGATGCTTGCGACTTGCCGTGCGACATTATTTTCGATAACGATTAAGCGTGTCTATTATCTAATGTGTGCTAGTTTCTCAATTATAAACAAGTTCAATCGGTTCAAAATAACCAAGAGCCTAAAAAGTAGACAGAAGAAGGAAATGAGGGCATTGTAGAGCCCAAAATAACATAAACATCAAATTCTATCATATTCGGAACTTGCTTGATCAGTTTTCCAAACAAGTTTCGATATTGTGCATGTTTTTAAAATTATTTAGGCCGTATTTAGAAGTCAGTTCTTTGAGCAACATTCAAATTAATTTTGAGACTCAGCTGCATAAAAATTTAGTGTCTTCAATAATAATAAAGCAGCTAAATCGATGGGTAATCAACGACCCAGTTTTAACACGTCGTCATTTAAACTGATTTCGACAGCCATCCGAATTCTTACGAGTGCTCCGATGACATAGGTACCTATCGTGGTGACTACTAGTGACTCACTTCCATATACATATTTTGTATTAATGTAATAAACAGTTGTAAAATGTTAATACTATGATTTTATATGAGCTCATTGTGTGCAATCAAGATTACGTATCCTTCTGATTCTTTATTTGTTGCAGTTTCTTGGTCGGTAGTAAATGTATGAATCTTCATGATGACTTAATGATAAATAGTAGCCAGTGCATCATTGGGTCTCTTGTGCCATTCCATGAATTAATTCACCAAAATATTCTTTATTAATTAAGAAAATTTCATGAGATTCATGGCAGCAAATCGACTCGATCTATAAGAAACTGTAAGAATTGTTAGAGACGTCCAAATTTTTATTTTTAATACGTCCGAATTTATTCTCGGGGATATACAGCGAATATCAAGCATTTTCCTTCAACATTTTAGTCTTTGGGGACTCCCATACTTATCACCCGTACCGCGCCGGAAAAGTAAATATTACCATAATTCTCTGAAGCAGTTTGCATGTTATTCGCGATGTAACAATGACCAATTTATTATTTTGTAAATAAAACCGGGACAGACAGACGCTACCAAGAAGACTGACAAAGAAAATGTTGCAACACATAATTATGTTCTTAAGAAACCATGTTTGTTTTATCGTTACGAAATCATGCTTTTCTTGTGGCGAGAGAAAAATTGCAATGAGAATATTATTTTCTAAGTATGCAGATAAGGGATAAAGGCTTCTTCAAACAGGCGCGACACGCGATGCGAATCGCACGCTTGTGTTGCGTGCGATTCGCATCGCGTGTCGCGCCTGTTTGAAGGAGCCTTAAGTCACAGAATAAGCAGCGCCCATAATGTTATTCGTCATCTTCGTCTGTGTCTTGGTATTGGGTTTTCAGTGAAAGCCTCAAGACAAATATGGGACCAGTAAAAGACATTAAAATCTGCCCCAAACATAAACCTATTGGACCTATGATGGAACCAAAACGAGGAAAACCGACATGACTAAAAAAAAGAAGAGTAAGTAACTAGTTAATATACCAAACAAGGCTTGCCAAATGAACTCAAAATAGTCCAATCTAAAAATAGGATCACATTAAATACTTTTATCACCACGCCTGGGTCAAATACAGTCAGGTCAGATCCAATTACCGCCACAAAGGGGCGAAAGGTGGGAGGTCGCGCAATTAGCTTCAATCAGACGCCAGGAAGACGGAATTAAGTTATTAGAGGGCAGGCTTTGGCACTGACCCGGGAAAATGTGCGTATTGCTTGACATTTTACACTGTAGGGTTCAATAATTGTAACTTATTTGGTGTCGTGATACAAAGTGATGAATCACTTCCATGGTTCCATTGATTTGGAAGATTTTTCATTTTGTGTATTCATACAGACCGTTTTGAAAGAAGTCACAGTTCTGTACATTGGTTTCTCTCTCGCTCTACTCAAGGCAGTCAGAGATATATATCTAAATGAATGCACTAAGATGATGTAAGCATAATTAAATCTAGAGACATCAAAACAATTTATTGAAAATTAATTATAAATAATGTTAAATTGATTACCTACGAACATTTATATTGTTCTGATTTTATCGCTTTGGCACGAAAATGGCATATAAATACCATAAATTGTTAATAATAGTTCAGTTGATGTTCTAAATTAAAAATATGCCTAATTTGGTATATTTAAGCGTCCAATCTTTACCAAAGTATAAAGCCATTTTATCTTACGTGGATCCACCTTCACATATCAAAGGATAAATCTTGTTGTCATCCATTCTTAGTTCAGGGTGGTTCAGGCCTCGAAGTAATCTTATGTCCTGGTCCATATATAGAAAACGCCCGTAACTTCGGCCGAAACTACGGATTTCGTGCTTCAAGAGTGGACCTCCTGGGGGTTTACTTACACTTTAAAAACCATTAAAAACTTCTCGAACATTTAAATCCACCGAAGTATACGACTTTTAAACATCTGTAACGTCACAAAAGTCTCCAATATCCATCAAACTGTAGACAAGAAGGTTTTGTAATGTAGATGTGTATCATTTGTTATTGTCAATTATAATGATACGAGCTTGCTTGAAGGCTGGCTTGGCTTGTACATTTATATCGGCGAACATAAACGGCTTGTGACAACGATTTACTTCGTGGGTCGTTGGCTGATGCTTGATCGTTTTTTGTTTGCTCTGAATTAAGATCTTGTTTCTATTGTCTTTTTGGGGTTTTCGATTATGTCTCTTTTAAGCATATTAAAGGGGCTTTCAGTTCACTCACTATGTCCATTTCAATGCTACGTCTGCGTAGACCTTCTTTACGAGCAGACAATTGTTATTTTTACAACTTTAGAATGATGACCTCTAATCTTGTCTTTTGTAAGAGAAGTCTCATATTTCATCATCATTATCAATTCAGCCTTTTTCTGTCTATTACTGATCATTCGTGCCTCTTGTGTAGTTTTTATGTTAAGCATCTTAGTTCGCTGTCGGCCATTGGTTTCCTACGAACTTACATCTCTTCAAATATCATGTGCTCCGTTTCCGAGTAAACAGAAATGTATCAACCATCAACAGTACCTCATTTGTTGACAAACCTTTCGCCGACATTTCACACACTCTAAAGACCAAAATAAGGTCGGCACACTTGTAAAACTAACAATTTTATCTAGTTTCGCAACTCCGGTCACTATCGCCCGATAGGCTCGCATGGTTGACCCAATATTCAATCTCAGATATCGTAAGTGTGTCAAAACATTTTGACAAGCACTACTAATGATGTTACATGTACTATTTAATTTGGTTTGTGCTGATTGACTGTATGCTCTGCCGATGTCTACAGCAAAATAAAATATTGTAGTTTTGCAGTAACATTAATAAAATTCTAGGAGCTAGAGTAATTGTTGGAGGTGGTTCTTCGTAAATAGTACGGTTTTCTGAGTAGTTTTCCCCGTTGATGATTATTTTTTATTTTTGGTGACTTAGCACAGTTTTATCAACCGGTACTGTCCCAACGCTGGGCAAAGGTATCTCCCATAACTTTCCACTGTTCCTTGTTTGTTGCCTGCTCCAGCCAGCCTTCCGTAAATGCATCTTAGTCATCACTCCAACGTTTCCTTGGCCTCTCTCGGTGACGTGACAACAACGCCCGTCTTCTGGCACACACTGCGTTAGGACGTACCATACGGTCTAAAAGATTTACAATTGCTTGTTTTTCTTCAGAAATCAATTCATTAATCTTTTTTTACCTTAGCTATACAGTAACAATTTTAAGATCATTTAGAACCGATACTTTCCTAACGAGTCCCACCCAGCAAATTGCAAATATACTTTCATTCATACTAAACTGAACCAAAAGTCCTTCGTCCATGGAAACCGGAACCAAGCTTCCAACTCATTTATCTGAACATTAAACACCTTGTTCTGCGAAACAATAAACAATTACAACATTACTAACGTTTCGCAGTAGTTTTATCATCCTTAGGTCAGTGGTATCATTAACACTATTCAAAGGTTCCTTCTCACTAGATCCTTTGTGCTCTTCTATCTTTATTTATCTTTCTCTTTTAAGTGTTTTGAGTGTACGTAAATAAATAAATAAATAATAAAAATGGAACATTATTGTGATGTACGAATTGCTTTGTGTGAAAGAATAACGTAACATCTCCAGTTATACATATAGTTGGATGTCCCAAATATTTAATCAGAATCGGATCCTTTTTTGCTTTTGTTTGCTCACTGCATTGAGACTATACTGTAGCTTAAAGAAATTATTTTAGTCGCCTTTGCTCCTTTTGGTTGAAGTATAACATCACGCATCTATTCCGCAAAGTATTTGGTAGAGGACCACATTATAGTACCCACCTTTCGTCAGTTATACCCCATGTCAGTTCATCAGTAATCGAGCTTGACAGTGACACACATATTAGAGAACGAAATCTTCTCATTATCAAGAAAGATTGCAGAGAGTAGAGTATTTAAAAATCAATCATCATCAACACCTGTTGAAAGATTAATTTACCAATTCCTATCAAAGGGCTAATTACTCATTTAATAGTTAGGAAAGACCAAAGACAACGCAACGGTGCAGTGTAAAAGAAGATGTATTGACAAAAAATGAAAAGGGTATGCTTAGATGTTTTCGTCATTGGGAGGATGAATGAAAGGCGACTAACACAAGTTATTTACAAGGCAGATGTGAGTGGAAACGCTGGGAGGGGACACCCTAGGAGGACATATAGTGACCTTATTGGTGATGTTCTTCAGAAAGGTCAGGTGCGTAGTACTGGCTACCGGCGGCGTGCGTGACCAGATGTATGAACGTAAACGAGGCAAAAGGAGTATGTAAGGATCATAGCAGATGTCGTTCTGTAGTTTCTGCCTACCCCCATGGGAAGAAGGCGTGAGTTTTTGTATGTATGATGTATATGTAAGACCAAAGTTTTATTTCAAGTGATATTCTCCTTACTATTCGCCCCAATCACATCTTATTCATGCAATATGAAAGTCAAGAAAGATATTGAATTTTTCGACCGTTCCTAGGATCCTAGTGAGTGACTTCCTTATGTCAACTGCCATTTTGAGCGGGACTACCGACCTTTTTCGCGAGCTTCATTTCAGCAGTGGTAGCAGTGGTGGTTTTTGACTGCGGACAACGTACGATGCTGATCATTCAACGTTACACATCAGTGTACCAACACCTTTAACGTGGTCTTGTGCTCGGAACGGACCGGAAGCGAGTAGTTGAGAATAGCACTTTATTTAACTCTACATTGTGTGATTGAGTACCTACCTACCCCATGATTACGTATTCAACGAGTTTTATATCTCTCCTTAATTACCTTTCGGAAAAAACTAAAAAAGGCTCTGAGTTCTGAAATAACAATGTAGGTTGAAAATGTTGGGATTCTTTGTTCTAGATGCTTTGGAGTATAATATCTTCCCTATAGCTGTTAGGTGGTTTTTGCAGTTTGGGGGTTAATTTTGTGGATTCTGAGGAGTAAAACTGACAGAACTGACTGCGGTATGAGTAGGTATAGAATAATTTGTGGCCTGCAACTTGACAGGAATTACATTATAGATTGGTATTCGAGAGAAATATCGAACTTCAAATTAATGAAATGAAGATCACATTTTGTTCAACACAACCTGACACGATACTATAATTTTTATAATTTTTCAGCAAATATCTCCGACTATCAAAATTCTTCCTGGAAGGTTTATTTATATATTTATTTTGGCAAGTGTTTTTTTTGGTAGACTCATCTAAGCCCGTGAATTCAGTTCAGACAGTTTTACTTCTCAGAATCAGGGTAGTAACTTGTGACAAACAATAAATTATATGACTTTAAAATTATAAGCGAGATGCGGCTGTCAGCATTTACTAAAAGTACTAAAACAGTCTCATGCGTACAAAAGTGCTCGTCATGCACTCAACGTAGCTTAAAGGCTGCCGAAAACAGGCGCGACGCGACTCTGGTGGAACAAATTCTATGAAAACTTCATGGAAATAATTGCTCTACCGGAGTCACGTCGCGTCTGTCTGCGGACGCCTTAGTGTGCGTTTCCACCAGAGATGAG